>OX392475.1:5000000-10000000 GCA_947623365.1 Achlya flavicornis
TATTTTCTTCAACAGTATTTTCTGTGTTTTTTAATTCTTCCATCACTATAACATCTCTCTTGATTGCGACAATATTTTTCTTTGGATCATATACTCTATATCCCTTTACATTTTCTGAGAATCCCATAAGTATATACTGCACAGCTTTCTTGTCCCATTTAAGTCTTATTTGTTTGGGAATGTGAACCATCACTGGACTTCCAAACAGACGTATATGATTCAAGTCCGGTTTCTTCCCATACCAAACTTCATAGGGAGTTTTGTTTGCTAGACTTGAAGTAATCGATCTGTTTTTCAGATATACTGCTGTATTTGCTGCCTCAGCCCAGAACTTCTTTTCAAGCTTTGCATCAAATAACAAGCATCTTGCCTTTTCTATGACTGTTCTGTTTGCTCGCTCGCAGACACCATTCTGTTCAGGTGTGTATGCAGTGGTTTTCTGGTGTATTATTCCTGCTTTGGTCAAATAATTGTCCATTTCACCATTACAAAATTCACCACCATTGTCAGTACGCAGTATTCTAATTTTCTTTTGTTGCTGATTCTCAACCATGGCTTTAAAATCTTTAAATTTCTGAAACACTTCATTTTTATTCTTCATGAAATAAATAAAATTCATACGACTATGATCATCCACAAATAATAGAAAAAAACGAGCACCTGCTAGCGACTTTGTTTCCATAGCACCACATACATCAGCATGTATTAACTGTAGTGTTTCAGTACTCCTCTCTCCCACATGTGAAAATGGTAGCCTCATCTGTTTGCCTTCGCAACAGGTTACACATTTTTCTTTCATCATGTTGCTGGTTGAAGAAATACCCAAGCCGTTAACAACTCCATTTCTCATTTTATTTAAATCACAACTGTTAATGTGTGCTAGTCGCCTATGCCACAAATCTGCACTAGCTACCGCTGGTGCTACCAACATACATTCTGTATCTTTCAACTTCAATCTGTAAACACCATTAATTGATTCTGCTGTAGCAACCAATTCATTTTTGTTGTTACGAATGTAGCAATTATTGGCGTCGAAACTAACACTGTTTCCATTTCTGATTAGTTGATTAACTGATAACAAGTTAGTTGTCAAATTTGGAACGCATAACACATCTTTAACTGTGATGTCGTAATTACATTCAGTTGTAATATTTACGTCTCCGGAACACACAACAGGCAATTTCATTTCGTTCGCAACTATGATTTCCGATAAACTCAACGAGCTATTTGCATTGTTTATCCACATTCTGTTTGCCGTCATATGTGCGCTTGCACCAGAATCCACGTACCACTCGTTTTTTGTATATTCTCCACTCAGGAACACCGCACTAAATGCATTAGTCTGCTTATTTTTCTGTATTAAAGGACATTGAGTTCGATAGTGTCCGGGCGTGTGCTGCGGTGGACTGTGCGGGCGAGGAGCTTAGTCGCAGTGTTGCCTTGCAGGACCAGGAAGCACGGTGAGTCGGCTGCGATGGACCTGATTAAGGCGAAGTTGGCTTGCTGTGTGACTGCTTGCCGGTGGGGAGTGATGAGCTTGGAGAATCTGCTCAGAAGTGCTACTGCATGTTTCGTGATTTTGGAGGGTTGGAAATATTCCCATCCATCACGTCGGGGTCACCACTATGGAGGTGCAAGGTGGATGACACCTCCATTTAAAAGGGAAGATCTTCCGCCAGGCTGGGACATCGTGCCTGGGGACCGCGGTCCAACTGTACATGTCGGACAGTTGTATATATGCAGATTCTCGAGAAAACTTCGCCAGCGCGATGCAGGATTTAGGCGCGATGCAGGATAATGTGGCGCCACGCCATCTATCTTTCCGTGTGTGAACTATCTCGGTGTTACTGATAGATGGCTGATAGATGTCGCTACAAAAGTACGTAAATTCCGTAATACTAAAGTCACAAATCGCTGTCGTTCCAGATTACATTGTGTCTGTACCAAGCAGAACTAACTTTTGCCTAAAGTTACCACAAAGTGGTAGCAAGGCTAAGTGACTTGTGGCAGGGCTAGGCTACATGCAGCGTTAGTGTTAGCTAGATTTCTTCTCAAATAAGTCTTGGCTCAGCCTGAAGTAGCCGTTTCATGGATTCCTTTGCAACGTTTTAATTTTCTAAAAGTGCACACTTTTCTACATTAGTGCACATTTTTTAGGTCTACTTCAGGCGACGACACATTATTTATATTTATATTTTCGTGTGTTCGTTCGTCTAATACTAATAAAAAAGGAACGTACCCTCAATAAAAGGAATGCTAATAAAATTGCTGGGAAACGAATTTCTGCTATAAATGAAAAAGCGTAATAAAAACATAATTAAACTCTCCTTGATTCTCTATCGGCGCTCGTTATTGCGTCTCAACTATCGACGTTTCTACACGTGAGTGATTCACATGGGAAAAAACTGTATACGCAGATCAAATTAACAGAGATCTTACTACATTATTACTATGCATTATTATGTCGAAGAGGTACTACGATAGAGCAAACAGTTTCTAAGCTGCGAAGTATAATTGCCATGAAAAGTTGAAAGCGATCGAGAATTTTCTCTCAGACCATTATGAATCCTATATAATAAATGGTTCGTAAAAGTTGAATTGAAATAGTTCCAGTTCATCCAACATGAACTGCGTAGTATTACTAGACTTCAATTTGTCTGGTTATTAAAATGCTATGGCATAGACATAAATATACCTAGAAAGAACGTCGCCATACTGCACGAATATTTAAAACAGGCCAACTTTTATAGGCTGCTGCGCGTACAGGTCGGTTAACGAAAGCTGGCACGTTCACAGTACTCATAAATTTGCAATCAGTCAAGTCTAATGGACGAATGCAAAAATAGACCACTCTATATTTATGAGCAGTAGCAAAAGCAAAACAATTACTGTCTCCTTCATACTCATAAGCTTGACTTTGCGCGAGAGAGACGGTGTAAATGTGTTGAAACGTGCCAGCTTTAGTTAACCGACCTGTAACAGCTACGTTTTACGCTCCCTCTGCGTCATTCTGCTAGTCATAGTGACGTTCATAATGATAGTAGTTGTTGAAATATTCCAATTAAAATCGGGAGAAATTTATTTATTTTTATTTGATTTAGCCATTGAATTATTACGCTAATTCAATGGATTTAGCCCCTAACAGTTAGGGGCTATTTTTATCGACGCGGGCACAGCTGCGACACTCTATCTGGATGTATCCTTAATCAAAGGGCTTAGACTAATTTTTCAGAAGCAATGCAGAAGCATTTAAAAAAGTGCGTAGCTAAAAGTACCCCGAAAGGGGTCGCCTAATATCACACCTGCTTGAAAACCACTCCACTGTTACTCCTCGCAAACTATGGTATACATAAAAACTAAGTGAAAATTGCTGCCTATAATCCATTAAAGTCAGGTCATCAAGATGGATGTCAGAATTTTGCAAATAGCCCCGAGAACGCCGACCCAGTTACGTGGAATGTTTGGGGACCGTTGCCATGACAATGTTGGATCCCCTTCGCAATGTCGGTGTACGAGCGTTAAATTTCCGGAAAATCTGATTATGTTCGGTGCATTCTTATTGGCAAATTATCAACACGACTGTATGAAAATAAGTATCTTTTTTTAGATTGTGAAGTAGGATAAGGGGAAAATGGAACAAGTAACAAGATTAAGAAAATAGACACTTCAGGACAATAATATAGGGGTATAGTGTATATTTATATTATTATAGTATTATAGCGTAGTATTTATATACTCTGAGATTATAGTGACTAGTGGAACGAAGAAAATGTGTTGTAATTATTATGCAGTTTTTTCTCTCCATATAGAAATGCAAGCTAGCAATCAAGTCTCTGAAAATTGCTTATGTTTACTATTAGAAAATAATATTATGATACTATCAATAAAATATGACTGAGATATTATAATATATAGTAATATATCTGTGCAAAAACAAGATACGCATTCTATTAGATCATTAAGAATTTTTTGCCTTCTTTATACTAACTTTGAAAGTAACTTTTACTCGTAGTATTTTTCAGTTCACGATAAAGCCCGTCACTCGGATACATAACTCATTTAATCGCGGACAGGTACATTTCATGTAATGACTATAAATAAGGATATTGTACCCCATATAACGTCTATTAATTAAATTTTGAAAACTCAGCGGTTACTTTACTCTCGTATGTGATGAACGTGGGTAGGTTGACAGTTTGTTATGAAATACAGAGTAAACGATGACGTAAAATGTGATTTGCTTGTTATTTCTTTAGCTATTGAGTGGAATAAGTTTTTTTTATTAATTTGGGTTTGGCGACTGACCGGCCCATAAAGGACGATGACGAAGCCTAAGATGGAGCACTCCTACCCAGAAGAAACCTATTAACTCTTGACATTGGGCCTTGAAAGACCCTAGATTGTAAGAGTGAGGAAATAAAGACGCCGGAAGCTAGTTCCAGTCCCTTGCTATCCGCATTATAAATGACTATGCAAAACGCTGTGTGAAAGAAAGAAAGAAAGAAAAAACATTTATTTTGACATACACACAACATTACAGAATTATATATCACATATACTATAATAAATACATTAAATATCATTAAATATATATACATCTTCAGTAATATTGTGTGATGTCGAAAAAGGATTACGACTCAGTTTGACTCCAAGGTATGTGGTACATACCTTGGAACTGGTTTTCAGTCGATCCCTATCCGACATCACAAAAAACTGAGACACTATAATAAACATAAAAAATTACATTAAAAAAGGTACAAAATTCCAACTAACTAAAAATTAACAATCAAACAAATTACACAAAGAATAAAAATGTTTGGATTGAAACCAACCTAAAATAATAAAAAAACAAAAAACATCGTAAAAAAAAAAACAGTAATTCCCAAATAACCTATGTAAAGTCCGTATTTTCGGTATGTCAAACAACATTATGGGTGATAATTTTCCCGGGGCGTCTTGTATAAGTATTATATTCTTTACCGTGGTATTATATTTAGTTACTATTTTTTTTAAGTATTTTAATTAACTAAATACATTGAACAGCTATAGTTGTTCACCGAAACGTGTAATCTAGAAAAGGTTTAATGAAATCTTGGAAGGTTTAGATATTTAGGTATAAGAAACAGTTTTTATGTGTCAGACAGAATGAAATATGACTAACTATTCCCTTTGTGCCTCCCACGATGTGGACTATTGTGAACTTTTATATTGTTGGTGAAATTTTTGTTCCCCGCACGATTCTTAACGGAACGAGTATTTTTATGAAATATCACGACATCCACATTACTTGCTATATTATTTCTTACAGATTAATTGAGTAAGTTTAATTTATTGTCTACATTTTTGTGACTTTCTAGGCTTTTTGTGCTTAACTTGTACCACAGGTGAGATTGTGGGCAAACAAAAAGATCAATTTTTACCACAAAATAAGTTTTGGTTACTTATAGCCATAAAATATCTGCTCCATTCAAAGTCAAAGTCAAAGCCATTTATTCAATTTAGGCCCTAGTAGGGCACTTATTTAGAATTCTAGTGGTATTGCAAATCGAGCGTTTCCGTGCTTCGGAAGGCACGTAAAGCCGTTGGTCCCAGTCGCTTGAAAACTCCAACTGTAGGTTGACCACTAGCCTACCCCACCGATCCGCAGTGGGCACGCGTAGTGGAGTATCTGCCCATTTCCTTTCACCCTGATTTGTGAAACGACGCCCGTGCTCAGCAGTGGGACATTATAGGCTGATGATGATGATGATGATGACATTTTAGTTACTTTTGGCCATAAAATATCTTCTCCCAGTGATATTCTTTCTCCATTCTCTAAGTTTTGAATCACAAAATAATTTAATATCATAATTACTTAGTTTAGATAATTAATTGAAGGATCGACAGAAATTAAGATTTATGTCGATAAGTTTCTGAACCGATTAACATTCAATATAATTTATCGTCCTCCTTATCGATTACGTTACGAATTAAACGTAGGTAGGTACTTTGATTGTAACTGAGTAGTTTCAAAAAATTAATTTGTGGTTTACCAATTATTTACATTATTTCGTGCTGTGCTGGTAATTACCATGTATCAGATGAATTAGTTTAAATGTTATATTTAAAAGGGAAGGTAAAATCGTTCAACTAATTAACCTAGCTAACCGGGTCTATAAAAAGTTGGAACATACTTTAAGCACATGCATTTGTATGCATGAACATGTCTTCATGTCCTGAGTCCGTTGTCTTTTCTGAAGATCCTCTATTGAAAAATATCGAGGTATTATGTCCGATTCATAGTTAATTATAAAATTTTATTCCAATGCATAATATTCAGTTGCAAGGAAGATAAAAGGACATGTCTTATACATTCAGTCCTTATTCATTATCTTATTACAAACCGAAATGTTCGAAAGCCGGCATGAGACAGATAGGTATCTTCGCCATTGTCCTTTATGACAATAGTTCGTTAAGTTAACATGACTTCATATGTTACGTATATTATTCCATATGGGTATTACGACTACCTAAACGAAAATTTAATTAGAAACTTGTAAAGCTCGTGTAGAGCTTCCCCATTGTAGCTTATCAACGTTTGTAATTTAGTTGTAGAGTTTGATGCGCTAGAACTTAATTTTGTCTATTTGACTGAATTTAGTAAATTTTAGTATTCTAATCCAAACTTGTTGGAGAAATAACATCAATGTTGTTTGTTAACTAATATTAGGCTTTTTTATACAAGTTGCCATATAAGTATACGGCCCGCCTAGTGGTAAGCGGTTACTATAGCCCTATGGAAGTTTGCAACACACCCTTCACCCACGCGACCCATCCAACTCCTCCTATGGCGACTATGCGCAGGAACACAATATTCGGTTATTTGGCTGCTGTATTCTGCAACTTTTCCAGTCGAGATTTTTGACCTCAGAATCTCAATATGATAAGTTATGATAAGGTGGTATGCAGACTGGTTCTCATTGCCAGAACTCTCCAGAAAAGTACTTCGCGATAGATTTTCAACAATGAGGAACAAGAACTTTCTAATAAGACTTCGTTCTTTTTCGTCTTATGATATAACAAAAAAATATAATTTAAAATCTCGCCAATCTAATAAGTACCCAAGAGTAAACTGGGCATATTTTTTACTTATAAACAAAGTTACTGTCTACGAAAGTAAAAAGTTTCCCTTCAGATTCCTTGAATGTCGCACTTTAGAAATTGAAGTTTTATCTAACAACCAGAAAAAACATCGGGGCAGTAAAAGGTTTGTCGTGTCACAGGGGTGCAATTTAAAAACGCTTAACAATTTGGATTAAAATACAGTTTCAAGACATTCTGATAAACTTTGAATCATCGTTTTCACCCATCTTGGGTCACGTATTTTTAGTCCAGTGACTGTCTAAGTTAATCGATTATACACAGATATAGATAGACTTAGATAACACAAGTATCACGATGTGGATGAAAGCCAAGCTTACCATTTTATGATATTTACCTCCTATGTCATCACAAACACTATTTAGTAAACTTATCGATTCAAAGGCGCCAATCTATATCTGTGGTATTTAGACATAGTGGCGATACTTACATGCATATGCCCGTACGTGAAAGAGTGTGCTATTAGCTACTAGACCTGCAGAACCAGGGGATTTGGGTAGGGCGGGGCATGGTATGTAAGTATCTATGTGACTACGAGTTTAAAATTTCAACAATTTCGTTATCAGTTTTTCAATAATATCATAGCATTTCCACTCATTTTATTTGTGTTAAAACTGTATAGATAAAATAAAGAAACAAGTAATAACTAAGTAAGTAGAACCCTTTAAAAATATTAAGAACGCGAAAATCCGTAAGAAATACAACTGCTAAAATAACTGATTACAGTATTCAATTGGCAAGTATCAAAATCTCTGTTTGGCAACATCGCGGAGAAATTACAGGATCTGTGTGAAATGTGCCACAGTAAAAGTGACAGCTTTAGGATTGGTTCATGTTGGGTAAAAAGAGCGGATGCAATATAATAAAAAAATATTAGAATAAACAAAAAACCCGACTGCGTAAAACAAAAAACAACTGAAAAGAGAAAAAAATATTCGTAGACGCCATATAAAAAATGAGAGGAGAAACAAGAGAATCGAGGTATATCCTTTGACCTGCAAGTTTATGTTTTAAAGAATTCTACCAAAAATATATGATTATTCTCCCGCTTTCTCTTATCAATATGTTACATTTCCTATAACAATAAAACGCGTATATAAAAGAATTTGGAATGCCAAAGGATCTACGATATTTGTCATTTCGTTGTCGCACGCTTCATGCGTTAATGCTCGAATTATTCGTTTATCGAATACCTACTGAAACCAAATATGTAATAGCTTTCATCGATTGATCTGCTATTGATTTGCAGTTACAGAGTAAAAGTGGCCTGTGTAACCACAGAGGATTGTGTAACTGATTCCAAATTGGTTATATTCAGCATGACATCTCATACGCCAGTACAGACAGAGCATGTACAGTTGAAAACAAGTGTACTCTCCTACTCATAATGCAAATGTTTGTCTGTGTGTATGTTTGTTAGTTACTCATCATCCTTACGGCTACGGAATTTAAAAGAAAACAACGGAACCCTTATAAGATCATCTGTTTCCGTCCGTCCGTCTGTCAAAGAGGTTTTTTACTGAAATACATAGGTATACTAGCTTTCTCCTCCGCTTATTCACACGCGATCCCCTGGGTAAACAAGCTTACGGCCCGTGTGATGGTAAGCGGCTACCGTAGCCATATAGACTCTTGCAACACACGAATCATCACTCACGCATGGGTCGGTCGCGCAACTACGCGCGCGGTATTCCGTAAGGTGGACTTACTTCCCTAGAAGAGCTGCTCTTTGAGCGAATTAACGCTATTCTGTAACGCTACCTATTTTGCAACCTATATATTAATACTTCTACTTAAAGAATTACATATTTTCACGTTTTCTAAAATACAAATACCAACGACATGTTCCTTACATTTCAAAACGCGGTAGGCGATGTCTATCTGTCAGTTTCAATTCAACTTCCGTTGCATAGATTTTGACGTACATTATTGAGGCTATCTCAGTTTATTTTAGTAACGTTCGTAACACATTTCATTGGTCGTCAAGAGAGTTTTTAATGTTCGACTAAGAAAAAATAATAAATGTCTTGCAGGTTTTTTTTTAATTAAATGTGCTTGCGTTTGGCCTCTGACCTGCCCATAAGGGACGATGACGAAGCTTAAGATGAAACACGCTTACCCAGAGGAAACCTATATTCACTCTGGTCTTCTCAGTTTAAGTGAGTTCTACCTTATCAGGACCCATTTTTTTTTTTACAAAAACGTTTAGTCGAATATGATTTGATAGACCTAATCGTTTTATTTGTGGTTCGCAAATGTGATGGATTCTTTAAAAATACCTGAAATCTGAAATATTTTTAACCTTCTAAGGTGCAGACATGCATAGGACCTGCCTATGTTACTTAGTAAAAATATTTTTAAACTTTTTTTTAAAAAATCTCTATTTTGCAGCAAATTACAATAACCTCCAAACATAGTCATCACTATACCTGACTGCTGATCGTGCTGCGTAACTCGTTCTCGAATTGGTGGACACATAAAAGGGTGTCCAACCGCTCGTTTACTGAAGCCGTTGATTTTCCATTACATTTACGAGGGGCCATGTGCCCGCCCGTGGGTGTGAAATGTTGGAAAGGCTTTAAAAGTTAAACTGGTTCCCCCTTATTACAAAACATGGTTTAAAGTAAAGCCAGGTTTTACTGTCATTTGGTCACTTTCTAACGTCATATAATAAAAAGGGACGAGGCTATTTTAAAACCTGGTTTTCCTTTAAACCATGTTTTGTAATAAGGTGCGTTGTGTTTTAATAGAATTCCCGGCGGCCGAGCCGCGGAGCTGTGCGAGTATGATTTAAATAGATGCGGCATAATTAGTCAAAAATCGTGCCATTTATTTTAAGTCTTATTAACTTCCTTCCGTAAATAGATTGCCCACTTGCGAATAGTCAATGGATATATTTAAAACCTATGTATTACTATTGTTGACTTACACCTTATTTATTAATAAGGGGGTACCTAATGCTTCCTATTGGAGGGTGGGGAAAAGAGGAAACACTCAGCTGTATAATAAACAAAGTTCGACATGTTGAGTCTGTTGTTATTCATCATCTATTGTTAGTCATCTATTTTTGTGGTTTAAACAATCGATACAATCATACAGACACTTAATCTTAATTAAACATTTATCGAACATGCCAAACTATTCAATGATGATTAAACATTTCACCATCGATTAAATACTTGAAGCCACGCCAACGTTATTTTAATTGTTTCAATAATGTCGCCAAATTGTAGAACAATGATTGATACAGTTATAAACCTTTGGCTAATGTGTTTATTGTGTTATAGGTTCACATCACAATACTTCATTTATATACCGCGGAAAACAGAACTACAAATTATTAAAAAATATTACTAATTGAAGATCTTTGACTTTGCAATAATAAGTACCTACGTATTATTATGCTCAATTTGACAAGCAAAGCGACAAATAATCTATTATTTCATCCTTTTTCATGGTTCAAGGGTGACGTTATCGGCCATGACAGCCATTTTCGATACAGACGCGATACAAAGTGCCTTACTACGAGGGACAAACTTGCCAATTTCGCTTTATGGTTTATTTTGATATTATTTCCATTCAATTAAAATTTACTGAAAGATAGCAATGTATCTAATGGTGCGTCCATGCTTGGCGAACCGAGCACGAGCCGAGCCACGAACGAGCAAACTGCGAGCACGATTCGCGTAGCGTGGACGGGCTTGCAAGCCTCGAACGAGCATTCGTAGCGTGCTCGACTGCGCTCCGCCCGATTGTCAGTTTTTTCATGAACACAAGGATTCTCATCGCGCTCGGTACGTCCACGCTTGAAATCGCGAGCAACGAACGAATCCTGTTCGTTCGAGGCTCGGCTCGTGCTCGCGAAGCGATTCCAATTAAATAATGTGAAAAAGTAAAAAATACTACTCGAATACAGCTTTACTTAAATTATTCATCGAGAATTCGTATGGGCTTAACGGGGCTTTGAACAAACGATCATTCCGATCTTACCCCTTCTCAACAATATGCAACACTAGTCCCAGATGTCTTTTAGCACTTACACTTCATCTGCTTTGAAAAACTCGTGCTAAATAAAGTTATACTCGAGGGAAATTTACTGCAACATTCACGAGATTTGCCATCAATATGAATGTGTAAATTTCTTCCATAACTGTGTAGTCTAGAGCTTACACCCTACACTGACGAGCAATATAAAATAAAAACCGGCCAAGTGCGAGTCAGACTCACGCACCGAGGGTTCCGTACAAACCTGTAGGATCTTCAAAAAAGGCGTAAAAAGAACTCTACAAGGTCGGCAACACATTGGCAATCCCCCTGGTATTGCAAATGTTCATAGGCGGCGATGACCACTTACCATCAGGTAGCCCGTCTTCCGGCGTGTCAACATATTGAAAAAAAAAAGTATACAAGTAAAAGGTAGTATAGACCTGAGAATTTGATATGAATTTCAATTTATGACGTATTAAAATAAAACTACTTACTAAATCTCTTTCAAACCAATTTTCGTTGGAAGTTTGCAATATTAAATTAATAAAAATAATTTATTCTAATGTACATTATATTTTTTTAGGTTTATCATTCTCTTACATTTTACCACTTTGGAAGTGTCTCTCACGCAAACTATTCAGTTTAGAAAAAATGATATTAGAAACCTCAATATCATTTTTGAAGAACCCATGGTATGGGTTTCATAAAAAAAAAAATTTGAGTTTCGGTTCTAAGTATACGGAACCCCAAAATTTATTGTTTTTTTTTCTATTTTTGGGTGAAAATCTTAATGCGGTTCACAGAATACATCTACTTACCAAGTTTCAACAGAATAGTTTTATAGTTTCGGAAAAAGTGGCTGTGACATACGGACGGACACACAGACAGACAGACATGACGAATCCATACGGGTTCCGTTTTTTGCCATTTGGCTACGGAACCCTAAAAAGTAGCGTTCAGATGTACAAATTAAAAACACGATAGATCTATCTTATATTGAACCAGAATAGTTACCTGTCGTAGTTTGTACCTGTTGTCAATAACTGCAACGAAATAAACGATTATAGAGAGGTCATTGACTCACCATTTACGTATACTCAAGTAATATTAGTTCAGTGAGTGTTCCCTTATGTTTGTTGTCTTTGAACTGGTCGACTCTAGTAGTAATACTGTAGGTACTAGTTACTGTAATTTTCAAAATTAACTAACAATGTTTGTATAGGATGGAAAGGACGAGTGTCATAATATTTGCAAAGGCACTGTCGAGTTGTTTTAATAAAATACATAGATGTCATCAAAATGACTAAATTGCAGAAAGGTTAAATAATGTTTTAAAAGGTTTTTAGAAATGTATGCCAAATCCATGCATTCATCAAAATCTAGCGGAAGAGTATTTTTGTTTGTTTGAAAAGGCTAATCTCTGGAATAATCAGTAGGATTTAAAAAAATATTTTACTATAGCTACATTATCCCTGACTTCTTATATTAGGCTACTTTTTAAACGGTAACGCCGGTAAAACCGCGGTGGAAAGCTAAGTATAATTTGAATAAAAACCATCCATGTATTATTCCTATTCCTTTTACTTAATCAGACTGTAGCGGCTGAACAATACAATGATATCATAGTCTGGTATAAAACAGAGAATAGATTCGTCTAGCAAAAATATTGACTCTCTGGAAAAATTTGAAAATGGATTTTACTACGCGTGTTTTCATATACCTTATTCAATTATTTAAGAAAAACATACTTCTATTCGAAATCTCTTTGAAGTAATAAAATTATGGGGTATAAATGTAGTAAATATAAACCAATGGATAATTAAGGCATGATGTGCCGGTACACACGTCAGCGCCAAACGACACCAAGATTGATTGCCACCGCTATGTTATTTGTTATAATACTGGTATATGCAGTGCATCATGAATTTTACTAATTAATAATTATTAGCCTCCTTATAATTCAAGCTTGGAAATTTGAACATTAACTTAAAGCAAAGCATGTATAGCTTGATGTGTAGCCGTGTGTACGTGCTAACAATAACTGGTACTTGAAAAAGAAACTAGTAAAATGAAATAAAATAGAGCCCTTTCCCGACAAAATGAGTAGGTATTATTTGCTGAATAAATCTATATACCTAATATCTACGTGCGTTGAACAACTGTTTTTTTTTTTAAAGTAGGAACATTTCCCTTTCAGGAATAACATGAAAAATTACTATTCTGTTAGGAATATTATGTAGTTACAAAATTGTAACTGTATCTATGAAACTGTTTGACAAAATGCAACTTGTACCATAGCGAGATTATGTTTAATATTAGAAGTTCTAAATATATTAAGAAAGTTAAGGATACACGTAACCCCGTATTTCAGCAGTAGCTGAAATAGCGAAAATTTTAGAGTTTCGGTCGCATTGTGCAATTTGTTCATATTGATTAGTACAGCCCTACTACCAGACCTAAAGCATTGCTGGTGAAACAAAGAACCCTGTATAAACTAACTTAAAGTTTGGGTGGAAAGTTGCGTCTACGCTATGCGAACCGAGAACGAGCCTAGCCGCTCTTCATTCGTTGCTCGTGATGTCAGTTGCGAGCCTACAAAACGAGCGCGACGCGCATTCCTGTGTTGGTCAAAAAACTGACCAATTGACGGAGGAAAGTCGTGCGCGAGACAAACGCTCGTTCGAGGCTCCCAAGTCCGTCTACGCTACGTGAATTAGTACTCCGCTAGTGCTCCGCTCGTGCTCGATTCGCGTAGTATACAAACTTGTATACAGAGAACCCTTTTATTATTGGCTTTCCCAAATTAGACCGTAAGTCCAATTTAAATAAATTTCCCAAAACTACATTCACCTTTATATCTAAGGCAAGATATATGCCAGATTGCGGTCATAGGGTATGCCAATAACTGAGTTCCGTACATACAATATGTACATTTCGTCTGTAATCCAACTGCACAAAGCGCTTGAGTTATGAGATTTTGGTGGCAGTGACAGTTGGCAATACTTCGGCCAGAGTTTGTATAGCCATTGTGGAACTGAACGTGTTTATTTAGAAATCCAGGTTTATATAAGGGATCTATCGCCTATTTATGGGCATCATTGAATAGAATGCATTAGCGTGAGGTCTGTATAATATATGAGTATTATCAAATGTTAAAATCAGATCGCATAGATAGATGATATGATAATATCATATCACTCTGTTTGTAATATTGTTTTTTTTTTTTATGTTCACAATTCTAGTAAAATTGTGACGAAAATTGTTTTCAATCTTCTCGGAAATTGATAAAAAGCTTATAAAAGTTAGGATTCGTAGATTTCGTTTGTTCTAGAAAGTACTAGTTACTGTCCGAAGAACAACTCAGCGTGATTTTGCCGAGCTGAATTCAAGTGGCGTTTTGCAGACTTAAATTTTTACTTAATTAAAGGTTACGAATCTCCCTTACATTTTCTATTATCATACAGAAAATCCTAATTTATTGTTCCCAAGCAAAGAACCAATTAATTAAGCTTAAAAGCTCTGATTGGAAAGTTTTATAGCATCTAAAATAAATCAAAGTAGGTAAACTTATTGGTTTTGCCTTTAAAATATGAATCAGCAATAACTTTGTTAGCACAACCTTTAATCTGTGGAGGCGCATCCGCTGATGGTTTTCCGATTCTATTAGCCGCAAAGTGGAGCGGTGGGGGTTGATTAAGCGGAATGAGTCAAGGAAACGACCCACTTATTTAGAGCCCCGGGTACTTTGAACACCAGAACCCCCACTTTTTATTTGTTTACAACACCCCGCACGGTTGCTCAAACTTTTATGTTTATTACAAGCTCAGATTACAAGTTAGATTGAATATAGAGGCGATTTTTATAAACGTAAGGATTATGTTTTGGATGTTTAGTTTGTTATCTTTGTCTACTAACGAGTTATTCAAACTGTCTCCTCTGTTTGTTTGTTGTTTATGATTTCAATATTTCACGGGTCTTTAGTCATTATGGCCCACTTCCGAATGTCCCGCAGGGTAATTCGCTCAATAATTGCAAATTTTAGATATTTAAAAATTGGGATGTGGAGATAAACCCCAACAAAAAACAAATGCTATGAAAGACATTCAAACAGAAAATACATTAAGTAATGGCCCGACTGCGACAAGGGTAAAAAGAGTAATGCTATTAGATACTTATATATACATTTTATATTTTTTTATACCACTAAGTTGGCAAACAAGCATACGGGCCGCCTGATGGTAAGCGGTTACAGTAGTCTATGGCCGCTTTCAACATCAGGGGTATCCCTAGCGCGTTGCCGAACATGCAGAAATCTCTTCACACCATTTTTTTGAAGAACCTCATGCTTTACTCCATTGGGAAAACCACGGCGTGGGAGCTCATTCCACAGTCTGGGCGTCCACGGAAGGAAGCTCCTTTGAGCTCGCACAGTTCGAAACCGTTTTGGTTACAATGTTTGAAGATGGACTCCCCGTCGATAGCGAGAGTTGCGATGGTAGTTTTTGACGGGCCAGTTGGCGCGGTTGGCTAGATTCAACCTATCGTGCTGTGCCGTTAATCGATAGCAGCGGTAGACTCGATGTTTTTTATATATACCTATATAGGTAGATTGTATATTTTATGAAGTAGGTATTTCATTGGATTTCATTGGATTTAGCAGCTGAGAGAACCATGAATTCAGACAAGGCAAATATTAAGTTAAAGTACCAGGATTGGATTCATATTCATGGATTTTATTGCACAGTCCTCCACAATATATGTGTATATGCTCATGTAGAGCCCATTGATTTTATTGATGAGGGTGTGAAAATCGTCCTCAGTCTGCTGCAATATTTAGGCCACATACTGCAAGCCAGGCTCTTCAGACAAGCCGTAAAGTGAGATAAGAATGCATTCATTGTTTATGGCTAGAGTACATTAAAACTACCTTACTAAAATGTTTTTAAATAAAATACATAATAACTTGAAACTGTTTTATTGTATAGTACATAAAAATCAGGCCGAGTATGTCTATTCGGTGAATATTCGCGAGCATCTCCCGCGTGGCGCGTGTCCGTGAGGTTGTGCAGCTCCTGCCAAGTACTCTCCAGCTCTGCAATCTTCCTTTCCTCAATTGAGACCGCACAACAGGTCAAATTAGCAGGAGTATGACATGACATGAGTTGTCAGTGTACTCCTTCCTCCTCCGTCCTCGACGACATACGCAGTAATTTTCTTTTATCAGGGTCTGGAAATATCAATTCCAATTTCACAACGATTCACAACTTTATAGCTACTTACAAAAACCTTACTTTCCATTATTTTAATATGATAAAAGAGTGTTTGTTTGTTTGTCCGTCCTTCATTTTGTAATGGATTATGTATATTTTTTATCTTTTTTAAGTAAAGTATTTTTGGTTATGACACCAAACCATTCTGTAAGTACCATTAATCACTAGATGTTGAATCCACCTTTAACCACTGCTTTGTAGATTATTTTATGGTTCCAAGACTATTTGGACCGTGATGTCTGTCCACATATGATTGAAACGGGCTTCCCATTCACACTCATAACCAGTCCTCTAGGTAAGTTCTGGATACTCCTGCTCTGCATAAGCTGTAAGAGCATCTCGATCTTTTCATGGGTAGCAGTAACAGCATACATATATCCTGAAAGGAGAGTCAGTTTAATGTAAATATCGTAACGTATACCTATTACAATTAACGTTTTGAAAACGACCAGGATTCATTTATGTCACAGAAATCGGAATAAAGTTTAATAGGTACTCACCAATTTAGATAAACTTGTATTTTAATAGTAAATATGCAACGCCCACCCAAGCAGTGACATTGACATACAAGTTTTTTTTAAGTGTAGTATATGATGTGTAGTAGTGTGTGTATTTTATTTCAAATTATGTAGTATAAAAAAGAGAATTTTCGCCTTAAGGGTCAGTTCACACCGAGACGGGATACAACGACACGCGACACGATGAGATGCGGCGCGCAATTTTTAAGATAGCGATACAATGATGCGGATTCTGTTGTAAATCGCACTAAACTAATTATAATCACATCACATCTCTTTCTTACAAACATTATTGAAAATGGATAGAACATATTTAAAGCTGTCAAATTAGTCTTTCCGTTTGAATTTACGGGCAAATAGACGTTTCTTACATACATCCTTTCTTATGTTCTTTGTTAGAAAGAGATATAGTGAGACTAAATTAGTTTAGTTGTAAACAACAGAATCGGCACCATATAACATAATCTATATTGACTAACTGACCGTTATACGACTATACGACATACGTGTCTTAGCATAATTTTGGACATACATTATTATTATATAGATTAAGTACATAAAACAATATTAATAAAATGTATTCGTCCATATTATATGACATAAGGATACTCTAGGACGTAACGTATCCTAATGTGAAATACACTTTGTCTAGGTGCGGTGCGGTCCCAGCATTAAAACTCTATTGAAGAAGGGTTTACCATTTATATCAAATAAAACAGGCTGATAATAATGGCGTTATGAAAAAAAATATTGTCACTTACTTCATCTCATATTGTCAACATAATGATATGTCCACTGATGTATCAATCTATATAGACGTACCGTCAGCGTGCCTTTAAAAGATAAAAATAGTTTTATAAATTAGTTGCGTGTTTATAAATAAGATTGAGGGTAAACTTGTATGAAGCAAGTTTCCTACCCTCTCTTTTCTAGACGTTTATGTGATATGTGTCGAATCTGCCGAGAGGTCTCTCACTGAAGATCATTGGCTGAGGACGATGTCGTGCGTGCACCGACTTGTGTTTTACAAAGACTATTCTTGTGTGTTTCGCATAAACCAGTTTAAAGTTTGCTCAAAAACGTGGATCCACAAAAGACGAGAAAGACGAGAGAGAAGCGAGAAGAGTAAGTAGGTACTATAGTCTATTTCACATAGGGTGAATCGTGACAGTTCAAGGTTTTTTACCAATATCTAATGAAATTACATGTGATTACTCTGAAATAGTACACAAACATGAAACCTCGCTGTATCATAGTAGATCATAGTATTCTTTTATTATATCGAAATAAATTAATAGTTCATTGGAATGCAATTATAATAGCAAGCAAAGGTAAGCGGTTACCTCAGCTCTATGGACGCTTGTGATGCCATGAAAATCAATCATTAAGCGTGCTACACTCGCCGATGATAGAATAATAATTTGTAATTCAACTCGACACTGGCAAAAATAAGTCGGAACTTGTATTTTTTTGTGCCTATTTTTCACTGCAGTCTCACCATGGTAAGTGGTAATGTGGCCGAAGGTGGTAAGCTCACAAAGCCTAGATGGAACTTGCTCTCAAGTGCAGCTGTCGGAACACGCCGATAGGTGCTCGGCGACAGATTTTCAATTTGAGGGTGGTAGCCAGTCTGGTTAATGGTTACAAAGTATCCTACCCCCGTCGTGAGGATACCATAGCGGTTTCCTCACGATGTTTTCCTTCACCGAAAGCTCAGGCTCATTATAGGATTCGAACCTGGGACCTTCGCCTCGGCATCCGACGTCACTACACTACCAATGAACTATCATCGCCTTGAATTTTGGTAATTCATCGTGCAGATAACCTTCCAAGCTCAAGGATGTTCATGCAATGAGTCATTGTCATAGACACTGAGTATCACACAGGAGTCTCAATGTCCATGAACGGAAATCTGTCTACAGAAGGCCACTAATTCAGTATGATGAGCTTACGGAAGAAGGTTCTCGTTCGTCAGGAGTCAGCAGAATTCCTCTAAAGATATCCTGGCAGACTGAGGATTGCTATGAGCTGTTAGATGACGAGTTGGGAGCAGGAGATTTTTTTAGCAGTTGACATTGAATATATATATTTTAAATGCGCGCGAATGATGCCCCGGCCCGGGTATCACCCCGAGTGTCCATAGAGCTAAGGTAACCGCTTACCACCAGATTAATGTAACTTGAATATATATTTTATATGCGCGCGAATGATGCCCCGGCTATCACAAGTATCCATATTGCTAAGGTAACCGATTACCACCAGTTGTGTGAAAAAATAACATTTTTATTTTTCATTTTTCATATGAAATAATTATTTATTATTTCTATGATAACACTTTTCCACTCATCTGTACCAAAAATAGGATAGTGTTTTGTTTGTTTTGACAGCGGGCCATAATGACTAATGCAAAATTTGAAAATAAAATAGAATAGGCGCTATGGCCCGCGGGCCATTCGCGAGTGGGACATAATGACTAAAGACCCATTTCACTAGCCTTATAAGTTGTCGGTGTAAAGCGTATAAGTATATCGTTTGTTTGCATCATTAGTTTTACATCATAAACAGTTTTTCTTTTCTATGTGAAAGGGTTCGAAACAATCTAAATTATCATAAATTTTGCTGGAAGTATCACAAAAAGAACTTTTTGAAGTTACGGTAAACTCCCATTAGGGCTATAAGTATATTGTAAGACGCTTAGTAAGCGAAGGGTCCTTGATAGTTTCAGCCCAAACCAAATACCAAGGATTCAGTAGAAGATAGCGTTTAGCGAATAGATCGTAGCGTGTTTATTCGCTCCAAAAGCAGCTCGACTGGGGAAGTCCCTACCTCTACCTTACAGAATACCGCAGCCAAATAACTTTATGTTGTATTCCTGCGCGTGATTAGTTAAGGTTCCCAGAGCTCATTGGGGAGAGGGGAAGGGTCGGTAATGCATGAGTGATGCGCCGTGTGTTAAAAGCATCCATAAGCCTACGGTAACCGCTTACTATCAGGCGGACCGTACGCTCGTCTAAAAAGTGACGTAATTTGTTGTTAATCCAGAACATATTCTATCTGTGTGCCAAGTTACATCCAAATTCATTCAGATGTTGAAGCGTGATTGAGGTACAAACATACAAACTCACAAACACACAAACTCGCAAACATCCAAACCTTTGTGAGATTAGTGAGATAGTGAGATGAGATGAGATATCGAGAGAGAGATGAGATTATCGGTGGTATTTTATCGAATAATAATCAATCAATGTGCACCAGTCTAGTGAAGTCAAAATATCCATGAAAAATTTCGTACCTACAACGGCCACCATTTTACTAAAATCTGATTTTTGCAGACTGTGAGGGACGGTAAGAACTTGATACGTATGTGAAAATGATGTATCTTGACTAGAACTTATAATATAACAAAAAATAAGTCTTAATTGAAAGAATTTGGTTATACCTAATACCTCAGAGTATATAAATACTACGTACAAATGATAGTAAGGCACCAAACCGTCTGTAAATAAATCAAAACAGAGTACTGTGCGAAGGCCAATAATAGATGTTGCTATAAAAGAAAAAAACAACGTAAAAGTACGGCAAGAAGACAAGTGAAAACTTCACAGCGAAATAAAGTGCTTTAAAAGTTCCAGCCCACGGTTGCCATTTTCATGAGCGAACATAATATTTTATACATAATTAGGTGTGCAGTTGAGTGCAGTTCGGTCTACATGAGCTCGTTACATCCTCGTATTGTAGGTTGGTAATCAACCGAAGCAAAAAATTCAAACTTCATTAGCATAAAAGCTCGGTACATTATCTATAGTGCGACCTCGTTCTTTGGTTTTTGTTGTAAATGGAGGAAATGTCACGTGAAGTTTGTGTATCGGATAGGTAGTATAGCGGGTGGAGATTTCGAGATGGTAAATTTTCGAAACCTATGTTGGGTTAGTCATGCTGAACAACGTTAACTATGGGAGAAACATTGAAACCTGTAAAAAAAATAGATATTTTGTTTCAGACAAAAACCGTCGTATTTGACGTATTTTAAAGTATTAAACTTTTAGGGCCACAATCACACAAGCGGTTTCCGAGCGACTTCAAAGCGGAGCGGGCCCGCAGCGAATACGTTGCGGACGCCCAGCGAACATGCTGCGCATGTGCAAGGAATACGTCGCGGACGCGCAACGAGCACGCCGCGAATAACGCCGGGGACGCCATTTTGTACACTCGTACAAAACAGACCTTATACCTAGTTTTCTTCAGGTGACATTGATAATCTCAAATGTGTGTCTTTATTGAATCAGATGCAACAACTCATAAAATGTAGGTCTTCTTGACATTCGCAGGTATAGGAACGAAATTTTTTAAGATTATTTTTTATTCGTTTGAAAAATAGCACAGAGTCGCCCTCTTTCAGTCGATTAGTTAAAATGGATCCTCCCAAATTCGTCGATGCTTTCGTTTTCGTTTCCTGTGTCTTCGAAGTAAAAAAGCTAACAGCTGTGTTTCCATCCATTATGTTGCTGAGTGTATTGTACGTCGCGAACTCGCCGCGCACAGGCGTCGAAAACGTAGCGTAATCGCCACGCGTCCGCGACGTCTTCGCTGTGCAACCGCGGCGCGTCCGTTCCGCTTTGAAAACGCTCGCAAACCGCTAGTATGATAACGCCCTTAGAACTATAGTTTGCTATTGACCAGATTCGATCGTGAAAATTAATAAGATTAATTTTATGTTTAGATTTTTGGATGTTTGACTCAATAAACCCATAAACGAATAAAAAAAAAATTTGAAACAGAGACATCCTATATATTATCATCTTTTGATCCCAAAAAATATAAGATCACAGGGACACGCTGATAACCACGAGGAGGAAGCAAGAGGAAGAGGAAAAGCAAGAGGAAAAGTTTTCTAAGTATTTTGCCCTACGATAACAATGCGTACCTGTAATCTTGATGAAAATAGTTTCAGAACTTCATAGTTATACATATTATAATAATGTATCTGATGTTTTGCTTCTACCAGTTTCGCTCACAGTATATATAGATTAAACTAATGTTTTTGAACATTAAAGGATTCCATCATATCCTCATCATACGTAGCCTTAGGAGGTCCTCCGCTGAACATAGATCTAAGGTACTCTCAAACTGTATCCGTAAAATGCTTTGATACAGTACCAATATTAGTATACTATTCTATTCTGTTTCTATATGAATGTAGAGGTTCATCTAGCGGATCCGAATAAAACGTAATGGTGCGTCCATGCTTGGCGAACCGAGCACGAGCCGAGCCTCGAACGAGCACACTGCGAGCACGATTCGCGTAGCGTGGACGGGCTCGTGAGCCTCGAACGAGCGCGATTGTCAGTTTTTTCACGTACAAAGGGATTCGCAGCGTGCTCGTTGTAGGCTCGTTCGTGGCTCGGCTCGTGCTCGATTCGCATAGCATGGACGCACCATTAGGTACTTGATATCACAGATTACAGAATAAAAGGCAGATGGAGCACACGGAACACGAAAGTGAAGCCAAAAAAGCAAATACAAATTTAGATACCTGGTATTCGTTTTCTTATTTGTAATTGCTGTGTTTAACAAACTTTATTGTACAAAAAACACGTCTTTATTAATAAACTGTGGTAAAACAAACCAAATGCAAACTGGAAAACGAATGCGTAATCGATTTTGTATTTGCTTTTTTGGCTTCACTTTCATGTTCCGCGCGCTCCATCTGCCTTTTATTCTGCAATCTGTGCTTGATATTTTCTTTTATTTTCACTACACCTTACCAGCATACTACAATGGTTCGTTTTACAAGTTATCACCACCTTATATTTAAAATCCTCATTCATGCCTTCGCTCATAATATCCCCACATTAATTCCTACATTTATTTCTGCGCAGTTTTATATTTTCTCAATTCACTTAATTTCTACATATATCTGAAATACAGATTGAAAAATACATATCGTAATAGACAGGAATATATTCTTTTATGTTTTATTATTTTAATATAATATATGCTTTTACTTAAATCCTTTCCCAGTTTCTGAAGAGGAAACATTTAGTATACGAGTTTATTGATACGAAGAGATATTATCTTGCCGGATGTACGACCCTCGTCAATTTCACGCCATCTCTCACAATGTAGACTCTGTTTATTTGTTGTTACTACACTACATGTATACGAAGCATTTGTGTGATCACTTTGCAATATATTTCTTGGAATTATAAATCTATGTGATTCTTAAGCGTTTTTTAATAAAACGACATTTTCTTTTACTTTCGATAGTGATGGTGGCTTTAATTAGAGTAATGTCTCAAAATATGTGCAAAACTACGTGGTCATATTTTCTTTGATAACTTCTACGATTACCACTATAGAAGTTTTCCATAACTGTTGTCTTTTATTATTATTTACATTTCAAACTCTTAAGTCTAGTATTATTTCTATGATGCTACAACTACATTCATATCTTCCACACCCACATATTTCCGTCAACTTACTTAGATCACCCGCAGTTAGGTGTGGCGTTTACGACATGTTCATCTATCAGTAAGCTTTATTTTTAACCGACTTCAAAAAAAGGAGGAGGTTCTCAATTCGGTTGTTTTTTTTTTTTATTTTTTTTTTATGTTTGTTACCTCATAACTCCGTCATTTATGAACCGATTTGGAAAATTCTTTTTTTGTCTGAAGGGTACACTTCCCGTTCGGTCCCATTGTCATCAGATCAGGATTTGATTACTTCTTAGTGTACTTTGAAGTCGGTTTAAGTTTTTTGTAAAACAGTCCAATTATTATATCAAGTTTTGATCGTTTGAGACATTCTATACATCTAACTCATCGTCCACAGTCTCCATCCTTAAATTTTTCTCAAAAAACGACGATGACAAACGTTATTTGTAAAAAAGGGGTCATATACTAATAATGACAACAGCACATACACAAATAACAGCCAAAAGCATCTTCTCTAATTCGAGATAGAAGAAATATTTCAAAGCAAATACCTAGTCAGTTTAGCGAAGTGCACTGCAGATAATTCCTTATATCAATGGATTTCCACTTCAGAGATTCCGGTGGCTTCGTCGCTTCGCCTCAGCTATTCTTTAGCATAAAACCTCTTTTATGATCTTCCTTTGTTCTAATTATCTTTTACTTCTGAAAAAGATTTGTGTTTGTGTTTATATTGCAGAATGGAGTATGTCGCTTTACGGCTACTCCCTCAACGGTTTTCCCAAGGATAGAGTAGGGAACTCTCTAGGTGGTCTATTGCTAAAATAAACTGAAATTACTGTTTCAGGTCCATATATTGTATGTAGTCCTTGTATTGTATCTGAAAACCAGGAACTTAGATATAAATTGAAGCGACGACGACTAGAATTGCCTAAGGAGGTGTGTTATCATAGAACCCTAAATCATAGATGAGCAGTTTGGAATTTATGAAGAGATGTTGTCATGTTATGCCAAGATTAATTTAAATATATGGCCATATTAGAAATAAAATTAAAATTCAAAATTACTTAAAAGATTGTAAACACAACAATATATATAATGACTGAAACAGCAACAATCAACAAAAGATCTGTCGATAAGTTTAGGGTTACTTTGTATACCACTAACTACTACCATTTTAGTTAGCGGGTCGAATTAAAGTAGGAAAATATTATGGAGTTGAAAACTCCGGTCATAATTCCAGATTTTGCGTTGTCATTTCACTGAAACAAATTTTAATTATACAGTTGATATTTGCACTGTGTACCGCAAACGCTAATTAAAATATTTTCCGTTCATTTTATGTGGCATGAACCTAAGTTTTAATTAAACATATTTTTGCGAAACAAACTCGCTTAGTATTTATTACAATACTGCTATGATCAGTCTTCTTTTCAAATAAAGTCTAGGGTCCTATGGTCTTTATATGAGAAAAAAATGAAGAGATTATATTAATTATGAAAGGTATAAGAAATAACATGCGATAGTATGTGATTTTTTTTATCCTACTATCCTAACTAAGTGAGTTTGTTTGTTTGTTACGCCTTCACGCCTCAACTACTCAACGGATCATCATGAACTTTGGCATGCAGATAGCTTTTTATCCCGGGAACGCGGGTGAAACCGCGGGGGACAGGCTAGTACAAAATAAAATAAGCTGTAAAGTAAGTTTCAAGCTTGGTATAGGTATACATGCGGTAGTCATACAGGAACTCCAGTTAACTGAATTGCAGTGGAGGTTGCACGAGAGTCATACTTATGGTTATGGGAAATTAACTGGAGACATGGTAAACTAAGCTACTTATCTATTTCCGGCGGAGTATTATAAACTTATTAAATGAAATAGGTACGATATACGCCCGTTGTGTTCCTCAGCGTGAGTAAGGTCGCCAGAGCTCATTGGGGAGGGGGGAAAGGTCGGTAACGCATGAGCGATGCTTCGTGTGTTGCAAGCGTTCAAATGGCTACGGTAGCCGCTTACCATCAGGCGGGCCGTATGCTTGTATATCGACGTAGACGTATAAAAAAAAAGGTGAAACCGCGGGGCGCAGTGTCTAATAGTTATTATACGTACATTCACCGATAGTTCCACGTCCGATTAATGTCCGGCGAGTTTCATCGGATTACCAACTATGCCTGTACCGTCGTCAGCCATCAACTGACACTAACTTTATAAACGTCATAAAGCGACTACACATGACCTGTGCACACATTCTGTAGGGTATAGGTGCAGGTATACACACATAGGTGTACAAGCAGACACTATGAGAATATTATTAGTTTCATGCCGCAGTTCAATTCCAGTTGGAATGGACAATTATGATTTTCTTGCACTTTGAACTAGTTTAAGCAGTATAATAACCATTTGCACGTGATTAAGTAAAATACTCTTACAAAATGATTTGTACTTAATTCTTGCCTTTCTGTGGAAGCTGGTTATATCTAGACAATTAGTAATTGTATTGGGTGGTAGTAGTATATCTACCACAGATAATAACAGGTGGAGATTTCGAGATGGCATATTTTCGAAACCAATGTTGGGTTAGTCATTCTTAACAACTTTTTCTATGGGACCAATAGTGAATTCTCAATTTTTTTTTTATCTTTTCTTAAAAAAAGTCAACCTTGCTCAATCATAATGTATGAAAAGTTAAAAAAAAAAATGAGAATTCAGTGTTGGTCCCATAGTAAAAGTTGTTCAGCATGACTAATCCAACATAGGTTTCGAAAATATGCCATCTCGAAATCTCCACCCAGTATAGATATCTATGGTATGGTATTGTGAGTGGTACTGCAGCGACCCGTAAAGACTGTACCTTGACCAATGTCAGTAGGATACCAGGAAATTGGAAAGTATCTTAATTATCTCATAATACATGAAGGTTCATAGTTGGTTTGATGCGAATGAAACATTGAAGTAAGGGTCGAGGCATAATTCTTTTAGGCAAAATTACTAACCGTAAAAAGGTAGTGGCTCTTGAAATCAGACCCTGAATAGATTGGCCCTTAAAGATGAGGACTTTCATCATTTTTTCCTTTATCGTTCATCTGTGTTTCGTCTCTGTAATTATAGGAAATATGACGAAAAATTCAACGGAAAAAGAAAAATTACCTAATATTAAGTATATAGTCAAAATACGAATGTTTATTAACAGCTACTTCATTAATCTCGTCTTAGTGAAATAGGGTAGAGATATTCCTCTTTTAACCCTATTAATATTAGTCGAGAGGCCAAAATAAACCAATATGGCGGTGGACACGGGCTAGAACAATACCTCTCTGTCAGCCAGACGGAGACAAATAGTCCCCCGAAGGGAAAATAACGCTGATCTTAGCCGGGGCGAACATTGCAATAAATCCCTTTTTAAAATCACTGGCATGTATGTTGAAACTCGTTCATTTGTTGCTGGTGTTTTAACTGGTTTTAAAATTCTTTTTACTATAGACTTCTTACTTCAGTATGAATTTATTATTTTATTTAAGTTGTTTTAGAATTATATTAGTCTCGATTTGAACACTAGAATCGCAATAATTATGTTCTTTCCTCGATATTGACTGATTGCCCTGTACAGAATGTGCTGTTGAGGCGCGGGCGCTGCAAAAAGTTGCGATTGGCGTAGGCGGGCTAAGGCTCTATTCACACGTACCACAAACACACTACAACGGCAACCACATCACAACCACACCACATAGGCGGGCGCTTATTTGTATGAAAATTAAAAGTTCAATTCACTCGGACCACATTTTGCCGTCACTATCGTCCGCGTGTGTGATATGATAACGACCACACCGCAGACACACACACAGTGAACAAGGCGGTACAAACATTTTAACATTTTGTAGCTACCATAATGTAACCGTAAAAAGACGCAGCGATACTATTCACACGTAGCATATAATATTGTATTAAAATATAATATTTTCGTGGTGGATTTAAAAGATCAATTTTCATTTAAAATTTGTATAGAGATTAGGGACAGGGACCCAAGGTCCGGAATGGTAAATTAATTTTCGTCGAATAGGGTCGGGTTTATTGACATGTGTGTAGATAGGACTATGTGTAATATGATGTGATGACTATAATATGGACTTTTTGGCGGGAACTTGCAGAGTGACGTAGCATTTTCATTTTTATTTTCATAAATTTGTGTATTTTGAGTTTTATTGTGTATTTTTGGTGGTATTTTACCCAATAAAGATCATCCATGTGCACCAGTGAAGTGAAATGAAATGAATTATGTGTATCGTGACTTTTCAAGTTGTCTCAAAATGTCCGTGTAGAGTTTTACTACAATGACCACCATTGTAGTAAAACATGACTTTTATGGACGGTGACTAACTGAGGACTATAATGTGAAGTGATTTATTGTGACTGGAAACTATAATATAACTCGACACTGGCAGAAATGAGCCCTAATTTTGGCTTGGTTGCCAAAATTAAAAATAAGAAGAAGAAGACTATAATATGTATATCCAACTTAAAAATATATATTCGATAAGTTCCTTTTAACTTAGGTAAGTACCCATTCAATATGCGAGTTCATTTCCTAATGAAATCAATCTTGGTAGTAGAACAAGTATAAAGACATTTTCACAAAATATGTATTTCTATGTAATTTCTATTGCCGCTATAACAACAAAAATAAAGTAAAATCAAAAATTAAACTTACAAGAAACTATTGTTTACCTACTTAATTGTTACCAGTTTAATACATTTTAACTACTTGTTCTTGCTGTTTTTCAATACTTCTACTTATCTAATATTTCGCTAGTTTATTGTCGTATTTAATTTAACTCATCACAAAATAATAAACGAACAAAATAATTACCACATCTCCGCCATCATAAAATGTCAATAATACAAACAAGGTATTATATCTATAAATATTCTTCCTCTATCGGTGAAACTCTTTGAGGTCTAAATGACTTCATTACCAACCTAATACTATATTATACGAGTGAAATATATAGAAATGTTGACTCTCAACCTACTTCCGTAACGGCAGGTAGTCGGTGTAAATATTTGCGGAATATTGCCTTGCAGTGGGGTCGCGATATCACGCCGGCCGGGCGGCCTGCCCCTGGCTTTTATCAAGTGCTCATATAAAAATGCCTCGACTATTTTCAGCCAAGCTGTGTTGGTGGAAATTGAGGGAGTTACGTGTTACTGCGTAAAATGGTTTTTGAGGCGTTGCACGTTGTTTTGTTAGAAATATTAAAAACGAGCAGTACCCCGTGGTTTCACCCGCGTTCCCGTGATAAAAAGTAGTCTATGTCCTTTTCCATACCGCTATCTGCATGGTAAAATTGCATGATGATCTGTTGAGTAGTTAAGGCGTGAAACAAACAAACTCACATCGCATTTATAATATTAGGATTACCTTCCACTTGCGCTCCCATAATAGCCAGTAGTCATTTTACCTTCGGTCCAAAACCTATCTATGTGAGAATCACGCCCGTTGCTGCGATGAAAGAATGATAAGACAAAATACACTTCTGCATTTAAGTATAATATTAGCAGGATTACCAATAGGTATCTCTTAGAAGCGCTCGTGTTATAGCATAATTATCCGTTCTGAATCGATCGGCAAAGTTAAGCTACCACCGTCGTGCTTGGTACCTGGATGGGTGACCGCCTATTTCAGATCGAGCGTTTCCGTGCTTTGGAAGGCACGTAAAGCCGGTCCCGGATATCACTTAATTGTGATAGTCGTTAAGCTAGTTGGAGGCCCCCGAAGCGGCTTTAAAACTCCAACAGTAGATTGACACTAGCCTACCTCCACCGATCCGCAGTGGGCATGCGTGGAGGAGTATCTGCCCATTCCCTTTCACCCTCATTTGTGAAAGGAGGCCTGTACTCAGCAGTGGGACATTATAGGCTAGGATTATGATGATGATGATGATCTAGAGGTATCTGTAGTGTAAATTGGTAACTTGCGAGGTAGCGTGACGTACTAGTAGTCAATGAAAAACTAATATAAACTAGTTACCTCTATAACTCCTACCTACCTAATCTGGACTTTATTTTATTTTTTAAATATTTTCCACGCATATATCGGGCAACTCTGCAGCAGAACAGCGATAGCGACTCACGTACATAAGATATTATTGTCGTCATTTTTATTTCCTATTGGAATGTAATGTAATGAAATGATTATTTATTGTGTCCCACTTTGATGTTGGAAAATCATATTGAGGAATATATTCATCGGATAAAATATCCCTTTTCGAGCAATGTATTGTTTGTCCATATGTTTGTCTACAACATTGCGTAGGATTGACCGTTTGTATTTTCCGGGGCTTTTTTTTTGTAATAAATATTCTGCTTACTTTGTCGTCAAATATATCATGTTTCTTCGTTTCCATAACAATTTTTTTAGGTATATTGTAGTCGCGATCGATAATACGGATGATGAAGACGACGCCGACGTAATTAAAAGTTTATTAAATTACTAGCTGCCCGGCGCGACTTCGTTCGCGTGGTGCTACCCTATCCTGTGGTGCTACCCTACCCTGTGGTGCTACCCTACCCTGTGGTGCTACCCTACCCTGTGGTGCTACCCTACCCTGTGGTGCTACCCTACCCTGTGGTGCTACCCTACCCTGTGGTGCTACCCTACCCTGCCCTGCCCTATCCTGCCATGCCCTGCCCTGCCCTACCCAGCCCTGCCCTGCCCTGCCCTACCCTACCCTACCCTACCCTACCCTTCCCTACCCTTCCCTTCCCCCTTCCCCCTTCCCTACCCTACCCTACCCTACCGTCAAGCCGTTTTTTACAAACACTGAGCCACACGCAAAGAGATTGACTCCCTCCCGTACGGCCCGTACCCGTGACGTGATTTTTCTGCTAATACTTATATTTTTAAACTCGTGATATCTTTTGAATGGTATGTCCGAATTGAATAATTCAAAAAGTTATATAAAGGTATTGAAGCAGTCTTGAATATGAAGTAATTTATTTTGATAAGGATTAATACCAAGATACAAATAGAGAGCCATTTCTAGCGGCGGCATTTCAATAAAAAATTTAAAATAGAAAAACACTTATTGTGGCATAACTATAATAGTTAGACATATGGTATCGCGACACTTTTTGTAAATAATAATGTGTTCTGCAAAGTCGTAGTACATTATTTTATTCTATCATCAATGGTTTTCGCAGCGCACGCGATGTAATGAATATTTTAGGTAATTTTTTTACACCTTGGGTTACATTATTGGAGTTTTAGTAAGGATCCCTAATTTTTTTGAAAATATAATATAGCCTATGTCACCCGGGGATAGTGTAGCTTCCCAATAGTGAAAGAATTTTTCAAATCGGTTCAGTACTTTCGGAGCCTATTCAATGCAAACAAACAAACAAACAAACAAACAATCAAATCTTTCCTCTTTATAATATTAGTATAGATGAGTATCTCTCATAGAAAAAAACAAAGATACATGTATTTATTTAATCTTTTCATGTCCATTCTTCTTATTTTTTTAAAGTAATTATAAATTGGTACCTATATAACAAACAGTCTGCCTAGCGAACAGTTTATCCGAACGGCTTGTTGTTATCTATGAAATCAGTAATCGTACAACTTTTCCTATACATAACTTCAGTTTACTATATTTTTGAATCGGAGTCTTCTCAGTTTAAGTGTATTCCGAACCGGTGGTAAATTCAACTGTATGCACCAATTCTAAACTGAATAAATTACTTTTTGATTTTGATTTTGAATCTTTGTACTATATCATTTAAGATTTCTTTGGGTAGGTACTTTGTAACAGAAACGTATATTTATTGGATGTTGAAAGACTCCTTTAATTTGCTTCAACTGAGTTATAGGCTAGTTTTTATCAGTATAATTATTTAATCTGTGTTTGTTGAAGTGACCAAACTATAAGTGTCGCTGTTATTAGGAAAGTTACCTTGGTATGTATGTTTTTCCGTACATCATTTAGATTTTCTTATACTGTGTAGACACCGCCTTAATACTAATGGATTTTAACTTATCTCTAGGATAACAACTACGATTGAAAATATAAGTATGTAACGCGAAAAACTTTCTGCATTAAATATAATAAATCCTATGTATGTAAGATGTGAAAATAACTGAAGTGAACTTGCCTTGATAATTAATATAGGTACCTATTTATTTGACCCTCTAACATTATGAAAGATTTTTTTTTAATTTTTCAATAATTTTTACTCATTATCAAAATCACTTTGTATTGTCATTGGCCCCCACCCTTTCTTCAGATCCAACTATTGTTAACACAGAAAGCAAAATAAAGGTACTTTTCCAAAATTACCTATCGCATCGTAAAATCAATGGCCACATAAAATCAGGAACACTTTACGAATTGACCTTTCCGCATTACACGGTAAATAAAAAGCTTAAATCCAAACCTTTCCCGTATTCTCTGGATAAAAAAGGTGACGCAAAAAGACTTTTAATCTCACAATAAAGGTCTCTGGTAGCAATGTTCACATTCTTATTGCACGCCGCCGCTTGAGAGGTTTATTTAAGTATGTAAATTGGGTAACCTTGTATGACATGTGAACAAGTGACTTTGGCAACATTGAAGCAATAATTTTCAGTCACTGTAAAAAGTAAATAACAGTTGGTCGTATTTGCACAGCCTGGGGGCCTACCACAAGCTCTTAAAACAAGGTTAAAATAACCTTATTTGTATTTTGTCCCTCTTTGACATCCAACGTCAAAACAAGACAAAACACAAATAAGGTTATTTTAACCTTGTTTTAAGAGCTTGTGTTAGGCCCCCTGTTTTTAATCCCACAATGGCTTCCTGTCATTAAAAACAAAACACCCTAATTTCAAATTCTAAATTTAAATGGATGTCCAACTACGAATCCCAAATTTGTTTTTTGATAGAAACTTCAATAAAATGTATCTACTCGACAATGTGTATGGGATATCAGTTATCATCATCATCAGCCTATAATGTCCCACTGCTGAGTACAGACCTCCTTTCACAAATTAGAGTGAAAGGGAACGGGCAGTTACTCCACCACTCGTGCCCACTACGGATCGGTGGAGGTAGGCTATATAGTGGTCACCCTACTGTTGGAGTCAAGCCGCTTAGAAGGCCTCCAACTAGCTTAACGACAAGTGATAACCGGGACCAACGGATTTACGTGCCTTCCGAAGCACGGAAATGCTCGATTTGAAATACCATTAGGCGGTCACTCATCCAGGTACCGACCACGACGGTGGTAGCTTAACTTGGCGATCGATTAAGAACGGCTTATCATGCTACACCACGAGCGCTTCAAATATTATAGAAATATATATCACGGATATTTATTTATTAAGTATTTAACAGACAAGTATAAGTATAAGTAGACAGTATATTCAACAGACTCAGATCTTACGATCTTAATTCACTATACCGTCCACCTGAGGCCTGCCTTATAAAGTGGTTGTAAGAAACTAAATAAACTTCTATCCAAGCTATAATAACTTCGTGAAGTTTTCTTCTGATAATGGGTTTAGGTTACAAAGTTTAGAGTGTTTCTTTTAGGTACCTACCTGGATAAGTTTAATATCGTGGATCTAATACTAAAAGCTTTAGTGGTTTTAGAAGTAAATATGTTTTTATCATCTTCTTAGTAATAAGCTAGTTGATTCTTATTTATTACTAAAAGCAAGCAAGCCCATTTAATAAAAAAAAAAAATGGCTATTTTAATGTACTACTCAATGCCTCGCATGTATTGCAACGCCTCTTTTTGACGTGTAGCCCTGGACAACAATTCACTGAATTTTCATCGCAGTCGGATGAATATAAGACGGAAATAGGCGTGCGACAAACATACAAATAGACATTAATAGGATTTTGATTTACTAATTGTAAATCAAAATCCTAATAATTATAGGCAATAGTGAAAAATGCTCAAATGCATGATGGCAAATTTTGATCAAAACTAAAAATGGATTTACGTAAAAGAAATTTTCTGATTCGAGTATCGAATGCGTTGAATTAATAAAAACATATCCTGTATTATAAAAGTGTATTTTTTATGTTTCGTACACTTATTATTAAACTATAATTCCCATACATCTTGAACTATTGTTTTTTGAAAATCAAGATACCTACCTTACGGTAGTTTTTATTAAAATTGGACTCTTAGACTCTTATGATCATATTTCGCTAGTGCCTATAATCGTCCATGCTTATACACATGGGGGTCGTTTCGAATAGTCATAGTAAGCAAACACTTCTGTACCTAATATCTAAAAATCACAGTGAGTCATCGTCGCCTTATAAGTCATATCAAACCCGTAAAAAGTATATATATACCCGTAAAAGGATATGAGATGTCTTTCGGACCACATCGTCATGAGCCATTTGCGATTTTTATAATGGTAAGTATTCCGTTTTTTTGGTATTCTCATTACAAATCATTGTGCAATAATTGTTATGTTTTTGTAATCTGTGCAATGAGCCATGAATGTATTGTGAAAGTGGTCTTATTTCGGCAATCTCGACCAAAGCGTTGCTTATATTTGATACGTCTTTCACCAGCTCTGGTAGCCGTGATCGTCTAGTGGTTAGGACCCTACGTTGTGGCCGTAGTAACCCAGGTTCGAATCCTGGTCACGGCAGTGATAACACTGTCGCGGCGGAGCTTACTTTTTTTTGATAACGACTATTATAATTATGTATTTTGCCAGTATCGAGTTGAGCTAGTAAAAATACATGCATGAAAAACATCGACGGGCCAGTTGGCGCAGTTGGTTAAGACTCTGGTAAAGATTCCACCTATTGCGCCGCAGGTCGTGGGTTCGATTCCCGGACAGACATGCATCTGTGTGCATGAACATGTCTGTATGTCCTGAGTCTGGGTGTACTTATGTATATTAAGTATGTATTTACAAACAAAAAGTAGTATAGGTATGTATTATATCAGTTATCTGGTTTCCATAGTACAAGCTCTGCTTAGTTTGGGATCTGATGACCGTGTGTGAGGAATGTCCCAGGATCATTGAATTATTACGCTATTTATTTTATTTATTATAATGTAAAATTATTTGAATTTGAAAAATATTTCTGTTATATAACTTATGACAAATAAATGACTCGACTGACATCAAACAAAAGAAGTTTAATTTTGAATTCAGAACTTAAATAAATTAATATTCTTTTCCGAGGCATATTTTATAAAGTTTTTTTTGAGAAATCATTGAATATTTAATGTATTCTAGAGAGTTCAAGACTAGATAACATGAAATGCCTAAGGCGTCTTAAATGACACGAAGTCTCACAAGAATAAAATAATTACGAGTTCAATTACACGCCATGTTATCCGGCGTCAGACGCCGCGGGTAAGAAAGTGCTCCAGTTTTCGTATAACTCTACCAAATTTAAAATACCTCAATTTACTCAAATCAAGAACATTTGATTGTATTTTTAACTGTGTAATATATTTATACAGCAAATGGTATAATCGAGACTTTGAGTTGTGAATGTAACAGCTCCGGTAGCCGTGATCGTCTAGTGGTTAGGACCCTACGTTGTGGCCGTAGTAACCCAGGTTCGAATCCTGGTCACGGCAGTGATAACACTGTCGCGGCGGAGCTTACTTTTTATAGAAACTTCATAATGCTTGCTGAATGTTGTTTAAAAAAAGTCCACTAGACGGACTTCTGAATCCAAACATCATCAGCCTATAATGTCACATGACTCGGAGAGCTCTCGCGATCCATTGTTTGAGCACCCCTAGTATAAAGTATGTAATGCTTTTTTTTTATGGCCCTGTAGCCCTTTCAGCCCCTCTGACGTTATCAGAGTCTTTGTTCACCGTGAATAATTTCCCTCCCTTATTAAAACCCTTTGAAAATAAATAAATAAAACTGGTACATAAGTCGTTAACAATTAATTGTGTCTACGGTAATTGTTCACTTATCGTATGTATGAAACAAGAGGGCGAATCAGTTGTACTTATACGTAGGTACAGTTGGGGTAGAAAGTTACCGAAATTAAAAAAAAATACGAATCGTAATTAAAGGTGCAAAACATGATTCCTCATAATGTACTACTGTCGCACTAATCTATACTAATACTAGCTGACCGCCGCGACTTCGTTCGCGTGGTGCCTACCCTTATCACTTAGTGGTATGAAAAATAGATAGTAGCCGTTTCTCAGACCTACTGAATATGCATATAAAATTTGGTAAAAATCAGTAAAGCCGTTTCGGAGGAGTAAGGTAACTAACATTGTGACACGAGAATTTTATATATAAGATTATAAAGAGACAGAGAGTGGATTTGTATGTTTGTTTATATGCGGAGGGTAATCTCCAGATATACTGAGAATTCCAGAAAATTCGTTCAAAAATTGGATAACATACTACTATTTATCCCAGGAAAATAATATATCTCTCGCGAACGCAGGTGAAAACGGGACCGAAGCTAGCATTTTATAAAACAAAAATACTTTTCATTTTTCATGAAAAAATTGAGTATGAACTGTTGTTAGCGAGTTTTCACGGGTTATCCGAACGGTAACGCAACTTGAAGCCCCTTGAAGCCGTTCAAATTAATTTTACCAAAGTTCGACATCGAAGCGTTCTTGTGAAATGTTCCCGGTAAGGTAACTATAAAAAGTGTTACGTAGAAATTCAAATTCTACCAACCAAATGAAATTAATTGTCGCCTGTACGGAAGTTGGTAAAAATTTGTTTGTCCCGTAAAAAGTGGGTCAGTCTTTCAGCTTAACATGGTTTAACATTTTGAATGAGCATTGAGAAGTTTTACGAGAGTTTTTGTTGGACATATCCACTTGTTTTTGGATTTATGGTTTCACCTTTGTTTTTCTTTTTGTATCATATATTTTCAGCTTAGTCCTGTGTATAGTTTTATACTATGTTTTTTTTTAAACAAAAACACGCGTCTTTGGAGTTATTTTGAATCTCAAAACTTTTACGAAATGTTGCATCATCTAGGGGAAAGCTTTCGTTATTCTACGAAGAAATCTCTATATAGGGTGACTGGTAATTAGTAAACGATACTTAGACACATGATTGTACTCATTTAAACAAACAACTTTCCCAAAGAAACAAATAGGGATAAATAACTAACTAAAATTAAAGCTGATGGAGTATTCTTATTCTTGTTAGGTACTAAATATTATGGGCCCATGTGTTAAGGAAATTAAAAAAAAAGTTTCTTTGGGAAAGATGTTTGTTATCATGAGTACAATCATTTGTCTAAGTATAATTTATTAATTACCAGTCACCCTTTATATAAAAATGAATCCCTATTTCCTTTGGCCACGCCATAACTTGAAACGACTTTACCGATTCCATCCATCTCTTTTCTCTGGAGAAGTTTCTTACGAAAAATAAAGTTGCGTAAAAAATTAGGAAATTTAAGAAAACTTATTTTAAAATTATTTTAACGGTAGGGTAGGGTAGTTTCTGATATCCCTCGGGTACGCGGGTGAAACCGCAGGGCACAACAAGTTTCAAATAAAAATATTTTCACTCATATTGTTATACTCTAAAGGAGAATATTGTAAGACTTCAATTATCGTCAAAACGAGTAACTAGAGACTCGAGATAATTGAAGAAAACAAAAGAAACTAATACTACAACCACTTTGTTACTTAGCAAATGTCTAATCGTATTTTCTTGCCAAGCTCGGGACTAGGAGTGGGTGCTAAACAGGCACAAAAGAAGCTTTTACTTTTGAATTGAAATGAATAATGACGTTTCACCAAATGCCCTGCGAAAATGATAAATTGCGTTATAATTTCGGTGAAATGCCATTAAGGGTTTAAACGTGATGATGCGTGATTGCTTGCCCGGAAAAGGGCAATGCATAGTTAATGGGTAAAATATACAACTACTTACTTTGTTTGACATACATTTTTATATACATACATAATTATGTGGCAGTCCGCGTTGTGTTTTTAATCTTTTTGGACGAACATACTATAAATAAAAGGTGTTTATGTGATAAAATTGTTCGATTCTACAGCATATAAACATGACAATAATATGAACGCGTAAATGTACGTTACTTTTGAAAGCTTTTCAATCATAATGAGCCTCGTAGACGCTTATTTAGAAGATTTTATTTGTGGAGAAATCGATACGGAAGGACACTGGAACTTATCCTGTTATGTATAAATTTTAAAGGCGGTAATAAGGAATTTTCGTTAATGTTGTCGTTGAAACGAATTGTTACTTTGTTCTTCTTATTAAGTTCCACTTTCAAGTAAACAGATAGGCAATATTCATGAGATCCGATAGAAACTATTTGGCTCTGAAGAAGGTTGGCAACATATTGACAATCCCTTTGATATTGCTATTGTTCATTGTCGATGTTAACAACTACCATTTTTTCTGCATAAGTATCAAAGGATAAGCAGTATCACAGTTATTTTTTATTTGCAAAATCTCGTTAAATTTCCCCGACGCAGTTCTACCACGTGATTGGAACAAAGGAAATAGTTGCTTTAGAGCCAACATTATGGTTACAAAATTTGTTACAATTCAAGTAGATATATATTTTGCTATATATTATTAACATTTTTAGTTTTCACTGATTATACTTTACGGTTTCCGTGAATAATCAAAAAATAATACGAGAAAGGAGTTCGAAGATTTTTGTTCGGAGCCCAGCATACTCATCAAGCGCCATTTTGTATTTTTTTGCAATTTCCTAAAAATACGGTGGCCGAAAGATATGCCAAAATCTTCAAACCCTTTGACTTAACCTCAGGCAAAAAGCGAACCTTAACCTTAAATTAATAAAAAGGAATTTAATAAAGAAAGTGTAAGTCAAATTAAAACGAACAACAAGTAATATCTCGGAAGAGGACAAAAAATTTCTCGTGAGTTTTTCAAGGATCGCTATGCACTGTACTTAAAAGGGTAAATATCCCAGAAGGAACAAATTGCGAGAAAAGTTGACCCGCAAAATATTCAGGGTGAGAGTCATCCGGGAATATTAAATTCTCTTGGTCTCCTTGTACATATAAAGTTATAGCTAATCCCCATCGTATCACCCGTATTTGAATTCTTATGAATGAAAAATATGTCCCAGTATTTATTAACTAGGCTTGTCAAACTATAAATAAGTTTGTTCTACACTAATAATAAATATTTTCGTCACGTGTGAACTGTGAAGTGTTCACTCGTGACCACGATCAATGCAACTTGGTCGATTGATAATAATCTGTGCGCGAATAGACCCGATACATTAATATTACAATGAATTTAGTTCGCGAAAGCTTAAAAAATACTATTTTCGTATAAATTATTGGAATTAGAATCATAATATTACTTCGAAAATGTTCGATAAATAATACTTACAAAAAACGTCCTACATAAATTAATAAAGTTACTTAATTGAGTAGCGAAGGAGAGGCACTATTTATATTGACAAAGAAATAAAAATAAACCACCTTGTTTCATGTCTATAGTTACTTACTAGGTATATTCTTTTTTTTATTATTTTATCGGCATTAATGAAGCATAAAATAATAATGGTTGTTCATCAACTTCAGCAAACATCCGAAAAATTATAAACTGGCTTATCTACCAGCCATTATAACATTATACATTTTCGGACTTTTAGGAAAAATAAGAGATTTTCCGGCAAAATATTTTTACGACTACACACAGAATTTTTAAATAAGGTTATGAAGGTGTTTTATTGTCATATTTCCCATTGTAATTCAGCATAATGCATGAGTTTTCCTGAAGCATTGTTCGCACAAACAGCGACGGTCGGTTGCATTCCGCCATTTGTAAATTCCTGCTTGAAGCAATTTGGCATAATGCCCGCCCGTGGGCCATTGTTCTTGTTGAAACCAAGAGCTGGTGTCATTGCCAAAGATATTAAATCTAGCCGATTGAGAAAACCTTTAGTTGTAAATCGCACTGAACTAATTTTAGTCACATCACATCTCTTTCTTATGAACATTATTGAAAAAGGACAGATTATATTTAAAGCTCTCAAATTAATTATTTTGCGTGTATTTAGGCGTAACCGCGATAGATGGCGACTAAATTTATAATGAAAACAAGCATTGGACTAATTTGACAGGACAAAATTTCTTACATCCTTTTCTTATGTTCTTTGTTAGAAAGAGTCATAGTGAGACCAAAATTAGTTTAGTTGTAAACAACAGAATAAGGGCCATTATATACTTATGACAATTTATTTGCACTCATTGATTTTGAGGGTATTTTTTACTTTGTATAGGCCTGTGTTTGACCACAATCTCGCCATGGTTAGTGATGATGGCCGCAGGTGGTAAGCACACAAAGGCTAGAAGCAACTGGCTCTAAAATACAGCTGTCGGAACACACCTATAGGGGCTTGGCGACAGATTTTCTACCCGAGGGTGTTTGCCAGCCAGATAGATACTACAACGTAACCTACCACTGTGCTAAGGCCGTTGTAGGATTTACGAAGGCTCATTGTAGGATTCGAACCCGGGATCTTCGTATAGGCATTCGACGTCACTACCACGGAGCTATCATTGCCTTAAAAGCTCCACGCTTTTGAGGGTAAGTTCATTATAGAATTTGTGTGCTTATCTTCGGCTACACTTCACTTACCATGGTGAGTTTATATTTAGTCTTTTAGACAGCGTTTAAGATTGCGATTCACGTACTTAAGAGCCGCTTTCACCTGCATTGTCCCTTATCACATGAAAACAACTTGTGTTTTCGAGAACAAGTAAACTCGATGAAAGTCCCGCAGCACAGCACCCGCTCCAAACAATTTGAACATCCATAAATATACTTTATCTAACTGATAAATCTTTCTAAACTTCTCTACAAGTACGCCTACTTGTTTACTTAGTCCAATATTAAAACATGAGTGTACGTTGACTCCGTAAGTCAATTTACGTAGCCCACACGGTCCTTATTGCTTAGAAAGTTGATCTTTGCTGTAATTGCGTTACGTCCATGGCCATTTACTCGGAAGCTGTGGGATTATGCTGATACCGTGATACCTCGGCCTTCTCCGGGGACTTAAGGCCGATCTAACCAGAAAGAGGATGAAAAATAATTGACAAATAAGTCAATTTTCCGGATAAAAAATGTTGTTAGAAAATTTGGATTTCTGTGTTTTTTTAAGCCATTTGAAGCTGCTGAGCAATATGTTTTTTTTTCGTGTAATAACTTTCAGAATGTATGGTACCTACATAGTAATCGAAAGCTCATGTTAATATATTTGAAACCTATATACAAACTATATTACTCCCATATATTCACATGAGATTTAATGCTCATTGACCCAGAGGAAAATGAGAGTAAAATACTATTTTCATTCTCAGTACAGCCGATGCAAAATTTAGGTCCAAAATGTGTAAATAACTTGATATAAGTGAGACGATTCCAGCAAACAAGTGTTTAATAAAAAAAGGTAATACTATATTTCAATTTCCAATTTCAAACGACTTTACAAAGCCACAAATACGATTAAGCTGTAACACTGTAGCAAGAACGCTTTCATATTTGAAATACGGAACGGACTGCCAAAAAAACAGTGGCAAAAGGATTTGTGAGTGCTCAAAGCGGACGCCTCCAGCATTCCACTAGCGGTGGGGTATTACGAATGCAACCCCCTTATCGTCGAATTTCAGCTGCGATTTATTAGAGCAAGCTCGTAACTTGATTTAGAATATTTTGTTCTACGTATTATTATTGTTTTATTGCAAATATAGAGTCTATTTATGTTTTTTAGGTCCGGTTAAACTACTATATGTATAACTACATGACGTTACTTAAGCTTGGGTTTCCAAATAAAGCGGCACCGCCACATAACGGCCGTACAATAGCGGTGAATGACGTCGTCTAAATATTGTCTATGTAAACAAGGAGGCGTAGTTTCCTAGAGAGCATTAGTGGACACCGTAATGTCAAATTGCGGTGCCGCCATTTGCATTACCACCATCTTGACGGTACAATAATTTGCGAACGGTCGTCTTTTTACGTCACGTATCACGACATATTAAGGCCGTTATGTGGCAGTGCCGTTTGTATTTCATTAATGAGGCTATATATTATTATTTTACAAAGTGATATTTATTAACTGTTAATATTACATAATAGTAATTAATTATATCCATAAAAGTAAAGGTATTCAGGAGCGGAAATATTGAATACATTTTGGCTGAAGCTTTTTCAGCTTCAAATTTAATCTGAATATATAACAGGAAACCGTGACTGACTGATCTATCAACACATACCTCAAACCACTGAACCGATTGGGCTGAAATTTGGCATACAGATAGTTTTTATAACGTAGGCATCCGCTAAGAACGGATTTTTGAAAATAACACCCCTAATGGGGTAAAATAGGGGATGAAAGTTTGTATGAAAGTCCGTCAGTTTTGATGTTAGGATCTTCAAATTTTGTGTTTAGGCTGACGATTGAAAATTAACTTATAGGTGTCTCAGCGTTTGTGATAATTCCACCCCCAAAGGGGGAAAAAAGGGGATGAAGTTGGGTAAGCAAGGCCTTCAATTACATAATAAACTTAATTAAATGTATTATTAATACAGTGTAGGTATCCAGTAAGGAAGGATTTTTGGAAATTCCACCCCTAAGGGGGTAAAATAGGGGATGAAAGTTTGTATGCAAGTCCGTCAGTTTTGAAGTTAGGGTCTTCAAATTTTGTGTATATAGGCTGACGATTGAAAATTAATGTAATGTTATCTCAGCGTTTATAATAATTCCACCCCCGAAGGTGGAAAAAGGGGATTAAGTTCTTCATTTCCACAGTAAACATCACTAAATTTATAATTATACAGTGTAGGTATGCACTAAAGAAGGATTTTTTAATATTACATCCCTATGCGGGTAACATAGGGGATGCAAGTTTGTACGAAAGTCCATCAGTTTTGAAGTTAGGACCTTCAAATTTTGTGTTTAGGCTGATGATTGAAAATTAATTTATATATGCCTCAGCGTTTTCGATAATTCCGACCCCGAAGGGGTAAAAAAGGGGATGAAGTTGTGTATGGAAGTATACTAAATTTATTATTTAAGCTTATAGTTGGAAACGAACGCAACGAATATCGGTGTTGTTGGAATTTGAACTCTTAAGGGGTGAAAAGGGGGGATTAAATTTTGAATTGGAAGTTCTGTATTTTCGGAGTAAAAATCACAAAATTTATTATTTCGGCTTATGGTTGGAAACTAACGGAACTTATATCGCGATTTTCGAATTTCAATCCTTTGAAAGTAGTAAATTTTAATTTTTAGTAAAATTTTAATTTTTAGTTAAAAATTTTGTATTTAAGTTGTTCATTCACACAATTTTGTATTGTAGTAAAAATAATGTATACGTGTATCATGTTATTAAGAAGCCTACTGCCGCCCATAAAACAGTCTGTCTGCCACAAGAAAAAATCTCAGCTGTCTGTTTGAGGAACTTTTGGATAGATCTCCGCCCGTCGATCTGTCCGTCTGCTACGGGCAATTTTCAAATTATTATTTCATATTTAAATTTAACATTAAGGTGTCACACAAGCATACGGCTCGCCTGATGGTAAGCGATAACCGTAGGTATCACTCGTGTGTTGCCGACCCTACAGAAATATCTTCACACTCTTTTTGAAGACCTTCTGGCTAAACTCCTTTGGGAAAGCCACGGCGGGGAGCTCATTCCACAGCCTGAGTGTACGCGGTAGAAAACTCCTTTGAAATCGCACAGTAAAAACCATTTCGGTTCCAATATATGAGTATGGACTCCCCGTCGATGGCAAGAGTTGCGATGGTAGAAGGTAGCCCGTGTGAATCAGATCAAACAATTCTTCAGAGAAATGTCCGTTGTACAAGCGATACACTCATAAGGAGGCAGTCTCTCCTCAGACTGACAGACAGACAGAAACATCTCAGCTGTCTGTAAATTATTGAGAAACTTGTGGATATAGGTCTCCACCCGTGTATTCATCTGTCTGTCTGTCTGTGTGCCATGAGCAAATATATCACCTGTCATGAAATGGTTGAGGAATTTGTGGATAGGTCTCATAGCGCAATTTTAGATAAATAATCCCTATTTCGACACTTCCCAAAAAAGACATATTTCACTTTCCATTCATACACGATGCATATTTCTGCCGGTAGATTTTCAGATCTTCTTCTTCAAATCGGGAACGTAAACTTTCCACAAATAGATGGGTTGATACAAATACCGACTTAGGTATAGATAAAATGTATACTGATGTTACTATGAACACAAACCGATACAGTGGTTATGCGCGAGAGAGCCATTATGACTCCCAAAAATTACCAACCCGCTGCGATAAATGAAATGTTGATATATTCATTTGAAGGTTGTTGCCACCATGGTCGATATGGATGAGTCGGTAAATTATCCTGTTAAATTTTTAAACTCTTCTTAGTCCGCCGGGTAATCCGTGTCATGTATGTAGGTGATTGATTTGAAATATACGGCCTCCAAAATTGTGCTGTGGAACTAGACTTCAAGTAACAGCTCTCCGCCGCAATGTTAGTGAGGCCAAAATATTAACTGGTCCTGCTAGAGGAGAAACAGTCTTCGTGCCGCGTATACCATTGATCCCAAATCCTTCGTTTAATTTAAAAGTTTACAGTTCCTTATTAAGGTTTGTTTAGCGATGGCTATTAATAAATCACAGGAAAAAACTCTGATATTTGCTAGAGTTTATTTGCAGCAGGACTGTTTCAGTTGTATGTGGCATGCTCGCATGTAAGCTCTCAATCTACCTGAACTCATGTCAAATATCACACGTAGTGGCGGGCAATAGCCATGAACAAAGCTCTTATATTATTACAATGATTCATATGCAGAAAAAAACAAAAACTACGCGGACGAAGTCGCGGGCTAAAGCTAGTATTCCAATATTTTTAATTCGATGTTGCCGCAAAATACACACAACTCTGAACTTTAACTCCCTGAAATGGCGTATTACTCATTAAATGATTGCAAAACACCCTTTGTATGAAAAATTAAAATTGTTAGATGAATTTTTCAACAATTCCAACCATGTCCCGCCTGTTAAGTTCAGGTGGTGTCGAGCGTGCGTGCAAATTAAAACTGTATACAGGACCTCAGCTCCCTCTGAAACGATTTCCATAACAAATTCCGTTTTAATTGCTAAAAACAAATCAGTTACTCGGTTCAGCGTTTTATTTTAACACTTAATAAAACGCCTGTAGCGTCAAAGGGGCCGTGAATATGCTGGTTTTGATCTCGTAAAAGTTTGGTACATTTTAAAATTAAAGCAGGCATAATGGCTTTTGGAAATGAGTTGAAAGGATAGATAACTCATAAATGATAAATATTAGAGTATACATTTTGATGGAGGTAAATAGTACCTACGGATTTATCGGAGGGTTCCGATCTTCCTTGGAAGTATTTCTTGGTTTGAGCTGTTGATTTAATGAAATATTATAAAAACTATACACAAGAATAGTAATAGTATAATAGAGCACATAGCACTAGAATTATTGCGAAAAGTGACGAAAAATGCCATTAGAAGGGTTAAAATATGCATTAACTTAGGAGGCCACTATTTGGACGATCGTACATAATTAAACATAAAAAACCGGCCAAGTGCGAGTCAGACTCGCGCACCGAGGGTTCCGTACAAACCTGTAGGTATATAAGTAAATGGTAGTATAGACCTGCGTATTTGATATTAATTTCAATTTATGACCTATTAAAAAAAAACTACTTACTAGATCTCGTTCAAACCAATTTTCAGTGGAAGTTTGCACCGTAATGTACATCATATATTTTTTATAGATTTATCATTCTCTTATTTTAGAAGTTACAGGGGGGGGGACACACATTTTACCACTTTGGAAGTGTCTCTCGCGCAAACTATTCAGTTTAGAAAAAAATGATATTAGAAACCTCAATATCATTTTTGAAGACCTATCCATAGACACCCCACACTTATGGGTTTGATGAAAAAAAAAAATTTGAGTTTCAGTTCTAAGTATGGGGAACCCCCAAAATTTATTGTTTTTTTTCTATTTTTGTGTAAAAATCTTAATGCGGTTCACAGAATACATCTACTTACCAAGTTTCAACATTATAGTTCTTATAGTTTCGGAAATAAATGGCTGTGACATACACGGACAGACAGACATGACGAATCTATAAGGGTTCCGTTTTTTGCCATTTGGCGACGGAACCCTAAAAAGGATAAAACTCATGTATTGATTCAAGGCATAAAGAAATAAATCCCAAAACTGTTATCTTTTCTCTTTTGTTTACAAAAATGTTGCTAGATGAAATTGTGTCAATCAAAACATTTGCGTCATCCTGTACATCTGCTGAAGTGATTTCGATAGCTATATTGGTGAAACAGTTTCCGTATATCCTTGTGTGTGTCCTATGATAACTTACCTCGATAAGATTATTTTTTACACGCCTCTTAAATAAGAAAATAATTAAACCATGCAGGATTAACTTCTTTTATCTACACCCATGCTATAAATCCTCTATAACAGTTCCTGAAACAGTTAGCTTATTGCCAACATTAAAACACTGATTGTCATAGTAACCATTATATCATCCAAAACAGTGTTATAATGTTGTACTGAATTTCATTAAACTACTCCTTTTTTTTTTTTGCTTTTTCGGACCATTCCCTCATGTGATACACATTATCACACGAAGCGAAGCGAGGTGTTTTAATACCCCTTATTATACGACAGTTGCATTTAAATAACTATTAGTTCATTGCTTTCAGCATTCAGCCTCCGCGTTTATCGTCTTGATCTGATATAAACTTCTTTGGTTCTTGCTAGTAATACGTCTCTCTCTAGTAGTAGCAATATTGATCCGACATCAGTGCCGTTTAACGTTTACATTAATTATTTACTACATGTGTTACGGACAATGACGTCACATGATTTAAATTGTTAGGTATAGGTATTTAGATTGATAAGAAATGAAATTTAGTAGCATAACATGATAAGGATCACTACGTACTGACAAGAGCTCAACGTTGCGAGATCTATTTATAACCTCTGGGGGAGGAGCCTGCGCTCTGATTGGTCGGCGCGTTTCGTCGCCCGGAACTATTAGCGTTACCGGTACGAGAGCCGTTTGCTCGCTCGGAGCAGTAAATGGCCTTATGTACCTGGCTTCCCTAGGTCATAAATCATGTTTTTATCAGTAGAATAGCCCTATATGTCATTGTTATGGCTTTATATCTTTGTTGACAGATATATTTAGGTACCGAATCCGTATGAATGGCGCGTAAGGATTCACAGGTAATAAAGTTATGGGCATTTGAAAATTATGTTGTTGGTATTACAAAATAAAGTGTATTTATATACCCTAGCCTATTGTTAAATAGTTAAATTGTCAATAAGTAATAAGTTATAAGCAAAAATGTAAACTTTTTGGAAATGTTGTAAATTTGACAAAATAACTTGTAATATTTTGATTATGGCACTCTGTTTTAAAGCCAGATCACTGTTATTATGTATGGAAATAGGTATTTTCACTATGTGAGACTTTACGTGTTTTTAGCACTGGATCACACTTGACCACTTTCTTTTACATTGTAAACTGTTGGTTAGGGACGCCTACGCGGGAAAAAGAGGGATGTCATGACATTCTGACAAGGACGACTATATGGGTTAGAGGAGCATTTCTGGAACTGAGGATCAGGAGTAGCGACCTTGGAAAAAGTAACGACGACGCTCTTGGGGTCCAATAGCGTGTGGCCTAGGATCAGGTGATGTTTCCGGTTTCCTCTTATTGGTTAAAACAGCATTTTTTACTCTTTATCTTCGTAGATGGTCAAGATGTGCTAAAAACACCCAAGTACTAAGTCCAAATGTATGGACAATGTTCTCTGCAATTATCACAATTACCATAGCCTAAGTTCTGACTGTTTTTTAGTTGTAATCGACTCTGTAACTTTAATCTATGAATATACAGTCCATCTTGAGTTTTTTATTATTGGAAGGGGAGTTTTATTTGGCAATCGACAAGTAAACCCCATAGTTTTTGGTCCTCCGATGCCGGATTAAGGAACCAGTGAACCAAAACCCACAGTTTTTGGTCCATCGACGCCGGATTGAGAAACCAGCGTGAAGCGGAGCGATTGGTGACCACATCCCATAGTTAGTGTGGTCCATCGCTAAGTACGAGAATTCAACGGCCTGGTGGCGGGCATTTGGGGTGTCGGGCAAGAAGTTGTGCTTGCACGGCACGACCACCACCGGTCCTGGCAGGGCTGCCAGGGCGGAACGAGTCTGCGAGTTCTACGTGAGAAGAACACCGAACGGTGCGACGACTGAAGAAGCGGTCGGCGTGGGAAGAACACCGAACGGTGCGACGACTGAAGAGGCAGTCGGCGTGGGGAGAGCGCTGTATGGTACAGCGCCTTAGGAGCGTCGGGCAACGAGGCACACGGCGTTTCAGTGATTGTGATAATTGTAGGGTTCCACAGTTCGGCGGGGCCGCCTAGTGGACTTTTGTGTGGCGGTTCCATCGAACTGTTTTCGTGCGTAGTTTTAGTACAAACACGGTTCCGTCCGTGGCTCTGGTACATTCGACCACCTCACGGTGCTAAACGGCCGGTGTCCAGAGTTAACGCCTGTCGTAAGGCGGTGTGGTGTGTGTGCAGCACCACCAGTCCAGTTGTAGCGCTCCGGGCGCGGACTGAAATCGCACACTACGCCACTACGAGAGTAGCTCGGTGCGGGGGCCAGACTGTAGGCACTGCCAATGGGGTCGGACATTCCAGCCGACTTCCGAGCGCCCCGTATCCTTGTACTTTCCTCTGCTGGGTAGTTCCCCCTTATACCTATCCTTACATTTCCATCCCTGAAGGAGCACATCCCGGCTGGGTCCGGGCTCTCCTGACGGATTGATAGGGACAATTAGGGAGGTAGGGTAATTTGACCTATAATCGGACCCCATAGGAAAATAGGGTATTTTAGTCAAAATTTGGCCAAGTAGGGTAATTTAGCCGGGATTCGACCAAGTAGGGTAATTTCGCTGAATTTTGGCCAAGTAAGGTAATTTTGCTAAAATTGGGCCGATTAGGATTAAGTTAGGTTAAATTCGTGTTTCATAGGTTTTATCGGGTTTTTTATTGTTAATAATTTTAAATTAGTTTTTTTTTTAATTATTTTTTTTTATTTTTCTTTTATTGTTGGTTAATTGTACATTATGACTACGCCGCGAAGTCCGATTCAGACGCGCCGTGCGGGTTCGAAAATGCAAAGGATCTTCGAGGATCCTCCCGCGTCTCCGTCCACATCCAACGCGCAATTTAGTTCGATTCGCGATTCCGTAACCATGTCAACCGCGATGACTACCGTACCTTCCGCAACCGTGCCTACCGTGACGGCACCCGCCGCGAGCGTACCTACCGCGACAATACCTTCCGCGACAACTGCGATTGATCCATTCGCGCCGCGTCCGACCGTCGCAAGGAGTACGCGCGCTCCGTCAGTACGATCGCATCAATCGAACGCGAGTACCATAGTCCGGATTAGGCAAGCGGAATTGGAAGCTGAGGAACGGTTAGCCGATATTCGCCGCGAAGAACTACAATTGCAAGCAATGCTTATTAAGAAGCGTCTTGCCGTCGATGTAGCGACAATTAGGGATGAAACGGACCGGGAAAGCATAGGCGCCGATGAAAATATGGAAACCACAGATAAGGTTCGCGACTGGTTACATGATAGTGCAATACGGGGGGAGTCGGAACAGCGTATTGACACTGAGTACCGCGCGCCGCCGCAACAGCAAGATAAAGAACCACTTCCTCGTTTGCCAGAACGTATAGAATATACAACGCCGCGACGTCCAAGGTCACCGACACCGCCGCGACGGCCAAGGTCACCGACCCCAGCGCGATCGAAAGAACGTGCGATCGATAGATTGGCCGAAGCATTTGAGCGTATGACCAGGGATCGTAGACCGCCTAGGCAAACACAAGATTTACCCATCTTCAGTGGGGCAGCGGGCGAGTGGTTACCTTTTAAAGCGGCAATGAAGGAATCTACAACCCTTCATGGTTTTACGGCAGTAGAAAACCTCGCGCGGCTCAGAAACTGCCTACGAGGCGAAGCCCGTAAAGCAGTAGTAGCGCTCCTCCATACGGCAACGGAACCAACGATAATTATGAACACACTCGAACAGTGTTACGGTCGCCCGGAATTAATTATCGATCAGGCACTTGATGACATTAAGAAACTACCACGATTGGGTACTTCTGCGGAAGAAATAAATAGTTTCGCCATCAAGATGCAGAACATAGTCGCGGTAATAGGGTGCGTTGATAAGAAAGGCTATTTACAGAACCCATTAATGGTAAGGCAAGTCCTAGAGAAGTTGAATACACACCTGCGCTTCAGGTGGAATGACTATGCCGAAAGCCATGGTTCTGGCACGGAGCCTGAGATCGTAACGCTGTCAAAGTTTCTTATGTGGGAAGCGGATAGGGCTATAAAGCATTCGTATGCGGTCAAGGGTACCGTCGGACCCATACATAGTGAAACGAAACGCGATAGTCCGTACCGTAAGAAAGAACCCCCAAAGAAAGCACCCGTGTATACGCTGACAGACACACCTGCGAAAAAGAAAGTGTGCTTCTGCTGCGGCTCGGAACATGACACGGTTAAGTGCATTAAATTAAAAGCTATGTCGGTACCCGAACGGTGGACATGGGTTAAGGAAGCGGGTGTCTGCTTCCAATGTTTGAATAGCAAACATAGTAGGTTTGCGTGCAAAGCCAAACGATGTGGCATTGATGAGTGTCGTCGACCTCATCACCCGTATTTGCACTCAAAAGGAACAGACACACCCATGGAAACAGATCCACCGGTCCAGACAGACCAAGCCGTATTTACCGGGTCAGCATGCGCATCGTCGGAAGACCACCAGGTATTTTTGAAAGTGTGTCCCGTAGTAATAAAGGCACACAACGGTCGAGATGTGAAGACGTACGCATTGTTTGATGAAGGATCGACTATATCCCTGATTGATGCGGAAACGGCTAGGATACTTGGGGCACAAGGTCCAACAAGAGCGTTGCATATCCACGGAGCCACATCAAGTCAGCGGGAACCAGATAGTCAGGTCATTGATCTGGAAATACGCGGGAAAAATCGGACTGACTCCCACGGTATTAGAGTGCGTACCGTAAAGTGCTTGACATTGGGAAGTCAGACAATCAGTTCCGATATCTTAAAACTACCACATCTTCGCAAATTAAAACCGGAAGACGTGTGCTATCAACAGGGTAGGCCACGCATTTTAATAGGCGCAGATAATTGGCACCTTATAGTATCGCGGAGATTGTTGATAGGCGAAAATAAGCAACCAGCAGCGTCACTAACGCAGTTAGGTTGGGTGATACATGGACATGTACCTAAATGTATCGAACCACAAGAGGAAATAGTTATGCACGTGCGAACGTCGCAAGAAATCGGGTGCGACTCATTGCCAAATGATCAACAGAATGTGGCCAATAAGGCAAAACGATCGGGCAAATCACGTTTGAGAGGCAGTAATAGGCGATGTACTGGCCCACCCTTATCAAGGGAACTTAAGGATAAGAGGCCGAGGGAAACTCGTCTAAAACCGGCTCAAGACAACGCGAATAAAATACGAATAGCACACGTTAAGAATGGAACAGCCCTTGTCGATTTTAAAAGGTTCTCATCGTATGAACGATTGTTGAGAACAATGGCTGTCGTGTTAGCGTTCGTAGATAAGTGCAGACGGCGTGCGACCGGCGTAACCGCGAAACACATTAGGGATGCTGAACGCGTGTTAGTTAATGAAGCGCAAAAAGATAGTTTTGCATGTGAATTACAGAAGCTTCATAAGGACAAACACGTCGATCGCTCAAGTCGCTTATACAAATTAGATCCCAAAATTAACGAAAATGGGATTCTCGTTTTAAATGGTCGCATTAACGCAGCTACGGTGCCAGAATGTATGAAGGAACCGCCCATACTCGATGGTGCGCATCCTTTGGCACAGCTGCTTATTAAACATGAACACACGAGCCAGAGTCACGTAGGTAGGGAACAGATCGTCAACACCCTGCGACAAAAATTTTGGGTATTGCGTTTACGACCCATGGTAAAGACGATCCTACGGCAGTGTGTTACATGTAAAATGCGTAGGGCAAATCCGGCAATAACAGTAAAAGGTAATATGGTATTGCATGAGCGAGCTCCAAAAGAGGAAGTTTTGGCCACATTAATGGCAGAAATTGAGCACACAGTAAATTCGCGCCCACTCACACATGTCCCAGTAGAGCCAGATGACGCTGAGGCGTTGACGCCTAATCATTTTTTATTAGGCACAGCGACTGGACTACCGTTTGTAGGGGAATGTGAGGTGGCGAATAGACAGACATGGCGTGCTGCTCAAGCTCTGGCCAATATGTTTTGGGCTCGTTGGGTTAAGGAGTATTTGCCCACGTTAACGCCACGAGGCGATGTTAGGAAAGATCACGATAACGTCAAAATTGGTGATGTCGTTATCATTGCTGATGGATCATTGCCACGTAATGTTTGGCCCCGAGGCCTCGTCGAACAAGTGTACGTAGGACCCGATAACGTAGTTCGAAGCGTGGATGTGCGGACGCGCGGGGGGATCTTTCGGCGACCTGTTAGGCGTCTTATTGTCCTGCCCATTGATAAGGGCTGCGAGGTTCTTCGCCGGGGGGAGAATGTTACGGACAATGACGTCACATGATTTAAATTGTTAGGTATAGGTATTTAGATTGATAAGAAATGAAATTTAGTAGCATAACATGATAAGGATCACTACGTACTGACAAGAGCTCAACGTTGCGAGATCTATTTATAACCTCTGGGGGAGGAGCCTGCGCTCTGATTGGTCGGCGCGTTTCGTCGCCCGGAACTATTAGCGTTACCGGTACGAGAGCCGTTTGCTCGCTCGGAGCAGTAAATGGCCTTATGTACCTGGCTTCCCTAGGTCATAAATCATGTTTTTATCAGTAGAATAGCCCTATATGTCATTGTTATGGCTTTATATCTTTGTTGACAGATATATTTAGGTACCGAATCCGTATGAATGGCGCGTAAGGATTCACAGGTAATAAAGTTATGGGCATTTGAAAATTATGTTGTTGGTATTACAAAATAAAGTGTATTTATATACCCTAGCCTATTGTTAAATAGTTAAATTGTCAATAAGTAATAAGTTATAAGCAAAAATGTAAACTTTTTGGAAATGTTGTAAATTTGACAAAATAACTTGTAATATTTTGATTATGGCACTCTGTTTTAAAGCCAGATCACTGTTATTATGTATGGAAATAGGTATTTTCACTATGTGAGACTTTACGTGTTTTTAGCACTGGATCACACTTGACCACTTTCTTTTACATTGTAAACTGTTGGTTAGGGACGCCTACGCGGGAAAAAGAGGGATGTCATGACATTCTGACAAGGACGACTATATGGGTTAGAGGAGCATTTCTGGAACTGAGGATCAGGAGTAGCGACCTTGGAAAAAGTAACGACGACGCTCTTGGGGTCCAATAGCGTGTGGCCTAGGATCAGGTGATGTTTCCGGTTTCCTCTTATTGGTTAAAACAGCATTTTTTACTCTTTATCTTCGTAGATGGTCAAGATGTGCTAAAAACACCCAAGTACTAAGTCCAAATGTATGGACAATGTTCTCTGCAATTATCACAATTACCATAGCCTAAGTTCTGACTGTTTTTTAGTTGTAATCGACTCTGTAACTTTAATCTATGAATATACAGTCCATCTTGAGTTTTTTATTATTGGAAGGGGAGTTTTATTTGGCAATCGACAAGTAAACCCCATAGTTTTTGGTCCTCCGATGCCGGATTAAGGAACCAGTGAACCAAAACCCACAACATGTATATACTTGTCGTCAACAATTATCTTGTAATTAAACATGTCAAGATCTTCAGTTCTAAACTTGAAGTGTACATTTATTCAATTATTCAGAGTTTGCAGATTTACGCCCGTACTCTAAAACACTATCCCTCTTACTTATAAACCGTTATTAAACTAATATACTGTTTAAAGGGTCACGTAAATAACGTCACTCTAATTTAGTTTTCAAATTTATAATGTATCATTATTTACGTGACCATTTAAACGGTATATTAGTTAAATAGCGCTTTATGAGTAAAATACTTTGATTAAAATACTGTCCATTTTTGTGTCTACTGACAAATTTTGATTAAAATGTTGTCACAATATATAAGTATATCAATAAATAATAAACAACGAGGCGATTTATGTGACCATTTATTCAGTTTAACCGTCATTTATTCTATTATAGATATAGTTATCCACTGTCCAGAGAAACCCAAGACTAAAATCATTTATTTCCAGCAGTATTTCATAATAGTGGTTAACGGAACATGAGTATCCGCAGTACACTCGGTCACAATAGGAACCACATAATGGTAGTATATTTGCTGAGTAAATACCTGCACAAGCTGTGTGGTCTACCGCAAATAAGCGCTTATAGTGGTTTCAGTGGGACATACATGTTGATAGACCGTCATGATCAGTTGAAAACCTATAAGTGGCCTCACCAACATGATGCCAGCGTTGATAGCGATGACTGACGTTGGATGCAGAGTTGATTCGAATCCTACAATGAGTTCGAGCTTTCGTCGAAGGAAAACATCGTGAGGAAACCATTGCTCGGTAGGGTACTTTGTAGCACCTACCTGGTTGGCTTCCACCCTCAAGTAGAAAATATGTCGCCAAGCACGTATGGGTGTGTTTCGACACCAGCACTTGAGAGCCAGTTCCCTTCTAGGCTTTGTGTGCTTACCATCTTCGGTCACATCATCACTTACCATGGTGAGATTGCGGTCAAACACAGACCTTCATTCATCATCATCATATTTTATTTCTTTTAAATATTTTATTTAATCGTATAATCTTGGAAGTTCTGTATTTATTTTAAAAATCGTGTTCAGGTAGAAAACCTTAATAAAATAAACGTGTATTGCAGCTATTTTTAATAATACTGTTTTTTTCATTCCAATATTTGGTTTAGGTGAATGATTCTCCCTAAAAGCACTTCACTTAATTTCAGAAATTTTCGTATGGATTTTTTTATAAAGATGTTATGAAAAAACTGAATTAAGTCCATCTAGTGGAATGGTAAATTGATTATTAAAGACCACTCTTACGGGAAAATTTCCTTCGCCCTCTTACAATTTCCTGGAACCGAGACGAAAAGAGACGATTAATCAAGAAATCGAGAAATGCCATTATCGTGGGTAATAAAATGTAAAAATAAACGAATGATGTAACTTAATGTTCAATTCTCGAGTACCTAAGCACAGGGTGACACAGTTTTATGAGTGTCGGTTTACAATCTCCATCGTAACTTTAGTAGATACAAGCATAATGGCCACTTTAGTATTATTGACGCCTCCTGTGAAGAATACCATAACTTTTACGTCTTGATACCATTCTGAACATTTAACGGCTGGATCAGGAACTTTGTATTCGTTTCTAGTACCTTCATCGGTGACGTCAGCATGCTAAAATGTCATAAGGTCAACATTTTTCCATTACTATTTAGAGCAATCTCATTGAAGTTATGGTGCGTTCATGCTACGCGAATCGAGCACGAGCCGAGCCACGAACGAACCTACAACGAGCACAATGCGAATCCATTTGTAGGTACGTGAAAAAACTGACAATCGCGCTCGTTCGAGGGTCGCAAGCCCGTCCACGCTACGCGAATCGTGCTCGCAGTGTGCTCGTTCGTGGCTCGGCTCCTGCTCGGTTCGCCAGGCACGCACGCACCATGTTTCAATTAAATATAACCGTAAAATGTCGTGGCAATATCTTATGAAAAGTATTTTATTATATTATTTATTATTTCAGTAACTTACTTAAAATGTGAAATTCTTTATATTCTAAGGAATCATCAGCACAAATATTTACTTCATCCATTACATTAAACAAACACACACACAACAAAACATGTCGCGGAAAATCCTTCAAGCAGATTTATCGGTTCATTACATTCGAAAAACGGGACGCTGAATGTTTCAATTAAAACTTGTCTCGACTATAAAATGTGATGTTGCTGTTACCAGTGGATTACCTTAATTTATTTACTTGTTTTTTTATGTTTAATGTGCTTGCCTTTGACCTTCGGCTGACCCCATGAGGAGTAATGACGAGGCCGAGGATGTAGCACGTTTGTCGTTTACCCAGAAAAAGCCTTTTCACTTGGCTTTGAATACATCAAGAAATCTTGAATATTTTCTAGTGACTACACTAATTTCGAATCAATTGTATTGTACTTATGTACTCACTCAGAGGGGTTAGTAACGCGTGAGAGATGTGATGCCCCATGTCACCCCATGTGTTGCAACTGTTGCAAGTGTCCATTTGGCTGCGGTAGGTAACCGCTTGCCATTGGCACAGCCATTGGGCGGGTCGACTTAATTTGGCTTTTTTGCCGACTTCGACGGATAAAAAAATAAAGTATTTATATATTAAATTACTGTATGCTTTAGAATCCTTGATTTCAGTCAGTAGGAACTCCTGGACTACGACTCGTTCCTTGTGGTATTTTGACTTATGCGTTTGATCTTAGGTACTATGGTAAGTGCTGATGATAAGCATACACAGTTTATAACGTAACCATTAAGAAGAATAAAGGGTCTCTTAAACTATATTTGTATTTCAATTAATACCAAGACACGTTTTGTCTTAAGTGAGTTGTTAATTTTGTCTATTAGACAGTGATGTTGCTCGTAACTCAAGTGTTTAAGTACAGACAATGTAGATATTAATCAAGCTAAAGGACAGCCGACATGTTTGCAATAGTTAGGTTAGTAGGTACATATTTAAATTCCAACTGTTTTTTTTTATAAAGAATAAGTTTCGGACTAGTTACTATCAAGAGTAGATCTCGTATTAATCAATTGAAAGGTTTATTAGACTGGGACATTTCTCACACACGGTCATCTGATCCCAAACTAAGCAGAGCTTGTACTATGGAAACCAGATAACTGATATAATACATGTACTACTTTTTGTTTGTAAATACATACTTAATATTCATAATTACACCCAGATTTAGGACGTACAGACATGTTCATGCACACAAATGCATGTCCTGTGCGGGAATCGAACCCATTACCCGCGGCGCGATATGTTGCGTCTTAACCAACTGCGCCAACTGGCCCGTATTTTTATTTTCTTTTGATAATTGTAACCTGCCTTTTATAAATAAACTAGCTGTTCCCCGCGAATTCACCCGCTTGTCTGGGTGAAAATTGGACTCCGGGACAATGTAGCGTCCTGTTAGTGTAAGAATTTTCAGAGTCGGATTAGTAGTTCCTGTATACCTCCTTGGCTCCAACATCCAAACAAACAAACTGTACCTCTTTATAATATTAGTTTAGATAACCATTACAATTTTTAAATTCCGAGTAATACCTATTTTTTCTGAATTAAGGTGTATAAGACAGCTTAAAAATTGGGTGCCGGTACGTTTTCACGCAAGCAATGGCGCGAGAAAAAACCCAATGTAACTGACGTGTTTGTCCAAGCGAGTAATTCAATGCGCACATTTCCACTGAACGCTATTGAAATGTAATTTTCACTATACTGACATTTTATGTCTAAATCTTAGAATCGTCAGGTTAGAATTTCATTGAAAAATACTATCGTCATCATCATCATCAGCCTATAATGTCCCACTGCTGGACACTGACGACTGGGACTGGGCGATACTCCACCTCGCGTGCCAACTGTGGATTGGAGGAATTAGGCTAGTGGTCAACCTACTGTTGGAATTTTTCAAGCCGCCTAGGAGGCAACCAACTAGCTTAACGACTATCACAATTAAGTGATAACCGGGACCAACCGCTTTACGTGCCTTCCGACGCACGGAAACGCTCGATTTGAAATACCACTAGGCGGTCACCCATCCAGGTACCGACCACGACAGACGTAGCTTAACTTTGCCGATCGATTAAGAACGGCTCATCAAACAACACCACGAGCGCTTCAAAAAAAAAATTACAACAAAAAAAATAACTAATAATACCTTTTTCACCGAGGAAATGCTGACAGCCTACTGGGAACCGTTGCCGACAATAGCGGCAGTTATAAAGAAATTTGTGTCCTGTAATTAATGGTACCAATAGGATTACAACAAATATAAAAAAAAATACAGTATATACAGGTGTCTTGTAATAATGGTCCTAATTATAACCCTCGAAAGCTGTGATTAAGGTATGCCCTATGAGAAAATGCAAAATATTAGAAAAAAAGAAAATGTCAAACTATCTTAATTTTTTAAAATATTTGTAAAACCATGAGACTTTTGCTAACTTTTCTGATAGGGCACAATCTCAGCTTTCGTGAGTGATCATTAAAATTTGGACCATTAATCAATGTAAAAAAATACAGTATATACAGGTATCTTTTAACCTGTATATACTGTATTAGTAAATATATCTTTTTTTGTTGCTCACATGTATGTATTCACACACTCACATGTTTATTCTTGTATGCTTCTTGATAACTCGGCCGATTTACATAGTTGTAATAATCGAAAGAGTCCCTTATGTATTATAATAATTATTTCGTAAGATAATACACAAAAACACTCAATTTTACACTAGAATAGGACTTATCAGTTAACCATATAATTATAAGTGATCAACAAACACTTATAATTATAAGTCTACTGTGTATTGAATAACTCTCCTTATCGATAGCAGAGGTCATAAATCTACATATAAAGTTTCACTAGGAAAATCAAGGAGATAATCCTTACTTTTATTATCTCTTATTAGCTGTCGTGATAAATTATTTTATAAACAATAAATAATAATGTACTAACCTAGTAGTATCGTAATTATCCAACTGACATTTCTTATTTAGGTGTAGCGATAAATAGTCCATGCTTCCATTAGTTTCCACAAAATCAGCCAATATCGATCGGAAATCGATTTAAAAAAATGGGAGCTCCTCCGTTAATATGAAAAATAATGATCTATATACTCAATGCGCCAATACTTTATGAAACTGTATATCGGCCGGTACATTTTGTTGTGCTATCGATTTTGCCGTCAAACATTGCCCCAGGTGTTTTGGCGAGCACCTTAAATTATCTTGACATCTTATTGGCATCAGCAGCGATTGGGTTAATTAAAATGTCTTGCAAGAGTTTGGCTAAGAAGAAAGAAGTTTTGGTACCTATATAAAATTGATAATTCTTAGTTCGTAACGTGGAAATATAATTGTCTTGATAATTATAACTATAAGTTATTATATTATTATCATAAACTAGATGATACTATTTACAGAAATATAAAGAATATTTACATAGGAAAAAAGAAAAAGAGAACGCAAATAAAATGAAATAAAATAATAAAAGGGGAGACAGCCGTTTATAAGAAGGAAAGCCGTAAAAAGGAGTACATAATTGGTGTATACGATACACCATGTGAATTGAATAATTTAGTTAAAAAATCACATATATAAAAGGGCTATGCAAATAACAAAATTGTGATGTACGTCACCCGCCAGGCTGATCTTGAGGGTCTCCCAACTGCGTCCAGAACTGAAGAACTGTGTTCACAATTAGATGGAACGGTGGCTCAAGTCCTCGGGTAACTGTTTATCGTCACTACACTGAATTTTGAAATGGTTTTATGACGTTTTATTATTATTTTGAGTACTTGTCGTACATTACGTGCGGTCGCTAGCGACATAAATTTGAAAGACGACTGAGGCGCCACCAAACGGCGGAGCGCGGAATTATTTGTTCCTGCGCCTACGGTTCGTAGCGCTGGTCGATGAATTGGCGGGTGAATTTGAATTTAGAAAGGCCCAAAAACCCAACATTCCCCCCACCGAAATCCACCAGGATTTCCCAGTTACCAAACCAGGAGGTTGAATATGTAGTGTCAGTATTTGAAAATGTTATGTTTGAATAATATGTAATTGAAAGTATATAATGTGGTAGAGTGTGGACTGTATGTTAAACTAAGTTCTCACATAGGTTTAGCAAGGAAATCTATGTGAGCAAAAGATTTAAAAAAAATAATTAAAGTGCGTCCTGCTCCAAGGGGAGAGGACTAAGTTTGACAACCGGACGAGTAAACCCACTGTTCTTTGTGCGAACACTAACTACGCGCACAACGCCATCAGGTCCGGGATGTATTTTTGTCACTCTAGCTAAATGCCAGTTCAGAGGTGGAGCATCAGAATGTAAGAGGACAAGATCTCCGATTTTCAGATTCTGACAGTTGTGAAACCACTTCTGGCGTTGTTGCAGTGTATGCAGAAAGTCTAGTCTCCAGCGCTTCCAGAACTGCTGGGAAAGCTGCTGGGTGGCTTGCCAACGACCGAGTCTACTAATAGATAAATCCGTGAAATCATATTCAGGTACCGATAGGAGCTCTTAGAACTTCGAACTCGGTAGGATCATTTGATAAAGGACACAAGGGTCTTGAATTTAATACAGCCTCAACTCGAGAGAAGACTGTTGTCAATTCTTCAAAAGACAATGCCCTGGTGCCTATTGTACGTTTTAAATGTATTTTTGCCGATTTGATGGCAGATTCGTATATTCCACCAAAATGGCTTCCTGTGGGAGGATTATGTTTCCACTCAACTCGGCGGCTAGTCATCCTAACGGTCAAGTCTTTATCATTTGAATTAAGGAAACTTGAAACTTCTGCCAGATGCCTGCCGGCTGACACGAAGTTCGTTGCATTATCAGATATAATGGTATGACAAAGGCCGCGTCTAGCCGTGAAACGGTCAAATGTGGCCATGAAACATTCAGTGCTCAGAGACGACAGAACCTCCAAATGTACTGCACGGGTTGAACAGCAGACGAACACACACAAGTACGACTTGGAAATTCTGGCGTTTCTGCGACTCTTTTGAATAAAAGGGACCGCCAATGTCTATTCCAACAGTGTGGAATACATGAGTATCTTGAGATCGATACTTAGGCAACTCACCCATGAGGGGCTGTCGAGTTGACGGTGAGACTTTAAAACATGATATGCATCGAATCGTACGAGAACGAATTGCACTCCGAGCAGATATGATCCAGTATTTTTGGCTTATAATACTCTGAAGTGTTCGTGGACCGACATGCAGATGCAACTTATGATAATAGTCAATTAAAATTTGAGTGAAATTAGAGGACTTCGGTAAAAGCAGAGGGTGCTTTTTGTCATAAGTCAAACTGGACTGGGAAAGTCTACCCCCCACCCTGAGGAAACGTTTAGAGTCCAAGAAAGGGTGTAGCTTTCTCAGTGGTTGAGAACAATGCTCGCCTTTCGACAGTGCTGTAGTATCTGCTGAAAAATGATGAGCTTGAACAGACCTAACTATGACGTCATGTGCCTTGCGAATGTCACTAACCGACAGAGCTCTCCGTTCTGTTTTTGAAACCTTACAGTTTTGAATAAATTGAAAACACCTAGCAACGACATTGATAAGCTTGTCAAAACTAGAATACTTCTCAGTCAAGTCATAGAGTAAACTTTTTGATTGAGGAGCATCCACAGAAACTAAAGTGGTTTGAGGCTTTAGTTCTGGAGGACTGACATCCCTGAATTCATCGATGGTCTTAACTGGCCAGTGCGACTTGACTAGAGAAAGCCAATTAGGTCCATTTAGCCATTCATGCATCGCCAACAACGCAGACGGGGCTGCGCCGTGGGAGCAGATATCAGCTGGATTACATGCACCACTCACGTGGAACCAGCATTCCAGAGATACCGCTTCCAATATCTTGGCCACGCGAGTGGCCACAAAGACCTTGAGACTGTAAGAAGGTGTGTTGAGCCACGCTAAGACCACCGATGAATCAGTGAATAACAGCGTCTCATTAATTGGAAGTCGGTCCTTTAAGACGGACTTGACATATTTGATTAACTTTGACAAAAGATGTGCTGCCATTAACTCTAAACGTGGAGTAGAAAGAGTCTTTAATGGAGCCACCTTTGATTTGGCAATGAGCAGACTTACTTTACTCATGCCGGCATCATTTGTAGAACGTAAATATACGACAGCTGCGTATCCATGACTTGACGCATCGCAGAACCCGAGAATCTGAGTATAGGTTTCATTTGCGACAGCAACATGACGTTCGTGTTTAAATTCGGATAACAGGGGTAGTTCGTTGACAAAGGCTAGCCACTGTTCTTCCATATTAGCAGGCAAACTCTGGTCCCAACCTAAGTTGAGGGCCCACAGTTTCTGCATGAAGCATTTAGCAAAGAACACGCAAGGTGCAACAAAACCAAGTGGATCAAAGAGACGACCAATCTGAGACAAAACCGTTCGCTTTGTGACAACAGGGTTCATCGGGGTCGTTGAAAACGAAAATGAATCCAAAGCTGGCAACCATTGAAGACCAAGGACCTTGATGGAAAGGTTCTGATCAGTGCTGAATTCAACAGGGGTCTCGCGATGGTCTGCTGGCAACCGCTGCAGAACTTCAGCACAATTACTAGACCACTTTCGTAACGTGAACCCACCACTCTGTAGTAGTGCCATGAGCTCGTCCTGTAAATCAGTAGCCTCCTGTACTGAGGAAACGGACCAGAGAAAATCATCCATAAAGAAAGCCTGCTTCAGTACCGCAGAAGCTTTTGGATATTTTTCGGCTTCGTTTTCAGCGAGGGTCTGTAGCACTTTGATCGCCAGGTATGGACTGCTGGCCACCCCGTATGTCACAGTGTTCAGTTGATAAATCTGGATTGATTTATTTGGTGAATCCCGCCAAAGAATGTGCTGATACTCTCGTTGACTCTGATCGATGAGGATCTGACGGTACATTTTACAAATATCCGCGGACAAGCAGATCTCATTCAAACGAAAGTTAATCAGCTGTTGATTTAAATCTGCCTGAAGTTTCGGACCTGGAAGAACTACCGAATTCAGGGACAGACTATTTGATGTCTTGGCTGACGCGTCGAACACCACACGAAGTTTCGTTGTCGTACTCGAGGGCTTGAAAATGCATAAATGCGGGATAATATATTTTGAATCCACGTTTTGCATAGTACCCAGACAAGTCATGTGCCCAAGACTTTCATACTCTTGCATGAAATTGTGATACTCAGACTTAAGTAGCGGTTGACGTTCGAGTTTGGACTCTAGATTGACAAACCTACGAACCGCCGTCTGATGAGAATCACCTAACTCTAAAGTGGGTCGAAAAGGATATTGTACTACATACCTACCGGTACTATCGCGCCTATAACTAGCTGCAAACAATTCCTCGGCCAATACGTCGTCTGGATTCTGTTCTATAGCAGACTGTATACTTTCCAGTTCCCAAAAATTTTACATGATTTGATCAATATTTGTTGACAGTCCACAAAATTTGGTATTAACTATCTGACTAATTTCCGAAAACGCAGCAGCGCCTGTCTGATCTGAACTACCAACCGTAGTCTGTCCTGCGATCACATAACCGAATATAGAATTCATGGCTACAGGAATACCACCTTGGCGTGGGATGATACGTTCACCGTTATAAATATAAGGGAATAAGTCACCACCAATCAGCATGTCTACAGGTGCTGGTTTATAAAACCCTGGATCCGCCAAAACGAGATTTTGAAATTGATTAATAACCGTATTTGATAAATGCGTAGTCGGTAGATTACCGCCAATACTATTCACGATAATAGTGTCAGTAGTCAAAACAGGACAATTACTATTCCGAGGTTTGATAGTACAAGTCGAGACACCGAAGTCTTGTACTGGATTTCCACCCAAACCTATTGGTTGAAACTCGCACTTGCGTCGTTCAAGTCCGAGTAGTATCGCGCAATCTCGAGTCATGTAGCCAGTCATGGCACCACTGTCTATTATAGCACGTACGTTATGGTACTGGCCCCAACAGTCTGCGACGTGTATAATAGAAGTACCAAGTAGCACTGTCGCATCAGTAGAACAAGTAAGCGACACAGTACCAACATTGCAATTCGAACTCGAAGTTGAAACCGTACTAGAACCCGAGTCGATATGCAAAGTATGATGGTGCATATTTTTGCAAATGGTACACCGAACCCTCGACGGACAGTCTTTTAACGCATGATCACGAAGGCAATTTTCACATAATTTTAGTTGCTTGATTTTGCTTAGACGTTGTTCCGGCGAAAGGTCAATGTACTCATTGCATCTATAAATTGAATGCATTTTTTTACAATACAGACAATCCCTGGATTTAATTGATTCACTGGGTTTGTCTGTACTGCAAACAGACGATGATAAGGACGTCTTTTGATTATTTGATTTATTAAGGTTAGGTTTTGAAAATGTTTGCATTGAATTCGATCTAATATTTTGGTTTGATTTATTAATGTTTGAAATCTTATTTGAATTTGGCTTACAATCAGACATTTCTAAAACATTAACATGGTTTTCGATAAAAGACATTAAATCGTTGAACGCAGGTACTTCCCCTTGCTTCGAGTTCAATTCGAATTCGCGTCTCGTAGTAGGGTCGAGATTACGTAACGAGATATAGAACAAAACGAAACTCGCTAAATCAGGTATATTTAATAGCTGAAGAGCCTTAACACTTTCTTGAAATGTTTGTAAAAATGAATTTAATCCCGCGGCCGATTCACACGTTAAAGGCTTGAAATTAAATAATTTATCTAAATAAGCGGTCGCAAGCGCGCGCTTATTTTCGTACCGCTTGACTAAAGCGCTCCATACGGGTAGTTATCAGCTGTGACCGGCAGCGACTTCACGACGGTCAAGGCAGATCCACTCACAGCTGACAATAAATAATAAAACTTTTCGATGTTAGAAATGTCTGAACTATTTGAACCAAACTAGTGAAAGTGTCTCTAAATGTAGGCCAATTCTCAAGTTTACTATCAAAGTGAAATATTTCTAATTTAGGTAATCTTGTTTTTACGCGAGTGCTACCCTGAGGTTGCTGTGTGTTGATACTCTGAGCAACAGATTGAATTTTGTAGTACATTTGATCAAACGCGTCGATCTCCTTGTATGTGGGTACAAATGCCGGGTTCGCAGACTTTTTAATCCCAATAATTTGCGTTATATTTTGTTCAAACTTATCACGTATCATAGGAAGATCACGCACTCGTGCTTTGAAAATGTCACACAAGTCTGGTTTATCAACAACACTCTTTGACATCTCGAATACTGACTGCAATCGCATAAAAAACATTTCCTGAGAAATACTTAATGGTTGTAACAATTTGTCAAAATCATCAATATCATGGGAGACATCGTCTTTACTGGCTTTAACTCCTTGAGATCGAGACATTTTGCTTAATTTTGAAAATAGGATCAAGATCGAAAAATATATAAAAAAAATTAATAAATGCAAAATTAAATTAATTGCAATAAAAATCGCCGGTCGTGCGTAATGGCGGTTGCGGACGACAGCCGATGACCGGCCGGCTCACCTACCTACGCGCTATGCGTTAGCACAAAGAACAAACATTATTTTATTAACTTTGAAATTATGCGTATTCAGTTTAATTACACATCAAAATTATAACAAACAGTCTTGTTAGAGTATGTATCTGTGTGTAAGAAGCATGCACCTATTGTAAATTATGTGTAATTGATACAAATAGGTATGACTTTGTAAGGTGGATATTTTGTTGAAATTGATGAATCCTAACTTCGTAACTGGTTAATCTAGGCTCGAATGTCCAAAAATGGTGTATACGATACACCATGTGAATTGAATAATTTAGTTAAAAAATCACATATATAAAAGGGCCTTAAAAAGGGCTATGGAAATAATAAAATTGTGATGTACGTCACCCGCCAGGCTGATCTTGAGGGTCTCCGAACTGCGTCCAGAACTGAAGAACTGTGTTCACAATAGGGTATATGCGTGTGATCCAAATAGGGTTCAAATATTTTTTTTCATAAACTTTATTGCTGTAGAATTATTCCTGTATCAATATTTTTTGATATTATTTCTTTATAATTATGAAATTAATTATTAAAATGTCCAAAAAACAGCGGGAAATTCAAAGTAGTTGAAACGCAACGTCAGAGAATTGTGACGTCAAAGTCTACAATAGGGATGTCAGAAATACAAATAAGTGTCGATATATATCGGTAAAAAAAAACAATATTCGCGCTTTAAATTAGTGTCTATCTTTTAACAAACCATAATCATAAGTTACGAGGAAACAATAAATACAAACATATATAGACTGTTAAAAAAATAATAATAAATAAATAATGCTCTGCCGAAGTCGGGTTATAAACTAATAATCAAACCAATATTTATGTGACACTGCGAGAAGAAAAACTCTGATTTATGTGCTATGCTGCAAGCCGACTTCTGTTATTGGTTGGGTACTGTGAGATTTACAACTGATGCCAATCTTTACGATGAAACTTTATTTGAATGAGCTATAAAAAATTAGGTAATTTTTCGGTCGTATTTTTTTTTAATTTGCATACCCTTTTGATAATTGGAATTTTATATGGATACATCAATATATCAAAAATTAAATAAACCTCAAAAAGTTCTCGTTGAACAAATAATATCGATGTATCGATATTTTTTCGACAAGCCCAGGCTACACTACAATATTTTAATGTCAAATAGTGTCAATGTCAACAAAACAACAAGTGCATTGTTTACTTGTGCAACAAGCAGTTAGTTTTATTGTGAGTTCTTCGCATATTTAGAAGTGATATTACATGTCTCGTTACAAAACCTCGAACGAAAATGACTGATAGCGGTTATGTAAAGGCGCAATCAGATAATATCCCCAAAATGTATGTTTTCATGATGACAACGTTTTTTGCGTCATGTTCGGATTTTACATCTGAAATCAAAGGAGTGCAAGCAGCAAGGTAATTACATATTAGATATAATGTTAATACATTATTGAACACATTTTTTGGAAAATTATACAATAGGTACGCAAGAAAATGTAGCATGTAACATTAGCATAACCTAAAATATCAATGAGAGAAGCTTAGAATATATCGAAAGTTTAAATTTTATTGTAGAATTCAGTCAAGTAACTATCAATCAAAGGATATTGAGAACATTAATAAATGATGCGTTTTCCTTGTATTAACATTCAGTGTTTTTTTTTTATAGATTGAATGGGAATCATATGGTGATTCAGCAGTTGGATATGTCCAAGTTAAACAGGAGGGTGATATAATGTACTGTAAAGGCTTGCATAACAACTGAACATAATGCCCACCAGAAGTGTTACACTGTAACAGCTACCTGTAATGAGACCTAAGAAAATGTCTTGTCAGTGCAATGTGCAGACTGTGCAACACATAAAGGTACACACTAAAGCATGTGAAGAAGCTGCCCTTTCAACTTTAGACCAATGTAACTGCTCTTTACGCAAGGATCACTGCTTCAAAAGCGTATGAAGCTGCACACTGCAAAGTATTTGATGGATATTTAAACAAAGCCTTCATGGGAGTATCAAAACTGAGCCACAGATGCCATAAAAAGAGGGAGATTGTTAGAGTTAAGTGATTAAGGTTGTGAAAAAAAGAATAAAATAAAAATAAACAAATGTGGAATTTTATTAAACCCATTATATCCCGTTATGGGGGGGGGGGGGGGGGGGAAGCGCTCGTGGCGTAGCATGATTAGCCGTTCTTAATCGATCGGCAAAGTTAAGCTACGTCTGTCGTGGTCGGTACCTGGATGGGTGACCGCCTAGTGGTATTTCAAATCGAGCGTTTCCGTGCTTCGGAAGGCACGTAAAGTCGTTGGTCCCGGTTATCACTTAATTGTGATAGTCGTTAAGCTAGTTGGATGCCTCCTAGGCGGCTTGAAAAATTCCAACCATAGGTTGACCACTAGCCTACCTCCACCAATCCGCAGTGGGCACGCGTGGTGGAGTATCGCCCAGTCCCTTTCACCCTCATTTGTGAAAGGAGGCCTGTTCTCAGCAGTGGGACATTATAGGCTGATGATGATGATGATGATGATTATATCCCGTTATGGGTGCATCATCTGATGTTGAAACTACTGATTTTAGTATTGAAATAAAATGCCCTTCATCGGAGAAAACTGTGATTCAGTTCATTAGAAACAATAACAGTTCAGTTCGGTTCAGTTACAGATGCATTTTTCAAATAAAAAAATAGCACTATTTTGTGTAGCTCATAGTGCTTTTGAAGAATAAAAAAACATATAATAGAAGTGGAGACCATATATAAGAAGCTTTGTGAAGATCTTATAGAAAAATGTACTTTATTTAGGTTTAATGCAATATTTCCTGTTATTTTTTTATACCACTAAGGTGGCAAACAAGCATACAGCTCGCCTGTGTTATTTAAATAGGACAAACAGAAATAAAATCAAAATTTTAATAATCTTATTTCTTTATTAACACATCCTGCATATTGATTAACCCGCAAGCGACTACTATAAATTCATCTATTACAGGGATTAAGATTATGGTGAACACATGCATGTAGTAGTAACATGTGAAATTCTCTTAATATACTTATAACACGTTTCATGTGAATCCTTAATGCTGCTATTCTTTTGGCCTGCTTTACTATTAACTTGAACACCCTTATCAACATACATAATGATTTTATTGCATTAGATTAAGAAGTGCTGCAACTAGGTTCACCAATGTTTATGTTTCAAGTATCTTCTGTGTATATGTGTGACGAAGATGTACTGTGACCTGCTTCTAAATAGTCGTAGCCAGTTATTTATAGGCCACCAACACTGTTTACCAGGAGAGGCAGAGGCAGAGAGAGTGCCTTCAATTATTTCTAGATGTTTTCTCTAAGAAACCTTGTCGCTCTGGTGGTAGATGCAACTGAGTATCTTTTTGACACTCTTAATGAGGAAGGATACCTTACTTTAATCATAATGTAGTTTTTTGTTTTTCTTTTAAAGTCATGATATTATACTCAATAAAATTGTCTGTATCCTCTTCTATCTGAAAATATAAATATTATTGATTAAAACATAACAATGTGAATTTTTTAGTAGGAAAGTCTGGGCCACCGGGCTTCAAACTAGGTTATATTGACAGGTTGTTAAATGGAGCATAAAAACAAAACTCAAGTTAAAATTGTTTAAATACATTGGTTTAAATGTTTAAGATATACTTACGTTGAAGTGATCTTCACAATAATATAAACAAGTTGATGGAGATATCATGTCTCTTCATGATTTTAGACCACTTTCTCCTTACGTCCATACATACCTCTCGGAACAAGAAAAAACACTATCGGTTGGATTTTCTTCTTATGGTATTTTTACACCTTGGTACAATACAGTACTTATACGTCGGTTTTTGTGTTGTACCATCATATAATAGTCGTTAAATACAAGATAATACACGCACATAATTCTACATTGTTCTACATTAGTTCATTTGATTGTTGATGACATTGACAGTTAATTGTTGTTATAGACTGTGACGTCACGCCAAGCGCGCGGGATGTTTAAAAGTGGCCTTATCAGTTAATAATTTTAAATATTTTTTTGTCCTATTAATTGTAGTTTTTTTGCGCGGAATATTTTTTTACAGTTATATATCGATGTAAGCTATCGTATAAAAATATAAAAAAAAAACATGCATATTCCCTATTAGATGGAACGGTGGCTCAAGTCCTCGGGTAACTGTTTATCGTCACTACACTGAATTTTGAAATGGTTTTATGACGTTTTATTATTATTTTGAGTACTTGTCGTACATTACGTGCGGTCGCTAGCGACATAAATTTGAAAGACGACTGAGGCGCCACCACACGGCGGAGCGCGGAATTATTTGTTCCTGCGCCTACGGTTCGTAGCGCTGGTCGATGAATTGGCGGGTGAATTTGAATTTAGAAAGGCCCAAAAACCCAACAATAATAATTATATACTGTACTCAGTAATTATGTATTTGTAGTTTTTTTTTTTTTTCAAGCAAAATAGTGCCAAGACCTCATTTTTGAAGCGATATGACAGCTCAGAGTTAGGTTTATTAGGTTATTATTTACTCTCAGGTGGTAGTGACGTCCGAATGAAGCCTAATCCTCTATCTACGGAATGAAGAAATGAAGGTCCCAGGTTGGAATCCTACAATGAGTTTGATGGTAAACATCGTTCGGTAACCATAGCCCGGTGGTAGGTTACTTTGTAGTAGGTACTCACCTGGTTGGCTACCACTTTCAAGTCGAAAATCTTTCGCCAAGCACCTAAGTATCGGTGTATTCCGACAGCTGCATTTGAAAGTAAGTTCTTTCAAAACATCATCACTGACCTTGGTTAGATTGTGTTCAAACACAGGCCTATAAATACGTAAAAAAGAAAGAAATGGATATAAACCTCCGGTTGAGAGTTTGCTCGCTGAGTTGTCCCTGTCGGAAGGCACGTAAAGCCGTTGGTCCCGGTTATGATAGATCGATGCCTCCTAGGCGGCTTGAAAAATTCCAACAGTAGATTGACCACTAGCCTACCTCCACCAATCCGCAGTGGGCACGCGTGGTGGACTATCGCCCAGTCCATTTCACCCTCATTTGTGAAAGGAGGCCTGTGCTCAACATTGGGACATTATAGGCTGATGATGAATGAAAAAATATTACATATTAAGTATTTTGTGGCAAAGTTTCACAAACTATCAATATATTGCGTGACAGAATGTCAATATATAGGGAATATACTGATATATTTTTTCGTATGTAAAATAGAAAGATAGTACTTTTTCTGTAGCTTCGCTAATAACATTATTGTCTAAAGGTGCGTCAACGCTACGCGAACATAGCACAAGCCGAGCCGCTCTTCGTTCGTCACTTGCGATGTAAAATCTCAGAGTAGATAAATACTATGTACAAGTAAAATGGTGCGTCCATGCTACACGAACCGAGCACGAACGAACAGGATTCGTTCGTTGCTCGCGATGTCAAGTGTGGACGTACAATGATCTTACAACAAGCATACAACGAACCTACAACGAGCGCGATGCGAATCCCTGAGTTCGTGAAAAAACTGACAATCGGGCGGAGCGCAGTAGAGCGCGAGACGAATGCTTGTTCGAGCCTCGTCAGTCCGTCCACGATACGCGAACAAGACGAATCCTGTTCGTTCGAGGCTCGGTTCGTGCTCGCTTCGCGAAGCATTGACGCACCATCAAGTGTGGATGTACAACAAGCCTACAACACGAGCGCGATGCGAATCCCTGTGTCGTAAAAAAACTGACAATTGGCGGAGCGAAGTCGAGCGCGAGCCAAACGCTCGTTCGTGGCTCTCAAGTCCGTCTACACTACACGTAGGTATTCGTGCTCCACTTGTGCTCGGTTCGCGTAGCGTAGACCACCTTTAGAGGTAATAAAAATAACGCCAGAATACTCACATATTGGCAATACGTGAGTATACTTTACTGTCAATTATGTCAGAGTATTTGTGATACATTTCCAGAGTAATCATAATATAGGTACACTGAACTAAACGGAGTTAATAGGATCACAGACGTGCAAGATTATCTTCTGTAAATAGAACAATGTAGAACAACGTAGCTGTGATCGTTACCACAGGTCTGTGTTGATGGATTAACTGAAAGATCGATGTATACCGACATCTTGAGAAATCTCGTGTGCAAAGGTTTCAAACTCCATTCAAATTCAATACGTGTAAATTTTTCACGCAACAAGAAATAAACATGATTCGATTATCAAAATACGAGCCAGAATTCCCAAACCACCATTATGATCCTCACTCACGAATTTATATTCACCATATTCACTGACTATGGTATTGAGTATGTCAATAATGAATCTCACCAAAAACATTTTCATGTAAAATGTTGCCAAGACAAGACCATATGGCTCGCTCTGTCAAAAAGTTATCAGATCTAATGGTGCATCCATGTTACGCGAATCGAGCACGAGCCGAGCCACGAACGAGCTTACAACCAGCACGATGCGAATCCCTTTGTCGGTGAAAAAACTGACAATCGCGCTCGTTCGAGGCTCGCGAGCCCGTCCACGCTAAGCGAATCGTGCTCGCAGTGTGCTCGTTCGAGGCTCGGCTTGTGCTCGGTTCGCCAAGCATGGACGCACCATAATGTAGACCCAAGCTTATAACTCTACACGCCTTAACTCTACAAGCCCTAACTTCACAAACTCTACACCTTAGTCAAAATATGTGGCTCGTCCGTATCTTATTTTCTTGTTATTGGTAATTAAAACAACAACATATTTTACGACGACACTGCCTTAGTGCACTTTATTAATTACATCATATTATGCGTCTCTGAGATGACGCTGGTATAACAATAATTTCAAAACAATGTTAATCATCTATAACTACATTTTAAAAATTGTGTATATTATATCACATAGTGTATGTAATTTTTGATTGTTTATTACTATTCTGTGTGGATAATTTATAATTTCTTCATTACCTTGATTGTTTTCTATATTTCATTTTATTCAGGTACCTATGCACTACGTGGTGTAAGGTGAGTAAAAACATTAATTATAATGGATATAGGTTATTGTATATCTAGGAAATGTCTTTTAATTACTAAACTAGATACAGATTCTTTTTGACAAAATTGATTACTCTGTTTCGGGTCAAAATTATAACTAAGAAAAAATAAAAGTTTTACAATAAGGTTTAGACGGATACCAAATATTCTTGTTATAGGAAATCATTCAAAGAAGGACTAAGGCATTCATGGAAAGAAAATATACATTTCAACCATGCATTTAATTTTACTTGCACAATTTTTAAGTAGTGCACGTAAGCTTATGCTGTAGTTTTATACAATTTGAATGTCCATACATAAAATCCTAGCTCATACATTATTATTATCAATGTTTCATCATAATTTAAATGTATGAATAATTTAAAAGAATTCTAAATTCCCATATGCTCATTTGTAACAGTGTTCGCTACAGATACATTGTTTTACAACATAGTGTCTACAAGACTTGCAATATTCTCTTATAAATCAGTCATAATAAATTCTACATAAAAACGTGTCACATTGTTGTCAAAAAAATCATAACACGTGTTCATAAAAGTAAAATCCAAAATTCACTTAAACAGAATGATATGAGAGAATTTCGTAATACATGTATTGTCTTTTTTATTATATTACTTCTTAATACTAATGTATAATCTAATACTAACTGCTTGTGTTCTAGTACAGTCTATTGATATCTGTATCGCTTGAGTACTCAATTTTACCAATTATGTAATGATCATCATCAACATAATCCAACGCTTGACATAAGGCGCGCTTCTTCTATAGGTCCATTGGTATTTCCTCTCCAGACATCAAAATGGTCCGTATTTTTCAAACAACAGAATCTTTAGCTCGCGAAATACAAATAACTTTAAATCTTTATGTAACACCAATAAATTCAAAATACTTACGCACCATCTAACTTGTGGTTGTAATTTCTAAAGTTTTTCATTCCAACAAGCGCAAGTAGCTTGATTATTATACGTCATACAACATGTTTGTAAGCTAATAGTAACAGGATATTGCAAAAAGTATCATGCTTATGTAGATTAGAAAGCTTTCTTTAAGTAATCGAATTACAATCAGCTTCCAAGCTTAGTCATTAATTATTTAGTCGAGATTTTAGCTAACAAAGAAGTCTCCTGCGTTTATACAATGATTTTTTACTATAATTTTGTACACTCATCCCCTTACTCATAAGGCGCTATTTAACTAATATACTGTTTAAAGGATCACGTAAATAATGTGACATTATTTGACAATGACAATAGAGTGAAGTTATTTACGTAACCCTTTAAACAGTATATTAGTTAAATAACGTTTTATGAGTAAGGGGGTTAATGTTCAAAAATGTACACCGTGACATCGTAATAATATATTTCTTTAGACAGCATTCAGAACAAAATAATTTAAAGGATGGAATCATGCTCCTAAAACATTATCAAGTAATTCAATTCAAGGAAACTCAGTAGCTTAGTAAAATAAACAATTAGTTACAATTTATAATCAGCAAACAGAAATGTTTGAATTATATTGTTTCCACCCTTATTTAAACATATTATTATCCGTGAAAGTTTATTAATTAGGCCAATTCTAGGCGTTGCTTATCATAAAAAGTGTATTTGGCTCATAAACTTCTAAACATCGGAAAAGCGTAAAATTTTCAACATAACAGAATAGACTTTGTAATATTGACAGAAAATTCAACTAGGTACATATTCAATGTAAAACATTAATGTAGCAAGCGAAACGTATAACTAATCATTATCTTCTAATATCATTAACTATTTATTCAGTCACATTCATCTTAAACAAGCATTTGCAAATATTTGACGCGAAATTTGAACACTTTACGTAACAAAGTATATTTAGTCTTACGCTAATAAAATAAACACAACTTCGTAAGGATTAGTCTGTATAATGTCGAGTATTTGCTTAGTATGTTTGTCAACTCATGGAAACCATATAATTAGGCCTCTACCGAGTATCTAAATAATAACAACTTGACAAACTTAGTTCCTATATTAGTTAATCAAACATTTGTCTATTACATTTGTTACAGTGTGTCTACTTACACTATTTGTATTAATAGCTTTAGTGCAAGTCTGCAATTAAAGGTTTTTCCAATTCAATTCTTTGCAGTTACATTTGCCTTTCACTTGAGTCCCAGAATTTCCACCTTTCTTAATCTTTACATAACAAGAATTTACAAACTTGACTAATTGGTAAAAAATGTCTACTTGTTTATTTTTTTCGACATCTACATTCTTATAAGGCTTCTTCGTAATAAACTCCTACGTTGATCTGAAACAATTAAAACGTTTGCTTTGATCTAGGCTTTTTAGGTAACTACCAATAGGTAAACTTAGGATTTGTTATAATAATACCACCCATTGATTTTTTTTGTTTGTTGGCATTGGCACGACCTATTGTTTCTCTTATATCATTAATTTTCTTTAGGTAAGTACATAGTTGTATCATAAAGTGCAATAAAAATCATGCTCAAAGATAAATACTCACATATTATATCAGTGCTTATACTACACCACATGAATAGGACAGCCATCTTTCGCTCTGGCGCTTTCAAGCGGTGGTGGTATCACCACATAAGTATCTCGGCTGGAAGAAGGTTCATCATCATCCCCCGCAAACAGTGGTGGAGGAGGGATGACGTCATCGTCGACCTCATCCTCCGTAACCTCCTGTCGCTTACTCTTCCCGGGCATGTAGTTCATCACACACGTCACAGCGATGAGGAACAGAAAGAATATGAACACCACATCGAACATGATTAAAAAGTTAAGCATTACTAGTTGCATCACGCCACACACAAACTCTCTCGTCACATTGTGCGCACTGTCAACGAGTCATCACAATTTGGCAGGCACTTTTACGATCTTATTTATTTTCAAACATCCTTTGGTTTCGATGGAGGCTTTTGGATCTGTAACAAAGAAAGGGCAATATTTTAATTTTTGAATATAAATAAATTGATAAAAAAAAATCAAAAAGTCATTTATTTCAATTTAGGCCCTGGTAAGGCACTTATGAACGTTACACACAGTTGAATTTACCACTGGTTCGAAATACACTTAAACTGAAAAGACTCGACTTAAGAAGGTAATTGATTTATTGTTACCTTTACATGCTTTTTTTAACTAAGTTGTGGTAACCCAAATATTATCACGCTTTCGACCCCTCGAGCCCACAAGCTGCTCACATTTCAAAAACGCCATACATTTTAAACGCGCTCCTTTACGATTACCGGTCCTAAGTAGCGAAATGAGAAATAAATATTTATTCTGCCGCCCGCGCCGCTCCAACATTTGCATGTTTGCGAAGCGTATAAATCGGCCGGTGTTCTCAAATTCATTCCCTTTGTTCACATAAAGCCCATAACTTAGCTATTTATATCCCGAACCCTTCATTTGACAGTTTTGGAAATTTACTAGCAAGAAAAATTGCTTAATATTAACAGTCGTAAAACGAGACAATAGACGACGTCTCGAGACGAGAGATTATCCGAAGCAAACCCGATGCTGACCACGATCCTCAGACACATAAGGGAACGACTATAGAGAGAGAGAAAAGGAGACAAAAAAATAAAGATATTATTTAATTATGAAGATATGATTTTTTATTTAATTATGACTAAAATCAAAGGAGACAAAGACACAGTCAGTTGTGTGACACCCAGGTATTAAGATATACTTGACTTACACCTTATTTATTAATAAGGGGGTTAAAGTTCATGACATTTATGAAAGTTCATGAGATGGAAATGATAAACCTACTCGTTTGACATTATATCATAATTCCTGGGAGAGTTCTGAATAGCGTTTGTTTCTTGTCTATAATAGAATTACAAAAGAAGAAAATTTTGGGATGACATCTGGAACAATCGATCAAGCTCACCCCATCCTACTGTCCTATCTGAGTGTCACTTATAAGAAAGTCCCTGGCCCCGCTGGCCTGAAACAAATCGAAAAGGGCACCAGAAGAAAATAACAATACCAATGACTTAATTATTTACTTGTATCAAGATGAAAAGTAATTGAATCTGAAGTATTCATAAATTACTTTGAAGCAGGTAAAGTGTTATACCAAACTTATTAACATAGAGCTAAATACGTTTTAAAGTGAAACAGAAGTCGTTTGTGTCACATATAATAAATATCTCTTGTAGAAGTTCTAGTATTTCATACAAGTTCATTTTATTTGTAACGCTGCAGGGAATAATGCAAAATGTTTTGTCTCTCGCAGAAGATATCAATTTGATTTAGGTGCTGCGAAGTTTAACTCCAATGGGTATAAAGTATTTTGAACTACTATATATGTTTATTATGAATGTACAAAACCAATCATGAATATAATAATTGGAAAAAAGCGCTCGTGGTTTAGCATGATTAGCCGTTCTTAATCGATCGGTAAACTTAAGCTACGTCTGTCGTAGTCGGTACCTGGATGGGTGACCGCCTAGTGGTAATTCAAATCGAGCGTTTGCTTCGGAAAGCATGTAAAGCCGTTGGTCCCGGTTATCACTTAATTGTGATAGTCGTTAAGCTAGTTGGATGCCTCCTAGGCGGCTTGAAAAATTCAACAGTAGGTTGACCACTAGCCTACCTCCACCAATCCGCATTGGGCACACGTGGTGGAGTATCGTTTTTCACACTCATTTGTGAAAGGAGGCCTGTGCTCCGCAGTGGACATTATAGGCTGATGATGATGATGATGATGATGATGATGATGAATATTAAAAAGAAACACTAGCTATACTGAATGTCAAAATATAACATTTTGTCATTTAGTTGATCCTGACATTGAGCTGAAAATAACATTAGAACAGAAAATCACCATTAGGTACGTACTTTCACATACGTACGTACTTTTTATATGAACAAATTAAAATTATCTTAAACACCGAAGTTTTAATATAATTCCATGCCTTAACACTTCGGGAGCTCGTTATTTCTTCAGCTATGCTATTCTGTAAAAGGTAAATCATCTCGAAAGTCATCTCGCAACTCACCTCGCAACTGAATTGGCGGGTGAATTACGTTTCAGAATACCAAATCCTATTGAAAAACGTCAAAATACTCACCTGTCGTAGTTCTTCTCACTTCCGTCATCACTCGGTGGCGCTAGTGTCGAACTCACACAGTTTAAGAATATGAAATTCTAATCTCATCGCGGATTCAGAAGTGATTTTGCAAATGAACGTTACAGAATAGCACTGCTGGGCTGGGAAAATCCGTTCAGTGAATTTGTTCCCAAAAATAATTCTGTCGGTTTTTGCTCCAGTTCTTCTGGCTAATATCCGCTTTAGACTCGTTAACTGAAAGAATAATCTCAAAACTGAGTTTCATTTCAGTCTTCGTGTTCTAAAATAATGTTTCTTAGATGGTTTTATTAAATTCAATTTGTATAATTCAAAAACTCGCCCTCATTTTAAGCTCACGGACTGTGTCCTCATTAAAATCAATCAATTTAATTCTTTAATTTAAAAAATGTCTGCAATGCATACTACTTACACCCCGTGTCTATCTAAAAGGCAACAAGCAAGACTAAAAAAATGTTGATGGGGTTGTAAAAATATTCCAAGCAGCTGCTTTTTATTATGACTCTTTTTAGTTTAGTATATTTTTATGAATACTACCTATAGTACTACTAATATACTACCTATATAAAATTACGATTGTTCATGTATTACATACAAGCATCTCTATAGGAGCTTTTATGAAACAATAATGTTATTAATATTAAACAGACGCGGTTTTTGAGAGCTACAATTATTACGAGTACCTATCTGTGTATTGTCTTTCTAGGTAGGGTAAATTTATACCCATTCGGCTTAAGGAGTGTTAGGTATCAAAGATAAATTGACACAGATGGAACGTTTTCTAACCACAGATTACAGAACAAGGCAGATGGAGCGCGCGGAACACGAGAGTGAGGGCAAAACAGTATATACAAATTGAAAAACACATACCTGGGAGTTATTCGCTTTTGAATTTGTATTTGCTTTGTTTAAACAAAGTTTATTAAAAAGAAACTGCTTTTCGATAAATAAATTAGTTTGTTAAACATAGCAAATACAAATTCAAAAGCGAATACCAGGTATGTGTTCTTCAATTTGTATCTGCTTTTTTGGCCTCACTCCCTTGTTCCGCGCGCTCCATCTGCCTTGTTCTGTAATCTGAGTTTCTAACAAATTAAATGTTAGTAGCCAGGTTTTTTTTTAGTTTACTTTAATTATTTTTAACAATTATCTTCCAATAGTAAAGAATATATGGACGGGCCAGTTGGCGCAGTTGGTTAAGACGTGGAGTCTTAACCTATAGCGCCGCAGGTCGTGGGTTCGATTCCCACACAGGACATGCATTTGTGTGCATGAACATATCTGTATGTCCTGAGTCTGGGTGTAATTATGTATATTAAGTATGTATTTACAAACAAAAAAGTAGTATATGTATTATATCAGTTATCTGGTTTCCATAGTACAAGCTTTGCTTAGTTTGGGATCAGATGACCGTGTGTGAGGAATGTCCGAGGATATTTATTTATTTATTATATAGTGTTCGAAGACTACATACTTCTGGTTTACTCACCACCATCGGCCACATCTTCACTTACCATGGTGAGATTGTGGCCAAACTCGAGCCTATACTCAAAAGGAATATCTGGGGACAGTATAGACTACTGTTGCTTAGCCGTAAATTTTTATCCCACATAAGTGTGTGCGATACCTATATGAATTACTAATAAACTTCCTACAATGTTAGATTAGAACTTATGATATAAATAAGTGCCTAGACGTTGAAATAGATTCTGGATAGAAGGCAGTCTGGGGATATTATTTATTGATAGTAATATATCGAGATCAGAAAATATTCTACCAAGTAGTTGGAGTGCTTCTATTCCATTTGAAATATTCTTTTGTTGTTGTCGGATTATTGGAATATAGGCAGAGGGTATTTTTAAGATAATAAGCAATTACTATTATAATTAAGTTTTTTAATTTCTAGAAAATTAAAATAAAAGAAATCTTAATTTGGTAAGTGTTTATGGCTAGATATATATATTTATTATTTTGGATTTATAGCACTATCAAATTTTTTACAGGCTCAGAAGTCTTCTCCCGTATGTCTAGCCAAATCTATTTTCTTTGACCAGAATATCAATCTCAATATCAACCTAGCAAATGCATTTTGAATCAAAGCATTTTGGTCACATCTGGGGTCAGCTCTGTGACATAATCCTAGAGATTGATTGACCTTTAAGTGCCGCTGAACCTAATATAAGGTCGAAGTGAGGTATCTTTAGGTATACGGATGACCTAGTGCACCTAGACTAAACACTAATCTGACAGTAGAAATTTATAGAAGAAGTATAAGACGCGAAACTTATTAGAATGTTTCTCTTGATTTGCTAAGGTTGGATTAAAATTTATATGATCAGAATATACAATTGTTTCTTTCAAAATATTTACAAGCAGATGGTAAGAGAATGGTGGAAGACATGGCTATTAATGAGAAGCATTAGTGGAAAGACACACGTATAAGAATAGAACGTTACAATGGAAGTCCAGAATTAAGATTTGACTCTACCGGTATGTACGATGAATGTTTGACCAATTCTATTGGTTTGTGTCTATCAAAACCATTTTTTTGACAGAAAAGTACTGCTGCTTTATTTATATTTATTACTAGCCGTCTCGCGCGGTGTCACCCGCGTTCCCGTGATGAAAAGTAGCCTATGTCACCCGGGGATAGTGTAGCTTCCCAACAGTGAAAGAATTTTTCAAATCGGTTCATTACTTTCGGAGCCTATTCAATGCAAACAAACAAATAATCAAATCTTTCCTCTTTATAATATTAGTATAGATAAAAAAAAACTTAAATTAAAATTTTGCTTATATCATGAAGCCGAAAATGTTATATCAGTTGAGTGTCGCAAATGTGGCCATATTTTCGGCGACAGTCACTGTTTATGTCTCGCGAGGGGAGCCTCAGTAGACCTGACAGCCGTACACCAGCCGTATAACAGCCATACACTTCGGCGTTGTCTCAACATTCTTTACTGAGACACGTCACGACATAAAATTCGTTTTATTTCATTCCCATCTCTGCGGGATTACATTTACATGTGTTTTGTTTCAAAATGTCGTAGTAAATATAGCTACTGCTGTTATTAAAATACAGCCTATGTACATTAACTCTACCATTGTATTGGTGTTAGGTATTAGCTTATTTGTTGGAGATACTATTGAAAATTGGTTCTGCTTAGTGACAATTTGTAACTTATATTGTATGGTGTACTAAAATTAATTTTTTTTAAAGGATTACTAAGTATTAGCCTCGGATGCCTTTACGTACTTTAAGGGTTGATACGGACTTTTAGATGGTAACATACTTTGCTTTATAGTAAAAAAATTGTAACCTTTAATTGAAAATTTGTCGCTAAGCTTCTACCATTGTCCTGACATAAACTTTTGATAATTTTAATAAATTTTTATTTTTTTTTAACTTTGTTTTCGTACATAGGTACATACTTTTTCCATATGATCAATTATTATTGTGAGATTAAAGGATTCCCATGCTTGGTAGAAAATAGAAAAACAAATGTAAACCTTAAAAAAAACTATATTCCCAATTTAATTCCCAGTAAATCCGTGCCTTAATCGTTCAAGATCCGTACCATAGATAAGTTGCAGCCTGTGGTGAATATCCCATTGACATGTTTCAACTTGACGCAGATATAATCCAATACATGAAGTAACATTAATCAGGACCCTAGTTTGCCTGTATAACTTATTGACAGAGTTTAATTGCTCTTGCATAAATCTATACAGGGAATATTGGACGGTTGCAGATTAACTAAGTGTAATGGAAAAGAAACAATTTATCGGTAGAAGCCTTTTTGGCAAATTGCAGTTACACCATTTTTATTTTATTCTAACATTAAATTATGTCTACGTCCTTTGATTTGCCTAAAACTAAAGGAAGTTACTTTATTCAGCTTATATAATTGTCATGTAAAGCTTATCAAAAAAGGTAGTATTTTTTTTATATTACATATTTAGTTCTTTTTCAATTTCAAAATGAAATACTATTTAGGCCTATTTACGTAGGTTTACTGTATGTTCTTCATTTTATTTTTATTTTGGCTGTATCTGTCATAATTATATCTATGTCTTGTATACATTTTCAATATATACACAAAATGTTAAAATGATTAAGCCTATCAAAAAGTATTATGTTGGGAATGGAAGGGGTTGAATTTAGTTATGTGTATCCGTAGCATAAGTCCCGCAATGTGATCTATAAAGAAAGTCAATATGTAAAATGAACTCTCACCGGACACATAAGCCTTTCAGGCTTTCGTCAGGTGGTAATTTAAAACTATGTATAGTAAAGTGTAATTTTGGTCAATAAATAAATAAAATAAATAAATAATATATTATTACACTGTAAATATACATTTTCCCGCTAGATGTGTTAGTTAAGATTTACTTGCTACAAGTATCAGAAAACATGGTTATATTATCGTTTAGGCTACTCAAGTTTGGCCTCGGATAGGACCACTTAAGTTCAGGTTACCATTTGTGCCATTTCTACCTATAATAGTGTAGTTAGTAATTTTTTGAGAACTACGGAAATTACCAAAGAAAAAATTAAGAGGGTATTTTTAGAATCAGTTTGGTAGGCAACGGGAACCTTAAGTGCCTTATGAAACCCTCTATATGTTTCTGATCCAACGAGTTTTACGGAAAAAGTTCTGAGTGACCATCATGTATTTCAAAGTCGTAAGTTTAATTTCAAAGTTTTGTACAAACTTAACTACTTGGACATGCATATACATTTGTTACATAAATACTTATTGAATGTCTTAAAGAAAAAGAAATAATAATAAATTGAAAGATTTAAGATTCGATTAGTCACGCAATCGAATACCGATTATCGAAAAATCTGATGGTAATCTGAATACGGAAATATTTACATAATATTATTGACGTGCAGATTTTCGGATGAGTTCGAATATTGTCGGAATTCTGCCGACTCAGGAGCGTTGGCGGATCCCCTATTGTGATGATGATGAATTGCTTTTCAACGGCTGTCAAATAGGTTAAGTCATTAACTAGAGTTTGTGTAAAGTTTCCTAGACGTGGGTAAAGTAGTTTGAGAACAACACAAAGCTGGGATTCAATTTAATACAACTTTCAGGGTTGCAATAGACGCTTATTAAAATACCTACAGCTTAGAACCTAAACAGAGATTTGGCATAGGCACCTATCTACCTACGTTAGGTTTATCATGCTGAACAACTTTTAGTACAAGACTGAATTGAGATAATCCTATTCATACTTTTTGAGGGTAATCATTAGTATGAAATTTGGTCCCATAGTTATTGTTCAGCATGATAAACCCAATGAAAGTTTCGAAAATATGTTATAAAACCTCCGATTGCACAGTCAGAATATTGTTGTGACGTTGGTGATATAAAAGTAAATTCCATTCATAACTTATCATATGATAAGAACGGGACCTAATCTTTAAAAACATCGCAGATTGTTTTTTATCTTTATATATAAGATTCTACTGTACGTGTGTATGTCACTGAATTCCTCCTAAACGGCTGGACTGGTATCTAGGTTATATTATTGACTGCAGCGACATCTGCCGGGCTGATTTGTGAATCTAAACCATCCAGGGCGCCACCCAAACGCATACAAAAAAAAACATTCAAATCGGTTCAGCCGTTTAGGAGGAGTTCAGTGACATACACACGTACAGTAGAATTTGCTCTACTAGGGTAGGGTAGGGTAGCACCACGCGTACGAAGTCGCGCCGGGCAGCTAGTAGTTGTATAATAAAATATGTAAACTGTCTCCAAACAACTGAGTGCAAAAACAATTTCCTCAAACGTTTTCAATCTTCACTGTAACCAATATCTAAATGGACGGTTTTGTAATTCTGTTAAGTGATAAGTGATAGTGACTGACAGGAGGTAGGTATATAGGAGGGAATGACGGAGGTATTACTTAAGATGAAGATATGATACGCAACGCATTACCCTAAATTGATGACACTATTGAATATAATGTTGAAATACGATATATATTCAAACACTCTCTTTAACATTGAGAAGGTAATAAAAAGCCGCAAAATAGAGATGGATTCCCACAGTGCATGGTTTCACGAACGTCTATTTCACAGTTGAATTTTCACCGTATTGCAAACTTTATAAAGGTCAAATTAGGCCGTGGGTCACAAAACAAAAGACTACCACGGACCATCAATTTGCTTGTATCCTAGGTATTTTCAATTTTCGAATATGGCTGTAGGAAGTTATGACGCATAGAAAAAATCATCGTCATGATCATCCATGAGCCTATAATATCCCCTATATCCCACTGCTGAGCATAGACCTCCTTTCACAAATGAGGGTTAAAGGGAATGGGTAATTATCCACCACGAGTGCCCACTGCGGATCGGTGGAGGCAGGCTAGTGTTCAACCTACTTTTGGATTATTTCAAGCCTAGAAGGCCTCCAACTAGCTTTAACGACTATCACAATTAAGTGATAACCGGGACCAACGGTTTAACGTGCCTTCCGAAGCACGGAAACGCTCTATTTGAAATACCACTACGCGGTCACCCATCCAGGTACCGACCACGACGGTGGTAGCTTAACTTTGCCGATCGATTTAGAACGGCTAATCATGCTACAAAACGAGCGCTTTTTCTTCTAGAAAAAAATGTAGTGTCTTAAATATACTTCATAATATATGTAGAGCGAGAGATGATGTCAGAGAGGTAGAGCATAGCGTTTATTCGATCAAAGAGCAGCTCAACTGGGGAAGTACCTCCACCTTACAAAATACCACAGCCAAATAACTTTATGTTGTGTAAAGTTGTGTTCCTGCGCGTGAGTAAGGTCGCCAGAGCTGGGGAGGGGGGAAAGGTCGGTAACGCGTGAGCGATGCTTCGTTGTTGCAAGCGTCCAAATGGCTACGGTAACCGCTTACCATCAGGCGGGCCGTATGCTTGTTTAACGACTTAGTCGTATAAAAAAAAAATGTTGTGTCTTAAATATATGTACATCATAATATATGTTGTATCTTCCTGTCCTTATCCTGAGATATCTTGTTTCCCCAGAATAAAAGTATCATATATGTTAGCTATCCATCTTCCAGGTTTCATCCAAATCTGTTCCGTTCATTCAATAGGATATCTATCTTCTCTATTTCTCTACAGAAGTATGTTACCTAAATCCCAGGCTTAAACAAATCCCCAATGTTAATTCCGCCAATATCAATATGTCTGCCGTCCAACACAGATCGACTTTATTCTGAGCTATATTTAACGCGAGTCGGTTAATAAAATGATTTCGAGTTGGACAGCTTCTCAAATATTGGTTTTGACCACTCCCATGATGAATAGCTTTACAAATTCCTCACTATTATTACCTATTTTAGTGTCTATTTATTTTAAGGGTTTCAGTTTAAATTATTTTGTTACGGCATCGGAAAATATAAAGAAGACATCAATATTGTTAACTCTACATAACCTAAAATACTCCTTTTTATCTTTTATTTTCATAAAAATTCAGCTCATGGTTCCTTTCAGCGAGGTCTCTAAGACCTACCCATACTGGCAAAAAATTAAAAACATAAATAGTACCTAGTATTATTCGGACTTCAAAAGCTGACACATACTTTAAGTCAGAATCTAAATTTTAACTGACAAGTAAGCAGACGGTCCGCCTGATGGTAAATGGTTACTATCACCTATATTTTATGGAAATTATAATCAAAATCATAGAAGCCAATGTGATACGACTACTTGCGACCTTTCGCAACCAATTCCAAAAGAACATTCTAGAAACAATATCAAGTGTTCAAAATTCCTTCATTCACACGGTACGGGGGTAAATACAATAAACAGTAAGCACACAACATAATGTGGGCTTTAAAATAATGTTTTGCGGATTGAACGACCCGTACCAGGTAGCGAGGTCGCGAGATGTCGCGAAGCAGACCTTTTTCTATCACATGCCCTGAATTTACTACACGAAGGAAGTGTATATACGGTTTTTTTACTGCTTCAGCAATACTGTGGTTATAAATAAAGTCGAGGGGCTGAAGGTACCAATTTTATTTTGTAAAGTTTTTATCAAGTACCATCTTTTGCACTGTAAACGTTCAGGTTTATTTTTATGAGGTCATTGAACCTGGCGTGCTGAAGCTACATTTCATTTGCTAAAATTGTGGGTAAAGCTCATTCGCAGAGCGACATATAAACGTCAAAATATATTATACTTTGAGCCTCGGCAGTCTTTTAAGCTTAATGTGTTTGTTGGGGACATAATAATTTAGAGTTCCGTATTTATATTAAGTCACATTATTCTCAATTGAAATTGCTTCGTTTTGCCAAAATCTACCGTCAAAAGATATAGATTCTGATACGAATATAATCAATCAAGCAATATTGTTCAAAGTTAATAGATAGGGTCCTACAAAGCTCAGTTTCAATTAACCCTATCTGATATTCGTGCTATCTACCTATATGGTAGGTATTACAAGTTGTTGTCGGATTACTGATTACAATGTTACTATGCATCATTATGTACCTGTTTGTTACTATGGCTGGGTTCTTATAACTATGTATCAAAGCCATGTATTTAGTTGAGGCTCTAGGAGGCACTTATGATGGTCAAATTTGCTGAAGTTACCACCGTTTCGGAAACCAGCCTCTGAAAAGAACCAGCGAATTTTTTTATACTACTTAGGTAGTAAACAAGCATTCGGCCCTCCTGATGGTAAACGGTTACCGTAACCTATGCACGCTTGCAACGCACCAGGGGTATTTCTCGCGCATTGCCGATTCTGTAAAAATCTCTTCACACCCTTTTGATGAACCCCATGTTCTATTCCATTGGGAAAACCACGGCGGGGACCTCATTTCACAATTTGAGCGTCCGCAGAATGAAGCTCCTTTGAGACCGCACCTTTGGAAACCATTCTGGTTGCAATGTGTGAAGACTCCACGTTGATGGCGAGAGTTGCGACGGTGGAAGGTAACTGTGGGCATGTTGTACAAGAAGTAGAAACAATGTCTCTCGTCAGTCTGAGGTGCTTTAAACCACTTGTGACTTGTGACCTCGGGATCGTCGACAATTCTAGCGGCACGTCGCTGAACCGAGTCTAAAGGCCCAAGCATCAGGCGGGCCGTATGCTTGTTTGCCATATAAGTGGTATAAAAAAAAAAAAAAAAAAAAAAGCTGGTATCCAGGTACCCCCGCCTATAGATGACAACAGTACTTATATGTGGCCGGATTTGCGACTTATAAAGTTGCAGCCTTTGCCAAGATGTGAAGTATGCTTCCCTTCGTTGAGCACACCGAGCATTTGTTTTTTTTTAATATACCAACAAATCAGAACAAAAAGGAAATAGTAACCCAAACATAGCAAACTCTTTCATAAAATAAAAATGTACCCATTCGGATACAAATAGCTTTCTATTTACATACATATTGTGAAGCCTGAAAGGCATGATTCGCATTTCCTCACATCAGTGCCGACAGTCTTTTCAAGTTGGTAGCCAACTGTCCTTTATCTTGAATCAATTTGATCGAACATTATTGCTCATCAGAATTCTACTTATCTAATGTTATTTTCATGTCAGTTTATTTTTACTACTACTTACTAGACTGGGTTACGGTGGGTGACAATATTGTTGTTGTCATTGGTGGTAAGTTAGTAGTTAGCATGGAAAAGCCTGAGGCAACTTCAACTCATGTACTACGTCACCAGAACACACTAAGTGCTTGGTTAGTTGCAAATTTGCAATCGATGATGCATCCCTTCTTGCTACTATCCTACTCCTACTTTAATCCTTATTAAATATTATAAACAGGTGTGAGTTTGTTTGTTATACATTCACGCATGATCCCGAAGAAAAAAAGCACGTAGATACAAGGTCGGTTAACGAAAGCTGGCACGTTCACAGTACTCATAAATTTGCAATCAGTCAAGTCTAATGGACGAATGCAAAAATAGACCACTCTATATTTATGAGCAGTAGCAAAAGCAAAACAATAACTGTCTCCTTCATACTCATAAGCTTGACTTTGCGCGAGAGAGACGGTGTAAATGTGTTGAAACGTGCCAGCTTTAGTTAACCGACCTTGTACCCTATGGTATGGCAATAGACATAGGCTACTTTTTACCCCAGGAACGCGGGTGAAACCGCGAGAGACAGCTGGTATAAATGAAAAACTACTCGATTAAGAGGTAGGTACGCAATATATTGAGTATTTATTCATTCGATATTCAGTATCAAAATTGTCAGGGAGGCATGTTGTCACCCAGTCTCGGACTTAGTCGAATAAAAATTGAATACGTAGTACCCTAGCGGAAGTTCTGTGATTTCATGAATACGTACTCTGATGAGGTCAAGTATTCTGAAAACTCTTGGAAAGTATTTTTCGTATAATCTATTTATCTATCTATTAAACTAAATGAAGCGCAGGCCCTAATGTCAACCCTTAAGGGAGCTAAAATAGTGGAAAGCAGTTGAAACCACAGGGCGGAAATCTAGTGAAGTATAAAAACACAGTTAATTGAACAAACAGATTTGTTTCTAAAATCTAATTAATATAGAGAATATATTATAATAAAGCGTAAGAGTTTTTTATTTGATTGTTACATTAAATGCGCTAATCTCTGGAACTACCAGTCAGATTTGAAAAAATCTTTGACTCAAAGGAATTGCTACTAATTTAATGGATAGGAAGTTTCATTATCCCAGAGTATTATAAACTACTTTTTATACCGGGGGCTTAAATGAAACAGGGGACAGCTAGTTGTTCATATATCCGTAAAATTGAAAACTACGTAAAAATAATGCTTTTTTACACGAGTAATCAAAACGGTTATAGAAGAAAAATACTGAAACTATCTATATTACGAAATAAATTCTAGGAAAAATACTAAAATAGTCAAATACAGGCTGGGCAGAAATGAAAGCCTAGGTTTGGATGACCAAATTCACAAAATAAATTATTATTTCGAGAAATATGTAATAGTGGTTTCCATTTGTAAAGTAAGCCTTAAGCTTTTACTTATTCCAGTAGCGTACAGTATTTTACTCCTTGTCATAAAAACCAGATTTATGGTATGAAATGTTGGTACAGTTATGCTTAGATTAAGTCACGAACATTCACCTCGGCCTAAGAATTTGTTACGTCCTAACTACGTCTCTGGAATAATGAATGAGCTTAATTAATTTCGTCCCTTTTCTTTATGAGTTTTGTATTTTTTAACTTTGTTTAAATCTAACTCTAATTGAATTATTGTGTAAATCAAACAATCATTCTGTGATACATAAAGATACATACTTCTTCTTATCATACCACGTTCATTATTTTATAAAAGCCCTCGTCAATCACTCTCAACCATTGAACATTTTTTGTCATTATAAAACCCACATAGTATCTGAAAAGCGAACCTTAATTAATCAACCCACTCGAATCGAATTCAACCGCAAATTAAGTCAAACAAAAAAAAAACTGAAAAAAAAAAACTCATTACCTTTTTAATAAGTCCTAAATAAACGGAAACGTCACACATCCATTTTGTAAAGAGTAGCACGTATTACGAGAAAGCGAAGTTTTTTTTGTTGGTCTGGCGCGGGCGGGACGCGTGACGTACGCGCCGACCGGCGTCGCGCGGCTGACTAGACCGCCCGGCCCCACTCCCGCCTTAAGCCGCCCGCCCTAGCTGTTTTGATTTACAAACACCGATGCTATTGTGTCATGCTGTGTATAGATATTCAATATAAAGCCTATATCATCGTATGATAGGTGGAAAATTGGTAACAAAAATACTAAAGGAAATTATTAAATGAGCCTGTTGAGGTTTTGCCGCTCCGAGCATCTTGTTTGGATATAAACTTTTCTCCAGTAGACGGAAACTGGGTTTACTGGGCTAAAACTGACTGTTAGATTTCTGAAAGGCTGTTTTATGTGTTCAAACTTACATTATTGTATTATTGACGGGCCAGTTGGCGCAAATGGTTAAGATTCCACCCATCGCACCGCAGGTCGTAGGTTCGATTCCCACACAGGACATGCATGTCCTGGGTAATCCATACGTAGTATTTATATACTCTGAGTCCATATTAAGTATATATTTACAAACAAAAAGTAGTACATTTATTATATCAGTTATTTGGTTTCCATAGTACAAGCTCTGCTTAGTTTGGGATCAGATGACCGTGTGTGAGGAATGTCCCAGTCTAATAAACCTTTCAATTGATTAATACGAGATCTACTCTTGATAGTAACTAGTCCGAAACTTATTCTTTATAAAAAAAAAACAGTTGGAATTTAAATATGTACCTACTAACCTAACTATTGCAAACATGTCGGCTGTCCTTTAGCTTGATTAATATCTACATTGTCTGTACTTAAACACTTGAGTTACGAGCAACATCACTGTCTAATAGACAAAATTAACAACTCACTTAAGACAAAACGTGTCTTGGTATTAATTGAAATACAAATATAGTTTAAGAGACCCTTTATTCTTCTTAATGGTTACGTTATAAACTGTGTATGCTTATCATCAGCACTTACCATAGTACCTAAGATCAAACGCATAAGTCAAAATACCACAAGGAACGAGTCGTAGTCCAGGAGTTCCTACTGACTGAAATCAAGGATTCTAAAGCATACTATATACATTTTTTTATGCGTCGATGTCGGCAAAAAAGCCAAATTAAGTCGACCATAATCATAGATTTTCATCTGACATCGTGGACACTGCGTGGACATAATAAATCTTTGTCTTGAATCCGAGTCCAAGTTTGAGTAAGATGTATATCTGCATGCGTGATGTTGTTATGAAGGTATGTATTTTATTATTTAGCGGATTGACAAAAATACGAAGAAAAAAAATATTTTTTGGGTAAGATTTATTGTTTGTTAACGAACCATAGATCTCCAAAGTAAATGAAGTAATATTTTCTTGTTTAGCCTTCACCATAAAAAGGGACGTTAATTTTAATAAGGCTGCCTTTTAACGATTAATTATTGTTTTTTTGGCAGATTTTAAGAATAATTTTATGAATAATAATTTTTTTCGTGATATTTTTTTACCTTTAAATGGACCTTTATCACCGTTATATGTATAAATAATAAAGTAGTTTTTCAAATACTCTGTAAGCCTCTACTCACTAAGGTCAGGCTTTAATGAGATTACGAGATTATCAATACGTTGTAATAATAATGATTTTAGTATAACAATATATCTATAACAATATTAAAAATACAGAAAGATTTTTTTACGAAAAATATAACTTTCATACCTCTTCCAATCAATCATGGCTATCTAAAATCATTTCTAACACAAAAACGAGTTAAAAGGGTGGTACAAAATACGTGATACATCTAATGGAAAAACGCCCCCGTAACGCGGTCATTTTCGAATCGCGTGGGTGAAAACAATATCCGGAGCGATCGCCCCCGACGGCCCCTATGCACCAATTACTAGCCGCTATCTAGAACGCGAGCACTCGCCTGACTGACAGTTGGGGACGAACCAAAATGTATACACCATGTACGTGCATGTCGTTTTATTAGCTGTCGGCTAAGCGTTTGAATTTAGAACTTTATTTAGTTTTTCGCGATTTCATTCTAATTTCAAATTTTGAAAATGGTATAAAGGGGCTCCTACCAATTTGTGACCAGCCATCAACCCTGGGCATACAGAGGTATTTGAGTCGGCGACCGACCACGTAGATCAAAGTTGTCAACAAAACACTAAATGCCACCGCCTCAATGCCCTCTAGCAGCTCCTTAAAACATGCTTAAAACTATTAAATGATGATTTAAAAAAAAATACTTTTAACAAATAAATACACAGTACCAACATAATTTTGTAGAACATTCTATGTCTTCGCGAAGCTTCGCGTCTTGTGATTCTATTTAATATTTTCCCACTACAATCAAGAGGTTAGAGTGAACTCGTAACAATGCCAATATTTGTGTTGAGATAACCCAAATAAGTTGGAATTTCATTCTAAAAATAAGCTAAAAATATCAGAATAAACTTCATAGCGAAGTGAGACTCTTTATATATACACGGCTCTCCTTGATTTATTCAAAGAGTGGTTTTCTGACTGAAATAGCTGGCGGCAAGGGCAAATTTGCTTAGACAGAGGAAAAATACAGGAAATTTGCACCATATTTTACAACACAAACTGTTTTATTCCTCAGGAGAAAATATTGCTGACTGTAACATATTATTTTTGAAAATATTTTGCAGTCTACAGTATTAATGAAAACAGCACATCAACAAATATATCTTAAAAGTTGAATGATATTTACATCTGAATCTTTCAACTTTTGATAAAAGGATACGATACCACACATTTTCGTGACATAAGATTATTTTCAAAACACTTGCTCGTAAGGTGGCTCTAATTGCACCGATTTTAGTATCATAAGACAGCTTATTACGAACTGGTACTTTTTACTACCGCTTTACATTACCGCACTCGTGTTTTATGATATTATCCCGATTATGTTAAGTTTGTACTGTAAGTGATTTGTATGTAGGTAGATGAAGCATTCTTAATTTAAACGGGTAAAACAGTGACAGCGCATCAAAACAAAAAAAAAAACCTGCGCGCCATATTTGTTAACGTTCTCATAGTGTGGTTGATGATTATCAAAAAATCTACTAAAAATAATGTCTGTTTTTTCCTCGCTTACTTAATTGATCGTTACACCCTCGGCTTCCTTATTGCGTTGGCCTACGGCTCACGAGCCACAGAGGATTGTATATAGTAATCTGTGATACCGCCTCGTCTGTAATTATCAACTTTGCACACATGTATCACAATGTACTATTATCGCACCTCTTGCCATCGACGGGAAGTCCATCCTCACATATTGGAACAAAAATGGCCTGTGCGGTGAAAAAGAAGCTTCCTACCGCAGACACACAATTGTGAAATGAACCCTGCTACCCCGCTGTGGTTTTTATGTTTTTTTTGTGGTGAAGTAGCCGGTAGAAGATGGTATGAAGGTGGAATGGTGGAAGCACACAAAGCCTAGAAGGAATCCTGGCTCTCTGCATCTACCGGAACATACGGTACGTTCTTGGCAAAAGATTTTATTAATTCCTTAGAGCCCGTTTATAAAACCGAATGTACATATCTTATTTATAAGATAACTGTGCTTATTATCTATGTTCTTTCTCTCTAATGACAGTCCACTGCTCTTATTTTCTGTGTAAAAGCGGCCACCATCAAACGAGCCGGAATGAAAAGCCGAAGTAACTGGCACATTAATAAACTCAAGGAAAGAGCGCTGTCTTTCTTTTGTTGGCACTTGTTGCGTCTTGTCTTTACTGTTTCTTATATTTTTGACGTTCATAATAAAAAAGTATGGCGTCTGAAACGATTCAAACAACATCTAGGAAAAAATCTTTGCCACCACATAAATTAAGGTAGTTTGCATGTTTCGATTTGTATTAATGGTTTCATCATATAAATATAATAAAATGAATATATTTACACGCTGAGTGTGATGTACATTCACCCTAGCACCGCAAAAAGTAAAGGTTTCCAAATATTGATGGGCAGCATTAGTGATCTTAGCTTCTTTGATCTCCTACTTTGCTTTAATCATTGATCATGGACAGCGTTCGATTGAGAGTTGCTCGCCAATTTGGTCGTGTAAGAGGTGATAAGGTTAATCTTTTTTTGGCCGAATTTTCTAATCAATTCAAAAAAAATATGAAATCACGGACAATACGCCGAGAGACGTAATTATGTTTAGTTAACCTCCTAACTAATATTATAAATGCGAGAGTGAGTTTGTTTATTTGTTTGTTACGCTTTCACGACTCAACTACTCAACGCATCACAATGAAATTTGGCATGCAGATAGCCTATATGGAGAAGGACATAGGCTACTTTAGGTGCCTACTTTAGGTAAAAACGCGGGGGACAGCTAATAATAAATAAATTTTGTGGATTGATGTAAGATTAAGAAGATAGAGAAGATAAGAGACTAATGAGTTAATTTTTCTCTAGTATTCTCTCAGTAATAATTGCAAGTTTTCCCCGGGTAGGTATATCTACCCACCTATATATTTAGCCAAGAAAACTACCTCCTTATCCCCAACAGTACGATTTACGGGTAAATATATAGGTTATATTTGTTAATCACTTACCAGGAAAATTTTATTCTACGATTTGCTGTTCCGATGTGAATTCTGAAAAGGGATAGCCATTTTCCTGGGAATTCAGTTTGATTGCTTCATAGAAGGATAGGTATCGGTTCTACTCCTCATTTTATCGTTATGTGAAAATGCTTTTTTTGAAAGCTTTACGATTCGTCACTGAAAGGCTTTATTCGCATTAATTTCTAAACATACCTTAATACATTTTCCTGTGCTAAGTAATAAAATATTTAAACTAGGATATTTCTGCCCCGCGGTTTCCAACGGTTCAACCCTATATTATAAAAAGAAACCAAACCAAGTGCAATGTACCTCCTTCTTTACTTTTTATGGATATATGAGAAGAGGAAGAATGAAAAAGAAATGGATGGATTGTGTGAAAGATGATATGGGTAAGAAGGTTATTAATGCTGGTATGAAGTATAGAAGAGACGAATGGAAAGAAGCGTTCATATTGCGCCGACCCCAAATGACTAGAAGCAGAGTCAACCGATGTCAAAAAAGGACAAAAGACAAGTAAGGTTATAATATTAATGTTTTAAGAGATGGTGGTTGGCCCTCTGGGCAGGGATCTGCCTAGGATGATGATGATGATGACAGGATATACTCCGTGATTTTTGATTCCTCTTAGAAAAACAGCCCACATACCTAATGTATCCGGAGTCTTTCGAACCGGTGATAAATTCAACTGTATGTAACGTTCATAAGTGCCTTACCAGGGCCTAAACGGAATAAATGACTTTTTGATTATGATTTTGACCCAATGAATAACTACTAATCATAAGAAAAAACATGTTGCACATTTGTTTTAATAAATAAAAACAAATATTATTCATTATGACGCATGACGTAGTTTTAAACACCCTGTTACGATCGCAGTCTTAGGCATTTTGTACGTAAAATTTATTAACTATATAATTCATAATTCTAATCATTGTCTTTTGAATAAAAAAAATTAATAAAAATAAATAATAGCAGAATCATTTTAATCCACAAAATTATGTCTTTTCTTCCAAGAATCAATTTACTAAATTCTATTAAATAAAACAACTATGTAAAATGGAATATTGACCCTATTTTATGAAAATCATACAAGCACAAACACAAAGATTAGTAATTTGACGGACATTTTAACGTGGCACAAAGGACGCGAATGAATGCCTTTGTTATATCGCAGAACAAAATTCTTGTATAATTAATAATTCCCTTATAGTGGACGTATTTCATATGCCATCTATTATGTTGACTAATTGAATAAAATAATGAAAATACCTGGCAATAATGCTACCCTACTAGTGAATAATGAATTTATTTATTTTTAATAGAATATAGTTTTTTAGGGTTCCGTAGCCAAATGGCAAAAAACGGAACCCTTATAGATTCGTCATGTCTGTCTGTCTGTCCGTGTATGTCACAGCCATTTATTTCCGAAACTATAAGAACTATAATGTTGAAACTTGGTAAGTAGATGTATTCTGTGAACCGCATTAAGATTTTTACACAAAAATAGAAAAAAAAACAATAAATTTTGGGGGTTCCCCATACTTAGAACTGAAACTCAAATTTTTTTTTTTCATCAAACCCATAAGTGTGGGGTGTCTATGGATAGGTCTTCAAAAATGATATTGAGGTTTCTAATATCATTTTTTTCTAAACTGAATAGTTTGCGCGAGAGACACTTCCAAAGTGGTAAAATGTGTGTCCCCCCCCCTGTAACTTCTAAAATAAGAGAATGATAAATCTATAAAAAATATATGATGTACATTACGGTGCAAACTTCCACTGAAAATTGGTTTGAACGAGATCTAGTAAGTAGTTTTTTTTTAATAGGTCATAAATTGAAATTAATATCAAATACTCAGGTCTATACTACCATTTACTTATATACCTACAGGTTTGTACGGAACCCTCGGTGCGCGAGTCTGACTCGCACTTGGCCGGTTTTATTTATAATGTGTAAAAGTAGAACTCTATAGTCTTGAATTGAAATTAAAAAGGGGCGAGTAAACGATACTTTACAATCTAGATTTTACTCATTACTTTTTGAACGAGCGAGCGAGAACTGCGAGCCAAGCTTCTCCGTTTCAGCTTGGGCAAAAATGCTTTCGTATGTCTCCCGGTGGCCGGCTGTTCTTCTCTAGGTAAGTGGCTGCGCAAACGTATGTCTGATAATTTTTGGTACCGAGACTGGACACCGCACAGGAATCCGTAGTTGCTGTCCTGTAGCGGCGATCGGACACAGTTTACGTCCGCGCAAGGAGTGGCTGATTTCATACTTGTAATATAGAAATCAAATTTTCGTTGGTAGCTTGTATCCGACACAAGACACGCATTTCTCGCATTTCTCCACCGATTCTCGTGAAATTTTGTGAGCAGGTTTTATAATTATAAATATGTTTTTTGTCAATTCAATTTTTGGAATTTTTTGTAGACGAGGAAATTTTTTTGAGTCGCGAGGTCAACAACACTGAAAAAAAGGTTCTACAAAACTAGTTATGTATGTTGAAGTTTTGTTGTCTGGAAACTAACTTTAGTTACATTTAATCTTATATCTCTTAGATTTAATCAAACAATTTAGTAATGAACCAAAACTAGTTTTGTCACTGGTAATTTTTAGTTCGCAAGTCACTCTGTTTAGGTTATTGGTAGTAAAATTTTGTGTTACTGTTAAATAAAATTTTTTTTCAGTGAACTCTCAAAGTCACTAGTTTTATTTGTTTATTTTTTTTGGACATGCGGAAATGGGCTTTCGTTTGGCCACTGACCCGCTCATAAGGGACAATGACGAAGCCTAAGATGGAACACGCTTACCCAGAAGAACCCTATTCACTCTGGCCTTGAAAGTTCCTAGATTGACAAATGTTTTTAACCGACGAAAAAACGGAGGAGGTTTACAAGTCGACGGTTTTTTTTTCTACATGAATATTTAGTACTTACCTACAAATAGAAAGTAATTCCTTTGCAATTTGCCATATTGCTAGAATTATTTGTGCAATATCGTAATATACAGGAGGGCATGTTTTATGCTTTTGAACGTTTAATAAGAAGAAGTGAAGTGCAGCGAGCTGACCGCACTCGAACAGAAAAGTAGTGATATGCGGCGTCTTCTCTATATAATGACAGCTCACTGATTCAAACTTAATAATTTTATAGTCAAATTTCAACTCATCGTTGACCTCTAGTAAAATTAGATTCATTAGTTATGTGAATTACTTAATTATTCAGCTTTTAATACTGAGAGGGAACAACCGTTTCCAATTACCTTACCTTTCATGAAATTTAATTTTGTTGCGAGTTTACTTAGGATTAAAGTAACGAACCTCATTTTTTGTTGTGCAAGTCCACAAAGTAGTATTAACTTACAAGTAAATACTTATTTCTGGAAAATTTTTACCTTCAATACATCAATGTGCTACGCTACGACAGCTGCCTGCTGTACTTGAGAGCCAGTTCCTTCTAGACTTTGTGTGCTTACCACCTTCGGCCACATCATCACTTAGAATGGTGAGATTGTGGTCAAACGGCCTGTGTTTTGATTAGAATCTCATCATACATAGTAAAAAAAGTACTATGATTGTGTTACCCAATTATGACAATTCAATTAATAGGCAACTTGTTAATTATATCTAACGAAAGAGATATATTCTATGTAGTTTTGTTAAAAACACAGCTTGGACTAATTCATAGTCCAGGTTTTGAAATTCCGGTAAAATATCCTTTAGGTGCAGCGCAGACGACGGACTTTTTGTGCGAAAGAGTCTGTGGCACACAAAAAGTCTGTTTGAAAACAAAGAGTTGTGCGCCGGACTGTTTGCGCGTCTTGTGCGTAGAATTATATAGGTTATATTTTCACATACTCAAAAGTTGCGCGCGGTGACCGCACCTTAGGATCACAGTAGAACTATGGAGACAAAAATAGAGCATTTCTGTTGGATGGTATTGAATTTTGAAAGTAATTAAAATATTACCATAAGTAATCAAATTATGTACACATAGAAATACATATTGCTAGAAATATATTTTCAACGTATTCCAATATTTTAACCACTGTTCAAATTATTTACGGACCCGTAACGGAAAATTATATTCAGTTTTATATGTACCCATGTGTGCCCGAATAGAGTCCAGCATCTAAAAGTTATGTTTACACGTACAATTGACCTTTCACATAATTGAATTCACCCATCAGATTGAGACAGTCGTATTGACTCTTGTTAATCATAATAAGGCTGTATTTTTAATGATAGGTTTGCTTGGTACAAAATCTCGCATCAAAATTGTATCGCCCCGTCAAAGCTAAGTTCATTATCTTACATGAAAGGTAGTAAGTAAAGAAGAAACTAGAGGAAAACGACACAAAGGCCATTTTTAGTGATAAAAATACCGTCATTTTATATCCAGTACCCTGTAATTTCCGTAGAAAGTAAATGTCACCCTCCAAAAGATTTGCCAGATAAAAGACGGGCGATGTAAATATGGGTTATAAGATGCTTTACAAATATTATTTTATTCTGTATAAATTCTCAAAAGATGTACGTAAAAGTCTTCTTGTTTCTCTTTCAGCCGAAAAATGAGCTTATGGCATATCACACCGATTATATCAAGTCGGCGGCAGTCCACCTGGTGGAAGCCGTCCCACACATTTTTTTTTAATGAGGAGGACGTAGGTAAGTAGATAATTTCATTCATTTTCTTCTGACTCTCATTATGACTATAATTTGTATCTAGTGACTTTCTTGTTGCAGATCGCCTTCAATAGTATATGAAGCCAGACCACCTGGGTGCACACCCTGCCGCGTTTTCCTTCAATTTGTCCTAAGATTGTTATCATTTCTAGATCGTTCTAAATGCTACTAATAAAATGTGAGTGTTTGTTAGTCCACGCTGATATGGCTTGTAAGCACGTATTCATTTACGTACCAACCAAATTATATCCTATATAGGTTATATGGATTCGTGTCAAAATAAAAAAACACATAAACACATATACGATAATTATATATTTCACATAAACCAAACCCAAAATCTTACAATAAGATAAAGCTTTCAACTCCAACTAAAGAGTCAAAGTAAAAACAACATCTTGCGAGGTATAGTGAATGTCACGTAGACGTACTCGTAGGTACGTTTTTGAACCATTTGCTTATTATTAAACCGAGTACCATTCCCTTAGGACGTGCCTCTCGCTTGATTCAGAAATTGGGTCAGCCCTTAACGGCTCCCTACAGAGTACCTATAGGTGCCATCATAAAAGAGCTTACGAATAAATCGATGCGACGCTTTTTCGTCAGCACTATATATAACAATTCTGTTGGTGATGGACAGCAGGTGTAAATCGAATATTCGACTGTCGAACAGCAAATCTGCCTCCGGGTTTTACGATTCGATTAATATAGTAGCGAGTATTTTATCGGTATTTCATTTATGAGTTAATAAATTGGATGTTATTATTTTAAGTTGAACTTGTTATCTCATTTTATCTCGATTACAATCGAAATTTGACATTATTATATTTGTAATCTCATTTTGCTTCTTTGTATTGTTTTCATAATTTAAAAATTAATTCATATTTCCCTTGGTCACGCCATAACTTGAGAGCGACTTTACCGATCTGGAAAAGGCTCTTACGGAAAAAAAAATAAGAATGTTGGTAGGGTAGGGTAGGGTAAAGTGTAGGACACCTTGCAAATGAAGTTGTACCGGGCATCTAGTTTAAAGTTAAATATTTTGTATCTTTCAATTAAACAATATATGAACACTTCATAGAAATAATTTCACAAAAGTTTTCGTCAATGATGACTATTATTTTTTTCTATGGCTTTCAGTTCAAACACCTCGTAGATTGTACGAATTTATTTATTAAAGAAGTTCTGCATATTCAAAGTGCGCTCGTTTCTAAGATATAGCACAATTCCCTTATCACAAGTGTATCTAGAATTAATGGTGCCACAGGTGGTTCAAGAAAGGTTCGTTTACTTGAGAATAAAATAAAGTTTTAAGTGGCGGGCAAGCTCTTGGTTACTTGATATACCTAGGTTATAGAAAAACGATCCAATTTAAATGAAACTTGTTTTTATCATCTCACAAAAAAAAAGTATTGGTACATACATTTGAATTAACCATCGGTTCGAAATACACTTAAACTGAGAAGACTTCGATCTTATTTTTATAGTAGGGATATTTTGAATGTGAAACTTACCTATTTGTTAGCTACTCACATATCAATATGATCACTATGGTATTCTTCTGCACAGTACAGTATATTATTTAAGCATGCTATTTCTATATTGTAGTTAGGATTATTAAAGGTTACGCGGATTGTTGAATAAGGGCCATAGCATACACGATACTTATAGCATCAGTGATAAGTGATTTTGCGGCTGCATTGCGTTTAATAAGCGACTTGCTGCGTTTGATACCGTTTTTCCGTTCAGATACAGCCCCCCTAGATAAGATGGTTGTCGACAATCTTCATCGTTAGTCATTGACATTTCAAATCGAAATGTCACGTAATTTTTAACAATCCCTTATGACAATCCCATACAAAGGTTGATCGTTTACTAACGATGATGATTGTCGATAACCATCTTGTCTACTGGCCCAGGCGCTGTATAGAAATTCTAATAAGCGACAGAATTACCGATCGCCGATGTGCTTTGGTTCTTAACGGGAATTTGCAGTTCCATGATATTAACTTAATTCGTCATTTTAAAAGTTAGTAAATCAAAGACATGAAGAACCAAATCGGATATTTGTTATAGCAATACGAACTTTGTTTGAAATACTTTTGCTTCAAATTTAAGTATGAGTTATAATTCTGATGCCTTTGATTATTTCACTAAAATTGTGAAAATATAAACTAAAAAGACATAGTGGATTTACCTATTCTTAAAACTCTATTTTTATGTTTAATTCATGATTTTCGAATATGAAGAAATAACAAAAACCGATCTATCTTTATGAAGCTGTTTTTTTTCAATGCCTCTTGATTTATTGGTTTTTCACTCCAATAACTAAACAACTTAACAAATATCAATATTATTTACAATTGTATCGAGAGCGTATAATAATCTTAAAAGCAAAAGATATTTCAGTTATAAAAACAATTATTTTATAGGCGGTTTCACCGTAAACATATTTTTTATCTCTTCGTAAATTCTTCGTCATTCAACTTTATCTCGGCCAACTACCTAATTCTAAAAACCTTCCACATTTCGTAGTATTTTTATGCAAAGAGTTAATAATAAACCTACTACTACTGGCCACAATTTATGTTGCTGATTTTCAATTGCTGTTGGTCCCTTGAGGAATAGCATTTGGTAGATGCTCTTATGTAGGTTCATAGCCATCGTAACAGCTCATGGGCGTACCTAGCATTTTTAGGGATGGGGTAGAAGTAAATCAACTCGATGAGTAGTAGGAATTTAAAAATGCCTACTTAATTAATGACCTAATAACCTGCGATTCAACGAAACTGCATTGTTTCGCGCGGTATTTTTAACCGACTTCAAAAAAAGGAGGAGGTTCTCAATTCGGTTGTATTTTTTTAACCGACTTCAAAAAAAGGAGGAGGTTCTCAATTCGGTTGTTTTTTTTTTTTTTTTTTTTTTTTTTTATGTTTGTTACCTCATAACTCCGTCATTTATTAATCGATTTGGAAAATTGTTTTTTTGTCTGGAAGGGTACACTTCCCGTTTGGTCCCGTTGTCATCAAATCAGAATTTGAATACTTTTTAGTGTACTTTGAAGTCGGTTTAAGTTTTTTGTAAAACAGTCCAATTATTTAAATATCTAATAAATTTTTCCTTGCCCCAGCGTGGGTACTGTCCTGGGTACGGGACGTGGCTTTCCTTACTCTGCGACGATAATAGTTTACGGGAAAATATATTTTTTTGTCTTACATACATACAAAAGTACCTAGATTACCTAGTAAGTAGTTTGCCTACTGCGGTTCTCTTAATCAACGTTGACATAGTTCTTCTGAAATTATTTTCATTAAAATTTTGAGGTACTTTATACCTAAGTTGTGAAAGTATGCGAGTCTAATGAAAGTCATTCCTCTTAAGTAGGGACGTGTTACGGGCCCAGTATGAAACGTGTCGGCGTTTATTGTGCCAATTTATGCCTAATAAATTAAAGGGTTACTTTGGAATGGATGGAATTTGTGTTGATGTGAATTAACTCTTCTGCAATTTGGTTTAAAGAATATCAGTGGTATATATATTCGTGATACATGATTTTGAAAAGTCATAACAGATTTTGCTATTGAAAGTCAAATTAATAATAAAACTGTCCGAGTTGGACACGCACACGAAGGTTTCTATAGGAGTTTCTGGTATGGGGTTTTTAATTCCATATAATTTTTAGTATTTATTGTAAATACACATTCTCTGAAAATTTCAACCGGCTGGTTCATGAGATACAGGCCATTGACAGACAGACGGACGGCAGAGGCTTAGTAATAGAGTCCCGTTTGGCACCCCTTGGGTACAAAACCCTTATCCCCTTATTAATAAATAAGGTTTAAGTCAAGTTTATAATACCTAGGATATTTAGTAATACCTAGGATTAAAATATATCCGTCACTCTCTAATGTCATATAAACAAAAAGGGATGAGGTTATTTTAATACCCGGATGATCCAAAACTGACTTACACCTTATTTATTAATAAGGGGGTTAAAGCGTTGGACCTATGAATATTTATTTGACCACCTATACGGAGTCTCTGACCTTCTCTACATTGGAACAAAGTTGTCTAAGTCCCAAATCCAAATAACGAACAAAGCTAAGTCCATAAATAAATTGGAAGTCCTTCCAACGTCACAACATGTGACTTCAGGTAAACATTGTATTCTCGCTGCGACTTTTTGAGAATAACAAGGAGTGCTTTTAGTGTGATTATGTCGTTGAATCTTTTGCTTTTTGCCTCGACGTGAGCATTATTAGAAGTCATTCCAGGATAGAGCCGGAGTGAGGGAGAAATTGCAGTGTAATGACTACGTAACTATGGCTCACGAAACGTGTAGGTGTCTGTTCGTGTAATAAGACCATTGTCGGGATTGTTATGCGGATATCATTTTGATGCGGAATTCCAATTTGCGTAGTAAATAATATAGATGATAGGCATAATGAAGTCGATAGTTTTATTGTGTAAAATAAATTGTTCAGATTTGGTAATAAAAACTAAACAGAAAACTAAACAGGTACCTAAAACCTATACATTATATTGTAAATTACCTAAATGTAGAGTCGCTAGAGTAAATATATGTAAAAAGGAGTTTCATTATTGTAAACAGGAATATCTTAAATCTCTCAGGAATATAAAACAAGGACTTTACCCTTAAAATAGACAATAGAATCAAGAGAACAGTAATAAAATTCGTGTTCAGCATCTTGTGATACACATAATACCTTCATTATAAATGGAAGCAAGATGTACCTGAGTGAGTTTGCTTTTAATATTCTTGTAGGCGCTCGTTTTACTAGCATTATAATAAAGGTGGCTTACATTAAATGTAGCAACAGATGGTAACAAATTTACATTTTACTGCTTTATTTTACGTTTCGACAAGACCAGCTAAAAATAATAACGGATAATGAATTCATGATTGACTAACATTTGCCGCTTGTTTGTTTAGGTTTTATATGGAGACAAAAGCAACTTATAAAAAATAAAATTAGATTTTTAGATTATTGCTTTCTACATCGATGACTCGATATTTGATAAAAACCATGGTTGATATGGGTCAAAATATCCGAAATATTTTTTTACCAATCGATGTCCCATTATACGTGCATATTTGGCGAGATTCAAGCTAAGACCGCCCATTGTGACACTGTCTTTATGTATACCTTCCGAACCGGTATTAGAGTATTAGAGTCAGACTTTTCATAAGTGCCTGCGAAAGTCTATTTGAATAAATGATTTTGAATTTAGAATTTTATAATTTTCTGTTATTTTTTTTATTTTTCTAATATGGTGTACTAATAAAAACCGGCCAAGTGCGAGTCAGACTCACGCACCGAGGGTTCCGTACAAACCTGTAGGTATATAAGTAAATGGTAGTATAGACCTGAGTGTTTGATATTAATTTCAATTTATGACGTATTAAAAAAAAACTACTTACTAGATCTCGTTCAAACCAATTTTCGGTGGAAGTTTGCACCGTAATGTACATCATATATTTTTTATAGATTTATCATTCTCTTATTTTAGAAGTTACAGAGGGGGGACACACATTTTACCACTTTGGAAGTGTCTCTCGCGCAAACTATTCAGCTATTTAGAAAAAAATGATATTAGAAACCTCAATATCATTTTTGAAGACCTATCCATAGACACCCCACACTTATGGGTTTGATGAAAAAAAAAAATTTGAGTTTCAGTTCTAAGTATGGGGAACCCCCAAAATTTATTGTTTTTTTTCTATTTTTGTGTGAAAATCTTAATGCGGTTCACAGAATACATCCACTTACCAAGTTTCAACATTATAGTTCTTATAGTTTCGGAAATAAATGGCTGTGACATACGGACAGACAGACATGACGAATCTATGAGGGTTCCGTTTTTTGCCATTTGGCTACGGAACCCTAAAAATGTATCTATACTTTTTAAACTATTAGGAGAACTCATTAGAAATAGAGCGAACTATTAACTACATTCGTTATACTGGTTCTAGCTAGCTTCTATTCGTTCAATAATTGCACCAGATAATTAAGTAACGTAGTTAAGTGTATTTTTATTGTAATACCTCTTTGGGTAATAATTACACTTAATCACATTAATTGCAATTGTTAATGGAATAGTATGTCATTAAATAATCTGTGTGTATGTGTTTGTGAAATATAGACTTAACAGTAGAGTAGTTTCGGCTTCGATGATTGCCGAATATTTGCCGAAAAAATATGTCAGATATCGTGCAGATAACTCATTCGGTAATACACACCAAAAACCTTCTTGGGAGCGTAGAACTAATTTTCCTCTCAAACATTTTATGTAGGTAGGATTGCGTTTCTAGTAAGGAACTCTACACCGAGTCGTTGACAGTCGTTTTATGTTATTGTTTTACTTCGAATAGGTAAATAGTTTCTTTATACAATACTGCATGAATTATTTAAACATATTTTTTTAGGTAAAAGGACAGTGCATTCCGAATGAATTGAGAATTTAGAGTGCACCGGAAATAATTACACGTTTAAACCATTTTAGGTTGAAGTAAAATATTTAAACAAATATCTGAAGTAGCCCTTCAACTTCAAGAATCAATTCAAAGTTATACGCCGAAATTGAATTTCAACTTGTGCTTGTTTTAGTCAAACTTTGTGAAATTATGTTAGACGATTTAAATTCATTCGGTATTATTTGAACAGAATTTTAAACTGATGTGGATCAATTTTGAAGCTTTACAGTTTACGATAACTTGGCGTTCCTACTTACCTACTAGGCTATACTACCTACCTACTATTATTGTTCCTTTCTTACATCAAAGATTTTCCAATATTCGGAATTCGAATAAATTCGGCATCGAACTTGAAATTCGAACTTATAGACGGGCTCTTTTATAGCACCATTTAGCGTTACCTACTGAAATAAATATCTGAGTCAAATAAAACGACCAATAAAACGGTCGAAGAATTCCTAATTGCTTGTATTGGTATTAATTAACCAGCAAGCAAGACTTAGAGCAATTCAAATGCAATCTGTGCAAATCGGCGAATGGCGGGGAATTATGGCGCCATAGATACGGATCTAGCATGGCGGCGCGGGCCGCGGGTCGAGTGACCGCCGACCGCTTGCGACCCCTGCTTCGCTCATGCTATGCAGTGACGTCACTGTCTCTACGATAATATAGATTGTATATCGATATCGATAAAATCTAAATATTTTTGTACATCCATCGGCAGTTTGCGTTATTGACTGAACATAGGTAATAGAATGGGTGTGTTAACACTGTAATATCATTACAGCAAATATAAATCGTCATAAAATTACATTATAAAGTATATTGGTCCTGTACTTTTGAGGTAAAACATTTTCTTTCCTGATTCCCGAATCATTTTTAGGGTTCCGTAGCCAAATGGCAAAAAACGGAACCCTTATAGATTCGTCATGTCTGTCTGTCTGTCTGTCTGTCTGTCTGTCTGTCTGTCCGTGTATGTCACAGCCATTTATTTCCGAAACTATAAGAACTATAATGTTGAAACTTGGTAAGTAGATGTATTCTGTGAACCGCATTAAGATTTTTACACAAAAATAGAAAAAAAACAATAAATATTGGGGGTTCCCCATACTTAGAACTGAAAATCAAATTTTTTTTTTTCATCAAACCCATAAGTGTGGGGTGTCTATGGATAGGTCTTCAAAAATGATATTGAGGTTTCTAATATCATTTTTTTCTAAACTGAATAGTTTGCGCGAGAGACACTTCCAAAGTGGTAAAATGTGTGTCCCCCCCCCTGTAACTTCTAAAATAAGAGAATGATAAATCTATAAAAAATATATGATGTTCATTACGGTGCAAACTTCCACTGAAAATTGGTTTGAACGAGATCTAGTAAGTAGTTTTTTTTTAATAGGTCATAAATTGAAATTAATATCAAATACTCAGGTCTATACTACCATTTACTTATATACCTACAGGTTTGTACGGAACCCTCGGTGCGTGAGTCTGACTCGCACTTGGCCGGTTTTTTTCCATTAAGGTTATGTAACTTTACAAAGCCAACTCGACCTGGCGTATCGTAACGTTCATCTGTGTGGTTCAAATCTTTTAATGAAGCTGTAGAAGTAAATTCCTACGACTTCACTTCACGCCTTAACGGCAACCAATCGTGATGAAATTTGGGAAGTAGATAGATCATACAAAGCTTGGAATTATAATCAAAATAAGATCTGGGAAAACATATGTAAGATACCTCGGGGCAGAAACTAGTACCTGTTATCTTGAGACCAGAATGTGTTTGTCTTTAACTATACTACAGATTACATATTACAGATTTATTTCTAGCTTGGGAGACAGAAGCCTCATCAAATGTTGTAAAATACCCTTACCTTACTTACTGGGGCCGGCTTGTATAAATAAATTATTATTATTATGTTCTTGAAAGATTTTCAGGAAAACTATCAAGGATTATGGGTAACATCGATATTTTAATTTTTATAATATAAGCACAACCCTTTTCCTGCACGTGACTTATGTTCGAGTTAGCCAGCAAGATCGGTTTGCCTTACGATGTACGAAATGGAAATCGTTACCCAAGCAGCTTAACACCTACTGTAAAATATTTAGGCAAATTGGTAATTGCCTGTAGCGATTTAACATAATTTACAATGTAATTTAACCAATAAGTACATAAACAGTTTCATTTAATATTATTTAGTCGATAAATTACATATTTAACTGTTTGAAATGTATTCCTTCCTATGAATGAAATTCAATTATATTATTGTGTAACATTACGACTGTATGAAACCACTGGTCATAGAATTATGAAACGTGAAGAGTTGCTACTTTTTATAGCATAAGAATATTTTTTCAGAAAATTCTACAATAAGGGATCACGGGACGAAGAGCTAATTCTAATAAGGCGAATGTCAGTTTGTTACGCTTTCAAGCCTGAACTGAACCGATCGCGGTTAAATTTGGCACAAATGGCATAAAGCTACTTTTTATCCCGGTAACACGGGTGAACCCGCGGGGGACAGCTAGTCTATACACGGTTTATCCACGAAAAGAACCTAATGTCAATATTCCTTCATTTTAGCTTTTCTATTTTCAAGATAACAGAGTCATCTCAAAGATATCATCTTTACCTTTGCTCCTATGGTCATTCGAACAGCATACTGTTCTACATGGACTGCAATAAAGCAAGTCAAAAATCACGTAACTGTGCCCGTCAGCGTAGAATGTTAACCTTTGGGTTACTTAATGTTGGACCTGCACGGTCTATGCTCAGGTTCAAAACATTCCAGAACCCTGTCTAGGCAATAAAGCTGCGTAATTACGGAATAACTCCGTACCTGTAACAGCACCGGGACTATTTATTTAATCACTTTGACGGGAAAATAATGGAGAGGCCCCGACGCGGCTTTGCCTCCCATCAAAATTGTACGAGGCCAATCTATCGCATATCGTGTCGACTTTGATGAAGCCTGTGTGTTTATACTGCAGTGTGGCGGCTTAAATCATTTCCGTGGTTATATATAATGGCTTGGGAAACTTTGTTAACAATGATTTAAAACTTAGGCGCCAGCAATAAGTTTCAAAGTAGCTTTTTATTCTTTTTTTCAACTAAGTTTATACATTAAACAACTGCCCATACAAAAAGGAGAAGTTTAAAAGGAATTCAGTAGCTTTGACCTTCGTAAGTGCCCTAGTAGGTCTTAAATATGAATAAACTAGCTGTCCCCCGCGATTTCACCCGCGTTCCCGGGATAAAAAGTAGCCTATGTCCTTGTCCATACCATAGGCTACCTGCATGCCAAATTTCATGATGATCCATTGAGTCGTTGAGGCGTGAAGGCGTAGCAAACAAACAAACTCACTTTCGCATTTATAATAATAATGACTGACTTATTCCGTAGCAATATTATTCCATCTCAAATTATTATTTTCCTGTGTAAAAAATAATTTCTAAATGGCGACCTTAATCAATTACTACTTAGTCTTTCTGATCATTAATAAATTAAAAGGCCTACGACCGCTACGAAGCTACGGAACCCCAACTGACATTTACGCACGACAATTACTTGATTGGTTTTCTTACCGTGAAAATAAATTTAAATTTAATTCTGTATGCCTTATAAAATACAAAACGTTGTAGAATTTCATCCGATCACTAAAGATGATTTATTCGATAAGTGAGAGAAAGCCGGTTTTTGTGGACGTGAAATTGTTTGATAACGGTATTGGGCGGGCGCTAATGAAATTAATGCCTTACTGAGTTTAGTGACACATTTTCAAGCATTCTCAGTGTCTCATGTTGGTCCATAAAAGGTGACCTTAATAATGGTCACATGCTATTATCATCGTATGTAATATGTGTATTTTTAACCCACTTCAAAAAAAATAAGGAGGTTCTCAATTCGGTTGTATTTTTATTTTTTTTTTTATGTTTGTTACCTTATAACTTCGTCATTTATTAACCGATTTGGAAAATTATTTTTTTGTCTGGAAGGGTACACTTCCCGTTTGGTCCCATTGTCATCAGATCAGGATTTGAATACTTCTTAGTGTACTTTGAAGTCGGTTTAAGTTTTTTGTAAAACAGTCCAATTATTATATACCTGACTCTATAGACCGCCGAGCCAGGCGACTCATTGGAAATGATTACCTCTCCTTAATTATACTACCAACAAGTAAGCTACGAGTAGTTAAAAAATACTAATCGCCATACACTTAATGTTATACATAAGGGTGAATACTACGGCTTAATTATATTACACATCAATTACTCAAGTATTCAATTGAACTGTCAATAGAATTTGGAACCTGGGTTTATGACATAAAGTCTATTTTGAACAATACGATCTATCCTTGATACTTCCCTTATGTTTGATTCTCGTTCTATAATTTAGGCCTAAGCACCATTAATATATTGCATGAATGAATGAAATGAATGAATTAGTCAGCGAATAATGAATATCATTACACTGACGTATCTTGACAGACGACTGTTATGCAACAAGTCTTTAATTCACAATGTTTTATTCAACAACCATTGTTTCTTGAAACGGCGGTGATTTATATTATGGTCTCCTCTGACATGGTGTAAGGAAAAAAACTTTGCATGTATAGCTATCGTTTCGTCATATCCGTCCATATGTCTTGTTGTGTGCTAATTGTTTGTGCTTTCTTTTATTGTACCTTCAATGTCTTTGATTATATAAAAATAACAATTATCGCAGCTCTATGCATGCTTGGAACACACGAGGCATCACTCACGCGTTACCGACCCTTCCTCCTTCCCCAGTAAAGTCTGCAGGGCTATTTTAAAATGTCGGATTCGATATCGGAAACGGATTCAAAAATTTCCGAGGCGAATTTCAGCAATTGCGAAAGCAATTTCAGCAAATCCGAGCGTTTTAAAATAGCCCTGCTGGTGACCTTACTCACGCGCAGGAACCCAACAAAAAGTTATTCGGCTGCGGTATGCGGTAAGTTGGAGGTATTTCCCCAATCAAACTACTCCTTGAGCGAAATAACACTGTGCTCTACTCATCCTCTATAATAATGTTTTAAAAATTATTCAATTAACTAGTCCCTAAACGTTGTTTCCCATAACGTTATTGGTTGCTTAAGGCACCTATAGGTTTGCAATATGGTATAAATAATCTGAGACTCCAGACCCACCTTAATTATAAATTTAGGACCCATAAATAATACCCCGTGCAAAATTTAGTTTCCACACTCAACATTTTTTTCTTTGTACAACCGTCAGTCAGTGAATTATGACTTATTCCATGTTAACATTTTTTACTGACATCCGTTTCAAATTGGCTCTTTAATTAAGACAGCTGCCCTCTAAGAACCTTGAAGAACCTGCACGTTCCTTCTTGGCTTCCCAGACCCATTTATTTTTGTCTAGTTTTTGGCAATAAAAGAACAAGGCCAAGACTGACGTGACCGACATTTTTTTAACTGCCAGCATTTAGTTAATGTTAAACGTTTAATTAAGCGGAAAACTTTCGCAATGATTACAGAAGGCTTTTTACTCTTATTTGCAAGATGTGATTTTCTAAATGGTGTTCTTGTTATTTTGCTGTGTGCCAAAAATCAATAAAAATAGCACAAAACTAGACTTAAACCACAATGAAATATAACTGCACATTGTACAATCAGTGTACCATTTGAGAGTAATAAATCACGTACATACTAAATAATTGAATTTTTGTATTGGCGTTTAAATAAGAAAAGTTTATGGCTTCTTTATCGTCGGTCTTATAGCACCTACAACATTGTTTCGTTGACAAAATTACATACTTCAAAAGGCCAAGTATGTTCCCGAGGGAAAGTCTTCCGAAGTTATGATGCTATATTTACCTTTTGGATATTGACTTTTGTATCTATCATAATAATTATATCCTGAAAATAACAATTATATTATGATATAATCTTTAAAACGGTACGGTGAGCCGTATGCTTGTGTTGTTAGTAGTATAAAAAAAACATTTCTCTTTCAAAAACCATGTTTCATTTAGCGGAACTAGATTTTATATAATCATGCCAATGTAGGGCTTATCATATTCATATAAGAGAATTGTTACGAAAAAAAATATAGTTAGAATATCGAATTAAAACTATTCAGTATCACCTTGAACCTAAACAGACAATATATATCATATTTACTATCTTACCTGTTAAAAATACACGGTTGCTTTAATATCATATTAATATGACCGCTGTGGAATCTCCTCGCCCTGAAGCAGGAGATACTTCCAAACTTTTCACTTCACTCGAATAGTTGAACAACTTCGTTAACTCCGATATTCTAAAGTGAAAAGTTGATAAGTGAAACGGTGGGTATTCTGCCTTAGATCAGCATGCAATCTGAATACGTCGACACATCGTCCGTTTAATATTAATGTGTCTAATGGTTTATAATAGTCAGCCCCCGCGGTGTGCTTCTCCCTAAAAGGTTAACAAGGAGATATCCTCGTGATTAGAACCATGTTACCTATCGGAAACATGATACGTTGGATTAAATAACTGTTATTTAAAGCGCATTCACAATTATTTAGATCGTTAGGGGCATGTCGGAGGTCTACAAAGTGTCCTGACAATTTGCTATAAAAATTGTAGCGGGGAATTTCGGAATTATTTCTGTTTGCAAATGGACAATATAACAGGTTTGACTGCCATATTTACAAGACTGTTTTCGAAGTTATAGACGGTGTTATGGCAATAACATTCAGCTTTTGAGTGTTGGTTGGGGTTTTCGTATTGGAAGTCTGAGGACGCAGTTCAGTATAGTGTGTACTGATAAAGGAAATATAATTTTGTGTGCGGCGGTTATGGCAGTTCAAAGTATGTTTTGATATTATTTAGATGTATATTATAGCAATAAAATTTCACAAATGGAATAGGTATGCAGTTCGTTTTTCAGTTTTCGTGGAATAAAGATTTTTAATTTTGAAAATCAATGTGCCTTGTATTGTTTCCGAAATCTGAGCAATTATTTAAGCACAAAAAAGTTGCATAAGGGATAAAAGTTATAGTCGAACTGTTTAAAAAAATGCTTAAAATTGTGCTACAACTTTATTGCCACGAAAACTGATTCACGGCAATAGTAAAAGAGCATTATTACAAACTACAAGTTTATTGCAAACTAGTTATACTTATAATAGCTATTACAATTTAAGGGCGTTTACAAAAGCAATTTATTATTATAAGCCATTACAATTTTAGGATTTAGAGTCTAATAACATTAGCATTGCACCATTGTTAGCACCTAATTTATTTAGGTCTTGAATGGTGTAGATGTCGCCACTGAAACCATTAGACGTAATTTATTGTAAGTTGACATTTCTCCACAACTTTGCCTGCATAACTAAAGACCTGACTTGCTTAAGAAAAACTGTCGTCAAGCTCGTAATGCGTTATTTGTATGTTTAACTATTTTGGTCTACATAGCCTTCAGCCTTTGTGTATAGGTCGGTGCCACAATGGCAATCCCCAGTGGTGGATCCGGAATTTCAGTTAGGTGGGGGGAGGCTTAAGGTCTTTTCTATTTATTTTATTTTTTTATACATGGCAAATAAGCATACGGCCCGCCTGATGGTAAGCAGTTCCCGTAGCCTATGGAAGCTTGCGACACCAGGGGTATCACTCGCGCGTTGCCGACCCTTAAGAAATCTCTTCACGCCCTTTTTGAAGAACTTTGACCCAACTGAGGGTGACCTATATCGAGAGTTATCAGGGGTGGATCCAGATGCTTTTGGAAGGGGGCTTGAGTCCCTTAGATGGATCAACTACTGGCAATCTCCTCATGGTACCGCCAATATCCATAGGAGATGTTAGCCACACCACTAAGAGTTCTACGAAATATTTACAGTACATTAAATAATAGTCTAGCCATTGTTTGAAAGTTACAATTATAATTTAAAAGCAAACAAAAGGCAATTTTACTTTCTAGCTAAGTATATATTTATTTTAACAAATATTATTATTAGGTAAGTAGGAGCAACTACTACTAGACTACTACTACTGCTACTGGAGCAAAAACCTTTTCCAAAATTTACTCTCGTTTAACTCGTATTTCGATAGCTTAATTTTATTTAACAGATATAAATTCTGGGGGAGTTTTTTGTATATAGGATATTTTAGAGTAAATATATTTTTTTAATACTAAAGCTTCATAAAGCAAGTTCGGGGGAACCTAAATTAATAACTGTGTAACGAACGCGGCGATAGAATTAGAATTCATACATTGCATCGATAAAACTTTTTGCTTTTTGTCAAGTGTCCCACGATAGCTCATATCATTTTTTAGTTTCATATGCATAAAAATTGCCCTGATTCTATTAGTATAAAACATAATAGATTTATATTATATTTAAAGTAATATAATTTTATTTTAAACTCCGTAAATATGGCGATCATTCTAAACTACATCCTGGAAAACTCCTTTTAGCTTTTATAAAAGCCATCAGGTAAAATCTTAATAAAAATATAATATAGATTGTACTATGTTTTATGCCTCGTTTAGTCATAAACTGTAGGTAATTATTATCAACTAGTGACTTTTAGAACTGCGTAGTAATAAGTGAGTACTTAAACTTGCTACCTTATTATATCAACTGTTAAGAAGGTTTTAAACTGGATGAGGCATGCCGAGACATTTTATGAAGGACTTATGCTGAAATGTTTGATAGGAAATGCTTTCCAAAAAACTATAAAGTATTGTGATTGCTTTCCAGCTTTTTTTCCATTTTTATTTTGTTAGACTTTGTTGTAGCAATCTATTCGAAAATATATATAAAGTTGTACAAATAAGTTTCTAAACTGATTTAAAGAGATTTCAAGTCACTTTCATAAATCCCAACTGAGTAACTTACTTTTAACTCGCCACCTGACGTTACGTAATTTTCAGTATAGAGAATATATTTCGATTGTATATTAGTATATTATATATGTAATGTATTGGGTCTACCCGCGCATAGATTATTATCAAAATTTTAATTTGACTAACCTTGACGTTTCGAACAAGTTGCATTGATCGTGGTCACGAGTGAACTCTATATAATATATAGAATATATATTGTTTTATTTAAATATAATTTGGATAATTATTTTGGACACTGGATATCTTAGCTATTAGCTTAGTTATAAACCACGCGTGTAGGCCGGTTTTACGTATCGGGTTTTATAGTCGTGTGACGTATGCCTCGCCTCGATCAGTGTGCATAGTCCTTTAGCGCGAAGAGAAGAGGCCAAATGAAATATTTATCGTAACATGTTGTGTAAGTATAACACACGATGTCGTATACCCACTACATGTAATATCTTAGGTATTTGCACGTAAAATGTATTTTATTGGAGAAATTAATTTTTGTTACGACTCAATGTTGAATTTTAGTCTACGTAGAGCATGTTGGGAACCCAAAAAAATGTACTTTTTGTAGTTGAAGCTGGCTACACCAGCTTCACCCCTTCCGTTTAACCTTGTTAAATACATGTACATGTTTTTCTTTGTGCTCCACAATAAATTTAATTTATCTTTAAATTGTCGTTATTATTTAACAAACCACAGCCATAGCCTGCCCTGCACAGAGCATGTGAATCAAAAAATGATAAAATACTAAAATTATACTTAAATTTATGACATTCGATCATTTTACGTAACACATATTTTGCATTGCAATTTTATGTTTTACCCAAACACCATAAGCAACTCTACTAAGTTATGAAAGCTGTCAAAACTACATTATCGGCCTTCAGAAAGCCTATAAAATATATACGTACCCGTTACAACCCTTGAGTGTTTCAGCTATGACACATAGATTTATGGATTGTTATTTATCTATATAGCTTTGCAAGAAATCTATAATTTTTCACCATATCCAGCATCCAGTCTTAAATATATGGCTTATATATAATATATACCGGCATCCAGTCTTAAATAAAATATGGCTTATTGGTCTAATCCCATTGATTTCCACAACCAGACATTCTTGAGCCGTAGTAACCAGTAGCTCCAAGTAAGTCTATCGTCATCTGAAGGAAGTCTGGTCAACTGGACAATTGAGAAGAAAAATTCTAGGCTGGCACTACAGTACCCCTAGACATAGTACAATTCGTTGCGTTTGCGCGAATAGAAACGTTACTAAATGTATGAGATTGACGGGCCCGTTGGCGCAGTTGGTTATGACGTGGACCGCAGGTCGTGGGTTCGATTCCCACACAGGACATGCATTTGTGTGCATGAACATGTCTGTATGTCCTGAGTCTGGGTGTAATTATGTATATTAAGTATGTATTTACAAACAAAAAGTAGTATATGTATTATATCAGTTGTCTGGTTTCCATAGTACAAGCTTTGCATAGTTTGGGATCAGATGTGTGTGAGGAATGTCCCAGGATATTTATTATTTTTAAGGATACGCTAGATTCTAGCGTAACCAAATACCTATCTCTAGTTCTATGTTCTCACGTAACATACTTTGCGGTTATTACTTTAAGTACACTAAAATATTTGCTTTTAATTAATTTCATCAATATTTACCTATATAATCATATACCGATATTTGACAACGTTAACTATTGTTTGATGTTCTCGATCCTTCGGTAGGAGAACGGAATTTGAATGGAATAGTTTGGAAACGGCCCGAGATTGAAGTTCGGGACGGGCCCTAATTATCTAACTTGAGTTCTATTCACTATACATGAGGGATATCCGATTTTGAACTTTTACTTATACGAAGTTTACCTTGCTATAACAATGGGTTGAATTGAGCTATTCAGAAAACTATGGTACAATACCTCATTCCATTATACTGGGTGGAGATTTCGAGATGGGATATTTTCGAAACCTATGTTGGATTAGTCATGCTGAACAATTTTAACTATGGGATCAACACTGAAAACTCAATATTTTTTTTTTGCTTTTCATACATTACTAGCTGCCCGGCGCGACTTCGTTCGCGTGGTGCTACCCTACCCTATGGTGCTACCCTACCCCACCCTACCCTACCCTACCCTACCCTACCCTACCCTACCCTACGCTACCCTACCCAACCCTACCCTACCCTACCTGAATTTTCTTTGCTATAAACCTCACGGAGCCCGAGACCTTTCCAACGAATGCAAAACCGTGGAAATCGGTTCGTGCGTTCTGGAGTTATAGCGTCAGGAAGGAAAACCCGACTTATTTTTATATAGTAGAGATGATCGAGAGAGGTTGACATTTTGTAAGTTAAAAAAAAAATGAGAATTCACTATTGGTCCCATAGTAAATGTTGTTCAGCATGACTAACCCAACATAGGTTTCGAAAATATGCCATCTCGAAATCTCCACCTGTTATATATTCCAAAATAAAATATGCTATTGTGAAGTAACAATTGAATTTACTTGGTATTTTAAGATGACAATGGATGAAATATCTGTACCTCTTATTAGATTTAAAGAATTATATTTGCAGATGCGTCAAGAAACTTGATACATAAAAACTGTATAACCTAGGCACTGTTATGTCATAATTCTTTAAAACAAGCTTCAAAGTACACCCCACTGAACGGCCAAAAGCGCAAACATGATGCTGTTTAAGATAGGAGATTTACAGTTTTTTCTTCCTTTGCTAGATGGAGGTCATTTACCTCTGATAGTACCAAAAACTGGCTTTTAGATATTAAGAAAATAATCATAATACAAGAATAACACAAAGTCTGATTTAATAAATATAGTTTCCATACTCAATTATCAGCAACAATAGGGATGATTCCTGGATAAAAAAATATCTAATTAGTCCGTCAGTTAGATTATCAAAAAATATTGGACACTTATTTTCTGCTTTACCAAATCATAAAAAAGTCACAAAGATAAAGCGCATCAAAGTTCGGGAGTGAGGGCCCGTGACGTCACTTTAAAGTGAAAACTGTACCATAACGTCAGGCGGCATTTCAACTCAACACACGATATCTTCGTACTTTTTTGTGAGTCTAATATTTAAACGACGGACTAAATAGAGTTTTCAGTCCTCTAGCCAATTACGGACATCTAGCATGGTACTCTGATGACTTCGGGTTAATCAATCACCTTTAGCAATACCTACTAGCATCTAGCTTCCGTAATATTCTAATGTGTAAGCCGAAGAAACAAAAAACCGGCCAAGTCCGAGTCAGACTCGCGCACCGAGGGTTCCGTACAAACCTGTAGGTATATAAGTAAATGGTAGTATAAACCTGAGTATTTGATATTAATTTCAATTTATGACGTATTAAAAAAAAACTACTTACTAGATCTCGTTCAAACCAATTTTCGGTGGAAGTTTGCACCGTAATGTACATCATATATTTTTTATAGATTTATCATTCTCTTATTTTAGAAGTTACAGGGGGGGGGGACACACATTTTACCACTTTGGAAGTGTCTCTCGCGCAAACTATTCAGTTTAGAAAAAAATGATATTAGAAACCTCAATATACAAAAAATTTTGAGTTTCAGTTCTAAGTATGGGGAACCCCCAAAATTTATTGTTTTTTTTTCTATTTTAGTGTGAAAATCTTAATGCGGTTCACAGAATACATCTACTTACCAAGTTTCAACATTATAGTTCTTATAGTTTCGGAAAAAAGTGGCTGTGACATACGGATGGACAGACAGACAGACAGACAGACAGACATGACGAATCTATAAGGGTTCCGTTTTTTGCCATTTGGCTACGGAACCCTAAAAAGACACTTAAATTCCATCTTTTCTATCCCCTAGTTCTATCCTCAGCTAAAACAGGCTGTTTTTTGTCCGTAGCGCGTGATGCCCGTCCCTAGCCGTTTTTTTTCGCCTTCCGTTCTTCACGTACAACTGATTATTCACAGTGATACAGGTAATTACATGTAGCTCGTCCTGCAATGCTCCAATTCGTCTCACTCCAATTGCGTACCATTAAGAAGCTCTTACGAGAGTTCGTGTAATGAATAACATGCACAGACATTTCTCACGCGACGCGTAAGTAGTCCGATTCGAAGTAATCTCGCCGACTGATCACGCCCTGACGAGTACTAATAAATGTCATCCAAGTGGTTGATTAACATACTCATTCTACTAAAAGATAGCCCAAGTAGTCGCTCTTAGAACTCAAGACATTTTAAATAACATCCAAGTATAACAGACGATAGTAGGAATGCTACAATATATTCAGATGATTATATTGTTTTGATTGTTATGACGTCATTAAAAAAGTAGTAATAGCAATGTAAAATAACTTCAATCCATACTACCTTAAAATTAGGTAAATAATACTATAGAAGAATGAACAGAGGGGAATGTTTACCCAACCAATTTTTCGGATTTTATAGAATCGAAATCATGAGTCACATACACTTAAAATGAGAACAGTTTAAGTGTATTCCGAACCGGTGGTAAAATCAACTGTTTGAACCAATGTTCATAAGTTCCTAACCAGGGCCAGAACTGAATAAATGACTTTTTGATTTTGATGAAATATCAACACATAGCTCAAACCGCAGCCGCGATAACGAAAGCGTGGATTATAAGAAAGGGTTTTTCAACATTCAATGCCTAACGCCCTGATCAAACCGCAGCGTGCAGCTTGCGTTCGCGTCCGCCTGCTTCGGTTGCGATCAGATGTTGTGTATGAACGCGGACATGGACACAAGCTGCACGCTGCGATTTGATCAGGGCTTAAGGTGGCAAAATAAGGAATCACAGGAGAATCCGCGGAACTAGCATAAAAAAATCACTTTTGCACTGATTTGGAATAGGATGGACCAATCACTGCGTCTAAATGTTTAGTGTTTCCTTAACTTATCCAATCAGAGTGCATTTGTCCTAGATGTAGCCAATCCGAGCACATTGTCGATGGTGGCGAATTGGCGGAATAGATTATGAACGTCATAGATCTTCTTTGAGTTGTTGACTTGTAAATTGGATTAAAACTTCGATTGATTATTCAAATAAAATAGTTAATTATAATAAAAGTCATTCGGAGGCATTACACTGCACGTTTGTGTGACATTAATTGTACTTTATTTGACTGTTAACTAAAATTACGTTCAGTTGAATAACTTTCCAGTGAGAGATTAAAACCAGTTCGTTCATTTAATGTAAAAGCATGTTAGGAGTGACTTTTCTAGTTTTGTGGGTACTTTTAGTTAATCTGTAACATTAAAAAATATTTTTAGTTAGTTTTTTTTATGCAACGGTAAAAAAGCGTATGCCCCGGCTGATGGTAAGTGGTTACCGTAGCCATATAGACGCTTGCAACACCAGGGGCACCACTCACGCACTACCAACTCAAATGTGCTCAGGCGACCTTACCCTATTTCCGTTGGTCACGCCATGACTTGAGAACTACTTTACCGATTTCATCCTTTTTTTTAAAGTTTTCTGTTACTTTGTTGAAGGCTCTTACGGGAATAAAACTGCGCGACTTCATTTGCGTGGTGTCCTAACGTTTACCCTACCCTGCGAAACTTAATCGTTTACCCTACCCTGCGAAACTTAATAAGTAAGTTTCGCAGGGTAGGGTAAACGTTAGGACACCACGCAAATGAAGTCGCGCCGGGCCGATAGTTAATAATAAGCAAATCAAACCTTTGTGTAGTAAACATAATTACAAAAACCAAAACCTTATCATTATATAACACTAGTGGCGATTCTGTTGTAAATCGCACTAAACTAATTTTATACACATCACATCTCTTTCTTACAAACATAATTGAAAAATGATATAACATATTTAAAGCTGTCAAATTGGTCTTTGCATTCATTTGCGGGTATTTAGACGTAACCGCGATACATGGCGACAAAATTTATAGGTATTGAAAACTAGCATTGGACTAATTTGACAGGACTAAACTTCTTACATCCTTTTCTTATGCACTTTGTTAGAAAGAGACATAGCAACATAAATTAGTTTAGTTGTAAACAACAGAATCAGCACCAGTATCATTATATTAATCTTCTATTATCTCAAACTCATGAAATACAATAAGTCATTGACTTCACTTCTATCCACACGTACCAAAATCAATTTAAATAACAAATGAAACAGTGCATCAAAGCAGACACCAGATTAAATCTTAAGATCCCGTTCAAACGGTGAGATAACAACGTGGTATATGACTTCAATACGCCAAATAACAAATAGAGTGTGGCTTTCGAATGTGCCCCAATATGTCAAGCCATACTTTACGTAAGGGGTATAGAACCGCGGATGGAGGCGTGCCGCTGCGTGCGCGCAAATAGTGAAAGCTCTATGTCCATTGATATATAAATAAAACGCTGGATACGCTACATACAACTTATTATTGTACGGAGTCGAAGGTTCAAATAGATTAAAAAATGTACTATATTTAAGATCAAATGCAAATGCTTTTATTACTTTGATACTAGCTTGCGGCCCCGCGGTTTCATCGGCAATCTTTTAACTTTGAAATTCCTTAAATGTCAAAGTCAAAGCCATTTATTCAATTTAAAGGCACTTACATATGAAGTTCAAAGCTACTGAAGTTTCCACCGGTTCGTAAGTCGGCCTTTCTTGTGGACGCCTAGGTTATTAAAAAATCTCTGTGCAAAAATTAAATTTGCTAGACTGCGTGATGTGCCAATCAGTCAGTTTCTCATTGTATGTGTACGCTGGATAGGCTGTGCGCATTCAAAGCACCAACTTGACTACCATGTATGAGTTATGATAATATAATTGTTTTGTCGCTTATTACCTACGCCTCGAAGAATAAGTGTCAGGAAACAGACACCGGAATTGAGATCCACCTTTGTCGATTGCATTAAAAATATTAGCAAAAGCGTTGTGTGTTGTTCGTATAAACAAGATGTCGACAACTTAGATGTACCTTTTATCTTTTTGAGTTTAGATCACTTTTCCATGTCTTAAATTAGTTCACCTATCAGAATATCGAGATTAAAATTGCCACATTTGGTCATTGTTTATAGCCGATCCAGCATATAGCTATCAGTGTCTACACCATTCTACACTCACGACTGCACGAGATTGATCTATAATGACCACATATCAATAAAAGTTTAATTATGTTTACGCGTCGAAGCCGTTACGTTTTACTTATGAAGTAAAACAATTACTACCGAGTTACAAGTGAAAATGTTTATTACGTATGTGCAATTAAGTTTCTTATGGGAATTGTGTAAGGTTTTAATTTGTTAATGGTTGTTTGTCTTATGGTCGGTTATTAATCTTATTCTTATTTACTTGTATTAAATAAATCATAAAAAAACAGTTCCATGCATGGAAAAATCCTTGTAGGCACAGTTGCAGGTACACCTTATGGTGCGTCCATGCTTGGCGAACCGAGCACGAGCCGAGCCTCGATCGAGCACACTGCGAGCACGATTCTCGATGCTCGAACGAGCGCGATTGTCAGTTTTTTCACATACAAAGGGATTCGCATCGTGCTCGTTGTTGGCTCGTTCGTGGCTCGGCTCGTGCTCGATTCGCGTAGCATGGACGCACCATTATGTAAACAGTATAAACGTGTGTATTATATTATATATTATGGTAAGGTACTTTTTTATACATACTGGCTGGTAACTTCATGTTTTAAATCTTGCAATATAAAGTATCATGGTGATATGAATTTTAGATATCCTTAAAATTAATAATTTTGATATTTTTAATTATTATTTTATAATTAGTTACATACAATAGTGGTATTAAACATGAACATATATTTTAACATCATTCCAACTTGTTTATAAATCATTATTTTCTTTTATTAAAAACCTCATCTTTTTTTTTATACCACTAAGGTGGCAAACTAGCATACGGCCCGCCTGATGGTAAGCAGTTACCGTAGCCTATGGATGCTTGCAACACCAACTCGCGCGTTGCCGACCCTGCAGCAATCTCTTCACACAATTTTTGAAGAACCACTTGCTGTACTCCATTGGGAAAACCACGGCGGGGAGCTCATTCCACAATCTGAGCGATGATGATAATCTTCCATTATTATTTCATAGTCGCAATATTCATTTATATTTATGCTTCTACATTTTTTTGTAATATCGACTAAATACCTATCTAACTAGCAATTTGTATATTGAAATTATACAAATAATTGTTAAAAATTCTAAAACTAGGTTAAATTGGGTTTGTATTTTTACATTTAATATATTTTTTTGTACCTAAACCTCTACGGGTTATACAATGAGGGCTAACTGCTGCCGCTGCATGGACAAAAGAGTTACGTGAAATTATTTCACTACTGCGACTGACACTTCTCGAGCCTTTTGCCGGTTTTTTATGAGTTACCTAAGTTCCTCGTTTAATATTAATTCAATAATTGTTTCATGTAATTAATAAAGTTTTCTATCTACATTTTAGCGTAGTGTGACGCGAACCGAGCACACTCGGAGCACGGATTCGCCTAGCGTGGACTAAGCATTTCGAAACTTTTTCTTTATTAGCAATAATAAATCGACATTCAAGTATTTTAAACTATATTGTATTGTTTATTATTATTTCTTTAGTATTTTAATAAGGAACTAAATTGTGTTTAATAAAATTTTACCATAAGACGATAAGTACCTACTGTAAAGTTTTGGAGACTCATTTAATAAAACTAAAATAAAACCAACGATTAAAATCAAACCGCGACTACACAACTCGATTGCACACTTGATTAAAGTGTTGTCACCCAAACAGTGAAGCCTGAACGACTCTCACAGTTTTTTCATGGAGTTTTTTGACATTGGCGCTCGATTGATTCCGATTCGAGTTGCATTCGAATTACAATAGATGCCGGTCATGGCCGTCACTACGAGTGGTGTGGACAATCAGGTAACAGTGGCATACCGGGACCCTCCCATGTAAATTAACAATCCTTCCTGCCACAAAAAGCTAGTTGCCCGCATTAACCCGTTTCATTCCAAGTCTAATCCGCTTTTAGACAGTTCGCGAGAAGACGGATTTATCACTTTACCGCGACAAGTACGTCCCGTTTTTTTCCTCATATATTATTATATTTTAAATACGCAATTAAATATTTCTGAAAGTTGCTGTTTTCGTTGCTAAAAAGGTACATTGTTACAATGAGACGTGGTCATAGAATATGGCAACATGTAATTCGTTCAAAGCATTTCTGAGTAAAGAAATTAGCCTACTAACTCGACGATTAACAAAGTAATTCAGGACCGCTGTGCAAATTAATGTTGTTATTTAGTTAGGCGTACGTTTATGTGCCCATTTTAAACTTTCACGGATGCAATATGCTCTGTCTAATGTTATTTTACAAGTGATTATTTTGCTGGTTTACTTTCGGTTGTAATTTGCGACACAATCCATTTCACTCTTTACCTACTGGAGTTTGTATACTGTAGGGCTTCTGGGTATTTGTTCTGTGTTTAAACGAAAGAAATAAGAAAGAAAAGATTTAATTGGCAGCACGTATACAGAAAACGAAAGAGCAAGTAACGCAATTTTTTTCTTAAAAACTACCCCTTTACTCATAAAGCGCTATTTAACTAATATACTGATTAAATGGTCAAGTAAATAATGTCACATTATTTGAAAATGACAATAGAGTGACGTTATTTACATGACCCCTTAAACAGTATATGAGTTAAATAACGTTTTATGAGTAAGGGGGTACGTCTTTATTTCCAAGTATCAACCTAAAATATGTATAACCTTTGTTAGACATACCTGACAAATTAAACGGCTGGAAAATCTTGAAACTTCACAAAAACGATCATTCCGATGCAAAAGTTTCTATCAAGTACACCGTATTTAGTTACTGCCTTCGTATAATACAACCGGAGTTTTTAAGTGATCAATTAACTTTAGAGTTTACGTTCTTCTTCCGTGTAATTTTTACCCTTTGTTTACCGGCCGGGAAACTTTTGACAGGTATTGTATTAAGACGCAAACTTTACCCGGATAAATTAAGGGTAGTGATGGCAAAAACTTTGCAAATTATCATCATCATCATTAGCCCATAATGTCCCACTGCTGAGCACAGGCCTCCTTTCACAAATCAGGGTGAAAGGGAATGAGCAGATACTCCATCACGCGTGCCCACTGCGGATCGGTGGAGGTAGGCTGGTCAACCTACTGTTGGAGTTATCAAGCCGCCTAGAAGGCCTCCAACTAACTTAACGACTATCACAATTAAGTGATAACCGGGACCAACGCTTTACGTGCCTTCCGAAGCACGGAAACGCTCGATTTGAAATACCACTAGGCGGTCACCCATCAGGTACCGACCACGACGGTGGTAGCTTTACTTGCCGAACGATTAATAACGGCTTATCATGCTATACCACGAGCGCTTCAAATTTGCAAATTATGTGTTGTTATAAATATGTGTGCTGCTGTGACTAATCGCCGTATAGGGCACAGTGTGGTAACTTGTGGCTGTCAATTATAACGCACTGGTGTGGACCGAGAGGCAGGCAGTAGGTCAGTAAGGGTTGACATAATGGTCTCGAGGGATATGTTGGAGACTCGTGCTATTTAGATTTTAGTTTATACTTTGGGTAGGACTTTTATTTTTGAGGTTAAATAAAGTAAAGGGTTTTTTTTTAAACTTAAACAGCTTCATGGTTTTCTTTCTGATTTATATTCTTAATTGATTTATAGAACTATTACAGTTTTAGAATGATTTTTATTGAGTACTAGCTTTCCGCCCGCAGTGTCACCTGCGCCCCCTTCTGTAATCCCGATAGGTGTTAAGCTAAAATTCAAATTTACATTATGGTTAAATAAAAATCACTATAACAATATTAATAGTACAGCTGGTACTTAAAATAGGAAATCCCTGTGCTATAAGAACCAAAAAAAAATGAAGTTATTTTAAAAAATATTAACATTGTCTCTCGTAGGATTTACGGGTACTATACGTATTACGAGTGCCAGGACAGTTACGTTTACGGATTTGGTGTAAATTCAATATAAATTAGCACATTTGGAGACTTCACTGTTCAATTCCTTTTCATCTTTCTTTGCATTATCTCATACGAAATCTCTGTCAACCCTACTACATGTCAACATTCATTATTCGGCGTAGAGCCGACGAGCCGCGAGAAAGCGATAGTCCGACCGGTAACCAGTTTGCAATTAGCCGATAATAATTAACGAATACTCACTACAGTGGCAATTAGTAATCAGCAGTACGCGGCTACTGATTGTTTGTATGAGTTATGAGTGTTGCGATTGTCTCATTTGTCAGAAAGAGAGGCAAGTCAGTTGTAGTTTTTCAAGGCTTAAGGTGTACAATTTCTCTTTCACTACTATTTTCTAAGTAAGTATAACCATTTTAGGGAGAATAATAGATTGTTTAACGAGTATACAATCCAGAGCTTGCGCAATAATTTACTCTAAGTCTACATACCAATCTTAATACAATCGCAACTATACCTATTACAAATAATCGTTTATCCAATTCGCAGGGCGTATCGTATCGCACGCCACGAAACTATCAGATTCTTAACACCTGAACAGTTTAGGATTGTTCACATTAGAGTACAAAGAACACACGTGTGTTTCTAACTGTTCATAAGAGCTAGCTCAGACTGGATTAAGGCAACCGACAATTTTGTTTTTTTTTAGGTCCACGGGGCAACTACTCAACGCTAAATATAAATAAATGTTGTTATCGAAATATGATTTTAGTCACTCCTACTGTACGAAAATTTGTCGAAATATAAGTATACAAGCAATTGTATATATGTTGATACTATCTGAATCATAATTATCCTGGGACATTCACGCTAATGTAAGGAAACTAGATAACTAATTTCTGACATAATTACTTACACCTCGTTAATTTATTATACACTATATTAATATTTACAATCAGGCTTGGAATAACCGACTAAGGATCTGTCTATCTGGATATCTGGGAGTAAGGTGACTTCATACTCTGAGTGAGTATGAAGTCACCTTACTCCCAGATATCAGATTACTGCCTCGCCAAATGGCCCGTCAAAATTGAGACTTGAAAATCGTAGCAGCTAATATGGTGTCTGTAAATTCCCTTACAAGGTCTATAGGATTGCGTGAACGCAACACCAGACTCTCGTGTGGAACGAGCTCTGGGAACCTATCCACGGGCAATGAGGAAATCGTTCCAGGACTGCACGAAAATCGTCCCGGCGTGAGTCCGGCCCTGCCCCCCGACACTTGGTAGCCTTAATGATTATGTTCAATCGTTATTAGCGTATCGACTCTACATCGTTATGGTGGATCCGGCCCTGTGAGATAGAATTATATTGTTATGTTTAAGATATTATCTTTCACGTCCTGCTATTTGCTGGTAGTATGAAAATGTTATGTAGTGTTTTTTTTTGTGATATCGTTTTGCTAACATTGGAGTTAAAAATAGAGTTTTTTTTTTTTGATTTATGTGTACGTACTGTTATTTTAATTTGAATTTTGAAAAACACTTCATTAAATATGGAAACTGTGTAAAAAAAATTGAGTTTCTAGACCTTGCGATTAATCAATTTTTATGTGGAAAAAAAAAGATAGAAGATTTTAAATTAAGCATCAACTGACGGGCCCTTTGGCGTGGTTGTTTAAGATTCCACCTATCACGCTGCAGGTCATGGGTTTGATTCCCATATTGGACATGCTTTTGTCTGCAAGTCTGCTGAGTCTAGGTGTTAATATGTATATATTAAAGTAATAAAAATCATAATAAATACTATATATTATTTAGTGTATCAGTTGGCTGGTTTCTATAGTACAAGCTCTGCTTAGTTTGGGATAATCGTGTGTGAGGAATCACTGTTTTTTCTGTTCTGTGGAGGAATCCCAGAATATTTACTTATTTAATTTCGAATGATTATATTGCTGTTATCTTTCGGTAGAGAGATGAAAATGTATACTTATTATATATCATTAGCGTCGACAAAAAAATGGGTAGTGAATATTTTGAAAAAAAAAACAACACCGAACTTCGGGCTGTTGTTTTTTCCTTAACGTATCAAATTGACAGTTGGAAAATGGAAGCTTTCCTGAAATACTCATCATGTTATGGTTTCCTGGTAACGGTTCCAAAAAACAACCTATTTTACTTTTTAATAACTAGACAGTTTCATACTTGCATCACGGATTTATACCGTTCTAAGAGTATACATTGTTATTTAGATGCATTCTTATCTCTATTACTAACTAGCCTTTTTCCATGACTCCACTCGCCAGTTTCTTTACTCTCATTTGTATCAATAAAACGGTAACTGCTCATTCATAACTGGATTATACAAAGTTATTTTTTTTTCCAAGAAATGATTTACTGTGAAAATCACAAAATTGTTACCGTAGTCTTTATCTCATTTTATCTCATATCACAAATAAATATATGCACGCATGCACACTGCGGTGTGGTGGAGGTAGGCTAGTAGTCAGGCTACTGTTGGAGTTTACAAGCCACCCCTATAGGAGGCTTCCAACCACCTGCGACTATCATAATTTAGTGACAACTGGGACCAACGGCTTATCGTGCCTTCCGAAGCACGAAAAACGCACGAGTTGAAATACCACTAGGGCGGTCACCGCGGAAAAGTTTATATTTCTTTTCTCTGTGGCGGTTACCCATCCAGGTACCGGCCTCACCGGTGGTAGCTTAACTTTGCCGTTCGATTAAAAACGGCTGTCATGTTACACCACGTGGTCTTCCTAATTAACATTATAGGATACCTTTAATGCCGGGAAAACAATAGATGAAAAGATAGAACGAAAACACATTTTTTAATCAAAAATATATTTACCTATACAAATTATAGCTAAAAAACATATAGACAGACAGAAATACGTAGTAACTATAATTATGTAGCACAAAAAAATATCATATTCTAGATTTGAACGCAAGATAGTGAATCTCCCGACGTTGTATGTAAAGCTCACGTGAACGCATCTCGGCATGCATACGTTTGCGGATAGCATTCTTACACTGCGTGGGAGTGGCACGTGTAACCACACTAACACCCCAGCTTTATATCCGACATTTTATGTAAATTGAATCATGTTACAAGCGTTGTAAAGTCTTGAATTGTATGCTTAGCAACTCTACAATTGAAGTGCAACTTGTTCTCTTTTTTATTTTGAAATATCAAGAAGTCACAGATTTATTCATGCTATATTTTCGGTTTGTTAGGTTGAGAGCATAGCGTTTATTCATATCTAATATCATATCATATCTAATGGGGAAGCACCTTACAGAAATAATTACAGAGCAAATACTAATACGGGGGTGCAATTCACAGTTCACTATTCAACCTCTTTCGACGACGTAATGATGAATTACAATTATAATTATATAGTTAAACATCTATCTATATCTATATCTATATCTATATCTATATCTATATCTATATATATATCTATATATATATATATCTATATCTATATCTATATCTATATCTATATCTATATCTATATCTATATCTATATCTATATCTATATCTATATCTATATCTATATATATATATATATATATAAAAATGAATTGCTGTTCGTTAGTCTCGCTAAAACTCGAGAATGGCTGGGCCGATTTGGCTAATTTTGGGTTTGAACTATTCGTGGAAGTCCGGGGAAGGTTTAAATGAAGGGTAGGGTAGGGTATTACGCGAACGAAGTTGCGCCGGGCAGCTAGTACTTTTAATAAATAGCACAAAACCCACCAGCTGTTCGGTATTGCCGGTCACGGACATGAGTGCATTGAAATGTCTAGAGGCCTGAAGGACCCCGATTATGAAAACACTCGAATTTAGCAATAATGCACGAGTGAACAATGACTCGCTAAGTAAGGAATTCCCTAAGTTAAATATGAGTAGGTGTTTTGCGCTCGTCAGTGTTTATTTAAGAGTGAGTCTGAGTGACTATCACATTATTATTAATGCGAAAGTAATTCTCTCTGCCTTTTTTTACCTTTTCACATCTAAACCTTTAAGCCGATAGCGATGGTATGGAACGGGAAATAGGTTACTTACGCGTGTGAAACCACAGGGGACAGACAGTAATTCAATATTTTTTGCTACTATCTCAGATATTACTGTATAGGTACTTATTAGGTTCGTGTCAAAAACCAATACCCATAATTATCTGTAGGTAGCATGAAATGAGATATATCTGATTCATTACGGCTGTAAAGGCAATCAGAGAACTAATTAACGATACTGCGAGCTATATATAAAAGCCACTAACTTATCATGAAATATTTCCGAACCACGAACGTTGCTTCTTGAAATCAAAACCTACATTCAAATATATTAAATTCAAATATAAATAACGCATAAAGAATACCAAATTGAAACAAACAAAATGTGTTAAAGAAAGAAAAAACAAAATGGGTCCATTTGGCCTAAAATCAATTAACTCTTAATGTTAAGGCAATAATGATTACAAAATTAAGTTTCAATTTCGGTTTACGAACTGTTATTAATCATTCAATATTTCGTATTGCCTCCGCGTGCCTCATTCAATTCGGCTTCTACTAATTGGCATGCTGGCCAGATTGCATGTGCTTTTAATTTTTTCTATCCATGACCTTGAACTTCGAATCAGTATGTAATGTGCAATACTCAGATTACTGAAAAAAAGGCAGATGGAGCGCGCGGAACACGGGAGTGAGGCCAAAAAAATGATACGAATTCAAAAGCAAAGTCAAAAACAAATACCTGGTATGCAGGTATCGTTACCTGTACCTTTTACTTTTGGATTTACTTTTAGTTTTTTTTTTGTACCTATTGCTTTTTTGGCCGCGCGCTCCATCTGCCTTCTGTTTTGTAATCTGAGGAGCAATATAATAAAGTTTTTTGTACTTGATGAAACTTTAGGATATATTTAGATTAGGTACTTTGCAAATGGTTTTTTTATATTCCTGGTCAGTGTACAATATACAAAACTAGATCAAAGTTATAGGATTTAACTTATAAATCTAGATAAAGCTATCGTGAATACGAAAGAATATTGTAGGTATACCGATTTGCAGAATAAGCCCCCGATTTCAATATCTGGTTTGTTTCGGTATCGAGTTTACATTCGTAGCGAGATCAAGCTTTATGCTGGCAATCGTCATGTCACCCAGGGGCATGGGTTTGACCCCAACAATGTGTGATGCAAAGTCAACTGGTATGTAATGTAGGTACTCTACATGTCGTTAGTGTCGACTGTCGAGTCTTTAATGGATGCTTATTGTGTAACCTTTAGACTATATGCAGTTTTTGATCAATGGTCTTTGTAATTCTGAATTATTTTGTAATGGTTTTTTTGATTAGGTTTTACTGAAGTAATAAACATTATTTAGAATTGTTATAGAATACAAAGCAGAAAAGAACCTTATTATTACGCCATAATTTAAATCTCATCAGCCATTAGGTTGTTATAAATAATTATCCTGTGACATTGTTCACACACTGCTCTACTCAGCAGAGCTTATACTATGGAAACCAGATAACTCATATTATACATATACTATGTACTTTTTGTTTATAAATACATAAAAACCTAGACTAAGGACATATACTTACACTTTTTCGTTAACACAAATGCATGTTCTGGGTGCGAATCGAACCCATGACCTGCAGCATGATAGGTGGAATCTTAACCAACCAACCAAGAATTGGCACGAATAATGGCCGATTCCTATAATTTACGGACCGTTATCGATTAAAATTAAGACTCTTATATCTATACTAATAATGAAGCAAAGATCTCAAAGCTTGGCATAGCTGACCCTCTCATATGGAAGTAGCTATCACAGGTAAAATTAGCTTACGTAATGATCTATATGCCCAGTTTAGCAATAAAACCCTACCATTGGTAAGCAAAACGATTCGTTTTTGTTTATAGAAACCGGGCATAATTTAACTCAAAACTTAGACCTTTACTTAACAGTTACTTGTCACAGTGTCATATCAAAATGGTTAGTTCTATTTGGATACTTATCAGATGCCATAAAGCAGGTAATTGAGCATAAGAGTACCTTTTAACGGGCTGCCACACGCGTCATACTTGTGAACAGGTGCTGCTTGTGGGGGCTGGTCTGCTTAAGTTTGCTATTTATTTACTTATTAAATATTTTTTCAGTCTACCTTGTAATTTTGCCGCCGCGCCGGGGCACGCAATTGTTTTCAGTGCGATTAGAATGTAAATATTATGTAATTAATCTAAGCCTGTTTTGAAAAGAGTAATTGCTGAGTTTATTGCCGGCTCTTCTCAGCAAATGCAACCTTCCGAACCGGTATTAGAGTATTAGAGTCAGACTTTTCATAAGTGCCTGCGAAGGTCTATTTGAATAAATGATTTTGAATTTTGAATTTTGAATTGTTCGAAATAAACAGAACGAAAGTTACTTTATGGGTTCTAATGTAACGGTGAACATAGTTTTGTCGCCTTATTTATAGATCTTAAAATGAAGTATGGGTTTTGAGGAAAAAGGTGTAGTAGTATATCCGCTTTAATTCTTAAGTCGGATAGGTTTCAAATACCTAAAGGTACAAAGTAACTTTTGAATTCTAATTATATTGATTTCGTGAGATTCCACTTTGTTTATTGTTTATTACACTATATAATTAATTAGAAACCATATATGCCATTGATTCCCAAAGTAGTGCAGGTGGACCCCCAAATGTATTCTTCAATTGTATTGACGAGTTTTGGGACTATGACCACCGAAACCTGAACATTTTGAAAGTGGTCTTAGAGAAAAAAAGTTTGGGAACTCCTGATCTATACAATACTCTGGGTATTACAAAAACTTGCGAGCTGTGGTTGCGTATTTTCTTATATAGGCACACAACAAATTCATCATTATAAGTGATGCTGTGGCGGAGACAGTCATAAGCACACGCAAAGCCTTGAAGGGACTGGAACTGGATCTCAAGATCACATACTGGTATTTCCGGCAGCCGGGAAATACCAGTATCTGCATTTCACATTGGCCTTGAATGTCCGGTGAAGGTCATAGTTAATAAAAATAATCCAATCGCGATATTACAGTGACTATTTTTGCTCTAGGTTAATACTATACGGTTAATGTATGCGAAAAATACACTTTCTGTTTACATTATATTTTGCCATTATCGAGCTATCCCAGTAGGGGCTGCAAAGTTCCGAAGCTGCGCATAAATTAATTATTATTACTCGACCATTACTGTAAGTGAAAACCATTAGAATCGACACAAAAGCAGTTATTAGAATGCTCTAAGGCTTTTGAGGTATCGAGAGTTGATAAATAGCAAGACGTAGTTTGGCGCCTAGTGTCGAGACAAAACCATTAACGGTGGTATATCACTACTGTGACATTCAAATTTACTATTTTGGATTATATAGTTCATATGGATGAAATAATTTACAATTATATAACATTAAGTCTATGTATTTGTCTTCGTCTTGGTTGCAGGACCAATCAGCTTCATCGCTGCCGCTGCGGACGTCTCGTCAACGAGCTGGGCTACCATGGGCTTTCGTGCCCCCGAAGTGCTGGCCGAATATCACGACACTCAGCTATTAATGACATTATCCGCCGGGCTCTTGTTGTCACCCACGTGCATTCAGTACTGGAACCAGTCGGTATTGCACGGGGCGATGGTAAGAGACCGGATGGTATGTCTTTGATTCCCGTGGAGTGTCGGCAGGTCGCTTGTGTGGGATGCCAAATGTGTTGATACACTCCTGCCATCTCACTTACCGGCGACTTGTAAAGTTGCAGGAGCAGCTGCGGCCAGTGAGGAATATTCAAAATTCAAAAAAACGCTTCTATTTCACATTAGCTTGGCTATCCAAAGAGAAAACGCAGCTAGCCTTCCGGGGAACCATGCCGTTAATCGGGAGCAGCGACAGACTTGAGGAAATTCTATATATCTTAGATTTTAATTTGATTTTTGAGGCATTATTTAAATTTTAATAGTGGAAATTCAATTACTTTTGGGTAATGTTCAATTTAATAGTGGAAATTCGATTACTTTTGGTAGATAAAATAAAAACTATAATTTCGTTCTCTTGATTATTTAAGTAGAAATGCAGTTATTATGAAAATGCAACTGTTGCGCAAAAGTAAAGATTACCCATGTAATATTTTTGCATCGAAGCTACAATCGTATGTACCATTAATGACTCAATAAAAATGAAACACGTTTAAGGAACATAAAATGTCGATGGGGCGAGCAGGAAAAACAGGAATAATCCTTTATTTCATATGAAGTATGGCAACTGTAATTACGCAGACGTGGCTAAGCCTTAGAGATGTAACCATCACAGCTTTTAATAAAATATTAATGATATTGTGATAGCTGTATTAGGTTTTGATAACGTGTATATAATTCATGAAACCGCACCACAGTACAAGTGGGAATAGTCTGTTTCAAGTTCGTGAAAGTTATTATGTAGCTATTGTTAAACTTGACGTCGTTTTTTTTACGTTTGATTGATATTGGAGCAATAAAATGTGATTAAATAACAATTAGAAAATGTCCTGCTTTGCCTGAAATAATTTCTAAAATATTTTGTTTTTGAAAAGATTGCATGGTTTAGAAAAACATTAATAGTAATTACACTCTCACCACTGAATACATAATGGTGCTACGCACTTTCATGACACACACACGCACGCACACAAATTTTGTTGCACAAACAAATATTGCTTGTTCATAATTTATTATTATTATAAAGACTATTATGCTAGTTATTTATTGTATTTTCCTAAACTTACATTATTAACGTATAAAGGGAAAAGATACTGGCTCCTGAGATAATCCCTATTTTAGGAGACGAAGCTCTATATTATATAGGTAGATATTCTTTGTAAGCTAAGACTGCTCTATTCTTAAGTCATTCTGTATTGCTTATCCAGTCCAACCACCTACTGTGGTCCAGTACTTCGATGGATCCAAATTATTGCTAATACTGTTTGATCATCGTAAAATTTCACTTTTAGCGTTTATTTAAGAAAGGTAGAGCACAGCGTTTATTCGTTCAAAGAGCAGAATACCGCATGCTAATAATTTTATGTTATGTTCCTGCGATTGAGTAAGGTCGTCAGAGCTCATTCATCATCATCATCATCAGCCTATAATGTCCCACTGCTGAGCACAGGCCTCCTTTCACAAATCAGGGTGAAAGGGAATTGGCAGATACTTCACCACGCGTGCCCACTGCGGCGGGTCTATTTCCTAAGTTTGGTGGTAATCGTACTAATGTCATTTTGAAGTCTGATTAAGTTTTGGTGATCATCGTGGTATCACGTAACTGTCACACGACCACCAATCAAACGATTACCACTAAAGACCACTGAATGAATGAAAACCCTATGTTTTTGACACATGATTATCATTTTTTGGTATCACGTAAGAAAAAAAAAAAAAAAAAACGAAAACGATTAAGTTTCGGTAATGTCAAATGAAGCCGGGGACTAATGTGCTCCCTTCTTCAGCTAAATTTATCATATTTTGTATAGTTTTTGCATTTTATTGTTATATTCTCATAGTGTTTGCGTAAATATTAAGTGCTGTTTCTTGGTTTTCGTATTTTTTTGTATATTTCATGTGTACTGAGCGTGAAATGGCGAGAGCGTATTTGCTGGGATTTGCGGAGGATAAACGCTTAAAGTCAAGAGGAAGGATAGAGTGGAGGATGCAGAGGGACTTAAGCAGGCCCATGCTGCTACCGGAGACTCCGTTCTCAGATAATTTCATCCTTTGAAACGTATAAAACCTATAGGTATAACCTTGTTCCGAAACTATTATTACCTACTTACCCTTTTAAAGCTCTAACAACAGTACCTACTCAAAGTTATTTCACTAGATATTGCCACTTATAAGGCCAATATCACAATGCTTTGCAAGAACTTGATCACGCTTATGGCATCCACAAAAAGAGTTACTGCTGTGCCTCCAGAAATCAGGAACCTTACAACACATTAAAACAAACATAGAATTTAGAATCAAGGCTTTTTAATATATAAGCCACCTTCTCAATGATGTACAAATCACATGCCTACTTCTATTAAATGAGCTGGGTGATATACTTAACTACCTAACTTAAAAGTTTCTAACAAGCACTTGTCTTACAGATACTGGCAGCATTCTATGTGAGCGGAGCGGCAGTTATCAAGGCAATATAGGGAAAACAGCTCTCTTAACCTATCACATACCGACGGATTGTCTGATGGCAGTCACAAATTTGCTAAATCGCCTCACATCTTGAGAAAATATGTACAAAATATTTTTTCTAAGAACTCACTCAGATTGAGATAAAATTTCAAAGAGGTAAGTAAGGTTATTTTTATAACTTTCAGTTTATTCTGATAAGGTTTACACTTTCAACAAAATAAGAACATTATGAATGTAATTCACAAACTCAAACCAAAAGGTTAGGTAATAATGTTGTTTTAGATTCATAGAGAAATTTTCATTTCCCGGGCTGCGTTCAGTAACAACGCCGTGTGATCGCCCGACGATCATCGTACCGTTCAGTAACAGTTCAATAGTATGTGGTCGCCCGGTGTGTAGTTACTGAACGCAGCCCTGGGGTTTTAGGGTGCATTGATGGTACATATGCTATCATTCACCCGAAGGACAATAAGGAAGTATACTTCAACTGGAAGTATAACCACTCCCTAAATGTCATGGTGGTTTGTTATTCTAAAACATTGTGAGTTATTTTATTTAATATGCTTATAAAATTTGGCTATTTGTTTTGCAGATTTGTGATCCAGATTTACGAATTTTACTTGCGAGGCATGACACACATTTGGAACTGCAGCCCTGTGAAAGAACACATGTTGCATCAAGAAATGCAGTTTTATGTATAAGTACTATTTTAATTAGTTGTATAGAGAATAGGTGTACCTATGTATAAGATGATATATTAGTTTTATATTGAATAGCTTTAAGTAGTAGTTATTGTATTGAATTAGTTTGTGAATAAGATTTAGTTTTCTGTATATCTATAATTTTTATATAGAATAGGATTATGTATAGGCATTGTATTAATTTAGTTTTATATGGAATATGTTTTGATAGATACCTTAGTTTTATATAGAATAGGGTTATGTATAGAAATAATATTCATTTAGTAGAATAAGAATTGTTCATATATATTTATTGTATTAAATTAATGATAGAATAGGTTTAATTATTCATATATTAATATTTTCACATAATCTGTAACAATTTTAGTAGATTGCCATTTTATATACATGTTTACTGTCATAATTTGTATCAGTAATTTAAGAGATTCATTTATTTGTTATTGTATGTACACTTTATAGTATTAGAATTGTGATTTGTAGTAAATAAGTCGTCTTTATTATTTAACCTATTTAAGGTAGGTTATTTACTATTGTCACAGAATATTCAATAGTAGCTATAGTATATACACTAGATTGATTATTAGTAATTTCTGCATTTACTTAACATTATAAATGTGAAAGGAAGTTTGTTTGTCACCTCTTGAACCTTGTTAAATATGTATATGATATTGTATACCTGGAATTTATCAAGTAGTAATTTGAGTCACACCTTTTACAGTAAATAAAAAGCACAATAAACAATCATTTATTAAATTAAAACTATTTGTTACACATGAAAAATTATAAAATAATATTTGGTAGTTTCTTTCCGATAATCTTCTCAGCAAAAACAACCTTCCGAAATAGTGGTACAGTTTATTAATATGCCTGATATAACTTATTTGATTAAAAATCTATTTTAAATAAGAATTGTATTATTTTTTATTAATTGGTGCAATATAATTATATAGAGATAATAACAAATACCATTATCAGTTCCCTATGTAGGCATTCAAATTCATTTATTATGATTAAGCACTAAGAAGGCACTCCAAAACGACGAACAATGATTTGAATCGATTTTGGACTATGGCAGACATGGTGGCCATGGCTGTTGCCAAACTCTTCACTGCATCTGAAAGTCTCTTCTCTGCAGCCACCCTGCGCTCCTCAATCTGCAGTGCTCTGGCAGTGGGCCCACTGCAATGGGCGAAGGTGGCAGCTTCTTTGGAAGTGGCTGTATTGTCCTCAGTTGTAACCTGAAAGCAGTATTATATACCTTTTAACCAAAGTCTTCCTCCTCATTAATATTGAGTATATGACAGATAATATTTAATTACAAGAAATATCATCCTAGTCCTATAAAATGTGAATATAATTATATACACTATTCCAAAAATCAAGATACATAACATTGTCACTTTTTGTAGGTAGCTTTACAAGACATGCCCTATAAATACAATAATAAGTTAGTGCGCTAAGTATAGGGCAGAGCATAATGAAAATCATAAGAGTAAACCTTGTAAACATACATTCAGAAAACAAATGACAAGATAGGTACTTAAATAACCTTATGAATTACTTACATCTTCACTTATCCGGGGTTTTGATGTCACCAATCCCAACAGCGTTAAGCTGGGATATGAAGGCGGCCGTAGCTTGTGGATCTGCCGAGCTTGTGGCCCAGAGACGACAAATTTTATTCGCCGGCATTCTAGAATTTTAATACGATATAATCATTGGACACATCGTCACGTGTCCAACTTTAGGTGGACAGAGATAATGTAGCCTTAGGGCGAGGCAAAGACTACAGTATATACTGGGGCGAGGTGCTTAGGGCCCTTATGGTGTAATATACTCTTGTATACTCTGAAAGATTTTAGTCCAGCAAGAAGGTATAGGTACTTTAAAGTAGCTAGTTTAAAGGAGTGATTATATTTTTGTGGTCTACTTTCTTGTATTTTGATCACAAACTTTAACTTTTATCGTTTGTTTTGTTATTATACGACGTTTTAGGTTAGGTACGAGTGTTGCCAGACTCATCTTACTAATTTTCAGCCAAAACATTTTCTAGATATAATTTCTTTTACTTTTAATTGAGCTACTTATGCCAATTTAGATCTAATGTATACTTTTACACTTAAATAATTGAAATAATACATATCTGTTATGAAAACAATGTGTAATCCAATAAGATAAAGTAGCTACTAAAAAATATCATCGGACTTTTATAACGTTCTAGTAACACTGCTTTGCGCGTTCGGTTTTTTCATTTTATTCCTTTATTTTTATGATTCACAAAGAACGCTCTAGGAAGCAAATAACAAACGGTAAATATGTTTTAACTTGACAACAATTGGAACCCTAATTTAATATTAATTAATAATTGCATTTAAAGTAACTTTAAAAATGTATCAACGCGTGGCTAAGTTGAATAAACGAAACTCTATTATCATTCACTCACGACCACCATTAAGTGTGTACTTTTTACAAAATAGCATTTTGGTGGTAATGAAACCACCGGATGATTATCGATAATCTTCTTCAAAACGTACGCACCAATTTTAGGAAATAGACCCGCTGATCGGTGGAGGTAGGCTAGGCTAGTGGTCAACCTACTATTAGATTTTTCAAGCCGCCTAGAAGGCCTCCAACTTTAACGACTGTCACAATTAAAGTGATAACCGAGACCAACGGCCGTGCCGTGCCGTCCGAAGCACGGAAACGCTCGATTTGAAATACCACTAGGCGGTCACCTATCCGGGTACCGACCACGACAGACGTAGCTTAACTTGCCGATCGATTAACAACGGCTTATCATGCTAAACCACGAGCGCTTCATTAATTCAGAGCTCATTGTTAGGGGGATAGGATCGGTAATGCGTGAGTGATGCCTCGTGTTTTACAAGCATCTATGTAGCTAGGGTAACCGCTTGTCATCATGCGGGCCGTAAGACGGTAAATCCATGCTCTCTTAAAAAAACCTCGGCGCCGCGGCGGTAACAAATGGCTCATGACTTTCCTCACGAAGTTAAAATGACCCGGTATGTAATGAGACAATAGAACATAATTTAGAAGCATTGAGCAATGTTTACATGACCGTCATTCATGTGTGGTTACGGATACTGTACCTCCTACGTAAAGGAAAATATTGTTGCATGTGGTCGTGGAAAAATAGCAATCGCCTTGGATTGAGATCGTGATGTTTTCTCGTGTTTCGCACTTTCTTGTCTACAATAAAGTGTATCGAATTGAATTGCTCTTTCTTTTTCAATTGAGTAGGTTGTTACACGGCGCTTTAGAACCTGATACCACTATAATAAACATTTCTCATCGTAGCTACATAAATTGATCGTCCAAACGGAGGCTTGTAGTGAATAATAATGTCTTTGATTAAGCAATTTTTAACCAGTATTCTGTGTTTGTATAAAGCTAGTTAAAAATACTAAAATGGTGCGTCCATGCTTGGCGAACCGAGCACGAGCCGAGCTATGAACGAGCACACTGCTAGCACGATTCGCGTAGCGTGGACGGGCTTGCGAGCCTCGAACGAGCATTCGTAGCGTGCTCGAATTAGCTCCGCCCGATTGACAGTTTTTTCACGAACAGAGGGATTCGCATCGCGCTCGTTGTAGGCTCGTTGAAGGCTCGACGCTTGAAAGCGAGCGACGAACGAATCCTGTTCGTTCGAGGCTCGGCTCGTGCTCGCTTCGCGTAGCATGGACGCACCATAACATATTATTTGCAATTATTACATAAACTGCACACTGTAAGTCTTACCGAATTCAAAGTCAAAGTCATAATCCAGTTGAGTACCTAGCAGCCCAGTTAAGAAGGTCGAAGCTTCTGAAGTTAACTTCGGAACCGGTTCCGAAGTCAGCCTTCAACTTGAACTTCCATTGAATTGATTGACTCACGGAATCACAATTTTTGAAATAGGTAGGTATATTGAATAAGTGTGCAAAAAAGTTTTTTTGCGATTTCACAGTTGGTCCTGTAATAAAAGTTGTTGTTTTTTTTTTATATAACTAAGTCGGTTAACAAGCATACGGCCCGCCTGATGGTAAGCGTTTACCGTAGCCATATGGACGCTTGCAACACAAAAAGCATTGCTCACGCGTTACCGACCTTTCCCCCCACCCCTATGAGCTCTGGCGACCTTATTGACGCGCAGGAACACAACTTTACACAACATAAAGTTATTTGGCTGCGGTATTCTGTAAGGTGGAGGTACTTCCCCAGTCGAGCTGCTCTTTGAGCGAATAAACGCTATGCTCTACCTCTCTCAAAATGAGTTTTAAAATGAAAATTTTATGAGTAACTCCTAAAACTCAAAGTAGCCCTGTATATCGAAGAGAGTTTCTAAACAATCACAATTTTATAGCTTAAGTTATAAAGTAGTCCCTAAAATACCTACTATAAAGCACTAACAGTATAATATACAAAACATTACCTTCGCCAGCTCATTATGAGCTGTAGCATAAATTTACATCATTAAGACTGTTTAGTACTACACAAAGACTGGTACTGTATTTACATGAGTACATGTCACGGTTAAAGCCTGTTTGTCGGCACTTGTTTAAATTCCTAACATATACCAACCGTTGTTGATGGAGTCCTAAGCTGAAATATGGTCAATTACTTCTACTCATTGAGTATGCATTCTGATTATATACAAAAAGACCCTGCGTGTATGTATAACCTGCACAATGAGCTATTAGTGATGTAGATAGTGGAGAAGCAAGCTCTTAATCTTATTTATATTTATAAGATATAGGCAGTAGCAGGATTAAAATGGACTTACGAAGTAACGGATAGGATAAAATGGAAAGCTTTAGAGGAGGCCTTTGTCGAAAGACAAGCTGTTGTCAATGTAAAACCAGATGACGATTTGTAATATTAATTAAGTGAAGTGTAACATTATAGTAGCATATTTTATGTTATAGAGGCATAAATAAGTGTTGAATGTTACAAACAGCAAAAGGCTTATTTTATTATATTTATATAAGATTAATAAAATCGAAAGTGATTGTGTATGTTGTGTGTGTTGTTATTCACAGCTAAACTACTAATCAGAAGATCCACACTGAGTAAAACATAACTATGTTTATCCTGAAACGCGAGTGAAGCGAGGGAGAACTGCAATCCATCAGCCATCGTGTTCCCAATTATTTGGGATCAGAATCATATGTATAATGCTCAATTCGACTTACAATAAGAATGATTTTCCTGTATTGAAGCTTTAACAGTAACATGAGCCGTTTAAGACTTATTAAACACTAATGATAGTTCCTTATTTTTGTGACAGTGATCTAAGGTGGTATTATGTAGAATGTTATTTAGTTAAATAGAGCATACAACCTTAACATGAATATACGTAAATTAATATCATGTGTACACACAGTGCACGCACAATCGTCTGTAACGTCCGAAAGATATAACTAAAGGTGAATTGTTGAAAGAATTTTAATGATAAAATAAAAATATAAAATTTGTTTAAAGTACCTCCATCGAAATTTTTGTATACACCGGCGCCATCTAGCGATAAAAACTAAAACCTCAAGGGTAAACTTTTCCATACCGCAAATAGGTTCTCGTGCGAACGACCATGCAGTAGGCCTCAAGAAACGTTACTTAACCTCGGTTACCGATCGACCTGTTCGGTCATAACTCTAAAGGTTCCTCGTAAAAAGTTACACGGTAAATACAGCCTGCCAATATTAAAAGACAGAAGTATAAACTGTGCAATATCGGTGTCTTTGTGGCTGCGGAGTTGAATATAACATGGACCTATGTTAGTAAAGTTAGTGGTCATAAAAAGTAAGTAGGAGGGGAGATTACTCTAAAACTTATGTTCAGTCACAGAATAGATAATAGTACATGTGAGTATATTAGGAGTAAGACCTTTGCTATACGATTTTTATATTTAGGCAAATACAACTTAAGAGAAGCAGCATAGCGTAATTTCGCTCAAAGAAAAACTCTCCTGGGGAAGTACCTACCTTCACCTTACAGAATACCGCAGACAAATAACTTTATGTTGTGTTCTGCGCGTGAGGAAAGTCGCTAGTACCCCGAGTGTAAAGAATTGACGTTAAATAAATGCTTACTAATGCGTTTGCATTTGTATGAGATAAATTAGTACCATGAGTATTCCGCTAGAGGCGCTGTGCCAATTCTTATAGAAAAATGTCGTAAATGCAAATGCATTAGTAAGCGTTTACTAACGTCAATTCTTTACACTCGGGGTAGGTACTGTACACCGAGTGTAAATAATTGTCACAGCGCCTCTAGCGGAATACTCATGGTACTAATTAATTTGCATGAGGTTAATTCAAAGAAAAATTGAAGAATTTATTGAATTAGTAAACGCTTACTAATGCGTTTGCATTTACGACATTTCTCTATAGGAATTAGCACAGCGCCTCTAGCGGAAAACTCGTGGTATTAATTTCTCCCATAAAAATTTCTCTCAGTCTCAGTTCTTTACACTCGGGGTACTGAGCTCACTGGGTTGGAGGGAAGGGTCGGTAACGCGTGAGCATGAGTAATGCCCCGTGTGTTGCAAGATCCATATGGCTACGGTAACCGCTTACAATGAGGCGCTCTAAACTAACACGAATTCAAATTTGGAGGAAATAGCCCTTGAATTCCCTACAGGTGTACTCGTATATAGGAAATCAGTTCGTAAGTGTAAAAAATAGCGGATCGCAGGTAAAGATAGTCTGCAATAAAATCGAATTTACTTATAAATTTAAAACAGAACCGTGTAGTCGACATTACGTAGTTTTTATTTCTTTTATTCATACGTCACTTATAATGCACCTACTTGAAGTTTCTAATCACAATACTAATTGGGAAAACGTGAACTGAACGAACTGTTTATTGTGAATCTGTTCTGAGATAATATATTGATGTGTATATCGTATGGAATACTGGAAAATGTACAATAGTGTTACAGAGATGTGTTGCTGTTGCTTGTGTTGATCCTTGTTATTGTGGGTGCTCATTAGTGTAAAAATATTGAGATGAATGAAGTTTCATATAGAAAAGAGATATATAGTTGAAACAACTGCACGGGAATTAATCTGTGCTGTGTCGCTATTGACTTCCGGAGCATCGCCGCGTTTTGGTCATTTTGGTCCCCATACCGTAGAGAAACCCGGACCGCATAACTATGTTTGTTTCTGAAGCAATTTTGATAATATTGAAAAAACTGTGGTATTTAGAACCATCGTTCTAATTTACCTGTAATTATATTATTTCTGATATTTCGTGATTCAGATAAGGGGAATGGTATTTTTATTGTACTTGTTCATCATAAATCAAAAACTACGTAACATGAAATAAAATAAAAATCTGTTAATATCCCATTTAAACTTGTAACTCGTAATTTTGGTCCATTCCGACCTCTTTCGCAATGAATATAAAACTATTTTTTTAATATTTTTTGCAATTTTTGGTCAACAATATTTAAAACTATACCCAAATCAATAGCATTAGTCATTTTTGAAATATACCACTATGACAGACGGACGGAGTGGCACCATAAGGTTTCCTTTTTACCTTTTTGGTTCGGAATCCTAATAATGTATCAAACGCTTAACGCAATTAAACCGTTGATCTGCTTAGCCCAGCTTCTCGGCCATAAATTACCGTCCATGTTAGACCTATTTACCGGGCTATAACACAGCTACCGTTGTATCTACTTTGCTTAACAGGACTATGTTACAAATAGATAAATATAGAGAGTCCGAACTTACGGTCCTTGAAATTCAATACACGACCACATATAAGGTATACGCAATCTTGAAATACTAGCATATGAATATTCCGTTTCTTTTTTTTTATACGACTTAGTCGGTAAACAAGCATACGGCCCACCTAATGGTAAGCGGTTACCGTAGCCATATGGACGCTTGCAACACACGAAGCATCGCTCACGCGTTACCGTCCTTTCCCTCCTCCCCAATGAGCTCTGGCGACCATACTCACGCGCAGGAACACAACTTTACACAACATAAAGTTATTTGGCTGCGGTATTCTGTAAGGTACTTCCCCAGACGAGCTGCTCTTTGAGCGAATAAACGCTACGCTCTACCTCTCTTCCGTGCGATCAAAAACCAAGCAAGAACACATAGATGAATTCTTACACCGTATCTTCAATATTGAACATGGTACAATATATCGCGTGATATATGTATATGGTTTACTGATCGCGTGTTAGAGTGTATATCTTACTTAGTCAGAATTATGTCATACTCCAAAGTATTTTTTTACCATTGATTAACAATAGTGTTTTATTAATTTCTTCTTAAGAAATGTAGTAGTTTTAAAAAACGTGCGTATCTTAATTTAAGACTTCTTTTATGAACCAAAAATAGTAGTTTTAATAAAGATTTCTTCGATAGAAGATTGGTTGGCTCAATAGTTTTATTATATCAATTTTATTCAAACACGACTGCGAGTGACCTTCTAGATATGTATACGAATCAATTTGGTGTAGATACGTAGTACGCTGCCATATACATTACAAGTACAGAACTTCTGTGTATATCTGTTTTGTGTATCCTTAGTCGTGTTGCGTGATTCCTCACATTTGTAAAGCAACTGCCCGGTGAGAGATAGCACGAACAAGGGCCCAGTATTGTACATACATTTTGTTTAATTAGAACAATCTTTTGAGATGTTAATTTAGATCTATTATGTTGCGTTGCGTGATTTGTGGCATTGCCTTCTTTCTGGGTCGTTAGCTGGCGGTAGGTAGGACTTGGATATCATTGATAAAAGTACGTCCAGCACGTGTAGGTTTTTTATTTTAATAGATAGTGGTTTTTAGTGGTTGATGTACAAAACATACGCAGAATAAAATATGGTTTCAACAAAAAAAAAACGATTGACCAAAATGTATTTATTTAGATTAGATAAGACCATTATAGCTAATATCCTTTATGAATACAGACAACAAACAAATGACCGTCATGGTCCTAACAAAATCACACAATGTATGGTGGATGGGTCAATGAATGCTGGTACGTATTTAGAATCATTGACCCATCTAGCTATATGCACATCACACGTCATTCCGCGGCACACCACACCACGTCCTGACCACAGAATTGAGATATTTGCATAGCTGTCTAACCTCAGTCGTAAAATAACCCTGGTCACAAAACCCAAGTGACTATAAATTATATTGACTATAAATGACCAAAATATTACAATAAGTAAGACACGAAGCGCAACGTTTTCTATTCCGAGTCGTTATGACATCATAATACGTCCCATAAATTTTGAAGACGAGTAATATACACCACAATAAATATTAACCCGAAGTGGTGATTTACCCGGGCATTCCGGGACGGTTACTGAACGAGAGGGCGGTAATGGTCTACTCTCACTAAAGTTACTTAGTTGCTGTTAAAAGGATTGAAAATTTTATAGGAGCATTGTAAGAGCTTTTATGTTATTAAGATAGTCGTATTCTGATAAGGACGTTTTAGAAAAAACAATTGAATTTAAAATCAAAAATATGATCGTTCGTTAGTCTGATACATTTAATAACGGATAGCAACAAATGCAACTATGTAGTTTATGGATAAAACAGAGAAGAGTACGTATCTGCGTAGATATTTACAATGAGATAAAATAGTTGAGAGTGAAGTGAATTGTGACTGGAGAAATATTGAAGTGAGATAAAATACACTGCATTCCGAATGAGTTGATAAAAAGGATATTTATTACTTGTTTGTTACATGAGTTATAACAGTAGCAGGGAGAACAAAAGAAGACATTGATTTTCAAAATAAATTACGAGTTCGTATTCGGATATAATTCGAAATCCAAAAAAAAACAGCCAACATTCCACTTTAAAAATACATACATATCCAAAAAAGCAATCAAGCTAACTCGTCGGCAAGATATTTCGCCGTCATTCAATTGAAATAATACGAATCCATTTAAGGGAGAAGCGAAACAGAGTGTTGAATTCCAAAGGCGTATCGTTTGACCTATCTTAATGGATTCCACTTCGCTATAGGCACCAAAAATCTTAAGGAAAGAGAACAATAGTTAGCTATCAAGCGCTTTACAGCATAAACTAACACAAAAATAAGATGAGTATAATTTTAAAGTTTGTAAAACAATACAATATTATTCTTCTTTAGAATGTATCATTATTGTTAGATAGGGATCTGTCATCTGTCTTTATAGAATTTTCTATGCTGTCTCCATTTGCAGACAATATTATCTTTAATAAACATCAATATACTAGTGAAACCATCTATACGTTGTTGCCTATTGTTATATTTTGATAGCTATATAGATATGCAATCAATATTTTACTTACATACAAAGATTATATCGAAAAGAAACAAACGTGGAGTAACATGAAGATTGAAGAGCTTCAAGCGCTATAAAAGCAAAACACGATATTCAGACGATTCTCACTATTAGAAACTAATAAATATTTAAATTTCGAATTCAAAGTGGGGAATAAAAATATACGATAGCTCGTATCCCGCCGTAAACATCGTGGCTGTAAGTTACCCCAGAAAGGGCGCATATCGTTTTATGGTCGGATCTCGGTGGGTTCCAGATAAATCTGTGGTATCGTGAATTAGCCGATAGCCAATCGGAGCAGTAATAACAAAAGCGCTGAACGCGCTGAGCTTTGTTCATTTATAGATTTGCGTGGGAAATATTATTTGTAACCGCCTTTATAGGGCGCATTATCTAAGAAAAACTAACTTTATTGTGTACCCTAAGATATTTTTGATATACTAATGGCCTACCTTTGAATAATATTTTTTTCTTTCAATTGAAAATAAAATAAAGAGGTAAATTAAAATACAATACCAAAATATACATAAAAGTAGGTATGGAAAAAAATAACAATATAATAGTCTGACATTATATCAAAAATACAGCACCATAGGTGACCTATACAATACAAAAAAACCTGCCAAGTGCGAGTCAGACTCGTGCACCAAGGGTTCCGTACAAACCTGTAGGTATATAAGTAAATGGTAGTATAGACCTGAGTATTTGATATGAATTTCAATTTATGACGTATTAAAAAAAACTACTTACTAGATCTCGTCCAAACCAATTTTCGGTGGAAGTTTGCATCGTAATGTACATCATGTATTTTTATAGATTTAATTCTCTTATTTTAGTAGTTACAGGGGGGGCACATTTTACCACTTTCGAAGTGTCTCTCGCGCAAACTATTCAGTTTAGAAAAAAAAAAAATAGAAAACTGAATTTTATTTTTGAAGACCTATCCATAGACAAACCCACACTTATGGGTTTTATTAAAAAAAAAAGTTTCAGTTTCAGTTCTAAGTATGGGGAACCTTTTGTATTTTTGTGTGAAAATCTTAATGCGGTTCACAGAATACATCTACTTACCATGTTTCAACATTATAGTTCTTATAGTTTCGGAAAAAAGTGGCTGTGACATACGGACGGACAGACAGACAGACAGACAGACATGACGAATCTATAAGCCGAACACTCCGGTGTACATCTCCCGCCTTCACTACACCACTAAGGCGGAGGACATTGTGGAGTACGTACGCCAAAAAATCAAGTACACGCCGAGGGTGCAGCTGCTGGAATCGAGCCGCAACGTCAACTTCAAGGCGTTCGTGGTGCGAGTTCCAACATGTATTCTGCACCTCGTCATGGAAGAGGACTTTTGGCTGCAGGACGTGGTATTCCGTCGGTTTCGCGGACAAGTACCACACGTTCGCGCTAAGACGTAGTGCTTTTAGTGTTTACTAACGTGTTTATATTAACAAAAAATGTTTTATTATAATATTTATGTTAGTTTGTAAGGTATATATCTATGGGCCCTAGTAGCCTGATAATAAACGAATTATTATTATTATAAGGGTTCCGTTTTTTGCCATTTGGCTACGGAACCCTAAAAAGATATTAGAATAAAAACAAAGGAGATGGCATTTTTTGGCATTACAAATTATGGAAAGGTACAGAATTCGGAGCTATTTAAAAAAAAAGTGCTTATTTTATAATATAGATAGCCAGATTAACTTTATTATTGACAATGGGGATAAAATGTCGTTAAAAATTAGTAATTTGATTTGATTAGTAACAGTCCGGTAGTCCGGTACCAGTGTTTGTTTCTAAGGCCGTGGATACAAGGCTTTTTGCCTTGTCATATTTATTATGATAGTGTTGTCATTGAAAAATATAAAATAAATTATTAATAAATTGATTTACATAATGTTTTGATTGCTAGTGTATAAAAATAAAAATAAAAAACAGTTTACGACGATGAGATATAGCTAAGAAATGGAATACAATTTGTTTATTTATTTCTTTTCAACTTAAAATGTTTCGATTTTGTTTAGAAATAGAAACTAGCAACACTAAAACCCATGAATATGTTTAGTTCAAGATGTCTCAAAAAGTCCATGAGGAGTTTTAGTACAATGACAACCATTGTAGTAAAACATGACTGGGAACTATAATGTAACTTGACATTGGCAGAAATAAGTACTAATTTGGATGTGGTTGGACGAGCTGATTTTGTAAGTGTAACCGTAAAATGATAACTTAACATTTTCCCCGGCTATCATATAGTGTATTTTACGGGGCAGAATTAAATCTAGACATGAAGGAAGAAAAATATACTTTGTTTGTTTTTTGATTGACAGCTCTCTAAGCGAAGCTATAAAGCAATACCTACTGTTGCAATTGCATTGTTAGACGTAGGACAGTAGGATGCTGTGCTCATATCATGTCAATCATCTGGTACTTGGCATGGGCACGGCATCAAGACAGCCTGTCTCCCCCTGCACCTTTCTTTGATGATATTTTACTAATATATGATGATGATGAGCATGAATAAAATATTATGATTAACTAAATACTGATTTTTTATTGTAGCTACAATAATCCTGTCATCCTTAATTACCTACTTATCCTTAATAATATTATAAGCTTCGATTGTCGATAAGTAAGTTTGTAACTTTCCTGTGTAGTAGACTTAACCTATATGATCAGCGAGAACATCATTGAGCAAAACAAACTTCAACAAGTACCTAGTTATCCTTTTTCAAGTATAAAAGCAACATTTTACAAAGCATAATTGGTAATATGTTATGCATAAAATAAATATTTATGCATTAAAATAGTCATAGAGGTAAAAAACCGATTAAAGTTAAAGCATTGATGCACTTAACCTCACTTTTACAAAAAATAAGATTTCTCTTTAACCCCATTGTATTTTTTTTATTTTTTTTTTTAATAAAACCTCATAATATTCGCTATCAAACCACGCCACTTTTATTTCTGTACAAATTAAAAAAGTTTAATGCCAGCGTTCTATGGACTTCTGCCATTCTCCTTTGGAACATGCCGACGTAAACGTTAACATTCTGACTTGCAACTCAGCAGACAGTAGGTACGTCGAATCACATCTGCAACTACGAAGTAATGACAGCTCACTGTCTGCAACCCGATCCAATTTCTTTTTCATTGACGTTTATATATTTTACCACTTTGTTTTGATTTTTGCATTTTCAACATTACTTAGTCGTCTTATGGCTGATTTTCATCGGCTCGCGGATAGGACGGGCGTCCTATAAATATTTTACATTATGTAAAAAATATAAATCCAGGAACTGCGAGTCAATTTGGTTCTAAATTATAACAGTTTGTGTGTATTAAAAAATAGATGTCTACACTAGCAATAATAACTAATCTGACAAATGGTGGCATATAGGCATGTCAAAATGCGTACAACCTGACACTTGGCTTGCACGTTTTGATTCACAGTAATGTGTTAACCGTGTAGCCACTGATTTTATGCCTCAACCTTTGCCTCAACACTTCTGTCTTGGTTCTCCACAGACGGTGTAAATTTAATAAGTTTTGAATTGAGGATGCACTTGAGTATAAATGATTTCGCTGTAGGTGTCAGATGTTTAATGTTTTATTTTGTATTTCTTAAGGTTGTATATAATTTTAAAAATCTTGTTGGTCTATGTATGAGGCTTGAGGTTGGAAAATGATTGTTAGTGTTTATAGTTATTGGTTTCTATTTTTTAAACATCAACAGCTCATTTATTTAAGAAGCTTGCAGCTTCAGTGACAATAGGCGTGCATTTGTAATTAACTCTCTGGAATTTGGCATTTTAAAGAAGAACTTTTACCTAGAATGCTAAAAATAAGAATGTCGATTTTTTTTTTTGTATAACTCTGACTCATAAATGTAGAAGCCACCTTGATGTGCGAGGTAACCTTTCCCAACACATTTTCAAGTTTAATTCGAACAATTTCTGAGAATTCTTCGTGGGTAGACCCATTACCATTATGGTGCTTTTCCACCAGATGTGCTATGCTACGTTGCTATTGATGCGTTTGATATCCACCAATCATATTCATTGGTGCACATAGCTTAGCACTGGTGGAAACGGATTCAACTAAGATATGTTTTTTATATGAAAGGATGCGTGCTATGGATGTGTGCTTGGATGCGTGCTATGGATGCGTGCTATGGATGTGTGCTATGGATGCGTGCTATGAATGGTCTTGAGTGGTGTAGCTATGTACAGAGCAGAGTACCTACAGTGAGCTACGCATCTTCCTCGCGCAGCTACTTTGCGGCGGCGCATCTTCATAGCATATCTTATTCGCACCTCTACATAGCTTAGTATCAGTGGAAACGGTCACATAGTTTCACAGCTTAGCTATTACATCTTCGCAGCATATAGCACATCTCTGTTGGAAAAGCAGCCTCAGGGTTATAATAAGACATAAAGGTAGGTAAGCTGAGTATACTAAATACATTGTATAAAACTGGCTTGGTTGGCTCTCTATTAGGTGCAGCGCATACGACAGACCGCACTTCGCCGCACTTTTTAGTCTGTGAAAATATAAACTATATAATTCTAAGCAGTAACGCACACGGCGCGCAATAAATCCCAACCCTTTGTTTTACACAGACTTTCTGTGTGCTTCAGACTCCTTCGCACAAAAAGTGCGTCGTCTGCGCTGCCCATTAGTTGCATTGCACCCCTGATGACTTAAAAAATATATTTTTTATTAACTTTTTTTTTATTAGGGTATTAAAACAAATAGAGATCCTATTTTTTTTATTTAATTCTAAAATTAATTTTCCACGCCACTGCCTTTAAAAAATATATATCCAATTTATTTGTATGTACACGTTTTAATTAAGAGTAGTTTTAAACAGTTTGTTTTTTACTATGTATAGGCATGTGCTGATACACAATCTTACTGGTCAGTGAGGGTGGTAAGCATACAAAGCCTAGAAGGAACTAAATAAATAAATAAATATCCTGGGGCATTCTTCACACACGGTCACCTGATCCGAAACTAAGCAGAGCTTGTACTATCGAAACCAGATAACTGATATAATACATATACTACTTTTTGTTTGTAAATACATACTTAATATACATAATTACAACCAGACTCAGGACATACAGACATGTTCATGCACACAAATGTATGTCCTGTGCGGGAATCGAACCCACCACCTGCGGCGCAATAGGTGGAATCTTTACCAGACTCTTAACCAACTGCGCCAACTGACCCGTCAAAGCCAAGCGGCTCTCAAGCGCAGCGTGCTTAGCGACAGATTCTCAACTTGTGGGTGGTAGCCAGCCAAGTGATTAATACGAAGTACCCAGGATATTTTTGAGGAAGCAGCCAGGCTATGCCGGACTTATACCGGCTAAAACCCCAGGGTGGTCGGCATCTGCGCTATAGAGTTTATGTATATATATAAACTCACTCCTACACCATCGTTTTAAAGTCCATCGACGTCTTAACTAGGTACTATTACAAGATAAACGCTTGCATGTAATTATATATGTGAAATATAAAGTATGTGATAAAATATACATTTTACGAGTGTGTAAGAGTGCGCGCCTGCGCGGGCGTATAGGATGAAAGGTGATGATGAACCTTTTAGTAGCAGCTCGATAAGTTTGGTCTAGTTCATGAGGGGTCAGCGTTGTTTCATACAGTATGAAATTATGCACTCATTTTATCGTCAAATAAATAAATATATTTTTTGTAACATTTAGTAAGATTCTAAAGATTTTCTGAAATAATCGCTATCATTTTTCTCTCTCTGTTTGTTGTTATGTTTCATGATTTTTGTGGGTACAATAAAGATTTATAACTAAAAATAAATTAGTCAAACTGGCAGAAAATATCTGAAATAGAAGGACCTATGTCCAGCTGTAGACTAATGATGATAATGGCCCTGATTCTGTTGTTTACAACTAAACTAATTTTAATCTCACTATGTCTCTTTCTAACAAAGAATACAAGAAAAGGATGTAAGAAATTTAGTCCTGTCAAATTAGTCCAATGCTTGTTTTCAATATAAGTTTAGTCGCCATCTATCGCGTTTACGCCTAAATACGCGCAAAATAAGACGGCAAAGACTAATTTGACAACTTTAAATATGTTCTATCCTTTTTCAATAATGTTTGTAAGAAAGAGATGAGATGTGACTAAAATTAGTTTAGTGCGATTTACAACAGAATCGGCACCAATACAAGTGTTTTTATAGCTTTTAAATATCATGTGCTGTATTTGTAGAGATCAAATTCACATCTATTTTTCAACTGCAAAGACGTCTAGATTCCGCGCTATAAGATATGTAAAATGAACGTTTATTTGTTCAAAACACCATACAACATTCAAAATTAGAACACGCTTATGCTTCAACCTTAGAGCTGTTCATCTTAAAAGCGCGCGGGCCTGAACTCGCGCGCCGCTCCATCTCTTCACACCTAAGAATTCAATTAATCTCAACGCACCCGCATCACTGGCCACAAGATTCGTGACTCGTAATTACTTTTTATTATATAAGAGAAAAAAACGAATAAATCCATTCCACACTCCCCCGCTTGTTTACGATAAATAAAAAGAAAAATCTTTAACCGAGTAACGGGTCTAGAGAACAATGAACGATGATATAGGGTTTTCTAGAAACGAGAACCAAAAGAGTGGAATATCTTGATATTCTATTTTTAACATAGAGTGCCGTCAAGACAAAAGCGATAACCAGCAGTAAATTACGAACGAGATTTACGCGCTCCATTCTTCACACGGAAATTAATCTTCACGATCGCCTACAGATATTTTCATATTACTCAAAAGAATCCCATTTATTCGATGTTACCCGACTTCTCATATTTCTCCGGGAATAACAAAGGATTCGCGGGATCAAGGTATGACCTCTGGGAGAGCGAGTTGTGCAAGAAGTAAAAAACTACGCGCACGAGCACGCAAATGAAATCGAAATAACGTAACGTCCAGACCTGGGCAAGGTCTCGCGGAATGAGATACGGCCTTTTGATTAGCCATTGTCGAGATGCCGACCCGTGGAGTCGCCTTACCGGCACCAACTTTGATCCTTGCAGCCGGATTATATTTGTCCAAATGATCTCATTTTTTTCTAGTGGCAATAAAAACACGCAAGGAATATTATGCGGCCAATGAGCCGCCTATTTGCATAATGCTATTCATATTATCTATTTATATTAGATTTTTTATTATGAAACATTTATTGACATTCCTCTAGGTCTGTGAATTAATCAATATTGTATAATAATAAAATATCAATGAATTTATAATTCTTAAAAAAAGTAATTTCACTTTTAACGACCGTAATTAAACATTCAAACTGATTTGACTGGTTTATTTTCCGAGGATTTCCAACGTTACGTGCGCATTTATAGCCACCTAATGATATTTAAAAAAGGGTCGGTTATAAATCACGCTTTGGCCCCGAAAAGTAGCAAACTTCCTTCTGTAATTACATGCAAGACGGTGGACGGCGTGGGGCTCACCCCCACACGTCACGCGATCTAAAGCTTTCTCACAACAAATAAGTCTCCTCGTAGCCGACTGCTCTACGTTCAACTTACAATCGAATTTACGAATACTCATCGAAGTTGAACCGTGAAGACGATCTTATTTAACTTTCAGATAAAGTTTTCTCGTTCGATATTTACATACATTAGCATCGTCGTTTTATAGGAGTATATTTGAAATATCGAATACTACTCTCAAGTTTTTAAAGGGACATAATCCAGTCGTTACAAAAAGTCGACACACGAGCTATGGTATAAAACGTGCAATAAGAATAGCGGGTGGTATACATGTATACGTATCCATATGTGGGTTGTATAGGGCTAAGGTTGGCTAGGCTAGCTAGGGCGGACTGGCCACGGCCGTGCCGGTGGGGACTGGAGTCCGCAGCTCGGTAGCCGCGGCCGGTTCTCAATTCTCGCCACTCTAGTACCGCACGAGCGCAGTAACCCAACGGACGCGCCGGCACCAAAGGCGCGCGCACACTACCGCGAACTATCACCATCAAACTTTTGTTGTGTTTACTGACTACATACAGTTCGTAGTGATCAAAGACGGAATTGTGAGCGTGTTGACAGTTTGAGGGGTGAGGGGGAAGTTTTGGCGGGAGACTGGAGTCTGGAGGGAAAGTGTACCAGACTGTCGCGAGCGCCCTCTTTACATAAGCTGATAACTGGAGGCTTTTCGTAATTGTTGCGTGAATACAGTAAGTACTATTCGATTTTGTTTCTTATCGTATTGTTTCTTTATTGTTTTCAATGCTTGGGCAGGCTAGTTTTGTATACTGATTAGGTAGATCTATAGCTGATTATATACATAGTTGAAGCTTTCATGTTAGAATTGTAGGAATAAATTTCAGGAAATTAATAATATTCCTGAAATCTTTACTAACATAAAATAACTAATTCGAAAGAAAATAAATATGTATTTTATTCTGAAAATAAACATTTTTAAAGTCTAAAGTATACGAGCTACGTTATCGAGCTTTGTTTACTTATCATTTGTGCTGTATAACTTTATTTTAACTTGAACATAACCAAACATTTGAGTGTGCTTTGCGCATGTCTCGTTTACTTATACTTACTGTAGGTATGACAACTTATCTCAAATTGTCAGAGGATAAACGTCTTATCAGCTTATAAACATAACTTTAAGTTGACAGCAAGTTTTTTATATCAATGATAGTGATAAGGGTAACGCAGCATTTATTACATTTATGAAAGCTATTTTTGGGGGCCAAGTCTGCTATTATGACATTCTGACACGAACTCATTACATCTACATTGAGAATTGCATTGCTATTGAGCCAATGAGTATTGTCTTCTAAATTCATAATGGTGTTTTGACGCTATTGAATTAGTAGAATACCAATACTGAAAAATGTGATCTCACCACTGATTGTTCATTGGAACACAACTGTTAGAGCAGACTTGTGCCCCAGGTTAAATAAAAGGTTATTGGAAAATTCACACCGAAGAAAACTCAAACATTTACGGACTTAAAGATAAACATAGCTATATCTAGAAGTAAGATATTTAACTAAGGAGTTCCTTATATAACGTAAATGAGCATTGAGAATGGATTTCCAAAATCAACCCTTAAGAGGTAAAATATGGTATTGAGGGTAAAGCTATTTGAGTATAAAAACGGTACCATAAATTACATAAATTGGTTATACTTAATAGTAAAACAGCTATAATAGATATACAATCGGGATAAAAAGTGTTTTCAGAGCGTGAATTTTGTTATGAGTAGTTTGTTCCTGATATACAATATAGTAGACCTAGTAACAGAAAGCACCGATTAGAAGTGAATAATATAAGCCAATTGATTAAGGAAAATGTTTAACTCTAGCCGCAGTTTAAATTCACAGTCTAATTTGGTAGTTTATACCATTCAAACAATAATTGACAGAAAACATTCTAGATAATGTAGTCTTAGTTTTACCTAAATAAAATATTGAGTATTTATTTGCCACGGACTATTTATGTGTCCCTTAGCATTTATAATTCACGTTAAGAGATTAATTATAATTATAATAAGGCTTATAATCTTCCATCCGCAGTTTAACGTTCCCCGGATGCTAAAAGAAAAGTTTCACTAATACTGAAATTCAACTTTATTATCATAAAAATACCAACGCATTTTCTACTGACAACAATCCTCACTTGAAATTCCTGTCAACAAATCACACAGCAGAATCCGTCTACAACGTGTCACAATGATGTATAGCATTCACATAACTTAGCGACGAATTAAGTCAATAAGAACATTGGGATGCGTACAGTGATCGAGTTAAGCCAATTCTGACGCTGATCGTGGCAGACACCGGCCTATCTAAACGGCTTATCTTCGTTCACTTATCACCACAATGGGCTGGCTCGTCCCTGCCACTCGTTAGCGACAGTGGTCTTGTATCCCTTAATGGTGTGTCGTGGTCGTGATGCCTTTCAGGGATCTGTAGCGATACACGTGTGACGTTTTATGTTTATGTTGGACTAGCTGTTCCCCGCGTTTTCACCCACGTTCCCGGGATAAAATTAACTATAATACTCTGGGATGATGTAGATTAGTGAAATTTTTGAATTGCAGTGGTAGTTCCAGAAATTAGCCCGTTTAAACAAACAAAAAAGAGTTTCCGCTTTATTATGTTTATGTTGGATTTGTAGAGTTGTTTTGAGGATGTGGAGGACTTGTAAAGAATAAATTTTAAATTTGGTACTGATAAGGTGTTAATTGTTTTGTGACCACTGATTTGGAAATCAAATCTCAACCGTTAAGGGCGCAAAAAATTTTTTTTTATGCATGTCGGTAAATAAGCATACGGCCCGCCTCATAGTAAGCGGTTACCGCAGCCATGTGGACGCTTGCAGCATACGAAGCATTCACGCGTTACCGACGAGGGTCGGTTGGGGAGGCCCAATGAGCTCTGGCGACCTTACTCACGAGCAGGAACACAACATTGCGTTATTTGGCTGCGGTATTCTGTAAGATGGAGGATCCCCAGTCCGCTATTTGAGCGAATAAAAGTTATGCTCTAGCTCTCTTAAAACAATACTTATTTCCAAGCAATAAAATTAATCTGCATAGGTACTCAAAGATACTTTTATGACTAGGTAATAGAAAAAACTGCGTACACGCAACGCGTTGAAGTCTTTTGTATGCGCATGCGTAGACGCAGCTTCGTAGCCATAATGACAGTTTTAAAAGGATGTTCCATTTATTTTATTATTGTCGAGTTATTATTTACTTACGGATGTTGTAATAATATAGGATTTGCTTAATTGGTACAAAAAATATTTCAATGGGTAATTATTATTTATCGAGATGAAACTTCTGGCTTGCGTTGGTTCAACCAAAGGTATAATTAACTACCTATCAACCGTGGTTTCACTCGCATTCCCGGTATAATAAACTTCTACCTGTATTTCAAATGTCATCGTGATCTATGTCCTTCTCCTAATCATAGGCTATCCGTGTGCAAAACTTCATGATGATCGATTGAGTAGTTTATGCGTAAAAGCGTAAAAAATTGATAATTTTGGTGAAATATTATGGTGGTTCATATAACTTAGTATTCAAGGGAGTTTTCCACAAAACCTTTACGCCACGATGTCGTAACTTTTATAAGAATCGTGGGGTATAACCAAAGCCCACACCATAGACAATATAAACAAAGCCGATATCGTCCTATTATAGAAAAGTTATGAGCTACTTAAGCGGCCAATTACAATGGAGTATTGCTTAGTTAACTAGGTTCCAGTTTATGCTTTGTTATGGAGTACATAAAATACGCCTGTCGGTGCCTGTATTGAGAACGAAGATGAGATCTTGACAGTTTTGTGTATTAAAGGTTTAAACGGGTTTGGATGTCTGACCCTTGCCGAATATGGACGCTTAATTATAAGAAAGAAGACCCGATATATTACTAAAAGCACTGTATGTATGCGTACGAAACGGCCAAGCCACATATTTTGACTACAGTGTTTAGAGTTTGCGAAGTTAGGGCTTGTAGAGTGAGGGCGTGTAGAGTTATAAGCTTGGCTCTACGTGAGATCTGATAACTTTTTGACAGTGCGCGCCATGGTCTCGTATTGGCAACATTTTAAATGAAAATGTTTTTGATGGGATATTAAATTTAGTTTCTGGAAACTTAAAAAAACGGTATAGCTGCATCTATTTATAATAAAATCTTGTAAGGTAGAGTCTCACTAATCCGGCCTAAATTAGCCATAAGCTACCTTTTCAGCTAGTAAAATGTTAAGCTAGACTTATTTTGTATGTAAAATCAACACATACAATTCAAAATCAATAAAAATAAAAACCGGCCAAGAGTCTGTGTCTGACTCGCGCACAGCCGGGTCCGACCTTCCTCTTAGACATATAATTTCTTAGTTTGGGTCATAACTGTAGAAAAAAAACGGACCGCATAACTAAATTTGTTTGACATTTAATCGCCACAAACATACTAACATATTATTATAAAAGTAAAACTATTCCTATGAATTAATCACAATTTACAACTAACGCCAAATTGCGTTGACCTTTAGGTAGGGCACTGGTTGCGTAAGAGTCTGTATTGATCAATTTCCTAGCCAAAAAATATGGTCCTAACGCCCTAATTTCAACGCAAACGTGTTTTGACGTAATAAAGATTAACCTCAAGATTGTGGTCAGTGTGACCTTAAAAGAAAAAGTAGGTTCTTGGTAGTAGGTTCTTAGTAGTAGGTAGGTAGTAGGTAGTTTTGTATACGGTTTTTTATACGATGAAGACGGTAAACAAGCATACAGCCCGCCTGATGGTAAGCGGTTACCATAGCCATATGGACGCTTGCAACACACGGGGCGGGGCACCTTCGCCGATGAGCTCTGGCGACCTTACTAACACGCAGGACCACAACATAAAGTTATTGGACTCCGGTATTCTGTAAGGTGGAGGTACTTCCCCAGTCGTCTCATGCTCTACCAATCTATGGATGTATAAAAATAAATTTTTACATTTAAAAAAAATATTACATACGCCCTGATTTCACTAAGATTCCAGATGCTTCTGCATGGAAAAACAAAATTATATACCAGTAATTTGTTGTAAAATTATTATTCAATAAAGATCAATCCCCAGATTGTGATTACTATAACCTTATTTTTTGTTATTATTTGCGGCAAAAGGACTGGTGGTCAAAGCTAACTAACTAATAGTACTAGATCTGGGTCGTAGGTTTGTAACGTGCTTTCCATTATTCATGTCCAATTGTTTCGTTGACGGAAAATCGTTAGTGCTGTTGGTGACTCATTAAAGAAATTCAACCAGTTTAAACTGACCACTGATTTGATTTCATTCACTGATAAGACATTAAGCTGGAATGTTGTCCTATAACTATTTTGCACTAAAGGATATCCGCTTGGAATTCTGGGCGCCTGGTAATTAAGATAGAAATTATTTAAATGTATTACAATATAAATTTAATTAATTCATCAATAATGTCTGGCACGTCAATAAATTGAATTACTAAGAACTAGTAGCGCTCCAAGCTTGAAGCGCTCGTGGTGGAGCTTAATTAGCCAGGATGGGTGACCGCCTGGTGGTATTTCACTCAAGCGTTTTCCGTGCCTCGGAAGGCACGCTAAGCCGTTGGTCGCGGCATAGTCGTTAAGTTAGTTAGAGTCCAACGAGGAAACTCCAACAGCGGGTTGACCACAAGCTTACCTCCACCAATCCGCAGTGGGCAAGCGTGGTGGAGTATCTGCCATCTCTTTCACCCTCATTTGTAAAAAGAGGCCTGTGCTCAGCAGGGGGACATTGTGGGCTGATGATGATGAAGAACCAGTATCTCATATTATTAATCAACCAGCTCTTATTTCAATTTAACTCCGACTAAACTCAACCTAATAAAGTCAAAAAGCTAGTTAGAAAAACGTGCGTTTGATAGAAAATCAACTCGGTCTGTGTAACGTTGAGTCACTAGGTAATTGGTTCACAAAATTATCTATTTCAGTAATGCCAAAAAAAACACTACTAAAGAGTCTCAACTAAAAAGAGTTTTTTTCTATAGATTCTCTCGTGGCTTTTAATAATTACCAGTAAAGCTGCAAGAGCAGTTTTGTGCTATAAATAGAATAAATGAAAGTTCAATGGAGCTGCCGTATATGTTTTAAGAGAGCTTTGCAGGAGTAAGAGATCCGGTAATAAAAATCCGGTTAAACATTTTTTGCACTTTTTGCAATTAAAATGTCTTAAATTCAATTTCCTTTTTTTCAAATATTAGTATAGATTTTTTATTAACAAATTGCTATCTATATATATACAAAATTTCCTCAAGTCTGCCACTGCTGCCGATTAACGGATAGGTTCCCAGAAGGCTGGCAGCGTTTTCTCTTTGGATAGCCAAGTCTCCGGAATATCCTTTTGATAGGAAGTCTCTGGTCTCCGGAGGCCTCGATCAATTTTGATGACAAACTGCGGGCAAAACGGCGAGCTTTGGACCGTGATCGGTGAGTCGGTCCCATGATCTCGACGGCAAAAAATAGGCGTAAAAACCGTAAATGGCTTATTTTTTTTATTATTCGCACAGTTCCTTCATTTATATTAATTATACAGTAGACGTATATTTAAATGCGATGCGACATACGTCCTCACGCGCCCTTGAATTTTAAATAAACTTGTTTTTGTTACGTACGGTTTCATTGAAACGACCATCGATTTCAATATAATCGACTGAAGTAACTCACAATCGTTTCCAAACAAATAATACACCATTATGTTGCAATTCGTATTATTTTTTGATCAATTACTTAAAGTATTCAATTCACTCTAAATTCAATGTATGTTTTTTGTTCTGAGGGTGTATGAAGGTCAGGAATGACAATCGATGGCGTCACTTGAATCAACCCTTTCAATGATTGCTTTGTGTTTTTGGTAAATTTAATTTAATTAAATATTAGTTTCTTAAACATAATAAACTAAGTTTCACTCAGTGGCTTTCGTGGGGACCGTATCTTTTCCCGGTATAAATTTTTAATTTTTGTCATTTTAGGGTATATGTTATTTTTATCTATCTATGTACCAAATGTATTCAGCTGTTATGGACTAGTTATGAACTGGTATTACTTTTATCTTACGCACTGAAAAAAAGGTTCTACAAAACTAGTTATGTAAGTTGCCGTTTTGTTGTCGGGAAACTAACTTTAGTTAAATTTTATCGCATATCTCTTTGATTTAATCAAATAATTTGGTAATGAACCAAAACTAGTTTTGTTACTGGTTTTTAGTTCGCAAGTCACTCTGTTTAGGTTATTGGTAGTCAAATTTTGTGTTACTGTTAAATATATTTTTCACACATAGACAAACTTTCACATTTAGGTATACCTAATATGACATTAGGATAATGGGAAGTGGGTTTCAAAACACACTACTACTTGACTCGTCTATACAAAGTTTTCTGCGTTCTGTTAAATCTTATAAGTATGATCCTCATATTCTAAACCCAATGAATACTGGTCTGAATATCCCAATTCAACTGGTAATTTACCTACATAAATAATAAAATTGAGGTATGTAACTTGGTAAAAGTTGTCCAGTATGTTGAATATAACAATCGATAGGATGACGTTAAAGATATATATTTAACTGAGGCCTGTATTTAAGAATGAGAATCAAAACTTAAGCCACGTCTCGAGATTAGATTGTGTTAATCAAAAATAAACATTATGTCAAAGGTCCAGCTTCCAAATTCAATTGATTTAATCTCGACTTAAATTTATCGTATTTTCACATCAAAACTCAAGATAAAAAGCCCTGATAAATAAATAAATAATAATAAATAAATATCCTGGGACATTCCTCACACACGGTCATCTGATCCCAAACTAAGCAGAGTTTGTACTATGGAATCCAAATAACTGATATAATACATATACTACTTTTTGTTTGTAAATACATACTTAATATACATAATTACACCCAGACTCAGGACATACAGACATGTTCATGCACACAAATGCATGTCCTGTGTGGGAATCGAACCCACGACCTGCGGCGCGTAAGGTGAATCTTAACCAACTGCGCCAACTGGCCCGTCACTTACACACCGTAAGGCACTTAAGAACGTTCCAGTTGACTCTAACGCCATTTACAAATACTCTAATACTGAGAAAACTCCGGCAAAAAACTCAGCAAGACTCTGAAGAAATTCACTGTGAAAATTTGACTGTATTAAAACAGTAAATGGGCTAAAAGGTTAAAGAATTTACGATTCCAGCGAAGCGGTGGGTACGATAGTATCAGCATGTCTGGTCAATCACATACATTTTATAATTAGTGTAGAATTCACACGTAAAGATGTCGCTACAGACATCGTATGGACGGATTGAAAATTAATTCTTAGTCAAAACGCTATTAAATCACTTTTTATTGAGATTTATTGCAAAGGAATACAATTTGATAATAATAATTTAATTTAATTATTTTTTTAAACTCGTATTTTCAATATTTGCAATTTATTTAATTTTATTTAAATCTTTCGACCTTACATAGATGGCCTTACCGTCGATTATTTTTATTTCTTTTTATCGTCTAGGATTAAACAATCAAATAATAATAAAATAAATCTAATATTAACCTGTTTCTAATAAGCAGAGACTTCAACGGTAAATAAATATAGTCTAAATATTTTGAAATCTACAACGATTATTTTTAAAAGTACAATGGGCAGTTTCGTACCAATTGTATTTCATTTGTTTTTATGGGCTTAAGTCTGTATCTAGCTAGTGCAGGAAAACGTATAGTGGTTTCATTTATTCAACAAAATATCAAATAAGAACAATTATTAAGTCTTTTGTGGTCAAAAGGATTAAAGCCATTCGTAAATCACCGACCCTGCTCACAAAATTTATGGAGGATCGGATGAGTAATTTGACCTGTAGTGGAGAACAGCCGGTTATCTGGACATACATACGAAAGCATTTTTGTCCAAGCTGAAATGGAAACTCTTCGCTTGCTCGGTATTAAAGTGATTTTTAAAACATATAGAAGATTAAGATATTGCTATCTTGACCTATTTTTAATCGTTCCCTAATCAGGGCCGGCAATAGCCTATATAGCGCCGGGTCAGGCCTCTGTCACTTGCCTATATCTACCGCGATAAGTTCTACAGCTCGCTTCGAGTTGGGCTCGACTAAACTGTCGGGGCCACCACGCGCTTGCGAGCACACTGTACGCAATTGTGTCGGAGCCAAAATCAGAATGCGTGATTATTTTTTTTCTTGTGCGATGTTAACCTACGAAATATATTTATATATCAATTATCACTGCACATTGTTATAATGGAGAACCGTAACACTAATAATTTGAGTTTAACGGCTGTCGCAATAAACAGATTTTATTTAAGTTGTTGGTTTTTAAATTGCTGCAAGATTCTGAAGTGTAAGACAGTAAGTACATATATTTTGTTAATTTTACACGGTGTTTTTATCAGTATCCTAATTAATTAGGTGCAGTTGATATAGGTAGGTAACCCTGGTCGTAAGGTCATTTCGGTAAATTATAAATACAAAGGAATAAAATGGAATACTAACAGTTATATAATCACCAGAGTGATCGGAAATTCTGCAGTTTCAAGCAAGGTCTTTTGGAAATTTCGCAGGGTTCCCAATTAAAAAAAAACAACTTTAGCTCAAACAAATGCATATGTAATGAAATTTGACGCAAATGGCGCGAGCGGGGCCACAGGCGGGGCGCATGCGCGATGTTCGTCATTTCGCATTCACTACGAACCGTCACAACCAACTTCATACGCATGCAAGGCTTCATTATCTCAAATATCTCATACTGTTGTGCTATATAAACCAACAATAGTTATATCTCATTATGGATAGTTTTTCATAGGTTAGAAAGAGATACACTCGCTGGCAACGAAGCCCGGTTGCAAGCCCACGCGTGCGAGCGAGACGCCTTGACTGACCGTGCGAGGTGGTGTGAGGCGGGTCGTACACAGATATAGATATACCGTACCTACCTAGTTTTAAACCGAATGGTGTGTATATAAGGCGCCTTGGGGGTTGATGACATCGAAAAGCAATAATAGCGAAGAGCGCGAACTTTTAAATAGTTCGGAAGTTTATATTCTTGTTCGAGAATTATTTTAGTAGGGTAAGCCCGGCTTTTGGGCTTGTATGGACGTACCGCCACTGCCCGAGGCGCCTTATATACAAACCATTCGGTTTAAAACTACGACTGATACACTACTGACGGATTTATCTACCTTCACTGTTAAAAACTACAGTAACATATCTCTCGGCATGCCCTATTCTGAAACCCTAGGCACGCCACTGCATCGAGAGTCAAGGTGAGGCATTGGCAGTGAGCCTAGATGTAGCGAAGGCGTTCGATCGGGTCTGGCACAGGGGTCTTCTAAGGAAGTTACCATCATACGGGCTTCTCGAGGGATTATGCAAATGGGTTGCCAGCTTTCTGTCCAGCAGAAGAATAAGAGCCGTCGTCGACGGTAGCTACTCTAATAGCATGGAAATGAATGCCGGCAAGGCTCTGTGCTGTCCCCAACACTGTTCCTTCTGCATAGCAATGAATGCCGTCAATAGACAGAAAATCATTCATTGCTATGCGGATGACAGTACAGGGGACGCTCATTATACGGGCCGTGCAAATCGTTCCGAGGTGGAGGAAAGCCGCGAACGGCTGGTGTCTGAAATCGAGAGTACACTAGCTTGTGTCTCCGATTGGGTTCGACTAAACCTAGTCCATTTCAACCCCACCAAGACTCAAGCCTGCGCGTTCACCGCTAAGAAAATCCCATGGTCTGTGGCTCCACAATTCCAGAACACTTCCTTGAACATCAGTCAAAGCATTGGGATTCTTGGCGTCGACATTTCTAGCGACGTTTTGTTCCGAAGTCACTTGGAAGACAAGATTAAGCTGGCATCCAAAAAGCTTGGAGTGCTCAACAGAGCGAGGCAGTACTTCACATCGGGGCAAAGGCTGCATCTTTATAAGTCGCAAGTCCGGCCTCATATGGAGTATTGTTGCCATATGTGGGCGGGGGCACCTGGATACCAGCTTGGGCCTTTAGACTCGGTTCAGCGACGTGACGCTAGAATTGTCGACGATCCCGAGCTCACGAACGGTTACGAGCCTCTCAGTTTGAGGAGAGACTTTGCCTTATGTGTGTTCTACCGCTTGTACAACGGGGAGTGTTCCAAGGAATTGTTCGACTTGATGACTGTTAGATAGTGGTTTCTTAGGTGGCTGTTTCAAGTCTTTCCAGAGCTTGTAGTACTGCGACCAGACTAGATGTATGTAGTGGTTTCTTAATAAATAGATGTTTCCATTAATTTTCCACAGAAATTATTTGTTTCCCAGAAATAGATCTTTATAAGCGACACTATGAGATGGAGTAATAATACAGTTTTTTTTTTCAAATCAACGAGTACCAAGTATACAGTTTTATTTTTTATTAAAATCGGCCTTGGGGCTCCTTTCAGCATTTGTCGCTATGCCCTATACTTTAGGATTTAGCCAACCAGGCAAAAAATGGTAAAATGTTAAAGGATATAATTAGGTCAGCATTATTTAAACTTTTTAACTTTCACGCCTTTTAAATTAAAAACTTAAAACAATAAAAAAATGTTTATACCATAGAATTGGAAATGTTAGGAAAAAATAAAAAGTGCCCATCGTCCTTTAAAATACTGTTCTAAAAAAAGTGACATCTGTTGTCATTTACTGACAAAACTAACATTGCTGTAGTGACATACGTGGCAAGACTAGCAAATAGTACCTTTGACTCACCACCGGCGCTGTACTTGCGCGAGTTACGGTGGTAACTTTTGAAGTATGGGCGCTGACCCTCTGTTGTACGTAGTATTTATCTACTCTGAGGTATCAGTGACCAATATGTGTTAATATTACTAGGAATAGTGTTTTGTTTTAGTTCGTTAGTTATTCCGATAGAGCGATAGCGGCAACTGTCAAACAAATAATTGGAACGGAGTGATGTCACTTCTTCGGAGAAATTATTTTCTGCATTTTGATGATGACGCTTTGTGTATTAATCAATTGGACGTTATTAATTTTAATTATTTTCTTTCACTGAGTATTTTTTTTTTCAAATTTCTTTAATGAAACTTTTGAAACTGATTTTATTGTAAAGAGGTAGAGCAAAGCGTTATTTCTCTCAAAAAGCAGCTCGACTGGGGAAGACCTTCACCTTACAGAGTACCGCAGCCAAATAACTTAATGTTGTGTTCCTGCGCGTGAGTAAGAGGTGGGAAAGAGTCAGGTAATGCGTGAGTGATGCCCTGAGTGTTGCATGGTAACCACTTACCACCAAGTGAGCCTTGTACCTGTTTACCGAATAAAATAATAAGAAGATAAAGGTACTATGGTATTTTCCTTAAATCGATTTCTTATACCTTTGAATAGTCAAACTAGATACAAACTGAATCAGTTCAAGGCCACTCGTCACACGTGTCATTTCAATTCCCGAATGTTATTTGTCGCTGGTGATAGTGACAGTGATAGCATCATGATTTCGTAACCTTCGCCCGGTTGAACGCCGGTGAGCGGTTTACATCACGCGATTATACCCATAGAATTGTTAAAGGGCTAGAAGAGAACCATCATTCAAGCTCAGAGCGCCAACCACATGCTCGTAAAACCTTACTTGTCTTTTGTCCTGTTTTGACGTCGGATGTCAAAGAAGGACAAAAGACAAACTACTTGTGTTTGGCCTCAAGTTGTCACATATAATCAGTGTCAAAAGCAGTTGACCTTTTTCGTACCGTGTAACATTACAAAATTCACAGTTTTATAAGATCAGATCAGATAAGTGATCAGCTACTTTTGAGGATGAGCTGATTGTCATTAGTGTTGGTAGAAGTGGCTGGGGATTGTTCAATTCGTAAATGCTCGCGTTATAAACATCATAAAAAACCTCTCCTAAGACTATGATTGGCATGGCTATTATATGGTCTACTTGTAGAGCATACAAGATTTCGTGATCAGTTTAGGCACAAATTGCTTTCACAAGTGTAATTTCCTGGTTACACGTGAACAAATTGATTATGATGGCCTTTCTAACCTTCTCTATTCTATGGTTCAACCCGTGCCCGCGGGCTTTTCGTCACGACTTAACCTTATCATGTGCCACCGATAGACACTTTGTGCTCGTTGCCTCTCTTCCCTTAAAATGAAACAGCATTACACTAGTTTACAGTGTTTTTATGGACTCAATTATGTAAATTGGTTTGTTGGCGGATATTACGAGATATAATTGATTGTTTTTTTTCTCTATATTAAAGAAGAAATTATTAAATGGAAGATGTCTGCAAGATTGTTTGAATATGACAATACCTGCTACTGCACCTGTAATTTTTTGTATATAATTTACTAGCTGTCCCCCACTGTTTCACCAGCGTTCCCGGGATAAAAAACCTATGTCCTTCTCCATACATAGGCTATCTGCATGCCAAATTCCATGATGATCCGTTGAGTAGTTGGGGCGTGAAGGCGTAAAAAATCTCACTTTCGCTTTTATAATATTAGTTAGGATAGTTAAGTTAGATAGTTAGGATATTAAGATTTGTATAAACAGCTACACGTTAAGTGGTACACACGGCTACAGATCAAGCTATACATTTCCAGTATAAGCTGATCTCGCATTGTGTAGGAATTCGGTACAATGGGCGGTCAGCTTATACTAGTAATGTATAGCTTGATCTGTTGCCGTGTGTACATACTGTAGATGTCGAATATTACATAAAGAAAATGTTCCTATTTAATATTGCATAACTACAAATACGGGTAATTGATAAAATAATCATAAATAATAATCATTTGATCACGACAAGATTTCCACAAGTGTACGACCGACATAGACTGTTTACGCTGTGTCATTATAAAAAGCATTAATCTTTATTAGGTTTAAGTAACTTTGACGGTGTTGCTTAACTTGTCCAATTTATTTATATCTTTATATTACTGTAGGGATTTTCGCAATTTTATTTATACTAGTAGAGACCACAGCTTTTCCTAACTGTTATCCTAACTTAATATTATAAATGTGAAAGCGAGTTTGTTTGTTACGACTTCACGCCTCAACTACTCAACGGACCATCATGAAATTTGGCATGCAGATAGCCTATGGTATAGAGAAGGATATAGGCTACTTTTTATCCCGGGAACGCGGGTGAAACCGCGGGGGACAGTTAGTTATACATGTCCGCACATTCAACTTTATTATCTACATAAAAAAATTACTTAAACAATTTTATTACTTAAGGCTTCATTCACTTTTTATAAATTACAGTTAAAATTGCATCATTGATCGCAAGCTGGTCTTGTAAATAAATTAAAGATCAACTCTTCGCATAGTTATCTAGAAAACAGGATTAAATATACCCAGCAAGCGATTAAGTGTTGAAAATAGTGCGCTTTCCTTTCTCAGTCTTAAAAACTGTAGTATAAAGGTCACATTTGATTGAGCCGGTTTAGTGGTGTTGGTATTGTACCATAAAAGTAACCTTTCGAGTCGTAATTTGGTTTATAAAGCTTGAACCAATGTCAAGTATTGCGTGGGCACTAAATATAATGCGTAAGGCTATCATAAAACGCTTTTGTGGAAATGCCCTCAGGCCGTAGGTCATTAATAGCTGAATCATGGCGCCGATTCCATTATTCATGTTTTTAACGTCACTTCTTGTGAATAATGGAAATCTTTTAGGTATTCCGTGAAAATGATGGCGATGACGTTAATTGCTTATTACTACTTACGTTGATTCTACTATTATGTATATACTAGTTGCGCCCCGCGGTTTCACTCCCGTACCCGGGGGAGATATTGCTTTTACGGGATAAAAAGTACCCTATGTGTTAATCCAGAACATATTCTATCAGCGTGTCAAATTTCATTAAAATCCATTCAGTAGTTTTTGCGTGAAAAAGTAACAAACATCCATACATACAAACTTTCGTGTTTATTATTAGTAAGGATTAACTAGCTTCCACTACGTGGTTTTACCCGCGTACCCGAAGGATCTAATAGTTTCCAAGTGCGAGTCTTAAAGATGTTTTTCAATTTGATTTAATTTTTATTATTTGCAATGGAAAGAAAAATAGCCATTCTGTGAAAATTTCAACTAGTCTACTTATTACGGTTCATGAGATTCAGCCCAATGACAGACATACAGATACATGTATGGACGGACAGCGGAGGCTAATAGAACACCCTTTGGGTACGGAACCCTAGAAAATTCAAAAATCATGACTTTTTATGCCGGGAAAAAATTAAGTTTACTCTATCCAAAAACGACATCCATGACGTAGAAAATATAATTACTATATATACCTTCTTTTTTGTAAATTGGAATCTGTTCAGCTACATATCGCTGACTGTACCATAGTTATTTATTTACATTACCCAAGCACCTTTTCTCCCAATCATTCCACGTAATAAAACATAGGTTAGTTTTTTAAGTACAATGACTCAAACTTTAGAATCTCCGCACGTTTTCGCCGCGGTCGTATGGTATTTTATTTAGTGTCATCTTAAAGGCCATCAACCTTTGTATAATGACCGCCGAAAGAAAAAAACGAAGTTCACGGTGCATTTCTTATCATTTTTGTCTAAATCTAGATTTTAGCAAAATAGGCCCCGACGCGACGCGACGTACTATTATGGCAAGAAAGACTACATACATCTCTCATACTGTAATTTAAATACGAGTTTTTAAAATCCAGATACATTTTACTTGGATAGTTGCATCATGAGTGCTGTGCTGAATGCCGAGACATCTGCTTTCCATTTTTGCTGGACCGACGACGCGACTTAACATTGGTCAGAATTTACCAAAAAAATCTCTTACCTACACAGTCTGGCTGGCAGCCACCAGAAAGTGTAAAATCAATCTCGAATTAGGTACCTATTGATCTTCCGGCACCTTTTAAGGATTCTGTACCCAGCAGGACCCTATTGATAAGCCTCCGCAGTCCGTCCGTCCGTCCGTCTGTCAGTGGGCCATATATATCTCATGAACCGTAATGTGTAATTTTATTGCCACTATAACAACAAATAATAAAATGGAACGAAATTTAAGGGAGCTCCCATACAAGAAGATACGAAAAGATCTTCCACAAAAAAAAAAATGCCTTGCTGAGTTTCTTGCCGGAGTCTTCTCACTTTAAGTGTATTCCGAACCGGTGGTAAATTCAACTGTATGTACCAATTTAACGTTCATAAGTGCCTTACCAGGGTCTAAACTGAATAAATGACTTTTTGATTTTGATTTCGAAGAATCATCTTTGCCTGGAACTGGCCAAGGAACCCATCGGTAAAATAAAAAATATAAAAAAAAACCGTGTGCGAGTCGGACACGCACACGGTCGGTTTTTTTTTTACATTGGACAGTACTGTGTTTGACCACAATCTCACCAAGGTAAGTGATGATGTGGCCGAAAGTAGTAACCACACAAAGCCTAGAAGGAACTGTCTCTAAAGTGCAGCTGTCGGTATTTTTACTTCTCAAGAAGTTGTGGCCAAACGCAAAACTTACAAAAACCACGCACTGTCCTATAACATTATTCATGATTGTCACACAATACAAAACTTACAAAAAAAAAACCGTTACAATATTTCAAGTCAATTGCTCAACTTCCTTCGAGTTAACGCTAGAGTCAAACTAAAGTAATTCAGTTTTATCTTTATCAGTTGGACTGCCATTCATTTTGTAGGCAATGCATCAAAATCGCATATGCAAAATTGTTGGCCTGATTTGCATTGCTTTACATGCATCTGTGGTAGCGTGTGTAACTTTGCACCAATTTATGTGTTTGTGTTTACATAACAGATTTAGACTCAATCTAGTTTACAATATTTCTTTTTTACAAACGACCGCATTTATTGCGCACATTTTCCTTCATACTTTTATGAAATATTTTCAATGAATTACATGTTCGTATAAGGCACAAATTGCTATAGAATAACTACTTAATTACAGAACTTATTCATGTATTTTATAGTCTATAACATTCTTACGACATGCGATGCAATATTGATGGCATTCTCCTTGTATGCGCTTGAAAGCGCTGCGCCGGAGCCGCGGCGGCTTCCGTAAAGATTAATTTAATACATATGAGATGATGGTTTGCTTGATAGCCGCAGATGTTTGGATGAATTAGCTACCGTCAGTTCATTTAAACTGCTAACTTGGTAACAGCTTATTTACTGATAAGGCGTAGGCAAGCACAGATAGCTTCTTATAGAATAGTACTGCTATCTCTCTGTGATTTATAGGATAAAGTTTCATTTTATGAAGCGCAGATAAAGATAAACTTGCATCCAATCTTTTTTTTCTGCCTGACTTATTCCTGATTCCTCATTGAATTCGAATTTGTACATGAGAGTTGACATTTTTTGATTTGATTTTACTATTCCTAGATAGAATCATTAAAGATATACCTAATACCTATATATCTTAAAAATATTGAGGAAGTTTAATTAAAATCAAACGGTTGTATAACGCATCAAGTGCATCATGGTAGGCGTTGCATTTATTAGAATAAGTAAATGACTCGTACACCGACCTATGGTCTATTACGATTAGGGTTGCCTACTGTTGGTTCTCAATGAGTAAACAAATATTTCTTCATATTTTCTATAAACAAATAAATACCATACTCTATTAATACCTTTTACTTTTATTAAGAACTAAGTACTTGTACTTATTTTAAAAGTAAATAAGCTAATATAATAGCAAAAGTTTTAGAACCCACAAAAAATATCAGTTTCATTCAACTAGGTACCATAAGATTATAGACAGAGTTTCCTTTTGACATAATACACTGTTTTAAGCGTTCTTTATAAAATTTATTTGTTACCCAATAAGGTGAGAGTGCCAACCCTAATTACAGTAGCTGTTGCGTACAGTGAGATAACTCATTCATTGACCATAAACGGGTGAGCAGAAAGATTGCCAACTGTCGAGTGGCGAGTGAAACGGCTCGGGAAATGCGGATAGACTTCATATTTTTGTATTTGGTAAAAAGTGATCAGTTTATTACACGTTGTGCAATGTGCCTCGCCACTATGAACGTGATGTGAGAAATAATTTGAGGTGATTAGTTTGCTGCAATTTCTGAAAAAAGAAACAAAATAATAAGGAATAAGAAAAGTTTACATGGACGTGACACTCATTTGGAAGTAGAATGATCATTGCCTTATGAGATTAACTAGCTGTCCCTGTGATTTCAACCGCGATCCCGGGATAAAAAGTCTATATCCTTCTCCATAACATAGGCGATCTGCATGCCAAATTTCATGATGATCCGTTGAGCAGTTGAGGCGTGAAGGCGTTACAAACAAACTCACTTTCGCATCTCTATAATATTAGTTACGATTTAGGATTAGGATTACCAGATTCTTCTTCTATTTTTTTTATTTGGTAAAAGTTATTAGTTTATTACGTACAAGTTGTTCAATTTATCTTATCACTATGAATGGATGAATATGAACTAGAAATGAGTGAAAAAAAAATTGTTGTTTTCATTTCCTGATTGAAACTTGCGATTTCCCTCGACTTGCTTGTTCAACATTCAACGCTTCTACGTAGTGTCAAATATGTATGTATTTGTTAGATCTTCAAAAGAAAAAATAAACTTTGAAGCGTTGAGTGAAATTTTTACGAAACTTCTTTTACCAATTAAAGTGTAAAACACCCACGTAACAACATTACGTCAGCCAGCATGTGAAAAATTAAACGATAATCGGATGAATTATTAAAAATCCCTCGAGTCACATACTCGGCGGGTTGCACAACTACACGTAACCTGAGCTTAACGCCATATTAGGCGCGATATGGGACCGATGTTCCGCTGCAATACGCCGGCAATGGTTTTTATATTACCTGTCACATTGTGACGAAAGTGACGATGTTGTGAAAGACAGCCTTTATACACGATATTATTCTCTATAAAATAAACGCTGTATCGATAAAAGGTATGTTTTATGATAATTTTTGATTTTATGACCATTTGAAGATGAAACATGAAGAGAAGTCAATAGATAAGTACAGTATGATGCACGAGTCGTGAGCACAGATAGGCAGTAGTGGGGGCAATATACCCTTTGGCCAAATGGCAGTAGCCAAATGACACGCAAGAGTCAAACAGACCGAAAAATTAACTACTGCGCAGGTGTCAAGTCGTGCTCAAGACTCGTGCCTCTTACTGTACATCATGCAATTTTACTACTAAGTATTAATTCTGTTTCTAAGTCACAAACTTCTTAACCTATCGTCAATCGCAAGCATTCAACAGATTAAACCATTTTCTTAGCGTTACCATAAAAAACCAACGTCGTGAATTTCCTAACACAGGCACAGTTATCGCTGAAATAAACCAACTGTTACATAAACGGAACTCTATACAACATTGTGATCCTTAGTTCCCATAGCAAGAACCGTACCGTACCGAGTCACCCGACACCACTTGTAAAACAACCACTATTGTGTCCAATCGTGACCTGACGTCGGACAAACTGTAGTCATAGTCATAATACCGAGGCAATATGTCACAGGTACAGCATCAGATAGAAGCGATGGCAATAGCGGTCAATGTCCTGTCTTGACAAGCAATTTATCGAGCTTTGAGGTCAGATAATTGTCTTCCTTGATATTGTGCAGTCCGGCTGTCACGTGGGTGCGAGATATGGAAGGTGTTTCAGTTATCATTTGTCTGTGACTACATTGACTCTTCATCGGTTGAAACCTAATACAAAGAGATGAAGTCAAGCAAATCGCTATAGTAATCCTAAACTTTTATCGTACTATAAAGTAAATATTTCACTGTACTTTGCACTTGGAAATGGAATTTTCGTAAATTTGAATTAGACAAGCAACTGACTCTTGGAATTGGATGCTAAATATCGGAATGTTTCTTGACTTCATCTTGGTATTCCCCGCCTCCCTAAACCAATTTTGGTCAGAGCAATCAAGACGCAATTCCAGCTTTAACTTGCGATCCAAATTATGTGCAGTCATTCGACCAACTCGTCTATAAATAATATGAATTATATTATAATAGCAAGGCCGTCTACTTCGTGACATGACAGCTACAATCAGTCTATAAATAAATAAGTAATTCAATTTATTCACATATTTACAACGTTTTCTTAGCTCGTAAATTTGTATATACCCAAAATCGGCATACAGTACACTCTATTTCCGAATCAGTCACATCCATGTCAATTTCCACTAATTAGGCATCAAAGTAAAAGGACTACAAAAAAAATGAACCAAAAATTATAACCAATAAATCTACAACAAAGTATTAATTGATACTCGTTGAGAATTCAATTAATTTTCCGACAAAACAAAGCATTAAATACTCATGCAAGAGTGAATAACCGAAGGTACTTATTTGCATTTCGTACGAGAGTCCAGGCTTATTGTCGATCGGTCGTGTGTGGTCCTCGGTTGCTATGGTAACGAAGCTATCGAGTCCAAGACGGATAGCCTTAAACTAACCTTAACTGATGGACACGGCTAATTGTTAAGACTCAGGACGGCGCCTGTGAAACCAGAGGCTTTAAATGTCACTAAGGTCCGTTAGTTTGTTTCTTATCAGATTTGTATCCAATTAAACGGACTTAGTAATACTTGAGAGCACTAATGTTAGTAATTGACTTCAAATATGGACATCGGTATTTTGAGCGGTGGAGTAATAAAACCATTTTTGTTCTCTTTCTCGCAAAAGGTTGATTGGTTAATTTAAACCGTTTAATATGGCGTTCTAATTTTTTGTTTTTTAATTAATATTCAAATGTATTCTAATTTGTATTTAAATTTGATTCTAAATTAAAAAAATTACGTGTAACAATGTATGTAAAAAGCCTTTAACTTTTTATGGTGGGTAAAATAATTTGTTCCTTATAAATTAAATTTTGCTTTAAATTGTTTTCAACAAATACTTCTAATACGTACATGTATCATAGAAAGTTTGGTTTACAAATAATATTCCAGAACAAGTTAACTGCAAGTTACTGACAGACAGGCCGACAAATCGAAGAGTTGATAATTTATTCTTGATCATCGTCTTTCAGAATCCCTTTGATTTGCCGACTAAGAGTACTATAGAAGTTTATTTCCATATAGTATATAGCTTCCACATCAATTTTGACCACTAATAATATAAGTATTTATCTTCTTGCAAGTATTTCTCACAAAAAAAAAATATTTAGATCATCCGTTTTGAAATAAAAACTTGATTAAATAATCAAGACCCTAAATTTTACATGTAATGTAGTAACAAGAAATCACGCAAGGGTTTTACACAAGCAGGTTACCGGCTACTATTTAGGTCACTATGTCTAATTAAAACTCTTAGTTTTCACGCAAAACAACCTTTGTTATAATGTATAGGTCGTGTCGCCTTTTGAACTAGAGAAATGGTAGAATATCGTGTTAATAACATATTTGAATATGTTTTGAACATAAAAATAGCTAGTGCCTAATGTTTGCGTTGGAATGGATAATTTATGTAAATTTGGCACGTAAAAAGGGTATAATAAATCCAAAGATTTTCATAGGGCATCGTGCCTCTACCCAGATGGATAATCCGCCTTACTAATGACATGACATTTAATTTCACTCCGCTTGGGGGGCTCCCTGAGCAAATCGCACTCAGTTCGTACTGCACACGGCTGTCAAATACTGTCAATTCTGGCTTGTTTATTTCATGTTGCCATAGAGGCGACTATCCTTCTGGACGTTTTAAATTCTTTGAATAAATCTTATCGAAAATTCAACATAAAAGCCATTTTTAATAGAAATCTTATTAGTACTAGAGATGCGTAGTCTCTCATTTTGAACGTATGTTTTATGACCCGGGTAAAACTGTAGGGGCCAGCTTGCATACAGTACAAAACTGCCCAAGTGCTAGTCGGATTCGCACACGAAGGGTTCCGTACCACCATACAATAAATTAATATTTGTTTTTATGACTATACATATATATATGTGAACATTTCGAGCGTCTTCCTATTGCATATATTAAAATCGAGTAAAAAAATTAAAATTTACGCTTTTTGTATGGCCCTTTAATTATAAATTTGATTTAATTTTTATTATTTTATGATATAGCGGCAATAGAAATACACATTCTGTGAAAATTTCAACTGTCTACCTATTACGGTTCATGAGATACAGTCCACTGACAGACAGACGGTCGGTCCCGTTGGTACCCTTTGGGCTCGAACACCCAAAACGAGCCTAGGGGTTAAAACATGAATGTATTATACATTCATGTTTTAACCCCTAGGCTCGTGAATGAACACGCAAAAAACAGTAACTGTGATTGAACTGATTAAAAAGAAATCATAACCAAGGTATACAAAAGCGTATAGGCGATTTTCTGTGCAAATGAAATCACGCAAGCTCAATAGAAAGCGATATAAAATAACGCCGTGAACTCTACCGTCCACTACATTAATAAAATATGCAACAAAAACAACAAAGGTAATTAAAACGTCAATAATATTGACCACAGAATGATATTTTTCAGTCTTGTTTATGAATGTTATCGTACAGTAATTTAGATTGAACGGTATATGACACATCAAGGTTATGTTGACCAATAATAGTAATTACTATAAAAATAATAAGCCACGGATCAATTTAGCAAAATGTCATAGTTCAACCCTCGTATCGTCGTAATTATACCGAAGCGACCGTAAAAATATCAGTGATTTTAAAAGCTTTTATTTAGTTTCACCATTAGGTGTCTTAATCGAATATTTCAAGTTATATTTGACCCAATTCCCAGTGTCTGATTGAGCTGAATTTTGGTATACATTAGTATATTGGTTGACAATGCAAGTACAGATAACAGAAAGAACAGTCACCATAGAAAGCTTGTATTAAAAAAAACATAATATATAAAAATAAAATATTAACGTTGTGCATTTTTGAAACTAGAAATTTTTCACCTTAATTAAACTGAATTATAGCCTAAATTCGTTTTTATACAAGGGAAAGCTAGTTTTAGATACATGAACATATAATACTTTTGAATAAGATTTTTTATTACTTAAAATGGGAACAAAAATGGTACCTACCTTCCGGCTAGCTAGAGAATATTATAAGAATTTGAACATAACCCCAGTACCAGTATAAATACAGTCTAATTTGCAACTACTCTCCCTCCGTCTTACGGATTTTCAATCAGGTCACGTGACACCTGACGCGAGTTAAACATTTTTTGCCCATCCCAAAAAAAGTGCACAACGCCGATAAAGAAGTTTTCACTTCAAAAAGATTTTTTGTATGTTAGTACTTGTTTTTATTATAAGCTTGTCTATATTCAAGATAATGACAATTCTTATCCCCAACTTATGCCCAATTGTGAAAATGGCATAACCAAGTGATATAGGCTCGTTGATGATAACGCCACATTCCACCAACACTAACGATGTAATCATACAAGAGATTCAAGATAGGCAAAAGAGGGAAAATAATATAATATTCTTAGGAATACCAGAATCGAAAGAAATCTGTGGTACAGAAATACAGAATTATGAGAAGAAGGAAATAGCAAAACTCTTAAGCAACATCTACACGGACAAGAATTATCCTAATATTACAAAATGCTTGCGCTTAGGCAAATATGATCCGAATAAGAATCGCCTAATTAAGATCAGCTTTGAGTCTCAAGTTATTACTAAACATATATTTCGTAACAAATCTAAGCTTCCAGGTACGATTAAAATTTTCTCGGATCTTACACCGAATCAACAAAAATACTTGGCTGATCTCCGATCAGAATTGAAAACTCGTATTGAAAATGGTGAGAGTGACATATCTATTAAGTACATAAAGGGTGTACCAAAAATCACGAAAACTCAACCAAAAAACTAACAACGATGCCTGTAAATAGTCTGCATACTAATGAAGAATCTATAGCATACCAATCCGTGGATCAATATTCTGACTTAAACCCTAATCCTACTTCGTTGAGGTTTTTCTATGTAAATTCACGGAGCATACTATCACCTGGAAAGTTCGACGAATTAAAATGCATTCTGAAATGTATGACATATGAAATCCACTTAATATTACTCACTGAGACTTGGATCAAGTCCGCCGATGAAGCGAAAACACTTCAAATACCTAATTATACCCATTATTTTAATTTTCGAAATGATCGCCGTGGTGGTGGAGTATCTATTTTTGTACACAATGATATCAAACATACTTTTACTGAACAAATCTACTCCGATGGCAATAACTATATTTGGATTTACTTGGAAAAATGTGCAATTGAAGTGGGTCTAGTATACAGGCCCCCTGACACAAATCCAAACGATTTCATAGAATTTTACGCAACATTACTCCGGAAGAAATCAAGATGTATTGTGTTTGGTGACTTTAATCTAGATATATTGCACCCTGATCGACCTACCGCAAGTTATTTAAATATGATAAGGGAAAATGGATATAAGATTATTAATAAAATACATAAAAAATATTCTACACGCACCATAGGGTGATTCTTATTTGGGCCAAAAAAAGTTTTTTTTTAATTTGAATTGCGTCACTCTTTTATTCTGTTCTAAGGCACACAAAACTAATGTATATATTTTTTTCACATTTTTTAAGTAATATTTAGGGGTCGCTACCAGCAAATGAAAAATATAAAAAGGTGTTTTTGATTGTTTTTTTATTAATTTCCAAAAAGGACATGCATGCACAGATTATATATCTATAAACATAAAAAAAAAAAAACTTATGCTAATAACGTGGTTTTCTTTGTATTAGGGTACTTTTGTTTGAAATTTTTTACAGCCAAAAGAACGAATTGCTTTAGTTCTTCATCGTTTGTAATAAGTTTATTATATTCTTCAATTAATGCTACGCCTCGTTCCGCAATGACGTTCACAACCCTTATCGAACGTACAATTTCTCTAGAAGCTTTGTAGTCTTCATCTTCCTCCCAAAGACGACGTTCTTTTTCCAAAAATGCAGATGAAATTTCTAAGATATTAAAGAATCTTAATGTGTTGCTGGACATGAAATCCTCAATATTTTTTCATTTATGTGACTTAAATACAAGGTAATACGCTTGGGGCTGTAGTCTGGACCTCTTCATTCAGTGCGATCACCATTTTTTGTTTGCTTTCAACAGCAACCTCGTCGTCAAAAAAAGCTAATGCGACAAGTTCTTCGGACATATACCATAAGTGCTCCAGGAATTTCGAGAGTAAAGTAACTTAGTAAGAGCTTTCTTGGACAGAGCTTTGTTTATATTCTCAAAACTCTTAAGATTTTTAACAGCCATAAGTCATTCCTTGGTGCAGAAGTTGAAACCAGCACTTTACATAAATTGTGACAACGAAAACGCAAATTTCAGTGATCGCTTTAACTTCCCTTTTTGTCATATACTGGTTTTGTATACTGGTCTTTAAACATAAAAAGCTTAAAGCAATTAATTGCTTTTGCCATCCATCGTGCGCGATGAAGACCTGCTGGAGCTCTGAATGTAATGCCTTTATTAGAAACACCTCCCAAAAATATTATTGCAAGTTTCAACAATTCCTTGTAATCGTCTCGTAGCTGATAATCACTTAGCTGTTTCTCAGCAAATGAAATTATGCTGCTTGCTACATTTTCAGGTTCTGAAGAAACTGTACTGAACTTATTCTGATCAATGTTAGGCCAAGCAGTTCTAAATCGCTTGAAAATCAATATTTCTGGTTCACTCGACGGACCAAGTGCTTGAACTACGACTACTTCTAGCATTATTTCCATTATATGATGACGATAGGACCACTAAAGAACATCTTTCTCCATCTTCTGCTCTAATAGGATTGGTGCTTGCATCCTATTCTCTTAAACCAGTGTTGACCGAAGTGGTGTCGAAGTAAAAGCATTTTATTTTGTCACTTAAGTTCCAAGAAATAATAGAGTCATAAACGGCTGAAGCACTAATGCGACGATAAGTTGAATTACTATGTTTTATCATGTTTTAATAATGAATATAGCTTTTTTATGTACATTGAGCTGCAAGTTATCAAATCGTAATGTTTTCAAACTTTGACTCGAGGTAGCGACCCCTCAAACCCAATATAAAAAATAAATAAAAATCATAGGTTCGTTTTTTAGGTGATAGAAGCGAATGGCGGGTTGACGCAGTTATTTTTCAAAAGTCAAAAAATAAGAAGCACCCTAACGCACCACTTCTACTTCAAGTACAATTTTGGACCACGTTTGCACTAACCTTATAAAAAACAACTTTTATTTTGCAACTATCGAATCATCCATATCGGATCATCATAATATTTATTTTGAAATGAGGAAAATTAAACGTGCACCAAAGCAGAAAGTACGATACACCACTGTAAATTATACTTCCTTATACAAAAGTGTCCAGAGAGCAAATTCTATTAAAACAAACTCAAATTACAACGAACTTGAAGATTATATCAAGATGCAGATTGAGGCTAACAAACAACAGAAAACAAAAATATTGAATTTACCAACAGAGGATTGGATCAATAAGAACATTATCTATGAAATAAATATAAGAAATATATTGTGGAGGCAACTAAAATCAAGTCCTAAAAATTTGGCTGTAAGATTAAAATTCTTAACACAACGAAATAAAGTACACGATCAAATTAAAGCTGATAAAAGAAGTTATTATTTTAAGATTTTAAAAGCTTTTATTTAGTTTCACCATTAGGTGTCTTAATCGAATATTTCAAGTTATATTTGACCCAATTCCCAGTGTCTGATTGAGCTGAATTTTGGTATACATTAGTATATTGGTTGACAATGCAAGTACAGATAACAGAAAGAACAGTCACCATAGAAAGCTTGTATTAAAAAAAAACATAATATATAAAAATAAAATATTAACGTTGTGCATTTTTGAAACTAGAAATTTTTCACCTTAATTAAACTGAATTATAGCCTAAATTCGTTTTTATACAAGGGAAAGCTAGTTTTAGATACATGAACATATAATACTTTTGAATAAGATTTTTTATTACTTAAAATGGGAACAAAAATGGTACCTACCTTCCGGCTAGCTAGAGAATATTATAAGAATTTGAACATAACCCCAGTACCAGTATAAATACAGTCTAATTTGCAACTACTCTCCCTCCGTCTTACGGATTTTCAATCAGGTCACGTGACACCTGACGCGAGTTAAACATTTTTTGCCCATCCCAAAAAAAGTGCACAACGCCGATAAAGAAGTTTTCACTTCAAAAAGATTTTTTGTATGTTAGTACTTGTTTTTATTATAAGCTTGTCTATATTCAAGATAATGACAATTCTTATCCCCAACTTATGCCCAATTGTGAAAATGGCATAACCAAGTGATATAGGCTCGTTGATGATAACGCCACATTCCACCAACACTAACGATGTAATCATACAAGAGATTCAAGATAGGCAAAAGAGGGAAAATAATATAATATTCTTAGGAATACCAGAATCGAAAGAAATCTGTGGTACAGAAATACAGAATTATGAGAAGAAGGAAATAGCAAAACTCTTAAGCAACATCTACACGGACAAGAATTATCCTAATATTACAAAATGCTTGCGCTTAGGCAAATATGATCCGAATAAGAATCGCCTAATTAAGATCAGCTTTGAGTCTCAAGTTATTACTAAACATATATTTCGTAACAAATCTAAGCTTCCAGGTACGATTAAAATTTTCTCGGATCTTACACCGAATCAACAAAAATACTTGGCTGATCTCCGATCAGAATTGAAAACTCGTATTGAAAATGGTGAGAGTGACATATCTATTAAGTACATAAAGGGTGTACCAAAAATCACGAAAACTCAACCAAAAAACTAACAACGATGCCTGTAAATAGTCTGCATACTAATGAAGAATCTATAGCATACCAATCCGTGGATCAATATTCTGACTTAAACCCTAATCCTACTTCGTTGAGGTTTTTCTATGTAAATTCACGGAGCATACTATCACCTGGAAAGTTCGACGAATTAAAATGCATTCTGAAATGTATGACATATGAAATCCACTTAATATTACTCACTGAGACTTGGATCAAGTCCGCCGATGAAGCGAAAACACTTCAAATACCTAATTATACCCATTATTTTAATTTTCGAAATGATCGCCGTGGTGGTGGAGTATCTATTTTTGTACACAATGATATCAAACATACTTTTACTGAACAAATCTACTCCGATGGCAATAACTATATTTGGATTTACTTGGAAAAATGTGCAATTGAAGTGGGTCTAGTATACAGGCCCCCTGACACAAATCCAAACGATTTCATAGAATTTTACGCAACATTACTCCGGAAGAAATCAAGATGTATTGTGTTTGGTGACTTTAATCTAGATATATTGCACCCTGATCGACCTACCGCAAGTTATTTAAATATGATAAGGGAAAATGGATATAAGATTATTAATAAAATACATAAAAAATATTCTACACGCACCACTTCTACTTCAAGTACAATTTTGGACCACGTTTGCACTAACCTTATAAAAAACAACTTTTATTTTGCAACTATCGAATCATCCATATCGGATCATCATAATATTTATTTTGAAATGAGGAAAATTAAACGTGCACCAAAGCAGAAAGTACGATACACCACTGTAAATTATACTTCCTTATACAAAAGTGTCCAGAGAGCAAATTCTATTAAAACAAACTCAAATTACAACGAACTTGAAGATTATATCAAGATGCAGATTGAGGCTAACAAACAACAGAAAACAAAAATATTGAATTTACCAACAGAGGATTGGATCAATAAGAACATTATCTATGAAATAAATATAAGAAATATATTGTGGAGGCAACTAAAATCAAGTCCTAAAAATTTGGCTGTAAGATTAAAATTCTTAACACAACGAAATAAAGTACACGATCAAATTAAAGCTGATAAAAGAAGTTATTATTTTAAGTCATTCAAAAAATGTTTTAATAACCCGAAAAAAATGTGGTCATTCATAAATGAACTAAGTAATAATAAAATTAAAACAAGTTGTAACCCCCCAAAATTAATAATCGAAAATGATGTAGTTACAGATGCTGTTCAAGTGTGTGAAAGTTTTAACAAATTTTATTCTTCGGTGGGCAAGCTTCTGGCTGATCAAATACCACAAAAATATCACAAGAATTTAACAAACACATTGCCAACTAAAATATTGGTAAGTGGAAAATCCCTAACTAATTTGGAACCATGTTCCGTTGAAGAAGTAATTAATGTAATAAAAAAATTAGATTCTAATAGTAGCTCTGGTATAGATGGCATAACTACTAAAAGCATTAAATGCATAAATAAATTAATTGCACCCGAACTGACAAATTGTATAAACCAATGCTTCAAATCTGGAATCTTTCCAGACAGTTTAAAAATTGCCAAGGTTAGCCCTGTATTTAAATCCTCTGTAAAAACTGATCCGGGTAACTACCGACCCATATCAGTATTACCGGTGTTATCAAAAATCTTTGAAAGGTTAATTTATGTTAGATTGGAAAAGTATTTACATGACATTGATTATTTATTTGATCGACAGTTCGGGTTCAGGCCAAAATCGAATACCTTGTCTGCTACAATTGACCTTGTAACTAATATAAAGAACAATATTGATAAGAAAAACATAGCACTGGGAGTCTTTATAGACCTAAAAAAGGCATTTGATACCGTGAGTCATGACATCCTTCTCAAAAAACTCAAATGTATTGGAATAAACGGTAAAACATATGAGATTCTTAACTCTTATCTTAATAACAGGTATCAGGTTGTAAAAATAGGTGATGCCATGAGTAGTATGCGATCTATAGATTTTGGAGTACCATAAGGATCAATATTGGGTCCACTTTTGTTTTTGGTTTACATAAATAATATTAATGAAATTGGTTTAACCGGACAAATAACTTTGTATGCTGATGATACATGTTTGTTTTTCTTTGGGCATTCAATAAACGATATTATTTCAAATGCACAAGCTGATCTAAATAAACTATTTATATGGTTTAACTGTAACCTTTTAACTATCAACACATCAAAAACTTCATATATTATATTTTCAGCTAAAAATAAAAAAATAAATAATTTTACCCCACTCACAATAAATAACCAAAACATTAAAAGAAGTAATTGTGAAAAATACCTGGGATTAAGACTAGACAATAAATTGTCTTGGACCCCTCATGTTAATCATATAATTTCTAAAATTATGTCACTTATGGGTAGCCTACGAAAATGTGTCTTTAATCTTCCTCGAAATGTTAAATATACAATTTACAATTCCCTTGTAAAATCGCACCTTGTTTACCTTATTGAGATATGGGGATGTGCCCCTCCATCAATACTAAAGGACCTACAAATTGCTCAAAATAAAATTGTAAAGCTGCTATTCAATTATGACTTTCTTACTCCAACAACAAAATTATACAACGAAATAAAATTAATGAATATAAAGCAACTTTACGTATACAATACTTGCATTCTAATTCGAAAAATAATTGATAATACCATTCACTCCCAGATAAAGTTTGTTAAAAAGTCACACAAGCATAACTTAAGAAATAATAATAGATTAATAACTAACGTTCCTAGAACACAATATGGAAAAAAGAATATTAAATTTGAGGGTGCACAATTATATAATGAGGTCCCTCAAGATATAAAGGACCTAAAATCATTAACGTTGTTCAAACATAAGCTAAAACAGTATGTCATGAACATGTCATAAACAGCAATATTTTTTATTTTATTTTTTGTTATAATTTCTGTGAATTGGGGTCCTTTGCTGTTTTGATTTGCATGTATTTCTATCCGACTTCAAGGATGGGAATTTAAGTCTACAAATTGATTCTTATGTTCTTTTTTTTTTTAAACTTTAAATATGTTTAATTGTTTTCTTTTTATTTACTTTTTCTTTGTTCTTTTATTTTATTAAGATTTTTACTGGACGTGTCAAATATATTTAAGTAAATTTTGTAAAATTCTCATGAAGTGAACTCTGTTCTTTTGAGAAAATAAAGTTTCTTTGAACCTAAGTGCGAGTACGTCCACGCTTGAAATCACAAGCAACGAACAAATCCTGTACGTTCGAGGCTCGGCTCGTGCTCGCTTCGCGTAGCATGGACGCACCATTAGAGTTAAATATCGAACAAATCAAACTGACGTTGATACTGATGTAAGTGATATCAACTTAAAATGAGCAATTATTGCTTATTGGAGGCAACTAACACCCGCAATGTTGATTGGTGCAATCCATAAATTAATACCATCACCCACGCATAGCTTTGCGTGACTCATGAGTTATTAAAATGAGATGATGTTATGTGGTAATTGAGAATTTACAGTTAGAAGACAGTTGAATAAAGAGTATTACATTTTACACAGATATTAAAGTAGCCTAAATTAGATTTTTGATGAGTATAAACGGAAGGTGTACATTTTAAACAAACCATACTTAATCATATCATCAATGCTCAAGTAAAGTTTTGAGTCGAGATTAAAACATTTGAATTTGGGACGTGCATCAATGGCATTAGGTTTATTTTCGATTAAGACGATCTATTCTTGGCCTAAGCCAACACTGAGATATTGTGGTCTCAAAGCCTAGCCTTTTAAACACGTAACAATACCCTGTAAAATAAATTGCTTGATATATATGTATTCTACATAGGAATTTTGGTTCAATTTAAGTGCCAAAATGATCAACAAAGTAGACAAACACTTATCCATTAAAACGTGAGTAAGTAAAGCGTACATACCTATCTTTATTTTATGGTAAATACCTCGGCAGAAACGCTGGTCCCCGATCAATACATTAGCATTGTTTTAACAAAACTGTTGTGTTAATTAACTTGCAGTGTCGGCTAGTTGGGGCGTAAAACGTGAAAATTTTAATCTGTAAGGGCTTCGCGGACTAGCAAAGTAATTTGCATACTTTAACAATTACTTGGCACATTCTTTCGTTGGTTTTCGCATCTTGATATCCTTTGTTAACAACGTAAGAACTCTTCGATACTTCGTGAACGAATACTTAGAACAGCGGCTCCCAAACTGCTTTATATACTGCAATGCAATAGTTGGTCACATTATTATTTACTACCTTTTACCGGCTCCTTTATTCTTGTGTGTATATCTAAGTAAAAAATCACATGGATATATTACTTCGTAAAGGAAGGAAAACCCAACAAACTTTTGAATGGGGATTGTAGTGATATAAGTATGGATTCCAAAAGATCGAGACATAGAAGATTTTAAATATTCTCAAAAAGCTCTTTCTTCTCTCAGCTCTATCAATTTAATTATTTTCACGGTCACTACTTAACTATCATCATATTTAATCTTAGCTATTTTCAACGTCATTTAATTCCTTTTGCGTTAATTGAGATTGGTTGAGTAATACATTTCTTTAAACAAATTAATGTTCAAAAGGTTTGAGAGCCACTGTTAAATACTTAACTATCATCATATTTAATCTTAGTTATTTTCAACGTCATTTAATTCCTTTTGCGTTAATTGCGATTAGTTGGGTAATACATTTCACTAAACAAATTAATGTTGAAAAGGTTTGAGAGCTACTGTTCTATACTATCTTCTACTTTTAATGTGTGTTCTTACTCCTAACTCCCTACCTTAATAAAAGTGAAAGGTCTTTTTGTATTTGTTCACACATCGAGGGTTGTAGTTACTTTGTTGAATGTTGGCAAACTATACAGTTTCTAAGCTATTTTCTATTCACGTGCACCTTTAAAACCGCACCAGTTTTTTAATTTTTGTATTAATTTCCAAATTTCATTAACTTAATCAAGCGATTACAAATGACGTCGAATTTATGTGTAATTAGGTACAACATGTATATGTGGAGTCAATATTTCAGATAAGTATATGATTAAGTCGAAACATTGAATCCAGTGAACTAACTCAAAAGCTTAGTAGTAAAATAGCTTTTGAGTTAGTTCATTGAATTCAACTTACTTACACTTACATTATGTAGTAGTACATTACATTATGTATTATGTAGTAGTGTGTAGTAGGACATTCGTAGGAGAACGAAAACTACCGATATAGCTCGTAGAGTTAGTAAGTTGAAGTGGCAATGGGCAGGCCACATCGCTCGACGAACTGATAGCCGATGGGGAAGGTAGGTTCTTGAGTGGCGACCACGTACTGGAAAGCGCCGAGCGGGACGACCTCCCACCAGGTGGACCGACGATCTGGTCAAAATCGCTGGGCACCGCTGGATGCAAGCGGCCCAAAACCGTTCGAAGTGGAAGTTAATGGGGGAGGCCTATGTTCAGCAGTGGACATCCCAAGGCTGATATGATGATGATGACACTTACACTTTTAACGTGATAAAACAGCTGCAATATTCTGCATTTTACTTCACAAACCCTCATTATCGATGCTCTATTTTCCAAGTATTTACGGCCAATTCAAAATGACACTACATGCGAAAACACATTAAATTCCTGAGAGAAACGCGTTTTACGATATTGGATTAGATTGAAACATTACATATACTCGCAATATAATTTATAAGTAATTTAAAGCATCGTATTTATTTTGAAGTACCACAACGTGTGGCCATGATAAAATTAAGTTACTAATACATGGGCTAATCACAATAGCAACTAGTGGCTGACCACTTTAATCCAACAGCACTCTGTGGCTGCCACATGACTCTAACATTCGACTATTCCATTCCTATAATCGATGAATATTGCAGGGTGCTGGTGGCTAGCCACTTGTTACTGGCAATGGTCTGTGTTCGAAGGGCCTTACAATCGTCATAAAGTTGAGCCAGTGTCGCGGCAGGAGGGCGTCTCGTCACACGATTTTATGACCACATTACGCGATGGTAGTAAACGACACCCCGAGCGAAGGACACGTTTCGATTTCTACTTTTAATATTGCATCTTATTGCTATGTCTTAAAGTTCATTTTAGTAAGTTTTTACTGATATCTTATCGGATAATATCAAATTGTTGGAACTTTATAAAACAAGGATAAATACTCTAATCACACATCGAATCCGGGAAAAAAGGTCTCGAACTATTAGTTTTATATTTATTTACTTTGGTTTTTGAACGTATTTGATAGAAATCAAGTTCATTGGCCTTTGAAATACCGCTTCGGATAAAAGCTTCAATTCATTCAACTTATTTGTATACGCTACGGAAATGCTACGAGTCTACGAAATTTTAATTAATTTTAAATGTTTGCGTTCATCAAATAAAACAAGTTTTACATTAAAATTTATACTTGGAATCTATGATATATTATTATGATTACTTTTAATATAAATTAAAGCGTTAGAAATGGGGAATGCTATGGCAAAAACGTAGAGATTTCCGTTTCTAGACTCATGAAAGTTTTACGTTTTTCACACTAAAAGTACTACTTGTACATAGTATTTATCTACTCTGAGGTACTACATATACATAATGTTTTTATACAGTTTTGTCACTAAGTAAGATGCCATGAAACTCACATGGATCCATTCTACTAGATTTACTGAGCAAACTAAATTCTAGAATATGGTATAAATAGATAATCCTGTAATTCCATGATCTGAATCAAATAATATCGTACTATAAGTTATATTATAAGATTATAACATAACTTTATCATAATAATATGGACGTCACGTCAGTTGCATCAGCCATCGGTAGTTATTTGACTACAAATTATGTGAAAACGACATGGATGGACGTTAACCATGGACACAATGGACATAAAACTGTGTGAACTGTTACACACCAACAACGATACAGTTTCTTTATATTCATGTTTGTAAATAAACCTATTAGTTTGATATAGTCATTGTACTCGATAAAATATTATCGGTACATTAATAGCTTGATAAGTACAGCATGGACCACCCGTCGCGAGGTATCACTTTCCAACGACCATTTTAACCAAGAAACAAGCAAAAACCTCTTACGAAATTCGACAAATAAATAAAAAATAAGTCTACTGATTTGATTTACTGTTGCGTCATTTAATTTGTTTCTTCGTTTTACACGCACGAATACAATTCATAACTTTGTCAATATAATCGCAAACATTTTTACTGCGTTTCGAATTCGGCGATAGGCGTAAACAAACCTGTGTATCGATAGAACCTTGCGGAGGGGAAAGTTGAAATAGCTCTATTGTGTTCTGAGTGGATTTCATATCGCTTATATTCCATCAATAAACTCAATATCACGGTTGCAGCCGCAACGTGCAATACGTAAACGAAACGTCAATTTTAAGATACGCTCTTAATTTACACGTAGATACATATGTAAATTACACGCGTGGGCGGTCTGTGTGTACAACAGTAAGGAACAGTAATGCTAAGCCAGATTTATTTCGTACCCTGGTTATAACTCAGGAGAATACGTGACCGATGCTCACGCCTACGCTTACACAGAAATTATCCACGACTTACGTTATCACGGTGGTAGCGTATTTCGCGTATCTACTGCCGGGGTCATATCAGAGCAATATTGGCTAAAGGTCGGGCGAGAAAGGTCAGTTCCTGTCGCTGGGGGCCTGCTTTCTACGGCTCTAAACTAGTGCAACAAACGACCGCACAAAAGGTCGCACTGTCAAAAATGTACTACATGCAGCTTTCGACGTTATGTAAGTTTACAAGCTGTTTATGAACCTTAGGAAAGGTCTTATTAGCATAAGTACAGTCGTATATCATAACAGCAGCATGTTAATGGCGATTTGTATTCTGCAAAATTATGAACGAGTGTTTAAGCCCAAAAGTACTTAGGTAAAGTACTTTTAGGTTTCCTGATAGCTTTAAATGTAGTGTTTCGTTTTAGACTCAAGGTGTGTCATGATTTCCATTAATTTATAACCTGTTGTAAAAGCAATAAATATGCCACAGTGTTCGTACTTTGGCATCACAATGGCCCTTACCAGTAAAAAAGAATTCTATTACTATGTCAAATCGGCATGGAATATTATAAGGAAGTATATAATTGAAGCGCTCGTGGTGTAGGAGGATTAGCCGTTTTTAATCGATCGGCAAAGTTAAGCTACGTCTGTCGTGGTGGGTACCTGGATGGGTGACCGCCTAGTGGTATTTCAAATCGAGCGTTCCCGTGCTTCGGAAGGCACGTAAAGCCGTTGGTCCCGGTTATCACTTAATTGTGATAGTAGTTAAGCTAGTTGGAGGCCTTCTAGGCGGCTTGAAAACTCCAACAGTAGGTTGACCAGCCTACCTCCACCGATCCGCAATGGGCACGCGTGGTGGAGTATCTGCCCATTCCCTTTCACCCTGATTTGTGAAAGGAGGCCTGTGCTCAGCAGTGGGACATTATAGGCTGATGATGATGATGATATAATTGATGTGAAATTAAATACCTAATGCGTTATTGAAATGAAATTTTAAATATATATACGGCAGTTGTCCTTGTCACTATTAAGATATTCGATAACTGAACTAATTCAATATTGACGTCTCAGTTCTGCTTATCTAACGCACCCGCCCACTTTATCAAACACCTAAGGGAAACTGAATAATGATAAACTATTAGACCAATGATTATTTCCTAGTAACATTTAATGGGTATTGTAAATTAACATAAATGTACAAAGAGACGAGAGATAACGCTAGATTTATTCCTCTAATCAGAAACATGGGCGGAAAAAACACCGAATCAATTTTGCGAAGGAATTTGAGACAAGATGGTTTTTTGCTTTGCAGCGAACTTTTTGCTGAGCGGTCCGCTGCGAAGCGTGAGACAGATAATTTTAAAAGTTATCCTCATGTATGTATCTACAGTATACCCGGAACTTAAGAGAAAAAAATCATTGAAGTATTTATAGTGGGAACGTCTGGACTGCAATTTAGCGGCGTCTGTCGCGTAGCATTCTTATCGATGAGAAAACTCGGAACGTCTATACCAACATTTCATAAGCAGCTTAGCGAGTTTAAATGGACCGTATGGATGACATACAGCCGTATTGCGTCTCCTTAAATGGGTATGTTTTATTTTCTCAGATTCTGAGCGGTGATTTAATGTTCAACTTTGCACATCATTGTAAAAACCCAACAATAGCCAACTTTTGGGCTTTAGTAGCGGTACATGTTTAAAGATGTTATTTCTCTACATAACTGACATTTCTTCATGATGCATATTAAACTTCGATTTAGCCCTGTTTTTTAACCGACTTCAAAAAAAGGAGGAGGTTCTCAATTCGGTTGTATGTTTTTTTGTATAATTTATAGCTTGATTTGTAGCCGTGTGTACAATTCTCCAGTCGAGCTGTTCTTTGAGCGAATAAACTCTATTCTCTACCTCTCTTAAGAAAGTCTTCTATGTGTGTTCTACCATTGAGCTTCCGCCAAATATACATTTTTGGAAAATATATTTACAGTAGTAGGTAGATATACTATCTATGATATAGTTTATGTATGGCCATCAAAATTAACTTACATAATAGACAGATTAAAAACAAAATCAATGAATCAAAGTCGATTAATTACATTCTTGCTCCAAGCCAGATGTTTTGCAATATGCCTTTCGTCTCACTGCCTTCTAATACTTGACTCGTTTTGTTTACAATAATCGCGCAACCATTGTTATTAGACAGCGTTTTACTGTACATTTTGCAATTGACAACCAGTTTTTGTGGTTCGATGAAGATATTGAAGGCACGTTCAATTTTCGCAACGCTTGTAATTAAGGCGTTATCGTCTCTCTAGTATCACACCCTATTTATCTGACGTCTAAGATTAAGTAGGTACAACTTAGGATTGCTCAATTAATTATTTCTAAGTTACATATAAAGCGAAAGCCTGTTTCGTAGTTCGTGCCTATATTGAAGTTTACACATAGCAATTACAATCCATTTCAGACAGCAAATTTAATTAAACAGTCGCGGTATAACGTTATTCTAATTTTATGTATTTGTTACCCCAAAAGTACTGTCGCGCGGATATTGCCTAATATTGTTTTACAACTGTCATGAAAGTACTAATTGTTTCATAAATTTATTCATAAACTAAAGATAAGTGAATATAAACTAGTATTAGATGTAGAATAAACCTATACAGCAAATAAAATCATTCAATGAATAAGTACTTCGTAGAAAGAAGTAAGTCCGTAAGGCTCGGCTTTACTTCCACAAATAAAATAATGTACAAGTCAACAACAAATATAATAAAATCGAATCGAGTTAAGCAAAATAGCGATTCAATCCAGTTTTTAACTATAAAATCACGAGTAATGCCTAGACATCGGCAATAAAAAATGTCATAAAGGCTACTACGATATTTTTGCAGTAGCGCGAATCTTCAATGAATAACAAATAAAACACCAGCTAAGTGCGCGTTGAAAATACTTTAACATAAGGTTCCGTAGCTATGTATTTAATAAAGGTTTTATTATTGGCTTTACAGCCGGCTGTGATGGATATGAAGGTAACTGGAATGCATTTTTAAAGTATTCTGTCAAACTTATGAACGTTTCAGTAGAATCTACCACGCACCGGTTGGGAATATATACTTAAACTGAAAGGACTCCGGTAAGAAACACAGCAAGTAGACATCTATTTATGTGTCACATCAATGACACATAATAGATGTGATAGTGATGGAAATTGATGGAATAATCTTCTAAGTTATAACAACTGCAGAATCCTAATGATAAACATATTAAAATTCAAGAATGCGATTCAATGAACCCGAGCGGATACATCGCGGCCTTGACAAGTCTCGCCTGCGCGTGGGCAAAAAGAAAACAAGCGAAATATTTCAGATTGAGTTCGGTATTTACGGTTCGAGCCGAGCGCAGCCGGCCGGCAAGGTAAGCAGCTTTCGTGCCAATAAGCCGGTGGTTACGACTACAGACTTACCAATGCCTTTTACGATTGATCGCATCCGTGGGCGGGAAGCGATCCCCTACTTTCATTGCGCTTGACTTGATATTACTTCATCGATATTGTTTGGATTCTTGTCCTTATACATTTTACAATGGGTAATGACGTCTTTTGCAACCAATCCCAATTAATATTGTTAATGCACAAACTACATCTCATCTATACATGAAATTCAAAATGTTTCTAGTTTTGGCAATGATTAATGATATTTCAGAAATTTCCTGAATACTTATATCATGTACTTTGTCTTTATAAGGGAAATTATTTCCTCGTTAACCAAATGTACATTTAAATTAGATTTATCTAGAAGCGTTAAATCACAAATTATATGACTCTCCTAATTGTAATTGCTTTGCTCCTAATGCCTCTCTCTTACCAATATTAATTGTTTTATTATGACATTTATAGAAGCAATATGCTGCGAGCCAATGAATTATTTGATAGATCTAGAGCATAAGGTGGCTTGAGGGAGATAATTAAGAGGAGGACCGAGAATATAAATCATGGGGAAATTATAAAGAGCGAAGTAGCGGTTTGGCACCAGTTTCAATAGAAAATGAAAGTAGCCAAGGTAATAAGGAAGCTTCATTCGTTTAAAAAGAAACTAAAATGTTATAATAACACATAATACCTTGTAAAACAACATAAAACAATAAATTTTAATAATCGTCTATATTGGGACACATGATTGGAAAAGGCGCTTGTAAAGTGCGCTTACGGAAGATTTAACTGTAGATACTAATATTTACTTAATTCCAAGTTACTATAAATAAAACACTTATTATTAATGATACAAGAAGTCGTGTTTACTGACAAAATGCCAAAGCTTATTATATGAATGCTGTCAAAAAACTCATTCACGAAAAGAAGCTTAAAATATGGACAGCCATAACCACACCTCGGTCTAATCTACACGTAGAAAAAGTTCACAATCTCGCTCACGTTCCGTTTATTTCGCTAAGTAACTATTTAGTTGCAACGGGAGATAAGGAAAGCTTTGTTCAAACTGTACCGTTATGTTTACCTTCATTTGGGTACGGAGCTGGAGCAAATACTACATCCGTTATTAGAACAAAGAGTTGTAAACTGATTTTGAACCCACGCCTGATAACATCTAATGATACAAATGTCAATCATTTAATCGATACGTTTAGTGCAGTATCAATTTCGATTGCTATTAAAGACGCTGTCGCGTTCATTGTAGTGACAAATAGGGAGAGATATTCAATTACATTGTTCCGGGATTATGTTACAAAGATATTGCTTATTTCATTCTCGTTCTACTTTGCTTTTGTCTGCCTTTGTATGTGCAGTACTGTTTTTGTCTCGGCTTTTCTATGTAGGATGTCTCATGTACTCTTTTTGCTTTCTCTACACACAATATGTTTAACTTCAATATTAACTTTGTTTTATTATTCTTGGAAATCTTTATTTATTTATTGCACACTCTACATATTGTTAAAGTATCGACCAACGTAAGACCCTTCGTTGACCATGATCAAATTGCTTACCATATCCTAGTTGATGGTGATAATGCAACGGCATTTAATCATCCTCAACAGTTCATAATATCATTACATTATTTGTATCAAATCTATATAATATGATATAACATATTTACTATAATTACTGTGTATATACATTGTAAAACTAAATTTACATATCGAGAGATAACTTAGGCAGACTAAATCTCTCTTGGAAATTCCTTTACGCTAAACTTCTCATTTACTCAGTTATATTTTAGTCTCGCAACAAATACCAGCTGTTTACTATTAACTATATTTATCGCCAATTAACATTACAATTGTGCATTACTCCCATGCTTATTTAGTATAACTAAAACATTCGGTACATTATTGTGGTCGAGTAATGCAAGCAAGTGTTGCTCGATGGTAAGTACATTAGTGTTTGCTCTCAACTCGGACCGGTCGACACGTGCGCTTTGCGTACCAAGTATTCACGCAAATGTACAGAATATGCTAAATCGACACATTCAATGTATTATTTGTAGTTTAAATAATAATAATAATTCGATATTTGTAGCTACCTTCTCACGCCATCGACGGGGAATCCATCCTCAAACACTGAAACCAGAATTGTTTCGAACTGTGCGGGCTCAAAGGAGCTTTCTTCCGCGGACGCTCAGGTTGTGGAATGAGCTCCCCGCCGTGGTTTTCCCAATGGAGTACAGCATGGGGTTCTTCAAAAAGGGCGTGAAGAGATTTCTTCAGGGTCGGCAACGCGCGAGTGATACCCCTGGTGTTGCAAGCGTCCATAGGCTACGGTAACTGCTTGCCATCAGGCGGGCCGTATGCTTGTTTGCCACCTTAGTGGTATAAAAAAAAAGTACTTTTTTAATAAAAACGTATGTACGAGCAGCTTTTATTGATGGTAAATGAAATGTAGAGATTTATGCAGATGGCCGAAATAAAATAGTATTGACGAGAAAAATTTGGTAGATAACGTAGTAAAGACAGAACGTTAATTAGTATATTACTCATATCAAAGCTGTACCTTAAGGACAAGCTATTATGTGAGTCACACACAACCCAAGTCATAGCGCGACGTAACATCTGAAAGCTCGCCATATAGCCAGTGTTGAGCTTTCGCTGCATTATCTAGGCATCTGGGCGAAGACAATGGCTCGCGCATGCGTAATGCGTTATCTCAGATCTACCTCTTACCACACTCTGCTCTCCTAATGAGGAACGCTGTTCCACTTCTCGTGGTATGTGCTAATTGAGCGCAGACTACACAAAATCGGGAAATTTGTGAAATTTTCAACCACCGCTAATTGTGTCTAATTGAAAGTGCTGAGGAATGTAATATCGTTTCTTTGTTGCAGGTTTACAGATAGTATAACGGTCACTGTGCCTACCAAAGGATGAGGAAGCAAAGATGCTGGGAACGCTACTTTGGTCCAGATACGATAAAATCGACAGGTGAGTTCTTTATCTTTATCTCGAGATTTACTGGAGCACAAACTTGGTAGCCGATTGAAATATTTTGAAATAGCACTAGTTCTTATTAAGTAAAAAGGAAAGGTTACTTGAAAAGAAGGTGGAAGACAAGTTTTGTACAATTACAAAATACATAGTAACTAAACCTTTTTGCAAGTAGATGAGAACTATTTCACATAAGAAGAATTTCATTTTACATAAGCCGAGTTACGGATTATTGTAATTTTTTAATCTAAATAACTTTCGGTCAAACAGCACCATTATTAACATAAATATTTAATAATGATATGCGTCGAACAAACAATCGTTAATTGTTTAGTTTAACTTAATGTAAAGTATTATAAGTCGCGTGAAAAATTATTTTAATATATTAAAAAGTATATTCTTAAATATATTGAAAACCTGTACATATAAGGATTGACGTATAAAAATAAGCAATGCGTTAAAACTAAATAAGCATTGAGCACGATGGTAGGGTACTTTGTAGTACCTGCTTAGCTGGCAACCACACCACCACACTCATGTCAAAAATCTGTCACCAAGCACCTACTTGCCTGTTTTCAAAGGAAAGACCCTTCTAGGCTTTGTGTGTTTACTAGCTTGGGCCACAACATCTCTTACTATAGATATACTACTGAGATTGTGATCCTGGTACTGGACTATATACAACAATATATAATACAAGTTTTTTTTGGTGACTGTACTTTTTGTTGAATGTACTTGCATTGTCATCTAATATACTAATTTATACCAAATATCAAATCAATCCGACAACTGGAGGTGGGTGAAATTCGAATTGCAAGATTCCACCCGAACATAGTTACATACATTGCAAGTTCAATAAAAGCTTGTAAAAATGCCCCTTCGTGATTATAGTACACACTTAGGGTCAGCTCATTGACCCTTAGTCTCAGTTTCTCGAACCCTGATCAATATTCCGACTCGCTGTCCCACGTGGTTTCACCCGCGCGTCTAACTAAAATAGCAAAATATGTATGGTTACATATATCCCCTGGAGATAGCTTCAGGGACAAAGCTATTATAGATGTATAAATTACAAAGATTCATCACAGATTTCATAAACTTTCATCGCGCTTCGTGAAACTAACCCTTACGTAAATAGACCTAACTTTCGATTTAATTAAACATTGCAACGGTCACTAATGTCACTTTTCAATGAAGTGTAATCCCGTGACATAGCACGATAAATACGTTTTGTTAGTACCACTATGCACATTTGCACATTGCCATATCACACCCACGTGGTACCGCGTATAATTTCGCGATATAAATGTCCCTTTCGAAATACATCCAGCCTTGTGCGATAAATAACCTACAAATTACTCAGTGCTCGCTAAGCTTTACTTATATGGTAGGGTCACCATACTTTAGGACTTTTCCTGATATTCCATACTTTTTAGATATTGTCAATACTTCTTTGAGATTTGGAAAACTTATAGGTGTAATATATGCCATTACTTTAAGGAACAGATAAGTGGTATATCTACATCTACACTAATAATAAAGAGAGAAGGTTTGGTTTTTTGTATTTTTGTTTGTAATGAATAAACTCAATAACTACAGGCCCAATTTTAAAAAATCTTTCACCTGGCGAAATCTAAATTATTACTGAGTAACAAGCTATATACACTGGCGTGCATAAAAGTTAGGCCACCTTGCAGGATGCCCTTATTTTTTTTGTGTCATGAACGAATTTTTTAAAAGGGCATTTTTTGTATTGTTTCATAAGTTTTACATAAAATAAAATGCATTTCATGTTAATCGAGTCTTTATTTTGACTTTTAGATGCAATAATCGGAAAAATGATGAAAATCGTAAACAAGTGTTTGTTTTTTTTGTTAACTTTTGGACAAATTTCACTGCACTAGTAGGAGGTATTGCCTCCTCTGGCTTTGATAGCACACACCAATCTATTGCTCATTGACTGTATCAGCTTTCTTATTGTTGTCTGTGGAATATTGTCCCACTCCTCGACAAGAGCGGTTTTCAGCTGCGCCAAATTTACCGGTGCTGGTTCCCGTCGTCTTACCCATCGCTTGAGCTCATCCCATAGATGTTCTATTGGGTTAAGGTCCGGACAACGTGATGGCCAGTCCAGAACCTTTAATCCAACCTCATTTAAGTACTCTCTGACGCACAACACAGTATGGGGGCGAGCATTATCGTGCATTAAAGTGAAACCATCGACAATAAATCCTGCATATGGCATTACATGTTAACCGAGAATGTCCAAGATATACGACGAAGCAGTGACAGAACCTTGCAGAATCACCAGCTCAGTACGGGCTTCCAAACTTATTCCTCCCAGAACAAAACTGACCCACCTCCAAAGCTTACCCTTTCAGATATGGCACATTGTGCATACCGCTCCCCTGGGCGGCGGTATACTCTTTTACGACCATCAGCTCTATAAAGGCACGTTCGTGACTCATCAGAAAAGAGTACCTGACTCCATTGCTCCAATGTCCAGTCTCGGTGCTCACGAGCAAATTGTAACCTTGCTATTCTGTGAGCTGGGGTAAGTTTAGGGCCGGTTGCAGGTCTGTAGGGTTTCAAATCACGTTCTTTAAGCCTTCTTCTTGCTTTCCATTCACTAACATTAACATTTATAACATTTCTCAGCATTTGCTGAACTTCAACAGCAGAACGGTGACAACTTCTTAAGCTCGCTGACACAATAAATCGATCATCTCTCTCTGTTGTCTTTCTTCTACGGCCAGGTCCCGATCGTCTGATGTAGCCACCTGTCTCTAGGTATATTTTATACACATACTGGACTGTGGAACGACTAACTTCTCATGTGCGAGCCACATTTCGCTGGCTCATTCCGGTTTCCAGTAGCGTGATGATTCGAACAACTTCTGCTTCTCGAAGATCCATTTTGATTAGCTAAAATTTTAACGTAGACACTACACCACTAACACCAGTCAAAAAACAATGGATGTTTTTGTTTTCCACTACGTTACGTTACTTTGAAGATAATGGGCTAATAATGAGAAAACAAAAAATATCGTAAAGAACGCTTTTCAAATTTAATCCAAGTTTTTTTTTTACCCTTTGCCATATGCAAACACGGCAAACTTGTTTTTTTTTTAACTTGTCATTAGTACAAACCAAAAAAAATAAATAAACAGTCCTTACGATCAAATTTTAAGGGTGGCCTAACTTTTATGCACGCCAGTGTATATAAATTTCACCCGGACGACGCCGGGCACGAAGAGCTAGTAATTTATAATTTAATACAATTTCAAGTACTAGCCCCTCAATCTAGGGATCCCTGCACTATGGGTTTTATCACTTACATTTAATTCACTACTAAGATTTTAGCACCTTGACTCTCGATGCTCTATATTTTTTTCTTGTGTTCTTTAAACGTCATACAACTGTAAAACCGATCCATTTCAGTAATACTTTTCAGACTTATCTGGACTTTTCAACGACGCATAGTGTCCCTACATACACGTGCGTCAGTGACATTTGCATGCCTGAGATATGTTTACATCGTGTTGAATCAGCACTACGTAGGAAGAGAATAAATGTACGAGGGTTGCGGTGTTTAATCAAAAGCGGATTGGACGGTGGAGATCGTTCCGATGAATGTCACGTCAAGTCGTGCACGATCGTATCGGATGACAAAAAAAGAACAGAGAGAGTTAGAATCTGTCGTGCGGACTCCAAGGCAAAACGATTTGCGAGTTTAGTTTGAGAGGTAATAAACATTGATTTGTTATATATAGTAAACTTTCTTGATCTTGAGTTGGACTTATTAGTATCGATTAGACGGAAGAGAAATGCGTGAACTTATTTATGTCATGATTATCACATTCGTTCTTATCCATTTTTTTCTATTGCCATGATGCTGTGTGTGCACTGCTGTGTGTAGTGCCATGGTTTCCTTAAGATATGTTCGTTTAGATTGTAGGATCCGAATTCACTACAAAAATTCTTTAAAAAGTTAAATAATTAAATCTTCACGAATACGCCAAACTCAAGCGACAAAATTAACCAAACAAAGCAAAACTAATGATGAATTATAACGACTTTAATCATCTGTATTGTTTCAACGTCTATTCCGAAGTACGGTAGAGAATACCGCCATGTTTAACTCTCTGATTGAATTATACGAGTAATTTCGAACGATGTAGACGCTCTGCTTTGCGAATTCAAATGAAATGTGAGCCATTTCGTTAGTAAATAGCTATTGCTGGGAACGCTGTGTCGCGTCGATTGAACAGTTTTGGGAACTTGGATGAAAAATGTGGAATGGAACGTTGTTTGCTTAGCTAGAAAATAGTTTTCACTCATTGTGGATGGTAAGATCGATTTATTATTGAATGGTGAACTCAAGAGCAATTTTTAAGGTTGGGGAGAGTTTATTTTCTTTAGTCCTTTTCCTTTTCTTTAGTGCTTTCATTAGTCCTTAAAACAATATAGTATAGATTTTAATACCCAAGAGTGCTTTGTATTATGATTGTTAAAGCATAATTTTTTTTAATTAAATTAAATGAAGCCTTTAGCTAATTATTTACTTTAGGTCATAATCATGCATTTGGCGAGAGTAAAACCTACTAGGTTTTTTTTAAATATTAATATTTAATAAAATACTAGATAAAAAAACTAATCCATGAAGGACTTTTAGCACAAATCCTTACCGTTATTTGCAATGGAAATTTTATGACTCGAAACCCAAAAACGAATTCAGCATTTCACATTTATAAGCTATAAATGTCATGTATTTAAGTCATATTAATAAATCATCGGATTTATTGCGTAATTTGCAACTTATGTACTTTTAGACAGCTTACTGATTTACGTACAAAAGCTTACGGAAGCCAAATGTCAACACTAGTATTATAAAGGAGATAATATATCAGATCAGATATAGGCAAATCTGTAATATTGCAATACGTATCTGCAGATAGTAATCTGTATTTTTTTCTTTGTATATTTATGTGTTTGGTAAATGTTGATGTAGCCAAAAGTGATCAGATGATGTATGTAACTGCCGAAACACAGCGGTAGGTGATTAGTGACAAACATAGAACATTTTGTTTCAAATCTATTCCGACAAGTACCCATCAACACACGCTCTGATTGGCTAAGTCAAGTACACATGCGCTCTTATTGGCGGTTAAACAGTGATTAGTCGGTACCGTTATTAATTAGTGCAAAGAAACTTACTAGCTACGGAATTGGATTGGTCGGTATGACAACTCTCAAGCGTTTATTCCTGTATGGTGTTTTTTTTAAGCTATACATGCAAGTAGCCTATAGCATGGAAAGGAGAAGCTACTTTTTATAAAGTAAGCGGCACGAGTCGTGAGCACACTTTTAAACATAAACCCCTTACTCATAAAACGTTATTTAACTAATATACTGTTTAAAGAGTCACGTAAATAACGTCACTCTATTGTCATTGTCAAATAATGTGACATTATTTACGTGACCGTTTAGTCAGTATATTAGTTAAATAGCGCTTTATGAGTACCTAAGGGGGAAAGTTTAAAAGTTATTAGTGTTCAAGCATTTAAATACATTTATTGAAATGTATTTAAATAACGTCACGTAACCTTTTTTAATATACATTTTAACAACATTAATAACTTAACTCTAAGAACTTTTCAACTTTATGTTCAAAACTTTGCTCACGACTCGTGCCGCTTACTATACCAATAGCGTTAATAAAATCGTCGAGGACAGCTAATAACGCTCCTTTTCTATGTAATAAAGCCCCTTTCCAATAGTATAATACTTGAATAATAATCTGTATAAAATCAACAAACCCAACCAAAAACAAAGACGCGAGCTAAGTAATTCTAAACACTTAAAATCTGCATGAATAAATCTTCCATCCATTATAATTATATCAGCCGTAATAAATAACGCTTTCTGAAAGCAGCTATTATCAGTGAAGTATTTACAAAAGAATAGAAATAAAAACTGCTCCCTCGAGCCAAGGAGCAATTAATGGCGAATAAAATTAACCAATAAATTGAGATGAGATAGGGTTACCATTTATTTGGATTTTAGGGTGTAATACGATAAATTATGACTTCTTAAAAGCTTTTTTAGTTCCAGATAAAATAAATATTGATCATTCATCATATCAGCCCATTGATGTCCACTGCTGAACATAGGCCTCCCCCATTGATTTCCACTTCGAACGGTTCTGGGCCGCTTGCTTTTCCAGTGGCGCCCAGCGACACTGACCAGGTCGTCGGTCCACCCGGTGGGAGGTCGTCCCGCTCGGCGCTTTCCAGTACGTGGTCGCCACTCGAGAACCTTTCTTCCCCATCGGTTATCGGCTCTTCGAGCGATGTGGCCCGCCCATTGCCACTTCAGCTTACTATACGAGAATCTACGAAATATTGATACTATCTTAGAATCAATTATCAGATTTTAAGAGATCTTATAGCACACATTGAACGCTACATATCTACCATATAGGTTTGCTTGTGAACTATTGGTTTTAACCAATAGTTAATAGTTAGTAATTTCATGATTATTCTGTTTAACAGAGTTTCTTTTTAAAACAACCTGATGGTAACCCTAAGCGTGTTAGAGATAGAGCGTGATTCGCGACCAACGCCATAGAGACTATAGAAAAGGGGCGAGACGTCAACCTTTCTGTAAACGAGCGATAATCGGCGACATCCTTCCCGGGACCTTTGAAACCGATTAAAGGCATTGCGGGCCTTAAAAAGTGGACTACTTTTTACTTTTACGTTTCATTGTATGGCTTTTAAATGGCGGCTGGCATAACTTAGACGCAGTTTGCAAGTGATGATATTTTTATGAAACACGACTGGTTTCTTCAAGATATTTTGCTCTGTTAATTGTAGCTTTAAGCAGGTATTGAAGAAGACAAAGCTTATTCAAGATTGAGTAAGTACCGAACAAATACAAGCGAGTAGATGTGCATCATATTTGTGCGACGTTGATAATAAATAAATTAGAAAACGAATCAATAAAAATCTATCATAATAATAACATTTAATTTTGAATGTTTGCGTTTTTCATTCGACATTAATAGCAACAGGAATGTATTAAGCCTAATATTAGTAAGATAAGGCTTCGTGAAAACCTAAATTCTAATAAACAACGATGACATGCAAGCCTTACCTTATCCAAAACAAAATAACACGGAAGCAATGAAACCCATACAACGTATAACTCAAGTTCAACAGCGCTAGATTTACGCGCCAATCACCCGATCATCTTATATTTTTATTCATCTGACCCTTCGGTATTTCCCATATGTAGTCACAATCGTGACGTAGCTAATTGACTAACCGCTGGATACGATAGTCAATAACGTATCCAGCGCTGAAGCGGAACGCATGCAAAAGCTGGCTTGTCACATCGATTTGCCGCATAAAGCTCGCCGTGCTCAGCCTAAAATGTCCTTCCGTGTAAACGGGTTGCAAAACTAAGTAGGGTTGTCCAAGCTTGAAGTTTGCTATTGAGTTTGCTTATAGTTTTGGAGATAAGTACTGGATCTTGTATTTACTATTTTGGGTTCAATGATCGTTAGAGTATTTTTATTACTTTATATTGTTTATATCTAAGTAAAAGAGACACAATTTTACACAATATAATTTCAATAAAAGTAGACGATAATAGACGGTAAAGTTAAGATTACTTAAACGCTAAAGTCAATTGTTGGATTGCTGACAAAAACCTATTCTAACAGCTCTACAAATTACCGATAAGGATCAACAAATTTCAATGACAAAAAACGCTAAACGAGACAAACGATTACAGCGATTATTCCGCAACTTCATTTTCAGACAGATTACCAAATCTTAAAAACAACTAAATAAAACTATATTACGACATAGTTACTGAATGATAGACACTATTCCGTGAAAATTAAATAACCGAGGAGCATTCAAGTTGTGAATTCAATTAGTTATCAAGTAAAATATTATAAGTTAGACAGGATAAAATATAAATTAAATAAAGATTAAAAAGAGAAAACAAAGCAATTTCTTCTTCAATACTCTACATAAGTAGGTACAAAAAGATAAGAATGGTTCTGAAATAAAAAAGTTTTAGATATTCCACACAATTTTGTATGCAAATAGGTAGGTCTATACTGATTTTGATGTGAGGTTTCGTATTAGAATCATTTTGAAAAATCTCACTTCCGTAGACTGCTTGACGTAAGGGTTCGTATTATGGTAACTTCAAAATAATTTTATTGATAAAATAATGACTAAATTCGGAAATGCCACCTACATTTAGGTTGTAATTATGTCGAGATTTGACAGTTCGATTGTATGGAATTAGTGACTTCTAAATATTAAGTGTGAAACACCACTTAACATTTGGATGTTTCTTAAATTTTTAGTATTTCGTTATAGATAAGTTATTAAATAGTATATGTATGTTTAATAGTCCGAGTTATAACGGACTACTTAAGTCACGGAAATGTGTGTTTGGGTTTAGGTCACATAAAGAAAATTTTGAGGCTTCTTAGAAGGAATTAAAATAACCGTTCATATTTTTAGAAATCCGTTAAAAAATATAAAGGAACCGACTTTTACCTTAGAGATCAGTACATTATGTATATTTTCCATTTATCCTACTTCTAAATTTAACCCACCCACGCGAGCAAACACTAATTTAATCAACTGTCATTAACACACTGCCAAATTAGATCAAAGAGATCGAATCCGATACGATACTCTATCTCCAATCAATTACAATTCATTTATGTCTACAAGCATTGAACGGTGTTTGTTAAAGAAATTGAATGTGACAGCCCTAGTCGTAAAGCCCGCCACACACGGTGCCGCCCGGTTGCCACACCATTCCACTTGATCGGCAATTACTAAGCGTCATAATACTAATTACGCAACTTTATCTAAAAAAAAATGCACTACATATGAAACTAGCTTAAATTTTTTCTCACAAATGGTTGTGTCCGGTAAAGACATTTTTTTTATCTTCTTTAAGCTTATTAAAGATTTGTTGGCTTAGTTAGTTCTACCTTGCGACAAGTTTTTTAGCTTAATTTGCTGAACGTCTCAAGGCTAGAGTCAATAGACGTCTTCCGAGCAAGCAAGTAAAATCCTCGACTAAGAAAATATATATTTTCTTTACCTATCGTTGAATTATTTGTATCTTTGTATTTAAACATTCATGAGCTACCTCTCACGCTTAAACTGTCAACTCATCAAAACAAAAACATTCCGCGTATGCAAAACTCCAACCGTTGCATGCAAGTATGCTACTCTGTACCACGAAGTAACGTACCATCCATAACCGTATGCATAAAGTTAGGCACTGTCTGCGCATGACATAATAATGCAGGCACGCATAAAGACATGTCAACATTAGCTTGCGACAAGGCGCAGCTGTGGCATACGAGCTTTGGTTGGTTCATACTAGTGATTAGGCTCTGAGACTGAGATTAAGGCCTTAGTTTACCACGATATTGAATAAAGCATCTTATTATTTACTACCGAGAGTCGAAACATATTCGGTAAATTTTTAAGGAAGAGCGTTAAATGTAGATCACCGATGCATTATCTAATGGTGCGTCCATGCTACGCGAATCGAGCACGATCCGAGCCATGAACGAGCACACTGCGAGCACGATTCGCGTAGCGTGGACGGGCTTGCGAGCCTCAAACGAGCGCGATTGTCAGTTTTGTCACGAACAAAGTGATTCGCATCGTTCTCGTTGTAGGTTCGTTCGTGGCTCGGCTCGTGCTCGATTCGCGTTGAATGGACGCACCATAAAATAGAGTGTGCCTGCTTAGACATTTTTTACTGCTGACAATGATCAGTATGAACTCATCTGCTATTAAACTTTGTAGTCCGTTTCCACACATGTGGAGGTACCTACTTGTAAGTTGCATGCTAATTCTAAGTAGTTGATGTCAATAAACTATCCATATCTTATTTCTTTTCAACTTTTCTACCTAGAAAAAGAGAGATTAATAATCGATATTCCTATTGTATTCCAAAAAATCAATCACTGACCCTCACAATATTAAACCCATAGCCAGCCGGTAACTCCAACCCGATAATGTGAACAGCCTTTACAGAGTGGATAGAACAACGGACCACGTCCCGTAGACAGCTCACATCCATATCGCATATTAATAACAAGCACTAAATTATGAATTTAGGATGTCCCCCTGCGTGCCTCGAAGAGAATGTTGAATTATCGCTTGAAGGCGTTCGATAAAAGAAATTAAGACATAGAGGAAAATTGTTATAGCTGTCCCCCACGTTTTCATCCGCGTTCCTGAGATAAAAGTATAGTCTATCTATAGAAATCTGAGGCAATTTAGCTTCTTATTAATGAAATAATTTAGTAGATGTGAAGATTACCTCCTACATGCACCTACAAACACAATTCAACGTACAAACTTGACCTCTTTATAAATTATTTGTTTAGAAAAAGCAAAAGGAAACAGAAGTTGACTGAACATATTTTTATTTTTAAACGACTTCAAAAAAAGGAGGTTCTCAATTCGGTTGTATGTTTTTATATTTGTTACCTCATAACTCCGTCATTTAGTAACCAATTTGGAAAATTATTTTTTTGACAGGAAGGGTACACTTCCCGTTTGATCCCATTGTCATCAGATCAGGATTTCATTACTTCTAAGTGTACTTTGAAGTCGGTTTAAGTTTTTTGTAAAACAGTCCAATTATCAGTAGGTACTATACAGGGTGACTGGTAATTAGTAAGCGATACTTAGACACATGATTGTACTCGTGATAACAAACAACTTTCCCAAAGAACTTATTATTAGGTACTAAATAGGTATTATGTGCTAATGTGCTAAATATTTAAAAAAAAGTTCTTTGGGAAAGTTATTTGTTATCATGAGGACAATCATGTGCCTAAGTATCGATTACTAATTACCAGTCACCCTATATAAGTCCTAGCTCATATAATAATGAACTCTATCTAGCCGATCTATAACTCTAAATAGCTATTATCCATTCCACCCTTGAACACAAAACAATGACTTCAACTTCAATGATGGGAAGAGTAAGGACCCTTGCGTGACATATTCACACACGTGCATTGGTGAGTTAATTAATGACGCATAGAATTGATTACTGAGAAGTCCTGCCGGATAAGTCATGATAACAATGGCCATTATTATAGGTAGAGTGTCAATGGATGAGCCAATATTCGATCTGGTCATAATGTTCCCTTACTCTATGGTACTATGAACACAGAATTACTGACATCTATTGTTTGATGCAAGAGCTACGGACAAACAAAATTACCTCTTGCCGCTCCAAACGGTACAAGTAATCGCAATTAAATTTGGCACCTGGATAAATATAAAAATATATTTTTAATCCCGGAAAAACATGAGTTCCCATACAAGGTTATTCCTTTAATAGCATTAAAATTGTACCTATTTGTTGTTTCTGGTTACGATTTATTTCATCGTACCTTTTTTTTTATAATTAAATGGGCTTGCGTTTGGCCACTGACCCGCCCATAAGGGGAGCCATAAGGATGACGAAGCCTAAAATGAAACACGCTTACCCAGAAGAAACCTATTCACTCTGGCCTTGAAAGTTCCTAGATTGTAGGCGTCAGGAAACACAGACGCCGGAAGCAAGTTCCACTCCCTTGCTGTCCGCATTATAAATGAGGATGCAAAACGCTGTGTCCGTATTTTCGGTATGTCAACAACGTACCGGTGAAAATTTCTACCTATTCTTCATATTAATACAAAACTAAATCGACAAGAACTTCTGTAGATATAAATTTTGTATCTAAGTTCAAGTTCAAGAAAATGTAACTTAAAACCCAGTTGTAAGTCGTTGAGTTAACTTAATTGGTTCTTATCGTTTGTTTTTACATCGTTCAGGCTCTATAGTTTCGCAATTCGTCTTTAAGAGCTATTTTAATTAAAGGGTTTAAGTAAATCAGTATTTTTTAGTGATTATTAAGTGAATTAATACAGAGAGTATCTTTTTAGGGTTCCATACCCGAAGAGTGCCAAACGGGACCCTTTTACTAAGAATCCGCTGTCCGTCCGTCTGTCTGTCTGCTGTCAGCTGATATTTTCAGAGAATGTGTAGCTCTATTGCCGCTATAACAACAAATAGAAAAACAAAAAAAAGAAATAAAATTTAAAATTAAAGGGGGCGCCCTTACAAGAAAAGTCTCTTTTTGGCGTTTTTTTTTCATAGCAACGTTGAATTAGTTAATATTGTACAATACCCTCCATCTGCTAGTCCGACTCGCACTTGGCCGGTTTTTACAGATCACAGATTTAGACATTTATCAAAGCATTTAGATATCTGTAGCTGAAAATATGGTAAAAAGTGCTAATAAGGTAATAGAATAAACCAAAAAAAATTACAAAATTATTACTATCAAAAATGACTTTTCGTAGATTTAACAAAATTCGTAAAAAAATTATAAATTTAATAAAGAATATAAATAATGATTTGAACCATACTCTTCCAAAGTTGTTTAACAATTTGTTACAAAATAAATAAAAAGCAAACAATTACCTATTGTCCATACATTCTAAAACCTATCTACTTAGCTCACAAGTATTTGATGAGTGTTATAATATAATCTCATGATCGCAAACTATGAGGTCGATGTCGCAGACGAATGTCCACACTAGATGTTATCTCGAAACATAATCCATAATGTATCTAGACTCAATTCATGGTATTTTAACTAATCAAAACCCACGTAGCACATAATGTAAAGTATAAAAAATTAATTATAAATTAATAGCAATGTGGGCTGCATTGAAATATCAAAAAAATATTTCGTTGACTCTAAATTGTTATAACTGCATCTTTATCGGCTATTTAATTGTGGTAATGATACTGACCACATTATGTGAACGACCACACCAAGTGTATAAATAAATTTTGATTTCACAATACTCCTGAGATATTTGATAGATATAGTGGGATCCAGTCGATACACATTCCGCGGCGCTAATACCAAATCAAAAGAATATAGATGATCTACTTTTATATTTAATTAGATATGTTTTCTCTTATTTATAATCAAAGTCAATGTCTGATACTATAACATGAATGTCTTAGGCCTGTGTTAGAATCAAAACATAAGTCAACATTCAAGAAAATATTGTGTATGTCATAGGTATAAATTCAAATTTCGATTGTTTTAATATTGACTCAAAATTTGGATTATGCAGTTCTCACAACTCATTATCTAACAATAAGGAATAAGGAACTATGACAAGCTCCGAAACAAAGAAATTTGTAGGAGAACGTAAGTTGAAGTGGAAATCGGCGGGCCACATAGCTCGAAAAGCCGATAACCAATGGGGAAGGAAGTTTCTCGACTGGCGACCACGTACTGGAGCGCTGTGCTGGGCTGGGCGCAGGCCTAAAGCCGCCCATAACCGTTTGATGTTGAAGTCAATGGGCGAGGCCTGTTCAGCAGTGAACATCCATAGGCTGATATAAAGGAATGAAACGTCTTACTATTTATCACTTACCAGCAGATGGAGCTCCTGGCAGCTAGTCAGCCTTTTTAAGTAGTTTAGTTTTAATCAAAGTCTAGAACTGAAAAACTTAATGGCACTCATTTTTTAAAGATTATGAACATAATGTGTAGTGTCAATAAACTTCAGACAATGAAGTACCCCATATGCCTCAGCATTCAACACAATATATCCAAAATGTTGGCATGTAACTCATTCCGTTTACGGTATCTCATGACATATGGACAGACAGACAGCAGAATGACAGCAATAGGACTCGGTTTTGCGCTTTAGATACTGAACCGTAAACATACATATAGGTTTTTCAGGTCACTAAGCTTTATTTTTTCTCGTCTTCCAGTTCGTAAAATCTATATATATAAAAATTATTAAATTTCCCTTGGTGATGCCAACACGCGTGAACTGCTGGACCGATTTCTCTAATTATTTTTTTGTTGTGTTTGTTATTATCAGGAGAAGCCTCTTATGAAAGTAAAAATTAAGAAAGATGCGAGGGTAGGGTAGGGTAGGGTAGGGTAGGGTAGGGTAGGGTAGGGTAGGGTAGGGTAGGGTAGGGTAGGGTAGGGTAGGGTAGGGTAGGGTAGGGTAGGGTAGGGTAGGGTAGGGTAGGGTAGGGTAGGGTAGGGTATGGTAGGGTAGGGTAGGGTAGGGTAGGGTAGGGTAGGGTAGGGTAGGGTAGGGTAGGGTAGGGTAGGGTAGGGTAGGGTAGGGTAGGTTAGGGTATAGGATAGTAGGACACCACGCGAACGAAGTCGTGCCGGGTAGCTAGTAAGCAATAAAATTACCTCCTTTAATGTATGCTACTCCATGTAGATATTCGGACGAAATAAATCGTGATCCATACTGAGTTACTTAATGGAACAGATAAGAATAATGCGAAACTCATGTGCATTTCGTCACAACGCGACCGACATCCGGTGAATGGAATCACTATAATCACACTCTAGTGGAATAATTCCATTCTAATGGAACACATATTTGTTGTTATTCTCACGCCCATCCTATTATAATTCCTACTAAAATTATAGATGCGAATGTTTATTTGAATGTTTCAGTCACAGAATCAAATTGTATAAAACTTCAGTACATAGATAGACTACAGCCTGAAAAAAAAACTTACTTTTTACCCCTGTAAAATATTAGATCTTTCAGAACAAGACTGGAAAAATACACAGGACAGAAATTACTAATATTGTGACCAAATGGTCGCAATGTGCGGTTTACTGGACGAACTGTAGCTACGGTAGCCAGGACCTAATAGCCGGACAGACCAGCCAGTTTGGCCGGACATTTGGGTAGGAAGGCCGGACACCCTACATTATTGAGGATTTTGTCTGAGTATTAATAGGTACGAAAACAATATTGTATGTAAAATCAAGCTTTTTTGATTATTATCATAAAACTTGTTAAATTCTAGTGAAATAATAAATAAAATCGAATGCCAAATCAGTCTTAGGTAGGTGCTTTGTTATTAATCAGTCAAATAGTCATCAGTCAAAATTAAATTCTAGATACTTTAAACATTTATCCTGCGCTCGGCCACGCTCGGTGCTCGCTCGTGAAATGTAAAAAGCCGGACAAGCCGGACACCGTTTATTTTGGCCGGACACGCAATCAAAAAGCCTACCTATGTCCGGCTTTATCCGGACGCCTGGCAACGTTAAGGCTGTAACAATGGTCAAACCTCTAAAATACGCTGGACTAAACGTATTTTGTTGACGAATCTATCCATTCATTTGTCCTGGAAAAAATATATGTTGTACATTTGTTCATCACGCACAAGTTGTATTGATTACATTTTTTGTAAATATCTTCAAATTTTGTAAAAACACATATCCTTACAGGTATAATTTTAACCTAAATTGTAAATTGCTGACATAACGGCTCAACAGATTTATGCGAATCTTACACCAATAAAAAGGTAATGCATTTTATAACAACTTGTATTGATTAATTTTCAAATTTCGTGAATCATTTTCAAATAATAATTAAAAAACTAAATCGCGAAGCATAAATCACTCGCTCCCCACCAAATCCCACCCGCGGACGCCTGGAGCCGAGACTCGTCAGTGCCTTGATGGCTGCTGTCACGAGTGGGCCTCGCACGAAAATTTTATACGACAAAATAACTAAATATTTAAATTTATGAATGATTTTTAAATCGATTTCTTCTGATAATAACTTAAATACAATTTTGAGCATAATTTTTAGCTTCTAAATATATGTAATGTAGTTATAAGTAAAAATAATATTTTTTAGAACATGAATAGTCGTCATAGACTAATCAGAAATGTGTTAGGTATAAATAGTTATGTAGAATTTAGAGCAAGATATCGGTTTCCTTTATTCTTTTTATAACAAGCTTTTATTTATCATGCAATGATTGTATGTACGTCTTTCCGTTACAAAATTTACAATTTATTTTTCAACCACTGAATCGCTGACGTCCGATTGAAATGAAAGGTTTACTTTTATAAATTCGGTGTTAAGAGGCCGTCTTCAAAATCAAAACGGGCTGAATTAGGTATTTGACACGTTCACGCACACGCGGGAGCGCTCGGTCGCGTGTGTGCGTGAGTCCGGAATCATTGATGGTCAGTACGGCGATCAGATGGTTTTGATCCATTGATTTACGTGTCTTTTCTTTCGTGGTTTTTTCTATTGAAATAAAAAGTCATGGTAGTAAATCAAATCAAAATCATTTATTTCATATAGACCTTCACAGGTACTTATGAATAGTCTGACTCTAATACCCAGTGATTTATATAACCATGGATGCGGTCACCGGAACATTTTGTTCCGCCATCTGTTTAAATTCGATTGAACTACGTGTTGCCGCGATGCATAGGCGTACGATGTAACTCATGTAACCTTCTATGTATGTGGTATGTGCGTACCATGCACATTTTTTTTATTACATTTTTATTTAAGAGGCCGTACTCAAAATCGAAACGGGCTGAATTAGGTATTTGACACGTTCACGCACACGCGGGAGCGCTCGGTCGCGTGTGTGATGGTTTTGATCCATTGATATTTTTTACGTGTCTTTTCTTTCGTGGTTTTTTCTATTGAAATAAAAAGTCATGGTAGTAAATCAAATCAAAATCATTTATTTTAAATAGACCTTCGCAGGTACTTATGAATAGTCTGACTCTAATACCCAGTGATTTATATAATCATGGATGCGGTCACCGGAACATTTTGCAAAAAACTTCTTCATACAAGTAAACAGTACCGCCATCTGTTTAAAATCGATTGAACTACGTAGTGCCGCGATGCATAGGCGTACGATGTAACTCATGTAGGGAATGCAAACCGGTTTCACCGAAAATCGAAAAATCGGTTATTCGGTACGGTTTTTACCAAACAAAAAACCGGTTTTACATAGCACCAAAACCGGTTTTTCGATTATTTTCGGTTTTTCTTTCAATGTTTGGAAAAACTAATAAAGGAAGATTTGCCGCCGTTTTGTAAACTGAGTGCAATGCAGGGAGTATTTTTGTGATGAAATGAAGTGTGTTGATGTGTATTGTGTTGAGCTGGTAAGAAAATAACTTATAATAATGAGTAAGAAAATTACTTATAAATATGTTTTTTTCTCTCTGTGGCAACACTACGGACAACTTGTCAAATATTGTATCGTAATTTAAATGTAATTTTAATTATAAAAATCCTATTAATATAGTGCTTAGGTTGATTAATCACTAAATATTTGCTACGAAAATATTTAATTTAAATAAAATCAAAAGGAAAGTGTAGCGTCCACGCACTGACACCACTGACCACTCACTGCACAGATTAGTGACTAGTTACTCCGTAACACTGGCTCACCACTACACCAGGTCCGAGCGCAAGCGCACGTCCGACCCGGCGCGTCTAATGTCAGACTGGCCGGTTGACAGCTACCCCCTCTACTGGTGTACATGAGACAGTGTATTATATCTACTGTATAGATACAAACACTACAGAAAGGAACCGTGTAGTCTATATAAACGAGTCTCTGATGAAGATGAATCTACAGAGTTAAATAAACTATTATATCCATCAATTTGATGAAAAAGAGATGGATGGATTGTGTGAAAGATGATATTGGTAAGAAAGGAGTGAATGTTGGTATAAAGGATAGAAGAGACGAATGGAAAAAGCATACATATAGCGCCGAGCCCAAATGATTGGGAACAAGGCACTTTTATACTCACTTCATTAACTTTAACTGACTATAATTCCTCAGTTTTCGATTATTTTATCTTAGGCACGGTTATTATCTATAATTTGAGCTATAGAAATAACGTGAAAAAAAACCGAGCGAACATTAAAGACCGGTTTTACGTCTCAATAACCGAAAAAAAAACCGGTTTTGACACGGTTTTGCAGTCCCTAAACTCATGTAACCTTGTATGTGCGTACCATGCACATTTTTTTAATTACATTTTTATTTAATTCAGTTATTATTAAAATAAAAATGGAGGTTATTCGACACGCGTGTATGTAATATAATTGGAATTGCAAAATATTCACATTTTAAAATAGTGTCCGCCATATTGAACTAATTAGTTAGTGGTCCGATTGCTCTCAAAATTGAGATTTGGGAGGCTTTAGGATCACAAAACAAATTTTTGTTTTTTTTTGAAAATTCAAAACGGACGGACTTGCATACAAACTTTCAACCCCTATTTTACCCGCTTAGGGGTGGAATTTCCAAAAATCACTAATTAATTAATTATAATCACTAATAGTGAAAACTGGAACAACTTTTTTTTTTATACCACTTAGGTGGCAAACAAGCATACGGCCCGTCTGATGGTAAGCGGTTACCCTATGGACTATGGTTAGCCTATGGACGCTTGCAACACCAGGGGTATCACGCGCGCGTTGCCGACCATTTCTGTTACTAAGATCCAGTATGTATTTTTCTGATCATCATAAGACCCTTAAGTTTCAGCTTGTAGTAAAACACATGTAATATTAGTCAACTATTGAAAATCTAGAACATCTTAGCCATTTCTATTACTGATATCTCGTTATTATTGACCTGTTCATCATCATACCCTGGGGATTTATCGTGTAGTAAAACACATGTGATATTAGATAACTATTGAAAACCATAACATCTTAGCTATTTCTATTACTGACATCCAGTATGTATTAACCTGATCATCATCAGAACCTTGATAGGTATGTATCATATAGCAGGTGAGTAAAATTAAACAGATTTATGTATTTTGTAAACTATAAATTCTGTTCCTGAGGACCTAGCAATCAACATTTTTAGTTATAAATAATGGAAATAGGCAAAGTTATAAAAACGATACGACACATCTGCGCCGTTACCTTTTCTGTAATCGAGTTGATTGTAGTATCGCTACTCAACGTTAGGCGGCATTTCAAATGCCGCCCAGCGGTGAGTAGCACAGAATACTCGTTTAGAGGTCAAATCGTCAAGGTCATTGGGCTTGGTAACACCCTTAACTGTAGCTATATGAACCTGTATTACTATTTGAAGGATGTACCTAATTTAAAACAAAAACAAAATAGCATCGAACTTGCCTATAAATTTTTAATGCAGATACTTAAAATTTTCAACGAAAACAGCATCAATTTCTAGTAATTCTAAAGGTAGTATTCAAGCCAATGGTAAGACATTTCCAATAGATAAAATATTGTCATACAACAAAATATTTCATGATTTACGTTTATTACGTATTTTATTGCTTTGAGATTGAATATAAGGATATGAGATTGAAAGCGTGTTTCTGACTGTGACTTGACATAGTGAGGCTGGTCAAAAACGTTACCGTTCTTGTTCTAGTATTGTAATCATAGAAATATCATGAATCATTTACCGTCACTCACCATCAAATCAGGTTGTACTAACCCAAATCTCTATGTATAAAATTCCCTTGGTCACGCCATATCTTGAGAACGACAGTTTTCTAATTCTCTGAAGAAGGTTCTTACGTTTTTTTAAGAAAGTTGCGTAGCTAATTAGGAAATATAAGAAAAATTAACGGTAGGGTAGGGTAGGGTTGGATATCCCTCTGGTACGCGGGTGAAACCGCAAAGCGCAACCAGTTATGAATAAATTTTACTAGTCTATCTTTCAAAAGCTATTAAAAAATCATAATAATGCTGATTTTGAGATCACTGATTCGTCATGTCGCTCCTATGGTTAAAAACTCGTTTTTTTTTTACCATTAAGATAAGTCGGTTATAAAAAGACTTAGACCAAGAATCAACCCATCTGACACAAGAAACCAACTTACAAAAACCTCCGCATAAGCAAACCTTTTAATCCTAACTTAAAGCGAGCTTGTGCGAAAAGCGAAAGTGAGTTTGTTTGTTACGCCTTCACGCTCCAACTACTTAACGGATCATCATGAAATTTGGTATGCAGATAGCCTATAGTATGGAGAAGGACATAGGGGAACGCGGGAGGAACCGCGGGGAACAGCTAGTAACTCAGAAATTCTCATCACGTCTTAGATACCATTAACTCTCCCGTACAAGGCTTGTAGTATTATTACCTTTGCATTTCGCTATCCGGTTTGATATTACATCAAACAAAAGAACTAACCTAATTGCACAATCTGTTAGAAGCAAATTATGAGCATTATGTATGTAAGTTCACTAACAAAACTTTAAGTACTACGGCACTTGTTGACCGGCCAAACTTCTATTCGATTGCTACCGACTATGTTAAGTTTCACAAACACAAATAACATATTGACAGATAAGAAATAATTGTAAATAATGATCGTGGGGAATCAAAAGCAATTGTATTTTGTATCAATAACTAATATTACGCAAGAATACAATCAGATTGTACGAAATGAAATAGAATTGTTGCATACAATCATCGGGTCGTAACAAATGTGTGGCCCCTCATTCCATTAATCAAAGTAACGGACGGGACGCTATTGGTTTATTTGCAATGATTGCTCTGTCATAAACAATGTCGGAATAAGTCAACCGTTAATTAATTTTGCCCCGATCATCGTAGAATTAATTAATTAAGTAGGAAGTTAATTGACGTGAACTCAATTTAACAACCGATTAACTTGTGATTTTAATAATTTACTCATAATAACTGAACGGATATACAATAAACTTTTAACCAAAGTAAAAGTTTTAACTTTCGCAAATTAGCTGAGAACCATGCCCTCTATTTTATTGTCATTCAATTAAAAGGAACATTACATAGTTAACCGTCTAGTGTATTATTATTACTTAAAAAGCCACATAGAACAAAACAAATAATAGAGTTTGCCTGCATCTAGTCGGACCGCTATCGAAGATCACGATAGCTCCATTAAAACGACATTATTGGACTGGAGTCAAAGAAAATTGCACAATTTCTATTATTGTAACAGCACAAAAATTCCCATACAATCTTCTTTTAGGTCAAAAACTAAGAAATAATAAGTTAATAATAAATATGGTTTTTTAAAGGAACTAAAAGCATATTTTACTACAAATACTTAATGTTTTTAAAACATAAAGAATTCCAAGTGAAGAAAGCAATAAAACAATTAATTTAAATCAGCAGTGAATGCTATCTCTTCAGATACGGTAAGCCACAAATCTATGCCTCTACTACATGTCATTTTATAACTGTGATATAACGTAGCTATTTTTAGCTGTAATATTTCTTGTGACTTATGATAAATTGCTTTCATTCTTATTCAAAGTTATGCCTATGAAGTTTTTATAACTTACGTTTTAATATGCACTGAATCATTTCGCTTCATTAGTAGAAATATGTTGAGATTTTCATGATATTAATTTATTGCAATATAGCAGCTATAGGATTCAGAATTGTTTAACATCAGAGGGATATATCCTCCCCATCCGAAAATTTCTGTATTTTTACGGATCGGGCAATCAGTACTAGAGCTGTTGTTGTATTATGGTTATGTACTAATGTAGGGTCTAACTAAATCTGCTTACAGTTTTACTTTACGTTAATTCAGTTCCCAGCAAAACCTCGGTATTTAGAAAACTATTAGCAAAATGTAGTCAATTTGTCATATCCAAACTTATTCCGTTAGTTCTCGACCGCGACGTGACCTATGATATGAGGGTAAATAGTGGTCAAGTAACAAGTAACCACATAAATTACGGATCTCGTGGAAACCTCGCGCCATCACGCTCGCTTCGGGCAACACCAGTTAATATGTTCAAATCAGGTGCAGGTAATAACTCATAGTGCGCTTAAAATTCACGTTTGCACATGCGTCTGATTACTGCGTTTCTCACGAATCGATGTCCTCCTAACAAGGTACCTATAATATAAATAAAATTACGCGAACCATCCAGCTGTATACTCCACCGATATTAATTTATTATGTATTCAACTTCCTTATGAAGCGGTTTTTAGATAAGCACTAAACTCATAACTGTATATAAATTGCATTTCGCACAGTAAGTACTTGCCGGTTGAGTCCACAACGCAAACACGTTTATCTAAACTTTACCAATAAATACGGGATAATTGAAGGTTTCATATTTACTAATAGTTGAGATAGACTTGTTATTCCGCGCACGCAGCTAACAAAGCGCTCGCGCACAGGCAGATAGTCCGATATACGCTGACCGCGCACCAGTTACGCATGCCGAATAATAACTGTACGTCGAGGTCTCAAATACCATAAACTACTTATTCCCATACAATGTGTTTTCATTAAATTGTTTTACGCTTAACAACAAACTTCTACAAACTTCCGACAAACATGTTTGCTTTATCAATTTCCCACAAATCGACAGTCACGAATTCACATGAACGGTTAGATCGGAATCTGAGTAATATCGCAACGAAGATTGAATAGCAAAAAAGAAATGTCGTGCCCCGTAAAGCGATCCGTTAGGTCGTTTGTTATGGGCAGCCATATTATCGTGATTTTTTTTTAAACATACGTAGGTAAAAATGTTCTGATGATTAGAGCCTGGAGGAGATAGAGCAGAGTGACTGTGAAGAATAAATCTTTATTAATGTCTCCGTGGCACCATCTCTGTACGAAACTCAACAAGCCGTCATTATTGTGATATTTATTGCGTGAGCTTGTTCCGCAAACGCTCCCTGCGAAACATCGTCGCGTCGCTTATGTTAATTTATTTGCATTTCGATGAGATGGCATTATCGTGTTTTATTTTTGTATTTATATACTCGACGTTGCGGCATTTCATGTTATCTTAACTGCTGCCCTTACATTCCTAATATCGATAAATTTTCTAACGTTTTAATGAGAATATTACTATTTATTACAACTCATTTAGAACGTTAACAAACTCTCTGGATACGGAAATTGAAATCATTAAAATAATGACATTCAAAGCATGACTTCTTTAGCAACTAATGTATTTTATTTCTGAAATTATTTATGGCTGGCATACAATTAAATTTCATAGTTTGTACCGCGTAATGCGTAAAGATTTAGAAACAGAAACCAACTTTTCAGTAAACAAAACCAATATATTATATTACCTATTTTTGTCTATTTTATGTAGATAAACTTAGTTTTATACACAGAATAAGTTTTATACGTAAATACAAACTTCAGCAAACAATTAAATATTACAATGCAAGGTGGTAACAGTAAACCAACCTTCAGTAAACCTTCTGGACCTCCTAGTGGGGAAGGGCTAAAGTGCCTTCTGGGGCCTAAATTGGCTTTGACTTGGCTTTGATAAAAAAGGGCGGACCTACTTAGAATATTATTAAGAAGAATTTGTGTATTCTTTTATTGTCAGTAACCTGTAAAATAAATAAAAGATATCTATCTGTCATAAAATTATACATATGCTTGAAATGGTATCGTAAAAACCTTTCCGCAAATAAAAGACACACTACACCATTTATGTCATTCCCGCATAATGGCCAAGAGACGCGTGCCCAAATTGTGTAATTGTATCACAGAGAAAAGAAATATAAATAGAGACGCTATGCTAGCGGAGCCCGCGCGCCACACATGACATCAAATGGGCATATATCAGCCAAAACACGCGTCAACGCTTCGTAGTATCCGCCATACTTAGCAGGGGTGCGTAGCTCCGCGAAAAATATTAATTATGTCGTGATGCGCTATTATTTCCTGTAGGAAACGAAGTGAGGAGTCGGAGTGTAACTCAAGGAGGGATTTCCTTTCATCGATGAGTCTACAAACCTTTATTTAATTGTGATATTTATAAAAATTTTTTCGAGATTATGATAATTTTAGGTGTAAACGATAAACTCTGATACTACTGCAAAATTATACATTGAAGGCAATGTACTCACTTTATTTGTACGCAAGGTAGCGAGCGCAACTCCGCACGTAATGTATTGCGTTCTTTCACAGTCGTCGTGAGTCGTGACCTGTCGTGACCCCAAAACACGTGCATCGATAGTTTTGTTCGATCAATATCGATAAAATTCATCTTTTTATCACTGATTTGATTAAGGCAATAGTTGAAAGTTATATCAATTCATCTGTTAAAATTAAGCTTTCAAAACGAGAATTTCGAAACAAATAAATTTTATTTCAAGGGCAATAAACTGTGTAAAAATAACTTTTTTTTAATTTACTTCATCATGTTAAAAGTTTTTTTTTACAGTTCAGTATTCTTAGAACAATTATTCTTATCGAACGTGAATTTCCTTACGGAATTTCTAAAAATAATTAAATTTAATATCGACAAAATTAAAATATCGATAATTTTATTGATATTTTATCGATTACTTTCGCTGCATTAAGCGAATAGCAATAAGTGTTGCTACTCGACGCCAGTCGACGCAGCTATTACGCAATTATCAACATTATGTCAAATGCGTTTAAGTTCAAAATGCGTTCCATGAAAATAACGCCATCTAGTGCCGAGTGGCAGAACTTCTTCGTCGATTGAATCTAGTTAGTTTGTAGATTACAAAACGACGTAAATACTTTGTACGCTATTGAAAAATAAATTTTATGTTAACGTAAAAAGGTATATTTTCATATGTATGACCTGTGTGATTAAAGCTATTTTTGAGTAAAATAGAAACGACCAATCAAAAGGATTGTTTATTTGTAGTACAATATATGATTTAACCTTTATTTGTGTGAGTTTGGCGACGCTGGTTACGATACAAATTCTAACGCATCGCCCTTCCAGTGTATTCTCTTTTCCGTGAATTGTATGAAATGTGACGCTAAAAGTACGACGGCAACCTGAATACAAATTGTGCTTTAATTCTTTCATTATGCGAGTTATCGGTGTAGTTGAATCTCAGCTCGTCATAAACTTATGTGAGACCCAAATATCGTGGGGCTTTTGACGCCAACTCAAACAGCTGTTTGTGAGACCTAGATTCAGTTGATTGTTACAATTTGTTTACATAAATCATGTCATGTCATAACTGAATATGTGTCAAATTGGTGTTATAATGATTTATCATTTGTTTCAATTATATAACTTTTTGGTTTATATGTATATACCAAAGATTAAAATATGTATTATTATAGGTATACGGTTCTGGTTGAGAGCTTACTCGTCGATTTGTCCGTGTAAATATAAATAAATAAATATTCTGGGACATTCCTCACACACGGTCATCTGATTCCAAACTAAGCAGAGCTTGTACTATGGAAACCAGATAAAACTGCTATACATACTTAATATACATAATTACACACAGACTCAGGACATACGGACATGTTCATGCAATTTCTCACAGCATCGTTCAAATGTATGCAAGAGGTACATAAATTAAAACTTTAATACATTATAGCACAATTCAATTTTAAATTAATATATCTGTAGGTATAAGCTTGGGAAGGAAACCTTAGACGGGAAAAAAACATTGTAAATAAAATCTTGATCAGCTATTGTATACAGCCTTTTTCGCTTATTATTTTTTACTTGACTTCTTCGAAGGCCAAATACATAATAATTATCTATAGTATAAGTGTACGTAGTATTTATCTACTCTGAGGTATAAGCATAAACTAGTTTATGCCTTGATGGTTCACTAATATTGAAAGCTTGTTATTTTCTATCTGTAAAAGGTCGTGCAAATAATCTAAAAAGGTCTTCAAAATATTTCTGTTGCCGTGGGATATGATGACGTGTTAATTAATGAATATGATACCTTATATCGGGTCTGATATACAGCGCTTTTTTTTACTCGACTTCTTCGAAGGTCAAAGACATAATATTATCTATTGTATAAGAATAAACTGTTTTATGCCCTGATGGTTCACTTATATTGAAAGCTTGTTATTTTCTGTCTGGAAAAGGTCGTGCAAATAATCTAAAAAGGTCTTCATAATTTCTCCAGGACACGTTATTTAATATAGGTACAAAATCGATAAGCTATCAAGTTTGCATTAAGTTAATCTCGCAAATAATTGAGCGTAAAGCTGCGATTACGCTATTAGCCGACATAACCCGTATACTGCACATATGGTCAGTTTTCTCAACACGTCATATTAAGACAGATTCCCACGGTCTTACGTAAAGGACATACATGTACCAATGCAATGTGCTGCAATTGCTGAGTTTGTTTTTCCAGTTCTCACTTTAGGATGTTATGTGTCTGTAAGCGTAATGTTGAAGATTATACAGCTGGTGGTGTTTTAAAAGGGTGGAATTGTCTCGCTCCTTTATATCATACCGCTCTTATAGATCGCCGATACCTATGGTATGGTAATGGCGCTAAATTTGAGTATGATGATTCTCATATGGATATCGACCGGGTTGATAGTTGTTTTGTATTACTAATTTTGGAGATTGCAATACTGTTGACCCAACTAACTACTACTTATACAACTGCGTCAGTTTTAAGTCTTCTACCAACATTCCAATAATCGTTTTATAAAGTCAAAACATGTATTTCTATCCGACTTCAAGGATGGGAATTTAAGTCTACAAATTGATTCTTATGTTTTTTTTTTTTAAACTTTAAATATGTTTAATTGTTTTCTAGTTATTTAATTTTTCTTTGTTATTTTATTAAGATTTTGACTGGACGTGTCAAATATATTTAAGTAAATTTTGTAAATTCTCATGAAGTGAACTCTGTTCTTTTGAGAAAATAAAGTTTCTTTGAACCTTAAACATTCCTCAATAATTAATGACTCTTATAACTTTTATAATTATACACATTGGAACCAAAATGGTTTCATACCGTGCGGTCTCAAAGCTTCCTTCCACGGACGCTCGGACGACTGTGGAATGAGCTCCCCGCCGTGGTTTTCCCAAGGCATGGATTTCTGCATTTCTACAGGGTCGGCAATGCGTGAGTATAGTGATACCCCTGGTGTTGCAAGCGTCAATAGGCTACGGTAATCGCTTACCACCAGGCGGGTCGTATGCTTGTTTGCTACCCTAGTGGTATATTATAAAATAAAAATTTGAACAATTCAAGGTTCTTAAACAATCTAAGACCTGTAACATCGCCGTAGCATCATTATCCGATGACCTCATAAATATACTCAAAGACATAAGTAAACAATACCGTCCACCGTAGCCAATACACCATAATTAATAACTTGAAAGTTTGGAGTTCGTAACGGTTACAACGTTGCATAACCCATTCGGTTCTCAGGCGAACAATACTGCCCACCATTAACCATTGGTTGTGGTAAATGATTAGCTCCTGACGTAAATCGGTCACAGCAAGACATGGATGCCTTGTTAGTGCAAATGAACAATAGATCGATGCAGGTATTAGGCGGACGATCTCTCCAAGATTAGGTAACGGACGAGCACCTTGAGGAAACACTTAACAGACCTGCGTCACGATTGCTCTAAATTAAAAATTAAAGCCTTATCGAGCCGACCCACATTCTAAAACAACGGATGTCTTAAACAACTTTAAAGTAAGGCAGGTACAGTCATCGTTATAAACTGATGATAACATTACAACAGTTTCATAATAATCTATTGACATTCTCTTGACAGTTTATATCAAAACTATGAATTGCGTAATATGACTCATTGATCAGCAACTTTTGACGCTGACTGTAACATAAAGAGTCAACGTGTTGTGATTATTTCATGATATTTTGGTGTTCCGAAAGCTAGGACTTTGTTATGTTTTTCATTATCGACAAAATATTGCCCAGTGTTTTTACTCCTATTTATAAATAAATATTAGTTAGGTACTTTATAAATAATTGGATTATTCCACAAAGTGGTTCAGTAGGCTGTACTGTGGTAAGTGGAGGGGAAAAATAATCAGATTGAGACCGTTTAGCGGGCTTAGGTCGCCGTTTAAGCTCCTTACCTTCTTGCTTGCCACTTGACCGCAATCGTGGGTCTTGTGTATGGATTTAGTATTAATAGAGAGTAAACTTGCATAACTATCGTTTCTTGTTAACTGCGGTTTTAAACTTCAAATGAATTAATCCTAAATTTTGGGGTGAAGGACACTGACAACTGCTACTAATAACATATTTCGCGGAAGCACCTATCATTGTTTTTTTCGCTAAATATACATATAAGAAACAAGGTAAGCGTGTACCTGTTTTTTGTACAGATATATTGAATACTTATTAATGTTTTTTTGAGCTGTAATTTTCTATATCTTTTTTTACAAATTCTTTTTCTATAGAATCATTTGCAAAAAATAACAATCTAATTGAAGCTTTTAATCATAAGGCTATTATCATTACTTAAGTAATCGAGTAGCTTCTTACGAACCCAATCCATTTACTAATAGCATTAAAATGGATTTCACTACGAAGGTTTCCGTCAGCCCTTCAAATGTTTTAATTTTAATAAGCCGACTAATTTAAATTGAAATTACTTACTTAAGTAAATACAATGACAAAACTGAAGGTTTTCTTTTGGTAGCTTTATTGCTTGCACCTGAAAGGAATTTTATTTTAGACATTACTACAAAAAAGTAAATCATATCATTTCTTACTCTATAACTAGGCTTTGAATAGAAATTCAATCATAATAAGCAAAAAATTGCTTTTTAACTTCTTATTAGAGACAAGTAACGACTATGTTTAAAAAAGATACAGCTATTTTTAATAAGAAACTGAGTCCTAACGGTATTCTAAAACGAAACTAAGTTATGTACACACTGAAGATTTCCAAACAACAGAAAGCAAAATACAATAAACAAAGTAAACACTAAATCATAAAAGCAAATAAAACACCTCCACTGATTTCAAGTAAGCCATATGAAAATAAGAGAAACAGTGTCAGATTTGCACAACACAAAGCGCTGAAGATTGCAGCCGTGCCATCCGTCCCATAAGCTGATTTACTGGGGTCCAACAAAGCCTACACTATAAAAGACCCAGCGTACAGGATTAAAATAATTCAGACTTCAACTACAAACGTGCGCTCTGTGAGGGCACCAGTGATTAAATATAACCCCTTTGAAATTTATAAGTGTTTATTTCTGGCATAGTATTGCAGTGAGGCATTGCCGCTCTGCCTTTGTGTCCGACCTTAATAAATGTTGTTTGTCGTAAGTGAATGTATTGTTACATGAGATGTGAATATGCCGCATGAAAAATTTATGGCTATGCCTCCAAGTAAATGATACTAGACTCTAAAATGACTAGATGATATGTCTTATGTATCGCTGCTTACTTTTTGCAAGATATTAATACGTTTTGTTACATCTTTTAAACCATTCTTTAAACCTTTAATTAACAATGAAGTATATAGAAACAATGTAAATAGGCATGTTAAATTAGTACTCGAAAACATTTACACAATCATTCTAAAACACCAAACACGATTTGGTAGTTGCTGTGAGTTATGGCTCGTTCCATTTTGAATGTTATCAAAACTATTATATTCATCTAACAAGAAACAAAGCTGAGACTGGATAAAAGTAAATGGTAGCCGCATAATTTGTCAGTGATTACAAAGAGTTCAATCTACTGCAAGGGCTGTACGACTATAAATCATAGGCGCAGTTGTGCTGCGGTCGTGTTACGGCAGGCGGACATACGACAGATATTACGAAACAACAAGTTCGCTACAAAGCTCGGAACAAGGCTGCGCCCGCCTGAATGGCAGGCCCTAATTAACTGTCAAGTAATTCGACGTTATTGCCATACGATCAATGTCCTATTTCAGCTGGTGTGTTAACCCGCAATTAACCAGTATCGGCATATTTAATAGGATATGACCTTGCAGGCATTGTGCTTGCACGCATAATCGCAAAGCTCGGTTCCGCTACGGTTGTTAGTGCATCGGCAGATAGTGCTCCTAGCTGCAGCTGCATATAAGTTGGAGATGTTGCGCAGTGCGCAGAGGGCGATGCGACGATCGGATCGCGTTCGCACGCATATTACCGGCGCTGGCGCAGCGAGGTGGCCGCGGGCGATACAGCGACCTAACAGTACAACGGCCCGCGTGATTAGACGCCACACGATAGCGCCCATTGTCGGTACACGATCGCCTGTTGTACGTCTTGAAATTGCGGAAATGGACACGGCTCGCACCCACTCCGCTAGCGGGACATTTCAATTGCAGTCCCCTGCCCGGTGGGCAAACATATCTAATGGAATAGAATTGTCCTCGCGTTGAATCTCTTGAATTCATTAGCGCTGCGACGCATCCGGAGATTTATACATGAGCGGCTCGCCATCGGAAATTGATAAAAACTTTACCGATATCGTTAATGGTGATCGGAGTTACACTTGCTCGTTCTCAGTCGGATAATTTATAACGAACCTATCGTCATTTAAGATCATTTTACATTTTAAAATTGTGGTCGATAGTCGTAAAACTGTGACGTGAGGACATTAGTAAGCGTCGAAGTGTCCTTGTTTACGAGCTGCCTAATGAGAAATGCCATCGGCTGAGAACCGGCGCGTGACTAACAAATGCCCGGCCCTCTAACTCAACACTGCTCGAGTAAGTCGAGCAGATATATTAAAGAAAGTCTCGGGGAAGCAATTTCGTTTCCCCGACGTTATTATGTACTTACTCGCTGGTTTATCTGGATCGCAATCTCCAGATCGTGGAGTGGAGAATTTGCTAATATTTGTACCCGAACTGTCTATTAATTTATTTACTCTATAGTTTGAAGGATGTAAGGCTCGAAGGAATAATCACAGAAAGTTAAGGGCCCGAGGTCGTTTTCTCAATTGTCTTGCCAAGGTTTTCCAAGGCAGGTATACAATAGCATGCAGTTTAATCGTATGGTCGTATTTTAATGGCTATAGAAACAAAAAGTTTGGAAAGTCTCTGTTAATTATCTGTAGTTTTAACTCCACAACCTTTTTATATTCATGTCTTCTTATTTTGAATCCACTTGTTTATCACATAAATATCTCAACTAATAAATATTTCGCCGGTTAAAATTATACTCATTAATCTTAAAACCCTTTTTCCGAGCGCTAAATAGACAACGAGATGATATGTTATCCCATCTCTAGCACGGACCTATTTCTTCTGAGGTGAAACAAAAATAAACTAAAATATTTACACTCAAGCGCAATCAACAAAACTCCCACACCATCAAGAACAATCAATCTTCGGAGCACTGAAAGGAACCCCAATCAAAATAGAATACGGAGAAGAGAGACCGGATAAAGGGGCCTATAAATCATAAAATCAAGCGTCCATTCAAAGCGGTTTGTTTGGGTGAGTAGAAAAACATTTGACCCTGCGTTCCTTCGGGCATTGTTAGCCTACGAGAGCTAGCCCGAAGGTGCATCCCCAATTTGTCCCGTATTGGTATAATCGAACCTCGAGACGTTATTTATGGACTCATTAAAATTTCGATAATCACACTTTTTTAAACCTCTTAGTTTTTTTCTCCAAAAATATTATCGACGCTATCTTTTATTAATGTGTGTAGGATGATTTTAATTGGATATCATTTTTATTTGTAAGTGATTACATTAACATTTGTTGTAGTTGTACATCCCAAATTGCTACAAATCTAATGGTCATTAAAATACTTTAGAAAAGTTTTATTTTTATTTTATTCATATGTCGTGTTAAATGTTAATAAAGGTGCGAGATAATCTTAGTAAAAAGACGTGAGAAGTGAGAACTAAGTAGAAGGGCGTTTTTATCGTTTATCTGATCTTGTCGAAAATACGGTTGTTTTTTTTTTCTCCAAAGCTTACTATGACATTGCCGCTTTCTTGACGGTGCTCTATCAGACACGTTTCTTATCATCTAAATCCGTACAACCGCAGCACTCAAAGATAGGATTATAGCACATGGAGAAAATTCCAACAAATATAGGAAGCAACCTTGAAGCAATCACAAAGCCAGGTATAAGTTCCAGTGATTGTTTTATTATGGTGTCTCGTTATCGGGGGAGCGACGCGAGCGCTGGCTCGGCGCTTCCGCGTCCTTGTGCTACGGTTTTATCGGACAGGGAAAGGCGATAAAGCGATAACTGAAAGACTAAGTAAATTGAATTATTCCCTTTGAATATCTCACACGGTTGTATTTAATATACTTCTACTATTTACTTGGTATATATCTATGTATGTTTTGGGTTTAGAAAATCATAAAGAATGCGCCTAAAAAATAAATTTCTATGCTCAGCTCTTCTTCTGTATTTAAGAGCTGTGCTCTTGTCGGTGTAGCTTCTTCCACTCTGCTCTATCATTAGCCACATTTTGCACCTCCTTATATGACCCGACGCCTAATTTTGCCTTCATTTGATCTGTGTAACTTATTCTTGGTCTTCCTCTTCCTCGCTTTCCCTCTATCTTTCCTTCTATTATGTTTTTGATAAATTCGTCGTGTCGTATAAGGTGGCCAAACATATTTCCCCTCCTATTCTCTATCGTCTCCATAATGTTCCTTTTCTCTTTTACTCGACTCAACACTTCCTCATTCGTCACCATCTCCGTCCAGCTAATCCTCTCCATTCTCCTCCAACACCACATTTCAAAGGCTTCCAGTCTTTCCCTATCCCTTTGCGTCATAATCCACGTCTCACACCCATATAGTGCTATGCTCCAAACGTATGTTTTAATAAATTTCTTCTTAACTTTACTTGATATTTTTGCCCTGAATATATGTTTTTTATTTTGAAAAGCTTGCTTGGCTATGGCTATTCTGCTTTTAATGTCTGGGGTACATCTAGAGTCACTGGTGATAATGCTTCCTAAATATTTAAATGTTTGTACTTGCTCTAATATGTTATTATTAATTTTGATTTGGCCGCCCGTAGATGGTTTTTTCGATACTGTTAGAAGTTTTGTTTTACTACTATTTATTTTCATGCCGTTTGCTATAAAAGTTTCATTCATACAATTGAGTAACAGTTCCAGATCCTTTTCGTTTTCAGCAAGTGCCGCTATATCATCGGCAAATCTTATGAATGTAATTCTTTTGCCATTTATTTTTACACCTATCTCAGTTTTCTCTAAAATTATTTGTATTATTGCTTCTATAAATATGTTGAATATGAGGGGTGAGAGTGTGCAACCTTGTCTTACACCTTGTCTTATCTTAGCTTTTTCTCTCTCTTCGCCAATCTCTATTACCGTTTCTTGGTTTCTATATAACTCATAAATTATTCTTCTATCTCTAAAATCTAATCCTATATTCTTTAATTTTGTCATCATAGTTTTCCAATTTACTTTGTCGAATGCCTTTTCTAAATCTATAAATGCTATATGAGTATTTAATCCAATATCCATTCGTCTGTCTATAGTTAATCTTAATGCCAGAATTGCTTCTCTCGTGCCTTTACTAGTTCTAAATCCATATTGATCAGCTCCTAAATTGGGTTCAATCTTATTTCTTATTCTTTTTTGAATAATTTTCAATAATATTTTTGATATATGTGATATGAGACTGATGGTTCTATATTCTTCACATTTTAAGGTGTTTTGTTTCTTTGGCAAAGTAACAGTTTTCGTAATTTTAAAATCATCGGGTATCTTTCCTGAGGCGTATATTAATTTTACTAATTTATACAATTTTTACAAAAGTGATTCATTTGAGTATTTTATGAGTTCTATAGCAATATTGTCGTCTCCTTTAGTTTTATCATTTGTAATAGAATTAATAGCTGCGTCAAATTCCTCTCTTAAAATATCTGGACCCGCACTATCTTGATCTACTAGCATTTCACATTCTATATCATCTTCTTCCAATCCATTTCCATCGTATAGCTTCTCTATATACCTTTTCCATCTATCTACGACTTCTTTGTTATCGACTATGATGTGTCCATCCTCGTGCATTATTGCTGTACTCATTGGCTTATTCTTTTTACTTAAGTTTCTTATAATATTATACGCTACATCTATTTTACCTCTACTAGTATAGTATTCTATTTTTTCACAGTCTTTTTCAATGTCTTTGGCTTTTATATCTCTACATTTCTGTGTTATTTGATTTGTGAGTTTCTTGTATGTATTTATACTATATTCATCTCCTTTGTTTCTTAGCATTCTTCTTTCTAGCATTATATCTATTATTTCTGCATTAAGCCAATTCTTTCTAGGTCTAATCTTTTCTTTACCTAAGGTCTCTTCTGCACTACTTATTATTGTATGTTTCATATAATTCCATTTTTCTTCTATGGTACTGTTTTGTTCTATTTTGATATAATCCTGTAACTTATCTTCTAACTTATTGCTCAGCTCAGCTCTATAAAGTTTGTTTTCGAGCACTGCATGGTTTGAACATTTGTTGGTACATGTCAAAGACAACATAAATATTTGAAAAACAAACGTACATATTTGTTTTGAATGTTGTTTACAAGCTTCGCTGAGCTTTGTAGTAGGAAAACATTGAATTAAAAGGTCTTGAGACTGATGACAATTAAAAATAAAGGCGACCGAGCAAGCGAGCCTGAGTCTGATTCGCGCACCACGAGTTCCTTCCTCGGATGTAAAATTGGTTTGAGCAATCACTGTTCTAAAACCTGACCACAGAACTAAGTGTGTTTGTGAAAGAATTGTAATGATATTGAACAAACTATCGTGATATTTACCGCAATTTTTATCAAGTGTTATTATTTATGTATTCCTTTTTATGAGAGTCTGCCTCTTATTTCGCTCAAAGTGTAGCTCGACTGGGGAAGTAGCTGCAACTTACAGAATACCGTAGCCAAATAGCGTTATCTTGTGTTCCTGCGCGGTGAGTAAGGTCGCTAAGATCATTGGGGAAGCCCAGTGTGTTGCAACTGTTGCAAGCGTACATATGGCTACGGCAACCGATTACCAACAGGCAGACCGTACGGTATTGTATTGGCTTGTTTACCGACTCATCGCATAAATAACAGATTTTTCGCATTGCGAACTTCGGAGATATGAAGGTATTTTTTTTCGTCGTTTTCCGAAATATTTTTCAAGAAAATAAAATCTTTTCATATGATATCTCATTTGAACTACTATATTGCCCTACTTTAGAAATTCAGTCCACCATTTCGGCCTTTGCAAGGAAAATAATATTATCTTTTCTTTTATACCTTTTTTTATTCGGATCGGTTGTGATGTAGTTTATATAAGGTCTAAATATTACAAAAACTTGAATGATATCTGTAATCCTCATTTTAAATTTGCTTTCTATTGAAAACTGGATAAATAAATTAACCTCATCAGATAAGCTATAAAAGTACTGCGTAAAGTTCTACAAGCACTAACAACAGGCATCAACAGCGGTAATAGTGAGGAGATGAAGTCAAGAGTGCTGCCTCACCTGCGCTCCAAGAATAATATCAGATAAATTAATAACAACCATACGGAGAATATAAGCATGGAATAAACGCTATCTCCATACAACGTGGTCGTGACCTTAACGGGCGCACACTCGATTAACCTATGGCTCCTGCGCCCGCGCCGGTCGCAACGCGCGGCGACTGTCTGACCCTACTCAATTACATTTTTACCCTTGCTAGTCATGGTACATTGATTGATATATATTGTTAAAGAATTTATGTATATTTTAAAACAATTACTGATGTTCTATATGGATGGGTGACCTTCATCATCGTTTTATGCTACGGAAGGAATGTAATTGTGAATAAAGACGTCATACATTGATTAATGGATTAATGGAATTCTGCTGGAAACATGATAGAGTAAAGCTGGCTTCTGGATTTTTTCGTGGGGAAATCCTCATAGGATACCCTACCGCCCCGGGGGTAGCGGCCGGGTTATGCCGGACTTTTACCGGCTAAAACCCCACGGTGGTCGCCATCTGCGCTGTAGTGAGGGGGGCGGGCTCTCGTGTTGAACGCGTACCTGCTTCAAGCGCGGCGCTTCGATAGCTCGTCCCGGGGGAAGTCTAACACCTCCACCCAGCACCCTCGCTGTGCTATCGCACGATGAGTCGTGACCACATCGACCCATCGTCCTCCTTGGGGTCGCTTCTGGGCGCACAGAGCCCCCGCCCTGATTGCCCACGACCCCAAAGGCCCCGTTTAGTCGTAGTACAGCCTACCTACAGGCTTCTTTCTCTCAGCGTCTGCAGGTGGTAATGATCAATTCTGAGTCTAATGTCTTAAAGGGTATCGTTCTCCATATTTGAATACAAAATGTTTTATTGAAGATCTGTTACTATACATGCTGATGCAAGGACTGTACCTTTTTTGTAATTTTTAGGTCAGTCCGTATTATTTGCTTCAATTTCATGCCGAAACAGCGTCAGGTCAGAGTGCACATTGGCTACATCATTCTTGGAAGCCAACAGTTGACCGTTATATCGTGCGCTCCATATTGAGCTCTCTTTGATAGCTTTATGGTGATTTGATACCATTCACTTGGAAATTGGCGTTTAGCGTTCACAAGTGCTAGTCTTGAGTTCCGGTATTGGGGAATATGTTACTCTCTTATGTATCGACGCAAAAAAGGTTGACAAAGACTTTTCCGCTCTTTTTGTAAATAAGTTTTATGCATAATATATATTATTCTTTCATTTCTTGGATGATTTGTTGTGCTAGGAATATAATGCGTTTTTGTTGTTTCTTATTCAAGTAAAAACATAATTTTAGATACCTACCGTTGATTTAGTTGCCTACTACTCATTGACTTTAAAATCATCCTAAAAACAACTCTATATTTACTTTACATTAGGCTACGGTAACTGCTTACCATCAGGCGGTCCGTATGCTTGTTTAGCGACTTAGAAGTATATAAAAAAGTCCACAACATGCATTAATGACATGACAAAGTTTAATGACATCTATAATAACCCACATTTTTAAGCAAATAAATGAATTTGAATTTGAATTTGAATTTGAATTTGAATTAAAGTCTCCCAGTAAATAATCTAAAACAAGTGACCTTAAGGTGAAAGTTCAATAAACTTTATACATACCGTGACGTGACTCTAAATACAAGCAAGACCTTAAAACAATGCTACATCAATACACGTTCAATGCAAAATATTTTGCAATATTTATATAATATCCATGCATGCATTACGTTGCATGAACATGGCATCACGAATAAAAACACTCAGCGTTGAATATCAATGAAGTGTTTGCATGGTTTTCCACGTTACATCGAATCCGTCGATGGATAGCAATATTTGCGTTGCATATTGCAAGGACCCCGACCCTGACCCGAGGCCGTTGACCCTGCGCGTGACACTTCGATTCTCTATCGATCACGACTAGAGATCCCGCCGTCGAACTATCGTCTCGATATTTTTGTTATCCGATTTATCTGATCGAGTTTCGATCGCGGGCTTGGACCGCGAGAAGCGTGACTCGGAGTTTTCCCGACACTTGCCGAATCCAATCACAATAAGTAACTGTTATGGTTAGCTCATTGTACCTATCTATATTTAGTACCGTTGTCAACATTGGCAGGTGTAGGTTCGATGATACTATCATAGATCCGAGTTGCCTTATCTAGATATGCGGTAGGTAGGTACCCACTAAAATTATGTGAATTTATTGTGCATCGTATGACTATCTTGTATACCTAGTGGTCAAGTTACCGCTATGTAACAATGATTGCTGGATTTTGAAAACCATATCACATATCTATTATTTTTGATTCGATACACTAAACGACGAATTTATCAAAAACATAATAGAAGGCAAGATAGAGGGAAAGCGAGGAAGAGGAAGACAAGAATAAGTTACACAGATCAAATGAAGGCAAAAATAGGCGTCGGGTCATATAAGGAGGTGCAAAATGTGGCTAATGATAGAGCATAATGGAAGAAGCTACACCGATAAGAGCACAGCTCTTAAATACAGAAGAAGACACTAAATGGAAATTTGATGGACCAAACTGAAATTAAAATGTTATGTAATAGACTTTTTTGTGTTAGTACGACTTATCACATTTAATTAAAAATAAACTTAGGTCAAGTACAGATAAGTACCTACGTAATACTTGACTTGACTTATTGTTACAAAGATAAGTACACCTTTTGTATATTTATTTAGAAGTGTAACATCGTGACTGACCTCTGATTATCTAAAACAGATACGGCCATAAAAAAGACCCAATACATCATCCGTCTAACAACAATAGACTCCAATAATAAGTCGAATGAAAATATTAAAAGCTCTGGTCAGTGTCAAAAGGTCAAAATCATCAGCATTAAAAAAACCTCATAAAAAAACATAAACGCGGTAAAGTTATTACCATAAGTAACTTTAAATCTCATTAAATGTGAAATATTACTTAGACTTCCTTGTTATGATAAATTAGCTTTTATACGGAGCCTTAGGTGCTTTTTGCTCTACGGTACATTATCATTGATATTGAATGTCATATCTTATGCTAAAGAATAAGATTACTTACAAATATTCCCATGAAGTCAAATCGCCGTGAAAGCAAACTATTGTCAATGAAAATATCATTTATGTAACTCGATATAAATTTGTACGAGCGTGGGTTTTCACAAATACTAAGTATAAGCTATGATACTCAGTACTTCAGTACTCAGTACAAGAGAACACCCGCCTATCTAGGAATGGTTTTTTTTTTTTATACAACTTAGTCGATAAACAAGCATACGGCCCGCCTGATGGTAAGCGGTTACCGTAGCCATATAGACGCTTGCAACACACGAAGCATCGCTCACGCGTTATCGACCTATCCCCCCTCCCCTATGAGCTCTGGCGACCTTACTCACGCGCAGGAACACAACTTTAAACAACATAAAGTTATTTGGCTGCGGTATTCTGTAAGGTGGAGGTACTTCCCCAGTCGAGCTGCTCTTTGAGCGAATAAACGCTACGCTCTACCTCTCTTAAAATGGTAATTTACTGATGATTACGGGCTTCGACTCGTGTTACTTGATTGTAATGCAAGTAACGTAGTATGCACCGCCGCGAACAATGCTCAATACGACATTTACACCGATCCGTAACAATCCTCGTACGATGTTCAGTAACAAGTCCCGCCCACACAATCCACTCTTTCAACACTCAAATAAGCCATAAATTATAATTTTAAAACGCAGTGTGGTAACACGCATGCGTGTCCGTTATAACAAACGAGTTCATTGCAACTCAATAAATATATCAAAGCTGAGATAGATTTAAAGCAGTGCGTCTAGTAAATCCGTTATAAAATAATAATTGGTCGTTTTAATTCCCATAATTCGTGGGTATGATAGGCTTCAATAAATGCAATTTACATTCGTATGGGTCGTATTTATCATGAACATAATGGTGGATAGGTATAGGTTGTTGAAAGCAAATGTAAGCTGTAGTGGGAACAATGCCTGGGGCTGGCGGTGCGGCTGTGACCGGCTGGATGCCGACTCGCCTCTTGTCCATTGATTGTAGCTTACGACGACAAGCTCACGCTATCGCAAATAAGTATTTATTGCAGCCACACAACTCCACAACCTTCAAACTTATGATACCCTTTGTTTGTTCGAACAACAACTCGTTAGGAATTATATGAGGCAGCAGTGGTACTTTTACGCGATGGTCGTGATTTCACATTAGTTGCTGCTGTACTTCACTGATGAGGTCTTTTTGAGCCTTCAGCGATCATCTAACCTTTTCCTTCGTCACCTGATATATCGAAGTACCGATACAATATCTCCATGTCTATACAGTTCTTAAGCTTTACAGTATTTTTGAATAAAAAAAACATAAAACCCGACTGCGTAAAACAAATATTAACTGAAAAGAGAAGCTCTTTAATCTATAGAATTTTGAATATAACTTGAATGTTATAAGGTATTGCAATCGGGGACCAATAACCTAAGTAGGTATGTATTTTTTTTGTAATATTTGTTTATCCCCGACTGAAATACCTTATACATACACTCGAAAAACATAACCCTCCTTCGGGGTCTGTCGGGTAAAAAGGAACATAATATTTTTTACATGCCACAATTTTAGTTACTTTAAAACGAAAGATGTCGTTAAAATAATAATATTAACTCAATAAACAATCCCTTTCTTTAACCGCATTGTTAGAATATTACCGTAAATTGAGCAATTTTTGTACGGTACTCTCAGATAACTAGCGTACAAATAAAATTGCTTTGTCATCGACAACAAATGATGGTTACTGTTAATGATAACGAGAGATAAGCAACAATCATATCCAGCCGACCAAATACGAACTATGATTAGGGTTACCATATTAGAAAAATAAAATAAAAACAAAACCATTATACTTAATACCCAGTATGGCTTTTGAAAAAAATTACATTAACCGAAAAAAAAACATTTGGAAGTAAAACAAAATCGAAAAATTAAGCATAATCTAATAATAAATAATAAAATAATAAATAAATAATGGTGAGAAATCTTAAACCTAGATGGCGAAGCAAATCGACGTAGATACTTATCCTGACTAATCTGGACGCATGGTAACCCTAACTTCGACGCGATTATTAACAGAGTCATGGGTCAAACGATTCTATCGATAACCAGACTAATCTTCCAATCTCGGTGCCGACTTAATGCCTTCGGTTTTTATACAAAGGCAGAATAAATGAGACGAAAAGAATAACTATTTTTATATCGGTTATGGGATGAAGCTAAGCTTGTATAGCTTCAAGTTTGAGTAATGTGGAATTTTGATTATTCGATTTCTTGTATAAGTACTTATTCTATGTATGGTTTTTTTTGGTTATACCTCGCTTGTAGATCTTTAATTTCAGTTTTAGCAGATTGCGACTCTATACTACGTACCTATATTATAACCATCGGCATTATTTTGAAAACTGTCTCATATAAATCACAACAAAAAACGGAAGCCTGAAAACAAAAATTACGTCATGTATCAATTTCTTGAAGTTTTTTTCACATTCTATTATTTTAGACCAAGCCAAGATTACAAATACAATATAAACCCAATGACATGAAAATTGCCCAAAGATCAAAGCAAAGGTACAACGAGATTCCGAAACCAACTTGGCGAGCTACCGGTGCACTTCTGTGACCTTAGTACAGCCGCACATTCCTTCTTAGGTATAATAATACACATGATGCTGGTCGACGTAACGATCTGGTGCGGCCGCGCTCATTAAATAACCTACTGGATACGAACCCGCCTGTTCGTTATGATATCCTAGTACTTCGTGGCATACCTGCGTGTCTGTTTGTATGTCGGGATATTATTATGTTACACCTTAGAGCTCCGTGAGCTGTAGACTTCGCGAGTCTCTATAATTATATGGAATTCCCTTGTCGATTCAGTTTTTTGGTTTCTTTTCTAAAAAATAGAATAGACAAAGAACAATGCCAACAAGCCAGCTCACAAAATTTCACGAGAATCGGTTGAGAAATGCGACCTCTAGAGGTGAACAATCTGGACAGACACACTAAAGAATAAAGCGACGCTTCGCTTGCTCAGTCAATTAAATATGCAGAAGCAATTCCATACATGGATTGACAACCCATAATACTTATAAAAAATAATACTTACCTACAGATTAAAAGAGAATTGATTAAAGAAAAATCACATAACATTCTATTGAATGCTATACTTATTGAAAGTTATGGTAAAAAAATTATCACTTCCATCTATTGATTATGTCTTATCAATATAAGGTACCAGAAAAAGATGACAATGATAGAATTGTAAAACGTTTCACAATGTTGAATATTTTATGGTTGAATTAAATAGGCAAGACGGCTCTTTAGTCTATCTAATTGCTCTACATGTTCGTAAATCTTTTACTATCTGAATATGGAAATCTCAGTTGAAATCTCGATTAAAGTTACATGTTAACAAAATACTTGTACGTTACCGAAGAAAAAATCCCAATTCCCTGATGTTAGTGAATTATAATATGGTAATTCAAGTGATCTTTAACATCCGTTGCCGCCCCATGCATTGTGACAGGAATGACGACAACACGACAACACGACGCGACGCGGATGCGACAACACCGTCGCATGCGCATTATTAAAATTATTTATAATTCTATTTTGATCTCACCGGAAATCTGGACAATGCCTTTGTTCGGGAAGCGTGGGATGGTTAATGCTTCTCCTGTCGCAGTTATATGTCTATTAATGCCTTTTGCTTATATGCTAGGTAGCACTGCAGTGTTCAGCTCTTTTATTTCGTTGTTTTGAGATTATCTTATGTTTGTTCAGTTTCGCAACGAACGTTGGACGTTGCGAAACTCCGGACGTTGAGTTCCTATGCACTTTTCTGAGAATTATTCTTACTAAGCAAAGTAAAATTTTTGCGAAGAAACAGAAGCATGAAGAGTCGAATTTAAGATAAAACAGTTAAATGAAAAAAAATATGAATTTAGTTAATTAATTCTGCATTCAACACAGCACAGGTACTGCTGTAGCAAAAACATCTACCTACAGACCTGATAACGCATCATACCGTTAAAATACCCAAAGAACCAAAAGCAGGTCTAGAACTTTCTTTTTACAAAAAAAAAGTTTTAATGACGTACAAAATACAGTTTAGTGTAGTTCCTCACGCCACTAATAGATCACGGTTTCAATTTCAAACGCAACAAAAAAGATCTCAACCGTCTGTGCCCCTTACCTCCAAAACGGTGTTTAATTAAATAGCCTCTATTATAATTGAATTAGGCATGAAATCTACAATCAGTGTTTTATATCTCGAAGCGATGTTTGAACTCATGTTTTGTAAAACATATCCATAGCAATAACTGTCTTTGAATGAAAAATGTCACCTAACACCATCTCACAATGGTATTCCCACACAAGTCGGTAATGGTTTCAAGCCTCTATTACAATCGGTGCTGCTATAATGATTAATTTTAATAGGGATATTTGATTTATAGTGGGCCCAAAATGGCCGTAAAAATGTTCATTCAATAGATTTTAATAATGAATGAACTAAGATTTATTGGTTCAATTTAGCAGTATTATCTGTCGTTATTGTTCCATTAATGTTAATGGAACAATAAATTCAATTTATTGATAAGACTGCCAAGATGCCATTATCCAGATGGGATGAATAGCATATGAGCATATGACGATGAAGAAATAGAATTCCAGGAACTGATATTCATGTGATTGGACATCTGCTAAAAACATTGGCTGATGTTTATTTCACACTTTCTTTAGATCCAAGTAACAAGGCTGGTAGCATGATCATCGATATATCCACACGCTCAAGAACTTGCTCTGAATCATTCAACAGTACCAACAAGTACACTTCTGCACTACACGATTTTTAGAGATACACGTTATAAAATAGTTGTTTTATTGATAAGTCTTACTTTTTCCAATCTTTTGAGAATGAGATGTGCTTCAATTCCGAATGTTCTATTCCAATTTCTCTATACTATTATATATTTCTATTAGCATATGAAATTCCAAACAAACACGTAATGTGTAATTTGGGTTTAAAATCTTCAACGATATATTCAAACAAACTATTCACCTCCATAAACGATGTAAAAAATAATAAAAAACGCTTTTAAATTGTACAATAGTTCCCACCTCAAACAACTTCGGATTGAACCCAAACGGCCACAATGACATTGACATAATTTAGCTTTTTATAAAGTTCGTGATCCAAACCGTAACGGTGTCAGTTTATTGGTACTCCAAAAATCGACGTGTACGTACAGTCCACCGAGCGGTTACCGATACATTCAACAAAGAACTTTGTACATAAGAACCGTAGGGTGGATGTTTTTCTGCCGGGTGTACAAAAGCGCCTCGTTAGACTCAGGTAATTGGACAAATGAAAGATGTGCCGCGTGTTACCGCAAAGCGATAATAGGCACGTAACTGTATACCAAAGTGCTTTCGGCGTCGTATTGTATATATAATGTAAGGTATGCTATTAGTTTTTCCTTAAGAGCCAGCAGGAAACTAGAGGTGTTCATTCAAAACAAGAGTTGCATGGAGATACGAATTTGGTCTTGGAATCGTATCAAGAGCACGATATCTAAGTAAATAACATACGTATTAATTTTATTACCCCAAATTAAGGTTGTAAAAGGTACATGATATAATCTTAAAAGAAACGTTGTACCTCAGAGTATATAAATACTACGTAAACGTTGTACCCACAAAATATAAAACAAAAGAGAAAACGAAACCAAACCAAATATAGGAACAATTTATTACATTAAAGATACCACCCACAAAACATGTAACAAGAACTTTAATAAAACGCAACAAACCGTAGAAGCGAATATTGATCCGATAATACAAAATACAAATATGAAGCTCAAATATCTTGAGCAGAATGCCACTCATTGTTTCCGTACGAGCACAATACATAGAGTGGGCAGCGTTAAGCAAAAATGCTCATATTGTGCAACCAAAGCGATGGTCTTGCGAGCCGATTGAGTAATATGACACGTAAAGGGAAACCAGATTAACCAGACCCGTTCTGACACTCCCGAACTTTCACCAATACTTTAGAACACCGGTCTTTGTTTGCTGGTAGCTTTAGAGGGAACTAGATTCAACTGGCAAATTAGTTCAATATTATTTGTCTTTGTATTAGAGTGAATTAAGACATTTAATTATGTATTTAATGTCCCTTTGATGAAAGATTATGTTCGGTAATCGTATTATGAATGCGGTAATGTTCCATGATTTCTTAAATATTATTCTAATATTTAAGAAGAATAATAATATTTAAAGTTGAAAGCCCCTAACACCTATAAAACATAATCGTGACTAACTAACAGACAATAAACAACCTAAACCACTGGTCATTGAAACACTTTTGGAATTTTGGAAATCCAACCCTAAGGGGTTAAAGAAAATATTCTAAGATTTATTCAACTACACTTTTTTGGTTGTTTTTTTTAGAACTTTTTCAAAGGTTCTTTGTACGATTATAGAAACATAATAAATATGTATAAGGTGCGTGGGGAGCCTAAAAACGAGATTACTTTCATCTAGCGTTTCAAATGGCAACAATAAAATTTTATCTACAGTTAGGTTTATAGCAACGAGTATCTGAAACGAATGTAATAGACTTTCTCTCAAAGACACTAAAATTTCATGTACAACAATGTTTTTCTTCTAAATCTGTAAATTGTAAAGTAAAAGCGGAACAATGCACCTGAGAAGTATTAATTGAAGCTATTTTATTTTCACTTACAGTTGAAAGTAATATATTGTTGGCACTTATGCATTGAACGAGCTATATCAATTGTCAGAGTAAGGAAATAGAAGGTATGTATGTTACTTTGAGTTAGCATTAAGAGGACGTAACCAGAGAAAGTGGAATGCTGAGTGTGAATTTATCAACTGTACGTACACCATACAAAAGGGATGGTAACATTACCAATTTACATAACCGCATTCGCCCTACATCTTATAAGTTCACAGTACATCTTATCTTCAGTAACGTAATAATGTTGCATTAAACTGTACTATCTGATTCGTGGTCTTCTGGTTGGCACGCCCTTACAAGTTTTCCACTCACTTAATTTGGCTGCTTGTATCAATTTATATTTTTAACCGACTTCAAAAATAGGAGAAGGTTCTCAATTCGGTTGTTTTTTTTTAACCGACTTCAAAAAAAGGAGGAAGTTCTCAATTCGGTTGTATTTTTTTTTTTTTTATGTTTGTTATCTCATAACTCCGTCATTTATCAACCGATTTGGAAAATTCTTTTCATGTTCAAAAACTGGTTCTTGATCAAATTTGTCACAAAATAAGATTGGATAAAGCCCATGAAGAGGAATTGTAATGAGCAAACTCATTCCTGCAATAACTTTTTGTAAATCTAAACTCCAATTTTCAAATGTGCGACATAATTTTTCTTAAACAATCTGGAATATAACAATAAATAATTATTACAAGATTTCAAGATTGATTACTTTGGTTATCAAAACATGTTAACCCAATTAATCACGTAGGCGTGATTTTATTTGAATATACCTATATGTCTTAACACGAAAGTTACGACACTGACTATAATGTAACTGTAATAATTCTTAACGAGGCGTCCATATCAGAAATTCGTGACAAATAAAACGAAGAAATTCGATACGTAATTTATCAATATATATTTAGAGCATTTTTATTACAGTCTCGTTAACTGCACCGCCTCGAATTAAGCAATAGTTTGTTTTCTAACATCTGATAAACAATATTTATACGCTGACTAGTTTAATATACCTACGCCTATCTAAGGTTTGTTTCTTACCTCACGAGGTAAAACAATAAATAAGATCTTGCATGTCATTAACACGTGCCATTTTGAGTGTTATTGTTCATGTACATAGAACACAATAGCTCACAGCAATCAGATAAATTTGTGAGCAATACGCTTTGTATATTGAATTTTAAATTAACCCTATCCATTATAACATCAGGCGATTTGCCTTTCAGTGAGTTGAAATAATAATGAGTAACAAATAACTTTGTCAGTAATTAATGGCGGTCTTTAGGAGTCAGCGTGTTACTAGAAATGCAAATACAAACTCAAATTCATCACCGAACATTGCAAAAGACCGGAATGTTACAGTATGCATACATTTTGTTCGGACTCATGTTTTAAGCTTACAATTTCACTAATATTTCAGGATACTTTTAAAGCAATATATTGCGTCTGTTCATTTGGCTTCCAAACCTATTTTGCACTATGAACAATTGCGAAAGGCTGTTTTCATTATTCGCAGAGAAATACGTGAAGAAATTTATTGGAGATTGAAATAATCATCCATGCGGCAACAACGGTGCAAGACAGTAACTTCTAGTCCAATGAATGGAATGAATATTCTATTTATCAGGAGTCATTTTAATTAAGAAATAATTTATCTGAAGGGAAACTTGCATCGCAGGATGTCATAAATAAAACTACCCACGACTTTAGTGAAGCAAATTTCAAAAGCGATGATATCTCCCCGATTCATCCATGTACGGATACAAAACTCCAACGGTGTGCAAGTTTAATTAAAATAGGTACTTGTGTATAACAGTATTATCTCAATACACGAAACCAATATGTGAGCAAACGAGGTATTCAGTGGCCGAGGTACAAGCGGGGTTACGGTGGCCTTTAATGGGGTCAACTGGGGTCAGTTTGCGTGATTCGCGCTATAAAGTTACCTTTTTGTCCAGATTTACCGCGCCACGATACCCTTATATAGGGGTCACGATAACCACACGACATTATAAACCTTAATAAGCCCCAGCTTCTTAGATCGAAACGATTTGCAATTACAGTTACTCTATTTTAATCGGTATGTTATCTGGGCCTGTATCAATGCTATCGGGAAACACGTCGAAATCGGACAATTTACTTGCATTCTTAACATTACTATCACCTATATCTAGTAATTTGTTAAGTTATACGGAATTGAGTTTTGTTTGTTGGCTAACAATAATACTGAATACATTAACAGTTTAAATGGTTCAATATACCGATTAGAGCGGTGAAGAAAAATCAATAATATTGACCGGCATTCGTCCGTCACTTATGTTAATACTAACTTGGTATATTTTTAGCTAACAAAGGATGGTATTCAACTGAATACCGTGACAAAAAGTTCCTTCACATTATGCTAATCCGGGATTTTGTAATCATCTACCCAATATGGGATTAGGCGGCGCGCGGCGTTTAATCCTATTGCAACAACTCATTAAGGTGATTCCTCTAGGGTGTTGGGTGTTATGAACACCATATTTAAACCACCATACTATAAGTTTGTTTCGTATTTAAGAGACTTTATAAACAAGTAAATTAGCAATAAAATTTTATGAGATGAAATAGGTGGGATAGCTTTTAGCTGAGGAACTTGACCCGGTATCTTCAAATCGATCGGCGGGCGCAGAACGTTGTGTTGTTTTGTTGTTACGAGATTGTATATTAGAATTTATAATAAGCACAAGGCGAACAGGCTATCAGTGGCCTCAGTGCAGAGCTCACGTCCGCTCCTCACACACTTAGTTTTATGGTAATAGGGTGCCGTGACCAAAAGGGAATAGCGCTTTACTATGTGGCGGCCGGGGTCAGCCACAGCGACATCGTGCGCCTGCCATTTTTGCCCATATCTCCCGCTGTTTTGAGCTAAACTCGCCCCGGGCCCGTCGAGCTTGCTCCTTCCAAAACATAGAAGTACACATAAATAATAGTGACAAATGGTATTCCACTACGACCGCAGGTAACCATTACTAGAGTACTTTGTTCCCCATAACTTTTTATGGCAATGATATCTATTCATTTGAACCCGCTCTACGTTTACACCGCTCACGATTTCTGACAACCAAAAGTGTCGGACAGCGGCTTCTACCTGAGGGAACAGGTTGTGCCTATTATTGGAGAATGCACATTACCATACCAGAAAGCTCATATTAACGTCGGGGAATAAACGAACAGCCTTCGATGATTTAAGAGCTGGATTCTCGGTTCGCGAGATGATAATAATCCCTTAATTACGTTCTTGTGCTTTTTGGAATGATAGAATGACAGTAATTGCTTTCCAGTCTTAGCTTAATTTGCGCATGTGATAGGGAAATGAGGTAATTTTACCTTCCATTATTTATCTTGTGTTATTGCATAAAATTATGATATGCATCACAATTACGATGCTCAATCATTAGGTATTTGCGTGCATCCATACGGAACCATGAATTCTATCCATGCATATATATCGCAAATTTAATTATAGCACGTGTAGCAAGGCGTTGTCAATATCCAGAGCTGGGTGTAGCGTACTTCATAGTCCGGGTTGAGCACGCGACAAGATTTAGAGTTGCAGGCGGCGGGCTTTCGCGTCAGACAAATATTTCACCTTGGTTTGCGGCGCGGGCGCCAGGCGGAAACATGGCCGATGTGACGCTGCCTGCGTGAACCTGCACTAAATCAAACGCCGGCTGACTTCACGTCCACATTCGTCTTGCGAATAGTGCGAGACTTATCTCTTGAGTACTCCAGACTTATAGCACGGACGACCAATAACTTCCGCTACTGAATAATTGCTTTTCAAAGATCTAGTGACTAGTCTGGTTAGGCGAGATGAATTTGTTGCATGTACATGTAGGAATATAGACGTTGCCTTTTATTTCAAAGTTCTACATGAGCTATATTCAAAAGTTTGCAACCAGACGTGTTCCATGTTAACGTGCCAGTGAACTTGTTGGTTGTCAGTGTTTCTTGCACAACTGCAATAGAGTAGATAAGACACCAACGCTCCGAGAGAGCGGTTTTACTCACTTCAGTTTAACATTCGACTGATATAGAACTACATCCGACTATCTAATTTTAGTCCTTGTTTTATCACTCAATACCAAGCTAAGATTAGAAGAAGACCGCTATATGAAATTAAAATTAATGACATTTTTTGATGGCATCTTATAGGAGTTATTACCTGCAAAGCCATAAAGAGTGGTTTCTTCCTGGTGGCAACATACAGAAGCGGTGGTATGATTTCATAACACAATTTTCCCTTTCGCAACTCGAGTTAGGTAGTTCTGCGGTCGAAGCGCTGATCCGAGATGTGCCGAGAATATTCAACTGAGATACAACCAATTTATAATTTAATACAGCGGCTTAGCCCGAACCAATCTCTGTAAACAAACTTTTGGTTTCATCTATTGCGACTAAGTTGTGATGCTCGATAATAAAACAGGTCGGAACAGAACAATCTTGTTTTAAACTGGTCCTCTCCATCTAATAAATTAGATTTTCCCTTTGTTTCCATTTACGAGGAATAAACCGTTAAATCAATGTTGGGCTTTGAGAACTGAAAACTTAATTATAGCACTTTTGGACCAGACTAAAAGTCTCTAAACTAATAATACGCATAAAGAAAATACGATTGAAAATCCGATGAATAACATTTGCATAAATAATGTCGGTATATTATTAAACATTCCTTTCAAATTGTTAACATTTTGTGGGGACTGAGTTTATTGGATTTGAATAAGTAAACAACAAATTGTACTAAATTTCTTGTCTATTAAGTGTCAGCTTGAGAACGTAATATCCTGTCGATACCTTTATCTTTAATGTACACTTAATAGAGTCCTTTGTTTAGAATCGCGAATGTTAATTTTAATATCTTGTCACCAGGACCAGGCTTACCAGGTGGTTCTAGACCGTTACATTAATTGAAATGTTATAAAATAAATCAAAGTTAGTACTTATTATTTCTATCAAGACCGAAATATTTACATCGCTCTGGACTCATATAGAAAAACTTATATTGTGTGACCATAGATGTTGATTTACTGAGATTGTACATTTGTAACTAGAAAATATGATTTAGGTTTCACAATTTCAGAGCCGATCCGATAATAAAATATGGTCAGCATAATAAACCCAACTCATACCCAACTCATGCTCAAATATGACATGACAAAAACATTCATTATAGAACTAAATCAATAATATATTTTTAATTTTTAATCCATCTTATACCACAAAGACCAACTTCGCACTACATAGATTGCAGCCTTACCTATTCATTCCGATTTCTGTGGTGCAGCAAGTATTCTAATTTTCCCAGGAATTACATAAAAACCAATCTCACCATTCTGTTCTTTGCTTATAAGCCCAGGGTTATAACATTTTATATCTTTGTCCAGGATGACGCTCGCCTTGGCACTGGTGTTGCTATGCGTCGCGTGCTGCGTCCAGGGCGGGGACCCAGTCTTCGATCCGAGTACCCTGATGCGGCTAGTCCTGGTGCCAGCTGACGCGGCGGTCGGCTCCGTCATCTACCGCGTCCGTGCATCCGACCCTGACTTCGACTACCCGCTCCATTTTGAACTTATTGGTTAGTAGGTACCTTAATTTGTTTTTACCTATAGATAGAGCGAAACTGTGGAACATAATAAATTGACATACAAAAAAATATGTATAGTAAAAGTTGTTCAGAATGACTAACCCAACATAGGTTTCGAAAATATGCCATCTCGAAATCCCCACCTGTTATATAGGATTAATAATCAAGACCATACCGTTCTATATTTTTTGTACTCTCGATAAGTCGAGGATTATTGTATAAGAACTAGTGAGAGCTATTTATGTTCCTGGGTTCATTGTTTAGATTCGACTTGGTATAGTAATTAATATATTCATGTTGTACTGCTGTAGTCAATAATCCGTTCAAAGACCTTTCTTACCTTGGCTAGTCAACCTGATAACCATCTAATCTTTACAAATAAATTCTTTAACTGACCAGGTCAAATGGGTCGTCTAGACATCGGTGTCGAGACTCTGCCATGTACGCGCTACAACTCAGTGTGCCAAGCAAACGTGATCCTCCTTAGACGACTAGAGCCTGGTCGCTATGTGGACTTCAGGCTCTCGGTCCGCAACACCAGAGGGAGGAGTTCACGAATAGCTTGTTCCATCACCGGGACCAATACCACTACGCCACGGGATACCATATTTCCACATCAGCCAAGCATAATTTTGGCGCCTGAGGTAAAGAATTCTGTTATTTTTTGTGAGCTTCAAGCTCATTTGGAATATTAAGTAATATTAACATATATAAAAAGATACTTAAATGTATCTATTACACTTTTTGTAGCAGATACCTGGAAACAGCATTTATTTGTAAATATCAAAGAACCTCGAACCTTATAAAGAGCAAGACATGTAGACATTGAATCTCTAGAATTTCCGGCAAATTAGTTTTGAATACATATTACTTCTTTACCTGAGTATTCGTTTAAAAAAAGATATTTACGTACTAGGAGTGACTGGCCTTCTATAAACCATCATTTCGCATTTGTCTCATAGGAAAAGACTTGATCAAGAGCCTTTTAAATTCATAGAAAGCGTAAAAAGCACCTGTCCTATACATGTGTAGGGGACAATAAATGAGACGCCGTCTGAGGTAGACGCCGTGTGATGTGTAGTGATTGATGATGATGACGAAAACGTACATTCGACCATACATGCTCCACAGTTGATGTTAATGCCCACTGAATATTCGATCGTAACACGACGGTAAATGGTTGAATATTATTTGGAGAATTACCCCTGTTGCGGGTAACTGTTGATATAGCAGTTCTCTGGAGCGGATATGAAATATCGAAACTCACACTCTATTAAATGATGCGAATTCAAGTTTGGGAGCAAAAAAAATTGCTCATATACAATTTGTTTTGGGAAAATTGCTGTTATGATAATTTATTTTTACAGGATGCGAAACGAGGGACCGATCTGGAGATAGTAATTGCGCGAAAAAATCCCCTGTCGCCAAAACCATTGGAGTTGGAACTCTGGGTGAGCACTTAATTTAAATTTTAAAGGATTCTATACAAGCCCATGATAATGGTTTGCTAATGACATTTTCAGCCGCGTGTTCAACACACATTTTGTTGTAACCACATAATGAGGTTTCGGTCGCACTAATAGAGGTCGTTTATGATGCGATAAGGCCGCTGCTACAATTTGGTACATTGAAAACCATGTCGATGCAAAACCTATTTTCGGAACCGTGTGAACGTTGATTGAATATAGAAATAGTGTGGATATAGTGTTCATCGCGTTCACCATTATGGTGCGTCCAGTGCGAGCCGAGCCTCGAACGAGTACACTGCGAGCACGATTCGCGTAGCGTGGACGAACTTGCGAGCCTCGAACCAGCGCGATTGTCAGTTTTTTCCCGTACAAAGGGATTCGCATCGTGCTCGTTGTAGGCTCGTTGTAGGCTCGTTCGTGGCTCGGCTCGTGCTCGATTCGCGTAGCATGGACGCACCAGATTTCTAGATTTTCTATACCCCGTCCCTTTCACCCTCATTTGTGAAAGGAGGCCTGTGCTCAGCAGTGGGACATTATAGGCTGATGATGATGAATGTTTTTCTAAAATGTTGATGAATAAATGGACTGACCTATAGAGTAGAAGACGTTTATTTAAAGTCTTGTTGTATTTGACTTTTGAAGACCACATGAAAATATAAAAAAAAACTTTGGAACACGATTTAGAAGATAGCTTCCTTATGTACGACGATTTATTTCTATATTACACAATTAAAATGTGAGCTTTCTAATGCGTTTCCAACCTAATATGGAAATTGTTTCCGAATATTTTGTAGTTCTCTGGGTATCTTGCCCAAAAGATCTACTGACCTTTCGAACTCTATGCAAAATGATACTTTGGAATACGATTCACATTCAAGATAGATCTTGACGATCGTGTGAAATCCCCATGAATTGCCTTATTTACATTAAAAGTTGGTGCACCGAGCGAATTGGTGGTTACAGACTGAACACAAAGAGATGGGTTGGTCACTCGGGGCAATTTGCGAATCCTTCTCCGATATTACAAAACATGGCATTATGTGAACTGAAGCAATCTATCTTGTGACAGAAGGTACTGAAGGTAGCTCATGTCTGGAGGCTATGGGTGTCAAATAGAGAACTTTTGTCGATAGGTCAAACAAAAACTGACTCTATTTTTGCTTTATTTAAGTGCAAACGGAATTCAAATTGAATTTAGTTCCATCTGAGGAATAAAAATCAGGCATCACGATGGCTACCTTCATCATCATCATCATATCAGCCTAGGGATGTCCACTGCTGAACATAGGCCTCCCCCATTAACTTCCACTTCGAACGGTTTTGGGCCGCTTGCATCCAGCGGTGCCCAGCGATCTTGACCAGATCGTCGGTCCACCTGGTTGGAGGTCGTCCCGCTCGGCGCTTTCCAGTACGTGGTCGCCACTCGAGAACCTTCCTTCCCCATCGGCTATCAGTTCTTCGAGCGATGTGGCCTGCCCATTGCCACTTCAGCTTACTAACTCTACGAGCTATATCGGTAGTTTTCGTTCTCCTACGAATGTCCTCGTTTCGGACCCTGTCACGAAGAGAGATTCCGAGCATAGCTCGTTCCATAGCGCGCTGAGTGACTCTGAGCTTATTTATTCGGCCAGCAGTAAAAGACCACGTCTCTGTACCATATGTCATCACTGGTAACACGCACTGATTGAAGACCTTTGTCTTCAGACTCTGAGGTATTTTAGACGTGAAGATGTGCCGGAGCTTCCCGAATGCTGCCCAGCCGAGTTGGATTCTTCGATTGACCTCTTTGTCGAAGTTGGACCTACCTAGTTGGATAATTTGTCCGAGGTAAACATACTCGTCTACAACTTCGAGAACAGTGCTCCCAACAATCACCGGTATTGGCGGAATATGAACATTAGACATAACTTTTGTCTTGTCCATATTCATTTTGAGGCCTACCTGTTGGGAAACTCTGTTGAGGTCATTGAGCATGATGTTCAAAGCTTCCAGCGATTCCGCCATTATGACTATATCGTCGGCAAATCGAAGGTGAGTGATGTATTCGCCATTGATGTTGATGCCATATCCCTTCCAGTCCAAGAGCTTGAATACATCCTCCATTACAGTGGTGAAGAGTTTCGGGGAAATTACGTCACCCTGTCTTACACCCTTCTGCAACTGGATTGGTACCGTACTCTCGTCCTGGACCCGGATCGACATGGTGGCTTTGCTGTACAAACACTTCAATACTTCGATATAGCGATAGTCGATTTGGCAACGCTGTAGACTCTGTAGCACCGCCCATGTCTCGACTGAATCGAAGGCTTTCTCATAGTCCACATACGCCAGGCATAATGGCCGATTATACTCTTCAGTCTTCTGTATAATCTGGCGGAGTGTATGTATGTGGTCTATGGTACTAAAGCCTTTACGGAAACCGGCTTGTTCGGGCGGCTGGAAGTCGTCAAACCTACGTGCGAGACGATTCGTAATTACTCTCGAAAACAGCTTATAAACATGGCTTAGGAGGGATATCGGGCGGTAGTTCTTCAATAGGGCCTTATCGCCTTTCTTGAAGAAGAGCACCACCACGCTTCCACTCCATACTTCTGGCGTTGTACCTTCGTGTATGACGGAATTAAATAGCTTCTGAAGGACTACCAGTACCGGTTTGCCACCCGCTTTCAGAAGCTCTGTTGTAATTCCGTCTTCACCCGCCGCCTTGTTGTTTTTAAGCTGTTTCAGAGCCATTCTAGTCTCGTACAGGCTGACGTCCGGGATATCTTCGGTGTAGTGTCGGGTCAACTTGGCTCTTGCGTCACTTACCGGTAATGTATCTGGTTTCTGTGACGAGGTGTATAGCTGTCCATAGAACTTCTCGATCTCTCTCAAGATCTCTGGCTTTGACGTAATGATGTTGCCGGTATCGGTCTTCAGCTTGGTCAGTTGGCTTTGACCAATAGACAGATCTCTTGCGAACACTTTAGAACCTTTGTTCTGTTTTATTGCCTCTTCAATACATGACGTATTAAAGAGGCGCAAATCGTGTCGCATTGCGTTTGAGACCTGCCTATTCAGCTGCCGGTATTCGGCTGTATCAGCTGAAGACTGCAACTTCATTTCACGTCGTCGCTTCATGAGTTTGAGAGTTTCATCCGAGAGTTTTTGGGTTCTATTCGTGCGGCGGGTCTTAAAGAACTTAGATCCTACCGCATGGACAGTTTCCACGAGCCTGTTGTTTGTATCGTCCACCGTCACGCAATTATCCAGGCATTGAAAGCGATTCTGAAGTTCGAGCTGAAAGCTTTCAGGGTCCTGGATATAGGCAGATTGGGGTCGGAGCGAAGACTTTACCAGGCGACATCTCTCCACCTGGATTTTCAGGTTCAGTGTGCCTCTTACTAATCGGTGATCGCTGCCGGTCTTAACCCTGTTGATCACAGAAACATCACTGAAGATTTGCCTCTTTGTCGTCAAGATAAAGTCTATCTCGTTTTTGGTGGATCCGTCGGGGCTGCTCCAGGTCCATTTCCTGTGTGGCCGCTTTTTGAAGAAGGAGTTCATCATAAAGAGTCCCTCCAACTCCATGAAGTCAGCCAACCGTTGGCCCCTAGGATTCCGCTGCCCAATTCCAAACTGCCCCACTCTCAGCTCATCGTCATTTCTAATGCCTATCTTCGCGTTAAAGTCCCCCATCAATACCATATAGTGAGTTTTAGAGGCATGTATGGCACGTGAGATATCCTCATACAATGTCTCTATCTCGTCATCTGGGTGTGATGAGGTCGGAGCGTATACCTGGATGACCTTCAGCGAATACCGTTTGGTAATTCTGAGTATCAGGTATGCGACTCTCGGCGAGACACTCTCTAACCTCACTATATTTTTGATGAGGGGCTTGCGGACAATAAACCCGACACCACCTTGTGACAGGTGATCACCCTCCCGGTAGTAGAACAGGTTGCCGGATTTAAGGATTATCGTGTCCTCCCCCTCTCTTCGGACTTCTGATAAACCTATTATATCCCATCGCAGCCTGTTCACTTCTTCCTCCAGCTCAATGAGCTTCTCGTCGGTCCTCAAAGTCCGTGCATTGTATGTTACCAGGTCCAGTCGTCGTTGTTGGTAGCCGGATCTCTGCCGGAGACTCTTAGCACCCCCTGCCCCGCCGTTACCGTGACCGCTACCGTAGCCCGGGATAGCGGGGCCGCCGGGGACTAGGGGCCGTGACTGTGTGTTGTGTACCATATTGAGGGGTTTTTGCCGTAATCACCACGCTTGGCAGGCGGGTTGGTGATCGCAGTAATGATGACGTTACTCAGGTAGACGCTGCTGCCCGTCCCCTGGTGTATTCCCTTAGTCGCCTTTTACGACACCCTCAAGATTGGAAGGGTTGGCCCTATTCTATGCCGGGAGCCACACAGCGATGGCTACCTTAAAATGTAGAAACTCTTATAAATAAATATCCTTGGACATTCCTCACACTCGGCTATCTGATCCCAAACTAATCAGAATGGAAACCAGACAACTGATATACTACATATACTAATTTTTGTTTGTAATATGCATAATTACACCCAGACTCCGGACATACAGACAGACATGTTCATGCACACAAATGCATGTACTGTGTGGGAATCGAACTGCGGCGCGATAGATGAAATCTTAACCGACCGTCAACGTATCATCTCATTTATTTTCAAATGAAATCAACCAACTAACCATGGAAATTAACCATAACAGTGACTCTACCTCAACATGTAGAACCACTTAATGTTATAATAATGGACTACCCTGCCTTTACACGTACCATAATTTTAAAGTGTATCGTCCACGGATATTATGGTCATGCTCGGGTCCTACCTCATAAGGTACAGAACCTTACAGACTTCGATTTATTGTTCTACCCATTTATATCTAAAACCACTCGGACCGCAAATGATAGCGATACTCGAGATAGATATGAGTAAAACAAGATACTTGGATATAAATTATTCTGAAAGCTCGGAAGAGGAATCCAGAAGTTGCCAATTTTGTCTTAGATATTTTTACATTTGGGTTTATTAATTTTATATGTTTTGATGAATTGAAAGAAGAAAGATTGAAAGTCATCGGTATAATTTTCTGTCGAAAATTAAAATTTTCATTATTATTATATTTTATTTATACAACTTAGTCGGTAAACAAGCATACGGCCCACTTGATGGTAAGCGGTTACCGTAGCCATATGGACGCTTGCAACCCACGAAGCATCGACCTTTCCCCCCTTTCCCCCCTCCCCTATGAGCTCTGGCGACCTTACTCACGCGCAGGAACACAACTTTATATAACATAAAGTTATATGGCTGCAGTATTCTGTAAGGTGGAGTTACTTCCCCAGGCGAGCTGCTCTTTGAATTATATTTTGTATAGACTTTTATAAATTTATATTTTGTAATAGTTATCCTATTCAAGACACGGTTGACCTGAAAACTTTAATAGAAGTTTCTAGATTAAGTTGTTTGTAATTTAGCATAAACTTTATTTTACCTACTTTAGATTAATATTTGTATTTGGGTTATTCGTGCTTAACTTTGATAATCATTAACATATTTTTGATTCTTAACGACTCGATAACATTATTAGTATCTAAACAACAGAATTATTATGAATAATTGTTATTGTTAACATTCATGGAACCAAAATAATATTTAAAACCAACATAATTACAACTCAGCATTTAGAGGACAGAATAGAATGTTTTTAATTTACAAGAAATATTACTTTTTTTCAAAATTGACGATTCATTTCATAAACCTTATGATATTGACAACAGAGTCTAAAATACCTTGATGATGAATCTATAATCTTCCACAGGGATCACCGCTGTTTGCCATCCGCCAGCGTCGCGTATCAACTGAAAACACAGAAGGCACGATTTTCCTAGTCGGTCCATTGGATTTCGAGGCACAGTCTATGTACCATTTAACACTTCTAGCCGTGGTAAGGCGTGCTTATTCAAATTGCACCAGCTTATTTGCCTAATTAACCTTAATTATGCTAAGAACCTTAACTGAACGAGTCCAATGTGTCTAAATCGAAATAAACCGCACTCTTGTACCCGCTAATGAGTAGTAGGTATTTGCAATTTTGCAGCGCTATTTTAATTACTCTGAATACATGCTAAAATGCTGTGTGAGCCTTGTGATATTTAGTCATATAAATAATATATTTACATAAGCTGGTTACACACAGGGCTTAAAAATATCCGGTTATTACCGGACCACAAAGCCCGGGCTTATGTTTGTAATGAATAATAATACATAATGTCAAAATTACGAAATGATATCATATTTATGAAGACTTAAAAAAAATAAGATTTAAGTCCATTTAGAACGGTACTTAATTCCATAAGAGAGCTTCGCCACTTCGGAACAGTCCTTACGTGTTTTAATATAACTTAAACTATAAACTTCGTATTAACAGGACCCATACGTAGAACTCGGGAAAGACACTCGCAACATTGCTGGTTTAGAAGTCGTGGTTGTAGTCCAAGATGTACAAGACATGCCTCCAGTGTTCACGACAGCGCCCCCTATAACCCACCTGCCGCGTCAGGTGGCTCCAGGAGACGTCGTTGTGAAGGTCCGAGCTGAAGATGGGGATAAAGGTGCCCCGAGACAGATCAGATATGGGCTGGTGTCTGAAGGGAATCCGTTCACGCCGTTCTTCAATATCAATGAGACTTCAGGTTTGTGGCTTGTTTCATTTTATTTTGATAAGTATTTATATATCTTCGCTAATAAAATACTTTTTTTTTTAATATCGGTATTAATCTAACTTTTTATAAAGACGCTGTAGTTCCTAATTCGAGCTGTCCAGTGTATAATAAGCCTAAACATTTTACTGCACCTGTGGTCACAAACTAGGCAACCCGCAACGTGCTTAATTAATATATGGAATAGGATAAAAAATGTATACATACAAAATAGTTAACGCAAACGCATTAGTAAGCGTTTACTAACGTCAATTCTGTACACTCGGGGTACTGTTGGTTTACATACACAATCCAGAATGTAACCCAAAACTATCTTTACAATGAGAATTATCGTTATTTATTTATATTAAGGAAAAATAACAGAAATAGATTACAACTAGAAATTAGAAAAAAAAGACATTGAAAATTATTTAAATCTACTCCCTTGAACATTTTTCTCCGGGAGAAAATATGTAGCAAAAACAATGGTGACATAAAATAGCATTTTATAAGCTTACATTTATAATTTAATGTCCACCTACCTACTTATTGGCCCGCTGGATTATTTATAATCTGGATTGGCAACCTGTAAATCATTTGTTCATACCTACTTATAGCCAGTCCAGTGTGTACGGAGTTGAGTGCGGCCCTATTATATTATGTTACATGTATGTTTAATTTCAATTAATTTATTTGCTGCGATGTAGTATTTATATATATACCTACCTACTGCATGACAATGTGACGAATGTCGATCGAGAAGTCATTCCATTTATTATAAACCTATGTGGTTTTATTGAGAATGACTTCATACTAATCCCTATTGTAATTTTTGTTTGATAATAAAAAAAAAAAAAAAAAAATATCAAAAACAAGCAGAAGAGGTACACACATTCAGATAGGTAATATACATACATACCATACCATATGATACATACATATATGTATACATACCATACCATATGATACATAGGTACATATTGTTCATTCATATACCTACTGAAATCTAATGGAAGTTAAGCGTCCTTCCATTAGCTTAAAGGTTTTCGCAATACAAGTTTACAATGATTCGCAAGTCATTTTTAGAGACATCCGAAGAATGTGTGCGTGGCTTACAAATTCTTCAACTGTAATGCAAGACATAGAAGCGCTCGTGGCGTAGCATGATTAGCCATTCTTAATCGATCGGCAAAGATAAGCTACGTCTGTCGTGGTCGGTACCTGGATGGGTGACCGCCTAGTGGTATTTCAAATCGAGCGTTTCCGTGCTTCGGAAGGCACATAAAGTCGTTGGTCCCGGTTATCACTTAATTGTGATAGTCGTTAAGCTAGTTGGATGCCTCCTAGGCGGCTTGAAAAATTCCAACAGTAGGTTGACCACTAGCCTACCTCCACCAATCCGCAGTGGGCACGCGTGGTGGAGTATTGCCCAGTCCCTTTCACCCTCATTTGTGAAAGGAGGCCTGTTCTCAGCAGTGGGACATTATAGGCTGATGATGAATGCAAAACATAAGGATCTAATATTAGATTACAATCTATAAACGCTTATAAAGAATATTTACATTGCTATTTCTCTATAAGAACTACGTGTAATTATGAAGTAATTATAAAATAATCCAACTTGAGTAGGGATTTTATCTGCCTGTAATCGGATCGATACATATGATTGGATTAAACCACAAGTATTTTTATTAGTATGTGTGAAGTAGAATAAACTTTTGCTTTTGAAATAGTCTCTCGTAGTCTCGTAGTCTCAGTTCGAAGATTCCTGTCTTAGGGTGGATATCCACCAGAGATGTGTAGCTAGCGAGGAACCAATTTGTTTTAGCTGACCAATATGATAGCTTTATTTTGACGTAATAGCTCTAATAACGCGATCCTATCTCGCTAAACATCTCTGGTGGATATCCATCCACCCCTACCCTCGGGAAGAAAAAAAGCATTTTAATAACAACTTGGATGTTTATTTTTTGTTGGAAATACTTTCTCACTAAATTCTGTAAATAACTATAATTTGTGCATATTAATTAATTTTCTTTTAATGTCTCCGATGATTGTGACTAAGCTTCACTTTATAAAAATAGCGATTAAAGTGAAATGCCTCTTAAAATATAAACAGCCTGAAAACACATTAAATAAATAAATATCCTGGGACATTCCTCACACACGGTCATCTGGTCCCAAACTAAGCAGAGCTTGTACTAAACCAGATAACTGATATAATACATATACTACTTTTAGTTTGTAAATACATACTTAATATACATAATTACACCCAGACTTAGGACATACAGACATGTTCATGCACACAAATGCATGTCCTGTGTGGGAATCGAACCCAACACCTGCGGCGCGATAGGTGGAATCTTAACCAGAGTCTTCACCAACTGCGTCAGCTGGCTCATCAAACATTATGGTGCGTCCATGCTTGGCGAACCGAGCACGAGCCGAACCACGAACGAGCACACTGCGAGCACGATTCGAGTAGCGTGGACGGGCTTGCGAGCCTCGAACGAGCGCGATTGTCAGTTTTTTACGAACAAAAGGATTCGCATCGTGCTCGTTGTAGGTTCGTTCGAAACTCGTGCTCGCTTCGCCTAGCATGGACGCACCATTACATGATCAGTATTCATAAGGGATGAAAGGTTATAAATTAACAAAAGTTTTTTTTTATGTTATTTACCTTACTGGAAATTACGAAGGTGCATGTTCACAACAAACGTGAAGTAGATAGGTATTAGGTACGTACGTAGGTTTACGTGTCGGCTTTAGAGTTCAGCGACTTATTAACGACTGCTTAATGTTTTTCTGATTCTACGAGTGGTCAATTTGACTACAACTGTAATTTGTAGTAAATAAGTACTTAGATGTGTAAAGCTATTTATCATTTTATTAGACACAATATAATTTATTTCAGAAACAATTCGATATTGCTCTATTACTTAGGCTACTAAGGAAATTATGCTTACATAGAAAAAAATACTTGAGAACATTCTTCTTTGTTTCTTATCGGTTAAAATACTAGTGAGGTGACTTGAGAAATCCGACGGAGCGGATCGTACGTAAATCGACTTACATTTGGCAACAAACGCCACAAAGTCAATCTTTAAGAGGAAAATGCTTGTGGCGTTTGTTCGATACAAACGTAATCCTCAGTTTCCTCTCTGGATAATGACACTAGAGTGATTATTTTAGCATGCAATCTGTGGGTAACACTGTATGTCCCTCGGTTGTGTTGTTCTCCATAAATTAAATATTATAAGAATTAGGAGCCTTCTAAAATCACACAAACTTACCATTTTTAACGCCCCTTAAGAAAAACCGACAGACCTAGCCAAACTTATTCTTGTTTTTTTTTTTATCGATCCAGTTTTGGAGGAGAAAACCGGGGATTACGAAATAGCGATTTCGTCTAATTTAAATAGATATAATCGGTCCAAGCTGTAGGTGTCTCTATCGCCCTCAGGCGGGATAGCTCGGGCACGCGCGACAGCAATAGACATGTTAAAAACCTATTTTTCAAATTTCTAGCAGCCATCCTTTCCTCTTAACGTTGCATCGCCGCGCTTGTGACACATTTTGTGATTTAGGTCCCCATCCCAAGCGTGCTTAAAAACGCTTAGCTTCGACATTTAATATCAAATAAAATTGCTGTAAGCAACTACAGCAAAAATAAAAAGCTACAAGCTACAAATACCTACTCATTCGTAGACAATTATGAAATAGTGGACATTCGCATCGGAAGCTAAGTATTGTTACTATTTAAGTTACATAACTCAACTCTTCGTTTATTTTTACCTTAGATAAGTTTTATCAAGAGTAGAGCCATTTTGTTAACGTTCATAAGTGCCTTATCAGGGCCTAAATTGAATAAATCCTTTTTGAATTATTACTATTATGATAAGTTGAAGATAAATCATACCCAATTCTTCGCGACGCATGCTCGTCATTTCCCACCTCAATTCTTTCTTGTTTCAAACCCTGACAAATATTATCATCCAAAAATGTATTTCAGATTCGTGGGTTATGTAAAGATAGATCCAGCCTTGACAGACTGACTTAATCTACCCAGATAGAAAAACTTTAACATAGAACCATTGTAAACAAACACTCAGCCTTGTTTATTTGTCACACATTTACTTACCATAATCCTTGGACGTCAACCCCCACATTCTAGGTCAGTATTTCAATATTTTTTTAGCACGATACCATCAGTGCCGGCGGCGTACAGTCCGGCGGCTTCCGTAGGATATCCTACTTCCTTATCGTTGGCCGCCACTCCTAGTAGTTCCCCCACTTGGCCCCACCACCGCCTTGCGTGACCCACTTTGCCCCAATAAACAACACTATCTGATTTAGTTCCCAGTCATTTTGTTCTACAAACTTTTGTGGTAAAACTTTCGTCATTACTAAGGCAATTAAGTGTGAACGTTTGTAGTTAATCAAGAGTTTGAATTAAAATTAGCAGCTTAGTTACTGGGTTATTACGAAATTCGCCTCGAACCGGAGCAGAAATTGTGCCAAGCCAGCGCAATATACACCCAAAATAATATTAGGGTATTAAATACAAACTTTAGAATTACGTACGTATTTTACCAGCTTACGCCGCGTTTTGCACACACATAGTTAATACGGTAAGCTATTTAAATAACTCTATCGTATCGCTAAAAGGCAATAATTCTCTGTAAAGTGGCTGTAAGTTGTGACAAGTCTGTAACAATGTGTATTTGTTCGCTAACAGAACAACAAACAAGATGGACCCGGTGGACGCTAACAGGGCACTTAATGCAACCTTGCATTCTGTTGAACAAGCGCATAATGGCTCATTAGACCTTACCGGTCGCTCTCTCGCCTCACTATCCATTGTTTGTAAAGCTGCCCCACCTTACTTCATATTAAAGGCACTTCCTTTGAATTGCGTCTCTCGCTGCTTCGGAATAGGCACTGAGCGCTGACAATACACTACCAGACTTGTTCCGACATTATCAGTTCGCTAACTAACGCCCCCGCAAACTTGGTGCCTCTTAGACTCTATAGTCTATCTAAAAGCACCGTTAAACTTCCCCACCCCACCCGATATTGGAAGAGCTGACATTCTTGTGAATTTATCGCATTAATCAGGGCTACACCGTATAAGATCGTGAATGGAAATCGGGATTCAATTTAGCCAGAGCCTATTCCGAACTTAGTATTCCGAGTCGTGTGCAGAAGGCTTACCAGGATATAACACGTAAAAGGAGGTATTATTCTTGTACAGCGATGTAGAACCTGTTATGTTTCCTGGTGTAATTAGTGTCCTGTGCTTTTATGTTTTCCTGAGAAAAAGAGTATATTTAAATATGTAGTAATATAGCGTGCCTTGTTCTGATATGAATAATAATCATTACTGATTATCAAAGTCCTTTAATAAAGATTGATGTGAATCAGTATTAACAAGGAAGATTTCTTGATGACTTCTGTAATTTATACAATGAATGATTAATAGCTTGGAAAAGGTCAGCGTTTGCTATAAACGTCTAAATGAAATAACGAATAAAGAATATAACAGGCAATCAGTTCGCTTCATTTGTCGAACTGTGGAACCGATCACGGCGTACGCTCTTGCACTGCTTGATACTATGTTCACTCCACTTTCAATTTCAGTTTAAGACAAAAGAAATCTTAGTGAGAGTGTTCATGGGTCGTTATTAAAATCAGATTGGCATCGTGAAATTATTGCCGTTTGACTGCGGTTATAAATATCAATTTGTAAGATCTTTGGATGTGACAATGATTTATAATCATTTAAGAGGAGACTGCAGGAAATATGCACAGGCATAGAATATATCACTTATTATAACAGACATGGATGACTTGCGGCGATATTTTTTTTACATGTTTTTTTTATTTCGTAAACTCCAAAATCCAGTACCTACATCCTAAATATGAATGAGATAAATACCGATGACAGACGGCAACTCGGAAGGTTACTCGCGACGCGACGGGTACAGAGCACCACTTTTGTATGCTAATTACAAGTCACGACTTTTTTCTCTGACACCTACTTGGAATAATGAAAGTGACGGGGATAGGACGTTGGCTCAGTACGACTACACACGGAGGAATGAATTATTTTCTGTGGTGCAAGGGGTTATGTCTTGATGATGATGATAGGGTCAAGCGGTATTTTGCCATGAAAATCAACCGTCTTTTAAGGATTAATTCAAAGCCCTACATTGCTTTCTCAGAAATTGGAAAGGAAATCTTTTCATGGTGATCCTTTGGTTTATGTTTTTACCACAGATATCAAAATTAGGTATTTTCCCATACTGACATAGTACAATAAAATCCACCACTGTAAACAATATTACTAAACATTCGATAATGTAATTTTAAGCCTCATGTCACTGAAATAAAAACCTCGGAGTACCTATGTTCGCGCTTGTATCTACTCTTTGCTTGATTCCTATTCAAACGCCTCTGTGGTTGGATGCATGCCGAATGCCTATAGAAAGTTCTAGGTTTTAGTTCTCTTGCGTTTTTATGGTTCCTTACTATAAAAGGAAAATGGTGCCCTTCCTTATATGACCGTACACGTGCTTACCACAGATGTCTAACATAGAATATACATAATAGTTGCTATATATGGCATTTAAAAAATATATTTCAGTATATCTTTGTGGGATATATATATATATATAGCTTATAAGCTACGGTAACCGCTTACCCTCAGGTGGTTATTCTTGTTTGCTACCTTAGAAGTATAAAAAATACCACAAAATATATTATTTTATAGCTAAATTATCTGCAAAATTATAGGTAAAAGATATCTATTACGAAACATACGCCTGAATGTGTAATAGTTTTCATGTTCATTATAATAGACAGACATTAAGCTTTTTAACGAGTAAAGATAACTGCCGATTCGAATATCTAGGACAATTCCTATGCAAAATGAAGGGACAATATTCCAAAGTAAATTGGACTATTTATTCAGTTACGATATTATCATTGCAATATACCTACTTTAAGATAACTACCAAAAATATCTTTCAAAAGAGTCTCAATTTCCTTTTTTTTTCCTATTTATATTTTCTGCCCTGTGTTTTACTTGCGTTCCCCAGCGACCCAATATTTTCCTGGAATAAAAAAATGTTTTATTCCAGGAAATGTATGTAAATTTAATTGACATCAAACTAATTTCTTTGTCGCCTGGGAGGCGACAAAGAAATTGCCAATATATTTTATTTTTAGGTCATACCATGTGCCGCCATCTTTCTTTACGTTGCGTACCTAATTTAAATGTTAATAGGTGGTTTATTTAAGTGGAAATAAAATATGATGTGATGACTTTATAATTTAAATATTATGTTTTCTGTGTTTGGTATTTATTACATTCAATTAAAATTACTAATAAAAATTAATAATCTAATATATTGTAGCAAAGCGCCATCTATGTTCGTAAACTTCTTTCTGATGTATCACAAAAATATATTTCTTTTTACTGCCATCTAGCGGTACTTTCCAAATTTAGTACGATGTATTGGCGGTCTTCAATTAAGATTAGACTTTTATTATCCTTAGTATTGCACAGATGGCAGTAGGGAAATATTTACCAACATAATCATTTTGATTCGTCAGTTTTAATTTCTTTATTCAAAATGACAAATTTAAGAATTTATGCAAAACACACTTCGAAGTTCAATTTTTGAATTGCAGGCGAACTAACCCTCGAGCGGCCAATAGAAGAGATAGCAGCGATCTCGCACGCAGGCGCCCCAATACTCCTGACGGTGGTCGCTGAAGAAGTCCGCCTGTCTCGTGAGGAGCCGGAGGCAATGTCCTCAACTGTGCAGCTGGCGTTCATACTGCCTGAGCGGGAGAATTCACCGCCTTACTTTGAGAATCAGTTGTAAGTAGCTTTTGTTGATGATTCTTGTGTGCGTGCATTATTCTGAAATATGCAATATTATTGGTACCCTAATCAGTTATTGCAATGGTCACTATCCACTTCGTATAGTGAGCCTTTTCTTCCAGCTAAAAGTAATATGATAAATTTCTTCGTATGAACTTTTACTTTCACTGGGGTCTAACGTTCCATCCCTATGCAAGCTTCTAAAATATTACTACTTTATTTATAATACTTTCTGCATATTTTTAAATCAAACTTTCTATCCATAATTCCAGCTACATCACTTACCTGGATGAGAACGCTCCTCAAGGCACTGCGCTGACATTCAACGACCCGTACATCCCGCAAGTGAACGACAACGACTCTGGCAAGAACGGAGTCTTCTCGCTCACTCTCATAGGGAACAATGGAACATTTGAGATCTCTCCCACTGTGGCAGAGAGACACGCTCAGTTTATAATCAAAGTGCGGGACAATACCATGCTGGACTTCGAAGCGAGAAAATCTGTGGTTTTTCAGGTAGTGTGCTCTTGTTTTTAGATATGCTTGTTTTATTTTTCATCATGGTACGTGATGAAGCCGAAGGTGCTAAGAACACTGAAGTGCTTGATGACAGATTTTCAAATTGAGAGTAGACTAGCCACTGCCGGGACTACCACACTATGGTTTGGTTTCCTCACGATGTATTCCTTCATCAAAAGTTCAAATTTGAAAAATTCTCGAATGAAGGCGAATCATTCAGACGCGGAACGCGGACGCCTAGTTAATATTAGTTTTTCTTTGATATAGCAAAAATGAGTCAAATATATACAAAGAATGATTTATTCACAGATCTGAAAATGTAAAATTCCACTTTTCAGATTCTAGCTCAAGAATTGGGTCCAGCAACAAATCTTTCAGCAACAGCTAACGTGACCGTCTACCTAAATGACGTGAACGACAACCCTCCAATATTCCTGGCGCAATCATATGACGTGGAGCTCGCCGAGAACGTGACGGCGGGCGCGCGCCTGGGGCAGGTCGCGGCCGATGACGTCGACACCGGCGCATTTGGGAAGATACAATTCACTGCCATATTAGGATATCTTAACACGTCACTTAACCTAGACCCTATAACAGGGTTGATAACAGTCGCCACAAATAACCACGGTTTTGACCGTGAGGCAATGCCAGACTTGCATTTTTTAGTAGAGGCTAGAGATAATGATGGAGTAGGTTTAAGAGTTACAGTGCCATTAATTATTAAGCTACTAGATGTTAATGATAACCCACCACAATTTGAGAGGTCGTTGTATGAGTTCGTATTGTCACCGGGCTTGAATAACTTCACTTCTGCAGCGTTTGTGAAAGCAGTTGATAAGGACGCTGAGCCACCAAATAATGTAGTCAGATATGAAATAATACAAGGGAATGGAGATGGAAAATTTGCTGTAAATGAAGAAACAGGTAATTATAATGCTCAGTCTTTTAATTTAGTTATAAATTCAAACAACAGTATAACATACCTATATCATTATTATTTTATTTTCAGGAGAACTGTATCTTCTAGAAGCCTTAAAAAGAACGAAGAAACAAAACGTTCACAGGCAAAAACGACAATCAGACGATGAAGAGAGTGAAGTTTTTGTTCTAACAATAAGAGCTTACGATCTGGGAGTACCTAGATTATTCTCTACAACAACAGCTAAGATTTATCCTCCAGAGAGTAAAACCAGAACAATGTCTTTCATTGTCCCTGGTGTGAATCCTGATAGGCGGAAATTAGAAGAAGTTCTTAGTACACTTTCTGGTGGAAAAGTAACCATTATTGAAATAAAACCTTACAAAGGAAATGATAATAGTGCTGCTGATTTAAATGGGCAAGAGTCTAGTCAAGAAAAGTAAGTTACTATGTAATATCAAAGTCAGTTAGAAGTTCAATGGTTATTAAATGAATGCGACTAATTTTCTATAAGAAAACAGTCTGTGCCAATTTTAATATTATTTTTTTTTATTTTCAGGAGTGAAGTAATTGCTGTAGTGCGAATGTCCGGACACGGTGCTATAAATGTAGCAAAACTACAAGAACAGTTAGCCAGGAACATGACTATTTACACCACTGGCGTCATTCCTGGTGGAACTGGTATCAATACTGGTAATGGATCAGGACAGAAGGATCAGACGTCTACCGCTGATAATAGTGACTCTGTAAGTATTAAATCATATATTTTCATGTATGAGTTAAAAAAAATATGCTTTTATTAACACCTATCCTATGATGAGGTTCTTCTAAATCATAATTATTTTATGTTTCAGGGTCTCTATAGAGCCGAAAGTCGTTTATTATTCTGGTTGTTAATACTATTGGCAATACTAGTAGCTCTTGTACTACTTCTGCTAATATGTTGTTGTATTTGTGAAGGATGTCCTCTTTACATGCCCCCAAGGTAATTATGCAATTCAATTTTTCAGTTTCTCGATCTATATCACACTTCATTACAACTTCCTTTGCACTCCATCCAAATATTGCATGAGAAATTGCAGTGCCTATATTTTTTTATACTAATATTTCTCCTTTCTTTCATTTTAACAGCCTTAAATGCACCAACTAATTCCAGTTTTGACACCAGCTTTTCTACACATTAGGTAACTATTTATATTGATTTGAAATACATACATATAACATTTCATCTCAAACATTTTCTCAAAACACTAATACCTACACTTACACATGTTCTCAATGCATGCTCTAAAATTCTACATGCTTCTTTTTCCTTACCACTTTCTGATACACAAATTATATTGTTATTAATTAAGATATAACAGAACAGCTAGGTACATAGATATCCATTAATAAATTCTAGGAAAAGAGTGATACGTGTCAACTCCACAGAGGACGACGTGCATTTAGTGGTGCGGGACAAGGGACTTGGGAGGGAAAACAAGTCGAGGCACAGTTTAGAGAATAAATCAATACACGGAACAGAGTGGAGGAGGAGAGAGGCTTGGAGCGCCGAGCAAGCAGACTTGAGGACGAAACCAACACAGTGGAAATTCAACAAGCGGAACTACAGGTCCAAAGAACCATCTAAGCCCGCATCCACACCTGGTGACATGCGTCAGGAATTTGTACAAACTGCAGCAGATAATGATTATAAAGAAACCAGACAGTCTTTTCGTGCCAGGTTATTTGACTTTATTAAGCTTGAACCTTTATGCTTTTATGAATAAACAATATAGCCACACGAAGCTGAATCAATTATTTATTTTCCAGGGATGGCCCCAACATAATCTACACAAAAGAAATGCAACTTCAAGAAGGTAACTTCAACAACAAAACCAGAAAGGAATACATTGAAGATCTAGAAAACGGCTACGACAGAATTGCCACCTTACATTACCACAAAAGGGAACAAGACAATGATTCTTTACGTCGGCACGAAATAGATCGTGGCTCAGAGGTTGGCGTCTATCTCAAGTCTGATGTTGACAAAAAGACTGAAAACAAAACAAAAATAGAATTTCAAGAAAAGGCGCGCGCTCCATCATCTCTTGGTAGGGACCAATATTTTATTAAAGAAGGTAATACTGAAATTTTAAGGTTAGTAACACGAGGGAAAAATGAAGAGGAACGTTATGTAAACCTCCCTATTCATCAACAGAGACCTGTAACTTTGATACCACACACACAATACGTTGTTGTTGATAGTGGTAAAGACTTACTAATGGAACGATTTATAAGAGAACAAGGAGAAGAAGCTAAACATATAAGAGAACGAATGGGAAAAGTGACAACCGATTTAGATAACATGTCAATTGAGAAAGAAGGCAAAAGCTATGGACAAAGATCACATGTAGGTAGCGATGCTCCAAATCAATTTCATGAATACTCAAATGTTGCACCAGAGGTTCCTGGTACTGTTCCATTAAAAAGTGATTATCTACAAACTGCTTTAATAGAAATGAAGAATAAGTCAACAATACATCAGGAATTATTAGAGTCATCGCTTAGAAAACAGAACGAGCTTTTACATCAATTACTTATAGAACGTGAACGTATATTGCAAAATCAAGAAACGGCATCGCAAGTAGAAAGTAAATTAGAAACGCAGAGCTTACCAGGTCATTCAGTAATCGCCACCCAAACAGAGTGTCACATTGGCACACAAACTGAGCCTCAACTTCTTAAGCCAACTAGAAGAAAAGCAAGAAGTGATAATGATTCCTACAGTGAAGATGATTCAGAAATGGTAGTTGAAGATGATACAAAGAAAGTAGCATGGGTCAAAAGAAAAAAGCCTAAGAAAAAAACAAAATACAAAGACCCTAGAAGAAGTATAAGAATCTATGATATGAAGAGAAAAATTAAAACACCTATTATTGAAGAAAGTGAAGTATCACCTTCATTAGAAAGTGAAAAGCATGTTAAGATAAGTAAAACAAATGAAAGAGAAGAACATGTAAAAAACTATGGTGATATGACTAAAAGTACAGTCACAACATCTAAAAATGAAACTGTTAGTTCAACCCAAATTAAAATGTCTGATACAGATGGGAAATCTAGGCTAAGAAGGGAAGTCTTAATGGAAATTTCAGATTCACTTGACGAAAACCTTGATAAAAGGAGGTTGAGGCTACAAAGGCAGTCTCCAGTATCTGCTGATGATGCATCTGCTATAAAACAAACACTTGCATTGGAGCCCGATAGTAGTAAAGACAGTAAGAGTAGAAGTAGCTCAGCGTCAAAGGATAACCGAAATTTAGTATTTTCGAGACAGGGCTCGTCAACTGAAGCACGCGAAGCAGAGCTAGGTGAATTATCTAGTGAGAATATCAAATCACCTATAGATGAAGTTCCGTCTAAACTAAAAAGTCCAGGTAACACCGAGACTAGTAGCAAAAAAACGAATGGAGCTTCTGAATCCATAAAATCTCCAGAAAACGCGAAACCCACGCAAAAAAGTTTACCACGTTACATGCAATGGTATGGAAAAAAGACACCCGTCACGACGCCAAAACTTCCAGAAAAAGTAGTTCCAAGTAAGCCAAAACGATTATCAAAATCAAAAAACGATCAGGAAAAAGATGAAAAGGAAAAAACTGGAAGATACGGGAAAATAATCAACAAAGATAATCAAATTGATACTTCTGAGGTAAAAAAAAACTCCAAAGGAAAAGAAAATGAGTTTATTCACCCCCGAATGTTAAAAGAAGAAAAAGTTACGCCTGTACCAGAAGGGCCTTTGCCTGACGTGCATCCTTTATTGCAGCATTCAGAACATAGATATGAACATCAATATGAGAACCAGAATCCACTTTGTTACATACAACCTACACATATTCCTAAGTATTTGGGAGCACAGCAAAACATTCCAGTATTACCGCGCAGACAGTCGATAGAACAACAGCCAATTTATGTGAACCAAGATGATGTGAAGAATAAAGAAGTGAAACAAGAACTATCAGAGAGTGCCTTAACACATAGTATATCTATATCAACTAGTTACGAAGAAGAAAGAAAGAAAGGGCCCGAGGTACACGTTTCAAAAATAAATATAGGTGGAGACAGTGTGCCAGAGGTCCGTCTTAGAACTGCTACTACGAAATTAGATGACAATGACTCAGGTATCGCTATGAATACTTTAATACAGCAAACAGGCAATATAAAAAGATTACCCATAACTGAAAAGAAAAGTGTTTTTACTATTGCTTACGATGATGTTCAAACAAAACAACTGCGACCTGATAGCAGTTCCACTTCTTATTAATATACGTTTTGAATACTGTGTCTATTGATTTATGAGTGCCTTAAAATTGTGAACTTATTTGATACAAATATTTCACCAAATTCAAGACTCATTCCGCCCAGTATTTATATCTACATAATAATTAAATTGTGAAGAAAATCTTGTAAATAGTAATAATTAGATTTAATAAATCAACTGCCTTTATTTGACGACTGTTTTATAAAAATAATTTAGAATATTTTTTAATGTGTAAATATTATGTCACAATAATAAGTATTAGTTATTTTAACGATATTATTTAAATTGATTGTAGCTTTAATATTATTCCATTGTAAATATAATATTTCTTGAACCCACTATGCGCATACTGATGCAGTGTGCAATTCTATATTTGTTATAAAATATAAAATTATATACTTATTAAATTGTGTTCATGTTTTATTCAACATATTCATGTACCTACATTTCAATTAAATTATTATGATGAGCAGCTCGACTGGGGTAGTACTTCCACGTTACAGAATACAGAATACCGTAGCTCAGTGGTTCCCCAAGTTGATTGGACGGCGACTCACCTAACAAAAAGCTCCAAATTTGGGACTCACCTCTTGGTTTTCATGCAGGAAAAAGGGGTATGCTTGTTTGCTACCTAAAAAAACTATATGAATGAAGGACTTTTCAGGGCCCACCCAATATACGCTCGCGAACCACTGGTGGGTCGCGAGGGTCGCGACCCATAATTTGGGACTGTGCTTTGGGAACTATTGCCGTAGCTAAATAACTCTGTTGTGTTCCTGCGCGTGAGTAAGGTAATCTGTGGTAGGTAAGGCATTGGGGAGGGGGAACGGTCGGTAACACGTGAGTGATGTCTTGTGTATTGCAAGTTGCAAGCATCGAGAAAATATCACTTTAGAGTACTGAACAATCAAATTCCGAAACTAGTCAGTGATTTGTCACTGAATTTGAACATTAAGGACCACTCGCATCGTGTGTTTTTGACTTGGCCAATCAGAGCGCATGTGTCCTTGAATTAACCAATCAGAGCGCATTGTCGGCGGTGGGAAATTGGCGGAATATATTTCAACCAAAATGAACGTCAATGGCGCTTCTTTGGGTTAATTGTTCGATGATATGATAGCAAGCGTCCATATTAGCTACGATCACTACCATGAGGCCGTAAGTACTTGTACTATTTTTTTATTCTGTGCCGTAACCTTGTTTACGTTTAGCGTAAGGGTCACCGCTCACTATAACAGCACGGCTACGCCTCGGTATTTACCCTGCCATGGAAGTGAGGCCTTTAAATCGTATGCATTACAGTAAATTTTAGAATTACTAGTTAAAATAGTTGACGCCTCGCGGCAAGCACAAGCCACTAGTCCTGCTGACCACACGCTTCCAGCGAGCGGTCCGCTCTCTTGCTGCGTGACGCCAGCAAGCGGTATCTTTCCAGCATTTTCACTGGCGCCGCCTACGAGGTCCCTATGAGGACTAGTGGCTTGTAGCGGCAAGCGCGCTTGCCGCGAGGCGTCAACTATTTTATCTAGTCATTGTAAAATTTACTTTAATGCATACGGCATGGCAAGGTAAATGGCAAGGCGTAGCCGCGCTGTTATAGTGGCGGTGACCCTATCACTGAGAAACCCGAAAACATCGAATAATTAATCCTCGATGCCCGAAAAGGACCGAAATAATAAAAGAACAGAGAATGAACGTTTCTTCATTGGGGCGGTAATGTAGTATCACAGTATTACTTACACTATTTACCATCTTGGTAAAACCTAAATCTGTGGTAGTACAGAGTTCGCTATGAGTTTTTAGACAAACCAAAAAAACTCGTTCGCTTTATTTAGCTCTGAGGTATAGATTTACAACAAATAAAATGTGAGTTTGTATGGATGTGCGTGAAGATTATGATTCGTGAAAAAGATGTTAGTTACTCTTTCACGCAAAAACTATTAAAGAGATTTGGATGAAAAGCACACATACAGACAGAATAATTATAATATGACCAGTTTTCCAAGCTTTTTTATCCCGGAAAACATACTATCCCTCGGGAATGCGGGTAAAACCGAGGTGGATAGCTAGTTAATAGAAAATTTCCGGCAAGACTCGTCGTCCCCGATGGCGACATGTGCCGTTATTCCTTCCGAAATACTAGGCACACATGAATATGTAAGTTGCGACTTTGCGAGAGGCGCTTCTTTCGCTCGCTCGCTAGTCGCTACTCGCTACTCGCTATACGCTAGCTAGGCTAGTCGAGCCGATCTTTCGACTTGATGCTTACTTGAAAAGAATTCTTCGATCTCCGTGAGCTGTTTTTGGGACATTTGGGATGACGAGATGTCTCGTTATTCCTTCCAAAGTACCAGGTACACATGAGTATGTAAGTAATTCTTGCGTGGCGCGCCACATTCGCTAATTGCGTCATCAAGTCGAGTCGACAACTCGATACTCTCTCGACTTGGAATCTCCATGCTAGGTGGGATGACGAGATGTGTCGTTATTGCTTCCAAAAGACTAGGTTGTCATGAGATTGTAAGAGATAAAATTACACTATCTATTTGTTCGGTTATGGTTGTCCTTGCCCGCACATAGCAGTTATTCCTACAAAAATAGTAGGAATTCATGACTCTAGCAGAGATTATACGACAAAAACCGTTGGTAATTATTACCGTTACGTAAAATTAATTATTCCCGTGGCCGCGTGGTGCCGTTGTACGGTAAAAATTCTCTCTAAAGTACCAGGCAATCATAGCATCTGAGTAGTTACGGAGATGCTCACACTTACTTGCCGCTTGCCGCGTTAGGCAATGGCGCTGATAAAGTAGGTCGTGCGCTCATTTGTATAATATTATTGCTATTCGACACTAGATGTCACTAGAAGAACAGAACAATCGTATATTGCAATTTAAATTTAGCACTTATTATGGCCATCTACTCAGGCCACTAAGTGCCATCTTTTGATTCCTGACGTAAACTCAATTAAATGAAAATTTTGATACTAAAAAGAACTAATGTATTTATTTTACCAACTTATTTATTAATAATAGGTATCCATGTGTGCTCTTATTTTGTACTTTAAACGCTAAAATTAATCTATATAATATAATTATTTATTTCGGAAGGATAGGACGCGTAATTCCGATCACCAACAGATGTCGATAGTTTGGAATGAGATGGGAATAAATAGGCACACATCGCTATGTATTTGAGGATACCAATCGCTTCATCCAATAAAGTGGATAGGTAGTCGTCATTTTTACATACGCGTCTGTCTGTCTGTCTGAATCCATTAAACTCAAAAACTAGGTACCTACGTATTTTCATACGGTTTTGTGTAAATTAGCTAAAATATTATGAATGCTGAAGACGTCAGAAAAAAATTATGCCGCGCGGACAAAACTAATCTTCTACCCGTGCGAAGCTGGGGCAGGTCACTAGTATAATAAAAAAAACTAAATTATGTTGCTCTAACATACCTAAACATAGAAAACTTTTTGTCCACTCGTATATTCTCAATCGATTCGAAATCCTATTATCTTAAAATATTGACGAACATTTCTAATTCGATAAGCAATCAGCAGGCTCCAGACAAATACAACTTAGCAAGCAGAATTGAAGGATAATAATAAAGTTGAACATTGTTTCATCGTAGGCAGCACTCAATCATCTGCATGAGCTGCTTCATTCAGCTCATTTGCACAGACGAGTCGCGCGGAAAATTATTTCTTTTCATATTCCCATTTTTCACGTCTTACTTAAAGTTTTCTCCCAGTCATTGGGGAGTTTACAATTCCACTGTTTATTTTTCATTTTTTTCTCCCGGTGGAAAACGGACAAATTTTACTCCGACTCGCATTTTTGTTTATTTTACCTACAGCAGTTGTTTTGTAATTTGAATTGCTATTTTAATAAACTAAATAGGTACCTACATAGACCTAAAAAAAACAAGTATATTAATTAAGGTCTATTACCTGATTTGAGAACAAGTGTAGGTACGCAAGTTAAAGTTATTTAGGTACTTAAATCAAATATTTAATAAATAAAAATAATATCGTTCAACAAGGGAAATCAGTAGGGAATCCTTTTTGCCGATTTTAATCTAAGTAGGAAGGTACGCGGTAGCTGGTAAAACTTACCTATGGTAGTATTGTAAATAGTGTGATTTATTATATACATATATAACAAATTAATGTGAACATTTGGATAACAATTATTGGAGCTACCAACGTTTTCGAGAAAGAACTTTAGTATGGCTGATTTTTTTATATTTACTTGCTCATAGAAGCCTGATTGAGATGCACCAAGTCTGGCAGCCGGAAGTGGTTGCGTTTCCTTCTGCGCATCCTGTTTGTGCTGGTGAAAATTTCGGAGTTTGAAACATTTTTTAATTTTTTTTCATCAATTTCTCCGTCCTTTTTTTTAACAATTTTTTTACCAAATTAAGTTTAAATTGACAGAGTGTTACTTTACGTATTACAACTACGTATGCTATATTAGTAGTGAAAAAAAAATTAAAAACATAAGTTATACTGTTTCATTATGAATTTATTATTAAAATTATAATAAGACTGTCTAGAAAACTGTTGACTACCCCTGAGGCGTCACTTGGTTGTCACTAATGACAGTGAAATTTCTTTGTTTCAATTGTTTAGACACCAGAAATGAACTATGCTAACTTGGAATTTTGGAAATTTGCGTTTTTAATGCCAAATTGTTTATCTTAAGGATCTAAAAATGTTATCAAATTACAACAGAAATAATTAAAGCAGTTCCAAGAAATGGCGCAGCACTAAGTAAATTTACTTTTTGCGCTCGCCCGCTATATTTCGCTAACTGGGTAGAAAAGCGTGTATTTAGGGCCTTGCAATTATAATCTTTTCCTTTTCCCATTTCTTGGATGCCAGGTGGTGACCATTCTACTCCACTTGTCTTTTCCTCTCAGTGTGTGGCCTGTCCATCTCCACTTTAATATTTTTTTTTTTTTTTTTGGGAAATGGGAAAAGGAAAAGAGGAAGGCAGAACAAACGATGGAAAGATGACATAGAAATAACGGGAGGAAGGGTTTGGACGAGGATTGCTAAGGATAGGGCAATATGGAAGGAGTTGGAGGAGGCCTATGCCAAAGGGCACACAGACAAAGATTGCCGGTGTCTAAGAGATAGGAAATATGATTAAATAAAACATAATTGAAAGGCATATTGAATAATTTAAGTAATTAATTAATAATGTATAAATGTAATAATTGTATTGTAATTTTATTAATTTCTGATGTAAGGACACCACTATAATATGTCAATTTTTTATCTTGTCTGAATAAAGGGCTTTATTATTATTATTAATTATAATCTTAAGGCGCCGATACCGCCACAGAGAGAGTTCTAGAGTTCTGAGTTCTGAGTTCTGAGTTCCGCGTTCACTACTGTACACACAGCGAGCGAGCATTCTAGAGTCCTAAAGGAAAATGGGCAAATTTGTGTGGAGCTTACCCCATTGGCGGCCAGCAATAATAATAATACAAATAAAAATAACACTGCTTAGTTTGGGATCAGATGACCGTGTGTGAGGAATGTCCCAGGATATTTATTATTTAATTATATACAAACAGCAAGCAAAAGTTTGTTTACATTCTTTATCTCGTCTCATTAGGTAATAACTCCGCAATTACCCATTTCAAAACAAGCTTAGATTCATTACATATAATTTAAATTCTGATCTCTTTCACAATAATAGTGTGGCACAAACTACAAAGTAGACTCAAATTAAGTAGACCAGTACGTGGATTACGTAACTTTATTGCAATGAAATTCAGATTGAAATAACCTCTGAATTTCAAAGAAATATTACAAAATCGGAAATGGTTCCTTTTCTAATGAGCCACTGTTTGTATTTGCAATTATCAGAACGTAAAAAAGTTATCAGAAAAACGCTATATTGCACCGATTTCAATTCAAAAATGATTGAAATTTAGTTACGTAATCGCCCCGCAGCTCCAACAAGCAGCACAAGTTCACGTATGACGCGCGTGGTAACCATCGCCCTCCTCGCCATATTGGTACTTATTGTGGGAGAAAATTTAGTAGGTTTATATTATTATTCCATTTATTAATCTTTACACTTATTTTTACATTTTTAAATATAGATATATATATAAAAAAAAAACAATACATATATTTAAAAGTATAAAAACAGCTCCCCACCGGCATCGGGAACAGGGTCCTAGGTACCGGTGGTCAAGGCTCCAGAGACAGGAACTTCCTCACTATGCGTGCCGTTTCCAGGAGCACTGCCTTCTGAATCTGGCCCTTGATCCAGCCACCCAACGCGAGCCTCTTAAGGTGTTTGTCGAGGCTCTTGGCAATTAGGCCATGGGCGGAAACGACTATCGGTACAATGGTTGCTGTATCAATGGCCCACATGTCGACAACCTCGTGTGCAAGATCAAGATACTTGCTTTCTTTATCCTTCTCTGCTTTCACGAGGTTCTCGTCATGGGGGACAGTAACATCAACAATCATTGCACGGCGCTCTTGGCGATCTATCAATACTATATCAGGCTTATTGGCGACAATAGTCCTGTCAGTAATGATAGATCGATCCCAGTATAGTGTGATATGACCATCTTCGAGAACCGATTCTGGCACATACCTGTAGTAAGGCACTTCAGACGACACCAGGTGGTATTTCAGGGCAAGTTGCTGGTGGATTATCCTGGCTACTTGGTTGTGTCTGTGCAAGTATTCACCGTTTGCGAGACGCGAACATCCGGAGATTATATGCCTGAGGGATTCACCTGGGCGATGACATGCCCGACATATGTCGATGGTTCCATCCCTCAGGATAAATCTCCGGTAGTTGTTCGTCATCACAACCTCGTCCATAATTGCACAGACAAAACCTTCGGTTTCACCAAAGAGGTCACCGAATTGTAGCCAGGCCACGGAGGCTGCAAGGTCCACATCGGGTCCATGAAGGGCCCGATAGTACCTTCCGTGTAGCTCCTTGCCCTGCCATACCTTCCTGCGATCGTCCACTGTGAGCACCACAGGCTTGCGCCAGTTCTCTCTAGCTAAAGATAGAGGGGTCAATCCATTGTCCACTGCGACAACATCCGTATGCATCCCCCTGTCAGTGTGGAGAAAATATTCTCTGAGATTATATACCTCGCGATTATGTAGGGTTTTGGCATTTAAAAAACCTCGACCACCACATTTCCGCGGGATATATAACCTCATCACTGATGATCGAGGGTGATGCATACGGTGTGCAGTCAGCAATGTACGGACTTTTCTATCCAGGGTGTCCAATTCGGTCTGAGTCCACTTGAGTATGCCAAAGGAGTACATCAAGACCGGCATGACCCAACCGTTGTAGGCCCGCACCTTGTTTCCGCCTGACAAAAGACTATTGAGTACTTTTTTCAGGCGCCCCAAGAAGCGGTCCCGCAACAATTGTTTCATGTCAGTCTCATTGATGCCAAGGGCCTGTGACATACCCAAGTATTTGTAGGTTTCGGTTTCGGAGAGTGATCTCAGTTGGGTGGAATCTGAAAGCTGGATGCCCCCAGATTCCACCATCCTCCCCCGCTTTACATGCATGACCGCACATTTTTCCACACCAAACTCCATCCTGATAGAGTTACTGAAGGTTTCAGTGACCTTCAGTAATCCTGTCAATTGGAGTTCAGTGTGAGCAAACAACTTAAGGTCATCCATGTAGAACAGGTGGGATATAACCTGATCACCTCTTCGCAACCGATAGCCAAACCCAGAGCCCTCCAAGAGTGTACTTAGAGGGTTCAAGGCCAGGCAAAACCACAGCGGGCTCAGACTGTCACCCTGGAAAATGCCCCGCTCTATCTTTATTGGATCGCCATCACCAAGGATCTGTCGAGATCCTGGATAGAGAAGGACCGTTCTCCATTGCCTCATACATGACATCAGGAGAGTGCGTAGAGTTGCATTGACTTTATACAACTCCAGCACCCTCATGAGCCATGAATGCGGCACAGAGTCGTAGGCCTTCTTGTAATCTATCCAGCATGTCGACAGATCCCTTCGATTACGGCGAACCTGCTGACAGATAGTCATATCTATGAGGAGTAGCTCCTTAGTACCACGGGCCCCACTCCTACATCCATTCTGAGAGGCAGACATTATTGAATGTTCTTCAACATGCCTGGCGATTTTCGCTCTCAGAATGGATGTAAGAGTTTTGTAAACTGTAGGCAAACATGTAATCGGCCTATAGTTTTTTGGGTCCGTGGTACTACCGGATTTATGGAGAAGGTGGGTTTCACCAGTCGTTAGAAATTCTGGGAGTGACCCAGATTCTAAGGCTAATTGGAACTGGGACGCCAAGCAAGCATGCGAACTGCGTAGCCATTTAAGCCAAAAGTTGTGCAGTCCATCCGGTCCCGGTGCCTTCCAATTAGGCACCGAACGGACTGCACTGGCTACGTCTTGGGGCTCGATGTTAATAGCCCCCATTTCTTGAATAGGCTCGCACACTTGCTCGACGTCCCTAGTCCAGTTGCCCTCAGAATGAGTGACGGGCACCGACCAGATATTGCGCCAGAATGAAGTCATGGCGTTAATATCCGGCCGCTGCACATCACTATCTGGTTGGCTAGGCCGCTCCCATGACCTGTAAACCCACCTTTGATCCCTTTGGAATATGGAGTTCTGAGAGTATCTATCCACGCGCGCCTTATACCTGCGTATACGGTTTGACCATGCATAAATCTTCTGCTTCAGGAAGTCAATGCGCTCTGCACTCCGTATCATCTTCGTCGCTGCTTTCATAGTTTTCTTGTTCATGGTCTGAGATTTCGTCAAGTTCGTTTTCAAAAACTTCTGTAAAGGTAATGTTAATTAAAAACTGTTAACTGTAACGTGTTTGTTGAGTTATTCTTCTATTAAAATTTACCTTGCACTATAACATCTGCGACCAAAGATGGTAATTGGTCACCATCAAACCAAACAAAATCATATTTGTTGGCTTCATTTATGGCCCAACCACATGCTTGAGGTGATAAGGTTGCAGGACTTTTTAGATGAGCATTTCTCCATAACTTTGTCACATATCGTACTCTGAGGAGATGCTGTCGTAATTCTCTTTTACTTGGTGGAAGGTTGGAAGAATCAAAATTTCTAATTTTTCTTTTAAAGTTGTCACTGACATTCTTGAATTGATATGCGTTGAAAAATAAGGAAAACCTAACATCATCGACATTGTTACTATTACTCATTCCGTACATGTGACAAACAAATTGTTCTAATGTAACAAATGCATCCTCCAGTATTATTTCATTTTCGGTAGCAAGATTTTGAAATGCTAACTGATAATCTTCTGAACCTTTCAATAACTTGAATGGCCGGAGTTTACCTTTACGGAAAAAAGCCGGTGTGTAATCGCAGCCTGTCATTGCGTGGAAACCTGGTAGAGCTTTGGATATAGAACTACCTAGAATATTATACAATTCATTAATTCATTGTTGTATCAACCCATCTATTTGTGGAAAGTTTACGTTCCCGATTTGAAGAAGAAGATCTGAAAATCTACCGGCAGAAATATGCATCGTGTATGAATGGGAAAGTGAAATATGTCTTTTTTGGGAGGTGTCGAGATCAGGATTATTTATCTATAATTGCGCTATGAGACCTATCCACAAATTCCTCAACCATTTCATGACAGGTGATATTTGCTCATGGCACACAGACAGACAGACATACGAATACGCGGGTGGAGACCTATATCCACAAGTTTCTCAATAATTTACAGACAGCTGAGATATTTTCTGTCTGTCTGTCAGTCTGAGGAGAGACTGCCTTCTTATTTGTGTATCGCTTGTACAACGGACAGTTCTCTGAAGAATTGTTTGATCTGATTCACACGGGCTACCTTCTACCATCGCAACTCTTGCCATCGACGGATGAGTATGGACTCATACTCATATATTGGAACCGAAGTTTCTACTGTGCGATTTCAAAGGAGTTTTCTACCGCGTACACTCAGGCTGTGGAATGAGCTCCCCGTCGTGGCTTTCCCAAAGCAGTTTAGCCAGAGGGTCTTCAAAAAGGGTGTGAAGATATTTCTGTATTTCTTCGGGGTCGGAATTATCAAAAACGCTGAGGCACATATAAATTAATTTTCAATCATCAGCCTAAACACAAAATTTGAAGGTCCTAACTTCGAAACTGATGGACTTTCGTACAAACTTGCATCCTCTATGTTACCCCATAGGGGTGTAATATTAAAAAATCCTTCTTTAGTGGATACCTACACTGTATAATTATAAATTTAGTGATGTTTACTGTTGAAATGAAGTACTTTCATATACAACTTAATCCCCTTTTCCCTCTTCGGGGGTGGAATTATCATAAACGCTGAGATAACTTTACATTAATTTTCAATCGTCAGCCTATACACAAAATTCGAAGATCCTAACTTCAAAACTGACGGACTTGCATTAAAACTTTCATCCCCTATTTTACCCCCTTAGGGGTGAAATTTCCAAAAATCCTTCCTTACTGGATACCTACACTGTTTAATAATACATTTAGTTGAGTTTTTTGTGGAATTGAAGGCCTTGCTTACCCAACTTCCATCGAACAATTAACCCAAAGAAGCGCAATGACGTTAATTTTGGTTGAAATATATTCCGCCAATTTCCCACCGCCGACAACGCGCTCTGATTGGCTAAGTCAAGCACGCATGCACTCTGATTGGCCAAGTCAAAAACACGCGATGCAGTGATTAGTGCTTACTGTTAAAATTCAGTGACAAATCACTGACGAGTTTCGGAATTTGATTGTTCATTATTACTACTCTAAAGGGATCTTTCCTCGATGCCAACTTCATACCCTTTTTTCCCCCTTTGGGGGTGGAATTATCACAAACGCTGAGACACCTATAAATTAATTTTCAATCGTCAGCCTAAATACTTATTTTGAACATCCTAACTTCGAAACTGACGGACTTTCATACAAACTTTCATCCCCTATTTTACCCCCTCAGGGGTGGAATTTCGAAAAACCCTTTCTTAGTGGATACCTACACTTCACAAAGAATACACCCTCCAAATTTCATGTCTCTAGGACCAGCGGTTTAGGCTGTGCGTTGATATATCAGTCAGTCAGTCAGTCAGTCAGTCAGGACTTTGAATTTTATATATAATGGATAGAATGGTCGAATTGAAACAGCGCAAAAATTGCACCGACTCCATATAATTAGGAACAGGGTAAGAATACAACGAATAAAATAACATAAAAGTAAAAAAAAAGTATTTTAAAAAGTAAAAACCACCGTGTTATCTAAATGAAAAAAAAAATATGAGGAGAAGAAGCGACGCAAGAAACTTCTCATGTGCCCGATAGGTTTATTGTTGTAATTTTACAATAAAATTATCACTTTAATTACACCTACAGTATTAATAAATTAAAAGTTTTAGTAACGGGTGAAATAGCAACTGCACTAAGGTGTGCACACAGGTCGAGCCAAACAAGTCGGCCTAACTATTCAACTTACTGATACATAGTGTATATTAAAATATTGATAACTAATCCTAACATCCTAACTTCCTAACTAATATTATAATAAATGCGAAAGTGTGTTTGTTTATTTGTTACGCCTTCACGCCTCAACGATTCAACTCAACGGATCATCATGAAATTGGGCATGCAGATAGCCTATGGTATGGAGAAGGACATAGGCTAATTTTTATCCCGGGAACGCGGGTTAAACAGCGGGGGACAACTAGTACAACATATTTTCGGAGATTTCTCAGTTTTAAGTGTATTTCGAATCGTCGATAGAGTCAACTGTAACGTTCATAAGTGCCTTATCAGGGCCTAACCTGAATAAATTACTTATTTATTTTGATTTTGAAAATAAAGTTATATTATTTTTTCCTTCGAATGGTTCTGGTTTAAAATTTACTTTTTCAAGTTAGCATTTTGTTCATTGCTGCTATTGATTGGGTCTCGAATTCCACTTCCGGTACATGGTTCTGACATTAGTTTCGTAGCTTTAAGTATAATCTCGCTCACTGCTTAGCTTCCTCGCACTTTTTTGGTGGAAAGAAGGCAGCCAAGGTTTTTATTTCAGAAAGTCAACCAAAGCTCAAGTAAAATTGTGGGTTGAGATTAAACAATTGAATTTGGAACCTGTCCCGATGACATAAGGTTTATTTTCGATTAACACAATGTTCTTGAACAGATCTTAAATTAGTCTGTGTACCCTTATGCAGCCAGATATCCGTCTGGCAAATTAATTTTAGGTTCTTTGATAGCATAACTATATAATGTTGAAATTTCAGCTCTTAGAAAATGGTTTAGAAGAAAATATGGCTTTCACAAGATTCACAACTAAAATAGCATCTGGCACATAGTTAGCAACCACATAACGCTCTGTCGATTTAAGTTTAGGTTGCTAAAAGGCTGTAGAAAATGGTGAAGAGAAAATTATTCGTACTAAAATGGTTTAATGGGTTAAAAATCCGAAATTTTCACTAGTACAAATAGGATGCGCAAAAGCAAACGCAACCACTCCCAGCTGCCAGACTTGGCGCATCTCTATCAGGCTTTAATGCGTAAGAAAATATCAAAAAACCAGCCTTACTAAAGTTCTTTTTTTCGCGACGTTGCTAGCTCTTATACCATATGGTCACGATTACAATAATTACAACTATATAAATGGCGAGATATTATAAATACTGACATGACATAAGATTTAAATAGTGTGGCCCATATATACCCATTTAAATAACTTATAATTTTTTTGCTTAATGTAATAATAATAAAACAACCAGAACTTTTATTAAGAAAGTACCAGGGCGACAGAAGCAGACATGAGGTATGGAAATTACAGTACCCCGCGGCAACTTGCTTTCACGGTCCACTGGGCTGATCATAATAAAAACTCGCGCCATGTCGCCTTCGCACAGAAGTTTGACCATAAATTCGGTGGTCGTGCAGTAATCGCCCGACGCTCGCCGACGGCGAAATTCCTCTCCCGACCCTAGGATCTGCTTTTAATATAATAATAAATATCAGTACACTACTTTTTTGCCAAACTTTTTTTTCTCTTTGTTTTCCCGGAGGGTGAGCCAAGACCATTAAAAAGGTTAGGGCGGGCGATATTTTATGCGATTTTAAGTGTGTAACGTTTCTAATGTCCGTTTTATTGTAACGTGAATTATGAAGGGATAGTTTTTCTCTGCCTATCAACATTTGAATTTTTTCTTACCTTCTTTCCCTCTACTTTTTTCTTCTTATTTTGATACTGGAAATAAAGAAAGATTATAGATTAACAAAGAGAGAAAGATTTTTTCAGAAGTTATTATGAAATTATCTCAAAAAGTATCAGTAAAATAGTAATAGAAATACACTTTTAAAGTTAGTACTTAGATCGTGGCAGGCGGGCCTAAGTGGTCTCTGATATCTCTCATTATTCGAGAGCAGAGGGTTAACTTTGAAGTATCATTGCCATTTATTAATGGTCAAGTTGAACCCGCCGCTGCCGTGGCGTGGCACGCCCCAAATTACAACTGATTGCTGTAACTGAATTATTAAATTGCCGTCATTTGTTTTGAGATATTGTAATATTTGGAAATTGTTATATTTGATCCCGGAATTAGTTATAGAATAAAGTTGTATTCATTCTAATTACCCCAAATTAACAATCAACAATTAACCCAAAGAAGCGCAATGACGCTCATTTTGGTTGAAATATATTCCGCCAATTTCCCACCGCCGACAATGCGCTCTGATTGGCCAAGTCAAAAACACACGATGCAGTGATTGTTGTGAAATCACTGACTAGTTTCGGAATTTGATTGTTCAGTATTCTACTCTAAAGCGATTTTTCCTCTATGTTTGAGGACTAAAATTTTTTTAGAGTTTACTTATGAAGAGAAGATAAAATAATCACGGTTTGAAAATAAAATTGAACAATCACTGGATGATTTTGATACCTGTGTTGTCTATGGCGTCATCCACCATATAAATAATTAGCTATGCTTAGAAATGTAAAGAGTCGTTTTTAGTCTGGACAATTACGTTAAATAATTCTTTACACAAGAAAACAAGGTCTCCCGTGTACCCCCTACAAATAAAGCATTAATTAAAATTTTCTTTATTAATTTTTCCAATGAATTGTGAACACCTAAAATTGACACTTATTGCTTTTCGACGGAATTTATCCAAGAAAACCAATTAATCACGTCTCTTCGCCTCTGTCCAATAAATCCCCTTACGGACTTTAATTATTTTCTTATGATTTTAATTTCTTCCCCACCCTCGGATCACAGATTTGGTAACAACTGTCTGGACTCCGATTCTTTCCACTCTAAGTTGGACTTTTATTAATAAAGAAGGAAAGATAATTAATACTACTTAAATTTTGTTTAAGCTTTCTTAAACTTGATTAGGATTTTTTTCAGTCAAAATTAAAACGTAATAATAATAAGAAATCACGTTTTTCTTAAGTTGACAAGCTTTTGAAAAGTCGCAGGTGGCATGCAATCTTTTCTTTAACTTTAGTTCATTTGGAGATTCATTTTAATTGTATATCTATCTATATCAGTATACCTACTACCTAATTATAAGTTACTACCTAATTATAATTGTAACTAACTGTAATGTCACTGTAATCAACTGATATACAACCGCCATCTTGTTACTTAAAGTGCTAATAATCAAAATCAAAAAGTAATTTATTCAGTTTAGGCACTGGTAAGGCACTTATGAACGATAATTTGGTACTTACAGTACTTTGGTACGTTTAAAAGTAAGGCAGCTGTTGTCTATTGTTACGGAATACAAGATTCAAGTGTCCATCCCGTGTCTTTATGAATGTAAATATTCTTCTCTATATTATTGACGGGCCAGTTGGCGCAGTTGGTTAAGACTCTGGTAAAGATTCCACCTATTGCGCCGCAGGTCGTGGGTTCGATCCCCACACAGGACATGCATTTGTGTGCATGAACATGTCTGTATGTCCTGAGTCTGGGTGTAATTATGTATATTAAGTATGTATTTACAAACAAAAAGTAGTATATGTATTATATCAGTTATCTGGTTTCCATAGTACAAGCTCTGCTTAGTTTGTGATCAGATGACCGTGTGTGAGGTATGTCCCGGGATATTTATTTATATTTATTCTCTATAGAGGTAGTAGAAAATTCAATATCAATGTCTATATTCATTATTTACATACGAAATGGAATTGAAATGGTACAATTTGACAGAAAAATTCTGTTCATTCATTACCATCGGTAATAACGCGGCCAACGATTATATTCCATCCATTTTGGGCCCAAAACCCCACAATTAATGCGCCATTTGTCCACAACAATAGCACTGTCTCCCACCCCCGTCCTTTCTTGCGAAATTAGTGATGACTTCAATAAAAATAATTCTTGTCTTTTAGCCAAATTGCATCGCGAAAAGTCCGAGAAAGCCTTTAATTAAGGGTTGCCCCTCGCCACCCTGTAAACAGCGAACGCCGTCACCTTTTATTTTTGTTAATTCTTGGGGCTCTTTCTTCGCCGCATAAGTTACTTCGCCCCCGCCCCCGTGATTCTTTACGCCTTTTTGTCACCGTTTTGAATTCTTTTGAAGAAACCCTTTCTTCCCATCTGCTACGCCCGTCAATATTAACTCCGCGCGACGAGTTAAACTTTTTAATATCCGTTAAATTTTGTTACACTGAGCGTAATACCTTTTAAGAATTTTGAGGATAAAATAAAAGAATTTATAAGTTAACGCTTAGACTCTCTATTCGTGTTAGGTATAGTATATGTGTGGGTAGACGAATAATAAAGGAACGTCCCTCCACCGCAAAGGCAATGATATTTCTTAAGATTCATTAAATTATTCACAAGGGAAAGAAAAAATAATGTAAATGAGATAGGAATGTTTAAAAAAAAGTTGTTTGGAAACACGAGAGATCGTGACGGGGGCTTGTAGGTACAAGGAATTTTTAATCCATTTCCCTCAGTCGATTAATATTCAAGACTGGGCGGTCTGGTTCATCTCCTTCGCCATTATTGCTTGGACGCCATCTCCTCGAGTCTTCGGCTTGCTTTCGCTTTGATTTCGCAACTAATTACCTTCCTTTTGTGGTTAATTGCGTTTGAGACTCCCTATGCTTTGTGTCACCAATGTTATTATTTTAGTTTTGTTACGTGCTTTTATTAACTCGATTAGAATAGATGTCACAGTTCTGTAAATAAAATCACGTTGTGATTGAAACAAATCACTATTTGAACTAAAATGATAAACAAATATTCCTTTTTATTAGGGATGCAACGAATGTATACGCCGAATATTGGTTTTTGAAGAATATTCGTATTCGCCGAATATAACTATTCATGTAGATACACATTAGCAATCCCCCTGGTATCGCAAATGTCCATAGGCGGCGGTGACCACTTACCATCAGGTGGCCCGTTTGCCTGCTTGTCACCCTGTTGACATAAAATAAATGTGTTTTCATTTTATGATTTTTTGACTGAAACGGAACGCAACGCATTGACACGTCGTAGTTTCTTTGTGGTGACCAGGGATTCCTCATGTTTTATCCTTGCTGTGTCATTATAACTGTTTACCAAAGTCACTCATGTGATTCAACCACTATTGTTGATGTTGCTATATAAAAAAAAAAATATGAAATAAGATGGAGTAAAGTGTATTTATTAGCTTCAAGTCGGTCTGCTTTCTATAAAATGTTAATAAACTATAGGTAAGTCATAGAAATAAATATACCTAGAAAGAACGTCGCCATACTACACGAATATATAAAACAGGCCAACTTTTACAGGCTGCTGCGTAACAGCTACGTTTTACGCTCCCTCTGCGTCATTCTGCTTGTCATAGTGACGTTCATAATGATAGCAGTTGTTGAAATATTCCCATTAAAATCGGGAGAAATTTAAATATTAAACATTATTTAGCAATTTTATTTATTTTTATTTGATTTAGCCTCTAACAGTTAGGGCCTATTTTTATCGACGCATGCACAGCTTCAACACTCAATCTGGATGTATCTTAATCAAAGAGGTAAGTATTTACCGTGTTTTACCATGTTCTCAATCAATCCAAAAAATCTTTAAAATATGTTACTTTGCTGAGTTTCTTGCCTAATTCTTCTCAGTTGAAGGCCGCGTTCCGAACCGGTGGTAACTTCAGTAAATGTGACCTTCATAAGTGCCCTACTGGGGCCTAAATTGAAAAAAAAAAAGTCACCAGTGACCTAGTTAAATCAATTATGTGGAGAACAATAACCAAGCTAAATGTAACATTAGCATGACCATCAGACTTTAGTACAAACTAAGTATACTGCCCCTTAACCACAAACTACATACATAGAATTTCCATAACCATAACATTCTGGTGATCCTCAGATTCGTAGGCCAGCAATTACACAAACACCCTTCGAGCTCGCCCGGGCAGACATAGCAATATTGTCTTAATATATTCAATATCCGGCAAGATGATAATTTACTGAGGTAGAATCCATTATGGGTGTTTACTTGACCTTAGTGCTTTCTCAGACAACAAGGGTGACCGTTCCTTACTTGTGTTTGAGGGACTCAAGTACTTGATGGTCCTTTGGGATTGGGAGAGGGGTGGTGGTATTTAATTGTATAATATAGTGTGAGGTACAGGTTCGAATGTACCGTAGCTCTGTGTGTTCATATTTTATTGGAAGGTCAATTTAAAAAAAATCAGAAAGAGATCTACTGAATGCAAAAACTCTCACTCGTACAGCGAATTTTTGTTTCAATATTGTTTTCGAGTTGAAGAATTTAATTAAGTAGTTCTTTCAAGTTGAAAATTTGATTACCCGAGTGTAACTAAAAATATGTGTAGTCTGTCAATCAATACTTTCTAGGTCTTACCCTCTTTGTTGTTATGAGAGATTATCGTATCACCAAAATAAATGAAAAACAAAAGGCTAAGTTATGCGTTTTTACACTAGAGACAAAAATATATACCACGTGTAAAATAAGATTGTGTAATTTCAAGTTGTCAAGTAAAATAAATCTGGAGGGAAAATTTGGAACCGCATATGCATAAACAAACATTTCACCCGGGTACTGTCGATAACAAAATAAAAAGAAGAAGATAAACAATATGAAGGAAAACACAAAGGTGAAACGGAATAACCGCGAGTTTGAATTTGGAATTCAAATCTCGCACGTTGAGTTTGCGTCACAGACTCGCACCGCTCGCTACCCGCTGCAGAGCAATCGGAAAAATACAATGTTGCTAAATTGTTAGGTAACCATAAAAATGAAATTCGATCAAATATTAGGAAATACTTTAGCATTCTATTTTCAAACGTAATAAGCCCTCAAGTCCTATAGGTACCTCATCTATCTCATAAAATTATAAAATAAATAAGTGTACAAACAAAGATTTTCATAGGGCATCGTGCCTCTACCCAGATGGATAATCCGCCTTACTAAAGCATGACATTTAATTTCACTCCGCTTGAGGGGCTCCCTGAGCAAATCGCTCTCAGTTCGTACTGCGCACGGCTGTCAAATACTGTCAATTCTGGCTTGTTTATTTCATGTTCCCATAGAGGCGACTATCCTTCTGGACGTTTTAAATTCTTAAGTGTACAAATAATAATTAAATAATCTATTTATAAATACTAAAAGGCCAAGCAAAAACTGCTTGGAAGTCATCACATTTTGACATGCAACGTAATACAAAACTTATCTCAATAACTCCACTAAACATATACCTGCAAAAATATGTTTATGGCCTTACATCGAATATTTCAAGAGGAAAATCCGGGATAATCTATACATATCGCCCCCGACACTTTCGTAGCGCACCAAATTCTAAAGTGACAATATTCCTTATTGTATCCCGAGATGTGAAAAATGTATGCACACCCCTCTGTACCGAGGCTTGATATACGGCGCGCTTGGGGAGTTATTAAAATTATAAACAAATAAAATTATTCAAGTCGCACCCTTTGCGAATCTATTCGTGGTCTGAATTCTTCATGTGTGGTGCTTATATGGCTTTATGATCCGCGGTTATTATAAATCTTTGGGTATGACTTGTTTGAATTAATGAAAATGTTAAAAATAAGTAGTATTGTTATAATCGAAGTATGTAACACAACACACACGTTTTCATTTTTCCCATACTAATCCCTAACTATCATTTTCGTCGCGTTTCGATCTGTATCTGTTTATCTTGGACATACAAGATCTTTGGTCAATATAGTCATAGAAACCGGTGGTAGAATACCTAATTGTAAAACTGTGGTAGAGTCAGTTTTAAGGTTTGTTTGTTTTTTATATCTGTGCCAGGTAACAGTAATCCAATATCTATCAATCAAGATCGCATATTGAAAACGGGTAGGAAACTTTAGTGTGGCTATCTTTTCAGAAGACTTTATTCAGGGACGCACAAACCAAAGATGCTCAATTTTTATTTGCATCAAAATCTTTTTATTCCAAGCACATCAAAAATTATACTTCAAACAATCCTAATTTCCACACATGCAAAACTCGCATGGCTGGAAAAAATACAATTTCCCGTCCTCCGATCACATGTCGACGTTTTTCATCTATCGATATGTCGGTATGGTGTTCCCTTTATTTTATATTAAAGCGATAAACATGTCGATTGCTAGAGTCACGCGTGGCCGCGCTCCCTCGCGCCTCGCTCGCATCTGTAGCGACCTTTACATACTAGCACATACTAGATAATATTATAGACTTGTCACGAAAAAATAAATATGCTTTAGCACGCATGACTTATTATAAACTTCCTTTTACAAGCTGTTAATTAGTTTCATCTGTCCGGGTGTCTGTATGTCTGAAATCAAATATTGCACTTCCCGGTTTCCGATTAAGCTGAAATTTTGCATGCATATGTCAATCGGATATCAATGTAATATTATTATGACATGGTGCTGATCTGATGATAGAGCCGGAAGATGGTTATGGGAACTCTGTAATAAAATTACGGAAGCCCTCGTTTGATTAGTCTTGACAAGGACTCTAGTTCCAGGGTCTGATGATGTAGGTTTGTATGTCTGAAATCAAATATTGCAACTTCCCGGTTTCCGATTTAGCTGAAATTTTGCATGCATATGTCAATCGGATATCAATGCAATATTATTATGACATGGTGCTGATCTGATGATAGAGCCGGAAGGTGGTTATGGGAACTCTGTAATAAAATGACGGAAGCCCTCGTTTGATTCGTCTTGACAAGGACTCTAGTTCCAGGGTCTGATGATTAAGTTGGTTAACATTATATAAAAAAGCTAGTACATTATTTAAAAATAATATGAATTTTCTTCGTGGAAGAATTTGGCCTAATTATAAGGTTTTAAGCGAGAAAAACCCATTCTCACAGCCTTCGAAGTCCGTAGTACTATAATATATATATTAGAGGTCGTCTTTAACCGGAATTTTTTTATTTTATTTTTTATGATACAAAATCCACAGCTATAAAGTAGTGAAATTCATAACTTAACTAGGTACATAACTTAATGCCAATTAAGGATTTAGTTTTTATTAACATAACTAACGACGTTAAATAAAGGCGTGTGTCTGGTGCGGCCGATTAGGTGCACTTAATCGCAGGAAAGACGATAACAGGTTAGGACTATCTATACCACATTAATGATTAAAATTAATTTAAATAATAAAGTATGTCGGGAACACATCATTGGCAATATCTCTGGTATTGCTAATATTATCTTAGCCCGTTATCATAACTTTGATTTCGTAATCAACTCTAAATTTTCTTTGGTCTATGGTAAGCGTCCGTAGTTTGGAATATGCAAGTCATGAGAAAACGCTTATCACGGGGCTTAGATAGCACTTTGAGAGATAGGCGTAGGGATGAATTATGGTGTAACATATTGCAATGTGATCTGTTAGTGACTGTACAGTTTTAGGTGAGCGTTTTGCTTGATTAGTCTCGCAAGCATAAGAACTAAGCTTTGGTTGTTATGGTAAAATCTATAGTGTAGCTAAGGTGCTGGGCAGACGTGTGTCCTGTGTCGGATACAAACAATCAAAACCATATTTGCTGCGTCCTACAGCGGCGATCGAACAGTTTACGTCTGCGGAGGGAGTGGCTGATTTCAAAAAATCGTTGGTTGCTTGTATCCGACTCTAGGACTATCTAGGACACACGTCTGTGCAGCGCCTTATATTAGACTAGCTGTCCCCCGCGCTTAAACCCGCGTTTTCGAGGAATCTATTTCCGGGATAAAAAGTATCGTGTCAAAATCAAATCAAATAAAAAAGTATTTATTCAATTTAGGCCCGATAAGGCACATATGAACGTTAACAAAATGACTCTACACTACACCGGTTCCAAATACAACTTGAACTGAGAAGACACCGGCAAGAAACTCAGCAAGGCACTTTTTTTTAAAGTGTACTCAGAAGTATTATAATTTATAACAATAGATATATGTTACATACATAGGATACTTTTTAACCAAATTTCATCCAAATCCGTTTTGTTGCTTTTGCGTGAAAGAGTAACAACAAAATAAAATAAATAAAAATAACCTTTATTGCTGTAATCTGGATGAATTTTACATTACTTAATTAAAAACTATACCTTAATATTAATTTATTTGGGTTCTAAGCATTTAGGGAAAACATAGAAAGCAGGGAATAAAAAAAAACAAGATAGAAAGAGTAACAAACACAATGGCAGGCAAATCCTCTGTATGTGGTAACGAATTATTATTTATTTATTGCTATTTAGACTGAGACGGTGATGAATCCATAATATGTAATTACGCGGCAATGCAACGCACCTTATGGTGCGTCCATGCTACGCAAATCGAGCACCAGCCGAGCCACGAACGAACCTACAACGAGCCTTCAACGAGCACGATGCGAATCCCTTTGTTCGTGAAAAAACTGACAATCGCGCTCGTTAGAGGCTCGCAAGCCCGTCCACGCTACGCGAATCGTGCTCGCAGCGTGCTCGTTCGTGGCTCGGCTCGTGCTCGGTTCGCCAAGCATGGACGCACCATTATGTCAGCCGCGTTCGTTACACATTTTGTAATTTAGGTTCCCATCGCGTCCATGTAGTTTGACCCTAAATAAAACGTAAACAACGAAAATTGGAAATCGTATTCTTTCCATACAATCCTTATCATACATCTCAGCTCTTCTCATCCAATACAGCATTAGCCCTATTTTACCAATAATAAATTATGTTACGATTGACCACTCGATCCCCTAGGGTTGGCACGTCTAAGTGCAGATATCGTGGTCGATGGACACCTCAACAATGGCGTTAAAAATGAGGTCCGCCACCGACTGTCAGCCCTGATGAATCGCTCCAGTGCACCGCTGAAATGGAAAGTATTCAGTGAGTAACAGTTATTTGCACATTTTACGATTCAATCCGTCAGGGGAAATAAGATATTTCGATCTTGTTGATTGATGAAAATTGTATCACATAGAAAATGTAATTCTAAAAACTGGCCAAGATCACCTCTTACGCTTGATTTACAAATTCTTATAAGTTGCGAGTGAAGTCGTTTTCGATAGTGATGAACTTTTTGAAGTGCGTTTGTCCTGAAAGTTGGTAAAGAAAATAAGTTTTACTTATTTTATATAATAAATTGGCCATCCTTAAAAACCGAATGTCAGTCTGAATGATATTAGTTACCAAATGCATATTTATAGCGAAATTATTAGAAATTATGCTAGATGCATCTTTAGTTACGTGAATATATTCGTAGAGTGCTTCAAATTACGTATTAGTTTAATATTTTACACGCGCGGTACTTTCCGAAACCGTGGCCATCGCAGTCAGTTCGCTTAAATTGGTTATTTTCTATTTAATAATTAGTTTCTATAACTATTTGAATGTTTTTTTTACATCTTATGGATTCCGGTAACATGACGGATTTCAATTAATATTTGAATTCAGGTATGATAATGAAAAGCCAAACATAAGAACACTTGAAACGAAATCAAACATTAATAACTAAACAATGTACCGTACGAAAGGGTTTACGACACAGTTATTAGCAATAACGCAACACGCTACACCTCGCTGGTATTTTCTTCAATAGCTGTAGGCCCATAAAGCGGCGTTGTTGAACAAGCGACTGTGTGAACAAGCGGCCGCTTGGGACGAGAAACTTCCCAAATACCCCACTGGCTTGTCGCGAACAGAGTTTTACGGCCAAATTAATATGGCAAATTAATGCGTGCCTGCTACCGTATAATTTTCGCTTATACGAGGGTGTTTCTTGCGACTTCCCACAAACCGACATATTGCGGGACCGTAGAAACACCGGGGGATTCGTATCATTTTTCCATATGGAAATGTTGTAACGAACAGAGCGTACAAGACAACAGTGATATGCTAATTAAAGGATAACATACCGTTCGTATTCCGTGTTTATTTTCAGGAGACGAGACTGAGGAAACGGCGTTTTGTTTTTTAATTGCGCTCTCTAGTACGATTAAAAAGTTGGTCAGAGGTAATTGAGTCTCGAGGGTTGTAATATCACTTTTGTTATCCTTGCCTGTAATTTATATTGCTTTAAATGCTGCTGTGTCTGGATGAGAACTGTCAACCACTGATAGGTACTAAATAACCTATGTCCATACTATGGCTATCCACGTTTTAGTTTAGGTTTAGTTAGAGGTTTACTCATGAGGCAATAACAGTGAGTTATATTCGCATTTATACCTAATATTAGTAACGATATTACTAACATAAACAACTAAGCGAGTGACGTAAGAAGCAGTTACAAGATGTACGAAAAGACACTGCAATAAAGGTAGCTTCTGTAACTTAATAAAATACTAAAGACCCTACCTGATAAGTTTAATGACACGTAAAAGTAACAAATGTAGCACACACACGAACTTTATAATAAGGTAGAGTAACCATGCGAGTTTATGAGTACGATTCGTCACGACAATTGCGCACGTTCCCTCCCATTGTGTCTAATGAGAACGTCTTAAAGCAATAAGCAACGCTAAACATGCTATAAAAAGGCACAAGAGTTAAGAATTCCGTTTAATTTTGAGCTTCTGTGCCTTTACACGTAGGAGTTTAAGATTGTCAAGGCCCTAACATCTCTGTAAGTATTCTTAAAGAAATGTCTAGAGTTTGGGGTCTACTACAAGACAGAATAAAGTATCTTTTGCTTTTCCAAAGACTAAATAAAATTTCAGAGTTTCAAGATTAATACATCTCTCGTATAGCAGGGTAACAAAGGTATACAAAATACTCCATTATAACATTATTTACGAGCAAATATAGAAAGCAGAATACCTGAATATGAATATGGATTTCGACAATATCGGGAGCAAACAATTAGAGGCAAGTTAGGGGGGTTGGGTGCCGATTAAGTTATACATGCGGGTTAGGGGTAACCTGACTCAGGAAGATTAAGATTCATCGAGAGACCCTTACATGGAAGCAAACATTGTATTACGAGCCGTGTCTTGGCTATGTTTGTCGAAGGTACCGGTGGATGTTAATTTAGTATTCACCCTTTGCTGGCGTCGCGTTATATTAATATTTTGGTTAGATAGACGTATGGAAAAGATTGTTTGTTTCATCTTACCTTGAAACACTTTTGGGGATGACAACAATCAGATTAGGCAGCGGACGCAGAATTAGCTCAAATACAGTTTTTCTAATGGTAATTATAAAAGTTAAACCTGAGTCTAAAAGGCTCTTGCTGTCCAAAACATAGAAAATGTCCTTAATAATAATGACAATAGAATAGACACTCATCGACCCTTACTGATCAAAATTAAATGATCTATACAGCTCCCTAAACGCACGTAAAAGATTCAGAGCTCTCTATCCCGGAGGATACAGTTTTCTTAGTGTGTCGTGGACTAATTTGTGGGAACAAATAAAGGGAGGTGCCGTTGGGCCGTTAATGTTCCCGGAACGCCTCAGGGCTGTCACCGTGGCTTGACCGCCGCCTGGGGACCGCTTGCACTATTAAAGTGCTAAGAGGGACATTAGTATACCCTCGGGACCTGTCATCCGAATAATTTAACGTCTTAATTGTGTGTAGTTTTTGTGGGAATTAAACGGTGACTTTGGGTATTTAGGATTCTTATGTTTATTTAGCGGAGTCCGAACTGAAGTTGTGGCTTTTAAATGCAACACAGAAAGTAACTTCGGACCATTCTTACATGCATTAACTTCAAGTAAGCCAAATGGAAAATGTATGATTTACAATCTAGGTTCCCAACTCCAAAGCAAGACAAAGCTAAGCATCAATTTGTAACAATAGAATATAGTAATCCTCAAAAATCTAATAACTTAAAGGTCCGGTGGGTCCATGATAAGCAAGTTAATCCGTAAGATAAATAGCGGGTATCATTGTACCCTGCCCAGGGGGTGGTGAGTGATGTGATTCTTTTGTCTCGCTTTGTCCAGCCAGGCCCTATCGGGGCCGAGACAATGTGAGGAAGGACATTGGCGCGTCAGCAATCGACAGCGATTGAGGAATATTTGTAGCATAGAGTCTGGTTACTATTAGAAATGTCTTGGCATATACAAAAAAAATGTGTTTGATTTTGGCCGTAAACACAGCATTGAAAATGTTTATTCAAATATTGACAAACTACATTTACAACAAACATTTTTACCGTGAAAAGAAATATGTTTTGTGACAAGTAAGTCTTATCATAAGTACAAGATTTGCTAGAGAATAGATTTTTAAAAAAGGTTTTTAGACTGCCTGCTTTATTTTGTCTTGTTTCATAAAATTAGTTAATACAATATATTTGGAAATCTACATCTCAGCTAATGACTTGTTTAATTCCAGGTGTCCTCTCTTTTTAAGCAAATCCATTATTTGAGCCAATTGGTAATACAATCTTCTATTAGTTAATAACTCTACATTCCGAATCTGCGGACAAACGTCTGAATTCAGAATGTCCGGCACATTAACTACAGGCCGCAAGGCGCAAGGGTCGGATTGTCAAGCGAGGGTGGCTTATTTAAAATCACCACCTATTGTGTCTAAGGAACTATCTCCTCCCTTAGACACCAAGTGGCGACGTAATGAACAGGACTTTAAGCGGAATGTGGTCTGGCTTCTTGACTTTTTAAATTTCACGTTTGTTTTGATATCTCTTGAACTGTTTCACGGAATGCTGACGAATCACTTCTTTGTTTTGTGATTTAAACTGAACCTAACTTTTTCATGATACTTGGTCTTGTGAATAATTGAACAGTAAAACATTAATTGATTTAAATTTTACAGAGGACATAGCCATGGACATATCCAAAATAAATACGCAATGAAAATACGTAGTAAAAGAATGTGAACACTTTTAAAATTTGTCTACAAGGTTAGAGTGAATAGGCATTATGTTTGCCTTCAGACAGGAGTGAGTCTGTGGCCAAATAATCCCATTTAAAACATAAACAGCACCATAGACAAAGAACTACACCAAAGTCAATGTTCAAAGATATTATCAACATCAATAACCGTCTGTCCAGAACTTGTACTAACACCGTACAAATCCCCTGTTTTATTTCTTGGGCAGTTTCCAGCATTATCGGTAAATCTACCAGGCAAACATGACTCCAAGGATACGCTGAGATTTGCGGACACCACACACCATCGGATAAATTGACCGGTAATAATAAAATGTAAGGGGTAAGAATGTAGATGGCTATTTAGATAATTGTTAGCCACGTAGCCAGTAGCCAGTGTATCGGAAAACTCGGCCGATAGTGGGAGGTTTTATTACCACCCTGGAGGTAGTCATTTATGGGAAAACTATCAACGGGCAGAACGGTCAACCGGGATTGATGACGCGGCATTTCGTTGTTTCCGTTCTATTTCGAAGCGAGAAATTGATGTGTTATTTGACAGTTGATGTATTGTAAGTACTGGGCGATGGGTGTTATTTCGAAGTGCTTTTGTTTCATAAAAATATTATTGACGATATATTTTGAACTGCACAAATCGTTAGTTTTAAATGCTGGCATATTTCTCCAAAGTTAAGAATTGCTTAAAACTCAATTATTTATTGGAATATGTGGTGTTCATCCTTATAGGGTCGCTTGTAGTATGATGATCACTGATAAATTACATATACTACAATAAAATATAAATCTTGGTAGATATACACCCATACTCACAACCAATAAGTGTGGTAGTCGAACCCAACGCTTGCGGTGTGGTATGCATATCTAAAACCCACGGCAACCTTCAATAAAAATTCCCAAATTATGTATAGAATTTGATTGAAGCTATTAAAAAAATATACTAATGTGTAAGGTCTTGAACAAATCCTGGCTCTAGAAAAAAGGTCAACTCCCCCAAAAAAGAAAATGATCATCCAACACTTTACACATGTATTCTCTCCCCGTTCGATCGGCAAAGTTCAAGTCGTTCAATATAAAACGTTTATGCATACGATATGGAACGATACCCCGCTAAGCCGAATATTATGAGATGGTCGACTGCGCCAGGTGCGGATAAACTTTCAACTTGTACCAGTCATGTCAGTCACGTCTTAGGAAATATACAAGAATCCATACTTATGTGACTCAAGAATGAGCTGTGATAAGCGAAAATAAACCTTACTGTTTTAGTAATTTCAGAGTTGGTCTATAGTCACTCTTATTAATTATGTTTGCGCTCCGTTATCCACACTTAACATTCTAATCTTTACAGAAAATTTAATGAGTTTTAAAATTCAATAGGTATTAAAAATTACTATAAATATTCAGCTAGTCATAATAGAGTAGGAAACCCTCTGTGCACGAGATTATCTCGCTTTTTCGATATATAAAAGAAGAGAAATAAAAAAAAAAAAAACGGTTTCTATATTTAATGTTGATCTAATAACTACTCCTCTCAGAAATAGGTAGCTCGAAGGGCGATGCGTTAGAATTTGTATCGGAACCAGCGTCGCCAAACTCACACAAATAAATGTTAAATCATATATTGTACTACAAATAAACAATCCTTTTGATTGGTCGTTTCTATTTTACTCAAAAATAGCTTTAATCACACAGGTCATACATATGAAAATATACCTTTATAGGTTAACATAAAATTTATTTTTCAATAGCTTACAAAGTATTTACGTCGTTTTGTAATCTACAAACTAACTAGATTCAATCGACGAAAAAGTTCTGCCACTCGGCACTAGATGGCGTTATTTTCATGGAACGCAATTTTGAACTTAAACGCATTAGACATAATGTTGATAATTGCGTAATAGCTGCGTCGACTAGCGTCGAGTAGCAACACTTATTGCTATTCGCTTAATGCAGCGAAAGTAATCGATAAAATATCAATAAAATTATCGATATTTTAATTTCGTCGATATTCAATTTAATTATTTTTAGAAATTCCGTAAGAAAATTCACGTTCGATAAGAATAATTGTGCTAAGAATACTGAACTGTAAAAAAAAACGTTTAACATGATGAAGTAAATTAAAAAAAAGTTATTTTTACACGGTTTACACGGCCCTTGAAATAAAATTTATTTGTTTCGAAATTCTCGTTTCGAAAGCTTAATTTTAACAGATGAATGCGGATATTGATATAACTTTCAACTATTGCCTTAATCAAATCAGTGATAAAAAGATGAATTTTATCGATATTGATCGAACAAAACTATCGATGCACGTGTTTTTTGGGTCACGACAGGTCACGACTCACGACTAGGGATTGCAAAATCCGGTTTTTTTTCAAATCCGGATTCAAATTTTATCATCACCTATAAATCCGGATTATCCGGATTTTTCGAATTTTTGTATTTTTTTTGCAATCTTTTGTAATTTTAAATTGTACGCGTAGTTTATGCTTAATTATTAGTAGTTTGAAGAGAGGTGTTCTATCTTATTGTATTTCAATTGCTTGCTTTTGAAAAAAAATTGGATCTTGTTAAAACAACTGTATTTTTAGGTATTACATTAGACGATAAGTTACAAACACACATACATAATCTAGTGAATAGACTTAGTTCTGCAGCGTATGCAGTGAAGAAAATCCGTTCTCGCACTGACGAATTTACGGCAAGATTAGTTTATTTTAGTTATTTTCATAGTTTAATGTCTTACGGCATCCTCCTTTGGGGCAGCGGTGCAGACATCAATAGAATTTTTATCCTGCAGAAGAAGGCTATTCGCGCAATATATAGATTCCCATAGGGATAAGTTTAAAACCATAAATGTAATGACAGTGTCGTCTCAGTACATATATGAAAACTTAATTTATGTTCAAAAAAATATACTTAACTTTCCTAAAAATAGCGACCCTCATAGTTTAAACACTAGAAATAAGGACAAACTTGCTGTACCTGTAACACGGCTCAGCAAAGTTAGGGATTATTTTAAGGGGCAATGTATACGCTTCTATAACAAAGTACCCAAATCAATTCAAGAACTATCTGTGTATAGATTTAAAAAGTTAGTTAAACAAAAATTGTGTAATAAAGGGTACTATAAAGTTTCCGACTTTGTAGAAGACAAGAACGCATTTGAATGAAGTGTTCGCTTTACAGGCTATTTTAATTTAATTATCTAATATTGTCAAATTTATTATAAGATAATTAAAAAATATATATCCTTGCTGAGTTTCTTGCCGGGAGTCTTCTCAGTTTATGTGTATTACGAACCGGTGGTAAAATCAATTGTAACGTTCGTAACTGCCTTATATTTTTAAAAGAATGGGCTTGTATTTGGCTACTGAGCCGTCCATAAAGGATAATGACGAAGCCTAAGGTGGAGCACGCTAACCCAAATGGAACCTATTCATTCTGGCCGTGAAAGTCCCTAGATTCTAAGAGTCAGGAAATACAGTCGCCGGAAGCAAGTTCCACTCACTTGCTGTCCGCATTATAATTGAGGATACAAAAGAAAAATGTCCCCGTGTCTTGTGGTTCGGAGTAAAAATAGGGATGGTGGTTGGAATAAGGTTGAGCAATTCCTGCACACACTCTCAAAACATATCCTGTACAAAACCGATAAGGCAAGCAACCTTTCTTCGATGGTCGAGCCTCGTGAGTTTCGTCATAATTAGTCTCATATTGAATGAGTCTTCTGGCTCGGCGGTTTATTGAGTCGAGGGCGAGAGCCTGGTGGAAAGGGCTCCGTTTGGTGGTGAAAAGACACACCTGCGCCTTGGTAGCATTAAAACAATTAAAAGTGACCAGATTGGCATTGCCCCAATCGGAGACTGCCTGTAAAGTTACGTTCAAACGCTCTACCATGGCCTCTCGCAACAATTGGATCTATGACAACGGTGCTATCGTCTACGTACCCAAAGATACCGGGCTTCACCAGATCGTTAATATGCAGCAGAAATAAGGTTGCAGAGAGAACTGAATCTGATCTCTGTGGAATTGTTTGCGAAAAGGTCCGACGAACACCCGTCTATGACTACATGAATAGACCGTTCGCTCAGGAAATTGGAAATCCAAGCGCACAGACCACCAGACATTTCATATTAAGGAAGCTTGCTTAGAAGGCTGGTGGCCCTTTCAAAAGTAACCATTTTCTGAGATCAGCCGATGTACAAAATGCTTTCAGCGGTAACACGACTATATAGAACTATCATTCTTGATATTACGTTGTGCAAAGAGTTGTTACTCGCGCCGCACGCGCATCGCCTCCATCTAAGACTCACTGGCCGACTTAACTATTAGCAAGATGGATGAGCGGTAGCAGCTAGCCGCGTGTGTGCCGAGCGGTGTATAGATTTCAGAGTAATACTGACCTAAATCTACTGGATACTTATTTAATGAATTTTTTTAGTTAAACATCAACTATAATCAATTATGATTAAAATCCGAAAAAACCGGATTTTATTCTCAATATTCGGATTTATAATAGGCCCCTAAAATCCGGATTTTTCAGTCATTTTCGGATTTCGAAGTATCCGGATTGCAATCCCTACTCACGACCACTGTGAAAGAACGCAATACATTACGTGCGGAGTTGCGCTCGCTACCTTGCGTACAAATAAAGTGAGAGTACATTGCCTTCAATGTATAATTTTGCAGTAGTATCAGAGTTTATCGTTTACACCTAAAATTATCATAATCTCGAATACATTTTTATAAATATCACAATTAAATAAAGGTTTGTAGACTCATCGATGAAAGGAAATCCCTCCTTGAGTTACACTCCGACTCCTCACTTCGTTTCCTACAGGAAATAATAGCGCATCACGACATAATTAATATTTTTCGCGGAGCTACGCACCTCTGCTAAGTATGGCGGATACTACGAAGCGTTGACGCGTGTTTTGGTTGATATATGCCCATTTGATGTCATGTGTGGCGCGCGGGCTCCGCTAGCATAGCGTCTCTATTTATATTTCTTTTCTCTGTGGGTAGCTCCCTTGTTTTAGTTTCCGAACCATAAAGGTAAAAACCGGCCAAGTGCGAATCAGACTCGCGCACCGAGGGTTCCGTACAAACCTGTAGGTATATAAGTAAATGGTAGTATAGACCTGAGTATTTGATATTAATTTCAATTTATGACCTATTAAAAAAAAACTACTTACTAGATCTCGTTCAAACCAATTTTCAGTGGAAGTTTGCACCGTAATGTACATCATATATTTTTTATAGATTTATCATTCTCTTATTTTAGAAGTTACAGGGGGGGGACACACATTTTACCACTTTGGAAGTGTCTCTCGCGCAAACTATTCAGTTTAGAAAAAAATGATATTAGAAACCTCAATATCATTTTTGAAGACCTATCCATAGACACCCCACACTTATGGGTTTGATGAAAAAAAAATATTTGAGTTTCAGTTCTAAGTATGGGGAACCCCCAAAATTTATTGTTTTTTTTCTATTTTTGTGTAAAAATCTTAATGCGGTTCACAGAATACATCTACTTACCAAGTTTCAACATTATAGTTCTTATAGTTTCGGAAATAAATGGCTGTGACATACACGGACATCTGTCTGTCCGTGTATGTCACAGCCATTTAGACAGACAGACAGACATGACGAATCTATAAGGGTTCCGTTTTTTGCCATTTGGCTACGGAACCCTAAAAACGAAGTTAAATATTGACTGTATTAATTTGTGTGATTCAAGATAATATTGCTAATTATACAAATACACTTTGAAGTAAACTACAATTTCAATAACAAAGTAGGCTTTCCCTAAATATATCTTACAACCCAGCAGACTTACCCATTTCACCAACTGACAGTAAAGCAATTGCAGATAACAAAATCAAAGAGCTCAACACAATAATGATTTATATCTAGGGCAGAATGTTTGTCGATCTGATTATACGACTGTTCCGTGGGTGACCGTCATAATTCGACCGGTCGGTGTTTGGGCCCGTTCATTGATGCATAAAATATTTGCTGGAGGCACAAAAGTACAAATAGGCAGGGAAAGTGCAAACGAAAATCACATGCCATTACACCTCTCACCTGGCGTCGGTAAGGTCCAGAGAAAACAAAGAAATTTTACGAAGAGTTTTTCGATGTTTGTAGAATGTATGTATTGTACATTACAAACAACTAGTTTGTTTACAAAACTTATCGACATAAATAATGCCACAATGACATCACATTGTAATGAACAAATCAAAATGAATTGTGATGTGCAACTACAAACGCTAGTAGTACTAAGTATTATTTGTAATTATAATTAATGAAGGGGACGGCGCGTACGCAGTCCCCACTACCAAAAATTACGCGTCCGAGTTATCCACATTAGGGATAATCACAGAGGTCAACCTATCCGCAGTGCAATGGAAAGGCCTCGCTCTGGGGGAACCGCCTTTTTGATCACGGTGTCCCCTACGCCAGGTAAGTATGATTTTGCCTAGATACGATGAGAGCGTCATTCATCCGCGGAGAATCTTAACATCGCGATATAGAAATATGACGTCATAAATGTGCGCCATCTATTGATAGTTTTAAGAACTCAAACAGTAACAGCTGCCAACTTTTTCGAGCACATACCAAAGAAGTATCTATTAATACGTTGTGTGTTGAACTACAATACAAAAGTGAACCAAATAGACGGTAATTTAATTACAGCCTCAATAAATATTAAAGACAAACGCACCACCCATAATAATAACAAACTTAACAGAGAAATAAAACATTCGAGGCGGCTTGGGGCACACATCATGATGCATGGGGCCGTTGAAATAATATTATCGTTACCGAGTAAGTACTTACTCCAAGGAAAATCAACATAAAGTGAATAAAAGAAAATTATGAATCGCATGGAAATAAATTACCCCGTGTTGGCGGCAAAATAACATCACATTTGAATGCCTTTTATGCTTTATGGGCCCGTAACTATATGAAATAAGTCGCGTTGCCATTTTATGGGTATTGAAGGCACGTACTCGGCATAATTTTTGAAATGTTGCGAATACAAAAGAGTTATTTTAATGCTTTCAAAGTTTTTTTGATGCCGTTTGTATAGGTAGAGTTTGTCAAGTGGTACATTTGACAAACTATGTTATATATTATGATAACGGATATACTTCCTGTCTTGCAAAGACCACTTGATGCGGGAGATGTGTTCAACAGTGAAAATAATGCTGGAATCCTAGATAGAACTTCAATGAAAACGCTAAAATAAAATTCGATTTATCAAGCACAGAATATTCAGCGAAAATATAGCGCGACGATAAATTTTAAAGTAGGCATGTGACACATTACAGAAACAGCCCGCCACTTAAAAAGGTGCGAATAAATTTCCAATAATTACATTATCGAAAAAAATTGTAAGCGCCACCAGTCTCACCGTCGACGAATTTTTCTCCGGCCTACCTCCGAAAGCCCATAATTCCTAATGACATGCAATAACCGTACCCCCAATTTTCAACATAAACCCGCCATAACAATATCGACATCAGCGAATTTTTTCCTCCGGTATTTTTTATTTGAGAATAAGTAACACTTTTCGGTGTAATCAAAATTTTGCGAGACCCACCCCCTTGGGTCGGGGAGTGTTTATCGGCCACTCAATTTGATTTTTACCACCGCACCGCACTGATTTCACTCCTTCCAACATCCTTCCGCGAAATGTTAAAACGTACGTAAGGAATGGCAATGAGATGGCGATATTTGATTCATCTTGGATATGCAATTCGGAATTAATTTGGTATCTCTTTGAATAATTATATACAGAAAGTAACCAGAACTAACTTTGGCAAAAGTAAAAACCTAGATAATAATAGATAGATTTAGATATTCAGAAACCGAATTTCTTTTCTAATGAAAAGAATCTTCCATATTTGTGACAGCGGAAGAAATATTCACCCTGTTGGAATGAGCAAAACCCCGACAAATTTGATGTCCATCTAAATAACACTCATGTATTGTGTCCACCGATGCGAAGGCGTCATATATTTAAATTGCGGTCCGAAGACGTGATGTTTCAATTGCCACTCTTTTCTGGCTTTCCTTCCTAATCTTATTATTGGAAAGGGGTGTCCTATTTTTATAGTCCCCTTCGAGGAGATTCTCAATTTGTCCAGTGTGTCTTCTTTATCATATTAGTCAGCTTGTGACATGCTTGGTTGTGACAAGCGGACTAAGAGTATTTCTAATGATTTCACAAAGTTTCTTTCCCTTTCATTCTTCCTTTAAAACAAAGGCCTTTAGCGCCGTGCATATCGTTTCCACCTAAGTGCACATGTCCGCCTGATAAGAGCAGCTTTCCACGATCAGTGTTCAGGTCACGTGGCACGAGGAGTGGAGGCCCGCGTTTATGACTAATGACGGGCTCACATGCCTCGCCTCACACCTCATGAACGTGTACACCCCGCTTTATATTCAAATCATACTGCTTCCTGACCCTGATTAATGCTATTTTCTTTGCACATTTGTTAACGTCTTTAAATTTCGAAGACGTGTGTCGTGTGCCATCTTTGTTTTTGGAATACATATGATTTATGATGATAGCGAGCAAATGGATTCTGTTTCATTAATGACATTGTTTTGGATCGCAGTTTCACACACTTAACAGGGGGGCTAAAAAGGAAGCTAAATATTGCTACGCAATTAATTTTTTCAAATTCTCGGCAGATACTAAGTGATTCCAATATGTTTTGGTAAAATAGTTACTCATTATATACAATTCAATTCATTAATAGATTTGGAATTGAAGAATTGCATAAGATCCGCTTTAAATCGAGACAATGAATTGCGTTAGCAATATTGCTTAGCTTCCTTTGTAGGGGGCCAGGTCTTTAACATACCTATTAAAGAGTTACCTATAATCTTTTTAAATTCTACCAATTAAGTTTGCAGGAATCTAAGAAAACGTCTATCAAAGCTGAAGTTATCATAAGGTAGGCTATTTTTAAATACCATTCTTCTTATCGCGTAAGGTAAACAAACATGCAGAAAATAGAAATACACTTTCTGGCGCTGCATCTAAATAACAATTTTTATAGCTAAGAAACTATTTTACAGCTTCCTAAAATACCTAGCTAAAATAGGTTTCATTACATTAGTAAATCTTCGTTTTGAACAAATATTTGAGGCACTCTCATTTGTAAGACGTCTGGGTAGCTCGCCTTAGACAAATTAATAACAAGATAAAGAAACTCGGCGGGTCTTAATTCATTAATTAACCTAATTGTATTTGCCGCGGCGCCCATTATTATTGTTTGCGATTTTGCACAGAGTAAGTTAACTGATGACAAACTATAACCCTTTTCATCTTTAAAATTCTATATGAAAATTCACACACTAACTAAATTAAATATAATTTCTCTTTATCTTTTTTGACAGAAGTTGTTTGGTAGAGATCGCTTCTTGATCTGTGGCTCTAGCGGTACACACCTACACAACATTGAAAACACAATTTAGTTAGGTTTTTCGTTTATATTTCATACATAAAATGTGCTGCTAAGAATATTTTCATGTTATATTTTATGTACTAAGTGAAACGATGTGTACATAATTATAATTGTCACAAAGTTTGATGAAAAAATATAATTCTATCTTACCTTGAAACTCCGTATGGATCTGTTCAAAATTACCCTGTGACATAGCGCGAAGGCGCCATAAGAATTGCCTGATTGCCAAAGAAAGGGGTCGAATCAAAAAGTTTCCCAAGAAAAATTTGCCCAATTTAAAGAAAGGGAATAAACGCCGGATACCGGCACCGCTGGGAAGTTTTGAAAGATTTTTCACTTTCAACATTAATTGCTAGAGAAAGTAAAATAAATCTTTGCTACTTTGCTTTTCTTGAGGCTTGTTCCAGGCCCGAAGCTTAAGCCAATCAATTAATTAAACTGTTGATTTCACGAAGTTTTCCCATACTTTTTCGAAGCTAATCATTGTTACACTTTCAAAGGGTGAAGCATCTAAACAAAGAAGAATATTGATGATGAAGATTTTCACTTTTTGCAGATTTCTAAACTATGTTTTAAATTAGCAAAAGGAACAAAAGTCCAAAAACAAAAGTCGCAGATGCAGCAGGTAAATCGTGGAGGTTTTTTATATTATTTTCTATATCGTACGAACCATAAAGTTCCTCCTAGACTATACATTTCCTGATTATAATGTAGTATCACTATAACCAAAGTTTGTAAATAAAAAAGATACACAATATACTGCGCTCCCCGTGCTCGCATCCATTCGTCGAATCATAACATTTTATCATAGGTGTAATGGAAATATCAGACGATAGTAAAAAAGTTTGCGTTTCTGTACAATGTTATTTGCGAAGTTACCCGTAATGTTTATTGTTTGTTTTTGATCGATGTCATTCGATAACGCGTCACATGACTGAGTAATTTGGTTGAACTTGTTCTGACAATTAAATTAATACGAATTGAGACGAGATATATCTGCATGACCAATATGACCATGAGTCGGACGTTACAAAAAGAAGAACGTGAGTTAGTTATTCGGACAGATACGTCGGATTCGAATTTTCATGGAAAATACGGAATCCAGAAATTTATTTAAAAATACTGACTTAACACAATTATGTTCTACTATTTTCGGAAAACTTTACAAATTACAAAAACTTGTTTTTTTAAGTTCTTATTATAAAGTTGCCTTTAAGAGAACACATATTTCACAGGCAGCAGTTTTGAGATTTACATAAAAGAACTGGCTGAAAAGAAAATATTAACTTGGGACGGTCAGGTAAAGGTCCCCTCTAAGTAGCGCAGTTGGAAAAGATCAACATGTAGCCAACACTTCACGGACACTCAATTTAAAAAGTTTTCTCGCTCTTTGTTTTGTCCTGAACAAACTCAATTAAGTGCCCTTTGCCTTTGAAATATTTAATTTAATGTATACACGTTTCTTTATTGCAGGTCGGTCAAAGTGCTTTAATGGTTCTTTTAAGTCTGTCCTAACTTTGTTTATCCTAAACTTGAAGATTAATCTTGAAATCCATAGATATCACGTTTGTATCATAAAGATTCACCTCTTTGAAAGGTATAGAATTTTTTTTTTTACCCAAGTAATCATTGTCAATTTATTCACTTTGACCGATATACAAAACGTAAAGCCTCCTTCGGGTTCTCAAACATCTCAAACACATTTTAATCAACGTCTACAAGTACCAGGCAATCAGAGCAGGGTAGGAGTGGGTGTTTCGGAATTAGAATTGAATGTAAATGTGCGGGCTTTATCGGGGATTATAGTGTTCGTCTGCAACTGGGAGATAGTTGAGGCCCGCCGCTGGCCTGTCCGCACCTACATGTTATTAACTACCAGCTTTAAAAGATCTACCTTATCTTTCTGTAACCCTGTTAAAAAAGGCGTGGGAGGGGAATATCAGTGCTGATATGATAGGTCTTCTAAACATGGTCGTGTCACACAGCCGCAAGGCTACCCGTATACGAAAGTCCTCTTTAACAAATTTTACTGCGTACGTAATCCGCCCTTTTCCCTACACGATCGACCCTAACATGTCTTGTTCTCGACTGTAACCAGCTATTAAGTTATTATCCGTTAATAAATCTAGGTTATGCGGGGTAGCTTAACTCGCTTATGAAAATAATTAATTTACAGATTTCATTTTATAAATGGCTCTATGTTATTTAGGTTAGGTTTTTGGAATAAGCGATAGTCTATGGAAATGCTGATTAAAGTTTCGAATAAATCACACTCTCGGAATATGAGCCAATTATTCCAATATTCTAAAGATGGGAATTCAAATTGTCATTGTTAAATCACATATTGAGGGATACGACTTAAACTATCGTTACGGTCGCAAGAGTTAGCAAAGTAAATTATAAGGCTGGGTTGCCACAGATAGCGAGTCAAATGCAATCGGGGTTTGCCACACAAAACAACTACTGATAGTAGACTCGACAATTGTCGTAATTTTATAACGAAAATAATATCATCAAAGTAACTTATTTTTTACATATCAATCAATCAAAATTCATTTATTCAAGTTAGACCCTTATAGGGCTCTTATGAATCTTAACAAATGACTCTACACCGGTTCCAAATACAACTTGAACTGAAGAAGACTCCGGCAAGAAACTCAGCAAGTATTCTTTTTATTTTAACCGACTTCAAAAAAAGGAGGAGGTTCTCAATTCGGTTGTATGTTTTTTTTTTTTTTTTTTTTTTTTTTTTTTTTATGTTTGTTACCTCATAACTCCGTCATTTATTAACCGATTTGGAAAATTCTTTTTTTGTCTGGAAGGGTACACTTCCCGTTTGGTCCCATTGTCATCAGATCAGGATTTGATTACTTCTTAGTGTACTTTGAAGTCGGTTTAAGTTTTTTGTAAAACAGGCCAATTATTTAAATGTGTACTTATAAATATTACAATTTACAAAATATATATAACAATAGCGTGCGAAGCGAACAATTCATTCAAATGCATTCTTGTCATCTACAAAATCAGAAACTTTATAGTACCCATTCTTGCATAACTTCTGTTTAACTATCTTTTTGAATCTATGTATAGGTAGCTCTTGGATTTCTTTGGGTACTATATCCATTTAATTCGACTCTACCTACATCATTGTAGCTAAACGCTTACAATTCATGCATTAAGTATTCTTCAACTACTATAAACGAAGTCCCTCCATCGATCTTTAACTTTGAACAAGTAAAAATCGCTGGCACCTATACTTACGTAGTAACTATTTAGTAATCTGTGCCTATACTACTACTGAAGCGGTTTCTTCTCCCCGCTAATCATCTCACCAGAGCCTAACATCTGTCAATCCGGCCAAACCGCGCATTAGGCTAAATGGTTCGAGTAACGGGATACAAACGGAATCCCGGGTTCCCGGGATAGGGGAGGAAATAGTAACGCGACAGTTATTAACATAGTGTAATCGTATGCGAAATGTGTCTACTTATGGACAATAAAGCAATGTTACACGACCGGACCAGGGAAATGAGCCTTGTTATTTGATGATTACCTTCTCTATGGACAAAGATAATAATGATGTTAGAACATTTTTATTTTTAGCATATATCTATCCAATTAGCTTTATATATTATATAATAAAACTATACTAAATATCTTAATCTAAATAATAATAAAGTAATAACTAAAACTAAAAACTAAGAAATTGTTATTGTATTATTTTGTAGCAAATTTGTAATAATCTAATCTAATCCAAAAATAAGTGAGTATATTTCACTTTAGATGAAAATTAGTAAAGAAAAAGCAAAAACTAGCAATGTTGAAAATGATTTCATTTTTTAATGTTGAGAATGGTTTTATTTGTAATGTTGAAAATGGTTTTATTTGTAATGTTGACATTGGTTTTACTTGTAATGTTGAAAATGGTTTTACTTGTAATGTTGAAAATGGTTTTACTTGTAATGTTGAAAATGGTTTTACTTGTAATGTTGAAAATGGTTTTATTTGTAATCAAAACTATAAAATAAATTAATAGTTTTAGCAGTAAGTTACTTATGTAGGGCTAGTTCAGAATTCACATTTGCGCTGTTTGCTAAAATAAAGGTTTTGACCTCATTCACCAACGGATGCGGTTTTCATATTATAATTCTGTGATGTATAACTCCATATTTTGTAAATAACTCGGTGCTTCAAATATTCTGTCAATAAAATTATCATTAAATATATAATTATAAACTGATTACAAACTTACCTAATAGACCCGGTGATCAATCTTCAAACCTATTTGATTCCTATTCTGCCATAAATCTAAAGAAAAACAATTTCCATTAAAATTCAAAAGCCAACAGTAGGTAACGCAACGCATTCGACAAAAATATTCAGTCGGGATTCGCATTATCGCCGTTTGACTTCACATTAAATCTTAGAACCGGGACATAAATAACGCAAACTTTTATCCCACTCGAAATAAGCACTCAAAAATGCAAAGAGCAGAACGGCATAGAGCACGTTCACTAAATTTATTTTGTTTCGCACAATTCAAATAACCATAATTCACTGGGACCTACCGAAGTACCGCCTAAGCCTATCTAACGATATAATGAAATGCCATTAAGTTCAGAAGTAAGCTTAAGTTTAGAGGAAAGCATTTACTTTGCTACCTTTACTTCGAGATAAAGATGTTACTTTTCGATTTATTGATCGCCAATTGTTTGAGATAAACGGGGACTTTAATTGGTACGACTGTAGTATATTGTTGGATATTTTAATGCAATGATATTTCGGTTATTGTGAAGTCGAATGCGGTAGCGATGGTCGTTCTACCTATAATTTAGAATATACTACATAGCACGGTGGTTTTATTAACCGCCTGGCTGGCTAACACCCTCAAGTTAATCACTCTTCATTTATTATTATTTTGACTGAAAAAGCTATCAAATTTGGTCCACATTTTCTTCACAAACTACTACGTCATCAGTATGAATACAAACTCCTCAAAGTATTCTTAAAATCTCCAACATTACAGGGAATCAGTCGACCATGCATATTTAAAGTACCCAGTTCGAAATTTGAAAAGTCCCTCCGCCATCTTGGCTATTGTATAATTAGGTTGTTTGCATTCAACAGACGCGGCTCGTATGAATTCTACCTATTGTCTGACATTGGACCTTTGGAGCTATATCATTTCTCGAACCTATCGCCTCCCTCGAACTCCTTCCATTTACGGGACGTGAATGAAAAATAAACGCGTTATGAAATTTAAAAAGGGGTGCTTATACATTTTCCTTGTAATAAAACAACATGTAATTTAAATGGCCCCGAGGTATTTTGTAAGGAGAAATGAAATTCGGGTATCGCTAACTAGCGGTTTCGTACCCTTGTTTGTCGTGGAGTCTCCATTTGTTTTCAGTCCCTGTTGCATAAAAATATTAATCTCCCGATGGTTTCTAATAGATATTTATGCATGGTTGGAAGCAATTTCCATGAAGGCTGTGTACGGAATACCCGACCAATGTAGGTGCATCGCCTTAATGAGATGCTGCTTACAACAAATACGATTATATGGTTGACTTACTAGCCTGTTTATTATATCGGAGTTTGGATGGTCAGTTTTTTATTCATGATAAAAAATTATAGGTTCCTTAGGTTATACGGGGTAGGGGTAGGGACGTTTTTGAGCACCAACTTAATTACTTTGTTTTAATGCTCTCGTCAGTAATAAATGTTTTTTATTCATTCGCAAAAAAAATACAGCTTTTCATACATTTTTGCCGAGGAGACATGTACCTTTTGTATGAAAAGCTGTATTTTTTTTGCGATTTCGAAGTTGGTCCCATAGCAAAAGTTGATCGTATACATGAGCACTTTACGTGGTTTCATTTAATGTCGTATTGTCGTATCCACCCCGTATAGTTTTGAAACATTTTTATTCTAAACTTCGTAATGAATGAATGAATAAAAAACATTTATTACTGACGAGAGCATTAAAACAAAGTAATTAAGTTGGTGCTCAAAAACGTCCCAAGCTTTCCAATATTCTATAATATAGATTATCGATAGCCATAAATCTCACATACTTACCATTTTACTCAGACCTCGGACCAACTTTAAATATTTAACCCACTTCGAATTCGAATCTAATTCCAAATTCGAACGGACGGACGCGTCAAAATTAAAAAAGTCAATCACGTTTATTAGGTAGATATAAATTTTTTATATCTACCGGTTTTAAATAATGTAAAGAGTGCACATTAGATAGTCTGACTGGCGGTTAGTATGTGCCGTCTAGACGCGGCAGTGCAAGCATGCGCGAACGCGATCCACCGACCGAACGAATATTTGATTATGTAAAGAGAAGTAGTGAAACCGTTTGTTATTTCTATCCGTCGTTTTAAGGTTAAGTTTAGTGTGGATATGACTTTATACTGGGTGGAGACTTCGAGATGAAATATTTTCGAAACCTATGTTGGGTTAGTCATTCTGAACTTTTACTATGGGACCAATAGTGAATTCTTAAATATTTTTTTTTACTTTTCTTGCAAAATGTCAAACTTGCTCGATCATAATGTATGAAAGGTATTTTTTTTTGAGAATACAGTTTTGGTCCAATAGTATAAGTTGTTCAGTGTGACTAATCCAACATAGGTTTCGAAAATATGCCATCTCGAAATCTCCACCTGTTATATAACTAACTGTCCCCCGCGATTTCAACTGCGTTACCGGGATAAAATATTAGCCTAATCTAATGGCAGGCATCGTGCCTTAAACTTTAAATTCTTTGCATATTACTTATTTATTTATTTATTAGGGACACAGCAGAAACCTCGGGGTAAAAGCTTGTAAAAATAACATAGTTAATCATGTGAATCAAACCCGTTATATCATATCATACACAATGCTATTCCAGGCGAAACGAATTCCACCAACGGATCATCAGCCAATTATGTGCCGTTTACCATCCGAACTCCGAAACTGAAGGAACAAAACCTAAACAACGCAAATTAAAAACGCGTGAAAAAGGAGCATTCGCAAAGAGGCCGGGGCATGGCGACACCGACAGGTTATGACTAATATGTGAGCCGATGGCGTTAATGAAAATGAACCTATGAAAAAAGAACGCGATGAATTCGAGGATGTCGTAATGTTTGTAAAGAGCGACGAAGAGGATTTGATCCTTGTTAGACTGGTAAGTTGTAAATAGTAACCGTAACATTGATATTTTAACTAATCTAATAAAGTCTAATCATAGTTGCATAAAAAAAGGAACCTAAATTCTCAAGAATCATAATTTATCCGCGAAGAAATAGAAAAAGATAGTCAATGTACGGTAGAAGATTTTAGGATAACTTTATGTTGTAAGGTCAGTTGATGCCAACTAGCATTATTTGCAATATTTTAACAAATATCAACCAATATAATTCCAACTCAAAATTCCGTCCTCTTTTAATTTTTCACAAATCGCAAATAGGCCAATAATTCGTACATGAGCATCGGAACTAAGCAGACAAATGGGTTTAATTAACCTGATGGCGTTGTGACTGATCGCGTTGGATTCGCAAATTCCAACGCAATTAGAAACACTTGCAAATCTCATACCAATTAGGCAAGCACCCAAAATCGCGCCCTCGTTAATTGTTTTTGAATGCGTAAACTGTAGTTTGTGTTGCTGCTGATTTATTATGGCTCTGGATGGTATATGCGTGTGATATTAAAATATATTAGCAATAATTTCATTTGTATGCTTAGGGATAATAACACCCTTCTTCGCAAAAACTCCTTTAGAACCATTAGAAATTGTGTTCATTTCGTAGATATGTATTTTACAGAACTCCATCACAAAACTATAAAATTCACAAAAAAGTGCTTACTTCAAATTCGGTTTCTTTAATGCTCTCAATCATTTCAAGCACATCGACTGACTCATAGAACGAAAACAAAATAAAGTCTGAATGAATTCGGTATGCATTCTCTATACAAACTGCACAAAAACGAAAGAAATCACTGGAGACATCCTTTTGAATAATTCGCGTTTCTGGGACAGACAAACCGACGGCCGCATGTCGGGCTCAAGTCTGCAGCCTTGACAGCTAATTAGAACCTTCATTGTTAAACAAATCTTGCCACAAAATCGACGCAAGATTTTAAATAAGCCCTAAATTTTAAGCCATAAAGTCCAATATTCCTCAAGCATGTTCCAAAGATTCATTAATACCTTTCTTAAATATTTCGAGTGCTGGAAAAATACAATAATCCGTCGTGAATAGATCCATTGTATTGAGCCAGTGTCCAGGAAGAATGTTTTGTTAGGGTGTTCTTTTTATTGCCGAATTTGCGTTTTATGGTCTGTCACAAGGGAGCGGTGAGGGAATGTGACAATTTCTACACCCTTGTTGCGTCTGTTTTTTTAATGCCAATTCCTCGATTAACTCAATACGAATGCTGTAAGGAAGGCAAACTAATGTATTGATGAGGAAAACTCAGTTTGAAATAAATAAACTGAATAAAATTCCACTATTCATAAACAACTATGGGAAGACTACGATACGTTTCCTTCCAGGAAAATCAAAAACATGAGCTAAGTGATATAAAAAGATTAATAAAAAAAATCTAAATATTCACACCAGACTTCTTTGAAGGCGGTTGACGGACCGTTGACAATTAGTTCTGGAGCAAGCCCCCTCGCCCAATAGCCGGTGTCCAGATGCAAAAGACTTTGAAATATGAATGATATTTATAACATCCTACGTATTAGGGACGGTCTATTTACGATATCAAATTAGTTCTTCATGTACTTGGGAGTACAACTACTACTGTGGCTGTTACCAAATATCTATGTACAGTTATTTGGACGCATATACATGACGAAGTAGCTAACAGATTGTCCTAAGCTATAACTATTGTGTAATTCGTTAATCTATCTAGAGTATGTTTATCCACGTTACACAGGCCTTCTCTGGTTTTCATAACGACTGTCATATTGTTTTATTCCATAAATTACTTAATTTATTCTTATTATAATTTATACTGATGAAAGTCATACCCAGTTTTGAGTTTGTTTTCAAACAAACAAAAATAGAAACAAAAGGAAACCATTATGTGTAGGTACAATAAAACTGTGCCATCATTCGTGCGGTGACTCGTTTCGTTTTCACTTTCGATCACACGAAATGTCACCAGGAGCGCAGCGACCGCAAGAGTCAATAAAACAGAATCGCGGCGATCGCAAAACGAGGGTGTAGCCGCCGACGTCCGCGGTTGGACCACGTCGGACGTGACGCAGCGCAGCGCTTGACGAAGGTCACTTTATTGCTGACCTCTGTCTGCCGCTTCGCTCCTAATCACCTATGTCGATTCTTTACATTGATTTCACTTTTTTTATTTATACAATCTTTTTTTTTATTATTTACTAGCACTGGTCATTCAACTTCAGATTATTTTTCTTTTGATTTGTTTATGTTCTAAAAGAATGAGATTTTTCCTATTACGCAATTTTTTTAAAGTCCTACCTACTACCTACCTATTGTTGGTACATAAAATAGATGATTGCAAATATTATATAAAAAAAATATAGTATTTTTTATAATCATTTTATCCAATTGAAACCAAGCAGTTATTTAAATAACATTTTTAAAAAAGAAGGACTATTTCAACACTAATGTATACGCGAATAATTTGTCAGATAAATAACAAAATACAAATACGTTGGTACACATTATCCTTTATTAATAAAGGATCTATATGCAGGAACCATCGGTCCATTAGACGAAAGACAAACAGCCGGTTCTATTGGGCAGTTATAATAATCTCTTACCAAATTTGCTTGACCCAAGCCAACGTCTAAACTAGGGGAGACTGACTAAGCTCCTCAATTAAATGCAGATTTTTTTATTGAGTCGGTAACCGTACATTAATAATGCTAGAATTTAAGCTGATGAACTAAAAAATAACGTTTATTTTTACAGAGTAGTCTGGCCATTTAAACTTTTAGCCGACCGGAGCTCGTTACCGACGGATTATTAAATATTGAAACAGAGTTTGCGAGATGAAAGCCGCCTCCTAGACAACCAGTGTGTAAACCCTGCACGAGAGCGAACAAAGACTACTTATCCGAACAAGGATTTGTTTTAACAAGTTATTCATTTCAATCAACGGTTTTACCCGTGTAAATAATGGAATTCAAAACTGGATAGAATTTAACAACATTTCTAACAATATGAAGTATGATATTCATCGTCACGAACTGTCCATTGGGTTTGTGCATTAGACGCTGATCCGGAGGTAAGCTGTTCGTGATGGTAGGATTAGGATCGAGGACGTTAAAAAAGAAACAAATGAAACTCAGTTTTATTTAGAGCATAAGCGCGGAAACTCCGTGTTTCCGTATTCAATTGAAATGCAATAAAATTATACTCTATTTCACATAGGATGAGTCGTCAAGGTGAAGGGTTTTTTACCAATATCTAGTGAAATTCCATTTGATTACTCTGAAATAGGACTATCGTATTTATTGAAATTATCGTATATCGTATTTTATTATTCCATGAAATATCGACTACGATATTTCATGGAACCTCGCTCTATCATAATATTCTTTTATTATATCGAAATGAACATTAAACATTGATAAATCTTATAATATACCATGTGTCACCGAACTCATGCTCGTTGAAATCTACTATAGTATAAATTTGGTTAAGGTTGCCCTTATTGCAGACAGCCTTCAAAATAGGAGTCATTTTCCGTTTTAACATACACATGATTTCTTGATTCTCATTAGTTCTTAATTAAAATACATTTTATTTTTACGAATGTATTAGTCAGCTGCACCTTATCATCATCATCAGCCTATAATGTCCCACTACTGAGCACAGGCCTCCTTTTCAGGTGAAAGGCAATGGGCAGATACTCCATGCGTGCCCACTGCGGATCGGTGGAGTTAAGCTAGTGGTCAACCTACTGTTGGAGATTTCAAGCCGCCTAGAACGCCTAGCCAACTAGCTTAACGACTATCATAATTAAGTGATGCTTTACGTCCCTTCCAAGAAGCACGAAAACGCTCGATTTAAAATACCACTAGGCGGTCACCCAGTCAGCTGCACTTACTTGCAATGAATACAATATTGAAAATTTCAAAATGGAAATAAATCGTCACTAAGCTGAAATCGTTCGGTTTATCAGTTTCCCAACACCCGGGGGTGGTTAATTGTGAAAAGAAATCTTTGCTCTTTGTCAGGCTCGTGCCGCGCGAGGGGACTATTGATTTCTTTTGTTTTATGCTGATTGAGACACCTTAGCTATCCGCATCCGCGATCCCGCCACCCTCAGCTTGAACGCCTGACAAAACACTTTATTCTAAAACGAATGGGAAAAAATTCGCGATCTGAACATTATTAACGGTTATAGTTATGGGTGTCATAAAAATATTGGAAATCACAATTAGTTGATATATTTTCATACCATCATTATGTGTCTATTGTGACTCGATTTTGTGTTCAGCTAAATTTGACATGAATTCTTAACTAAGAAAATAAACTTCAAATCCTGAACGGATCCGGAATGTTATATGAGATTATAAAATTTTCGAAACTATTATGTAGACTTAGATATTTCTTTCTTCGACAAACAATCCGCAAACACATAAATCTTTGTCAAAGATACGCATCAGAATAGTGACAAGCTAGGATCAGGATGCATGCATCCGTGGTAAATTACCCATTGAATTTAGACCCAAAGTTTTAAGTGTTAAGAGTCATAATTCTAAATCAACATACAAAGCGGGTGTGGTAAGCCAATCAACATTAGTCCCTTTGATGATCGCTTCTAGGCTCATTTCTCTCGTGATTGACTGCGACTTAAGAAAAAATTAGATTGCCACCTCACCACGAGCGATAGAATCGACGATTTTTTTCGAAGACTGCACTAATGGGCGTCTGTTTTATCTCGAGCCCCTTAATGTCCTTATGCGGGCGACAATAATAAGATTTTGACACGTAAATGAAACTGATTACTTTGGTGTAGCAATCATTGGTGCAGCTGACAGATTTCGATAAGGGCTCAAAGATGTGGTATCGCAAAAAAGGAGTTCATTCTAACATCTTCATTTAAATCCATGTCTGTCTCATAATCCAAACCCCAAACAAACTTGATGATGCCTTTTGGAATTGCAAATATCTTCTTAAGGAGCTTTCAGTTTTATATTCGCTTTATAATCATAATTCAAGATGATTACTCCATCGATCACAAATCAATTTTTCAATTCCGTCTCAAGGTGTCCTCCTAGTTCAAAGAGACCCTCAAGAAGCACTTTGGAGGGCCGAGGGTGTGACGTCAGCGGCGACTTTAATTGCGCACCACTTCGTTAACGGCCGACTTGATGGCATTTTTAATGAACACCCGAATTAATGTAGTGGGCGAAATCGAAAATCGAAGTGTGGACCCGCCGAAGAGTATTCGCAATTCAAAATTTTGTTTATTTAGGATTGGTCTGTTATCTCTTCGTTTGCGGGGAGTGCGTTGATGTAGGCGGCACTTTAAATTTTCAGCTCAAAATTTGAGCTTGTTACATAATATAACAAAATCATGAACTGCTAGGTCCTACCAACACTCGTAATAAATAAACATACGTTAGTAGGTACTATTCTTTAATCTTTACTAATAAGATCAATCAGCATGACAAACACATTTTTATTGTTGTCTAATGGCCAACATGATACATCAAATAACATGCAAATCAATTAACTTTCCTAATTACAATGTTACAAAAACTCATCTGTTTTCTCATTCCGGAAAAAAAACTCGGTAGAAGAGACGGTTCAATACCAAACACTTCAAATTGAGATGAGGAGGGATTTGGAAATAAAAATTGGGAGTCGTGAAGATTGACAGGTGCGTCTTAATAAGTCCGGCGACAGATGCTTACAAACGAAATGAGAAAAGGTAAATTGCTTACTTTATACAATTTCGTCATTAGGATAAATATTTCATTTTGTTTATCAGTTTGGGAAACATCTGTTTAAGATATTTAGTAGAAAGTTCAATAAACATTGCAGCTCTATATTCTTTTCGTCCTTGATTAATTTCAGTTAACCAATAGATACTGGCAACGTAATGCAAAGAAAGCCATTCAACCCATTTCTTAAATTTTCCATTTTGCGACAGATTTTGAAAATGCAGGATGTACTTGTACTTTGTGGAAGTTTCACATGGAGAAAACGACAAAGACTCATAACTATTTCTAATTCCTTAACTTCCAATATTTTAAATTTGAAATGGCTTAATGGCTTTTTAAATCTAGAAAATTTCAGATCGTTCTGGAAAACTGCATTCGGCAGCTAGTTCATATCCATAACTTTACACACTCACACTGTCACAGAGATAAACGTTTTAATCTCAGCATACGGGCAGGGTACAGGTACCTACACAGGCTACAGACAAAAGGGGCTATCCGGTCCCCAGTCTGGGTATCTAGCCTCGCCACTTATTCCGCTGGCCTAAGCAAATTTTCGCCCGGCTCTGTTGGTTTTTCGCCGGATTCCTATTTCTTCACTTCTGATTATATTATTCCATACTTTGTATAAACAATGGGTCGCGTCTACCCCCAACCCTTCCGCACTATTGCCGTTTCGGTTCGTGTTAAGTTTGCATGTATGGAGATGGAATTTATTGCTGTTTGCGTTTTGTGCTGCTGTATAATTTTCAATGTTATTTGTTCAAGAAAATATCTGTTTGTGCTATATAATAAAGAAACTGTGATATTGTAAAAAAATATCATATTGTCATATCCAACTCTGCATTAAAGATGCATGGCAAATACCAAGAAGAAGCTAAAAGACGCATCCTTAAAACCATAAAACCTTAATTTCAACCCAAATAGCACAAACATTTGCTCAACAATACATTATAACAACCTTTTAGCATAATAAGACAGCGCCAAAAATAAGCACTCTCCGCTCAAAACGAGCATTTTATAAATATTTTTCCGTAGGAACAACCGCTGTAAAAGGTTTTTGTATACGTTGCTTTTTGGCTCCTTTTGGCTGCTAATCCAATATTGACCAGCCTGGCAGGCTATTGACTTATGTTTGTATTATAATAATTCGGGTACTCGCCTTTTATTATTCAAAATATCAATTTGCTCGACTCGCTTTCTTTTGGCCGGAGCGGCCCATTTATTTTATTATGTTTACTTAGAGATTTATAATTTAAGATTTGTTTAATAATTATGTAATTTGATAATGAAAAAAGTTTGACCCGTAGAAACAGTAGCAGAAATACTTGAGTAATAATATTATAACTAAAGTCCCCGTCATGAGAAGCTATAAATTTTGTAAACAAGTGTTCAGGAGTTCACAACATTTGGACCAACAAAAAAAATGAATTTGTTTAAGATTTAATAAATTATTAAGTAACAAATATTAATTAACATATATTATTTAACAAACAACTCTTTCTTTTTACTTATTATATATTTTAGATAAATTGTATTACGCACCTTTTGACGTTTTTTTCGTGGCGAATTTATTTCCTTAGATGTACTGGCTACTGGCTCCATTATACGTAATAACAAATAAAATTAACGCAACAATTAAAGTAACAACAATAAAAAAGTGATAACGAAACAATAACAAAATTAACAATAACAACCAGATCCGCGATATATGCAAAGCAATGAAACAAACTCGTACGCATTCGAAACTCGAATGACGCGTTTATTTCAAAATGGCGTCCCGATAGTTTACAATCCCTGCGACGGACGCGTTCCGGTACCAAGAAACACAAACGATAGCGCTTTGCGTCGTTAAAATATGATCCGACTAAATTAAATAGGTTGTTACTTTCATATAACCCGTCTATATTTCATGTCGATTGAATATGGTCAATTTATTATTATCTCGCAGTATAAAATGTTTACTTAGTAAAAGATGTTTGTTTACATAATTTATAGCTTCTCATGACGGGGACTTTAAAACTTTCTTCTCTTCTCAGGTTGTCCCAGAAAATATATAGAAATGACCACCTCCATGCAACTGTTCGATTTAATCCACTGGTGACACCTGTGTATCATATTTTTTTTCAAATGTGTAAAGATATACTTATGAATAGTCAGAGTCCCCTAATTCTTTAAATTTAATAAACGAGAGGGAAGTTACACCATCCGTTCCGAACAAAGAGCGAGTTGCGGTATCTAAATGTTAATCTTTGGTCAGTCGCGCAAAAATTATGTTTTTCGGACACGGCCGAAACTTACTGGGCTGGAAACGAACACAATCTAACCGGGTTTCATTAAATTTACCCCAGAAAGTCACATTACCTTACATCATATATTTAACTACACTCCAACGCATTCAGATTGCATAAAAAGAAATATAGCAATTAATGACTAAAAGAAAGACAGCGCATTTCCAAAACACTTTTAACGTCTCTCAAAAATCTTATTACCTCTGTCTTAATGCAGAAAACGCTTGAAAGGCTTCATTTTATTTCGCGTCAATTTCCACAAAGCGAAATGACTTCAATTTGAATATGTAATGGTGGCTTAAGATAATCGGCCCTGGCTTACACTAATAAAGGCGCTCCAACTTTAAAACGAGAATCGTATCAAAAGAATCGAACAATCGTTCGATTCGATTCAGGGGGTGGTATAATTTATTCGAGTGTGGACCTCCATTTTGCGGCGGGGCGTTCGCCGCTATCGCACTCCGGAAGACGCTTTAAGACATTGATGCTGATTCTTTTTTTATTATGCTCCCCTGGTTCCTTAAAGACGCTAATATAAAGCCATATATAAATAAGCTGCGCCTTTGTGAGCATTCCTCGATTTTCAGTACAGACAGGATACCGAACGACCCCTCCCCGACGGAAAACAATCTAAATTACATTTTCACGCAACTTCAAATGTCTTATTAATTACGTACGACTTTTCAATGCAATAAATTTTCTTTTAACGCTTCCTGCTCTAAATCAGCTTAATACACAACGCTGACTTTGCATACTGATCACTCAATTGTATTGTGAGATAAATTTGGTTTTTTCTTTGAACTTGCTGGAGGGAATAATTAACGTCTCAGAATTAAGTCTAATTTATTTCTTGTGTAAGTCTATGAATATGTATAAAGGACTGCACTTGTAATAATAAAAACAAATAAGAGCAGACTCAAGCATTTACTTGTAAGTACAGTCTGTAGGTAAAGTTCAAATAGCCCTTTTTTTATACAACTAAGTCGGTAAACAAGCATAGGGCCCGCCTGATGGTAAGCGGTTACCGTAGCCATATGGACGCTTGCAACACAAGAAGCATCGCTCACGCGTTACCGACCTTCCCCCCTCCCCTATGAGCTCTGGCGACCTTAGTCACGCGCAGGGACACAACTTTACACAAAATAAAGTTATTTGGCTGCGGTATTCTGTAAGGTGGAGGTACTTCCCCAGTCGAGCTGCTCTTTGAGCGAATAAACGCTATGCTCTACCTCTCTAGCCTTCCACATTGATAAAGAATTACTGGACATTAACGTCTAAAGTAATCATGTCAAAACTAAAATAGAGCAAATAAATAGCCCAAATCCATACAATATATTTAAAAATCCAGAAACACCCTTCTCAATACCAGGTAGGCATGATTTAGAGGTGTCTTTAGACAGCTCGCGATACGGTTTTCATCACCTTTGGAATGACCTCACATCCCTCAAGCTACGCTAGATAATAAGGGGGCTGTAAGGGGATAGTGTCGCTTATTCCCCAAGGATTTGTCAAACAAATGCCTCGCCGTGTATCGGAAAAAATCGCCGTCTCACTAGTGGCCGTTAAGGCTATTTATGGGTGATTTTCGGAAGCTTTTTTTATTAATAAAACGTATATTATGCGCGCAAGTGCGTTTTATTTCGCGTCCTTTCCATTCTTCGCGGATATTATCGTCCGTCTTCGGACATCTAATAATATTGATTCACAGTGGGAATGGATATTGTTTTTTATTCATATCTTTACATATTACATAAAAGGGTCTGGAGATTCCTTTTATATGAAGGGTGTAGAAATCGACATCTCTTTAAAAATATGTGTATTATTTAAATTCATTATAATAACATATACTTACAGCTTTGTATTTCTAGATTCACAATCCAAATGAATATTATTGTTTTCAATTTTGAGGAAAACACGGTATTTTCAGCATCAGAATGCTCAGGTATCGATATAAACGTGTTTACCCCACCCGACAAAGTAGTTATGCAAACACACATGATATTGATACGGGAACTTTGTGACAGACAGAAGAAAAACAAAAGTCACATTTATATAAAATACATGTCGGAATCGAAGGTATTTTGACGTAAGCAATGGATGATAAAGCAAGCTTTTAGTTCAGATAAACTTTATTCACGTCTTTATTTAAGGTTTCATCGTGATTTAGTCAATGTTGGTAAGCTTTTAATACACGGACAATACAATCAGTTAAAAAAAAGAGATAGATGAAGACCACATGGAAGAACTTCTCAGTCTGGCCCTCTTGTCCATAGAACATTAATACTCACGAGCTCTTGTCAGAGTGGTCGTTGTTGCAATAGATGGTGTACCTACCTACATGGTATGTATTTCAACATGGAAGATATCAAACATGGATGTATAATAACTGAGAGACGGCAGCTAGATGGTACACTCAAATAGAATATTGAGTATTCAAGCAACTGTTAATGTGTTTCTAGATATATCAATGGTTCCTCTAGCAAGGAAGAAGTTTTTAGGAAAAGCTTATTGCTGTCTAGAGCGATATTATTTTTATATTATAACATCTAGAAAAAATAAACTTTATAGTTATAAATCAAAGAAACAATAATTATGAGTATCCCCAGAATACCTTGGTAGAAGAACCAGTAACTGATTTAAACATAATAGATAAGATCAAATCGTATGACTGTCATCCCTAGCGCGGCCATCTTGAAAGGATGATAGTGGATCCCAATACAAAAAGAGCCTTTCTGGTCGAGACGTCTGTGGCGAGATGAGATGTGGTGTGGCGGAGACAGACCTGAACCAGCTTCAAACCAGTAGATGTAAAAAACAACGCAAGGTCGGGAGATATGGTAAAATGCCACATCCGAGGCCAAGACACATTAGATCAGTGAGGGAAAGAGAAAATAATCAACATAAGATATCGAAATAATTCGTAAGCTGAATAAAATTTTAAGAAGTTATAAACAATTTTGATTAAAAGTAAACTTCCCATTGAATTTCTAATTCCCGCAATCACTGTTAATTGTCGGGAGTAAAATCATTAATTCCAAACCGAATAACGCATTAAAAGTAACAGCTTGCGCGCGGGTTGAGCTCTGAAGGGTTTCAGAATTACACCACAGATACAATAGTTACAACCAGTTGCTTCGGCATTAAACTTTGCAATTCGCATCAAAATTTAAGCATGCTGTAGGTATGTACTCCAAATTGTTTCCTAGATTTTGTGAAATACCTTAACTTTTAGGTGCCTTAAATTTTTAGCTGCATCGCTTTTTCGGACTACTTGTGAGCATATCCAAATAATAAAAAAAATGTCATCAAAAATCTTAAGATATTTGTATTAGAGTATAAATTAGCATAACATTATTTCCTTAACAATTCTTCCAAATCAAGCTAGAAGGAGACCAATAAAAATGAAGGTCTAATTTCGCAAACCTAAAAGGTAACATCTTAATAACAATATAACGGCTTAATCTCGCCCTCCGAAAATAGCAATACTAATTCAGAAGGCAGACCTCGTACCCATATTCTTATAAATTAATTACTTGTAATCTACTCATGAAACGGGTCTTACTGAAATGAAGTTACAACGTGGCGTAAAGCCGACGGGCTCAAGGGTTCCGTAACAACTTAATGTCCCATCGAGAGAACAAGTCTGAATTAGAAATGAACCCTGTCTAAGTAGCTGGTTAATAAGATACACATGTCGCGTTTACTTTGTTTAAATGTCTTGTTACATTCTTCTGTTCTGTTTCGTCAAGTTATTGTGTGGTCTTTGATGACTTTTTTTAAATGTTAGTTTGAACGAATGTCTCTCTCATGCATCATGCAACATTGTTTAAAGAAAGAGATGGTATAGATAAAGAACTTTTAGACAATCAAACAACATAGTGCTATCACTTAATTCCCAATACTGAAGCATAATAGATATATTATGGTAAACTCAAGCAAATTAGACCTAATCAAATTGTTCTATGAACACTGCAGTACAAATACACCATGCAAATTATATCATACGTAGCTCTGTTTGTCTTTGCTCCAATAACAATCGCTTCCATCTTAATATATGTAGGTACATACAGCACAATTAATTTGGACATGTTTTGACATTCTGGACAAGAATAGGTGTAAGAAATAGCATCTAAACAATGATCGGTATTATTTTTAGTGTCTTAGATCTCATAAGCATTATTTTCTTCAAAAGAGTTGGAAGGATTGTGTGAAATATATTAGTTAGAAATGCTCATATGACGGATAGAACAGGGCAGGCAGATAATGATGATGAAGCTTCATTGAAAGTGACCGATAAATTATTAATTCTACAGACCACGATAAATTTATCAGTATTGTGACATAATACCGCTGTATACATAATGTCTGTGGCTGTATATAACCATTTTGCCATAGACCATTGTCATTGCTGAATGAGTAGCACCACGATTACATTGTATAAAGCATTTTTAATTTCTCGCTGCCATGTAGCTCATCTGAATGCCCGAGGGGAGGTGTCCCCATGATCGCGTCTTATCCACTACGCAAACATTCTTCACAAGGGTTTCTATTCACTCTAGAGGTTATCTTTTATTATTTCTCTCGACATCCTCTTTTTATTGCCACTCATATTGACTTTTTTACGGCGCGAGAATAAATACATTTTGATTTTCGCTCGCGTAGACTCTTTTATGCAGTTCGTCAGACGAATTAGTACGCTTGAGGTGTCGTAAAAATGCCTTCTTTAAATTTTTTGTGGAATGTGATGGAGTGGAAGGGCTGTAATGTTAATACTGTGTTTGGATATTTCTGTGCAAGTAATTGTGGTGAGGAAGTGTGAGAAGCATGATGACCATGATAACATGGTCCCAGCTAGCGTTTCTACTGTGTGGATGTGATCACTTTTTCTGGTTGATAATGCGGTCAAAGACAAAAAAAATATGGTCGTCAGTTTTCGCATTTTTTTTTTTTATACCGCCTGATGGTAAGCGGTTACCGTAGCCTATGGACGCTTGCAATACCAGGGGCGTCACTCGCGCGTTGCCGACCCTGCAGAAATCTCTTCACACCCTTTTTGAAGAACCCCATGCTGTACTCCATTGGGAAAACTACGGCAGGGATCTCATTCCACAATCTAAGTACAATCTAATAAAGAATTACATATGAAGGCATCTGGCAAATATTATTATATAATATCTAAAACTTGCTTGTTATAAGTTGAACTTTCCTTAGCTTTTCTTCTTTCAAGTACTTATCACAAATACACGGAATAAAAATTATTCGAGTAAAGCTGTTAAACAAACACTACAGAGGGATTGGGAAGTTCCTTCGTGGGGTAAGTAAAAACAAAGATAAATCCAACTTAAGGTTTCGCAAGTGCGTATCTAGTAAGATTTGTAGGTGTTATTGAGGCAGCGGGTTTCTTGATTCCAGCTAATTATTTGGAGTAAATGTTGCGTGAATATTTATTATTCGTAGAGTACGAAATTCTGAAGTTTTAATTTTGGTACAAAATAATTTCAGTGATGATTTATACACGGTGACTTTTCAATTGTTTTTTCGCTAGAGCAAACGTTGTTCAGACCATGGTCTACTGACATTCTATAACATCAAATGAAAAAAATACGTCATTGGTTTTTGAAAAAACACAAAATATATTTAAAAAAGTCGGGATTATCGTTACGTTACTCCTTACAACCCAGACACCGCGCTTGCACTTCAAAGTAGTTGTAGCACGGCGGCATGCCAGTTTTGTAGCAGTTGTGGGAATCCGCGGCTTCCTGACTTTTTCTAATTTTCTTGTTTTGTGTTTTTTTTTAAAACCAATGACGTTTTTTTTTTCATTTGTTATTATAGAATGTCTATATAATAATAATAATATATAATAGACCATGGTCTGAACAACGTTTGTTCTAGCGAAAAAACGATTAAAAAGTTACCGTGTATAGTTTTCTGTAACAAAGTGTTTTTTTTTTTTCAATGATTTGCATATTATACCATAATATTTAAGATTCTTTGAATTATGTAATGAAATAAAATTACAAACCAAAGGCAACAACATTGTTACCCAAGTATTTTCAAATTAACGTATACCTTACCCAATTCCCGTTTTCAAATCGTACGACGTTCCGTATCCCACGGGAACGATTAAACATGTAAAAGTACCAGGATAACAAAGTATCTGAGAGTCTTCGGAAAAAGCTGTAGCCATTTAGCACGTAGCAAGGAATTGCCGAACACGTTTGCAGGAATTAACGACCCGGTGAAGTAAATGTCGTCTTTCGTCTGCTGAAACGATAAAGATTGCATGTATGTAGGTATGTATTGCTTTGTTATCTTTGGTGAGGTTTCATTAAGATACTCAAATAGTTTTGTATTAGGAAAGTTTAAGGTTTCTTCGCGTTCGTTAGTATTTTACTCATATAAATACTGCTTACCAATGCATGGTTATAAAAAAGATGAGCAAATCTATACTTAAAAAAAAATAAGTTAATAAACTAGGTACTAACTTTCTTTATATCTATAACTAATAAAAAAGGAATGGTCCTTTCGTGTAAAAATACCAAGTATTTTATAAACTTTAGTATTAGAAAAAAGTAATTTAAAAAAAAACGACTTCTAAATACACTAAAAAATATGAAGTAACTCTAATCTGACACAGAGTTGAAGTCAGCGAAACATTTTCAATGGAATACGTCGTGCTCTCTCGCTGACTCTCGTTTTTAGGGTTCCGTAGCCAAATGGCAAAAAACGGAACCCTTATAGATTCGTCATGTCTGTCTGTCCGTGTATGTCACAGCCATTTATTTCCGAAACTATAAGAACTATAATGTTGAAACTTGGTAAGTAGATGTATTCTGTGAACCGCATTAAGATTTTTACACAAAAATAGAAAAAAAACAATAAATTTTGGGGGTTCCCCATACTTAGAACTGAAACTAAATTTTTTTTTTTTCATCAAACCCATAAGTGTGGGGTGTCTATGGATAGGTCTTCAAAAATGATATTGAGGTTTCTAATATCATTTTTTTCTAAACTGAATAGTTTGCGCGAGAGACACTTCCAAAGTGGTAAAATGTGTGTCCCCCCCCCTGTAACTTCTAAAATAAGAGAATGATAAATCTATAAAAAATATATGATGTACATTACGGTGCAAACTTCCACTGAAAATTGGTTTGAACGAGATCTAGTAAGTAGTTTTTTTTTAATAGGTCATAAATTGAAATTAATATCAAATACCCAGGTCTATACTACCATTTACTTATATACCTACAGGTTTGTACGGAACCCTCGGTGCGCGAGTCTGACTCGCACTTGGCCGGTTTTTTTTGTATTTTTTATGTTCAATCATGTGGTGTGACAAAAAAGTATTATGTATCTACCTATCTAATTATAGATATTATATTTTAAATACGAATGTTTGATTTTGCTAACATGCAAATAATCATATTAATCTTAAGAAGAAAATCACAGACTCTACATTATATTTATTTTTATAGATGACGCCATAGTGAATCGATAAATTCATGGAGTAGCTCTTCGGTTAGTTTCCTATAAAACACATAAAACAATAATGAATCGAATAATTGGACTGTTTTACAAAAAAACTTAACCGACTTTAAAGTACACTAAGGAGTAATGAAGTCCTGATCTGATGACAATGGGACCAAACGGGAAGTGTACCCTTCCATCCAAAAAAATAATTTTCCAAATCCGGAGTTATGAGGTAACAAACATAACAAAAAAAAAAGAAACAACTATAAAATACCTCCTCCTTTTTTTAAGTCGGTTGAAAAGTGATAGAAAATAACGATACCATCACTGAATCTCATTTTATAAGTGTTTTGAATAGTAAACTTGTCATTTATTACAAGGGAATAACCAGTAAAAACACTAATGTCCCCGCTGAGAATGATTTGATGGCACTTATAATGACACTTTTAATTATTTTAATCACTCTTTCGGAACTAAAGTCGTTAATACATTAAAAATAAGTAATTATGGTTGTAAGTTTCACATTACTCTTTCTTGGTAAGAGAGGTTATTTTTTATCCTTATATACAGGTATTTTTTTAGGGTGTAACTATCTACTAACAAACTTTTAATTCCACTGTTTTTTTTTACAAGACTAGGTTATCAAGCGTACTGCCACGCCTGATGGTAAGTGATTACCGCAGCCATATGGACGCTTGCAACACATTGGGCATCACTACGCGTTACCGACCTTTCCCCCTCCCCTATTAGCTCTGGCGACCTTACTCACGCGCAGGAACAAAACTTTACACAACATAAAGTTATTTGGCTGCGGTATTCTGTAAGGTCTAAGGTACTTCCCCGGTCGAGCTGCTCTTTGAGCGAATAAACGCTACGCTCTACCTCTCATTCAGTAGTAGTGCAATAGCATAGTGCAATTTTTCAGTATGCTCATACTAAAGAATAGATAGTTTAGTACTCTAATAATGCTTTTTCACCTAAATAGCAATTTTCTTTTCAATTATAAAAAATATCTTTCCGTAACTTAATAAAACTACGCACACTTTAAATAAAAATATGCTGTTATTTTTAAATAAATCAAACAAATATTTTTAAATAAAACCAATCATTTATCTCTTCCTTTCAGTCCAGATAAATACTACAGTTAACTTATGCGTCTGATAACTCCGCCGCGCCCGCCCAAACTTCTTACGCGTTCTTATTACAACAATAATTGTCAAATGCTACGCTCTCATCCGACTTTTAATTGATCCTGGAGGGCGACTGCAGATAAAACTCGGATATCTAAACTTTCTCTATTACAGTTTAAGAAAACCGCGGCGTCGTTTTGTTTGGCCGATAACAATTTTCATTGCGTACCGGGGTGTAACGTGACGTGTAATGGCAGAATTACTTTGAAATTATTGTTGTGGAAGGAATTATTAATATTTTATGTTTATCTTGTTGTTTTAATAACAAATTTATTGAAGGAAAAATTACTGCGAATTACTAATTTGAATACAATGTAACTATAATTACTAGCTGTTATTATATACAATTTTATAAAAAAAAAACTAGTACATTAAGGTGTATAAATAATATTCTAGTCGGTGGTTTTTTTCTTAAATGTCTCTTTTCAATAATTGTTCTTCCTTTAGTATTTTTGCACCTTACTTTAACCGGCGCCGTATTAACAATAAAACGTTTAGTGTAACCGTGTAACAACAAACTTCCATATTTTATTATGATCGTTATCGTAAACGGGGGCCGGAAAGACCGGAATTTTCGCAGTTTAAAAGTTGCACGTCTTTCCACCCCACAACCCGTCTACGCGGTTTCATTATAGAAATTATACTAAAACTTCCCAGAAAATCCTTACTAATATTATAAAACTGTGAGTCTTTTTGTGTGTCTGTCTTTAAGTAAGAGGAACTTTGATGAAAATTTACAAAGTCAATATATCCGTATATATAGTCACTATAGACCATAGGATAAAATTCGTGGGAACACGAACAGTACCTAAATCTAAATCAAATCTTTGTATAACTAGCAGCCAGCCTGCTAGACCTTGCCGTTAGACGGTAGCAGCTGCAGACTCGAGGTTTTTTTTTATAATAAAGATTGTATATAATAAATACATTTTATTATTATTATAATATTATATTATTCTATTTAATTTTGATTTAAATAAATTTAGTTATTAAGCATTGTTACAAGTTTAGTTATGTGGAATGTCACAATATTTATAATAGCAGTATTTTTAATCATTAATTATTCCCAATTACTATATAAATTGCTATCTGCTGCTATTGATAAGGTGATCCTAATCAATTAAAAAAATGCCTTCTGAGAATTTATGAAAAATGTCTATTAGGTTAAAATGCAACTGCGTCGTATTGTGTGTGACAAACACGCTCAGCTCTTGTCTTTTAGATATATACCTAGCAATTAGTTAGAAAATAATGTATCCAAACGTCGTCAGTAGTCACAAACAGTTCCTGGCACCCCTTACAGCTGTTTTTCGATGTAAACACATAAATCCGCAGGGAACTCCTTTTAATTGTCTAACTCGCTTCCAATGCCTTACCTAACAATTAGTTTTGTTATTTATTTGTTATTCTCTATCGGGAGATTTACAAGGTCTTCAGTAACATTGGCAATTATTGACTTGTAATCAAAAGGCACAGAAATATGTGTAAGAAAATCTTGATAATAATATTATCTGCTTGGTCAGTAGTAGGTATATGTAAAATATATGCACGTATGACTTCATAGGAGCCTCATAAAATTATCAAGGGATCCCCTTACAGGAATTGGAAACCAATTAAAAGAATAGCAGAGCAAAATTGCTACGACCGTACAGGACTAATCGTTTCCTATTGTTCTTGGAACCACTATCTGGCGGGCTTTTGTCACGCAATGCCAACCCTGCGCAGTACACTAAAAACTGGACGATTAATAAAACAGGGGTACTGCAAACAGAGAACGGACCTGCGGACCGGACCAATCATTTAACTGACTAAAAAATTAAGTTGCTTGAAAATTTGCACTTAAAAGGGAAATTTCAAAAGAGCTAGTCTATTTCGCCGACTGAAAGGCGGAGTGCCTTTCGTTTTCCGAGATAGTGGAACTACAAAACGCAAACGTTGACCGAACGTTCGGCGTGAACGTGACAATGACGGCTAAGCCTCACCACGCAAGGAACGTTTTACTCCTTTTATGTCCGCAGCATTCGGCACACACGGCCGCTTTCTGACGACGTTATTTTTTAATCAAATATATCCGTGGAGCGGGTGACGGACGATAGGGTCGCAGCGACAATGAAAAACTAAAAGGAAAAAGAAGCGCTCTTTTAAGCAAATAGAGGCGAGACCAAGTTGATTGGTTTTGTTAGCGAGCCTGTTGATTGGCGCGGGCGTAAACAATGCGCTTTCCAATGTTTAAGTTAGAAACGACAATTGAGACTTCTTTTAAAGCAAATAGTAACGAGACATGTTGATTGCTTTTAGTGAACTGGTCGTTTGACGCGAAAGTAACCAATAGCGGCAATGTTTGAGTTGAAAACAACTCAGTCCTGAGTCAATGGTGTATTTTCAGTGTGGGTTTTTGGTAAGCTACATTTTATTTGGCATGGTCAATGATACTTGAAAGGTTTTTTGACGAGAGATTAAATATTGGATCGAGTCTCACTGCTAAAAACGACACGAAATGGGACGTCGATGTCAGAAAATATTATATATGCGCATAAAGTATATGAACCACGTAAAATGTAACAAAAAAAAGTAATAAGAAGCAATGGCAAAACAATTCTTCCTATTCAGCTCACCTTCTTACCATATCTTAGGTTTAAAGAAAAAACAGAAACGTGTAAATTCCAAAAGTTCATAAATTCCCCTAACATTATTCACGGCGAGTAACCAGCCGGTTATAAATCAGGACTCCTCAGGCCTGAGCCGCTATCAGCCCGTCCATTAGTGACCTCACCCGGGTGAAGTGCCAAACTGTTTGTTTTTTGGAAATTACTTGAGTATACCTGTAATCTTTGAGTCAGCCTTAGGTATTATCCTTCGGCTTATTAATTTTAGGTTCGAAAATATGTGTTTTCTAGATGTTTTTAGGGTTCTCTTACATCTCTGCTACTACCACTACTGTTATTCTTATATATTTGTATGTCAGTATATGTCAGTATGACGCTGTGTATGGACTGTATGCACTAGGATTATAGGACATGGAATATGTCGCTGTCAAAACTACATTGGCAAAGGAGTGCGATTAGTATTAAAGTATCGGCTTCTCTAAGTGATTTTCTTGTAGTCCAGGCCGCCGACAAGTGCTAGCCATAGTAATAATAATAAATATTTGAATACTATTACAGTATCCAGTGAAACTAAGAAGTTGTGTGTACAACTGACGTGACCTATTCAGTTGGCAATCAACACCACAACACAATTGGTCACCGGTAGATTCAAGCTCTCTATTTCGGCTCGACTCCTTTGCCAATGGATAGAGAAAAATACAAGTTATCTTCTCTAATCACGCTATAGGAAATTGCAGGAAGAAAAACGATCTATTTCCCGGGAGAACAACCCACACCATCTAATCCTCAGTGAATTTGTATTTTACCATTTTCTCAGCCATTATTAACCTTCTCAATTTAAAAGTCCAACTAATAAAATTATAATTGAAAATATTTTAAAAAGGCACTTGTTAATAGTCTGAGGTTTATAGTAACTATTGAACTTCTATCCAAACATAAGTCCAGTTTTGAGTTGAGATTAAAACAATATTATTATAAGTGAATTCTGGATCTGAACAATTGAATATGATAACGATTACAAAATGCGTGCCTTTTTTTGTAAAATAAATTAACATTCCATGTATTGTCCACAAATGAAAACATTTTCGGGAAATTAATAGGGGCTTAAATATTAGCCGTAGATTATTTTTGTATCAAAATTATACACACTCGAGTGCGTGGGCAGACTTGAATAAATTTTATAAAGCGGCCCGAGAATTTGGGACACTCATTACCGCGTATTTATGTGAGGAGATAAAAATATTAGGGACACGTTTAATCGAAAACGGATGAACAGGGAGTGTGGGACAGCCCTAAACTTTGTGTAGCTATTTTTGTAAAATTCAATTATTAAAAAATTGGGATTGTTGAAATTACTATGTTTGCCACAGTTTATATAAATAAATCACGATTTTTATAACATTACTAACTTCGTGTAAATTGCTAAATCATATTTGACACGAAATTAGTAAATAAAATCTAGAAATAAGATATCAATATAATATTATAATATCATATCATAATATTATAATAATAAAACAAACCCCTTATTTTTCTAGCTTTTTTAATCATATCTCTGGCATAAAAAAAAATTATGAATACAAAATCAAAGTGGCATTTATCATAACAAACACAAAGTGAGGCTGGTGTTTGGGACAGTTTTAAACGCCTAAATTAATTTCCCCTGATTTCCTTTAAGAAGTTGTAACTCGCCAAGTGGGGATAATGCGATGATATATAAAAAAAGGTCCCACAGAGCCAGGGCCCCTAATAAATTATGCCCCGATAACAATGGGATTTTTTCGCTCGGCCCTTTGTTGCAAGTTTTGATATCACCTGAACGTGAAAATATTTATAAGTACTTGTAGTGATATTAAAATTATTTTGCACTGTAAATAATTGCAATAATAACGTACAATTATGATTCTATTTAATAGCGACTTTATATCGCTTTACCACTAATTCGACACGTATTATTAAAATATGTAATGGTCATATCTAAAGATACCCATAGAATACTAAAAGTACCTACTTTTAATAACGTGCAGATTGTAAAATAGTAAATTTAGGGAGGTATTATTTCTTCACAGATCGTTATGATTCGCATTTTATTTTAAAATAATGGTAATAGCCATTGATCCGTGAAAGTGAATATGACAAACAGAAATGGTAAAGTAGCCACTTCCTTAAATATATCGCTTGAGCACTTTTTGTCCCAAACTATAAAAAATAAAGCCCTAATATCGTTAAATGTTCCTTTGGGGAGTGACTGGCCAAACGCGGAAAATTCACGAATTCTTAGGGATGTCGATTTGGGATGTAATTTAAGAAGTTACGTACCTACCAAAACTTTATAAAAAAACCTTTGCTAAAATTATGATCAATAATAAAGTCACAAAAAGAAAATTTACGCCTCCTTTTATTTGTAATAAAAATAATGTATAAGACTTTCAATAGGTATTTTAAGGTGTTCAAAAAAGATATTTAAGGAGTCGCTTAAAATGATATTTAAAAGAAACATGAAGTAAACATATAGATTTTGTAATATGAATAAAGCAAGCATCCGTTTCAATTTGTTGCCTAGCGTAGTACTGTGTACTGTGCTGTGCAAAATATTTATCCTTTTTTTACACACTCAAAGTGTACTTATATTTCCTATAACGTATTATACACAAATTATCATAATACTACTACTATTAGGGCTAAACTAAAATTACTAAAGATTATAACATTATTTTGTAAAAGAAACAATTATAATTTTTGAAAAACTTTACTACTGCCAACCCTAGTCAATCGAGTGGGCAACTGCGGACAATTTATATAGCAATAATCCGCGCGGACATTACGGGCGAAGTCGTGCCGAATGCCGATATTATCGGAGGTGGAGGTAAAAAGCGTTGCTAGTTTGAGGACAAAAAACGAGCGCTCATTTATCCGCCAGCCGGCACATCGTGGCGACAGCATCTCTAGGGCACCCCTCGAATCACTATAGATTGCGTCCGTTACTCCACGGCTTGATGCGGTTTCGATTAATTTTGTTCAGCAACTATTTATTTGGGAACATCTTACGTTGCAAAAAGAGCAAACGATTAGTTATCAAGATAGACCAAAACTATCTCAAGATAGATAGATTTTATGATAACTGCTTTTCATCAAGCGGTCCGTATGCTTGTAAAAGTACCAACTATTACAACTTTTTTTAGGTACAATATTACCTAAAATTTAACTATGTAACCTTTTTTGGAATAAAATCTAAAATCTCACTTCTAACTATTATGAGCAGAGTCAATGAAGAAGAGAACTGAAAGAATGATTACGGCTGAGACGCAATGAAAAGAATTTAAAATACTGAGCCAAAGGATTAGATTAGACACGCTATGAAATCTTATTCAAATTCAAAAACATTGATTAAAATAGACCTTTGCAGGCACTCAAGAATAGTCTGACTCTAAATTGGCCCATACCTGAGCCAAAAAAAGACATGCGTGGCGAGACAGGAGACCCTCATGAAAATGCAGCCGTTTTGTATAGATTTATTTATTATTTCTAACTGTAAAATGTTGCATGTGTGCGGAAAAGTTTTGCAAAAAACTACAAAGCAAAATGACAATAAATAATTCTGGTTCTGATTAAAATATATGACTTCCATACTCAGTTTAGTGATTGAGTAGATTTTGTAAAGGATATTGTACACAATCGTTTCATTCAAGGAATTTTATACATTCACTGCGTTTTATTTGGCATCGGAGAAACGTAAACATATCAAACGTAGCATTGTGATGTAATTGAAAAATCGGCGTAGCAGCGGAGCACTATCCATTATTCAGTTGACAATCACGTCAGTATTCCGAAAAACGACGTGAAAAACATCCACTGTTGTTTCACGACGATCTAACGTATAAAAAATTCAGTGACTTAATCGCAACTGCGGCCAAACAAACGTGAATTCGATTGCTAAAGTAAACGATCTACAAATAGTTGGCAATTTGTTAAATTCTTATTTTGAATTCAAATTGGCGGTATTTATTGGTAAGTGGAATTAAAGGGCGTTTAATCAAGCAAACAAAAATAATTTAAACTGAGAATTAACGTTTTTTATCAACTTTAAAAAAGGAGAGTCTGTGCTTAGGTAAAAGGTAGCTTCCTCATTTTTAACAAATAAGAATACAGCGTGTGATACAGTGAGATTTTTGTATACTTTCTGTTCTATATTTAAACTGCATATTTAATTTCAATGTAATTACATTATGATACATGGGTGCAAAGTTGGTTTGTAATAATCAATGCACACGCGTGTCATACGACGTTTTTCAACACACGCGAGGATAAAAACAGATTTTTATTTTTTAATTAGTTTGAAATTACCCGGGCGACATAATCGCATAAGCGACAAAGCCCATTAAATAAGATTAAAAAAAAAAAAAAAAAAACAACCACACAATGAGAAGGTCAAAAAACATGGCGCGCAAGTTTTTTTTTTTTTGACTGCGTTGAGCTGTCAAACTATTTGCCCGTTTAAATTAAGAATGATTGGTCTACGCACATATCACTTGCAGTGAGGTACAAAGTTATCATAATCGGGATTACACCTATTATAAAACTGTGCGGTAATGTAAAGTAAAAAGCACTATAGCGTAATAAGTAGTAAATTTTATTTTATTGATAAGCTATTTAAGCTAATACTATTTGAAATTAATGTAATTTATTATTTTTAATTTAATCAATATCCAATCAAATGTATAATTCCTATCCGTCTACTTGTTTACTATTGTATAAAATTATTAATTTATGTTTTCCTTGATGTAAACAATCTGTAACTGTAACTGAGCTTATTGCATGCCGTGGCAGCCATTAATTGAGGCAGCATTTAGATTTATTTTAATATTGCATGTTACTCAGGGAAATACCTAATGTATACCTTATTGGTAGTCCTAAATAAATAAAAAAAAATAAAAAATAAGCTTCATTAAGATACAAAAAACGGTGCAATAAATGTCACATTACGAGCGAGTGTGTTGAAAAAATATTAACTAAATTAGACATACTTTACATACATTGACATTAAAAATAAAATGTATGTAAAGTCCTCCTAAACTTCTTGTTGACAGCTATTTTAAGAATCTTATATGTCGTCAAATTAAGTTCACTAAACTTCTGCTCGGTTCATCTTCCTAGTTAAGTTAATCAAGTCTAGCATTCTCTGCAAAACTTAATTTAACTTCGTCCAGACCTTCCAAATTTAAAAAAGGCTTCATATTTTCTTCCCACTGTTACTTATAAATTGTTTTTCTTCTATAACAGCATATGCGGGTGTGCATCCCTTCAGTTAATGCGCTAAGGGGGAGTTTCAGCTGACTCATCAAAACAATAAACAAAGTATCGGGGAGGTATTTTATTATGTTATTATGCACGCTGCCCTATGATTTACGCTGCATAAATTGATGCAGGCCGGTTGAAAGGAATTTGTCGATTTTTGGCAAAAATATTAGGACTTTTTTATGGTCTTTCGTTTGGCCATCGGCTTTGTCTAGGAAAACTTACAATATAAAGTAACAGATAATTTTGTTTCAAAAATGCCGTTGTCATTTTATATACATTAAAATTTTAAATATAGAAAAATTATCAACCTTAAAGAATATGTAGAATAAATTATTTAATATTAATAACTTTTTTTGGGAATCTCATGTTCTGCTTACAAACTTATTGCTGTTTTACAAGTTGACAAATAATCAATATTAGGAACCCAGACATTTATAGTAAACAGAAACCTGAAAATATATTGGAAATTTTTTATTTTTTTAAACAACTTTAAAACAGTAGTTACAAGTATTTTTGCAAGTGTAGCCAACGATTATCAATCAAGAGGAATTTCCCGGTACAAATTTATCACGAGCTTCTTATTGTGGCGCCGGATAACACAATATCCACCGGATATCCGGAGGGGAGCTCAACATCATATTTTTATCATCATTATGTCAAGAAAAAATGAGGAAATCATAACAAGGATCTTGGGAAATCCAGTTAGGTTAGGCCGCTGCCTACAGCGGGGCATGCGCCTCTAACGGATAAAAAGTAGATTATAGTGTTTTGAATAAGGCCTCAGCAATACTTATTACATGTATACAATAATTATTATATACAATACTGTCCAACCAACACGTAACTGTTATTTTTTTCAATAAGTACTCGCAAGTAGTTATCGTTGAATAGTTTTTATCTTATCTAATCTTTTTACCTTCATTTTTAGGGTTCCGTATCTCAAAAGAACAGAAAACGGAACCTTATGGTATCACTTTACTACAGGGTACTTCCCGTTGACCTAAAATCATGAATTAAGAGAGGTAGAGCATAGCGTTTATTCGCTCAAAGAGCAGCTCGACTGGGGAAGTACCTCCACCTTACAGAATACCGCAGCCAAATAACTTTATGTTGTGTAAAGTTGTGTTCCTGCGCGTGAGTAAGGTTGCCAGAGCTCATAGGGGAGGGGGGATAGGTCGATAACGCGTGAGCAATGCTTCGTGTGTTGCAAGCGTCTATATGGCTACGGTAACCGCTTACCGTCAGGCGGGCCGTATGCTTGATTATCGACTAAGTTGTATAAAAAAAAAAAAAAATTAAGCAAGAAGCAAGGGCATGTAGCACAAGTAAGGGGAGAAATCCGAAAACCGTAAACACATAAAAAATAACATAAGATCGGAAAGGTGAAAATCTTCAAGACTCGATTCCCGTGATGAAGAACTATTTACAAGTCTGTACAGAACATTCGGTGCACGAGACCGACTCGCACTTGGCTGGTTTTTATAACATTTACTAATTACATATAAAGGGCTAAAGTGACCATTTTGCGTTTGAGTTATGCCATGTCCCCCAACTACGCAGCAAAATCTATCGTTCTAAAATACTACTACTATTGAATATTCTGTGAAAATACTTAAAAATCTTCCAAATATTCTTCTCTTGATCAATAACTGAATGATGACGTTGCGTTTTGCGTAAAAGTACCACGGAACGGCCGAACTCTATGGGCATACATGGTCAGTCATACATGCAAGGTTTCTTAATATTTAAAAAACTATGTTGTTTACACGATTCAATCAGTTTTCTAATTATAGGTACAGTTTTATGTAGTAAAAGTTGTGTGATGAAATAATTTTAATTTTCCTGCATCACATTGCAGATTTTTCTTTAATCGAGACCTATATTTGTGGAGAACGTATCCACATTATTATTTCGCTCTTGTTTTTAAGAGGGATCTCATATTATCAGTTGATTAATGATTTTATAGTCATGTAGCCTCAACTCTTGAATGAAAAACAAATTTAAACGTTCTCACATTTAGGTTCTGCAAATGTTTCCTTTAACATAGATTTTAATTTCTTTTAAAAAATATTATTTCATTGATATTAACTTCTTTCTATGTAACTGTCGTCAGCATATTGTATAATTCGGCATTTTACAAATTGCCTCGGCATTTCATGAACGCTCGCTGTTTTGCAAAATGCCGAAAGCAAATTATAATGCCTCATCATTTTGTAAAATGCCGTGTAACCTAAATGACGATTCGAACGCATTTTTGCAAAATGCCGCGGCAAATTGCAACAACAAGTTATAGTGTAGAAGCACAAACTTGGATCTAGGTATTGTTACAGTTCTAACCTAACCTAACCTAACCAAATGTATTTGGAGTGCCCCGAGTCGGTTCTGATAATAGTTTCCAATCTGATATCTGTTTAGATTAACGTTACATAATTAAAAAAAAAAAATATCGCACGTCTATTTAATTTAACCATAAATCATGATTACTCTAACATAAGACTTTTGGCGAATTGAATACGATGAAAAGCATCATCAATTTGCCTACGGCATTTTCCAAAACAGCGGGCGTTCATGAAATGCCGAGGCAACTTGTAAAATGCCGAATTATACAATATGCTGACGACATAACCATAAAGATTTTGAACCTAAAAATACAAAAAAATAGAATCACTCAAAAAAGTTCATGAAGTAAAGAGACGTAGGGACATAAATTAATACTGGCCGAAGCAGTGGTTTTTATGAATAATATCTTATTATTATTTTCCGTTGTTATTGTTTTTAAAAGTAGGTATATTTGTTGACTATTTATATACTATATATAAAAAAACTGTTACTTGTAAATCTTATACTACTAAACTTATGTTTCTTCTTCGGAAATAAAAAGAAATCACTCCGTGCAAGTTATCTGGTGCCAGAGTGTTCCATTTTCAAACCTTGTAATTGTATTTCTTCTTCTTATTTTTAATTTTGGCAACCAAGCCCAAATTAGGGCTCATTTCTTGCCAGTGTCGAGTTATATTATAGTTCCCAGTCATAATAAATCACTTCACATTATAGTCCTCAGTCAGTCACCGTCCATAAAAGTCATGTTTTATGTTTACTACAATGGTGGTCATTGTACTAAAACTCTTCACGGACATTTTGAGACAACTTGAAAAGTCACGATACACATAATTCATTTCATTTCACTTCACTGGTGCACATAGATAATCTTTATTGGGTAAAATACCACCAAAAATACACAATAAAACTCAAAATACACAAATTAATGCAATTTCCCCCCAAAAAGTCCCTTGTAATAGTATTTTTTTATTATATGTGGCCAGTTCCGTAAAAAAATAGAATGCCCCACGTTTAGTATGATAGTAAAAAGAAACGTCGATGAACTAAAATATCAACATTATGTTACTCACTTCTTATAAGTACACTTTTTTCCGTTAGATTACTCCACTTGCTACGAGCACTTGCTCGTGTAACCCTCATTACTTTTTTTTTGACCCTCCTGATGGTAAGCAGTTACCGTAGCCTATGGACGCTTGCAACACCAGGGGTATCACTCGCGCGTTGCCGACCCTGAAGAAGCCTCTTCACACCCTTCTTGAAGAACCCCACGCTGTTGTTAATTGGGAAAACCACGCCGGCGTTACTTATCCGAAGGTGGTACATTTTTATGCACTGTAAATCAAACACGTATAGGTACATAATCCATGCAATTGTAAGACACATTCTATGCAACCACCCCACTTAGTATTTAATCAATCGTCTAGAAAGTTCTACCAATCGATATTGGAATCGCCATATCGGATTACAATCCGAACAAAGACAGAAGCGTGATTTTTATAATTTTCTTCCTTCTGCGGAGGTGTTTTAAAATAAGTAGCATTATAAAGGATATTGTCTGAAAGAGGATGTCAGACTCAAGTTATGTAGGAGGGTAAATGGGCGTGGGTAAGATGGCCACGCCCAACAGCTGGGCGTGTCTGTAAGGAAATTAAAATTAATATAATGCAATGTGGATTCATGTGGATCTGTGGTATGCTGAACTGTAATGAGTAGGTTGGATGTCACAGGTAATAAAACTGTGGATGGTCCACATGAAATAATGTTAGCTGATATTTTGAATTAAGAATGTGTTTCGCAATGTATAAAGTTGAAATTGAGCCAATAACTCTTCTTTTTAATACAATCAAAGAATAGATTTGAAGTGCCAAACACATCAATAGTCGATTAGTTCACGATAACGTATCAACACTTAATTAATTCTTTATTTTCATCACAATAAAGTTGTATTACTAAGGTTTAAAATAATCACTCACTGGTACTTAATGATTTCCTAAAACGAAAATCTTAGTTAGAAACAAAACCATCTGCAATTTCTTAAATCACTGACCACCACTAGCCACTATATTATAAATAAAAAAATACATTTAATTTTAATCTACACTACCCATACCTCAAACTGTATATTAAACCCAACTAATTTAAACTGTCCTACGGTAAGTCTACGAAATGGCTACGTCGCGCTCGTAGCACTCAAGACCCAAAGGCGGGGCCTTTCATGTCGACGTCACACGAAGTTTTCCGAAAAAGCACGAAAACGGATCTAGTATAAACCAGTTTTACCTGACCTTTGCTATTAATTACCTTTCAGCGTAGTCGTCTGGATTTTATTCGCGAGCGGGACGGGAGATAGATCAAAGGAAACTGGTTGGTTTTAAAGAGTGTATGGAAACTGGGGGTTGAGACAAGGGTTTCACCAGGATATTGTTACGTAACGGCAGTTGAGTGACGACAGCGTAGGTGGAGGCACGTCCCTGCAGTGCTTGTTTGTAGGTTAATATAAACAACAACAACGTGTTTACTCTCGTAAACATCGCGCTCTTTTATGTTCTGGAACTGTGAACGAGATTTTTGGTAAGTTGTTTGATTTTTGTTTATTGTTTATTGAATAAATAAATTGTTTATTAGTTCATTGATGTGACTTTAGATGTTGAGAAAGTATTGGTTTTTATAATGAGAATATTTTTATGTTGTTTGTTTGCGATGTTCTTCTTTTAGGATAAAAAAATACTCTCATGGTTGTTTTGTATTAATTACAACCGTAATGACATTAAATTCCTAGGATATTTTTTCTTTTTTTGTTTGCACTTTATAAAAACTGTTTTTTTGCGGCAAATTATTTTATTATTAGTTTATCTCAAAAAATATTTTTAGAACTGATGAGGACCTTTTTTCACCTTGTGATGCAATGTAACATACTTTTTATAAATTTATATAATTTGGAAGGTTTAAATAAAAGTTTATGTCTACCTGTAACTCAATTGGTGTTGTTACTCAATTCACACTATAGAGATTTTTAAATCCATCTTCATCCTTAAGGTATGAATTCTTCATACATAACTTTACGACCCTTAATTTCACCGAAACTTTTTTCATACTATTCAAAAGCAACTAAATTAAGCTCTGCTTTCGGCAACAAGTACGTACCTTAATGACAAGAGAATACTGAATATGGAATGGACAAGATTTTTTAAGCTATCTACATAATTACATACATTGCGGAAAATTAAAATTCCATAACATTTTAACAATAAGCTCAAATGGTCGGCCGCATCTCGTGACAGTAGACTTTATCTTCCTAAGATATCACTTGTAAAGACCAAAGGTTGCTTTAAGTTCGCAGCATCCAAGTCCTGGAACGACATTCCACCACCAATACGCAACTTGCCACTGACGTTTAGCTTCCGCGTCAAATGCTACAACTGGCTTATCTCAAAGCAATCTAGGGCTAGTTTAGGACTTCATTACTTGTCGTTTATTACTTTTATTTTAAATTTATTTCAATCTTATATATTATCGTATAATTTAATGCAGACTCATCATTTAATGTCAGGCTAGTGCAGAATATCAGCGGTTGTGCGATATGCTTATCCACAGCCATGGCTGAGCACTAGACCTTTTTGTCTCTGCTTTTATTTATTACTTCTTTCTTTTGTTTTATTATGTTATTTTTAAGTTAGAGACACATAAACGTTCTTTTATTTATTTATTTAATTACTTAGGCTTTATTTTATAAAAACGGCCTATTGAAACACAGATTTTTTGAAGTCAGCGCAAAACTATAATTATAAATTATATTATTTGCATCTGGATGTTCCCTTCTCGGGTCCCATTATATGTATATACAAATGAAATTTAAGAAATAAGTAAGGTTGATTGTTCCTATTATATGTTATAAGACACAAAATTGAGAAAAACAAATGATTATATTAATAAAATACTACCATGTGTTTTATTAATACAATATTAATATGATTATATCAATTGTGATACAAAATAATCACGACAATCTATACACACACTGGAATATTTAAAATCTATATTATAATTAATAATATAGGCATCTAAATCTTGAGCTCCATAAGATTTTTGTTCAGCAAAACCATCTTCCTAAAGTATGACTGTACAGTCAAATACTCAAGCATAAGTATTGAATAAGCAAATCTTATTCAAAACAAACAAATCAATATCTTTGAAAAATATTCAGCTACTTTCAATATCAGTGGTGCACCCCAGTTGTTTACGTGCACCCATTGTTTACTCGTTGTTTATAAATGCGCCCCCGTCACGTGGGGTGCTTACCTACCCTTACATCTCCATGGGGGCATTCAAGATCAGGCCTTAAGATTTACATGTTAATTTTGCAACAGTTTAAGACTTTTAGGTATGTTTTATTTGAAATGATCTAAGTATTCGGGTATTTATTTTCGTAGAGTTGAATTTTCTTCTGGGAGATTTGTTGTGTAAGATACCAAACCTAGATTTATTAAATGTCATTTGTCGCTTATTGTTTCGTAAAACATAACATTGGACTGTTTATGTGCCCTCACATTTATTTTTATCTCTGTACCGCGGTTGACGGTGTCCTCACTTTTTGCTCTATCCGAAATCCAGACGCTGCAGCGTTAACTGAGATAGATAGTATTTTCTAATAGCTTTTGTTTGCGTGAGCCTTTTTTTATATTTTAATTTTAATCTTTAGGCGCCGATACCACAGATTACTTACTATATAATCCTCTGTGCAGATACCACTGCGAGCGTCTAGCATTCTATTTGCATTTCATAAACTGTGACGAAATATGTGAAACATACATATTAATATTGTAAGAACTTATCAACCATGTTTCAATTTCATTTCATTTCTGCAATTACAGTTCTGCGTTCACTGTAATCTATATACGGGCGCTTTTGGTCATTGCACGGGCGGTCAAGGAGAATGCACGTAGAAATCTGACCGCAGAACTCAAAAGCAATCGCCTTATTTATTCTTTTTTTTTAAGTAATAATTTTTTATTTGTTTGCTTGCCATTGCAAGTCATTTTGTTTTTTTTTTGTTAGCTTTTAATTTCAGAAGGAATTGGAAATCATATTGCTCTTTTAATTTTCGATTTAAATTGTCAGGAGTACTAAACTAACTGCCAAATTCAACCATTCATACTTCATAAAGTTTATCTGTTAACTCAGAACTCCATAAGCCGGCTAATTAAAGAATAACTGATTTAAATATTTGATTGCAACAGCCAGAGGGTTAATAAGCTAACCGCGTAACGGATTAATAATTCACAGGTACAACAATTGAATCTGCTCGCGATATCTGTTATTAAATATGCAAATTAGTTATTTATTCAAGTAGCACTCGCTTACAAAAGGTAACTTTTCGGTGATATTCGCGGATCTCGTGTCATATTAATTCTAATGAACACGCTGCAAGATGTGACAGATTTTAATGGGTTTCTTGTTAATATACCTTTGTGAAGTGAGTTTGTTCTCCGACCAAGTACGAGTTGGACTCGCACACGAAGGGTTCCGTAAAGAAGTTTCTAGTATGCCACCCTAATGTTAATTTTATTAAATTTTTACTATTTGTTTATTACTATAGCGGCAATAGACACATTCTGTGAACATTTCAAATGTCTACCTATTGCGGTTCATGAGATACAGCACACTGACAGACAGATGGACAGACGGATGGACGGACAGCGGAGGCTTAATAATATGGTCTCGTTTGCACCCTTTGGGTACGGAACACCAAAAAAATTAATGTTGAGAATGTAAACAAAAATAAAATAATAATAGGATAACCACAGAGATCGAGGATAACATATGTACCTATATATGTGAGGAACTTCGCTCGCCTGATTGAAATTCTCGTAATGGGTAATTTAAAAGGAAAAAACAAACAAATTAAATCTGTCTATACCTAAATAAAGAATACCAAGTAAAATTTTATGTCAGGGGATTGATGCCCCATACGAAAATTCGCTTATAAAGAAAATTAACTTCTAAAAACTAAACTACCGCCAAAATAAATAGGCAAAAAACAATTATGAATTCTTATGGCGGGCCAGCTGGCGCGGCTGGTTAAGATTCCACATATCGCGCCGCAGGTCTTGGGTTCGATTCCCACACAGGACATGCATTTGTGTGCATGAACTGAACATGTCTGTATGTACTGAGTCTGGGTGTAATTATGTGTATTAAGTATGTAAGTATTTACAAACAAAAAGTCATCAAAAAGTAGTAAGTATATGTATTATATCAGTTATCTGGTTTCCCTACAAGCTCTGCTTAGTGTGGGATCAGATGACCGTGTGTCAGGAATGTCCCATGATATTATTATTATCCTAACTATATAATATTATAAATGCGAAAGTGGGTTTGTTTGTTTTTAACTTCACGCCTCAACTACTCAACGGATCATCATTTAATTTGGCATGCAGATAGCCTATGGTATGGAGAAGGACATAGGCTACTTGTTATCCCGGGAACGCGGGTGAAACCGCGGGGGACAGCTAGTTACTAAATAAAACACAAGAAAAGAAAAGAAAAAATATGAAGAATAAATACTCATCAAGATAGAAAATCCTACCTAATCTTAACACAACTTCGGTTCATAGAAGACACACATTTTATTTATTAATTCCCAATAGTGTCTTCATAAAATGACTGTGATATACAGACGGATAGACAGACAAAATAATGGTTTCGTTTGTGCCATTTATCTACGGAACCCTAAGAAAAACCTTACAAATAAGCTAATCAAAAATATTAATTGAAGAATATTAAACAATAACAAAATATCTCCGCAATGGTGGCTGGGGTCCTCTGAGGATCGTATAATTTAGATTATTTATTGTAAGGCGACTACCAAGACCGGCGGCGATACAGGCTAATTTACAAAATAAATATTAGCTCAATCAGACTGGGGCGGTTATAGCCGAAGAATGTCTGTTTTTGAATCATTGATGTTACCATAAACATGAAATAGAGAAAATTAAAATCGAAAATTTAAAATTGACACAAACAACACGCCGTTTACGTTTGACATAAACTATTATCAAGTATCTCGTACAAACCAAATTACCTAATCATACGAATATTATTTTGTTTATAAATATAAGTGTACCCATAGATAGTAAGACAAACCTCTACGAAGATGGACAAACGTAACCGGCTGAGGAGCAGCATTGTTTTCAATAAATTAAACGGAGGACAAGGCCCCGGCCTCCGTAAACACCCGCCGGCCTCAGTCAACACAATTATTATACTCGGACAGCCACCCTCCGGCATCCGTGTTGATAAACACCCTCTAAATAAATTAACTGGACTCTCGAAAACATTTGTATTACCAATGATAATAAGATGTTATAGGTACAGTTATTTGTCCTAGCTTTGGAGCTTAATGAAACCCTTAATTGTCAGTCTTTCATCTGGAATCAAAAAACATATAAATTGATACAATGCTTTTTCTTGTTCCAGATTGCACAAAGTCAAAATGACCGCACGACCACCAACAGTCACACGCACAAAAAAACAAAACCACGCCAACATACCATGCCCTATAGAAAACTGCGCACGATTCACCTACGGCAAACTCCCCGACCACTTAACCAAAATACACGGTCTAACCGGCGCAGAAAGAGATGCCCTCAATGAACAACAGAGAAAGCGATTCTTCAATGGAGAACTTTGCCAAGTGCGCTATCTCAAAGAGTCTGCTATCCGAGACCTTTGGGGCACCGATTATGAAGATCCCCGAATCCGCGCGAAGATACACCAAAGCTACGCACTCGTGAAGATTCGGATAATCCCCCTTGCTGCAACACAACGAGCACGACCACTCACGGAACAAGACGCAAACGTCCTCACCGCCTACAATGCAAGAACTGCTCCTCGCCCAGCTAGAGTTCAAAGACCTCGAACCAGACCACGGCCGTATCCAGTTCCTGAAGCTAGGCCCGTAGAAAGCAGAGCATCAAGCGAATCTAGTGAAGAGGAAAATACTCATAACCCATTACCGCCGTCACCACCGCCTTCGTCACCATCCCTGCCACCATCTCCAGCTCCCTATGAGCTGCAGCCAGTGGAAACCCGCTTGCGAGACATATTCGATTCTAAAATCGACGCTGGTTATAAAGCTGTTATAGATGACATGAAGAAATCGATGACGATGGGTAGAACTCTCGGGGCGAGGAAAAGGAAAGCATATCGAACGTACAGACGATATGCTAAGCGATTGATTGCGTACCTCCACAGACAGCACTCTCCTTTAGCGTATGACGTTGATGTCCTTCTTTGCGGCGAAAGACAAGTCTGCGCATTCTTAGAGCGCATCAGCAGCGAACATAAAACGAAAACCTTGAGAAATTATATCGTAGCTGCCATCAAATTGCTGGATTCCCGACTCTTCGCAATAGAGACGGACCCATCGTGTAAAGAGAAGGTGGCGTCAATGACGCGGGTCTACGATGTATTGCATGGAAGATTGAATGAATGCGACAGGCTTCTTGCCCAGCAAGATACTCATAGCCAGAAAAAGCAACCCTCGTTTGACAGTGACGTTATGGAACAAAGTTTTAATGATAGTTACGATGAATTGTTGTAAGAAATATAAAATACCTACGAACTCTTTAGGATCTCAAAAATTTTCATATGCTAGACTTTGTGTTCGTGCTTCTATACGTAGTATATTTTAAAGGACGACTTAATTGTAAATATAATCATTATATTCATACCGAAGAGGGGGCAGTAATGCTCATGTTATTGTATTTATTTACTAAGCATTATATAACTTGTAAATGATCAAACGAAATACGTGTTGCAAGCAATAAGCTTCGTTTATGCAAATTATGCGAATAATTTAAATGTTAGATTTGTATCTGTGTTAAGACGCCGAAAGTTACACTTTCATTCATGTGCAATAACATACCAAATATTATGTAGTATACTTAAGTAGCATGTATGGAATTTGTGTAAAAATACTTATTCTAAGATAATAATACCTTCTTTATTGTGTATATAAGTCATTGTTTTTATAGATAAATCATTCCACGTGACTTTTTGTTTCAATGCATCACAACCATGAATGAAAAGATCATCATTACTTTTTCACCACTCTGTCTGGTAAAGCGCGTAATTTGTTCTCTAAAACCAGTGAAATAGAGTTTTGTTCACTGGTGCTCTATTTTGGATTTAGAGCGTTGCCAATTTTGATAGTCAAGCACTTGTCCCACCACCGAAGATTAGCGACAAGCGAGTTAAGCTATTAAACTAATAACGAGTTAACGATGAAAAGGGAGTATGTAGTTGTAGATAGTTCCAACTATACATTTCGTTATACATAGGTATCTCTTTCAGTTACATGGAATTATACGATAGAGGTACGTTACTTGAACGAATAAAATGTGGATAGCCAGTCGCTTACTCGTCAGCGATGGGACAAGACCCTTATAGCACCTAGTAGTTGTAGGTAGTAGTACATAGTGGTAGTATTCTACGCTACGCGAACCGAGCACGAGCACATTTCAAATCGAAATATCACGTGCTTTTTAAAAACCTCTTATGTCAATCCTATGCAAAGGTGGATCGTTTACTAACGGTGACGATTGTCGACAACCATCTTGTCTAGGGGGGCTGAGAGCCTCGAACGAGCGTTCGGCTCGCGAACGAGTGCACTCTGCCAATTGTTATGGTGCGTCCATGCTTGGCGAACCGAGCACGAGCCGAGCCTCGAACGAGCACACTGCGAGCAAGATTCGCGTAGCGTGGACGGATTGTCAGTTTTTTCACGTACAAGGGATTCGCATCGTGCTCGTTGTAGGCTCGTTCGTGGCTTGGCTCGTGCTCGATTCGCGTAGCATGGACGCACCATGTTTTTGACGAACACAGGGATTCGCATCGCGCTCGTGTTTTACGCTCGTTGTACGTCCACACTTGACATCGCGAGCGACGAACAAATAGCGGCTCGGCTCGTGCTCGGTTCGCGTAGTGTAGACGCACCTTAACATTTTAAATACAAGACAACACACAGTTATATAGTTTTATGAGGATATTTTTAAATCTATGATAACAGTTTTTACATTGAACGGCAGTTTTATTTCTGTAAACGATAATTTTGTCCTAGACCACAAAACCTTTAATTCATCAAAAATATTACTCATGAGATTGGATGTTCTCATTTGGAATTTCAGGCGGAGCGCAGCGAAGTTTTTATTTCTATGGTTCATGGTCTATCTATGCCTTCACCTTGATATTATCAACCTGTCTGGAAGACGCTGGTCTGCCGACAGTGCAATTATTGTCTTTCTTCGATCACCTCAATATAAACATTGTACAATCAAAATTTTCATGAATCATGAAGGTTATCCCGTCAACAATAAACATTGCTATTCACCACGAGAGTGCAGCACTTTTATTCGCTACTGAAACAAATAACTAGAGCGCTACTTCATGAGAGCGCCATCTTTTATCGAAGTTGTATTTTAATATTCGTATTTTGGGTGTGTACACGACCGATGTATTATTTATAATTCTTTAGTTCCACTTCTCGACAATAGAGACCGCTATAAGTATATTTTCACCTGATATAGCACTGTCAGTTTATGCTATCCTAGTACTTGGCGATCGTAACCGCCTGCTCCAGATTCTCCACCAGACGACCCACGTTCCAAACGTTCCAAACGGCCCACTTTTAACCCACTAACGCCACGCGCGACATTCTTGAGAAACCAACGACATCGAAAAGATTTTTCTACATTATTTATTTGCTTGAATTCTATAATTTCTTTTGTTTTATAGATCAGTGATTCCGGGAATCGGTAGTAATAGTTAATTCGCGGATTCTTGCTAAAAATTTGCTAAGAGTCATTCGGATATTATAAAAGAAATTACTTTCTACTCGTAACCTATATAGCTATTTTTGTTGTCTTTGCTTTTTCGTTGGTTGTTTTAAAATAAAGGCCAATAGAACCATACAATTTCAATTTATCACAATTTTAGTTAGAAATCAAGTAGGTATCCTATCTAAATATTGCGAAGTTTAAAAAACTTTGCAAAAATTTGTGACATATAAACATATTCTATTTTTAGTTTATTTTTAACAAAAAGTTAACAATACAATACAACCTAGTTTTAAGTCTTAAACTTGATGCAATGTTTTTTTAGCATATTTTCATAACGTTTATTTTTCATTATTTCTCACAAACTCATACTTAGTTTCATCTGATCTGCCCTCTGGCGGTTCAATTGGGAAGTATAACCTGGGGGCCTACCACAAGCTCTTAAAACAAGGTTAAAATAACCTTATTTGTCTTTTGTCCCTCTTTGATATCAGGCGTCAAAACAAGACAAAACACAAATAAGGTTATTTTAACCTTGTTTTAAGAGCTTGTGGTAGGCCCCCTGTATAAACTCATACCCAAAAACATAGGTAATTTATATAGGTACCTAATAATTACTTATTATTATTATATTTTATTAGGTACCTAATAATTCGCAGTTATACAGAGAGAAAAGTGTTGGGAGAATGAATATATTATCTGTACTATGGAAATTCTTTATTGTTTAAAAACAAAAAAAGATAGTATTTTTTTGTGGTGCATTAAATAATTTAATAGAAAATGCGTGTTTAGACATTTGCCCCTCATAAGTATCCTAATTAAAAAAAAGAAAATTTTCCTTCACACATTAGTGTCGTTCAAGCGTTGTAATTCGAGCCTCCGCTATTTACCGCAATGTATTATTAGCTAACGACCTAACGACTAAGTTTTCTGTCGTTGCTCGAATAATCGTCGTCGTCGGGGCGTCGTTAAATCGCGTTAGAGTTTTGCAGTGGGTAGGTTGTTGCTGCTAACGAAATCATCGACGGAAGCTGCGCAGTTGAGCCACATGCGAACGACATCTGTACGACGCGATGGGGCTATTTTAAGCGAGACTACTCAGAAGTTATTTATGTAACCATATACGCTGCCTTGAACCGCTCTCGAAGTACGACCTATTTCAGTTTACTGACTAACAAACATTCTCAGTTACTGTATGGATAGGCACATAATGTTTTCAATGTTGATGGTGGAATGATAGTACAAAGATTCCTACGTTATTTTCAACTATTTTAGTCATTAAAGGTGCGTTCGAATTGGAGTGATGTCGTTTTTAACAACAATTTTGCAACTTTTACCACAAACGATATTTCCCAAATCGAACGCTTAGATACAAAAGTGACATTTCCATGCTCATCGCCTGCTTGTCACTTGTCTCAACCTACCTTTTTCCTTCAGTTAATCTTACAAATAAACAAAACAAAGATAATCTGACAAATTATTCTCTTGCCTTTTAGTATTTCTATCAAATTTTACAATAAAAATTAGAATTTTCGCTTCCCGTTTGAATTTTCCAAAACTTATCTGTCAGATTCAAAGATGTCAAAATATGATCACAAACGACGCTGCCTCGGAGGTGGGTCAAAATTTGCAGTTCACGATTTCGTTTTTAACTGTTTCCAAGTAAAACGAATGGTGAACGGACACAGTTCAAAAAGCCAATTTCGGCCACAACTGTCCAAATCGAACGCCAGATGTGGTAGTTTTTGGCATATTTTACTGTTATTTTTGCTACCATACCCCAATTCGAACGCACCTTATGGAATATGTAGTTGGTAACAAACAAACACACGTTGATTTGTTTTAGTTTGATCACTTTGTTTTAGTTTTAGTTTGTTTCCTTCATGTAAAACGTATTCTACGTGTGATGTAATATTATGTACTTACATAATAATTACGTCACCGGGAAGTCTTCTTACTAGGTATATAATGTAATAACTATGATGTTATTGACGATAAGTTTTGTTAATTTTGTTAAGTGTTGTTTGTGAATGAATGAAACAAAATAAGCGTAATAAAATTAAAGCAGTTTATTTCGTATTGGTTTGGATTTAAATCATAGTATTATTTGCCTTTCATTTGTTTTATTTTATGCTACTAAGGTAGCAAACAAGCATAAGGCTGACCACATTCCGCATAATGCGTAGGCTGCATGCACAACCTGAGCGTCCGCTACAGTAGGCTCCTTTGAAATCCGAAATTGTTCGAAATGTATGGTTTCAAAGGAGCTGCGATGGTTAAAGGGTGGATTTGAATTTAAACAATTCCTCAGAACACTGTCCATTGGACAAATGGTAAAATACACATAAGGCAAGGAGGCAAAGTCTAAAGTTAAGCGGCTCTAAACCACTAGTGAGCTTGGGATCGTCGACAATTCCAATAGCACGCCCGCTGAAACGAGTCTAACGGCCCAAACTATTATCCTGGTGACCCTGCCCATAGATGACAGCTGTACTCCATATGAGGCCTGAGTGACTTGCGATTTTGCCCCGATGTGACGTACCGCCTCGCTTTCTCTATTGAGCACACCTTATACCTTATTGAGTACTTACTGACCGAGAGAGCACGAAGCGCGAGCGAAGCGTCTCCTTTTCAGCTTGGGCAAAAATGCTTTCGTATTTCTGTCCGAATATTCGACCGATGTCCGGCTGTTCTCCTCTACAGGTCGCATTTCTCATGTGTTTCATCAGGTTTTTTTTGACCTTTCAGTTTTTGAAGTTTTTCAAAATAGCGGAGCCACATGGAGATCTGTCAAGTCTCCCTTTAGCTTTATTTCAAAAGCTAAAGGGAGACTTGACAGATCACAGAGCCATTAGTATTATACTTATTTAACTATACTCATGGTGACCACACTACCACAGAACAATGATCATTACCCATTGCTAAAGAGTATGAAAACCAGAACCCAAAACCCTTCTAGCTTTTGGGTATATTCAGCGACATCGTTACTACCAGAGATTGAGCTTAAACAGTCTAAGCAAGAAAAGTGCAACTTGTGATTTTAATTAATAGAATTGTCGATAATTCATTTTTAATTGTAGGGTGAGATAACTGTACAAAGCACAAGTCCGTTCGTGCACCGAGTACTGCTGTCATGGCATGGATCTGCCAAATACCAGCTGGAGACCCTTGACTCAATAGACCTTCGTGCTAGGAGACTAGTCGGCGAAGTTTCGCTAACTGAGGCGAAATTAACGAGCCTTGAACTTCGGCGTAAGGTTTCGTGTTTGGCTCTTCTATAGGATATATTTTGGAGAGTGTGCTAAAGTATTATTCAATCTAATTCCTGCTTCCCCATTTCTCCATCGAATTACAAGACGCCGGGAGAATTTGAGGACACAATGCTTCGCTTCATCGTTTCTTATACGAACAGCAAAGGAGTGGAACTCTATTCCTCCAGGGTCTGTGTTTCCTGACACCTACAACCTAGATGTATTCAAGGCCAGAGTGAATAGACTTTTTCTGGGTAAGCGTGCTACATCCTCGGCCTCGTCATAAGTCCTCATGGGGTCAGTCGAAGGTCAAACGCAAGGCCATTTAACATAAAAATAAAGTAATAATTATTTGAAATTTAAATGAATATGCCTAATTTTGTCGCATAAAACCAAAGATTTTTTATTAATTTTAATATATGAATCATATGACTTTTTCGTATTAAACTGCTACGCGTTCAACGCTTATTGTTCAATCAAACGATATCTATAGAAGGCAATTTTTTTTTCATACTTTATTGATCTAGCGAAGATATATATCAAGTTCTATTTGTGCTAGTATTACCAAGCTAATAGTGTCTATAATGCAACGCTTGTTTGTAAATAACGATATAGTGAATAAGCGGCTCAGCAGCGTAACCAAATGAATGATTACAATACAAACTTGAAAAGTGCAGCGGTAAACAATGCAGCGCGAACTGGATGACGTCACGCGCATTCGGTGCAAAGTGCATGTATGCAGCTTAACCTCCTTGCGTTCATGCAACCCTGGTGTTCGTTCCTTTTGTGAGCGACACCAAAGGGGCCCTATCCCCTTCGAACACCCTTCTCTGGGTCAACGCGCATCTTTCGGTCATTCACCTAAATGACCTTCATCTGTTGTTTTGTCGTTGTGCGTACGCTTGCAACATTTCACCAATTAACACATAGGTTTTAATGTTTTGTGACATTAAAAATTAATTGTTATTTTTGTAACAATTTCAATGTTATTTGCCATAATAGTATTTAGCTATAGTATTTTGGTTAGTTAATTGCTATATCTTTGCACATAGCTATAACGATACAATCAAAGATTCTGATCTTTAAAAGGATACAACTGTTTTATGCAGAAAATAATATTTTATTGGATCCTTACAGAACTCTCAGTAGGTATCTAAATTTATACCAATCGATATTGTACAATTAGGAATTAAAGAAGAGGCAACAAAGATGTTGCTTTCAAACTGATGTTAACAGCATTAAAATATTAAATCAAAGCAATTTTACATGCTACAAGAATTGAACAACGTTGTCTTACCAGGAACTCTGTGTACAAGGAATACAGAACAAATGAGTGGTTTGATGCAGGATGCAAATTTCTGCATAAATTATATCAAAATCATGCATCGTAATATATAATAATGCAATGATGATTTAAATTATTTCTATTGCCAACATATAATATCAGGTAACAACTACAAATGATGTTGCAATGAAATAAAATCAACGAAAACATATTAACACTTCGTTTATACGATTGATTTAAAAACAGTAAGAAAAGAAGGAGTAGATAGAGCTATATGAATTAATAAATGCATTGACTAAATCCAGATATAATTCAATTAAGGTTGACATAAACATGAATTAGGGATTACAAACGCAGCATCATCAACCTAGCAGATTTTTTTATCGATGGTCAAGCAAGTGGCAATGGGTGGCTGAAATTTGTGATCAGTAGGCGATAATTTTGGCTAATTATTAATTCCAATGGAGAATAAAGTACTCTTTATGAAATAAGATTTCGATTCAGTCGCATTCCCAATATTTACGCGTAATAACGGAAAAAAAATTATACAGCATGAAAATAATGTATTGGCGCCGCAAGCAAGGATTGATACAAATCAAAAACAATATTTATTATATTAATTACGACGTATTTATTTTTACCAACTACCCTTAGTCGAACGAAGAAGTCAAAAATGTTGTCCCTAAATGATGACGAATGTATTGTGTCTCATCTGATGCCAACAATCTGTAGAGGTCTTCAAGTATAGTGAAAAGGCATCTCTAACTAATCGTGTACTGTCTTTAATTTTATCATTTATCCTCCCAGTGCGAGATTGGGTTCACAATCAAACTGAATTTATTGAATTGGTGATTGTGATAATCATTAAAATTGATGATCATTTTAATAATACTAGGTAATCTATGAGAAACTGTAAAGTCATGTGTGTTTACCAGCAAGCGTGAAACGGTTTCAACCTTGTTCCAGTTTTACTGTAAATCTGGATCATTTCCATAAATAAACAGACTGAATCTGTGCATCTTCTCCAGGAACATAAAAAAATATATCTCTTATTTATTTATATCGGATAATTAAGTTCCAAGTCATTACATTTCACCCAAAAATACGCCACTTACGTATCTCTCTTCTGTGATTATCAATAGTACAAACATCTACCTTCTTTGAAAAAGAAACAACTTTTACACAAAACTTAATATAGGTAGAGCATAGCGTTTATTCGCTCAAAGAGCAGCTCGACTGGGGAACTACCTCCACCTTACAGAATACCGTAGCCAAATAACTTTATAAACTAAAGTTGTGTTCCTGCGCGTGAGTAAGGTTGCCAGAGCTCATAGGGGAGGGGGGATAGGTCGATAACGCGTGGGCGATGCTTCGTGTGTTGCAAGCGTCTATATGGCTACGGTAACCGCTTACCATCAGGCGGGCCGTATGCTTTTTTATCGGCTAAGTAGTATAAAAAAAATAAAAAAAAACTTTCTTATAAACTGACCTCCGACATTTCCAAAAACCTACATAATTTATATTGCTTTTGAAATTTTTTAAACTACATATACAATAGAAAATAACGACTTGTAATGTTATCCATACAAATATTTATTTCCACAGTGAAAATTCCGGAACAATAGCTCCTGGCCACATAAAGGGATATTTCTGTCGATCGTTTGCGCGGTTAGTCTGCAACTTGTTCGTTCGCACTGGTATTTACACCTATATAGCTTTGCCGCCATATAAAACTCATTATGATAGCGAGAAACGCTTACTTCGTTCCCAACATTGGTGAGAGAGCCATCTATTGAGAAGCTCGTGAAATACTTGCGTGTGTGAAACAGTGCTTTTGTGTATTTTTGTTGGAAATCCTAAACCTTAAAAATGCCTGGACGTCCTATTTGGCAGGTAAGGATTTAATTTGAATTGTATTATACAGTATTATTATTATCTTATATAGTTTTGTGCGATAGAGCATTGTAATAGTATTGACTCGTTCATTGATAGTTGTAACATATCCAGTTCCAGCCCAACTATAAAAGTTAATTATAATTTAATACAAAAAGTATGTATTCATTGTAATTTTTGAGATAATTTGAATAACAGTACGGTAGGCCCTATTCAATAGTACATAATATTATTAAGTATACATCCCTAAAATGAAAAAGCGTGTGAATAATCTCACAGTTCAATCAACTAATTATTGATTTGATTTGTGGTAAAAATAAAAATTAACTACTTTTTCCATGAAATCGCTGCGATGAGTAATCATTCTAACCTTAGCCTACCTGAAAATAACAGGTGGGTAAACAACGTGTAGCTTCATATTTTGGCACTCCTCCAAATTTCACTTTTGAGAGCTTTTTGAATATGGTTCCCAGTAAGTATTTTCGATGTCCTTTTGTTTACAAAATTAATGGAAAATTAAAATAAAAATTTCAGTTATTGTAGATGTTTTATTTCCTATACTTAATATTTACAAAATTATTTCCAAATTCAGTCAGCAACTTTGAGCATGTTTTTTTTTTTTAAAACTGATCTGCCCAATGATTCAGTCTGTTACAATGATATCTAATTGTTTTTCTTTTTACATTCAATAATTTAATGTATAATTAGTTACATTAGAATATCGAACTAAATAACTCTTAAATTTATGTTTTTAAATAGTTTGACAAAATTAATAAAAGCCTAATTAAATTTTTTGTCATTTTTTTTACTGATCGCTGGATTTTTTAAGTCCCCAATCATGAAATTTCCTGGTAAATTATGGAATAATTGCTGCAAAAATTTCAGCAAAATGTCTTCTATTGTCTTAGATAGAATCGGCCGTAAGGATTCCGATACAGGCCTCCAATTTGCATTTAGATACGCATTTGTGCTGTCCTCTGCAAATAAAATAATAAAAAGCTTTTATAGTTAATCAGTTACAAAATAAGATCTTTAGTCGTCCAAATCACCCTTGACTTTCCAGTCAATTGAGAATGCCCTGAGTTCCTCCAAAGGGAATCATGTTGACTTGTTAGATACATAAATAATTGAGAAATTCTTTAAAACCAATTTTTAATTTTAAATGCGCTTATGTTTGAGTAAACTTTAGTTTGAGTCTCAAATCTGGAAGAAATCGAGCTGTAACTTTTGTTTGCTAGTAGCTCCATCTATTGACATTAATTTAAAAACAGTTTGTGTTATAAATTGCAAAAAAGGAGGGACGGTTCCCAAAAATTATAACAGAACCAATTATTCCCTTTTTCTAAATACACATTTTCAATGTTATGAAAAAATCACTCCCCTATTTCAACAACAAACTCGTTGCCTTGTAACTATTGAATAACAACAAGAAATCATACTAAGGATTAAAAAAATATGATAATTTTGATGACGAACAAACCGATGACGCAGGATGAGGGTTATCGTTATCGAATCTCCATATAAAAAAAATATGCGAATAAAATTGGCAACAGAAACAGAGCGAGCGAGTGGTTGTCAAACGTCTAGCAAACGCCTCAACAACGTCTCAACGTTGCAATTTGTAACACGTTAGTACCAGGATAACATAAACTCGAGCAACATTCACCTACGCCAGCCAGTGAAGTTCTTTATGCTAGTGCGGTTACATTACAACGCCATCTAGTTGATTTTTGTGTTATTGCTACTTCACACTAGATGTCGCTGTTTATCTCAGTTGTAACTTCGTTTCATGGCATAAAGATGGCGTCTTTTTATTAAGGTAATATTACGGAATACAATGAGGAGTTTTCTTATGATACTTCTATGCTCAAAATATTTGTCAAACTGTTGATAATTCGAACCAATTTGAAACTTAAGGTCACGATTTGACAGGTATTTTGACCATTGAAGTAAGAAAACTCCTCATTATCATTGCAAACCAATTGCAAACTCACCCAATGCATCGATTCCGTCAAATAAATTGTTCATGCGTAATGACAGACCTCCTATTGTATATTTTACATGTGCCCCTGTGACATTGAAAAATGTGAAACTGTCTTTTTCATACAATTTAACATCCGACACAATATCAATTGTCATGTTAGCTGCAGGGAAAAAATAAAATTCACGTTAGTAAAACTCAAACACGCGTCAATACTAACTATGTATTCATATATTCAGTTTAGAAAGATTCCTTAACTTAGTTGAGATTGGCACAGCAAGTTTGTGATTATTTATTTTAATAAAAATTCAACATTTTTTTAACTTACTTGGTTCGAACCAGCAGCGACCTCTGCCGACTAAAGGTATCAATAATATTTTTCCTTTCAAGTCATATGTACCTTCAATTCTGATTTTTGGAACACGTACTTTTGTGTAAAAATCGTAAGTTTTAGTATCGACCCTGAAAAAAAACATTGGTTTATAGTAATTTTCATGTCTTTATTATCATGTCACCTTTACCATAAACCATTACCAATACATACCTACCTACCTACTACAAAATCGCCAAGCTAGTATTCGATCAGTACCTAGGCAGGTTTTTGTTAGCATCGACATTCAATAATTATATCGAGCATTAATTTGGGATTATTTGTTAATAAAAACGGTACATATTATTTTTTCAAATTACACGAATTTTAGACACCAAAACCATAGAGTAAATAATATACTAGGTACCCTAAGGATGGGATGAGATATCGAGAGATAGATAGCGAGGGATGATAGATCGGAAAAAGGGACGGCGATTGCTCGACTCAGTCGATCAAACAGTCGTCCAGTGTACCAGGAGGTAATAACTTTAGAATAGTCCACTTACTGGCTTAATAAAACTTCGGTCTTGCCAAAGCCAGTCACTGTGACGTCATCAAGTGCCGCATTTATATTAACGGGACCATCGCCTTGTAAAATCCTTATTTTCGGAATTTTGAGTGGATCCAGGGGAGGCATATCAATATCTGATAATCCTGTAACATAAAAAGTGCATTCTTTAGCGGCTTACTCTATTTGCCGTTTATATACAATGTTCTCACTTTCGATAAAAGTAAAGATCGAATCACATTCGATACCTGAAGCAGTCGCATGAGTATGGTGAAGAAATAGCGCTTTCGCTTTCCGCAAGTTATGTACAAATGTTTCGTAATGAGGCTATGTGACTAGCCCAGTGGCTCGTGAACCTACCAGCCCACTATCATTCAGCTGCCATAGGTAAACAACCATTTAATTAAACAAAAACCTGTGCAATATAAGAAATGTTATTAAAGCAGCGTTTTTATTTAGCAATATACCTACTCGAATGTTTGTGTAATGTTGCTATGCTATGCTACTCATATTCATTGCAAAATTGTATATTTACCTATGTCTGAAAAAATCGCATGCGTCGTCGCATTTGCAATTTTCGATATTGTGATACTGCGGTGTTTATTAAAAATTAAAAATAGTATAGAGTTGTTTTGCTACGGACCGCGTAGATAAACGTTACGAACGTGCGAGAGAATATTATACCAGGAGTGCAGTATTACTCAGAAGGTATGTACTTGTATTCTACGAGTTCTGTACAAGTGGGCCGATGCGAACAGCTGTCAGTTGTGCAATGCACCAGGCAATCAGCAACCGGCTACTTACAACCAGTTGACTGGCGCACCGGTATTGGTAGTTGCGGTTGCGTTTAATATAGTGACCACAAAAATAACATCAACCCAAGATACGGTACACACACTCAAATAAACTGGAACAAGTGCACACGGGGTGCATTAATGTTTTTTTTTGATAAGCAGAGACACGTGTATGAAGTTCTCGATCAAAAAATAAAGGGTAAGAGCTATTCAATTAATCTGTAATGTACCTGATTAATTGCATAAGTGAGAGCCATTCAAGTTTTGTAAGGTACTTTTAAATGATTTTATGCTTTGTGTATAATACTTACTTAGAATAGAATTCTATAGAAAAATAAGTAGAAAAATCTTTACAAAACGTTACCTTTTCAAAGAGTTATTGGCCCCATGTTTTAAAACCTTATTATCCGAATGGGACTGAAGTCAGTTCTAAACAGAATTGACTATTATATTTAATAGTTAATTAATATTTTTAATAATTAGCAGGCAGCTAGAAAATAATATAATAATATTTATACTGTTTTTTTTACCTGGTCCTAATGCAACGAACAGTTGCTGTACAGCCTCACGCGAACAGTCGTCAAATTCTGGGTCACTCTTAGAGCATGTCTTTACGAAATTTGCTGAAATTAAACAATAAATTAATTAATAGTGTACCTATGATTAGCCAGACAATTTAAAATGGTCACTGGAATACTTTAATATTAAAAATCGAATGTCAGTTTGATTATATACATCTCCTAGCAGGAAGAAGACCAAACTTAAAAATAAAAAAGACATGAAAGATGCAATATTATTAGATAACTATGACAATATACTGGGAGCAGTAATAATATTATTAGTATCATACAGTAAATTCGTCCCTCACGAGAACCAACGGATTAATATTATCAGTCTTCGAGAGACTACTGGTTATGCAACTGTAAAAATATATTTGAGCGGGCATGTTTATTATTAGCAAATTTTATGAATTAGGTAAAGATCACAAGTATGATGAAAATAAGAAAAGGAAAAATAAATAATATTAATGGCATCAATTTAGTTAATAATTGGTATTTGGAAATGGCGATATAATTGTTGTCCGGTAATTACCGCAAACAGATAACGAACTGCACCACAAATGATAATGAGTCTGAAAAGCATTGACAGCCGGGATGATGGATAATGGTAAACATACTCATAGCATATCTACATGTTTTGCTGACCCCAGAACACTGGAAACAGGGCAGGTAGATAATACAAGAAGCTATACCTATTATATAAAATTCAAAGTCCTGACTGACTGACTGATATATCAACGCACAGCCTAAACCACTGGTCCTAGAGACATGAAATTTAGTGGGTATATTCTTTGTGAAGAGTAGGTATCCACTAAGAAAGGGATTTTCGAAATTCCATCCCTAAGGGCTAAAATAGGGGATGAAAGTTTGTATGAAAGTCCGTCTGTTTCGAAGTTAGGATCTTCAAATTGTGTTTAGGCTGAAGATTGAAAATTAATTTATAAGTGTCTCAGCGTTTTTAATAATTCCACCCTCGAAGCGGGATGAAGTTGTTTAGTTTTGTTTTATTTTTGTAGGAAAATATGTCATTTGTTGCCTGTAGGCCACGCGGGCGAAACCGCGAGCAGAAGCTAGTTTATGATATAAGCCTTATATCTTATATGTTATATTATAAGGTCTTGCAACAATAATATTAAACGAAAAATTACAACGATCGCACTTATCAATTTAATTCATCGATTGAAAAAGAGCTTGTGGCAAAAATAAGAACTATAGCAAACAATACTATATATATTTAGGACTTCAGGTAGGTACTTAGTTATTATGCTGAAATTGCAATGATATTTATATATTTAGTATTGTTGCTAAATTTAACTATAGCCAGTATTCAAAACCCGATGCCATTTCGTAGCATCTCACAACCATTTAAAATATTTATTTACACAGTATCCGATTGACAGTTAATGAAAACGCAATAAACGCTTGTTAAACTACGTTCACCTCTAGGAAAATGCTGCAACCAATCTCTGATGTTATATAAACGATTGTGATCAGTTTATGCAACTTCAAATAGGTCCATTATGAAATCTTTGAAAGAATTAGTGCGCGGCGATTGCCGGCTGACATATAATTTGTTTATCTCCAAATTATGTGGCACAGTTTACACAACAATATTAAATGGGTTCCAGAAATACTCACGTTTCGTCTTATAATATTCTGCCGTTGTGTAGTGTAGCACAAATATCACTATAAGTAATTTGAACTCCATGTTTTGATAGTTTCCAAATTAGATTGTCTTGGAGAAGCTAGTCAGGTGAGCCCCGAGCAGGCAGCTCGAGGTGGTGGTATGATACTAAGACCCCGCTTTGCCAGTCTCCACATGCCACAAGAATGCCGTGAGGAGGGGAGCTATACGCAATTGCGAACTATGTAAATAAAGCTTTAACTTTGCGTTGCTTAAGTTAACATTGCTAATAATGTGTAAACACGAATTATTTGTTGTTTACGGCATTTTTTGACACATGCCAAATTACATAACATTATATTTCCAGTTGGTAAGACGACATATGATGTGGGAACAACTTATGATGAAGACGTAATATATCGTAAGGTCAAGGTGACTTACTTTAAAAATACAAGTAGCATTCTCGTGATACAAAAGCCATAGAAAACTATTATAGCAATGAGAAAACAAACGTACCTAGTTAAATAGATTAATCGGCATGCAATTAAGACCTTACGTGTAATAACTGTTACATTCGTTCCGTAACATCAATTCCTTTTTAACACAATAGAGTGTGGTAACCGCGTGTAATGTTTCACTATTGTTGATTTAATAATATCAGCCAACGTGGGAAATCTTTCTGTATCTATTCAAGCTTTTATTACTATGAGGGGTTTGTGTATTTTGTCATCAAACGAGTTGAGGCTTGCTTCAAGTTTTGCACAACCTATCGTTGTACCGCCAACACGATTTGACTTATGACTGTGCTTATGATCTTAATCGTCTATAGTCTATCAGGTCACACGAACGAATGCAACTATATTTTTTTATACTCCGATGATCCTTTTCATTTGCGCAAGTATATTTTGCTCAATATCTACATCTTGTATGCAATTTGTAGTATACCCTAATGCTATATTGAGCAGATATGTCAGTAAAGCAATTTTATACGCTGTATTTCATTGCTAAATGTCAGTGATGTAGTGCTCGTGAAAGTAATTGCCTTTAGTGTTATTATTCTGGCCTATGATTTGCCAACGTATATACGTTATAAATATAATTGACATCTTTATGGTTGTCGCGTAGGTGAATATTCGTCTAATTGTATGATTTAATTTACATCTAATTAATCTTTTTCTTATTTTGATCTTACCTGTAGTCAGCTTATACTTACAGAGTGTCCCAAGGAGTAGCGTCAATCGGAAATCCAGAAGAAGAGCACTGTAAGAGCTACCCGAATCACATCAGCGTTCTTTTGTAATTTTCGAGTTATACATTTTTTTATGATTTTTAAACAATCTCTGAGTATTAAATTTTTGATCATTGTGACTTTTATACAGATTCGCATGTGATTTATTTTTCTAAATCAGCAGAATATGCAACCTAGCAGATACATGTAACGAAAGCGTTTAAAAAATATTGAATTGTTACAAAGTTAATCCTGAATGTTTACTAATTCTTTGAGGGTTATACAATAAATGTCACTTTATCAGACTTTTGTTTTTCAATATAAAAAAATTAATGGTTACATCTATGATATCAAATGTTTATGAGCGTTTTTCAAAAAAAATGACCGTCGTAAAAGTACGTTGTCCACTAACTTCAACAATAAATAACTCGCCAAATATAAACTTTTTATTAGTTATTTAAGTAATATTTATTAGAATAACTAATTGTGATTATGTTTAAAGATTAAAAAATGCGCAATCTTGGCAAATATTTAAATAAAATAGAATTAAACTAGGATAAAACACCTTATTTTACCATGTCCACCCTATACCCGGCCAACTAAAACTAACGATTACTACCACAGAATTCCATTTAATGTGTAAATTTTGCCAATTATTGCAAAGATAAATACTTAAAGGTACAAGTAAACATATAATTTAACACTTCATAGAAGAAAATAAACGAAATAAATCAATTTAATTCTTGTCCTCTAAAATCACGGGTGGCGGAAATTCCGGCTAAGTAACGTGGATTACTGGTACTTGTGAAATAAAAACATACCATATTACTATATTTTAAGACTTCTTGCAACATTCTTAATGTAAACGTCAAAGAATATTCGAGAAATATATTCATTTCTAGACGCTGTTCGTTACTTTATGTTCTCGAGGTGAGGTGTATAAAAAATAATTCCACCTAAGCAACACGTATTTTCGAGGGTCTGAATGGTTTTATTATCATTATATGCTTCTATATTTGTTTTATAATAATCAAATATTGATTAATTGTACAGTATAAGTTATTATTGAATGTATAAGTAATAAAAATATTGGTTTGATTAGCCCTTGCCAGTAATTCGTAACGACCATTATGTAACGTTATGTATATACGGATCGTAAATTGTTACGCAATGGAATTATAAGGCTATGTGTAGCTTTGAATTTGACTAGTTAGTGCCTGCATGTATGCTTGCATTATTTTTAAACAATCACGGCGTCGAATACATTGTTGTGTAAAAAAAGAATTTGGTAAGTTAGTATGTCTTTATGCTTATATCTTTGGTGCCTAATAAAAAACTGGATATTTAAAATATTCACAAAATCCCGTACTAATAAAAAATAATTGATTTTGAAATGCCTATCTTATTGTCTTGATTAGTATGACACGTATAGAAATTAAATGTTATTTCAAATGATTTCTAATTTCGAGATTTATTCTTTCGGGCCCAAGGATCTATTCCAACTTCTCTAAAAAAGTTGCGTATCCTGTAATTTTTTTTTTGCTTCCAACTGCTTTTTAACTGGTTTTTTGCTTACGGTCATGTTTTTTCAATTTCTCGGATACCCTACGTCGTAAGGTGAGTGGGTAAAAAGGCTTAGAGAAAACCTAAAAAAACTAGAAAAATATGCCACTTACAGCAAACAGCAGTTAGAAAGAGCTAAAAATGCGTGAAAAAGATCATTGAAGACTAGTAGGTTCTATTATTATAATGTAAAGATTATTAAGTAGAAGATTAGACTTAATAAAGACTATTAAAACTTAGTAGTTAGATTTGACATTTAATTTTGTCATATTAAACGCGCCCTAAGGAGTTCCTATACGTAACGCTTAGTTCCATTAACGTAATTGTCTCACGGTAAGCAGATTACTTTTTTTAGATTATCTTAAAAAATACAGTAACCTAATACGTTTTAAGCAGTCTATTTAATGTTATATTTGTAACTTTATATTTCTTCAATAGATTAGATTATCAAATGTCGAACAGATATTGCGCAAAAAGATATTTTCCGGGGTCACAATTTTCCAAAAGTTATGTAATGGAGCTTTCTAGGGAAAAAACTCGCAAACGGCTAGGAAAATTCCATTTTATGTTTTATTTTTAAGTAGAATGATGTTATATTGAATAAAGGCAATTAAAGAAATGCGAAAAATAATATTTTTATTTAACCAAAATTAAGAACGAAAATGTTACTAAATGGATTAAAATTTCCAGCTCACTTACACAAAAAACCATTTTTTATTGATTTAATTCTTATCCCCCTACATATATTATTTAAAATAAGATAATTTATTAAACATACTACCCGATTCCGATTGTTTGAATGCAAATTGTTTATTATAAAAATAAGGTATTCCGCCTGCGTAACGGTCATTTTATTTGAAAACCGCTCTTATGCATTCGCTGGGATCACTATTCAACTAATTGAGAGGAAAAAATCTCCCATGTATCTCGACTATTAACGTCACTATGATCAAAAATATCGATTCTAGATTTTGATTAAAAAACTTGAATGAAAACTAACTTGAAAACTACAAAAATAACTGAACATCATGGGGGTGATTCGGGTAGCTCATAGAGTGTTCTACCTCTGGACTTCCGATTGACAGTACTTCTTGGGACACCCTGTATAAAGATGATCACAGCTTTTGATGCTTTTTTTACTAAGCTACCAATACCACAGATGGATAATAATAATTAATGTACTTGTGAAAACTTAAACGAGTTCTTAGTATAATGTTTGAAATCAAGCAATTTCCAGTTAATCTTCGTACGTAGCACATGAATGACTTTGACCCATAACCTAATGCAATCATAGCATCGAGCAATGGTGCATAATGTTGCTCAATGCAAGTAGGTGATGTTCAACAAGTATTGCAATCGTTTCACTTAATAACAACTTACCTGATTTACTCGTTTGAACACGCTTTTGAAAAAGCTTATATTTTACTAAGTAAGTGTTTCTTATGAATATGACAGTAATCAGAATTAATCCAGGTACTTAATCTGTGGAGCATAGAATCTAAAAACAATGAAGACCCATCTACATTAAGATGATACAACCCATAAAGTAATAGCATAAGCAATAATCCGTTCATTAGAGTCAGTGAAGCTACTAACAGCTAATCATAACAAAATTAAAACCAACAAAATAACAAACAGTTCTAACATTAGAAAATCATAATAATTTATCTTATATACATCGTAAAATAACATTATGAACCGTTTTAGAGAAACACAAATAATTCACGTTTACTTTCATGTAATAAACTAAAAATAATAACAAAAGGAGCGTTCTGCCAAAAACAATGCCGACATTGTATTATTAGGTACTAAAATTAATTCACATCTCAACCTTGGTCCTACGGTACCTCTTCATCATGAGTAATTAGCCGACAAATGTAGCTGGTAATGTCAAGGTCTTGTAGTGTAGATGTAGGATGAATCAAGTGAACCTCGTTTCTTGGCTGTTGGTCAAGATAAATAATTCGTAGACCCACGCTTCAATGATGGAAGAGTGAAATTCTGTCTGGAACAGTCACTATTTATAATGTTAGTACAGAATCAGAAGTACTTTGTAGAAATACATTACACTGATTTTAAGATAGAAATATTCATTCACAACGAACGTAATTAATGCAAAGATGTGTAATCTCATGGTCGCAAGCACAGATTACAGAATAATTCAGATGGAGCGCGCGGAACACGAAAGTGAAGCCAAAAAAGCAAATACAAATTGAACATCTGATACCTGGTATTCGTTTTCCAGTTTGTATTTGCATTGTTTAACCACAGTTTATTAATAAAGAAGTGTTTTTTGTTACATTAAGTTTTTTAAACATAGCAAATACAAAAAGTGAATACCAGGTACGTGTTTTTCAATTTGTATTTGCTTTTTTGGCCTCACTCCCGTGTTCCGCGCGCTCCATCTGCATTATTCTGTAATCTGTGGTCGCAAGTATTTAATGAAATCAGGGTCCACCTTATTCTTTCAGGTATTCATAGTAAATGATATGAAAGTTTATTTCGCAATTCTCGGTGGGTAAGATGACCTAAATAAATAATCCTTGGATTACTGAACGAAATTTACAAAGACTAATAAACCTAGATCATTTCGTCGTCTTGTCTCTCTATCAGTTTGGGAATTTCAACAATCACTTCTATTGATGTTACACTTAGTAGTTTGAGGTTATGGTTACCAGCTGCTTTAGGAGTCATATTTTAAGGTACTGGAATGTGTTTTAAATTTAAGTATTTCTTAAAGAATTTTAGATTTTGAATTTTAGCCACACCATGTTGATCTTTTAGCGCTTCTAGACCAAAATCTAACTAATCCATTGCCTTAATTATGATACAATTGTTATTTAGGCAAACCAACTGGTAGCTTGACGAAATATTGAGTGAAAATAAACCACTGAATGTAACGTGTTATTCATAAACCAGTTGTCGAACTAGTTTCTAATTGGGTATGAAAAATTAAAAGTGAATTTAGAGTAAGGTCGTATTCAGAAATGTATATAAAACGCGTTGTACTATACGGCGTATGTGTCGTTTATATAGCTTTGTTATTGTCTTGTAGTCTTTTCCAAAGGCTTTGTGCTTTATATTTTATCTAATATAATTTTAAGGTACCTTTACTTTGAAAATCGTATTGACAAATATTTTCAATTCTTCACTATGGTCCTTTACTTATATTTAAATGAACTAGCTGTGTCCCAAGTTTTATCCGTGTCGTTTATGTTAAAACAAACAAACTACTATTGGATTATGATCAAATACTCTAGCTATATTAAAAACAAACGTCAACACGCTCCACCCAACGCTGACGTGGGAATCAAACCCACGACCTGGTATTTGTATGAACATATTCACCATTACAAAACCAATATTCTTCACACCGTCGCAACGTGCCGGGTTTTTAAAAACTTATTGCATCACAATAAAATCTTTCTGAATAGTATAAATAGAGAAATTCTAATACTACAGTAAGGTCTCAACTCACGCCATCGACAGGGAATCCATCCTCACACATTGAAACCAGAACTGTTTCGAACTGTGCGGGCTCAAAGGAGCTTTCTTCCGCGGACGCTCGGGTTGTGGAATGAGCTCCCCGCCGTGGTTTTCCCAATGGAGTACAGCATGGGGTTCTTCAAAAAGGGCGTGAAGAGATTTCTTCAGGGTCGGCAACGCGCGAGTTATACCCCTGGTGTTGCAAGCCTCCATAGGCTACGGTAACTGCTTACCATCAGGCGGGCCGTATGCTTGTTTGCCACCAGAAAAGGTCTTCCAGACCATAGCATTGGAATTACTTATATCATATTTTTGTAACACAATTCATTACCTTACTTCTTCCATACCTTTTCCTAGTCCCTTAAAACTATATCAAACTATATGTTGGCTGTAATATCAGTAAATAACGATCATTTATAATTTTGCAACATATGTTTATAACTTTATGAATGCAATATTAATACATAATAATTCTATTGCCAAATAGCTCACGCTGTTACAAAATTTCGTCTCGTAGGCGTTTGTAATTTACGCAATAAATTAATTCGCCAGGAAAATTCGTAAAAATACTATCTGAATTGGGTCTATAGACGACATACAGTTATGATACAGAAGAGTCGTAAGTACCACTTTTTAGGGTTCCGTAGCCAAATGGCAAAAAACGGAACCCTTATAGATTCGTCATGTCTGTCTGTCTGTCTGTCTGTCTGTCTGTCTGTCTGTCCGTGTATGTCACAGCCATTTATTTCCGAAACTATAAGAACTATAATGTTGAAACTTGGTAAATAGATGTATTCTGTGAACCGCATTAAGATTTTTACACAAAAATAGAAAAAAAACAATAAATTTTGGGGGTTCCCCATACTTAGAACTGAAACTCAAATTTTTTTTTTTCATCAAACCCATAAGTGTGGGGTGTCTATGGATAGGTCTTCAAAAATGATATTGAGGTTTCTAATATCATTTTTTTCTAAACTGAATAGTTTGCGCGAGAGACACTTCCAAAGTGGTAAAATGTGTGTCCCCCCCCCCTGTAACTTCTAAAATAAGAGAATGATAAATCTATAAAAAATATATGATGTACATTACGGTGCAAACTTCCACTGAAAATTGGTTTGAACGAGATCTAGTAAGTAGTTTTTTTTTAATAGGTCATAAATTGAAATTAATATCAAATACTCAGGTCTATACTACCATTTACTTATATACCTACAGGTTTGTACGGAACCCTCGGTGCGCGAGTCTGACTCGCACTTGGCCGGTTTTTTTTTATTTACTCACGGTCATCTGATCCCAAACTAAGCAGAGCTTGTACTATGGAAACCAGATAACTGATATAATACATATACTACTTTTTGTTTGTAAATACATACTTAATATACATAATTACACCCAGACTCAGGACATACAGACATGTTCATGCACACAAATGCATGTCCTGTGTGGGAATCGAACCCACGACCTGCGGCGCTACAGGTTAAAACTCCACGTCTTAACCAACTGCGCTAACTGGCCCGTCATACCCCACTTCTGACCATTTGAATCGCAGTCACGGTTACTTCGTTTGTGTGCAAAAGTCTTCGTGAACTAAACTTTACGATTTAGCTATAGACATATTTACCACAAGACCACAAAGGTCGGCACGGCTATTTCAATTTTATCGCTCCGAACAGGTTAGCTGGCACAAGGTCTAATACCTACAGTTTGTTGCAAAGGTTTTAATAATGAACGGGTTGAACGAACTCTCTCAAAAAATAGAATAGTGGTTATCCATAAATTATACTGAAGTGTGACATTGCGTGATCGTGGAGTTTACTATATAGTAGATTGATATGTTTACAAGAATGGTAGAGTAAGAAATACTTGTTTGTTTTCATCTAATATCACGATTTTATTGCCTTTTTAATGTTGTTGACACGACTTTGATGACTTATTGCATTGCATTGATATGGTGTTTTTGTAAAAAAAAAACTGAATAATAATAAATTATCTCTGATTTCATCAGTATGTCTTTGGGACATTTTAGTAAGTTTATCAGGTCTACAGTTTAGAAACCATATAAATATTAGTTTAACACAAATTATTGCATTACTTAAAAGTGCAGCAAAATAAGTAACAAAACAATATACCTATCCGAAAGATTTGCTATCTTCAAAATGTCTAGTACTGTAATGGGATATCTGATCGGGACAATGCTAAATTATTTACGATAACAGCTAAAAGCACCGGAGACATACATACATCTTAAAAAAACAAACTCACATCTTACATTTTTTAGAATCTATGTCGTCGACAATTACTAGAATCGAGAATTTGTCCTCTTGTGCGTTTCAAAATTAATGCTATTTGAAATGTAGTAATTGAAACCAGACTGGCATAATCATGGGACAGAATGCCCATTGTCCTTTCTGCCTTGTGTCACTCAATAATTTAGACTCCGACAGAACGCGCGTTCTCTTGACCGCCGCGTTCTGTGTGCAATGATCAAAGGCGCCGCATAGCTTACAGTGAACGCAGAACTCTGAACACAGAACTCTAGAACTCTCTCTGTGGGATCGGCGCCTAAAGAATGTGAAACAAAAGGTGGTTGTCTCGCACAGGTTATGAAAAGTAGAGTATTCACCTCGAGGATAAAGCCTGTCTTCGTCTTGGGTGGCTTGAACCCCTTGTTTTACAATCTACAGTGACATAATAACTCCCTCGCTTCGCTCGGGATTTATGTTTAGAATCCCTCGCTATGTTCGGGAGCTAACTCAAGAGTCCAAGAGTAGTTACGCTCAAGGCTCAATATGCCGCCCGTGACGTAAGACACTGCTTTATCCTCTTGGCGCATAATCTACTATTATTTTTATTGCAGTATGTAATATTATAAGATATTTGCGTAGAATCCTATTTTGGTTAGAAATTTTATTCGACGTCATATTATAAACTAGCTGAGAGAGATTATCCATTTAAACAAACAAAAAAACATCCGCTTAATTATATTAGAATAGATATAGTATAGAAGTATAGATTATTATTACTAGTATAGATAGATAAAACTAAATAAAGTCTTTTTTTATTTACTAGTAGTACTCTTGTACATAATTATAATGAAGTATCTATATTAGTTAATAATTTTTTTCCAGTATTATTGTCAATAACAAGATGCATGCTATTTTTCTACCAAATAAAAGAAAAATATTTCCCTGGTTCAAATTAACTTTACGAAAAACACATTGAACAAAAAGTTTCCTGTTATGTATTTTTTAATGAACAATTATTACGTCACTAACACAACCGTTGCACTAATTTGTGAACCTGAACCTCAATTTTATTAATAAACGTGTTACAGTACATTTAATGGAGACAGGAGACGGCTGCTTCTGAATGAATAACTGTTGTCATTATATTTATTAGGATAAGGAGCAGCTGCCAAGAGCCACTGTCAGCTGTTTGAGCACACGATACTCTCAATGACATGACGTAACGGTACTGCAACTGACGCATAAGCATGGAGATTCAACTGTATAATAAAAATAAAAACCGGCCAAGTGCGAGTCAGACTCGCGCACCGAGGGTTCCGTACAAACCTGTAGGTATATAAGTAAATGTTAGTATAGACCTGAGTATTTGATATGAATTTCAATTTATGACGTATTAAAAAGAAACTACTTCCTAGATCTCGTTCAATCCAATTTTCGGTGGAAGTTTGCATCGTAATGTATATCATATTTTTTTTTTAGTTTTATCATTCTCTTATTTTAGAAGTTACAGGGGGGGGACAGACATTGTACCACTTTGGAAGTGCCTCTCGCGCAAACTATTCAGTTTATAAAAAATATATATTAGAAACCTCAATATCATTTTTGAAAACCTATCCATAGAGTTATGGGTTTATTACAATTATGGGTTTTATGAAAGAAAAAATTTGAGTTTCAGTTCTAATATGGGGAACCCCAAATTTTTTTTGTTTTTTTTCTATTTTTGTGTAAAAATCTTAATGCGGTTCACAGAATCCATCTACTTACCAAGTTTCAACATTATAGTTCTTATAGTTTCGGAAAAAAGTGGCTGTGACATGTGACTCTATAGTTTAGGCTTTTTTGAATGCCATTGCAATTGAAAATACATTATATGCATTACAAACTATAAGAAAACTGTACCACATCAAGCCTGTATAAATAATTGTTTGGTGCCAGATTCAAAAATACAACAATTTCTTACTTACAAACAAAGTTTATTAAGATATTTACAAGTAAAATTACATGTAGATAAAGTTATAAAATAGTCTTAACAAAAATAGCATTTGTTAGGATAGTAGAAACCTAAGATGTAGAAACTAAATTCTTTTAAAAATACCAAAACTATCACACGAGCTTTGACTTTGTTAAAGCGGCTTACAAGTAGAATTTAAAACAAAAAAAAAATGAATTTAAACAAGACATAAAAAACAAAAGACACTCGATCTTAACATTCACATACAAGAATGGAAAAGAGATTCTTATAAAACAAATACTGGTTTTCTCCGAATTGGTCTCAATACCTATTGGGCAAGCTGAGTAAACTATTATTGGTGAGGAACTACATATGGCGAGTGTTTCCAAAACCTCCATGACCGGACTGTGAAGCACCTTTGTTGAAGCCCATCTGAAGGTTGAGCTCAGCATTATGAGCCCTGAGTTGTTCCTCAGTGAAAGTACGTTCATTCTTATCAGACATCTTGGGGCCAAGCTGAGGTCCAGTCCATTCCGGGTGCTTTTGAGTCTGGAACAAAAATAAACTTTAACGAACTGCAACTTTAAATATATGCCGATAAGGATAATATTAACTTACAATTCTTCCAAGGGCGTATAGGCACAGAGTAACTTGAGGAATGTTACGCCTCTCAAACAGATCAGCTGTTTGGAAGATCTCTTCTTCTGGTACTCCGTACTTCTTGATCGCTGCCTGGAACCTGAAAGTTAGGAGAGGTTTAGTTTGTATATTTAAATTAACATTAAAATGTTCTTTGCCAGGTAATTTGGGTAGTTTGGTTATTATTTTCATGGGTTCTAATTATTTGCATAATTTATCCTACTGTGTTTGCATATTTACCTCTGGATGTTTTCCATGAGCTGGAAGTTGGTTCCCCTTTCCTGAATCTTTTTGACTGATCCAGGGGACAATTTGTTTATGAGCTTGCATAGAACGATGCCATCCTTGAGAATATCCTCATAGGGTGAGTTGGGAAGGGGCTCGCCAAGAACAGCGCTGATCCAGGTCAGGACCTCTCCCTCTTGTTCCTTGTTTCTGGGCTGAAAGTGTAAAAATATTATTATACACTATTTCCACTCCATAGATTTTCCTAAATTCCCCTGGTCTAATCTATTTTCTTCCCGTTATAATAAAAAGAGTCCATGTTTTAATTCAAGTACAATTTAAGTTAACAAGCCAATCAAGAACTGATTGAGTAACAAACATCAATACAGACTATCACATGTAAATATTAGTAGGATAGTACAATTTATACGTTTATAATTGTGTACTTCGTTGTTTCTGTTCTATTTGTTCAGCTTTCTTTACCATTTTTAATAATAGTTCAATTCAGTGTATTCGCATAATCATTATTTCTACTACATTTTCTAGTTCTTTAAAAATATTGTAACATATGCAAGTCTTGAACGTCGGCCATAAAACATTCGCTCCAGTGCCAAGTCGTTTGATGGCGTACGCGCAGATTCCAGAATCATCTCCGAAAATAACGCGAAACGAAACCAGACGACCGTTAAACCAACCCATGGGTGTATGGAGTTACATTAGTGAAGGGTGCTGTAAGTGATATGACTTGGAGATAGCAGATGCGTGCGCTTGCGTCGATCTAGAGTGTTTACACGATTGACGTCAGTGATCTCGAGTTCAATACAAAGTGCGCCTTATGTTGCTTGCAATTAATTTTATTTTAGATAGCAAGTACGAGTATATTAGTTGGAAAAGTATTTGGGTGAAAATGTATACTATAATTTAGGCAATTTGGTGATAATAATTAGATAGGAAAAAAACTAATGATTTGTTTACTTTCGTGATATACATTTTTATCACTCTACTGAGTAGTCATTAGGATAGAATAATGAGCCGGATAATTAGTGTTATTTGAGATTGTGACACTAACGATTATAATGTAAATATTATTACAAAAAAATATCAAAGAAACTTATCACACATAAAAAAGTTAACAGCTTACGTACAGCCATTTTAGTATAAAATCACAATACTTTTAAAAACACTTGATATGAGCGAGCTTTCGCGACGGTATCAGCTAGCGAACTGTGATCACTGATGCCGCCCGCCCAACGCCGGCGTCGCGGGGGCGGGCGGCGATACATAGCTAGCTTTCAGGATCTACGTACATTAAATCTCGTTTGTACGATATGGCGTCACCTTTATTTACATCACTGTCTGTAAATGTAAGCGTAATTCTGTTAAGAAAACTTTGAATGGTAAATTCAAACACTTCTCTTGAAAGGGATCGAAGTATTCGAACTGTTAGAACTATTATAGTTAACACACATTCCCATAGTCGTTGGACGTCACAAAGTAACTAAAAGGGAAAATTATAAAGAAACTAGCTTCTGCTCGCGGCTTCGCCCGTGTGGCCTACAGGATACAAATGACATACAACAATAAAATAATAAAAAACAAAACAACTTCATCCCGCTTCGAGGGTGGAATTATTAAAAACGCTGAGACACGTATAAATAAATTTTCAATCTTCGAAACTGACGGACTTTTATACAAACTTTCATCCCCTATTTTACTGCCTATGGGTTGGAATTTCGAAAAACCCTTTCTTAGTGGAATATCTACTCTTCACAAAGAATATATCCTCTAAATTTTATGTCTCTAAGACCAGCGGTTCAGGCTGTGCGTTGAAATATCAGTCAGTCAGTCAGGGCTTTTGAATTTTATATATATAGATAGATAAGGGATTTAGTAACCTTAATTCTTGGTCACGTCTGGTGATGTGGAGGCTATGATGATAATAGTTATAATAGAATTCGTTATCATTATTATAATACTTGCGTACCATTAATTGGGAAAATAAATAATTTGACAGTCCATTAAACACACAAAAACAAAACGAAAATATTTATGTTTGGAAAAATTCAACCGGAAATCACTCATTTGTCACCGTTCTTAGAAACGCGTAACTGATTCAGACAAAAATAGAAGTATGGGGAAGTTTAATAGCGGATGCCAACGCAAGAATCTCTATGCAAAGGCGGGCCACTTATGACACTGACGATTCCCTTACCGGTGGGCAGTTACTGATCCTTCTAGACTTTTGTGCCACATCAAGGAAAAATCCCTTTTTATAACAGGTGGAGGTTTTGAGATGGCATATTTTCGAAACCTATGTTGGGTTAGTCATGCTGAACAACTTTTTTACTATCATTATATCATACGGTGTCATTTTACTATGTTCTCGAGCAATACAATATTGAATATTAAGTATTTAGAAAGTCAAAATAATTAAAAACACATAAAAAACGCTACTGCCCCGCCAAAAAAGAAACAATATATAGCTATTGTCACTCGGGATGATATATGGATTCTAACCCATACATCTTTTGTTCAGTCATTTAAAAGTTATAATGGAATAAAGAAACTCACATTCAATAACCCCTTTTTGGACATTCCCTTTTTTGGCAGTCGCGTAAAAATAAGATTAGTGTGTGAAACATGACAACGGCTCTTTCTACACACCTTCCTTAAACACGAAAGTGGCTGCTTGTTTGTTTGACGCTCAACTGCACAATCAATCTTGGTGTAATTTGGCACGCCCAATAGATCATAACTTGGAATAACATATAGGATACTTTTATCCTGGGGAAATAGAAGACCTCTCGGGAACGCGGGTGAGACCGCCGGGCGATAACTAGTTGAAAATATAAGATATTGTGTGTGTACACTAAACATTACTCTAAAAATAAATAGTTTATATATTTGAAACAGCTGCGAAGTACATTCATTATCAAGCTATGTATGCGGCTTCATATCGGATATGTTTATTAGGGTAAACAAACTCGTATGATGAGATAATTTTTAAACTTCCAACTGGATTTAGCTCTATATTTATTAAGTGGTTACATATATTGAAGATCAATGAAGAATTTTTATAAATATCACATAGGTACTTCTACTGTGGAAAGTGTCATATTTATATAAATAAATAAATAAAATAAATATCCTGGGACATCCCTCACACACGGTCATCTGATCCCAAACTAAGCAGAGCTTGTACTATGGAAACCAGATAACTGATATAATACATATCCTACTTTTTGTTTGTAAATACATACTTAATATATATAATAATACCCAGACTCAGGACATACAGACATGTTCATGCACACAAATGCATGTCCTGTGCGGGAATCGAACCCCCGACCTGCGGCGCAATAGGCGGAATCTTTATCAGATTCTTAACCAACTGCGCCAACTGGCCCGTCAAAGGATATATAAGGATAACTTTCCGACGCGGAGTACAGGGAGAACGTACATAGAACTCTGATCGCAGAGATAGACCGCTCGCTGTGGGATGTCCCTTAGACACCCTTGTTTAGTGGATGATTTGGAACCTGCGTGCTAATGTCAAATTTCAAGAGCAGTCAAGTCAATCAGTCAGTTTCATAATGAATATAGATGGATGGATAGATAAATAGATAATAGATATTGAAGATGTAGCGACAATAAAAAAAATCACCTTACCACTTTTGAGTAGTTAGTTCTTTAATAAATCAAATTAAAGTTATAAGCTTGGCTCTACATGAGAGCTGATAGCTTTTTGACAGTGCAAGCCATATGTCTTGGCAAAATTTTACATAACTATGTTTTTGGTGGGATATCTCTTATTATTTATTTGTTTTTTGTTTTTCTGCACGACATCCATAACAAGTATAAACGATATGGATAATTTTGTAGGTACATGAAAAGCTATACATAAAATGAAATACAAGAAAAACTAACAATCTCTTTTATTTTTCCACTAGCAGTTCCCCGCGGTTTCACCCGAGTTTCGGAATAAAAAGTAGCCTATAATGTCCTTCTCCATACCATAGGCTATCTGCATACCAAATTTCATGGTGCTCCGTTGAGTAGTTGAGGCGTGAAGGCGTAACAAACAAAAAAACCAACTCATTTTCGCATTTATAATATTAGTTAGGATTAGGATAGCTAGGAGTTAGGATTAGGATAATAATTAAGACTATTTCAGTTAAAAATATATTCCAAAATATTGTTTTACTCGGTATGACCACTAGAATCCCTATGGGATCACCTACTATATTTTTTGGACAGATTTCCGGTCTCTACATATTAATCGCACGCAATGCTAATATATCTTTTTTTGTTTGGGTTGTATGAGCTGTTATATATACTAAAACAACGTTGATATGATGATAAATTAAATATAAAGTGATGCAAACATAAATAAAGAACAATTTTATACAATTTTAATTCACTCTAAATTGAGCAATGACGTAAAAGCAGAAAAATAGAAACGGCAAAAAGAAATCATAAACATCTTTAAAACCACATTTCAGATAGAGGATGCTGTGTTTTTCTATAAACGATTTAGCTTGGCCCCGATCCAGAATTGAATCCGGTCCACGTGTTAGGAACTCCCTAGTTATCTCCGAGCAGATCAGGATTCTGGTAAAAATGTTACACAATGTTTGTTCTCAGTGTAATACAAATAAAGAGTAATGACCATTTTGTCAAGGTTTTAATACAACGTAAAGGAACGGTGCCAAAATCATACCATTAGTACTACGTACTAATGGTCATAGCCAGAATTTGGTACCTAAGTCGTTGCTCTTTGAAAGTTTTATCTTGTTACTTTTAGCACAAACAAAGTAATACATTTTGAAACAGCTGTTACTGATAAACTCTTATGAAGACAATAGTTCTAATATAAATATAAATGTCGCTATAGAATAGCCTAAAACCAAAATTATCCATGGTACAGCGATGGTATGTGTTTTTTGCTCATTAACACGATAGTAGTATTTTATCATTCTCGAATAATAGACATCGTTCAATTTCTTTGTTATCAAACCGTTCTCTCGTAGGCTCATTGCGCGTTTGTCCAATATATCAATCATCGGGAATCCTTTGTACATGTAAATAGCTATAATCACCCTAAGGAATGGATCCTTGAACATATATACCTTAGATTCGCCAAATTCATCGACAAACAGTTTTTTTCGATATAAATATGTAGAAGACATAATGATAGAATATAAATTTTTAGATTGGCTTACGCTTCGAATGCTTTCCGTTAAATTTATACAGCCGTGATTTATCAAATTTGAATGAATTGTACGTTTTGTTTCGATAAATATAAAGGTTCTCGTCTGTATGTTTATGCAAGGTTCCAGGTGAAATGTCGTTAAATCGTTAACATCAGATATTTGATATTCCTTGGTCGGAAACGACGTGAGAATAACTAAGTTCGATTGATAGAATGAATTAATGAGGTAAGCAAACCAAATCCACACCATAAACACACATTTCACCGAGAACCTACAGTTTATTTTGAATCCGTGTACAAGCAGGCTCTCCAACAGTCTCAGCATTACATAGCTTCGATCGTATTTACGCAGTAACATCATTATTAAAGAAGAGTAGATCAGAAATGCAATCAATAGTAACACCCATACCGTATTATCGAATTCTCTGTAAAAGTTTTGCCAAGCAGGCAAAAGAGATGCCTTTTTAACTATGAACCTTAGTTCATCACTGTAAGGAAGATGTCTAGATATGTAGGAAAATGCTGCTATTCGCGCGCGTATTAACAAAAGGCCACCCAAGAAAATATCAGCTTGATTATTCTGTAATAAAGAAAAGGTTCCACTTGCTTTCCTAAAAATAGCCAATATATAGTCAGATTGTAAAAAAAAAAAAAAAATATTTAAAAGATGTAACCTTGCTGAGTTTCTTGCCTGTTCTTCTCAGTTGAAGGCCGACTTACGAACTGGCGGTAACTTCAGTAGCTTTGACCTTCATAGGTGCCCTTCTAGGGCCTAAATTGAATAAATGGCTTTGACTTTGACTTTGACTTTGACTTTCATATCGGTGGATACCATCGAATATTCTTCATTATTATAAATGTAAGTCACGTTTAGTTTGAAATGCTCCAATTCACTCACTAGTTGTAACGTATATTGCTCAACGCCCATCGTAGTACTGTTGTATTCTGCGTTACCTAGAGCAAAGCTGTATGGTGGCCAGTGAAAAGCTATCAAGTTAAAAGTACAGTTGCGAAGACCGGTGATAAGTTTATTTGGATAAAGATCAAAAGTATGATTGTAGCATTTGCCATAGCTAATTATTCTGTCATAATATTTACCACATCCATAGTTTTCGAATGGGTTGTACGTATACAAATCAGCGTCATTTGTTCCATTAATGACTACTACATCGTTTACGTGATATTTTAACAGTAAATCAAAAATATGCGATAGTTCTCCAATGAATTGTATGATGATTAAAAATCGCGCGTACGGATTCCACTTTGGCTCTTTAATGAGATAAACAAAGTTTTTCATGAAATCCGTTTCTGTCCCAGCCGATATGAAATATCCTTGATTTAGATTCTTCATTCTAACTTGCGGTGTTCGATAGGTTAGCGTGAAGAACTCTAATGAGTTCACAATTTTGAACAAATCCTCGTCAGTAGAATTAAAATCGACATAAGTAATTTCGGTGCCTCTATGAAAATTATTCAATACAACATTTCGGACACATGCTTTCGTAATAGTTCGATCAATTTCATCTGGTAAAATAATGTTGCAGTTAAAACTTTGGATTAGCATAGAAATAAGACAAGCAACCAACATTGTTGAAAACAGAAATGCTTATGATGGTCCCATAAGTTAAACTATATCATAAATCAGACACATGACACCACGAGCATTATCTAACGGTAATTGTAATTATTTACCTTCGTTTATTACAGGAATATAATTTTTACGTACCGTCACTCACTGGCAGTATCTAACAAGCTGGAATTTATAAAATTACTGACATTGACATGGCCATCCTATATTTAAATATAATTAAGGGCTAAATCTGGACATGTATGTACATATACCTTGGGACTGACCTTAGCCATCTGCCAAATTGCTTGTACATACTTTCTGTCACTTACTTTATTTGAACGATCACTCTAAGAAAATTTGATTGAGTTAAATTATGCAACAGCTAATTCAACAACATTGGGTTAAGATTTTTTAAATTTTCATCTTCGTCCTTGCACTGTAGGACCTAGGCCTGCTGTAGGCGCTCCTCTTTTTCCGGGTCTTTACCATCTGTATCCAGACGAGCCCGGAAACCTTTTGTGGACATCCAACGAGGTGATTATGATTACTGATGAAATTCCTAATTTCAAGAATTAGTTTCCTACGTATTCTTTCATTCAGTGTAGGTTTGCTATTCTAAAAATAATGTTGCATTTTATTACTATTAATATGATTTGGGTTTACAATAATCTCACAATGGTAGTACGTAATAGTATGTATACTATTTTAAAGCAAGTTGTGACATAAAGCCGCACTTAAGTCACGGAGAAGCGTAACCTAAGTGCGTGTTAAGGTCACACAGTACTAGAAAATATATTAAGTAATCTGTTCCATTATGGTACTGATAATGAGGCGGAAGGTGATAAGAAAACACTTCTTAACGCTATAATCAAAGTGAATCAAGTTGACCTTAACAATGTTACCACTGGTTTGGTTAGATCACTTTAGAAATGACATGCAAGCGACCAGCTGGGGGCCGATTATGTAACTTTGTTGCAATATGTTTCAATCATTTTCGAATTGAAACCAGTTCAATAATAGCGCTTTCTGATATTTTTTAACCGACGAAAAAACGGAGGAGGTTTACAAGTCGACGCGTATATTATTTTTTTTGTTTTTTCTTATGTATGATCACGCATAACTTTTTACAGAGTAGTCCGATTTTGATAATTCTTTTTTTATTGGATAGGGTATCTCGAAGTTGGTCCCAAAATTTTTTTCGTTCTGGTAACTGCAAATACAAACAGTGTTTTATTGGAAATGGAAACAGTTTGGATTTTTTAATATTTCCACCGATGTGCGATTAAGAGGTTGTTGCAATCTGAATCCGATTGTATGTAACAAGGTTACAACTGGTAACACGGTACATTAATCATTTGGTTGGCTGTTCAAACGCATCAGTATTATATATCACCTTAATATAAAGGCCTAGTCAATTATATATATATATATATTTCGTTTTTTGTGTGAAAATCTTAATCCGGTTCACAGAATACATCTACTTACCAAGTTTCAACAGTATTAGTTCTTATAGTTTCCGAAAAAAGTAGCTGTGACATACGGACGGACGGACAGACAGACAGACATGACGAATCCATAAGGGTTCCGTTTTTTGCCATTTGGCTACGGAACACCAAAAACCGGCCAAGTGCGAGTCGGACTCGCAAACGGAAGGTTCCATCCATACAATATTAACTAACTCATTGTGTTATGAAAATAAAATATACCAAAAATACGTTTGTTGTATGGGTGCCCCTTTAATTTTTTAATATTATTTCATTTTTAGGGTTCCGTAGCCAAATGGCAAAAAACGGAACCCTTATAGATTCGTCATGTCTGTCTGTCTGTCCGTCCGTATGTCACAGCCATTTATTTCCGAAACTATAAGAACTATAATGTTGAAACTTGGTAAGTAGATGTATTCCGTGAACCGCATTGAGATTTTCATACAAAAATAGAAAAAAAAACAATAAATTTTGGGGGTTCCCCATACTTAGAACTGAAACTACTTTTTTTCATTAAACCCATAAGTGTGCGGTGTCTATGGATAGGTCTTCAAAAATGATATTGAGGTTTCTAATATAATTTTTTTCTAAACTGAATAGTTTGCGCGAGACACACTTCCAAAGTGGTAAAATGTGTGTCCCCCCCCCTGTAACTTCTAAAATAAGAGAATGATAAATCTATAAAAAATATATGATGTACATTACGGTGCAAACTTCGAACGAAAATTGGTTGGAACGAGATACAGTAAGTAGTTTTTTTTAATACGTCATAAATTGAAATTAATATCAAATACTCAGGTCTATACTACCATTTACTTATATACCTATAGGTTTGTACGGAACCCTCGCTGCGCGAGTCTGACTCGCACTTGGCCGGTTTTTTATTTGTTGTTATAGCAGCAACAGAAATACATATTCTCTGAAAATTTTAGCTATCTACCTATTACTGTTCATGAGATACAGCCTGGTGACAGACAGACGGACGTACGGACGGACAGCGGAGTCTTAGTAAAAGCTCAGAGTAGATAAATACTACGTACAAGTAAAAGGGTCCCATTTGGCACCCTTTGGGTACGAAACCCTAAAAACGATGGTCTACCTACATAATTCCATGGTGAATTTCGTCCACTTTTTGTACACTATTAATAGATAAATTAATAACACCCAAACTCAGATATCAAGCACAAATATTAACATTTTTGTCCTGGCCCGTTATAAAGTCCTACTCTTTAGATTAGCTTTACCATTTCGATAGATCGAACAGTCAACATTATAACAAAAACTAAAAATATTTTACCAATTTAAAACAATTCTAACATACAAATTGACAATAGCAAACAATACTATTTTGCTTATCAGCAAGTATTGTTGTGAAAACGTCGGGAGCATATTAAAATCTGTTTAAAATTCTCATGTTGCACCACTCACATACTTGGGACAATGTTCATTAGGTACATATCATTATCAGATAATGACATACGATAAGTTATCGAGGGTCACTGCATTTAAAAAACTGACACATTGGCTCAAGACTCATTTATTTTGGATTGTCAACATTTACTTGACGGGCCCGTTGGCGCAGTTGGTTAAGACGTGGAGTCTTAACCTATAGCGCCGCAGGTCGTGGGTTCGATTCCCACACAGGACATACATTTGTGTGCATGAACATGTCTGTATGTCCTGAGTCTGGGTGTAATTATGTATTTACAAACAAAAAGTAGTATATGTATTAATATATCAGTTACCTGGTTTCCATAATACAAGCTCTGCTTAGTTTGGGATCAGATGACCGTGTGTGAGGAATGTCCCAGGATATTTATTTATTATTTATTTATTTATTTACTTAGCTTAACTAAATAACTTATATTCGTAAGAAAATTAATTTGTTTCCAGTCACACATTCCACAAACTTTCTTAGTACAAAATAAATGGCTAAGACTCTGAGTAAAAAAATATGAAATGCCATCCATACGAGAACTTTGTCATACTTTATCTTGTCAATAAATACGATGTCACTAAAAATAAAAATAAATATCTATACTTTTTTCCATTGTGTAAATAAAACAACAGGAATAATGGTACGGAGAACTAATGACGTAAGTCAAAATTGCATTTGACTGGTTTGTTAATTTAATTATTATGTTTTTACCGTATGGAAGAAAACAGGCCACACACGCATTAAACTCGTTCATAATATGCGCATTTATATTAAAAGTTTATTTATAAATCTAGGTGACAGAATAGGTTAACAAGGAAGTATTGATTCCAGTTTTACTGCGACTTTTAAGAAATTCCAATTTCAAACAACAGTTACATTTTTAGGGTTCCGTAGCCAAATGGCAAAAAACGAAACCCTTATAGATTCGTCATGTCTGTCTGTCTGTCTGTCCGCCGTATGTCACAGCCACTTTTTTCCGAATCTATAAGAACTACAATGTTGAAACTTGGTAAGTAGATGTATTCTGTGAACCGCATTAAGATTTTCACACAAAAATAGAACTAAAATAAATAAATTTAGGGGTTTCCCCATACTTAGAACTGAATTTTTATTTTTTATTTTTAATAAAACCCATAAGTGTGGGTTGTCTATGGATATGTCTTCAAAAATGATACTTATTGAGGTTTCTAATATATATTTTTTCTAAACTGAATAGTTTGCGCGAGAGACACTTCCAAAGTGGTAAAATGTGTGTTCCCCCCCCTGTAACTTCTAAAATAAGAGAATGATAAATCTATAAAATATATATGATGTACATTACGATGCAAACCACCGAAAATTGGTTTGAACGAGATCTAGTAAGTATTTTTTTAATACGTCATAAATTGAAATTCATATCAAATACTCAGGTCTATACTACCATTTACTTATACACCTACAGGTTTGTTCGGAACCCTCAGTGCGCGAGTCTGACTCGCACTTGGGCGGTTTTTTTTTAATATGAATGTAAAAAAAACTTTATTTACAATGAAATAAAGAACACATTTATTTAACGAACAAATTATAATATAACATTATTTAATTTAAAAATAAACCAGTGAATAGACTTGTGGTTATATTTGCCCACAAGCCACAATCTCACCGTGGTCTCACAGTGCTATAGACACCGCCGAACAGACAAAGCGCCGATGCCACCGCGAGCGTTCGAGCGAGTTCTGCGGGCAAAGTTCTGCGTATACGTTCTCCTTGACCGCCGCGGTCACTGTATGAAATGATCAAAAGCGCCGCATAGATTAAAATGAACGCGGAACGCAGAACTATGACCGCTGAACTCTAGACCGCTGTGGGATAGGCGCCTGAGGTATGCGGGTGTCTTTGGCAATAGTTTTTAACCGACGAAAAAATGGAGGATAGATACAAGACGACGCATTTTTTTTAAATGTTTGACCACGCATAACTTTTTACAGAGTAGTACGATTTTTTAACTTTAGGCGGGTACTACAAAGTACCATAGTTTCCTTCAGGCTCATTATAGGAATCGAACCCATCAACCACGGCATCCGACTACCGACTACAGGCTACAGCTATTATCGCTAAAAAAACGATAGGTACCCCTAACTTTTGATTTTATGAAACAAAAAAAATAAAAAAGACATGTAGGATCTAGATTATGAAAGGTCGCTTATCCACTTTGGACTTAAGTACTGACTCATTTATGAAAATATTCCAAATTACATTAAAGTAAAGCCTTGCAATTAGAAGGCTAGCAAGCTCTCCATTCACTCTTTTTCGAACTTTTATTAGCACTATCATTTCAAGTATCCTATTTGTATCAAGGTTTCAAAATAACTACCTAACCATTGAATAAATAAGGTACAAAATCCAGTTTTATTACATACCTATTTTAAAATTTTATTTCAATTGCGTTGAACCGTTTTTCATCGCGATTGGTTCGTAGGTAATAGGCTTTGTGTCCTTGTTGCCTTCTCCAAAGTCTGGCAACAAGGACAGAAAGCGTGAAAACCCCGAATTTTTGGAGATTAGAACCCGGACATGTCTAAAATGGTGGTCGTCACGTTCTGTTTCCGGGGAACCCCGCCCGGACGCTCCCAGGCGCCCTTTAAACTAGGACAAATCCCGGGAAAACCGGATGGATGGCAACCCTATTTAGAGTTATCAAACAGACCGAGCTACTTTTTTCATATAATATTAGTAGGATTATGACTTTATGGCCAAAAGTAGCCAAGTAAGTAACCTTGGCTACTTTTGATGGTAGCTAATGGCAGTTATAGAATAAATTTTATTCATTGAACTAACATATACCTGGTGATTTATTGGCTTTGAATTATACAATACATACGTGACTCGTATTTTAGTTGGTATTTAATATTTATTAGGTATTCGAAAAAAAAAAAGTTTGACTAAAGCGAATAGCATATATAGCAAGAGTAAAATAGCTATGTCTAGCAGTTTCTTCCACTTTAAAATTTATCTAAAGTTTTTTTTTACTCGACTCATTAGACCGCCGAGCCAGGAGACTCATCGGAGATGAGTCTAAACTCACGAGCCTCGACCATCGAAGAAAGGTTGCTTGCTTATCGGTTTTCTACAGGATATATTTTGGAGAGTGTGCGCAGGAATTGTTCAACCTAATTCCACCATCCCCATTTTTACACCGAACCACAAGACGCCGGGAAAATTTTCACCCGTACGTTGTTGGCATACCGAAAATACGGACACAGCGTTTTGCATCCTCATTTATAATGCGGACAGCAAGGGAGTGGAACTTGCTTCCGGCGTCTGTGTTTCCTGACGCCTACAATCTAGGAACTTTCAAGGCCAGAGTGTATAGGTTTCTTCTGGGTAAGCGTGTTTTATCTTAGGCTTCGCCATCGCCCCTTATGGGCGGGTCAGTGGCCAAACGCAAGCCCATTTAGTTTAAAAAGAAAAATACTTCGGATTCGTAGTAGTTCCTTAGATTACCGCGTTACAACATACAAATACACTTTATAATATTAGTATATTATTCACCTTATTATGATTATATGTTCTATTATCCGCGAACATAGTTACTTACACATACATACATTGCAAGTTAAACAAAAGCTTGTAAAAAAGAACACATCCTTGCTTTACCCTTCATTATCAATATCTTTATATATACAATTCTACTGTACTGTACGTGTGTATGTACTGAATTCCTCCTAAACGGCTGGACCGATTTGAATGATTTTTTTTGTATGCGTTTGGGTGGCGCCCTGGATGGTTTAGATTCACAAATCAGCCCGTCAGATGGCGGTGCAGTCGGTATCTAGGTTATATTATTGACTTCAGGAGTTCAGTGTCAAACACACGTACAGTTGAATTTTTTTGTATGCGTTTGGGTGAAGCCCTGGATTGTTTAGATAGGGTAGTGTAGGGTAGGGTAGCATCACAGGGTAGGTTAGCACCACGCGAACGAAGTCGCGCCGGGTTTATTTATAAGTAAAAAAAATAATCACTACTGTATCACTTATCATTAGAATTCAAATAAATAAAAATACTTGACATTTACACAAGTGCGTAATGAATTTTACAAAATGTAGGCATGCTTACAATAAATTACCAGATAAGTTATTTCTTATTTATACTGAAATGAAAACAGTCTTCAAATTCCACATTAATTTTGAAGTTAACAGTAGTACAGTTACGCGGGGTCTGCTTTCCCAATTATGCGACGCTATGTATTTCGGTCTTGTGCGTCATCTTCCGTAAGTCCCATCTCCCTCAGTACTTCTGGACCCTTTTCATCCATGTGGTTTTAGGGCTTCCTCTTCACCTCTTCTTTGTAGCTATTAAAAGGCACTTTTTCACCTACATAATTATGTTTATATAAAAATATTGTTAAATTATTTAATTATGCCTCGCCATCGATATATTATCTTCTGTCTAGATTAAGGGTTACGTACAAGACAACATCGTGAAAGTGGCCGCTTGGAAACTTAATAAAACAAAATTATGTCACTCATGAATGAATGTTCTACGTTTAAACGTGGACCTACTGAAACTGAAATAGCGACACCGTGGTCATATTTCTTCGGCCGTTTTTACAACTGTAGCCCTTATTCTAGGGTAATAAGTACTAGTCGATGTGCCTCGCGTTAAATTGAATATCGGCAAATATAAATTAAGAATAATGCTTCAATCACATTGTAAACGTATAAAAGAGTATTTATTAAAATTAGAGTGGAGGTGAAAATAATAACAAATAAAGTGTTTGGAACTACAGAATACATAATTAACCTGAGGTCCTCAAATGACCTACTTTTTGGTCTTGGGTTTCAGTCTAAGGTGATATCTGTAATGCTTCATCTATATTGCATTCAGTTGAAGATCATTTGAATCTTCTACATCCTTATCAAATGAACATTATTCGTGTTCGATTTATTTATTCCTGAAATTAAATATGATATTCATTTAGTTATTTAAGATTTTAGTAATGGAATAATAATTATGTAGCATTCACTCTATATGAAACATTTGAGAATCAAATGAACACAATACTGAAAATTGCTTAGCAATTGGGAATAAGTCCTTTAACCAATTTATTCCGATTTCTGTCGAGATACCTATGTATAAATAAGAATGTTTAGGTATGCCACTAATGCATTGAAAAATACAAATAATTAAAAAACAACAATTAAGTACCTTTTTCCATGTTAAGTTTTGCATTATTCTCTTAAATAGTAAGCGACAATTGCTTCGGTATGTAGAAGAACAAAAACAATGTTAACCAAGGATGCATAGTTACTGTTGAGTAAAATAAAACTGAGCACACGACTAATAATACGATCATTTTTTCTGACGATGCGACCACAACACAAACGTACTGTCGCAACGCTCGGTACTTATAACTGACTGATATTTAAAACATGTTCACTCAAAATATAACTTAATTATAAAACAATAAAAACAGACAATCGGTCGTGATCAGGGTACTTGAACAGTTCAATGAGTAATCAGTTTATTACACTCTACGATATTCAGGGTTATTTATACAATGTACCTATATCATAATCCAGAAATTAATTTGCATAATGTCACTAGTGGAATCTATCCTCATGTTTTTTTAGGGTTCCGTACCACAAAAGGAAAAAACGGAACCCTTATAGGATCACTTTGTTGTCCGTCTGTCTGTCAAGACCCTTTTCTCAGGAACGCTTGGAGGTATCAAGCTGAAATTCATATCAAATACTACTGTCCCTTAGATAAATGTATTCAATACGTCTCAATATATGTTTTAGACCAAGACAAAGTTACAATCACACATATAAATATCATCAATCATCAACCTAATGGAATGAACTGATACAGCGGAGTTTAATAAACCGATGACATCTACCACGTACGGAAATAGTAAGATAAGATAAATATCCTTTATTTACACACCTAATAGTAGTAAACAAAAAGAAGTAGAAGTACCTAATAATAAACACAAGAAGTGATACGGCGGTGTTATCGCTGAAGCGATTTCTTCCAGACAACTTTTGGATTAAGAAGTGGGTATTGGACGAGACAAGATCTGATCCCCAGGGAGTCCATAATTCTACTGAATAGAAGATTTGAAATTCAGAGGCAATATTCCATATTGACTAGTGTCCTATTGAGGCCGAAATTGAAAGAATGCGGCTTTGACTTTGACTTTGACTTGGAGCACCTTTGGGGTACACTAAGGAAATACAGGTGGCGTGGAAAGCTAGTGTGTTAAATTTCTATAAAATGGACAGTAACTTGGTAGAGGTTGTTAATTTATTTAACCCTGCGGTAAAACTCTTGATTTGTGTCGCTGGAACTTCAGAATACAGTCAACATATCAACAGTTGTTGTAGATCTTTAGATAAATTATCGTGATAAAACTTATCACACGTTCTTTTATGAGTCAGATGAATTATAAGACGAAATTAATGCTCAGAACAAACATTAAGAATTCTATTTACGTATCGAATTGAGCCAAATCGCTCGATCACAAATCAATCGTGCCGAATATTATTTGTACAGTCAAGTGCAATGTGCAAAGCTTCAGGTAGAACTCCCAAAATACCCTCATACAACGAAAATACAAAGAACCATAATATATAACACTCAAATAACAAATATAACACCTTTATACAGCCTTTGCGTTTAAAATTTGTGCCGGGTCCTATGTTATTATTACTAATACGCTAATACAATTCGTCATGTAGGTATATTATTTTATCGAAACTGTTTACAGCGCATTTTTGTAGTAGAAAACTATTTTAAGCATATAGTTTCACTTAATTTATGATTCACTTAATTTATGATTCACTTTCTCTTTCCAGTGCGCTGGCAAACGTGAGCCTGAGAAGGAGGCTGAAGCCCAACGTTGGATCGAGTCTGTCATCGGCGAGAAGTTCCCTGATGTGCCCTACCAAGAGGCCCTCAGAAACGGCATCATCCTGTGCAAGCTGATGAACAAACTGCAGCCTGGCATCATTACCAAGGTCAACATCAGTGGTGGGGACTACAAGTTCATGGATAACATCAGCCAGTGAGTGATCTTGCTATCTATTTCTATATATTAAAACCTGAATTGTTTCGTACTGTGCGGGCTCAAAGGAGCTTCCTTCCTCGGACGCTCAGACTGTGGAATGAGCTCCCCGCCGTGGTTTCCCCAATGGAGTACAGCATGGGGTTCTTCAAAAGGGGTGTGAAGAGATTTCCGGCGGGCTGTAAGCTTGTGTGCCACCTAAGTGGTATAAAAAAAAAACCGTCCCCCTTTTTTTTTATTGTGTTTTTTGGGCTCTGAGACCTCTGATAAATATAGGCCTCCACAATATAATTTGTTGGGTCTCCCTTAATGATTTCCGCAACAAACGGTCTTATGCAGAGGCTCAAAGCATCTAAAACTAATTATAACTAGCGTTGACTCTACATAGAGTTCAGTAACGTAGTACGTGGCATTGGCAGTGAGCCTAGATGTGGCGAAGGCGTTCGATCGGGTCTGGCACCGGGGTCTTCTAACGAAGTTACCAGCATACGGGCTTCCCGAGGGATTATGCAAATGGGTTGCCAGCTTTCTGTCCAGCAGATGCATAAGAGCCGTCGTAGACGGTAGCTGCTCCGACAGCATGGACATAAATGCCGGCGTCCCGCAAGGCTCTGTGCTGTCCCCAACACTGTTCCTACTGCATATCAATGATATGCTGTCTATTGACGGCGTTCATTGTTATGCGGACGACAGTACAGGGGACGCTTATTACACGGGCCGTGCTAATATCCCTCGTTCCGAGGTGGAGGAAAGCCGCGAACGGCTGTTGTCTGAAATCGAGAGTACACTAACTAGTGTCTCCGATTGGGGCAGACTAAACCTAGTCCATTTCAACCCCACTAAGACTCAAGCCTGCGCGTTCACCGCTAAGAAAACCCCATTTGCTGTGGCTCTACAGTTCCAGAACACGTCCCTGAACATCAGCAAAAGCATCGGGATCCTTGGCGTCGACATTTCTAGCGACGTTTTGTTCCGAAGTCACTTAGAAGGCAAGGTTAAGCTGGCATCCAAAAAGCTCGGAGTGCTCAACAGAGCGAGGCAGTACTTCACATCGGGGCAAAGGCTGCAACTTTACAAGTCGCAAGTCCGGCCTCATATGGAGTACTGCTGTCATCTATGGGCGGGGGCACCTGGATACCAGCTTGATCCTTTAGACTCGGTTCAACGACGTGCCATCAGAATTGTTGACGATCCCGAGCTCACAAGCGGTTTAGAGCCCCTCAGTCTGAGGAGAGACTTTGCCTCCTTATGTGTGTTCTACCGCTTGTACAACGGACGGTGTTCTGAAGAATTGTTTAAGATGATGCCCACGGCTACTTTCTACCATCGCAACTCTCGCCATCGACGGGGAGTCCATCCTCACATATTGAAACCTGAATTGTTTCGTACTGTGCGGGCTCAAAGGAGCTTCCTTCCGCGGACGCTCAGACTTTGGAAAGAGCTCCCCGCCGTGGTTTTCCCAATGGAGTACAGCATGGGGTTCTTCAAAAGGGGTGTGAAGAGATTTCTGCAGGGTCGGCAACGCGCGCGTGATACCCCTGGTGTTGCAAGCGTCCATAGGCTACGGTAACCGCTTACCATCAGGCGGGCCGTATGCTTGTTTGCCACCTAAGTGGTATAAAAAAAAAAAAAAAAAAAAACGTAGTATTTATATACTCTGAGGTAATACCAATTTAAATTATAATCTACTTTTCCAAAACAAACCAAGTGCACAGTGTTAAAATTATCGTCTCATGGTAATGATAACGATTATAATGTAGTACAATTCATGCTCTTTTTGTTCTTAACTTCATGGTACTTTTGCAGATTTCAACAAGCCTGTATCAAATACGGAGTTCCTGACGTAGACCTCTTCCAATCAACTGACCTCTGGGACTTCAAGAATATTGCCCTTGTCACACAGACCATCTTTGCTATTGGCAGGACAGTAAGTAGCCAAGCCATATACAATTCTTAAAAAGCTGGACTATGATTTCAGTGATCCTAAATTAAAATGAATTTCCCTCAGACGCACAAGCACCCCGAATGGCGTGGCCCCATCCTTGGCCCCAAGCCTGCTGAAGAGAACCGTCGTGAGTTTAGCGAGGATGTCCTCCGCGCTGGCCAATCAGTGATTGGTCTTCAAGCTGGCACCAATAAGTTGGCCACACAATCCGGCCAGAACATGGGCGCTTCCCGTAAAATCATTCTCGGCAAGTGAAGTACCAGGCGAACAGATATCCAAGAAGCGTTTTATATTATGTCTGTATTTTTATCTAGACTTCGCGCCAGTTAAACTCTTTTGACATTGAATTAAAAACGTATTAAAGATTACACAATTTACACATGCACTTTAAATTTATTAATAAAACGGAATTGCATCAAAAATATATTAATATAGTGTTACACCCCTACTTAATCTAAACCCTATCTTTTGGTAATAAAGTTCTGGTTTAAATAACACGATTAAATACCAACTCACATAGGTACCATAAATAGTGAATTCGACTATTACTGGCGTGAGTGAATTAGTTGTAACGGTAAATTGCGTATTTGTGAAGGAGTTTAAGAAATATAAGCTGATGTGATGTGGATAGATTTACGCAATACGTGCTTTATTTCTTAATAACACAATTATTATTATGTTACCAGCATATATGAGATTGATAGCGAATGTGTGAGATCTTTTGTAATCATTTCGTATCCACCAAGTAGGTACCTAAGTAACTTTATAAAATTATAGATTGCTTAGTAAAATAGATGCTATGTAGCTTTCAGTAGATTTGTAATATTGTAAGCAATAATATTGTTTGTTAATATAGGTACTTACTGCTATAGAAATATTATTTATACATCTTTGCGAAAATATTGAAAAATGTATTTTAATAAAATTAGATGGAACTGACTATTATGTCACATTATTAATATAAATTTTATTTTATTTATAGTCGTATTATTTTAGTTATTAAGTTCATTTTAATTTAATCAATAGTATTACCTACTACTGTATTCTGAGTAGGAAATTATTAGGTTAGCAAATATATAAACAGTGGATACCTACCTAAATTACATATATTTTAGTTTATCAAAATTAATCATGTTTTTTTAAATTAAATTACATTAAATATTAAAATTGTCTCTATCATACCTACATTATGTGTTACTTAAAAACGATAGGTAAATCAGTGCATATGTAGGTATTTAAATAAATTTTTACCTTTTATCCTTGCATTTTCATTTAATACTGTAGGTAAGTACCTATTAGCAAAATGATTTTGGCTCACTGATTTTAAGCAACAAAGGTTTAGTCAACAAACTTTTCAGCAAGTGAAGTGCAATTTCTTTTTTCTTTCACTTTCCATTCATAGAAATCATCAATTTCCGTTAATCCTATCACTGTGCTCCCCGCCGTGGTTTTCCCAATGGAGTACAGCATTGGGTTCTTCAAAAGGGGTGTGAAGAGATTTCTGCAGGGTCGGAAACGCGCGCGTGATTCCCCTGGTGTTGCAAGCGTCCATAAGCTACGGTAACCGCATACCATCAGGCGGGCCGCATGCTTGATTGCCACCTAAGTGATATAAAAAAAAAAAAAAACAGCATTATTTTTGTTTTTGAACATTCAGAGACATCTAGTGAGCAGTAGCACGGAATAACCAATGGTACCAAGGCAGTAGTAGCTTTGCGAGTCAGTGCTATCTAGTGAGCAATAGAATAGCGGCAGTTCCTATTGAAAGAAATAGTTTACATTCTAAAATATGGATGGCAGCACAAAAGACAGTTCAGATATTCAAGGTCAGCAGCTGCAATCCATGCTAGTGATGTGTGTTATGGTTTCATCTCACATGTGAAACCAAATACTATCAATTTTGTTTGATTTTATGTATATTAGCATAATTTCATGGACTTTATCATTTATATTTTAAAAGGGGATAATAAAATATCTTATCTAATCTTCCTTTATAGCAGGTTTTCATCATCAGTTTTTTTTTGCCCAATAATTATTTTGTTGATAATTGTGGCTTAATTGGGATATAAGCAAAATTATTTGCAAAATTTATTCGCTGGACGTCTGATAAGGGCGTTAGAAATGGTACGTTTTTGTGATTTAAGAAGGGTCCTAATTCTTTTATTTATTAATTTATGGAGAAAAACAACAAAACCGAGGACATACAATGGTACTTACAGATTGCATGGTAAAATAATCATTGCTCTAGTGTCATTGTCTAATGTCATCCAGAGAGGAAACTGAGGATTACGTTTGTATGAAACAAACGCCACCAGCATTTCCTCTTAAGGTTTAAATCGGTTCGAAATATCAACAGTTTAACAGGTATTTTTAACAAAACTCTATGTTAAGAAAACTTCTCATTAACTAATCACATAAAAAGAAAAAAAAACGTGAGGTACTTCCGACAGAAGCGAAGCTGGCTGGCGTATCGAGTTCGATTGACATTTTGTGAGTAAAGTCATCACCCCGATACTTATGTGCTTACATAATGAATAAGCATCGCAAGCAAGCAAAATAAAGATAAAATTAAATCATGGGTTATAGAACTTTCAAATATCCTGTTCAGGCATTAGATTTAAGAAGCATGAAACTTAATTTAAAGATTAACCCCTTACTCATAAAGCGCTATTTAACTAATATACTGATTAAATGGCCACGTAAATAATGTCACATTATTTGACAATGACAATAGAGTGACGTTATTTTGCGTGACCCTTTAAACAGAATATTAGTTTAAATAGCGCTTTATGAGTAAGGGAAAAAATATGAACTGTAGTTAGGTATAAGTGTATATCTCCATTCATAATAATTCTAATACAAAATTTATTTCCTTTGTTACTTATATTATACATAGGTACACACGGCTACAGATCAAGCTATACATTTCCAGTATAAGCTGATCTCCCATTATATAGGATTTCCGTACAATGGGAGGTCAGCTTATACTAAAAAATATAGCTTGATCTGTAGCCGTGATAGTGTACAAACACAGAAATGAAATATATTAGTTGAATTAAAATAATACCCCCCCAATGATTAACTGCGATGTTTCTTCTTATTATTTTTAAGTTTGGCAACCAAGCCTGAATTAGGGCTCATTTCTGCCAGTGTCGAGTTATATTATAGTTTCCAGTCACAAGAAATCACTTCACATTATAGTATTTATAGTCCTCAGTCAGTCACCGTCCATAAAAGTCATGTTTTACTACAATGGTGGTCATTGTACTAAAACTCTTCACGGACTTTTTGAGACAAATTGAAAATTCACGATACACATAATTAATTTCATTTCCCTTCACTGGTGCACATGGATGATCTTTATTAGGTAAAATACCACCAAAAATACACAATAAACTCAAAATACACAAATTTATGCAAGTTCTCGCCAAAAAGTCTCAACTGCGATGTTTGTTGGCATGGCACCACCCACATGCCACAGGCTAAAAATTGGTTTCGGTTTCAGACTTTCAGTTCCATTGACGAACGTCGTAGAACGTCACTAATATTAAATAACACAAGCTCGCTGTACTTGTTGTGGAATTTCTCCCCTTTGCTGCGTAAATTTAACGTGAATTGTGTGTGTAAACTATCCAAATGTTAACAAACACGTGAGAAAATGATAACATTCGGCGCTGCAAACACTTCTACGGCGTTGGAGGACACAGGTGTGATAAAAAAGTGAACTTATGAACTTTGTTTTCTTATAAATTTTACGAGTTTTTATGATATCAATTTCTTTTAAAATTGTAGGAGAAGTGAGAAGCATATGCGAAAGTGTCTGTAGTGATGGATCTAACGCTACAGTCCAACCTGGAGGCCCTAACCAGAGGCCCCGAATGGACATAGCATGTGTCTTGGACATAACTCAGACAACAAACATTGCACACAGAAAAAGGGCTTTGGAAGAAGTTCGCTTAGCTTCTGAACTGGTTAACGCTAATTTACACCATATCCATGTGAGTAACATACATAAGTAACTATTTTAGACTTAATTTGTTATCTGGCTTTTATTACTTGAATTCAGTTGCTCTTTACTTTTTTAACATTTATGATTTCTATATATTTTTTTATTTGGCTGTGGTATTCTGTAAGATCCTCCACCTTACAGAATAACACAGCCAAATAACTTTACTTCCCCAGTTGAGCTGCTCTTAGAGCTATAAAAGAAACGCTATACTCTACCTCTCTGGAAAGTGATTCTAATTCTCATGTCGCTATGTTCATCTTGTTAACAATGATAAGTACTACATTACAAAGATTACATGTTGAATAGAATTCACATTATTTATCTATTTTCTGTGTGAATGTACTTAACTGCGGGGCAATTGTACTTTGAATGATAATAACAGTCTATTGTAATGTATTTCCTACACATACAAGTTGTTTTACAATACTTTAACCTAGATGCTAAGTTTATTCATTTTGATAGATGCCTCATACCTAACAGAATTTTAAAGGTCCTTTTTATTATTGTATATCAAGATCATGTATGGTTAGGCCATCAATTTGGGATTAAAAATAATGAATTAATTACATTGAGAAAAATAAAATCCTCAATGTATTTTTTTTGCAATCTATGGAAAACTAACTATGAATTTAAATGAATGATGTATTCAATGCAATAACTATGGCAAAGCATTTGTATTGATAAAGAGTGTCAGGCGCAGATTAGGTTTCAGCAATTTTAGTGATTTTCAATGCTATTTTCCCATACTGTAAACTTATAATAGTTTGTCACAGTATTTTCTGGAAAACCACCGTAAAAAAAAAACATAATGGAAAGAAGTGGATTTTTATTAATGTTGTATGTATTTTTTATTACGATTAATGTCCTAATAAAAAATACATACAACATTTATAAAAATCAAATATCAAAACCATAGTTATTGATAGTTCAAAACCCCAAAAAACAGGAAAATGAGAAAGCACTGGTTGATAGAAAAGAAGAATGACCCAATATTTTTTTTTACAAAATTTTCAGACCTTTTCATAAATGTATGTAAGAAAGGAAAGCAAGATAGTTCAATTCTAATTTAATAATAAGTAAACACATACAAAAATAAAACTTTATTGCAGTTTGAAAAGTTAGACTTTGGCGAGACAAGTGTATTGGACACATTCTACAATGCCGATGTTGCTTTGGTGGACCTCAGCCTTCAAGTACAACAGAGCTCTCTCTTGTACCATCTCGGAGTACGTGAAAGCTTTGACATGAAAGAGAATGTCTTGTTATACAATGACGTTGATCCAGATTCAACACTTCGGCTCAAGGTATCTATGCTTTTTTTTCATCACTGTCATCACTGCAGGGCACACGCCTCCTCTAATGCCGATTCAAGGTTCTAGTTTTCAAAATCAAAATGTCATTTATCCAGTTTTCGCCGCGGTAATGGCACTTATGAACCTAAATTGGTACATACACTACTTTACTATGCAAATCCAAAGTGGATTATTGAATTTGACATGACCCTATAATTTTAATTATCTCAAAATAAATGCTGACTGAATCTACATCCTAATGCTCAAAGAACACAAAGATAGGTAACACATAAAAATAAACCTCTAATGAAATAGCATATGATAATACCTATTTGTGGTATCACTGGTAGAAGAATAATAATTTAACTAAGGCCCTGATTCTGTTGTTTACAACTAAACTAATTTTAATCTCTCTTTTAATTTTAGTCTCTTTCTAACAAAGAACATAAGAAAAGGATGTAAGAAATTTAGTCCTGTCAAATTTGTCCAATGCTTGTTTTCAAAATAAAGCTATACGCCATCTATCGCGGTTACGCCTAAATACACGCAAAATAAGACGGCAAAGATTAATTTGACAGCTTTAAATATATTCTTTTCAATAATGTTCGTAAGAAAGAGATGAGATGTGACTAAAATTAGTTTAGTGCGATTTAATTTCAATTTATTTATGTGCTGCTTCATGTAGTATGTTAAAGTTGTTACAAGGAATAAAGTGGTACAATACATGAGCCCTGCAAGGGCACTGCAACATTACAATAATTATTATTATTATTATAGCCTCTTTATTTCCTTAATAAATAATTACATTTCATAAAAAATTTATTTTATTCTTTAGCATGCATTTATATAATTCCACTTTATAAAATAGTATTTTAATTTAGTATCCATTTATTATTATTAAACGTATGTACATTTTTAAAAATCATGCAAGTTATTTTCTTTAAGATAAAATTATTATTCTTAAATTAAAAAAAATATAGTATTATTCTTATTTATTAAGGACCTCTCTATGAGTAAAGGCCTCCTCCATTTCATTCCATGCGTCTCTCTCTTGCTTTTTTAATCCAGTCTTTGCCGACCATTCTATTTAACTCATCTATCCACCTCTCCCTCGGTCTTCCTTTATTTCTCTTACTAAGCGGGCCTGCCCATGTTGTTATTTTATATGTCCATTTATTTTTATTCATACGCGCCACGTGACCAGCCCATTTCCATTTTAGTTTCTTGCAATGTTCTAAGGCATCTATTACGTTAGTTTTTTGCCTTATATTACCAACCAGAATAATAATAATTACAACAGAATCGGCACCATTGTCTACAAAATTATTGAGGTCACATTTTTCTTTGCCATGTCTATTAATCAGAAACAACAAATGAGTAATTCTAATGGATTCCAAGAAATATTTCAAACAATTAAATGTTTTGACCTAAGCCTATCTTGTGATATTTTTTTTTCATAACATTTTGGCTTATCTGATAAGAATTTATAACAAAATTGCAATATTACGTCAGATCTTGTCTATCATGTTCTGAGTCTGCTTGGCATTTAATCTACATGTCAATAACGTATTAAATGATGGATGGATGGATGGATGGAATATTTATCTGAAATGAAAAGATTTAAAACAGATACCCACTCAGTTTTTTTTGGCATTTAGTTACAACAATCTTCTAATGTAAGTAACCAAGCCACAAAATATTTTTCAAAAAAAAATACCTTTTTTTTTTATACCACTTAGGTGCCAAACAAGCATACGGCCCGCCTGATGGTAAGTGGTTACAGTAGCCTATGGAAGCTTGCAACACCAGGGGTATCACGCGCGCGTTGCCGACCCTGCAGAAAATCTCTTCACACCCCTTTTGAACAACCCCATGCTGTACTCCATTGGGAAAACCTACATACCTAATAAAACCTATACCAATATACAATACAGACAAGACGATACTAAAAAAATGCTTGCTCCTTGCAAAGAATACAACAAATATTAGGTTTAAAAGGTGGGTAGCAGGAGGATAATTGTCTTGCAGCTGTCTTAATATGTAAATCTGGTATTCAACAGCTATAGGTATTTGAAGCAGTCAAACATATTTGTTTCTATAATTTATTTTTACTTTGAGACAACCTACTTGGTACGTCCATGTTGGTATCTTGTTTCCCCGCGTGGGCAGGAGCTAAGCAGGCCGAGATAAAAAGTTGCTTTTGCGTGTCCTATTTGTAGTACTTACCTACAGTTAGTTTAAAATCGCAAACAACAAATTGAAATACAATCGGGCGTTGCAGATCGTTGCGTGTGGTGTGGCCAATATTAGGAGACTCCTAGAATTGTAGTGTACTTATAACTTTCCTTGGAGATATTAATAAAATTGTTTCATCAGCAGTAGGCACCTATTTTCATGCGCGCTTTGATCAAAACAACAATTTGATTGATGCAACTTTAAAGTGCTCGGTGCCTGGATCTTGTATCTTTTGGTGATTATTATAGATTTGACTTTCGAATAAATAATAATAATAATATTTTAATTTAATGACATAAGTTAGTACAGTACATGATGTGAAGCCTCTGACTCCCAAACTAGAATAATCTGTGATTCAGGAGCCAGTTGCCCTGTTCCCTTATAAATACCCTTATGGCAGATTCCTACAATTTACGGACAGTTATCGGTTAAAATTAAGACTCTTATATCTTTGATAATAATGAAGCAAATACCTCAAAGCTTTGCTTTGATATGCCCAGTTTGGCAATAAAAAAACCTACCATTGGTAAGCAAAACGATTCGTTTTTGTTTATAGAAACCTGGCATTTGTATAAAGTCCATTTCTTCAATACAAGTATATTTTTGTTCTTGTCAACGCTTTTACGAATCATCGTACATTTCAACTGTGTTCAAAAAATAATTTGTACAGTATGAGACACGAGTGGTGAGTACAGATAGGCAGTAGTGGGGGCAAGATCGCGCATGTGCACTTTGGGCCAAATCACAGTAGTCAAATGACACGCGGGAATCCAATAGACGACGCAAATGCAACTCAGCAAATGCAACCTTCCGAACCGGTATTAGAGTATTTGAGTCAGACTTTTCATAAGTGCCTGCGAAGGTCTATTTGAATAAATGATTTTTGAATTTGAATTTGAATTTGACGAGCATCGACTGACGAACCAATCGTGTGCAGCTCGGCATTCCCCCCTTCATTCCGCCAAACAGACCGAAATACTAACTACTGCGCAGGTGTCAATCTGTGCTCACGACACTTTAACTGATGTAGCATTCCAAAAGATGAGAGGTATAGGATTGCATGAACAAGGCGTCATAGGCTATAGAGATATTCTTGTAACATTGTTGTTTACGATTCGGGAGTAGAGGACCTTCAGCCACCTTAACAAGAAACACAATTATTTCAATTCTCGTTGCATCTTTGTTCTGTTTATGCTCAGATTTATTCACTATTGATAACAATGACAAAATATAGTTATCACGAAATAATAAAGACAGTCTGTTTATTTTCTGAAATAGGTCCGTTTTATCATAATGTTCCTCCGACGCGATGTTCACTCAGCTAATGATTTTAATGTTCTGGGAAAACCAACGACTTTCATCATAAAGTCGATAATAAAACGATTCCTTGAGATTTTATTCAACAAGAAACATGCGTTAAGACTTTTACTTGTATATTATGACTGCAATAAACAATATCCGTTGTCTATCATCTATACTAATATCATAAAACTGAAGAAATTTCATATCTGTATTTACTTATGTTTAAACGCAAATCTAGAACATCACGAGTGAAACCTCGAGCCACAGCTAGTTATAAACGTCTTGGAATTATCCCCAATCACTGTCACCGAGGTCTTTCAATAGTTATTACTATCAATTTGTCAAATTGTCCTGTCCGTGTGCTCAATCACACTCGAATGACACGTCAAATGCCTAGGTATGCTTAATTGAATTACAGAGCAATTGTGTCTATGTCCTTTTTGGTAAAAGAAACAGTTCTTGTTGAATAAAAGTTGATATGCTAAGCTGAAGAAATCATCAGTCTATACTAATATAATGAGTCGTATTTGAACGCACTAATATCTGGAATCCGTGAGAGTCTAAAGAAATTTCACTGATAAGAAGCTGCATGAGACGTGAAACCGCGGGAGACAACTAGTTTTTTTTTCTTTTATTCTTCACATGGCCATCTGATCCCAAATTAGGCAGAGACTGTACTATAAAAACTGTACTTTTAAATATATAAGTAGGTATAATATTTTTATAGGTAGATACTTACACCAGACTCAGGACAAGCAGACATATTTATGCAAACAAAAAGTATCCTTAGCTTTCGGAGGTAAAAAGATAAATCGCTGTATGTTTCGTTATCGAGTTCTTAATATTTATTCACCTGACAGTTTTGGTCCATTGGAAACTGAGATGACAAACGAATCCTAATAATAATCCTAGTTTCATCTGCAACTTAGGACAGCTATACAATCCCAACTAGATGATTCACACAAAAACATATAACCAGAAGCACTTAACAGCAGGACGCATATCATGGCACGGTTATCAATACAGTAGCGTCGGCAATATATGGGAATAACCTAGCGTTTCTTTACAGATATCTCTACCAAACTTTCTGTTCGTATCATACAAGCTTACCGACGCCGGTACGTGTGTTACGACCAACCCTGCAGCTACTAAATTCAAGGGAGAAGACTCGGCTGATCCGAAGCAGCATCTCACTTTGAGACTCAAGAATATATTGCAGGATGTCGAAGTTCAGACGAAGTAAGTTTGATCAAATATTTGTTGAATTCAATGTTCAGTAACTCGACTCAAAATTGTAGTCAGTTTATCTTCCAGTGTTACCAATTTAAGTGGTGGTCGTCTTCTAAACGTTTAATTAACTCATTCAAACTGAAATTAATTAGATGTTTGTATTACTAAATACAAACCTTAGTTCAATATGAGTAAAGTTCATTATGCTTTATGTTCAATTATTTTTTGTTCCAATACAAATAATCCAATGTTTCATGTTGGCTGAAATGGTTAAAGATTTTGATACTCGCAGTCTATTTAATACATTATTCCTGTAGTTGAATGAAGCAATCTTTGAATGAAATGACGTCATTTAATTGACTTCAGCTGAAATGAAAACTTATATGGGTTTGAAATCTGAGTCATTGGTGTTTTCCGTGTCAGAAATTGAAATTGACTTGTCCTTCAAAGGTAGGAAGTTTAAACGATTGATTTATTACGTCGGACGATTGAAATAAATATGTGCATGATCTTCCTCACGTGTTGCATATGATGGGTTAAATTGATCTTTGTCAGAAATTGATATTGATTTTTCGAAATTCAAACGATTGATTTATTACGTTCGAACGATTGAAATATGATTGAGCGGTAAAGAGCAATATACTGACCTGGGTACAATTCTTGGGTCGGACAAGGTGCAATTTACGTTTGTTTGTTTAGAAATGTTAATTTATAATCCGGGATTAGTAATGGGCGCAAGAGGCGTTGACAATGCTGACCACACGTCACGTTGGGTCTTTATCTTCGGCGAAACTATGTCATGCACTATTATAGAATTGTACCTTGCCATGCCATTGTTCGAATGTGGTTTATAATGTTTACAAGTATATGATACCTACCTAAAGATAGAGTGATCTATTACTGTGGTCTAAAATACAAACATGTTTAATAATCTGCTTTATGAAATATACTCTGTCATCTTTGATTTGATGTTCCATCCATATCTATGAAAGCGTCGGCGTAGTTGTGGCTGGGAGGGCCTTGTAAACGCTTGCGTGTGTGTTAGAAAGCCTGGTAGCCTGAAATGAGTAAGGTGGTCAGAAAGGTTTTTTTTTACAGTACAGTACCATTGTAAGTGATGATGTTGTAGCCGAAGGTGGTTAGCACAAAAAGCCTAGAAGGAACTGGCTCTCAAGTGCAGCTACCGGAACACACCGCTAGATAATTGTCGATAGATTGTCAACTTGAGGGTGGAAGTCAGCCAGGTGGGTACTGCAAAGTATCCTACCACCGTGATATGGTTTCCTCACGATGATTTCCTTAACCGAAAGCTCATCGAGGCCTTAGCATCGCCTTAGTCTTGTATGTCGACTAAGTTGTTAAAAAATGCCTTCTACAGGTATTACAAGAATTTAAATGTTCCTTAAAACATTCCAGAGCCCACCTCCAAGAGAAATTTCTTTCCGACCTCCGCAAAGCGCGAGAAACGTACAGCGGGCAAGAACTTGCGAACGTGTTGCACGCGATGCGTCGCCGGTTGGACGACCCGGCCGTACTTTCCGGCGATACCATACTCAACATGCTTATTTCATACCGGGAGATACAGGACTATGACGCCATAGTCCATGTGGTCGACGACCTAAAGACCATTATGAACAGAAAGAATTACGTCAACATGCCGATTATTAGGTTCATGTATGCGTTTGCCATGAATAGGTGAGATTTCTTTCCTTGTACAATTTTTTCCTGTGGTAATTTTATGTGAAACAATACTAATTGATTGGATAAGGGCTTTTGTTCTGCTGGTCTTTTATATTTATTTGGCGTTAAAAAGATAATTAATGATTTCAGGCGGAACAAAGAAGGTGACAGAGAGAATGCTCTAAAAGTATGTGTCAAAGCTTTAGAGAAAAAGGAAAACCGCTTTCCAGACATGCTGTGCCTCTGCGGGCGCATTTATAAGGACAAGTTCGTTGAATCTCAACATTTGGATAAGGAAAGCTTAAATAGTGCAATTCATTGGTATGTATTTAAATATTTGCATATTTATACAAATACAGCATTTTAAGTCACAGTAATTTAGAGCTTATGTCTTAACCTTACAGTTTAAATTACATTGCCAAATTAGATTCATTGGCACATAAACCCCATTGGAGTTCATGTTTATCACTGCTATAAATGTCTTTGTTTAAATTAATGATACACATTATATCTTTCAGGTATAGACAGGGTTTTGAAGTGCAGCCAAATGAGTATGCGGGCATCAATTTGGCCACACTCTTAGTTATAGCTGGAAATGATTTCAAAAATTCACAGGAATTGCAACACATAGGTATAGTACCTTTTAATGTATTTAAAACTAGCTGTCCCGCGCGGTTTCACCTGCGTTCCCGGGATAAAAAGTAGGCTAAGTCCTTCATCAAATGGCGGACCGCCTGGACCGCTGACGTATTTTGTGCGGACCTTAAGTAAACAGTACAATATTTAACAGAAACCTAATCTTCTTTGTTAAGTTTATATTATAAATAAGAGCTTACTTAATAAAAGATAAAATAGTATTTATTGGACACACAAATTCACACAAAACACATTAAAAAAACAGCAAAATAACATAAAGCATAAACATATACCTACAAAATAAAAGAAACAATAACAATGCAATAACTAGAGCGTGTAATAGTGTTAAAACCTGTGTGTCAGAAAATAGCCTTAAAACCCCACGCGATTGGACTAAAATTGTCTATCAAGCGGACCGCGCCAGTCTTATCATGTTAGAAAACGGACTCCAAATGAAATTAATTTGTGATCCCTGCTATAGGCTATCTGCATGCAAAATTTGATCACGATCGGTAAATTCGTTTTTGACTGATGCTTGAACAAACAGACAAAAAAGAAGCTGTTGTTCGGGTCTGTATTATGTACATAACGATTTCCGTTCCTGACGATTTTATAATATGTATTGTATAGATTGAGGGTGCCATGACAGCTATTATTTGGGCGCGATTCTGTTTGGGAATGAGATAGCAATCGTCCAGCCATTGATCTAATAGAGAATCGGTTTCAACTTCAATTCCAATTGTCCTGCTATTTTTTTTCAAATAACCCTTTATTTTGAGACGCGACGGCTTTTTTTCAGGAATGGTCTTAAACCATCTAATAGGTAAAAAAGGCAGTCTATCGTCTCTCAAAGATTACTGGGATGTGGCGACCTTCTTCGAAATATCAGTGCTGGCACAAGATTACGTGAAGGCGATACAGGCGGCTGAGTGTATGTTTAAACTTAAACCACCTAACTGGTACCTGAAATCTACTATAGGAAATATTGAACTTATTAATAGGTAAGTTATTATTATTCTATACTCAATTATGTAACTATGATATTAGCTTTTGTACTACTGTACAAAAGCTACCAGCAGCAGGAGTATTACGGGCGATTACGTTTGTTGCAATAAGTTTCAATCATTTTCGAATTGAAACCGGGTCAATATAGCGGTTTTCTGATAGTATTTTTACGTTCTGGTAATTGCAAATACAAAAAGTGCCTTATTGGAATTGGTACCATTTCCGATTTTGTTATATTTCTATCGATTCAGAGGTTGTTTCAATCTGAATCTCATTGCAACAAAGTTACGTAATTCACGTACTGTTTTATAAAGCTTATACAGGGTAACATTGCAAAGCGTTTTACAGGTTATTTTAGTGTTCATTATAAACAACTTTTACTACAGCTGCTCGATCAAAATGTATGAAAAATGTTTTATTTTTCGTGATTATAGAGTTGGTCCCGTAATAAACGTTGTTAATGACGACTAATATAACCTCTGAAAATTTGGCTACTCTTGGAAAAGTAACCCTGTACACATTTATGAGAGAGAAATTTCAGCGAGCAAGATTATACAAAGACACTGCGCTGCATACAATCTTGAACTTTATAAACGTTACATCTAAGATTGCTTATAATTTCGGATATTATCGGAAACTGCCTCTGCGAATAATGTATGAAGATGCGCCATTTTTCATCCTGCAGCCGTAACGACACTGCACGTGACAATTAAAATCATCATTAAATATTATGTTTTAGGTTCAGAAAAAGCGAAGAAATATCTGCAGAGCAGCAAGTGTTCGCTTTTTGGATGGAGTATTTCGTAGAAGCGACTCAAGGCACCAGTGAAAATATTATTAGATTCCCAGTGAGTGGCTTGTAACATACTATTTAGCAGTAGTGGGGGCAAGCTCGCGCATGTGCACTTTTGGCCATATCACAGTAGCCACATGACACGCGAGACTCCAATAGACGACGAGCATCGACTGAAAATACTTGACCACTTTAATAATGGCCCTGATTCTGTTGTTTACAAATAAACTAATTTTAATCTCACTATGTCTCTTTCTAACAAAGAACATAAAGAAAAGGATGTAAGAAATTTTGTCATGTAAAATTAGTCCAATTTTATTTAATATTTAGGCTTGTTTTCAATATAAATTTAGTCGCCATCTATCGCGGTTACGCAAAATACACGCAAAATAAGATGGTAAAGATTAATTTGACAGCTTTAAATATGTTCTATCCTTTTCCAATAATAAGAAAGAGGTGAGATGTGATTAAAATTAGTTTAGTACGATTTACAACAGAATCGGCACCATTATAAAATATTATACGAAATATTAATTAAATTAATAATCTATTACAAACCATGACATTAGTACATTTTGAGAGATGTAGAGCATAGCGTTTATTCGCTCAAAGAGCAGCTCGGCTAGGGAAGGACCTCCACCTTACAGAATACCGCAGCCAAATAACTTTATGTTGTGTAAAGTTGTGTTCCTGCGCGTGAGTAGCGTCGCCAGAGCTCATAGGGGAGGGGGGAAAGGTCGGTAACGCGTAAGCGATGCTTCGTGTGTTGCAAGCGTCCATATGGCTACGGTAACCGCTTACCATCAGGCGGGCCGCATGCTTGTTTACCGACTTAGTCGTATATAAATAAAAAGTTCTAAGTATATTTTGTGTTCGTCAGGTATTAATATTAGAAACAACAAAGGTGTACATGCCATCGTACGTGAACGTGAATATGGGCGCGGAGCAGAAGTCGGTGGAGATCCTGAACCTGTGCCTGGAGGCGATGCGCGGCCAGTGCCGGCAGGTGCACCGCTGGCTCTTCACCTCCGATATGATACGGACTTACAGGTCACTTCATTTAATTCATTTGACGGGCCAGTTGGCGCACTTGGTTAACATTCCACCTATCGCGCCGCGATCGGTGGTTCGATTCCCACACAGGACATGCGTTTGTGTGCATGAACATGTTTGTATGTCGTGAGTCTGGTCGTAATGATGTATATTAAGTATGTACAGTCCACTGTACATACTTAATATACATCATTACGACCAAAATAGAGTGGTCCCTCCATCGTCGTTATACCCGAAATCCATTTCGGGTATAACGACGATGGAGGGACCACTCTATTTTCGTCGTTATATCCGGAAGTCGTTACAGGCAAAGGTAAAATGATCACTTTGTAACTGAACCATAAATTTTACACAGAAACGTACACGCTTCCCTACCTACTTAGCTATATCTATAAACATAAGGTAAATGTCTCCACACTTGCTGACCATCTGTGTGGATGTAAACAAAAGATAAGAAATGTTTGTGAAAGAAAGAAATCTTTGTGTCTTTGGCGGCCGACTCCAGTCGCAATATCTGCATGGGATTTCTAGGAATTTGTTACAAATGATTCATTAAAAACAGTCGCTACACCCGAACTCGGCGTTACATCCAAAGTCGCTATAGCCACATGAATTTTGTACTAAAGTATGCTTTAAATTCAAGGGACTTAGATTTAACGTCGCTATAAGTAAATGGTCGCTACAACCAAGGTCGTAATAAATGAAATCCACTGTATTTACAAACAAAAAGTAGTATAATGTATTAAATCAGTTATCTGGTTTCCATAGTAAAAAGACAAAAAAATATGTTTCTTGTACAGGGGACCCCATTGATTTCTAATTTTATATTCATACTAGCTGAGCCCCGCGGTTTCACCCGCGTTTCCGGTATCAAAAACCTATGTCCTTCTCCAGACCATAGGCTATCTGCATGCTAAATGTCATGATGATCCGTTGAGATGCGTGAAAGCGTAACAAACGAATTAGTTAGGATTTAATTTATTATTTGTTGTTATAGCGGCAATAGACATATACATTCTGTGAAAATTTCAACTGCCTACCTATTACAGTACATGAGATACAACGCACTGACATATAGACGGACGGACAATAGAGGCTTACTAATAGGGTCCCGTTGAACCCTAAAAAAATATCTAGTAATTCCTATCGGATATCTTTATATTCTCCCGCAAAGCGGTCGTGGTGTAGCATGATTTGTCGTTTTTAATCGATGGGCAAAGTTAAGCAATCACCAGTGTGGACGGTATACGCATGGGTGACCGTCTAATTGTATTTGAACTCGAGCGTTTTCCGTGCTTCGGAAAGCACGTAAAGCCCCGGCTATCACTTAATTGTGATAGTCGTTATCTAATGAACCAAAAACAAACTCTAATGTAGTTCTAATAAGACACGAGAACTTCGTGAGATTCGTTCGATATTCACCTGCCCAGATTTACATTTCTCTATGATTTCGCATCACACATTTATAATCCTTTTCACATTTCAGTCTATACAAACGCGACGAGCGATGTCTATTCTTATACGTAAGTGAGAATTCGGACGACTTCCAAATATTCTTGCCGTCAGAAGCTTGTCGACAAAGGCTTCACGATTTCTTGGGAGAGTTAACAGCTGACCATGAGAAGGTCACTGATTTGGACACTAGTGTTATGCAGGATCAGTTGAAGGTATGGTATTTCTTTTGCAAACAGGTATTTTAAACAGACTTCAAATAATTGGACTGTTTTACAAAAAACTTAAAACGACTTCAAAGTACACTAAGAAGTAATGAAATCCCGATCTGATGTTTTATGTTTGTTACCTCAGAACTCCGTCATTTATTAACCGATTTGGAAAATACTTTGAACCAACAGTGGTTTCGATTAAATGCAATAGTTATAAGATTAATAAATAATATGCTTCAACAACGAAAGATTTCCACGACTAGTTGCGGTAGTAAGCGGTTAACGTAGCCATATGGACGCTTGCAACACACGGGGCATTACTTACGCGTTACCGACCTTTCTCCCTCCCCAATGAGCTCTGGCGACCGCCACTCACGCGCAGGAACACAACATAAAGTTATTTGACTGCGGTATTCTGTGAGGTGGAGGTACTTTATCAATCGAGTTGCTCTTTGAGTGAATAAACGCTACGCTCTATCTCTCTTAACCTATAGACTCGCGAATTTGTCTTTTTGACAGCTGCCCTTGACCTGCGAGATTTCGCGGAATTTGCAAATTTGCAAAATGGCGGACGGCACCCAAGGTCAATAAAACATAAACATTGGGTATTTACAGTATTAATCAAGGAACAGTAACTTACAGCGTCATCCTGAATACATTTTCTTATTGGAATCTTATTGGAATTGGAATGAAGTATTACAAGATTCCAATAAGAAACCTGGAAAAAATGCCAACTATGCAAAAACGACACTTCATAAACATTTCGAGTTTGCACTTCAAGACGAATAACTCTGTCCACATATTACACACCTTTATATCAACACGAATAAACGTTTAATCTAATAAATACATTTGTTTTACTAGTCTCAAGTAAGCAAAAAGAGAAATTCGATGCTCATAATAAATATCGAGAACACAATAATAAACAAACCAACTTTTTTTTTTTGTGTGTCCATAGATGCTCTTATTCTATGATTTAGGGTTGCTGTTACCAACTATTTGATCGATAATCGTCTAAACTCGGCGAATGATACAAATTTTGTGCACTACACTATTGTAAAATAAAGAAATATAGGTAGATTCGTGTAGCGATGGCTAGAAATAGACCTCCCACTTTCGTCATGTTACACACACATCGTAAATGAGTTTCGAACCATTATTGATTGTATTAGGTTATAAGAGTCCCTAATTCTTATCTCATAATATTAAACGCATATGTTTGAAAAAACTATTTGTAAATAATAGGCGCTGCATTACGTGAAATTGATTCTTGTGCCGAGACTTAAAACAAAATGGAGTGTGAATAGTGATATTTAATGGATTGCCTGTAAAAGGTAAGCGATTTGTATTGAATATTAGTTTATCTAACCGTTTTAATAATGATTTATATAACTCCTGATGTGTGAAATAAGATTTTCTTGATTATAAACACGGGAGTACTTTGAGTCACAAGTATGTGTTTAGATTCAAGGAATTCTAATTACATACATCAAAAATTATAAATATTATTACTAAAACGGTTAGATAAACTAATATTCTATACAAATCACTCACCTTTTACAGGAAATACGTTAGTTAATTACAATTATACATTCATTTTCGGAGAGCCTTGGAGAAAGAAAACTCATTCAGGTCATTGACCACAAACAATGGATCATATTTCATTTTTTTTTTACTGGTAGTAACATAATGCGTATTATAAACGGATGTGGAATTTAATGCTCTCTATTCACATACCTAATGTTGAGTACTTTATTACGATAATGTGTAACATAACCATGAAATTCGAGCCGTAGTTGCTTTGTAATTTGATCTGGCCCGATCGGGCCTAAACCGACACGGCCGAATAGCTTGACGCGTGGCCCGGTCGGGTCTAAACCATCACAACAGGTTAAAAGTGGAAATATTAGCTGTAGCAACAATGAAATCACAATAATTAGCGCATAGAAAATTACTTTGACGGGACAGGTGGCGCGGTTGGTTAAGTTTCCACATATCGCGCTGCAATTCGTGGGTTCGATTCCCACACAGGACATGCATTTGTATGTACATGTATGTATGTCCTGAGTGTAATTATGTATATTAAGTATGTTTTTACAAAGAAAAAGTAGTATATGTAGTATATCAGTCATCTGGTTTTCATAGTACAAGCTCTGCTTAGTTTGGTATCAAATAACCGTGAGTGTGGAAATTCCCTGGATATTTATTTATTATCCAACAGTTCGAATACGAGTTAGACGACTGCAACAAACGCGTCATACTCGGCAAAGGTACATACGGCGTCGTGTACGCGGCGCGAGATCTCAACACACAAGTTCGTATCGCCGTCAAAGAGATCCCCGAGCGAAACCTTGGGGAAGTACAACCGCTTCACGAGGAGATTTTGTTACACAGCCAGTTGAGGCATAGGAATATTGTACAGGTATGTATATTAGAAGAATATAAAATAAGGTATCTGACCAAGATTAGTTAGGTCCATGAAATTCCTTTAGCTTCCTTTTTAGCTCCCCAGCTCCTTATAATATAGTCAATATTGCTAATATTATTATTTTGTTCGAATTCACAGCAGATCCTATGCAATTCATCAATTCAGAATTTTAATTTTTGAATATTTTACTAAAAAATATTGGAATTTAATATAATGAATTCCATGAACAATATTGATCGATGTTAAAAACGAATTAGTTGTAATTATTGTTTTCAATCAAAAGTCTGAAAGAGCTGCTTATTTCTATCCGTAAGGTGTTTTTTGTTCAGTTATAAATCTAAATAGATGACGCGGTGTATATACTTCGCGTGCTAAAAGCTGTGACAAAAGGGAGAGCAATGCTCTTCTTTTGAAACTGTTTCGGGTGGACAGGGAACTCGCATAAGGCTGCATGGCGACCAGAGATGTTGTAGAAAACATTCTAGGCTATTATAAAAACTTCGTTTCTCCTTACAGTATCTAGGCTCAATATCAGAGGACAACTACTTCAAGATATTCATGGAGCAAGTACCAGGAGGATCTCTATCAGCCCTGTTAAGATCTAAGTGGGGTCCGCTCAAAGAGAACGAAGCAACTATCGCTTACTACACCAAACAAATTCTTGAAGGTACTAACATCATTTTACCATCAAATACTTCGTCATCCACCTACAATTACATCTCTCAAGAATCATACAGTTTTTTTTTTTCAGTACTATTACAACCAAAATAGTTTTAGTCCATAACTAGATAACTTTCCGACCCATAAACTATCTATACTAAAGGTTGCGTCGATCCGCTGCTTGTAAGAATGAAAAACACACTCGCATTGTAACATTACATTATAATATAGTTGTAGTGTCGTTGTATAGAGTCGATATTAGAATGACGGCAGCTCGCATTCGGTTATAAGATTTTCACAATTCTTGGGGAAGTAAGTTTGTTTGGTTTGTTTGATACGCCTCCACGCCTCAACTACTCAACAGATCATCATGAAATTTGGCATGCAGATAGCCTATGGTATGGACATCCTTTAGAGTAGTAATACTGAACAATCAAATTCCGAAACTAGTCAGTGATTTGTCACTGATTTTGAACAGTAAGGACAAATCACTGCATCGTGTGTTTTTGACTTGGTCAATCAGAGCGCATGTGTCCTTGACTTAACCAATGAGAGCACATTGACGGCGGTGGGAAATTGGCGAAATATATTTCAACCAAAATGAATGTATTGCGCTTCTTTGAGTTAATTCTTCGATGGGTATGGAGAAGGACATAGGCTTCTTAATATCCGGGAACGCGGGTGAAACCGCGGGGGACAGCTAGTTGTAAAAAAAAGAAAACACAGTTTTTTTATTTATTTTTTTAAACTTAATTGTTCCAAATATAGAGAATCTTCTAAAATTTTTTAGGTCTAAAATATCTCCACGATCAAAAGATAGTCCATCGTGACATAAAAGGCGACAACGTATTAGTGAACACATACAGTGGGGTCGTCAAGATATCTGACTTCGGTACCTCGAAGAGGTTGGCCGGGCTGTGTCCCTCTACGGAAACATTCGCAGGCACACTGCAGTATATGGCGCCTGAGGTCATCGATAAGGGACAAAGGGGATATGGTGCTCCGGTAAGTGGCTATATTACTAATTTTAGAATGATTAGGGGAAAAAATCACAAAGAACACCAACATTTTGGTATTTTTGTTATCAGATCTTTTGAGAAAGTATTTTTCCGGAGTAGCGTTAGTGTTACAGTAGACCAGTAAACTTAGAAGTTTCTTTGGGATATGGAATCTGCTCACCATCACGATTTTCCCTCAGTACCACCATATGGGGTTCTTCATAAGGGATTTGAAATGAGCTCTTCGAATATGGCCCATAGTTGGCGGTTGTAACCTCTTACCACCAGGTGGTCAGCCTCTTTACTATGGAAAACAAAAGATTCATTAGAATTTATATCATATTTTTGTTATAATTGGTTGTTAGGACAGTTCTGCTTTTCAATTCGCTTACCTTTTTTCTATTTCTTTTTAAATGTTGAAATACATGTTCATACTTTCAGGCGGATATCTGGTCTCTAGGATGTACTGTCGTAGAAATGGCAACTGGAAATCCACCATTTATTGAATTAGGTTCACCACAGGCGGCGTTATTTAAGGTACGTTTCATGTCATAAAGTGGGGCAATCTTAATATTGTTAGATAGCCCAAAAAAATGATGCGCACGCGGTATGGCGCGACGATGACCATTCATGGGCCCTGATTGGATGAAATTCATTAATGGTGTTCGTTACGATTACCACCAAAGTTACGCGGTAGAGCCCCTGGTCGAAAACAAGCAATTGGACTTATTTGACAGACGCAATTTCTTTTATCCTTTTCTTATGTTTTTTGTGAGAAAGAGTCATATTGAATTTTGTTTAGTTAGTGACACGATGAGCATTGACTTATATTTTGAATATAGGTGGGATACTACAAAATGCATCCAGAGATTCCGAGCGAGTTGTCTCAGAGAGCCAAAAGTTTCATACTGCGATGCTTCATACCTGAGCCAGAGAAGCGGGCGACTGCTGCTGAACTGTTGGAGGATCCCTTCTTATGCGAGTTAGTGTACATTATTCTATTTATTGATATTTATGAAGCGCTCGTGGTAGCATGATGAGCCGTTGTTAATCGATCGGCAAGTTAAGCTACCACCGTCGTGGTCGGTACCTGGCTGTGTGACCGCCTAGTGGTATTTCAAATCGAGCGTTTACATGGTTCGGAAGGCACGAAAAGCCGTTGGCCCCGGTTATCACTTAATTGTGATAGTCGTTAAGCTAGTTGGAAGCCTTCTAGGCGGCTTGAAATCTCCAACAGTAGGTTGACCACTAGCCTACCTCCACCGATCCGCAGTGGGCACGCGTGGTGGAGTATCTGCCCATTCCCGCCCAAACACATTTGTGTTCAGGAGGCCTGTGCTCAGCAGTGGGACGTTATAGGCTGATGATGATGATTCTATTTATTTATCAATTAGGATGCAAAGATTTCGGTGAAGGAAAACATCGTGAGGAAACCATAACGCGGTGCACTTTTAAGTACCAACCAGGCTACCACCCTCAAGTTCAAAATCCGTCGCCAAGCATGTATCGGTGAGTTCAGACAGTTGCACTTGAGAGGCTAGGCTTTGTGTGCTTACCACCTTCGGCCACATCAAGACTTACCATGGTGAGATTGGAGTCAAATGTAGGCCTATACACAGTAAAACAAATAAAAAAAAATGCCGCGTTGAGAAAATTACTCTGCTACCTGTGCGAAGCCGGGGTGGATCGCTAGTTCAGTATCAATGTTTACTCATTGCTTGTCTACAGAAAGAAAAAACCAACAAGCCGCTTGGGTGGTAGTATGGATTACAGTAGAAGTATATCAGTTCCCGCTGACAAGGTACGCTCAGTAACCGCACAGAAGAAAATATCCGAACCAAGCATGCCAGGAAATGTGCCAAGTTCACCCGAAATCGAGTGAGTATAATAAAATATACCTTATTATAAAGCACTTTAGAGTTGACTTAGTTTTGTTAAACGCATGGTATTCAATTACCTACTCGATAGTTATATTTATACTTTTACCCCGTTACTCATAAAGCACTATTTAACTAATATACTGTTTAAATGGTCACGTAAATAATGTCACATTATTTGAAAATGACAATAGAGTGACGTTATTTACGTGACCCTTTAAACAGTGTATTAGTTAAATAATGTTTTATGAGTAAGGGGGTAAGAACATAGTAATCCATATTGCATGGCTTACACAATAAAATGACTGAAGTTTATTTGAAATGAGTTTTGAATTGAGGTGTCCATATTTATTGACTCGGAATCAAAAGCCTTAATATTTCGGAATAAAGGCGAAAATGGTCTACATCTTTTAATGTTGTAAAAAAAAATGTTCGAAGGGCCGTCATACATGGAAAAGTCAGTCGGGCACAGTTATTAAGAATGACGTTTGCGTAGTCATACTTCAAAATATAAAGTTTGTATTGAATGTAAATCTGATTAGTAAAAATTATATTGAACCTTATTTCGACCGCTGCATGCTCGAAAATCAGTATATTAAACACCCAGAAGAAGTAATATTTTATATCGAGGCAAATGTCAAGCTAGTCTTATAGCACACTTATTCATTCACTGTTACGTACCTTTACAATATTGAAACCGGTGCAGCTACAATACCTACTATCCAATGCATAATCAGCCTAACGTATAATAAACAACTTTATTAATATACTTATTGAATGCTCACGTAAATTATGTCACATTGACGGTGACAGTAAGGTAATCTATAACTAGGTGACAGATTAAAAATGTGTGTGAATATGTATAACTATCATGTACGTAAAATTGTACTATATTAAAAAAGTATTTTCATTAAAAAAAACAGGTTGAGTATCGCGGGACACATAAAATTGAATTACAAGGCGATCATTAAACATTACACTGTCTTTGATCAAACTGTGTCGCGTGCATTGGCTTCGCATCAAAACTTCTTTCAATCTATCAATTCATCTATTTATGTAACAGATTTGGGGCCTAATTATTGCGATTGACGAAAAACGTGGTGTAGATTTGTATAAGTCAAAATGTTATGTATTTCATAAGTTGTTTGTTTTTTTTCCACGAGTACTCCTGAAGGTAAAACTTACCATGTATGACGGATGCCCACGCGCCATTCCGCGTCTATAACTGTGACGACACCCATGTTATATTAATGTCTTGCGTTGTGTGATGTTTTCTTCCATATCATTACATAATATTATGGTGAAAGGGGGCTTATGTATTGGGCAAGGATGTATTTATTGCTAAGAATGTAACAGAATGTATAATAAATGTGGTATTGAGTTTTACATGAAATCTATTGGCATACATAAACTCATTGGACCTTTCCACCGTCGTTCGTCACTTGAGCATCAACACAGGTGCAAATAAGTTCAAGTTATAATCAAATTATTTCCTTAAGAACATTAATAGCGTTTAGTGAAGGTGTTAGTGGACACCAAGTAAATATAATTTATTTCCTATGTGATAAAGTATGATTATTAATAAATGCTTATTTAAACCGTACACTTTGCAACCTTTTAATACGTTACACTTTCCATACAAGACTTCGCTCTAAATAAAAAACCTCCACCGCTAACACTTTCATTGAAACGTTCGCAAGCCAAATCAACTGTCGTAACAATAGCGTATTCACAACACGTGTTATTGTAACACATATTGTCATAACAATAATGTCGTTTTTGCTTTGCACCTAAGCCTGAATTTGTTTTCCCACCGTCAAGGGTGAAAACGATCCGGTCTAATCCTACAATCACTAGGACGGCTTCGTCGATGCTCTCACCGATACTGATATACCCACCGGACTTATCGAATAGCAGGTAACAGTAATTACGTTTATAACGCTTCAAAAATACCAGAGGCTTGTATTCATGCAGTACCCAGGGTAATAAAATAAACGCCAGGGGAAGAGACAATCAATATTCGTAGTGATTTATAAATGCAAATGTTTGTGTGGGTGAATGGAATGGGCAATATATGGATCATCCATCTCATCATTCGATTCCTCTAAAATGCGGGTGATAGCGCTTGGTGAAGAATAATGATATTAGGTTTGTATTTTGTAAAACAGTATGCATACCGTTCGTAAGGCTTTAGTTGAATTCCGACTTATTGTTCAAATCTTTAAAAAATACGTTAAGATTCACCATTACCTATGTGTTTAAATAACTAACACATATTTACCATTTCTACCATCGCAACTCTCGCCATCGACGGGGAGTCCATCCTCACATATTGAAACCAGAATTGTTTCGAACTCTGTGCGGTCTCAAAGGAGCTTCCTTCGGCAGACGCTCAGATTGTGGAATGAGCTCCCCGCCGTGGTTTTCCCAATGGAGTACAGCATGGGGTTCTTCAAAAAGGCTTTGAAGAGATTTCTGCAGGGTCGGCAACGCGCGAGTAACACCCCTGGTGTTGCAAGCGTCCATAGGCTGCGGTAACCGCTTACCATCAGGCGGGCCGTATGCTTGTTTGCTGCCTAACTAGTATAAAAAAAAAACAGTAAATTTGGAAGAATGTAACAAAATCCAGCAATACTTTGTCATTAAATTTGATCTTGCTACATAAGCAGGCTGAAGCTCCTACATTGATAATGTATATAGTAAGGTAACAAACAAACATACAGTCCGTCTAATGAGTGATTACCGTAAATCTGTATAAGCAAAACCCGACTTGCCGATTGTCTCTTTCTTACCCGACGTTTTATTTTAATTTCGCTGGTTACAGTATGTTTATGGTCTCGTTTTGAATTGGCAAAATTCGCTCCAAAATTAATTGATCTAGCACAATAGCACCTTTCGATAAGCGTTCATAGAATACGATATTACGATGCCGGGGAATTAATGTTGCTCAAAATATAACCTTATGTCATTACTTTAAGTTCCTAAATCACACAAGGCTGAAACATCATGACATGCGTACACGCATGAGAATGACATTATATGTAGTCCAATAAAGCAGAATGGGCATGAAAAGATAGAATAGATATTTTCTCTCTTCGAAGCATTTACTTTTCTCTTATTTAAGGTTCGAAAAATATTGCATTCTATGAAATCATATATATCAAACACCATAGGCACTATGATCACTGTATCTCACATTTGCACATATTCTATCCTTATCACGAACGCTTATTCACCTTAATCGACCTTAAACATTCCCAGTTATTTATAAACGTTGTTTACAATGTATGTAATCATTTAAATATGTTAAAAATAGATTAATTTATTTGTTTACTTTTTACACTCTCGTTTAATGTTGATCGATAACTGCGCATTGAATTTCATGATAAAAAATATTTATATATTTGTACAGTTATCATGCCACAAAAGGTAGGAACGATAATAAATAAAAAAATAATGGAACTTTAGTTACTAATGGCGCTTTATACCATAAATATACATAAAACTACGTAAATGAGGTTTTAAAGGATCGTTTGACACTTCATTAGTTAAATTTAAAGGAGGCATTAAATATTAGTCAAATGACTGTTTGTGCAACAGTTTAATGGAAGATTAGTGTTTAATGCCGACTTTAAAATTTCAAGAACGTTTCTGCAACTGACTGTTAGTGAGATAGAATTCTGTAGACGCTCCATTTTTTCTTTAACTAGAAAATAAGCAACGTTTATAAATCGAAAGGGCAAATATTATTCCCATGACCAAAAAAAACATGATTATTTTGTGTAAAAACTCAATCATTGTAATCAAACGGAAATAACTGTGCTTAACTAACTCGAATATCTTAGCTTTTTATGTTATTATTGGTGCGATGGTAATTAAGGGGAAGGTCTAACGCTGAATATTGTATTTTATAGTACAATGCCCAACACACCCTCGACGGACGATATGGACAGTACTGATACACTCCTTAACAGGCGTAGTTCATCGGGAGGACTGTTGTCACCAGAGGTAATTACTCAATAATTAATTTTAAGCAAAGCTGCGACTTTATTATATGCGGTTCCATTCAGCCTGGAAATACGATAATAATTATAACAAAATCCACGCTATCTATACTAATCTATACTATAATATAATAAAGCGGAAGAGTTTTTTTTTTTGTTTATTTGTATAAACGGGCTAATCACTGGAACTACCAGTCGGATTTGAAAAATTCTTTCACTAATAGGAAGCTACATTATCCCCGAGTATTATAGGCTAATTTTTATCACGGGAACGCGGGCGAAACCGCGCGAGACAGCTAGTTATTATATAACCCTGATGAAGAAAATAATATAAACGGTGTTAGGAATAAGGACTTTAATTAAAGTTTTAAAATAGCTTCCTGAAAGTAAGTCGGTAGTATAAATATAATAATATAAATGGTATAAATACAGAAACGGCACCAAAATACTCCCTTGTGAAACTCCGTCTTTGTTGCGACCATAAGTAAAGACAAATTTTGAATGACCCTGATTTGCTTTTTCGTTTCCTATGATAATCAAACTTATTATTGCATTATTTGATCCTATTTCATTATTGTTTAGTATTCTACTAAATCTGTGGTCTTGCGAACATCCATTCATTCATTCACATCTCATTCTTTGTATATCGGTCTCACTCTCTTCCCTTTCAACTACATATGAGTGAACACGCGTTCTTGTTTTTTTTTATATACCACTAAGGTGGCAAACAAGCAAACGGCCCGCCTGATGGTAAGCAGTTACCGTAGCCTATGGACGCATGCTACACCAGGAGTATCACTATTATATTAGTAATTAGCGTTAGAAATTGCCAAATTGTAAAGTGTACCTCTTGTACGAACAATAAATCGGTGTTTAAGAGAACATCCCAAAGTCCTCAACAATTATCATAACCAAACAGGTGGACATGACAAACGTAAACCGGTCGTCCATCGACATAGAACACGATGGTTTCTACCTCCTGAAGAAAGACTCGCAGCGCCGTCTCACTCTATCTCGGGTGTTAGAGCAGGACTGCGAGAAGATTTGCTCTAAGTGGATGCTGACCATACAACAAGACTTCGGTAATACTGTTCTGACTATGGTAAGTGTGCATTATGATTGCCTTATGTTGAGATAAAACTACGCTTTTCTTAGCGTAGCGAAAATATCTTGCGCCTATGACAAATGTATATAAAATATTATGTATTTGTTAATTACCTTGTTTCAGAATCATCTAGAAACACTACGCCGCGCGCTCAAAGAATACATAATGGATCAAAATAGAAGCGTCATAGAGCAGGCTATAACCGCATTGAAAGAAGAGCTGGACTTCGATGCAAACGCAATAAATGAGCTGCATTCAGCTATATACATGTTCCAAGAGGCAGTTAATGCTGTATTGAGGATGCATAGTATAAAACCTCATTGGATGTTCGCGCTTGATAATCTAGTAAGGAATGCTGTACAGGCCGCTATTACTGTTCTTTCGCCAGGTTAGTTCTGTTGCCATATCGTAGTTGTAATTATTTGTTGAAAATTATATATTCTAGCATGATAAAATATCTTTGTGCTAATTTTCGTCTCAATCCCTTTCGCTGTTGCGTGATGGAATAACAAACTTTGGTTACTATAATAACAAATTTCTGATAATTATTATAATTATATTTTTATACGACAAAGTCGGTAAACATGCTACGGCCCGCCTGATGGTAAGCGGTTACCGTAGCAATATGGACGCTTGAAACACACGAAGTCTCGCTCACGCGTTACCGACCTTTCCCCCTCCCCTATGAGCTCTGGCGACCTTACTCACGCGCAGGAACACATCTCTACACAACATAAAGTTATTTGGCTGCGGTATTCTGTAAGGTATAAATAAACGCTACGCTCTACCTCTCTAATTATACATCGATATTCGTAAAATACGAGTAGGTATATAATTTTTTTCTTGTTTTTATTTTATTTATAAATTCTAATTAATATTATAAATGCGAGTATGTTACGCTTTCACGCCTTAACTACTCAACCGATCATCATAAAATTTGCCATGCAGATAGCCTATTGTATAGAGGAGGACATGGCTACATTTAGGTCTTGGGACGCGGTTGAAACCGCGGGGGTAAGCTACAATATCATGTCCAAGAAATATGAAAAAAAGAGATTGTTGATTTTCTTGTCGTTTTTTTTACAAATTCAATGTTTTCGGCCATCATAAGTGCTCTAGGGCCTTGGCCCTTTGAATATAAATAAAAATATATATTTGTAGAACTGGGAGCGAATCTAGCGGGACAAGAGGGTCGCGGGCGAGCCGGCGGCGCCGACGCGGGCACGCCCTCCGCGCTCTCCACCGCCACCTCCGCCAGGGACCACCCCTTGCATCTACTGCGACAGGAGAATCACAAGTATGTGCTGTGCATCACTGCTCACACACAGCTTTCCCACCAAATAGAGATGATAGTCCAAGCAGAAGTGGGAACATTACTAGGGGGATTTCCAACGTATGTCCTGCTACAGCAATTAGATCTCTGAGCAAGAGATGCTGCTTAACGCATGTTCAGTATGGTGACCAAATAAAATAAAAATGTGAAACGAACACCTTGGGGCACGGACGTAAATAAAGTGCAGACGGAACACGGCCCGATATAGTGAAGCCAAAAAACTGCTATCAAGTATACCACTCACTCACACGAGAACACATAAGAACTCTGCTCAGTACGGATAGTCTATGTACTCTAGGTCTTCTTACTACTACAGTCCACTATAAAGTACCTCAAGATGACGCTCTTAACTCATTGTAGAATTCCAACTCAGAAAAAATTTTACTCAGCAAACCTAGTTACTTCAAAATTTATTACGGCATTGTGAAATACTTCTTATGTTGGTGAATTATATTTGCAGATTACATCAAGAACTGTTGGAGAGCTATCAACAATACCAAGCACTCCTCCGACAGATGCTAGAGGAGCAGAAAGCGCAGACGCAAATCATACGTGAATTAATGGAAAAGAAATCACGGTTTGTTATTTACTACATTATCTCCTTTTTTAAACATGATAAAAGTTTACCTTTTACTATGAACATGACAAATGTGGTCTTTAGGGAGTTGACATAAGGCATATTATGTACTGTTCAGTTTCAAGCGATCGACATTTGTATTGCAGTTGGATAATACTGCGGATGTCTGTATGCGATCTTATTTTTGAGCGAACTCTAATCCATTGATCTAGGCGTTATCTTAATTCCTTATTACTTGTATAGTACATGTACTGGGTGTAACTAAAAGGGTATATACATCCGAAAGGGATTAAGACTACATCAGGTACAGTATTACCCAACTAATAAGGCGCGTGGTGAATCTTCGTTCGCACAGATAAGAAAGTATGACCCGAAGATTAACGAAAGAATGCTTAAAACTTACAATCAACCTTAGATCACTACTATAAGGTTCATAATACAGTGCAGCTGTTAGTTCCGTCTCACTCGCAAGTGCCGCCCGTCCACACACATAGCGGCAGCTGCCGACCAATAGCATTTCCCGCGCTTTGAAAATGTATCTTATGCGCAGGTACATCGGTAAGCCATATTAATTGGGTACTACAGACTATAAAAAGTTTCAGCTCAAAATAAATTACTCAAAAATTCATAATAAATTGCATCCAAGTATATTGAATTAAAATCATAACCAACATGTCACCTGTTAATGAGGGTCATAATCATTTTGCGTGTCTCGCTAATGTTAATATAATTTTTTTTGTTCCGCGATCTGTGCGCCTAGTACCAAAAAAGTTTATTACTGTAATGTACCCTTTCCATTACACCCGGTATGTTTGCCTTTCCACAATATTAATAATGCTTTGAACTTATAGTAATCCTGTCGAAGAAACGTCAGAAACCATGGATCCAGAACAGTTGGAGAGCATACGGGAGTGGGTAGTGTCAAGAGGCGTACCAGAAAGTGTGGCACGGACTTTAGCCGAACAGCAGTTCACATTGACTGATCTGTTGCAGCACGCGCGGAGACAGGATATCGCTAGGCTTAACCTCAAGTAAGTAGCTTTTTAGGGTTCCGTAGCCAAATGGCAAAAAACGGAACCCTTATAGATTCGTCATGTCTGTCTGTCTATCTGTCTGTCTGTCCGTGTAAGTCACAGCCATTTATTTCCGAAACTATAAGAACTATAAGGTTGAAACTTGGTAAGTAGATGTATTCTGTGAACCACATTAAGATAACACACAAAAATAGAAAAAAAACAATAAATTTTGGGGGTTCCCCATACTTAGAACTGAAACTCAATTTTATTTTTTTCATCAAACCCATAAGTGTGTGTCTATGGATAGGTCTTCAAAAATGATATTGAGGTTTCTAATATCATTTTTTTCTAAACTGAATAGTTTGCGCGAGAGACACTTCCAAAGTGGTAAAATGTGTATCCCCCCCCTGTAACTTCTAAAATAAGAGAATGATAAATCTATAAAAAATATATGATGTACATTACGGTGCAAACTTCCACTGAAAATTGGTTTGAACGAGATCTAGTAAGTAGTTTTTTTTTAATAGGTCATAAATTGAAATTAATATCAAATACTCAGGTCTATACTACCATTTACTTATATACCTACAGGTTTGTACGGAACCCTCGGTGCGCGAGTCTGGCCGGTTTTTTGTCTAAGGGCTTGCCAATATTTTGAGCGTCAAAGACTCTCAAGAGGCTCTCAAGTGCAACTACTGGCAATCACCGCTAGATGCTTGACGACAGAATTTCACCTTGACCATGTATAATAGACACAGTCATCATCATCATCATCAGCCTATAATGTCCCACTGCTGAGCTCAGGCCTCCTTTCAAAAAGAGGGTGAAAGGGAATGGGCAGATACTTCACCACGCGTGCCCGCTGCGGATTGGTGAAGGTAGGCTAGTGGTCAACCTACTGTTGGAATTTTTCAAGCCGCCTAGAAGGCATCCAACTAGCTTAACGACTATCACAATTAAATGATAATCGGGACCAACGGCTTTACGTGCCTTCCGAAGCACGGAAACGCTCGATATGAATACCACTAGACGGTCACCCATCGAGGTACCGACCACGACAGCCGTAGCTTAACTTTGCCGATCGATTAAGAACGGCTAATCATGCTACACCACGAGCGCTCAATAGACACAGTACTATCACGATATTCACGATTATACGGCTTACAAATGAACCTAATTAATTTTTTTTCGTCGCGTGAACTAAGTGTACGTTTTTTTTAAATATATATTTTGCTAATCCAATATACGGCCCGCCTAATGGTAAGCGGTTTACGAGCCTATGGGCGCTTGCAACACCAGTTTAATAAGTGGGTTGCTGACCATAAAAAAAATGTTGATTATCCCTGCGCTGCCTTCTAGGTGTTTTTGCGGGGTCAGCGATAGATACCCAACTCAATTTCGCAATCAACTCAAGTGGCTTCCTATCCGCCTTCGCCGGAATACACACATATTGTCACTTCTATACACTATTCTTTTCAATCCTAAAGCCCCATTCTATCTCAAGGAACGCTTCGAGTACTACACCTCTCAAAATCATCTTCTTCGTAGTTCCATTGAACTTAATCTTAAAACTCCCTCTCACACTTCTCACTTATATTCTCAATCCTTCACTATCCAAGCTGTACGTCTCTGGAATTCTCTTCCTCAGACTATAAGACGCGCCCAAACCGGGTTCCGTTCTTTGCCATTTGGCTACGGAACCCTAAAACGAGAAAAAAAAATGACAGAATAGAACGAAGAATGCTGCAGTAAATTTAGCAGCTCAAATAGTTATAGATAAGGATGTATAAAAATGTTGTTAAGTTCATGTCCAATACGAACACTGACTACATCCTTATGTTCATGGCTTACCTAAAATCTAAACCCAAAGTATTTTTCAGAGGAGGAATCGAACTGCGGCTGTGGCGAGCGATTCTAGAGCACCGGCTCCACGCCCCGAACAGACTGCGTCGCACAAGCAGCACTGAAACAGACATGGACACCAATTCAATGGTCGTCGTCGAATCACAACGATGTAAGTCAACAAGACGCACGATGTCGACAAACTCAGCTTGTTCAAACCCAACTATAGTTATAAAGGAACAGGTGAATGGTGATGATACCGTTGCTGAGTATTACGGTGAAAACGGTATCGATCTCTGACTGCTGCGTGGATGGTGCACTCTGCAGTAATGGTCTCGAAATTTGTATTAAAAACCAGTGGTTTAGTCATACGCAAGCTTGAGTGCATTTGAAATTATGTTTTATTACCGAACGGTAGAGTTCAATTTACTTTACTTAAAAACCCATCTAAAACATTACATTAGAAGTATTTACACGTCTGTAATTCTTTCTCTATAGTTAGCACGGATGAATAAATGGCTTGAAGATCAACTCGGCGTAAAAGGCGTGTTACAAAATGTATCAAAATACATTCGCACGAATAAGTACCTCTTGAGAACGATTTTGGTGTAACACAAATAATATCAGAGTGTTCTAATCTGGAATAGTGTGTTGTTTTCGATTTATTGCATGTGTTGTTTGCAAAAAGATTAAATAGAATAAGTATCGCCTTTCAATCGCTAACAAAAAGTCCGCGAGAATATAATCACGATGGAATACAGTAGTACCCAACTGATATGGCTTACGTATGTACCTGCGCAGAAGATACATTTTCAAAGCTCGGGAAATGCTATTGGTCGGTAGCTGCCGCCATGTGTGCGGACGGGCGGCACTTGCGAGTGAGACGGAACTAACAGCTGCACTGTATTATGAACCTTATAGTAGTGATCTAAGGTTGATTGTAAGTTTTAAGTATTCTTTCGCTAATATTCGGGCCATACTTTCTTTTCTGTGCGAACGAAGATTCACGACGCGCCTTATCAGTTGGGTAATACTGTAACATGCTTATAACTTGGACATGGAGCTGGAACTCCTACTACTTTGAACCTACAAATCGATTATAAAACTCTTTCTATTCTATAGATAAATGAAAAATAACTTGATTTTCTAAGTTTTGTGCTTGTATTAAAGTGACTAAATCGCTGGTTTCATCAGTTAACAGTGATAAGCAATTATCCAATCAATTTGAAATAATAATTTATATTCATTTCATTGTAAAAACTCATAAAATAGCTTCCAATGTCATAACACTACCAAAATTAAAAATCATACATTTATAAATTATAAATTACATAATAATTTCTGGCAGTCAAAATGTTCATTTCATCCGACCCATTATTTTGTTCAGCGTTAAAATTGCTACTTACAAAAATTAAAAAGTTATTGCTATAAATAACAGCTTGAGGCCTTGAGTGTATCATCCAAATAATAATTTTAATTGCGTATGGAATTCGACTGAGTATGATTCCGAGATACCTTTGGTCTATAGAGAAAATTTAGATTCTGTCAATGAGCGAATTTCCTGCCTTATGTGCCGTGCTATTTACCATAAAGGTTGAAGATTTGCTTTCTTGTCATACACAAACAAATAAGGAAGTTTAGTTTTACGATAGTATTTTTAATTGATTCATGTTATATTCAAGTAATAAAACAAACTGAATGAATATAAAGTAAATGCAAAATCACAAAGATACGAAACGGGCGTTCACAATCTTTCCTCTCAGTCAGTTTCGCATAACATGAAAGAGAGGTCGCTGTAACAAGTTTTTCTTACACAATTCATTTGACCAAAACTTCAATATACCAATAATAATTTATACTCGAATGACCCAATATAAGTCGAATTCTATACACATGTAAATATAATATTACAACATATTGTATTTATTGCAATAATATTGTTCTTTAATACTAGTCTTGTAAATAGTTTAGATTTTTTTTTGTAGAAATATTTAAGCATAATAATACGTAAGCAATAACAAATGCCTTAAGAATGTAGGTTGTTGAACACGATTCACAATATAAGGTGCTATTTGCATTATGATCATACGTTTGTGTGAAATGCCTTTAAATAACGCTTGCTATGTCGCGACCCAATATAGTACAAGAAATAATCAATATAATTATATAATATTTTATATATACTCAAATGTATATAATTAGACATTGTTTTGTCAGGAAAATGTATGTAATTCATACATAAGTGTATATTTTTCATAATCAATTTATGAAAGTTAAAATTTCTATCATATTTTTGTTATTTCGCAAGTGCCATACGTACATATGTATTTAGAATTGTTATGTTTATAAGTGTTACTGAAGTGTTTAAAAAACATTATATAAATTACAGTGACCTGATATTCCCTTCAGTAGCTGTATAAAAGAGCTATTAGCGATTACTTGATGCTATTTGAATAAGCAATGATTTATGGAATTTTCATGTTTATTTCTGTAATAATGGACTGTGTACTGATATAATCAGCTCTGCAATTCAAATGAAATTGCTTCAAATCAATCAAAACAGAATAAGATATTATAAAATACCATAGAGTAAGAGTGTTAATGGAGGGATAGCGTTAACATATTACCTCGTGCGAAGCATGAGCATTTTGTGTATAGATGCATTCATAGATAAATGGTACACTACTGTAAAAAAACGATATGATTTCCTTCTAATTTGTTCTCGGTAAAAGTAGAGAAATTGACATTAATTATATGTATTTAGGTCGTTTCGTTTCATGGTACTGCACTGCACGTACTCTAACACCATCGAGGAAGTAGCCCTTCAGATTAGTAATACTGAACAATCAAGTTCCGAAACTAGTCAGTGATTTGTCACTGAATTTGAACACAAAGGACCACTCGCTGCATCGTGTGTTTTTGACTTGGCCAATCAGAGTGCGTGCATCCTTGACTTAACCAATCAGAACGCATTGTCGGCGGTGGGAAATTGGCGGAATATATTTCAACCAAAATGAACGTCATTGCGCTTCTTTGGGTTAATTGTTCGATGTCTAGCGCAGTCGTTCTATTAATCTTCTTACTCTATGATTAAATACATTATTTAATTATTATATAAAGAATATATTATAAGCTTTTGTTTTGAATTAAATATGCATATTTTAAGGAAACTAATTCTTATAAAGCTGCTGCTAATTACGGAAAAATGGCGCTGTACCGTTACAATAAATTAAGTTAGATATGTAGTAATGTAACAATACTCAGTTAAAACTTTTGTGAAGTACAAATATAAATTTTAATAGTAGTTTACTAATTGCATATTACGTTTCTATAGGCCAATCGTAACTGATTTGGTTTTCATAAGTTTTATTAAATAGTTAGTTTACGTATATATGTTATCTGGAGTCATTAAATAATGCACAAAGAGCTGCTTGTGTTTTGGTGAATATCAGAAAAAAAAAGAAACGACACTTAATAATTTTGCTACAGTACCAACGGATTCGTAAGATTTACCGTATACAGAAAATGAAGATTCATTTCAGAAAATTTACCACTAGAAAGAGACAAATGTCTAGTACCTATGTCTCTAATTATAGTCCCACAAATTTGGTGGAGCAAATAATCCAATGGCGAATGGCAGGCAGACTGACATTTCAAACTGGCGTAGTTAGTTCCTCTTTTGGCCACCGGGCCAGATAAGTTTGTTCCACTATAGGTCTTTGATGAAATCATCCGCTCTATCATCCAATCAGAATCAAAATCTCGAATTCTAAAGTCTAGAAAAAGACTACTCCGCACGATCGCTTTGCCTTGTCACACTTTCGCGCCCATAGTTCACAGCTGATCAGTGTATTATTTGGGTATTCTCTAAGTCATCAAGAGAAAGGCATGATCAAATAAACTCGGCTTTGTAGAGCGCCTTCTCTGTCTTTCATACTCATATGACTTATTGTCGCTGACACGTCAGTCTTGTCACTGCTATGTACGATAGAGACGACGCTCTACAAAGCTGAGGTTAAGTGATCATCTCTTTCCCTCTAATCCTCGATGTGTAATACTTACAGATAGATCCGGTACTTATATTTTTGAGTCAGAATTGCCATATTACAAGTTTTCAGCGCAAGTTCGACACTGCGACTCAAGTGCCCTAGACAAGATGTATTTCGATAGTTGTCTTCACTTTAGTATGGAATGAAAATAAGATATAAATATTTACGTGAATTACTTCGAAATCCATCCTGTCTAGGTATATAATGTTTATGTTTTCGCTGTTTGAATGTGCTGTTATTGTATTTCCCAGCGAGCGATATATAAAGTATAGTATACAGATTAAAAATATATCTACAGATAAAAAACTGTTAATTATTAAATAGAGCACAGAATGTTGCTCACACGCATGATATTTTGGACCTAGTTTACGAAATAAATGTTGCTGCTAACATAACAAAAAAACATTTGCGCGTATAATTATGATTTCTTTGAGTAGCTAATTAATAAATGAATAATAAAATATTACATTGTGTTTTATTGCAAAAATGGGGGTGATATGGCTGTATAATCTTCCCCCGTTTTTTTAAAATGTTAAATTGTCTTGCGTTTGACCTTCTGCTGACCCCATGAGGAGTTATGACCTCCTGAAAAAGCCTATTCACTCTAGCCTTGAATACTTCTAGGTCATAGGTGTCAGGAAACACATACCCTGGAAGAGTTTTCTAATTATATTTAGATATCCTTCACAATATATTTAGATATTATATGACTTCATTTAGTTATCAGAGTATAATACCATATTGTGTTGTACCCATATTGAATTTAGGTATAAAGTAAAACCCAAGCCAGGAGTGAGTCTGACTCGTGCACCGAGGGTTCCGACCTTCCTTAGACCGTTTCTTTGGTTTGGGACATAACTAGAAAAAAACCGGACCGCATAAGTAAATTTGTTTGTGAAGGAATTTTGTTGATATCGAAAAAACTGTGGTGTAATATTGACATCAATATCTTTCGACTATAATTATTTCAGATGTTTTGCTTTGCAACTAAGGAGATAAGGGTAATGGTTTTTATTTTGTCATTTTTCATCATAAGTCAAAAACTACACACCATAAAATAAATAAAAAAACTTCTTTTGGAATTAAAAATGAAGCACTTTCATATGATCATTATTATCATCATCAGCCTATAACGTTCCACTGTTGGGCACAGGCCTCCTTTCACAAATGAGGGTGAAAGCGGACCCTTTCCCTTGTCCCTTTCATATGATACTCCATTTAAACTTGTAGCCCCACTTTGAAATTTCGGTCCTCCATTTCGGCCCGTTTTGCAAAGAAACTAAAAATATTTTTATTTTCTTTAAATTTTCAGATAATTGGGTAGATAATATGTATAACTTTGCAAATTTCAAATCAATAGCATCGGTGGTTGCTGAAATATACCGCTGTGACAGACGGACGTAGTGGCACCAAAAGGGTTCCGTTTTACCTTTTTGGTTCGAAACCCAAAAAGAAATTAACTTTGATTTCAGAAAATTTCGACCTCCACCGAATATGGTTCATGGGTACGGCCTTAGAAAATGCTACGGCGCTAATAACCTGGGATCATAGATTACTTTTTCAGCTAGCACGCTTTCCACGAAGTTGGTCGACCCATTTGGACAATGATAAATGATAATAAGTATAAGCAGTATTTATATACTCTGAGGTATAAGTAAGTACTTAACTCTGCAATTTTCACTACAAATTCAAGGAGTGGCATTAAGAGCTACACACTATAATTCATGACAAACAGTGGAGACAGGAGCCAGCTCATTGTCGCCAGCTGTGTTATTTAAATGTCAGAAAGCTGGCAAGGAGCCATCGTCCCACAATAAGTGGCCACCATCACCCATGGAAATTAACAATACCACCGGGATTGCCACTGTGTTGCCGAACTTTACAAACATTAGAAGGCAATTGCCGGCAGGTACACACCGGAAGGTAAAAGAGAGATAGAGCATAGCGTTTTTTCGCTCAAAGAGCAGCTCGACTGGGGAAGTTGCTCCACTAAACAATACCGCAGCCAAATAACCACGTTGTGCTCCTGCGTGTGAGTAAGGTTGCCGGAGCTTATTGGGAGGGGGCAAGGGTCGGCAACGAGTGCCGGATGCAGGGGCATCCGGCACTCGTCGCAGGTCTGCAGGCGTCGCTTGCGCGATACCTACTTACAACACCCGTGGCATCACAAGCGTCCATAGAGTTACGGAAACCGCTTACCTATAATCGGGTGGGCCGCGTACGGCTTGTTTGCTGATTTAGTATAAAAAAGTTGCCTAGCGTCAGATTTTCAGATTTAGTGTGGTAGATAGCCAGGCGGGTCCAAAAATTACAATAAAAACAACTATTTATTTGAATTAAGTATGTAATTTCTAAGTATAGTAAGTAGTAGGTAAGCGTTTTAAAATCCTCGTCTTTTTAACCTCTGCTTTTAAATAGCTCCCTTTTAGAGTGAGTCAATCAACAAACTAGGTAGGTAAGTAAGAAGGAGAAGAAAATAAATACTGACATTCAATCCATGAATACTATAACTAACTAAAATAACAGCTAGGTACGAAAGTAACTTGTCGAGACAGTTTACGAGATAATAACAAATATAAGCTCGCATCTCCCCCCAGGGGATGTTAAGGCATCTAAGACATTAATTTACTCAATGTTTGCAGGCTAACGTCTGTTCTAATTTGCATACTGTGTAAATGTATTACATACATACCTACTCTAATGGTATTTGTATTAGTTTAAGAGTATGTAGGTATACGAGCGATGACATTGTGACGTGTCGGTGTAATCTTTACTGACAAAGCGTTGATTTGCTTTTGTAATGCTATTACGCGGGCTATCGACGTTTGGCGTTGATTTAACAGTAGGTATGCTAAACAGGTAAGATGCCTACAGGGTGATTTTAAAGTCGTATTCATCTAAATAAAGAAATTTCACGATGGGAACATACCTACCTTCCTTTTATCTTCTGAGATTTTCTATACCTTTACCGACCCTGAGAAATAAAAGACGGTAGGTCGTAGGATATTATTCCTGGCAACCCCTAACGAGGCGTCTGGGACTATCTGCGTTTGTCACGCCGCCAGAGTATCCCCTGATACTCAAAGTGTGATTTGCACCGCAATCACTCACTACCATTCGTCCAGACTGGTACCGTAGCTGTTAAAGTCGCTCACCACGCGCACCCCGGTGTACGCAAGAGCAATCGCACCTTGGTGGTGCTAGCGGATTTAATCCCCTAGCACCAACAAATTTGCAAATGGGACGCTAGAGCTGACTCTCATTTCTCCAAAATAGTCCCGGATATGTTATGCGCGCTCACATCCCAATACGTATACATGCATCTACCCATTGCCTTCAGCTGCAATGCGTTGCTAGAAAACTAATCTAGCGGGTTGTCCTCTACTTTCTATCGAGGAAAGTCAAATTCACGATGGGAACAATAAAATTAAAATCGCGAAATAATAGGAGTTCCATACAAAAGTTCAATATACCTTCCCTGGTTCAAATGTTCTATCTCCAGAAGCAACTAGCGGAAATCAGTTTGCTCCCAGAATTATGCAAGTGGTATCTGTGTCCAAAATATTATCCGAATGGGTAAAGCCGTTTGGGGCTTGATTAAATAGGTAAGAACACACAAACATTCGCATTTATATTGGTAAGTATGTATATATGTAATTCTATGGATATATGCTTGTAGTACTTACTTAGGTACTTCGTTAAAAAAAATACATAATTAAACGCCATTGTTGAAAATCTCTCACTAAGTATCGCTCGGATTTTTCCTTACAATTTTATTCGTGGAAGTTTTCGTTAAAACAGTGGGGTGGATGTCTACTCAATTACCGAAGCGTCTTAATTATATTAGATATGCTTGAGACATCGGATTTGAATTTCAATTCTGCTGCCCCATGCCTGCGAGGTCTGACGGTAGAACTGTTAATTTTATTAGATTCACCCGAAGGCTTTTTAATGTAAATCGGATGCTGATCTCATTATCTTTTTTTGTAATTTGTCTATGTGTTGCTGAGGGCTTCGAGAAGGTTTTTACTACGTATATTATAAAGGTCTGTGTTTGACCACAATCTCTCCATGGTCAGTCATGATGTGGCCGAAGGTGGTAAGCCTAGAAGGAACTGGCTCTCAAGTGCAGCTGTAGGTTACACACCGTTACGTACTTGACGATAGATTTTCAACTTGAGGGTGGGTACTAAAGAGTAGTAAGTAATGGTAGGGTTACCATTGTCCTATGGTTTCCTCACGACTTTTAAATTCACCGAAAGCTCAAGCTCATTGTAGGATTAGAATCCGGGACCCTCGTCTCGGCATCCGACGTCACTCACTACATCTGAGTTAAAATCGCCAATTAATCAGCCATTCTAAATCTAAATCAACTAGTAATTTATTCAGTTTAGGTCTTTATAAGACACTTACGAACGTTATTGACTGTACCATCTTGTGGTACCATCGTTAGCATCATAATACACCTACGCATTATAACGCGAGTAAAATGGGTCATGTGAGAGAAAAACATTAATCACCACCTTATTAACTATATGTTTGACGCACAATCAAGTCATTTTTTTTGTTGATTTTACAACACACAGTTTTCAATTCACGGAACTCAAGTAGGCATACGAAACAATAACAGTAATATTAAACACGCACATATTTTAAGTGTTTTACCAAACAATGCGACACAATATGAATCATTCGTGTATATTACACTTATATAGGTAGGTAACCGCAGAATTAGCTAATGTTATGCTTATAGTAATATACGGCAGTCTGCTGGCATTGAACCAAAACGATGTAACATGCATAATGTGGATTTATATCAGCTAGAAATCGCTAAAACGAAACCTAAGCGTCTGAGCCCTAAGCATTGCAATTTATAAGAAAGTGATGTGCGCTTAAATGCTCTGAGACTGCCTCGTAGTTTAAAATATACTTTATCCTTGGATATTTAACTTCCTATTTATGCGAAATGTTCAAAGTTAGCACTTTATATTTACTTTATGAGACTAAAATATTTAGACTTACAAATCCTACATTGATTACCTAACATATATTTCATACAAACCTTGTCCTAACAATCGCTAACGCAACAAAAAGATACCGATTATGCTAATTCTTTAGCCTAATCGGTAAGGCTGTTCTCAAGTGATGCTCTTACAACATGTGGCAATTGATTTTTATTTATATAAATAGTGTAGGTGCAAAAATGTGTATCGACGAATATATAATATGAATAGATATTTGGGATTAAAAAGTATCATCATCATCATCATCAGCCTATAATGTCCCACTGCTGAGCACAGGCCTCCTTTCACAAATCAGGGTGAAAGGGAATGGGCAGATACTCCACCACGCGTGCCCACTGCGGATCGGTGGAGGTAGGCTAGTGGTCAACCTACTGTTGGAATTTTTCAAGCCGCCTAGGAGGCATCCAACTAGCTTAACGACTATCACAATTAAGTGATAACTGGGACCAACGGCTTTACGTGCCTTCCGAAGCACGGAAACGCTCGATTTGAAATACCACTAGGCGGTCACCCATCCAGGTACCGACCAAGACAGACGTAGCTTAACTTTGCCGATCGATTAAGAACGGCTAATCATGCTACACCACGAGCGCTTCCTTAAAAAGTATACCAGGCCCTAAAATACAAAAGCCGGACTATTGGCCGGAATTTTTGCTCTAAAAGCCGAACATTTTTTAATAATAAAATGTTTGATATTTTTTTATTAATCACGTAACAAAATTATCTATCTAACACAAAATAATCAATTATCAGTAATTCTCATTTAGTATCAAAAATCTTCTTCTCGTTTTGGGCAGCCAGACAAAAAGCCGAACACGGAACACGGATTTGAGCGGATACGACCGTAAAAAGCCAAACATGGGCTCAAGTCGGACACCGGGCAACCCTATGCGCGGGTGAAACCAAGAGGCGCAAGCTTCATATATTATAAAGTTGGGAATAATCAAATGATAGTGTTTTAGATAGGTAAGTAGGTACTTGATTATTTCAAGGAAGGACATAGTCTGTCGACTCGACGATTATCCGGCGTCAGCGTTGTTTATTATATTCCGTTACGTAACTCGGACCTCGGACCATATTGAGACGCTGAGTCGGTAAACGAAACGATAAGTCTATCCGCTCTGCGGTATGATGCTCAGGAACTATTTTTAAGCTAGGATTAACTTAGTCTTAGATACATTCTTGTAGAGAATAAACGTTAAAACTTTTAAAAAAATGTTTTTTTATTTTGTCGCCTGGAACTTGACTAGGTACTTAGGTACTATCCTCAGATTACAGACTGATCTGAGGTACTATCAAATTAATTGCGTCAAAAGATCGATCGATCCTACGGTTAGGTTGGTAGGTACTAAGTTGCTGATTCAGTCGTAATTCTTTAATAATGATGTTTATTTAGATAAAAAGTTAAATAAAAACTATTGTGCCACTCATCTTCAATACCTGCACCAATTAAATAAATTAACACATTTTGTCTGCAGTTTTATTCAGAGGAATTTTTATTTCATAATCAACAAAGCTGATTGTTATAACGATGAATTAATTTAACTGTTAACAAGGTCATATTAATAGAGATTTCACGAGATTTACGTAAGCAGGGTAGGTATACATGATACATGTTAAACCATTGATTAGTCTGGCTATTTTTGTCATGGTCACTTTTTTATTATGCATAGGTCTTTATTTGACCACAATCCCACCATGTCTGATGATGTGGTCGAAGCTGGTAAGGACACAAAGCCTAGAAAGAACTGGCTCTCCGGTGCAGCTTCGGAACACACGGATAGGTGCTTGACGATATATTTTCAACTTGGGGGTGGTAGCCAGCCAGGTGGGCACTAGAAAGTATCCTACCACCGTGCTATGGTTTCCTCACGATGTTTTCCGTCACCGAAAGCTTAAGCTCATAGGATAGGAACCCGGGACTTAGTCTCGGCATTAATAGGTACCTACTAATAGGTAGTAGTTAGTACTCAGAGTAAATAGTACCTATTTGACAGAGGAATTGGGTTTAAAAATAAGAATTTGATATCATAAGTAGTTAGCGCTAATTTAAAAAGAGTAATTATATATAACTAGTATTGGCCCCGCGGCTTCACCCGCGTTTCAGAGGGGTCTTATGTTTTCCTGTGATAAAAAGTAGCCTATATATTTTTCAGGTAATAATCCACCAGCATACCAAATTTCATCATTATTGATTGAGCTGTGGAAGCTTTGAGAGGAAATTAAAAAATAAACTCACTCTCAGATTTTTTATATTAAAGTAGAAGACCCACAGAAGATGACCCACAATTCTAGTCGAAGCCATTTATTCAATTTTACTGAATTTATCATCAGTTCGAAAGTCGGCCTTCAACTGAGAAGAACAGGCAAGAAACTCAGCAAGGATACATTTTTTAAACATTTTTTGGAATTGTTTTTTTTATATTTTATATTAAAAATAAAATACACAAGAATAAAAATATTAAAAACCAACATTAGATACCAATATCTATCTAGGTATTTCTCTTCAATCAAACATTTTCAGAAGCCGTTAAGCAATATATATCTACGTACTTACCTATACTACGTAGTATTTATATACTCTGAGCCTATACTATACCTAAGTTATTAAGCTCCTCTGATTACTCGCTATAGAGTCGTGAAAGCTCTCCTTTTCTAAGGTGTTATTTCAAAAGACATATTTTAATAAATCGTGTCTAGTTGTCGTAACTTTACGCCATGCATCGATAGCACCTTTTCATAAATTTAAGACGGTTTCTTTGCGGCACCTGCAGCGCTTCGTTCTTTACCCAAGAGAGGCGAGAATCGAAATCGATAGATCGCTACGACAGACGTTTCCACCACGTGTTGAAAGTTCTTAGATAATATAATATAAAAGCTTTCAAGAGAATAGCGCTTCACGGCGTGTCTGAAGTATCAATTCAGCTTGTAAGATGACTACCTCTCGAATGTACCAGACCTCTGATGGCTGTATTGGAAAATTGCTACGGCACGCTCCCAACGGCGAGGAAAATCTTTAGGGAGTTGATTTTTATTAAAACTTTAAAGGAGATACTTGATCATGAATGTAGCGATCTCACTACGTGTTACCAATGTTGTTAACAACGTTGCAAGCTGTAGTTCCTATAAGATTTTTCGGGTCGCCAGTGTTAAAGCAGGTAGGGCGGCTCGGTATCGTTAAACACAAAAGATGTTTTCCGAGCCGCTGGTTCGCTCTGCAGAATTGAAAGAATGCGCTCCGGTTGCCTTGTGATATTTTATCACGAATAGAAAGGAACTTGGGGATTCCGGTTTGTTTGAACAAACGAACAACAAATACGTTGCGGAAATGCAAACTCGCTTTATTCTACTATGCTTAGCAATTCAAAGGGATACTCAGCTTTTGAGGCAACAAAAGGGTACGTAATAGTTACAATTAAGTGTTGAGCAGAATTCTCTACATTTCACTGAATTTTCCCATTCAAAGCGTTGGTACGCGTATTTTCTATAAAAAGTTGCTTCATACAAACGTACACAAAACGGTATTTGAAGAGCTGTATTATAAACAATTGTTTGTTTAGGCTATAATAATGCAATGTATGGGGTATGGCAGCGGCGGGATTTGCATATTGGCATCGCAAGCTGTCTTAATTTTGGCGTAACGTGTGGAGGTTGGGGGAGGCGGATCACCGGCTAGATTGTGCCGATTGCGAGCAAGGGTGTGTCGCCCACATGTTGCTCTTACGATGCAATTTATTGTTTCAATCTGTGTACAGACTTAAATTAGAATGACATGAATATCAGATGTGTACCTACTGTGTAACTAATGTAAATTATGTGGCTGGAAATGTTCCACGAAATAATTAACTTCATAAAATACTGCAATTTTGTGTGCGATGGCATCATATGGTGTTTGGGTATCAACAGAGCCATAGTATTATTAAATAGTATGTATTAAATACAAAAAAGTAGTACTTTTTTACACGGAAAAGCGTGTAATAAGTGCGGGTTTTTTACACGCAGTGCCAGTACTAGGCAGTGCTATAAAAGTTTTTTAAACTGTAACTGTGTATATTTGGTCAAGCACATATAAGTATATTGATCAAATCCTCTGTTCCAAATATTAAATGATGTACGAGCACTAATTAAATTTCGAACTATTCTAGAAGAAATAAGACACAAATAAGTATAATTTAAATATGTACACACGGCTACAGATCAAGCTATACATTTCTAGTATAAGCTGACCTCCCATTGTACGGAAATCCTATACTATGCGAGATCAGCTTATACTGGAAATGTATAGCTTGATCTGTAGCCGTGTGTACCAGTATCTAAATTAAAAAAAATATGTAAGTAAATAAATAAATTACTATTGATCCATTTTATGCAACATTACATTGTATTGAAGGTTTATAAGTGAGACTATTTATCGTATACATTTACCCAGAAAATATAAGCGTAAGCAAAGCAATAATTTAAAGGTGGCCAAGGGAATCTTAAGATTTGTTCTTAAACACTTTTATCATCCAACACTGAAAGTATGGTAAATATTCACTTGTCATAAAAGTCGTAGAGAGACCAAAACACGGAGACTGGGATGCAATAAAAATACCATTGGAGGCCCGGGTCAATCAGGTTAAGTGTGTTGTCCAGTCTCGCATTGCCGAAATAATATGTTTTAGATAAGAGATTTATATTGAAGTGGGAGTCAATGGAGAAATAACTGAAATAGTGCTGCGTGCTTTAGGGGCTGCAGCTTTGTAATGTTCAGACTTTGGAGATACTATGTCTATGTCGAATTAAATGTCAGAATTTTAGGATTATTTACTAATAGAAATTCAGTAGGTAGGCAACTATTTTACTTGTTATATTTTTAAGATTTAGAATCGCAATGTTCATCAATGATTTTTGATTTCATTATGATGGTTACTTCTTATTTATCCGATTCTTTTCGTGCATGTTAGGATCGGAAATAATATAAAGAAACAAAGAGAAATAAAGAAAGGAAAATATGTATTCTGTATATATTGATAACTCGCTGAATACATACGTATACAATAATTGGACTGTTTTACAAAAAACTTAAACTGACTTCAAAGTACACTAAGAAGTAATTAAATCCTGATCTGATGACAATGGGACCAAACGGGAAGTGTACCCTTCCAGACAAAAAAGAAAATTCCAAATCGGTTAATAAATGACGGAGTTATGAGGTAACAAACATAAAAAAAAAAAAAAACAAAAAAAAAACGACCGAATTGAGAACCTCCTCCTTTTTTTGAAGTCGGTTAAAAAAGCGGATCTCAGCTTAATGTCCTTTTATTTGTATTATTTGAAACTGGGGGAGTGAGGTCAATGTAAGAAACTCGACGATAAAGTCTTACTATCTCTATGATTGTTGACTAAGCAATAGGTATCTATAAATCAGTCATCTGGTTTCAATAGTACAAACTCTGCTTAGTTTTGTGTGGTTTTGTGATTGGGAACAGGCAATGATGATGATGATGATTGAGGCTCTCATTCATATGGCTGCTTCGTTTCTCTCGGTTTGCGATACTCCAGTAGCATATCTCAAGCATTCACGTATGCCGACGGTCCTACATTCCAATAATTCACAAAACATGTGACGTTATACTATTTAGGGTCAAAATAGTTCGTCATAAAATATCTTTATTGTTTTGAGGTTGCATTCTTTTGGAGACCCTACGTGATGCATGATATTTGAATTCCTACATTATTTTCTACTATTTGTCCCTTTGTGTATTGTCGCTGTCCCGCGATTTCAGGAGAAATTTGCCTATGTCCATACCTTAGTCGACCTGCGTGCGTAATTTGTTCACTATCGGTTCAGTTTTTTTTTGTGAAAACAGAAGATAAGGAAAAGATAATCAGATAGACTGCGTTACTTTCGCATTTATAATTTTACTAGCTGTCCCCCGCAGTTTCACCCGCGATCGCGGAATAAAGATTAGCCTATTTACTTCTACATCCCATAGGCTATCTGCGAGCAAAATTTCTAAGTCATCGGTTCAGCGGTTTAGGCGTGAAAGCGTAACATACAAACAGGGTAACTTTAGCATTTATAATATTAGTATAGATATATTAGGTAGAATAGTATGACTAGATTCTTACCGCTGTTTCACCCGAGAGACCGTAGCGTACCTAATGTTCTTCCGGGATATAAAACCAGTGTTTTATCCAAAAGTATCAAATATCTTAGTGGCAAATTTCAACCAACTCCGTTCAGTCATAGTGATTAATAAATATACACACCACTTTTTACACAGATTTTATTAATATTTAGGGTAATTCCGGGAGTGATGGCCCACCGGGGGATATGGACTTTCACGATTTCTACCTCTGTGATTTCTACCAAACCAAGAATAATTTTTGAATACTGGGAGCACAAGCGTATTCTTGTCAAATTAGTTGCTACGTGTACAACAATTAACAGTCGTATTCATATTAGTTATTTTTTAATCAGCTGGAAAGTTTAACGTACTGTCAGTTTGATTTTACTAGTAGGGTCATTACGCCGGTTTCGCGACCAGTTCTGGTTGGCGACCACTTGCCTGCCTAGGTTTCTTTAATTGAAGATAATAACTTTTGTTTAGGAGATAGAAATTAAAATAATGCCTTTAATATTATTTTAATAGTTATGTAATTAAAAAAAACTAAATTTGATATCAACCGCTGAACCCAAAACAAAAAAAAGGACGTTAAGTTCACGTGTTGATTCAGTGTGTCTGGAAATGCAGTGAAAGAGCAAAAAAAATAGCAAGGCGCGTGGCATTCGAAGGTAAGTTTTGTTACTTAGTATAAGTTGTTTAGTCAAATTTGATGCATGGTTACTTCAATTATGTACAAATTTCAATTGTTTAATTGTAATATAGTATTTTTTTTAATTATTTCAATTTAAAATCCAGTGGTCGGTTACTGAAATGAATATTTTATCAATACGTTAGAAAGCGACCAGGTGGTCGTATTCTGACTCGTACAGTCTTATTTTGTTTTGCTTAGTATATTCTCAATGTTTTATTTATGATTACACAATTTAGTATTTGGAGTTTTTAAAGCCTTAAGATGCATATCTTCAGTATACGACCACATGGCTTCATAATAAAACTTTGTCTAATTCACTCACAAACATTTGTACTAAATAGGTGATCGCTAACATATACAGTTCGAAAATTACGATGGTAGTTTGCGACCACCAAGATTTAGTACGAAAAGAATGATAGCTGAAAACTAAAATAAGCTGCTTTAGTATGTTCAGTATTCAACCACGTGATTAGTTGATTAATTAAAAGTTAAATAAATTAAGAAGTTTCAATATTCTTATTATTTAACTAATTGTATTTTTGTTTTCAAGATGAATTCTTTGAATTTCTGCAAATAACTAAAAGGAATAAAGAGACTGTCCAGTACTCCCAAGAAGACCTAAAAGAAGCTCTTCATGACAATCGAAGGACAGGGAATACACACTTGCCTAACTTGTCTTACATATGGGATTCCGTAAACGACGGTACTGACAGTGGGAAGAGTAAACTAATGTTTGCCAGGGCTAAGTTCGATTTCGTCATCAGAATTAGCGAAAGACTGACGAGCCTCTCTTCTTTTTGGTCTCTTGCCAAAGCTGTTGAAGGAAACTTTTCCCAGTTTTCCTTCCCGCCATTATGTAAACTGGACGGGAACTTAGCCCATAGTGCTAAGGAAAAGGCTGACCTTTTAGGCTCTCTCATTGCCTCTTACTCGACTTTGGATGTTGTGGACGACACACCGCCTACCATCCCGCAATGTGACAGCTCCATGCCGGAGATTGTTATATGGTCAACGGGAAGTCCAGCAAATATTGCTCTCTATAGACATCCATATGTCGAGGTAGCCAGACGGTATACCGGCAATGGTGTTGAAACAGTTTCATCCTGATTTGTGTCATATACTAACGCGCCTTTTCTCGCTTTCCTACTCGAAAATGGAAGTCTCGTCTTCTTGGAACACTACCCATGTGCACCTATACCTAGAGGATCACCAGGGGGATTTGTTGAGCGACCGACAATACGGAATTCCAACACATTCACACGGATGGGATGACCTTCTAGTGTATCTCACACACCGTTTGTCACTCGCCATTGAGACTCAGGGTGAGGAATATCTGCAGATACTTAATGAATGCTGGCGACCCGCAAGGCTCCATGTTATCCCTAACACTGTTCCTCCTGCATATCAATGATTTGCTGTCTATTAACGACGACAGCACATGGGACGATAATTACACGGACCGTGCAAATATCACTCGTTCCATAGTGGAGGAAATACGCGAACGATTCTGTCTGAAATCGAAAGTACACTAACGAAACCTAGTCCATTTCAATCCCACTTAGACTAGCTGTGGCTCCACAATTACAGAACACGTCCCACAAAATCATGAAGGATGACATGACAAGGATCCCGATGCTGGGATCTTTGTCATTTAGAAGATAAGGTCAAACTGTTATCCAAAGACCTCGATGTGCTTAATAGAGCGAAGCAGTACATCTCATCGGAGCAAAGACTTCAACTTTATAAATCGCAATTAAGGCTCCATATGGAGTACTGCTGTCATCTGTGTGCTGGAGCACCTGGATATCAGCTTGGGCGTTTAAATTGTGTTCAGGGACGTGCCATCAGAATTGTTGACAATCCCGAGCTCACAAGGGATTTAGGGCCTTTAATCTGAGGAGAAACTGCCTCCTTATGTGTGTTCTACCACTTATACAACGGACAATATTCTGAAGAATTGTTGACCTATTGCCTACAGCTTTCTTCTACCATCGCACCTCTCGCCATCGACTGGGAGTCAATCCTCACACATTGGATCTTAAATAGTCACGTACTGTGCGGAAGGGAGAAGGAAGCAGACGAGTATCCTATCGTTGGCGCTTAGGCTGTGAAATGAGCATGGGATTCAAAATAGGTGTGAAGAGACTATTCCAGGGTCAGCAATGTGCGGCTTGTTGACCCTGCAATATCTCTTCCCTGGTGGTCCTGGTGTTGCAAGCGTTCATACGCTATGGTAACTGCTTATCATCAGGCGGGCCGTTAACGCTTGTTAGCTACTTTAGTAGTATAAAAAAAAGAGACGTGACGTGACTGACGTGACGCTATCGAAACAAGAGGCACTGATGCAGGATGGATGCAGGTGAAAAGCGGGTTAAAGGTTGGCTTTTAAGTGTTGCCAAGTGTGCACCGCTCGTTGTTATCCCCTACGTACGTCCATAAAGAGCCGCTGTAGAGAGCATGATTTAATAATATTTGTGTTTATTTAATTATGTCTGGTTTAAAAAGGAAAAAAATATATTTTAAATCAATAAAAAATGTTTTATTAATTATTTTTTATGTTCTAAAATAGTGGTCGCTATCTGGCATTCTAAGTGGTCGTAAACTGACATATGTGGTCGCTAACTAACACTTTCGGTATTTTTCCGCTTTTCCAATAATTTTTCATAATTTATGAATGAAAGTGTGATGTTTTATACTTTGTTTAAAAACTTGACTATATTTGGGACCCATTTACATCGGCGCTTACTATTTTGCGCGTATATAGCGTATGTGGTGACTTACCAAAGTTAGCAACTCAGCTAATCGGTCGCTAACCAGCACAACGACCCTATATTAATGACAAAAGTACGTAGCGACAAAGGTATTTATTTTATTGAAATTTACTTCACTGTCCTTGAATGCTCTCAAAGCTATATTATAACCTCAAAAACATTGAGATTTTATTATGGCTATAGTGTATGGGGATGGTCCATCTCTCCTTGCAATTTAGGAGTGATGGACCACTTTATTGCTGGTGAGTTGGACTACTACTTATAAACCTGTTTTTGTGTTTTTCGGTACTTTAGGCTAAACAAGTCATTAGGTATCCTAAAATACAACATACAATTTATGTATCCTTGATGAATTTGTTGATATATTTCAGAATTGCCATAGACATGCGTGAGTTAGTTAAGGAATTATGTTGCCTAGTGATCTACTGGCTTCCTTTTAACCAATACACAGCCTATACAAGTTTAAATAAAAATAATGATGTTACCGCAAAAAACCTACAGAAAAAACTACAATTGTTTATTAGAGAGTCAAAAATGTAGCTGAGATATTCTTGATTGACGTAGTTCTAATGAAAATATACAATAATTTAAAATTGTTTTACAAAAACTTAAACTGACTTCAAAGTACACTACAAAAAAATTTAACCAGAAAACGAGGAAAGAAAGAAAATAAAGTGGAAAGTACTGATGAAGATAGCAAAACATATGAAATATCTTTGCATGATAGCTCAGGAATTTTAGAATGGGATGATAGCGAATGTGCGGGTTGTGGTGAAAATTATGACGAAACTGAAAGTAGAGATGATTGGCAAATTTGATTGGATTGGATAATTGTACAATTTGTATGCGATGGTATCATGAAGGATGCTCAATGTACCTATGAATATTGACTAATATATTGTGCATATTTTTTTAATAAGAAATAAAATTTAGACTTTTTTGTTAGGGCCATCTCCCCTTATTACGTGGTCCAACTCACCCATATAGTACGGGAGAGATGGACCAAGGATACACTTTTATTTTTCTCAATTTTAGCTTGTAAGAACCTGTTCTATGATCAAAAAAAATTTTATGTAAGTTTTTTAATAACAGTAGACTGACCTAATGAACAAAAAATGTTATATTTATTGATAAGAAAAGAAATATGAGGCTCCAAAAATAGTGGTCCATCACTCCTGAACCCTACACGTGTCAGAATAATGCGTACCTAAGCCGAGCTTAAATCAAATGAACCCACAACAGGTAGGCTTTGTAAGCCTATAGCGGTTGACGAACGATGTCGTCATTACCCTGCGGTATGTAAGTTTAGTGACGTCACACCTCAGGGTCATGTTCAGGGAAGTACGGCTAAGCCAACCCCTACTTGACTTAAATCATTTATTCAGTTTAGATACATTACAGTTGAATCATCAACCGGTTCGGATTATATAATTCCGTTTTCCATACAATTGTAAAAATCGAGTACAATTTACTCTTCAGTCTCATTTGTTATGATCAGCGCGAAAATGTAAGCCTTTAATTCAGTTTGAACAGAAAAATTAGAAGAATCCTGCCAAGAAATTCGTATCAAACCTCATGAGACCAGACAAATTAAAATGAAAATAATTCACAATGCAATTTCAATATGAAAATGAAAAGACAATTTCCCGCCGTCATTTTAATTAGCACAAAGACGTCTGTCTGCTTTAGACTTGAAGTTTCCATAATAAATGCCAATTTTTTCTCGTAGCAAAGCGCGTCCCGAGGCGTTTCATAATAACGAGATATTAAATTGAAGTGTCGTCTTCTTCGTAAATTTTAATGGGCATTACGCTGCAGCTAAACATATTGCCAACATACCTCGTATATTTAAGGGTAGGTATAAATACAAACCATTGAGTGCTTGATGAGTTTAAGTTAAACTAGTTAATCTGGCGTTTATGAGTATGCGATGATGGCAAAAGTTTTATTATTTGAAGGTACTTTAAGGCGCTGATAGATTTGTCTGTGGTAGTGATTCCAAATTACGACTGTCGTGGATTTGATACATAAAAAGAGATTGAGAAACCATAATACGGTCGTATTGGGGTTTGCTAAACATCATAGCCAACAGGAAAGTTTGGACATCATCTTTTCAAAATTTATATTGGGTTTGTCATGCTGATCGAACTATTTTTTGATGGGACTAACTCTAATCGCGAAAAAACAACTATGTATATTTCTCATTTTCCCAGAGTTTGTTCCATAGCCCAACTAATATTTTGAAGACGACATCTGTTGCTCAAACACAAACAGCCCACAGACCTAAGACCCTGTCCAGAAAGGGCGTGTTCGCCGCGATTCTCTCGCGCGTATTACGATTCAAAGTATGGCGGAGAGCACACGATTTACGCGGATGTGAAAAGAAAGAAAAGAAAGAAAAATGATTTAATTCAGGACAACACACAACGTTACATTAATGATAGGACAAAATATAAAAAATAAAATTAAAAAGCAGAACAAAAAATAAAAAAAAATAAACAAAAATGTAATGTCGCGTGATGCCAAGAATAGGTCTCGACTCAGCATTGTGCTTAGGTCAGTAAAAAAAACTAACCCTCGCGCTGGTTTTCAGTCGAGGCCCACGTTCATGACATCACGAACATACAGTGAAACATTGAAACATGTGGACGCAATGTATTCGCTCCCAGCATGCCAACGCGCGTAATTCCTTTTTGCGAGAGAGTCGCGGCGATTTCGCCCCTTCTGGACAGGTACTTAGTACTGTATCTTGTCAAAAACAATTATTACTTTAAAAACAACACTTGTGATATGAGATTCACAACACAGTGGAGCTTCGTCAGTTCAGGCTTCTTCTTTAAAGTATCGACGTGTCTTTATAGTAGAGTGCATGTTATGCCTTGAAGGCTTCTTTGCCGTACACAAATGTTCGAATGAGGAAGGCGCACGTGGGCGTCAGAAACGAAGAAAGTTCCTTGAGGTATCAACGAATAATAGGTACTTTTTTATACGACTAACTCGGCAAACTAGCATACAGTCCGCCTGATGGTAAGCGGTTACCGTAGCGTTATGATGCCATGGGTATTGACACATCATACATATCACACATATGTGGGGACATATCAGCTCTGGCGACCTTACGGTGCAGCGACAGACTTTTTATGCGAATAAGTCTGCAGTACACAAAAAAGTCCGTCACGGATTTTTCACGGATTCAAAGCACACAACACAACGGACATTACATCTTAAATACATTACATCTTCGATCATTCTGTCGGCGGAACTCTAGGTAGAGACGTACATGCTAAGGAAATGCAGAGATTGCGATTTATTATTTTGTACAGAAAAAGAAGAAGAAATAGAGATTTGTGTAAATTCTATTCTTTCGCAGACTTTTTGCGCTTCGTGTGCGTTACTGCTTAGAATTGTATAGGTTCTATTTTCACAGACTAAAAAGTGCGGCACGGATAGTCTGTCGTCTGTGCTGCATCTACTAAGAATAGTACTACACCCAGGCAATTAATAATGTAACTATTTCTAACCGACGAAAAAACGGAGGAGATTTACAAGTCGACGCGTATATTTTTTTTTAATGTATGATCACGCATACATTTTTACAGAGTAATCCGATTTTGATAATTCTTTTTTTATTGGATAGGGTATACCTCGAAATTGTACGATATATGTTTGGCGACATCATTAGGTATCCGTGCATTTAGTTGGATATATCAACAAACGATTTCTATATTCATTGGTCGGACCAAGGCACACCATGAAGGAGGTAGACTATAGGCAGTGTAATATTTCAAGAAATGTACCGTAGCCCGAACGCTTAATTGATCATGAAGCGCTCACACATTCGAGCTACGACGTATACGTACAACGTTGAAATCAGATACGACTGAGTTTCGGAGGAACACAAATATAAATCTACAAGTAGCAACCCTAGTCGAGCGCTAATTGGAAATACATAAGAATTTGCATTTCACTTTGTCTACCGAACCCCGCACAGAGTACATAGAGAATTCCTTTGTAAATGCATAATATCTCTATAGAGTAGTATTCCTGTCTGCATCAGGGTAAATATTCAGATATTAAGAGAATATAATTAAGACTTTGCAAATATTCAAACACTTGCATACTATTTGATAACATTTATAAGTACGAGTATACAAAGTTGTCCAAATAACATTACAGAAACAAAGTAGTAGTAGACAGCCGATTCTTAAGAATTTGATGTCATTGAAGCGTACATGGTGCATCCATGCTACGTGAATCGGAACGAGCCGAGCCACGAAGGAAACAGGATCCATTCGTTGTTCGCAGAGCGTGGCCGGACTCGCGAGCCTCGAACGAGCATTCGTGTCGCGCTGGACCGCCCGATTTCGCATCGCGCTAGTTGTCATCGCGAGCACAGAACGAATTCTGTTCGTTCGTGGGTCGGCTCGTGCTCGGTTCGCGTATCATTGACGCACCATTAAATACTTTTGAGTTTAACGTGCTTACCACCTTTCGCCATAAAATCACTTGCCGCAACGAGATTGCTTTTGATACAACACGGAACAGGTCGTGGGATCGATTCCTACCCAGGTCAAATATTTGTGTGCCAAAACAAACTTTCAAGATTTCGTTGTGCCATCTAATATATTTCAATTCTGTATTCTGTTGTACTAACGCCTGCTTACGCTTCCCGTGCAAGAGTTTGCTGCGCGTAGAGTTCGTAACATCTAGAGCGGTTCAATTTAATAATTTAATAAGTTTTGTATGAAAGTCTGATGAATTATTAAGTCATAGAACAAAAGTTGTTGTTTATGATGTTAGTAATATAGTCCTGAGAGGTTGTTAGTATTTTACCAATAACCAAGTATAACCAAGTATAAGTCTATGTATAAAATGCAGTTTAAGTAGTTTATCGGTTATTATTTCTATAGTAACTATGCTAAGTCTGAGATATGCTTAGTCTATAACCTAGATATATTCGAGGCACACCATCCTCGGTCTCGGTATAACTCCTCATGGGGTAATTCGAAGACCAAACGAAAGTCCATTCTACATTAAAAAAAAGATCTGATGACGATGTCCCAGGATAATTACAGAATAATTGCATTCCCGAAATAAAATATCGAAACTAAACAAATGAATACGAACTTAGCCCGAAATCCCAAGGCGTTCTTAAACTCACATACTGAAAACACGTTTTAATTTAAGTTTTCTCTGAGGTATTTCACTTTAGACGTTACCCAGGTGGTATGCACTTACTTATAGCTTAGATATAGCTTAGATTTACATACGCGAGCTTGTGATCGGGCTTAATTTATCTGTAATGGGTTTAGAAGGCGGTGTGAGTGCTCTCACTGATTGCCAGACTCCCAAGAGGCGAGGTTACATACATACATCACACAAACAAACGTATTATTAAACGTTACGGTAAGTAAATTTCGTTAAAGATATTCTATAGCGATATGCTGTTGATATAATTTCTTTTGGTTCAAAATTCAAAATAATTTATTCAAATAGACCTTCGCAGGCACTTATAAGTAGAAAAGCTTTCAGTAAGATGTGGCATAGAATTTTAAATAGTAATAAAACCACACGTTTTAAGGTCACAGAACGTCTGAAACAGCATTGGGACTATTTTATATGAGATAAAATAACTGGGCTTAATTTCCAGGCATGTGAGTCTGTCTGTCTGTTTGCTAACTAATTATGGCTAAACTAATTAAATAATTATGTCCAATCTGGGGCTCTACCGAATAATTTTGGTGGTAATCGTACCGAAGACCATTATAAATTTCATCTAATCAGGGCCCATGAATGGTATTGTCGTACCGCGTCATTGGATGAAATCATATTGAAACTCGACCCGGCTGATATTGAACTCGGCAGAAGTATAACTTATGGACCCTGACTAGAAATTATAATTTGGATCCAATTTGTTTTACCGTACAAGAAAATGGTAATTCTTTTCAAAAATTTTGGCGTCTTTTTTCTGGTAGTGCATTCAATACCATTTCCGTATGAAATGGTCCAGCGGGGCGATTATGTAACTAAATTTAATTCATTTTCGAATTGAAATCGGTTTAATGTAGCAGTTTTCAGATAACGTTTTTACGTTCTGATAATTGCAAATAAAAACGGTGGTTCATTAGAATGGAACTATTTCCGATTTTGTGATATTTTCACCGATTCAGGCAAAGGTTATTTCAATCTGAATTTCATTGCAATAAAGTTAATCCACGTACAGGTAAATCCGAGGGGTCTTGGTAGTAATAAACAAGTTCATCTATATAGGTTTTATCTACAATTCTTCCATAACTTTTCAATATTGTATAAACAAAAACTAACCACGTAGAATTTACATACGAATTCTATAAATTATTTCTTTACCTAACCACGAAAGCTCAACGCCACAAGCCCCTCAATAATTAATTTGAAGTTCATTCAAATTAAACAAGGACCCCGAGACTACGGGTCGGTCAAGAAGACGGCCAATCCCTCGTCTTGTCCGAACCCTCGCCTCAAGAATAATTGCATCGTCTACGACTACGACCAAACGTCTGCGGTTACAACACTAGCAGATACTAATTAGCTAAGTTTCTAATAATTCTGATAGTATGTCTTGTTTTCGCACTCTGGTTTCAGAGTTAGGCTTTTTTGGTCAGCACTGTTCATGCTGACGCTTCGTGACCAATATCATTAGGATTTTCAGCAAATATTCAGTATAACTTACTGAAAATGACGGTAGTTTATAGAAATCTTTCTATGAACTTTCAGCTGTATTTTTTAACTTGCTGAGGTGCCTTTCAGCCTTCTTACAGAAGCAACTAACTAAACAATTCTTAAGCATTTAATTTAAGATAGTGCAACATTTAGTAACGAGAAAGATGCAGGATTTCAAGTCTCAGTTTTAGGAGGGCACTTATAAAAGTTGAAGTCACCACCGATTTTTACGGGTCTGGCTTTTGCCACATCCTTTATCAGAAGACTAGCAGACCCCCGCGGTTTCACCCGCGTACGGTTTGAATTTTCTCCTTTGAAAACCAATGCACGCCACTGATTATTAGACACAACAAACAAAACAAAAACAATTATTTTTACAATTAAAACTAAAAACCTATATTATACCTTCACAAAAAAATCGAACTCAAAGAATCTTATTTAATTATTATATGAGAAAGAAATTAAATTAACTACACTCAAAATATTCTAATGAAATAGAGATTTTTGTCGTGGGCGTCACACGGGTGTTTATTTTGCAATAGTCACAATAAATCACTTTCACATAGTCTTCATGCAGTCAGTCACCGTCCATAAAAGTCATGTTATACTACAGTGGTGGTCATGTACTAAAACTCTTCACGGACTTTTGAAAAGACACGATACACATAATTAATTTCATTTCACTTCACTGGTGCACATGGATTGATTTTTATTGGAAATACCACCGATAATATGCAATAAAACTCAAAATACACGAATTTATGAAAATAAAAATGAAAACGCAACGTCACTCTGCAACTTCCCGCCAAAAAGTCCGAGAAAATGAACTACCAAACAAATTTCGAATTCTAATCCGATTTAAATATTCTGTTATATTTGACATTCCAATTTTAAAGAGCATTTCAGTTTCCAGAACAAAAGGCAGATAGAGCGCACTAAACACGGGAGTGAGGCCAAAAAAGCAATTAGCTACAAATTGAAAAACACACTACCTGGTATTCGCTTTTGAATTTGTATTTGCTATGTTCAAAATCTGCTGTATGCTAATTTATTTAAAAGAAAGTGTTTTTCGTAAAATAAAGTTTTTTAAACAAAACCAATACAAATTCAAAAGCGAATACCAGGTATGTGTTTTTCAATGTGAATTTGCTTTTTTGGCCTCACTCCCGTGTTCCGTTCGCTCCATCTGCCTTATTCTTTAATCTGTGAAAATCGGATTGAGATTTCAAACATGTGTCAAAATAAAAAATGTTTATTAAATCAAAAGTACCTACTAAGGAGTATTGATATCAACTTCGATGTAAATCACCCCTAAAATAACTTTCTACCCCTTTTTTACCCCGTTTGGCGATGAGTTTCAATAAAATACGAAAGATGTCTTCCATCAATTCTGTTAAATAATGTTTATGCAAAATTTGAAGTAGATCGGACCAAGGAATCACGATGTCCCATACAAACTTTGCCCCCGTTTTTCACCCCCTTAGGGGTAGAATTTCGGAAAATCCTTTCTTATCTGATGCCTACGTCATACAAAGAACACACCCTCCAAGTTTCAGGTCTCTACGATCAGCGGTTTAGGCTGTGCGTTGATTGTCAGTCAGTCATTCAGGACAAAGCATTATATATGTATAGATAGATGATTGTATGGCTCGTCTTTGGTTTCTGTAGACTATCATAAAATAATGCTGATTAAAAAAAGATAATAAACAGCACGTTTAAAAGAAGTTCCAGACTGCCAACTCTACGTACCCAGGTTATTCACAATGGATTTAGATCCATTAAATGTTACTATTAATCATATCTCGAGTGTTATTATAGATAAAGGTGATTTAATTAACATCATCAATGTAGTCCCCTACGGTATTGTTTGCACAAGAAACCAAGGGTCCGGCGAGGATAAGATTTCCATTGTTTGGTTCAAGTAATAGGCGGTAGAGTTGCAGTAATAATTATAATACAATTTCCTATTATTTTAATTTTCTTGCCTTTTACATAGCATAACATTTTAGGGAATTCTTACAATAATTACACGTTCTTTTTTTTATGAAATTCCAAAATTTCGAAATGAAACTAATGTAAAATTGCTAAGGTAAAATGAAATAAACAACAAAATCAAGAAATTCAGAATAATTGTAGATACAATGAGCAGTTTTATCACTAAAATACCTACGATTTCTTCCAGATAACTTTTGGTTGCATACAAAATGACCGCTTTGACAGCCCAACCTGAGAGGCATAGCGAGTCAATACGAGAAATTCATGTCAAACCGGCCATCATAGCGTGCTGTTTATTTTTTAATTTTTTTGTTGGAGATTTTACATAAAGTAAACGGTATACCGCCCAAGGCTTACACCACAGTATAAGACGTGTCAAATGCAACACTTCCTTCAGTGGTCTTAGCACAAGTATTCGCCCGAGGCTAGGGGCCGACTGGTCAAGGGTCGCGGTTGGACCGGGACCGGGATGGACCGGCAAATTGACTGGCAGCTGTACAATCGCTTTGTCCTTAGGGCCCACTTTGTAATGCATTGACCACAGTGATTAAAATCTGAAATATAGCGTAGGTACCTGCAATATGCCACAGATCATTGAAAAAAGGCTCACTCCCTTCTAGAGTCCTAGCTCAACAGATTTTATAATATTCAAACGTGTCAGTGGGCGGCACCGTTGTGCCAAGTACAAATTACCAACACATGATACATAGTGATGGATATAATTATAACTGGTTTAGAGACATAAATATTAATAAAATTTAAAGTATAAGAGCTATGCAATTCAAACTTTATCCCCCTTATTAATTAATAAGGTTTAAGTCAAGTATAGGTATAATACCTAGGTTTAAAATATATCTGTCACTTTCTAATGTCATATAAACAAAAACGGATGAGGCTATCTTAATACCTGGGTATTACAAGACTGACTTAAACCTTATTTATTAATAAGGGTTTATGTTTAATAAGTCCACTATTGACATCATATCTCGAGATTTTTGTTTATCTGTTATAATCTAAATCCAAGTCATGAAGGTTCAGAAAAAACGACGAAGCGCTTCGAGATAGGTAGTGCCCTTGCGGGGATACTACGTGCCCATTATTCTTTGTTGTACCAACTTTATTGGTAACAAAGAATAATTTAATATATATGGAACGACATACCAGCAAGTTATATAAAAGATATTTTTTTTAAAGTTTTTGTATTCAAATAGGTATGTTTTTTTTTATTTGACAGCAATCTCACCATGTTCAGTGACGTGGCCGAAGGTGGTAAGCACACAAAGCCTAGAGGAACAGGCTCTATAGTGCAGTGGTCTGAACACACCGATAGGTGATTGGCGAAAGATTTTCATGTTGTGGGTGGTAGCCAGCCAGGTGGGTACTAAAAAGAACCACTCTAATCTACCCACGGCCCTTACCACCGTGCTATTTTACGACGTTTTCCTTTACCGAAAGCTCAAGCTTTTGTGTCAATATCAGTCTATATCAATATCAAAAAATAAACTAAACTGGTCATAGAGCAAAACCCTTAACATTCCTTTAAATAATACCTGCCCAGTACCACGGAACATGAAAATTTGAAAGCACCTTGCTTCCCGCTGCAGAAAATGCGAAACGCGCTTTATTTACAATGAGAATTGAGATTAAATTTACATTGTTGCTTTTACTGTGTAGGTTTAGCACCGTCTGTTATGGTAAGGTATTCATGAGAGCAAATGTAAAGTCCCTGGGGACATATAGATAAGTACAGAAGGAACTCTTCTTACAAACTCTTTTTTCTCATGTCGGACGGCTGATAAGTAGACAGACCGTGCATCTTTTGGCATGTGGCAAATCCTGTAAAAAGTACTGGCTTTCAACTACCAGAAAATATTTTGAGAGTATATGGAAATATAAAAAAAACAGGACGGACGCTTGCAACACACGGGGCATTACTCACGCTGCACGCGTACCGAACCTTCCCCTCCAATGAGCTCGGCGACCTTACTCACGCGCAGGAACACAACATAAAGTTATTTGGCTGTGGTATTCTCTAAGGTACTTCCCCAGTCAAGCTGCTCTTTGAGCGAATAAACGCTATGATCTACCTCTCTTAAAAATCTAATTGTGTGCGAGCATGGAATTTTAAGAATGAGAGTATCTGTGTATATTTACTCTGTGTCCTAAGGCTCTCATCGCAAGAGAATACTTGGCAGAACGCGGAATCACTCGTGTGCTTTAACTTATGATAATTACATTTGGAATAATCCACCCAAAGGTGCACGGATGCTTTGAACCACCATTATAATGAAACAGTAAAGTTATTTCCAGGAATAATAATAAACTGTAAGTGAAATAAATATTAATAATGCTGCTTGAATAAGCCTGTAAGGTTTTCAAAACATTTTATATTTTTATACAATTTTATGTGATAGAAGAGACGAATGGAAGAAGCGTACATATTGCGCCGACCCCAATTGATTGGGAACAGGGCAGGTAGATGATGATACAATTTTATGTGAAAGGCGTTATAATGAGACAAACGAACTCACTGTTACATAGAATATTAGTAAAATATTTTTAATATCCAATACGGAAAATTTCTGATTGATTCAGGCAAGTTTTCCCTTGAAATTGAAAATTCTTTTCAACAAGCATTTTTTATCTGAAAAGAATATTGGCGATGTAATCAATTTGCAGTCTCACTGAATATTTGAATGGAAATTGAATAATCTCGTTTCTCATTACGCCTCGTTGCGGGAACAAAAAGTTCATATTGTGTCAATTTAAGTTCTAATCACTTTTTAAATACGTTAGCGAGCGAGACGCGCGCCCGATCAACGAATAAATTTGAATTTATTAACAAACTGATTTGGCCCCGCCCAATTCCCTGACAATTCGAGGGGAAACAAATTGATTTCTCTACAAATTATATACACATTTAGTTTCATTCTTTTGGTAAGTAAGTGGGTATTTATTCTATTAACATTAATCTTTTTGATCATGGACTTAATTTAATGGTAGTAACAAAATTAACAACAGGTATCGATTGGGAAATATTAGATCTTTATTAGCAATACTGATACAAAACGCAGACCACTTTTTGATCTGGTGCCATCATCACCTTCCTCCACGCAACGTTTTAGTCGGACGTTCTTATTGCGGACCATTAGGATGTGGAATGAGCTCCCCGTTACGGTTTTCCCTCAGCGCTACGATATGGGGTTCTTCAAAAAAGGCGTAAAAAGAGCTCTACAAGGTCGGCAACATATTGGCAATCCCCCTGGTATTGCAAATGTCCATAGGCGGAAGTGACCACTTACCATCTGGTGGCCCGTCTGCCAGCTGGTCAACCTAATGAAATAAAAAAAAACACAGAAGTTGTTATGTTTGGCGTGCAATTGTTGACATTGTAACTGTAAACAGTATTGATGACTGCCACAAATATTCTAGTGTACTTATCTAGTTACCATAAAATTGTACAAAATAAATTCTTCGTCAAAACTGAAACTAATAGAGAAGCGATATTGAATACTTTTAAGCATTTTTTTAGTGTCCAACATAAAATCTATCAATTCTCCGAACATTGTTGTTTTGAATAATAACAAAAACAAAAAATATGCATACAAAAATATTTAATAAACGCGAGGAGGAATTCTTTGAAGATCCGTTTATAGAAATTCAATTTATTATTTAAACAAAAGTGCTGTGAAATGCCAGAGGTTTAATGCACGCATACCTCTGTTATTAAACCGCTCTACAATAGATCAGAGATTTGCAGTAGTTCAACTTAGATCAGGCTGAGTTCCAACACGGATGGTAACTACAGTAGAAATGAAAAATGACAGTAGTAATGAAAGAATACAGTATTTTTATATTTAAGGAATTTAAATTCATATATTTTTGTACATCCCCAATCCGTCGCCATTCCCTCTGCCATTGGTTGCAGTTGGCCTTCTTGTACCTATCTAAAATTCTTCTAAAGTATTTGTAGTTCTTAGTATGCAGAAATCGAAATGTAGAGAAAATAACCTTTTATTAATTATTTGCAAACATCTTTTACAATAATAAATTTATATTTAGAAACAATAAGACAGTATTTAAAAAAAATTACATCAACTTATATATTATTTTATACGTTGTGCAGCCTGTGCTACTATTCCAATGAATGTACTGTGGTTCTATGTTCATACCGAGCCTGCAATGTGCTTAACAAAAGAGCCAGTGAAGCGTCGATTGATAATTAATATTGTTTTATTATGAGCTCCGTATCTCGACGAAACAACGTTGCCTATTGAATTTGCCGAATTCTAACGCGCTCATCCGAGCTAATTCCCTAATGTTATTAAATGTTTAGTTAACTTTTCATTATAGACGGTTAATACATAATCATTTTAAGCTTCTGAGATGTTATTGTCGCTTTAATCTCTAGTACAGTTGGATTGGACTGTGTTTCATTTTTACTATAGAGGTTTTTAAATTATCGAGCTTTCCGCCGCACGGGTTCACCCACAATCCCCTATTTTACCCTCTTAGGGGTTTATTTCTTAAAATCCTTTCTAAATGCACCCCTAGGATTCTCCTATTTCCTCTAAAAACATCAAGGCCCGTCGGCTTAGGCGTTGTCTGTAAATCAGTGCTTCTATTATGTAGACATCTCACTAATACATATTATAAATGCGAAAGTTAGGATGGATGGATGTATGTTTGTTACTCAGTCCCGGTTCAACAACTGAACGGATGTGGATGAAATTTGTTAACACATAGGGTACTTTTTAACCCGGGAAAGTAATATATCCTCGGGTACGCGGGTGAAAGCGCGGGGCGCAACTAGTTTCTTTCTAATAAATATCACATTTAATACCACTATTATGTTTTTACCATAAAGTCACGTTCGAAAGCAATAAACCATTTTGATATTTTAAATTTAACTGAATTTCATTTTCAAGTGTGAGTAGTTTCGTGTGAGGATCCATGCATTATGAATAACGGGCGGTCCCAGAGCGGGGTAGCCTCGGACCCGTGTCGGACCCGTCGGGACCCGCGGTGGCTTGATTGATTGCGGCGGCGATCTTGCCACATTGTTTATTATGTAAGTTTAGCAATTGCAGTTCAGCAATTTGGATTGCCTGTGTGAAACTGTGAATATTTAAGTTACGCCGCTTAAATGTTGTTTATTAACTCTATATTTTTTATGAGATTCGTGGCTACCATCATGTTTCATATAATCTTCTTCACGTTATTGCTGTTGTGTTCACGCTCTATTGATTCTCGCTATCATTTTGATACTTTCTATGTTGACATATTTGATTAGAGTGAATAAATAAAGTATAAAGTATGTGGTGACGATAAGTTTCTGGACGTTGTCACCAGTTTTTGTTGACAAAGATATTTGGGTAATCAATTGTTGTCTTTGTTAAAGGAAATGTTAAATCTAAACATGTTTTGAAAAGAACAATTGCCGAGTTTATTGCCGCGACTGCACTGCACTGCATTCTTTTCTAACTAACTAGGTAGCTATTTGTTATCATAACCAAAAGCAAATAGCCTAGCCCAACATTTCCACAAAAATTGTTTAAATATTTATATATTTACAAAAATATTTGTCAATCAATATATTATGTACCTTAAAATTATTTGCAAAAAATGAAAGTAAAAATTGCAACCGATTGCTGTTTTACGTGATAAACATTCTGACCTCGCTTCCAGAGAGGAATACCTCGAGACTAATTGGAGTTTTAGTATTAATTGCTCGTATTTTGTCCAGCGTAACGATTGAAATTAATATCTTTGTTTTAATTTTATTTCTTTATTGCAATGTGAACTAATGAATATTTATGATTTGTGATATACATAGACATGAATTTGACATTGATATGAATTATTCAACGGGAGTAAAATAATGAAAAACCATACATACCTATCTTCTCCAGATTATTATTCATTTTAGTTTTGCTTGTTTATGACCTTAAAAATATGTTGTCTAAAAACTTTTTGGTTTAATAATTAGGTCTGTCTGTACCGTTAAATATAAATGGAGTAAGTTCTATGCTTGCTTCCAGCCTGTCTGGCTATGCATCATCACCATCATCATCTACCTGCCCTGTTCCCAATCATTTGGGGTCGGCTCTCTATCCGTCATGACAGCATTCACTCCTTTCTATGTATGTATGAATAGTAGTGTATTCACACAATCCATCAATCTCTTTTACCAACCTTTCCCCCCTCCCCAATGAGCTCTGGCGACCTTACTCACGCGCAGGAACACAACTTTACACAACATAAAGTTATTTGGCTGCGGTATTCTGTAAGGTGGAGGTACTTCCCCAGTCGAGCTGCTCTTTGAGCGAATAAACGCTATGCGCTACCTCTCTTCTTCTAAGCACAAACGCACAAGACGCACAACCACAGATTACTTAATAGTTACTACGCAAGCACAACCCTCTGTATTCACACAGTCTTTTAGTGGCCGCAGACTCCTTCGCACAAAAAGTCCGTCATCTGCGCGCGTATGAAGAATAAATAAACTTAAAGCTACATCTCCGTCGCCATTAAATCAGAGAAGAAGAAGATCTACGCTCTACGCTACAGATCGAAAACGGCAGTGGGCAATTTTTTTGGCATCCATAAATTCTCGCCGTTTTTCATCTGCGTGTGACCTATTCGTTCTTGTTCATTTAAATGGCGATTTTTCACAGCAACGCACAATGAACGGTATCGAAATTAAGTGACACATCGAGCTCGATTCAAAACAGATTTAGCGCACGCATGAGTGATGGAACGACACTAACGACACAATCATACGACACGACCCTCCGACGACATTTTTTAAAAGGGTGAAGTGAAGGGTCGTCATTAATCTCCGAGAAATGAAATTAAGGCCCAGTTTTGCTTTTGTGTTGACTTTTTAAACGGTGATGTAAGGGCTAGCTTTCTGCTCCGCGATCGCCGCTTAGGGGTAGAAAAATCCTTCTTTAGTGGATTGGTACCGACTTACGTTTTATTAAGGTACATGTGTGTAAAATTTTAAGTTTCCAAGTTAAATAACACGATCGAATGTTACAAATACGCAAATTCATATGAAAGTTGTAATAATAGCTACCTATCGATTTTGAAGCGGCTTGCACAGTTAGTTACCTGATAACGATTTAGTAAATCACAGTTTAAAAAATAATTGAATAAAGGGATCTACGCAGTGACCGTTTAGTGAAACAAAGTCAGAGAAAAACTTATCATGCGGGTGGAGTCGCGGGCAAAGGCTATAGTAATATAGTGTGAGAGCACTTGAAAGATTGAATATTTAGCATGTCATTATAGAACACTCGCTACAAGATAAATGATCTCGTTGTTTCATTATATTTCGTGAATGGATTTCAGATGTGATTTAGATAGCCTGTGTCAAAAGGTTACTTTCCTGAGTATAGAATAATGTTTGATCATAAATACCTATATGCATTTCTTTCCGATATTATTGCGTAAAAATTTTACTATAAGAAAAAAAGAGTTGTTTAAAAATGATATTAACAAATTAAGCATTAAAAAGAAAATACAATATCGGCTGCCGTACAGCATACTTACTACAAAATATTTTTCCGGGAAAAATTAACACATAAAGCACAATTTTGGTGTCGATTCCGCTACCGAGTGTATTTTTTTTTTTAACTCGTGTAGTCAAGAGAGTTTAATTTGTGCAAATCATATTTTTTGTGGTAGTAAACTAAACCTTTATATGTAGATTCCTACTGCATTTTATTTTTGATTAAAATTAAAGTGAAGACTATATATAATCACGCGTAGCGTAGTAGAAACTAAAGGGGAACTCAGTCAAAAAGGGTATTAAAAAGTAGGAATAAAAATATATAATCCCATTATAACATAAAATTTTCAAAACATCAATTTTGTACAGTTTTATTTAGGTACTGGAGAAATGTGGCTGTATTCTACGTTTGCATACACTATATGTGCAATAATTACAAGCAGTGTTACCGCTATTTAGTAATGTAATAAATAATGCTATTTAAACAATAAATAACATTGTTTTCCAGGTGGTAGACGACACTAAGCCTAATTTGAATGAGGGTTAAATCCGTACATTTGCGCATGAATTTACATAATCGCCGCGGGCTGATTAAATTTGTAGTAACTGACAAATCAGTCGCTTCTACCTCGTTGGAATGAAAATAAACAGTTGCTTTTGGATGTTATTTCAATTCTACGATTTTGGTAAAATATTATGGGTGAAATAACACAGGAAAACCAGAATGTAGGTAGTTCTATCGTGCGAGCAAAGTGTCTCCGTTTCCGCTTGGACAAAAATGCTTTCACATGTCAGACCGGCTGTTCTCGTCAACAGGTCACATTGGTCAACCGATTCTCGGGAAATTTTGTGGGCAGGTTCAGTAATTATATAGATGTTTTTGTGGAGCCGGTATCTAGTCTAGGGCTAAGCTCATGAAAGTAGAGAAAGTTTATTATAAGAAATAGTTGACTCAAAAATGTTGATGTCGCTAAAACGCTTGAATTTAATGAAATACATATCATCATCATCAGCCTATAATGTCCCACTGCTGAGTACAGGCCTCCTTTCACAATTATTTTTTTTTTTAGTGTGTTTAGGCCTGTGTTTGACCGCCATCTCACCATGGTTAGTGATGATGTGGCCGAAGGTGGTAAGCACCCAAAAACTAGAAGGAACTGGCTCTCAAGTGCAGCTGTCGGAACACACCGATAGGTGCTTGGCGACAGATTTCCAACTTAAGGGTGGTAGCCAGCCAGATGGGTACTATACAAAGTATTACCATTTTACTACCACTGTGCTATGGTTTCCTCACGATGTTTTCCTTCACCGAAAACTCAAGCTTGTTGTAGGATTCGAACCCGGGACCTTCGTTTCGGTATCCGATGTCACTACCACTGTGCCTATCATCGCATTTAAAAGAGTGAAAGGGAATGGGCAGGTACTTCACCTGGTGGTCAACCTACCTACTGTTGGAGTCTTCAAGCCGCCTTAGGAAGCTTCTAACTAGCTTAACGACAGTGATCCAATAAAATAAATTAAATAATGAAATACATAATAGAGGAATATTATTTCTTTCTAGATGTCAAACTATGAGAAACTCTTTACTTATCACAGTAAATTTGAAGATAAAGCAAACTATTTTATTTATTTATGTTTTTTTATTTTAATACCTAATGGTGCGTCCATGCTTGGCGAACCGAGCCTCGAACGAGCACACTGCGAGCACGATTCGCGTAGCGTGGACGGGCTCGCGAGCCTCGAACGAGCGCGATTGTCAGTTTTTTCACGTACAAAGGGATTCGCATCGTGCTCGTTGTAGGCTCGTTCGTGGCTCGGCTCGTGCTCGATTCGCGTAGCATGGACGCACCATTACATACACACAACACGTCACAATATTCGATTCACAATATTAAACTGCACTGTATAAGCATATAGCATTATTTACGTTCAAAATCCTTGACCATACCTAATTATGTGTAGAAGATAGGAAAAATAAAATTATCAAACTTTAAAACATCATTGCATTGACATTGAAAACATGGTACTCAGGAACAACAATTAGGTACTACCCTACTAAATATCACGATGTTACATAAACAGTTATTTGTGGTTGACCAGCAAGGGTTTTTTACTATAACTTAACAGTAACTTAAACAGTAGGTACCTAATAAATAATCAAACAAAGACAATAATGTTTTTCATTGATAAAAACGTTGAATTATAACTTTTAGAGTATGAGAACAAGGTTGGTCTCAATTTTATATACAACCGACTGTCCCTTGCGGTTTCATTCGCATTCCCGGGAGGAAATCTATACTACTATATAAGGTAACGTTTGTATGAGTGTACCTTATCTCCGGAACTACGACACGACACCGATTCTGAAATTTTTCACTAAGGGGAAGCTAAGCTACAGTACCCCTGAGGCTACTTTGCATCCCGGGAACCAGATAGTTATTTATTACAATTACGCTTAAAATTAGGTGTTGATCATTCAATTTTAACTTCTTCTTGACGTAGGTACACACGGCTTCACCTCAAGCTATAAATTTCCAGTATAAGCTGATCTCCCATTCTACAGAAATCCTATATCAGAAATCCGAGATCAGCTTATATTGGAAATGTATAGCTTGATGTGTAGACGTGTGTACCTATTTCTATAATAACATTATTAGTAAAAAGATTTCTTCCCACAATAGCGGCCAAGCGATCGACATTTCTGACAAAGTTCCTGAGGGTGGTGTTTTGAGGGATCGCTCTTGTCTAAACCATCAGGCTTCTCCAGAGGGTTCTGTTGAAAATTATAAAAATAAATTGTATTAAAATAGTCGAAATATAGTCTTTAGGAATAAAGACGGTTCTTGGGTCCTTTATACATTCTGTGAAAACTCCAACTACCTATGCCTACTGACAGACGGACAGATAGACAGAGGGATTCATGAACGGACGGACGGACAGCGGAGGCTTAGTAATATGTCTAATGGTAAAACTGTGGTAATAGGGTCCCGTTGGCATCCATTGGTTACGGAACCCTAAATAGAAAGCTCGGTGGTAGGTTTTGTATGAAACCAACATTAAGATGAAAATCATTCGCCATGCTCCTAATGTTCCAGAATTCCAGAATCTGCACTTGAGACCTCGGACAGTTCTAGAACTTGTGTGCTTACCACAAAGTTCATGAGATACAGCCCAGTGACAGAAACCGGAGGGACGGACGGACAGAGTCCCGTTGGCACGCTTTGGGTACGGAATCCTAAAAATCCCTAAAAAACCAGAGGATAAATGTATGTCTCACTTCAAGATTGTTCTAAGATAACTAGATACTGGCCTTCTTTAGTATGTTTGGTTAGTTACTGGAAAGTTTAAATTGTTCACCTGTTTCTTCTTACCGAAGCCAATAGTGTAATGCAGAAAACGTTTCAAACCGGTTACTTTATTTAATGATAACTAATCAGTTGTTTATACAGCTTTTTTTTTCTTATCACTATCTCCACTACTGATTAATTTCCCATTAGCATTTTTAACATTCTTATTAATAGATAAGTATAGGCTTATCTTTAAGCTGTAATGATTTTACTGTTTACCTAACCAATGGTTATTTATCGGTTCCCCAATGGACATGACCTACTCACTATTCTCAGCAACTCTGACGTTCTAAAATAAGGACTCAAATATTGTTCACATCTTACGTATATATTTGGTACAGCTCAAGAAGATAATATATTGATGGGCAGATAAAGAAAATCCTAGTTTATTATCCTTATAATAGAGATCACATTATTTTTTTACTGTGTATAGGTCTGTGTTTGACCACAATCTCACTATGGTAAGTGATGATGTGGTCGAAGGTGGTAAGCACACAAAGCCTAGAAGGAACTGGCTCTCAAGTGCAGCTCTCGAAACACACCGATAGGTGCTTGGCGACAGATTCTCAACTTGTGGGTAGCCAGCCAGATGGGTACTACAAAGTACACTACCATCGTGCTATGGTTTCCTCACGATGTTTTCCTTCACCGAAAGTGCAAGCACATTGTAGGATTCGAGCCCGGGACCTTCGTCTCGGTATCCGACGTCACTACCACTGAGCTATCATCGCCTTAAAACATCCCGTATTTCATTGGATTTCACAAGCCAGCCAGCCAGCCTTCAAGCCTGTTAGTTTCTTAGGTCTTATAAGATGCGTGGCCAGCTATGAAGCTCGTCAGAAGTACAGTTTACGAGCGAGCGACCGCTCTTCTAAGGGGGGGCAGCTGCCCACAGAGAAAAGAAATATCTCTTTTCCGTGCAGCTGCCCCTCCCTGCCCGTACCTCGCTACGCCCATGTTGATGTAAATAAAACAAAAGCAATTGAATTATTACGCATATTTTTTTTTTACTATGAATATGTAGGCCTCTGTATGACCACAATTTCACCATATTCAGCGATGATGTGGCCGAAGGTGGTAAGCACACAAAGACAAGAAAGAATTGGCCCTTAGTGTAGCTGTTGGAACACACCGACTGTCGCATAGATACTTACCAAAAACACGGCGGAAATCTTAAAAATTCTATTTTGAAGAAGGTATTTTTCACCAAATGTCTAATTCGACATCGAAGTCGAATTCGCGAGGATATATTTTCAACTTGAGGGTGGCCAGCCAGGTGGATACTACTTAGTAGGCTTCCAACCACCGTGCTATGGTTTCCTCACGATGTTTTCCTTCACCGAAAGACCAAGCTCAATGTAGGATTGAAACCAGACTTTCGTCTCGGCATCCGACGTCACTGAGCTCAGAGCTATCATCATTTTAAACCTGGAACCAATGCTTTTATGTCTGTTCTGCTTATGATTGATTAAAATTACCTGTTTATGAGGATACACGGTGATCTTACAGCTAGTACAGTCCTGGCCACAGTTTGCCCAGGAATTACCGCTCATCCATGATCTATGACACTTTGGACACTCGAACTCGCCGAAGCAACGTCTTTTGCCTTGGTAAGGTGTCTTTTTATCCTGAAATTATATTGCAGATTACATAACAATTTATGGCTTACTCATAAAACGCTATTTAACTTAAATAGTGAAGTATAAATAACATAGTCAGAAAGGTGTTCGGAAAAAATATATGACAGCTAGCTGCCCGGCGCGACTTCGTTCGCGCGGTGCTACCCTACCCTGTGGTGCTACCCTACCCTACCCTATCTAAACCATCCAGGGCGTCACCCAAACGCATACAAAAAATTCAACTGTAGGTACGTGTGCTTGTCACTGAACTCCTCCTAAACGGCTGGACCGATTTGAATGCTTTTTTTGTCTGGATGGTTTAGATTTACAAATCTGCCCGGCAGATGGCGCTGCAGTCGGTATCTATGTATATACGGAACCCTTAAAACAGACTAAAATAATATACCTACATTTGCGATTCAACACGATGGCTCAGAGTATATAAATACAACGTACAAACGATGGTAACATTCCCCACAGAAAAGGGGATTCCCGATATTTTTTTAGACGTACTCACGTACCTAATAAATGGCAGCACCTACCTACCTACTTACCAACATAGCTCGAGTCACACACAACACATTGTTTTTATCATAAAAGTTAATATACCTACACATATTCTTGTAGGTACCTAAACATAGTTTACATCCACACTGAACAAATAAACTTGTTCATGCAAACGAAATTTAGCCTGGATTGGAATCAAACCCACGACCTCCAGCGAGGCAACCAAGACATCTAACCTCCACTATAAGAAATGTACTGTATTTTATTTTTAAAGTATTTTACTTAAGTTTTACTCGAGCCCAGGAGCTGTCGGGCAGATAAGGGTAAATTAGCAACATTATTGCAAGTTGCTAATTTACCCTTACGTACCTACCTACTTTCTTTGTGCTAATACGGAAAACAATGACTAGCAGTTGACCAAGTAGGCAAATAGACGGTCTACCTAATGTATATAACCCTACTTTCCAAAACTTTTGTTAGTACTAATGTAACACTCACCGACATTTTTCAATATAGCTTAAAGTCCACTAAAGAAGAACAATTACTTGACAATTCTAACTTGATGTCAAGAAATCAACCGACTGACATAAAAATACAGAACTGAACTGATTGCTATGAAGAAATTATATTTATATCGTTTGTGAACTAGAGAGGGTAATGCGTACCAAATTATAATTGTAAGCATATAACAATAGCACCAATACCTTAACTAACAGCTATTTTATAGCATTTCGAAAGTACAGATGATATCTGGCCTGGTATAATCAATTTATCATAATTAGGTACCTACCTAAAATCATAATTAAGGTATAAATTATAACATTATGGTGGGTCCATGCTACGCGAACCGAGCACGAAGCCTAAACACGAGGGTGATGCTAATCCCTGTGTTCGTCAAATAAATGATAATCGACGGAGCGCAGTCGAGCGCGAGCCGAACGCTCGTTCGAGGCTCGCAAGTTCGTCCACGCTACGCGAATCCGTGCTCCACGCGTGCTCGGCTTGTGCTTGGTTCGCGTAGCGTGGACGCACCATAACATAATGCTTTTGATCAGCAGTTTAACACTCATATCTTAGAAATCCTTTTTTTATCATGTCCTGTGCTATTTCAGGACTATTGATCTGCAATTTTTTGTCTTTTTGTTAAGTTTTATCTAAAAATATAAAATAATTAATTTCCAATAAATATAATGATAATGTCTACCGAATTCGTGTTTGGCGCTTTGATTGACTATAGTTATTTATTAAAATTAAAACACAAAAGTGTGCAGAAAGTTGCTTTATTATAAAGCTATTTGAATAACAGTTAATTATACACTTCACATCACTAGCTGTGCGCACTCAACGATAGGCGGGGAAGTCCCTATTCGTTCGCAGTGGCGCTGGAATGCTGTTGTTTTTACTTCGGTGAAATCCGATTTTATTTTATCTCTGATGGACAGTATCGGTACTCCTACGCACTTTACAATTTATTATTCAGAGGGTTGTCAACACTTATAAATATGATGAAATACAAAATAGGGAATATTAACCCTCAGATTACAGAACAAAAGGTTGTCCCTAATATCAATCCATTCTAAGTAGTCTAGATATGTATGGAGGAGCAAGGTGATGGCAAGAAGATCTGCCGCCATGTTGGTTGGCTTGGTCATATTCTCTGGTTACACTGTAGATACCTATTAGACAGCTGTAAATTGCAGGATGTGACTCGGACTTCTATATCGCGATGATTTTGTGGCGCCATCTAGGTACCTATCCATCGAAGTGTTAGCTTCTTCATGCGTGTCGCTGGTAGATGTCGCTACAAGCTTGTATTTAATCATAATCTCAGTAGGTATTCTAAAATGAGGTCCTTATTATCATTTATTTATTTATTATTATAATTATTTCTCTGATTCCATTTATCGCGCCGCAGGTCGTGGGTTCGATTCATACATTTGTGTGCTGTGTCCTGAGTCTGGGTGTAATATGTATTTACAAACAAAAAGTACCTAGTAGGTACCTATATTATGCATTATACCTATCTGTTATCTGGTTTCCATAGTACAAGCTCTGCTTAGTTTGGGATCAGATGACCGTGTGTAAGGAAAGTCCCAGGTTTTTTAAATTTTATTTTATTTTTGAACGTCAAACAAAGGTCAAGTCAAGGTTTGATTTGAGTCAAAATAAAAACTTTGAATTTGGAACCTGCACCAACGATATTTTCTTTGACTTCGAAATCGCAAAATAGAACAGTTGTATCCTACAAAAGGTCAATGTCTCCTCGGCTAAAATGTATGAACAGGCTGTTTTTTTTTTGCGATTTCAAAATTGGTCTCATACTAAAAGTTGTTTGTATTTATGAGTACTTTACGTGGTTTCATTCATTGTCGTATCCACCCCGAATATTTTTTTTTGTATTTGATAGATCTAGAGAAGACGTGCACATTAAATACCTATACTACAAATAAACTGATAAAATATATTTTAATCTAAATTCTTTCCGATAAACCTCTTGTAGATAAATATAAATTGAAAGTTAAGGAGTGAAGAAGTAAAATCATTGCAGTAATACTGAACAAAACATCGTAAAGGATATCCAAATGCTCATGTATCGATATAATAATCGATTCTTATGCGAAGGGAAGGGAAATTGAAGGGTGATCGTAGACGATGTCGTTTCCACAGCCAATGCACTCCGACACGATATAACGCTAAATAAAGGGCACTTGTGTACCGTCATGGATTTAACAAGGATTTCGAAAGCAGAAACTGTATTATGATACTGTTATGGTATCGATGAACATTCTGCGATGTGAATATTGATTTTAGTTTTGTAGTCAAATTCATGGTTGTTCTTAGTACTTTACTGAAACACTGATGGAATAATGTTACTTATAGTATAAATTTCTCTACATGACAAGGTCCGAAATGAAGACATTCCTAGGAGAATAAACGACGGATATAGCTCGTAGAGTTAGTAAGTAGAAACGTCAATGGGCAGGCCACATCGCTCGAAGAGATGTTGGATCGCGAAGAAAGGTTCTCGAGTGGCGACCACGTACTGGAAAGCGCCGAGCGGGACGACCTCCCACCTACCAGGTGGACCGACGACCTGGTCAGTCACGGGCGCTGCTTGATGCAAGCGGCCCAGAACCGTTCAATGTGTAAGCCAATGGGAGAGGCCTATATTGATATTTTCAGATAAGGATAAACAATATATTGTATGGAATCACTATCCTTTCTTATTTTAGTAATGCGAAAGAAGAATAAAAACAAAATAAGTAGAATAAAATACCAGAAGTATTCCCGAGGGATTGTTTTCCTGGGTTAAAAGTATCATATGATTTATACAGAATCCCAGAGATATAGGGGCGGTACCAATCCATCCATTTTGAGAGAGGTAGAGCATAGTGTTTATTCGCTCAAATAGCAGCTCGACTGGGGAAGACCTTACAAAATACCACAGCCAAATAACGTTATGTTGTGTTCCTGCGCCAGAGGTCAAAGGGGAGGGGGGAAAGGTAGGTAACGCGTGAGCGATGCTTCTTGTGTTGCAAGCGTCCATATGGCTACGGTAACCGCTTACCATCAGGTGGGCCGTAAGCTTGTTTACCGACTAAGTTGTATAAAAAAAAAAACGAAACCGCTCAACCATTGCCGCTTGTAGAGTTTTAATCATAAGTTAGCGGGATTCATTGAATTATTACGCTTCAATGACGGGATTATAAAAAGAAATACTGATAGAAGTTATTTTGGAGTATCTTTAATCTACGAATCTATTTTAAAGTTTTATGAATAGAATGTACACAATAAACACACAGCGTCTATTAAATTTCTCGCACAATATACCTACCACTTATCACGTGCACCGAAGTGCAATATGGCTGCCGGCGGAACCTTTACGGCCGTACAAATGGGTGCCAATTCAACTAAAATAGTAAACCCACTCCGAAGTGACGTGGCGTTTTGCCAAACGGTTAAATGTAATCCCACAGTATGCCTTACGGACCCTAAACTTGTATTATAATATGACATCTCATTAAGGAAATGAGACTGTGAAGTTCGTAATTTTGTTGAGGACGTTGGCGTGAAGGAAAGTTCTGGCAAAATACAAATCTCTAATAATATTATAAATGAGATTGTATATTGTTGGTTTATTTTTCTTTCATGGATCGATCTGATAGAGATTGTTTATGGACCGATAAGGCCGAGGCTACTTTACTAACCTTATTATCCCCAACGGGAACCCGGGTCACACCCTGGGTTAAGAGAACTACATGGTATCTATGAAGTATTAACTATTCATGCATTAAGATGCCATATACATATTTTTTCAGGTTTACGTGATTTTACAGTTAAAATTCTGTATTTCTATTTGTTTTAATGCACAACAAGGAAGATCATTTGAATTATGATCTAATGAATCTATTTTAAAAAGCACCCAGGGACCTCCGTATTATACAGGTGATGTTTTTTTTTCTAGCCAGTATGGGCAAATTCTGAACTACAGGTCTTAGAGAAAAATGCTGAAACCATGAAGCAAATATCCAGGCTGAAACGAACTCCGAGCTGAAATTTGAATAAATTAAAAGTGCCATTAAAATTTATTTAAATAAATGAGAATTTTAGGAGTTGTGGACTTTTTTCAATTTTTTCTACCTTTTTCTTTTCCTTTTTTTTCAACCTCAACAATATGAATAAAATTATCTATGACAATCTTGCTTACAAGTTGCTAGAAGTAATCCAAAATATTATTTTATATTTCCCTTGACCATGGTTTTATCCATCGTAAAGATAGACGAGGTGGAGCAGATCTCGCAGGGACCTCACTATGTTTAGCCATAAAGAATTAGCTCTTAACATTCTGACAAACAATTAGAGGTCAATTTTCATAACTTCTAGCAACTTGTGACCAAGATTGTCATACATAATTTTGTTCGTATTGCGAAGTAGAAGAATAAAACATTTTTACGAAAATATAAACCTGTAGTTCAGAAGTTGCCCTCATTGGCTGGAAAAAAAAACCCTAAAAAAATATATTTATATAGAATACTTATACTAACTTTGAACCTTCAAAGATAAATAAATAAACAGAGCGCCCAAAAAAGTTGCAAAACTGTGCCTTAATCCGCAATCATCGTTTATTCGGGGCGGAGGTGAAGATTCTCAGCGTAATTTTGCCTTGAGTGCGAGTAAACAGGCTGAAAACGAGAAGTGCCGTTGTAATTAGACGACGACGTAAAGAGAACGAACGAGGTAGGAAGGCCTCAGGACTGCCTCTTGAATCGGTAATCTGTGATGTCCATAGACCATGTAGAGTAAAGACAGCCAAGAGGATATGTTCTGTTTAAATTCTATAGTGATTTTGATCTAATAGGTAATGGATTAGCTTCAGATAATATTTTCATGTGAAATGCATAATGCTTGGTCCAGAAATCGAATTCAGGACCTTCCTCTCAAGCTAAGCTACTTCCTCAGCTATGGCCGAAGGAGATAATTCTATGTCTCTCTCTCTCTCTTTTATACTTACCAGCAGCTGCGATTGAAAGCCAGTCTCTTGTAGGCTTTATAGCTTTACCACCTTCAGCTATATCATCACTTATCATGATTAGGTAGGATGTGGTGAAGCAAAGTCTATACATTAAATATCCTGGGAACAATAAATAAATATCCTGGGACATTCCTCACACACGGTCATCTGATCCCAAACTAAGCAGAGCTTGTACTATGGAAAACCAGATAACTGATACCTATAATACATATACTACTTTTTATTTGTAAATACATACTTAATATACATAATTACACCCAGACTCAGGACATACAGACATGTTCATGCACACAAATGCATGTCCTGTGCGGGAATCGAACCCACGACCTGCGGAGCAATAGGTGGAATCTTTACCAGACTCTTAACCAACTGCGCCAACTGGTCCGTCAACGTCATTCGTAACGAAAAATAAATATTATTTCACGACCATGTCTATAGGTTTTATAGTCTGTGGCGTAACCCTATCCGACCCTACTCTGAGACGTCACACAGCTTTTCGTGAAATGGAGAACGTCAATTGACTAATTAGTTGAGAATGTTTGAATTTTTACCATCTTTTTATAACTTCTTTACTTTGACCAAACACTCCAGAGTTTATGTAAATAAATTTAATGAAAGAAATTGTTTTTCATTCAGGTTATTTCGGTCCCATACAATCCTCTGGTAGCAAATGAGGAAAATATGAGTATATATAAATATATACTTATATATAAGGAGATAAACAAATATATCGAAACCTTATCCACATGGATGACTATTCAATTCCACTGAAGGTCCGAAGCCGGGCAGTTTTAAATATTCAATGCGCGGTCAAGCATAAAATCTACAAAGAAAAATGTATTACCTATCTTTTATTGCATTTCTCCCTTTACCTACGACAACCGCTTTCAATGCGAGTTTGGAGCAATTTTATCAATAATTTAGAAAGGTATCTATCGTTCTGAATATTTAAATGGTGATATTGAGGCGGGTATATTTATTCTAAAGTTTGGAAAAATATCTTTACGAGTGACTTGACATTAATAGGTAATATATTTTTAATAAAAAAAAATGCTTGTGAAAAAAGTATTTACTGACAGATACAATATTTTGCTATAACATGTATGGAAGGATCTTTCGTACAAGCTCAAAAAAAAACATTAAAAATTAATATTCAAAATAGCCGCTCAAAACACAAGATTTATAACTAGCTAGGTATACAGGATACGACAAAATGACAATAAATGAAACCACGTAAAGTCCTAATAAATAGGAACAACTTTTACTATGGGAACAACTTCGAAATCGCAAAAAAAAAAATACATTTTTTCATACAAAAGGGGCATGTCTCCTCCTGCCTCGGCTAAAATGTTTTTTTTTTTGCGATTTCGAAGTTGGTCCCATTGTATAAGTTGATCGTATTTATGAGTACTTTACGTGGTTTCATTTATTGTCGCATCCATCCGATCCGGTATAATGCTGTAATTATTCGTCGTTTTTGAAAGTATAGGATTCGCTTTCAAAGATAAGCACCTACTTTGTACTCGTAAATAAATACTCAATTAAGCTTTTCGCTTTCCGTGTTAATTAGAACGGCTTTAAATGGCTAAGTAGGGGTATAAGTGCCCATTCAATCAAAATCTGTGCCTCTTAGATACAACCCTTTTTCTCTCCGATGTCACCGGCTTCTTTTAGTGTCAATTGCAGGTTCTTAGCAAGGGGCCCCCTTAATTGACAATGTTCAAAGAATTTTGTTTGCCTCGTTTGCAATTAGAAAGGTAAATCCTTTACACGTTTTATATAATTTACTTATTTGTCTTTTATAACGATGTCAATAGAATGCGACAACCCTACGTAATAATTAGTGATGGAACGTACAAATAAATGTTCGTATTCGCAATTACCGAATAATCGTATTCGGCGAATACCGTCACAAAAGTTAATTCAGATTAATAGTTACTACATAGGTATTTTAAGCTACCAAACCTATTTCCCTGCTGCTGATTGGCTTACCGACAAAATGCAATTTCACTAGGCTGAAAAAACTCTCCCTGCTATATTTTCCTTTCATGTACGTTAGCATCAGAAATAGTGTGAAACAATTTTTCCATCAATTTTGATTATTAAATGTAATTCGTATTCGTTTTTGCCGATGAGCATGTTTATATGCATATTCGTATTCATCACAATTCTATTCGTAGCCACTAGTTATTACTAAATAAAATAAAATATTAAAATCTCCAAACTAATTTCACTCGTATTATATCAAAAAAATATACTATACTTAGGTAGAAGAACAAAACATCCATAGAAGAAATTCTATTTAGCTTCATCTAAAGCAACGATGGCAATCGAATACCGCTAATGGTTCGCTCCAATTGAAACTGCTCTGTGGAAAATCGTGCAATAAGTATGCATCACGTCGTCGGTAGCACTGGCTGATGCTGGCTGGAGATGTCTAGAAGACCTCTGTCATAGTATAAGACAAATAGTAAATCATCTACGAACTGATTTTGGAATCAAACCATTAAACTCTTTAAAATTCAAAGTAATTTAATCGACAAAGGCGCATGCTTCTTTCTACTAAGTTACTCCAATTCGTTGGTACGTAAATCTATACAAATAAATAACATTGAAGTGTCTGTTTGTAATTTCAAAATAACAGCTTTTTACTAAATGCAGTAAGTACTTATACCAAAAACAATTTTTTTTGGCCTGGGGGCCTACCACAAGCTCTTAAAACAAGGTTAAAATAACCTTATTTGTGTTTTGTCTTGTTTTGACGCCGGATGTCAAAAAGGGACAATTGTGGTAGGCCCCCTGTCTGACTGTTTATTCCGGCTAATATTCGAAACGGCTGGCCCGATTACGACGATTCGATTGAAAGTCTTCTATGGCCGATTGCTGATATTATATGGAGTAACTTAGGCTACTTGTATTTTAGCAAAATTGTGAGGGTTCTGCGCAAATAAAATAAAACCATACACAGGTCACTGGTTTCGCAGGTAACCTCGCACCCACCGAAGTACATAATTCTTGCTTGATGCAATTTTTCCGTATTGTTTTGCAAAGCCTTTATTGTTTTCTCGGAAGAGGCTTAAGTTCACCTACTATTCTTAATTTACTGTGCTTCTGTAGACTCAATACCATTAGATGTGCTTACGGTCGCTTCTATACGACGTTTTCAACGCACGCTACATACATGTCGGGTAATATCAATATAAGTAAATAGATATTGAATGGGACGTGCCCCGGCTCATTCTAAGCATTTTAAATGTCCCAGACGAATTACTATTGTAATCTCATTCTAGTATTTCAGTATGCTTGGTGTTTCAATCTTCGGTGGGCGATTTTGGTAGCCATTTTACTACAATTTAAACATAGGGTATACAATTATATATAGGCAATGATTGTACATTAAATGTAAGTATACCTAGTGTTTTTCTAGACCACAGAGTAAACAATAAATGTGTGATAAATAATAATAATAATACTTAGATGTCAGCGAGGGAAGCGCGTTCTATAATAACAATGGAGTTTTTGCAATAGCATACATTCGAAACAACGTTTTTCGAACTCACGAACATTCGCAGTACAGTCGATCGATATTTCGAATGTCGAAGCTCTGAAATACAGTCCATATATTTTGCTTTACCAAATCATTAAATAATTACAAAGAAAAGCGCGTCAAAGTTCGGTGACGTCACTTTAAAGTAAAAACTGTAGCATAACGTGACGTCACGCGGTACTTCAACACGATATATTTAACCGACTATATTTTATTTATATTTTGTATTTTTAACCGACTTCAAAAAAAGAAGGAGGTTCTCAATTCGGTTGTATGTTTTTTTTTTGTTTAACTGACAAAAGAAAAAAATGAGGTAACTAAAATATTTTTGGATAATGTAAATAAAGGACTAAACAGAATGTTTCAATCATTTAGCCTACCGCGAGCCAAAGGATTAATGCTGATTGCCGAATATGTAACAAAAACATGGGCAACTAATGAACAATAATTACAAAATGAAAAATTATTGAACTAATTAATAATTCTTTATTACTCGGAATAATTATCGCTCAGACACAAGTAATAAACAGCTGTGTAGAAAATATTAAGAATCACAATACCCAAACTAGAATCAACCTTCCCAATTTCCTGCGCTTTTAAGAACAATCATAATTAACGTTCCTTACGTTACTTTCATAAAGTTTATCCACAGTTTTAATAAACTGCAATGAAAACAGCACTGACCATAAGCGCATGTCGTACAAAAGAAATATGAAAGAGACAATGTGCAGAGTCGGGTGGACATAAGTTGGCTGGCGGTCATCACAAGTGCTCGGAATGTCCACTTCGGACGGTTTACGGTTATTTGAGTGGGCACACACGTTAACGTTCTAATTTATAACGTTAATACAGCGCATGATTGCGAGCTGCGACATTACATCCCTGCCCGTCCTGCGATATTGCCGTGACGATGTGCTTTATAAGGGACGTAGGTATATTAGGGCGTAATATGAGATGAATAAAGATGTTTTTAAATAAAAAAATGGCTCGATGATAATCTTTGGTATATGTAGTGCTCGCCTAACTGGCAAACCTTTCTCCTAGCATTATTGATAGGTATTTTTTAGAAGCGCTAGTGGTGTAGCATGATTAGCCGTTCTTAATCGATCGGCAAAGTTAAGCTACGTCTGTCGTGGTCGGTACCTGGATGGGTGACCGTCTAGTGGTATTTCAAATCGAGCGTTTCCGTGCTTCGGAAGGCACGTAAAGCAGTTGGTCCCGGTTATCACTTAATTGTCGTTAAGCTAGTTGGATGCCTCCTAGGCGGCTTGAAAAATTCCAACAGTAGGTTGGCCACTAGCCTACCTCCACCTATCCGACGTGGGCACGCGTGGTGGAGTATCTGCCCATTCCCTTTCACCCTGATTTGTGAAAGAGGCCTCCTTTGCTCAGCAGTGGGACATTATAGGCTGATGATGATGATGATGATTTTTTAGTAGTTGCACTCGAGTAGTAACTATTTAGTAATTTGTGCTTGAAATTCAGGTCCCATCTAGACTTACAGTAGGTATTACTACTTTAATCAAACAGAAGTATGATGTATCATCATTATACAGCGTAGAAATTAAGATAGTTTAAAAAAAAAAACACCACAATCGTTTTTTTTAAACGATACAAATAATAAAGTTGGGTCTTTTATAACCAGAAACAATATGCTCATTGCATCTTGATGTATCTACATGACAAAATAATTAATAAGCAAAATAATAACATTTTTATTTTCAGAATAAAATCATCCTGAGAATTCCGGAATTTTCCGGGTTTTTTTATGACTCTTAAAAAAAATATTGGTAAGTCTCGACAACTTTTTCTTAGTTTTTTAATCAGTTAATTATGTTTGGCATGTTCAAAATATATATGTTTCTTACTTAGATAAAAAAAATGTAGAAAAACTTCAACTTTAGCTAGGAGCCAAATAAATAATACAACGTAAAAAGCGTGCAGTCAATAAGCATGTTTGAGTACATCTCTTTCTTTGTATTTTCTACAATACAGTCCACAATTATGTCTTTTAATATATTTTTTGCTTCTATTTATTCCTTTGAACGAAACGTAGACAATCTTTTTGTCTTCAAAGACCTTGTTTTCGTAAATACTAGAGAAAGGAGTCTTAATAAAAATACCGTTGAACAAGTCGGAATTGAATGTAGCATTTTATTCAGTTCTTTAAGTATTTCTACTTAGTAAGTTTATAAAAATAAATTAAACAAAATGTTAGTATCTAAATATACTTAGTACTCTGTTGTGGTATCATATCCGCTACGACATTGCTATTATGACAAATATTATTAATCAATGATAGCTGAGTGGTGAGTGGTGACGTTGGATGCCGAGACAAAGGTCTCGGAGCTAGAATCCTACGATGAGCTTTAGCTTTCGGTGGAGGACAAAATCGTGAGGCTGACTACCACGCTCTAGTTCAAAATCGGTCGCCAAGAACCTATCGGTGTGTTCCAACAGCTGCACTTCGAGAGCCAGTTCCTTCTAGGCTTTGTGTGCTTACGACCATCGGCCACATCATCACTGACCATGGTGAGATTGCGATCAAAAACAGGCCTATACAAAGGAACAAAAATTAAAAATGTTGCTTGTTTGTGATTGGATGAACTCTAAACAAGTTCAAAAAGGTATGAATTTATCTATCAATCTTTACACTGCAGAACATGATTTTAATTCCCTAATGAATAAAATGTCTCTGACGACACTCCAATCTTATCTCTCACAAACAAGCAACATTATTATTTTTTGGATAAAAAGTCCCACCGGCTCTAGACAGGGCGATAAAAATCGAAAGCGATAAAACAGAATGAGTTGCAAAACGTGGCGTGGAATTAAAATTTTGTAGCAATCAAGGGTCGCGAGGGAACGAAGCCACGCGACGCAATCCCTATAGTTATTTGATTGTTGGCAACACCAAGTAACGAACCTGACCACTACACCGTCCGCATAACGATTTACTACAGCTAGGGTTACCAACATTTGACTAAAATTTTTGAGTTTTATTGATTGGTCCTTAAAAGATTATAATCGTCAATATTGGAAGAAGGATTACACTTTTCCTGAGTGGGATTATTTATTTTATGATAGTGGAGTAATTGGGCTAGTAATAAATAAAAACTGATTAATATAAATAAGTGATCTGTTCATATCTCAGAATACTTCATACCTACTTGTAAAGAATCAATAAATTCTGTACAAACCTCGTGAAAACTAATAAAATAAATTGGCATTTATAAAAGAACTAAATTACCCACATAAGTAGAAAACGTACTTAATTGTATTTGAACGAAACGAATAAATCACTTTTGAGTTGACTTATCATTTCACGTGCCAACTATTTACCATATACACAAGCATTCAAATGTAGGTGAGCAATTACACAAGTGTTTTTCCAGTTCAAATTGAACACAAATTTCAGTACTTTGTCGTCTGATTCACTAAGGGGTGAATCATGCAGACGACTCGAGGTCATCAGTTATTATGGCTCCGAGTATTTGAGTCACGATTTATTAAAATAAACACTTGCAATTCATATGATAGTTTTATTATGTACCTACTATATTCGTTCATTTAATAGGTTATTTATGATGTAATCTTCGCTCATCAAAAAGCGGACAGCATGTCTGGTAATAAAGTAGGATTTATATTGATCTGTTTTTATATTTTGAGATACTAGCCTTTGCTCATGGATTCACCCGAATTGCACTATTCTACAGATATCTACTATAAATGCATAGGTAATTTGTGTGTTGGGTCGTTACTCAAACATGGTCATCGAGGAAAGATCCCTTTAGAGTAGTAATAACGAACAATCAAATTCCGAAACTAGTCGGTGATTTGTCACTGAATTTGAACAGTAAGGACCAATCACTGCATCGTGTGTCTTTGACTTGGCCAATCAGAGTGCATGCGTCCTGGACTTAACCGATCAGAGCGCATCGCCGGTGGTGGGAAATTGGCGAAATATATTTCAACCAAAATGAACGTCATTGCGCTTCTTTGGGCTAATTGTTCGATGAACATGGTAATAGGATTTGAAGTAGGTACAAAGATATAAATACATGCATAGATGTCGGATGCCGAGACGAAGGTCCTGGTTCGAATCCTACAATGAGCTTGAGCTTTTAGTGTAGGAAACCGTCGCGGAGAAACCATAGCACTGCGGTGAGGTCATTTGTAGTATGTGTTTGTGTGCTGGCTACCACCCTCAAGTTGAAAATCTGTCGGCAAGCACCACTCTGTATGTTCCGACAGCTGCACTTGAGAGCCAGTTCCTTCTGGGCTTTATGCGCTTACCACCTTCGGCCACATCATCACTAACCATGGTGGGATTGCGGTCAAACACAGGCCTATGCACAGCAAAACCTGGAATAGCATAGCATATTTATCCCGGATATATAGATCCAGAATGCAGGTAAAACTGTAAGCAGAAGCTAGTTACATATTGAGAACTGGAACTGGAAAACCATAACAAAGTGTGAGTTTAACTAAACACAAAAAAATCCGCGCGCACTTATTTTTCAAGGATAGGCCCACAACTCCCTTACCCTTGTAAACAATAAGCTAGATTCCTCAGGGATTTTCGTGTCGCACCGACAATAATGTAATGACCAATTAGCAAACACTAAATCTTGCTATTACTGAGTACTGTATTTGTTGCATGGTAGATTAATATTTAATGAATTTAACTTGAGCAAATTACTCAGTCAATACTAAGATTATATTTACACCATTTATGTGGTGTAAATAATATCATCTTAGCGTAATAATTCAATGATAATCTTATTGATACTTAAAAGAAACTCTTATACCCTATTTATAAAATACAGTTCGTTTACAAGAGGCGCTCTTTCAATTCGTATATATAGAGTAATTTCTTAGATGCAAATGTGATAAATAAATAAATATCCTGGGACATTGCTCAAACACGGTCATCTGATCCTATGGAAACCAGATAACTGATATAATACATATCCCAAGCAGCACGCAAGCGTATTCTACATCAATAAACCAGCCCATTTAGAACTTAGAGTTCTTTTAGACACTTACAAGAGTGTAAAGAACAGTTTTAATACTTATAAGAGTGATTTATGAGATATTATACAGCTCTCGCTGTATAAAATTCTTAGTAAGGGATCCGCGTCAGCTTAGGGTTCTTAAACAGAATATCAAAACTCTGCTATACAGCGTTAAGAATTTTATAACACTTCAAGCTGGTTTTATCGTTAAAGCTGTATATAGGCTGTATAAAGGGATCCGCGTCAGCTTAGGGTTCTGAAATAGATATTATAACTCTATAATACAGCGTTAAGTGTTTTCTGACACTTCAAACTGGTTTTATCGTTAAAGCTGTATACAGGCTGTATAAAGGGATCCGCGTCAGCTTAGGGTTCTTAAACAGATATTATAACTCTACCATACAGCCTTAAGTATTTTCTGACACTTCAAGCTGGTTTTATCGTTAAAGCTGTATACAGGCTGTATTAAGCATGTATTCACTTACTTAATACAGCAATAAACGTTCATAACTTACTTAGTACAGCTACTAAGACTTATAACACACTCCAAATATCGTCTAGGCTGTATAGCAAATTGTCGACATTTTTACATTTACAATAACAACATTTAAATTACAATTAAAGGAATATTTGATAATAACTATAGCCGTATCATGGTTATCAGCTTGAATAATGATCATGTAGACTCATATCTATTATTTATAAATATATTTTTATTCTAACCTTAAAAACAAACACTTATTTACTGTATTTAGTATAATTTCTTTACTTTGGCTTGATTATTTTGTTGGCGCGTGAATATTTTGACGGAAAACATACACAGGTTCACAATAAATTAAAATTTGCACATTGTATTCATCAATTAACAGCATCAGATATCCATGTTCAAGATTTTTGCATTTCCATTTATTAAATATTATGTCGCCATTCAGTATGGCATCGTAAATATTTTTATTTATTTTATTCTCACACAATTCTCTTCAACAACCTATTAAGAACTCTTTTTCTTACAAGATACTTAAAAGAGGATATCTGTAGAGTATAGGCTGCTCTATACATACACCCAATAACAGCTCTAATACAGCTTTTATACTTGTCTTTTGTTTGTACAGCCTCTATACAGCTCTAATAACGAAATAAGCTGTGTAATGTGGGCCCTTTTTACACTTATAAGGTCTGTATAAGCGCTTATACAGCCTTTGTACAGCCTGAATATTTAGCTTTTAGTATAAGAACGAACTTTAATACAGCCGTTAAACAGCTTGTTATGCTACTTGGGATACTACTTTTTGTTTGTAAATACATACTTAATATACATAATTACACCCAGACTCTGGACATACAGACATGTTCATGCACACAAATGCATGTCCTGTGTGGGAATCGAACCCACGACCAGCGGCGCGATAAGTGGAATCGACCCGAGTCTTAACGTAACGTAACGTTTAATCCTAACTAATATTATAAATGCGAAAGTGAGTTTGTTTATTTGTTTGTTACGCCTTCACGCCTCAACTACTCAAAGGATCATCATGATTTGGCATGCAGATAGCCTATGGGTATGGAGAAGGACATAGGCTATTTTTTAACCCGGTAACGCGGGTGAAACCGCGGAGGACAGCTAGTTACATAATATTTAAATTGGTTATTTATACAGAATTATATTAGGAGAGCAGAGGCAGAACTAAAAGTACCTATACCTCTACCAAAAATATGTGGTATCATTGCAATAAAATTTAAATATACAATAAATAATAAAACGCAGCCCTAACAATAGTTTTCACGGAGAAACGAACGGGTAGATGCTCGGAATAACTTAAACAATGCGTCTGAAATCTTGTCTAACTGTTTGACATACCAAATGTTCAATTCCGACCCGACGTCGGCGGACCGTCTATCTGCGGCACTGACTACATACAAACGATACACTCACGGTTTCAGGTAGATGGATAGGTGCATGCACTGAACGTGGGAGTATACATAGGAAACATTCTGAAAAAGGGTTTCGCTGGTACCAATGAAATTGCAAACATTCTTTTGATTTGAAATAAATGCAGACGGGCTTTCATAGATCATTCGCGATAGTAGCGGTCGTCAACTCGTATTAAAGCTGAGAAATGGAAAATATTTGAAACTATAGTGATGGGGGGTTTTAGGACCCGATTGGCTTGCACCCAGCTTGTTTATGATAATGTTCCTACCTATAGAGTGTAACTTGCAAGGGTACAAGCAGTGTATGTGAAACAAGTAATTAACTCTTTGGATTTGCAATCCGAGAGGTTTGATCTCTCTTCATCATGACAAGATTATCATAATTATCATCAGCATGAACTAAACTAGCGGCACATTATGATGCCCGTTTTGACAGCATATATTAGCCTTAGGGTCACCGCTATATATACTATAACAGCACGGCTACACCTCGGCATTTACCTTGCCATGCAGCGTTTATATCGTATGCGTTAAAGTGAATTTTACAATGACTAGATAAAATAGTTGACGCTTCGCGGCAAGCGCGCGTGCCGCTACAAGCCCACTAGTCCTGCTGAGCACACGCTTCCAGCGAGCGGTCCGCTCCCTTGCTGCGTGACGCCAGCAAGCGGTATCTTGCTAAATACAAATCTTACCAAAATCACCGGCGCCGCGCCGCCCGCGAGCTGCCACATCGCAGGCGGTGCGCTGGCTGGATTGAGTTGAGGCGGTGCCGGGCCGTTGCTGCGATGGAGCGGTGCTGATATAGTGGGCGATGACCCTTAGCCAAAAAGAGAGACACTCTAAAAGAAAACCACCATCACTGTCAGCTCTGTTGGTTCTCACGAGCCACGCTCGTCCCATGATAACAATTGATAAATTGTTATTTATTAATCGCGATTCAAAGGATTAAATTCGTCGAGATGTAATTAATAGGCCCGTTTTGACAGCACATTAAACTTACATTCTCCACTGCACACTGCTCTCCTGCAAGATCACAAAAAATACCAAAGTTCATGTATCATGTCAGATAAACAGACAGATCAAAACGCGACTAAAATAATTGTCAGGGATAATAAAATTGTTTGTATGGGAAGGATAAAAACTAGTGATGTACTGATATTTTTAGATATAGATATCCTGTTATAAAACCGATAAACCTACCGATAACATTTACCTATGAAACGTATAATTTTGAGGGTTATTTATTTCTACGCAAGTCAAAGTTGTTCAAGGAACAAGTCACAATTTCTATGACATAGGTACACTTTTCTAGTTTTATTTGTACGATCACAATTATTTGAATTATAACGTGAAATTACACCAACGCGGGGCGCTATGGGCTCTTACTCGAAATTTATTTTGGCTCACGTCAAAATTGTGTATGCGTCTCTTCTCACTCACAAAGTGTTTATAAGAATTTTGATATCTGTACGTGGATTACGTAAATTTATTGCAATGACATTCAGACTGAAATGCCTCTGAATCGGAAGAAATATTACAAAATCGGAAATGGTTCCATTTCTAATGAACCACTGTTTGTATTTACAATTATCAGAACGTAAAAAGTTATCAGAAAACGTATATTGAACCGATTTCAATTCGAAAATGATTGAAATTTAGTTACGTAATCGCCCCGCTGTTTTTCACGATTCCGCGAATACGTTTAATAAGTTTGCACCTCGAAAATATATCTGATTTCTTTTTTCAGATATTATTCCTCACGGTGAAGCAAACAACTTCTGATAAAGCTCTCCAATTCCAATTTGTATGAAACCTTTTATCTTAAGTCCATGTATTCGTGTCTAATATTTTACAGATGAAAATAGCAGCTATTTGTTCACATGAAAACATTTACCAGTCTGTTTGTAGCAACAGAAAAGCATGTTCTTAACAATTCCGTCTAACTGTGAGTACTCTGAGAAAAATGGACGCACTGAAAAATAACCTTGTGCAAGCTGTTACGTGTACAAGTTTTATCATTCCTTATTTTGAAAAGATAAGTTTGTATGAAAACTTTTGCTATTTTATTAAGATAACTGTCTCGATTTGAACATCTGATTAAATTGATACCTTTATTATGCTATCATTAAAGGCGATGATAGCACAGTGGTAGCGACGTCGAATACCGAGACGAAGGTCTCGGGTTCGAATCCTACAATGAGCTTGAGCTTTCGTTAAACGTAAACATCGTGAGAAAACCATAGCATGGTGGTAGGGTATTTTTTTGTACCCGCTTGAAGCTCACCCTCAAGATGAAAATCTGTCGCCAAAGCATCTATCGGTGTGTAGTAGGTAGGTAGGTAGGTAGCTTAATCATATAGTTTTTGTTGTATCAAAAAGTGTAACTTATGTTGCTCACAGTCTACAGTCATGTTATAATTTTAAATGGCATATATAACACTTCATTCATGTTCAGGCTTCAGTCATGGTAGCGGCTGTATACAGAGCAGAGTAACCTATACTATTACAGCTTATTTATGTGTGCCAAATTTCTTGAGAATCCGTTCAGCGCATATGCGCGATTGACTCACAAACATCCACACTTTGTGCAACTACTTGCCATGCAAGTGAGCAAATACTCATTTTTTTGTGATATTTTTGTTAGCTTACTTTTGTCAGTGATTTAAGTGTGGGTTATTTCTTTCTTTGACGCATCACGCATCGGATATCTGGGATCATCACAACATTAATTTGAAGAATAATTCCCCCGATTAGAAGAAAAAAAACACCAATTACGTCCATGAATGTGTCATGCATGACTCGAAACAAGACGCTTCAAAGAAAAATAACTCTTAAAATCTCACTTCATTAACACTGGCTCCTTAAAGATTTGATCACACAGAACTGACCGACCGATTATACCATTTAAGCATACAGTTCATAGTAAGATTATGCATTATTTCGGTCTCTTACAGAGCATGCAAAGGGAATATAACACTACTTGGGACGCAAAGGGATAGAAATACTGGAAGCCTTTGAAATGTGGTGTTGGAGGAGAATGGAGAGGATTAGCTGGACAGAGATGGTGACGAATGAGGAAGTATTGAGTCGAGTAAAAGAGAAAAGGAACATTATGGAGACGATAGATAGAGACAATAGAAGGGGAAATATGTTTGGCCACCTTATACGAAACGACGAATTTATCAAAAACATAATAGAAGGAAAGATAGAGGGAAAGCGAGGAAGAGGAAGACCAAGAATAAGTTACACAGATCAAATGAAGGCAAAAATAGGCGTCGTGTCGTATAAAGAGGTGCAAAATGTGGCTAATGATAGAGCAGGCTGGAAGAAGCTACACCGACAAGAGCACAGCTCTTAAATACAGAAGAAGACAGAGCCTGCGTCCCCCGCTACTTATTCCAGAAACGATAGCATGCATTCATAATAAAACCAGACGCAGAACAGCACCACTAGTACTCTTTTTCCCCTGACGCAACATACTTATATACATACAAAATAGGCGTATAGATCCTCATTAACAAGGTAAGTTATTGACAGGCCAGTTGGCGCAGTTGGTTAAGACGTGGGGTCAGGTCGTGGGTTCGATTCCCACACAGGACATGCATTTGTGTGCATGAACATGTCTGTATGTCCTGAGTCTGGGTGTAATTATGTATATTAAGTTTATTTACAAACAAAAAGTAGTATATGTATTATATCAGTTATCTGGTTTCTATAGTACAAGCTTTGCTTGGTTTGGCATCAGATGACCGTGTGTGAGGAATGTCCCAGGATATTTATTATTATTATTATTAAGTTAAATAAAAGCTTTTAATAATAATTAAATGATTGACTTCTATCATCTTAAAAACGTCAGTCACTTTTTTTACATGCACATGGCTACTTATAATTAAAAACTAACATCCCAACTGGCGTGGGAAAGGCCTTTAATATTTCAGCGTACCTATTCTGTGAAATGTGACGAGGCCAATCCTCATAAAGCGGACTACTGAAATACGAGGGTACTCCATCAAGGGCCGAGCGGTGCAAGTGCATAATTTCGTGAAAATACCAGACGGTAACCGTAACGACTGCTATTAGGCACTCGTTATAACGAGATTCGGGAGAAACGGAAAATATTTTTAAATTTCGAATCTTTTTGAAAAACTGTGACTGCCTTTTTGGTGGGGTAAGTGCACTTAATTTGTCTGCTGCTGATGTAAGAACTTATGAAAGGTAGATATTTTTAATTGATGGTCTTTTCGATCGTTTATGTTTGGTAAGTTAAATACTTTGGTTGAATTCAAAAGGATGAAATACTTTTAGAATTGGATACTTATTAAAAAATATATAACAGGAACAAATGTATACAAAAATAAGTAGGTACTTACTTAGAAATTATGTATCCTATTGAACCTAAATTTAAACAACTCTATTTAATATTTTTAACCAAAAAGTATTTAATAATATCGTTTTTAGAAATTACATAAATTTTGCTTAATTGCTTTCAGGTATTTAGGTTATCTAGGCACTTGGACGTGTTATATTACGACCTGAAAAATACCTTTTCCTTCAACGTGTTTCCACGAAAGTCTGGGTACATATTATAACAAAAATAAACGTGAATTATACTGAGTAAGTTTTAAAATTCTCTGTTATTTACTAGATGCAGTCACGAATATGCTTTTACGAAACATATGAAAATTAGCGCATAATGTTATTAAATTAACATAAATGGCACAAAAATTCTCGTAATTTATGTTTTTTATTGCTCAAAAACTTGATGCTTTATTTTACGTTTTTAAGTTTCTAGGTAAGGGACTGAAATATAAATATAATATCTTTTATATAAAATTAATACATTTTAGAACCACGTACAATTTTGCAGGGCAAAGTATTAAATGGGTTATTGGTGAAAAACTATACACTAACACCTTGCAGGACAGTATTTAACTTAAGTCATAAACTACAACTTTTGTTCCATGACTTTTCAATGTTTTTGTTTAAGATTTCGTTGTTCTATCTAACACTTTTCAATTCTGTATTTTAGTTATGCCTACGCCTCCCGTGTTCTCTGTCCGCGGTATTTTGCTACTCGTAGAGTTCGTAACATTCAGGGCTTTGAATTTAAATATTATTATTTATGTATAAAAGTCTGGAGAATTTATCAAAAGTCATAGAAAAGTTTTTCAAATTACCCTGTAGATAGAAAAAAAACCTTAACGAACTTATTCTAATCTAAAGCATTAATTTAAAACTTCCAAGCTATATTTAAACTTTTTAAAATTGAATTAATGTGTCATTGATCTCTCCTCAAACAACTCTATTACCAATTTAAATAGACTTTAAATGCATTTATAGACAAAACATAAAATACATTATTGTTTAAGAAAAGCGCATTTTTATTTGCAGCTTAATGTATATCGATCGTTTGTAGCAGTCTGAGTACTTTTTATTTATTCATAAACTTTTAAAACTTCCCACGCGGGCGCTTTATTTCTTTGAGATTTCTACGTTATACATCCAAGAAAACTTTTGAGTCAAATAAATGGGAGGTATCATTATTGTTATGAAGTAGATTTGTAGAGACTAGTTCGATTTCATAAGTTCTAGCTGCCCGGCGCGACTTCGTTCGCGTGGTGCTACCCTACCCTATGGTGCTTCCCTACCCTACCCTACCCCACCCTACCCTACCCTACGATTTTGTGCAAACTTCACATAAACCATCTACTAAATAGTCCGAACAAAGCCTAAACATTTGGTTTGGATAGGTGAGCCCGTTCTTGAGTTATAAAATTACAACGAAAAGTGTCATCGATTTTTATATATATAGATATACCTAAATCTGATAAGTTCATGCGTTATTGAAAACCCCACAATGACTTTTAATTCGCCTTTTTTATACTGTGTGTAGGCCTGTGTTTGACCTCAATATCACCATGGTCAGTGATAATGTGGCCGAACGTAAGAACAAACCGTAGATGGAAATGGCTCTCAAGTGCAACTGTCGGAATACACCGATAGGTGATTGGACACTGATTTTCAACTTGAGACAAAGTTGGAAGGAAACATAAGCTTGAGCTTTCGGTGACGGAAATCATCTTACACTGAAAAAAATATTTATTTAACTGTAACACAAAATTTGTCTAACAACAACCTAAACAGAGTGACTTGCGAACTAAAACTTACCAGTAACAAAATCAGGTTTGTCTACTTGTTTTCAGATACTTGCAGCTTAACTCATTTATTAAAAAGTAACATTACTATTTGATTATCTTGAATCTAACTGTTATTTATTAACAACACTTCTATAAGTGAAAAATAAAATAAAGGTTTAGCAATAATTAAAAAAATTGATTTGTTACCTGTATTTGTCCTGTTTGATTGATTTTAGGACTAAATTTAGCCACGGGTACCCAAACTCTTTGTTTATTTGTTAATAGTAACGATTGTTACCAGTAACAAAACTGGTTCCTCATCAGGAGACAATCTCACTTTAGTCATTGGTAACCAGAATAATGTTTCTATTGGTATTATTTTTCTGTTGGGCTTATTTTAACTGCAAACTGCTTTATTATTATAATTTGGTTCAATTAGTACACTGCTTAGGTTGGTGTAGCAAAATGGTGGGTGAATGAATATTTAAGGAACATAGAAGGCAAATTAAAGTGAACCTTAGCTTTTTTTTTTCATTATTTTAACTTAGTTTCTTTTGGAAAGTGGTTCAGTTTCATTTGCCTTCTATTTTCGTCAACTATTCATTCACCCTTGTGTTACATCCTGTATACCAACCTAAGCAGTGTACAATTTGAACCAAATTATTATAATTCAGCAGTTTGCAGTTAAAATAAGCCCAACAGAAAAATAATACCAATAGAAACATTATTCTGGTTATAAAATGCATAGGTAGAAAAAATACTTACTAACTAATATGTATTGAAATATGTAGGGTGTTAGCAATTAAATTCAAAATGAAATATTGATTCAATATAGCTTTATTTCGATTATTTCAAACATTATAGCATTGAATTCACAGAATCATCACAGGTCATATTGAAAATGTTAAGTGATCAAAATATTTACTAAATAAATTAACACTCTGTACCTACCTACCTCAGTATCCCACAATGAATATTATGTTACAAACACTTAATCTATAGATATCTCATTATTATATTTATAAGGATATTAAACATGCGCATCGTAGATGCATTGTCCAATAGTCATGCTCTTGGTACTGAATAAAGAGGCCTCTTCCTTCATTTCATGACTTAATTTTGATACAGCTCCTGAGAAACAAAAAATGAGGTTAGAGGCACGGAGGTTAGAACGGTGGGCAATGTTTTTTATGTTTATGTTTTTTAACTTAAGTAGAATCCGCTTATTAGTGACATAAGTAAAATAGTACTCACACAATTTTTATTAGGTATTATTTCTGATTCAATTGATGGACTCCTGGTTGTTTGTTCTTCTACGGGCGCGCAATCCAGCACCAATAGTGTATAATTTAGTATACAATTTGTATTATTGGTTGTTGTCATCAGCCTAAAAAATAATGCATTTACGTTATACCACTATGAAACAGTCAACAAAAGTACACATTAGGTATGTTTTTTTTGACCTGAAAAACGGCTATCATCGTTTTATTCGCTTATTTGCTTGAGTTTTTGGAAAGTATAGAAAAATATTATTATAAGAGAATAAAACTATGATCGCCGTTTTTCGGGTCAAAAACATACTGTGCAGTATAACAAAACAAAATGGGTGTGCGAGTAATATACTTACTGTAGGCATTTGTATCAGAAAATGCGTCAGTCAGATAAAATATCTTTGAACATAGCTATTTGTTTTGTTAACTTGACCCTGTGATCAATTATAGGCACCAATTCCTTTAAGTCTTCAGCTGACATTTGCAAAGTGGCCAAGTTTGTTCTGAAATTTAAAAAATATTGATATTAATAGGTGGAGAGGGTTGGAGTGCACTTTTGGGGTCAAGGATTTTTGCATGTTTATTCATCAGAATCGGTTCAATGATTTAGCTGTAAATGGGTAGTTAACAAGTTTACCTAGCTACGACACTGATGCTGGAGAGTCTGGTTTGGCAATGCCACTCCGCATCGATGGTTTGCCAAGGTCCGCGTGAACTTTTACAATTCATTGCGTTAAGCGCTTAGAAATATTATCAAGCAAAAATAATTACATACCTTTAAACTTATCAACGTATATGGCCAGTCCCCAGGACTTAAGATAGTTCTCCATGTCACTTGCTGGCTCTGCTGCCGCCACCCGATCGAATTCGCTCATATTAGGAGGACAAATATGTCCTGCTTGACCAAATCATTTCTTGACAAACACCATTTATTCAATAAAATAAAGAAAACAAACCATTCAGTGCCGTTTAGCTCACAACTTCACAAGTAACAAACCAAAAAACAACGCGCGAAAGACAGGAATGAACGCGTTAGGCGTCGCGTCACGTCTTCCCCCACGCCCCGAAAACCTTGAAGGTTCGTTTACATATACACAATCGTTATTGTAATTGTCAACACAAATGTGTATACTAGTTCAAAAGTCTTTAGGTTAAATATAACAAAAGTTTAGTTGAATTTAGTAAATTGGTTGGTATAGTTTTTATGCCAATCAAATAGGTTAAGAAGTAAAACTATTTTTTGTTAATAAATGAGAAATTGGTTTTGTTGCTGCAACCACACTAGTTAGTCTACGTTGTCTCAGTAAATAGTAACTGATAATTAGTTTACTGCTTATCGAACAAAAATCTACATAACTAGTTTTGGATCAATAACTAAATAATTTGATTACTTGATTACACAATTAAAGTTTGTTTCCCGACAACATAAATGACAATTTACATAACTAGTTTTGTAGATCCTTTTTTTCAGTGTAGGATTCGAACTCGGCACCTTCGTTTTGATATCCGACGTCACTACTGAGCTATCATCGCCTTAAGCGAGTTCTGGTTTGTATGGATTTACTTTGACGACTACAATAGTTATTAAATTATATTTAGAAAGAGGTAGATATTTTAACCGACTTCAAAAAAAGGAGGAGGTTCTCAATACGGTTGCATTTTTTTTTAATGTTTGTTACCTCATATCTCCGTCATTTATGAAGCGATTTGGAAAATTCTGTTTTTGTCTGGAAGGGTACACTTCCCGTTTGGTCAGATCAGGATTTGATTACTTCTTAGTGTACTTTGAGGTCGGTTTAAGATTTTTGTAAAACAGTCCAATTATGTTAGTTTTAAATTTCTGTGCGACTGTAAGGAACCTGTTACAAATGTGTTACAAAGTAATTTTTTTTATGAATACACAAAAAAGTTTGTCCTGAATGGGAATCAAATTCACGACGATTATATCTTTCTCATTCGCTATGTATAGGGCTACATAACAGTGAATCGGAAACCAGAAACTAAATAAATCGAATAGTGTAGTCTCGAAGACATTGTTTATGCCACTATTGGGGACCGTGGGAGTTCTCAACAAACTGCAAAGTACAATGCTTGCCTTTGCTATTCGTGTATACTTTAAACTTGACCGTGGCCGCCTGGGTGATTCAGGAAACGCGTGAATTATATATGAAGTTATTTAAGTAAGCAGGAATCAGGAAATGAACTCATATTACTGGCTTATAAGACTGATCTGTATTTTTTAGGTTTGTAGCGAACCTACATTATTCTATTCCATACATTTATTAATAATTCTCATAAAAAAATAAGACAATGGTGAGTGGATTAGTGATTAACGCCGACCTATGATGATATCCATGAGGCACCAGGTTTAAATCAATGGCTCTTTCAGTTGTAAGTTTACATAGATTAACTCACTGATTTTCAAGTAAAATAAATCATCGTGAGGAAAGTTGTATTGTAAGTCAAAGAAGACAAATTCAAAGGCATTAATTAGAATAAGTCTGTCAACACGCACTTAGTGTTGGCAGACTTTTCATGTCTTCTTTGACTTCACCTACGTGATCGACTACAGGTTCGATCCCTCTCGTTTTGCCCTTGCAGTGGGGCACATAGGTAAGTATTTCGTGATGGTGCTGATTCTGTCTCATCACATATCTTTCTTACAAGCATTATTGAGAAAGGTTCTATTTATATTGCCGCAGAATGGAATGGAACGGAAGTGTCAGTTTCGAATCATTGCGCGAGAAGGCGCGCGACTTCGTGGGAATGCTCGAGAAAATAAATCATCATTCGATGCATGGCTGGTTTCGCGGATTCCACAGACGGCACCGACATTACCTAGGGGAAATCTCGAGAAAGCGCGAGACCTCTTTTTTGGCTCTTATTTAAAGAAAGAAAATTATTTTATTTCTACCAAAACACAACAACAATATTTAGTTTGTATGTTATACAATTGACATAAAGTTCATTATGCTATGTAAAATTTCGTTGCAAAAATTTGCTTCCAATCCATTCCGCGGCTTGACGACAAAATGGCTTACATCCTTTTCTTATTTTCTATGTTCGAAAGAGATATAGTGAGACTATAATAGTTATAAACAACAGAATCAGCACCATTGTTAATAATGATGAATGGTAAAAGCCAGCCAATAAAAAGGTTAAGTATATTACTGATCAATAAGTTTATTTTTATTTGTTTCACATAGTATGTGAACAAACACAAAGTTATTTAATCTAGACTCTCGTCTCAACTCACCTATTAGTTTTTAAGCTTCAAAATTGAAATTGAATCCGAGTAGAAGCTATTAAATCCTCCCATAATTGGTATTTTGGTAAATGCCCACGATGCTATCGACAAATTGATTGTTACCACACGAAAGCTTCAGTGTCGATACTTTGTGAAGCTTTTATCCAATCGGGTAAAAAAAAAAATAATTTATAACCACTAAGGCGGTTAACAACCATCCGTCTGATGGTAAGCGGTTACCGTAGCCTATAAACGCATGCAACACCAGGGATATCTCTGAGACCCTGCAAAAATATTTTCACACCCTTTTTGAAGAACCTCATGCTATACATCCTTGGGAATGTCTTATTACATGAGATAGTTTAAGTCAAGTCTTATTAAACCCAGGTTTTAAGATAAGGGGGTCGGCGACCATATATACGTTTTTAAAATAAGTAGGACCAAAAAATGTCGTAAGAAAATTGATTTTCGTCAAAAAACTAAATGTTCTAACCAAATAATTTATTAATAGCAAAAAGAAGAATTAGCTATATCAACTTCAAAGCTCAGAATAAAACCAACATTTCCCGTTGCACATTTACGTCTTCACCTATTTTAGTTCTTATGTTGGTTTCCCAAGAATTCAGCCGAGCCATTCAGCATTCGAGTCTATTTAGAGTGGTTTAATGGCATTGAACCTGTAGACGACTGCTAGGGGGTTGGAGGTAACTCAGCCACTTCACCCCCTACGGGTAATGGCCTCGACACCTTTACACAAACAGGGCTTTTGGTAACATTAACTGTCAACTCTACGCTTTTTGTATCTGATTTAACGTTGACTACAAAGAGACTGCAGACTTTGTTTCCGTCCTGTGTTTTACGGTTGAAATAATATCTTGTTTTTAAAGATACAGTTCATGTGAGACATGGAAGGGGATTATTGTTTTCAAGTTTTGTAACAATGTAATAAAATAGTGACTCGGCGTTGGAAAATACGTAAGAGGTTTGTTTGCTACATTATAGTTTGTTTTAAAATAATGGTGCAGTTTATTGTATCTCGGACTAGATTTTACCCCCGTTTCCTTAAAGGTTTCATTTTGAATTTACTTAACCCTTTTGAAACCAACGTACCTACGTAAGTTTGTAGGATTTCATATATTATCTGTGACTAGCTGTCCCCCGCGGTTTCACCCTTTCCCGGGATAAAAAGTATGTCCTATGTCCTTCTCCTTACCATAGGCTATCTGCATACCAAATTTCATGGTTATACGTTGAGTAGTTGAGGCGTGAAGGCGTAACAAACAAAAAAACAAACAAACTCACTTTCGCATTTATAATATTATTATTAAAAGTTAGGATTTCATATACCATTGAAAGTAGCATACATAAGGCGCTGTTTAAACGTGGACACTTTTGTATCTTGTTATGTCTCGGATACAAGCTACCAATGAATATATGATTTCTATAGAACCAGTAAGAAATCAGCCACTCCCTGCGCAGACAATCATTTTTTGTGCTTCCACTTTACACATACTCGTTCACGATCAAAGTGTTCGGTGTCGGTAACTGGAAACTAAAAGTCGTCAGTTGATGACACATGACAAGCACCATTCCAACAACACAAAAAAATCCTTACAATTGTACTGAAACTGACGGAAAACAAACAACGACATGTACTAGTGACCAGAAGTAGCGACGGGTGACTATGTCCGATCGCCGTCACCGGACACAGCAACTACGGTTACCAGTGACCAAGAGCACAGAATAAATAATATGCAAGGAGTAGCAACCGGTGACTGTGTCCGATCGCCGCTACAGGACACAGCAACTAAGGTTAACTGTGATGCATGTCGGTAACAAAAAGTGTCTTCGTTTGCGCAGCCCCTAAGTTATCAAAGTAAACATTTTTCTACACTAATATAACTCACTAATTAGGTATAGGTAATACATACCTCAAAAATTTACCCGGGTTCGTATAAGAGCAGCTTACTTGATTAATTGTTAGTATGTACCTGAATGAAAATAACATAAACAGTAGTCGGCTGGTACGTCAACGAATGTATCGTTTATGTACCCGACGAAAGTATCGTAGCATTCGAAGCTCGCAAAAATGTCCAAGCTAAAAAAACTCGAACTCCGTACGGAAATTAGCCGCACAGCACGAAATATTCACGTGCGGTTGGAAAAAAGAGCGAAAGTGGAAAGTGTCACGAACAGCATTTGGCATTCAGCCACTGACGGTATTGATGCGGCAGACGGGGGCTACTTATTTATTCATAAACGTTCAAAAACTTGTCAGTGGTGCTCGTATGCAGCGTGCACGTAGACTGCTTGCATATTAGTGCCAGTGCGCCGCTGTTTATTTTATTCGACAAACATATTCGACTCTCGTTGGTAGACGTCCGGATCGTATCTCTTTATAAGGCGCTGTGGGTTCATAGATTAGCAAAAATGCGTTTCTTTGATTCAGTTTTACGTAAAGAAAATGCAATAGTTTTAGTTCGGACAAAATATATGTGAAAGTTGACAATATTTCCTAAGGTCCAGCGAGCTCTTAAACACGATTGCAATCATTTTACTAGATAGAAAAAAATCGTAAAGTTACCCCTTTTTTAACCGACGAAAAAACGGAGGAGGTTTACAAGTCGACGCGTATATTTTTTTTTTTTTATGTATGATCACGCATAACTTTTGACAGAGTAGTCCGATTTTGATAATTATTTATAAATTTTTATTGGAAGGGTATACCTCGAAGGTGGTCCCATATAAATATGGATAAAAAATACCTACCCTAAGGGTGGGAAAATATGGATAATTTATTGTTCACTCACAGATTTTAATGCTGAGTAGTGTATTACATCAAAAGAAATCAAAAATTAAGCATGTAGTAATTAGTAGAGAATAGCCACAAAAAATTATAAAATAAAAACTTTTTAACAAAAAAATAAACTGAAAAGCAAAAAATAATTTTGAATATAACTTGAATGTTATAAGGTTTTGCAGTCGGGGACAAACCAATAACATAAGCTATTACGACAATACGACATTAAATGAAACCACGTAAAGTACTCATGTATACGATCAACTTTTACTATGGGACCGGGGGCTCTACCGCGTAACTTTGGGGTTAATCGTAACGAACACCATTAATGAATTACTTCCAATCAGGGCCCACGAATGGTCACAAATGGTCGCGACATACCGCGTGCGCATCATTGGATGAAATAATTAATGGTGTTCGTTACGATTACCACCAAAGTTTCGCGGTAGAGCCCTAGCTTTAAATTCGAAAAAATGAATTGCGTTAGCAATATTGCTTAGCTTCCTTTTTAGACAAACATTACATTTTACAAATATTACAAAAAAAAATACATATCTACGTAGGTTATTGGTTTGTCCCCGACTGCAAAACCTTATAATATTCAAGTTATATTCAAAATTATTTTTTGCTTTTCAGTTTTTTCGGTGGTTTATTTTTTTGTTAAAAAGTTTTTATATTACTTTTATTGCGTTTTATGGCTATAATAATCAGAATTTTCACTTCAAAAACGAGGAGGTTATCAATTCGGATGTTTATATGTGTACTTTTTAGTGTGCTTTGAAGGCGTTTTTTTTGTTAAATGTTATTACAAACTTCTATTTAACTTGCAATGTATGTATGTATATGTAACTATGTTTGTTCGGGTGGAATCTTGCAAGTCAAATTTTACCCACTTCCAGTGATTTGATTGACTCGGTATACATTAGTATATTGGAAGACAATGCAAGTACAGTCAACAAAAAATATAGTCACCAAAACAAGGTTGTATTAAAAATGAATTTCTTAACACAAAACTTATTGTAACGTATTATTGAAGGTAACGTTAATGTTTTGTTTCGCATAAACCAGACAGGACAGGATGAATCAAAAATGGTAACTATAGGTAAATAGCCGAACGGTCATGTAGTTCTCTCTCCATTATTTACTAATACTTTTATTTTCTGTATTTACAAGCACCTACACTAGAAATAAGATTTCTTCTTGTCCAGTAACCATCGCACAGAAAATCCTATCAGGAAAATGCAGTGCGAAAGCCAAGTTAATCCTATTTGCGATAGAAATCCTTTGCGCACCACTGATATCGTGTTTGGTTGCCTTTATAAAAACCTAATATACCCATTTACGTTACGTTTCAATAACAATAACTTTAGATTGATTAATGGCGTCTCGCACGATACTGAGTTTTATAAAGGAGTATGCAGGATACCCACATTGTGAGGTTTCATCGGCTATCGCCGAAAAATGTGGGCCGTTTTATTATAATGTGAGGTGACGTGTTGGTTTGTATGGGCACATATGTTTCTTGAAAATATATCCGAAATCGAATTGCTTTTAAATAAATTGACTGCGTTTATCTCTAATTTTAAGTTTCATTAAACAATCCCACCTGATGGTAAGCGGTTACCCGAGCCATATTGTCGCTTGCAACACACGGACATCACTCACGCGTACCCCCTTTCCCCCTCCCCAATGAGCTCTGGCGATTTTACTCGCGCGCAGAAAACAACATAAAGTAATTTGGCTGCGGATTTATGTAAGCCGAAAGAAAGCTATGCTACATATACATCCCGATTCATTACTGTTAAAAAAGAGGTTTCTACATTGTGATAATACAGACACTTGATACCCAAGCAGCACGCAAGCATATTCTACATCAATAAACCAGCCCATTTAGAACTTAGAGTTCTTTTAGAGACTTACAAGAGTGTAAAGAACAGTTTTAATACTTATAAGAGTGATTTATGAGATATTATACAGCTCCAGCTGTATAAAATTCTTAGTAAGGGATCCGCGTCAGATTAGGGTTCTTAAACAGAATATCAAAACTCTACTATACAGCGTTAAGAATTTTATAACACTCTAAGCTGGTTTTATCGTTAAAGCTGTATATAGGCTGTATAAAGGGATCCGCGTCAGCTTAGGGTTCTGAAACAGATATTATAACTCTATAATACAGCGTTAAGTGTTTTCTGACACTTCAAACTGGTTTTATCGTTCAAGCTGTATACAGGCTGTATTAAGCATGTGTTCACTTACTTAATACAGCAATAAACGTTCATAACTAACTTAGTACAGCTACTAAGACTTATAACACACTCCAAATATCGTCTAGGCTGTATAGCAAATTGTCGACATTTTTACATTTACAATAACAACATTTAAATTACAATTAAAGGAATATTTGATAATAACTATAGCCGTATCATGGTTATCAGCTTGAATAATGATCTTGTATACTCATATCTATTATTTATAAATATATTTTTATTCTAACCTTAAAAACAAACACTTATTTACTGTATTTAGTATAATTTCTTTATTTTGGCTTGATTATTTTGTTGGCGCGTGAATATTTTGACGGAAAACATACACTGGTTCACAATAAATTAAAATTTGCACATTGAATTCATCAATAAACAGCATTAGATATCCATGTCCAAGATTTTATCCTTTCCATTTATTAAATATTATGTCGCCATTCAATATGGCATCGTAAATAGTTATATTTATTTTATTCTCACATAATTCTCTTCGACAACCTATTTAGAACTCTTATTCTTACAAGATACTTATAAGAGGATATCCGTAGAGTATAGGCTGCTCTATACACCTAATAACAGCTCTAATACAGCTTTTATACTTGTCTTTTGTTTATACAGCCTCTATACAGCTCCAATAACGAAATAAGCTGTGTAATGTGGGCCCTTTTTACACTTATAAGGCCTGTATAAGCGCTTATACAGCCTTTTTACAGCCTGAATATTCAGCTTTTAGTATAAGAACGAACTTTAATACAGCCTTTAAACAGCTTGTTATGCTACTTGGGTAATTATTATATGGTAATACGGAATACCCAGTAAATTTGATAACTCAAAGTGTTGTTCTACATCATGAAATCCGGTCGCGTCCAACCGATTACAGACTTACAAAGATCCTTGGTTGTTCGGCCATACTTATATAGCTACATTGGGCAGGTTTATATAGAATTAATGACCCCTTCGTGTCTAAGCTCACTTTTCATGGGCCAGGGAAAGTTTTATGGCCTCGCGGTTGTGGAATCCTTGTCGTATTCGCTAATCTGTTAGGGCCTCCGTTCAGTCATGTAACTAGATTATATTCTGTTACTACAGGTAATCTCGGTTTGATTCCCACACAGTACAAATACCTTAACTTACCTTTTACCTATTACAGTGCATGAACATGTCGGTTTGTTCTTTCTTTGAGTATAAATACATTCAGATTGTAGCAAACACATAAATTGCTACTCATTTTGGAATCACATATAGTATTTCACACACACCCTGTGTGAAAAACTATCACAAGTTTTTTTTTCGGTGTGACGGCTAATCTTTTACACCTTTGATCGGAGGTAAAAGTGCCGTTACATTGATATGTCTTGCTTGTGTGCAGCATGTTCTGATTGATTGATGCTGATGGATTAGTTTTATGGCGTTTTGGAGGATCCTTTACACGTAATTCAGTTTTTATTATGGTATAATTATAAGCTATAATAGTACTTATGAAACTAGTGGGCAAAGTCGGTTATTACACACGAGGCGGTACGTACAGCAGGCGAGTGCGATAAGGCAGGGAGGAGGATGATCAATGCACGAGCGTATCAAAACTGTGCGGTAATGTAAATTAAAAAGCACTAGTGCGTACTAAGCTGCATTAAGATACTAAAAACGGTGCAATAAATGTCACTTTACGAGCCAGTGTGTTGAAAAATAAATTATATTACAAAAAGGGACAGTGTTCATAAACTTTAAAAGTAGGTACGAACTCTGAAATCCCGAAACAATGTACTTACACCAAACTGTACAAGTTTGTAGCTTGTGGATTGATTTTAAATATTCCATGAATGGAGTCTGCTTTATTGTCATTGACTGTTTATTTGTCATTGGAAAATATTAACCCTAGGGGTATTCGATACCAGTGAAATATCATAGCGTAGGAGACTATAAATGTACCTATTTTATAGCCTATTTTACCCATCTGTAATTAACATTTTTTCTGTCCGAAGGATAATTTAATAATATTTGGATTCGAACTCACAACCTTCGTCACGTATCATTATGAAGTCTTTGAGATAAAACAATATTTTAAAAACAAGCAAAACATAGCATGTAAATTGATCATAAATACATATATTAATATTAAACATATGCAAATGTTAAACTTAATACTTACCTACCTTCTAGCGAACTTGCGTATTAGTATTTTTTGATGCATTTAGGCATACATGTATTGGGATACATTCCAGTTTAATACCTCTACTTGTTTGTAACTGCCATAAATTGATTGTATTCTGTGTTGTGTGCTATAATAAATAAATAAATAAATAAATAAATAAATAAATAAATAAATAAATATCGAATCGAAAATAATTGCATCAATACAGTCCACAAAAAAGTATAAATTGCCTTCACAAAACTTAATAAATTCCATATAGACCTGTTAAACTTGAAACTGGATCTGTAAATTGATTCCTCGCCAATATTCCGCTGGAATAGCGCAATGAAACTCTCGTATATCTATATAAAAGTTTTAAAATCACAGTCAACAACTCATCAAAATCTAATAACAGGGGCTTAGCGTCCTCTCGACGGGCGCCTCTCGTCATCTCTTGTCTAGACCATTCTACACAAAACGCTACGATTCGTGACTTTTTCACAATTCTCAATCCCACTACAATCGTACCTCACCTACCTCTGAGATCGACGAATAAAATATTAAATTTTCCACCGCGGCGGCTCTCCAGACGATCCAATCCATTATGCGGTGACACCAAAATTAGAGTTTTATCGTCGGATACGAAATTAATTCTACAGACACGATGAAAAAAACTGCATTATGACGGATCGGGTGTCCCGACCACTTCGTGTAACTACGAGCTGTTGCTTTCGTTTCTTATAGTTTCAAATAGTTGAAATAGTGCTTCAATAATTGAAATTCATTGATAATGACGATGGCGCTGCACCAGATGCTTCACTTAATGGTTTTGTGCAGAAGATACCCCTAAAATAATAACAGTAAGTACAGAAGACAAAGAGCTAGACCACAAAAACACATAGTAGAGTTAACCGTATGGCTATGGCTTATAAAATATTAGAGATACAAATGGAAAAAGTTATAAATTTTATGAGAAAAGTTAACGTTAAATGAATTGAGACGGGATTGCGGCGATGGGACCTGGCAGGTGTTCGCGTCGGCTTACACTCTTTGATGTCGCAACTTTTCTTGAAACTCATACTCACACACAGTTAGCACAAATATAGTTAAGAGTTTAGCACAAATATTTCGACCAATTATTAGCAGTGAACTCTCTGTAACTATTGTGAAAGTTGAAAATTTATTGAGTTATCATTCTCTACAACAGTATTAGATCTAATGTGGCTCTAATCATAGACAAATTCTTAACTTGTTAACACGAGCTTGTACTCATGTCACATTTCTACTGTAAATCAAATCGAATGCACACTAAATCACAGGCAGGGTTGTACAAATTATAAATACCTATGTAAGTAAATAAGTTGATGTCATACAAGGTTTTCAGGCAGTGGACGCGTCAGTCGCCCCGGCGGCGGCGCAGCGAACACCGTCGCGTTCTATACAATACAATGTGTATGAGTATTGAGGCGCGCATCTACCACCACTCAATTTCCGCATGCGAAACTACGTGTGGAAGGCTATTTTTAAAATTATGCGATATTTTTTCGATGGAATTTTGACTAGATTGCCTAAGCCTACGTACTTAATTTGGGATAACTATCATGAATAAACTTGCCCCTAGTAATTTTGAAGGTATAACGTCATGCTTATTAGTACTATTAATTATATTGTAGTCATACGTAGTACTGGGTCACACACACTATGTTTCAATCAACATAAACTTTAAATATAGTTTCATATTCATCTACTCAGATTCACGTTACTCTGGTCATTATTGTTTTTAATTAGCAATTCTAATGGTTTTACAGACATAAACTGCAATACTTTCTGTTTCTCATCATGACTGGCCAAAAAAAAGAGACCACTTACAAAATTAAAATGTATCGTACTCGAATCGCAGTCAATCGAGCGTGTACTACATAGAGGCCCAGTGAGGACGCTTCGCTTCGACTGCGGGTGCGGGTGCGGCAATGCGGGCGCGGCGCGGGCGATATGTGACAGCGCGATACATTTCGGTGCACTTGCCCGTCGGAACTAGCACGGAAACAATGACATCCATCACTGATATACCTACAATTTATGAATTTCGAACACATTTATGATTTTTGATTGTTACAGCCTAGTTACAGCGATCTTCAGGAACGGGTTTGAAACATAGTTTAGTTATTCCTGAATTAAATAATTGCACTTCTTGCAAACGGTACGATTTAAAATTATCATCACTTAGATTTTAGGCTAAAATTACCAATACAAAGAAAAGCGAGATGTTTTATCATCAATAGGTATTTATAATTTTATTATTATCTATACATAATAATAATGAAAAACTGAGATTATACATAATATCAACGCACAACCAAACCGCAGGGGTCTTGGAACAACAACTACAAACTGCGAACTGCAATAGTAGTTTGGCGACTCAAAATTAAGAAAAAATTTAAGGTTTTTTTTTTGGAAATAAAATAAGTTAATAAAAAAAAAACATGAAATTTTGGACGAGGTCCTTTTAAATCGTAGCCATCCCCTATGAAGATACGGAAGTGAAGGATTTTCTGTAGGGAGTGTAGTGATGAGTAACCCCTAAAAAAAAGGGGGTAAAAAGGGGAAAAACTAGTTCATACAAAAAAACTGAGCAAAGTTAACTCCAAATATATGAAAAAAAAAAAACAGGTAGGCCCCAAAAACAACTGCTTAACAAAACATCCAACTACTCCCCTCCCCTCCATTTGATAAAGCAATTTAACAGCATTACACAGGAACACCAAATATAGCCAAGCATAGCCGGGTATTATCTGGCACCATACATCGGATATTGTGTTTGCTCCGCCGTCGGAGCGGCCCATTGTCCGGCCCACCGGCCATGCCACTAATATCACTTAAGCAGACTACAGTCTACATGTTATGATGTATGCACTCCTGGTACCTCGGGTACCTAAGCTCCTGTAATTGTCACATAATGTTTCTCGACGTTGATTCGTATTTTGTCGCATGTTATATCTCTATAAGTTTACCGTGATAGGGTACTTTCTAGTACCCACCTGGTTGGTTACTACCCTCAAATAGGAAAGCCGTCGCCAAGCACAGTTCCAGTAACTGTTCTGGCAACAGCATGTGTATACAGTCCAGTCAGACCATATCATATCATCACTTACTATAGAATGGCGAAATGGTCAAAAGGTGTTTTAAAAAAATGGTACAACGTTTACAATGTCACCATGGTTCGCTCGGTTTATCCGTCGTAATTGATAAAACGGTCTAAAAAGTAAAGTAAAGTTATTCGACCCCAAAACGTTAGTACTATTATTTATTCTGTGCCCAAACCAAAGTCCTTGAAATGAAAATTGATTAAGATTTTATTAGGTTCGTACGATATGCAGTTCTTACGATTGCACCATAGTAATACATTACTGCCTTAAATAATGCAATTGACGGCCAAGAGGTCAAGAGATATTGGAAGGGAGAAGCGAAGCCGACCTACTTCCGAAGTGATGAGGCGCCAGCCTGTCCCATTTTATAGTAGGTACTTTTCTCTAATTTGCAAGGAAGAAATTACCTAATACAAGAAACATACATAATGCTGTAGGTACCTATATGTTTTTAATTTTCATTCGCCCCATTTTGAATTTAAAACGCGCTTGTTGTCTTTGTTATTTTTTTAACATTTGAAAAGAAATGCACATAAAAAATAAATAAGTGTACTATAAAAAAAAACCTTACTTGTGTATGTAGGTCCCTCTTGGAACCAACGACATGCTCATGAAGATGGGTCTAACCGCGACACCCATGTGCAGGTTGTGTGGGGAACATACGGAACGCATGGAGCACCTTCTGTGCACATGCGATGCACTGGCTTGTAAGCGAATGAGTCTCCTAGGGATCTATATCCAAAACCAGAAGACCATAGGCTCATATCTCCTAGCCTCGTTGTAAAACTCATGAAAATAGTTTTCAACGAGACTGGGGAGAAGTAAGTTATCTAGGGGACCACAGTAGATCCCAATGGGTCGAAGTGTCCGAGCTATTTCTCGGCCCCTCCACAAGATAAGATAAGATGTAGGTACCTCGCTAGCACTCCAAGAATAATAATAAAAAAACTGTTCATCAATTTTTATTACTGAATAATTTGGCGTGCTATTTTGTTGTGCACTGAAAAGAGCTGATTATGTATTTTTTTAATTACGAAGCTATTTCGTAATTAAAATAAATATCATCGGGCCACATATACTACTAGTTGCATCCCGCGGTTTCAGCCGCGTACCCGAGAGATATCCGACCCTACCCAACCGTTAAGTTTTCTTACATTTTCTAATTTTCTACGCACTTATTTTTTTTCCTGTAAGAAACTTCTCCAGAGTATTAGAAAACTTTTAAAAAAAGATGGATGAAATCGGTAATGTTAAGTTAGTTATCGTTCTCAAGGTATGGCGTGACAAAGGGAAATGGGGATTCATTTTTATATATACAGATAATAATTACGACTTTCATTCGTTTGAACAATAATAAAAACCTACAAATATGTACCCCATAACTTAAATTCACACCGCCTCACTAAAGTTCGTAAATTAAATAATCTACACTTAAAAAATACACGAAAACCCTTTATCAGAGTGCACTAAAAAATAATTAGTAAAACATCCAGTTTCCGGACAGCTGACACTTTCACCTGCGGCTGTGCAGGAGGGACCGAGGGTCTCGTGAAAAATGTTTTAGATAATTTTATGCACACTTTTTTAGCCTTATTTTGTCTGGATATTATAATTAATGGCTTAAATCACTACATATACAACGTGTGTATATGGATACCAATTGTTTTCGGTACGACAATTCTGACATCATCATCATCATCAGCCTATAATGTCCCACTGCTGAACACAGGCCTCCTTTCACAAATGAAGGTGAAAGGGACTGGGCGATACTTCACCACGCGTGCCCACTGCGGATTGGTGGAGGGAGGCTAGGTCAACCTACTGTTGGAATTTTTCAATCCGCCTAGGATGCATCCAACTAGCTTAACGACTATCACAATTAAGTGAAAACCGGGACCAACGGCTTTTCGTGCCTTTTGAAGCACGGAAACGCTCGTTTTGAAATACCACTAGGCGGTCACCCATCCAGGTACCGACCACGAAAGACGTAGCTTTACTTTTGCCGATCGATTAAGAACGGCTTATCATGCTACACCACGAGCGCTTCTTAATTCTGACATGATGCTTTCAATTGGTACAACAATATAGCTATTTCTTTTCATTAGAGAAAGAAATAAAAAAAAAAACAAAAATTTATTCATAACAGCATGCGTACAGCTTAAAAGAGTAACATAAAAAATACATCGAAAAAAGTTGTAAACGCAAGAAACCCACGCAGTGGTGCCAAGACCCTTTGTCTTGGCTTCAGAATTTGCTAAGTAAGCCCCGTGAAGATAAATACTCAAATATAATAGGTAGTGTTTGTAGCTCTAAATTAACGAAAAATAGTTTAAAAAATATGACAACCTCACCATGGTATGTTATCATGTAGCCGAAGCCGCACACAAAACCTAGAACTATCTGGTTCCCAAGTGCTTCTGTCTGACGAACACATTGGTAGGTGTTTGATTTAGTTAGATGACAATTTTCGGGATGGTTTTTATCAATAAAAAGTAGTCGCATGCATATTTCAACATTATCCGCGAGGCTTGTCTAAACTACGACATCACGTGCATAATTCACACGACTCGAATACCCGACAATTATGATAAGAATCCCTACGTGAACCCTACAAGGCGAATCGATAGAAAATTTCAAACTCATAACGTGTATAAACGAAGTGAGAGCAATGATGCTCGAACTTGTTCAACAAGAACGGGTAATTGGATTCATAATTCGTACGATAACAGAACTTAAACTTAAGCCAGCTACGTGATTTCATTATCGAATGCAATTAAACGTTTTTTCTTTTTCGTTTTTTAGTAACGACTGGTGCAAAGTATGGTTTATCTTGTCTTTGAATTTGTAGTTTGTGAGACAGTTGGCTCTAAGGCAATGTAGGAATTAAGTTGGATGCCAGGAATCAGGATAGCAAGACATTAGGCGCCGATCCCACAACGCGCGTCTGGAGTTATGCGTTCACTATAATCTATGCGGCGCTTTTGATCATTGCACACAGTGAACGCGGTGGTCAAGTAGAACCACGAGTAGAACTCGCCTAGATCTCTGACCGCAGTACTGTAGACCGTTCGCGCGGATGTGTGATCAGCGCTTTATGACTAACGGATGAAGGCGTAGTCTTTGAAGCCTGCGTTCCAACAGCGATCAGTCAGATGGGTAGATAAATAGAACTAGAATTGATTAGTACAAGATAGAGCGCACGCTTACTGTCTGAAATTCATAATAATAAGTCCTAATAAAATATCGCTTAGCCTTCTAAAGATAGTCGATATTGAAGGTGAAAGCCGGAACTTACCTACCTACGACTTAAAGAACTCTCCTAAACATTTTTTCGCCAAATACCTATTAGAAACCTGAGATAAAGGTATCAAATTAATTTTTAACAAAGCACGCGAATACAGTCTCGAATTTTTCTTTTGTGGCGCATTACAATGAAAATTCGTTTTGAAATTCGACTATAACGCTATAAGCCACCGGCGTCGGCGCGGGGGAAATATAATGATTTATTTATGTCAATGGGCTATATTCGGGAGCGGTGTTTTCCTTTGCAAATTGGTTATTGTTCGCTGTATAAACTTCTTTTATTACCAAGTTGTTAGTAAAACGAGAGCAGGTAGGTCTTTTTTCAATTACTCTCCTTCCCCCATCTTAGGAAATAAAATGCGGAATTTACGGGCTAATCCTCTTTTTAAGAAAAACATTTCGATTTAAGCTTTTTTTACAGCAGTGTTTATGGGTATTAACGTGAGACGAATTTTCTTAATACAAAGACATTTCCAGCGTCTAGACTTGGCCATGTGTGAAATAACCTGGCGAATTGTACACCCACTAATAAACCTTAAACGTACAGCATAAAACTAATAGCAAACGTCACTCTGTCGTAAACCGTGTTATTAACGAAGAAGAGCCATGAGGCACCTGTCTCCATTGTCACACGATAATACATTGAGTTAACTGATAATTTTTGATATTTCAAAAACTATCAGAGCGCTTCTTCTGGGTTAACGAAAGGTAAATGGGACTTTGGTGGGAACTTGCAGAGTGACGGCGTGTATTCCGAACCGGTGGTAAATTCAACCGTATGTACCAATTTAACGTTCATAAGTGTCTTGCCAGGGCCTAAACTAAAAAAAGAAAAGACTTTTTAACCGACGAAAAAACGGAGGAGGTTTACAAGTCGACGTGTATATTTTTTTTATTTTTTTTATGTATTATCACGCATAACTTTTGACAGAGAAATTTTGATAATTTTTTTTTTATTGGATAGGGTATACCTCGAAGGTGGTCCCATATAAATATGGATAAAAAATACCTACCCTAAGGGTGGGAAAATAGGGATGATGTATTGTTCACTCACAGATTTTAATGCCGAGTTGTGTATTACATCAAAAGAAATCAAAAATTAAGCATGTAGTAATTAGTAGTTAGCCACAAAAAATTATAAAATAAAAACTTTTTACCAAAAAAATAAACCACCGAAAAAACTGAAAAGCAAAAAATAATTTTGAATATAACTTGAATTTTATAAGGTTTTGCAGTCGGGGACAAACCAATAACATAAGCTATTACGACAATACGACATTAAATAAATGAAACCACGTAAAGTACTCATGTATACGATCAACTTTTACTATGAGACCGGGGGCTCTACCGTTATGAATCGAAAAAATGAATTGCGTTAGCAATATTGCTTAGCTTCCTTTTTAGACTTAACAAATATTACAAAAAAATTACATTTAACAAATATTACAAAAAAATACATATCTACGTAGGTTATTGGTTTGTCCCCGACTGCAAAACCTTATAAAATTCAAGTTATATTCAAAATAATTTTTTGCTTTTCAGTTTTTTCGGTGGTTAATTTTTTTGTTAAAAAGTTTTTGATTTTCATTTTGAAACTTAAAACTGAGAAGAAGAAGAAAGGTAATTGAATAAGCCTGCGCTTGAGATTGTAAAAAAAAATCTTTCGCGGTTGTTTTGGAAACGGTCCCCGGTCGTGCTTTCACTGGAGACCACCGATGAATTGCCAAGTTGTTTAATGCACCACTCCATGTTTAATTCCACCTATTTTAACTTATACTTACTATACTTTTAACTGTTTTTACTATCGGACATTATTATTTTAAAGGTTCAAACCTTTAGGTCTTGAAAAAACCTCGGTAATACCTGCGTTAATCCTACGTTTAACTTGTTGGTATTTGTAATACTTTACGGGTGTCAACAAAAATGTTGATTGTTGATAAATAAAAATAGTAATTATTTATTTATGCATACCTATGTTGTGGTATCACCACAACGCACCGTAATAATAACTTTTTCCGCAAAGATTATTTAAAAAAAATTAACTATTATTTGCAAAAGAAACTGCATGATGATACATACTATGTATTAGGTATATTGAAATAATTTTGGCATGTAGATAGCCTATGGTATGGAGAAGGACATAGGCTACTTTTTATCCCGGGAACGCGGGTAAAACCGCGGGGGACAGCTAGTATTTTCATTAAAAGAAAGTTTTTGTGTAGACCGTTAAAAAGCAAAAAAAACGTATGGCACTTTTAATAAACCAATGCGATTTTCTCTACGAGAAACTTTTCTTAATATTATACTTAAGGGAATAGTGAACGATAAAAAGCCTTATCCCGAGTAAGGGATATAGTAGCATAGTAGCAATAAGCCTTTGCCACGTTTACGCCTGTAATGGTCACCTTTGCGACGTATTAATGACGAGTCCGTGACTCACATGCAACTAGGAAAGTGGAAAGTGACTAAACGCAATTAAGATCTCGACTGGTAGGGCAAGCTCCTACAGTAGGTCCATTAAGTCCATTTATACAAGAATTTTGTTGAGTGTTTATATGAGGTGATATTATTTATTGATTTTTTGTCTTAATTAGATACACCATGAACGAATGAAAACGAAAATTCATTATTATTATAGGTAGCTTTGTGTTTTTTTTCTATCGAGGAATTTTCATTCCATCATGTTTTTGCTCTGATAGAACCCTCGCGTATATAATGAAAATACCCATGTAAAAATATTTTTTCATTTAAATATTATTTACTTGGGTAACTTTCAATTCTAAGATATGTTATTTTGCTTTATACGCACTCTTTATGCGCTATTATTACTACGTATAATAATCGCTCAATGGTTATGGGAGAGTTTGGTGTGAACACGTGTCGAACATATAAGTCTTTTGAAGATCGTCAATGTGGTAAGCGATTGGTGAAAATATAACCTACCATAAAATTGCAGGTATGTATTATTTTAGTACCCATTTAGTAGCTTCGTGTTGTAAGAAATAATCTACAACCATGTTCGTAAATTCTTAACCGACTCTACAAAAAATTGAGTTATTAGAATTTGATTTTTGAACCTTGCAGTAGTGGAATGAGGAAGAATACTTATAGGCGAATATTTCCTTTTAAAATTTAGTACGTTAGGTACGGTCATAATCCGTGGTCATAATCCAAATAAGAGAGTAGGTACTATTTGTGTTACCTACTGTGCATGTGCAAAATTCTTCGTATTTCATTTTCATACGTTTTGGCAGCATGTACGGCACAGTCGAGTGACGTTTGGTTTGGATACGCTTTTTTGTTATACTCTTACACAGGTCAGAGAGCAGGAGTATTTGTTTTGAGAGTTCCGTAGCTGCCGTATTGTAATACGGAATATATCAAATACTCGATTCTGTCATGCGGTTCTCTGTCTCTCTCTCTCCATCTCTTGTTTTATCGGAATAAAAAGTATCTTATGTTTTATTTCATATATTTTCATCCAAATCCGTTCAGAAAATTAAATAATGAAACAAATTTTCGCAATAACATCTAAGTTAACAAACCAGCGGCACAGCCAGTGCTATAAAAATATTTTTAAAGATTTTGCAGTAGGTATTTATAAAAGTTTCACAAAGACGTAGCTTTACTGCAGCTAGAACTAAGTCAGCAATAGGCTCGTATACAGCGTTTCACACAATTCAACGAGCATACTGCATTATGCTTCAGTCTAGCGCTTTACGCGCTGATTGGAAATCATAATCGGAATGTACTCATAGGCAGACAACGCAAAGTTTTGCGTTGAGTCGCTGAAAATATATAGTTTAGAGCAAACTGCTTCAGAGCCATGCGATACGAGACATCAACATTGCATTTTGTAGTCCAGGGGACTAAGGCAGACTGATATTTTCTTCTTCTTATTTTTAAGTTTGGCAACCAAGGCCAAAATAGGGCTCATTTCTGCCAGTGTCGAGTTATATTATAGTTTCCAGTCACAATAAATCACTTCACATTATAGTCCTCAGTCAGTCACCATCCATAAAAGTCATGTTTTACTACAATGGTGGTGATTGTACTAAAACTCTTCACGGACTTTTTGAGACAACTTGAAAAGTCACGATACGCATAATTCATTTCATTTCACTTCACTGGTGTACATGGATGATCTTTATAAATGGTAAAATACCACCTTACCATACACAATAAAACTCAAAATACACAAATTTATGAAAATAAAATTAAACCGCAACGTCACTCTGCAAGTTCACGCCAAAAGTCGACTGAATTTTTTTTAGGCATTCTAATTTTAAATATTCTGTGACTACAAGTTTCATTCTGCTACAAAAGAATATAAGTAACATTATATAATATAACCTTGAATAGCAAGAATTCAAGTTTATTTTTACGGAACAGTCTTCACCGAGAAAATCTTTTACGTAGGTAGAAGCAGGTATCTGCGACAAAGATTTGTTGTTTTCTACAAACGTCGCGACGCTCTGTAGTTTATTGGAAAACCTACAGGAATTTTTACACGGGTTTAGTTCGTGTTTAACGGGCTAGGTGCTATCTTTTATATTTTTTGTATTCCTTATTTTTACCACTATCATCATCAGTCTTTGTTCATCCAATGCAATCTGGTTGTTCAAAATGCACTAATTCTGGGGCTACCATCAGGCACCTATTGGTGTTTTCCACCAGATGAAATTAAAAGAGTTCCCGTCTACGCCACACCCAAAGATTTTCATAGGGCATCGTGCCTCTACCCAGATGGATAATCCGCCTTACTAAAGCATGACATTTAATTTCACTCCGCTTGAGGGGCTCCCTGAGCAAATCGCTCTCAGTTCGTACTGCGCACGGCTGTCAAATACTGTCAATTCTGGCTTGTTTATTTCATGTTCCCATAGAGGCGACTATCCTTCTGGACGTTTTAAATTCTTTGGCCACACCATCGCTAGCATGATGAGATTGAAGCCAAAAACTAGTCTGCCGTAATATTAAGATGGGAGTTGGGCTGCGATTATTCCATACAAATGTATTCCCCTGTTTTCTTCCTGAATAATGCCTCTAGAGTCATCTTTGGACACGTCCCTGTTACTTCTTTTTTTTCAACAACTAATTATTAAAGAAATTATGGCCCTCCAAAAATTACAATAAATGCCCTATTTTTCCGCCGTGATTAAAAGGACGACTTTTTGAGACAGCTTAAAAAGTCACGATACACATAATTAATTTCACTTCACTGGTGCATATCTTTCTTGGATAAAATAAAATTCAAAAGACATGAATTAATGAAAATAAAAACAAAAACGCAACGTCACTCTGCAAGTTCCCGCCAAAAAGTCTCTATGTTATTGACTTCCTTGAAGTTGTTGTTCGATACTCTACTCCGATCTCTGGTATAATCACATATTATTGAACATTATTCATTCAGGGGCTCTACCGCGTAACTTTGGTGGAAATCGTAACGAACACCATTAATCATTTCATCCAATGACGCGCACGCGGTATGACGCGACGATGACCATTCGTGGGCCCTGATTGGATGAAGTTCATTAATGGTGTTCGTTACGATTACCACCAAAGTTACGCGGTAGAGCCCCAGGCTAAGTTACGGCGTTACGGCTATTGCCTGTCGTGATACAATAAACTTTCTGTGCAATTTCAGTAATAGGTATATTTGTTTGGCCCGACGCGGCTTCCATTTGCATGGTGATGTGTTTTAATTAATTGAAAGATATTATCCTCACCGCAGTAAATAGTGCGTTATCGATCGCCGCCATATTGGAAATGCGATCTGTCTGTACGTATTTGTACGATCGGCAATGAGCCGCAATCGGAAATACCAGTCTGGCATAAGATTATATTATAAATTAATCTTTCTCTTAATATTTCTGACGGAGTACATTGCGATTATTTTCATGATTAGTAGTTATAGTTAGTTATTTTTTTTCAAGGGATTTCAGAAAATATTGTTGAAACTAAAATATGAATTACTATAGATTACCCGCAGTCTCCCGATTTCACTGAAAACTATACAAGTACATAGACTGTTTATTGCAAACACCCCAAAAGAGAAAGAAAAACCGGCCAAGTGCGAGTCAGACTCGCGCACCGAGGGTTCCGTACAAACCTGTAGGTATATAAGTAAATGGTAGTATAGACCTGAGTATTTGATATCAATTTCAATTTATGACCTATTAAAAAAAAAACTACTTACTAGATCTCGTTCAAACCAATTTTCAGTGGAAGTTTGCACCGTAATGTACATCATATATTTTTTATAGATTTATCATTCTCTTATTTTAGAAGTTACAGGGGGGGGGACACACATTTTACCACTTTGGAAGTGTCTCTCGCGCAAACTATTCAGTTTAGAAAAAAATGATATTAGAAACCTCAATATCATTTTTGAAGACCTATCCATAGACACCCCACACTTATGGGTTTGATGAAAAAAAAAATTTGAGTTTCAGTTCTAAGTATAGGGAACCCCCAAAATTTATTGTTTTTTTTCTATTTTTGTGTAAAAATCTTAATGCGGTTCACAGAATACATCTACTTACCAAGTTTCAACATTATAGTTCTTATAGTTTCGGAAATAAATGGCTGTGACATACACGGACAGACAGACATGACGAATCTATAAGGGTTCCGTTTTTTGCCATTTGGCTACGGAACCCTAAAAATGAACCAAATAAAAAATATTGTCATAAGCAACTTAAAAAAGAAGGGAGATCCCATCAAAGCATTTTCATGTAAAATGTAGTCAAGACGAGACCATATGGCTCGCACTGTCAAAAAGTTATCAGATATCATGTAGAGCCAAGCTTATAACTCTACAAGCCCTAACTTCACAAATTCTAAACCTAGTCAAAACGACCAAGCCATATATTTTTCTACGACATCTTTACATGAAAATGTTTTTGGTTTTTTACAAGAATGCCAGAAAAAAAAAGAGTTGTTTTCAGAGTTTATTTTTGTGTGTTGAACTGTTTTACAAAAAAACTTAAACCGACTTCAAAGTACACTAAAAAGTAATCAAATGCTGACTTGCCAAAGAAAAAAGGATTTTCCAAATCGGTTAATAAATGATGGAGTTATGAAGTAACAAGCATTAAAAAAAACTTACAACCGAATTGAGAACCTCCTTTTTTTGAAATCGGTTGTATTTATCATGGCCACAAAATCTCGTAGAAATGTTTGTTTTTTAATACTGATATATATTTTAAAGACATTTTTAACAATTTCAATACACAGACACAATATAATAACAGATTTAATAATTAATTTAATTTAATAGCATAGATAAATCCAACGATAAAATACAGCAATATAGTTACAGACAGCTGATTTATTGTCTCGTAAAACCAGTTAAGTTAGATTTGTTTGTCCATTATGTAAGTAAAATACCTAGCTCTATATTGTACCGTCATAGCGGTTGAATTACGGATAATCGTTTTCAAGTTCACTAAGGCGCTGCTCTGGATAAGCTTCAACATAAGATTGTTTCGAACTGTACGGGCTAAATTGAGTTTTCTTCCGCAGACGCTCGGACTGTGGAATGAGCTCCCCGCCGTGGTTTTCCCAATGGAGTACAGCATGGGGTTCTTCAAAAAGGGTGTGAAGAGATTTCTTCAGGGTCGGCAACGCGCGAGTGATGCCCCTGGTGTTGCAAGCGTCCATAGGCTACGGTAACTGCTTACCATCAGGCGGGCCGTAAGCTTGTTTGCCACCTAAGTGGTATAAAAAAAAAAAGATTTTTTTGTCGCCATAAAGGTGCATCCCCATGCATTATCTAGTTCCGTCATATCATTCATGCGGTGCTGGTGGTATCATTCATACCCACCGCGACGTGCCCTGACGATAACGGATGTGTGGGAAAGATGTGACTGAACGTTCGTAAGTGCCTTATTAGGACCTATATTAAATAAACATTTTTGAATTTGAAAATTTGATCGGACACGTGTTTTTTCTTTTTTGATTTAGATAGGTTTATTAAGTTTATTTGTGACCACAATATAATAATGTGACTGAAGGTGGTAAGCCCTCAAAGTCTAGAAAGGAACTGGCTCTCAAGTGCAAGTGCGCTTGGCTAAGGTACCGGACCTTATCAAGCGAGCGAAGTATGAAATAACTTATCTGACACTGTTTTGTGTACTTTGAATATTTTCGTGTATTATTTTCTAATATATAATTCCGTAAGGCTTAAGAAAAACGTAAGTTTAAAGCAACTAATATACATGTAAGTTACTTAAACATATAGTTAGACATGGATTTAAATCCATCACGAGTGCAAAGTCCAATCCATCGAAATCGAAAGCTAAAGCCATCGATTAAACTATTGAAAAAGTATTTTTTTATGAGTAACTATACATTCTTGGCATTGTTTTCGCTATGCAAGGGTTGCTTCATAGAAATAACATAACTACGGTTGCGTGGACAAAATTACATTGGAATTGTTCCAGAGAATCGTAGATATTGTCTCAAAACTGACACAGCGTAGCCGGGGGTACGTAACATTTAAACAAATAGTAGTTTAAATAAAATTATGTCATTTAAAAGTTTGACAAGTTCAAAAATTTCATCTTCTCAACCAGCCTCCACAATTTACATTACAAGGTACTTACATAGTATACTAAAAATATGGAAACGATTGCAACTATTTTTTATGAGAATTATTTTGATGGAATTTCTTTTCATAAAAGTTGGTTCTAATGAATAATAATCTTTATTGAGTAGGTACACAAAGCACACTCTTGTTCAAACAACGCGCTAGAGGGGTTGTTATTTTTAAAGTCATAAGTAACAATTGTAGTAAAGATTGAAACCAATTAAATAGCAACCAGGTTATGTACTGGCATACCTTGGTTTATTTAGAAGGAAAGTAGTTATGCACTGGCATAACTTCCTTCCTTCTAAATAAATGAATATATAATAATTGCCATGTATAATGTATTGTATACCCTCTACCACTCTATGCATTTAGTATGTCTGTCCATTCTATACCCTGAGAACCGTAAAACCTAATTTCTCTTCAACTACGTTTAGTACTATTATCTATTGTGTGCTTTAACCCAATGGGAAAAAAGCAAAGAACACCGAGTTTGAAAAGGGGGAGAGAATGCAAGAAAATATCAGAAAATAACCTTCAGCAGATTCCTCATGATAAATAATACTTTCCTGAATGTACAGTACGTTTAGACTTGAGTGCATTAGGTACATGCACCACCGGCAGATGGAGGTGGCGGCGGGCGCGACGCGGCGAATAGCACTAATGAAGCCGAAGCTGGCACTAAATTATTTTTACGACCTACCCGCGAGACGCGAACTACCGCAACGTGCCGAGATTGCAGCTCTATGCAATAATGTCATCCTATCAAGCTATAGTTTTAACTATGTTTTTGTAACGATAAAATGTTGTTCACACCTGTAAAGGCAGTCTGCCGTTTATTTTTTTGTTTTCATTAATAATGCAATAAAATAAATTCAATAATAATATGCAGGGTGTTAGGTAACGGAAAAAGATACATACTAATTTTAGATAATTAAAAAAATGTTTCACTGAAAAACTGCAATTATTATTGCGCTGGCCGTAAACGTTGACATTTATTTTGTAACATGTGTGGGCTCAAAATAATATTAATATTATACGTGTCAAATTCATGAAAAAACACTCATTATAAAATTAAAACACAAATAAAAATAAAATGGTCAGAAGACTGGATAAAGCATACTATAGTCGAGCAAACAAAAAAAAAGAAATACTATCTTAATTTGTTAAAGGTCAAAGTAACATCAATTAAAGATCTTGAAATAGAAATGCTTTTACCTGTCTTGAAATTAAGATTTAATTCTCAGTAATTAGAAAACTTCATTAATACAAGGTTTTTTATTACTGGTCCTCGTTGCTTCTTACTCTTCGTAAGTGCATTAATAAAAGTTATTTCTAATTGACTCATAACTTTGCAATGTGTCAAGCTTGTAATCCATATCAAACTAACCTGAAAAAATTGTATAGGTATCTAGTTTATGATAGAAATATCACGTAATAAAAATGGTGCAATTGAATACACATTATTATAATACACCACATGGTAGAACATAGCATAGAAAACATCTATTTTAGAATAAGCTGCGTTTCACTACGTACGATGTATAATATTCCTTTTATGTATTTTATATGAAAGGAACACAGTACAAAATAATTTCACATTTTTACATTCTTTTCAAAATGACACACTATATATATTTTTTTTTTACCTTGCATCGCTCGTTATCAGCACAGCAAACGTATGTTTTTCTTTAGCTGAATAAAACATTTCATTCACACTATAAAAAAAAAAATATGTTAGTTCTTCTGCTCTGCCTCCGTCCACGTGAAAAGAGCATCTGAATCTAGAGATAAAAAGATTTTTATTTAAATAAATCTGTTTCTACAATACCTCCCAAAAAACATGCCAAGATATAAAACAAAATAAAATTATCCATCGCTTCGCTTCTAAAGTGTGTCAATTGCTTGCAAGTAAAACTAATAGGCTGACGACGTTTTACCCATGAACTGAGTTATTACCTACTTAGAAAACAGCTACGCCGTCCTTCTCCATGTTGTGTGTCTACCTATGCGATAAAGTTTAATGGTAATTAGACCAGCCGCGGTCGTATGACCCACGTTTTGTGCAAGTGAATAGATTGGACCCACGTTCTTGTCGTTAAATCGTGCGTGCAAGTTTTCGTGAGGGATTTAGTTTTATTTTTATTGACATGATAAAGTGTAGATATAAATGTATTTTGTCCTGATAACTGATATTGTGACCTCGGTGTAGTATGACAATGAACAATTCAATTGTAAGTTTTTGTTGCTGACAAAAAATTAAGCTGTCGGTGACAGTCATAATAAGTTTGTTATACAATCAAACCGCACTTAGAATGGCGATTTCCTCAATTTGATCTACGTCAATAATGTGGTTTACTGGTAAAGAATTAAATCCAACCACGAAACTTCTCGTCTTTGATTGCACTGTATCTGTAATCTGTTAAATAAAACAATCAGCATTTGGATAATACAATTCAATTCCCTGTGCAATTTCTCTTATACGCCAAAACTGTTGATTAGAATGTACAATACAAAATTCATGCATTATTCCATATTTCTTTATACTACGAAATCGGTAAACAAGCCTGCCTGATGGTAAGCGGTTACCGTAGCCATGGACGCTTGCAACACACGGAGCATCCCACTCGTTACCGACCCTTCCTCCCTCCTAAATGAAATCTGACGACCTTACTCACGCGCAGGAACAAGACATTAAGTTATTTGGCTGCGGTATTCCGTAGATGGAGGTACTTCGCCAGTCGAGCTGCTCTATCAAAGAAATAACGCTATGCTCTACCTTTCTTGAAGTATGAAATCAAATCAAAGCCGTCTAAGCTTTGTAAATTTCGGCAACATATCGGCAATCCCCTGATATTGCTATAATGTCCATAGGCAACGAGAATAGCCTCTAACCATAATGTTGACTGCCGCCTGCTTGTCAGCCTTTTGGCATAAAAAATGTTATAATAAAAAGCACGTCAGTGTTACCAGCAGAATCAGCTATACTCTAATCCTCAGGGAAACTAGAATACAATCAAGTAAAAACAGACCAAACAAAGAACTTTTGTTTTAATCACATAACCCAAGCAATGATAGTGCAATTAACGAAATAACATCGTGTTTGAGTCGCCTCAAGCGGCCATAAGACTGCATGTAGCTACAACGAGAGCAATAAGACGACCATTGCAGTTGCAGCCAGATAATTGTTGCAATAACAACAATTCTTGCTATCTAATTACAGTTGTATTCAAATACCGAGGGAGCGCTTATGTATTTTATATCGTCGTATTATAAGAATTTACTGGATTAGGGTTTTTGAGAGAATTTGGAAGTCGAAACGTTTTATACGACGAAGTTGGTTAACAAGCCGTAAGGCTCGCCTGATGGTAAACGGTTACCGCGGCCATATGACGCTTTGAGCACTAGCGACCTTACATACGCACAGAAACACAACATAAAGTTGTTTGGCTGCGGCATTATGTAAGGTGGAGGTACTTCCACAGTCGAACTACTTTTTGAGCGAATAAACGCTACGCTCTACCTCTCTTAAAAATCCAATCTACCTAAATCTTCTCACCCCCTTCGGCAACGCTACAAAAATTCAAAATAGGCGTAAAACGGGCTCTTCAGCGGTGGTGATCACTTCAGGTGGTCCGTCTGAATGCTTGTGTTTGACAAGCATACTGCCATACAAACACCGTTAGCATTTTTTAACACAACACCTTAAACACGCATAAACCTTACACGAAAACTAATCTTTCAACTACAATCATACCCTTGAAGCCTTGAACCCATCACCTCACTCCGAACAATACCCGTCCGTCAGTAACCCACAATTAACTATAACTAGTTTATGACACTAATTACTATTATATGGCATATCAAAAACGAGGTCATTTTAAAAAAAACAGTATTAAATTATGTTTTTGTTTTTGATACTTTTTACCTACCTGTTTTTATCTGGTTTGTGGAATTATTAAACAGACACTAGTTGTTCATCGTGGTTTCACTTGCGTTTCCGTGAGAGTGGCCTAGCTATTTCCTACCATAGACTATCTGCGTGTCAAATTTTATGACCATCGGTTCAGTGGTTTAGTCGTGAAGAGGTAACAAATAGACAGATCTACTTTCAAGTTTATAATACTAGTAGAGATTCCATGAGACATAACTAACAACCATTTTTATTGCAAATACAAGATCCGTATCAAATAACCGTTTCTTTTTTTTACTATTTTACCATCTGTCAAAACTGTACGTGCTCAGGCAAAATGTATAAATACAACGTATAGGTATCGTGTTACTCGTAAATTATTTCCATTTAATGACTACCTCGGAGCGTCTACGAAGTTTTTATCGGTTGTTCCATACGTGAGAATAGAACGTTATGATTAGAGCATATCTGTGTTATTTTATATCGATGTACCATAGAGTTCATTTAGGGGAGTCAGAAATCCTGTTTGATTAGCATTTATGATGTGTTATAATAGAATTTGGCTTCAACATTTAAATCGTAGCCGGAGGTGCTTTTAATTATTCGGAGAAAAGGTAATCAATAAATGTCAAGATGTAGGTAAAAAAACTCCTTACATAATATGAAACAAAGTCCACCCGCCGCGTCTGTCTGTCTGTCTGTCTGAACGCGATAAACTTACTATTCTGTAATCTGTACCCCGAGTGTAAAGAATTGACGTTAATAAACGCTTACTAATTCGTTTGCGTTAACTATAAATTTGTATGGGAGAAATTAGTACCATGAGTATTCCGCTAGAGGCGCTGTGCCTTTTATATAGAGAAGTGTCTACTACCGTTCACGGTCGGACCCGAAGAAGCCGGGGCAGGCCTATATTTATAAAATAAAGTTATTTTTAACAATAGAGAATTTATAGGCATAAGTCCTATCTAGTTGGGTCAACAATCGATGCATTAAAAGAACCTACTTCAATAATAATTTAAGAACATGAAGTTATCTGAATGCAATTAAGTATATCTCCGCGAAATTTGAAATTGTGTAGTGTAATGATATAGTAGACATGTCTCCTCTTATACATAAACACCGAGTCAGATCAACTCCACGCGAGCGAAGCTGCGGGCAGAAGCTACTAATAAACATCCTCACTAAGTTCCATATTATATTAAAATAAACTGGCTATGCCCGCATTACCGAGGAACCTATTGTTTCCCGACATAAAAATACCCTATGTGTTAATCCAGAACATGTTCTATCAGCGTGCCAAATTTCATCCAAATCCGTTCAGTAGTTTTTGCGTGAAAGAGTAACAAACTTCTTCACATCCAAACAAACTTTAACAATAATAGTACTAGCTCTCAGTCTATAAGTAAGATATGATTAGCTAGCTAACTACAAGTTAACACTTATAACTTATACTGCATATTTTCTATTTATTGTGTGCCTACTTTCACGCCAATATCTTAAACTTTTCTTTTACAAACGATAATGCTAAAGTTTATCAACAATCAGGGTTGGATAATTATTGCCTATGGAAAATAAAACTATACTACTTTTCGAAAATAATACTACGTTTCGCTTTTCGTTCATTTATTGCATTTGCAAGGAAATTATAGTTTTATTGTTATTGTGCAAATTAACCAAGTTTAGGCAAGTAGGTAGATGTTTATATAAGCCAATTCGTCAATCGGAACTTCGTATTTCGTATTGAAATGACACGACATAGCTGTCGTCAGATTGAATACATTCAATACAAATTACATTTACTTTCTTTCATAGCATCGCATGAAAGTATCAGGAGTCAATAGAGCGATTTACTACAACAACTATTGCAATTTTTTTTCATTATTAATGTAATAATTTTTAATTTATTTCAACCAATAACAGTAGTCAATCGACCTGAAGGTAAAATTATGGTATTTTCGCGTAGTATCCTTACATTACGCATACTACATACTACACAGAGTAAAATAATGGTACAAATAGTATAATTAGATATACTACGAAATCCAACCTTGTCAACAATAACAATCTCCCAATAAGACTGTCTTCTTTCACTGTCAATTTATCGTATTAGATTCCTTTCCATGTGCAGTTAGTTGTTGAAGAACTTTATAGGATAACTATTATAGTACCTATCTACTAATGGGTATAACAGTGTAGCGTCTGTCTGGACATTTTCAATCCAACGATGGAGGTTTGAAAAGAACTAATTCGGTGGGCAAGTTGATCCGTCGGAGCCATTAGAATGATTGCTGGCCCATCGCTCCGCTAACGTTGATACTAACTGAAGTCTAACAGACGGCCTCTTAACGGATTGAATTTTATACGAGAGTCACATGTGTGCCTGTCTATATCTAGTATGTCTCGATTATAATTTAGTTAGCTTTGGTTTAGTGAACCTGTATTGGCTAAATACGGTTTGGAATTACATGGTGCAATTTCAGTTCTTTGTTTAGAAATGTTCATCCATTGCCCGTGATTTTTGTTCCATGCACTCTTGTCACGTTGGGATCTTCCGAAAAAGTCGGTGTGTTGTATTCGAAGTCGTGTAGGATCTTCACACTTATGTTTTCCGATTACGCCCTGTTAATTAAATAATGAGCGTAGATTGATTGAGTCTTCCACCGCTTTGAAAGACTCCGGCAAAAAAACTCAACAAGACATTTTTTGTGGATCTTAACCACAGAATATTCAATTGTCTTAACTAAATGAGCCCATTACACGCCACTTCTTTTTATGTATAACTATGTTTTACAACGATTTTATAATTGTATATTAGAACTTTTGAAATCTATAAACAGATTATTTAAACAATAACTTTATCATAGTCCTATTTTATATGTATGTATGACTATACTTCACATAAATCAAACAAATAATTATGTTACACAATTCTCCACATAGATACCTCGGGAAAGTTACCTACGTAGAAATTTGTGAAGAGAGCAGTCGAAAATATTTGGTCCCGGAGCACTGCAAAAGAGGTGTTTACATGCATTTTATACAGGGCGTTACCTTATCAAGTTGCTACATTTGCACCTGAGGCATCGTCAACCTTCTAGAAAATATTTACTCGCGCGAGGCCGTCCTCACTTTACGCGACTATAACTGCAGGTGAAAATTGAAAAAGTTTATGTTACGACCTTTTTTAGAATCTCTAAACTGAATGTTGAGTCTAATTGACGTTTCAGCAGACGGGGTGGGTTGGCTTTTAGGACCGTAATTCCATTCCTTATTGGTGTGAATGTACCTTTTAAATGTAACAGTAGCTATAAGTTATTTATAAGCGAAGGTCTTTCCCATTGTTATACAGCTAAAAGAGATTCAGCCAGCATTCTTTAAACATTTAATATAACAGTATGATATAAGACCTTTTTACCTAGGTACCTATTGTTATTGCCTCGAACTTATAATCATAGAGCCGGAAATTTTCGAATAAATACCTATTGCGATAAAAATGCTACGTAGTATGTACCTATTGTCAGTATATTAGAAGCAAAACCAACACCTGAGATAAAATCTCCCAGCGCTATCATTCACCTGTTTACAAAAGATTGAAATGCACAAAAATATCAAAATTCTAACATTTTGTACAAAATCTGTGGTGTAAGCACTAGCAAGCATACATATGAATTACCACGTGAGATGGCAGGAGATAATGCGGCCATTACAACGATTTCCGAGGAGGAGTCGCAGACGCACAGCCCAGACGCGTCGCTCGTAAAAGTGAAATATTATTACCGCGTTCACTGAATTTAAAAAATCGTCTCAGCTTCAAACTACAGAATATGAGCTTTAAATCATATCGGAAATGGTCGCTTTTATTTAAAACTGAACGGTATTGATGGCGCAAATATTTCAGGTTAAAGCTACAATATTTCTATTTGAAATATGTTTTTCATACTATACTTATTACTTCGAACTAAATAAAATGTAATCCAACGTCTGGAAATCGAATGTTTTGTAAATTAAATAACACTAGATACATGATATATTAGGTTACAATAAAGCTATAAAAAATTGAAACATTAAACACTGTTTTCAGAGTTGGTAACATAGTTAAAATATTTTATACTTAATTTTTACTTTACAGTAACTCTTTTAAAAGCGTCAAAAGCTGGCTCTTCATAAAGGAAACAAGGGTGGAAGGCGTAAAAGTGCAATTAAGGGCTCTCTCTCAAACATGCTCAAGATATCTGAGTACTCATCTCTGAAGTCTGCAGGCACTTTTACACTAACTTAGGGTTAATTAAGATGATTTATCAGTTTTAAGATATAGGAATAACCTTTTTAGTTTAAGTTTTATCAAATTGAGATGAAACTCTGTACCAAATGAACTAACCACTGCCAATTTAGCAAATTTATACCTATCAACTAGTATGTAATGTGGCTAAATAGTGAGTTTTAAAATTATGCTAAAAGGTTCGGAAAAAAGAGGTCAAAAACCGCTTCTGTTCAACTACAACTTCAAAATGTCTATTTATTAATCGACTTAAAAAAAGAGATTTCAGGTGACACGTGTGTACCTCTGTAATATTATTGGAACTATATATTCACATTATATGATTATTCATTAGGGCTTCCCAACAAATATACAAACATCATACATACTATGATGTTTATATGTATGTTTGTTTTTCGACGAATTTCTCGGAAATTATGAATCGTAATGTAACCGTTATTTTTCCATTACTTTTATTTATTCTCTTAGTTTTACTTCAACTTAAAGTGCAAGTTTCATCAAAATCGGTTAAGTAGTTTTCAAGATATGAAATACCTACGTAATACGTGTGACAGCCTGGCTTATTAATACGAGCTACGGGTTTTTTGTCAAAGGGAAAAAAAAACATCTCAAAACCTTGGTCAAATTCTAGTGCATGTAAGAAAAACTAAAAATTACGAAATTAAATAGTATTTTTTATGACCTCCTCCTCTCGACCCATTTTATCCGCACCCTAATTTGTAACAACTCTGCTACTAATTCTAAGCATTGTTTTGTTTTCACTAACACTAACAATGAAGTCTAAATTCTTTGTACCCAGTAAAAGAAACTCCATCTCACCCGGCTACGGAAAACATTAATTCTTTTTGTAAATTAATTAACGCGAAATTGCTTGATGACTAAAATAAACGTAATTAAAACTTTTGGAATTAACTTGCGCCTGATTTCTTTTTTAATTTGCCCCTGACTTGACTAATTTTGTCAGCGCAACGGGGGTTTGACACACCCCCTATTCTAAAACTGACCCTTTGTTATAAAAAAAGGTTTCCATAAAGATTTGCAAAGGGTCTTTAGAAAGCGGATTGATTGCGCTCCAGTTACTAATTTGATGAAGTTTTTTTACTGGCATTTTCTTTCAGGTTTAGTCATTCATATATCTAGCTTGATCGTAACACAAAAACTAAACATTAACCCCCTTATTCATAATAAAGTTATCAAACGTTGATTAGCTAAAATTCTGAAGTCTTTATCTGACAAGTGACATTTGGTGATCGAAAGAGTGAGACGGAGGACACTATTACACTGATTTAGTTAAAAAGCAATTATGAATAAGGGGGTAAGCTTGGACACTGCTTCATGAAAATAAAAAAGCTGGACAATTTGCTTTACTGTTGTCCATCCAGCCATTCCATGTCTATGTATGTACACTTGCCATATATTTTTACGTGATTTCAGTATCTAGATTTCACCTACCCACTTACCCCCTGGATGCATTTTGCATGTCTTGAAAGGCGTTCGAAACGCCCCCTCATGAGTTATATCCGAACGTAAAATACTGCAAAGAGCGTTCATATAATTTGTAATACAGACGTTTTATGTCACAGCAACATAGTAAGGGAACAAGACGTTACATTTGGAGATTACAGAGGTCCTTTACCTGTCAGTCTATTTTACACCGCTCAGTAGCTTTACGAGTCATTACTTTCGCTGACCACGCGTCCGTACGTGACGATCAAACACGTTTGTGTGTGATACATAAAAATTTTATAGACAAAAATAAAGACTCGGGGTGTTCATCAAGAGACGGTAGGCCGTTGGGAGATTGCAAAACGATGGGACCCCATTTTTATTACTTGTTACGCGTCATAAACGCGGACGCCGTTCTTTGCTGATAATGTCGGCGGAATTTATTTTTTCTTCATGTCTCTCATAAAACTCGGTTAATGTGTGATCGTTGATAATAATATATACAGGAATTCTATCGCAGGTTTTTATGAGTATCAGCATCCGTTCGGTTCAGCTCGCACACGAAGAATTTCTTCACTCGTGAAACTATATTCCCTAAATCGGTACTACAACACCTGTTTCATCTTTGAGACAGCCTCTCACGTTCTTTGTCTATTTGTACAGAAAACTTGAAACAAAAAGTAATCAACAGGTTGAGTCGCCCCCTTGTTTTTATCTGAGCAGCGTAGGAACAGTTTCATTATCTCAAATACAAACGATGAAGTTTGAGTGCGGCACGATAATCTACTTGAGAGTTAACAAAACCATATAAAGATTTCCACTTATTTTCACGCACGACTTGAAGACTTCCAGACTTCAGCTTGGTATTCTAGATGAACAAAAGAATCGCACGAATCGCTCAATACTAAATCAGCTTAAAACAAACTATGGTTAAGCAAATAAAAAAAGCACGAATCCAATCAAGTTAGTAAACATTACGGGGAAGCGCGGGGAGAGTGGACAACTGCATAAAACCTATTACATAAATACACGCAGCGTACGAAACGCAGTAAAAACGTTTTATGTGTTTTATGCACTATGTATGTTCGGATAAAACACCCTCGAGGATTTGTACCTACACTGTAGCACCGGTCAGTTTATCAACGACAACTTTATGGTTCACAAATTCTTTAAAATCGAATTTCATACTTATGGTAACATTACCCCGTATTACTCGCTCTACCTACATAGGTACGCAATTCAATTTGTAGTTTACCCACTATAATGTATCTGCAAATATTTAAATACCTTTCTAATTATTTATTAACCTGTAGGTTGCAACTGTTCAAGATTTCATTAGATTATCTCATTACCTGATTGCAGATTTATCAGATTTGTACATCACTGGGAGGGACGAAAATTATCTGAATGTACCCTACAGGCATCTAATGTATTGTTCAACTGTTATAAAGGTGCGAATTGCTTAGTGCGATATTTTGAACCTAATTAAAATAAATATAAAATATCCTAGGATATTACTCACACACGGTCATCTGATCTCAAACTAAGCAGAGCTTGTACTATGGAAACCAGATAACTGATATAATACATATACTACTTTTGGTTTGTAAATACATACTTAATATACATAATTACACCCAGACTTAGGACATACACACAAATGCATGTCCTGTGCGGGAATCGAACCCACGACCTGCAGCGATATAGGTGGAATCTTTACCAGACGCCAACTGGCCGGTCAATTATGAACGAACATTATATCGCCAGCTCTCTACGTCTTCTCCAAAGACTAAAAACCAATATAACTTCCACGACTGTGGGAAATGTTCCTATTTGAGCTGGCTATAGCCATATGAAGAGCCCGTGGTGTAGCATGATAAGCCGTTCTTAATCGATCGGCAAGTTAAGCTACCACCGTCGTGGTCGGTACCTGGATGGGTGACCGTGGTATTTCAAATTTCCGTGCTTCGGAAGGCACCTAAATCCGTTGGTCGCGGTTATCACTTAATTGTGATAGTCGTTAAGCTAGTTGGAGGGCTTCTAGGCGGCTTGAAAACTCCAACAGTAGGTTGACCACTAGCCTACCTCCACCGATGCGCAGTGGGCACGCGTGGTGGAGTATCTGCCCATTCCCTTTCACCCTGATTTGTTAAAGGAGGCCTGTGCTCAGCAGGGGGATATCATAGGCTGATGATGATAGCTATATATAGCTATAGCTATGTATACGTTCGGCAAAAGAATGCCAAGCAGTTGCAGACGATTATCGCGTTAAACAAACTTCCCATTTGCAGAGAAGACTTACAAGTAAAACACTTTTATCTCTCAATCTTAACTGTAGGATTAAGGTTCGAAACGCGTTCAGATGGTACTCGACGAAATTTGGGAGTACTCACTTAATCCTTTAAGGGCGTGTGAGATATAGCCTTGGTGTTTTGGAGGCATAATTTAGTTCAGCGATAGGTTCTAATCTACTAATTTGCCTAACGTATTGGTAACACTAACAGAGAATGAATTGCTTCGGATTATATATCGCAATTTTGTTATTTTCTATCATCCAAGTCGAAAAAATATTTAATAAATAAATAATAATAAATTCATTTATTCTGGTAATTTAATCCCATTAATAACTTAGATCTTAAAGACAGACGTCTGATTTAATGAAGTAGGTTTCGGGTAAATTTGAGTTTTTCAGACATCTGTGAGTGTGCATACGATTAGGGCTATTGCACATTATAAGAAAATTTCTTGTCTATGTCTACAATGCTACTTATAGAAACCTATGATATTTGTTATCAACTAAAATACAAATTAATAACATAATATTAATTTACACGAAATACACGATGTATTTTTTTTTTTTTTTTATACCACTTAGGTGGCAAACAAGCATACGGCCCGCCTGATGGTAAGCGGTTACCGTAGCCTATGGACGCTTGCAACACCAGGTGTATCACGCGCGCGTTGCCGACCCTGCAGAAATCTCTTCACACCCCTTTTGTACTCCATTGGGAAAACCACGGCGGGGAGCTCATTCCACAGTCTGAGCGTCCGCGGAAGGAAGCTCCTTTGAGCCCGCACAGTACGAAACAATTATATATTATAAAAGTTATCACTTTACATCTATGTGCAGCTGAAAATAGGTTAAAAAACGTAATGCATAAAAAGTTCAAAATAACAATAATTTTTATTATTACTTTTTCCATTATTTTTTGTTAGTTAGTTAGTTTTAGTTTTAATTATGATATTACAATAGATGTGTATTTGAATTTAATTATAAAATAAAGTAAAAAGTATGAAATATGACTTCAAATCAGTGTCAGATGAGTTATTTCATACTTTTTAGTGTATTTCGAAGTCGTTTTTTTTTTTAAATTTTATTTTCATTTCTTCATTTTTAGTTTTTCCTAAATGCACTAGAATTTGACCAAGGTTTTAAGATGTTTTTCCTTTGACACCTTCCTTTTTGACACCCGTAGCTCGTATTAATAAGCCAGGCCGTCATACATATTTATCCATATATCTTGAAAACTACTGAACCGATTTCGATGAATCTTGCACTGTTCCCTAAGTTGAAATAAATTAAGTCCGATTAATATCTTCGGATATATGCGTGGACAAACATACATACATACACACATACATATACACCTATGAAATTTTGTATATTTGTTTGGAAGCCCTAATAGATTACATTAATAGATTACATTATGTGAATATAATGCAGTTTAAAATTGATAATTTCCTTTTTTTTGAAGTCGATTAAAAATATACTCAATTCCTAATTTGAGTAGTACTAGTTTAAGTATACAAAAAAGTTATATATGGAAATTGAATTAGGAACTCATATATTTTAGGGCGCGTCAGTAAATATCATACTAAATTAATATAGCGCAAGTTTTTAGCGTTAGCTTTAAACAGAATGTTTTTGCAAAATTAAAAATAAGTAGGCATTTGTTTTTACTTCTTATGTGCTACAGCGCGTAGCGTTACTTAAGTAGCAAGAATAGTTTTGAAAAGTATATTGATATCTTCAGACGTCCGTTATCCTCCGCAAAGGAAGGCAGAGGCAGGTACTGAGAATAGTACACCCACTTTTCATGGAAACGTGAAAAATCATACAAATGTTTTCCTGTAGGTAATATACCTACTTACTTATATTAGCAGAAGCCTAAACGTTTTTTCTGGATTTAGAAACCTAGTTACATTTTTAATAAGCTATGCTGTTCGCTCCAGTTCCAGAACTATTACAACTACTAAATAAAGAGAGGCTCAGACGGGAAGATCAAATAGGTTAGCGGTTAGATATTGGGAAATCTTTTCTTAGTAAGCACAAGAGTAGTCGCATAGTGCTTTTTGAAGTGAGAACTTCTTTAGCGGCGTTGTGCACTTTTTTTGGGATGGGTAAAAAATGTTAAACTCGCGTCAGGACACGTGACCTGATCGAATTCGTAAGACGGAGGGACTCTCCCTCCGTCTTGCAAATTAGACTGTATTTATACTTTTTACTGGGGTTATGTTCAAATTCTTATAATATTCTCTCGCTAGCCGCAAGGTAGGTAACATTTTTATTCCCATTTTAAGTTAATAAAAAAATGTTATTCAAAAGTATTATGTGTACATACATGTATCTTGAAATAAAATATTAATATTTTGCCAAATATAATATTTTTCTTTCCAAACATAAACTTTCCATTCCGATCAATCAGGGATCAATTAGGTAGGTTTTTTTTATTTTTTTATACCACTTAGGTGGCAAACAAGCATACGGCCCGCCTGATGGTAAGCGGTTACCGTAGCCTATGGACGCTTGCAACACCAGGAGTATCACGCGCGCGTTGCTGACCCTGCAGAAATCTCTTCACACCCCTTTTGAAGAACCCCATGCTGTACTCCATTGGGAAAACCACGGCGGGGAGCTATGCAAATAGCAGGTATAAATATAATAATAGTAGGTATGCAAATCTTTAGAATGCAGGTTCATATAGCGTAATGGTATCTAGTACTCTAAATTGCATATTCCAATTTCCTTTCCACCTACAAACTGTTTTTCCCCTAAGGGTTGAATTTCAGACAATTCTAACACTACTCTTTGTAACACCAGGTAGGTAGGTATCTGGCAAAGTAGGCATTAGGGTGCTCGCCCACTAGACCAATTATTTTGTCGCTGAATGTACCATTCAGAGTTCAATATTGAAACGTGCTACAGAAATCCGCTCATAAAAAAATACGATACGGAAGTCTATACTTATTATACGCTTCTCTGTGTAATAACGGAATACTTAGGCCACGGACAAGTGCATTATAAGTGCGGGTTTAGGTCAGTTTTATTTTTTGTAGCTGTTTATCGGAGCTACAAAAAGTAGTATGTGGACGAGCTCCCTTATTGTTCCCGAGATAACGAGATCAGCCAGTGAGTGGTATTTCGCTTTTATTTTTATTTTCTTCAAAATTCAGCTCCTTTCAGGTTCCTTTCGGCGTGTTTCTCTAAGACCAGAAGTTGACCTAATAAAAAAAAAAAAACCTTATATATAAATTAATAGCGCGGGTTAAAAAAATTATCTGCATGGGAGCTGCCTTTTCAGGTTATTCATATTTAATTGAAGTGCGAAATTTTATTAACTATGGACCTTGTTTGTGATTGAAATCTCAACGTGACCACTCACGAAACCACAACCATTACTTACCACATTCGGCCACGGTCACCAAGTCACACCAAGTCTAGCAGGGAGACAACTGCCCGATAGGACGTTCGAATAGTTTCAGATTTTTGTAACAATTATATCAAAAACAACAGCATCTCTTTTAGGTAGATTTTTATGACAGGAGACGGAATAAAACTCTAAGAATATTTTTTAAAATTTTATTTTTATAAAGGTTTCATTGTATTTATCGTAGGTATAGTGTCATTTGAAATATATTTCATCGCTAAATTAGCATTTCAATTGAATAATGTGTAGTAGGCGATTACGTACAACTAAAACGAATGGTAAGTAGAATAAAAATATTGACAATTTATTAGGTGAACGTCATGTTCACACATGTTTAAAACAAAATATTAAGTACACAATCACTGAAATGTGTACACAGTAAGAATTAGTAAAGAAACAAAAAAATAAAGTTACTTATTTATTGGGTTATTTATTGTGCATTAACTAAAAATAGGTAAATTATTAAAAAAAGAATAAATCTAAACTTTAAACTTAAGTTAAAAGCTGCTAAACATAAATTGTAATATTGTACCAAAGGCGGCACGTAAATAAACGATCATATGGAAATGGTATAGTTTTTAACTCGATATTAGTTTAATGCAAACTGCAACATTTTACAACATTCGCCGGCTATAGTGTTTGACGAGCTGTTAAATTGCCAATAAAGTGGTCGTATTATGTATTAGCCACGTCGCAGGCAAAGTTAATTTTCATCAGACAGACTTGACATCGGCCGCCGTGGGATTGACGCGGCGACGCCGCCGCCCGCGCTGCAGCGCCGCCGCGTCAAGGCAAGCCCTCGCTAAAATAATTTCCATTCAATAACAGTCAAACAAAATTGGACTAAACAACAAGGAATTTGTACTTTGGGAGATGTGATATATAGAGAATCGACTAGGTCCTCATCAAAATGAATATTAAATACTTAATAAACATTGTATCCATAATATATAATATAAGCAATATAAAACGTAACATAATCGGAAATACTAGACAATAATATAATTCTGCTAAATAACTGAAATAATTCAGGTCGATCGCCAGATTTGTAATGGAGCAATTGTAGCTCGACATCTCTCTGGAGATTACATTACATTAAGTAAGCCGAGAGAACCGACTAGACGGCTTTCGGTTAAATGGAGATCGTTTAAACTTAAACCGTCCACTACAAAACCGACAATACAGAATTGTCTAACAATATTATTATTAATCGAATAGAATTAAAAAACTTCGCTAAGATTTTGTACCGAAATGTATCTAGCGTCGTATGTTATGATATGCTTGCGAACAGCAACGCTTTGGTAAAGATCACAACAGCAGGGGTGCTGCCCGCTCGTCTTGTCGTCCATTAAAACGAAAACAACATAATGTTTCCCACTTCTATACCCACTACACATTCTGCTATTGATCATTATTGGCCACTCGGTAGTTCTGCGTTTTATCGATATCATATTTAATTATAAATGTCACAACATCAAGCCGGTATAAAAAACACTAAGCCTACTAAAACTACTACCTGCGAAAACTCTTTTAAAGAGTAAACTTACAATCTAGCTTCGTAAAGTAACATGTAGCTCGCCGCTCGGGACGCCGCGCCCGGGCGGACGGCCGCAATATCAGGATTCGTATAAAATATAACATGTTTTTTTTCGCCTCCCTAGTTTTATTACATTTTTCTGAAACAATCCTATAACTAATCTCGCTTTACCAACATTACAATATAGACATTACAACGCTCACTATCGTTACAAATTAATCGTTTTTTTTTTCAATATTTTTAAATCGTTACAAAATGGATTTTTATCATCTTTTATTTTATATTCAGAATATTTCTTATGTACTCTTAAACATTATTTGTGCCAATTCCTTACGCATCGACTTCGAATGTACAAAAATATACGTATTAATTAACGTATCAAAGATTTAAAAATAATTAATTTTTTTCAATGGTATAGAAGTATTCATTAATGATTTTAAAACGACCCTTATAATTTATTCAAGCACTTATCATATTCCTTAAAATTAATCAATTGGCGTTTTCCGTCTGAGCATCTTATCACTCCACATTAGTGTTTAACTCGAACCGTATTTCAGTGAAAATGTAAGAAAACAAAGAGATCATCGTATAAAAACTTATCTATGAAATGACCACACTCATTAATTTATTACATACCTACGTAAATAACCGTGGTACCTACACGAGAAACAAGGGAATTACAAAATATACCAAAGTTATTCATCCATTCAAACATACGTTACTTATAATAATGTAAAAATGCTTTACAAGATGCTTTTAAAAGTCTAATTTTTTCAGTACATTGCCGTTTATTATTTTCAACTATGGCATCAGTAGCTACCTTATTTACTTGTCAGACAAGTTGAAGTCATCAATTTTGAAGCTTGACCCATTAAGTATTCATGAATTCGTAACCTTTTAAGGTTTATTGGGCCTTATAGAGCCAGAACGAAAGTAAATGCGCTCAGTTATCCAAATCCACAAAGAGTCACTTTTACAAAGCATCCGATCAAATAGAAAATGCATAGATAGTTAAAGACTTACTTGCCTAGTTATATAACGACCATTGCTTTGTGAGTCTAATGTCAAGACGAAATCTCTTTAAAAAAAATCAGTTTTAATAGTCGAGATTTCCCCTCAAAATTTGACAAACAAGCGTTCTTACACAATACCTATTATCGCTGTGATACACGTACGAGCTCAATGGCTCGTTTTTGTCTTACAAAAATACTACATCTACATTTTTTCAGTAAAAAAAGTATCATTAATTGTTCATTACTTTACGCATTACACATATTAATAGAAAAAAGTTTATCGCTAAATTACTTGTTACCGTTACGAAAGTACAAAAGTTTTTTAAGATACAAATTATGACACTCATACCCTGATGCACCCCGCGCATTACGTAGTAAAAACGTTAATCTAATTGCCTCGCAATTACTTAATTATTATCGTTAACCAATTCGTAAGATTATCACCAATTTATAAAGGTTTTCCGAAAATTTTGACAATTTTAAATTTTATGATGTGTGACTGCCTTGCAAGCTTAATTTCGTATCAAAACATTACTTTACAACTTTTCTCTCGTAGTTGCTCCCGAGACTTTCGCATTTCGCCGTTTCAGTAGCTGATTCAAATTTAATACTTCAGTGTTTATAAACTTGGTGCGGATGATCCGATAAGAATCGGTCTATTTAAAAGAAATGGAACTTCATTTACGATCACCTCGCAGTGTTCAGAAACTACAAAATGCGATCGATCGTTAACGTTATACCTTATCTACACAAGTTAATACAAAAGATTAATACCAACTTACTACATTAGTGTAGAAAACATCGAGTATCAAAATATAATTAACATTGTTTTGATTTGCATCTTTTCACTAACCAATTACAGCCGTATACTAGAATCAGCCAATGCATTTGGAATTTTGAGCTTCGTTCGCTTACGCTGGGTGTCATTTGGATGGTGAATGTCACATAGACCGTGGACCTGGTTGGTCCTCACACCAGCTATTCATTATCGCTCGGTATTAAAGCGATGACCTATTTATATATTTTATTATCAATGCGATGCTGCACAAATCAGTTCATAAAGTTCTGTTATTTAGTGTGCTTGCGCATAAAAAATCTGCATCTGTTTATAATTAGCATGTGACACATGGCTATCTTGCAAAATTAATGTATCAATTGAAATCAAATACTTATTTGTGAAAAAAATATTGTCGATAAAAGAAATTTAAGCTCGGAAAAACAAATAATTTGTTGCGCGAATAGTTAATTAGTTTGATGACAATAATACGTTTTTTTTATCTGAAGCTAAAAATAACAGTTCTATAAACTATATTTGTAATTGATAATTAAAGGACAGTTTAAAATTCGACAGTGGCTTTACCTTTATTCATGCTGTTTTACAAAAACGTACTGGCAATTATTGAAATAACAGAACAATACGAAGTTGATATGCGTCCCTGTCTACCGCTAAACATTTAATGTAAAAAGCCGATAGTGACAATGGCGGACATGACACTGATTATGTATCTTTAAACTAGATTATCATATCACGGGAAGATTTTAATTTAATTTCAAATAACTTACACGCAGTGCATCCAGAGTGCACCGCTTATGACCAGAATGTACACGATTCAATAACAATACTCGTTTACCACGAGATTTTTACTTCACCAATAATTAGAATGAAACGGAACGCGACGATGACTTACTAAACTTAATCGTAAGTGAGACACACACATACATCCCTTTCATTCATTTATCAATAAAGAAAACCCTACGATCCTAAATAAGAACTACGGTGGAAATAAGTTTTGATTAACCTATATTCAAAAGCGAGACATAATATGCATATGAACAAATATTATGCCAATAATGAGGTCTACAGAGTGATACTATATGAAAGATGTTACACTACCTAATAGCATACGATAAATATATGTCAAAGTTATGAGTTTAAAGTAAAATACGAGATATATAGCTTTTTATCATAATCAACAATTTTTGCACCTAAATTTTAAATAGGTAACGAAAAACAAAAATTAATTTACAAAATCAATAGAACGGCTATTCATATCTGTTTGAAACAATTGCGGTTTAATATTAGGATTTACAGCAACTATTTCGTAAAGTTTATCTAAGTGAGTGTTACTTTTTAATATGTATTTGATTTACTTTATAAAATTTGCAAAAGTAACAAATTGTTTCTTTGTACTTTTAAGCAATTCACTAAATTACACCACATTAAAAATACAACATGAAGAAATTCGAATGTCGGTGTCTAAATAAATTGTCATTAGATAATTACAAAATTTAACAAATATATGCAAATAAACTAAGAAAGTTGGCAACGTTTGTGTAATTATTATTAAAACTGAACAAGTAACTAAGTGTCTAAAATATGAATAATCAAACACATACTCAGATAATGTGTACAAGAGTAGGGAAGAACCGAATATTTGAAAATGTCACGTCTCTTAATAACCTATACAACCTTTTTAAAGCGTTTGATAATGAAATAGAAACATTTGAAGAAATTCGAATTGCTCAGATTTAAGGAGCATTTAAAACATAATTATTTTAAAACTTTTCCCTCTGTTATATAAAAGAAGAAGGAATAAATTGAACCGAGTCAAAAGAGACGATAAGAGATATACTAATACACTCTGCTAAGTTTGGATTGTACAAACAATTTAGTTACCATGTAATATGTTGTACTTTGCAACTCAAAGAGTAGATTGTTATCTAAGGAAATATACTCTAAACTGAATTCTAATTTAGAAGCCGTATTCGAAGGTATAATTATCTATTTTTTTTCTGTATCTATAGAGGTAATGTTCGAAAATCTATATTGAAACATTTATAAAATATGAAATAAACAGCCTTATAGATGAATCGGAGGACTGTGATATACTTATTTAGTGGATTGTATGTTTCCAAAATAGCGTTTATATTTGTTTTTTTTTTGTACCGGATAGAGGGAGTCGACGACCTAATTCCTATGCTAAGTCATCGTAAAAAAGTTCTATGTTAATACATCTACGTAGATGGCTCTGTATTTGACTATTAAACAATATGACATTATACTTTGTGTCGCTTTCTCTAAGTCCGCGCGGGACGCAATGACAGTTCACCTTTCTCATTTGTACATGGCCACCATCAGATGATCTGGTTCATTTTTTTTAATATTTTTCTAAATATACCAACAACAGCTCGCCGTTTTAAATTACTTTTTTTCAAATATTTTATTGGATACATTTAGTTAAATGTACATTAAACTTTTAAATATAATTCTATATTCGAACGAGCAAACTTCGATAAAATTAAAATTGAATAACATATGAAGTGTCATTGCGAGCCGAGCGTTCGTTAAAAATAATTAGGGATCTTTGATATTGTTGAAATTATGTACTATCGATTTATGGCTAAACTAGAAATATGTAATAATATATCATTATATACTTTGTTAAGCTTCTGCGTGCAGTAGATTTACGACATATTTACAATTTATAACGCCATGCTATAGGTACCTATTGTTTTAGATATAATATTCTCAATCTTATAGTAACTTGTTAGCGGAGGATAGGTACTACGTAATTTAAATATATTTAAGAGGTATTACAACCACACAAGACGACTGGCAACTATTATCCGATGCATTATGCCCTGACAGGACGGCGAATGTCATCGGTAAAAAATCGCTTTGAAAATCAGTTACAGATTCGATCAGCGTCAAATTGATCAGTGCATTTAGGCCGATTCTATTTACAACCCTTCAATCAATCTCGGATAAGAAATTACCAAAGAATTGGCGTATGCAAGAGTATAGCCGACTGATCGCTGATATTTGAACGCTGAATGCAATGCATTTGTTTTATTATTGAGTGATAAAGTATCAAGAATATAGTAGACAGAAGGGAATGAAAACAATGTTACAGATTACAAGGTGCGGTTGTGATTCAAGCCACGTACACATATTGGGTGACGCATTGTTGTTTCCAGATCTTCGAATTGACCTTCGCAAATTGCACGTAGGCTTCACGAACCCAATATAAAAACTATGAAACATTTGACTTTTTACGTAGGATATTTTAGAAAAATTGATATTCGCATGTTAGAGAAGCTACTGTCAATATTATAGGGCATAGTAGCCAGTCGTCGTCCACTCAAACCGTGCCTGATGACAAAGATGACAGATAATGAGGTGCAGTGATGCGGATGATGGCGTGATGACGTGCTGGTGACATGAGTGATAAACCCTACTAACTACGCAACAGATACGAGCAATATCGTACTCAGTCCAATACATGAACAGGGGACAATAATATAAATCATGAATGCATATAAAATTGCACTCACCAATTTATATTAACCCCCATTATTTTAGTAAAAGGTAAATGGCAGTTCAATTTAAGAAGGATAATGCAAAAATTTTTACCTATAAAAAGTGTCAAGTCTTCGATAGAATTATTGCCTAACTTCGCAAATCGTATCACTGTCCTCAGTGTATCGCCGTGCCCCTGCCTAATCCGCACCACCTTTATTTAGTTATTTATCACTAAACACTCACTATTACTAAGAACATTTTATCACTTGAAATCACTTTTGCGAGTAATAAGTATCAAATGTATAAAAACCTTATCTAAAATGTTAACTTTAAACAGTTATTGAGTAAATGTGCACATCACTTATACGCTTAGTAAATGTAAAAGCGCTATTTACTTAGAAATAAATAGACATCCATGATAATTATAAGAAAAATCCCTTAAGCTAAACTATTGAAATAGACATGATGTTGAATTTACGAAACAAAGTCCGGTTCAGAACACTTTAAACTGTAGAAACAATATTAGTCTCAATGATTAGAGAGTTTTACGCAAAATTCTAATCTCCAATTCAAAACGTACAATACTTTTTTTGATATGGCACAATTTCCAAATATTTTGTTTATTCCAAATCAATGTTTCACTCCGCTAATCAATGAGTTTTAAATACACATTGAAACAGAAATAAAGTATAACAATTCCACAATATATAATCTTACAATAATTGTAATAGAATATAGACAGGCTAATCATATTATTGGTGACACAGCAATGACTTATACTTAAAATCCTCTACCATAATTATTGTTTAAATTAGGTATGTGAAAATACAATAATTAAATGAAAAATGATATTAAAGACCATAACTTAACATGGCATCTTTAAGTAGAAGTCCCCTTACACGATTAAAGTGCCATTTTGGTGGGAGGAAATAAAAGTTCGCATAAATCTACGAAAATATTGTATAACACTTAAGTTAGGTTTAAAATTTTGCTAAAATAAAACATAACTAATAAACTAAATTGAACTAAACAACACACCACGCAAACGTCCCTATCAGATAGGGTCATCAGTATCACTGAAATATAAGGTAATCAATAATTTAAAAACTCGCCTTTAGATATCCTTCAAAAGGAATAATCAAACTTCCCGATTCAAGATTCAAACGAAAGAAAAAAAAACAAAAAAATGCAATTTCTGGCATCACTAAACCGCTAATTATTATTTTCGATAAAATCAACATCTAACCAACAAAGTGCAGAATAAAATTAAAATAAAATCAATAGTACGATCTAAACCGACACATAAAATTATTTTCAATAATACCAACTTAATTTAACAGAAATTATTCCTAGCGTCTCTTCGACGCGTTAAAAAGTTCAAGAGGATAACATCGTAACACAAAACTGTCAGATAGGCTTCGCGTAGATCCGTCACATTACACGTGAGAAGTCACGACCTCATCCGTATCAGTCGCGCAATTACGCGATCTGATTCAAGTAGTCGATGAAGTCGTTAGAGAAGAGCTGAAGATGCGAGGTTTCCGAGAGGGGTGTGCGGCGAGGAACGCCGCAGCCGCCGAGCGTGGGTCGCTCGATCGGCTTCGGCCTCAAGGAGGCGAGGTATCTCTCGGCTAGGGACTCTCCCATGCTCATCGCCAGCGTCTCCGGGCTCAGGCCGAGCAGCGACAGCGACTCGGTGATGCTCGCGAGGGTAGGGGCGATGTGTTTGGGCGCAGATTCTTCTATAGGCGGTTCTAAGTTTCGCGAAGCCATGCTAGTGTTGACGACGGGACGCAGCGCGGGTGGCGAGGCGCGACGCGGGGGCGACGGCGCCAGGTTCCAAGCGTCGGAAGCAGGGGGGGTGCCGGGAGATGTTCCCGGCACCGCCGTCTGTTATGGCCACTGCTGGAACAGCGGGAATGCCCGTTTCGTGAAGCAGTAGGTGAGCGGCTTCACGAAGTGTGTGTCGAGCACCCGGCAATGCGGGCATGTCACCGGGTGCGAGTAGTCGGAGTAGTTGAGCCGTTGCTGTGGGTGCAGGAGCGGCTTGAAGCAGTTGTTGCACTGTTGACAAACGACCAACTGTTATTTCGAATGCTATATAAAGTTAACTAATTTCGTGTTTAGTGATAAATTAAACAGGTTTAACGAAAATCCAATTGCAGGGGAATAGACAAACATGAAAGTAGAATGAAATATATCTCCTGTCTATTTGAGTTACTAATAAATTCATCATTTTAGACGTTTCAATTGAACGTGTTCCTTCAGTAATATTATGTTACAAACCTTCAACCTCTCCGGGCAACAGGGTGTGGCCATAAAGATGTCGTAAGAGTACATAGTGCCGAGCACCAGAGACGAGCCGTCCCACTTCTGTCCGCAGAAACGGCACCTGATGGTACGTTCAGGATCGCACCGCTCCAGACAACCCATGCACACACATGTCAAGTATTGCGTGCGCCCTTCTACCTTCACCTGAGAACGGTAAGTAAACGTTATTTATGCGCTGTTAAGGTAAACCCTGGAAATATGTCATACATTATTCGAAAAGTACAAATAAAGTAGCTGAACAATCATTAATTTCACCAGAATTTGAAGGAAAAGAGAGAATTTGAAGGCAAATAAAAAGAACTGCTAAGTGACCAAACGTGTTTGGCGGTGGATTGTAGTCTCTAAGGGCGAAATATTTAAGGGGAGTTTAAAAAACGTATGAGTTGAAATGTCCTCCAGCTGAAGGGGAGTGCATGCTAATTCTAACTTCAAACAAACATGCTAGTATCCGTGAGCGTAGCCCGTCTCCTAATTCGCTGAATAAACAACGCCAGTCGAGAAGCTTTCTGTCGTATGAGTTGCTCGACGGATATTTCATGTCATTTGCTTTGTGGGATCTTATTTAAGTTCACGGAGAAACAAACTTTCTCTGCAATTTTTATATTTCATAAAGGCGGAATTGAAGGCGTTTCTATTAGGATTTAACTGCATTAACTAACTTTTTACTTCTATCTCACAAATGTCTAATTCAATTAAGAACGTCATTTAAGTTTCCGAAGTTCGTTAACTCAGTTATATTCAAGAGCTGTGTTTTTCTATTTCAAGATAAAAATGATTTGACTTAAATTACTGGAGCTGATTTAGGAGTAAGTAAAGTTCCATACTTCTCAAAAAAAGGATATTTCAATACATAACACAACTTTACCTCAACAGCACTACTGGTGTGTTGCCGCGGGCTGAGGAAGAATGTGCCATCAACCAGCGGGTAGCGATCAAAGACATGAAGGGTCTCTTTGCAGAGCGCGCAAGATACTCGCGGCTTATGCTGACCAGCCAGCGTGGACAAGATGAACAGCCTCGTATCGTCGTTGCCATGGTTACCCTCGTCCTCAATCTGCAACAATAAAGAAATTATTAGCCTATTAGCTCAGCTCAAGAACAATACACTCTTCAGTTCCAACCCTCGCTAACACAGACGTTATTGTAAAACAAAGCTGGTAATTTCAATATTTCATATCCCCACATTTACATATTAAGATTAATGCATCCACCCACGACATACACCGCAGCAACTCTCCCTTAGCAATAACGCAAGTAAATGACTGCATAAAGTTGAATAATGAAAGGCTGAAAGGCAATTACGCTGAATTCGGAGTCGAAGTCAAACAAAGGCTCGCGAGCGCCGCAGAGATCGATTGTGAAGCACAATTCGTTCACGTACGAGCAATTTGTGAGAGCGAATAATAATGAAAGTTTAACGAGTTGCTGTTGCAGCGTAGGCACAACCGTACGCCTTAATTAAACATAATATTACCAACTGTCAAAGCGTAATACGCCCATTTCCATATTCTACTCACTGTATCGGTAATAAAGCATTGTTCTTAATTTGGAATTAGCGTACTGTGTCTGGTGTTACTCAGCGGGAATCGTTTAATTATGATGTAAAATTATTGTGCACTCGATTGGCTACGTGGCGCGTAACACATGAAATAGAATGCGAGACGCATAAGTAAGGAACTCTTGCATACCAGTGTGCATTTATTGATGCTAAGCATTCCTATCTATTATTAGAGTGACGTCGTGACACCAGGAACACATAAAACGTACCCGGCGAGAGCGTTGACCTACGCAAACACACTCAGTATGATTTGCAGTATAGTGCAGTGCAGTTTGCCAAGAGACGAGCGGGCGGGGGCGGGCCATCCGGCATAGCAAACACCGCTGCGATATCTTGCTACCCGGCTCCAACGCGAGCGTCATCTATTCCGGTCGTGTCGAACATTTCATTATTTAACTCTATCATAACATTCGGGGCGAATGTTAATACGCCTTTCCATTTGTACATTGCAATCGTCCGACTCCTGTCGTCGATTTTGAGAGTGATAAATAACTGGCCGCGAGAACCGTCTGCTCGGGACTCGTGTGATTGATTCAACCCGACGACGACCAGCTGCTATCCCGCGCCAACACGCGCGGTTCACACATAGGTGTACATTATGATTGATAACGCTGAATCGTAAGAACACTTTGGTGAATGCCCCGGGGTAAGCGCGCGACGCGGTGCGCGCTCACAGCTAATGAAATGTCTATGAATTACTGAGTTAATTAAAACGGCGCTAGGGTTGTCGCCTCAGGACTAATGAGTGACAATTAAATTGTTAAGTGTCGCGCTCACGACAGTTTAGTGAGGTTGCAGGTCGACGGGCGACGAACCCGGCCTGAAGCCGATGGAGCGTTGCAAACTTGCACATTTTACTTTTGTACTGCAAGATTGATGAGCACTCCAACACAGACGATTTATTTACTCAATCCGATCACGCTTTGTCTCGCAATCGTCGCCTTTTACAGTTGTCTGCGATGACTTGGCGAGGCAGTAAACCAACGCATAAAACTTTCTGACGACTTTAGGTAAGTGCCACGGAGTCGAGTAGGTAGCTGTTACGTCCGGAGATGTAAGAATAAGGCGAAAGCGATTCGGTCTGGCCTGAAGTCAGTTAACACAAGCATACTGGGCTATTTGACTGGAGCAGACGATCGTAGCCTCCTCTAATTACGTCGACTGAATTTACATAGAACGGAGAAACTTGGCAGCCGGTAAACTTACTTGGCGGTTTGAATGGTGTCGAAACGTTCCCGGCGCCGCATCCACAAATGTACTTCCCGAATGTTTAGATTCGAGTGGTCTTTAAAAGTTAAATCATTTCTGTTCAAACACAGAATTAAACAGTACCTGAATAACGCGTAAAGTAAAGATTCATCGCACAAATTTAATCGCGGTTCTGTTCGTCTGTTTCGATGTTCAAACAACAAGAGTGAGAAGAGCTCGTTTCGAGGAGGAGACGAGAGGCGTGGAGAGCGCTCGAAGCGTCGTTAGTACTCGACTTCCCGCAGAACGAATGTACACACATTAAAACTTTCCGAATTGAAGGTGACGTAATAATTAAAGAGCCGCATGGGGTGCCAGCCAACCCCACTGATGAAATGCGCTTTTACCGTATCCCCAACGGAAAACATAAAACAAAGCCAAACAGTTTTAACACCTATAAGTTTGAGCGCAGGTGTTATTATCTGATCATTACGTGGATGATGTTTTCTTCTCTGTTTAAAGTCAAAGAGCAGATTGCGTCTCCGGTCTTCATTTATATTTTCTCTTAATAAACAGCAAAGTTATTCAAGTTACATTGTCAACATCGTATCCCATTGTTCTTAGTATCTTTACACACAGTAAAATGTAAACGAGGTTTTATAATAATACGGCAGACATCCGACCTAAAGGTTGAATAACGACAATAAATCTGGATTGTTCCCAGCGGTGGCTTATTTTTAATTAGCCAAATGAAACTTTTCCTATTATATTTTGCCGTCGTCGGCACTCGACATAGCTAACTGTACTAAGTACAGATATAAATTAAATACAAAGAGCGAAACGCTGAGTCGAAGTGGAGAGAGCGCTGAAAGGCCGAGGAAAAATGTGAAACCTCGCCGCAAATCCAATTAGCCGCAACAAGATATCCAATAGTATGGTTCTGATGCCGATACAATTATTAAATTGAATATTTAAACAGCTCCATTAGTTGAAAAATAATAGCTTTCTGGACAGACCAGACAGACGTGGAAACTGGAAATGTTTTAGGGTCTGATGAGACGTCGGCGGCGGAGGAGCAATTTTTCAACAGTGCCATCTCAAACAATAAGTCTGGAGTGGATGGTATTTGCGGTGCTCGATACATTTATCTTGACGGCTGCGTTACGTTCCGCCTCGTGTTTGCCATTGTCTGAGAGCTTCACGTTAATACTTTGCTCTTTGTATCTGAAAATGCATTCTCCGATAATGCAATAGAATGGTTCCCCAACGATTTCCCTACAACAAAATTTATGAAATTCTTAGCAATATTATATAGGTACAAGCCGCTCCACAGTTTCTCGTAAACGTTATAATAGTGCGCGTAATGAATCTGATCTAAGGTAGAGATATATTGCTAATCCCGGAGCAACACAGATTACTTACAACTTTCTAAAGAAAATTATGGGTTTATATCATCAGGGCCGTTATTATCTACTGCAACTTGTCTGCTCATCAGTATTCGACTGTCAAAGGACTCGGCGGTTTATGTAAATCTCTGAGCATTTATTACGCTTGCAACTCTGTAAATATCGATACCCGAGCGACTCCGGGGAATTTATGAAGCGAACAATTACAAAGACGAACGAGAATAGGCCGCTATTTTGCGCACAGTTATTTGTGATATTTAACCTACATGTATGTGTGAATATTTCGCAAAAATTCAACGTCTCTTGTGAGAGATATTTTCTTCGCGTGAATTAGTCGCGCGTCCCCACATTCCATATAACGCGGCAATGCTCGCGAGACGCGAATTCCTCGATGTTGTGAAAATTTATAAACACATTATAATTCTGAAGGCGAAGTATCAAGAATTCTCGTGTGTACTTTGAAATGAGACCTTCAACTTAAAACCTATTCGAGGTGAAGTAAGCAACAAAGTCATGTCGTTATTATTTTATTGCGCAGCGTCTCGGGAGGATATGAAGTGTAGGAGTGGAGCGTCGCGTCACAACGAAAGTAAACTAAAAATTTAGATTCAAATGGGTGTTAAAAATGCTTCGATGCAAACCGAGTGGGTGTGCGGGCTGTGATGCGATTTTGATGAGGTTCCCTGTCTCGCACCGGTCCGAGTCTGAACGGTGACATTTTTATTAAAATGTTTTCTGACAATAAAACGACGTGTCTCGATGAACGAGATGTCGTAAATTCGTCGAATGTAATTGATTGCAGGGTTCTGTTGGACATGTTTCAATGCAACAATTGAAATGAAAAAAAAAAAAGAAAACTTGTAGTACTCGCATTTCTAAAAGAATTGGAACGAGTGTGCCGATGTTTGAGTTGTGTTTTCCCGCAGACGAGACGGTCTGTGAGCTCGGTACATGGAAAACTACTTTATCCTAACTTCGTTTTATCGTTAGCTGTATTGTTATGTCAGTTAGTGCCCATTCTGCTAACGTGTCATTAGTGCCGCGTAGATAATGCGGTGCCACATGTTTTATGGTCAGTCATTTTCTGTAGAAATCTTTGGAATTTTTACTATTACGCGATCGTTTGTTCGTTTTCACGATAGTATAACATTATTTATTATTATATAAATAATACCTACAAGCATCTCTTATATAACTTCTATGGCCAAATATTTTTATTTACTTATGCAATAATTAGATAGAAACTGTGCATGTTTTTTTTTCAATTGTTGCACTACAATGCCTACAATCTTACCTGTTATTTACGTAAAATGTGAGGTAACATAGACTTTACAACTATGTCCATCCATTAGCATACCGTAAATTTAATTAATAGAAACATACTAAAATCATTCATACATCAAGCGAATAATATATTAACAAAAATATAACAAAAAGTTTCAACGTAGATGTATACAATATTCTAATTACATGCGCCAATACTGCTATTCACATAAGATTGGGTGAATTGTTTGTATTATTTAATTTCCTTGCTCTTTGATCTTTGTATATATATTAGCTATTTGACTAAACCATTTCATTATTTGATTTGATATCCTCAATCAAATATGAAATGATAAAGATACCGAACACACTTTTTGTCGATCTGACACACGTCACGTATGACAATTATTTAAATTTAAAAAAAAAAAGTGTTATTAGGCAATTAGGCACAACCAAGAATCCTTATCTATACTAATATTATAAAGAGGAAAGATTTGATTGTTTGTTTGTTTGTTGGTTTGCATTGAATAGGCTCCGAAAGTACTGAACCGATTTGAAAAATTCTTTCACTGTTGGGAAGCTACACTATCCCCGAGTGACATAGGCTATATTATATTTTCAAAAAAATTAGGGATCCTTACTAAAACTCCAATAATGTAACCCAAGGTGTAAAAAAATTACCTAAAATATTCATTACATCGCGTGCGCTGCGAAAACTATTGATGATAGAATAAAATAATGTACTACGACTTTGCAGAACACATAATTATTTACAAAAAGTGTCGCAATACCATATGTCTAACTATTATAGTTATGCCAAAAAAAGTGTTTTTCTATTTTAAAAATTTAATTGAAATGGCGCCGCTAGAAATGGCTCTGTATTTGTATCTTGGTATTAATCCTTATCAAAATAAATTACTTCATATTCAAGACTGCTTCAATACCTTTATATAACTTTTTGAATTATTCAATTTGGACATTCCATTCAAAAGATATCACGAGTTCAAAAATATCAGTATTAGCAGAAAAATCACGTCACGGGTACGGGCCGTACGGGAGGAAGTCAATCTCTTTGCGTGTGGCTCAGTGTTTGTAAAAAATGGCTTGACGGTAGGGTAGGGTAGGGTAGGGTAGGGTAGGTTAGGGTAGGGTAGGGTAGGGTAGGGTAGGGAAGGGGGAAGGGTAGGGTAGGGAAGGGTAGAGTAGGGCTGGGCAGGGCAGGGCAGGGCAGTTTAGGGCAGGGCAGGGCAAGGTAGGGTAGGGTCGCACCACGCGAACGAAGTCGCGCCGGGCAGCTAGTTCTAATATATAAGATTTTTGGGCACAGCCTTTATTGACAAGCAAAAGAATCGGGCAATGCCTTGGTGTCAATTGCGACCCGCAAAAAGTTTCACTTTTATGCTTTTTTTTAAACTTAATGGTTCAAAGACTAAGCTTATGACAAATAGCGCGAAACGTAGGATTGGAATGGGGGGTGTGGTGATTGAAGATGTTCATGAGTTCATCTACTTAGGTCAAATAGTCTCATTCCAGGTAAGGCAAGATAAAGAAGTCACACGACGCACAGACAATGCCTGGAAGAGCTATTGGTCTAGTCTGGTTCTTACCTACGGCGCTCAAACTTGGTCCTTGACAGAACAGCAGTGGGACAGTATAGGCTAAATTATAAGATAATGGTTGTGCTGATGCTGATAGTATCCATGTAACATTTGTTACATATATGAAATTATGTATGGTAGATTGACGCACCAAGCTCATTCTCATGTGCAAATATCACTCGTAAACATTTGCTTTACTCGTTTGCTCTCAAGTACTCCCAACATTTGTTTAGCACGAAATTCACTAATACATATACCTACCTAGTATTATTCTTTATTGACAAGTGCATTTTATTTACTCTCCTTTATATAATCACCTTGAGAGATAAGCCTGGCCTCGTTTTGTGGACAATAAGTCGTGATAAAGATACAGTTTTTTCTTTAGCCTACCTACTACAGTTTTATTTATAGGATAAGTATTATTTCAGTCTAACTAGAAAATGGACCTTGTCTAATACCACTTGATAGTCAGCTCCATTCTAATATATAGTATGATTATGAGTTTAAAATAATATATTAGTGTATTTTATAAAATTCTGTAAAAAGATATTAACAAAAACGTATGAGGTTAGAGAAACATTGTAATATTAATTTATCGGGTCTATTCGCGCACAGATTATTATCAAAATTTAATTTTGACTAATTAGAGAAACATGCTGAAGTCCAAAAATAATGCCGATAAAGTCTTGAATTTGTTTACATAAACGTTTGTTTGTCTGTTGCACTGATAAAAATAATCCGAACCCAATAAGTCTTGGCCGTATCGCTTGTTATGCGTGTGATAAGAGAGTACAATATATGAAAATAAATAATTTTAATAAATACTCTAAGCGCTTCAAATATGTTTCAAATGGAAAGGAATCGTTATTGAAGTACAACTTAGGCAATTATGTTACGGATGTAAGATCAAAAATATCCAGTCTAAAATAAACATACGTTTAGGCATCTTTATTAGAAGTAGAATTTAATTTATGCATGCACACCAAGAGAAACATGTACGTACAATAAACATGCAATAAATAAGTAGCTGTATCTCTCTATCCTAAAATTATGCAAACGGCTAAAATACTATCAGTAGGTATCTTGAAAAGTGCCTAATGAAGTCACCAGCAAGTCACGATACGTATAAGAAATCCACGGTGTAAAAAACCGCTGATAAGCGTATTCGTTTCACCATAAAGAAATGTTTACACTTACGTACGTAGCGTAACGCTGTGTAGTGGCGATTTATTCAGCCAGCGTGGTTGGCCACGTGCGCGGGCGCCGGTACAGCTGAGTCAATAGTCGCATGTGTGGAAAAAATCTATGGCTCTATTATGTCTATGCTTTTGTATTGGTAGACAACTTAAGTTAGCACTTTTTATTATACGTATTTTTTATATACTAGTCCGTGGCTGAACGTTTCATGTCTTAGGAAGTCAGAATGTGCTCAGAAACCTGTCATGTATGATTTTTATTTATTGATATATATTTTTTTTTTAGTATCTCTTCAATAGTATCATTCCTTTGACTGTTTGGAGATCCGCGCGGGCGAGGAAAATAAGACGATTTCTTTAACCAAGGGGTTTAAATGTCATTTTTCTGCAATGCTCACTATGAGGGACCATCTGTCAAGGACGACATACCCTCTTCATCATAGATTTTAGTGCGTATCGTGGTTCTACGAAGTAAGTCTTTCAAAAGTACCTTGTTTCGATATAATACTAACACTTCTCAAAGTGTCTGTGACCAAACGCAAGCTCATTTCAATTAACATTTCGATTGTCGATATGGCCATTTCTCGATAAAACTCCCGTAAATGATTGCCCTACAATTCTTGCCAGCGATTAGTTTATTTTCAATGCGTTTCTTGAACTCTTAGAAATTACTATGCACAATTTCACATAGCAGTTACACAAGTCATTATTTTCCTTTAAGAAACAAGCTTGCACTCGGCTTTGATAAGATAAGGCATACAACTAGTATTATCGTGCGTATTTGCTTATTCATTAATTCTCAAAAGTTTATTTATATATTCTTTTCTCAGAACCATTATATTGATAGAAACTACGTATCAAGGCTTAATAAGAATCTTTATAACGAAATTAACCTGACTCATAAACCATAATACACGACATTTACGTCTAAATAACTATCAAATGAAGCTATTTACACTTTCGCGTTAAACAGGCTAGCCACTTAAACAATGAGCATAGAAAATCTAACAATAACATTGGCTATTCTCATAAAGTGTGCTTTATAACGTACATAAATCTATCTAGATAAGTATTCCCATTTGTTGTATGAATAATTGTAATGAATAGGTCTGGAGTTAGCATTCCGTAGGTCTAGATTAGCGTCAATGAACGAATTGAAGGCCTTTGCTTGTTTATTATTACTTACCTTGCGGTTAGGAATAGGGCTGTACTTCTGTACACTTAACTATATCGCAATTAGATGAATAAAAGATTCACAATAGAAACGTCTTATTAGACTCTGACAACCACAATTTACTATACTGGGCGGTCATAAGACTTTTACCGTGGGACCAACTCTGAAATCCGAACATTTTATTCAGGTAATTTTTTTAAGGTTGGATTTTATACCGCGTTTCCAGAATAAGTTGAATAGAAGAGCGAAAGAGATGAAAAGATTTTGAAAGATAATATTATGAGTAAGAAAGAAGTGAATACTGATATGAGGATAGAATAGAAAAAGCGTAGATGTAGAAGTGTTCAGCATGACTGACAACGGTCGAAAAGATGAAGAAGTAAATCAAAGTATCGAGAAATCTTGCAGAACCACTATCCCGCCTGAAAAAGCAGTCTACTTCGATTACTTATAAGGGATACGATAAATTGACCCTTGTTCTAATTAAGGATGAATAAAATAACACACCGAAACCGATAAATGAGGTTCTGGGTACAGTACGAGAGAATAAAAACAAAACTGCGATTACGCTATCAGGCCGGAGATACGAGTATAAACCAACCATTTGCCATGCACTGATAACCCTGCACTTAGACCATTGTCACCTCAGAGCCATCGTTATCTGTTTTGCAAAGTTGCCAACAACAGCCTTGTAAACCTTATCACTGCAACGAGAATAAGAGTGACAATTAATGTTGATAAAGTGAAAATTAATAAATAACTCAAACGAAATTGCAACAGATATGATTTGAGTCGTTAATATGAGTTAGTGTAACGATACACTGGCTATTTACTGTGTACACGATTGCTGACACATGTTATTGCGGTATTAACTGCGATGCACATAAAAATATGATATAAGATACCTACATACGATGTAAGGTAGTATTTTTACGGTTGTAGGACTTGTAGGATACGCGATGATTTGTAAGTAAAAGATTAGTACTGATTACAAAAATCTTGTAGGGACAGATAAGCAGAGACAGGTCCAAATGCGACAAAATAAGGGATTTGTATGTGAAAAATAAAAACTAGTCTTGATCATGAAAATCATGATCATTCTATAATGTTCCACTGCTGAGCACAGGCCTACTTTCACAAATCAGGGTGAAAGGGAATGGGCAGATACTCCACCACGCGTGCCCACTGTGGATCGGTGGAGGTAGACTAGTGGTCAACCTACTTTTGGAGTTTTCAAGCCGCCTAGAAGGCCTCCAATCACAATTAAGTGATAACCAACGGGACCAACGGCTTTACGTGCCTTCCGAAGCACGGAAACGCTCGATTTGAAATACCACTAGGCGGTCACCCATCCAGGTACCGACCACGACGTGCTAGCTTAACTTGCCGATCGATTAAGAACAACTAGTTAAGTTAATTATTTCTATGCACGTCACAATTGCTCGAGGTATTAGTCACAAGTTAATTATTTTAATTAAAATGTAAAAATCACATCAAAGTATACAAGGGAGACGATGGGCTCTTCTTACTCGTTTTTTTAGCTCACGTCGTCGTCAACATTGTGTATGCGTCGGGTTCTCTCTCGGTGTAAGTGTGTAAAAGGGTTGTGATAATATCTCTTTTGCACGCATCGGAGGTCTGTTTAGCGTAGCGAATATAAGTCTATAGTTTAAATAGAACGAAAGTTTAATGCAGTGCGATTTATTTTCTAGCTTTGTTTTACATGGAATTACCTTGACCACAGCAAGGTTATTGATTATGTATGATTTGTAAATTCTTATTACATTTTGGCAACAATATATTATATTTTGAAATGAAAAACTTTAAAAGAAAAGCAAAAATATGTAAAAAGAAGTCTAGTGCTGCGAGTCTACCGAAGTGAATACAAACTTACCTGATAGATTTATTTTTCTTTTGTCTATAAGGCTACGGTAACCGCTTACCATCAGACGGGCCGTATGTTTGTTGGCTACCTTAGCAAAATTGGCTGCAAAATTAGCTTCGCCGAAGCAAAATTCTTCAGATGTACAGTCACGGAATGAACATCGGAACCTTAGAGTCGGTTTTCGTTTGAACCAGATTGAAAGAACAACAAGGTTTTAGTTCATCAAAACATGTTGAACGAATCAAGTTGAAAACTGATGAACCTTTTCATTCCAGCACTATAACACTACCCACTTACTCGGTCAAACTGTAATTAGGTCGCACGCAATAATATCTCCTTTTAGCCAGTAACCAAGATAATATCTCATTTTGCAGCTATTAATTACAAAACACCTGTAATTTAGATCAAGATTGATGATTGCAGCTTTAAGGATAATAAATTTCAAGTCCTTGTACTCACAATGACTAACTCGCCCCCTCGATTCGCCTACAAAATAGCCACTTATACAGCTTTAGTCGATAAAATGCCTTAACAATATAGAAAAAGTTGTAGTTGTAACAACCTACTTAAAGAAATATCTAGGAAAATACTTTTAAAACGCCTATGAAAATAAATAGAATGACTCAATAGAATGAGTCGTAGTTGGTTAGGTACTGAATGCACACATATGCATTTAAAGTAAACATGCGTAAGGGTGCGGCTTGAATGACAACTGATTAGCTGTTTCGTGATGTTTACTCCTTTTATAGAACAGTGATTCATTACTTTTCAAACATATGCTACCAGCTGGCTACTACCTAACCGTATGAATTAAATCTATTAGGTATTTAATGTAAATAAGTTTAATTACAATAAAATAATCAAATTTAAATTTATGTTATTTTTATACAGGTTTGATACGACGATAAATTAAACCACGTTCATGAGAACTTTACGTGGTTTCATATACACACTGTATACAACCGTATCATGTTTGCAATGTATGCAAAAGTTAAATATATTTACAAAAACAAAACACACAATCCTTTCGCTTATACTAGTAGTCGTATTATAATAATGAAAGATGATATTGCAATAGGCATGCATGATGCTTACAAAAAGTAATGTTTGGTCAGATAATGGCGTTACTCAACCCGCTAATACAACTACAGTAACCGCACCCTAGCTTCACGTACCGCGACGCATGCGATAAACATAGCCGCGGCCCATATCGCGGTCGCAGAGGATAACGCCCGCCTCCAAGGCGAACACAGAACAACAACAACAAAATGTTCTACTACGCACGAATAGCACGAACCTTACATAACATCAACTATGTTGTTCTAGGCTGCACTATTAATAGCTATAGATTATATAACGTGTATGTTTCATTGCGAACTAGGTATATGGTGAACCCACTTGAACCTCACGTGTAGGTACTAACTATGTGATAAGTACTTTTGTTGAGTACGCGTATGTTGTCAACTGCCTCTTCAAGGATAAGATAGCTCATTGGTAGTGACGTCGGGTGCGGAGACGAAGGTCCCGGGTTCGAATCCTACTATGAGCTATCGGTGAAGGAAAACATTGTGTGGAAACGATAGCACCTGGCTGGCTACCACCCTCAAGGTGAAAATATATCGTCAAGCACCTATCGATGTGTTCCGACAGCTGCAATTGACAGCCAGTTCCTCTAGGCTTTGTGAGCTAGCACCTTATCACTTACCATGGTGAGATGCGGTCAACACAGGCCCCCTATACACAGTATAAAAAAAACAACATAATACTCGTGATTCTTTTGCCGTGAAATGAAAGGAAGTTTAATAACGAAATCCTATTAGTTATATACGTGAGTCGAGATATCTCTTGGATAAATTATTTATTTTCTGTGATAAATGTTAGTTAGACACGGTTGCTTTAAATTAAATTCCACATCATGACCAAATGTCCTGTGTATCTTTAAAACTGATCATCATTAATTAGATACATGCAACATAAGCATATCGAGTCTTTAATCTGCCTTTTCTCATTTGGTAATAGTTGCCATGTATTTTACACTTTTAAGCAGTAATGGGCTCATTTAAATGGACAAGCACAAGTAATTTTACGTAAGCGTTGCATTAAGACCAAAACGGGCGCTTGAGTCCATTTCGAGTTCCACACTTTAATCCAGCCATTCAAATGTGTTCCACTTAACACACACATCCGGCGACCTTAATATAGTTAAATAATATAATCAATGCTACTAAAACTAGGCTACATTTATGCATGAAAGGCAAAGCCCTGTTCATAATCTCGCTCGTTGTACCATTATAAAATCGAGTGTTATATAACCTAGTTATAGGAGTCATCAAAAGATTTCAAGATAAAAACTTGAATAGGAATACATTTGAAGTATTGCAAGCGGTGTAGATAATGTTTCGTTTGTTTGTATAGGTATTCAATCATAGATATAATAATCTGTAACAATGTTATCAGGCATTGCCCACGGATAGATTGCATTGCATCAAGAAAGCGTCGGTTCGACGTCAGACCACACAGACAATAAATTAAATAATGCTACAATAAAATTTTATACAAACATTGCGATATATAGAGCAACAGATAAGAATGGAATCCTTGAAAACAATTGTAAATTAATCTCCTAAGAGAATAAAAACACGAAGATTGAGTATGGCATTTAAGAGATAAAACTGAAATAATAAAGAATTTTATCACAAAATAAGTCAATAAAAGCGGTAAACCCTTTGATTTTAGATTCTTGATGAAATTTATCATATAAGTAGAGATTAAAACTGGATCAGCACCATAAAAGACGACCTTAACGATGTTATTTACATTTATCCTGATCACATTCATCCCAAATACGTTTAAGAGCAGTTAGCCTTCGAATTAGAGAGTATTTGCATTCCGTTCCCATAATAATGAATCCATTATTACATTGATATGCAAATGAATGCAACAAATTGTGTTCTAAAGGATTTAGGATCCAGTTTACGGTAATATAGTTTTCGATCTAAGTTTGTGGTGTATATCTTTTACAACGATTTGAGATTAAACTATTATGTTCGGCTTTGAGAATTAAACGAATTTAGGCACCATTAATTAAAATGTTGTATTCATATCTACTTAATTGAAATTGTATAACATATATTCTGTCCGCTACTATCTTATTATAAATTTTATAAGTGGTACTCCCAAGAACTTTATCAATTATCCAATCACGATAACATTCTATTTGTATCGATGCTCTTCATTGTAATGTAATATTACCTCATCATAAACTTCATAAACATAAATATAATACACGAGGTACATAATAACATGAGACACAGACAACAATCGCGTACTAACTATGAGTCAACCCAAGCCAGAAATGGAAGGAATCGAAAGAGGATGTCGTACAGGAACGGACGCAGTAAAATACGATAATGATGATATAAAGCCGAGAATCGGATTTGCACAGATTAATGTAAACAATTAATTTAATGTAGGCATGGTAGTGAACCTTAGGGCTGGATGATGTATATCTCCGTTCACGGCGATGCTCGACGCTCTTAATCCCAAGTATTAACCGGAGGCACCGACCCAACACGATTTATCGTCCCGAGGCACGACTAGGCGGGGCCAAATAACAAGTTACATTGTTATTCCACCATTTTACGACTTGCACCATTTTTCTACTAGTCTAGGTATATGGAATACTGAAATGAACTGTGAAGAATATGACCATAAATATCAGCGTTTATGTACAAGAAACAGCGTCAATACTAATGCTAAAGTTAGGGGTTAACGGTAGAGCGTCAAAGTTATCCTAGTTAAGAATTGAAGAGGTTGGGAAGAGCACTTGAAACGTTTAACAGTCAGTTCCCGTTTTATCCACGGCCGCCGACTCCTCGGGGATGTTGAAGGATTTGGCGCATTTACAGACGAAAAAAAAAACGAGGAAAACGAACTAAAACTGAGGACTCCGTTTGCTCTAAAAGAAAAGCGAAGATTTCCGCCGGCGATTTCAGCGCAGATAGCGTCGTCTCATACTGTATTTATTTGTCTTACAAGCTCTCGAACGAAGTAACTACGTAGTTCAAACTTCAAAGGATCCCAGCAAGTAATCCACTTCTTTAAGGCACATTCTCACATTTTATCGAATAAATACTAATCGATGATCGATACGTCGAGTGCAGGGCAGAATTTAATAATGGATAAGGATAAGGTCTATGACCTATAAGTAATTCATAGAATGGGCGAGTGAACGTGAGGTGCGGTGCGCAGCCCGATATGGCAGGTGCGTTATGTAAGCAGACTGCACTGCAGGCGCACGTTCGTGATACCAAAATGCCACAGCTATTCCTATGCTGGCCGACAAGCAGCGAGGTTGTGCCAAGGCCCCGGCAACAATTGAAAGTTGATGTCCAATAACCTTTCGAAACAAAGCTGGAGTAATAGAAACGAAATAATCATCGATAGAAATCAAATCAGGTAAAGTAAAGGTCCGAAAGGGTGAATATTGCACCACATTCATAACAGGTGCTGTCTGATTTGTCTGAACTCTCTCGTTAACTATTCGGAGCCAGACAAATTTATAATGATATAGCCCATTACCTCTCACAGGCTCCTCATAACGATAGCCGTAGATATAGTCGTTACCGTCTCGACCCCGAAAGACTTTAAAAGCGGACAATTTAAAACATAAATTAGATAGTGCAGTGTCTAAATACAGGAGGACACCGGGAGGCAGCCGACTACCGGGTGGTTAGGGACGATGAATAACGAAGTGAAAAGGATGGTGTATCGGCGATAGCTCGACCACGAGTGAGACAAATGATCGGGCACGGACGTACGGGTGCAGCAGCCAGCAAGCAGTGTGCACACAGACATCGATCGATTAGCGGGCTCACCCGCCGCGGAGCCGCCCGCTGCGCCACAACCAATCTATCGACCTTTACGCTCCTATTTTAAATTTATAACTGCCCAATTGTTACAATCATAATTGGTTATCAAATGAGCATTAATTATTCTGTCGACATTCATGTTTTCAGTTCGTTAATATTCCATTGTATGATCTCTAGAGTTTATTGAAAACACAATATTTCGGTACTACAAGAGAACAACACAGAAACAAGTTATTATTATCGAAATCTCAGGTGGCGAATCATCTAAACTTCAGCTCACGTCGTCGCCGACCGGTGATCACTTATTTAACTCGGAGGTGCCGTGATTCCATAGAATCGCGTCGGAGCAGACACCGCGCGCATTTTTTATTTATGAAATTTTCTATTGGAACAGCTGGGGTAATGGAATAATTTCGATAGAACTGATCAGTATTCAGCAAAAACATCTCGGTGTGTCTTCAGCTTTCGCCGCCTTGATCGGCTTTGCCATTCGCCCTACAGATTAGAGCTTGATTGAATTTGAAATTATTGACGGCTACAGACAAATCGATATACCTCAAGAAATTTATTTTGTGTAGACAATAAATAGGTAGTTATAGCTTCATTAATAATGTAATTTTAGTCATTTATTTTTCTCTTAGCTTTGAAGGTAGAACCTAAGGAACTCTCAAAGAGTTCTCTCAACTCTCTGGCTGTGACTGAAAAGATTTCTAGAATTCGATACAGTTCACTGAAGAACAATAGTGTTTGAAGATGTCGATTAATAATTCGTGTTTCCAAAACATTTATTCAATTATTTCCAATGAATTTTATTATCGATGAGATATGCTTTCGAAGAAATGAAAAAAGAAATAGCAGTCATTAGTAGTTTATCGAAAAAGAAAGTTTATCAGTAGCTAATGACTACATAAGTGTTGCTCAGCGAGTAATATACCTTGCACAGGAAACTGGTAAGTGGTAGAACTTGTCATAGGCTCGGGAAATGCGTGAACATATTATGTGGAATGATAAGAAAATACATTTCCAACCTGGTCTCAGGTTGTACCTGTCTAGGTACAAGCAACTAAGTGACAATTTGAAAATGTCTACCTTGTTATTATGGATGATAATTATTAGATATTCAACCTAACTAGCGTGATTTCGTTGCAGACATTACAAGTGGCAATTTCAAAATCAACACTGAAATAAACAACTATTTATAAAATAGATACGGGATCGTCAAACCAGGAGTTATATTTGCTTGGCTTCATTCATTTCAATTATGTAAGTCCTTTCAGCTCTGTAAGCTTTTATGGGTTTTTTTACTCTTTAACCTTGATACGCAAAACGTAAAAATGTTTATGCATGAACCAAGCAATAAAGTGACGGAAAACAATAGTGTACGTGATAAAATAAAATACTGCCTCACTGATAAGAGTGGCTAACGGGAAGTTTTTAACCTTATCCAAGTAATTGTTCACACGTTCGCTGTTTATCTATAAAATATAAAAGCCATTTTGTTAAAGTGCACATGTTTCCTTTATAAAATAAACACAGACATTCTTGCAAGTATTATTTACACGACTGAAATCTGCAATTGTGCAAACTTTACTGTCTCGACTTCTAGCTTCAGGAATTCATTTTGCGTGCGAATATAGGATCTCGGAGCCGTCACTGAGAGAACAAAGCTTCGGCTAACTCAACAATGTGTTTAGTTTCGAGATTAGAGCAATCCCGCCCGACACCTAAACACGGATTTTAGATAACATTCAAACTCCGACCGCACTGAATATAAATGAGATTTTGGAACGCCACAGAGCCCGTCTTAGGGCTCTCGTGCATAATTACTAGACGTTACATACAAACGTTCATCCACATTTGGACAACGATGAGTATCTTAAATGAAGTCTTAAAATCAAATTAGGTACGGTAATCACCTGCAAGAGGTTTATGACGTGTTTTGATCAAATGTTTTTTTTTTTATTAAATTAGCCATTACAGAAATATTCAGCAAAATATATCACGTCGTCGATTGCAGCGACGCAGCCTAACAGGATCTGAGTGGGATTGCGTGAGGGGCCGGCATCGCGGCTGTCCCGGGACGCGCCCTCACTTCTCAGCTGTTTGCGTCTATTACGATTTCAATGTCAAGAACGATCAATACCGGCCGGGGATGTAAAATTTCGGCTGCCTTCGGCCCGTTCCGGGAGCTACGAACGGCGGGAGCCGCGGGCATACTAACCTACCGTAATACGCTGGGGTGCGTGCTCTAGACGATCAATAGCCACCGAGTAAGGCTCGGCTTGTTTTATAAATAGTCTTGAACTTCACCTCGGCCGCCGCCTCAGAAATTCGTGGGCGAAAGTGTGGAGATATCTTTAGTTGCGTCACGATCGCGTTCGTTGTAATTGTAAACATCATAATAGGTATCCAAGCCTCATTACAAAAAGTGTTCTCTTTGTCTGAACGAAATGAATAATCTCAACAGCGTTGATAAGCCGCCGAAGCCGTACAATGCGAGGCATCTCATTATTCAAATTAGATGCACAAACCCCGACGGAGAAAGTTTGAATATCTCAATATAACGTGACAATCGGCAGCTGATGTGAATATTTCACTAAGTTTCCATGTAAATCGCCCTTCGAGCGGGTACGTTGGCGTGAATGGCGTGAGGAAACCGCTGGAAAAATGTCAGGGAGCTGTTCGAATTGGAAAAACAACTGCGGTGAATATCTCCACATAGACCACTGTAAAGGCACTCGAGAAGCCAATATTGCAGCGCTTTATACCTCATCAGCATGCATACAGACTAAATTGAAAGTCGAAATATTAAGATTTTAAAATTGGAATCCCCACAGCTAAAAACGGTGCGCTCGCAAAATAAAGGAATTAATTAGAGGAGTACAAAACCGATGAGGTGGAGTGAAATCAAGCTCGAGCGCTATTACATTGAGTAAAGGGAGTAAAAGCGGCAATATTAAAGGACGAAAACGAGCGGTTCATTACTGGGAATGTTGGCAATAACAATACGACTAATGGTCCTCTCGCGATCGTCTCAATCCCCGTTTCAACTCAAAAATTTCCTTTAGCAACTAACAAATCCCAGGCGATTACTTGTTTCAGTGTACGTGTATTAAAACCGTCTATTAAAATAGTATTTGCATAATTCATACAATTTTGAAGTGGATATAATGGAATCGCATCAATTATGTGGCATTGTTGAGTAATATTGGATGTTAAATACCTGTTTGTGTGTACGTAAGTATGTTAATTATCGAGAACGAACAATTATGGCACTACAATGTTTGTTTAATCGATGACTAGTGACTGAGTTAGGTACAGCATTTTACTTATTTAGTATATAAGTGGAATGCTCGTATCATAAGCCGAGCGACGTATGGGTAGGTCACGTACACTTTGTTATTTTGTTATTTCCCATTCAACATTGTTTTTCTTTATAAATAAATTATTTGAGTACAAAGTTGGTTATGAATGGATTTCTTAGAAGTGATGCTTTAATATTATGGGCATTGGGCACAAGGTTAGTTTTATCTATTCATTTAACATAAATGGAGTAAATTAATATGTTGTATTAATGGAAATTAATGCTTGCCTTGCATACCATTTATACTTTCGATTCTAATAAAGAAATTATATAAAATAAAAATAATATTTTGTGTACTTTCGAATTCGCTTTTATCATTCGGATTGTATTCGCCGGGATACCTAGTGTCACATCCTCAGCCTCGAAATAACTTTCAGATATTGCAGTTAAAAATATTGTACCTAATTCAACTGTAAATCTCATGGCAATCATTTCGAAAATATAGTACGAATTACATTGCAAAAAATTGCAACTATGTCACACCATTTAAATCATGAAACAAAAAGTAGTTTAGTAGTTGGTTTTGGTGAAATACAAGCCTGTCCATAGTAAAAAACATCATTATTTTTCTCGGTAACGCAGATTTGGCATGTTTTCCTTTACCGCTTCTGACTAATAGGTCTAGTTTTACAGGTAAATAAGTATTGTAGGATTTATGATATTTTATTATTTACATTTAAATGAGTAGTACCATCTACTAAAAGGAGAAAAACATAACATGACAGTGAGATATAGATAGATACAAGAGTGTACTATCCTTCTTTCTGTCCTCCGTGGTACTATCTATCTCTTATCGCCAAATAATGGGAGTTGGTTTTTTGGTAACATTTATGTTTTAGGTCAGTTATTTTTTCTGTATCGACTGTGAATGGGAATTAAATTAAAATGTCATCCAATTAATGAATCATCATTAAATAACGGATGCCGTTTATTTTATACTTAATGCTTATATCTGTGTAAACAATTTAACAATCAAATTAATTATACAGACAGGTGTGCGTGCAGATGTAGTCTGAGTTATATTACCATTTTTCGATATACTGCGACGAAATTGAATGAGTCCATGTGTGACTATTAACTCAGCGCAGTCACGCAACTATTTTATCTCGTCTAGTTATAATGATTTTTTAAAGCAATGTGGACCACACCTAGCAATTAGGTGCAGATTATATTTATAAACACACGAACCAAAACAACACTTAAATAGATCTACGATCTGTTGTATAAAATAGATTGGGTTTTTAGTTTTCTTTCAACAGTTAGCTTCTGTAATCTAGTCTTTATTGGCATTTGTTGTTTTTTTTTTACGATAGACTACTAATCTCTAAAACTAAAAAGAAAATACTGACATATTGACAACCCTACCAACCTCATCCTTTTTTTAAGTGAGTTAAAAAATGGATGGGGCCCCCATGTCAATATTGGTGCCGATTCTGTTGCAAATCGCACGAATCTAATTTTTATCACATCACATCTCATTCTTATAAACATTATTGAAAAAGGATAGAAGATATTTAAAGCCGTCAAATTGGTCTTTGCCGTTTACATTTCCGGTCAATAGACGTAACTAATTTTGATGGCGACTAAATTTATGTTGAAAACAAGAATTAGACTAATTTGACAGGACAAAATTTCTTACATTCTTTTCTTATGTTCTTTGTTAGAAAGAGATATCGAGAGACTAAATCAGTTTAGTTGTACATAACAGAATCAGCGCCATTATCGAACTAATAGGTCAAAATGTGGCGTGACAAATACAAACTACCAATAAACATGTAAGTACGAAACTAGCAGTGTTATTTTACGATTGTCAATTTTACATTTATATTAGGTAAAGTACGAATGCCATTTACTATTTATTTTTACGATTTTGGATGTTTCGCGTAAACTGGGTAATTTATAAAATACTAGCTGCCCGGCACGACTTCGTTCGTGTGGTATATATATATTAAGAAAGCAACTTCGCAACTTTCTTAATTTTTTCTTTCATAAGAACCTTAACCTCACAATAACAAACACAACAAATAAATTATTAAAAGAAACAAAAAACCCGACTGCGTAAAACAAAAAATAACTGAAAAAAGAAAAACAAGGCTCTATAATCTATAGAATTTTGAATATAACTTGAATGTTGTAAGGTATTGTAGTCGGAGACAAGCCAATAACCTAAGTATGTATTTTTTTGTAATATTTGTTTATCCCCGACTGCAATACCTTATAGCATTCAATTCGAATGTCGAATCTTCAAATGACAATAACTGGTTTAAAAACGGTCCATCCGTTTGGGTGCCACATACACACAGTAGGACAAACCTCTTCTGGGTCCGGGGCACTCGGGGATTAATAATAATAATATCCTGGGACAATCTCACACACGTCCATTTGAACCCAAACTAAACAGAGCTTGTAGTAGTCTGGTTAAAACAATAACAATCAAGCTTATCTAAAATGAATAAAACACCAGCTTTTACTGATTAAAATCAATTGAATTGGAGGCGGTAATAAACGTAATAGCTACCTTATAACAAATCAATTTACTATACGGTTGGTACCTACCTAGTAATAGTGATGGAAATGTTCATAAAATGAAAAGAGCAGTATTTATTTATTAATTTAAATCATGAGTTCGAAATTTAAGTTTTTTTAGAAAGTATAAATGCAGTATCTTACCCAACTAACACATTATTTTAGTCTCTCCCTCATTCAGCGTTCAAAATTCAAAAATTACAATATATTCATGTAAACCTAGAAACTAGAGTATAATAATCGGTATAATGTATCGACTAGCCGCATCACTATGGTATAACAAATCAAATCACACAATATGGCCGGCATTAGAAGTAGTTACGATGCCATGCGCAAGAGATTTGCAAGCGCTAGCTGCACCGTGCACTGTAAGTAGGTCGTCGCGTGCGTCGACCCCGCGCCGGACTTCAGGGTTAACGCTTAACGCCAAGTGCTTGTTGGTAGGGTTGCTGATTATTGCTTTTTATTAGGAATTATTATTCAGGATGAATAAGCATAACATCTTTCAGAACAGAGTCCTATTGACTAGGCACTGTCAAGGGAATGTTAAGAACGAAAGCGCCGAGTAACTCTTCAATTAATTGCTATTTCTCATCATCACCTGCCAACGATGCTCAGTTATTTAGGTACGTAGCAATATGTACAGTACACACACTTCTTCCATTCTATTCGTCTCCTCCTCATCCCTCTATCCTTTTGCCTCAATTCCTTGTTTCTCTCCTCGTATCATCACGGTTCGTGCCTTTCAAATCTCCTCAACAAGTTAAAAGGTTTTATAATAACTCATGTCACTGCAATTGAACGTAATTGACCTAATGCAAAATGACAATTTAAAGTTACGTACCTATTACATCAAGGCCCATTAAGGGTTACTAACGTTGGGTAGGTACTTAATTGATGCATGTTAAAAATAAAACACGAATTTTGTAGTCATTAAAACGAAGCATCGTGATTATTTCTATATAGGTACTAATTCTAATTGAGGGATAGCAAAAAAGATTGTACCGACTAATAAAGGTATAATAAAATTGTTCCGTTTAATTAAATGTATTGTAGACATCCTACTCACGAAGCAATCTACGAGTTGTCGCCAATCTACCTATGCACGCCTGGTATCTGCAGGCGAACACAGTCTTATGTAATCAAACGTATAGTATATTTATGCAGGCATATAAAAACATTATAATTATAATGAATATACACAAATATCTTGGCAAATCTGGCCTGGAATCAAGCTTGTGTTTTACAAACATTATTACCGTAGTTATCGAGATAATAATAGCAAGCCGAGATCAATGACCGCTCTAGTTCTATTCTAGTAACAACATACTAGTTAATCTATAACAAGTATAACAACACTGTTGATATTCTGAACTATATACATTATTTATTTGAATTTCAATCAATCACTCACTCACTTGTGCAATAAATCCCCATATTTAATGATATTTTCTTAAAGAACCACTAGTTTTAAAAAACATGTTTCACGATTTAAAATTCAAAGGCGGCTGTAAAGAATCTTGACTCTAATGATTTTACTTTAATGATTGATAGAATTGTGTGTCTATACATAGAAGAGAGGGGAAGTTTAATTGATAATTAATGTAGTAAGTTATTATCATATCTGGGCACGCACGTTTCTGCGAGGAACAGAACGCGTGGGTGCCAGGCGGCGCAGCAACTGCATCGGCGCGGGCGCACACCCGTGTGGGCAGACTCCACCCGTATTATGCACCGACATGAAATTAGCTTTTCACAATCCCTACTCATTTTGTTTACTCCGATTTGAAACATTTGTCCGATTAAAAGTTACTGCGGTAAAAATATTAAAGGCACAGTCAACTTTTATGAAACGACGCCAAATGTACGCAAACAAGGCGAATGTTTATCAAGATTGAATTGAACACACTGAGATGCTAACGAAAACCGGCTCCAAAGTGTTACCATGTATGGCGATAGTGTCCTGCAAGATACTTGCGATAACTTTATAAAAACTTGATCACGAGTACACGAAACAGTATCGCAAGCAAAGGTGCAGGTTGCTGGATAAAGTTCGCACGGCAGTTTACCTTTTATAGATCTCGTAGTCTACCCGATCAGTGTCGAAAGCTGGACATAACACGAAGAAAATACGCAAGACAGAATATCTGTTGCACCATACGACCGCACTACGTGTATCGTAAATTCCACACGATTTAAAGGGCTTCGTTATACATAAACAGTAATTATTTATCGAACATCTATGTAATGGAGTAATTACGTTCATCGAGTTCTTACGACACGACCGATAGATATCTGAACTAGTAAGAACTTATTGCATGTTGTGCGTGGTTGTGCTATCATTCTACAACTTTTTACGTCGGAGGAAAGTTGTAGCGCGAGACCTATCCAGCCCTATTGTATCTATTAACTGGCTACTTTCTCATTTCTTGCCATTTACGGTCCGTTGAGAAAATGCATTTTGTAGTGTATCAGCAAATGAAGACACCAAATGACAGTAAATCGTAAAGGTTCTGATTAGACTTTCGAATGCGTTTCATAAATCAAAGCGTTCTATTTGAAATGTTAAAGACGCAAAATTTTCAACCGTGTTCCGTGGGTAAGCGATTTAAAAGAATAACACGGTGTTAATCCACATGGGAAGCCTTGAGCAGAGTATCGGGTTGCGGGCACTCGGGCTCCGACGGATTTAGTTACATGGACGACCGCGCACCGCGCGCCGCGCCGGTGGTGCCGGTGGCGGCCACATCTCCTTCCTCTGTTTCTAAACGACGCATTTATTTCCTTACAAATACGGCCCAGTCTACACCACGAAATTTCAAGGCGAAAGCTAAAAATATCAAAGTCGTAGCAACTCCCGAGTGCTGCAGACAAATTAAACCCATTTGAAACGATTGATAAAGTCGCTTAGCTCGTTGCTAACATACGAATGTACGGACGAGAAAATTACAAGCGGGATAAATTCATAAACGCGGCTTTAGGTCTTACGAGCAACAAGACCAGTCCCGCAATCAATATGCTGGCAGACAGCAGGCCACCATAAATAGAAGAAGTGGCCGCGGATTTAATGATGCTGCTCCGCGAAAACGTGCCTCGGTTGTCGCTGTTATCAATCACGCTTACAGCTTCGTATCTAGGTATCGTTTCACTCGGTTATTACATTCCAGTAGGAAGAAGTAGACTGATATTTATTTTATGCTACGCCAATTGAATTTTATTGGTCAACTGACTACCTAAAGAACGGTTACAATTTATTTCATGATATCTAAAAGAGCAGGCTACCTACTTATTTACTACATTCGAGATAGAGCAAGAGTCCATGTAAAGGGTTGTCGGAGAACATATTGGGGCAATAATACAAGAAAAAGAGAATTATGAAGTTTCCCCTGGTGAGTAAACGGGGTACAGTCACGCGAGGCGGAGCGAAACGAGTCGGCAGCAAGACAATACTGGTCGCGTTATTTACGCGATAGATAAGTGAAGAAAATGTTTTAAATTATCTCGCGTGCACGATTAGGTGCACGAGCGGACGTTCTCGGGTACAATAGTAGCACTTCGCGCGTCACAACCTCACGAAATGCCATTTAAAGTACTGCGCCAGATAATCTTTGTTAAAACACCACTCTGACTGACAGTAAATATCACTAACGACGATTAATTACGTTGAGCAATGCCATTGAATTAACTTACATTACACATAACTAATAAATTCACGTAACAGGACACGATAAAGCCTGCTACATAGTGGTGGCATTGTTAATAAGCTCGTTGTGTTATGATAAAAGCAATAATGTTATTTATGTGCGACCGAACGCAATTTTCCCTTACCAATATTATATTTTAACACGTTTAATGAATATCCATTGAGTAATATCTTAACTTACATACCTATACTACCTATACAATATTAGTATCCTGTTTCCATGGTAGGTACAAGCACTGCTTAGTTTGGGAACATATGGCTGTGTGTAAAAGAATGTCTACGGCTATTCATTTGTTAATCATCATCATCATATCAGCCTAAGAATGTCCAGTGCTGAATATAGGCCTCCCCCATTGATTTCCTCTACGTTTTGGGCCCCTTGCATCTAGCGACTCTTGACTAGATCGCTGATGGTGGGGGTCGTCCCGCTCGGCGCTTTCTAGTACGTGGTCGCCACTCGAGAATCTTTCTTCCTCATCGGTTATCGGCTCTTCGAGTGATGTGGTCTGCCCATCGCCACTTCAGCTTACTGACTCTACGAGTCCCGACGACGACGACTCTACTATTAATTTATTAATACCTATCAAAAAAGCTCATCAAATGAAACCATTATCTCGTTAAGAGGACTAAACGTCGAATCAATTTTAATCTTGGATGATTCACATTCCCCCGAATCTGATAAGCCTAAATTGTCTGTAGCAACAATCTGTCAGGGGTTACAAAGCTGGCGCTACTAAATGCCCATCTAAAGAAACATTGCGAGCTTAAAGCAATTATTCAATCGACGCGACAGTAAAAATAAGTACATACCGCAACAGGCGTATGTGCAGTAATAAATAACAAACAAACGTCGAGTAAAAATAGAAGCCAGCACGGCGAGCAGGGGAATGACCGTCGGTTGACACACAACTGGCTCAAGGACTGTGGAGATTAGATACCACGCCGCATAACAAATACACATAACGACTGACAATTGCAAAATAATCCGTGTCGAGAACAATCAGAGGAGGGAATAAAATAAAATGAGACATTGTTTACAGTATAAAAACAGGCGCATTGCTTACTTACACTTCAAGGTTAAAGGAGATAAGGAACAAACGCTTCGTAATTACGCATAATTCTAAAGAACATAAGGACATCAAACAGAAAATAAGCGGCCTTGAAAAAAATGCGAGTTCTGTAGCAACAATTTGAGTAAATACTCTTAGAGAAATAACTACTCTTTAGATTACCAGTACTAGTTGATTATGAGCTCCAAGACAACGCAGTTTAGTTATCTACCATAGGAATGCTTACAAGAGCAGTTTTTGGACGAAGAAAATGATGAATTTGAAGTTTATTTGAAACCATATTTTGTATTTACATGAACTGTACTATAAATAAAGTTCAGAAATAGGATTACAATCAACAGAAAGAGCCATACCTTTGTATCGACAAAGATGCAAAGGATTAAAAAAAACATGCAACATAGCGAAGCAACATGGAATTAACACAATGTCTGTAAAATATCTATAAAATCAACACAGAGATTCTAAAAGCGAATGGCGTGATCCATCGCTTTGATTGATATATTTGAGGTGCCCCGACAGGAAATAAGTCTAGTTGCCAAACTCATCGCCTGGTCTGATGATTCAAAAAAGTTTTACAACCGCAAAACCCTGGCGAAAAGTTTCACGTTTCTCTTCAGATAAACTTTTTTGCTAAAGAATTTTTTCCTGGCAACACGGTTCTACTAAAATATCAGTATTTCGCAATAGCCTGTCAGGTTAGGATTACGCGATGTTTTATCATGCGATGTAACTTTATGTAATAACTTAGCGAACACACGTCAATAGCAATTTGTTGAGCATGTTTGTGTGTACAATTTTAAAGTACTGTATGAATATATAATAATATCTTTCTGTGTAAATATTTTGATGATGTTGTACAACACATCTATACTACATGTGCCAAAAAATTATAGGCATTTGTGTATTGGAAGCTATTCTTGTATTGTTGGAGTTGGAGTGATTCACTTACAAAATGCTGTATCAGAATTTTGCCATCTGTAAACTGAATTATAGTTATGTATCATTAAAAGGTTATTAAATCAAGCAATTTAAGAGACAATTTGTTTGAATTTATAATCATTAAATTGGCGCCATCTATCGTTATCCAAAGCAGATAACTTTTGTGTTGGTCTCTTGAGAAAACCGAAAAATACAGCAAATATTTGCACTTTTACATCATTATATTTTACATAAAACTTTGTGGCACATTGGGATTACGTATGCTGTCGCTTGTTTATTTTAATATTTTTAACGAACGAAACAAAGACATCTCTAAAAAAATTATGAAACTAAAAATGCTATTCAAGTATGAAAAAACGGCTGAAAATTGTGATGTATTCGCCTCAAGGGGGAGACCGGTCAAAGCCGTGTCTCGCACAGCTAGTCGTACGATTAAATTACGGAGAAGTTACGTTTATTCGGTGGAAAATGTAGCGGCCACCCTCCGAGCGGCGCCCGTGTGACAGCGTTTTATCGCGAAAAGTGTCAGCTGGTGTTTTTATGGCGGCGACAACAAAAGCAAACTTTCACCTCCGCAAACCTTTTCAGCAATAAAAATATTTTATTGCAACGTACCTTTGGTAGTGGACATACCTAATCGTTGTTTAGGTACATACAGGCCCTTACTACTTATATATAAATTTGTTTATTAGACTACATTTTTTTTTAAAGAAGTTATTAGCCATATATTTGTCAATAAAATGCTTGGGCGGCCACCACAAAAATCAATTCGAACGTTTTAATAGATAAAATCTGTGTTCATCCAAACGGTCCAAGTATGACAGGCGCTAATTGACCGAAACAATATTAGCCCTGCTTTGTAAAAAATACTCAACATATCCTCTCGGCTTAGCAAAGTTACAAGGTGAACGAGGCTGCAAATTATTAACAGAAAACAACAAAGATCTAGTTTTTATAACCAATTGTTACCGAATGACATCCGTCTGTAGATACGTCACATCCCGAGAATATTGTATATACATTAGATTAGTTTAGAGATAGATTTTATAGTATGGTGGACAAGGATAACTATATCCAATCGAGAAAATTACAGTACCAATTCAAGCATATTCTCAAGGCATATTTAGGACTTTTCGTGAGAACTAGATAAGGGAATACCAACGTTCTAGTTGTAATTGACTCATTTATTAAGTTCGTTTTAGCGAGGGCTGTCAGGAACTGCAGTTCTATAGAAATAATTAAACACAAGAAATAATCACACTGTTTTCTGTATACCCCACTAGAATTATAACTGATAGAGGTAAACCCTTCACCAGTCGCTAGTTTTCGGAAGAATCTCAATTTAACACATAAACACATGTTGAACGCTAAAAAAAGTCCTAGTCTTACGGTCAGGTCGTGTAAACCCCACTACTAGAAAAGACAGCACACGGGAAGATATACTCTCAGATGTTGTTTGGGGAATAAACAATACTCCTAATGCTACCACAACCTTCCCTCCAATCTTGTTTGGGCAAAAAAAATACTCATCTAGCAGCTTATCCTACATGGCAACCTCAAGATTTGGCCTCGCAAGAGGAAGCACTACGAAATAAGAGAGAATGTGGGAAATTACTCATGGACTGAAAAAACGATTTGACTAGTCCCGTAAGAAATGTATAAAGTAAGTATTCGGTAGGTAGGTTTTGTGGCAAGTAAGCAAATCTGCCAAAATCTCTCAAAAATTAAAGAGTCAGTACCGTTTGTCTGTCTACCTCTGTGAGGTTATGTATTTAAGTTCAAGTACATAGGTAACTTGAAAATAAAAGTCAGGAAACAAAATAGTTTATAACAAAGAAAGCTTAAAATAAACTATGGTACATATACATACATATAACAAATAAAACGTGTGGTTTGTTATTATTTATCATTGCCCAGGTAAAACGAGGTGTAGAAACATCCTTTTGAAAACATCCTTGTTTTCGAACTGAAACATAAAAATAATAAAAAGTAAATAGCCGAACATTATCACAATCTATTCTTGAGACTTGATCTTCGTTTTGATGTCGTTCTAGAATATATGCCTAAGTAACAGAAGGTCTGTGTGTGTAAATATCCAAGCAAAGAATTGCATATATTACGTACATAATTACAACTTACCAGGTCTATGACGTACATACGTACGAAATACGTACGAAACTACCTGCCTGTGTGTCCTACATAAGCGTATGTGTAAAACCTGTGAATAATACAGTTCCCGAAATATATATGTATCTAAATTATATCATTATTATGTAGAAAGTTGCCAAGGACTAAGTCTAAGTGACTCAAAGTATAACTATAATTTAAAAAGGACTTACCATTTGTATGCAAAAACATGGCAAAAACAAAACAACGAGCTATTGAATATTGACCCTATAATAGCACTTTCTTAAGATAATTACTCTCGATTCTCGAATAAAATGTACCTATGATTCTGCTTGTTTTCTCTTCTATTTTCAGGTATAGCTCGCGCGGGAGTGCTATGCACCTGCACAACCTGCGGTACGGCGAAAGGAAGGGTGACTTGCCAATTCTATGATACCCCTCTCACCGCCCGCATACGGCGCATACCTACCTCAGGCAGTGCCTAGCCCAGTGGGATGCCATTGCAGGATGGCCAAGTGTTAGCGAATGACATCCGTCCTTAGCCTACCTCACATCACTCATTTCCCAACAATACTAACAATATTGTAAATATACATTTGATCAGCTTAATTAGCTTAAGTTTAATTTATTATTTAATTATTCTTCATGATTTTACTAGGTTTCGAGTAATTAGAATATTTTCTTGATTACTCTTACTACTACATAAAAATGACGGCTAAAAACATTTTCCTAGATGTTTAAACCAACAAAAATGTAAGATACGCAGATGACACCACCTTATTCACATCCAGGATTCTCCTCATTTAAAAACTTATCCCCAAAATGGAAAGTTAGATAACAGAAACAGAAACCGCAGAAAGTCCAAGATATGATTGTCGACCGCGCCAACAATAAGTCACCAAAAGACACTGTAATTGCGAACAGTGACGCGGACTGTGGTGCATTCATATTTCATATATGTAAATTTCTGGGAGCATTGATATTCGAACAATGGTGGATGCGTATATGAGATCAAGAGACGTATTGCTGTATCTAGGTCATCTTTGGATAAACTACGAAAAATATAGAGGAACCGAAACAGAAAGCCATCCCATATTTCTGTACTCTACAGTCTACGGAGACATGGACTTTATGAGAAAGCGAGAAGAAAATAGACACTCTCGAAGTCTATCGTCAGGAAACTATCGTTTCAAAAAGTTAAGTTTTGTTGATTTTTTTTTACTATGCACTCGGTCAATCAGTTTCATCTTATTGCATCAGTTCTTAAGTTGGCTCAACTAAAACGCACATGATTAGACTGCAAAGAGCTAAGAGAGCTGTCGAAAAGCAACGACCTTTACTCGCGCAGCTAAGTCCTTAATGTTCGCCAGCTTTTCATTCTTCAAAAAGTCCTCCGTAAACATACACAAACTTTTTTGATCGCCAAGTTATAAATTCGAAGTAGAGATATGATACAATTTGTCAATACATGTACCATCGCACAGCTGTACCGGTTCGTGACGACTTTTTTTTAGTCCTATGCTGTACAACAGAATTAACTGAGCTGTAGACCTCGCGAAATTGCTCACAATTGAACCTGCACGCAAAATTTCACGAGAATCGGTTGAGAAATGGGACCTGTAATCAAGGAGCCGACAGACAGACTGTAATGGAACAGCCGGTGATCCGGACATCAGGACATACGAAAGCATTTTTGTCCAAGCTGAAACGGAGACGCTTCGCTCGCTCTGTCAAACTTTACAATTTCTTAAATTATGTTTTAGACTCTATTCATGTATGTAAAACGGAGGAGGGCGTTGATGTATCTGCGACACAGTTTCAAACTTTTGCAGACGTCATCGTTCAAATGTTATTTGTAAAATAGTGTTTCTTGAGCCATAAATAAAATTGTTACTTTATTTTTTTTATGATAATTATTTGGTTCTAAAATAATATTTCTGAAGTTCATTTGTATTCCTTAATATTGTTAACAGGAAGCAAAATTCAGAGCTTGTGATTTATTTATGGTTATCTTTTATAACATTGTGAACGGTTCTTGGAGTAATGTGTTAGGAAGGGACACTATCAATCTTAAATTGTCAAAGCGGAAGCTCTGCCCAAATTACACTTGAAATACCAAATCTGAAACTATATCCACATACTATATACACATTAGTATAATTTATCATATTTGGTTATTACCACTGATTTAGATAATAGCTGTTTTGATGACAGCTTTTTTTTGACACAGCTTGAAGCAAATACATTATTTGTTAGAATGCTTACGCTAATCGATAGGCCATTAAACTTCAAAGAATAAATATAATTGAAACGTACCTTGATCTGATATGAGTTCACTTTATACTTCGGCAGAAGATTGAAGGTTGAAAAGTCCAGCCTTCTTGAGAAAATCCCGTTGGCGCCCGCACCAGCTCTGTGAATATTAAAGAAAAAATAGTAAGTTTAAAAAAAAAAAAGCTGTTGGCAGTAGCCATTTCGATGATGATGTTTTCAGGACTGAATTGATGAATGACTTAATTAGACCTAATATTTAAATTTGTTACAAAAAAAAAGAGATCAAGTCTCAAGAATAGATCGCGTTAATCGAAAATAAACATAATATCATAGGTGCAGGTCCCAAATCCAATTGTTTTAATCTCGACTCAAAACTTGACTTAAGCATTGACGTTCTAGAATACGGACCTGAACAAAAAGGACACAAACAGACTTAATTTCCAGTAGGTACGTGTTTCGCATCAAACCACACGGAAAAAAATGCTCGCGGAAGTAGTTTTCCGCCAAGAATATTTTTATTCTCAGGAATATTGTTTAAAGTTAAATAAATATGTGCTTGAAATAACAATAATATCTTAGCTCAACAGAAATGATATTCTCCACGAAAAACAATATTATTCTTATTATATTTACTAGAAACAAAACAATGATTTTTGTTTCAAGTATTGTTTAGTGTTGTATAAACAAAATATTACATTCTTAAATTAAGAATTCCATGCGTCTTAATATGAGAGAACATTTTTTTAAATTCAAGAACCTAAAATTATCAAACCAAATGCGGCAGCATTTACTTAAATTAATTTATCAAAACATTTTGACTGAAGAATATATTTTTGAAATAAAATAATAATTTTCTCCCTTTTGATAATCTACGATTCTCGTAATTAGAAAGTAGGAAAGTTTTCGAACAAGAAATCATGTTTTTATTCTAAGAGTAACAGTTTTTGTAGGAGTATATAATGTGGTTGTATTAAGACCCTAAATTTATTCAAAATAAGACATACAATGTTTTAATACTAAGAATATACATCTTTGGCTTAAAAAAATAAATTGTTTGGTGAGTAAGTAATAGCATTGTCGTAAGAATTTAAATTATTTAAACCAAGATAGTCCAATGTTTTCAAACAAGACTTTTTTGTTTCGAGTGAATAAATGATGGTATTCAATTTACAATTTTAATGTTTCCAAATAAGAAATAAGAAAGTTTTTTTAATAAGATTTTTAATGCTTGGTCCAAGAAGATTTTATTTTGGGGTAAGTAAGTAGAGTAGCATTGACGTAAGAATCTAAATGATTTGAACTAAGATAGGTAAATTTTTTCAAACAAGACTTTTTTGTTTTGAGGGAATAAATTATGGTATTCAACTTATAATCTTAGTGTTTCCAAAAAAGAAAGAATAATGTTTTATTATAAGGTTTTTAATGTCTGGTTCAAGAAGATTTTATTTTAAGGTAAGTAATTAGAGTAGCATTGACGTAAGAATCTAAACTATTTGAACTAAGATAGTTCAATGTCTTCAACCAAGACTGTTTGTTTCGAGTGAATAAATGATGGTATTCAACTTACAATTTTAATGATTCCAAATAAGAAATAATAATGTTTTTTATTAAGATTTTTAATGCTGGGTCCAAGAAGATTTTATTTTGGGGTAAGTAAGTAGAGTAGCATTGACGTAAGAATCTAAATGATTTGAACTAAGATAGGTAAATTTTTTCAAACAAGACTTTTTTGTTTTTAGGGAATAAATTACGGTATTCAACTTATAATCTTAGTGTTTCCAAAAAAGAAAGAATAATGTTTTATTATAAGGTTTTTAATGTCTGGTTCAAGAAGATTTTATTTTAAGGTAAGTAATTAGAGTAGCATTGACGTAAGAATCTAAACTATTTGAACTAAGATAGTTCAATGTCTTCAACCAAGACTGTTTGTTTCGAGTGAATAAATGATGGTATTCAACTTACAATTTTAATGTTTCCAAATAAGAAATAATAAAGTTTTTTATTAAGATTTTTAATGCTTGGTCCAAGAAGATTTTGGTTTAGGGTAAGTAAGTAAAGTAGCATTGACGTAAGAATTTAAATGATTTGAACTAAGATAGGTCAATGTTTTCAAACAAGACATTTTTGTTTCGAGGGAATAAATTATGGTATTCAACTTATAATCTTAATGTTTCCAAAAAAGAAAGATTTATGTTTTATTATAAGGTTTTTAATGTTTGGTTCAAGAAGATTTTATTTTAAGGTCAGTAATTATAGTGGCATTGACGTAAGAATCTAAATTATTTGAACTAAGATAGTTCAATGTTTTCAAACAAGACTTTTTTGTTTCGAGGGAATAAATAATGGTATTCAACTTATAATCTTAATGTTTCAAAATAAGAAAGAATAACGTTCTTCCATGAGATTTTTAATGTTTGCTTCAAGAAGATTTTATGTTAGGGTAAGTAAGTAGATTAGCATTGAAGTAAGAATCTAAATTATTAAAAATAAGATTGTTCAATGTTTTCAACCAAGACTTTTTGTTTCGAGTGAATAAATTATGGTATTCAACTTACAATTTTAATGTTTCCAAATAAGAAATAATAAAGTTTTTCAATAAGATTTTTAATGCTTGGTCCAAGAAGATTTTATTTTAGGGGTAGTAAGTAGAGTAGCATTGATGTAAGAATCTAAATGATTTGAACTAAGATAGGTCAATGTTTTCAAACAAGACTTTTTTTGTTTCGAGGGAATAAATTATGCTATTCAACTTATAATCTTAATGTTTCAAAATAAGAAGGAATAACGTTCTTTCATAAGATTTTTAATGTTTGCTTCAAGAAGATTTTGTTTTAGGGTAAGTAAGTAGATTAGTATTGCAGTAAGAATCTAAATTATTTAAAGTAAGATAGTCAATGTTTTCAACCAAGACTTTTTGTTTCGAGTGAATACATTATGGTATTCAACTTACAATTTTAATGTTTCCAAATAAGAAATAATAAAGTTTTTTTAATAAGATTTTTAATGCTTGGTCCAAAAAGATTTTATTTTAGGATAAGTAAGTGGAGTAGCATTGACGTAAGAATCTGAATTATTTAAACTAAGATAGTTCAATGTTTTCAAACAAGACAAGACCTTCTTTGTTTCGAGGGAATAAATTATGCAAAGAATTTTAAAAATCCAGATTGTAGTTCGTCTCTATGGGAAAATAAAATACATAAATAAGGCATGATTGACAGTATATAAGTATGCGTGCGATTTTTATTATTACGTAGGTACATACAATAGTAAAATTAAAATATATTGTGACACACACAAATCATTCATATGAAAAAATATATAATTCCATTTTGAATATTTAGCTATTGGTCCGATTGCTTTAAAAAAGGTGGCCGCTTTTTTAAACTTTAAGCAAAAGATTAATTTATGTGGTCCATTAATTTTGAGAGCAATCGTACAAATAACGGCCCGTTCACACATGGGAGTCCGTTTTAACTGGTACGTTTTTAACGGATACGTCATAAATTTATGCGCTGTTCACACATAGGCACCGTATAACGTTCAACGAATCCGTCATTACTGGATGCGATGTGTGAACAGAAAAATGTGAGTCAAACAAAACCTGTCGCATCACTCCCCCTCCTACACCCCGCATACACCGCCCGCCACGCACACAGTATCTATCCGTTAAAATTCTACGTATCCGTATATTTTTACTGTTCCGTCGTCCAGTATTCGATGACAAAACGGAATGTAATTTTTTTACGGAACGATATTTTTTACTGTATACAGAATACTGTGCCATGTGTGAAGTCGCTCATACAACTACATACGCCATCGACGAAAAAAAACGTACACGATAAAACGGATCAGTAAAACGGAGACATGTGTGAACCGGCCGTAACTAAATAATTCAATATGATGATGGCACTTTATTATTTTTGAGAAAAGATTAATGTTTTGTGATCTCACCCAAGGTTTCTTAAATATAGAGAGCAATCGGGCCTAATGTATTAGTCGTTACTAAATAAAACCAGAAAAAATAGACCAGATTCTTATTTTATAAACCAAAGTTAGGTACTTATTTTTTCAACCAATAAAATCAAACATATTTTTCTCAAAGGTTTGATAAACATGTACAAACTTCATAATATGATGTGAAACTCCGCTGATTATGTTTGGTTTAAGAAGATTTTATTTTAGAGTAAGAAAGTAGAGTAAAAAGTTCAAACTAAAATAATTCAATGTTTTCAAAAAAGACTTTTTTTATTTCGTTGCAATAAATTACGGTATTCAACATATACTCTTAATGTTTCCAAATAAGAAAGAACAACGTTTTTTAGTTCAAGAATATTTTAGACTAGGAATTTCATAGTTTAAATAATTTAGATTCTTACTTCAGAATCTTAATTATTTAAACTAGGCCGGGTTCCCACTACGCCGGACCGGCAGATTTGCCGGAAACCGGCTCCCGGACAACAGTGCTCACTTTACACCGGATCGCACAAGAAAAATCGGACTGACAAGTACTCGCAGTGACAAAACGCTCAGTTAAAATGCCGACCTCGGTATTTTTGCCGGATCCGGCATAATGTGTACAGCTTCATATATATTCTTTAGCCACTAGCACTTCCGGCAGTTTTGCCATGCCGGTAAATCTGCTGATCCGGCGTAGTGTGAACCCAGCCTATGCTGCCTATGTAATTTCAATGTTTTCAAAAATTTCATAACTTTACCGACTTGCTAGCATGCATATATAATGCATTCCGTATTACAGAAGCAGATACCCAATTTAAACGTGTATTTATGAACTTATCCAAAACAAATTACCTAAATTTGAACGTAAAACCGAAAAGAATGAAACACTTCTCGAGACACATTTAGGTCGATGCGCCCATGTTCAATAAGTTGCAAAATAAGTTTACTTGCATGCATGCATCCACCCAATCCAAATCAAATCTAATTTATAACTAACAGTATTATTAAATAATGCGATAAGTAGGAAGTAAGTTTGTATATTTGTTCGTCGCTTCTTTACGTCCGTCGGCCTCGTAGCTTAATTGTTGGTACAAAGATAGTGGTGGTAGGAGTAGTGGGACGGAGGACTTAGTAAGATAATAGGCTATTCTGTAGACCACGCGAATGTAGTCACGGTTAAAAGCTAGTAGGTATTTGTATAGTCTCATAAGCTCACAGAACTTCCGTTGGTACTTTCCTACATAAGGTACTTTATGTCCCAGACAGTAGGTTACTTAAGGTGAAGGCGTTCGAATTGGAGTAGAGGTGTGTAACTCAGCTCTGAACCAGCTCAATGAATCAGCTCACACGGGTTTGAGCCGTTAAGCTACAGCTCAACAACAAAATAACTAGCTCACGGCTCAATCCAACTCCTATTGTATCTGCGACTCCCTCCCCTCCATAGATTATTCATGTGATTCTAATCTACGAGTTATTATCGTTCTAAAAAATAATAATTTAATTCAATAAATAAATATGTAACATAACTAGATAATATAAAAAGACAAATAATTCCAACTCTAAAGTATGAAAAGAGTCGCTCGGCGGAGTCGTACGAACAGCGGCAGCTCAGTCGGCTCGATTCGACGCGCTGTACGCAGTGAGCGTGCGCGCGTATCGTGGACTATAGGTACAAATTGAGCTGATCTGCGAGCTGAGTCATTGAACCGGCTCAGACACCTGAGCCGTGAGCTATTATGCAGCTCGCGTATTTTTGATGAGTTACACACCTCTAAATTGGAGTGATGTCGTTTTTAACAGTTTCAAACGCGTTCGAATTGGGAAATTTCAACAAATTTGCAATTTGAAACTTATCTGTCAAAATATGATCACAAACGACCCTGGCTCGGAGGTGGGTCAAAAAGCGTAGCGTTATATTCTCTTTGGGTCAAAATTTGCAGTTCACGATGTCGTTTTTAACTGTTTCCAAGCAAAACGAACGGTGAACGAAAACATTTCAAAACGTCAATTTCGCCCACAAGTTTCCAAATCGAACGCCTGACGTGATCGTTTTTAGCATTTTTGACTGTTATTTTTGCTACCGCATCCCAATTCGAACGAACCTTTAGGTACTTATTCCTACTTCGTAGGTACCTAGGTACCTACACTGTAATCTTGGTTAATCAAGAAACGCGATTTTCATCTAAGATAACGAATATTCTTGGATGACTGATTTATTATCTATCACTAGGTACCTACAGTACCTACCTACGCGCCTAGTGGGGGCAAGTTCGCGCATTTACACTTTTGGCCAAATCACAATAGCCAAATGACACGCGAGAATCCAATAGACGACGAGCATCAACCTGACGAACCAATCGTGTGCAGCTCGGCGCTCTCCCCTTGTTCATTCCGCCAAACAGACCGAAAAATTAACTACTGCGCAGCTGTCAATCTGTGGTCACGTCACGACGCGTGGAGTTGATTATAATCGAAGTTTTTTTTAAATATTTTTTATATAAATATCCAACAATATTCGTTTTGAACTAAAATCGTGTTTCTTGACAGATGCTCGATAAGCAAGCAAAATAATGAGTGTTGCCATCTCAAAACTGAATCCTCAATTATTATGGGAATATTTGTACCGACTAAATTGTTTTTAATTGTTAAAGTGCGATTCACTGTGCATAAAAATAAAATGCCGGTCATTTTATGACGACACAGCATGTTTGCACCTTGAAGATATTTAAAACAAAACTAAGTGGGATTGATTGTTTTAAGGAATCTCGAAACAATTTTTTTTTATGTTGTCTAACTTTCTTCTAAAAAAAAATATTCAAATCGGTTGGGTAGTAGTAAAGGAGTCGGAACATTTTTGTATGGGAGCTGGCATAGCTTGTGAGGCATAGCTTACCCGCCGCCGCGCCGCCATTTTAGTTGTTTTCTCAATCTTGCGGCGCACGGTGTAACTAGTAAATACCTATGGATAGAGGACACTTGTACAAACAAAAAATTTTAAACAACGTTTTCGAGATATTCGTAGGTACCCATTTTTAATGATTGCCGTTTATATTTCTCATATGGCGATATTTACCTCCAAATATCTCGGAAACGTGACACTTTAGGAAACCATATTGCTTAACATTTTTTGTTTGTATAATTGTCATCTACCCATATATACCAGTTACATCGTGCGCCGCAAGATTGAGAAAAAAACTAAAATGGCGGCGCGGCGGCGGGTAAGCTATGCCTCACAAGTTCTATCCCCTTTGCAGCTTGACCCCTACCAGGAACGCGTTTTCTTACACTTGGGAGGTCTTGCTATAGTGGATGTTGAAAAAACACAATTATTGAGTGATATAAGCTAGTAATATAAATAGAGACGGGTCCTGAGTAACCTCTTTTTGTCTATTTAAACGAACAAAATCAAAAAATGCAAATAGATAGATAACTCTTGCACACCATACATAATGACACATTACAAAAGAAAATAGGTACTTCTTTTATCTTAGGCTATGACAATAGGCGGTCAAATCGCAAAAAGCGATTTTTACAGACAACCTTTCAATGGAGAGGATATTTAAAAAATGTTCGGACTGCGGTCCATAACTGGAACTACCAAAATTATTTAGAGTACCTATCATTATTACTTACCTATATTATTATTGTGTTTATTAATAATATTATCCCTAAATTGTAATAACTTCACCATGTACAGATTTTATTAAACCGTTAATTTCATATGAATCCTAGTAAAATATAGATAAAGAAATAACTACTTTCACACAAATTGGAATAAAGCAAAGTTTAAAAATGTTATTTGCAAATTGTCTTTTCGGACGTCGGGATATTTTTTGTTGTTGTTGGCAACCCATTCGCACCACTTCGCGAGTTCGCGGCTTCGCGCGGTTCTTTCTTTCTTTTCTTTCGAAGTCGGGCGTTGCAAGGTCGTGTGCTGTGTTCGTGTGTGGTTTACATCTAAAATTGAATATTTCTCAATCAAGAGTGAGTACCTATTGACGAAATAATTGTTCTAATTTGGTTATTATTCTGATGTTAAAATTCATTGTACCTAGATGAATGAAAATCTCTGTGATTCAGCCACTGCAGCCGGTGCCAGCGTAGATGAAAATTTTTTCATGTCTGTTGAGTCTGAGGAGATCGATTCTGTGCTGCGAAAATGGGGAGTTCCCGAATCCGTAATTAGTCGATTCCAAGGTAAGAAAAGTAGGTACCTACATAACTTGCTAATAGGACAATAAATCATTAATTAGTAGAATGAAGACCACGTTCTTAAATAGGATATGATTATAACAAATCTGCTACAGTACATTCAATTAGTATAAAATAAATGTCCTTTTTCATTCTGTTATTATTTGAAACATGCCAGGTTACTTACAGTTCTAATTCCTTCATAGCATTGAAAACATTTAAAACCTGGTGCGTTGACGTTACACAGTTGCGTGCTTGTATACTATACATCTTAAACATAGCTCCCTTATTGTACATGTAGTATTGCTTCATGCTATAAGTAGGTACAATACGGGTGCCATCAGGGAAGTGCAGGGGAAGCAGACGAGGTAGTCACATTCCACTCTGGTCTCATCTTATCGCGCACGTGTAGTAGGTACTTCTACTTTTTAGTGTCAAGTCCAAAAAGTATGGAAAAAGCCAGGAAGGTTCTATGAATCACTGTAATCCAAACCAAAAAATAAGATAACTTTCTTTTTTCAGAAAATGAAATTAAAACAAACCAATTGAGGCATCTAAATGAAGACATCCTTAAAGAACTTTGCCCACTAATAGGCCACAGAATTCACATAAAATCCAAACTGGATGATTATTTCTCTAGACATGTAAGTACCATTTGATTAGTACCATATTAATAAGTATTATAATATTACTCATTTTTCATTAATATTTCAAATATACTTATTTTATTTACTAGTTATACCCATGACACCATAGTTTTTTACTTCCTATTTTGCATCTAGAACATGAGTGATTGAAATCTTAGTACCTACTGGACATAAATATCAGGAAACCATATGTAGGGTCTGTAACTCTACCATGAGTTTTCTACGCTAACATAATCTACACTCGCTAGCAACTATGGTGAATATTTTGCATGGTGAGCACCACCTCTAGTGTACACTTGGAAGCATTTCATACAAAATGTTTCATCATAGTCGCTAGCGAGTGTAGATTACCTTAGCGTAGGATACTCATGGTAGGCATACTGGTCCAGTGCACTTAAGATCCATTTCATTTGTTATCGTTTTTTTCAGTGGTTTAGGTCTTTTATCTATTATACTTTGTGAAACCTCTGAACACAAAATATATTTTTTTTATATTTGGCAGTTTATCCTCTCATGCTAAAACGACAGAATCTAAAAGCATAATATTAGTCTTGACTTAGTTACTGTGACAAGTGTGATTAAAAATCGGTTGGGTAGAACAAAATACCTATAGGTATAGCTTGATCTCTATGCTGTATGCACTCTCATACAGTGGGAAAACAGCTGAAATGGTTTTTGAAGCTTATTTGGATTATATCATGAATTAATTAAAAATATGTTAAATTGAAGAAATTAAAATTTATAAATTATTAATCTTTAAATATTATAATCAATTTATCTAATAAATGAGAAGCAATATTTGCATAACATTTTTAGGGGTTCTGTTTGTTGTACCTGCATGAAAAAAAATAAGCATCTGCCAAATTGTTCAGCCGATAATATAGTTATTCTCACAATTATTGTTTAATATCAAGTTAATATTTACTTAAAGTATCCAACTAAAACCAAAAATATTGTTTACCCAAGTTGACCCAAGCTCGAAATTTCATACAAAAGAGGTGTTTTCAGAAATTATTTTCTCAACCTCAATAATTGATTTAAGGCACTGTATTTGGTATCATTTGAAAGAGAAAAAAAATCTTCAAAAAGAAGAAATTCTTCAATGGAAACAATATTCTTGGTTCATAAATATATCCAAGAATAATATTGTTTACCTAGGAGAATTCCATAATTCTTAAAACAAGTAAATATTTACTTGATATTAAGCAATATTTTTTTGATGATAATGTTATTCTTGGCTGAAGACCTTGAAGACTATGGCATTTCGCATTTTTTCCGTTTGTGTTATTTAATCTGTCACTTGCATGGTACTTGCATGTGATTGAACCAAGAATCTTATGTCTAATATACAAAGATTCTTGTATTGAACATATCAAACTATAAAACAAATGCATTATGTATACTCATTTTCAGACTGATACCGATACTACTCTGACGACAAAGACTGTAAATGATTCTATTGACGAACTAGGAGACATAGAAAATATACCTATTGAAAATTTATTTTCGATTATTCGGCCACCTTTCCCGGACTTTGACTTAAAAACACTGCTCAGTACATCACCATGTGGGAACAGTATTATCAACTATTACAACTCACATTACACACTGTCTAATAAGCACAGGAACCAGTTGGTTGATATAATCGTTAGACATATATTTACCAGAGTTATTAACCAGTAAGTACCTACTTATTTTGCATTTGTAATGGAATCTTCAAACGTAATTTTCATTTTTGTACACTTATCAAGCACCGATGACAATACAATAATTACAATACAGTACTTTTCAACTTTTTTTTTTTTTTTCCCTGTGTTTTTAATTTCTTTGTATATATATGTGTTTTTACTGCTGTCAAATAAATATCATTCTATTCTATTCTATTCTATTCTAATTTGGTACCATCGAGCTGATCTGATGATAGATCCGGAAGGTAGGCACTGGAACTCCATAACGGAGCAACGTTTCCTAGCCGTGTTTGGGCTTGTTGGAATTGTTGTAAGATGCACTTTGACCATATATGGTTTTCAGGGTCTGATGATGGAGAAGGAGAGTAAGCACTGGAACTCCATAGTGGAGCATCGTATCCTAGCCGTGTTTGGGGTTGTTGGAAATGTCGTGAGATGAACTTTAACCATGTATGGTTTTCAGGGTCTGATGGTGGAGTCGGAGGGTAGGCACTGGAACCCCATAGCGGAGCAACGTTTCCTAGTCGTGTTTGGGCTTGTTGGAATTGTTGTAAGATGCACTTTGACCATATATGGTTTTCAGTGTCTGATGATGGAGTAGGAGAGTAAGCACTGGAACTCCATAGTGGAGCATCGTATCCTAGCCGTGTTTGGGGTTGTTGGAAATGTCGTGAGATGAACTTTAACCATGTATGGTTTTCAGGGTCTGATGGTGGAGTCGGAGGGTAGGCACTGGAACCCCATAGCGGAGCATCGTATCCTAGCCATGTTTGGGCGTATTGGAATCGTATTAGGCGCATTTTGGCCATATATGGTTTTCAGAGTCTGATGGTGGAGTCTAGGCATGGAAGGATAGGCACTGAAGCGAAATACTTATTATAAATGTGAAAGAAAGTGAGATTGGGTGAAAAAATGGTATAAGTAGCATAATAAAATGGTATGAATAATTTATGTTGACTAAAAAATAAAAAATGGTCATTGCCCTACTAGGGCTTAAATTGAATAAATGGCTTTGACTTGACTTTGACTACAGAAGGGTTAAGCTCCAGGATTTAATGTAGGAAAATAACTACTTTTAAACCTTTCAGTAAAATTACGTATGAAGAGTATAATATAATAACAGGCAAGATAATTGTCCTGTTCCCTAAGGAGACTAGCGGAACATACTTTGTCCCACCAGTAAAGAAAAATGACTCTATTTCTGGAAAAACAGTATTTGCTAAGGGAAAATTAGTGGATAAAATCAGAAACACTCTATACAAATCTGGCGAGAAAAGAAAAAGTAAGACAGAATCAGATCAGAGAGAAAACGTGAAAAAAAACAAACATATTGAAGAACTGACAGGTTTTATTTTACATAAATGCAATTATGTATACAGTAGACGTAGAGTGTATGTAGAAAATACTAATACTTCATATCAGTTATTGATTTCATTATATTATTATTAAATTATCAGATAATACTAAAAATGTAAAATTTTAGAGTAGAGTAGATAGACAGCGTAGGTGCTATCAGCATAGTACTAGTGTTGAAAATGTTACGGGCATTATTTCATCGATATATCCACGGTGACAATCGTTTTAACGCTAGAACTAACGTTGTTCAGACCATGGTCTACTAACATTCTATAACATCAAATAAAAAAAAACGTCATTGGTTTTTGAATCCCGACTTTTTAAACTTTATTTTGTGTTTTTTCAAAAACCAATGACGTAATTTTTTTCATTTGATGTTATATAATGTTAGTAGACCATGGTCTGAACAACGTTAGTTCTAGCGTTAAAACGATTAAAAAGTCACCGTGTATAAAAATAATATGAATATAAAATCATTGTTTGACATCAAGTATTCTTAGGAAAAAAAAATAACTGATTTTGGATTTCTAAAAAAAGGTCACAGTCTTGGTGACAGGTCAGCCTGGACAATTTAATTTAAAAAAACTAAGTTTGTCACAATCGAATCTATTTCCCATCAGGAGAGATTCCCCAATGCAACCTATATCCAATCGAATCGAAATAACAAAAGTCGATGTTGAAACAACTAAAAAAAATTCTTTAGGCTGACCTGTTGTTTTTCGAAAATTCAAAATAAACCTAATATTTTCTTAGAAAAATAGTCTAACTTCAAAAATAGAGATACTCTGAAAGTGCCATTATCTTGCCACAGCTGTATACAAAGTCACGTTTGTTTTTATTGACATTTATACATTATGGTAAAAACAAGTTCATCATCAACCATAGTAGTCGTAGTCATCATCCATTCTATCCTTCATTACCGTCGATTGCATAGTCATCATCATCGTCAGTCATATGACATCACTGTCATATCATCACTTTGCATCTGTCTCATCCTAATCATCAACCGGCATTATTAACGCTTTATTCTTATCTAAAATCTTTCCGAGAACGTGCTTAAATATTAAAGTGGGAATAAAAATGTCTGAGAATTGTCAAATTTTAAAGAAAAGGTCGGAAACAGCAAAGTTATATTTTGTTTAAATGTAGTCATTCTAGATTGTCGTCTGTATAGATACTTGATCAATTGTAAATTTCTCTTTATATGTTTAGCAGATGACCAAGAAGATAAAATTGCATTCCTAAGAAACAATTCAGAACCTTGGGCTCAAATTATTGAGTATTGGCTTTCCACCTATCCTCTAAGGGAACGCTCCAACAAAAAAAGTGTGGCAGAATTTATTGAAGAATGGAATATTTTAAATGACCCAAGGGGCGTGGTGTTGGTTAGTAACCTGCATTTATTTTTTATGAATGGAAAAGAGTGGCAAATATAATGGCCGGCCTGATGGAAAGAGGATACCGTCGACAAAAATTTTTTTTAATAGCTAGAAGCTAGTAATTTAAGAAAAGTTTGTAGATAGACGACTATTACATCCTTACGTGGACAAATTGTTGAGCGCAGATGTCTCTCAACCGGGTTAATATTTTGGGCAACAGTCGCGCTCGGGCACTCCCGAGTGGGGCTAGAACCGCGGCTTAGGGCGTTGCCAGAACTGTCCCATTAAGAGGGAACAGGGTCTGCGATTCTCCATATTATTTATTTATTTTTCACTATAGGCACGACTATAGTTTTCATGAGATCTGGTGGCATGTAAGAGTGGCTCACACACAGCGAGAAGAACATTGCTAGTACTCTAGATGTATGGGGGCCAGCGTGCTGAAGGTGCTCAATGCTGAGGCCATCGTTTCCAGGGGATTTTCCTTCTTATATGACCCCAAAAATGTGCCATGTTTTTTCAAATACGTCTGGTTATTCTCTAATCCTGGCGATTAGACCTCATTGATTAGATCTCATTTATTTCAGATCAACCTCGATTTTGAGCAAAAGTACAAGGAAAAATCTACAAATTTTTATACAAAATGGCACTCATTCATAAATAAAGTAATTAGTATGAAATTTGACAGTTCCAGAGATGATACATTGGCAACTTTATACGAAAGTATAACACAACAACCTGACGATGGTGAGCGACGTGATTTTATCTTTTAGTATATATAAGTACAGCATTTTTTTTTATTATTTTAACATTATGCATTTTTTTTCAGATCATAAAGTTCCAGATCAAATTAGACTACTGTGTTACCTAATTCCTCCAAAAGGCCGATTAAATAAGAGAACAAAATTTTCAACATTAGAGTGCATTCAAAATTTCATCATTGATATTGATGTAAGTTTCATTTAAAGCAGTCTGCTCAATTTATAATTTATTTGAGAATGTTGGGCTTGTTTAATGAATGCTAAACACTAAATAAGCTAAGCTATCATTAGTTTCTTGATGCCGCGCACGTGGCCCACAGTATACGGACGGATTTGAATACATAATAATAATGCTACTTGTTTCAGAATTTCGGAGACATTGACACAGAAATTGAAGCCCTAGCAATTAAATCAAGAAATCAAAAGCAAACATTGCAACCATTTCTGATTAGTTGTGGGTCTGGAATTGATAGCAGTCGTAACTATTATCTGGTCATCGACAAGGTGAAATACAGATTGGAAACTGCAACAAAGGCTTTCGATACGTTATTCAAGAGCTACCATGCTCTCCACGCCAGCTACCCAGCCGCTGCTGCGCATTTGTATTTGTTAGTACAAAGATGCGTCTACGGATTCGAAACACCGTATGACAAGGTAGTTCCATATATATCAGATATATTGTCCATAGCTCAAAGCTAGGTTGTGGTTGTATACATAAAAGTTAAGAGGCACATCGAAAAAACTCTGACGGATCTTATTTTAATGTAGACCTGTAAGGATGGATACCCATTTTCAATTTTCAACGGATATTTTTGCGTTTTAATTGCAACAGCAATTTTAAGCGCCTATGGAACGTAATTTTGTGTATCGCGAATGAGGCTCTGGATTAATGAATTAATCATGCATTTAAAATTATTTTAAACAATAAGTTTGTTCCTTATCAATACATAAATAATCTTAATCATTAAGAGACCAATGTAAAGTTTTTTAACGGTTTGGAATGCAAAATTAATACATTCATAAATTTATTGTCATACACCTCATTCGAAAATCACAAAATTACACGTTCCATAGCCGCCTAAAATTGCTGTAATAAATTAAATTGCAATTTTTTTGTTATAAATTGAAAATGGGGAGCTTCCACATTAAGAGAAAGAGTTCCAACATGTTGAAGTGTCATAAGTGTGATAATGTATATGAAAATTTTCAACCATATTTCGTCCATTTGCGATACGCTCATAATATTACAAATTATTTCCTGTGCCCAAAAGAGGACTGTAAAAGACTGTATCATTCTAAAAGTGAATTAAAAAAGCATTTCATTTCATACCATAATGACCTTGATAAGCAATGTACTGCTAGTAATATGTTACCTGAATGCTCTAATGTTATTACTGAAAGAAAATTTGAAACGGATACAGCATCTAATTGTGAAGATCCTAATCACCAAAAACCTAATGATAATATTAGTCTTATAACAGATTTCGGTGATTATGTATCAAAAGTTAATGATGTTGTTACAACTTTTATGACTGAATTACATAACATTTCTAGTTTACCCAGAAACGTAATACAATCTATTGTTGAATTAGTTTCAAATTTGATGTTATCAGAACCGTTTTGTTTATTGAAAAATTCGTTAAAAGATTCAAAAGATAGTTTGCTGATGATAACTGCACTTCAGGAAGCATTCAATAATTTTAATACTGATTATAAAAGAACGACTTACTTAAAGAAACTGGACACGTATGTTAAGCCTGTTCCAAAAACAATTGGTGTCTCACAAGATAGTAAACAAGAACAAGATAATGTAGCGATGGTTTTAAAAAATAGAATGTCGTATTTTATGCCTTTACGGGAATATCTAAAAGTTTTTCTTGAAGTACCTGATGTACTGACCACCATATTAAATTACCAAAAAAATGTTACAGAAGATTCTAATGTACTGAGAAACGTTGTAAACAGCACTTCTTGGCAAGAAACTAAACGTAATTATGAAAATATAATTCCCTTAACGGTTTATTATGACGACTTCGAGTCTGGGAATCCCTTAGGCAGCCATTCTGGCAGCCAAAAAATTGGTGCAGTGTATGTTACAATATCTTCGATTCCTCCAAATTATAGTAATCGCTTGGAATATATTTGGCCAGTGTTATTGTTTTACGCCCAAGATAGAATTGCTTTTGGTAATGAATCTACATTTAGACCTTTGCTTGCAGAATTAAACTTTTTGTATGAAGAAGGAATCGTTGTAAAATGTAATCATTCTACTACAGTCACTGTTAAGTTTGCATTAGGGATAATGTCTGGCGATAATTTAGGTCTGAACTCAATTTTAGGATTCCATGAAAGTTTTTCTTCAAACAACTTTTGTCGTACATGTACAGCGTCCAAAGCACAAACAAAAGTAGATACTAAAGAAAGACCTGAAAAAATTAGGAGTAAACATGATTACGAGGTACATTGCAATAATAATATTGGTATTAAGGAGAAATGTATTTGGCATGATTTAAGTTATTTTCATGTTTATAATAACTATACATGTGATGTCATGCATGATTTGTGCGAAGGTATACTTCGTTATGATATGTGTTTAATAATCAAACACTTCATAGACTCGAAATATTTTGAACTTAATAATTTGAATTCTAGAATACAATATTATACATATTTAAAAATTGAGAAAAACAAGCCACCACCAGTCTTAAAAAGACACTTGTTGAACGGCCAGATAATTTTTTCAGCATCTGAAATGTTGTGTTTGGTTAGAAATTTTAGATACATAGTAGGAGAATTTATTCCGCATAATGATCCAATTTGGTGCCTCTACTTGTCATTATTAGAAATAACAGATATATTAACTTCTCAAACATTTACATCAGAGTTACTAGACTACTTAAAGAACATACTTGAAAGTTACATGGAAAATTTAATTGATACATTTAGATGCTCATTAAAACCAAAACACCACTTCCTTCTTCACTACTCAAGAATTATTACTAAGCTTGGACCTCCTATACTTGCAAGCGCATTTAAGTTCGAAGCAAAACATAGGGAGCTCAAAAAAATTGCACAATCAATGGCTAATCGCAAAAACTTACCATTGACACTTGCAACTAGACATCAATTGTCAATTTTTCGGAGATTGCGCACTGGACTTAAAGATCGCATAAATTATGGTAAAAATGTAACATATAGTAATGACACATCAAACTTTTACGACAAAGATACTTTTGATTGTGTTGATTTTGTTGAGATCAATGGTTACAACTATTCTAAAATTAATGTTATTTTGCGTAACTTTGAAGAAGATATTCCCGTATTTTACAAGATCAAACATGTTTTGATCAATAAATATGACAAAAAAGTTTATTTTGTGGGTACAAATTTGGAAACACTAGGTTACTCCTCACATTACATGGCTTATCTTGTTTGTGAAACAAATGTTGCAGAAGTCGTTTACTTACATGATTGTTGTAGTATCACGCCAAATATAATTCATAAAGTGAAACAAAAAATGTATGTTGATTTAAGATGTTAATATGAATAATGATAATACCTGCGTGCCACTTTTGAAGTTGGTATATAGTTTGACTTTGTAATTTTCAACCTGGTTACTGGGTAAAGATTTCGAGATGGCATATTTTCAAAACCTGTGTTGTGTTACTCATGCTGAACTTTTGCTATGAGGCCAAAACAGAATTCTCAAAAAAATAATTTTACTTTTCATACAGAAAAGGTCAACCTTGATCGATCATAACGAAATCTCTCCTCCAGTATCAGAAAAGGGTTTTATTTGCTGTGCTTGGATGGGCAAATCAAAAGATTTTTTCGTTCGTGTTGTGGGCTCGTTGTAATGTACGTCCACACTTGACATCGCTCGAATAGAGGCTCGGCTCGTGCTCGGTTCGCGTAGCATATACGCACCATAATGATACAGTTTCAGTTACAAAAATCAGGCTCGTGACGTTTAAGCGTTTTTAGCAATTTCTCATAATTTCACCATCCAAGCTCAGTTGAGGAAATGTGTATATACTTAATGAAGAGTTTTCTTATGATACCTCTATGCTCAAAATACCTGTCAAACTATTGATAATTGGAACCAATTTGAACCTTATGTACACGATTTGACAGGTATTTTGACCATAGAGGTATCGTAAGAAAATCATTCTGCTATAATTTCGCATTTAATAAATTATTTTATAGATTCGTAGTTTTTATTATTACTTGAGGATTTATGTAGGTATTCTTCTCTGATGATTAACTATGTTTAGTTGTAATGGTGGTGATTAACGCTTGGGTTTTTTATTTTAATAAATGTTTTAATAAATAACTTATTTGCTTTTATTTCACAGATATGGTCATACCAAAACCAGATTTAACAAATGGTGGATTCGTGGTTCTCGAGTTGAGAAAGCAGATTTTCAATGTAAGTATATGAATATTCTTAAACTGCAATAACCGGAGGTTTCATACTAAAACCAGATTTATTTTAGGTGAATACTTTCTGTGCGTTCTTTAGAGAATATGATTTACTTAGCTCAAATATATTTTTTAAAGGAAGTATGTACGAGATTTGAATTGAGAATTCCATTTATAAGTGAAACTAAATAAAAAACAATTTGAAAAACCGGAAGTGTCAAAGCAAGACCAACAGGCTGATTGCGGTAGACTGATGGGCATGGAATGGAAATTATTTTGACAATTAAAACCATTTATTTACAAATTGGACAATTTTGAATTGCAGACTTAGCCTTTGAATTATTCCGTAATTCTAATTTGTCGAATTGGTAACGCCAATGGATTTTTAATTGTCGAAACAATTTCCATTCCATGCCCATCCGTCTACCGCAATCACCCTGCTGCAGCTGGTCTTGCTTTGACACTTCCGGATTTTTAAATTGAAAAAAATAATAGTTTCATTCAAAAAGTGGAATTCTCAGTTCAAAACTAATACATTCTTTCTTTAAAAAAAATATATTTAAGCTAAGTAAATCATATTCTCTAAAGAACACACAGAAAGTATTCACCTAAAATAAATCTGGTTTTAGTATGAAACCTCCGGTTATTTCAGTTAAGAATATTGATATACTTACATTGAAAATCTGCTTTCTCAAGTCAAGAACCCCAGACTCTCCACTTAAGATTAAAAATACTTGAGTTAAGCAAATAATATTATTAAGAGAATGCAAATAAAGTTTTCGTCTAAGATAAATCTGGTTTTAGTATGAAACTTCTAGTTATTCAAATTAAGAATATTTCCTTTCTCAACTCAGAACTATTATTACTCTCCACTTAAGATTAAAAATACTTGAGTTAAGCAAATAATATTATTAAGAGAATGCACATAAAGTTTTCACCTGAGATAAATCTGGTTTTAGTATGAAACTTCTGGTTATTCAAATTAAGAATATTCCTTTCTCAACTCAGAACTCTTATTACTCTCCACTTAAGATTAAAAATACTTGAGTTAAGCAAATAATATTATTAAGAGAATGCAAATAAAGTTTTCACCTGAGATAAATCTGGTTTTAGTATAAAACTTTTGGTTATTCAAATTAAGAATATTTCTTTTCTCAACTCAGAACTATTATTACTCTCCACTTAAGATTAAAAATACTTGAGTTAAGCAAATAATATTATTAAGAGAATGCACATAAAGTTTTCACCTGAGATAAATCTGGTTTTAGTATGAAACTTCTGGTTATTCAAATTAAGAATATTTTCTTTCTCAACTCAGAACTATTATTATTCTCCACTTAAGATAAAAAATACTTGAGTTAAGCAAATAATATTATTAAGAGAATGCAAATAAAGTTTTCACCTGAGATGAATTTGGTTTTAGTATGAAACTTCTGGTTATTCAAATTAAGAATATTTGCTTTCTCAACTCAGAACTTATTATTCTCCACTTAAGATTAAAAATACTTGATTTAAGCAAATAATATTATTAAGAGAATGCAAATAAAGTTTTCACCTGAGATGAATTTGGTTTTATTATGAAACTTCTGGTTATTCAAATTAAGAATATTTGCTTTCTCAACTCAGAACTTATTATTCTCCACTTAAGATTAAAAATACTTGATTTAAGCAAATAATATTATTAAGAGAATGCAAATAAAGTTTTCACCTGAGATGAATTTGGTTTTAGTATGAAACTTCTGGTTATTCAAATTAAGAATATTTGCTTTCTCAACTCAGAACTATTATTATTCTCCACTTAAGATTAAAAATACTTGAGTTAAGCAAATAATATTATTAAGAGAATGCAGAAGTATTTCGGTTAAAGAAACTTAAGAACAAAATTGTCTAGTACCAACATTTAAAAAATCTTCGAATAAGTTTCGGTAGTTTTGGTTAAATGTGACGAATCTTCGTTCAATGATACAGGACTTAGACGAAAACAGCGGCATTTTCGATTTAAAACTTAACAAAATTCATAACAAGCCAAAGCATTCTCCAACAAAAGTATGATTTTTGGCTTAAGATTAATAACTGATTCAACATGAAACATAATGTTTTGTTTTAAATAATAAGCTTTTGTCCTTATAAGTGTTTATTTTTCAATATTAAGAATACATATTTTCTATTGAAAACACCTTGCTCTTTGCCCGAAAATAAAGAAGTTTTACATTAAATACTCAAATTGATTTTGTTCAAGAAAATCAGATGTCTTGAAGTCCAAGAATTCCGTCCCTCTTGCTTAGAGACATTGTTTGTTTCTTCTATGTAGAATAGATTTTTATTTATTTGAGATATTAATTGTTGATTTAAGAATAAAAAATCAAAACAATAAAATGCTGAATTCAAGAATATAAAGTGTTCCCTATATATGAAACAATATTATTCTTGACCAATAGATATATTCTTGTTTTAAAACAACATTTCTTTCCGTGCAATTTTCAACGAACTCTGTAACCTAAGTATGAAGACTCGGCATCTTAATAAAGTTACAGAGTTGTAAGACAACTAATAATTTCCTATCCTGAGGCAGTCAGCGTAGACATCCATAACCTTTAGCCTTTTCATTGCATTAATGAATCACAATCCAATTTGTTGTACTTCCCTTTGCGAGTATTTTGCTTAGGGATGCGTCTTTTATGTTTAAATTAAGTTACATACAATTTATAAAAATAAATAAGCATCTAATTTAATTCAGATAAAAGCTTAGCACCATACCTACTAGAATACTTCCAAACATAAGTAATTTTCTTTCTGAAAGCAAATGGTCGCCTTCGAAATGAGAATGTTTTCTAGAAACAGGTATCCATAAATCGTAGTATTCCGAATAAAGAATTAAATTGAATGAAAATAATTTCAAATATATTTGAAGCAACCCTATTGGCAGGCTTAGGTATACTTTTCCTGCTTTATTGAATTGGTTAAACCTAATCGCATTATAGGGATTTACAGTGAATATGCAGACTTGCAGCCTTTACCGTCTAGAATGCAAAGACTTTATTAATCAACTGGCCTTTGATGTTTTTTTTATTTAAAAACAAGATTTTATAATAGCAATCGATTGAATGTGAAGGTTTTAAGACATTCCAAAGTGCGATCGTGTAGAAGTTATAATTATGAAATATAAAATTGAGTATTATTATGAGAAATGCTTGTGAAATGGTAATATTCGCAGCGATTTATAAAAAAATATTTTTTATTCTGAAATATCTCAGAAGAATTTGCTATTCGGTAAAGTCTGCCTATTCAACTTGCAATTCAATCATGTGATATTATTTAAAATGTAACCGTTATTCTTAAAAACATTCCAAACGTATTCGGTCCATAAACAAGAACAACTAAGAACGATAAGTTCACATAAAAAAACGATTATAACAACACACCGATTTTTTTTTCAGACAAAAACACTAAGGTAGGCTTTAACTAAAACGAATTGCAGCATTCTTTTTTTACCGTCCGTAGCGCCGCCGGGCAAAAAGCCGAATTAAGTTTCAAGGTGGCGCGAAAAAAGGAACTTGTTTTTCATTGTCAAGGCCAGAGTTAGATACTGGGCGTCATATCTCTGAGCGTGTGTCAACAGAGTCGGTGTTTACATACACGTGAAGATAAAAAAACAGCTAGGTAGGTATCTTGTGGACGTTTCGTAATCTCATTATGTTGAATAATATATTAATCAATGTTCCAGTTTTTATAATAGCTCCGATAAAATATAATGGGTGGTAAGTAACTACTGTGTGCCTTTCTAAACAAGTCACTTTTTATTATAAATATTGTCAATCAATAACTGGCAATATTTTGTTATATGAATTAAAAAAAAACTTGCGAGTATTAATTACCTGGTTCTATAGAGTGGAAGTTATCGGTTTTCGGCCTTAGTAGACGCAGGACATAGATAAATGCCAATAAATAATTAAAATAAATAGGTGTACCTACCTAGGTACCTACTTACAGTGAATAAATGAATAACCTACCCAACCAATGCAATAAAAACAATATGCAGATTCGTTTCATTATTTATTCTTTGCATTCCAGAAATGTACTTTAGCCCAGACATGCGTATGAGTCGGCGGAAGCGCGCTCGACTTGACAAGCGACCTTGACCTTGGCAGCACAATGGGTTAGTTTAATTTCATCAATAAAAAAGCCGACACAACATTGCCGCCCCAATTACGTAACACGATCGTGGGGAATTTTAATTGCCCAATATGATAACGAACTAAATTAAAAAAAGTTTAAAAACTATTAATTTGTCCGAAATTTTATTAGGGTTGGTACATAATTCAAAACAGAAGAAGCTATTTCTTCATAGCATAAAATATATCTATAATGTATAAAATAGGTATTTTAATATGCAAACAGTAGTGTAACCAAAAATAAGAAAACGAGACGTAAGCAATGAATAGGTTACTTACATAACTTATATGCTAATGCTAATGCATCAATAAATAATGATTGAGTAACAAAACCTCTGCTCATTATCAGATCTGTTGATATCAAGAACAAAACACACTAAATGTCAAGTATAACCAGAAATACAAAAGTAAATCAACACGATGAATAGCCGAAGTGCATCATCACCATATTTTATTTTCGAATTGATAAAGTTAAAAGACTTGTTTACAGGACCAACACTGTCGAGCTGATATAGCGAATACAATATGGCGGTCTTGGCCTTGGTCGTTGAATAAAAATAACGATGTTTTTGTCGAGTTGATTTTATATCACAAGTGCGGGCGGCGGACGTGAGCTGGCATCGCGCTTCGCGTGTGTGCATTCGACCAAAATACTCCTACATAAAGCTGCTCTCGCGCACCTTTTACACACCACTCTTGTTTATTTAGGATCAGTAAAACCTATGGACGCTTGAAAGGTGTGCCCCTCAAACGATACCATCGATTCTAACCAGACTATTACCCAAGTGCTAAAAGCAATTGCATTTGTAGAACGAGACGATTCTTTCAATATAACATATATTGAAAGAATCGTTCTCGAGTATAAAGACTCATTTAACATTTGCGTTTAACAAACACATCGGAGTTGCAAGGCTAACTGGTCGATATAAATTCGGTATTTTCATTACAGAAATACGTACCTAGATGGACAATGCAAACATCGATATGATTCGATACGTTCGCTATCACAACTGGATTCTCGTCTCGATACAAGTTTAAATGTGAACCACTTTTGAAATGTAAGGTCAAGCAACACTAGACTAGTACCACGCTAGTAAAGAGCAGCTTTCCATAAACAAATAGCACCTTATTACAAAACATGGTTTAAAGGAAAACCAGGTTTTAAAATAGCCTCGTCCCTTTTTATTATATGACGTTAGAAAGTGACCAACTGACAGTAAAACCTGGCTTTGCTTTAAACCATGTTTTGTAATAAGGGGGATACAGTTTATGGAAAGCTTATATTTATTATTATTATTGATTATATTATATGTATATATAGTATTGAGATAAATCTGTTGGACTCTTGCATTGTTAGTGGAACGAAGCAAATTGAGGTTTAAGATACTACAGACTGTTTGTTCGTTTTAGTACAGAGATAAGCTGAATGTCTATTGTGATTTGAAAGTAGACACCTCTGTGGGAGCAGTCTGTGAACCGGTTCCCGACTTTCTCATTCATGCGGCCCACGTCGGTCGTACCAACCAACCGGCTTAGTAACACGAACCTACTCCACTACACCAAAATATAACACATTTTCTAAATATGTAAAGGAGTGCTTTAGAAAATAATTAGATACGGAAATAAATAAAAGTTATAAATAAAAAAACCCTGGTTAAGGCGGAGGAAACAAGATCAGAAGAACAAGTGGATCAGTACTGGCAGAATTTTTTTAGACTACATGACGGAATAGAGAATTTTCAATTTACTCTAGTACACTTTATTGGCATGGTTATTGGCCCAAAATTACTAGAACGTTCTGTCAAATTCCAAAAAAATATTACTCATCCATTTGTTGTAAGTGTAATGTAAATATTATTTCACCTCACATGTATATGTAACATAAAATAAGGCCTTGAAAAGTATAATAGAACAATTAACGCATAAAATAAGGCACAAAGGAAAATGGCGTTTAAAAATATAGACACGTCAAGGTGCCTTTGAGGTGCCATTCGAGCATTCATGAAACGTGCCTCAAAATTTCTTGGATGACCCATGCTTACATAATTAGTACCTAAGTATATGTAATGTTTAACATGCACTGCGCAAGAGCATATTGATTTATCGACAACGTTGCTTGTTGTTAAGGCTGTGTTTATGTCGAGGTGAGTGCGGGCAACCAAGACTTACCATCTGACAAACATTCCTCTTCGTGTTTGTTAATGGATATTTGCGAATCTGTATTCTGTGATTGTAATTAGTAAGAAGGATTTCATGTTTTGTTTCGCAATCAGAATTTCATCCTCTGGTAAGGTTCTTAAATGATTTATCATTCCACTTGATCTTTCCAAAATCTCATCAATTTACAGACCAAAATCATCAGATAATAAAGTGCCTTATGGAATTACAATATTTTAAGTACTTTCCGGTAAGGGCTTTATTCCTGGCTTCAATTTAAAGCGTTCAATTAATCACAATCCACAACACTTGCGGAATAAACACAAGATATCTTAGAGCAAGATTATAGAACGTGGGCGTTACAGTGTCTGTTGCATCATTTACCAAACACGCCACTTTAATTAAATTACCAAAATGTTAATTCAATTTTATAGTAGGTACTTCATGTCCCACGAACAATAACAATGCACTAAAATGTAAATTGTTGTAAATAAGAGATCTTAATCGGCTTTTACAACTGTATAGCAAGCTATGTAATGAGTTTTACGGCCATTTGAAACAATTGTTATTACGAATTCGCAACCAAGGTCGTTGGCTATAACGAATTCAAATCTATGTATGTTATTATAAACATTTGATTCAATGATTTTGATCGAGATCTGGTTGACAGTGTTGTTTGTCTCCTTCAAATACTGCGCAACATGTCCACATTAAAAAATTCTACATCTAAATTCAACTTAAATCAAGAAAATATGAATATCAATGATCCCAAAGCGTTACATAATGATAAATAACAGATCCACGCGGATGAACCGCCAAAAAAACATGACGTGTGATTTTTAGCGAACGCGAATGTAATACATGCATCATCGGCTAAACGCGCGATGTAAACAACCGAGACCTTGGCCTCGACCGAACAATAGGCCCCACCGGACCGGCCTCACTAAATTCGATTACCTAACAGAGTCGGCTATTTCGCTCACGATTTTTGCCATAAAAGCAAACTGCGCCGCAAACGCCTCCGGTTGCTTACATTATTATTATGCGAGTGCATGCACTAAAAATTGAAAAAAAAAATTAAGGTTGGAATTGTACCTAATTAGTGTTATTTTTGAAGAGAAGAGTGTCCCAGGATATAAACCCGAGTGACATTTATTTAGGGATCTGATCGAATTGATTAATATAAATTAGTTCAATAATGCGTAAGGTTTGATTCTCATGCGAATTTTAAAGCACTTAGTTTATATAATTCATTCCTAATGCATTTTTTAGGTGCACAAAAAACAATGTAACAAGATACTATACAAAAACTTTGATCATGGCAGACATTGTAAGTTAAGTAAGATTGACGGTTGATACCTAATTGTTATTCGATTCTATCAGCACATTGTCTCGCAACATTCAAAATAAACCGAATATTCATATAGACATAACCCAGATAGGTCCAATGTCTGCACGGCCAATATTGTTTGCAGAAACAAAGCAAATAAAGAAATCATCCCGAGATTTGTAATCTTCTCAAGAATAACGTTCCAAACCAAAACATTCAGTTTTGAAATGTTATAAATATAACCTCATTAGGATTCCGGAAAGGAGCCATAATATGAACAAAGAAACCAATCCAGTTTCTCACTGTTAACGGATTATAAAGAGCTCGGAGTGGTTTCCAATTAAGTCGAAATATTTCTTTAATATAGGCCGCTCTAAATTGGAATGTAGTTTGAATTTCGAATGTTTACGAACGAGAAGTAAATTCCAAGATATTTTTTTGGGATATTAATTATGTGATTTTTAGGCTAAAAACGCGCTGAGTCTAAACGCACCGCAGGAGTACAAATTAACAGTCGTTTTCTCAGGTGAGTGTGTTTTGACTTGCATTTTTTTTTTTTTTTTTTATACCACTTAGGTGGCAAACAAGCATACGGCCCGCCTGATGGTAAGCGGTTACCGTAGCCTATGGACGCTTGCAACACCAAGGGTATCACGCGCGCGTTGCCGACCCTGCAGAAATCTCTTCACACCCCTTTTGAAGAACCCCATGCTGTACTCCATTGCATTTGTTTTGCTAGTAACGTTGTTCCAATGATCTTACAGTGGTGTCAAAATTGTGCCATAATGACACATTCTGTTAGTAAGTAGACTACCAAAACTGTAAAATGTCACAATTTTGACACCACTGAAAGTTCATTGGAACACAATTGAAATAGCAGACTTGGGCCCCAGGACTCGATCAACGGAACTAAAATCTCAGCTAATTCGTTATACCGCCAGAATGCATGGACTTACATCGAATCCGCCAAATTATGGTGATTCGACTCGACTCGATTTGGCGCTCTGGTGGACGCCACCTTAGAGAGAATTGCCTCTAAACAACTGAAAAGAACTGAATATTTTACTCACATTTCTACTTTATACGTTGAAGTATTAATTGGAAAATTGGATGCGAGATGGACGGGCCCCAAACAAACGGTTAATAAAAATAATTAGGCAATTAGTTCAATTGCGCGCGGGGGCAGGCGTGGCAATCGATCCCAGACTATCTTCATTCCACAACTAGGGCTATCACAAAACCTATTTCGAATCCATAAACAGCAGTTGATTTTTAAATAAGAAATAGGAGTAACATCATAATGTGTCATGGTCATGGTACTTTGATGACGTATTTGTAAAATAAGTCTTACATTTCGAATTTTAGAAACACATCGTTTCTAATATTGTGATTTAAATGATAATTAATTTTATTTTACTCGTTGTATAACCTTTTGAATGCTGTTATATTAAGCATCTAAATATAAAAGTAACGTGACAACCCTGTGTGTATGTTAAAAAGAGATAAGCTGACTCATTTAATCGACCGTAACGTCGAACAACAATGTTATTTTTGGTGTGTTTAAATTAACTGTCCAAATCGTTGTAAATATTTTACATTTTACAATGAAAACGCATAAACAGTGACCATTGTAATTCAATGTTCTATTATAAGCAATCATTTATATAATCTGCATAATAACAACCGTTTATTTATAACCCCTTTTATGGACAACAAAGTGAACGTTTTAGAAATGTTTGTTTTTTCAGCTTCAGTAACCTTTTTTTATACATTATTGCTTGAGATTGTATAGATTGATTTATAAGGCATGATAAAAAAAAACAGAAAAATATTCGTTTTATTTACATATTACGATATTACCTCAGATTTCAGAACAAGGCAGATGGAGCGCGCGGAACAGGCTGAGGCAGGTGAGGCTTTGCTTAAACAAAGTTTATTAAAAGAATGTGTTTTTCTTGAAATAAAGTTTGTAGCAAAGCAAATACAAGTTCAAATGCGAATACCAGCTATGTGTTTTTCCAATTTGTATTTGCTTTTTTGGCCTCGCTCCCGTGTTCCGGGCGCTCTTTCTGCCTTTTGTTCTGTAATCTGTGGATATCACCATCGCAAGTTGTCACTCACATGTTCGCTACCACTCAGTTATCATGAAACACAAAGTAACAATAACGCACACGGTTTAAGTTTTCAAAGCGTGTCGTTCAATTTGTTAGAACCAAAACATATTACGAATACAAATCTGTTCATCCGCGTGTACAAAAAAATACATGAATATTTTTTATAAACAACAATGAAAAAAGCCGGTTCGTCGAATAACCGATTAGCCGTATTGTTTAGAGATACTTAATACTAGAATTTGGTCATAAATTAATACGTAATCGAGATTGGGATGCTTGTTAGTTAAAACCATGTTAAAACATACGATGAACTCATTGTGAACCCGGTTTGGCCCCATAACAATGTCATGTTACGAATTCTTGAAACAGTTTCGTGTTATTGTTATGCGATATGATATGTATGACGCATTGGTGGATAAGTTGGAACTCTCACTCGCTTTCGTCCCGCTGTTTCACTCGCGTTCCCGATAAAAGTTGCCGATGTTACTCCTAGGCCCATAAGTAAGTTATCTCTATTCAAAAAAGTTTGAGGACAAACCAACAAACGCACTTTCGCGTTTATAAGTAAAATATCAAGTAGGATTATGTAAATAATGACTTTGATAGGCAATGCATTTGTATTTGTATTGTATGTAGCCGAAAACACGGAATAGACAGTATGACTACAGAAGTTGCACTCTTTGCACTGCCGAAGGAAGCAATAGGTATGAAGGCAGGCATTGTTTTTTCCATGGAAAATCTAAAATTGCCATGTAAATTAGTTCCTACGATTATTAAGAGAAATAATAGTAAATATAGGTATACAATTTAACTCTAAATATTTTCTTCATAAATCATTTTATGGTAATGATCATACACTCAATTATATCTAGCTACCTATTTATTTAGCAATGCAGGATTTTACTTAATAAATGAGCAAATGTTGCACGTCTTCGGTAATGTTGATGGCATTTGAAATGTGCAACTTTTACCTAAATGCGACTTGAGCCATTAATTACTTAATTACGACTAGCTTTAAAAACTTGGCACATAAAGGAGTGGGACCACGGAGTGGGACCTAAAATGACTTTAGCGTGAAAATACCTATGTAATATTACTGTTGATTTATAAGGTGTATGACCACAATCTCGTCCTGGTAAGAAATGTTTGTTTTAATACAACTTAGTCGGTACCCAAGCATATGGCCCACCTGATGGTAAGCGGTTACCGTAGCCATATGGACGCTTGCAACACAAGAAGCATCGCTCACGCGTTACCGACCTTTCCCCCTCCCCTATGAGCTCTGGCGACCTTTACAAAGTTATTTGGCTGCGGTATTCTGTAAGGTGGAGGTACTTCCCCAGTCGAGCTGCTCTTTGAGCGAATAAACGCTATGCTCTACCTCTCTCAAAATTAAAGACAAAATAAAAAAGAACAACGGGTATGTCTATTCTTCAAGAGTCTTTGACTGAATCTCATTATTCCAAAAGGACTGCTGTGTTGTGAAATTCCTTAGGGATGCAATAATAATCTTTATTCAGCAGTTTATACCGGTGTTTTCGGACAGAGATTAAACTTAACAAAAAATATGACACCGTTGTTAGATTTATTTATCTGATTATAAATGCAACAATAACTCTGTGTATTTGTATCCTTTTCACGATTGAAGTTCTGAATCAATGCATGCAGTTAGCCTATGGTGATGTTAGGGTTGGTGGTATGGAGAGGGAAATAGGCTACATTTATGTCGGGTATGCGGGTGATATCGGAAACAGCGATAATTAAAACATTTATAACCAACACTTACTGCAGGTATATACCTAGGTAGGTAACGATTTGATAATTAATTCTTTTATATTTATAAATAAATACCGGTTTAATATTTTGATTCAACAGGTAGTAGCGTCAACTACTAAATGGCATGCAATAAGGATACGCGCAATACTATGTTTTTGTCATGTTATGTCGGTAATTTTACCATATTGAGAATAACATGTTGTTTTCACGGTAATTGGCACCCTCATTAAGAATACAAACACAAAAGCGATAATTATCGCGTTTTAAAATGTCAGAGGTTTGACCACTTTGCAAACTGGGGAAGCGAAACGTATTAATCGGTCGATTAATTTGTTTGCGATTAATTTTTATACTTAGGTACTTGGCTGCGATCCTATCTAAGTCGGACTGCTCCTATTTTAAGACTGTGACAATACGTTAATAATAAAATAAGGTAGTTATGACAATGTTAAATGTATTACAACAAAAAGAAATACACAACGATACCAACCTAGTTAGTATAAAAACCATACGCAATAATTTTCATATTAAAATGTCTAAAGATCAACCATTGAATATAAATCACTTTATTTATTTTTTCTGTCGTGTGGGAACCATTACGTAATTATCGAGACAGAATAAATAATGCAGATAGTTCAGTCGCTTTTTACCTACACGCAAGGAACGCAGCAGTCGGATCGTCAATTAGCCGAGACCGAGGCCGTGAAGGGAAGTGCTCTCGTCTTCACTAACTTCGAAGTTTAATGTCAAAATAATATATAAGTAGGTACTGGAGTTTTATTTAGCAAAGAAGTTTTCTGAAGAAAACTGCAAATAACTCTTGAAGATTTTACTACCGTTTTTTCAAGCATTTTAGTAGACGGGTAGATAAGAAAGGCTTATTCTGTGCCACTTCTAGGAGTTGCAATAATCGAAAAATATTTATGGATTAAAAATTATTATATTCAAGCCTGTTTGTTGTTTTTAGTGAGATGTCTTGGCTTTATTCCGATTTCTGTTGTCAAACCTCTGTAGGTACCTTATCGATTGATCAAAGAGACGATCAAAGATATTTGAAAGATACAAAAATATGACTCCCTGAAATATTCTAGCTATAAATATTTGTACTGGTATAATAAATAAGTAAACTTTGTTCTTGCAAACTTTACTTGGAAAGTTAAGTTTTCAACATAAAGTGTTTTGTTGCGAGTTTAGATGTAAATTTATGTTGACATGTCGTTCAATTTAATTGCATACAACAGCATTTACAAAATGTATTTATTCGACAGATTTATTTATCTTTTGGACCCAGTTTAAACGCGCCCACTCTAGGTGAAAATAGTGGTGTAACAGGATTGCTGTCTAGTCTAGCCATGAAGTCTAAGTCAATGTGTAAATTGCATTTATTTCTTTATGAATAACGCCCTTGATGAGGGTTTCCAACACGATAAAAGATTAAATTCAACGACCAAAAAAGGTTTAGTTCACATTTATTTAAAATAGATATATTTGTATGTTCGTGGTCAGCAAATGTTAATAGCCGTTAATAAGTATAATCGAATGTTTTGTTGCTTTTATTTTTAATATTCAAATGAGATTTAAATAAAAATTTCCTATTTAATTAATTTAATACCATTATGACCACGAACTCTTTTTAGCCTTGAACATGGCGTAAACACAGGAAAATTGACATTTGAAATTCTCTTTATTATAATTTAATTATATCAACAATGCAACATACATCATAATATGTAGGTAGATTGCGGTAAGTTGCCATTAGTAACTGAAATATACCTAATTAGTGTTTAGAACCTACATTTATTTATAAATATAATGTGTAATTGGATATAACGAACACGTAATCACAATTTGTAATTACACACCGAATGCAGATGGTGAAGTTTTACTGATAAAAGCATGATAAAATTCTTCTTTTGGAACTCATTTCTAGAATATTATTGTCTGGACGTACGTGATAGCTGCATCATTGTCTGTTCTGTTCCTCATTATTTCGGTCTGCGCAATATGTAGGTGGGTATATATTTTTAAATCAACCATTATATCCCTCCTTAATTTCTTTGTACTCATGTCATCCTCTTCCATATTAAGAACCAGAAGATAACTCTTCGCGCCCACTCTTAGTACAAAAATCAGTATAATTTCAATATTGAGTTGTTGACTCAATTTGTTGATACCGTCTTGTAAAAGTTCTATTTTATCAAAAGGGAAAACTAGTAAACGCCATAAACATTCTAAATAGATTCTTCAATGCAGTAGTTCTTCTCCTGTACCCTTCACATGTCTTTCTACTTTATTTTTCATCTCTCTTTCAGTCACATGGCTTACATCCCTCCTAATAAACATATTTACCTGCACAAATTTCTAATGTTACATGTAATTTATGAGAAAAGGAGCATTTACTACTGGAAATGTCCATTATAATAAATAATACTTACAGCTTTCATTCCCTAATAGGCATAAAGAAGTAATAAGTTTAATATGTAGTAAGTTTACAATGTAACGCGAATTCTTTAAATTTTAGCGCTTCAATTATCCGCTATAAAGGTAATGGAAAATCGTGTTCAACCACTCCCTGTTTACGATACTTTTTTATGGATATTATGAAGACTACTACTGCAAATTATACGAATAACATTTAACGGATTAAGTTTGTGGTAGCCCTTGAGATTGAGACCCTCACAGAAGTTTCATAACGGCAAGGATTCAAAAAAAGATCATGATAATACAGACCTATTTAATATTTACCTATTTTCTAGTTAGCAAAATAATATGTTAAGAAATTCAAGTTTGCGTTTCACTTGACCCATACTAGCAAAAAGCGTCTATTTTGCGATCAATACGGTTCAAATCAACTTCTCAACGTCCATCATGATTGTATCATGTAAATGTTAACATGAGTTAATTTACAGTTGGACTACCATTGTAAAAGTTACGAATTATGCAAGCGTTTTTAGTATGTAAATATACTTATTGTAAACAAAGTAAATATCTAACAAATGTGCAAATTTTTACGTTAGGATGCGATATAGACCGTGAGCAATAAAGTAGGTAGTGGGCGGGGTGGTTATCGAGCACTACTCATAAAAAATCTATAAATACGATTTGCTAATATATTCGATTATCCAACAAGAATACGTAGGCTTATGTATTCTTATGATAGAGAACAAATTAAATAATATTGAATTTATAATTTTAGTCTTTTCTGGTTTACTAACGTTTGGTTAGATTTTTTTGTAGACAAGTGGCTACTCTGTGTCTGCGATTGAGCTTTGACTGTTTGTAGGATAATCATCTTCATTATCAGCCTATAATGTCCTACCGCTGAGCACAGGCCTCCTTTCACAAATCATTGTGAAAGAGAATGGGCAGATACCTACCTACTCCACCACGCGTTCCCACTGCGGATCGGTGCTCAACCTATACTGTTGGAGTTTTTAAGCCGCCTAGAAGGCCTCCAACTAGCTTAACGACAATTAAGTGATAACCGGGACCGACGGCTTGACGTGCCTTCCGAAGCACGGAAAACCTCGATTTGAAATACCACTAGGCGGTCACCCATCCAGGTACCAACCACGATAGTGGTAGCTTAACTTGCCGATTGATTATGAACTGCCTATCATGCTACACCACGAGCGCATCTCTGGTATGGTATAATAATATAATCGATATTTTCGCAACACTTCCGCCCTAAATGTATCGACATCGACAAACATAATATTCGATATTTACAACGCTCACGATTTCACATTGAAGTCACGAATTTACTAAACTATACCACGGGAAAAGTTGGTAGTCCACAATATTCCATTTTCAAAATGGAATTGCTCCGCGCCCAGATACAATGTTGAATGGAGTAAAATATAGGTACTTTTAGAACAAACAAAACTAACATAAATATAGATATCACATTTCTAATACACATAATTATGTTTACGACGGGAAATGAGTGTAACAATGTACCTAGCTAGCATACAATTGTTGTAATGAACTAACGCTTTATGTAAGTACGTGACACATTGACCTGAACGCGCCAACCATGAGTATGTTGAGGATGGTTAGTGATACAAAATACATAATATAAAATACTGTTTTATTACAGTGCAGCTATGTTGCAAAATCGTTTGCGTGTTTTTTCCAGAATGCAACAATGAAGAATGCACGTGCCTTTGCATGTGATTATAAATTATGACAAAGGTAGGTTTCAAGTTTTAAAAATAGAATAGGTTTAGGTATAGTCTTTACGAAATATTTATTATGATTATGGGGTACAATAATAAGCTACCCGCTTACCATTATGTTTAGGATTTCTAGTCATATCTAATTCGATAAACTACCTATACTTATTCACATAATACACCTAGTAGGTACCTATTGAATATCTGTACGTTATAATCCCAACTATAATTAATATTATAAATGCGAAAGAGAGTTTGTTTGTTTGTTACGCCTTCACGCCTCAACTACTCAACGGATCATCATGAAGTTTGGCATGCAGTTAGCCTTTGGTTTGGAGAAGGTCATACTTTTTATCCCGGGAACGCGGGTGAAACCTCGGGGGACAGCTAGTTAATAAAAGATACACAATATATGTCCCATAACAACCAGTTGTTCTTCTGCAATTAATATAACGCATTTCTAGCACACAATTAATAATAGTACTTGATATGATATCAAGTTAACAAGTCAACGCAACGATAAATCTGCTGGGGACGTCATTCCCAGCCTATTGCAGCCAGCAATTTGCAGTAAACATATTGCAAACAATGTGCTGAACGACCATCCATGTTGCAGCGATTTGCAGCTAAGGGAACATTGAACCTGGACTGTGCAACAAATCTAGACATAAATCAGAACAAATTGACTCGTGCTTTATACAAAAAGAAACATTACTAGTAGAAAAGTAATCGCAGTACAGAAATCAAGTTCAAAAGATTACATGGCGCGAACCTACAACCAACGTATTCTGATGTATTAAAATCGGCTGCCATTATTACTATTTTAACTCTTTGCTAACGGATGAGTAGCCTATGTACAGCAACTTTCCCCGCCTCCATAATGTCAACTGCAATTAATTTCAGCCATGAATATTGCCATGGTTGCATAAAGCTCAGTAGCAAGTCAAAAGTCAGACAACGTTCATAAAGCAAGCTTCTGTAAATGAATTATTGCCCGACATACAAGCCCCTGGAGGTTTTACGCTTGGAGCTACATGAAATATTTTAACTGCACGTTGTTAACCAAAACGACGGTAATTGAAAATTATTTTAACACAGAGAAAAGAGAAATCTTGTACAGCGAAGATCTACAACGAGAATAAGATGGGATACCCCAAATTGAGGGCACGTTCAGTACCAAATCAAATGTTTATATTAGTTTCATCTATATATATAAAATTCAATGCCACTTTTCGTTGTAATTTTATAACTCAAGAACGGGCTCACCTATCCAAACCAAATGTTTAGGCTTTGTTCGGTCTATTTAGTAGATGGTTTATGTGAAGTTTGCACAAAATCGTTCGAGCGGTTCTTCATTTATCACATTTTTTGTAACAAATGAATTGAATGAATGGCGGATCATTTTGATAATGGAGATTTTGCTGTCAAATTAAAAAAAAATCAGATGGGGATTGTGCTGTCAAATTGAAATTTTTTTCAGTGTTGACAGTACAAGCATGTTGTTATGTCATTCATTTCTTTCATTTCATTCTGGACGTGCTTCGATTAAACCTTGCAGATTTGTGAATCTAATGTGATGGTTGAGATAGGGTAGGGTAGGGTAGGGTAGCACCATAGGAAAGGGTAGCACCACGCGAACGAAGTCGCGCCGGGCAGCTAGTGCTGTATGTATTTGAAGTCAGTAGAATAAGTAAGACACGGCAACTAGTAGATTTGACCTTTTCAAAGGGACAATGAACGCGTTAGGTGTTCGAGCTCATTGAACTACTGAACTTAGCCAACGGCATGGCGGCAGCCGATTGCATTGCAACATCAGGCCCACTCGCTCACTTCTCCTCTGTAATGGTATCCAGATTAATACAACCTTAAGAGCCATAATAAAATTTTCAAAAGCATGATAATTTTACAACTTGACGTGTGGTAGCACCTGTATAAACGATACGCACAGTAAAATGTAAATATGCCATGAAAATGCAACACCCGACGGATTTGAAGTTCTGGCAAGTTGTCAAACTAGTATCTGATGCGTCATTAGGTAGGTACCTACCTACCTACATGAACAAAACACTTTCGATACAAGTTTAGTAATGCCCTTTAGGAGAAATTACTAGAGTTCATGGATGGTCGACGATTTCCGTACAAGGTTAACGTCGTTCGATTCGATTGTCTGAAACTAAGAGACAATTGAATATTCATCGAAGAACAATTGTATGCAAAATGTCATTCTAATTGATGAGATGTAAGATGAACTAATGTGATGGCCTTTACAGCCGGTCAGCACGGCAACGTTGTGAGACCGTATTAAATTTAGCCGTGGAACATAAAGCTTCGTTTACAAATTTAATTGCATCGACGATCGCCTGCCGCGAGACGCAAATAGCCACGACTCGTCCCTGAACCTATCCGACTTTCTCCCTCACGCTGCACTACAAACGCCGAGAAAATATTTGCTAGTTTGTTTTTAAACTCAGATCAGACTCGCTAAGTATAGTTGTCGAGCTCTTTGCATCATCGTTTTATACTTGCAGTAGCAGGACCGACACAAATTGTCTAGTTCCGATGAGATTTTCTAGTTTAGGGGCGAGAATCGATTAGATAATTTAACAAAAATTAGGAACACAAATAATGTACAAGATGTAGTTTCAAAGTTGCATTAAAAGCTGACGCGTCCATATTACAATGATGCGGTCAATCTCGTCTGGTACTGAACTTCCAAGAGTCATTTTGAGAATTAATGGTTAAATTATGCATATATAGTTCGCTCTGAATTGTCGCTCGTGCGACGCCTGACTGCGTAATGAAGTTGACTACAATGCTGACCATGTAGGTAGGTACATGGGCTTTTGATAAAATATCTACCTAATTTCAAAAATAGCTTCATTCTATAACGAACTGAGAACTGAGGCCTTAGCACGAAAATCTATCGCAAGCGTAACGTATTCGTATCGGATGACTGTAAACGTCAATTCGAATAGCAATTGAAGGCCAATTCAAAGAACGGCAAAACAAGGCAGCACTTCACCACACTTTTGAAAGCCATTAATATTTTTGAGCTGCAAAGTGCATCCTAGGGTTGCATCGATTTGGCTCAGACATTGTCGCGTGAAATTGAACATAGGGGAACGTATGCTTGTGTTACGTTACGAGCGGCAGTACATGTGGTGGGGCACATCGGTGCGTGCCCACACGCGTACTCAACTCAGCACACAATGCATACAATGCACACGTAAATATACATCTTCACCCGACTCTACTGTGCATAATCACGCAAATTTGCAAGTAAAATGACGAGACACGGCACTTTTTAAGCTTTGCAAATGTAAAAACACATCATTGTCTCGGCTAAACCAGGTTGGTACAAGGCGCGTACCCTTGTGGTCCAAAAATCCGACAGAAGGTCGGCCACAATGGGTAACGTCACACAATGCGGAATATTTAGAGAGATGCATAAGTACGAGGGGTTTTCATTTCGGCGCAATTTATGCAGGCATGCGCTGTTGCGTCGATCACGCCCTAAAAACGGCGCTAACGAGCCATGCCGTGCCGGCTACTGGCGATGCCGCCTGCATCGGCATGGGAACGGAAATCGCCGCCTCTCACTGACGGGAAACTCAGACAGACTAGACAATTGTGACTATTAAGACGGTTAGACAATATTCGATGCGAAGACAACTATCATTTACAAAATTTAGGTAGGTAGGAACTGCTGGCCGATTCTGTAAAATACTGATGACGGCAAAAAAATCGTTTCTTTTTCGCATCGTGGAAGAACAGTAGTTATCATGCAGTGCAACGTGGTGCAACATAATAGATCGTTTAAATCTTATTGACTCAAACAAATTTTTAAAATCTATATTTATTCAATGAGTTGGTAGGTACATCATGCGATTGTAAAGAAATAACGAACTTACATAAAAAATAGGTAGGTAGGTACCTAACACAAGACCTTTATCATTTCCTTCATTGAAATATTCAGGTAAGGTGTGTTCTAGCTAGTCTAAGAGACATGTACTGTAGACTGTTTTATTAATCAGGCCGGTTAGGTTTGATTTATGACCAAAAATTCCGTTTCTGGTCGTTGCTTAATTAAAAACTACCTATAGGTATTTTGCAGCTAGCCTATAGGTACATATTTTCCTTTCGGTAAAAATATTCATATAAAATTAACTAATAGGTATGACGTGAGTAGGTAAACAACATAAAAAAGTGGAAACCAAATTAGGTAACATCCAGGCAGGACAGGTTTCAGAAAATTGGGTAGATTCTTATCTTACCGATATAGGTAGGTAGGGGTTTTCTCTAGTGAAGACTCTACTACCTACCCAAGTACCCACCCTCTGATAAACCGAAAATAAATCAACCCACTAAATAATAAAGAATGAATAATAGATAAAGAAGAAGAAATGTTAAATTTTAATCAGATAAAGGGAACATCAAAACCGGTTCATAAACGACGAAGTTATCCGCGAACGAACACACAAAAAATAATATATAGGTAGGTAGGCTACCTACTCCTACTTTTTTGAAGTCGTTTAAAAGTTGCTGCATAAGGTAATTTACCAACGTAGGTAGATAGGTAGGTTTTATGTAGGAACTAGGTAGGTATATCTGGGGAAGGAAATATAAAATTGATTAATGACCTTGAAATTTCTTCTAGCTAAGAAAGTGCAGTAAAATGCACGTAGGTACCCTTTAGTGGCCTCCCCTCAGTTTACTTCACGCACCACTGAATGACGACTGAACTGACTCATTCACTGCGGTGCGGTCGCGCCTCAGACGGTCTAAAGGGGTTACTATAGCCACTTATCATTACATTATAATCATTACATAACATACTGAGATATAATAATGCTATATGAAGTTCGAATTCTAAAGCATCACATCACTAATACAATAGTAGGTGCAATAAACATGCCTGTAAAAAATGGGACAAGTCTCTCGTAATGAAAAACATTGTTGACTTAAAAAATTAGGTAGGTATATTATTCAATTTTTTTTTAATGGAAATTAGAATATAACTTTAAAAAAGAGGAAAAGCTTCGCTCGCGACTTGTGAATTAATTAATTAATCAATAGTTCTAATCACTATAATGAATTAAAAAAAATACCCATTATTACCAATTATATTGTAAATAAATCATTGTACCGAGCTAAGTAGCTTTCAAATAATGATGACACATTTATTCCACGTTGTTAAAATTCCAGTACACAGACTAAGTAGGTAGGTACCTACTTCGTTTTTAAGTCTGTGCTTTGTAAAACAACAAAATACCTATAGGTACAATCAGCAGATTTTTTTGAAACGTTACATACAAATTCATAGATTTAAGACGTCAGTTAACTACGTCGATTACGATTCAAGCGTAGACGTTTACTATAGCAAAAAGCGATATATATAAAGCATGCCATTTACGTGGCGTGTTTTCAATACATACTGTGCGAAACCATAAACAAATCCGGAGTGTGTGTGGAAGCCTTTAACACAACGTAACATTTTATAATAGAGGTGGGCTCGTCTCAAGGCCACTACGAACGTGACTGGACTGTTTTTGTTAACAAAAACTCGATCGCGATTCAAATAAATAACTTCCCATATAATCATAAACATTGTTAAAGCTTTATTCCAACACTAGCTGTCTCGCGCGGTTTCACCCGCGTTCCCGTGATAAAAAGTAGCCTATAATACTCGGGGATAATGTAGCTTCCTATTAGTGAAATAATTTTTCGATTCCGACTGTTAGTTCCAGTGATTAGCCCGTTTAAACAAACAAACAAAAAAGCTCTTCCGCTTTAGTATAGATTAATAACACGTACCTATTATAAACTAAAACTTTAAGAACACTGTTTTTAAATTGAGGTATAAAATCCTAGATCACTAATTATACAATCGAAATCAGGTTTTTTTATGCATGTACAGACACGCCCAAAATGATGGAGTTAATAAAAAAAACGAGTTTTACTAATGTAATGGGTTAGCCATTAATGGAAAATCATTTTTATAAACAAGTTATTAAGATGTTTGTTCTTTTGATGGATTTTCTTAGCACATTAGCCCATAATATTTAGTACCTACCTAAAAGAAGAATAAACCATCAACTTTTATTTAACTTATATTTTTAGATAGATAAATTCAAAATAGCGAATCAGTGACTTTGTCTTAATAATTTCGTTTTTGTGTCATTTGGATGCCATAATAGCTATTTGACTGGTGATATTTTTGCCAATGAAAAAAAAAAATTTAACGATGATTTTTACAATTAGAATTAATTTTCCCTATTCCTTTCATCTTTCAAGACAGTCAAGTGTTAATTTTATTTGCACTTTATAGATTGCTGCGCAGAATCATTCGACTGAAATCATGTCGAATCATTTATGGCGTAGATTTTTCAACTATGATTTCCTCCTACGACCGAGTGTCCTTCCTTCTATATTTTACAAAAAAATATAGGTCTATAACAATAGCAGCCATAGGCGATAGAGATGCGCCTGCGCATGCTAATAGCTTCATTAAACTATTTTTGGATCGATTCGAAATGTCGTGTATTGATAGCCGATGCTTCTCATGATCGCTAAAGCTTATAATGATGTCTACCTATTTACGTGATTTATTTTTTAAAGTTTGTTTAATATTCTTTTCAACACACTTTCTCATAAAGTGACATTTTATTGCACCGTTTTTAGTATCATAATGCACTACGCACTAGTGCTTTTTACCGCACAGTTTTAATATAGATGTAATCCCGATTATGTTAAGTTTGTACCTCAATGCAATAGATATTTGTGAAGACGAAGCATTCTTAATTTAAACGGGTAAAACAGTATGACAGCGGCATACTGTTTTATTATCAAAAATCTACTTCAAAAATACGTCTGTATTTTTGCTCGAAAGTTTGTTGAAAAACGTCGTATGACCTGTGCGTATGACACGCCTGTGCATTGATCAATACACTCTAGGCTCCCTTATCGCGTTCGCCTGTCTCGTCTTTTGCACACATGTATCATTATGTACTATTCCATAAGTACCCATTCTGAGGCAACGAATGAATAGTATTTCATAATAAGCCTGCATTTATTTATGAATGCTATTTTTGATACAGAGATGATTGGTGTCTTTTATTGTAATTTGAATAGGTATGAGGCATAAAACAAGGTCGTTGAATATATTTTTGTGTCATCTTATTAGGTCAACTTAACAGCAAAAGTGTTCGGACGTCATGCGATCTTCGCCCACCTTTTAATCAAACACGTCGGTATAAAATACCTACATCACCTACACGGTTTACTCGATAAGTGATGCGAGTCACGTGTTATTGCACAACAGCATGAAGTTTATTACATTTAACAATTTCAGAGTTTAAGCACTACACGTATGTCAACAGAATGAAATGGGACAGCAGAAAGAAGTACAATGGGCTAAGGCACCTTATTGCGTTCCCAACCTGACACAAAATGTCACAATTAATGGAACAAGCTGGTGACGTCTACTGTCACAATATTGTGATGGGCAAAATGAGTATTGTTTGTGGCTTGCAGTCTCATTCCAATTGGGTGTGCTGGGAATTTAATAACTTCATTGTATTTAGTTGGTGGACCAGTCTACCTACTAGAACAGAGATTCTAGATATATAAATATTACTTTCTTGTCAGTTCTTCAATTACGGAAGCTTCTTGTGGCTGTTCCACGTAACCCAATTGTGATTCTTCTTTATTATTAATATGAGTTTCTGTTGAATAAATATTAATAAATAGTCACAGGTCCGGCCTCATATGGAGTGCTGCTGTCATCTATGGACGGGAGCACCTGGATACCAGCTTAGGCCTTTAGACTCGGTTCAGCGACGTGCCTTCAGAATCGTTGACGATCCCGAGCTGACAAGCGGTTTAGAGCCCTTCAGTCTGAGGAGACTTTGCCTCCAGATGTGTATTCTACCGCTTGTACAACGGGGAGTGTTCTAAAGAATTGTTCGACATGATGCCCACGGCTACCTTTCACCATCGCAACTCTCGCCATCGACGGGGAGTCCATCCTCACACATTGAAATCAGAATTGTTTCGAACTGTTCGGGCTAAAAGGAGTTTTCTTCCACTGATGCTCCGACTGTGGAATGAGCTCCCCATCGTGGTTTTCCCAATGGAGTACAGCATGGGATTCTTCAAAAAGGGTCTGAAGAGATTTCTTGAGGGTCGGCAACGCGCGAGTGATACCCCTGGTGTTGCTAGCGTCCATAGGCTACGGTAACTGCTTAACATCAGGCAGGCTCAGGTATGCTTGTCTGCCACCTTAGTTGTATAAAAAAGAAATAGGTGGAAATAACGTGCTAAAAACTAACTATAAATATTATAATCATATACCTATGAAATCTCTTATCTGTCTCGAACGATAAGATTACCACCATACAGTTTTTACTATCAATTTGATGCATTATCCAACACAAAAAAGACGTCAATTCATTATATAATTTGCATTATCTTATCGAGGCAGTTGTTTATTTATATTCAAAACAAATATTGGTAATTTTGGTAAATTGACACTCACCATATTGAAAAATAGCTCTCGAGTACAGAATAAATAAAATAAAAATTGTGATAGGCTACTAAATGTAGTGTGAGTATGAGAAGTTATTAAATAAAATAAATTCTTCCCAAAAATCGAGCTTCATTGATATGTACAGTGGACTAATTTCGTATAAAATTAACGCGTTTGTACACCGTCCATCGCATAAAAAAATTATAGTAAGGAAACCACAGTAATTTGGCCATGGGGCAGCTGCCGCAATTTCGGGAAAAACGCACTTTTACCAGGAAACGGAAACCAGCTGCGCAACGGAGCATTGTTAATGTCTTGAACCGGGCAAAATTGCATTTTTAGGGTACCACCAATTTTGGCATTGCACCCGTTTGCAGTATCCGTGTACACATGTAGGAATATCCGCTAATGTAAAATGGACTTAATCAATGTGCATTTTCTGAATTAAAGTTGAAATGAACTAGGTTCTACGTTCGCTAATCACTGAAATATTTAGCTATATTGTTCTACGAAGGTAAACAACAATAAAAACTCGAAAAAATCAAATTTCCCGCCTCGGTAACTAATATTTAACCTTAACATTTTTACTTAAATTTTTATTTTTTATTCATATCTCCGTTAATATTTCATAAGCCTTTTTGTCATAAGTTGATTAAAATTATGCCTATATTCTGGATGTCATTTAAAAATCATACTTTATATAGGTAAACCTAACTACAGTGGGTAAATAAATAATGATTAATGTCATAATATCAACAGAATCCACTCTATTTTCTGTGATAAAGATTTTTGATAATAAAAAAAAAAATTGCAATTTTCAATAATAGTACTAAATGAATATTAGCTGAGCATTTATGATACCTTTATTTCCACAATGTTTGGCGAAGTAAACAGTGGCGCAAATTTCATATAAAAAAAGACCTTAAAGGAAAAGTCCGCAAAATACTGAAAAAAATATCAAAATATCTATTAGATAGGAAATACACTCGGTACCTATATCCAATAAGTATTATTACCAAGGTAACACAGCCGGTATGTAGGCGTAGCCAGCTCATTGGGTGCAACTTGCATCTTATCTAAATTCAATAGCCCGGGCGAGAACGGCCGCGGCCGGTTTTCGAAACTTGACGCTCCGCACTCCGTGCACCTCGGGCCCCAAGCTTCCAGCTACAACCGGTTCCCGCCAATTATGTGAAGCTGGTTATTCGATACGATATAAACAACATACAAGAAATGCATTCGATGCACGCTGTAAATATACTCGCTACCTACCTACCCAGTACCTAAACTGAAGGTACAGACTGTACTTACATAATAAATACATAGCACTACAATGTAGCTCGTAGAACACTCGTAGAATAATTTTGATAAGTTTGTTGTTCTAATGTGGGTAGTTGGTGATGTAGGTAAGTGAACATGCCGGTCGTGACTCGTGACATGTTTTGGTACCTACTTATGTTCGTATTCTTTGGTTCTGTGTTTGTGTTTATGTCGCAGGCATGTTGTTCATCCACCGGTTTGTGATAAAATTGCTAAGAATATAAATTTTTATCCTTTATGACCAATTGACAGGTCGACCAATAAGATTCCAATAAGGTAAAGTTAAATAAAGTTTTTCTTACCTAATCCGGTCGGAAACAATTTCTGGCTTGGAGTTTCTCTTAGCTGGAGTCAATGCGTGATTCGGAGCATGAGTGGGGCTCGTCGAGGGCTCCGACAGCGCTGAAGGCGGTGAACAGGACCCAGAGCTAGAGAGGCTGAAGGCTCGGGTACGCCCATCTGTGACCGCCGGCGTCCGTACCGGCCTCGCCCGCCTACGACGCTTCTTCTCATCCTCAGCTCTCACCGCCGCTCCGGGAGGTGCCCAATCAAGATCTTTCTTCAAGTGTCCCCGACCGCAGCGGCAGCCGCACGCCTTGAATGCCAAGTCGTAACCCTTCTTCGTCCATAAATTCTGGTGCCGCTGCCGCTCGGACCACGAACGAGCCCTACCGCAGGACTTTAGATAAGCGAGAACCCCGACCTCCCATTGCTCGAAGCACTCTCTGTGCATGTACCGGCCGGCAGTGCACGTGTCATTGTTGCATAGTACGCGAATAGCATCCTCGATGCGGACCGACTCCCGAGGGCGAAGGCACTCGCCAGGTACGCAGCACCCGTGAGAATCCTCCGCCTCGCGCTCACCGGTAGCGCCTTGCCGACGCGGTGCCATGCCGCGATCGACTTGCCAAGCCAACGAAAACGAACGTGTCGCGCGGAAGTATTGGAGCGCGTCACGCAAAACACATGCTTGCCGGAGCGCGCGCGGCCGACTAATAACCGCGAGTGAACGAAAGCGAAATTTCAAGAGCGCAGCGCGTCGCCGCCGCCGCCGCGCCGCCCGCCCGCCGCGCCACCCGCCAGCACGCGGGCAGCGGGGCTGACCTTGCGGCGCGAGGGGCGCGGGGGTGCAGCGAGGGGCGGGGCGATGCGGCCGACACGCCGCCGGGTGGGGAGAAAGTGCCTAGCAAATTTTCACTTTCGCGCGGAAGCGGGAGCGGGAGCGAAAACGGTAGCGAGAGCGACCGGTGCAGCGCGGCGGTGTCGAAGTTGGCTGATAGAAGTACCTTTACTATAAAATATGCTACGGCCAAGCTACGGCTGTAGAGGCTGATGACGATACCTTGCTAATGATCATGCTTGTGGTTGGATCTGATCCTCTGTTTATGTAATTGTTGTGTTACTATCTAGATACATAAGTATAAAATGTTATATTTTGTTCAATAGGTAATATCTACCTAGAAGGTTCTCAATCTCAACTTTTTCTGTGACGGACACACTAATTGATACAGCTAATAAGATAAGATTTGTTATGAAGAAATAAACTTATCTGGATGGTAAGTAGGGTAAAACACCCAGTAGTCAGACTTATAGCGAGAAATTTAACTTTGAAAAGCTGTAAGTTTTGGAAGAGTTTTTTTTTTCTTTTATACAACTAAGGTGGCAAAAAAGATACGGCCCGCCTGATGGTAAGCAGTTACCGAAGCCTATGGACGCTAGCAACACCAAGGGTCACTCGCGCGTTGCCGACCCTGAAGAAATCTCTTCAGACCCTTTTTGAAGAATCCCATGCTGTACTCCATTGGAAAAACCACGGCAGGAACATAGCACCTATCAGGAATATAATCAAAGCAGTAGAATCAAAATAAGTAAACGTATAAAATTGCACTTTTCACCTGTGTCAGCCACCTTGAACACATCAGTGGTCAGTCGTTTATAGATTTCACCTCATCATCATCACATTCAGCCCAATGTTATTCACTGCTGAGCATATGCCACCCCCATTAATTTAATTAGCATCTAGCAAAGAGACCAAGAGACTCTAAACAGGTCTAGGTCCACTTGTGTACGGTGGGAGGTCGAACCGCTCGGCTCGCACCAGTACATGGTCGCCAGTCAAGGACCTTTCTTCCCGGCTCATCGAGTAATGTGAACATGTGATCTACTCTTTGCCATTTCAGCAGGGCTATTTTAAAACGCTCGGATTCGATATCGGAAACGGATTCAAAAACTACTGAGGCGATTTTCCGCAATTGCTATTTTAATTTCCGAATTCGAATATTTTTGATGTTTCTTTACGGAAATATCAATTCGATTCATCGAAAAGTTTTCGGAAATTAACATAGCAATTGCTGAAATTCGCCTTGGAAATTTTTGAATCCGTTTCCGATATCGAATCCGACGTTTTAAAATAGCCCTGCAGGTATATCCGTTGCTATTGATCTTCTACGAATATCCTCATTTCGGCACGTCGCGCAGAGAAATTGTGTAGCTCGTTACATAGCTCTCACTGAGTGATTGTAAAAGTATGCAGTAAAATACCATGTCTCTTCTGTGTCATCACTTTTAATTCGCACTGGTCGAAGACTTTAAGTTTTCGGACTGAAAAAATTGCTGTAGTCTACTATTTCTTGACAAATATTTTCATAAGCATTCCATTTTCTTTCTTTTCAATATACTTTTGACGGGCCAGTTGGCGCAGTTGGTTAAGAGTCTGGTAAAGGTTCCACCTATTGCGCCGCAGGTCGTGGGTTCGATTCCCGCACAGGACATGCATTTGTGTGCATGAACATGTCTGTATGTCCTGAGTCTGGGTGTAATTATGTATATTAAGTATGTATTTACAAACAAAAAGTAGTATATGTATTATATCAGTTATCTGGTTTCCATAGTACAAGCTCTGCTTAGTTTGGGATCAGATGAACGTGTGTGAGGAATGTCCCAGGATATTTATTTATTTTTATTTTATACTACTTCTTAGCTTTTTGGTATTTCAGCGTCTTTCATTTCTTTAGCTTCTAACCTTTAGATTCTTCTTGTTAGAATCAATCGTTTTCTTTTCCGTCTTTTCTCTCTTTTTTCATAAATTCTTCTTTAAGGCTATGCCTGTGGCTATGCTCAGTTTATGGCCTTTGCTTGCGGCGGCTGCGTGTGACGGGTCGCCCACTTTCCTTCAATATAGTCACGACGGCGATGGCTGCCACACGGGTCATACTTGTAACAGGTGCTGCTTGTGGGGGCTGGTCTGCTTATGTTTCCTATTTACTTATTAAACATTGATTGAGTCTACTTTGAAGTTTTGGCTGCCGGGACGCAATTGATGAACCGAAGCTTTTTTTGAAAACAATAATTGCTGAGATTATTGCCTTATTGGATCTTCTCAGCAAATGCAACCTTCTGAACCGGTATTATTTATTTATAATGGGCCAAAAAACAGCTTCAACATTAATATACCAAAATACAAGATTATACATTAAAAAAAACAATATTGCAACATTATCCACAGATGATGGACGGACGGCTGCAAGAAATTTGAAAAATATGTTTTTAACATATCTATTGTTGTCGCGCTGTGCCTGAGCTATCCCGCCGTAGGGCGATAGAGACAACTACAGCTTAGACCGATTATACCTATTTAAATTAGACGAAATCGCTATTTCGTAATCCCCGGTTTTCTCCTACAAAACTGGATCAATTTAAAAAAGATATTTAAGAATCATAATAAGAAGGGCTTTGGCTATGTCTGTCGGTTTTCGTTTGTTGTTTTATATTCGTTAAATTTGTTCGCTGGACTTCTGATAAGGGCGTTAAAAATGTTAAGTTTTTGTGATTTTAGAAGGCTCCTAATTCTTATAATAATTAATTTATGGAGAAAAACACAACCGAGGGACATACAGTGGGACATACATAATCATTGCTCTAGTGTACAGATACAGACAGGAAACTGAGAATTACATTTGTATGGAACAAACGCCACCAGCATGATGCCCTATGAAAATCTAAAATAATAACTGCTTTTCATACAAAAGGTACGTACATGTCTCCTCGGCCAAAATGTATGAAAAGCTGTATTTTTTTTTTGCAATTTCGAAGTTGGTCCCATAGTAAAAGTTGATCGTATACATGAGTACTTTACGTGGTTTCATTTAATGTCGTATTGTCGTATCCACCCTGTATATTGAAATTATGAGATAGTATGCAGGCAAAACTTTTTAACATGTACCTACACTGTTATGATTTATGTAATATTTCTACATTTTAATCTATACAGTGCAGGAAAATTGCCTTAGAATTTCACAAAGTGTATACATTTTTATGTCTTCGACTGTAAATGTTTCAAAATAGCTCAGAAAAAAGAAAAGCGACAGCGTTGGTATTTTTTGTCATTTTTTTCCCATCACAAGCACAAGTCAAAAAATATGTAACATGAATGAAAATAAAAACATAGCTCGGAATGTCCAAATTAAGCCCTTTCATTTATTACCATTTAAACCTATCCTTTAAATTTCAGTCTCCCATTTCGGGACCTAAGAAAAAAATTTTTTTTTCATTTGCATTCCAAATCAATAGCCTTAGTGGTTGCTTAAATACCTATCCTATATACAGGATGGAATTTTTTAACCTCACCTAGAGGTCCTGTACTTTTATTGCATCAATCGATAGGGTCAATCATATGGATCAAATCTCTCTAACAAAAATTGTAAATTAAATGAACGGAAAACCATGAAATCTAAACTTTAAACTCAATAAAACTACAACTGTAAACGAGTTAAGAACTGAGGTTCATATTACGATTTTCAATTTTCATAAAAACTCGCTATTAAAAGTTACAGGAAATTAATTCCTTAAAAGAATAAATTAGTTAATTCAACAAAGTGGAGCTCATTTCGAGCAACTAATTAGTTAGTTTACCCTTTTTTTCGTTCAATTAAAATAAGTTTAGATTTCATTGCTTTCCTTTCATATATTTTATCATGTTTGTTAGACAGATTTGATCGTTATGATTTACCCTATCGATTGATGCCATAAAAGTACATGATGTTATTCTGTAGGATTTTAGCCCGGTTCGATTCCAGAGTGTGGCAAGTGAATTTTCGAAAATCTTTTAATGCAGAGTTGTTTCTTTTTGAAAATAAAGGAATGTTTCCCTTGAATAAAATTTGCTATCTCCAGTATTTAGAGTACTTTCCCTCCAGATGAGGTTAAAAAATTCCATCCTGTATACCACGGACATGGACATATAAAATATCAGGACGGTGCACCGCCTGATAAGAAAGTGAAGCACTATATTTTCTACGTAGGTATGTGTGAGTAAAATCAGTACTGGCCCAAGCAGGCACAAGTGATACTGAGCCTTATTGTCACTGTCGAGGTCTCAATGCAAAATGACAACCTGAATGGTTTTCTTACTATAGTATACCTACATGTGTATGTGAGGCTTGTATTTACGAGACGGCCCGGCTAACTTGGGGTGCTTCAATTCGTCCTGTTTTTTTTTTATATGCCCATGACCACGGACAAACTATTGGTTTTTAAAATTTAATAATTTTCTATAATGCTGAGGTCCTAGTAGAAGTTTACTTTTATCATTTGAATGCTGACTTTTTTCTTTCGTAAGAATTTACCAAATTAAAAAATTCACCTATAGTACAGTATTACCATCTCTCTTATGGTAAAACTGTGCTTATAGTGTGTATTATTCCTTCTTAGGATGCTGTATTTGCGGGTTATTTCGGCCCACCTAGATATACTGTAAAAATTGAAGCAGATAATCACATGCATAAAATTGATGTAGGTTTGTACGCAACTCAAGGACTTTTTGAAAGTAAACACAAGGTTTATAATGTATGGTAAGTGACTTAATTCATAAAACTTTTATTGCTCTTTGTTCCCATCGACTCAAGGCTGGTAGCACCTCCCATTGGTAACTGCGTCATAAATACAAAATTAAAGGAAATCATAAAATATTTGATTATAGAATATTATTTTACATATTACCTAGGTGAGTATTGGAATGTTTTTTTTTATGAAATCATAAAGTTTGCGACATACCGAACCAACCTATATAGGCTTAAAATGTTGCTTAAAAAGTTTTTTGTAATGATAGCCTATCTACTCTATACTGGGTGAAGATTTCGAGATGGCATATTTTCGAAACCTATGTTGCATTAGTCCTGCTGAACAACTTTTACAATAGGACCAACCTTGAATTCTCAAAAAAAAATGTTTACTTTTCAAACATTATGTATGATCGAGCAAGGTTGACCTTTGGTAAGAAAAGTTTAAATATTTTTTTCAGAATTCACTATTGGTCCCATAGTAAAAGTTGTTCAGCATGACTGCATGACTAACCCAACTTAGGTTTCGAATATATGCCATCTCGAAATCTCCACCTGTTATATCGTATTAAGCAAGGGACGAACCCACCCAATTCACAAGAACTTTAATCTGTGTAATCCAACGGCCCGCTTCTTAGATAAATTTTGTTCTACTTTTAGAGTATCAGACTTGAAAAATGATTTTACAATGGCCAGATAATTGGTGTCTAATTTGAAATAAGAACTGTTACGGTATAGGTCCGAAATTAGGACATTCGTAGGAAAACAAAAACGACGGACATAGCTCGTAGAATTAGTAAGCTGAAGTGGCAATGGGCAGGCCACATCGCTCGAAGAGCTGATAACCGATGGGGAAGAGAGGTTCTCGAGTGGCGACCACGTACTGGAAAGCGCCGAGCGGGACGACCTCCCACCAGGTGGACCGACGACCTGGTCAGAGTCGCTGGGCGCCGCTGGATGCAAGCGGCCCAGAACCGCTCGAAGTGGAAATCAATGGAGGAGGCCTATGTTCAACAGTGGACATCCATGGGCTGATATGATATGATGACGGTGTAGATGTCTAATAGACTTATTCGAATCAGAAGAAAAAAAATATCCGAGGTTTATATTTCACAGGTACCACAGATGTGTAAATGTGAAAATGTTATTGTAACGAGTACACCAAGCAATGGCTAGATAAGAAGACAGAATTTATGATGGGTTAGACAGCTTGAACTATATCCTCCTCTCTGTATGAATGAAAGCTGTTAAGTATAGCCGGAAGCTTGTCTCGAACAATCAAACTCAACTACGTCTCAGAATCAAAACAATGACGAAAAATCAAAAGACTTGTTAGAATCACCCCATCTAAGATCCCAGTAACTACGAAGTTACCGAATCAAACTCCATAGGCATTCATGTGAATCCAATGTGACGATTGTCAAAGCGCGCACGTGTTTTAATAGAGTATTGTATGAAAGGGCCATAATAAAATCGCCTTGTTCTTCGAGAACCGGTCCAAGGTTGGAGGGACGAGGGAGCCAAGTGTGGCCAAGTGTTCGGAAATCGGGAGGGAATAAAGAAACTACTGGCGTAACGTGTGACCCAATTTCATTCCAACGTACTAACCATGCCAGGTGATAGGTGCATTTATTTATCGCGAGGGGAACTCTGCATAACACGTGTGTAGCACCAGCCGAATTATATCCTTCCAAATTTAAAAATATTTTGAAATAATCTTTGTATGCAATAATGTGACTTATTTTACAGTGTGTTAGGAGCGAGAATTATATTGATGCGAGCATGGTGAATTTTGCAATGATATTGCGTCTCAAACGAACGAGTTTGAAGCTTTTGTCTGATGCGAACCCGCCATCTGTTTGACCCTCAATAGCCATTGAATATTACTTATTAATAAAAATAGCATGCATAAGAATTGTACCTACATAATTTGCTCCGATATGCGCATTTTATATGAAAATAAATACATATTTAAAATCGGGATTCGGGATGAATGCAGAAAATTCTTGAATCATTTCAAATCACTGTTTTCTTTAGGGTTCCGTACACAAAGGGTGCCAAACGGGACCCAAATACTAAGTAACCGCTGTCCGTCTGTCAGTTGGCTGTATCTGTATCTCATGAACCGCAATAGGTAGACGGTTTAAATTCTTACAGAATGTGTATTTCTATTGAGATAGGCCCCTTCATACAAGAAACGTCTACTTTTTTGGCGTTTTTCTTTTTTGCGCCTACTATTCCCATCATAGCAAAGTTGAATTAGTTAATACCTATTATATTAGTAACGTATGCGTGGTACGGAAACCTCCGTGCGCGAGTCCGACTCGCTCTTGGCTGTTTTTTTTGTGTAGGTACTTACGTAAGTATACTACTTTGAAACATTGGTAAGGAAAGCAAGTAACGTCAAATATTGGAAGAATCAAATAAAAGCTATTTACTTACATTTCGTAATGTTCAAATAATGTTTTGCGTAATATGTTTACACTTCGGGAGTACTTATAATTTTAATAAAATAATCAAGTAGGTACCTAAGTACTTGCTTTTCAAATCAGTAGACACCTCGGAAGGAAACATTTCATCTGTTTACATAAGTAAGTAGGTATGTCTATTAGTTACATAGTGCATCTACCTAGGTAGGGCTACAAGGAAAGACGTCTTTTAATCCTTACCTACCTAGATAAGGGATACAAAGACGTACTTATTTCCTTGAAATTTTTCCTCATTGTTCTCAGCCTGAACAATTTTAAAAGCCCAAATCTTGGCTGTGATGAATCGGTGGTCAAAACTCCATACAGCCAAAAAATACTTCAAAATAACGCCCACATACCTACCTAAGCCAACTGCTTTTTGTTGTTTTCTGAACCCTAATTCTGCAAGCTTGACTCACTGTTCACACTACGCACTAAGACATCCTAACTTAATAAATTAAATAATTATAAATGCGAAAGGAGTTTGTTTGTTTGTTTCGCCTTCGCGCTTCAACTACTCAACGGATCATCATGAAATTTGGCATGCAGATAGCCTAGGGTATGGAGAAAAGTTTTTATACTGGGAACGCGGGTGAAACCGCGGGGGACAGCTACTATAGTACAATATAATGTTTAAATAATTAATATTTATTTGCACCTTAAAAAATAATTAAAACTATTTGAACATCAATTTGTAAATAACTTGGTTGGGCACGCGTGGTGGAGTATCTGCCCATTCTTCAACCTGATTTGTGAAAGGAGGCCTGTGCTCAGCAGCAGTGGGACATTATAGGCTGATGATGATGATACAGGTTGAATTTTTTAGGCTAAATCCGTATAAAAGTATAGAGCGAAAAATGTTCAAAAGAGCCTGTTTAGATCATTTTTTTTATATTGCTTAGGTAGCAAACAAGCATACGTTTCGCCTGATGGTAAGCGGTTACCGCAGCCTATGGACGATTGCAACAACAGGGCTGTTATTCGCGCGTTGCTGACCCTGCAGAAATCTCTTCACACCCTTTTTGAAGAACCCCATTCTGTACTCCATTGGGAAAACCACGGCGGCAGATATAAATCAGAACTGGTGCAAGGATAAAAAAAAAAGAAACGTGCCGGTAATTTTATGCATACACCCAGTATTACTGCACCATCCCATAGTGTCGCTAATAAGGATCAAATTCTAGGAAGTATTAATGTTTGGCGAAAAACTAATGAAAAACAAAAAAAAATAGAAAATGCATTTTTATTTTACACAATTTTAACTTTATCTAATCCCATAGGTAATTTTTTTTTTATTGTGTATAGGTTTGTGTTTGACCACAATCTCACTATGGTAAGTGATGATGTTGCCGAAGGTGGTAAGCACATAGCCTCGAAGGAACTGGCTCTCAAGGGCAGCTGTCGGAACACACCGATATCCATCGATGCTTGGCGACAGATTTTCAACATGAGGGTGGTAGCCAGCCAGATGGGTACTGCAAAGAACTCTACCACCGTTCTATGGTCTCCTCACGATGTTTTCCTTCATCTAAAGCCCAAGCTCATTGCATGAATCGAACCCGGGACTTTTGTCTCGGTATCCGACGTCACTACCACCTCAGGGTATATAAATACTACTGAGATATCATCGCCATATTGAAAATTATTATTTTCCTAGTTTAAGTTTTTATCACAATTTGCCTAAAAGCTCCTTTGAGTATTTATCGTTATTTCTTATAGGTACTTTAGGGTTTGGCGACCTATTCCCACATGAACAATTCACCTATATATTAACATTTAGTACTCCATAATATACTTAGATGCAATTGATGTAAAAACAACAGCAGTTGTAATGTTTTACGTGAAGCCCCCATTTCCTTTCGAGCAGCCAAGCGGACGTTCAGTCGAACAAAAAAACACACGTGTATGTTGGACATGTACTTATTTTGTAGCCTTGTACAGTTTCGATGGTTCCGTATGTATTATATAAAAACCTGTGTTAAAAACTAATTTTGTTAGAGAACATTTTTTTTATACGACTAAGTCGGTAAACAAGCATACGGCCCGCCTGATGGTAAGCGGTTACCGTAGCCATATGGACGCTTGCAACACACGAAGCATCGCTCACGCGTTACCGACCTGTCTCCCCTCCCCAAAGAGCTCTGGCGACCTTACTCACGCGCAGGAACACAACTTTACACAACATAAAGTTATTTGGCTACGGTATTCTGTAAGGTGGACCAGTCGAGCTGCTCTGTGAGCGAATAAACACTATGGTCTACCTCTCTTTCAACTTTTTCAACATTTTACCATAACCATCTGGAGTATGTGCGATGTTTTATAAGCTTTTCGTTCACCATCAGTATAATATTGATGGGCGTTTTATACGCAACAGCTTCAATGTCCTAAAAATACATATAGGAAAAAAAACATTGAGTATGAAGTACATTTTACCGAACACTTTTATTCACCTTCAAAGAGATTTATAACCCTTCGAAATTCAATCCAAAGAAAGGTTTCGTTACGGAAGCGGATCCCAAAAAGCCCCTTTTTATTTGACCCACATCTAAGGGATAATTGTTGAAGAATAAATTATTTAATTATTGCTTTTATAGGTCAGTGCATAATGTTAGCAGGTGCATCCATGCATGCACCTGCCTCACGGGGGCTGTTCAAGGACTGCAAGCGAAATGTGGCTTTTACAAGTAGGTAGTACGGCCGTCTGCGCCAGGCGCAGCGACGTATTTAACTCCACAGACACCTACTTTGGCATACTTATCTAGATATACGGGCAATAACAAACTAAGTACTTAATTGAATGAGTAAACGTTTATTTTCGAACTCAAGGTCCTCGGAAATGTGCGACGCAAAATATTTATTTACAATTCAATGTGGTGTAAGTAATTTTGATATTCGATAATAATGTATTATGCATTGTCAAATGATATTGTGCTCTGAGGAGAATACATAATATTATAATGTTCATCTGCAGAGCAGTAATAGAGACTGACTAATAGTGGACTGACTGGCGAAAGCGATCTGAAGTCCTGGGCCAGTAGACAAGATGGTTATCGACAATCGTCATCGTTAGTAAACGATCAATAATTGTATGGGATTGAAATTTCAATCAAAATATCACGTGATTTTTTACAATCTCGTTTGTCAATCCCATACAAAGGTTGATCGTTTACTAACGATACCATCCTCTGTGCTAACGATGACGATGTCGACAACCATCTTGGTTAGGGTGAGAAAAAGTATCAAGTGTAAAAAAAGTAGTAATTAAGTTATAAAATGCACTCGTTTAATGCACGTTTAGTTACTATTTAAATGTTTTTTTCCTTTGATAGTAAGCTAGTCTATGCTTATTTAGAGCATTCACTAGCTTAGGTGCTAATAGAAGGGTTGGTTAGCATGGAGGCTAGATACGAGTACATTGAATCCCCCTGCCACATAATTCCCACCTAGGAAAAATATTTGTGTAATCGGACATGTCTATTTATTCAGGATTTGGGTATGTATAAATAATCATCTAAGCGAAGGCTCCAGAAAAGCAACAAATAATTTGATAGATTTTTTTGTTGATAATGATAGAGGTTGATGAGGTATGCTGGGAATTGGAAGGACTTTCTGCCACAGTACATTCCCTATCCAACAAGTCTATTTCATAAAGCAAGTTAACACCCTCGAAAAAAAAGCTATGTTGTTTCATCAGCTATGGTTTATTATTGAAATTCACGTAACATCAAGTATTAAATAAAATAAACTAAATTAACAATTAAATAAGTGTTTACACAGATAACCTTGAGAGGCGATATACATCGATGCGTCTCCTCATTCCAACGTAATTTCTTACAACCTCCGTCCGAGAAGCGCTCGACTCCATACACAAATAAATGGTGGTTATAGGTATCCTGTAGAACCGGTGGACCTTGATCTTACAAAGGGACCCTCGCCGATCTGCCGGCAAGCTAACCTTGAGTTATTTTTAAACCACGCCGACTGCATTCAGGTCCCGGCGAACAACTCTTCCGAGTATTACATAATGCGAAATTATAGTTTTCCTTTTTTCTCTCTCAACGTCTCCTTGAAAAGCGTGTGGCCCTGTCATTTTGGTTTTGTACCCTTTGTTTTGGCTCGCACATATTTTATTTCTTTTCTCTGAATCGTAAAAGGAAGAGGCAATGAAGGGTTAGCGTTTTTGTATAGTGGATTATTTATGGTCCGGAATAATGGGCGTCGAGTTCGCCGCGAAATATTGGGTACAGCTGCGGAAATTTCAAAAATGTTGATGCGTTTCCTCATCATTCGGTTGCGGTTTACAATCCGTCATGTTATAAATATGTGTTTACGTCCATAACTATTGCTAGTATAAAACTATCCACACAATTGGGACGTGTTATACCTTTGTATTTTCACCACGTTTAACTCGATGCTATTATCACGGTAGCCTGCATACATCCCCCGTTTTATTGTGTTGTTTGTTCAGTGAAAGAAATTGGATACCATATAAAAAAAGATACTTCGATAATACCTGAGACCTGTATAACTTGTTTCGCTTAATACATACGTTGTTACTTTCTTGTTGGTCATTTTGCAATGAAACTGGAGAGACTGGTGTTATTGTTTTGTTGCGTTTTAAATAAGTATGGGATCTATGGATTCATTGTCGTTATGTATCTTGTTTACGTTCTTCCATGACGATTAACCTTTAACCAGAAATGCCAATGATATAGTCATTCATTTGCGGGAATAAATTCTTTTATAACGCGTAATTTCTAGTTTGAAGGCAACTTTGAAGATCAAGTTGTACCTACCTATATGTACAACAATGGTATTTTCTAGACTTTGTGTGCTAAATGAGCATTAGAAATTGGTACTACTAGATATAAATGTATAACCTTGTTTACTAATTTACTTTTTATGCTCTTTTTGGATGACATGTTTGATCATCTATGAAAAGCCAACAATTACAAGATAAGGGTCGAATATGATACTGATATAACTCATATAGCAAACTTGCTTATAGACTCCATATTTCACAACAAAACCATCAATTTTCAACTAACCAAAGTTGGAAGCCAATGAACTCCAGAAGAATGTAGAGACTTCCAATACTGCTCCTAACATCCAAAGGCGAAATTAATATCGCTTTAATCAAGCTGAACTATTAAAGCTATGCTCTGAATCTCGAGTATGTTACTGCGTATCGTATTCGAATCGATAAAACCTCAAATGTTTTTCTATAAGGCACGTTTCTTGGAACGATCGCTGATCGGTGGCACTGCTTAGATTACACCGCTCGGTTGCATAACAGCCAAAACAAAGGAAAACATTGTAAACGATTATTGACCTGTCCCTGAGATTCATCAAAAAATTATATCTCTATTTCACTATCGGTTTAAATTTTTAAATTATCGACAAAGAATAATCAAGTTGAAATATACACCGAGGCGACACAATGTAATTGTATAAAATACAATGCAATGTGTAGCAAATTAGGTGCCATCTGTGTGCCGTGACTCGCTTACGAATGTTATAACGATTCTTTTTTATGTTGACTCTTTATATGGTGCATTCGGTCAAGTGTTTGCCATAAAACACTTGACAAATGAAAAAGGTACCAATAAAACAAACAAAACTTATTAGTCATGTTGATACAAAACTGATACGGCCACTCAAATGTCCGTATTGTACTAAAGTTGTGTTTATCTAAAGTTTGTGCAAACATTATTGAGTTGTTTATTTTATTTTTTATGACTAAATCAACTAAATCCATTTTTTGTTGAACATAAATACGTAAGACTTGGCAGATTAAATAATACTTATCTTCTTTGAATTACCGGCCATCATTACAATACTTTTGGAAACATTCTTCATTTTCACCCCTATTTTTATATTATTCTTCACAGATCAGATTTTAGATCTACCCCTCTATAAATTTCTCTGCATTTCCGGAGCTAAAAATCTAGCCCTAATATTGAAAGTTTACATTGATTACATTTGAGCTCTCAAAGCTAATGACGCATTTCTATTTAAAAAAAAACTGAATTTCTTTGGCTTTTGAGTCTTCCCACTCCTACGATTTCAAGTTTCTTTGCGAGTCTCGTCTTGGAGTGATCACTCTATTCACTATTTGATCTAGGCGGCATTATAATATTTTTCAATAAGAGTTCCATACATTTTTTTTATACAAATATTTATGAATAACGCTTCTTTGTGTCTTTTATCGGATTGAGTTTAATGTTCTCACGGCTTCGGGCCACATGTTTCCCATTGCGTATATTTTTATTCTTATTGGACACTGTCTTCTTATGACATCATGTGACTATAAATTGGAGCATTTTTTATAATCAACTCGTGTTGGCCATTACTGGATTTGTTTATTTTGTTTTGATGATTGTTATTATCATAATATGTCGTAACAAAAATATCAATTTTAATGTTATGGAATGTCACTTAGAACTAAAAATAGGAGAGATAAATACCTAGGTATATTTTGATATTACAATGTCTAAAGATAGACCTTTAAATAATTAGAAACATGCTAGCAATATACCAAATTACTTACGCAATTCAAAATAGACCATAATAAAAGGAAAACCAATAAACATTTTTATAGTGTCACCGTGCATAATTGAAAAGGTACGATCCGTACCGTAAGGGAAGTAAAAAGGGAAGTGATTAAAAAGAAATAACATTTTTTTATTAAAAATCCTTTTGATCCACCGTACATAATCACCGCGACAGGAAAAAATATGATGTCAGTAAAAATTATAATGGGCCGCGTCGTAAAGTGCACATTTGAATAGGAAAGTTACATATCAAAAATTTTCAGTGATCCGTATTTTACGAGTTTGTCGTAAACGTGTACTTAAAGGAAAGAATGAAGGGGCCCAACAGTTGCTCACTGTTTAAAATCTATGTGAGTATGAGGGGTGCCGTAATCAGTTTGCGAACAGCTCGTGTTTATAGGGTATTCAGTTTTCGATACATGTAAAAGTTTCGGCTTTTTAGGTGCAGTAGTAAGTGCCTCTCTCCCCATGTCTTCACCTAAAAGCATGTGATCACTGATCACTTACGATTTATGAAGGTTTTTCAACACATCAGTGAAGTATGTTATCTGCTCGACCGCGATCTTGTGACAATTCACCCCTAGTTTTATTTATACCTACAAATGCACATTCATTACAAAGTGTATCTCTTTCATATTTACCTAAATTTTAATTCTAAATGTGTATAATATCATTAAATAATTTTCAAGTTACAGTACGTTTCTGGGAAACTGTTAAATTTAAACTCCTTAGTTTGAGTATTCAAATGATTAGATACCTTTGGTGTCCATTAAAACATCATCTTATGGTACAATTGTAAGTATGCTCATCATGAGGTTTAAACATAAATGCCGTAACAGTAAGTAACGTAACTGTAAATAAGTAACATTTAATAAGGAAACATTTCCAAGATTGATATTACTGATGCCATGTTATGCCATTTAAGGAAAGTACCAAAGCTGAGGTCTTGTATGCAAATGTAAATAATAAAATATAAAATGATTTCATTAATTCCAGTTTGAAAGTTAAATAAATAATGGACTCAGACCCTAAATAACCAGATGCCATTCAGTAACATAATAAGATTCGAGTTGAACTTACCTAAAGGAAATACAGGTGGTCCAACAATACGCAGTCCCTCGGGACTTCCCTCTTTGACTATTTTAATAAGAAAAAATCCCACTGCTTCTTACTTGAGCGAATTACTTTGAAACGAATAAATAAATGAACTGGAGGATCAGAAGATTGAATTAAAGAAAGAATTTATGTGTAATAAAGAAATCTGTCTATTCATAAAACTTATGAGGGTTGACTATAATAAAGAAGTCGATGGCTCGAGCTATGATGACAATGACAACAGGTATCAAACCGGAAAAAGGATCAGTTTTCCTTTTGATGTCACATCAAAAAGGCTCTCAAAAGGAGCCAATATCAGCCCTGTAGTAAAGTTACCTTAACTTTCTGAATTTTAGTATAAAGGATCAAGGAAATAAGTGGTAAAGACAGGATTTTCTTTGGGTTTTCGTAGTAACTTTTCGATTTTTTTCAACATATTATTTTCATGATAAAATCTAGTAGTGATTACATGGAAGCAAAGTTTTTACTTTAAATCAAAAGTCAACGGTGAATTTTTTATATGCAGACATTATTATAAGGTACCAAACCACAAAAATCATATTTTCGCCTCAGCACTCTCCCTTGTTTTACGATTTTTTCATTGCATCCACTTTACGAGCATTGGTGATGGGCGCACACTCTTATTTTACAACCGAGTAACAGTATTCTGAGACCCGAAGATCGCGTGTTTGATACTAATTAAACGTCTTCATAGCTGTTCGTGGATACGTGATTCGTCTGGCCGCGGTGAATAATGTGTTTCTTACGGCCAATTTTATAGAGCCTTACTAAAGCAAAAGTTTTGGGGCTTCACTTTCTGCATTAACTTTTAATGGCCTAGCAAAAAGTGCACTATTCGTTTGCGTGGGGATTTTGAAATGAGATTTTCAAATATAGCTCCTGATGTCATCGGAGATGTTTTTAAATTAATACGGATTGTAAATCTTGTCGCGCATTAGAGACGTCGTAGTAAATTGGAAACACCTCGGTTTCACGCTCGGTCGGGGGCTTCGCCCGTTTCTATTCCTGTTCTTGACACCGCCGCCCCAGGGCACGACGCGTCTTTGTTACAGACATTGCAGCTTGTTGTAATTACTTCCACTTATACTTTAACGTCACCGTCACAATTAATTATTACATCTTCACCATCTTAAATTCAGCCGAAAATAACTTACAATGATTATCATCAAGCGTGTAACTTGAACTTTAAGTTATTGTAAGAAATCTATTCTACATTGTTAGCCGCATTATGATTCACTATTTTTTCGTCCATCTGTGGACATGATTATACAGCATCTTCAATCATTACACTATTATAACCTCGTTGATTGATCGCCACTTTTCAATGGCTGTAGATATCATTATAATATTTATCAACATTTATTTCCCTTTTAATCGAACCGCCTCTCGATCAGCTCTCACGACTGGCATATTTATCTTCAGTCTGTACAAACAATTGCAGCCGTGAAACCATTTCATCATTCGGCACGTCGTCGTCTGCGGCATACATCTTGGGAAATGACGTAACACTCCTTACAGACAAAGAATAAGTCCCAGTTGAAAATAATATTTTTTCTTCGGATTTGTTACACCGCCTGTCACTGAATAAGATTTACCACCATATCTGTCAAACAGGGAGACAAAGAGACGTTGTTGAAAATTGCGGGAACATGATGTCACACGTTCCAAAACGAACGTAGCTAATTAATAGACCAGTTTACGGTCCGCTAGGGTAATATCGGAGATCAGTTTCAAAGAAAAATAAGAAATATCCGTGTCAGCCGGCGATGTTTATGGGCCGTTTGTTTATTGTGAACGTTTGTAACCGAAGTCGGAGTGAGAAGCGTTGCTTTGTTTCCCTCAGAATTTATTAGGACTTGGTAAAGTTCGTGAAATCAGTTCAAAGGCAAAACTCGTTAGTGTTTTACCTTTCACAAAATGGTTTGTTTGTCTCGTTTCTAGGATGATCGAGATAATTATATCGTTAGAACACATTGACTCCATTGTTGTTCAATCCATAGGAAATATTCAGAACCTATAATTTTACGAGCCCCTTAATTAGTTGAATACTATTAAGTAGTTATTTTGTGGTAGAAGTATCGATTGTTTATGATGATCTTTACAAAATAAGCTATTTAAGGACATTTTGTATGTCAGGTTTGCCTTGTAACAGCATATTACTTACCACGTCAAATAATGTCACGATTCATTTTGAAATACTGTAAATATAATTCTAACTATTTTCTTTTGGCTGAAAGTATTGAATGATTCGACAGAAGGGTAAAATCAGAGTTTTTTATTTTTGGCAAACAAGCATACGTCCACGGTACATATATACGGCCCACCTGATGGTAAGCAGTTACCGTAGCCTATGGACGCTTGCAACACTAGGGGTATCACTCGCGCGTTGCCGACCCTAAAAGTTTTCAAGTAGGTACCAAATTGAATAAAAAATAAAACCGGCTAAGTGCAAGTCTGAGTCTGACTGGCTCAAAGAGGGTTCCAACTTCCCTTGGACGTATACATTTTGGTTTGGGCCAAAACTGTTGAAAAAACCGGACCGCATAAGTTTGTTTGCAGTTGAATTTTAAGATTTTGAAAAAAACGGTGCTAGGTAGAAACATCGTTCTATTTTTCCTGTAATATTTATCAACTGTAATGAAATCAGATAATATTAATTTTTGTGAAATTTCATTACGTCCCTACTTTGAAAAAAGACCGGTTTCCATTTCGGCCCCCTTTGTAAAGAAAAACAATGTTTTTTAAATAATTTTCATTTGCAATAATGTTAATGGGTACTACTACCTAAGAAATATTTAAACCTATTCCAATTTCCAAATCAATACCATTACAGAACCCATACAAGTAAGAAGTCCATTGAAATATTATAACGCTGTAACAGACAGACAGACGCAGTGACAACATAAGGGTTCCTTTTTACCTTTTTTGTTCGAGACTCAAAAACTCTTGGTACAATAGGATAGCGAACATAGGTATACCAATTTCATAATCGTTCAGTTAATTCGTAAATGCTATAAATAAATAGATTCAATTTAGTAGTCAACTACCTCAGAGTCAATTTTAGGTAACTAGGTACAGTCGAGGACATAAATATGTATACACTTTTTGAAATTCAAATGCGATTTTCTCGCATTTTTAACATTTAAGTTTTAAACTATTACACAAATCGTAATAGTATATGTTAGAAGATTCTGCCTTTATAATATCTCATAATTTCAATCAGTAGTTTAAGAGGAAACCGTTGTTGAATTTTACTAATTGTATACATATTTATGTCTTCGACTGTACATACATAATTACTCACGTAAAGTTACCCAAAGGCAGATAGGTACTTCTCGAGGCATGACATCTCTTGGCAATACGGTAGAACGTATTCTGTCGTTGCTTGTAGCTACCAAGAGCTTTATCTTTTAAATCTGTAAGTTGAGATCGTGCAGGAAAGTCCGTGGTCACAGCATTGTACAGTCAGTGGCGGTTTTTTAGGGCTTATAAATATATGTTTTTTTATACTTTGTATAGTCTTTGGCCACAATCTCACAATGATGTGGCCGAAAGGTGGTAAGCACACAAAGCCTAGAAGGAACTGGCTCTCAAGTGCAGCTGTCGGAACATACTGACGACAGATTTGAGAGTGTTAGCCAGCCAGGTGGGTACTAAAAAGTACCCTACAACCGTGCTATGGTTTCCTCACGATGTTTTCTTTCACTGAAAACTCAAGCTCATTGTTGGATTCGAACCCGCGGGACCTTCGTCTCGGTATCCGACGTCACTAGCACCTCAGAGTATATAAATACTACGTACAACTAGCACTGAGCTATCATCGCCATAAAACATATAAAATTTTCCTTTTTACAATCCCTGAAACAGCTGAACCGATTTTGGCGAGACTGGCAGCGGGCTTTTTTGAGAGTAATCTAGGCTTCTTTTTATTTCGGAAATATTTAGGGAGGTACTGCGTAAATTATTTGGTTACGTATCTTAGGATCTAAAATACTGTTGTAAATCACACATTTTAGGTTGAAACATGCCTTTTCTAAAAAAATTGTAAACATAATACCTTGTTACCTAAGTAAACACCGCCGCGACGCAATTTTTTATTTGAAACGCTTGAAGATCTACGAGTAGAATTGATGTGCTTTTAGTTATTTATAATGCCGACTGTACACGGAATATCAAGATTACGTGTACTGACAAAATCGTGTCTGGAGTATTAAAAAATGAATATCTGCAGTGACTTGATGGAATTAAACATAAAGAACTGTCATTGGTGATGAAAAATCTGGGAAGTATTTGAATATTTATGCGATTAAGGTAATGTAACCTTAATGGGTGCTGTCAATCTTTGTTCAGCTAGTGAAATCCAATGGGAACTTCTTCGCAATCATAATCTTACTTATATAATATTAATGTAATTGTTTTTTTTGTATATTTTTAGGGTTCCGAAAACAAAAGGTAAACGAGGAACCCTTATGGTGTAGTCCGTCTGTCCGACTGTCACAACGGTATCATTACCAATAACCACTACTGATATTGATTTGATAATTGGTATATTTTTGAATATTGTAGACTCAAGCTTATTACAAATGAAAAAGTAAAGTAAAAGGGCCGAAATGGGGACCGAAATTTCAAAGTGGGAAGGGCTTCATGTCTAAATACTAAAAAAAAAACAAATACAAGTGTCGACTTGTAAACCTCCTCCGTTTTTTCGTCGGTTAAAAAGGGTCGTTTTATTTTCTTTTCGGATTCGTAGTTTTTGAAATATTATGATGAAAAATTACAAAAAATACCATTACTCGTTATCTCCGAAGTTAGCAATGTGAACAATCTGAATCTGATGTAATATAAACGGAATATTACAGGAACAATAGAAAAATATTTCTAACTAGCACAGTTCTTTGTAATCATCAATATTCCTTCAAGCTTGTTTAACTTAGTTATGCGGACTGATTCATCAGTGATGGCCCAAAGCAGTAAATGTCCAAGGACAACCTTCGGTGCCCGACTCAGACTCAGACTCGTATTAGGCCGGCTTTATGTATGTTATCAGGTTGATAAAATTCAGGCAGGAGGTCCATGAGGTGATGGATGGTCATTTGCAGTACCGGGAGATGCCCGATGTGTTGCCAACCTTGAAGAGCTCTTTTTTTTATGTGGGAGCTTTTATTCAATCACTGTAAGACCTCGACAGAATCCGATAAAGCCGGGTTTCCGGTTGTTCCTCTGGAGCTCAAGTGAAACTTCAAGGCAAAATGTAAGAAGGATTTTTTCAAGGAATTTCTTTTAATCTATAGATTGTATTCGATTTGTAATAGTAGGGCCAAAAGTCTCAGCCCGATGGACTGACGACCTCAAAAAAGCGGCCCGACTGGGCTGGATGCGGGTCGCAAGAAACCGGAAGGAGTGGGGCGCTCTAGGAGAGGCCAATGTCCAGCAGTGGACTAAAAAAAACGCTGATGATGATAATGATGATGCTGTACTGTTAAAACACTAAAGAACAAATCAAGCGATCACAATTTTTTGCAATTTTCAAACAGACAATCCCTAACGATATTAAAATGGATGTTCTAAAATATCGTGAACTTCTTAAAACCCAAGCTCTTTGTCAAAGTCTAAGTATGAAGGAACTAAAATCCATTTAGTAGCTAGGTTGAAGGAAAATAAATCAGAAGCGGCGTCAGGTCGTTCGACGAACTCTGAAGTTGGAAACAATTGGTGCGGAGATGTAAATTAAATCGAGTGGCTGCTTCAGACGGGGCTCGCCCGCCCTTGCCGAGACTAGCCGAGCCTTGCCAGGCTTCGCCGCATCTTGCCGGGGTCGGTGAGGGACCGGGGGCTCTCTTAACATCTTCCCAACGAGTTCTTTTTACTTTCCTAACAAGTTTTCTTGGAGACTCAAACGTTTGTCAGTTGGAGTGGACGTGGAAATCTCTAGTTACGAACTTTTAGATACGTGTTCAATGTTCTTATTGTGTGAGAATTTTCGTTTTCTTACGTAAGTAGGTATTCTTAGGTACTTATTTCAAAAGTCATTTGGTGTAGTTTCACTTCAAAATCATATGTGAACTTAAAGCTTTAATTTATTTAGTTTCTTCATAGGCTTTTCTTCTTAGGCCCGGTTTATATTAAAAATATATTTTCAGGGTCCTCTTTAGGAATAGATGACAAAGTGTGGAATACTGCGTGGTCCCAGCTACTCTGACCAGGTAAGTAGGTAATCATTGAAAATCCTCTTCGGGATAATGGGCACGAAAATATATTATTATTGAATGTAAACTAGCTTAAAACCATTTGAATACCCTAGATAATGAAACATGCACACAGGGCGGGTAAAAAGAAAGCTAAAGCAGAGCAGCAGATCTTATGCAATCTTCATAAATGTTGAGTCTTTTAATGAATATAATTGTACCTATATTATGAGTGACTATTTTACCAAAAAATATTGGAATTACTAAGATCGACCGAGAATTCGAAAAAAATAATTCCATTAGTAATATTTTACTTTTAGCCCCCTTTAAAGGATATGTTCTGAATTAACACAATCTTATTTTGTTGGAAAACATCAGGGGCCCAAATCTGCTATTTCAATTGTGTTCCAATGATCTTTCAGTGGTGTCAAAATTGTGCCATAATGACACTATTCTGTATGTAAGTAGACTACTAAAACTGTAAAATGTCACAATTTTGACACCACTGAAAGTTCATTGGAACACAATTGAAATAACAGACTTGGGCCCCTGATCTCTTATTTGGAAGCAAATGAAAATGTATGTGTTTGTTTTCAAGTTTTTTTTTAATAAATAATAAAGTGACTCAATGAAGCTGTAATGGATTAACCGGTTTGCATAAAATTGTACATCATTAATCCTTGGATTAACATATCGGATACCTTTTATACATAAGACATAATATAAGCTTTTTTCAAAAAAACTGCTTCTACGTCACAATATGAACAAAATTACGTATGACAATCTTGCTCACAAGTTTCTAGAAGTATCTCTCTCGTATTGTGACGTAGAAGCAGAAATAGTTTTTTTTTTTAAAACACCTGAAAGCCTTTTTTTTGTTCATTTTTTTTTGTGATTTTTATTTTCTTCAAAATTCTGCTCGGGTTCCTTTCAGCGTGACTGACTAGAAAAAAGAAACATCCTGTATAGTTCATTTCATAAAGTTCTATCATAACGAACGATGAGATCAGAGTCAATATTAACTTTATGAGAACTAACTTACCTCAAAATATCCTTTTAACTGATGTAAACATGTTATGTAAGTATGTTTCTCGAAAACATGAAAAATGGAATGTAAAACCATCGGATCAATTCTAATTGGTGATGTTTTCATTTCATAAACAATATGATATTGCTATACTATACTTCGGATGTTTCAATAGAGAATTTTTCGTTCGTAGTTACTAAAGACGATGAAATGAAAATGAAATACGATTGCATATACATACTCAGACCAAGAAAAAAATATTCGTCTGAGTATATGTATACTCAGACGAATATTTTTTTCTTGGTCTACTATGTAGTAGAATGTATAATATAAAAGAGAACTTAAAAGTCACGAAACACCAACTATTTTCTAAACAAAAAATACATTATTTGCCATGTCTTTTCAACATTTTTTGATGGTGTGGTTACAAAGGATACAAATAAATAAAATATCCTGTGTCAGTAGATAGTAGTAGTATATCAGTCCTAAGTAAATATGTTTTTATTTAATTACCATACTGTCAAACTATGAAAAAGGACGAAATAAAATGTGCACAAAACAAGACTATACCGTGAAGTCGGCCATTGGAGGAGCAAAGATGCCTCGATATGAGGAAAGCCATTTGGGAAAATTGGCTGCCAACTACGGCTGCGTTAGTGCTCGAGAGAAGTTACATAGACGGGTTAAATATGGCTGAAATTCAGAATAACAGGAATTTTCATACACGTATGATGTTTGAAGTTAGCGGAATTATTCAGTTTAGGGTACTACCTTATTAGGTTATACATACATATCTACCTATTTATACACGAATGTAATTTTGTTACACTATATTGTTTTCACGTGTGAAGTTCGAAACTAGAGACATAATGTAAAATACTAGAACGGGTGAAACTGCGAGGCGAGAGCTAGTTCTAAAATACTTTTTCAGTTGCGGTTTCAATACCGTACACTATACATACGTACATACATATACATTTTGGTGATTCTGATATTAATTACTATATATATACTTGTATGAAATGAAACGGCGCCTACCATTTTATTTAAAGCAAAAATGCTATCTGTGAATTTTGAGGATTTACTTATGCAGGAATTGTGTTTAAGTATAAAATGATTACAGGAAAAAAATATAATTCAACATACAATTACAGCAGTGCATACAACAACGAGATACGCAAGCAGATATTTGTGAATGTCTTAATAACAATACTGAAACATAATAAATATGACTATGTATACTGAGTGTAACGAAAAGCGTATATACATCCGAATGGGGTGAAGACTAAATCAGGTACAGACTCTATAAAAAGTTACAGCTCAAAATTCAAAATTCAAATTTAAAAAGGCCCTACTCAACAGCCGCTTTTTGATTATGTTCCTTAAATTTAAAAAAGGACATACTGGTCACGCTATGAGGAATTTTATTGTAAAATTGGATACAACTCTCAAGAAAGGACTTATTTACTTTATCTAATCTAAATCTAGGTACAGTTATTTTGTCTTTGTTTCTAGTGTTTCTATCATGATAGTCACTATTGACTGGTAACAAATTAATGTTCTTGCGAGAAAATAAATAAACTCAAAAATTCATAGCAATTTTTTGTTTGCAAGTTTATTGAATTAAAATCATAACCAATAAGTATGTCACCGCTCAATGAGGGTAATAATTACCTATCAATTTGCGTCACTTGCTAATAAAAAAAATGTCTTCCACGTACTGTCCGCCTAGTACCAAAAAAAAATGGATGGAGAGATGGAGTGTAATGGATATACCATTTCCGTTAACTACGCACTTGTATAGAAATATCACACACCCACAGAAAAAATATGAATATCAAAAACCACAGATTCCTTATTCTGTAATCTGTGACAAAAACAAATAAAAAACACAACACACCTAACTCAATCTGAAAATAATATTTCCTCTTATTAAAAATATTATACATACTTAAAGTACTTAGTGGATGACCCGATGACTCACATTCTCTAAAAACTAGGGCGGATGAGCGCGTGACGTCATCTACCCCTATAGATGACATCATCCCCATTGGAGTTTACTATACAGCTAGATGTAGGCGCTGTGTTATAAGTTCTCCCTTGGGACTACATAATATTAGTTTTAAGTTTGGCTATATGCCATAACAGAGTTGGCAGGTAATATGTTATGCCACTCCAATAATTTATTGCGAGAACGGACATTTCATAATTTTGTCCATTGTTTGTATTTAAATTAAAAAGCTTTTATGGTCCGACCCTGGATTAGTGTTTGGTAGGACTGAGTTAATGTTATCACTTGGTGATAATATACATAATGCTAATAATTACAGCTGTCCAATGAAGCACTCACTTCACTATAGCCAAGCAAAAAACTAATATAATCGAATGTTTCTGAGCAATGAGGGAAATACAAGTAGAGATCTGTAGAGATGATGAAAATCATTATGACTCAATGCAAAGTCTTTGGGGCCCATTGCTATTTCTAATCGTTTTATGCTTTACCAATTCCGTTTGCAACCTGTAAATGCTGAATATTTTTTCACTTTACTTTTGCCGTAACAAATTCTCTAGGCGCTTCACATTTTCCATTCAACGAGACGCGGACATCCCTAGACTATAAGAGGAAATTCAAATGTGTCTTTTTATCGGCACTAACTATAAAAATAATGTTAAATCCACCCTTCATCTGCCATACTAAGATTCGCCCATCAAAGTTTCGGGCACTCAAAAATCCATTTAAAAAGTAAACATTTTATACCTTAGCGGCTGGGCACGTTAGAGAATTGGTCGTTTTGAAAGGGTGTTATTCTGCCACCCGATAGAATAGCTTTCGTTTATCGCACTTTAAAATCTAAGGTGGCATTAGAATTACGATGGGGGTATATTCTAATATGATGCTTATGTTTCATTGTTGCGTATATTAGCTATGAATATATGTATTGTATACACACATTATTCCTTCTTACTGCTTTGTGGTTAGTTTTAATAGTTAGTCGTAACCGTTTACAGTCGCAATAATAATTTAATTCTGGTTAGGGATTGAGGGGATCAAAACATGAAATTAATGTTTAGCTCGGAACTCTTGTTTGCAATTTACATTAATGTTTAAGCGTTTCATGTTATTGTTATTGGATTTTAAAATCGGTGCGGACCAACTTCGAGAATACGTACTTCAAAATTAATGGTAGTGTTGTAAAACAATCAATGAAGATAATTATTAATGTAATTAATTAATTTTATTAAAATATATAACCTCACAAAGAAATTAATAAGGATCGACAAACAATTATAATGAAATAAAAACCGGCCAAGTGCGAGTCAGACTCGCGCACCGAGGGTTCCGTACAAACCTGTAGGTATATAAGTAAATGTTAGTATAGACCTGAGTATTTGATATTAATTTCAATTTATGACGTATTAAAAAAAAACTACTTACTAGATCTCGTTCAAACCAATTTTCGGTGGAAGTTTGCAACGTAATGTACATCATATATTTTTTATAGATTTATCATTCTCTTATTTTAGAAGTTACAGGGGGGGGACACACATTCTACCACTTTGGAAGTGTCTCTCGCGCAAACTATTTAGTTTAGAAAAAAATTATATTAGAAACCTCAATATCATTTTTGAAGACCTATCCATAGACACCCCACACTTATGGGTTTGACGAAAAAAAAAAAATGATTTTTTGTTCTAAGTAAGGGGAACCCCCAAAATTTATTGTTTTTTTTTTCTATTTTTGTGTGAAAATCTTAATGCGGTTCACAGAATACATCTACTTACCAAGTTTCAACATTATAGTTCTTATAGTTTTTGAAATAAATGGCTGTGACATACGGACGGACAGACAGACAGACAGACAGACGGACATGACGAATCTATAAGGGTTCCGTTTTTGCCATTTGGCTACGGAACCCTAAAAACGGTGGTGGAATATTTTTTTTGTACAGAATTTAACTTCTCATTAACTGTCATTGAAAAAACAACTTATTAGAATATGGATGATTTTTAAGAAATGAAAATATTTACTTATAAAGCGCTATTTAACTAATATACTGTTTAGAGGGTCACGTAACAAAACAGTATATTAGTTAAATAACGTTTTATGAGTAAGGGGGTTAATCATTAACTGAAACTTATCTTTAAATTTAGAAAACCACTTCTGCGCAACAATGTTACAAGTCAAATCTATTTTCAATCGATGATGGCATTTAAAATCACTTTTTGAATTATGGTATCAAATCGGTAGTTAGATTAATATTTAATAAATTACAACTGGTTTATGTTCATCAACGACTCCACCAGAGGCCACGTGTGTTTTGACACCACAATGATGGAGATCATACGACTCCGGTTTTGTTACCCCGGCTCCTCTTAGGGGGGGACGTGCGAAGATCTTCAGCCTCTGTCAAGAGTGTAACGCATAAAAAAATAAGAAGAAAATTAAAATTTTCGTCACTAGATGTCGAGCATAACCAAGGCATTTCGTATTGTAGTAGTCCCGCATTACGGTATATTTCCGCTTTTTTTTTGCATCAAAACAAAACATCTGACGAATTTGAAACAAACTTGTTTTTGGGTTAGGTACCTATTAAAAATATAAGGAAAATTTATTATGGATAATTTGGATTGGGTTGGGTGTAACATAAACATTTTGCGATGAAAACTTCCTTGTTGTTTTTCTTCGAAACTTTTGTGTTTCCGGATTGAATAAGTCTAAGTCTCTGGGTGGATTTAGAGTCATGAAACATAATAATAATAACCAAGCCAAACGCAAAGGCTAAAGAAGTCTAATAAATAAAAAAGGTTAGCAATTTATTTCAAAAGCGGTCAATAAAATTCAACTGAAACGTCCAAAGGTTTATAGAATCGATAACTTTCAATATCTCCATATATATCTTCGGATTTATACCTATTGTAACTATCTGTCTACCGAATCGCTCTACGAAATGGCCTTATTAATTCCCCTTTATGTCTGGTAGAGAACACACGCCCGTATAAGCGATTTACGTTAGACTTTACAGCTTTAGCTTTCTTTATGTTACCATAAAGTAAAGAAGATATAGGTGCTAAACGAGATCTCGGTCCCTAAAATGTACTATCTGGTTTTAATTGCTCGCGACCTAACACCTGATGTCCTGAGTAATTGTATGGAGGAAATCCTTTGTTTTCGTCGAACCATTGTGGATGTTTTATAAGTTGGAATTGTACAATGAGTTTTTGGTATCAATTTACGAATAGGAAAAAGGAAGGGTTCGTCTAGCTATGTTATTGGATTTGAAGATTTGATGCTACTAACGTGTTTTAACTTCAGTTGATTTAGTATTATTTAGACTGCTATACTCATTCTCAGAAAACATGATCTTCATGTACACAAGTGTTTGTGTAGGATGAGAATTGAACCTACAACATGTGGCATCAAGGAATTTTACCTCCAAGCCAATTGGCCTGTCTCGACTAAAGACATTTTACTCAGTGGTAATGTCGAATATAGTGGCAGAGGTGATGGAAAATGTTGGGCTGCTAACGAGCCCCAATTTGATGATGGTGATCACCATCACTACTTTTAAGTACTCTCTTGACTGACTACTACCCACAGGTTGAAAATCTGTCGCCAAGCATCTTCAGGCAGCTGCAGAGTCTACATGAGAGCTAGTTTGTGTGTTTACCACCATCTGCCACTTCATCACTTACCTTTGCGAGAATATAGATATTAAGTTAAACAACAAAGGACACAGTTATCTGTGCAAAGCTAGGGAGGGTCAATTATCTCTACTCCTACGTAAATCAATTACCATATTGTTTAGCAGTACCTTAGCGACAATATAAAAAGCTATAGGTACAAAAAATTATAAACTCAGGTATTAATAGGTGCTATAATATAAATTCATAAGGAAGAGTCAGTTTATATTACGTAAATACGCAACAACAAACAAACATCTCTAGAGAACATGAATCAAACAAAAATAAGGTCTAAAGTTTAGATGGCAACAAGTGAATTGAAATCCTAGATAGACGACATAGGGTTATTTTTGAAAATCGGACTTATTTTCGATTCTTGACTTTAGTATTGAGTACCTACGTAGACCTAAAGATTTACGTAGAGTGCAAGCTATTGGCTTGCTATTGCCGAATGGCCATCAAATTTCATAGCGCTCGTGAATACTTGGGATGCGTCTTTTGATGTCTCCGATTCTCCGGATATTAAATAAACTGTACAAGACTCCGTATTTACCTTCATATTGCATATTCCAGGAAAACAAATCTAGAACATAGATTAGACGACAGAATGACTAACAATGGGTATGGTTTTATGTTTCCGTGTTTATAATTGTTTCAATCAATTCTTATAACATATTAAATCCTCACTCATTCGCTGAATTCGAATATTTTATGGCATGTTTTGAATATATCGGGTCTATTCGCAAAATTAAATAATACAAAACGAGTTCATAAAAATATTATTCAATAGGTACATAATTGTACGATACCGCTATAAAAAACCGGCCAAGTGCGAGTCAGACTCGCGCACCGAGGGTTCCGTACAAACCTGTAGGTATATAAGTAAATGGTAGTATAGACCTGAGTATTTGATATTAATTTCAATTTATGACCTATTAAAAAAAAACTACTTACTAGATCTCGTTCAAACCAATTTTCAGTGGAAGTTTGCACCGTAATGTACATCATATATTTTTTATAGATTTATCATTCTCTTATTTTAGAAGTTACAGGGGGGGGGGACACACATTTTACCACTTTGGAAGTGTCTCTCGCGCAAACTATTCAGTTTAGAAAAAAATGATATTAGAAACCTCAATATCATTTTTGAAGACCTATCCATAGACACCCCACACTTATGGGTTTGATGAAAAAAAAAAATGAGTTTCAGTTCCAAGTATGGGGAACCCCCAAAATTTATTGTTTTTTTTCTATTTTTGTGTAAAAATCTTAATGCGGTTCACAGAATACATCTACTTACCAAGTTTCAACATTATAGTTCTTATAGTTTCGGAAATAAATGGCTGTGACATACACGGACAGACAGACAGACAGACAGACAGACAGACATGACGAATCTATAAGGGTTCCGTTTTTTGCCATTTGGCTACGGAACCCTAAAAAGAGCGTATTTATAAAAATTAACAACGTACCTAATTCATATAACTCCAACAACAAATATAAATAAAAACAAAATACTTTCACAAAGTTAATTTAGTTGTTAGCATGTACATCGCGATCGCGAGACGGCAATCGGCGCGATCATTACCGGCCCATTTGCGGGGCCCAATCTAGTTAAACATTGACGTTAAATAATGATTCCTATTTCCTTTGGTTCCCTCGCTTCCTAGTTTTCATGGTTTCAAGACGAAAATACTGAGAACAAATCTATGTTATATGTAGGTATACTTTGAGATGACATCTTTTCGATTATTATGTTCGGTAAAGTTTAAAGAAAAAAAGAATGGAATTTATTTATTTGTCCCGCGCGGTTTCACCCGCATTCCCGGATTGTAAGTTTTCCCGGGATTGTATCCTGTGTGTTGTTAATCCAGAACATATTCTATCTGTATGCTAAATTTCATCCAACTCCGTTCATTAGTTTTTGCGTGAAAGAGTAACAAACATACATTACAAACTTTCGCGTTTATATAGCACATTGAAATAATCGTAACCTAGATTTTATATGCTATGGTATGAAAAGATTAAAATTATTTTTGCGATTGCGATTTGCGATGCACTAATACAAGGAAAAAATATAAATATAAATAAACCTTATCAAATTAGAAGGTCAGTAATATTTGTTCGTAGTATTTATATACTCTGAGGTAATATTATATTCTGCGAAAACAAGTATGACACTAGACTATTAATCATTTTCATTATTGTCATTTTATTTCAAGGGTAATTTTGATCTCAATATTTATCTATGTAGGTACGTCTTGAATTATGGATTAGGTTTTTTTATCAATGAAAAATAATTATTCAAAAAAGCGTTTTGGTTTTAATTCTCGATACAGATCAATTCCAGAACGTTCCTTGTTTTTTTGGTCCACCTGATGGTAAGTGGTTACCACCGCCTATGGACATTTGCGATACCAAGGGTTTTGCAGAGCTCTTTTTGAAATACCCATATCGTTACCGCGTACTGAGGAGCTCATTCTACATCCCAATGGTCCGCAGTAGGACATTCCACAAATTGAATCCATGATGATTGATGATTTCTTGAATAACTTTACTTTTACAATATAAGACTTTAAAAGAGTCCTCGATAGACCAACTAAATAGCAAGCTCAAAGTTCTCCATACATACCTTGCTAATACTGATTCATTGCCGCTATACATTGCTAATAACCAGAATACGATCCGCAATAGTTCATTAGATCAGACAACAAACAAAAGAGCTGGAATCTCACTCAACCTACGATGCTCCTACATTACACGTGATTAATGTCCAGCGTTCGATCGGGAGACGACAGTCATTTGTATCAATGTACGCTCAGGAAAAAAAAGCTTTTAGCTGGAACGGTATTCAAAGCAAACAGGCGCAGGCGCTCAAGATACGAGATTGTTGTTTGGTTTGATTCAAAAGTTTAGTCCATTAAAGTTTAAGAGAGTTTTAGTGAAAAGACGGGATTTTATGAAAAACTCAATACAAGCTCGCAAAGATGTAGACTTCAAATGGTTGAAGAATATCCTTATATTTCCTTAGCGTAATTCTTACTAGGTAATTTCAAAAGTAAAAGTGAAGAAAGTTTCTACCGAACCAATTTTGATAAAAATTGTATGTGGTTTAATCCGGGAACACGGTTGAAACAAATTGTTTGATACTAATAAATGATCTTTCCACTTCTCTTTTATGCTTTTATACAAAAATTTGCTAATATTTGTCTAAGGAACACTTAAGTTTTCTGCTATAAAACGTTCTAAGATGCTATAAATCAGAGATATACGAAGGTGTTTGCACAAATAGCAGGAGCGTCATCCTACGAACAGTGGCCATCCAAAGACGTCCATAAATAATATTTAGAGGCAATCGATTACGCGTCTGACACCGGGCGCTGATGTTCAGCCATCCGATCTTATACCTATTTCAATATTTTCACAAAGTATTTGTAGAAATATTTGTGCCCATTTGTTTACAAACAGAGGTTTTGTTTTGTTCTTTCGTGAATTAATTATGTATAACTTAATTACTTATAATAATTATGTTGATTTTACAGGCTTTCTAGAGGATCTAAAGATTTCCCGTTTGTTTAAGTCCAAAGTATGGTCTATACAAGTGCTAACTTTCGTCCAAATTCGCTTTGCCATTACGATATTGGGTAATAAATAACACACAAGCAAAATAAATTCATTTCATTTCACAACCTTTCGCATTTTACATAATTTTATTTCCAATCTTATTTGATAAGTTTTTAGGGTTTCGAACCAAAAAGGTAAAAAGGAACCCTTATGGTGGCACTCCATCCGTCCGTTTGCCGGTTGGTTCAGTCTAGTCAGGAGTTTGGATATAGGTGGTCTCCGCAACCGGTACTGTTCCAATTCTGTCACTTGCTGCTAATAGAGTGCTAATAAGTGCTATACTTGTCATCCCGAGAAAGCATGCGGAAGTCTGTATTCTTTTCAGTAAGTGCATTTCATTATTAAAGAATTTTGCGAACAAATACAATAACATCAATAAATGTGACTCTAAATTTAAGTCTACATCAAAGAACTTTTCAATGAAATATTTCAAATAATTGAAATCAAACCATTAAATAAACTTCATCATATTATTATACCTTTATCTCAAAATAAAAAATAAAATTGGGATAAAAATATTTATCATTCCATTGAAGAATAACAAAGTTCAGAGGTAAACAACAATATTCAACTTGAAATTGGAAATGTAACGAGCTCTATTACGAGGTTATTTTTACATACTACAAAGAAATAAGAAAAATATAAGGTGCGGTCTTGTTAAAGGGACCTTTTGAAGCGCGTGGGTTGTATCGAGTAGATTTTTCTATTTGGAATTATTTACGTAAGCTTTCGAGACAGTTGGAGAGGCCACAGACTACGAGAGCACTGATCGCCAATTTATCATTGCGTCTTTGTGAACTCGACTGCATAAGGGATTATTCTGAAAACATTTGATGGTAAAACTATCTTTCACGGACGAGCATTTTTGAAACCTACTAATTTCCCGTAATAAAAACCCCATTGTGATGTACGTTTTTGTGTATATTTTTGTGAATGTTTGTTTGACAAATGGATTCATTATGATACTTTTTACCCCGGGAATGCGTATAAAGACTCGGTTGGATCCTAGTTTTAAATAGTACCTATAATAGGGCAGAGTTAAAAAAAATACAGTTTCGTACTGTCCTTTTTCTGTGGAGAGATAAAATATGGTTCTTGAACCTACTTCAAGGCCAAAGCTGCTGCAATAAAACGGCAGTGACTTATATCATGAATACCTTTACTTTATTCAATTCCTTTACAAAAATATTTATAAATCATTCTTCGATTTTAGAATTCCTGATTTGTAGGTACTTGCTGCATTGCAGTGGACGTTATCTCGTGGATTTGAGAATAAGCCCTTGTCCGATCGGTCGCCGTCCGCGTTCGATTGAATACGTGCTTCTCTTACTACGCCACGATTTGTTTTGGAATTTATACTGGCTGTTAGTTGTTAATAGAACTATTACTCAGCTAAAAGTTTTTTAAAGTGTGAATTAAATTAAGAAGAATAAAAACAATTATAGGAAAACAATAGATGTTCTCTAATCTCTAAATATTATACACTACCCCCTTACTCATAAAACGTTATTTAACTAATATACTGTTTAAAGGATCACGTAAATAACGTCACTCTATTGTCATTGTCAAATAATGTGACATTATTTACGTGACCATTTAATCAGTATATTAGAAATAGCGCTTTATGAGTAAGGGGGTAAGTCGCTATTTTTGTCCGTCTATTGGTCATCTTAGTTCTTTTGAACTACTTTTTTATGTGTATAATTTACATTGTAATGATTATAATAATTTATAAATAGTACAGAATTATATTTAAACCAGGGGGCAGGGTCGCTAGTCTACATATTTATTTTATTTAAAAAACGCAGATAGTTTGGGAAGAATAAATTTTGGTGACTACAGTTTCTTTTTGATGAAATACTTTTTTTATTTAAAGTAAATCTCAAAAATGTATATGTAAACATAATCTATTAATACATTCACAGCGTTGATAAAGCTTGTAAGTACAAAACTCTTTAGCAATTTTGAAATTGTTAAATATTTTTGAAGACTTCACGAACGTGAAAGCAATAAAGACACATCTCCAATTCAGTACAATTATTTATGTCAATTATGTACTATTTTGTCCAATAACGAGTGTATAATCAAATGGTGGAGGCAAAAATTGGGGAGCCAATACAATTAGTGGACGAGACATGAAAGTTAATGTTGTTAATCGTTAAGCGAATTGCGGAGGAAATTGCGCCCCACTTGGGGACGAAAATGGTTGATTGGGCACTGGGTCGCAGGGTAAATCACTTTATCAGCCTATAGATTAGCAAAATACGCAGTATCTCACTTCTCACTATAATATAATATGAGTTTGGATGTTTGTCAGTTTGGATGTTTGTGACTCAATCACGCTTCAACATGCGAATGGATTTGGGTGAAATTTGGCACGCTGATAGAATATGTTCTGGATTAACACATGGGGTACTTTTTATCCCGGAAAAGCAATATATCTCTCGGGTACGTACGCGGATGAAACCGCGGGGCGCAACTAGTTTATAAACGATGCAACATCATAATAAAAAACATATATATATGTGTTTCTTTAAAATCTTACCCCATCAGTAATAAATAAGGTGAAAGTCAGTCTTGGATGATCCAGGTATTAAGATAGCCTCATCCCTTTTTGTTTATATGACATTAGAAAGTGACGGATATATTTTTTAATCGTAGGTATTACTATACTGGACTTAAACCTTATTTATTAATAAGGGAGTTAGAGTTTAGACAAGTGGTACAACCACTTGTCTAAATAAATTTTTACAAAGATACTTCTTTTCAAAACAATTTAGAGATTACATGCAAATTATCAAATGTCTTGAACTTATATATAAGCTTACATTTATATCTACGAGACTGGAAATTTCCTGATACACGTGAGTAGGATTTGATTTGCACATTATACAATAAAATGTTCTCATGGGAATTCCGGAAATTAATGCCATTGCTCGAGGTTGCCTTTTCCTCCTTCCATATACTATAGATTTTTTAACAAATACTTGGGAGTTTACCTGTAGCCTCAGAATATTTTTAGAATGTAGCGTCATTCAGTGTGTTTGCTTGTCACTAATTTTCTGCTAGTTTTCTTTGAGAGGGGTACTAAGCACTTACAGCCGATTGGATCAAAAGTTATTCACTATTTACCTATGCTTTACAAATTCGTTAACAAAAGTATTTGAGGACAACCATTTTTTTGGAGCAACTGAAATTTGACAGTTTGACTTTTATAGTAGGTATAGTTTTTCTTTATACGAATTCGTATTATTTTTGGGTTCTGTACCCAAAGTGTGCGAACGGGACCCGCTTACTAAACTTACGCTGTCCGTCCTTCCACCCGTCTCTCTATTAGTGGGCTGTATCTCTTGAACCGCAATAGGTAGACAGTTGAAATTTTCACAGGATGTATTTCTATTGCCACTATAATAACAATTAAAATGCAATACAATTAAATATCAAAGGGCTTATACAAGAAACGTCTTTACGGAACCTTCCGTAGGTATGTGTGTCCGATTCGCACTTGGCCGGTTTTTTATTTTGATGCAACTGGCTGTTAGGAAACTGCCGTTTGGTGCGTGTGAGGTTTTTTAGAGCAATTCATATATTTCCCATTCTCTTTGCATATTTATTCCGGAAGATTTTAGTGTCAATAAAATCTTCCGTGACTCTGGATTTAATATGAAAATCGTATGACTACTTAATTAATGATTCGCACTAAATCATTGTTCCCACAAACAAAATTAGTAGGTACTTTGAGTTAGTTATGGAAATTGTCGGGAATTTTAGTAGGTTTTCCTTTACTTTATCGACAAATCATACAATTTTCTGATACCTACAGATATGTTAATGTAAAAATAGGCTCAAAAATTGTTTACCGCATAAATAGTAGTAAAGCTATAGGTAATTTACCAGGACTAGGTACTAGGATAATTTCAATAACCTGTAAGACAAAAAGTACTAAAAAGTAGTTTTGGAATTTATTAAGAAAATAAAAGCTTAAAGTGTCATGGTCATTACAGAACAGAGTTAATTCTACATCCATAGTATCACGGGTAAGCGTGAATCGGACTCTCGCACTAAATTCCGTATCAGAACACAATATACCTACATATGTCTTTTTGTATTACACAAAGCTTAAAGTGACGTCACTACAAAGTATATACTTCATACTAGCCTGAGCAAGCATGGGTCGGACCCTCGCTCTAAAGATTCCGTATCACCACACAATACACCTACCTAGTTTTAGACTAGATTTTTATACAAACCTATAATATATAAAGGTTGTTTTATTATTTGTTGCCATACTAAAGAGAAACTTTGCAATAGAATCAGACCAAGTAAAAAAAATATTAAATAATTATAAAGATAATGTTAAATAATAAATATAATGTTGAAGGTCGTATAGTAACACGTATTTTGTGATTAAAATTTCATTCGTTAGTACTCTTTGGGTATCCAACAGATAAAGGTCCGTGCGAACGGAACCCTAAGAATTATAAATGAGTTAAGAATAATCGTTACAATGAATATAACTTGCCTTAAATAAAACAGAGTTATAAAAATTTCAAGAAATTTATAAGCATTTGCAAAACATTAAATAATTGGCTGTTATTTTATTAATTGGGTAATTCCATGATTAATATGAGCCCATCAGACCATCAAAGTCATTTAGATACTTAGAAACATTGAATTGTTATTTTATAATGTACCCAGCTTCATGATGACAAGAGTATGGTGTGCAAAAAAAATGGTTCAACGCAATAAATAAAGTTTAGGATTATGTAGATGTTAGCTGCACACATTATAATTGAACATTAATAAATAAATATCCTGTGACATTCCTCACACATAATTTAGCACAAGGTATCAATTCTTTAACAAGTTAGCTATAACATAGAATTATAGGATGGAAAGTATGCTACCTTCATATTTTTCTAAGAAAGATCTGAACCTACGATGCGCAAATTAAAGTCGTGGCTGGTTTTCCTCGTTCAGTTTATGTTATTTCTGGATTTAATCTTATTCCCATTTACATATTAATCCGTTCAGTAATTACCATATAAGAGTAATAAACATCTACACAAACTACGCATTTATAATATTATTTATCATTACAATGCATTATATAATTTATTAAACCTACAACGTATTTTCAATTATTCGAATTTGTACCTGATAATTTATTTTTGTCAAAAAAGATTAAAAAACAATATAATGTACAAAAGGAGCTCGTGTGTTTTCTATAAAATACTGGTTTTTGCTAGCGGTACGTTATATGAACAAAACATATTCGTATTTAACGAACCGGTATTGACCTCGCGGATCAGTATAGCTAAGCAGACGAGCCAGATCTCGCCGTGTCTTCAGTCCAACTTTATTTATTTATTTTTATATATACATAACAAATAATTTATTTATTTACATAGATAACCAAGTGTTAATGTGATGTTTAGTAGATTTATTTATTGATATTAAAGTGTTATTCAAAATGTGCAGTGGACTTTTTGTGTTTTTAGTTTCAACGCTTTTTTGGAGTCATGCTCGTAAGTACCAGTTTTGTTGATATCCTCAGGGCATTGACTTGAATGTCAATTGTATATGATTTTTCATAATAGCTCTTATGTTAATTTGGTATAGTCTAAATTGGCATAGAGTGGCTTCGTTAAGGAAAAGCGATGTCTTTTCAAGATTATGTTTTGTAATCCAGAAATGTCCTTTCCTTATTATGACAAACTATTCGAACGTTTGAAATTTCTTTATATTTTAATTCAATACAGATCTATATGAAATCTCATACCTACTTATCATTATTATGCAGTAGGGATACTTCTAAATGACAGCTTTAAAAAACCTCCGGATCGTTTTTTTTATTTCATACAAAATATCGATCTTGTTTAATCAAAATGTATGTTTATTTTTGCGATGAATAGATTGGTCCCATATTAAAAGTTGTACAGGCAATGACATACCCAACTTTAATATTAAAAAAGATAGCAACTAAAAATATTTCCTGAGATATTCTGATATTTTAATTGGTATTTTAACATCAATTAGACCTTTTATAATGACTTCTAATGATGTGAATCTTCAAGTCTCAAATCATAATATCAATACAACACATGTTTCTTTTAAATATTTACTTTGGTCTTGGACTTTATTTTAAGATAAACTCCAACTTGACGCTGATGATAACGTAGTACGTAATGCTGTGGGGTTATCACACATTGCAAAACATAAAAGATCTACGCAGAGTGATTGTATCCGTGTCTGGCTATCAATTTATGTTTGTACCAACTGTTTGGAGCTTAAATTCAAATAATATATCTACTCATAGAGATTCATCATCATATCAGCCTAAGGATGTCCACTGCTGAACATAGGCCTCTCCCATTAACTTCCACTTAGAACGGTTTTGGGCCGCTTGCATCCAACGGAGCCCAGCGACTCTGACCAAGTCATCGGTCCACATGGTGGGAGGTCGTCCCACACGGCGCTTTCCAGTACGTTTTCGCCACTCGAGAACCTTCCTTCCCCATCGGTTATCGGTTCGCCGAGCGATGTGGCCTGCACATTGCCACTTCAGCTTACTAACTCTACGAGCTATATCGGTAATTTTTGTTCTCCTACGAATGTCCTCGTTTCGGACCATGTATCGTAGAGAAATTCCGAGCATAGCTCGTTCCATAGCTCGCTGAGTGACTCTGAGCTTATTTATTTGGCCAGAAGTAAAAGACCATGTCATAGAGATTATTATACGTTAAAAGAAACAGCGGAATAAAAAATATATTTTAGTTAAATATTCCGATGAAACCCAAGAACCCGAGTTAATATCATATATTATTTATCAATTGTGAAATCCATACCACAGTAAAGTAAACAGCTCCGGGAGTGATTATGATAATCTAAACGTATATACAATTAATTATTAAATTAAGAAAATATTGTATGACACGTAAGTCAGTTGTGAGAATACATGTAAGCTGAGTCCCTTCCCAAAAACTGTATATCCGTAGGATCACTGAAATCCAAAGATGGCAAAAGCATTCTTAAAAGCAGATGTTAACCACTTGGCTCTTATCATGGACAATGCATGGGCATTGAGCAAAGAATAATGCCTGTGCAAAAATCAGGCAAATACATAAGAATGTATTAGTAGATTGCTACTTGATCGAATTATTACTATTTACTGTGAAAAGGTTTATGTTTGACCACAATCTAACCTTGGTGATCATGTACTCAAAGGTGAAGATCACACAAAGCCTAAAATGGAACTGGTTCTCAAGAGCACTGCCGGAGAACACCAGTTTGCGTCATGTAAAGACAAAAATTGTTCAATCAGTACAAAATTTACTCAATGCTACGCCAAAATGATGTAGGCGAACTGAAAGATTTAGATAAGCCAGTATTCTTTAAACATGTTCTAAATAAGTTTAAATCAGTTTCAGATTCCTGTACAACGCCTCTCGGGGAAAGAAGCAAATGTGTCTCATTATACAAATGCCCTACATTTGTGGCTGCTTTTGAGCAACGACCATTACCAACCCATGTCATCAGCTTCCTAAGACAGTCACAATGTGGCTTCGAGGGATACGTACCCAGCGTCTGCTGTGGACCTATGCCTTCATATTCAACGCAGATTACACAAACAACGGTAATATATCTATAGTAATCTTCCAAATTTATAATAATGATCAAATATTTTGATTCCCTCTATTTATATTTATTCTTTCTTATGGTGAAACAAAAATGTGTCAAAGATTTCGAAGATTAGGAACAACATTATTTATCAGGATTTTGAGAACATAGTTGCTACTATTTATATACACTAGTAAAGTAGATACTATACTAACTTCAAGCCTTCTTAACAAGGAAGTACTATGTACACTACAGTACATACTAAGGGCACGCATACTGTCCACTTATAACTAGACGGCCTCATTCTTAAGGTTTCATGCTGCATTTGATATTCATTGATGTCTACCAGAGGTAACTTCCTATCCAGCTTCCTTGTCATAGTGGAAGGTAGGTACTTCTGGTGGTCTGTGTAGCGGAAGCTTGGTAATTAATAGGCACCTAATAATATTGTATCCAGTTCTATAGTCATCAAAATGTATCTTGAAAGGAATACATTTTTAATGTCGTAACAATGGACTTTAATGGACTGAATGTAACAGTGGACTATATTTTCAGCAAAGTACGCGACCAACAACATCCCCAATAAACTTCAATGGTCAAATAGACCCTGCTGTGCAGGAAGATTCTTCACCAGCTCCAAGAAATCAATGTGGCGTTGATACAAACGGAGACAGGATATATGGAGGAACTTTTACAGAACTAGATGAGTTCCCTTGGGTAGCTCTAATGGGCTATCGTACCCGTAAGTAGATTGACGCTCTGCATACGATGATAGCTCGTCTTGTACTTGTTGAACAGGTTTTACTTATCTAGACTCATTGTATGTTACGACCGGTTACCAAACAATCTTGTAGTTGCTATACGACGTACGTTTCCTTGTTTTTCTTCTCGTGATAAACATGTTTTACGTGATACTATGGCATCGATATTTATCATTTGTTTGTGGTTATCTCTCAAATTATTATAATCATCTGCAAATTAATTGTTATTATGCAATAATTTTTCGATACATTTTATTTAGTCCCACAATAAACTTTAATACCTCCTTTGAAATTACAAAAGCCAAAAAAAATGCATGGAAAGTGTTATTTTATTTCAAAGACTTACTTTTTGGACTTCATAGCCTGTATCTTTATTTTTTTATTCAGGTAGCGGTTCATTAACATACCAATGTGGTGGTGCATTGATAAACAAACGGTATGTGCTGACTGCTGCACATTGTGTTACCGGAGCAGTAGAACGCGAAGTTGGGACATTGTAAGTATATATCTTTCAGCTAGAAATATTGCCATAAGTCGAAATTAACAACTTATTAATCCATTTGTAACCACAATACAACAATAATCTAACGGGCATAATTAAATTTGCATAGTCATTACAATTTACGTCGCGTCCGCGTCGTCAGGAAAACCGCATTCGTGGACTGTTTTCAATAAGAAGTTGATAACAATTCGCTCAAGGTTGAATTGCATCATATTTGTTATGAATGAGAAAAAAATAACATTGAAATAAGTTTGTCATTTATTAGTTTTATGTCACCGATTTAATCGATACATTAACTAAGTTATGACTCTGAACGTTTCCTTCCGTTTCTTTTATATAGTCTGTTATATCATAATCAACATCATTTTGGTCATCTTCATTAGCTTTTTCTTCTTCCACACTTAGTCCAGAAACTTTTTTAAAGAATAATTTGCCAAAATGTTCGATGGTTTCAAAAAAACTGTAAGGTCTTCTTGAATCTATTAGGAAACGGTATTTCATTTAAGTTATGACTCTGAACGTTTCCTTCCGTTTCTTTTATATAGTCAGTTATACCACAATGAACATCATTTTGCTCATCTTCATTAGCTTTTTCTTCTTCCACACCTAGTCCAGAAACTTTTTTAAAGTATAATTTGCCAAAACGTTCGATGGTCTCAAAAAAACTGTAAGGTCTTTTTGAATCTATTAGAAAACGGTATTTATTTATACATTAATGATTATTTAATTTTACTCATAACTTTTTAGGACAACAGTGCGTTTGGGAGAATATGACACGCAGAACAGTGTGGACTGCATAGACAATGTGTGTGCTGATGCTCCTCAAGAGATTCCTGTGCAGAAGGCATTCCCACACCCTGGTTATATTGATAAGAACAAGAATAGGAAAGATGACATTGGTATCGTCAGGTTGGCGAGAAGAGTCACTTATTCATGTCAGTTTCTTTTAAATATTACCGTTAAATGGTCTAGTGTTTAATTGGACTCACCGTTTTGATTGGAGTTGGTAAAAAAATTGAGTTTCATGACCCTAAAGGAGTTAATCATAGTATTGTACCTACTTCTTAGCAGCCGTAGATTTTTTCTAGTTTTCTTCGAATAAAGACTAATTGCTTTTAAAGTTTTCAATATTAATGACAAATTAACATAAGTTGAAACTAAAATAACAAGACAAAAGTTCAAGTTCTACGAACTATGAATACATATTCATAACTATTAATAATTCAAAAGTTTCGTGAAGTTGCAGCTTTTATTGATACAGCATTATTATTAATGCATCATTCATTCAAAATCTCAATAACAATTTACTGAGCAAATTAACCACTTAATAACTAAGAGACGGTCAACGCACTTCGTCTCAATGTTAAAGTTATAGCGTTTAAGTTATATTTGTGTTACAGACTACGTCCAGCCAATTTGTTTGGTTAGCAGCAACGATCGTTTGGCGGTCGGTAATGACGTCTTCGTAGCAGGTTGGGGAAAAACCCTAAGTGGTACGTATGATTACCCACTATTGATTTTATTGCTTGGCATATCCGGTTCCGAATTAACTCGGAAATTTTTATTTCGGGTCTTACATAAGTTTTTGTTTGAGTTTAAAAAATCCTTTTGCCGAGTTTCTTGAGTGACACGGTTAAGTCTGTGGAATATTAATTGAGAAAGTAATTTTCCTTATCTCAATTACGTGATCAGGTCAAATGATCATTATAGTTATAAGACAAACAGTCATTTAATTGATAAAAACATAACAAGTTGATGTTATTTCAATAAATGGCATTTCATGTTGACCAAATTAGTTTATTATATTTTTCAGGTAAGAGCAGTCCAATCAAACTAAAACTTGGCCTACCAATATTCGACAAGAATGAATGTGTTGACAAGTATAGAACTCTTGGAGCAGAGCTGAATGATAAGCAAATATGCGCAGGAGGAGTCTTCGCTGAAGATGCTTGTAGAGGAGATTCCGGTGGTCCTCTCATGAAACGAAGACCTGAAGGCATATGGGAGACAGTAGCTATAGTATCCTTCGGTTACGGATGTGGCAGAGATGGCTGGCCAGGAGTGTACACATCTGTTGCAAGTTACTCCGACTGGATAAAGGAAACCTTACAGTCATCGAATGTGTGATATTTCTGTGATAAATCTGAACTTAACCTCTGGACCTTTTAAGGCATGATTATAATGCGGTGTAATTATAATGATACGATATTGACACGTGAATTTATTGCCAGTGAAAATACAGTAATATGTTACCGATAACACTTTTTTTGTGTGTTTTTGTTAGTAGTTTTGATACTTAAAAATACCTTATTTATTTATTGAAAACATTCCAACAATGATAAATACATTAGCCCCTAAAATACATACAAATAAATTACTTTATTGTCTGTCCTGAGTTCTGCTCAATAGAAAATATGATTTAATTTTGAAGAGAAACAATAAAAATAAACTTTTACAGTCCCACAAACTTACTGGCACTGGATTTTAAAATTATGTTGCGAATATAAATATTTTTAGTAAAAACTCCTTGAGTGATGACCATGAGTGAAGAATATCTTATCACGCGTTGCAATCTTGCTTGACTGAGTGGTCGTGGTCGTCCTTTCTGATGCAGTTGCAGTCGTTGATGAGACTTATTGCGGCCTTTATTTGGTTGGTCCATCGCATGGGTGATCTCCTACGTTCTCTGGTGCCTTCTACTTTACCCTGCACTACCAATCGCTCTATAGAAAGAAACATCTCCGCGCCGTGACACGTGTTCATTATATCTAGTAATATTATCATGGATCTGATAACCCCTCAAGAACCATATTGATAAAGACGTTGACGAATGAATATAAATAAGTTTGTACACTTCTATTATATGATTTTCTATGGGGCGTATTATCGTAATGTCGTATCGTTGTCGTGTCGTGACGTACTTGTGTAAAACATGTCTAATTATGAGACTAGTAATGTGATCATATTTAATAGCTCAATGTTTACTTGTTTTGCCAAGTTTGCATCGCGTGTTTTGATGAGTAATAATAGCGGTACCTACTTAACACTACTTCTTAATGATATATTTCAAACTAGATATCTAGTTTAAAATATATAATAAAGTAGGTAAAAACATAATATTATTTCGTATATTATTCAAATTATGTCTGAAACAGAGTCCTTCTTCAATATGTCTTATCTATCTGTCTATCTATATACATAAAAATTGCCACATGTATGCAAGAGCATAAATTGAGAGCGGATCGAACGATTTGGCTGTTACCTTTTTTATTGTGTTCGTAATTGTCACGACAAGGTTTGTATGTTTTTTTTTGTTTTGGAAAATCTACCGGAAAAGTCGGTTTCAACCGGCGATGCGTGCCACAAATAGCTAGTTTTTAAATATTTATATTTCCAAACAAGTGCATGATTGATTAAAGTGAACATTCTTTTATTTCGGTACCCATTATATTATTTATTAATTATATAATAAAAATGCCACCTAAGTGGAATAAAAAAAAAAAAAAAACATTTTTAAAAGTATACATTTTTTTTCTCGTTTTTCGTTTCTTTTTTTTATACCGCTAAGGTGGCAAACAAGCATACGGCCCGCCTGATGGTAAGCAGTCACCGTAGCCTATGGATGCGCGCAACACCAGGTGTATCACTCACGCTTTGCCGACCCTGAAGAAATCTCTTCACATCCTTTCTGAAGAACCCCATGCTGGAACAACTATACAGGGTTATTTTGCAACCTCTAGCCATAGAAGAATGGCAGACTTGGACCCACGGAATATAAAAATTAACAAGGCATCGTTTACGTGCAAGACAAGTTTATATTAATTATAATACAATAAATACAAGTTTACAAGATCTTTGTATAAAAAATATTGAGTCGCTAAAAACTGGGAATCAAAAGTTATAAATGATTTTAATTTATTAAAAATTAAGACATTACACTTACTAAACGCAACGAGCATGACGTGCCTTCAAACTAAATCTGGCACTGCCAAGTTGAGTTGAAAACTATCGACAATTTGTTTATACATAATTATCCGTAGTAGGTACTATCGATTATGTGACAAATTGCGATATTATTATTTACAATTATAATTTAACGTAGTTTTTAGTCTTACACTTTTTTATAAAATTACCTTCTACCGAATCACGCAAAACAAATTATTCACAGTTGGATAAGCTTGCTGGCTACGTGAAGTCATAAATAAATAATAATAATACTTATACTATTGCTAACGTTGTTCGTAATACTTACTATCGATAATATTCAGATTCAATGATATCGATGTTATCAATCAAATAACTTAGTTGTATACAAAGAAATTGTAGATAGGGCTAGGGATATTGAGATACTATTTAGAAATATCATGGTAGTGTGTCGATAGTCTATTGATATTTTCACGATAAGTTTAACACTAGTGTCAAAATTTTATGTCAATTAACTCTACTATTCTGCATACCAACTTACGATGCATGTGATTTACCTATGGATAACGTTTCGCAAGTGCCTTGGATTTTGACTTTTGTAAACAGCTAAAAATTTTAGTTGGCAACATAATTTATTTTTTATCTTGTAAGTCTCATATATTTTTTCTCACAACTTTTACAAAATACTTTTTAGTTACTTTTATAACGCTCTACAATTATTAATAAGTTTCGTGTATGAACGTTGCCTCTATCAATGGGTCCCGAGTAACATGTAATCTTGCCATTCTTCTTTTCAAGGGTTAATGTACTCACAATTATGATTAACTTTTACCACTGATAACTCGAAAAAACGATCTTTTCATACACGTTGATCGTGCAGCGTTGGCACTTTTTTATGAAAAGTTGACGAGTAAAAGTTGATGAATACATTAACCACTGAACATTTGGCTAGAGGTTGCAAAATAACCCTGTATGGTGTGTTCCTGCGCATGAGTAAGGTCGCCAGTGCTTATTGGGGAGGAGGAAGGGTTGGTATCGCGTGAGTGATGCCTCGTGAGTTACACACGTCCATATGGCTACGGTAACCGCTGACCATCAGGCAGGCCGTACGCTTATTTACCAACTTCGTTGAATAAAAAATATAATAATAATAGGTCCAAGCGGTACTTCACATGGCTTCCAGTGGCTGCAGCTTTATATAGCGCAGATTACACCGTATATGGAATACTGCTCACGCCATTGGGCAGGCGTTTACACGAGCATAGATACTTAATTGTACAAAGACGATACGAGCGGCCCTCGTATAGTGGGTGATTCTTTACCATCTTGCTCTAGTTTTGTGCAAAGGCCACTCGTATCGTTGACGATTCTGAACAGTACCTAATGGCGGTTTAGAAGGTCTCAACCTCGAAGAGAATATGTTAATCTTGAATTATTTTATGAAGCAATTCCATTCTGTGAATGATCATAGTTAAGAAATCACTTTATTAACTATTACACTAACCTATTAAACGATTATACTATTAGACAGTAAGTAAATTCATTTACGACGAATATTTTTTCGGTTCAATGTATCTGATTAGAGTGGTATTATGTTTTTAATTAATTGTATCAAATGTATTCAGGTTAATTCTTTTATGTATTGCATACTTAATTATTTATTGTTTCTTAACTAATAATTCAAGATGTTTATGTATTCTTAAAACTGGTTGATCCTATTTTGATAACTGGTATCAGTATTTGGATTACTTTCATTTTCTTTCGTGTGTTTTTTTATGTGTTTATTATCTATACATATAAAAATTTATCCCTATTTTCCATAGTCACGCCTAAACTTGAGAATAACTTGACCGATTCCATCCATCTTTTTTTTTAAGTTTTCTAATACTCGGGAGAAGGTTCTTATGGAAAAAAAAATAAGAAAGTTACTTAGAAAGTTAGACCGCGGTGCGCAACTAGTCTACAATAAAATGATTTACAGCAAGCATATTAAACCTATCTAAAGGCTTTTAAATAAATTTGAAGCATTTAACTCCGGGGTCCCTCAAGGCCCAAAAGTCATTGAGTGTCCCCAAGAACACGAATATTCAATTAGAATAACGCATGATTTGCATATAAGGTGTCAGTGACAATCAAATTAAGTGGCGCCCTGACATTTAATTGAATAATTTACCCTTCTATTTAACACATCCATCTTACTTAATAATATGCGATCAAGGCAGGAATTATTAGTAAAATTAATTAAAACTGCGATCGATTTTGTTATAAGACTTACTTATTATTGTAGAAAAAATAACTTAAGTGGTATTTTTTACGAGACCGTCTGAAAATTTATTTAATTAAATATTTTATTCAATATTTTCGTGGGGACCAGGAGCCCATCGCATTTTTCGCGAAAATTTCAAAACGACTGATCGACGCTTCCGTGACCAGAGGGCTGGCGAATACCTCGGTCAGAGGATTAGCATTGCCATACAGCGTGGCAATGCTGCCAGCGTTCTGGGCACTTTACTCACTGGCAGCGACCTGGAACAGCTTTCCTTTTTATAAACTGGCCGTCTCCTCTTTTTTATTATTTTATTTGTGTTCTCTTTTTCTTTTTTTGACAATACAAGTACAGACAACAAAAAGTACAATCACCATTAAAAGCTTTTATTAAAAAAAAAAATTTAATAAAAAACTTTGTTAATTTTTGAGTAGTAATGTAGTTTGTATAGAAAACTATGTGTTTCACACTTGACTACCGACAACTGTTTTGATTATCTAGTGAGCAAATATTATGACGCATGAGGAATATCACGAAAATACATGTGAACGGCTCCGCTGAGAATATTTGAAGCGAAGCAAAAATGAAACATACCTTCCTGCCAGTGTTGGTAGGATACTGGAATATCATTTATTTATTTTCTTATAAATGAATTCGAATGTCTGCAGTAACTCTTTTCTGAAATATGTGGAAGTCTAGGACGTTATTTTATAATTAATTCAAATAGGTGCAATTTCAATCTGAAAAGATATAAAGCCTATGTCCATCTCCATACTATTGGCTATATGCGTACCAAATTTCATTGTGATTGGTTAAGTCTCAGATTACAGAACAAAAGTTGAGTATAGGAGGCGTCAAAACGTAACAAACAAACAAACTCACTTTCGCAATTATAATATTAGTAAGGATTATGTATGTGCCCTTAAGCTTTCGGGAGATATAATATATTTTTACATCAGAGTTAGGATAGACACTAGTTAAAACTATATACACGATTATATAAGCTTTGAATTAAATAAAAATATTAACATAATACATACAAAAACCTTCAACAAACTGCGATAAATAAAACATAACTCGTATAAAAACACGCGGTAAATCAAAACTGTGAATACATTCATTTGTTTCCCTAAGAGATAACAAATACCCCGAGGGGGAACTCCAATCGGAATCTAAAAATTACGACAGTTTAAAAGTAGGCGTCATTTACATAAAACTACTATATTGGAAATGATATAGTTTCAATACGCGCATCGTTTGTTCTGTTCCTGTACAATGATTTACGATGTGTTTTGCAAGTATTATTCGTTGAATCGGTTCAAGTGTATTTTTGTTTTTAACCGACTTCAAAAAAAAGGAGGAGGTTCTCAATTCGGCTGTATTTTTTTTTTTTTTTTTTGTTTGTTACCTCATAACTCCGTCATTTATTAACCGATTTGGAAAATTCTTTTTTTGTCTGGAAGGGTACACTTCCCGTTTGGTCCCATTCATCAGATCAGGATTTGATTACTTCTTATTGTACTTTGAAGTCGGTTTAAGTTTTTTGTAAAACAGTCCAATTATTCGTATGAAATATTGTTAGAATAATATGACAAAAGAAGACTCGAAAAAGATAAAAATGATCCTAATAAAGTTGCAACTTGATATACTTAAAACTGATTTTACCAGAATTTAGGAATAAAGAAATGTATAAAGCTATTGTTTCTGCTATCGGCCCCACCCTCTGGTAAAATTGATAAGACTCATGCGGATTCAAATCTACGACCTTTGCAATGGCACTCGACTGAGCTGTCATCGCTTTTAAATCAAACGCAGAATCAATAATATTATGTAAATTGAAGGTCAGTAGTTCCTAGATCATAGTTAACAGGAAAATAGCATGCTTCCATCTGTTTATTTAACATGCAATACTCATACGGTGATACATCAGACCATGATAAAATCGTAACCTGTTGTATTTGTAGACAATACAGATCTTATCGCCCTGTATATAAATATTTCGCACGACACGAATTTTTTTATTATTTCGAAATACACCTATTGATTTTAGCCGAGTTATGCGTTAAAATGACTAGAACTGCAATAGGAATACTTGCATTCGTTTTGTGTGTCGATTTTTCGTTTTCACATGAGGTGAGTTTTTTAATATTATCAACAGAGACTTGTAGAAGCAAATTCAAAGAAACATTTACCTAAGGGAATATAGACGGCAAGCGAGGAAGGTATAAGTTGCATACACTGAATTCGTATTGTTTAAAAAGTTCTCGGAGTCTCATTGTCCACGTATGGTTGAAAAGGTTCCCAGAATCAGTCAGTATAACAAAAAGTACGGAGTAAGGTATACCCACAAGAGCTTAGCTATGAGATAAAAATAAATATTCAATTTATAATATCAAATAATGGCAACCTCAATTAATTTTCAAGGTAGAGTTTGGTACAAAAGATCACCGCGGATTTTATTTTTACCGTACAATATAATTTGACTAGTATTTTCATCCATTCGTGTACAATATCTTCTACCGAAACTGCGATTAAAGTTATGTGGCTTGCTTGCTCTGTCACGTTCGCTCTCGCTCACCAACATATTTTTGTTTCATAAAAATTGCCGATGCGCATAACTTTAACCGTAGTTTTGTAAATATTATTGTGATACTTATGCGACACATCTGTATGACTAAATAAATAAATGCTGAAACATAACTTGAGATATGGAATATTGAAGCCGTATCAAAATAATATAACTGTCAAATATCGACCTAATTACAACTAAATGTATGTATGTAAGTTTTGTTTAGTATTTAGTCACACATCAGTCAACCGACTGACGACTTTGCTTTAGGTTCGAATCCTAAGATAAAGTTCAAGCAAATATTTTGTTTTCCATTTTTTTATACTACTTAGGTGGCAAACAAGCATACGGCCCGCCCGGTGGTAAGCGGTTACCGTAGCCTATACACGCTTGCTACACCAGCTGTGCCACACCATCACATGTGCGCGTTGCCGACCCTGCAGAAATCTCTTCACACCCTTTTTGAAGAACCCCGTGCTGTACTCCATTGGGAAAACCATTCCACTCCTGTCTGAGTGTCCACGGAAGGAAGCTCCTTTGAGCCCGCACAGTACGAAACAATTCTGGTTTCAATGTATGAGAATGGACTCCCCGTCGATGGCTTGAGTTGCGATGGTGGAAGGTAGCCGTGGGCATCAGCTTAAACATTCTTTAGAACACTTTCCGTTGTACTAGCGGTGGAACACACATAATAAGGCAAAGTCTCTCCTCAGACTGACCATAATGCTATGTTTTAATCATAATGCCCCATTATGATTAAAACATAGTATTATGGTCGTTATTTGTATAATTATAATATGAAATAATTATATTCAGGAGTATGCAGCAGAATTTACCGAAGCAATAACTAGCTGTAAAGGCTTTTCAAATGATTTGTACAAATGTGACCAGCTAGTACTAGGCTCAAGAGACGGGGACACCGAAGGTGAGGGCGGCATGACTTTGAGTGGACATATGGAAATTATGGCTGATATTAAAGAAGGTTATCAGGTAACGGGTTTACATTTAAACGGTTGACCAAAAGTTGCACTCATAATTAGTTGCAAATTATGGAACCTCTCTTAAGAGGACTCTCTTTTGCATGAAAAATATGTTTTTTGTAGATGAAAATGGGAATATGGAAGATGCTAGAAATAGCAGAAGAGTTCATGTATAGTGCTCAAGGAGACATCTGCGGAAATTTGGATAGCTCTGAAGCACCGTGGTATCCACTTATTGTTGCTTTGAACGTCACTACGTGCCCTATTTATACGGTAATAAAATCTGTTTTATTACTTTTTTATAATTTGTTCTTTTTAGGGTTCCGTAGCCAAATGGCAAAAAACGGAACTCTTATAGATTCGTCATGTCTGTCTGTCTGTCTGTCTGTCTGTCTGTCTATCCGTCCGTATGTCACAGCCACTTTTTCCGAAACTATAAGAACTATAATGTTGAAACTTGGTAAGTAGATGTATTCTGCGAACCGCATTAAGATTTTCACACAAAAATTGAAAAAATAAATTAATTTTCGGGGTTCCCCATACTATGAACTGAAACTCATTTTTTTTTAATGGTACCCAAAAGTGTAGGGTGTCTATGGATAGGTCAAAAAATGATATTGAGGTTTCTAATATCATTTTTTTCTAAACTGAATAGTTTGCGCGAGAGACACTTCCAAAGTGGTAAAATGTGTGTCCCCCCCCTGTTTCTTCTAAAATAAAAGAATGATAAAACTAAAAAAAATACATGATGTACATTACGATGCAAACTTCCACCGAAAATTGGTTTGAACGAGATCTAGTAAGTAGTTTTTTTTAATACGTCATAAATTGAAATTCATATCAAATACTCAGGTCTATACTACCATTTACTTATATACCTACAGGTTTGTACGGAACCCTCGGTGCGCGAGTCTGACTCGCACTTGGCCGGTTTTTTTTTTTTAGAAGTCGGTAAACAATGGTCGAACAGCTCTTTGAGTGAATAAACATTACACTCTACCTACATATATTAGTAGGTAGGTATGGTTAGTTTGTTATTTAATCTAGAAAATAATTTGGAGGTTAAACTTGGCAGTTACATAGAGCTCATGTAATAATATAGGATGCTATATATACTAGGAAAATATAAGATCCATCGGCCACACGAGTAAAACCACGGGCAGTAGCTAGTTTATTTATAAAGCACGCTATATTACAATAATAAACTCTCTGTCTCTACCACTATAAGACAAATATCTAATATGTGTATCGTAGTTATCAAAAGCTTATAATTTCAGAAAAAATATCCAATAGAAGATATGATACTCAACCTGGATTTCGCAAAGGACGTTTTATGCCACGAGTTCTGTGGTGAATACAGAATAGAAATGTCTATATTGGACGATGAAGGGACCGATCTGTCTTGTCACATTCTATATGTTGTTATACGTGAAAAGTAATTTGTAATTAATAGGGGTGACAATAAATTTTGTAATGTAATCAACACTCACAAATTAATATGTTTGTTTTTTTTTTTGATTTAATGACACAGTAACAAAATGAAACCTTTAAAAAATGTTTCATTGGTAAAAATTTACAGTTATTGTTTATTCACTAACAGTGCTTCAAGGGGTGGAAATTCTCATCAATATAAATAAATTTTAGTTGCCGAGGCTTAACTTTTTTCTTCCGGTCTGTAACCATCTATACTAAAAATTATATAAATTGATGAGACCTACTTTTATAATTTTACTCCATTAATCCACGCTGGTTAGTGACAACCAATTCTGAATGTACGTCTGCTATCTCGCATGCCCATTTTTTTTTTGTATTCTTCGAGTATTTTTTTAGTGATACTTATATTATTTCATTACAATGACAGCAGATGTATGTGGTGGTAAGCACAAGAAGACAAGGTCGCCAACTGTCGAGTTAGTTTACCTGTCCAAAATATATTGGCAATTTAATTATGTCTTTTTAGGGTTCCGGACCCGAAGGGTGCTAAATGAAATAAAATTAAAGAGGGCCGTACAAGAAACTTATTTTTTTTGGCTTTTCGATTTCATAGCAAAGTTGTGTTAGTTAATATTGTACGGAACCCTCCGTGTGCGAGTTTGACTCGGACATGGCCGGTTTTTTTATTTGTGTGACCATATGTGAGAGGATGTTTTGCCTCTTTCAATGGGATTAGAGTAAGATAAGATTATATCTTTATACTTGGCTTCTTGTAGTGATTTTGCGCTAGCCTATATGAACTATGATGAACTACTTACTAAGGTAAGCGGAAATTAAGTGATTCTTGGTTTTTAGTACATTTACTTCTTGCCTTTAAAAACCATTAAGGTAGGTGGAAGATACACGTTTCTTTATTCTTAATTAACTTTCCTCTTGACTTTATATAAACCACTGAGATAGGTTTAATTGGTTTTTGGAGAAAATTTCTTAATCACTACAGTTTCAAACCGTGTACGTCTATCGGATGTAATATTGAGACCTCACTATTTATTGAGCACATTACACAAACTCTAACACTTTCTCTCCATTTTACGTAAATTTTCTCTTATCTTCTTTAGACCTTGTATACCTTAGCTAAGTATCGCGGGATATACGAAGAAGTTTAATTTCAGGCTGAGTAGACCTCCATAGATGTACCTAATGGAATACATTGAAGGAAAAAGTTAAAAAAATCTAATCTTCAATTTTAAAACAGAACTTTTTCATTCACTATTGTTGTCTGATATAAAATAATTAGGAAAATATATAAAACAGAGCGAATACCCCGACGTATAAATTTATAATTGCAGTAGGGGTGGAGCTTGGACTAACTTCAAGCGTTATTAACTTTTTCCTGCTTCGGCGGCGATCCAGAAATACCGTCCCTTGGTCAGCCCTGAAAAACTGTTCAACCCTCATTAAATTTATGGAGTCGCGTGGAATTTCGTATAATTTCAATAGACTCGGCAAAATAAATACCAGACTCGAATTACCTTTGTTGATTATTAGAATGTTTTCCGATTATTTTGTGATGTTTTTCTGGTTTCTGCCAATGCATGTTCCCATATTTTAAACCGTACTCAGTTAAACTAATGGTAAAGAAGAGTATGAATAGTTTCGGTAGAGACGACAACTTTAGGTATTCTAACATAGCTTATATGCTAATATAAGCTTTAAACTTTGACTCTAGCAACAAAAAAAGCGAAAAGCGAGCATAATTCAAAAGTATAAGATTTAGCTTAAGTTAAAGCTATAAATTCCTCTCTAACGTTCATAACGCTAGAAAAACATACGTGAAAACTGCATTATGAGTGGCTTGGCAGGTCAGTCGCTGTAGTATGCAAATACTGGATCCGCCGCACTCGTCGTTTCAGCGATTCCAAATTGTAATATTATTCAAATAACACATTTATACGTCATACGGATTTATGTAGAGACTGTATTAAGAATTTAATTATTTGTTGAAAGTTACGATATGACATTCTGTTTTTTTTATTCAGATGTTAAATCGCACTTTTCTTTGTCAAATTATTAATGTAAACTGTTTTTTTTATTGCTGATTAATTTTGGTTTATTAAAGACTCCTTCAAAACGCACATAGGTCCTGTGCATAGGTCTAACAATCCTAATATGAATAATTATGAGATATATACGAATATAAGTATGTATATCCTTTTTCATAACTTCCACCTGAGAAGAAGGCTCATGTTATAGAGATATTTGTATCACAACAAGAATTAACACATAGAACGTTAACTAACGAAGGTAGAACACCGTAACATTCGAGTGAAATGAACAAAAGCCCGCAAAGTAAGCAAGTCTGAAATAATTTCCTCAGCCCTGACGAACCCTTCTTCGCAAATTAAAGCATTTCCTTTATGTTGAGGACTAGCAGACGTCACAGGCTTTGTTTTCTCCCCATAATGACAGAGCTCATATTGTTCCCGCTAGAAATTGTCTTTCTAAAATGGCGGGGTGGGATATCAAATGAATTAAAGTAATTGTTGATTTTCTTTAAAGAATATGTTTATGATGATGTTTGTTGCTCAAACACGTGGTACAGTTATTTGATTAGAATCAAGGATAGTCTTTTGGTTTTGTAAGAAAAATCAGATGAGCAAAACTGTAGTCGATTTTGACCCGGTAAACTTCGTATCACATTTGTTTATGGTTTTTACCTTTTTTATTTTTTAAACTACGAGCTACTTAGAGCGAACAAAGCAAAAAAATACACAAATTAATTTGGTCATGCCGTTTTTCAGTTTTAGCGAGACTATCGAACGGCAAGGGATTAATGCAACTAAATTGACGTGAAACTTTATGAAACGCCTATAATTTGTAGCCAGGTAACTTTACAAGTGTACACTTAAATTATAGGCGTAATATATACAAATTATGTACATATTGTGTGAAATTAGAACAACAAAATCAGGTAGCCAAAGACAAGATGCTTGTTCGTAATTAAAGAAGTAAATATTAAAAAATATGCCTACAGTATAAGCGTTTCGTTCATATCAACAGTGTGCGGCATGCGTAAATCTTAGTGCATAAACGAACGTACGACGATTTCTTGTATTTAGCTTATGGTAGATATGTACTAAATCCACTAAATTCTTTCAACAAATCACTCACCGAACAAAAACTTCTAATAAAAAGTAAATTAAAGGAAAGAAGTGTCCAAAGCTCTTAAGAGTTGACAAAGACATGCTATTTGAGAACTATTTGCCAAATTGAGAAAATGTGTCAGTGGACGACTCTTGAAACTGACGAAAAAGGGAAAATCAAAGCGGCCACTTGAGTAGAGTGAACTTGTCCTTTGGGTTACATCTCTCCGTGTGTGTATTTATGAACATAGAGTAGGTATGTTATAAAAGAATATATGTGTTGTGAACTGTGGTTTATTGAGAGAGACTAGGTTTTTTATGTTTAGAACACAAGCTGTCAAAATCATTAGACCTGGGGCCCAAGTGTGCTATTTCAATTGTGTTCCAATGAACTTTCAGTGGTGTCAAAATTGTGACATTTTACAGTTTTGATAGTCTACTTACAAACAGAATAGTGTCATTATGGCACAATTTTGAAGCCACTGAAAGATCATTGGAACACAATTGAAATAGCAGACTTGGGCCCCTGTAGTATGGTCCCTACATCTCGTAGAACTTACAAACGTACTACATCGTCAGCCACGTCACGCCGAAGAGAGGAAAAAGATAGTGGGATTGGATGTTAAAAAAAAAACTTCCAAATATGTAATTATTATATTGTACCTATGTCCCTCAATATTGGTGAGATTGTAATAACTAGTCGACCACGAGTAGGTACCTAAATCATAATAAACTATACGTACCTTGTTATAAACCGTTACTCAAAAGCCTAACATTCCAATAAAGCGATGAAAAGAAGATAGCAAACGAAAAAAGAACGAGTGAAGTGGACGAAAAAGCCGCACGCACATCAAAAAAATGTGATAACTAGCGTAAGGGAGGTGCTAAGGGCTCTCGCGTTCTTTCAATAATACACCGCGGAGTTTGCAATAAAATTGTCAAGTAGAGATCTGCTAACGACGCACTTTCGGATATCCGAGCTTTGTGAGATCCGGATTGGGGTAAACATGCGGATATTAGATGCTTATACCAGTCTCTAGATGTTTGTTAGGATGTGTATATACCAAAGCAATTGAGCATTCCAAAAATGGTAGTATGAAAATATAAATGTAATTTTTATGCTGACATCAAATCTGAACTAATTAAAATGTGGACAATAAATCTCCCCATTTAGTTTTATGTTGTACGGAACCCGGTACGACATAGACATTTGGTAAAAAGTTAATGGTGCTTAAAGCTTGGACGCTGTCCTGTAATTACGAATTAAAAAGTTCGTCCGCCGGACCCCAGTTTTTTCTCATTTATTTGGATGCGAAGAAGATAATATTGCACCCCAAATCTATAGCACTTTTTTAGAATTTGTATTCCTATGCTTGTGCAGATAAAGCTCAAACTTCTTTGTGAAAGAACTCAATTACTTTTAATGTTATCTTCTCATACAGGACATGTTGCTATTTACAAAGCGACACAAAATTAACTTTTATGTACTCTCGGTGAAATATAAGCTTTTAAAATGTGAAATGTATTGGTCGGTTTCAATTTAATTTTAATGCAAATAAGGGAGATTCCTTTATCAGAGTCTAAAGGGATTATTTCTATCAAGGACCCTACTGGGTTCCATTCAGTGTCAAGCCTCTTTTATTTTTGAACCGAATTTACTCGTAAATCGTAAAGATCAATTGAAAGTCGTTGTGTATAATGTTGTAGGTTGCCTTTCAAACAAATTACATTAATAATTGCATAAATCAACAGTGAGTGACACAAAACTTTTGCCATATTACAAGGAAAGAAGTGAAACAATCTTGCCTAACAACTCGGTAACAGTACCAAACTTTGTCACCAACGTCTCGCTTTCATTTAGCAATAAAACAACCGCATGTGGCTGTATAAAAATGAATTACAATGCGTAATAAAATCGTGTTGTATTATGTGAATCCGTCTCGTCGAGATTAGAGGGCGCTCAGATTATTGTTAGAATATTATTTTGTTGTTTTACGACATGAAAATAATAAGCATCGTGGCATTTATGACTGTACAATATAACTCGTATTAGAAAGGGCCCCAATTGTTCATGCTCTCTTGGTACCGTTTCTGTGACGTAAGAATGGGAATATTATTTATTCTTTATTAGACATCCTTACATTATGTAACAGGGTAATAAAATTAAGCTTTGCTACGTGATATTTCATATGATATAACTGATAGTTTGGCATTTGGCACTGAAAGTATTTTATTGCTGCGATTGTTGTGTAAATATCATATTCTCAGGATTATTATCGGTGGTATTTTATGACATGGAATCTTGGCACTTAAATAAAATAAGTTTTTTATTATGTTTTGTTAACATAAAATGATGACTACCCGTTTTGGATTAATCGTAGTAATGTGTCTGGCTGGACTTATTATTAGGGTTACGAACCAAAATGGTAATAAGTTTTTGTTAAAAATTTCATTTTTAGTACAAGCTTTTTTTGGTGACTGTACTTTTTGTTAACTATACTTGCATTGTCTTCCAATACACTTATGTGTACCAAATATCAAGTCAATCCGACCACTGGAAGTGGATGAAATTCGACTTGCAAGATTCCACCCGAACGAACAAACATACATACATACATGGCAAGTTAAATAAAAGCTTGTAAGAAGGAACGCTTATGGTGCCCTCCGTGCGGCTGTCCGTCTGTCACAACGGTATATTCCAGCAACCACTGATGCTATAAATGTTCATGTTATAAAATTTGCTTACCCAATATACCAATTGCTTGCAAATACAACATTTAAAAGAGTTTTTTTTGCAAAAGGGGCCAAATACGTGACCAAAATTTCAAAGTCGAGCTATAACTTTAAATATTGTAGGTATCTTAAGGTTTTTCTTCAGTTATTATGGCCCAGACCAATAAATTATACCTACGTCTAGGGTACGCGAGTCAGACTCTGATTCTGAGTCTAAGTCTACACTGGGGATTAACAATTTATCAATCTGAAAGTAACTCCAACACAGGTTGAGCCAACGAGTTAGTCTTAAAAATAAAACCTTTATTATATCACTTAAGCTATATGCAGTTATGTTATAATAGCTCAAGTTAAAATTTAAATTAGCAATAAAAAAAAAACGAAAAAAAATGTTATCACAATTTCCAGTTGGATTGTAATTCCGTTAAACAAAGGGTGTATTCATGCTATTGCAGAGATCAATGGTGGCCGTGGGCTCAGCAACGACGTACGAGTATTTACAGCCTACTGCACTGTAAATTCAGCGATATCTCGCACCGCCTACGGCGCTTCTCGTGTTATGTACCTGATATTGTTGCAACCTCACTGGGCATCAAACAATGTTCGGATCCCAAAATGTTGTCTTAAAGTATAAAGTTTTAATATTCCAATTATCAACATATTTTCTTCCAATGGATCGTCTATTCTATCCTTGCCTTTATCAAAGTTTTTTTTGGCCCAATTTATTCGCTGCAATCTGTGTCATTGAAGGACATTCAGCTGCTTCGCGTGTCAATATTATGGGTTGATTTTGAGCACGTCCATTGATGAGTCTAGATTTATTACATCTCTATGCTGTCTTGTGGTAGGATTCTTTTCAATCCTTTTGTCATTAATGTATTAGAAAGATGGTTAGGGTGTTTATCAATTCTTTTTCTGTATGTCATGATCATCAAACCGATTTCCTCTTTCACAGGCCGTATATCGAGGTCTCTATGTAGTGTGTCATTTGTTACATACCACGGGGAATCTTTTAATATTCTCAACGTTTTAGAGGGTCTTTAGTCATTATGTCCCACTCGCGAATGGCCCGCGGGCCATAGCGCCTATTCTATTTTATTTTCAAATTTTGCATTAGTCATTATGGCCCGCTGTCAAAACAAACAAAACACTATCCTATTTTTGGTACAGATGAGTGGAAAAGTGTTATGATAGAAATAATAAATAATTATTTCACATGGAAAATGAAAAATAAAAATGTTTTTTTTTCACACAACTGGTGGTAAGCGGTTACCTTAGCAATATGGATACTTGTGATAGCCGGGGCATCATTCGCGCGCATATAAAATATATATTCAAGTTACATTAATCTGGTGGTAAGCGGTTACCTTAGCTCTATGGACACCCGGGCCGGGGCATCATTCGCGCGCATTTAAAATATATATATTCAATGTCAACTGCTAAAAAAATCTCCTGCTCCCAACTCGTCATCTAACAGCTCATAGCAATCCTCAGTCTGCCAGGATATCTTTAGAGGAATTCTGCTGACTCCTGACGAACGAGAACCTTCTTCCGTAAGCTCATCATACTGAATTTGTGGCCTTCTGTAGACAGATTTCCGTTCATGGACATTGAGACTCCTGTGTGATACTCAGTGTCTATGACAATGACTCATTGCATGAACATCCATGAGCTTGGAAGGTTATCTGCACGATGAATTACCAAAATTCAAGGCGATGATAGTTCATTGGTAGTGACGTCGGATGCCGAGGCGAAGGTCCCAGGTTCGAATCCTATAATGAGCCTGAGCTTTCGGTGAAGGAAAACATCGTGAGGAAACCGCTATGGTATCCTCACGACGGGGGTAGGATACTTTGTAACCATTAACCAGACTGGCTACCACCCACAAATTGAAAATCTGTCGCCAATCACCTATCGGCGTGTTCCGACAGCTGCACTTGAGAGCAAGTTCCATCTAGGCTTTGTGAGCTTACCACCTTCGGCCACATTACACTTACCATGGTGAGACTGCAGTGAAAAATAGGCACAAAAAAATACAAGTTCCGATTTATTTTTGCCAGTGTCGAGTTGAATTACAAATTATTATTCTATCATCGGCGAGTGTAGCACGCTTAATGATTGATTTTCATGGCATCACAAGCGTCCATAGAGCTGAGGTAACCGCTTACCTTTGCTTGCTATTATAATTGCATTCCAATGAACTATTAATTTATTTCGATTTTTAGGGTTCCGTAGCCAAATGGCAAAAAACGGAACCCTTATAGATTCGTCATGTCTGTCTGTCTGTCTGTCTGTCTGTCTGTCCGTCCGTATGTCACAGCCATTTATTTCCGAAACTATAAGAACTATAATGTTGAAACTTGATAAGTAGATGTATTCTGTGAACCGCATTAAGATTTTCACACAAAAATAGAAAAAAAACAATAAATTTTGGGGGTTCCCCATACTTAGAACTGAAACTCAAAAATTTTTTTTTCATCAAACCCATAAGTGTGGGGTGTCTATGGATAGGTCTTCAAAAATGATATAGAGGTTTCTAATATAATTTTTTTCTAAACTGAATAGTTTGCGCGAGAGACACTTCCAAAGTGGTAAAATGTGTGTCCCCCCCCCCCTGTAACTTCTAAAATAAGAGAATGATAAATCTATAAAAAATATATGATGTACATTACGGTGTAAACTTCCACCGAAAATTGGTTTGAACGAGATCTAGTAAGTAGTTTTTTTTTAATACGTCATAAATTGAAATTAATATCAAATACTCAGGTCTATACTACCATTTACTTATATACCTACAGGTTTGTACGGAACCCTCGGTGCGCGAGTCTGACTCGCACTTGGCCGGTTTTAATGTAAATGTTTATTTCGATATAATAAAAGAATACTATGATCTACTATGATACAGCGAGGTTTCATGTTTGTGTACTATTTCAGAGTAATCACATGTAATTTCATTAGATATTGGTAAAAAACCTTGAACTGTCACGATTCACCCTATGTGAAATAGACTATAGTACCTACTTACTCTTCTCGCTTCTCTCTCGTCTTTCTCGTCTTTTGTGGATCCACGTTTTTGAGCAAACTTTGAACTGTTTTATGCGAAACACACAAGAATAGTCTTTGTTTACAGTTACACGGCAAAGGATTGGAGTAATTTTGAAAAACACAAGTCGGTGCACGCACGACATCGTCCTCAGCCAATGATCTTCAGTGAGAGACCTCTCGGCAGATTCGACACATATCACATAAACGTCTAGAAAAGAGAGGGTAGGAAACTTGCTTCATACAAGTTTACCCTCAATCTTATTAGTACGTATCTTAGTAGTACGTCTATATAGATTGATACATCAGTGGACATATCATTATGTTGACAATATGAGATGTCAATAAGTGACAATATTTTTTTTCATAACGCCATTATTATCAGCCTGTTTTATTTGATATAAATGGTAAACCCTTCTTCAATAGAGTTTTAATGCTGGGCCGCACCGCACCTAGACAAAGTGTATTTCACATTAGGATACGTTACGTCCTAGAGTATCCTTATGTCATATAATATGGACGAATACATTTTATTAATATTGTTTTATGTACTTAATCTATATAATAATAATGTATGTCCAAAATTATGCTAAGACACGTATGTCGTATGTATAACGGTCAGTTAGTCAATATAGATTATTTTATATGGTGCCGATTCTGTTGTTTACAACTAAACTAATTTAGTCTCACTATATCTCTTTCTAACAAAGAAAATAAGAAAGGATGTATGTAAGAAACGTCTATTTGCCCGTAAATTCAAACGGAAAAGACTAATTTGACAGCTTTAAATATGTTCTATCCTTTTTCAATAATGTTTGTAAGAAAGAGATGTGATGTGATTATAATTAGTTTAGTGCGATTTACAACAGAATCCGCATCATTGTATCGCTATCTTAAAAATTGCGAGTGAGTCCCATCGGACCCGGTGCCTCTGTCCCGTTAACGGGTCCGATGGGAAAAAAAGTGCCATCGGACCCGCTAGCTTCAGTGTGTGCGTGCACCGGGTCCGATGGCACTCATTTTTCATTCCGCCTCAAGAGTGCCATTGGCCCCGGTATCTCCCATCATCGGGACAGATACAAAACATAAAATTAGCCGGCGTCGCTGTTTTAACCGCCGGGAAGGATGGCACGGATCAAGTTTCCTATGCCAGTTTTATTATATAAAAAAACCTAAATCGACGTAGCTGAGCTGGTTACCAGGATAACAGAAGTTCTTAAGAGATTAGCTCGAGAAAATCAAACACAATTGTGTATAGAGCTCACACACACTGGCTTGATTCTAAAAGATGAAGATTACACAAGTAAAATCCAAATGCTTTTTAGCTCTTAACATGATATCTTTAAAAAATAACAATTTATAAAAATCTTATGGTGGTGGTAATACCATAACATTTGGCACTTCCAAACTTTTAATATTCTTGTACCTACCGCCATAAATATTTTGTCTGTCGTAACTTGAAATTATATAAGATAATTCTTTAAAACTTCTGTTATCCTGGTATTATTGCGACCTTGCCGAAAACGGATACCATGCAATGATGCTGACATATTTTCAACTTGTTGTGCTACGACTCCGTAATATGAGGCGATTCCTATTGTTTGAATGATAGATAAGGAAGGGTTGAAATCGCTTTGTATTTATTGTTTGTCTTCGTTACTCCTCGTGGCTGTGGCATATTTTTAAACACCTATTGCTTTTATGTTATGCTTACCTTAGACACGTATCAATTTACGTATTAGTAATTTTAGTAAATAAAATCATAATATTTATAACATGACTAAGCCAGTATGTGTGAGTTCTATACTAAATTTACTTGATTTTCTTAAGCTTATCTCTTAAGAACTTCTGTTATCCTGGTAACCAGATCTGTGACGTTTGTTTATATAATAAAACTGGCAAATGAAACTTAATCCGTGCCATCCTTCCTTTTAAATCAGCGACGCCGGTTTATTTTATGTTTTGTATCTACCCCGTTGACCGGAGCTACCGGGGCCGATGGCACTCTTTTTCCGATCGACCTCAGTGCCTCTGTCCCGTTAACGGGGTCGATGGGAAAAAGAGTGCCATCGGACCCGGTAGCTTCAATGTGTGCGTGTACCGGGTCCGATGGCACTTTTTTTCCCAACGGACCCGTTAACGGGGCAGAGGCACCGGGTCCGATGGGACTCACTCAAAATTGCGCGCCGCATCTCATCGTGTCGCGTGTCGTTGTATCCCGTCTCGGTGTGAACTGACCCTTCAGGCGAAAATACTCTTTTTTATACTACATAATTTGAAATAAAATACACACTCTACTACACATCATATACTACACTTAAAAAAACTTGTATGTCAATGTCACTGCTTGGGTGGGCGTTGCATATTTACTATTAAAATACAAGTTTATCTAAATTGGTGAGTACCTATTAAACTTTATTCCGATTTCTGTGACATAAATGAATCCTGGACGTTTTCAAAACGTTAATTGTAATAGGTATACGTTACGGTATTTACATTAAACTGACTCTCCTTCCAGGATATATGTATGCTGTTACTGCTACCCATGAAAAGATCGAGATGCTCTTACAGCTTATGCAGAGCAGGAGCATCCAGAACTTACCTAGAGGACTGGTTATGAGTGTGAATGGGAAGCCCGTTTCAAAATCACGGTCCAAATAGTCTTGGAACCATAAAATAATCTACAAAGCAGTGGTTAAAGGTGGATTCAACATCAAATTTAGTGATGAATGGTACTTACAGAATGGTTTGGTGTCATAACCAAAAATACTTTACTTAAAAAAGATAAAAAATATACATAATCCATTACAAAATGAAGGACGGACAAACAAACAAACACTCTTTTATCATATTAAAATAATGGAAAGTAAGGTTTTTGTAAGTAGCTATAAAGTTGTGAATCGTTGTGAAATTGGAATTGATATTTCCAGACCCTGATAAAAGAAAATTACTGCGTATGTCGTCGAGGATGGAGGAGGAAGGAGTACACTGACAACTCATGTCATGTCATACTCCTGCTAATTTGACCTGTTGTGCGGTCTCAATTGAGGAAAGGAAGATTGCAGAGTACTTGGCAGGAGCTGCACAACCTCACGGACACGCGCCACGCGGGAGATGCTCGCGAATATTCACCGAATAGACATACTCGGCCTGATTTTTATGTACTATACAATAAAACAGTTTCAAGTTATTATGTATTTTATTTAAAAACATTTTAGTAAGGTAGTTTTAATGTACTCTAGCCATAAACAATGAATGCATTCTTATCTCACTTTACGGCTTGTCTGAAGAGCCTGGCTTGCAGTATGTGGCCTAAATATTGCAGCAGACTGAGGACGATTTTCACACCCTCATCAATAAATTCAATGGGCTCTACATGAGCATAGACACATATATTGTGGAGGACTGTGCAATAAAATCCATGAATATGAATCCAATCCTGGTACTTTAACTTAATATTTACCTTGTCTGAATTCATGGTTCTCTCAGCTGCTAAATCCAATGAAATCCAATGAAATACCTACTTCATAAAATATACAATCTACCTATATAGTAGGTATATATAAAAAACATCGAGTCTACCGCTGCTATCGATTAACGGCACAGCACGATAGGTTGAATCTTAGCCAACCGCGCCAACTGGCCCGTCAAAAACTACCATCGCAACTCTCGCTATCGACGGGGAGTCCATCTTCAAACATAGTAACCAAAACGGTTTCGAACTGTGCGAGCTCAAAGGAGCTTCCTTCCGTGGACGCTCAGACTGTGGAATGAGCTCCCACGCCGTGGTTTTCCCAAAGGAGCAAAACATGAGGTTCTTCAAAAAAAATGGTGTGAAGAGATTTCTGCATGTTCGGCAACGCGCTAGGGATACCCCTGATGTTGTAAGCGGCCATAGACTACTGTAACCGCTTACCATCAGGCGGGCCGTATGCTTGTTTGCCAACTTAGTGGTATAAAAAAATATAAAATGTATATATAAGTATCTAATAGCATTACTCTTTTTACCCTTGTCGCAGTCGGGCCATTACTTAATGTATTTTCTGTTTGAATGTCTTTCATAGCATTTGTTTTTTGTTGGGGTTTATCTCCACATCCCAATTTTTAAATATCAAAAATTTGCAATTATTGAGCGAATTACCCTGCGGGACATTCGGAAGTGGGCCATAATGACTAAAGACCCGTTTTAGATTGGAATCGCTGGATTATCTATGTTTGAGTGAGATGCAGTTCCCCACAGTTGTATATCATATGTCCATATTGGCTTTATTATAGCTTTGTACAGCAAAGTCTTATTGCAAAGGCTTTAAATAAAAAAAAATGTTTCCCAGGATTTCAGAAGTCTCATACCTAATAGACTTCAGACGGAACACATAATATGAATAAAATAGAGTGTATATAATTTGACTTCTTTTGAATTCTACTTCTTATACGTCAGAGTGATCGTGGTCGTCATGACGTATCATTTGTGGCTCCGGTTCAACTTTAGTTTGCTCTACTAATCACTCCATAGAATATCTCCACACCGCCTACTGTACGGTATCTACTTTATTCACAAAAAATGTGCTTTATGTATATAACAGAATTACAATGAAATAAATAATATTTGATAAGACTAAGTGAGCTCGCACATTTTTTTTTTTTTGATAATAGAGACATTTATTTCGCTTCACAAAATATGTAGATACAAAAAAGTGTTTACGCATTATGCGAACCTGACTTGTAAGAGGCAGGTGCTTATTGTAGGTTTAAAAAAACCTGTAGTAAAAGTCACCAGGACCCCTCTCCACGGATTGATAATACAATAACAATTTTATTTTGAGACATGACATGAAAAGAAAGACAAACTTAAATACTAAATTTTACACTTACTTACAGGCTTTAGCGTAAAATTAAGCATAAATACTTATTTGTACTAACAAAGGTTTCTTAAAAGTCTTCTGTGAATTTAAACTAACTGTTATCTTTTAAATAAAAAATAAATAATAAACAAGTAATTTAAAAAAATTAAATCGACTTCAATATACACTAAAAAGTATTAAATAACTCTAATCTGGCACTGATTTGAAGTCAGCAAAATATTTTCAATGGAATACGTCGTGCTCTTTCTTTATTAGGTACCTACATAAATTTGATCTAGTACTTGTGATTTAGCCATTTTAGTGCAAACGGCTTTTTAACTATACTTTATTACAAAACTTCTCTATTTCGCTACTACTCTTGAATGTTACTAAAAAAAGGTGAAAACCGCATCTTTGTTTCAAAGAAATAAGCGTAGTTGTTTCATGTTTATTTAAAGAATAGAGATACAGCACTAAAATGGACTCTAAGTGTATATAAATAACAACAAAAACAATGTCAGTAAAGCTACGAAAAAGCTTAAAATAAAATATACACTCACAACGAAGCACACAACAAATAAAAGAAAAGAGAGTTGCAACTCCTTTGAAACACTTTTGTTCAATAAAACACCAATGCACTGGTTGTCGGGATTGAAGCTATGTCTCACTAATTGTGTATAAGGAGCGTTCCCCTTTGTTAACTAAATTAAATTAATTGCAAGGAAATATTTAAATAGAAGAAGTCCTGGGAAGATTCTCGGGCGAGCAATTGCCGGCAAACCTTACAATTCGCTTTTGTCTAGACTTTAAACAGTCGAGACTCTTGTACCTAATGTGGTTTTGTACAGTTATATGGCATAATTAGATAATATATCAATACTATTTTGGGAAGTTAGGCTTAGCTATCATTGACATAAAATAAACATCCTGGGAATTTCCTCACACACGGTTATCTGATTCCAAACTAAGCGATATGATATACTACATATATTTACTTTTTCTTTGTAAATACATACTTAATATACATAATTACACCCAGACTCAGGACTTACAATGTCTGTACACAAATGCAAGTCCTGTATGGGAAACGAACCCACGACCTGCGGGCGCGAGAGGTGGAATCTTAACCAACTGCGCCAACTAGATTGTCAATCTTTTGTCTAGAATCCAAAAACATTTTGCGTGTAAGTAATCAGTATAAAGTTTCAATTATTACATTATAATATAATCTAACCAGAATAAACAGAAAACCAATAATTCCTATGTTAGCTTGCGTCATGTCATATTGTGTATGTTAGCATGGAGTTTTGAGAGAGGTAGAGCAAAGCGTTTATTCGCTCAAAGGCCAGCTCGTCTGGGGAAGTACCTACCTCCACTTTACAGAATACCGCAGCCAAATAACTTTATGTTGTGTAAAGTTGTGTTCCTGCGCGTGAGTAAGGTCGCCAGAGCTCATAGGGGAGGGGGAAAAGGTCGGTAACGCGTGAGCGATGCTTCTTGTGTTGCAAGCGTCCATATGACTACGGTAATCGCTTACCATCAGGCGGGCCGTATGCTTATTTACCGACTTAGATGTATAAAAAAAAAACAGGAAATATTATGATTTTGAAATATTTTGAATTCAATTAATATTTTCCTGAACGTAACTTTTTGCAACGATGCACAAAAGACCGCATTGCTACAGTGCTGCACCACCACTCTTTTCTCCGTTTTTGCCAGGTACAGCCGCGTTGTAAAAAATCAAGTCGGGCAAGTCCCAAAAGTCTATATTAATTTTCTTTCTCGTTGGATATGTTAACGTTTTCCTTGTATTGGATTAATATTCTAATAGTTTTCCACCATGCAGCCACAATTCAAAATATCTTTTTATCATTTATCCATTATTATTTACTAATTATTTGAATATTGTAGCATCATTAATTTAATTCAGTTCTAGTCAAAGTCAAAGTCAAAGCCATTTATTCAATTTAGGCCCTAGAAGGGCACCTATGAAGGTCAAAGCTACTGAAGTTACCGCCAGTTCGTAAAAAATCAAAATTTAGTTCTAGTCAAAATTTACTCTTGATTTCATTTTAGGATTTTTATTATTATCAAGGAGCATTTACATTTCTTTGCCTAAAGTATTACAATTATGAACATACAAAAAAGTGAAGTTTTTTTTAAATTTCTGTGTCGGAATGATAAATGCTTCTCATGGGAAGTCCCTCGTGTCTAGGTTCAAGCCAATTATTCGTCCCCACAGTAAGTTTATGTCACAACGAATTTGGCCAGTTTGCGTCCACTAGGTATGGTATTAATAGACTAAGCTGGCTTTGAGGCTAGCTGACTTGAAATTCCGTTAAGCCGAGCTTACTTTGTTCGTGAATGAATACCTGCGATTAATATCCTGATAAATTAAAGTGAGACTTTGTCAGATAATGCGGTTTTATTTATTTTCCTAAAGAGCTTTAATTTTTTATTTATTTCTTAATTTTTTTATTGAAAAATAAGTTCATCGTAAGATCTTAACGCTGCTTAATTCTGCTTACCAACGGTCGGTGTCAAAAGTAAGCAGTTCTCTTTAGTACTTTGTCGCATTAAAACGCAAAATTTGAAATTATTTATTAAAACAGACCTTCGCAGGCACTTTTATATGAATAATCTGACTCTAATACCGGTTTAGAGTCAAAGCACACATCGACTCGGAAAGGGTCGAAACACCGTATCGCTTTTCGCCTCGCCGCTACGCCGTCAACCAGGCGCCTGCCTAAAGCGGAAAGAGAGGAAGGGCATAACGGGTTGTCCCGTTCGAAATTCGGAGTAGCCCGACTGGGGAAGTACCTCCACCTTACAGAAGATTGCAGCCAAATAACACCACTTCAATGTGGTGTTGTGTTCCTGCGGTGAGTAAGGTCGCCAGAGCTCCATGAGGAAGCGCTGTGCTGGCAGTGTGGGGACCAGCGGTGTCGCACCACCGTTGTGTTGTGCAGGCGCGGCATGTTGTTGCGGCGGTCAGGGAGACCCGGTGAAACAGCTGCCCGCTGGCTGCCCGCAGGTTGTAGGGGTCCCGAGCCCAGGGATTACTTAATCTCCGCCCTGGGAGGCTGACCCGCCGCCTCGCGCATAATCCATGGTATAGTTGGTCGTGCCGGAGGAGGAGACCGGAGTGGACCCGGCCGACTGTATCATGGGGGGACCGGGGGCCCTTCCGACTGCCGCACCAACAAACCGCATCACCTGTCCACCACTCTCGGGGAATAGCACTGCACTTTGTCCCTTCTGCTGCCGGCACAGTTACTCCTCTCAACCTCTTCAAACCCTTTTATTAATGGCCAGGAAAAATAAGAGAAAGAGTTCATCAGCGGCCACCTCGTCCACATTATCTGTGGACTTCTGCAACATCAGGGGTCTTCACTCTAACATCAGTGCAGTCCACCAACACCTTGAGACTGCACAGCCGACTCTGCTATTTCTCACGGAGACGCAAATATCCTGCCCTGATGATACATTGTATCTACACTACCCCGGGTACAAGCTGGAGCACAACTTTGTGCGCCGTGCCGGGGTATGTATGTACGTCAGGGAGGATATTTGCTGTCGCCGTCTCCATGGCCTGGAAGACAGGGACCTGTCGATTTTGTGGGCGCGCGTAGATCACGGTGGCCACACCAAAGTTTATGCGTGCCTTTACAGGTCCCATAGCGGTGACGTGGACACAAAACGGTTATTTGAGCACCTGCAATTGACGACTGACAAAGTACTGGAGCAGTACCCCTCCGCTGAGTTAGTGATATTAGGAGACTTCAACGCTCACCACGTTGAGTGGCTTAGTTCTCGGTCCACTGACTTCGCGGGGAGGACTGCTCACGACTTTGCCCTGGCCTATGGCCTCTCACAACTGGTTGTTTCTCCTACGAGAATCCCAGATATTGAGAGCCATACTAGTTCCTTACTGGACCTTCTGCTGACTTCGCGACCGGACAACTATGCAGTGACAGTGGATGCGCCTCTTGGGTCATCGGACCACTGTCTCGTCCGGACGCAGGTGCCTTGTGCGCGGCCCGTTACGCTCCGGTCACCCGGGCGTCGTCGCGTGTGGCACTATAAGTCAGCAGACTGGGATGGATTGCGTGAATACTACGCATCGTACCCGTGGAGACAGCTTTGATTCGCATCAGATGATCCTGACACCTGTGCAGCTGCCGTCGCTGAGGCGATACTGGCGGGAATGGAATGTTATATCCCAAACCCGCTAGTGGCTGCAGGGGTGAAGAAACGACCGTGGTTTAATCGGCCCTGCAAGGATGCTAGACATAATAAGCAGACCTTGTATGAGGCTTGGACCACGGCCCAAGCTAATCAGGACCCTAAAATCTCTGATGCGAAACGCAAATTTAACGCTGCCTCGAGATCCAGTAAGCGAATGATTGCCAGGGCAAAGTTCGATTTCGTCGGCAGAATTGGTGAGAGACTAACTAGCCTTCCCTCTGGGAGTCGCGCTTTCTGGTCTCTTGCCAAAGCTGCTGAGGGAAACTTTTGCCAGTCGTCCTTGCCACCACTACGTAAGCCGGACGGGAACTTGGCCCATAGTGCTAAAGAGAAGGCTGACCTTTTAGGCTCTCTCTTTGCCTCGAACTCGACTTTGGATGATGGTGGCGCCACACCGCCTACCATTCCGCGGTGTGACAGCTCCATGCCAGAGATAAGCATTACCCAACGGGAGGTCCGGCGGGAATTGCTTTCTCTGGAAATCCATAAGTCGAGTGGGCCAGACGGCATACCGGCAGTGGTGCTGAAGCGGTGTGCTCCTGAATTGTGTCCAGTACTAACGCGCCTTTTCGCGCTTTCCTACACCAAAAAGGAAGTCCCGTCTTCGTGGAAGACTGCCCATGTGCACCCAGTGCCCAAAAAGGGTGACAGATCAGACCCGACGAATTACAGGCCTATCGCCATCACCTCCCTTCTCTCCAAAGTCATGGAGCGAGTGATCAACACGCAGCTTTTGAGATACCTGGAGGATCACGATTTGTTGAGCGACCGACAATATGGCTTTCGCCACAGTCGCTCAGCTGGTGACCTCCTTGTGTATCTCACGCACCGTTGGTCACTCGCCATCGAGAGTCAAGGTGAGGCATTGGCAGTAAGCCTAGATGTGGCGAAGGCGTTCGATCGGGTCTGGCACCGGGGTCTTCTAACGAAGTTACCAGCATACGGGCTTCCCGAGGGATTATGCAAATGGGTTGCCAGCTTTCTGTCCAGCAGATGCATAAGAGCCGTCGTTGACGGTAGCTGCTCCGACAGCATGGACATAAATGCCGGCGTCCCGCAAGGCTCTGTGCTGTCCCCAACACTGTTCCTACTGCATATCAATGATATGCTGTCTATTGACGGCGTTCATTGTTATGCGGACGACAGTACGGGGGACGCTTATTACACGGGCCGTGCTAATATCCCTCGTTCAGAGGTGGAGGAAAGCCGCGAACGGCTGTTGTCTGAAATCGAGAGTACACTAACTAGTGTCTCCGATTGGGGCAGACTAAACCTAGTCCATTTCAACCCCACTAAGACTCAAGCCTGCGCGTTCACCGCTAAGAAAACCCCATTTGCTGTGGCTCCACAGTTCCAGAACACGTCCCTGAACATCAGCAAAAGCATCGGGATCCTTGGCGTCGACATTTCTAGCGACGTTTTGTTCCGAAGTCACTTAGAAGACAAGGTTAAGCTGGCATCCAAAAAGCTCGGAGTGCTCAACAGAGCGAGGCAGTACTTCACATCGGGGCAAAGGCTGCAACTTTACAAGTCGCAAGTCCGGCCTCATATGGAGTACTGCTGTCATCTATGGGCGGGGGCACCTGGATACCAGCTTGATCCTTTAGACTTTAGGTTCAACGACGTGCCATCAGAATTGTCGACGATCCCGAGCTCACAAGCGGTTTAGAGCCCCTCAGTCTGAGGAGAGACTTTGCCTCCTTATGTGTGTTCTACCGCTTGTACAACGGACGGTGTTCTGAAGAATTGTTTAAGATGATGCCCACGGCTACTTTCTACCATCGCAACTCTCGCCATCGACGGGGAGTCCATCCTCACATATTGAAACCTGAATTGTTTCGTACTGTGCGGGCTCAAAGGAGCTTCCTTCCGCGGACGCTTAGACTGTGGAATGAGCTCCCCGCCGTGGTTTTCCCAATGGAGTACAGCATGGGGTTCTTCAAAAAGGGTGTGAAGAGATTTCTGCAGGGTCGGCAACGCGCGCGTGATACCCCTGGTGTTGCAAGCGTCCATAGGCTACGGTAACCGCTTACCATCAGGCGGGCCGTATGCTTGTTTGCCACCTAAGTGGTATAAAAAAAAAAAAAAAAAAAAAAAAAAGCGGATCAGAAGTAGGTAAGACCTTGTCCAGAAACGACGAATTCGCCCCGAATTCCCGCGCGTATTATGAGTCCATCCGCAATGAGGAAATTCGTAAGAGAACGAAAACGATTGACATAGCTCGTAGAGTTAGTAAGCTGAAGTGGCAATGGGCAGGCCACATCGCTCGAAGAGTCGATAACCGCTGGGGAAGAAAGGTTCTCGAGTGGCGACCACGTACTGGAAAGCGCCGAGCGGGACGCCCTCCTACCAGGTGGACCGACGACCTGGTTAGAGTCGCTGGGCACCGCTGGATGCAAGCGGCCCAAAACCGTTCGAAGTGGAAGTCAATGGGGGAGGCCTATGTTCAGCAGTGGACATCCATAGGCTGATATGATGATGATTATGAGTCCAGACTGGCGAAGAGCTCGCGATTTACGCGCGTATTTGAAATTCGCGCGATGCTTATGGACGCAATGTACCTATTGGTGACCAATACCTCGCCAATGCATTCGCATATGCATTCGCGCGAAACGCTTCGCAGCGAATTCGCCCTTTCTGGACAAGATCTTCTCGGCTATGGCACAGGCTATGGCTAGGGCGACGCCGCGCTTACGGCTCGCCGACCTCTGGTTGACGGCTAGGCGAGGCGTTTACGTTACGATTCCTATTAGTGTGCGTTGAAGTAGGGAGTTTTATACAAATACTGAATGGCTCGAGCTGATACGGTTACGTTCCGTTAACAAGTTGATATGTGTGCTTTGACCCTTAGTAAGTTGTTGAGAAGCCAGCACTCAACTCAGCAATTACTCTTTTGAAAACAAGTTTAGATTCATTACATTACATTTCCATTCTGATCTCACTGCCAACAAAAGCGTATCCAATGTCGCATATAGATGATGATGATGATGATGAGGTAGGCAGCGACGAATATCATAACATTACATCTTCTATATCTGTGTATAACTAATAAAATAATAAAAGGAAAATTTTCATAAAAGAAAATGAAAGTATTTTCTAGGTAGGTACGGCCCAGGTCAGTAGACACCCGTATACCGGCTCTATACCTGGACATCAGACAGTCGCAATCCAGGTGCAGCCAACTTTTTACAGCCACTACGAGTGGCGAATACAAATTGTTTCGCTCCAATCGTAAAATGCAAACATGCTACATACATTTGTAGACCATAAATAAATATTAGTTTAGTGTGGTTACAGCCAGGGACTGTCGTATATTTTCTCTCATCGTTATCGTGATCGTTTAATTAATAAATAAAATGTACTATTTTCTGTGAAAAAGGTTTAAAATAGTATAATATACAGGCTGAATTGTTTTTCCAGCCCGTGATGGCAACTTTTTAACTACAGGTCTTAGAGAAAAACGCTGAAAGGAACCCCGAGCTGAATTTTGAAGAAAATAAAAATGCCATTAAAATGTATTTACAATTATTAGTATTTTCGGATATATTGAATTTTTTTCTAAGAATTTTTTTTTCGTTGTTTTTGTTTTAGTTGCCCACACTGGCTAGACAAAAAAAACATCCTGTATATACAGTATAGAGTGCTAAAGAGATATAAAAACATAACCCTCCTTCCGGGTCAGTCGGGTAAAAACAGTAGCGCAATGCTACTGTACTACGAGAATAAGGTATTAATGGGATATAGGTAGTATAGCATCTAACAGAACCTAAGCAGGTTCATTCAATCTATCTTAATTTATTTCGTCGGTACTTACGAACTCGTTTCGAAAATGGACCTTTACCCTCCCTTACCTTACTCAAAGGCTTCTGATTGGCAAGTGCCCTATACACTCGTGTGTGAACTTAATCTTGTCGCGAGTAAATCTGCGAAAAAAATATCCACCTACTATCACTCTTTTGAAAGCGTTCCGGTGTATTTTCGTTGAGCTGAAAACTTTTGCAATACCAGAGACCGGCTCAAGTTTAAACTCCCGAGGAGAGAGGGGATTCGGCGATCATCTCGCTCCGTCTAATAAAAGGCCCGACGTTCCTGAAATATGTTGTCACTGCATAAACTTTATGACTTTAGTTTCGTTCTCAGAAATGCGAACTTTCACGGCATGATGAAGCCATACTTGAGAGCACTCTTTTTGTCATATGTCAACGACAGTCTAATAAAAAGTAATGGATGGTGCGCTCCGAGCGAATAAAACGTTATATGCTAGCAGAAAAAAAAACTAGAGATAAAAATGTACGGTAAAAGTTAACAAAATGTCACATTAAATACGCAATTATGTGAATTTATTTCCAATTGGGTGAATGTTACGCAAATTTTATCGAAACCAATTTCGATAGTGCAACGAGTCGCTGGAACGAGATACGAACAATGGCTATAATTTTTACATTCTTGAACGCTATTTCCATAATTCAGCTTATATTTGCCGTGCCGTTTGTCAATGGCAGGCGACTACACCCCGCCTACGATACTGATATATTATTTCAACTTATTTAACGTCAAGCCTTCGGAATTTATTTGCTTATTCGTGATTTAGCACGCCCGTACTGTGCATGTAAATGAATCAAAATATTCGCTTGCAATATTTTTTATAAAATATAAATTATATCATAAACATAGAGATACTCCTTGAATATACCTGTTTATATAAACTTTATTTTGTGCCTTTTTTAATTTTAAGAGCCGCATAATTCGTCAAATAAGTACGTAGAATTGAAAAATCTATAATTTTTGTATAATCTAATTACGGATCGCCTTACTTCTGATTGTGATTTCTATAAAATCTAAAACTATTATAGCTAGTCAAAATATAAGCATTTGGTCACGCTGATAACTTATGATACATATATTTTTATAAAAACTATATTATTGGAACGTGAATCAAAGCATTAGAGATTGGATACCTGGAACTATGTGAACGAATGGCACATATGTGTACTTTTCTGCGAAAAACTAAATTTAGTATAAAGTCTCAACTTGAAATCTATAAACAATTATACAAAACATAATTAGACTTATTATTCAATGAAATTACAATGTAACAAAATAAAGGTACGTCATAATATGTAGGAAAAAGCAATACCTAAAATAATAGGTCATCCAAATACTCCATGGTCCCCATGACACTGGCGGCGTTTCCACTCTGAATGGTTAGGCGAAAAAGTCACCAGCTCTCAATTCCCCCGAGGCCAAGACCAACCGTCTTGGACAAATAATTATACTAAAAATATATAAATGCACAATTTATCTGCACTCCAAACTTCCTACCCCACGTAATATCCGAAGTATGTAATTGAACATCTCCATCTGAGTCTGTAGGTACAATTTCCAATTCGCATCAATACCAGTGATTTAAGTATTTCCCGTATCATTTGTTTCTTCCTCACCCAAATTCCAATATCGCATTTTTTATTTTGTTAAATTGCTTTCCTTTGTATCTGAATCCCCTTCATATAAACATGTATGTGCCTCGGTGCTTCCAACACAGATTTGTTTTTAACGATTGACGTTTATTTGTTCTTAGCTCACGGCGAAATGGCTCCATTTCTTTATTGAATACTAACTTTAAATTTTTATTGGGTTTCATATCTACCAAGGATTATGTTTCATTGGATTTTTGTTAGATGTATTTTGGTATTAATGGTTTAATTTTAATTTTAGTTTATTCGCTCAAAGATCAGCTCGACTGGGGAAGTACCTCCTTACCTTACAGAATACCGCAGCCAAATAAGTTTTTTTTTTAATAAAAAAAAAAAGTTGTTTAAAGTTATGTTCCTGCGCGTGAGTAAGGTTGCCAGAGCTCATAGGGGAGGGGGGATAGGTCGATAACGCGTGAGCGATGCTTCGTGTGTTGCAAGCGTCTATATGGCTACGGTAACCGCTTACCATCAGGCGGGCCGTATGCTTGTTTATCGACTAAGTTGCATAAAAAAAAATGGTTCGAAGATATGCAAGAATATTTATTGCATTCGTCGTTGGAAGCTTAAATAGACTTCTTCAATAACTTAACTACCGAGATGCTAGAACTATTTCATATTTATTTATACCTATTAATACGGTCTTGTTTTTCAGTATATATCGCAAATGAAGAGCCTTTTGGTTTTTAAAAACTCTTTATGGCTGACAACATTCATAATTTCTGTTACTGTCATCCCCATAAACAAAGCGGAGCTAAGTCAATAAATTCACATAAAAAAACCTAATGCAAATTTATTTTTGATTGCTCACTCACATGAAAGAGATGTTATATCCGTTGTAGGCCTTTTAACAAGCAGAAACACTCGTCGCCAACGATGCAAAACATCATTCATTACGCGCCCGCTGACAATAAATAGATTATGTGACGTTACAAAAAGTGCAGAGTACACCATTTTTCCTGCTCTCGTTTCTATAATACAATAATCAAAGGAATATGAGGGGCTGAGCGAAATCAAACGTCTACATATGCGAGAAGCGATAAAAGAAAGATTGTGAAGATCGGGGTCAGATTAGGGGTGTGCGACTTAAGAAATAATCCGGTCCTTACAGGAAATGTTTCTGTAGTAATTCATAACACATGATAAGTTACCAAATATTTAGTTCTTGATGATGAATTGAGAATAACCTAATTGAATGTTGTACGGTTTTACAAAAGCATTCGTTTTATTACCAAGTAAAATAAAATAATAAATTAACGATCATTAAAACTTAACTTTTGTTAAAAAAATCATTTCTTATACAAGCTTTACTTTGCTTTTAGATTGTCTGTACTTGCATATATTGATATTGAACCTATAGTAAATGTTAAAATACATATTTTTTTTCAAATTTCGTCATGTTATATTAGTTCATGTTATTAAATCAACCCCGTATCAAAAAATCTAAGCGCCGCATAGATTGGAGCAGCTGTCACGCATGAGGTAATCCACTGAGACGTGGAAAGCGCGCCCTCAGCAAATTGTGACTTTGGCAAGCGATCCCTCGACGCCCGCCCACCAGGCACACATGATAATGCGAAAAGTAATTTTTATATTAAACCTCTGCCAAAACATAAAAGAGAGATTTCCTCGAGCATTACTCCGGCTCGACGAATGCGCCGCATAAATTAGTTTTGCAGAAGATTGTTTGCTCACTCGATGTTTTTTTATTTATTTTACGTTAACATTTATGAATTTCATTTTGTTAGCCGTTGTGAAAATATTTGGTGGTGCGGCGGCGACTACATTTGAAACGGCAACAACAAAAAGTGAGCGAAAGTGAGAGCTGTGGAATTGTTTAATTGCATTGCATCGTCGTTGTCTTGTTGTTGGAGCGTGTAATATGTAAATTTATAAAAAAAGTTGATGAGAATTTTGCCGGTATGAGTGTTGCGAAACTTCCCGGTATCTGGTCAGTAATTAATTAAAAGCTTAGGTGGTGCCATTATGGGTTTTATGCTAATAGGCGGCGGCTAATATGGAAGCCTTCAAAGGGTCTGCCGTACACGGGCGAAACATTAAATTTCAGCGGAGCGTGTTGCACAAAGCATCGTCGGGCGGCTGGTGCGTTATGCCTTAGATTAGATTACAGACTACTTTTTGTTTTTGAAAATTTTATCATCTAACTTTACGTCCAATCAATTATTGAGTTATTTAACCTAATAAATTGTTTATTAAGTTAACATTATTTTGATGTTCAGGGGTCGAGAAATAATAAGTTGTAAAGTAATTATTATTTTAGGGGCTGCACAAACGTGTGTCTTGTGTCGGACACAAGCTACCAATGAATATTTGATTTCTATAGAACCAGTATAAAATCAGCCATTCCATGCGCAGATTTGTGTCCAGTTGCTTCCACTTTACACATACTCGTTGACGATCAAAAAGTGTTCGGTGTCGGTAACTGGATACTAAAAGTCAGTTGAAAACACAAACAACAATTAAAAAAAAAATTACAATTGTACTGAAAACAAGCGGTGACTGTGTCCGATCGCCGCCACCGGACACAGCAATGACGGTTACCGGTGACCAGAAGTAGCAACCGGCGTCTGTGTCCGATCGCCGCTACAGGACACACGTTTGTGCATCCCCTAAATCTGCACACCTATTTTTGCTAATCTGTCCTTAATAAATATCAAGAAATGTCTCAAAAGCATAGTACATGAAGCTTATTGTATAACGAAACGAAGTGACATATCTAGAGAGCGATTGTTCAGTGCATGCATACACAATATGCATATACAATGCAGGGCGTCCGTGAGCGGCGCGGCGCGGCGCGGCGAGGGCGGACGACGCGGGCGCGGGCGGCAGACCGAGCGTCAGTTAAATTGAGCACCGCTACGCCCAGACTCTCATTTCCTCCATCCACCATTGTGCGCCACTCACAATACAAAACATTTTTTTTACGAATTTCGACAAAAAGTGCTTTGAATTTTTTCCAATCTTCGCCTCTATTCAGCTCGTAAAAACTTATTGTCTCCCCGCAAAACCTTGTGGGCGGAGCCTCGCAACCCCGCTTCAAATTAAACTGCAATAACAAAATTTAACAATTCAAAAGTATAATTTAGTATTGCTACTTTAAAACTCTCTTAATTTTATTGCTACGATAATTATAAGGATGATAACTCTTTGTGAACAAACGTAACTCATTTAGGTGACTTACAGAGATTGTGTTTGAAATTGCCGTATTATACTAATTAATTGACGTAAGAAGGACTTAATTGTCGTTATAACTCTGGAGATTTGTAAGGTCTGTCAGGAAAACAGACTTATGTATAATATAGTAGGTACTTCCATAAACCATCCGGTAATTAGGTAGGTACTTACGAGTTTTTCTGTTATTTGAAGGAAAATGCGAACAATTAAATTACTATCTCATCGTCATCGTCATCGTCAGCCTATAATGTCCCACTGCTGAGCACAGGCCTCCTTTCACAAATCAGGGTGGAAGGGAATGGGCAGATACTCCACCACGCGTGCCCACTGCGGATCGGTGGAGGTAGGCTAGTGGTCAACCTACTGTTGGAATTTTTCAAGCCGCCTAGGAGGCATCCAACTAGCTTAACGACTATCACAATTAAGTGATAACCGGGACCAACGGCTTTACGTGCCTTCCGAAGCACGGAAACGCTCGATTTGAAATACCACTAGGCGGTCACCCATCCAGGTACCGACCGAGACAGACGTAGCTTAACTTTGCCGATCGATTAAGAACGGCTAATCATGCTACACCACGAGCGCTTCAATCTCACTTGGCTTTATATCAATTTTTTTTTTTTTTTTTTATACAACTTAGTCGGTAAACAAGCATACGGCCCACCTGATGGTAAGCGGTTACCGTAGCCATATGGACGCTTGCGACACAAGAAGCATCGCTCACGCGTTACCGACCTTTCCCCCCTCCCCTATGAGCTCTGGCGACCTTACTCACGCGCAGGAACACAACTTTACACAACATAAAGTTATTTGGCTGCGGTATTCTGTAAGGTGGAGGTACTACCCCAGTCGAGCTGCTCTTTGAGCGAATAAACGCTATGCTCTACCTCTCTCAAAATTAATTAAATTATTCTCTCAAATTATTTTAAGAGCCGCATAATTAAGAGGTTGTTATTTAGTCATTTAAAATCATGGCATTGTAATTTTATGTTCAAACCTAGTACTTTTATTCTAATGTTTGGAGCTACAATAAAGACATTGTAGAAGCTACATACAAAAAACCTTATGGTGCATCCACGCTACGTGAACCGAGCACGGGCCGAGTCACGAGCGCGATGCGAATCCTTGTGTTCGTGAAAAAACTGACAATCATTCGAGGCCCGGAAGTCGTTCCTCGCTACCCGAATCCATGCCCCACGTGTGTTCGGCTCATGCTCGGTTCGCGTAGCATGGACGCACTATTTCGTTTTATTAAATTGCAGTTCGATACCGTTCCACGCCGTATATTCATGTCAATAGTATCCCACCAAAAACATTTTCATGTGAAATGTTGCCAAGACATATGGCACGCACTGTCAAAAAGTTATCAGATCTCATGTAGAGCAAAGCTTAGAACTCTACATGCCCTTACTCTATAAGCCTTAACTTCACAAACTCTACACACCGTAGTCAAAATAATATATGTGGCTTGGTCTACAAAAAAACAGATAACTTTCACGTTCATGTACACAGAGCCATCATTCTAAACATACCACAAATCGTGTATATTCTGACAATGAGATTAATTGGCGTCCAAAACGATGGACAGACTATAAATCGCAACAGTATACTACACCTTGTGTGTAATAAACGGGAATTCTCTTCTAGTATTGTCTTTTACGTGAATACTTGTTTGTCCCGACGTTAAACGAGTTACGCCCCCAGGGATCCGTGTTCACTGAATAAATCGTGTGCAAGTTCAAGTATAACTTTTGATAGAAAGAAGTCCCACCGTTGCGGGGCGTTCGGTGAATAGCAAATGTCTATAATAAATCAGACTCGAATAGGTTATCGACACGTGAAGGTGGTGTTTGTAAAAAATTAACTTACCTTTTACGTAATTGTAAACTTGCGTGTTGGTATATCAGCATTTTTTGATTTTTAGAGTAATGTTTGAATACATAGTACGTATTTCATTTAAAGGTAAAATAATAACAAAAATCTTGAGTAGATTTAAACATAAGTTGGAACAAATCCAATAACTTTACAAGCTGTCATAAAAAGAAACGTAACTTCAACTATAACTCTGCAGTGTGAAATTTAATAAACGTAAGTGCCAGATATACCAAGTTTTAAGTTTTTGGTCACGTCGTCTGGCTGTCATTCAAATGTTACAACCCACAATATCGTATCCCAATGGTTTATGACTATTCCAAGACGAAAACTCATATTTTATGGGTTATTTTATAGAATTGGTTATATCGAAGAAAGTACATTTTTATGGTCAAGGTACTTTGGTACGTCAAATAAGTGAGATTTAATAGTTATAGGGAGGTAAAATTTGTCGCAAATTGGTCGCAAAATCTGAAATAACCACTGGTTGCGATTTCAATAAAGTTAGTTTTACTTTCCCAGTCTCATGTGAAACAAAACAATAATTAATTTATAAACCAGGAGGAAAACAGGAAAGCTTGGAAGGGGAAGAACCAGGCTTAGTTATAATTATAGGAAAAGTAAAGGTAGTGTCGTTTAAGGAGGCGCAGGAAGTTGCAAACAACAGAGTAGAGCAGAAGAAGCTATACCGATAAGAAGACTTAAAAATAGAAGAAATAATTCAGGAACCTATTATAGAAGCATCAGAGAATATTTCTGCTTAACTTTATTGAAGACGATGATAACTATCAGAATATTATCATTATTCTATCAAAGCGAAAGTTCGAAAAATAGCATAAAAATATTTTTAATCATAATTTTAACGCCCAAAAGTAAAATCTTCAAAGCTTGCCTATCATTGAATCTAATAAAGACCAGCAATTATCCTGATTAACCGTTCAAAATAGCACTCAATAAATTTGACGAGGAAAAAAATAGCAGAAAAGTAATAAAAGGGCCGGCCTTTCTCACTTATCTCAAATAAACGGACCAATTTGGTTAATTACTAAGTCGATAGCTATTTCAACTCTTTACGACCGCGCCCACGGCCGCGATAACGTAACTAATTGACGAATAAAAAAGGATTAGCTAATCCTTGTTTAATAAAAATGTTAATCATGAGATTTCCGGAGCGCAGTATGCAAATATTACCACCCCGGTTACGATTGTCGATATATGTGACTATGTTTTTTTTATTTTAATTTAAATAGTCTATCAAGCCATAATACTAAATTAGCAAGAACTAATTTTGGTTTTATTGCCGAACTGGTTGACTTCCACACTACGCCACAAGTTCCAGGATAAACAATAATGTGTATGTCTGCAATAAATGTTCTAAATCTGAGTGTTAATATATCTATTTTACGCTCAGTCTACTTCACGATAGTCAGTACGTCTATTTCAAGATAGTAACATATTTATATTCAAGAAGTACATATTTGATAGACAACTCGAAATGTAACTTTGCGGCGCATCACACTGGTCGTTTTATATTATTATTGTTATTATAACTGGCAGCACTACTATTATTATTATTATTTTTATAAATATTGTTTAATTGAGTAGTGTATTTAATTATAATGTAGGTATCTATTTACTGTATATAATATGAATATTGTATTTTTGTATCAATTATTATTAGTATTTTTTATGTAAAAAATTGAGTGTTTTTTTATTATTATTATTTTTATCTGTACTGTCTATATTATTTGTGTTAATACCATGTATGTCCATCGTCGGAAGGTTTCGCTGAAAACCAGCGTTGTGGCGCTTGTCGTCGCAACTTCATGCTGAGCGATTACCTTTTTACGACACACCTTAATTTTAATTATTTACTTGTTATATACTATATCATTTCTTGTATTACGTGTGTCTAAATAAATTATTCTTATTCTTATTCTTATATGCGGAGTAAAAAAAAGGTATAAAAGACAAAAACTATATTTTATAAAAATGTGTGTGAAAAAGAAAAGTTAGAAATCTTTGCGGGTAAACTTTAAACATAAAAAAACGAATTATTTGATCAAAAATAATATTGTAATGTTATTTTACGAATTATTAAGTAACATTAGACCAAGTTGTGGCTTCAAATATTTTTATTCTAACTGTGGCGAAAATGTATTCTGAGACCTCAATTACCAAAGTTATTTATTCAACATGTGAAGATAAGGTAAATAATACGACCGGACGTATCATTATGCAGAAAATTCTTAGGGATTATGAAAAGGTCTGCATGGTCTGAGCACGTACCTAATTTTTAAAGCGCGCTTTTAACGATCTGCATACGTAGGTGGTAGTGTTGTACTTGCACTTAAAAAAAGATAATAATATTATTTATAAAAAAAGTCAAAAAACCTCGTGATTTTTATTCAATTCGACGATAAATGATAAAGTTTATTTGATGACTTATATTACCATTATTTACATTTACACGGGCCACCTTATATTTTACCATATATTTTAGTCAGAATTTTCCCCATGTCATTAATATAATAAAATGTTTCTGAAAAATTTACAAAATTTAGATGTTTGTTTCACAAATTTCTCGCAACATCATTACGAAGTAAAAAAAAATAAAACAATATTTCTTAATTCTAGAGAAATTAATTTAAATATTGAAGTCCTCGTTAAAAAGTCTGTTTAAAAACAAACCATCGATAAAACAATCGACACACGTAATCCCTATTCGCAAACACGTCTGAAAGTGTAATTTATTCTAACAATTCACGCGCACCCGCAAGTCGGATTATTGTAAATAAGTATTACGGTCGACACCCGTATTAATCCCAGTTGCTTTTTAACGAAATGCGAAAAAGTTAGTTAACTAACTTTCCTTTTGCACCTTGGGTGAAATATCGCTTACCCTCGCGAAATTATTTGTATCAATAGAATGTTTGTTGAAAATTTGCCTGTACAAATACAGGTAAGTTTGCGGTGGAAATATTCAGGGGTTTCACTTTAAAAAGGCGTGTTTGACTTCACTAATAAGGATACGGGTGCCGAAAGAAGAGGTAGCTTAAACTTTTATGCCAAATAAAATAGATTTATTTGTGTATTTTTTACGATTTGAAGCTTGTACAAAACATTTAGCTTGTACAAAAAATATTGTGCAGTAAGTTTATGCTTAGGGCTTGGGTAGGCTAAGCTTTTGAAAAGTCCTAAGTGTTACTGAAAACATATTTGTCAGTAATAAAGTAATAGACATAATCGAAGCGCTCGTGGTGTAGCATGATTAGCCGTTCTTAATCGATCGGCAAAGTTAAGCTACGTCTGTCGTGGTCGGTACCTGGATGGGTGACCGTCTAGTGGTATTTCAAATCGAGCGTTTCCGTGCTTCGGAAGGCACGTAAAAGCCGTTGGTCCCGGTTATCACTTAATTGTGATGGTCGTTAAGCTAGTTGGATGCCTCCTAGGCGGCTTGAAAAATTCCAACAGTAGGTTGGCCACTAGCCTACCTCCACCGATCCGCAGTGGGCACGCGTGGTGGAGTATCTGCCCATTCCCTTTCACCCTGATTTGTGAAAGGAGGCCTGTGCTCAGCAGTGGGACATTATAGGCTGATGATGATGATGAGTCATAATCGCTATTTTCCGTCTTTTGTTTGAAATGAAACATTGTAAATGGTAACAAATAAACACACAACCTTTTGTATCGGTTCAGTGAACGCATCGCGACCTAAATCGTAGCAAAAGCTATCTTGTTAATTGACTGTTTGAATAATTTAAATAAATTGCGGCCAACGGCTATATTTCAGCGCCATATTATAAATCAAAGGATTAGGAGCGAACGAAACTCGGTAAATGGATACTGGCAATATAGATAATACATGTTTTATTCTGCATACGTTATAGGGCGATAACGACAAAATAATCGCGTTGCCAGTCAGGGGTCCGGCCAGCTCGGCGGGGGGTTCCGGACAAAAAGTACTAAGTGCGAGTTAAATACCCTTTGTGTCGTCGTGCACTCCTGGGCCATTCATCGGCCGAACCGAGAGCCCTCTCATTATTCAGTCGAAATTCGATTATTTTCCCATTTCGCAAAATATCCATATCGTCCCCGGCTTTTACTCTAATTGAAAATGGAGCAGTATTTTGGTCGTCACAGCACTGATCGCTCTTAATTTATTTACGATCAAATTTCGGCTACTTGTAACGTATCGTTGTTTTCATTTGGTGGTGCCTTCTCGAGGCGAATCCTTTTAATAAGACCCTCCTAGTCAGTGGAACAGACGGAAGTAAATATCCTGTCCGAAAATGATTACTCGGCACGCGCAGTTAACCGACGTTATGACCGGCTTATTCCCCATTCCTGGGGTATTAGTCTCCTGGCCACCAATTTCAGTAATTTATTAAGAGTTTCGCTTATATTTGGAGCGGTTGGGTGGCTTCGCTTTTTCTCGCCGGCCGGAAAGAAATACTAGCGGTTACCGACGTGTGATCAAAAGACCTTCCCCGCAAGGACTGATCCCTAATATTTCACTCATAATTGGTTTATTCTAAGCTCGCAGCGTTTCCGTATGGGTCCTTTGATCCGTCCACTGTATTAAGTTGTAGCCAGAGATGTATGGCGAGCATTATTCGTTTAGATCTGAAGCTTTGCTCAGTGACGTCATTTGCCGTTTGAAGGCAAAGGTATCGAGGGAGCTTAAAGGGTATCTAATAACCTTTCCCTTATTATTTTTTGTCATATAAATCAGCTTTTTAAAGGGGTTTGTAATGTTGTTGCTTTTTAATCATTCTTAAGGTTACGATGTATTAAATTTGTATTTATTATAGAGAGCTTATTTACTGTACCCAAACTATCTTCTAAGTCTTTCCAGTAAGTCAAACCCATTTTATGCTCAATCAATTACTTGATTTTATATTTATACGAGTACATTTAAAGTAAATCTATATAATGATATGTTTTAAAAACAAAACCCAATTCATTATTGCAAAGTAACATTCCACGACCACAGTTCCTCGTAAGCTAGTAAGTAAACAAATAAACATTCTAATTGCACCATAATTGTTTTACGGCTCCGCCACTGCAATGATTTACGTAGAATAATTTCCTTTCTATATAGCCAGTACAGCAGATTGTTTTTGCTAAGTTGTCGTCATGTTTCAGCCAGAGCCCCTTCGGACCGGAAGCTGTCTGCCCTTGTCCCTTCCATTTCCGGCCACAAAGGCCGTCAAAGCCTGGGAAAGTTTTATGCTGTCATAAAATAATACTTTTTCTTTTCTCATTCATATTATTATTTGGTAAATTGTATTGTGTGTTTTTGATGTTATTAATTTCAATTTACCATAGACATTGGTCCATATAGTACAAGCTCTGTTTATTATGGGATCAGACTCTGTATGTCAAGAATGTCGCAAAACATTATTATTATTATAACTAAACTTAATACAATATAAGTTTCATAAAATTTATTTAAATAACACACATTAAGTAGATCAAATTTCGTGCCCTTAAAATAAATTCACGAAACCTACTTATCACGTAAATGGCGTCTGCAGTAGACTTTACAATAATAGATTAATATCGGGGCAGTTCCAACGGTCGCACGATAGTTTTCATTAAGGATCTTATTTCGCATTTCATCCCGGTCGTATTGTGTTAGAAATGAAAGAGCACCGTTGGCTGATTGGAAGCATTTGTGAAAAGCACGAGTTTTCCCGTTTTATGAAAGAGCTCTTTATTGCGCTGATTAATGTTTACCGGGGTAGTTACGGACTTAGTTGTGAGGCAATTTCTAATGGGCTTTTTAGGAGATATTAATTATGATTGAAATCGGTTGGAGTATTGGAGGATGTTTAAGGTTGTTATTTTTGTGGTCACTCATAAATACATTGTGTATTTTTTTTGCCGCCACACAAATAGTCAATGAAAACTTTTTTTCGGTTAAAAATAGTAGTCACTTATTTTTCGTTTTTTTTTTTTTTAATGTTTGTTACCTCATAACTCTGTCATTTATTAACCGATTTGGAAAATTCTTTTCGTTTGGAAGGGTACACTTCCCGTTTGGTCCCATTGTCATTAATTTATCCAATTGTACACTAAAAAGTAATCATTTTAAGGATTTGTATTTTGAAGTCGGTTGAAGTTTTTTGTAAAACAGTTTTTTGAAAATATCGTTTAATTAGTCAATTATACCTATACAATTTATTTACAACTGGTTTTCTTGTGTTTTTTTGCTAGTGACGTGTAAAGGTATAGGTGTCAAATTGTCACACGACAGCATTGATTTTATTTCTTGTGCCTTTGAATCGTTCGCTTGCTCGGAATTCCAGCTTAGCGGTCACTCGCAACAAAAACGAACTTTGCCTCTTGTTGCACTACTCTGCAGCTCTGTGCTCTCAGTAATTAATACTGTGACAAGGTCGATATCCATATGGTGAAAGCAATCACATTTAACAATCATTCTTTAGTCAAAATTAATTTACACTCAATGAGCTACATCAAAAAAGCCCCGATTTATCTACAAATATCCAACTCTAAGTTGCATTGGGCCTAATATAACAAATACACGGTTTATCATTCATCTCTTCACAAAAGATTTTATCAGAAAATTTCACTAACTACCCAATTCTGTTATTTGTATCCCCATTATTTGGTACAATTCTTAGTGGAAATAATTACGCATCCCCGCGTAATTGGGGCCAAAAACCCTTGTTTAGAGGCCCAAGATCTGCAGGGGACATCATTGTTACGCCCCATCGAAATAGTCAACTAACTGACCGAGAGAATTCAAAATTGTATGTTATATGCGGATAGCTGATTTGACCTATTGTTTGCTCTACTTGAGGTTTCTATGGGGAATGCAATCTGATGATACTGGGAATTAATTTGACGTTTTATTTGTTGATAAGTAATTATAAAAGTATTTATGCAAGTAGTTGTTTGGTCGTAATTGGCAAGAATTTGTTATTCGAACCTCTGTGTGGTGATAATTCAAAATGGAGAGTGCCGTTTACCCGGCACAGGGTATCACAAGAAAATGATAAGTATTTTTACATGTACCGAAATAAAATAGATTTTTCCTACCTCTTGTGCAATACATTTGTATTATTTTACTGAAGTGAAATAAATATTTGTATCGTGCTGCTTTATAAATAACAAAGTTTCCAGTATCTATTTTTTACCGAATAAATTAAAGGTACCTTTATTTTATTCGGTAAATTAAATAAATACTGAAAAAATAAACATTTACATTAAAATACGTCACACAACATATATGAAACTGTAGATATTTTTTTCGAATTTATCTCCAAAAACTCTATTACTACTCAAAATATTTCCAATAACAAACCAAAACAGTTTGATTTACAATAAATTACTTTGACGTATATTGTACAATTATAGACAGGGCATAAGCCACTCAAATTATCCTACGAGGGTGAGGCTACTGTATTCAGGGCTCTTGTTTCTAATTCAGTTAATTTGGGCTTTAAATCTCATATTGCAAAATGGACGCGGACAATAATTGTGTTTGGTAAACACACAAGGCCGATGCGTTGTACGGTAGGTACTTGACGATGTAAACAATGGCAGTTGCTGGTTGCTCAGCAATTTTAGCTATAGTGCGACCACAGTCTTTCACAATTTACAGATGTGTTACCTTATTAAATCGTCTTTTTTTGTATTCACTCATTTTCTTTGCGGTCAAAAAAGTTTTTTATGAAATTTAACACCATTGAGTACTGTAATGATAATAAAATGGGTGTTCACCATTTATTAACATAATAATTACTTTACAGAAATTAGAAATGAAAGCAATAGTTGCACAATCGCTACACTACATAGTTACACAATAATGCACAGGTACGCAAAATGAACACGGGGTATCCATTAGGGTCCTCTAAAAGGCTGGCCGGCTTATTGGCGTAATTATATTGCCTTCACGAGAACAAAGGTGACTTTGTATACAAATAATTATAGTCCGATGTGAATTGTAAATAAGTTATATTGTCAATCGCTGAATACTTCGTAAGCAATTATTTATTGGCTTTAAAATTAAATTCGTCTTATTTATTTTTACTATTTGTTTGACAGATCTACACAGATTTACACTGAAGTATTACTACAAAACAAATAAATAATATATTTGAGCTAAAATAAAAACAGAGTTTTCAGTTTAATTTAAGGCTCTGAAATAAAGCCATTACTACCGGTTTGGAAAACGACAATTAACATTAGTCACAACTATCGTATGATTATCATACTATGTTTTAATGACAGAAATATATTACATTACATCTATAAATAGGTAAGAAAACCTTATAATAAGAATAACTCAGTGCCTTACATTTATTTCCCGATTGTCCACGCAATTACACACAGACATGAGAGGGAAATATCATTTTCCCCCCAAATGCCTATAATACACACATGTAACTGTACAGTGAATAAGAAATGTGAAGTTGTTTGACGTTGTAGTAAAGTGGAAGAGATTTTTGTTTGTTTAAACGGTCTAATCTCTGGAACGACCAGTTGGATTCGAAAAATTCATTCACTTTAACTTTAGTAAGCTTTATTAGAGGATTAAAGGCTACTTTTTATCCCAGGAACGTGGGTGAAACCGCGGAGGGCAGCTAGTTTTTGTTATAAGACGAAAACACGCAGAAGTCAAAGCAAACCTGTTAAAACTTGTTAAAACTTGTATCAGTATTGCAAAACACCTATGTTACGCACTTATTGGGTATTATGATGATCGATGACGATGCTAATCACATTATATTTGGTAACAATAAGTATTGAAGCGCTCGTGGTGTAGCAAGACTAGCCGTTCTTAATCGATCGGCAAAGTTAAGCTACGTCTGTCGTGGTCGGTACCTGGATGGTTACCGCCTAGTGGTATTTAAAATCGAGCGTTTCCGCGCTTCGGAAGGCACGTAAAGCCGTTGGTCCCGGTTTTCACTTAATTGTGATAGTCGTTAAGCTAGTTGGATGCCTCCTAGGCGGCTTGTAAAATTCCAACAGTAGGTTGGCCACTAGCCTACCTTCACCAATCCGATACCAATACCTTTCACCCTCATTTGTGAAAGGAGGCCTGTGCTCAGCAGTGGGACATCATAGGCTGATGATGATGATAATGAAGTATTAAATCGAGTTACCTTTCATCTTTAAAGTATACTGAAATTTCACTCGCTTTATTTATTCTTTTTCAGAAAACATTTGAACAACCAAACAAATAATACGTAAACCCTAATACAAACAAAATGTGTATGGGATAACAACTATTATCACCTGTACATAAAGGTTATTATGGCTTATAACTGCTATGAATTATTGTTATATGTGTGTGGAAAATTGTGTACAATAACAGAACTTGGGAGAGCTCAATAACGCGAGAGTCCGGCGTCAGTCGCACGTCAAATCACCCCAAATATGTACAGTGTGTTTTTATTTACAAACTTAAGTAACTTATATTTACACTAGCTTCTGCCCGCGGCTTCGCCCGCGTGGCCTACAGGAAACAAATGACATATTTTGCTTCAAAAACAAACGTAATAAGTGCTCTCACTCCCTCTCAATTCTTTTTTTTTTTCTTGTTTAAGCCCTATTGACTCTCTTAGGCATCTCCCATTTCGAAAAAAACTATGATACACGTGACCTTTCTTAGTGGATACTTACACTTCACAAAGAACACACCCTCAAAATTTCATGTCTCTAGGACCAGCGGTTTAGGCTGTGCGTTGATGTATCAGTCAGTCAGTCAGTCAGTCAGGACTTTGAATTTGATATATACAGATTTTTAATCTGCACATTAAATTAAAAATCATCAAGAGTAATAGGTAAAGGAGAAATCTAACAAAATTATTAATGCAAATGTGAGTTTTAGGATTTTGTTTTAAAATCAATATCAAATCTTTCAGGTTATGTTTAGGTACATTAGAAGATCTTTTTGAAGAGGCGAAAATAGAAAAACTACTGATAGCTCAGTGGCGGTGACGTCGTGTGTTTGATCAAAGCCTATAATCAGCTTGAGCTTTCGGTGAAGAACCATTGCATGGTGATAGAGTACAAGGTACCTACCTGCCTAACTACCACCCATAAGTTGAAAACCTGTCGCTAAGCACCTGTGTACTCCATCAGAGCACTTGAGAGCCAGTTACTTGTTTGACTTTATGTGGTTCAACATCTGTGCCTAATAGGGGGTTTAGGGGATGTTAAAGTTTGTATGGAAGAAACCTAACGCGCGGTCCGACTAACTTGAAACTTGGTATAGAAATTAAAGAAACACTTTAAGGTTTCTCGCAAATCAACCCCAAACGGGATAAATTGGGGTACTTATGTTTTAAGGGGAGGATTTTACTGCGTCTCTATGGTACACATTGGTTCCTTTTGTAGCCTAAGAAAGGATTTTTAGTCAATTTCATCACTAAGGAGGTAAAGTAGGGGTAAAACTGCTGGGCGGAAAGGACAAAAACTAACAAGGAACTCAAATATAACTTTTCATTATGTAAGAGATCACGCACTTGCTTGAACACGCTGTATACATTGTCGCAACAATCATATCACCGAATGTCGGAGCGTATCACATGTCGGAGTAGAGATTAAACAGGCCACTGATTTTGCTAGCTCGAGTGATATTAATAGCTATTATTATAGTTTATACATGCTTTTATTAGATCAGGATTATTTTCTATTTGATACTTTTATATGGTTTGTTTACTTTACTTATTTATTTATACTGACGACAATAATGATAATTTATCAATCCTTACTAAAGAAATGTGAAGTGCTCGTGGTGTAGCATAATTAACCGTTCTTAATCGATCTTCAAAGTTAAGCTACCACCGGTGAGGCCGGTACCTGTATAGGTGAACGTCGGAAGGCACGTTCACTGAAAAAAAGGATCTACAAAACTAGTTATGTATGTTGAAGTTTTGTTATCGGGAACCTAACTTTAGTTACATTTAATCTTATATCTCTTAGATTTAATCAAATAATTTAGTAATGAACCAAAACTAGTATTGTTACTGGTAATTTTTAGTTCGCAAGTAACTCTGTTTAGGTTATTGGTACTAAAATTTTGTGTTACTATTAAATAATGGAGTACTAGTTTGTTCAGTGCTGTAGTAGGCGCAGGTTCCGTGACAGCACATCCTTCTTACAGCGGATTTTGTTTTTTTTTTTCAGTGTAAAGCCGTTGGTTTCGGTTATCACTTAATTGTGATAGTCGTTAAGCTTCCCTTTCATCCTCATTTGTGAAATTGCCATTTCATTTGTGCCACCTTTACCGACCCTAAGGTATAAAAGACGACACACTATCCCCTACGAGGCGTCTGGGACCATCTGCGGTAGGTCACGCCGCTAGAGTATCCCTTGGTACTCATGAGATGTGAGAGTTGCACCGTGATCACTGAATACTATTTGTCCAGAATGGTACCGGAGCTGCTAAAGTTGCTAACCACGCACAATCCAGTACGCAAGCGCAAGCGCAAATGCACCTTGTTAGTGCAAGCGGCTTCAATCCCAGCTTGGGAAGCCAGAGAAGCTGGCTCCCATTTCTCCAGAATTGTCCCGGAGCTGTAATGCGCGCTCACCTAATACGTATCCACGCATCTACCCAAAGCCTACAGCTGGGTTGCCGGAAAACTAATCTTGGTAGGCCTCTATTTTATAACCAGGAAAGTTTCGGAGTTGGAGTTCGCTCGCTGGAGCTCGCTTGAGAGTTACTGACTAACCCCGCGTCTGACCACCAAGCAGCTCTTTGCCTGAGGCTCTGTGCTCAGCATTGGGATATTATAGGCTGATGATGATGATGAAATATTTGGAAGTGATTTTTCTCAATGTTTGCGCGCTTTTCATCGTGGAGTTTCACTAATTATTCATGATTGTTGTAAAGATTGTCACATTTCTGATAAATTATATATGGCAGATACCTGCGAATCGCCGCCAAACATGTTTCGGGCGAGTTTTATCTTACGGAAACGTGTGTCCTCCTCTTTAATCGAGACAAAACGTGACTACGCAACACTGAGGTAATCTTAACTTCAATATTAACTTATTCTGTAATTACTAATTATTGGCTCTGCCGCGCTTACAAATACTTTATCAAAGAAAGACAACGATAGGACCGTACTCGCTAGTAGCGCCATCTCTAAACCCTCTCAACTGAAAAGTACCCTCAAATCAACAAAAATACAATCCTTATCAAAAACAATCCTAAATTCTTTCTGCAAAATCTTTATTTTCTTTCTCTACCTAATCTTTTTTATCTTTTTGAAAAATACATTGAAGTACCGCACTTACCCCTGCCTTGACTCTTAACAATGCCAATCAATGAAACATGAAATCCACCTAAGCAGATGCAATGACTCTCTGCCAATTGTCCGAATACAACCTTCTATACTATCAACCTAAAATAGACTTTTATACATTAAAGTAAAGTGTAATTTTCTGCGTCGGTTTTTGGATTTGTCATCTTTTTCTGCGTCTGTTAGGGGTATTGTTAAAGCAAACCCGGCCAATCAGTTCAATCAGCACTTGAGATGCCAATGAAGCGTGGCTAATACCTCACTCCACGAGGGTTAAGTCTTTGGTTTTGTCATTTTATCAATATACAGTCTATCTGTTGCGTACAGAATCTTGAAAGGTGAATTAATTCGTGGTTTTAGTATTCAGTTGGATACCTTTAGAATTCAATCATAAATGTTTTTGTTTCACTTAATCCGAAATGAAATAAAAATGACACAAAAATAGGTATGCATGAAAATAGTCATGTAGGTTAAGTTGTCCAAATGCAAAAGAGAGGTAAATGAATAGCCAGTTTCTTCTACACTTTGTGTGCTTACCACCTTCGGCCACATCATCACTTACCGTGGTGAGATTGTTATGTGGTCAAAACACATAACAGGCCTATAACACACTAAAAAATTTCTTGCTGTGATAAGTCTATATAAAACTGGTATAAAAATCCATCATTAAGATATAACCTTGTCCTGAAATAACGAAGCGGGGTATAATATCTTATGGAATACTTACCCCCTTATTCATAATCGCTTTTTAACTAAATCAGTGTAATAGTGTCCTCCGTCTCACTCTTTCGATCATCAAATGTCACGTGTCAGATAAAGACTTCAGAATTTTAGCTAATCAACGTTTGATAACTTTATTATGAATAAGGGGGTGTGCTTATTGCTGAATGCTTAGTTGTGTGTTTTATTGCTACCACCCCAGATTTAAATTTATCTGAACAACTATGAAATTTAATGCCCATTACGTTTGCCCTGTACACGAGGTAACTCTATGGTACATACTTTTAAATTAACTAATTACTTGAAACAAAAGCCTAATTTATGCTGAATACACACATTAAATGAAGCTCCTAAATTATGCAAAGTCAAAGTGAAGCTTTTTATTCAATTTAGGCCCTAGTAGGGCACTTATGAAGGTCAAAGCTACTGAAGCTACCACCCGTTTGTGAATCGGCCTTCAACTGAGAAGAACAGGTAAGAAACTCAGCAAGGTTACATTTTTTATGCATTTTTTTTCTATATTTTTTATTATAAAATAAATAATGGTATAATGTAGAATATGTCAGTCTAGCTATGGTACTTGCATTCTGTGAGGCCGTCATGGTTCAGAAGGAGGCTGCTGAGCGGGATCGGGAGAGGGCCGATCCCACCCGGAGTCGACGCCACCGAGGCGCAACAGTGCCTCGTGGCGGCCCTCCTGCCCTGTAGCCCGGGCTTAGAATCACAGCTACGGTGTTCCCCTACTTGTCATAAAAGGCGACTAAACGGGGACCTTCAGGGTCTTGGGCAATCGCGGTAGGGGCCCTGAACGCCCAGAAGCGGCCCCGAGGAGGACGATGGGTCATTGTGGTCACGACTCATCGTGCGATAGGACCACGAGGGTGCTGGGGAGAGGTATCACACTTCCCCCGGGACGGGCTATCACAGCACCGTGGAGGGGCGGGCCGGTACGAGATCTGCACGAGAGCCCGCCCCCCTCTGTAGCGCAGGTAGCGACCACCGTGGGCTTTAAGGCTGGTTATAACCTGGCCGTTCCCCTCCAGGGCGGTGGGTATCCTATGAGGATTTCCCCACGCTAATAAAAAAATAATGGTACTTGCATTTACCCCACCTGACAGTTATCATCCATATTCATACAAACGTGTACAAAAACTTTAGCATTACCGCATGTTCTATAAAAATGTACATAGTTCTCGTTTCTAGTTTATTTTCGTTAGTACGTACCATCAAATAAGCAAAGTAGAGCACGATTGCTACGTCGTAGTAACCTTGCCACGCCATAGCAAACTACGACGCAGTAAAATTGTTATGGGGGAGCAAACTGAAATAAGACCTAAACACATGGGAACTACGCAACTGGTTTTACCTGAATGTGTATGTTTTCTTTAATTGTGATGTTAGTTGTAAAGTGATTAAAATTAACATTTACTTAATCTCTTAACTTTTCGATGAAATACCTCCACCGTGAAACATGAAAAATCAAATTTCAAATAACATGAAAAAAAAAGTCTTGTCCATATGCTACCATTAGCGCTAGTACTGATAATAAGTAGCTGCCCCCCTGTAGCTGTAGTAGCTGACTACAGCTACTACAGCTACAGGATATCTACTAAGATCTATAACTAGCTGTCCTCCGCGTCCTTCTCCATACCATGGGCTATCGGCATGCCAAATTTCATGATGATCCGTTGAGTAGATGAGACGTGACAAACGGCGTAACAAATGAACAAACAAACTCACTTTCGCATTTATTATATATGTATAGGTCTATACCTATACACCTACCTATTATACCTATGTATAATATTAGTTAGGATTCTATTGACAAAACTAGATATAAAATTGCAAAAAGTATTATAGTGACGTCACACTAGGTAGGGGGGAGTATCACAAATGTGACCAGCTGTGACAAGGACGGGGGTGGGGGTGGGGGAGGGGGTCCAAATACATGAACGTGTGATGTAATTTATGGAAGGCCTCCTACATAGATTGTTTTTTTTTATTGGTTTTAAATATGAAATAAATCTCTATTAAAAACGTATTTTTTCTTACACAGGTAATAATTACACCCAAATACTGAACAAACAGTGTATACGCACAATTGAGTAGCAACCAACGGAATACCTCAGAATGATCAGGGCACCTTGCGCAGTTAGGTAAGATTCCACCTATAGTGCCTCAGGTCGTGGGTTCGAGTCCCACACAGGATATGCATTTGTGTGCACGATCATGTCGTGTGTCCTGCGTTTAGGTTTAATTATTAATAATTTACACACAAAAAGTAGTATAATATTTTTTAGTATATCATTTATCTTGTTTCCATAGTAACAAGCTCTGCTTAGTTTGGGATCCGATAACCTTGTGTAAAGAATGTCCCAGGATATTTATTTCACACCAACGGGTCAATCTAATATTTTATAAAACTCAGCCCTTGACTGCTTACTAAAGAAAGTGCTACATTACCAAGGCTGTATACAATAATATACTCGTAGTACAGCCGTAGTAGTCTGTTTATCTATTAGTTTCCTATCGAATAGGCGTATTATTTGAGCTAAGGATTTGTTCATTGTATAAGAATATTGAAAATAAGAGCTCTCGATAAGCCGATGGTATTCGAAGCAATGTCAACGGCATCTCGAGAGTTATTTGAACCGTGTCCTTTATATTGAGTATAGATAATATTTTATTTTTAAAGTGAATTTAATAATTTTATTGAATTAAATATTACTCGGTAAGAGGTTTGGTGGATGAAATTTAAATCTTTATGAAACGTATTTAATTTACTGGATGAATGAAAATGTGTAATGCCAATATTGAGAAAATTGGTTGAATATTACCTTAAAAAAAATAATCTCACAATTTTTTTTCGTGTTTACAAGAGGTTGCCTGAAAGGGATTGCTTTCAGTAGTGGTTTCCAACCTTTTTTAGAGTACCACATCCGTTACAAGGCCTTACAGGCCCTTTGAATAACCAAGCTAATGCGTTGGTGGAAAATTCTCCCCGTGCGTTGTTCTACGGAGTCCTCGATCAGTTTGACATTATATGATATACCTGAGAATCGATATCGAATAGATGATGCAACCTTCCGAACCGGTATTAGAGTATTAGAGTCAGACTTTTAATAAGTGCCTGCGAAGGTCTATTTGAATAAATGATTTTGAATCTCAAAGTTGAAATAAAAAATATTTTTTTATTCCTACTCTTCTTTTGAACTTAAATAAAAGTTTGTTTGAATTATATAAATTAATAAGAAAAATAATTTAAAGTAATAATATAATAATCAGAGAAATATAATGTTACCATTTAAAATTACAAATTGATGCAATTATAATTTGCTAACAATTTCAAGTGAAATTAAACTTAATATAATTGTAAATACATTGTATAAGCCCGTGGAACGAGGCCAATTAACTAAGGTGGGATTAGTTTAGTGGTTTGTTGCCTAGTGACGTCACAGCCCCGCTGCGCGTAATCCGATTAAGATAATTGCCGAAAATCTTATTGAGAGGTAGATTATAGAATACATATAACATATGTGTATGAACATAAGATTCTGACGTGAGGTTGGAGTTTGTAGTGAACTATGATCAATATAAGCATTATTGAATGTCTACTAACATAAGGGGTTTTCAAATGTCTTTTAATATAAGTAGGCAGATTTTTTAACGTTAATAAAATAGGCTACTTGTATAATTATAAAATAAAATTCACTATAATTAAGTTAGAAAGCCTTAGAGACCTATCCTTCTAACTTAATTTCAGTGAATTCAAAAGTCTATACTTTAAATAGGTGTTAGGTTATATCACGTTTTTCCTGTGATCTACAAGTGTAGGTAAGTAAGGTTTTGTATATATTTATTTTGTAGACTGTTTTTTTTTTACAAAATTTTTGATTTCGGTTGTAAGGGTCTATCCCCCCGGGTGGGCGGAATGGTGTACCTTAATTTATTTCCTTAGACAACTTTTAAACTACTTATTTTAAAATTATAAAGAAAAACATTTAAGACCTTTTTTTTATACCACTAAGTTGGCAAACAAGCATACGGCCCGCCTGATGGTAAGCAGTTACCGTAGCCTATGGACGCTTGCAACACCAAGGGTATCACTCGCACGTTGCTGACCCTGAAGAAATCTCTTCACGCCCTTTTTGAAGAATCCCATGCTGTACTCCATTGGGAAAACCACGGCGGGGAGCTCATTCCACAACCTGAGCGTCCGCGGAAGAAAGCTCCTTTGAGCCCGCACAGTTCGAAACAATTCTGGTTTCAATGTGTGAGGATGGATTCCCCGTCGATGGCGTGAGTTGCGATGGTGGAAGGCAACAAGTCGAACAATTCCTTAGAACACTCTCCGTTGTACAAGCGGTAGAACACACATAAGGAGGCAAAGTCTCTCCTCAGACTAAGCCCTTGAAAAACTTACAAATCTCTTTTTATGATTTCATTTCAAAATTAATTAATTTACCTTACATGATCGTGTTTGGCTCATTCATACATACACCATTCATACACCAAATTTTGCAAATTTACAACTCTATCGGCCCAGTACCTAAGTACTTACATTCGTAGCAAATTGGCTGTGACATATGGACAGACAGATAGATAGACGATTGTTCCTATAAGGTTCCGTTTTTTATTCGGACGTGCGAAACGCTAAAAAACTTACGAATATTGTAATGGAAATAAAGTTATCAATATAGGGATTTAAGAAAGCTGAAATCCAATATTCTCTAATTTTGTGACGATATTACAAATGTTCTAATAACCAAGTTATCTTAACAGCTTATAATAAAAACTTTTTAACAAAAAAATAAACCACCGAAAAAACTGAAAAGCAAAAAATAATTTTGAATATAACTTGAATTTTATAAGGTTTTGCAGTCGGGGACAAACCAATAACATAAGCTATTACGACAATACGACATTAAATGAAACCACGTAAAGTACTCATGTATACGATCAACTTTTACTATGGGACCGGGGGCTCTACCGCGTAACTTTGGTGTTAATCGTAACGAACACCATTAATGAATTACTTCCAATCAGGGCCCAGGGCCCACGAATGGTCATCGTCGCGACATACCGCGTGCGAATCATTAGATGAAATAATTAATGGTGTTCGTTACGATTACCACCAAAGTTACGCGGTCTACCGCTATATATTTAAAGCTAGCCCTAGCTTTAAATTCGAAAAAATGAATTGCGTTAGCAATATTGCTTTGCTTCCTTTTTAGACAAACATTAGGAACATTTAACAAATATTACAAAAAAAAATACATATCTACGTAGGTTATTGGTTTGTCCCCGACTGCAAAACCTTATAAAATTCAAGGTATATTCAAAATTATTTTTTGCTTTTCAGTTTTTTCGGTGGTTTATTTTTTTGTTAAAAAGTTTTTGTATTACACAACTCAGCATTAAAATCTGTGAGTGAACAATAAATCATCCCTATTTTCCCACCCTTAGGGTAAGTATTTTTTATCCATATTTATATGGGACCACCTTTGAGGTATACCCTATCCAATAAAAAAAGAATTATCAAAATCGGACTACTCTGTCAAAAGTTATGCGTGATCATACATAAAAAAAAAAAAAAATATACGCGTCGACTTGTAAACCTCCTCCGTTTTTTCGTCGGTTAAAAAACTGTACAAAATATAGGTAGTACTACTTAAAAATATAGAGACTTATCCAAAGAAAGGTTAATAGAAAACCTAGATAGAATTCAATATAGAACAGACCGAAGTAAACAATTAAATTAAAAAACAAATACAAACGCTTTATAAAAGAGGAGATTCATTAAATTAAAATACTATACCGAAACCTTATATTTGCAAATAAACTCTCAACGCTGTTTATTTAAAAACAAACTTTTTTTGGTTCTCTTTTTAATCTCTAGGTTCGTAATCCCCGATAGATTGAATTCTTTGTAATGGTACTTTGGAAAGAAATCGAGAAAATCCCTATCTAGCCTTTTCTATTTCAAGAAATCTGTTTAGTAAATGCTGATAGGGTGCATTAGACAAAGGAGATCGGGTTGCAGGTTGCAGACACCTGGTCTGGTTCTAATTGGCAATCAGATTGTTACTTCTGACCGTTGCGTTCAGATTAGATTGAGTAGTTTCAATGTATTCAATTCGTGCTTGGAACTGTTTCGATAGTTCCAATGTTTGCAATGTTGCAAAATAAATATTTGCCAGTCCAGTCTAATAAATATTTACATTATGTCAAAGTCTATAATTGTACTTTTTATGTTTCTGTCACTTAGTTTGGCATTATATTTAAAGACAATATAAAATTTATTTATAATTAAAATTACCACTTAAACAACCGTATTATACGAATAGTTTTTAGAGTTCATAAAGTTTGCTTATAGATACTTCACACTCAAATTTCAAAGCTTAAGATCTTTCAGATCTCTTTACAGGCGATTAATTCAGGCGTATGAATTACTAAATAAATAATCGATTGTCTAAATAAATTTGTGTTCGTGACTCGTCTCGATTGGCACGTCTTGTTTGAACTTAATTAGGAGCACACGTTCGCAAAATGAACGTTGACTGCTCAAGATCAAAGCGCTCTATGTTAATATTTACAAGTCTCTATTGGAAGAAGTCATTGGCACCGGTGTCGATGAAATTAAGGGAAGTTTTTTGATGATTTACTGTCATTTTACAGTGCTATTGATTGGTGCGTCCACTCTACGTGAACCGAGCACGAGCCGAGCCACGAAGATTCGTTCGTTGTTTAAATAGCAACTTGCTTCATTGTCAGTTTGTTCACGAACACAGGGATTCGCATTGCGCTCGTTTTAACGTTGTAACTTCCACACTTGACAACGAACGAATTCTGTGCGTTCGTGGCTCAGCTCGTTCTCGGTTCCGTAGCATGGACGCACCATTATGAATTCATGAATATAATCCAAATTTTACCCGGGTGAAACCGCAGAGGAAACCACTAGTAAAATATAAAATAACGATTTTCATTCGTTAAAACAATGGACAGGGTAATTTTCTGTGGTTACCTACCTACACAAAAAACCATTTACTAAACACTCGTTATAAATTAACAGTAAAAAATAAATAAATACGTAGACGTAGAGTGCCTACAATAGGTACCCTATATAATATAACATTGTCATCTCAACGTCGACTAAATTGAATTCGTTGTTTGAACAATTTAATTTTCACTTTATAGCTCTTCTTGTTAAAGTACCTATAGCATAATATTATTTTTAGATTTAGCTAAAAGGATATTCTATTGTGTGAACTTAGTGTTAGTTTTTAAATAAAATATCCTTACTTCTTCAACTATTCGTGGTGACAAAAAGCCTTAAATCCAGTTAAGGATGTAAACATACCAAAGATACATACAAGTTGATGCTTGCGACCGACGAAATCACATCCTGTAGGTATTGTATTGACTCAGGAAAAGTTACTTATGGATCTCGAAGTCAATTCACTTATCTAGAAGCAAGGTTTTTGTACTTAAAGCCAGTTTTGTTCTGGGTTTTGTGTGCTTACCAAACATCATCAATTAACATGGTGAGAATTTTCTTTCTATTATAAATTATGAGGAAGTGAAACAAACACTAACGCTCAAAGAACAGCTCGACTGGGGAAGTACCATTTTGTGTTCCTGCGCGTGAGTATGGTTCACAGAGTTCATTGGGGAGGGGTCGGTAACGCAAGTGATGCCCGTGTGTCGCAAGCGTCCACATGGCTACTATACTTCGTCGAATAAAAAAGGTGTGTATTGAAAACTATAATTTTTGGTTGAACCTAAGCGGACAACCAGATCCTAAGCGAGAAAAAACCGACAGCCAAAACATTAGTAGTCTCACACACATCAAGACTTGAAACCCCGCAATAAAGCAGTGAGACGATCCCATACAGCCAGGGGGCGCAAGTTTCCAATAAGTAATTAAAATCTGGAGACGCGGAGGATTACGCCATCCCGGAGGAGTGTTTGCTCCTTACGCCCGAGAACTCCAGACTCCTTATCATTTCCTGGTATTTGCCAATGTTTTTATCCATTTTGTTTGTAACAGGCTCCTTTTGTAATCGGTTTGGTATGGAATTATTAATATTATATAGTAAGAAATGGGATAAATTCACATGATGTATGTATGAAATTCTTAATGCACGGCCATCTAGCCCCCTAAAAAAGAAGCTAATGCAATATTGCTGGTGAATTATTTTTTTCGAATTTACATCAAGCCCCCTAAAATGGAAGCTAAGCCATATTGCTACCGCAATTCATTTTTTCGAATTTAAAGCAGATCTTATGCAATTCATCAATTCCAAATCTTTTGATGAATTGAATTGTATATAATGAGTAACTATTTTACCAAAAAATATTGGAATCACTTAGAATCTGCCGAGAATTCGAAAAAATGAATTGCGTTGCAATATTGCTTTAGCTTCCTATTTAGCCCCCCAGATCTAATGCAATTCATCAATTCCAAATCTTTTAATGAATTGAATTGTGTATAATAAGTAACTATTTTACCAACAAATATTGGAATTGCATAGGAACTGCCGAGAAGTCGAAAAAAATAATTCCGTTTGCAATATCGCTTTGCTTCCTTTATAGCTCACCTGATCCCAAAGTACTATGGAAACCAGATAACCTTTTAAATAAATACTCATAGGTATAGATAATTACATCCTGACTCAGGACAAACAGAGTTTGAAGAGAACTTTTAAGAACAATTAATGTCTGTCCTGGGTGGGAATGACCTGTGGCGTGTTGGGTAGTGTATCTCAACTCTTGGCCCGTCAAATTATTTATTTGGAGTCGAATTTAATTCTTTCAGCAGATATATAAAATACGTTGGATAAGTACCATATTATTAGAGGCTTGTTAATCTTAACAAACAAATGTAAACCGCACCGCTGAAAAAGGATTACGCACGGATAGCATCAGAAAATAACCGAAATGTTATTAAAGGTCGTACCCTTGTTTATTTGTACCACTGTTCTGTTCTGTTCGAGGATTTTTTATGAAGAACACGGTAAATAGTCTAGTACAAACATTAATCTGCTTTGAACAACAGACAAGATGTAAAGGGACTGCTCAGTCAATATTTTCTTAAGGGGACAGGAGCTTTGCCTGGTACCTCTTGGCGCCAATTAGAGCGTGATATGATTTAAAAAGTAAACTTAATTTACTTGATTCTTACTGTTTAGTTAATAGCGATTTTGTTTTTAATTAGTTTAATTAAATGTATGAAAGCTGTGACTGGATTTAATTGTGTTTGCATTTCGTTATATTGTGAGTCAATATGAAATGTGTGTTTCATTATTTAAAGTGATTTTATAAAACTTTACTTCATCACCATCATCTTCAGCCTATAATGTCGTACTGCTGAGCACAGGCCTCCTTTCACAAGTTACGAGTGCACTCCAGATCGGTGGAGTTAGGTTAGTGGTCAACCTACTCTTAATCTATTTAAGGACTATCACAATAAAGTGATGACCGGGACCAACGGCTTTATGTACCTTATCTTTAAGTAACTAAACTATCTTTGTTGAAATGTCACCATCTCGAACGTTACAACTTTGGTGGTGAAACCTACTGGTACGGTCTTCCTCTTCAGAGGTAAGGCACCAGTCATGTCAGTTTTTTTTTTTTTATTTATCCATGTACTTATTTAACGAATAGCTTAATTATTTTTAGAATAGCTGAATAGCTTGTAGCGCATTTAAACAAACAAAAAAAAATTATATTTTGCCGCTTTTCAAGAGTATTTTATTTAAATTTGTGATGCAATTCAAAACCAAAATCATGAATAAATCAACCCTTTATATCACAACTCAGCAGTAATTGCATTATGGAAGACATTAAACAATCGATGCGTGTCTTCATTATTAAATTCTGTTGTAGTTTAAAATGTGGTTCGTATAACTATAATTTATTGCCGCCGCCTGTCAGCTGATTTATTGGTACGTACTCAGGGGGGTTAAGTCATGGTGACTCCGCACTTTGCGATGCCTTTAACATAACTCCTTCCAATTGTTTGTTCACAGGATGTTGATTAATTATTATTTTATTTAATACACTTATCTTTTCATTTAACTTTAATAAACATCTTTAATTTATTCCTTTAAGTTAGGTTGGTTTTGATTGGTATAAATACTAGTTATTAATGACTGAAATTGCCTAAAAGAATAAAAAACCAATCTGTATTTATGTAAAGTTTTTGTAATAAATCAAGAATGTAATGAATAAAATTTCAGCAATTGAAAATTATTTTAAATTTATAGGTACAGCGAGAGCTCGTACTATAATTTAACGCTTTTAATTTTTATATGTAGGTATCAAGATTAGAGTTGTAAAAATCCCTTTGTGCTAAAGCTAATACTAAAACCCGAACAACCTGTATATTAAATTGTGCGCTACATCTGAAATCGAAAGAGATTACAGAAACTTTGAATTTAAATTAATTTTGCGGATTATTAATTTTGAATAATGGACTTGGCTCTTACCTTCAAAGTTATGCAGCGAGGAATATAAAGGTAGAAATAAATGACCTGAAACAATTCATGACAGACACTGCATAGAACATTATGGTGTGTCCATGCTACGCGAATCGAGCACGAGCCGAGTCACGAACGAACCTACAACGAGCCTACAACGAGCACAAAGCGAATCCCTTTGTACGTGAAAAAACAGACAATCGCGCTCGTTCGAGGCTCGCGAGCCCGTCCACGCTACGCGAATCGTGCTCGCAGTGTGCTCGTTCGATGGACGCACCATTAGATATTCATATTAAAACTATTAAAATATACCGACTATGTAGGACATGGGAATGGGGTGTATGAATTTAAAGATTCAATTAAGACTCCCCAGGAATGTATGACCATAGTACCCATGTTTATGAGTAAAAATAAATGTTTGTGAGTATACATTATTATGACTTATTGCTTGTCACAAATATCGAGATAGTCAGAAAATAGAAAGCGAACTAGCACTAAAGAATCATAGCGAGATTTGTACAAAAAATAAAGATTTTTAAAGACGTTGGATTGACGTTATAATTGATCCTTGGTGCCTAAGGAATAACTTGAAGCATTTAAAATATTTTTAGAACCCCAGGATAAAATGCGAAATTCTATCTCATGCCGGCGAATCGCAAGCATCGCGACCAAAACCGTTATGTTGTTGTTGAATTTTCCGGGGTTTATAAAATATTTCATGTATATTAACATGTTGCTGGTGCTGGTACCTAATGTAATTAGAAGAGACAAAATTAGAAGTGATTTAAAACCCTCTAAAATGACTTTTTTTTTGTACAAATCAATGTATGGATCTCGGCATAATTATTTACACCTATTTATAACACATCCACAAATTGTACCGTAAAACAGGCTTCACGGTGGAAACATCCATTTGCTTATTTAAATTACGAACGCCTCGTGTCTCACTCAAGATTACCAGGGACTTTGGCAACCGTTGCTAATTGCACTTGCTAGAGTTACCAAGGCTCTGTTAAATCCGGGAATGAGTGTTAAAAGATTTATATCAGTGGATACGACGATTCCCGGGCCTAATCCCGGGGTCTTCAGCAGGAAATTAAGACATTCACAAAATCGTGCCGCGTTTACACCACCTTATGTTACTTCTGGTATCTTTTGGCAACTCTAATATGAAACGTAACAAGATTTGAAACGCTTTATTGAAGATTAAATTTCAATTAGATACATTAAAATATTACAGGTGAAGTTTAAATTGAAAATGGAATGTGATTAAATTTTTCAGGTTCTAAAAATTATAAGATAATTAACTTTATAAAGAGAAGATGAGACGTTTATTTTAAAAGTACCTCAAAGAATAATAAAGCTAGATTTATTTTTATATTTTATCAACTGAATCAAACTATACGTATCTCTTTAATTACATTATTGTGGATGTACTTATAATCAAATGAAGCGGCTTGAAGATATTTATTTACTTCATGTTCTAAAAGATTTGTTAAATTATTTACCATTACCGAAAATCTCCAAAGGTTAATACATTTTCAGAGTAATTTTTTACACCTATCGAATAAAACGATAGCATGACCCTATCGAACTTGTTGAATCCCCGCTTTAATACCAACCTCTAAGCCACTCCGCAAATATTTCGCTCACAAGGCAATTTTGGGTTTTATTTATTTAGCAAAAAGATTTCTAGAATCACCAGACTGTTGATAACGAAATGTTTTCATTATCTTGCAAGTGTGCCTGTATGTATGTTTGTGTAAACTTTTATTGCACGCCGATATTTTCAATTTATTCGGCTGTAACTGAATTTGTTCAAGGTATTATTTCGGTAACTATATTTCTGATAAATTCAGAATATTATTTAGAGATCGTATAAATTTATATTATTTTAACAATTTTTTATTAAGTTTAGGAAAACTCATTTTGAAGTAGCTACTTTTATCACAAGAATTTTGGCATATCATGCTTTGAAGCTAATTAAATACGTATTGCATTTGTTACAAATAATCCTCGTTCACGAATTTAACGTTGGCCAAATTTTGGAAAATATATGGTGACGCCATTTTCTTCACCTTGCCGCACATATTTTTGCTGCAGATGAAGAAGTGTTTTCATTCCTCATCGAGCTAGTTGATGAGGTTTTACTATTTCTGTTTCATGCCAGGCCCCAAATTGATTCTCCTGCTAAAATCGCTCAACGTGCCCGTTACTAGATTCAAAGGTCACTGCAATTTAGGAAGCTACCAAAAAAACCAAGAAGGTAGCTTAGTAAGTAGTAGCTCGACAACTACAGAAATACGAATGTATAAATACCTGGGTGGGTTAGTCTATACATCAACTCCGTTCAACCCACGTAGCACTTAAATTTTGTAACGTTTCAATCAATACCCAATACCCTGCTTATCACACGCCACAGACAGAATAATAATGTTATGTTTATTATGGTGCCGCAAGCCGCCTCGAGTTTTTCGTCCCACAAGTTCTCTCTTTATACACAAGTGCTTATAATATTAGTAGTTCTTTACTCATATATTATAGATTCCTTTGACTCACAGGCATCGATATATATGTGTTTATACTAACATGGCACGATATTCTCCCTTCGTTAGAAATAGAGTGAAACCACTAAAGCGAGACACTGATTCAATTTCACGTTGAACGCTCATAGTTGGTATCGCCGTAAATCTCAGTCTGTGATGTGATTTAAGCTAATTTAATTTGGCTACGTTTTCACGTGGCCGCTAGACTAAACGCATCTTAATTATCTTTAAATAAAGCCTAAAATTCATTACGGGAATATTTATAGTCAGTGGTTAGAAGTCTGATTAAACTCTGGGGTGATTAAGATTATATATATTAAGTTTTGTAAATTCCAATTATTTTTAAATATCAGCTTTGTATTCGACAAATGAAATTTTGAACATAATTTGTTTCTAGAACCGGCTGTTTACAATATTTTACAATGAAGCGATTCTTTTCAAATTATAATTTGGAAAAAGGAATGCTTTCGTTGATAAAGAATTCCTTTTTTTGCTTTGGTTGCTGGTCTACTCTTTGTTTTAAAAATCCACGTTGTATCCATCACAAAAACGCGAAAAAATCAAGTTTATATATAAGTAAGTAAGTTACTACCGAAAATATTTAATAAGAAAAATGTTAATGTCATTACTTTCATGAGATGCCGGCATCAGCTAAGTAGCTGCAAAGCATTAACTGGTACCTCAGCTACCGAGTCTTTTCACCGTCTCGCACGACGGCGGATGCATTTTGTATGAGCTCGGCGAACGTTTTAGATTAACTTGCTTTAATTATAGTCTACGTAAACACGGTAACGCGACGCGTATGTAATCACGATTAGTAATTAGGAGTATGGCAGGGGGGTGTTAGAGCTCTACTTGTATATTAGGAGGGGTTCTAGTGTGAGCGGGGAGCTTCGCTTGTAGGTTTTTTTTTTGTTCGTAACTAATACAAATTCTTGTAATTATCATGTTTTGTATTTTTTTCAATAAAAAGTATGTATACCTACTAATGTTTTGGAATATATAGTCAGATATATTATAGTCAGATTGTTAAAAAAAAAAAAAAAAAAAGTGTAACCTTGCTGAGTTTATTGCCTGTTCTTCTCAGTTGAAGGCCGACTTACGAACTGGCGGTATCTTCAGTAGCCCTAGGGCCTAAATTGAATAAATGGCTTTGACTTTGACTTTGATTTTTGCATTTACCTATTAAATATTTTGTATCCGTGTGGTTTGGGCAAACCAACAAATATTGTACTCTGGCCCTATTATCTCTTCCAATATCCAGTTTAACTTAAAACTACATACCTAGGTAACTTTAATAAGTACTGTCCACTAATTAGGTACGGTGGCCCGTATCATTGCGCTAGTATCTTTGAGGTGTCGGAATTTACTCTTATAAAATCGCTGATCGCTACATGTCGCGACTGCATGCTTGCCGTTAAATCATTGCGTGTGAGTCAAGAACACGTGTTTAAGAAAGTTTATTAATATTTAATGAATTTCCTTGGGAATGGCGTTGATTTGTAGGCGCTTTACATTTAATTTTCACAGGAAAACCGCGAGCTTGTAATTCAATAAGTTGACAGGTAGGCGTACATGATTTAGAAACATGCGCTTTATCTTTAATGAGTTAGCGTGGGGGATGATACATTTTGAGAGAGGTAGAGCGTGACGTTACTTAAAAATACCGCAGACAAATAACTTTATGTCAGTAATAGTTGCCTAGTAGTAACTAAAGTTGTTTTCCTGCGCGTGAGTAAGGTCGCCAGAGCTCATTGGGGAGGACAAAGGTCGGTAACGTGTGAGTGATGCCCCTGGTGTTGCAAGCATCCGTATGGCTACGGTAACCGTTTACCATCAGGTGGGCCGTATGCTTGTTTACTGACTTTGTCATATAATAAGCAGAGCAGCAGAAATTATAGCCAAATAGTTCCCTTTTTTATGTTGATCAATCAAAATGTACAATCATTTTCAAATAAGGCCCCGAAGCCAAATATAGACTTTTACCAAAATCTAAACTTTAAAAATTCGCAAACAAAAATGGTAATGGCAGACATGATGGATTTGTTCTTAATAAAATAAAAGCCTTCAAAGTGACTGACAAGCTGCAAATTACATGCAGGTCTTTGACTTGCACGTATTCGTTTTTCCCAACTCACGTTCACTTGAGGTTTTCATATCATTTATTTACGTGTTTTAGAAAATAAAATGGTATCTTATGATTAAATAGAAATTTCTTTGAAAAGGATATAATGTACAAACTAAAGCCACAGTGATTAAATATTGCTCGAATTTGAAACAACACTTCAAAATCAAAAATACATTTATTCAGTTTAGGCCCTGGTAAGGCACTTAATGACTGTTACGGAATACACTTAATCTGAGAAGATTCTGGCAAGAAACTCAGCAACGCATTTTTTGTGGTTCTTTCTTTTAGTATTACAGTTTTTATGTTCTGTAATTGTCGAGATCTAATGGTGCGTCCATGCTTGGCGAACCGAGCACGAGCCGAGCCTCGAACGAGCACACTGCGAGCACGATTCGCGTAGCGTGGACGGGCTTACGAGCCTCGAACGAGCGCGATTGTCAGTTTTTTCACGTACAAAGGGATTCGCATCGTGCTCGTTGTAGGCTCGCAGGGTGCTCGTTCATGGCTCGGCTCGTGCTCGGTTCGTGTAGCATGGACGCACCATAAGAGGACAAGAGGGTGTCTCTTCTTGTTGCACTATGTTTGTCTCTTTTTGACACATTGATGTAGGTATATGTGCTGTCAAAACGGACCTATTAGATCTTGCTGACTTTAAATATATACAATATTATGCTTATTATTCATACAATTCTCACTTAGCCAAGGAGATGCAAGTGCAGAGATAGTTGCACAACCCTGCTTATCAAAAAAATATAGAGCTCTTAGCTATAGCGAGTAAAACACATTTACCTTTTTTTTATTGGTTCAGAATTGTCTATTATAAAATAAAAACGCAAACAAAAAGTACTAGTACAAAAATTAAAACCAATCACGTACTGACAGCATACACAAAACAGTCAAGCATGGCATGTTAAAAAAACAAATAGGTACTTACAATTAAGCACCTCTTTTGTCCATACTATCACCATGTAACATCACCAAAACGTCAACATAAAATGAATACCCTAATAAAGGGTTGAGAGTTGCGACGCAAAAGGGCTAAAACCAATCCATATTTCGCGAGGGGGTACAATTTCAAGGTCAGAATTAAAAGTCTATAGGTGCGTGTGTTTGATTGAAGCATGCGTGTGTTGCATAACGAACCCTACTACGATATATTTAAAATTCCATATAATATGATTATCAGGCTGTCCCCCTAACACAGACAAAATCAATAGTGTCTGCATGAGAGTATATGCAAAATAAGGCGATACGACGCTCGGCGCATTGCGGAAAACGTACATAGCTTTATGTATGCGTCTACTTAATGTCTAGATTAGATAGTTGGGAAGGTAATAAATTAATTTCGGATATATGCAAATACGCTAGATAAACCGTTACGTGTTTTGTTCTATGCTACGATGTTCTCAGACTGAGGAATATGTAAATCCAATTTGTTTTCCCTATACCGAGCTATTTAAGTCTCTCTAAGAATATATTTTAACTTAGGAATTAATGAGTCTTGTGAATTAATTGTCTGACTGTATATATGATTGACTAGCTAACTACCACATGTACAGTATTTTCTATGTTAGAAACTTTTCCCGGTTAATTTACCAAAGTTTCATCGCAATCAAAGGATACATAAGTTATAAACATTGATTTCATCATCATCATCAGCCTATAATGTCCCACTGCTGAGAACAGGCCTCCTTTCTGGGCGATACTCCACCACGCGTGCCCACTGCGGATCGGTGGAGGTAGGCTAGTGGTCAACCTACTGTTGGAATTTTTCAAGCCGCCTAGGAGGCATCCAACTAGCTTAACGACTATCACAATTAAGTGATAACCGGGACCAACGACTTTACCTTGCCTTCCGAAGCACGGAAACGCTCGATTCGAAATACCACTAGGCGGTCACCCATCCAGGTACCGACCACGACAGACGTAGCTTAACTTTGCCGATCGATTAAGAACGGCTAATCATGCTACGCCACGAGCGCTTCATTGATTTGATATAGATTATGTTGTAATTTTAATCCTAATAAAAATATACAATAAAAAAAAAGAATACTTATATATAACGAGCTTAAAAGCTGGTGTAGTCAAACAAGCATTTGTCAAAACATGCAGAAAAATGACACAATATCAACAAGAATTGTGTTCCCTGGAGAACATTCTGAAAATTTAGCGTTTCCGCGTGTATCGGTCGGTTTTCATGGCTAGTACATGCACACACAGTTTCAGTTCGTATAGTGTTGTATTTACAGTGATTGTACAGGCGCGCCGTATTTATGCGCGGCGACATGCCCGTGACCGTGGGGCGGGACAATAGGTACTTTTTTTGTTATTTTATAAATGTTGCCGAATATGCCTGCGCCCGCTTGTTTTCTAGGTGAACATTTTTGGGTTGTTTTTGGTCAGACTTATTTTTTTTTCTATGGGAAAAAACTTGGAAAAAACTAGAGTTACCTCATCGCATTTTTCTTTCGCCGAATTCTACATTCGATGAATGCTTTTTCGTGATAATTGTATGATTGCGAAGTATTGTAAAATTTCATAGAATCGCGAATTTTCTTCGTGTAAAAAAATAAAATAATTAATTATAAAATTCGTTTTATTTTAAAACATAAAACCAACTTTCGAATAAAATAAATTGCAAATATCGAAAAACAGTTTTATTTTAAAACGGCCCTTTATTATAAAACGAGAAACTTTATCAGCACAACAGTAATGCGGTTTTACATTTAAACATCCCACGGCGACAGTTTCTCTAAAGAAATCGCACACTTGAGATAAAGTTCTTGGTTATTTCAAAATAGTTCTTAATTTACTTTCACGAGTTGATTTGAATAAAACGCACACTTGTGCATTGTGATTTCATATTGTAAATGTTTCTCATTGCAAAATGGATATTTAAAATAAAGTGGATATATCTCAAATAAAACTTGAATCATTTGCGTGTTAAGATCAGCACTTCATATAACCTCATTAAACTTAACCAATCTTACCAAAATTTTACCAAACTTTACCTTCAAAATAACCTTTACCAAAAATTACTTAGTATACACAGGATGCATTGTTTTTTTTAAATCGATTGGCATGCTATTTTCCACAATCTCACCATAGTAAGTGATGATGTGGCCGAAGGTGGTAAGCACACAAAGAAAGCGTAGAAAGACACTAGCTCTCATGTATAGCTGCTGAAATATATGACAGACTCGTACGTCAGACGGGTACCGACTACGAAGCATAATACCGAGCTATGGTTTCCTAACGATGTTTTCCCTTCACAAAAGTCAAAGCTTGTTTACCTATTACGTCACATTAATTATATTTTCAAACGTACAAGCGGTTGACCGAGGTGTTGTACAATTAAAATGTTTCACTTCTATAATAATAAAATTAACTTCTATAGGTGTTATTATAACTTCCTAAACTTATATAAATGATTTAGTTGGGACAAGATGCCTTAATTTCTTACAAGCATGGAATTTAGGGAGGGAATTGAGGGTGCTGGTATCACACTTCCCTCGGGACGAGCTATCAAAGCTCCGCGCGTGGAGGGGTGAGCAGGTACGCGTTCAACACGAGTGCCCGCCCCCCCTCTCTACAGCGCAGATGGCGACCACCTTGGGGTTTTAGCCGGTACAAGTACATAACCTGGCCGCTACCCCCGAGTCATATTAGGATTTCGCCACGAAAAATAAGGCGGTTTGGAAAAATCCAACAGTAGACAGGTTCACCAGGACTAGGTAACCTAGTCCTGGTGAACCTGCCACCACTGATCCACAGTGGCCAAGCGACGTGGAGTAGTTGCCCATTCTCTTTCACTCTTATTTGTGAAAAGAGGTTTGTGCTCAGCCGTGGGACATTGTGGACTGATATACAGGGTATCTCAAGAAGTAGTTTCAATCGGAAGTCTATATAGAGATAGAGCGTACGACCCAGCTGATGGAAAGCGGTTACCGTTGCCTTCCGTATTAGTATATGGACGCTTGCAATACACGGGGCATCACTCACCCTTTCCCCCCCGAAATTAGCTCTGACGACCTTACTAATGCGCAGAACACAAAATAAAGTTACTTTGGCTGAGGTATTCAGTAATACCTTACGGAAGTACCTTCCGCAGTCGACCTGCTCTTTGAGCATTATAACGTAATGCTCTACCTCTCTTTGCAAGAATAGAAGCAATTCGTGCACGAATAAAAACTTATTTTATAACTTAAGTATTTGATAACAAAAATTGTATGTTAATATATGATAACAAAGCACTATTCCGTTACATATTGGCAGACACCCTTCGAGTATAAAGGAAGCCCCTCAAACGAGTCGAAATAGAAGGGTCTTGAGGTCACCGATGTAGGTCATTTTATTGCGTATTATGAGTCATTTTGTTAGGGGATGGGCAATTTGTATTTACCTGTTAGTAATATTGAATAACAGTCATCGGAACTTTTAGAAAATAATCAAAATTTATGTACAAACAAATAATTCTTTATCCAAAATGACCAAATGTTCACAAGACTTATACTCTATTAAATAACTAAATACATTATTTAAGGTTATTTTAATAAATTATGTGATTCCAATCAACTATTATTATTATTCAAAAATGGTATCTAGAGGATAGTATACCAAAAAAACTATTTTCATATATTAATAAAAATATCTCTAGCTTTTTCCATAGTGTGAAGAAAACTTTTATTAAATTAAAATAGAAGTTAGTTTTAATCTTAATTAATTAGGGGTTCGTTATACTACCCCGGCCAGCTTAGGTATGCCTAGTAAATAAAATTAACCAAACGCTCTCAAAGTGGTTTTTCATTAATATCTTTCCATCTTATTCAAAAAAGAAAATTTTATAATCATACAAGCTTCTTTCGCTTTCTTGCGCTGTTTCACTCGCATTCCCGAATTATCGTATGTTTTCCGGGGATAAAAAAGTACCGTACCATACCGTAAGTCAGTATGTGTTAGCCCAAAACATATTCTGTGTGTGTGCCAAATTTCATCCAAATCCGTTTAGTAGTTTTTGCGTGAAGAGTAACAAGCATACATCCATACTCACAAACATTCGCATTTATAATATTTGTAGGATTAGCAATTGACGTGAAAAGATCCCTTATTGAGCGGAGACATCATAACCAACGGTTATGATGTTATGATTTTAATAGAATAAACTTGGAAGCAAAAATTTATGTGAATTGTCGAGTAATTTATTTTGACAGTCTATAGGGTGACTGGTAATTAGTAAACGACACTTAGGCACATGATTGTATTAATGATAACAAACAACTATACCAAAGTATTTTTTAAAATTTACTTATCATGACCCCATAATATTTAGTAACTAACAAGAATAAGAATCAGCTTTTATTTAATTTAGTTACTTATCCCTATTAAAAAACAAAACTACAGCATTACCATTTATAAATCTTTTTTATTCATTTACCCACCCCGTACGGACCACGCGCGCTCTATCAGCTGTTAAGGGCATGACCCTAAGTAAATAAAAAAATTTTTTTTTTGGGGAAACTTGTTTGTTTTCATTAGTACAATCATGTGCCTAAGTGTCGTTTACTAATTACCAGTCACCCTATATACTATATCTGATGCAATCTTAAACCCTTTCGGTTAGATATATCCTTTTCATTACATGATTTATTAAGATACGTTTACCACATTCATATAATAGTACGCATAAAAACAAGTTTTCAGATTTATATATACTTTTAATAGTCTATTCGAATCGACAATAAAGATGGATCCATTATGCGAAATTGGCGCCGATACTTGGCCATAACGCATCGTTCGTGTTACGCTGTAAGACAGGTATAAGCCATTAGGGAACAATAAAATACCCTTATCGGGCCATTAGATGCTCATAAAATAACAGTTAGTCATAATATAATAATGTGATGGACGTTAATATCCATGTTTTTCCGTTCAGGTTGTGGTACTCGTGGTTTTGTAGCGGTTTCGTAGAGCTGCTACGATTCGTAGATTTCGTATTGGTATAGAAACTGTAGAACTATTAATTTATTATATAAAGTATGTACGTACAACACAGTATGTTATGATGATGTAAGCTCAATAATAACGTTAATCACCTGCCCTGTTTCTAATAATTTTGAGATCATTATTCCCTTTTTCCATTCAGTCCTTCTATCAACCATAATCATTCAATTCTAGCACACTAACAACTAGACATAAAAAACTGAACATTTGTAATATAATTTATACAGATAGTAGTTTTTTGAATAAGTTTTTTTTATACGACCAAGTCAGTATCAAGGTTACGGACCGCCTGATGCTCGCGCGTTACTGACCCTTCTGCCCTCCCCAAATGATAAGCAACTCACGCGCAGGAACATAACATAAAGTAAATATTTAGCCGCAGGATTCTGTTAGGTGCAGGTACTTTCCCAGTCGAACTGCTCTTTGAGCGAATAAACGATATGCTTTACCTCTCTGAAAAAAAAAGTAATACTCCCAAAACTTTTATCAACACAGCATGCATTAAGTCAATTTCTTTTGCATCCTAAACTCTCGATCGTGAAAGAAATAAGCAAGCACCATCAATCACAACGTCACCTGAATCCCACGCAAATAGTTTATCCCCCTCCATTTCGACGCTGGCATCCGCCCGTCAAATTTCAGGAGCAATCGCCTACGTGATGCAAGAAAAACATACATCATGCGCACAATACGATCAAAATAGACTGCGATACGTATTTTAATATGGAAATACAGGCGATACGCTTAACTTCCCGTCTGTGACAACATTTTGTGATAAGAATAATGTATTTACTTTTACATGGTTAAAGGTTTTTTACGTTTTTGCATGCGTGTGAGTAAAATAAATTTAGTTTTACCTTTGTGTTGGTAGATAGTGGATTAAGTATTGAAATCATAATGGAAGGTATTTTAGATCATGCAGGTACAGATTACTAAAGTAAGCGGCACAAGTCGTGAGCACACTTTTGAACATAAAGTTAGAAGTTCTTAGAGTTAAGTTATTAAAGTTAATGTTGTTAAAATGTATATTAAATAAGGTTACGTGACCATAAATACATTTCAATAAATGTATTTAAATGCTTGATCCCTAATAACTTTTAAACTTTATGTTTAAAAGTGTGCTCACGACTCGTGCCGCTTGCTATACAATGATGAACCTTATAATACTTCCACAAAAGTTTATAACACTTACATAACTAATATGAATATAAACTTCATAAATTTATTTACAAAATGTAAACTTGAGTTATCATTTTACATAGCTTATATGATGTAACCCCATAACAGACTATTTTAGTTTTAACTATCTTTGAAGCAGAAGCTGTCTATCAGCTCTAGAATTATTTTTTTCATACGTAGTATAGGACGCGTGGCACCAACTGCGAGCCAACGGATTAATTTAATTTAGATTAAAATTATGGACACCGTCGTCAAATATAAGTTATTGCCCTAAAAAAACGTTACGCAGAGCAATTGTAAAATTATTAAAAATAAATCTTCCATTTGGTAGTGCCCTCCAATAAATTGTTAAAATTTATATCTCACCCTAACACATAATTCCTCTGCTAGGGAGACCTAGTCCTCATAACTATAGCCTAGGTCACATACCCCCGGCCTACTGCAGCTTAATGGACTACACACATGTCCAATTTAAGCCTTCGTATTTTCAAATACATTTGACAGAGGGCTTTATGAAATCGAAAATAAATTCAAACACATTTTTATTATTATTTGGTATTATATTGCTAACAAAAATATTCCTAGCTCGTTGATTATTTTGGACAGGTTATTTCTTGACTAAGGAAAGTATTTTTAAGTTTAAAAATGGAGACGGAATGATGTATTCATTCAATTAAAACGAATATTTTATTCTAAAATAAACTGAATTTTATTCCAATCTATATTCATTTCGAACGGATATTCATAAATCACGTACAAACAATTTGACTAATGTTGCTTTACTGATTCGCTTTTCACTTTCTGAGCAATTTCAATAGTGAATTCCATTACTTGAATACCCGCTTTTGATTTAAATATTATTGATGTATCTCATTGTACTTAATGTACCCAAAGCTTTATATAAAAAAAAAATGTGAATACAGACTTTACATGGGAAATGAATTGTGTGAAGTAGAGAAAGGTTTATTACTAACATAGATTATTAACTCGCTTCAAAGGATTGGTTAACCTTACATACGTTCGTCAAATTTTGACATTGACGTCTGGTATCGCGCCCAAAGTGCGTTATACGCCATAGTGGCGTAATAAGAAACCGCAAGTTCTCTAAATCTTTTTTTGGGTTCCTTTGCTTATTTAATATTGTCCGTAATTTAGTTACATATATATAAAGGTTTTAAAACAGGGCTCTTTCAACTGGTCGGTCACGCTTAATGGCACAACAATACATTGTTTCATTACAAGAAATGACAATTCGTGAAACAACGCATAATTTGTACTGGCGATAGTAAACGCAATCCTATTATATTATAGTATTTACTCATACGTCAAAGTCTTGGTTGAAACCTCGGAACCTCTATATGAAACGATACACCTTATATCAGACAATTCAAAACAAAAAATGATTTCATAAAAAAACTGAAAAATATGGCTCTTCCGAATTGACTCTTCTGGCTAGAAATACACGAGGACATTTGTCCACAAAATGGATTGGAATGGATAGATTGAGTGGTTTTTTGATATATGGGGACATTTACGGGCCAACGACCGTACACCTAGGTATTTTTAAATAGAACAATTAAAAAAAACAGGGTAAGTAAGTATCAAAAATCCTGATCGGAGAAAAAAAGTTTTGCAAATAGTTGTCAGTTTTTAAATATAAACTACTTACATACACATCTGAACTTCGAAGTCCAACAATCGGCTCTACTTATCCTTACTGAATGCGAACAGTTGTATATATTTTGATGGTGGTTATTGAAGCCAGTATGGATATTGTTACACCGGTACACCATTCGTCTGCTTTCTCTCTCTATTCATCTTTAAAACATTCATCTTTCTAAGTTTCAGATAGCATTGCCTTAAAGCTGGTGTTCCATCGGCACGCGTTCTCACCTCCGAGCATAAATCATAGCAGATTATCTCGCAAGATGACTGCGCGCTTCTGACTGATGCATGAATAATTTATTATGGCGACGCTATTTGAGCATATGATCACAATATTTTAGTTGCACTTTGTGTTTATGGGGTGGTTGATGTTACTGGATGTAAAGTTTATATGATTTTTAAAGCTTTCGCGAACTAAATTCAACAATTCATTCTGTGTGCGAATAGACCCGATACATTAATATTACAGTAAGTTTATATGACATTTATAATTTTCTAATTTTTGTATATATTTTTTTATACCACTTAGGTGGCAAACAGGCATACGGCCCGCCTGATGGTAAGCCGTTACCGTAGCCTATGGACGCTTGCAACAACAGGGGTATCACGCGCGCGTTGCCGACCCTAAATATCTTTGTGTTGCTGATGTTGTTGTTTATGTTTTTGTAGTACTTAACAACAAAAAACAACAAGTAATTTAACACGGTAAATTACTTAGTATCATTGTACAGTATCTAAAAAACAGGTTTTATTTTTACCTTCCAAATAGGTCGTGTTATCCTCGGACACCTTTTACACCGTCGACAAAAGAACCATTAATAATGAGCATTTTACTACCAAAAATATAATTAGCATATATAGAAGCTAAAACTTTAAAGAGATTTAACAGTGTTTTAGTTTTACAATAAACGCGGAATATTTATTAAGCTTCATTTGTATAATATTGGCCACAAACCTTAATAAATTAAAAACTCACATCACAACCTCAAATGAAAAACACATTTTCCAAAGACCGAAACATTATAGAGTGATAAAATCTCAACCGCTGCGTAGGCTTCTAAATGAAGTATTACATGGCCGTTGAATAGCGCACGAACACCGCAGTTTGTATTCAAGCCGAGTGCTGGCTCTTCATTGATGGTATTGAGCCATTCATAATAGATTGGAGTGTATATGGGGTGCCCTCACCGATATATTTAAAAAATTGAACCCCTCACGTGTGGTTTATGGCATGGTGATGTTTCATTTTAGATTAACGATTCTTGGTTATGAGAATCGATTATGATTGCCAGTTATGAAGCCCTGACTAAATTGCATAGCTTAATTAGGAGTATTCTACTTTGTGTTGCAGATATTAAAGTACATTATTCAACATTCAGATTTAAAAAAATTAAGGGAAGGGAAATCCAACAAAAAAAACTGCTTAAAATGTGAGGAGCATTTAGAGACCACCTTTTGTATCGTCGAATAAATATCATTAATAAAATATCGAATATTTATTGTTGTATATTTCATAAAAAGTATATCCCACACAACCGATCCAAATATTCACGCAAAAGCACTTAACTCAGACTCATAACCTAACAAGCTTATGATTTAAAATCTCTAGCCGTCTCGTATATATTTTGTTTATATTATAGGATTTTATTGGAACCGATGGGAATAAAGCCGGGATAAAATTTCAATTGCCAGTCCTGCAGACAGCAGTGGCGTGTCTCTCAGTTTATTTATTGTGTTCAACCCCAAAGTACTGGAGTTAGGGGTGGATAGAGCTGCTAGATGTGACACGTGAGCATACTTTATATAGGATTATTGGTAAAGTATTAACAACCTTGCAGGACTGTACCTATTACTAATATCATAAACAAAAAAAATTATTCTTGAATTTTGCAAAACATAATCCGTTTTCGTTCAAGATTACGTTGTTCTATCTAAGACATTTCTGTATTCTGTTGTACCATGCCATGCGCTGTCATTCAGTCTTTTTCTACGCGTTTAACAACAACCCGAATTTAAATATTTTTGTGTTTGGTAACTGATTTTTGCTGTGTAGCAGACTCATACAGGTATTCGATGAAGGCGAAAGTATATGATGAATAAACAGATAAAATTAACTATTATTTAAATACTTGCAATTCCAATAACATATTTTGAATGCATTTACCTCATCTAGTAAAATATATACTGCATCCTGAATCCAGTGTAAGCCCTGTCGCTTCCACTCGAAAAAATTCAATCGCACCTCGCCGCAGACTGTTGGATGCCGCAATGAAAATCCCTAGAAAACCTGGAAGGCTCCTAAAAGTCGTGCACAAATGAGATATGTATGTGTTTGAGCTTTAATTACATTCAATTAAATAAACTGAGAGTTTTGTTTTCACAGCCGAATGGATAAAATATTATGTGTGATTGTAAGAAATGAAAATTCAAGAGTTTATAAAACTTGTAGTTTTACAAAAACATTTCTACCACAGAAATAAACATGGCCGTTTTTATATAGACCGTGCAAAGAGATAAAGGTCGATAACCCAAATAAAAAACGTTTAAAAAATAAATCATCATCTACAAATAAAATTGTCTATAAGTATCCAAAAAGCACCCAATAATAAACAAGAAAATATTCCCAGCGTAATGCGATAAATATACCGGGGGCGATACAATTTTTATCAGAATGTTGGTGGCCATAAATTCTGGCTTACATCCCAAAATCGCTGTTGGAGCAAACGCCGAGTCGATCTGACACGTGTTTTTGTAGATAAATCTGGCTGCTGTAGTCATTCATCATGGTGTTTATTAAAAAAGTGCAATTATTGCGATTTATTTAACTGCATGGGTTATATTGTGAACACAAATGTAATAAGTGATACTTGCTCAATGTACGGATAATTACGTAACAAGTTTTTTTGTCAGTGGCCAATAATATTTGACAATAATGCAATTTATGTAATCAAAAATATTTTCAAAAAACTGGTTGTTGACATATATCAAGGAATAGTTGGCATCGAAAAAGCTGACCGTGAAGCTAAGAATGCAACGAATGAAAATGATATCTGCAATACAATAAAATCAATTCTAGCTGAAATAAAAAAATAGTTCAAAGTTAAAATAAAAATTCTTTGGGATAATTATTGGAAGACGGCCAAAAATGCCAGGGTGCATAATGTAATCTATCACAAAAATATATAAAATGGTTCCGTAATAATTTTATTACTAAAAACTGTTACTGTTAAAAGAAATATAATAAATAATGAGCTGTGTTGTGAAAAACTATTCATAGGAGAGATAATCAAATGAATTTAATAAAATATTTTCATAGCGCTGTATCCCTTGAGTGTAAGAAAAAAGTTTTCTTGAAAAAAAAGCGTCAGTCGTGGTCATCAATTACATTGAGTAAAGAATTGTCTCATCCTAAACTTCACTGTCTAATAAAGACGTAAAACACAGTACCTAACTTTTTTTATAATATGCATAAATACAAGCGATCAAGTATGATAAGGTATCACGTTGTGAATTATTCATGTGCAGACCAAAACATGCAGCGAGGACTGAGAGACGCATGCAAAGATAATCTCCTGTGATTTACGATGGGAACTCGAGCATTTACACCGCACTTGAGTTCATATCAAAATTCCTTCACAACTTATATGGAACTATAGTTATTTTGATAAACAATGTGCAATAAAGGTCTTCGTCCGTCTGAAAAGGGTTTTGCATTTTGATAATTTACCGTAAGGAATAAAGTCGAAGCAAACACTATATTATTCGCGTTTAGGAATACTGTGTTATGAGTAAATGGTTGTACGGTTTTGGTAGAGTCACTTAACTTGATATAAAAAAAAAGTTATATTAAAACTTACCACAAAAGTTTTCCATGTAGCTTTTATAATTTTACACAGTAATTCAAAATGACTTTTTATGTACAGAGAAAAATAAAAGTAGTTTGCTCACCACTCGTTGGAACATTGTCGCACTCTACCTAGTCTTCCTTTCCCGAAACCATTAACTCGTTTTCATCATACCTTGTGCAGAAAATCTAAGATTACGCCCCGAAATCCATAACGCGCCCAATTCATATCCAATACGCGTATCCCTAAAATGGAATATAAACATTATTACTCGATAAGCCTCCAAGGGGTTCCAGCCAATATAACGCACGGGATTTCCTACATTTTCGTCATAATAATCTTCTCACTATACGCACAAAGGCTGAAATCTCTTTGAAAATCTGACTACGGCGGACGTGTGAATTCTTACCTATTCTAATCCCTTTGCACTTTCCATTGGATTTACTAGAAACGTATTTACGTTAAAAAGAAATGTCTAGAAGATTGTGTGACAGCAAGCGAAACGATCCGATAAGCAAAACTACTTTTAAAACGAATGTACCTTCACATTTGTGCATGTTCAAAGTATTTGAAGGCTTTATCTGTATGCAATTTATTTTTTAAAACGTGTGTTTTTTTAAATATGAATGAATATTTTTTCGTTATTTTATCTTTTCGTGTAAAAATGCAGACGATTTTAACTAATCGGGGAAGTTAAATTAAATGTTTTACAGAATCGCCTTTAGAAAATACATCTGCAACACTTGTAGCCTCTTGTCTCATCTGCGCCCAGACAATTCCGACGTCTCTTCTCTCTTGCAATATTTAAATCGAGCACATAGAACTTTTTTCACACTCAACTTCACTAGAATCGAACATAAAATGTTCTTATTCATATTTAATCATTAATCAGTTGACACGCAATTCCTGTTTTTTCTTTCATATGTAGTTATAGGACGCGCCACCCATCCGCGAGCCAACGGAATCGATATTTATTACTATGTACTGCATTAATCGCTCACTCAAGATCACCAAATTGCTTTAATAATTTATTTTTGACTTAATCATTTCATAAACTTCTTATAAATTTGATCAATTCTTCTAGTTAATTTCACTTTTTACTGTACTGTTTTCGATTACCATATCATAATAAAAATATCACATTAGCTAATACATTTAAATTTAAAGTATAATGCAGATACGCTCTTTTAAATGCGACGCGTCGGGTTGGCTGCACTCGAGCTCATATATTTTTTTACCACATTAGCTATCTTATCACTATCACATACATTTGAATATAAAATAATAGTGCAGATACGCCCTTTTAAATACGACGCGACGTTTTGGCTGCATCAGGACGCTAGCGGTTCGCTCAGAACGATGCGCGCATCCCACATACGTCTTATACGCGCTATTCAAGCTATTTTTGAGGTTTTAAAAAGCTTATGTAATATGGAATTAAATCGACGTGAGTTGCAATAGGCAGCACGGTATGGACTATGCTGCATTTCTGTTCCAGTGGCCTACTGCAGTCGCGCGCATCTGACCCCGGGCGATAGTGAAAGTGAATCAATACGAGCTCTTCTTGGCTGTCACCTCTTTGCTTCCTAGTATCGTAATTAGCTTTTAGTAGTAAAGGTGTAGTATTAGCAGCAGATTTAAAAGGGTTGGGAGGTGGGAGGAACTGTTATCTATGCTGACGTAAGATGTCGGGATATAATTAAAGGTTTCCCAATTTTTGGTATTAATTTTGGTTTTCATTTTTAGATAATTTTCTTGTACTACTAACGCCGTGCAATATTAACCAAATAATATAACATATAAACAAATATAATACAAAAATAACATATTTTATAGTTCATTTAAAAGAGCATAGAATTCAAATATTTTTCATACAAATTGTATCAAGATACTGCTCAAAAGACCTTCTATTTTCAAGTATTTACATACAATCTCTTTTCATCCCCCGACGAGTACTTAAACGCCAATCTCTAATTAAATACCGTGAGATAATCTCGTTATCTCCAACTGCAGATTCCTAATTAACAACAATAAAATTCTTAGAACAGCTCCAGTGGTAGTGAAGTGTGAAGGATTATAGGGGCATGAACTGGTTCAGTACCCTTCTTTGTTAAATCTGACGTTCATTGTGGATACAATATCGGCTGTGAAGTATTGTTCAGTTTTATTTATAGCGTGAGATATTATAAAATAATATGTCATTGTTATATAACTCTAAGCTAATGTGTGACTTCTTACGCAACGACTATGTAACTAAGAACTGTATAAATATAATCTATGAGCTTCAGCTATACTTTTCTGGAAAATGGAACATACTGAAAAGAAAGTGGTAGGTAAACTCGTGTTTTATAACTAGTATTCTCATTTTGAATTCCGTTACGATTTTTCTAACAACCTGTGTTTCGTCGTAAAAGCAATTTTATGTTCGCTCGGACTGAAAAGTTCCACAAAAGCGAACCTTAAGAAGCATTTTACTTTAAACACTCTCTCAAGCTCATCTAACTAACGATGATAAGACCCAAGATTCGTATAACACAGAGTACTCACTTAAATACCGTTCAGTTGGAGTTTGTGATTTTACATTGTTGTTACTGTAGATTATAATACAACGCCTACACAGCTGTGGTACCATTAAATCCTTTAAACCATTACAGCTTCTATTGCATGTAAATAAAGGCTGGAATAGCGTAAACAGATGCATTCTATGCAAACGCTCTGGTCCGAATCGCCTCGTAGATCGAATTTGTCTGCAAAGTTTGAATGTTTCTATACATAGGTTGGAGTTTAAAACGGCTGTGTATGGCCGCGATGAAGGGACGAGTTATTGACGCAGCCTGTAGATATTAGGCAACCTAAGTCAATTATATTTATGAATAGTTAGTAGGTTTATTGTTTTATCTTATCTAGTAACCACATTAGTTTTTATTCTTCAGAAATTGAACAGAAATATTACCCGATACGATAGTTTTGCTCTCTCATCAAAATTGTATTCTAAATAAATTCGCACCTGGTTAGTGAAAATTATCAGAGTACTTGTATTTTCTCTCCCGTTTTGTTTACACCGTATTAAACAAAGCTTTATCAACACTGTCTTAAAATCTTTATACAAATTAACAATTTATAAAAGATGAATTCTTAGCGTGAAATTGGATCGGGATCCGTTGAGATTCCACTGAGCTTGATTCGCTTCATTTTAAGGAACTTTGACGTATTTTGTTTATTTAATAAACATCTAGATTTTCTATTCTTCGCTGAATTTTATTTATAGTGCAATTTTAATCCAGTCTTCTTCAATTATGTTGTTTTCTTCTGCCAAATGTTATTTATTTTGAAACTCTTTATTACACACTCAGATTACAGAATAAGGCAGATGGAGCGGACGGACCACGGGAGTGAGGCCAAAAAAGCAAATACAAATTGAAAAACAATTAGGTACCTGGTATTCGGTTTTGAATTTGTATTTGCTTTGTTTAAAAAACTTTATTTAACGAAAAACCCTTTTTTTTGTATAAAATTTGCCTCACTCCCGTTTTCCGCACGCTCTATCTGCCTCTTGATTACACAGAATATAAAATGTGGTGATTTATTATAAAGACAGCCACTATACATGAAATATTTTCAAACAAATAATACTAGACTTTCAAAACATACGGCACTTAAAACAACATTCCAACCATTAATAACACCTTAAACTTCTTATTTGACACATTACTATAATAGACCTGTCATCCAAACGTATTTCGCGACTCCGTAGCTCGAAAGACTGTATCACCACCAGTTTACTTTGATCTCCGATTAGAGTAACGATACGTTTTATTTTGGTCGTATGAGGTGCAAATAAGGGGTCAATTTAAATTGGTAGAAGTGGTACCCGTCAGTCGCAGGTGATAGCTGGATCGAGTAATTAGAAACTGACGCGGTAGTTAATAATGAAGGTAAGTTTGACAGCGCATGCAGTGCAGACCACCTCCCGTCTGAGACTGTCATTAAGTCAGACGATATTATAGATATTTGATGAGTAAATAATAAAGAGAATGGAAACGACTAATGCTAAGTGCTAGTGCAGACAACTTAAGTGGTAACTGACTAAGTCTTGGATGACTGGTTATAAGTTTGGTTGGCGTTTGATTCATTGGGCGATTCCCTTTATACGATTGATTTCGAAGTTGGTCCCATAGAAAAAGTTGAACGTATTTATTAGTACTTTAAGTGGTTTCATTGATTTGTCGTATCCACCCCGTATAAAAGCATAGTATCAGTTAATATTGCAGTATTTGTAGACTAAGTTTGAAGACTAAAATATATAAAACACTAATGTCCATTAGCCATACAGACTATCATTAATTCGAGTAGTCTAAGTGAACTTGGTCCCAAATTAGAGTGTAGTCCAACAAAATCATTTATATCAATTCACGGCTTAGGTTGCTGGACCGTTGGAAATTATTAAAACCGCAGTCTAACCGCACCCCGTAAAGGCTTCTAATTAACTTCGGTCCACGTAGGTAGAGAAAGCTGAGCAGCTGTTGCTAACTAATGCCTTCTTCGTTATGGCGCCCTGGTACTTGCATGTGTAGACTTACAATGTTTGTGTATGTGTTTGTTTGAAACTTCAAACTACAAAATTGACTTACTGTAATACTGAATAATAATATTGAGTTAGTTATATTGTTTAGCCCGTTGATTCTCGCGAGGGACGCGCGTCGTATAATAACAATAAATGTCATTTTATTTTTTTTAACCGCGAGCCAAAGTATAGCTATAATTATTTATGTATTTTTATTTATTTATCAAATATATTTCCATAAGCTTTCTACTTTTAACTTATTAGCTACTTATTTTATTACAATCAATAGTGTTATCTGCATTTTAAAGGTAGAATAATATTTTACCCATTTAACCAAAAAATACAATACAAACTTTTTGTGGGAAATAAAAAGAAGGTTTGTTTTGATGATAATCTCTGTCTAATGGTTAATGGAGCTCATTGTCTGCAGATAACTTAATATTATTATGCAGTGTGTTTACTCACCAATAATTAGCGCAACTAACCAAAACCCTACAACGAAGCAAACAAAAAAAAACCTTTTAGCATTTAAATGAATACAGAGATCTAAAAAAACCTTTTAATTCACGTCATTCGATCTTCCTTTGTTACGGCTAGCAATTAAAAAGGAATAAAAACGTTGGAATTTTTAAAAGCTTCAATATAATAACTTTAAAGCGTTTTGTGTTTTTAGTCGTCGCTTTACTTCTTGTTTATTTGAATGCGTAGAGTTAAACGCATTTTTATTCCAGTACTTTATCGCTGAAAATATGGCTACATTTTTGTGCAATAAACATATAAATAACCGGTCAAAAGCGAGTAGAAGTTTTTTTGCCGCAACTATTATATTGTCGAAGTTATCCGCATTCCTGTAATCTTTATGGTATTAATATCTACTAACCCTATTAAAATAAAATTTGTAGTTTTAGAAACCTAGAAGAATAGGGTCTCAACGGTATTATAGGTACGGTACGGTATTCTAGGTATATCTTTATGACGACTTCATAAGACTGAATAAAAAAATATTTTTGGGATCCTTACTTTAAGCCACTTCAAATATCTCAATGTCTGTCCCGAAATTAATCTAAAACTAGTTTTTCTTTTTTTTTTATGAGTTACATATTTTTGTACGCGTCGTCAAGATTTATCACTATGCCTATGTTGCGGTGTCTACTTCACTTGGCTTTCATGTAAAACCTTTGTGACAGACGGATGGACGGACGGTCACCAGAGTGATCTTATAAGGGTTCCGTTTTTTCCTTTTAATGTCCGGAACCCTAATAAAAGCTATTGTACCGATTTCGACCTTAATACTAAATTTGGTTGCTTTTAGTTGTGTGGACAATCTGAATTTTGTTATCATGGAAAGATTGTTGAAAATCAAAAATTATTTATTCAATTTAGGACCTGATACTTAAGGCACTTAAGTTGCCCATAGTAAATTAATAGTATAAAACAATTTGTTTTATGAAGGTATAAAAAAATATCATTATAAAATAATGGATGTCACTGAAAGTCGGAATTCAGCAAACGAGCTCTTGTAATTCGTAGTGCACCTCGCGCAGGTCAACTGTGGGCCCTTACCGAAACAAATTATACGTTCCGAGTAAATTGTCCCTGGCCTAGCTAGTTGATTTGAGATGTCTGGCTTGTACGGTCAGGAAAAATCTTTGTTGTATGGAATTGTAGATACTTTTTAAATTTATAAAGTTGGTACATTGGGATGCTCATTTTTCCTATGATTCATGATGGTCCGGTATAATTATTAAATGGCTTCTTTTGTTTGGGTCGAGTTACCTAAGCGACTTGATGTAATTTTATTAGGTGTTATTATACCAAAGGTATTCAGCAGTCTCTATATAGCTTTGCATACTTATTGTTAGTCTTAAATACCTACTTATTTCAATAGAACGAAACTCTTATTATAATTAGTTTGCTACTTGTATCATTATAGAATGAAAGGATTTGACGTTTAGGAAGACAAGCTTGTTAGACGTAGACACTTGACGTGTATTCCAGTCGGGCTTACATTCCCGACGGTACCACAGAGTGCACTTCAAAAGTTAATAATTCGAAACCCGTTCCCTGTACTTGTCTGATTCGCCATTCATATTCATATTTATTTCGTTTCACCTATCCGCCCCACGACGCTACGCTTCTCCAAATTTAAATTTAAATCCTTAATTTTAACAAGACACGCGGCATAACTTACATCCAAGTCACCATTCAGACAAATTGCTCGACGGCGCGGAAGCAAATCCTCATTGTGTTGTAATGTGATTTTGAATGAACACCATTTAAAATATTATTCGCGAAAATGTCATAATAATGTAAATTAGACGAGTAATGAATGGGTTTGTTTAGGTTCTTTGTTGGATGTCTTATGAAGTTGCTTATACGGATGTACTGGGTGTAACTAAAAGGGTGTATACATCCGAAAGAGGTGAAGACTACACCAGGTACAGACTCTATATAAAATAAATTACCTACTCAAAAATTCATACCAAATTTTTGCATCAAAGTTAAAGTCATAGCTAGCATGTCACCGGTCAATGAGGGTCATTATCTTTCTGCGTCCCTTACTAATATTTTCTCCTCCGCGATCTGTGCGTGTAGTACCAAAAAAGTGGTGGTGGAAAAGTATATATGTAATGCATATACACTTTTCGTTACACCCAATATACAGGGTGATTGGAAGATGGGTGCAAAGCTGTAAGGCGATGATAGTATAGATCATTTAGACCCTTTTTAGCCATGGTTGTCTAAGACGAAGTGTGAATTTTTTTTTACCAATCTTTACTGTAACTAAAAACTGATGACACACATGTTTAGTACATGTTTGTTTGGATTGCTTACAGATTATTTTAAATAAATAATATGAAAAAGAATTCACACATCATCCAAACTGGCTATAATTACCAATTAACGGATAAGTTTCGGAGTTTTGAGCCAAAAACCAGAAAAGATTGGTAAAAAAAAAATTTCACACTTCGTCTTAGACAACCATGGCTAAAAAGGGTCTAAATGATCTAAACTATCATCGCCTTCCAGCTTTGCACCCATCTTCCCATCACCCTATATTATGTTTATTTCGAATACATTAAACATCATCAATAATAACAGCGGTCTGGATATAAATTTCCAATCGCTTGCCTCATTTCGCAGATGTATACTCGATCATGTATAAAATAGTTTAGATCATGTTAAGTAGTAATCTAAGCCTGTTATTTTTTTTTATTAGATTCCTTTGTATTCCGCAGTTAGTACCGAAGTATATTAATGTTTTCATAATTCGTTTTCTTTAACATGTTGTGTTTACCTTTTATTAGTTTAGTGCATTAGATTTAAGATTTTTGTATTATATATTGTGTAACTTGTATTAATGTACAAACTGTCGGTATACCTAATAAATAAAAAAAAAAAAACATCATCATCATCAGCCTATAATGTGCCACTGCTGAGCCCTCCTTTCACAAATCAGAGTGAAAGAGAATGGGCAGATACTCCATCACGCGTGCGCACTGTGGATCGGTGGAGGTAGGCTAGTGGTCAACCTACTGTTGGAGTTTTCAAGCCGCCTAGAAGGCCTCCAACTAGCTTAACGACTATCACAATTAAGTGATAACCGGGACCAACGGCTTTACGTGCCTTCCGAAGCACGGAATGCATTTATGTATACGTATAATTATATTAAGTTACTTTGGTTTCTATTTAACAACTAATAAAGGTATGGTGAGCACTTTTAGCTTTAGGTCAGCTACCTACGTCAGTATCTCCCAAATTTATGTACCATTTTAAATTATTCCGTATTTTCCCACATCGTGAGGACACTCACTCTCCTTACCGTTAATAATTAATTCATGAAGTCAAATAACTATGGCAACCGCAAGGGCAGGAATGCAATCACCATTCGGTTAATTAATAATTCTAGACCAGTCTGAGGACATAAAGTCTGCGGTTCTAGGAGGACTGCCCCCTCCCACTATTAGTACCCCGTTTTAATACACTCCGCATCTTATACAAGAATCGCTCTCTATATATTTTATGAGAATAACTTCTTCAACAAGTAGGTAGTTGATGACTCATTCTAGCTATATTTTAGTTTACTATACATATAAAATTAATATTTTTTTACTTTTAAATGAATATCGACGTAATGCTGACGTGACGAGAAAAGGTATACCACGCAATTGTGCAATTCGTGGAGTTTGAAACAGTGTTCGACCCCCAGCCCCATGGATCAACTAGAAGTGACTAATATAACGAGGCTTTAGAAGAGGCATAATATTTTCAAAAATGAACACAAAAAGCTAATCATTTTATAACAACTTCCAATGTTGTCTGTCAATAAATACTGATATTTCATACCCTGCTATCTGATCCTAAACATAGCAGTCCATTTAATATTGAAATCAGATTATGTGAATAAGTATGGCCTAATACTGTCCTATTGTTATTATATAATACATACCAAGACATACCAAGAGCACCAGAGCGAAAACTTTTTTACCTCCAGCACTTTTTATGAAATCCTCTCAAACACATCGGAAAACCTCCGAAAGATCCTTGATAATGTTTAAGAACTTACATAATGTTATTGATATGACGCAACGTGTAAGGCACGGATGCAGTCTAGCCAGACATTTTCCTAAGGCTTTAATGAAACCGCACTGTAACACATAGTGTTATGACGTTGGAATTTCAGCTCTGTGAACTTGCCGCCGCCAGACGCGGTGGAAGTTATTATATTTTGTAATCATATTTGGACTATAGTACAGTTAATAAGTTTATAAGGGTGCTAGAGAGCTGGAATATTGCACTGAAGTTTGTTACTACTATTATTTATAAGAATCTCAAAACGTATGAGTTTTTTAAGAGTGATATGATTGAAAGAACACGTAAACTAAAATATTGTATCTTCAATTTTTCTTTGCTTTTGTTTTATGAAGTTAAGAGTTAAAGTCAATAGGTATTTTGATTTCACTTTGACCTCAAACTATACTCTAATTTGAAACTAATGCCATATACGGTACTCCCTCACCGCTACTATAAAACTAAGTCTGGTTTACGTAGTAAGCAAATTCAGTTGAGAGCAGAGCTCTAAAATTAACAGATGGATTACACGTGCTCAATAAACGGCTCCTCTTTAATGGAGAAATAGTGCGTCAGCTAGACGTAGTTATGTAGTGTCACTTAAGACTGGATTACATTTTATTTTTTTCAAGCCATGAAATAGCAAATGGCCGATTCCTATAATTTACGGACCGTTATTGGTTAAAATTAACAGTCTTATATCTTTACTAATAATGAAGTAAAGCATTGCATACCAGACCCTCCCATATGGAAGTAACTATCACAGGTAAAATTTGTTTACAACATGATCTATATGCCGAGTTTGGCATTAAAAAAAACCTACCATTGGTAAGCAAAACGATTCGTTTTTGTGTATTGAAACCGGGCAAAAGAGGAAGTCGGTAACCGAAGATATTTATCGAGAGGTTTTTGTTTTTGAAAAATTTCCGAAGCAACGCACAGTAATGTATGGATCTCTTCAAACTTGAGCCAAGACTGGTTTAGCAACTATTAATCTATGGTAATATCGACGGATATATTAGGTACATTATTATTAGTTCAGTATACATGTATTTAGTTCGCTAAAGCATAAATAGTAATGTATATACAGTAACCCATAAAATAGTTAGTAAAACGTTACATGAGACGAAATGGAAATCTCATTTCAGGTCTATTCACGATTGACGTCACGCAGAGTGAAAAATGTGAACTCGACTTATATCGTCGCCAATGATCTCACGAGCTCGGGGTCTATGTTAAAGTAGTTTCAGAGTAACATTGTGCGTGACAGCTTCTACACTAAGGGTCGTATTTATAGACCTATGTTTTTGTCGAACATTTAAATTATAACGCCTGTAGTAATACTAAGTAAGTAAGTAAGTAGTAATAGTGTAATTAATCGTTAATTATTATTATTATTATCACTAGGATGTTGAATTTTTATCACTATTATAAGTGATTTTAGAAATGCATACATGTTTTCTTAGCGCTAGGGTGCACATTGTTAGTTCTGAGTCTTTGAAACTTTTAATCTGAAATGAATTCTACTGATCTCAATTTAAAAAAAACATCTAGAATTAATAAAACAAATGCGAAATAAGTTTGAATAATTATAAAAAAACGATTGATATACTGAATTTGCTAGTGAAACCGTGACGTGGAAGATACTATATTATAAAACAGAAAACTCTGACATGACTATGCATATACCCCTCATCACATCGCGTCGTGCGTATGACAGAAGACATAATATCGTTCATGCGATAAACGCAACCGCTGTAAGTCATTGTGTTCACTTTGCGTCACGACTGTACATATTATTTTTTGAGTGAAATGAAGTGTACAAGTGCAAGTGACTGTACTTTTTTAGAATAAACAATGGTCCCCTTATCACACTCATAAAATTCTGTTTAAATGATCACGTAAATAGCGTCACATTGTTTGACAACGACACTAGTGTGACGTTATTTACGTGACCTTTTTAATCAGTATATTAGTTAAAGATGGTTTTATGAGTAAAGCCGTATATAGCTAGCTAGCTTTTATGCTTGCAATTTACTACAGTCCTAATGTAAGCATCCTACACTGGACTGGAGATAATCCTTGGGCAGTCTGGGATTAAAAAAGGTTTTGACTGACCGAATGCTAATACCATACTTAAAAACAAAATATTAGGCATGAAATTAAAACAAGTTTGGGATTAATTAGGATTAAAAAAAACTTTATAATTATAATCTTTAGTAAAATTTTAATGAACACCAGCTCACTCTCTATATTAACAATTGTCTGATTTTCAATCAACGATACTATCATACTTTATTGTTCTTCTTCATTTAGAGCTTAGAAAGAGGTATTAAGTTGAACGATAACCTCCATAACATAAATCAACTATATTAACAAAACTGAATGCAAATTAAAACTTTAATACGCATTCATTCATGCTTTAACGATTCAAAGTATTAAGCATCGCCTTAAGAGTCATAAATTGTCACTAGGGACGGCAGGACATTATTAAAATACCACATCACGACTGTTCTGACATGCTCCTAATTAAATTTCACACTAGAGAATACTTCGGTCGTAAAATTTTACAACCCTTTCGAGTTTTCATCAGTAAATGTTATAGTCGTTTTATTGTCAAGTGTTTTGTGATCTCTATCAATCGAGGTTAGATTAGTGATAAGGTCGGGTACATTAATCAGGTATGGCATAATCAAATAATGTAATGTCTATTTATTAAAATAGGTTTTGTTAATATTTTATATCCTAACTTAATATTATAAATGCGAAAGTGAGTTTGTTTGTTTGTTACGCCTTCACGCCTCAACTACCGGACGGATTATCATGAAATTTGGCATGCATATAACCTATGATATGGAGAAGGACATAGGCTACTTTTTATCCCGGGAATGCGGGTGAAACCGCGGGGGACAGCTAGTACAATAAATAAAAATCAATTGCCCTATGTATTAAGAAACATCGGCCGATTTGGCTGTTTTCAAGACAAGGTTTGTATGAAAGATTTTTTTAAATCCACCGGAAAAGTCAGAAATTTCACCCTGGCAAACGCCGGGCGCGAAAGCTATAGTTGATGATATTTTTAATTCAAATAAAAAATTGTTACTTATTTTAGAGTTTTCATCTTATCTTACTTGAACTATATAATTGGAAATTCAAAATTGGGAAAATAAATAGAAAATATTATTGTTTTTTAGTCTTCTATGGTGAACCAGTGGTTGTAGGAGTATAAAATCGAAAAAGAAAAGAAAATATTATCTTTTTTTGTTTGTTAAAGATACAGGTAAAATGATACAATACGTATTTACTAAATCCCCAATTGAAACATTGCAGAACCACTCTACGTACATAAAGGCACGAGTAGGTAATGAATGCCCTAGAGAATAATAAGCCAACAAAAGAAAATCGTTGTTTTCCTGCCTCCCCTGGCGGCGGATCACGTCATTATTCTGCGGATCGCATTACCATAGTAAATACAATTGAAACAGTAGAACAAATACATGTAAATATCATCGAATAACATTTAAACTGGAGGTTAAGTTTAATAAGACTTTACTTGCAAAAAAATGCGTTTATGTAACCGTTGCACTTGACAGCCTAGTAATTTTATGGTATTAAAAATTTTAATTTTTGTCTTTACCGCTATTTCATATACCATGACCGCCATTTTGGTTTTATGAATACATAATTGGACTGTTTTACAAAAAACTTAAACCGACTTCAAAGTACACTAAGAAGTAATAACATCCTGATCTGATGACAATGGGACCAAACGGGAAGTGTACCCTTCCAGACAAAAAAAGAATTTTCCAAATCGGTTAATAAATGACGGAGTTATGAGGTAACAAACATAAAAAAATAAATAAAAAAAAACATACAAGAACCTCCTCCTTTTTTGAAGTCGGTTAAAAATCCACCTTGTCTACAACCATTGCACGGTTTAGATGAATCGATAGATATATATCATCTCAGATATCATTAATAAAATCAAGCCAGCCTTTCGGATGTTTCAAAGGTATACATAATCCACATACGTAGGTACAAGGATCCGCGTGAAAAACATAACCCTGCCTTTGCTGTCGGGCAGTCGGGTAAAAAGAAAGTTCATTGTCACCTATTCTCTGAATCGTAAAACACATATTATTATTAGCACTTAACCATTGCAATGTGTTTGTAGTATCTCCTGCATTTCAAATAAAGCAAAGTTACGACCAATTTGCGTTACTGCATTAGCTTTATTGTGAATGCACTGTCTATCATCTTTTTCTTTTTATCTCGTTCGACTTCATGTAGTAATTAAAGATAAATATAATATAAAACGCTCCACTTCACGTGAAACGTCTCCCGCGTTAGCTTTTGTCTTCCTAAATGGACTCCTGTTGATAGATTGTCATCCATTGTTTTCTTAATCCGAGCTACGGTGGATATAATAAATGATTTATAAGTTACTCCGTGTCGTGTCCGCATCAAACAATGGAGTAAAAAAAATACAGGAGCAAAGTAAACATTGTGAGTTAAATATTCTCTTGTTCAATTAAAATTTTATGTTCCATAATGGAGAGTAAAAATAAGAAAATAGCTGTTGAAATCATAGACTTATAATTTCGTTACGCTGTTGAAAAATAATGAAATTATATTTTTATTTTTACAAATTATTTGTTGTCAATTATTAAATTTATATTCTTTTTTACTAATAATATGAATAGTTATATTAAAAGCTGCAGGCACGTTAATTAATACTGTTATCATCTGCTGCCCTGTTCACGTTTTTTTGGGATTAGTGCAATAATGTATGTACGCTTCACTTTATCAGCATAAAACTAACCACGTTACTTAATCATACGGTTCATGTAATCCTACAAATAGTGGGTACTTTAAATTTTATTGTTATCCGATGTTTTGAATTTGATCAATGGATAAAATTCGATCATAATTGTAACTCTCCACAAAACTGAATAACTTTCAAGTTTCCTGCTGATGGGTTTGAGTTCGACTACAATATCACGGTAAGTGATGACGTAGTCGAAGGTGATAAGCACACCACTTAGAACTGGCTCTTATGTGCAGTTGCTTGGCAACTCATTCTCAACTTTCTTTTCTTTTATTCTTTCCTTCATGACCTTTGCCATCATCGCCTTCGCCGCATAGCTTCATATTCGCCGTAAAACATTCCTTAACTTTTCTACTCTTAGCATTTAATACCTTTCTTTGAGTAATATACCAATGCTTTATTGGTAAAATACTTTTCACATATGAAAGTTCTCTTCACGTAAAAGTTTTCTGTAAACGTAAGCAGACTCCACGTGTTCGTTCACACAGTCATGTCGGAGAGGAAAGATGGATGAGATGATTCAAGTTTCCTTCGTATTTTTTTGCGCAACGAACTGTATCTTCGAACATGCTTTGTTGGTTGTCTTTTCTTTTGTCTTTAATTCTGGCTGGCTATTCTTGTCATCTAGCGCTCGTGGTGTAGCATGATTAGCCGTTCTTAATCGATCGGCTACGTCTGCCGTGGTACCTGGATGTGTAACCGCCTAGTGGTACTTCAAATCGAGCGTTTCCATGCTTCGGAAGGCACGTAAAGCCGTTGGTCCCAGTTACCACTTAATTGTGATAGTCGTTAAGCTAGTTTAATGCCTTCTAGGCGGCTTGAAAAATTCCAATAGTAGGTTGACCACTAGCCTACCTCCACCAATCCGCAGTGGGCACGCGTGGTGGAGTGTCGCCCAGTCCCTTTCACCCTCATTTGTGAAAGGAGGCCTGCGCTCAGCAGTGGGACATTATAGGCTGATGATGATGATGATGATTCTTGTCATCTAATGAATTTATTACGTGTAACTGGATTACTGTATTTTGGTTGATATTATGATCCCTCTTTTATATAACAGGTGCAGATTTCGAGATGGCATATTTTCAAAACCTATGTTGGATTAGTCATGCTGAACAACTTTTACTATGAACTTCTACCATATTAGCAAAATGAAAGTGTTTATTTTTATTTATTTATTATTTATATTTATCCTTATTTGGCTTAGAAAAAACCCATCTCTTTCATTACTGAAATTAATCTTAAAAACTATTCAAATTTCACTATTCAGACAATGTTGTTGATTAAGAAATCAGTCACATTATAGAGACACATAAATATTTCAGTAAGTCCTTTCGTTTGTTACATTCAAGATGGTCATAAAAGTGTTTATTTTCAAACGTATAATAAGAGCTGGCGAAATAACCCGTCACATCGACGTAAAATAAGCAATTTCCTTTTGTATCAACTAAGGTGTACGTTGTTTATGACACCGACTTTACGATTTGTTTGTGCATGCGCCGCGACGATTTTAAAATCGAATTTTAAAACTTTAAAACTGTTTTCAATAAATGTTAGCACCGTAAAGTCTGATAGTGTTTTTGTAAACGTTAGCAAGATTATTGCAATCATAGCAACTTAGTTGCAGATTTTTCTAAATCAACATACAGTTAGATGTAGTGAGACCATTCTTTCAAATCTTATTTCTTTCAAAACAATTTTCAATAAAACTGCGACCTATAATGGTATGACAACCTTTTTAGGCAGAGTAGAGTCAGTCAACCACCAGTAGAAGAAGAAGACCGGACAGTCTGCCAACAGAGAGAGATGGCGGGAGATTGTGCGGAGAGCCGTGTCCGCCTCTATCACCGATGTGGACGCCTCAACGTGACCACGACCGCTCTTCCAAGAGTGAAACGACAGAGAAGAAGAAGAAGAAGAGTCAGTATAGCAACTCACAACAAAAACAGTACGCTTCTCACTAACCTAACCATACAACTTATATTAAAAATACAAAGATAATAATGTCAATAGAATAGCCGAATCAAAATAGCGGAAACGTCAGAGAAAACACTGTAATTTCAGTCAAGGCACATTCACTTCCCCGTTAAAAAAGGAAGTGTACGTGAGGGGAATCTGCTTCGGTGGACCGTTCCAGACCGGACGGTAGAGTGGACACAGAATATATTAAGGCTGAAGACAGAATGAACTACAACTATACTGAATTGTGCAAGCAACTAAATAACGAAATAGGTAAGTTTGATTTAGTTTAGCGGAGTTTGCTTGTTTGCTACCTTTCGTCTGAAATTAATATTCAATCTATGCTTTATTTTGAGATTGTGGATGGATATTTTAAGCGTCAGTTGATCATAAGCGTCTTGAGCGAGGTAGAGCATAGCATTTATTCGCTCAAAGAACATCTCTACTAGGGAAGTACCTCCACCTTACAGAATACCGTAGCCAAATAACTTTATGTTGTGTTCTTGTCCGTGAGTAAGGACGCCAGAGCTGATTGGGGGGTTGGGGGGGGAGGTTGACAACATGTGAGTGCATTGCAAGCGTCCATATCTTTACGGTAACCGCTTACCATCAGGTGGGCCGTATGCTTGTTTACCGACTTTGTAGTCAAAAGCCATATAGTTGTGCGAAAAAGGGCGGGAAAGCGAGATAAGTTCTATTTATTTTTTACCTAACTTGCTTACTTTATAGTCGAAATTAACTTTGAAATCGGGTGAAAATTACCAGTGTCACACTTGAACTATTGGCGTTATCACTACATTCGAGTGACCAAACATCTCGTATAAAATGGGTGCTTTTCATCCCTTCGTTAACAATCTAATATTTAATTTGTTTATTGGTAAAACTACCATTTTGTATCTTCTCCTTTATTCCTTGAAAGATCTGCCACAGAACTCTCATCTCGTTTATTACAAAAATGATTGAAATACACCAAATTCTTATCGTCTATTTAACTGGAAGAGTCTATTCAATACATTATTAAAATATAATCGAGTTGTGATCGTCCGTGCGACTGGCACGTTCGGGTGTCGGCAATAGTCGGGAATATCTTTTGTGATATACAGTCAGGCACGACACTATTCACGGAACATTTGCTACATGAAATAAGATTTCGATTAACGTTCTTCCTGTTAAACACGCGACTTGGGTTTTTATTAGGGTATTTGGTTGAATAATTGTGATTCTAAAGTGAAGTGTCTCTATACTTCTTAGTGTAGGGACATGAATATGTTTTTTTTTTTATAAATATCCTGGGACATTCCTCACACACGGTCATCTGATCCCAAACTAAGCAGAGCTTGTACTATGGTAACCAGACAACTGATATAATACATATACTACTTTTTGTTAATACATACTTAATATCCAAAATTACACCCAGACTCAGGTCATACAGACATGTTCATGCACACAAATGCATGTCCTGTGTGGGAATCGAAACCACGACCTGCGGCGCGATAGGTGGAATCTTAGCCAGAGTGGAGTCCTAACCGACCGCGCCAGCTGGCCCGTCAAAATATTGTGTCTCAAACGCATGGACCCCAAAACGTCACAAAATTAACTAACATCATGGACGAATAGATTTCTTTCCTCTATGCTAACATGACAGACTATAAAGACATACCAGCTTCACCTTAGGGAATTCCGCAGCCAGATAACTTAAAGTTGTATTCCTGCGCGTGAGTGAGGTCGCCAAAATGCATTGGAGTATTGCAAGCATCCATAGGCTACGGTTATCACTTACCACTGTATGTAAACATATTTGCCGACTTCGTAGTATAAAACAAATTCACCTTAGAAATACAAAAATAAAATAGTCAATTAATGTACATGTCGAGACATACAAAAATAAAATGCTGTGGTACAAAATGTTACCTTTCCTTTAGATTTGGTACTTTTGAATTTAAGGCGCAAACCATCTTATTATCTATTCCCACGCCTGAAAGAACCCAAAGTACCCACACAGTAATTTCAATTTCGACTATTCAGCTGCGTTAATGCCAAATATCTAGCAAGAAATAAAAGGCCAATAGTCAATAGAGATTCGCTTAGTATTCATAGTACGAAATAGCCCTTTAGGGTATTTTCGAGGCAGATGTGGGAGGTTGGCCAAATTCATACATATATTGTTATAAGTATATACACTCGTACAAGTCAATAGTTTTATGTATGGAATGCTCAATTAGTATTTGATTGAACGTTTTCAACTTTTTCAACCTTTTTATGAAGTGTTCAACTTCAAAATTAATCCTAAAAATAGAATTGCTTTAATTATTTCAATAAATAAAAGCTCGAGTCTAGTCCTTTTATTTTACAGGGGTTTTATGTTATTTATTGCAGCCATTAAGTCTAAAAATATAATTAATAAATCATAAAACAAAGAGATTTACATTTATGTAAATAATGTCTAAAGATCTCCACACTAAATACAAGATCTTTCTTGCAAACTTAACTGGCTAATAACTTTTCCCCTGTTTATTTCCTTGCATTATTTTAGTTATGCATTTTTTTCTTTTAGTAGTAGTTGTAGTCTATGATTAATTACTGACTATAATGGTTAATAAAAAAAATGCATTATTAAATATTGATTTGATGGCGTTTATATATGTTTTATTCGACGTGTAACGGAAAGAGTATATATCCATTAAAGTACACGACTTCTTTGGTACACACGGCTGCAGATCAAGCTATACATTTCTAGTATAAGCTGACCTCACAATGTACTGAAATCCTATACAATGCGAGATCAGCTTATACTGGAAATATATCTATCTATCTATATCTATATATCTATATCGCAAAAGAGTTTTTTTTTTCAAATAATATTAGCAAGTGACGTGAAAATATAATGACCCTCATTGAACGGTGACTCGTTGTTTATGATTTTAATTCCCTAAACTTGGAAGCAAAAGGAACGTTTTTATTTTTTTTACCTGATGTAGTATTAACCCCTTATTCATAAAGCTCTATTTAACTAATATACTGTTTAAAGGATCACGAAAAAAATGTCACATTATTTGACAATGACAATAGAGTTTTTTTTTTTTTTTTTTTTTTATACCACTTAGTTGGCAAACAAGCATACGGCCCGCCTGATGGTAAGTGACTTTATTTGACCCTTTAAACAGTATATTAGTTAAATAACGCTTTATGAGTAAGGGGGTAGGTACCTACCCATAGAGATATATGTAAAAAGCAAAAAAAAACATAAAGCATATTTTTTTTCATAAAAGTTTTGCGATAGGTTAATTGCCTATCGCCCACGTGTCTATGTAGGTACGTATAAACAACTAGGTATACTATAGCCAGTGAACCGGCAACGGTTGCAATTTGTTCAAATCCAAGCGGCATTTTTCTTTCGTCTGCAGTGTCACCGGGTTATTTACGAGGGGGCGCTTGTTTTAATACCTTTTCATTAACAATTTTAAGGTTCACTTTATTGAAGTCGTAAATAACTCGACAAATGTCCGAGTGCACTGTCACAAATGGAATTTGGGAAAACACAAAAAAAAAAACTCATTACCTAACGTGGAAATTGAAAAGATTGAATATTTTTTTTTAAATAGCACTGGCACAAATTTTAATAGTAAATAGCACCGTAGGCACTAATAAAACTTATCTTAATTTATCTCAGTGAAATCTTATACCCCCTTATTACAAAAGATGGCTTAAAGCAAGTTTAGTACTCAGTCAGTCGCTTTCTAACTTCATATAATAAAAAAAGACGAGGCTATTTTAAAACCTGCGTTTACAATAAAACTATTAATAATTTAAAAAAAAATGTAATGAGGGGGAAGTTGTTATCAGTTTAACATGTCTATCATGAATAAAACTGGATAAAATACAGTCAATCTAAACAAATAATACCACATTTTTTAAACCGTCACTAAATTACGTTTCCATTAACCGATACCTATACGGTTTGCATCGTATCCTTAAATTATTAATTAACCCACCGCCGCTGGGATTTATTGAATTGTGGGAGGGAGATGAAAAAAATAAATCACGTAATGAAATCAGAGCCACCCCGCGGTCGCTCGGCTCGAATACAAACGGTTGCTATTCCAGATCGCGTCCGACCGAGCGTGAAATCATCATTAATATCGTACTCGCGTGCGTAAATACTAAAGAATGGGTGTCACCCACCGGCTCAGTCTAAATGGGGTACATGGAGTATTTAACGTATAAGATTCATAAAAAAAAATATTGTACTTAGTATAAAAAATTGACCCTTTGGAACCCTCAACAATCCTTGGTTACAGTTGAGGTTACAGTGAAGGATACGTATACTAACTTTTGAAATAGTTAATTTGTTAGGAATTTAAAAAAGAGGTCTAGAAATCTTGAAAATTTCTCTTGAGGACCGATGACTATTGATAAGCACATATTAAGGTAAACCCAAAACTAAAAGCATATTGCATTTCCAATTTCATGGTGCGGATAATTCATAGTAAGAACAAGTGATGAAAATAAAACATCAAATGCAACACATTCATATACACACTAAGTAAGCCCAACAAGTTCAAAATGAATCGATCACTTTGTAAGCGTCCCCTCGCAGTTATAATTCGATAGCCTATATATATCGCTAAGATATCGCTATAAAACATTTGACCTTGGTTAGGTCCCTCGTAACCTAGCAACGCCAGTATTGTACTCAGATCCCCTAGTTGGTCCTAATCTCCAGATAATCATACCTATAGGGTGCCTACATGGCTGTGTTGTGAAGTTAGAAACTAAGATAATGGACAAGTCATATTTTCACTAGGTAATAAAATTTTATAATCCATGAAGACTCCAACCAGACTCGCACTCGCTAAATGCGAAGCTCTCTCTTCACACCCTTTCGGTGTTCAAGAGGAGTTCAGAGGGGTAGCTGTACCGGCAAAGAAGAGATTAAGCGCAGTATCATTTGGTATAATACCGCTGCAGCGCTGGTCCAAGGTACTCCACTGTCAGTACAACGCCTCCTCATGAAGATCTAGCATTCTTGCTCACCGCAGGATCACAATCACACATCAAGATCTTCTTATAACGTTGTTGCACCTTTTTGTTACTCATTCCATGTGTGTAATAGCAGTATTTATATACTCTGAGGTAATAGGTATTATGATCATCCATATCAATAGCAATTGTTTGAGGCCAACAGAGGAATATCAGTAGGTAGCGGTGACCACCAATATTAGTGTTTAATTACCGACATGCTGCTACGTGTTCTTATTTTTCAACGAAGCCTGCCAAGGTGGCTTTTTAGTCTGTGTACCGTTCAGTGGTTTCTAGAACTCAGTATTCACTTCGATTACTTATTTGTTTGTTACCTATTGACACCTCAGATAGCCTGGCGGGTTATCTATGGCATGCCGCGTGTTGGAAACTTCTTTGACTCTAGCATCTGCGCCTTTGTGCAAGGTATGTCGATAAAGTGAAGGTGATTCCAGGAACTGTTTAAGGTAGTGAATTATACCATATCCACAAGTTCCATTACCTTCCTAGGTATTCCCTACGACGTAGATGGCAATGCGTCAGCGGGCTCCCCCGCATGGCAACAGCGTTGCGTCATTCCCCTTCCGACCCCCAGCGCGATACAATCAAACTGATGAATACTTTCAACACTACGACTACATATAGACCTGTCTGTATTAAAACTTGATGTTTCATACTGATTTTTTGTTGTTGTTGTTGTTGACACTTTAAAATGGTGATGGAATTGTGGAAGGGATAAAGTACGATTGAATTGTAAGGTGGGATTTTAGATTTCGTAAATAGCATTGTAGTTGAAATGTATAAGTATGTATAAAAGTATTAGTTTAATTTCCCTTAAGCAAATTTTAATGATAAAAATATGAATAATACGACTCTCGGGCATAGTGGTCCTAATGTAAATTTAAGATTTTTTTAACAATTAAATTGTTGTATATTCTAATGATCTTAATTTTAATAAATAGTGAACGTTCTCAAAATTCAAATGGTTTTTATTTACTTAACCTTCAATCTCAACGCCCCAAAAAAGAAGGAACCAACAAGCACGTCTTCAAAAGATCAGCAGTGACACAGTGAACTGATGCATGGCGACACACTTACCTTCACTGCAACCAACCCTCACATTTTTGTCCTTACAACACACTCTCCCTGTGACACACTTGATGTTTCCCCCCAGTAATTACTTCCCCTTTTCGTCCCCTTCCCCAAACAGTAATACCTAGGTTCAGACCTAGGTATACATCTAGTGCATAGAGGGATTTGCGAGGGGAATACTAAAAGGGTTCCCTGTCGGTGTGATATAAATTCGTATCAGTGCTTATGTATACGTTTGGAATTTCAGGGGAGAACGTGATGCTACATATCTATCTTGTATTTTAAACCAATGCTTTGCATGTAACAAGGACGAGGTGGAAACAACAAAGCTTTGACGGAATTAAAATTTCCTAACATTTTCATGGGTACTGTGAAAAGGTGAAACTGGTGAAAGCGACGAAATCAAAACGCTGTCTGCTTCTTTCTCAAAAGGATACCTCCGTGGTCCTTAATTTTAATGAATACTCCAGTCAACCAAATAAATTGGAAGTCACCTAAAAGAGTGTCCATTAAAAGGAATCTAACATCCAGCCTCAAATTAACTTCGGTGAAAGTTTACCCTCAAATAATTAAGGATTCGCCGCAATTATCGCCGCAAAATCAAACTTCCCTTTGATCGCTCTTTAGAAAAAATACTTGGATCAATATTGACTTTAAAGTTAGCGTCTCAGGGTCGAAATTTAAATGATACAAAATGTTTAGTCAGTTTCGTATGGCGAAAATTTTAATAACCGTGGAGGCGTACCCACAAGTTCTGTACTTTTGGCCTTTTTGTGAAATCACCAAAGGGAGCCACAGTGATAATTATAATTATTTACCAATTGTGAGTAAAGTTTTCCGAGAGTAGGTCCCGGTAATTGCGACTCGCTTAAAGTATCATTTAATGAATAATGTCCCGATTTCAATAGGGAGTTGGTTCAAGCCACCGTTCTTTCGAAAGTGGGTAGAAATATCGAGGAGCGTAGACGAATTTTAATTTTTTCTCTCAAAGAAGACTCGTTGTGAAGTTAAATTATTTCGCATGAGGCAATTCTGTAGGGCTTTACAATTTGCAACTGAATGTATTTGATACTAACGCGATGTTGAAATGAAAGCTTATGAAATTCCATTTAATAAGCTTTGTCTCGTTTGACATCTAATTCCCATTCGTTGCTTCCTATCTATTATTTAATAATTTTATTTAAATTTGTGCTTAAATTATAATACGTTTTTGTATTTGCTGCAAGTATGTAAGAAGAAATATTCAAAGTCAATATGCAACCACTGCGTGACGGCAAATATTAGAAGATTTAAAAAGGTCAACTCTTGTCAATAAACTACTTTGTCACAACAATCTGTCATCTTCAGATCCGATACATGGTTATCATGCATGGCTTTATTTAGCTAAAGCCATGAAATGAAGCTGTCATAGTCCGGAGGGTTCGACAGCTCTATCAATCACAGGTCGAGAGTGCGTGACATGAACTCGGGAGCTTGTCAAATCTTATCTTTCGAGTGGGCCAACGGAGCGAATAATAGCTATTTACCTGCTGCCAACCCATGTTCGCTGGATTATCTCTTCTCTCATTCGATTTTGATTCTTTTTTAAGATATGAAAGGAGATTAGCGAGGGGCGGTCGTTTGTACCAATTTGTGTGCGAGTTATCAGAGGAAAATGTATTTCAGTTTTTATAGTAATTATGTGTGTTTTTTATCGTTTGATTATATGTGAGCAAGATTCTGTCATCATCAATATTTCATACGTCCTAAAGCAGGTAATACAGTCAAAGTATATCTAGAAGATAAATCATATCTAGAGTAAGGTACACTTTTAAAGGACACGGCTCAATTAAGTAACGCATACAACGTAGTATCCTTCAAAGTAGATTAAATTAAATTATATAATAATAAACCCTCCGTATCACAAAAAGCATCGATGACCAACCAGATAAATAATTACCCAAGTACGCAAATTGTGAACCGTAAACGTTGAATATTCTAGCAACATATCGCATTCATCAGCGCACCCATTATCCCGCCACGTACCCTGTTCAGATTAACACTAATTCTCTCCCCGAATAAAATACAACGCTGTAAAGTTATCAACAAGACTGGGACCTCACAAATAAGCGGAACTCTAATGGGTCGCAAGGGATCTCTCCTTTAATGGTCACTCGTAAATTGAACGAAAATAATTAAAATCGCGCGACCGTACTGTTGCAGACCAAAACATCGCCATTAAGAGTGAGTGGATTCGGATAGAATAAAGGGTTTCACATCCGATAAATAAACTAGAATCCCGTTTAAGTAGTGTAAAAGGTTTGTATGGAGGACACTTATCGTAGATTTCAGTGTTCTGTTCTTGAAAGATTTCGTGTAAGGTAAGCAATAACTTAGTAAGTACTTTTTATTGAACTAGCATTTCGACCGCAGTTTCACTCGTATTTCACCCACTTCTTTGCGAGTTGAATTTTGAGAACTGTTGAAATGACCGTAAAATGCCTACGTTATATAAAGATTTTATGAGAGAGTACAATTGTTTCTAGATACTGGTGCTGATTATGATTATAACTAAAATAAAATTTAGTCTCACTATATCTCTTTTTAACAAAGAACATAAGAAAAGGACGTAAGAAATTTAGTACTGTCAAATTCCAATGCCTGTTTTCAACGTAAATTTTGTCGACATCTATCGCTGTAACGTCTAATTACCCGAAAATTTACTTCAACGACAAAGTCTACTTTGACAACTTTAAATATGTTCTATCCTTTTCATTAATGATTGTAAGAAAGAGATGTGATGTGACTAAAATTTGTTTAGTGTGATTTACAACAGAATCGTCACCATTGTAGCTTGATTTATCGTGCATTTTTAATCAGTCAATTTCCATCTCTTTTTATATGTATATTGAACACTAGAGAATTAATCCTTTGATTTTTTGGTGATCTGCGCGGGCGAGGAAAACAATAGAAATCAATTGTTATTTTTTAACAGCAAGTCAAGGGATTAAATATCGAAAGGAAACTTACATCTTCTGAAAATAATAGCATAATAACACCTATACAAAACTATATCCAAATTAAATGTTACAACACGTAAATAACCCTAAAAGAGTGAGTCGTTACATTTATTTGGGACCGGTTAATAAATACTGGCGAGAGTGGGCCCAACCGCGGCCCCGGATCGTAAAATATCGTCAATCACTGTAGTACTCAGCGGGATTAAATTTGAATGTGGTTATAAAAGAAAGATGACTTGTTTTGTACGGGTACATGTTGGATCTAAATGAATATTGAATATTGCTGATACACACGTATCCATTTGCTTTGATGGATATGTTTTTAACATCAACCTTTTAAGGTTATTGATTGAATGCAGACCCGTTGTTTAATGCTTTTCTTCTTCTTATTTTTAATTTTGGCAACCAAGCCCAAATTAGGGCTCATTTCTGCCAGTGTCGAGTTATATTATAGTTTCCAGTCACAATAAATCACTTCACATTATAGTTCTCAGTCAGTCACCGTCCATAAAAGTCATGTTTTACTACAATGGTGGTCATTGTACTAAAACTCTTCACGGACATTTTGAGACAACTTGAAAAGTCACGATACACATAATTCATTTCATTTCACTTCACTGATGCACATGGATGATCTTTATTAGGTAAAATACCACCAAAAATACACAATAAAACTCAAAATACACAAATTTATGAAAATAAAAATGTAAATGCTACGTCACTCTGCAAGTTACCGCCAAAAAGTCCTTTAATGCTTTTATTTTTATATTATGAAATAATCTACTTTACATTTTATATCAACTATTTTGCTAAGTTAAAATGTTCTTAAAATATTATCTCATTCGGCTAACCTAAATGTGTATTCAGCTTCACTATCTATTTACACATTTGACTTCATCGAATCGTTTTGCTTTTATCAATTCACGCTAGAATTAATCTCAAAGAAACTAAAAGTAAAATAAAATAATAATAATAATAAAGTAAAATCATTTCGGGATTAACCATAACAGTTTTTAGGTGCGTTAGTTTTTAGTTAGGCTTTAATTTTAGGCCACAACTCCATTGCTACGAATTTGTGATGCTACGGACGTTAGCTACGCATACGTGCTACGTCAGTCTACACGTGACGTCATAATGCTACGAATTCATAGATTGTGTGCTTGTATGTGGTTTATTTTAGAAATTACGATTTTTCTCTGTAATCATTTGAGAAATTCAAACTTCCTTTTATATCGGAGTAGATAAGTTATTTTTTACTTTGATGGCTTGCGTTTGAATATAGTATCACACCTTAATAAGCAATGATAAGGTCGAGGTTGCTATTTACCTGATGAACGATTTATGTATACGAATATATGGCTAGATAAGATAAGATAGAATCTTATTTATGGCACAAAAAACACTATTTTATATTTGATACGTAATTTTTATGTGAAAAGATAATAATATCTGAGAATAATTATATTGATAGCGTAGCGTGGCAATGTGTTGCAGTGGACTAGCAGCTTTTCTCATTTTTAGAGCAACGCCATAATTCAATAGAGGGTATAAATTTTGCGTACGGTACTTTTAGACTGGTCGTGCACTAGAGAGGGGAAATTAATTTGTTTTTCTTACAATGGGACGTCTAGACAAACGCATATAATTCAAGTTTCACTTAGTCCTCCGTAGACACTAATGGCCAAAAGGCGAGGCGTATATTAAGACAACAACACTTGTATATCATTTTAGAGGTGAGATTATAACGGCTAAGGTTTTAGAAAGTGTTTGGTTTTGTGACTCTATTTTCTCATATATGTTTATAACATTGACGGTCACTATCATACCTTAATTTAGGAACCTGGAACATTTCAAAAATGATAAAAAATTGCAGTGTAACAGGCAAATATCAAAGGTCAAAGGCTTTTTGGGTTCTAGAAAAACCTCTTACGAAGATCCAAAGCTATTGAAAGTACCAACAGTTTCGAAGTCAGTTTTTAGGAGAGGTAGATAGAGCGTTTATTCGATACCTTACAGAATTGTGTTCCTGCGTGTGAGTATGGTCAACAGAGCTCACTGGGGAGGGGCTCAAAGCGTGAGTGATGCCTCGTGTGTTGCAAGCGTTCTACGTGGCTACGGTAACCGCTTACCATCAGGTGGGCCGTATGCTTGCTTACCGACTTAGACGTATACAACATACGTCAAGTAAGAAGAACTGTCAAGAAACTCACCAAACAAAATACAAGTATAGGTAATTAGTACAGAAGATAATTATTAAAATGAAACAAAAAAGATTAACATTGTTAAACCCCCTCATTCTTTTTGATTCTTCATATTTATTAACTTTTCAGTTACTAAACATTGTGTTTGCCATTCAAATGTTACTTTATTTTCACTCTTCAGTGTCCTTAGTATCGCATTGCGACGATATCTGACGGTTTAACTGTTCGGTTCGTTGGTTTTACTGCTAAAGTTTGTGGGACCCCTGATAAAATGGCGACAAAAAGTCGTTTTATAGTCTAGTTATTCAGCCATTGTCCGTTAGATATAATTTTATATCGGCTTGCCAAAGTCATCATTTTCAAAACGGTGTTTGAAATAATAGTATATTAAAGTTAACGAGAAGGTAACACCCTGTTAGGTCAAAAATAAAGTATGAAAAGTTTCACATATAACTGTCTTATAAATATTAAAATAAATAAATAAATATCCTGGGACATTCCTCTCACACGGCTAACTGATCCCCAACTACGCAGAACTTGTGTCTATGGAAACCAGATAACTGATATAATGACATATACATTTTTTTTTGTAAATACATACTTAATATACACAATTACGTCTTAGGGTCGGCAACGCGCGCGTGATACCCCTGGTGTTGCGGGCGTCCATAGGCTACGGTAACCGTTTACCATCAGGCGGGCGGTATGCTTGTTTTAGGTGGCAAACAAGCAAACGGCATAGTGGTATAAAAAAAAAAAAAAAAAACACCCAGAGTCAGGACATACAGATACAAATTCATGTCCCGTGTGGGAATCGAACCCACCACCTGCGGCGCGATAGGTGGAATCTTATCCAACCGCGCCAACTCAGGCCGGTCAGAGTAAATATGAGTAATAATTTGCCTTTAATTGCATTATGACAAACGTTTATAAAAATTTATAATTTATATTTGACTATCCGTATTATTAAAACCATTTGAGGGCAGTAAAAAGTATGTTGCGGTGTCAATACCCATTAATATTCGTCGTTAAGACCTAAAACTTAATGGCACTTTTACGTCTTATTAAAGGGTTATAAAATTTTATGTGAAGCTAAAACTTGCGTCGACTTATTTAATTAAAAACGTTTTCTGAATAATCAAGATCCTTTAATATGTTTCGTACGCGACAACATTACTAACGTTACATAGAAATAACGATGACTACAAGGTTTATTTATATTAATTTAGCAAAAAAATTTGCTTGAAGTTAATTTGATGTTAAGGAAATTTCATTCTTTACAATTTCTAATGTTTTTTGCCTAAATAATTTTTTTTTGGTCCCTGTGTTTATCTAGACAAATAAGCTACTCTAAATATAAATAGCCCCTATTTATTTATTCATCTGCGACTGTAATTTAAATAACAAACAATAAGATATAATTCACGTTAATAAATTAGTCTTTAAGAAGATTTTTAAATATAAAATAAATTATGTTGGGCGGATCTCTGGTTTGATTTATATTTAAAAAGCTTTAAGATAATATATTCTGAAACTTAGTCACAACTTTTGACTAAAGTAAGTTTAACAAAAACTACTTACTGAGAATAAAATATGCCTTTTTAAAAAGAAACCCATATATAACAATTATTTTTTATTACTCAGCAGAAAATATTAAATTGTTATTACTCTTCTGCTCAATGGTACCTACGAATTAATACAATAACTCGATAAAACTTTGTTTTTACTCAAACATAACGAACATCTAACAAAAACATGCAATAATATCTTTCACCAGTAATTTACAAAGAATACAATAGTAACAGCATCCATTTTGTAACGATTAATATAAACACATAATAGAATAAAAAAAACCCGGCCAAGTGCGCAACGGACTCGCACACGAAGGGATCCGTAAAGACGTTTCTTATATCGAGCCCTTTAATATTCAATTTATTTTTATTGTTTGTTGTTATAGCGGCAATACAAATACATCATTACGCGAAAAATTCAACTGTTACGGTTCATGAGATACAGCCCATGGACAGACAAACGGATGGTCTGTCGGACGGACAGCGGAGGCTCAGTAATAGGGTCACGTTAGCAATCTTGAAGCGCTCGTGGTGTAGCATGATTAGCTGTTCTTAATCTATCGGCAAAGTTAAGCTACGTCTGTCTTGGTCGGTACCTGGATGGGTGACCGCCTAGTGGTATTTCAAATCGAGCGTTTCCGTGCTTCGGAAGGCACGTAAAGCCGTTGGTCCCGGTTATCACTTAATTGTGATAGTCGGTAAGCTGGTTGGATGCCTCCTAGGCGGCATGAAAAACTCCAACAGTAGGTTGGCCACTAGCCTACCTCCTCCGATCCGCAGTGGGCACGCGTGGTGGAGTATCTGCCCATTCCCTTTCACCCGGATTTGTGAAAGGAGGCCTGTGCTCAGCAGTGGGACATTATAGGCTGATGATGATGATGATGTTAGCAATCTTTGGGTACGCAAAAAAACCATTAATCCTTTGACTGTTTGACGACCCGCGCGGGCGAGGAACCAATAGAAATCAATTGTCATTTTTTAACCGCAAATCAAGGGATAATTAAAGTAACTAAAGAATCACTAATCCTTCAGATATTTTGACGTCAGTTAGAGAACAAAGAGTTGGTTGTTGAAAATGTTGTTACGGCTCCAAGTGAGATGTAAAGGGCTGTTCATTAACACTAAACATTGGCTGGCGACTTGAGCACGTACAAAATACATTTGAGAGCAGCTGCAGACATCGAAATACCAGCAACTGTGAGTTTTTTTTTCATAATATGAAACATTTGTTATGCTGTTTTATTTTATTTATATACATTTAATTTCATATTTTATGAGTCAGACATAGGAAAATTGAGATCGCCGAGAACCAAAACTTTTTTTATGGCCTGTATTTGCGACAATCTCAACATGGTCAGTGATGATGTGGAATAAGGTAGTAAGCTTACAAAGCTTCAAAGGCACCAGTATACTGAGAGCTGCTGTTGAGAGTCAGTTCTTGTACCCTTTTGCATAGAGAAGAGAATATTATATAGTAATATCGTCAAAATTATTTATTAGTTTATGAACTTTATAAAAATAATTGCAGGTTCTTGAAAGAAGAAACCTCTCAAATAAAAGCACCTGCGAAATTAAAGGGAAAGATACGGGTAAAATACTCAGAATTACGACTTAACCATAGAACAACCGGATGCCATCTCACAAAGTATCGTTTGATGATCGTAAAAACATCCCTTAACGATCGTCCGTTCCCTAGCCCTTAGCTCCGCCTACCCTGTACTACAGCTTTTATGCTGTACTCCGACCGTCTTAACCCCAATAATAAAATGCCGGTTGTAAATAGATAATAAGGGTGAAATACGTAGCAGACGCCATTAAAGGCGCCATCATAGCATTTTAACTATAGCTATCTAAGCGCACTAATCGTCTTTGTATTATATTTTAATAACGTTTTTATTACTCTGAATTGGTCTGGGATTTTGCTCTATGTTTTATATTTCTTCTAGCTGTCCTCGACGGTTTCACCCGGATTCCTGAGAGATCATAATATCAAATCAAAATCAAAAATTATTTATTCAATTTAGGCCCTGATAAGGCTCTTATGAACGTTAACAAATGACTCTACACCGGTTCCAAATACAACTTGAACTGAGACTCCGGCAAGAAACTCAGCAAGTCTTTTTTTTTTAATGTGTACTTATAAGTATTACAATTAACAAAATATATATAACAATAGACTGCGAATGAATTGTTCGCCAATTCATTCAAATGCATTCTTGTCATCTACAAAATCAGAAACTTTATAGTACCCTTTCTTGCATAACTTCTGTTTTACTATATTTTTGAATCTATGTATAGGTAGCTCTTGGATTTATTTGGGTACTTTATTATAGAAACGTATACATTGCCCCTTGAAAGAGTTAAGGACTTTGCTGAGCCGAGTTAAAGGTACAGCAAGTTTGTGCTTATTTCTAGTGTTCAAACTATGAGTGTCGCTATCTTAGGTAAGTTATTTATTTTTTTCCTCAATAACTTTTTGGGATAAAAAGTATCCTTAATTTTATTCCCGAGTATAATCTATCTATAAGACAAATTTCATCGAAATTCGTTTAGTAGTTTTTGCGTGAAAAAATAACAAACATCTTCACATCCAGAAAAACTTAGTAAGACATCTTGTAGTATTTGAAATATGTTATTTGCATATTTTTATGTTTCACATTGTTTATAGTCCTTACAGGGAGTGGACAATTTTAATAAGTAACATATTTAAATACTGCTTTTAGTTATGATATGGAACAAGACAATTCGCATGGTCGCTCACTTCCCTCCAATATGGCGAGGAGGGCGATGGCTGCCACACGCGTCATACTTGTGAACAGGTGCTGCTTGTGGGGGCTGGTCTGCTTAAGTTTGCTATTTATTTACTTATTAAATATTTTTTCAGTCTACTTTGTAATTTTGCCGCCGCGCCGGGGCACGCAATTGTTTTCAGTGCGATTAGAATGTAAATATTATGTAATTAATCTAAGCCTGTTTTGAAAAGAGTAATTGCTGAGTTTATTGCCGGCTCTTCTCAGCAAATGCAACCTTCCGAACCGGTATTAGAGTATTAGAGTCAGACTTTTCATAAGTGCCTGCGAAGGTCTATTTGAATAAATGATTTTGAATTTTGAATTTTGAATTAAAATAATGGACGATCTTCTATACTGCTGTATAGGCATTACCTCAGAGTAGATAAATACTACGTACAAGCATTACTCATTGGCTTGCGGTAAAAAATATAACAATGACATCAATTGTTGTAATAGGACGCACGTCTCTCGCGAGAACCGACGGGTTAAAAAAAGTCCATCCTAGGGGTACTATCTCTAAGTTGACACAGCAAAATTAAATATCATAAAACAAATAACCATTCAACATCAGTTTTCGTGGTACAAAAACCTGCAGATTCTGCTGAGAAGGCAGATTAAATTAAAACACCTCTATGCTATATTTGATTTAGGATGGTGTGTGTGACACATGGTATTTTATAAGATATCGCAGTCACTGGTCAATAACTATTTCTTTATTATACAGGGTTATCTTAATGAAATGAGGGAAAATGAACTATTTTGTGTGGTAAATCACAGTAATCGAGTGAAATTTAACAAGATATGGGTTAAAAACCTTGCATTGCTTCGCCCCATCCTACGCCGAATAGAATATAGTGTGAGTATACTTATGCCTAATCAAAATATTCATCTGGGGAAACACAAATAACCAGAAGAAATAAAATACAATCCTATCAAGAGTATAGTGTAGTTAATATACCTAGCTATAGGTCTTAGCAGAGAAATGCAATTAATGTGGCGATCACAATAGACCTATTCTGGTCGCAGTGATAAAAGCTCTGAATATAACTCAAAATAGCCATCTAACTCTACATAATAATATAGCCTGCTTTGTACTTGCAACCAAACACATTAATGTTAATGGCACAATACAATAGCATTTACCCGTAATCATTCACCTTGGAAAGCGGTTTACTGAGGCCATCAACCTGACTTAACCTGAAATGACTTGGATAAACATCACGCAAGACCTAATCAAGTTAAGCACACCCGTTAACAATGTAAACGTATGACGACAATATCTAATAATGTGGATAAAATAGTGTCTGTGTGATTACAATGCGAGACTCGTATAGGTAATCGAGTTAGCGTTGTCCGCTCGGCGGCGATCATTACTGCAACGCGTACAGCCGGCACGTAGGTGAACACGAATGTAAAAATACAGCAAAAAGTGACAATGTTGAAAGCAGCGCTGCTCAAAAAGTTGCGCTTTGATACAATTAAGCTAGATTAAGTGTCGTCGATGTAGATGTGGAAGTGATACTGAAATTAACGTGTGTAACGGTGCGTCATGCTCGAACGAGCACACTGCGAGCACGATTCGCGCAGAGTGGACGGGCTGGCGAGCCTCGAACGAGCGCGATTGTCAGTTTTTTCACGAACAAAGGGATTCGCATAGTGCTCGTTGTAGGCTCGTTCGTGGCTCGGCTCGTGCTCGATTCGCGTAGCAGGATATAGGACAGAGTTTTGATACGTATTTTTTATGTTTTTCAATGCAAGTAATTATAAAAAAAATGTAGATATTTTAAATCGAATTGTTGTCACCTATCATGTCCAACGGTATCCAGTCCTATTTCTCTGGTCAATGTACGACATATTAATTATTTTCAGCCATTTCCAGCACACATTTTATATTTTCAGCTCCTCTACTATGACGCGTCAGCAGTTTTCACGAATGCGAGATAATTCCGATCGCCGCAAGAATAGTTCGCCCGTGTAAGGTTGTTATGCAATGATCAGAATTCCTTCAGTTAATTTTACCAATTGCAGATATTCCGATAAATTCTTATAGGAAAAATATTAAATTGTATTTCGATTTATTTTACTAAATCTCACATAACATGAAGACCTTTTTATAAGTCTTGTGTATTAATTAAATAAAGAAAAAGCGAGTACAGTGAGTAAAATGTTCACTTCACGTACCTTATGGTGCACGATGGAGCACTAGCCGAGCCACGAACGAACAGAAATCGTTCGTTGTTCGCGATGTCAAGTGTGGACGTTATAACGAGCCTACAACGAGCGCGATGCGAATCCCTGTGTTCGTGAAAAAACTGTCAATTGGGCGGAGCGCAGTCAAGCGCGAGACGTAAGTCCGTCCACGCTACGCGAACAACGAACGATTTCTGTTCGTTCGTGGCTCGGCTCGTGCTCGCTTCGCGTAGCATGGACGCACCATAAGATACGCATATAAACAATAGCCATAGAAGCAGATAATTTACTTTCCAAAAGGAAAACATAACATATCAAATTGTTCGCTTATTGGACCCTAATGATAAATTAAGCGAACTGCCAAAATGCATTCTTATTATAATAGCATTTCCTAGTTCTGTCGGAAACAAATAAATCTCACCATAACAGTGTGATGTCACTAGAATAAATGTAACGTCAATCCGCGACTATTTGTCGTCGTCTTTACTTGTCGTTAAAATTACAGGGGACACACGGTCATTAAGTTCAGTAAACTTCGAACGCACAAGATATTTTAATGTAATTAGGTATAATAATATGATATTCCAAAAGTATGTTACCTACGTTATTTTGGTCTATAAATTATAAGAATGAAGTTTACAATTTTAATTTTGACATGATCTTAAACGTACTGGTTTGACTACAGATGTTGAGCTCCTATTGTCCAAATGGCTCTCAAGTGGATACCGGAACACGGTAGTTTGGCTATAGATCCTACTAATATTATAAACTTGTTTCCACCCTGTGGCTATTCCCGTATAGCCAAGGTCTCTAACATAATTGCCCACTACCCTGAGAACATCAACACTACTTGAGGGTCATATTAAGAGATGTAGAGCATAGTGCTGAAAGAGCAGCTCGACTGGGGAAGTACCTCCTCACAGAATACCGCAGCCAAATAACTTTGTGTTGTGTTCCTGCGCGTGAGTAAGGTCGCCAGAGCTCATACAGAAGGGGGAAGAGTCGGTAACGCGTGAGTGATGCCCCGTGTGTTGGAAGTGACCACTAGTCTAGGGCTACGGTAACCGCTTAAGAGCCATACGCAGGCTGACAGCGTTGTTGATCAGCTTGACTGTTGAGTATTAAAAATTAGAAATCGCTTTGATAATTGCGCCCGTGTTTGCACCTTGACTTAAGATTGTGCCTATCGCAGTAAAAAAAAAATTGCTCTAGCTGGTGTATAAGTTGGCATACCGATTCGCCAGTGTGTCCATCACTATAAGCCGTCATCCAAAGTGTAAGATGGGGGGAAAGACAAAAACTTAATGACAAGTGGACAATGACGGCGATTCGAAACGCTTGTCGGCGCCGTAAGATTGTCAGGAAGTGTTGTGGAGGGTAGAAATAAGTTTCCATAAGCCTTAATAGAAAATGTTTTGTTATTTTTATCATTCTTTGTTATTGCTACAGATTATAGTCATACAGATTTATAATTCGTTTTATTGTCAGACATTCTTATTATATTTTATACTAGCTGTTCGTGCCCGGCGTCACCTTGGTGAAATTTATTTAATATAATATTTTTTATAATATTTTTTAAATTGGGCCATTAGTTATTGTGTTTATTCATCACAAACATTAATAAAAAAATACAAAATCTTCTGTCTTTATTATTAGTGTAGATGTAAATAGTGAAGATGTAGATGTAGATATGAAACAACATTCCGAACCTAATGGTGCGTCCATGCTTGGCGAACCGAGCAGGAGCCGAGCCACGAACGAGCTCACTACGAGCACGATTCGCGTAGCGTGGACCGGCTTGCGAACCTCGAATGAGCGCTCCGCGCGATTGTCAGTTTGTTCACTCAGTTTGTGCGCTCGTTGTAGGCTCGTTGAAGGCTCGTTGAAGACTCGTTAAGTTCGTCCACGCTTGAAATCGCGAGCAACGAACGAATCCTGTTCGTTCGAGGCTCGGCTCGTGCTCGCTTCGCGTACCATGGACGCAACATTCGAAGGTAAAGTCACTATACTATAAAAAGTACTCAACTATACTATTTAAAAAAAAAAGAAACAAAAAATCAGTAGAAACCGGGCTCGTACATTTAAAGAATTCCTTAAGGACCTGACTTAACATCGACGATAGCTTACGCCGATTATATTGGACAGTATTTGCTTGGCATCCCAAGAAGCGGCCCTCAAGAAAATCAAATCAGACAATCAAGTGGAAAAATCCATGTCCGTTGGACAAACAATCAACTCGAGTTACGCGGCAGGGAATGATGTGGGCAAATCACCTCTCTCGAGAAATAGATAAACGCAGAAGGTTCGTTCCCTTCGAACCTTAAAAACATTGAACGCACGTATAGATGCCTGTGTACGTACACGGCATACCTACAAGCAAACTCAGGTTGAAATAGGCGACTCTATTCAGAGCGGTACATAAATGCTCGGAGTCGTCATAATGATCATGAATTTGAGCGATCCTAGGGAGTGCACCTTCTGTAACTTTATATTTTATGTCTCTCTTCACTTATTTGATCTCTCTCCAACTGAGTGGAGTACTCTCCAGAGACGATTCTATTTGTTTTAAAGCTTTATTACTAAGTAATGTGTACATAGGTCAGCCCTCTAAAAATTTCCAGTGCCGCTGCCGCAGTTTTGTTGACCAATATCTTTAATGTAGGGCCGACCCCTAATGCGTATGTCAGGTTGTTTTAATTTGATTGTTAGATGGTTTTAAATTTAAATAATATTTGAAAAGGATCAAATGAGGAAATTTTCAGAAGTAGAGGAGAAAATTAGTATGAATTGGCGATAGAGACAAAAATAATAATGAATTAAAGAAAATAATAACAGGAAATAAAATTTGTTAAACACGAAATATACTATGGCAAGTATCAATAAAATTACACAATTCAATATTTTATTTATTACCCTGTTCACATCATACATTAAACAGAGTCGTAAAGCACGGCCATTGTGTCCAAGTAATTTATTCACCGAATCGAATACAAAAAAACTTGTTCGTCTCAATCGAGGGAGGGTCTAACCCCGGGAAAAAGGTGTCAATTTTTGAAAGATTGCACCACGTCATGAATATTATATGAACGAATCGAGTTAAGGGCATTTTGTGATAATGTTCGGCACCCGTTTTGGATGCTGTCAGCCTATGTCATTTCACATGGATTTGCCCTTTGCTAAATGTAACACGTACCGTGTCAACGCGGGACAGGGTATCTATCGTGTGGAAAATTTGCCATCTTCGAGCCGATTGTGTTTACGTAATCATGTTGACGGTATTTTTTAAATTGGGCCAATAAAGTTTTCGGTTTTCATTGTTTATGAATCACATTTTCCTAAAGGTACGTCATTTTAATACACGACGACAGTTGGACGAAATTTTGTGATTAGTGGAGGATTCTTGTATGTAATCATTTAGCATTCAAACCTTTATAGAACTATACATTGGTTCCTTGATGGAATTTCCATTATTTATTGATAAGGACACAACGTATAATTTAAAAGGCTTCATTCACACATAGTTTACAATGCGAATCACAAAACCAAGTCAGTACAGGCACTTTTATAATTAGGTGATACATAAAAAAAACCAGGTGCACATTTAAAACAGAATAGGGCTTAAACCTTTCTAAAAGCTCAATGATGTTAGGTCTATAACAAATAACAATATATTTGTATTTAAGAACCGTAATACTCGTATAACAAATATAGAATCTAGTGGCGATAATGCCAACACTTACAATTTATTTATCGGTGGTTTGTAAACTAAAACCTTATAACAAGTGTAATAAATAATAGATTTTGCACGAGCTAACAGTTCGATAGAGCGATACTTTTAGTGACGGAAATCGTAAAATAAGTTTTTCTACGTTGTCGCGCCGCGCCGCCGCCGCTGCCGCGCCACCCCGTCGCGCGCGCGGTAGTTTGCGTCGACAAATCTTACCAGCAAATAAGTGTTTACATTATATAATATTATTATTAATTCAATGTATCTATTACTACTATTTGACGGGCCAGTCAAGATTCCACTTATCGCGCCGCTGGTCGTGGGTTCGATTCCCACACAGGACATGCATTTGTGTGCATGAACATGTCTGTATGTCCTGAGTCTGGGTGTGATTATGTATATTAAGTATGTATTTACAAACAAAAAGTAGTATATGTATTATATCAGTTATCTGGTTTCCATAGTACAAGCTCTGCTTAGTTTGGGATCAGAATAGATGACCGTGTGTGAGCAATGTCCCAGAATATTTATTTATTTATTTTATTTTTATTTTGAGTTTTCAGTGTTGGTCCTATATTAAAAGTTGTTCAGCATGACCAACCCAACATAGTTTTCGAAAATATGTCATCTCGAAATCTCCACCTGTCTATACTAATATTATAAAGAGGAAAGATTTGATTGTTTGTTTGTTTGCATTGAATAGACTCCGAAAGTACTGAACCGATTTGAAAAATTCTTTCACTGTTGGGAAGCTACACTATCCCCGGGTGACATAGGCTACTTATATTATATTTTCAAAAAAGTAGGGATCCTTACTAATACTCCAATAATCTAACCCAAGGTGTAAAAAACGGCAACGGGTTGGGTGGGGTAGGGTATGGTAGGGTAGGGCACCACGTGAACGAAGTCGCGCCGGGCATCTAGTTATAAATAATAAAATAAATATTTCAGGATTGTTAGTAAATCTCCCACCCTTTAAATTAGGGTATTCAAAAACTCTACACCTTAGTCAAAACTAGATAGAACTTTCCAAATTACTTTAAAGTGAATTAACGCCTCTCAGAAAGTGATTTTATTTCTTATCGCGCATTAATCTATCACATTTCCAAGCTATCACGTGCAGTTTGACATTTTTAAGGCGAAAGTCAATTTCAAGTTGATTTTACACGACGCTCAGAAATTGTGAACAAATAATTTTCACGTCAAACACAACGTTGGCGGTAACAATGATGGCTGAGTGAAATGTCAAATTTGATGGTGCACCTTAGGAGACGGGACACGCTATCGTTGTAAAAAGATGTTGGAAAAAGCAATGCCATGAAATTGTATTGAACGGATACGATTTTGTTGCAAAAATACGGGGGTATTTTCGTTTGAAACTACGATTTTTAGGCTATAAGTGTATTTAAGTGCATGTGCGTCCATGCTTGGCGAACCGTGCACGAGGCGAGCCTAGAACGAGCACACTGCGAGCACGATTCGCGTAGCGTGGACGGGCTTGCGAACCTCGAAAGAGCGCGATTGTCAGATTTTCACGAACAAAGGGATTCGCATCGTGCTCGTTGTAGGCTCGTTGTAGGTTCATTAGTGGCTCGGCTAGTTCTCGATTCGCGTAGCATGGACGCACCATATTGTTACTATATGTTTGTTTATATTTTATGTATAGTTAATTCGTTATCCTTTCTATCCAAGGTGGAATACATCTTGATTTATACATAAATTCTTTATTTACAAGGGTAGGTTGTAGAGTTAAAATTAGAAAATAAAATAGACACGTTATATTTTGTCAGTCTCTGTGTTCATCAACATGTTAAGCTGAATAAATGGCGAACCTATCTAAAGTATGGGCCGACTAAGGTATGAAACTGTCAAAACCCACAAAAAATACATCCAGTGGTCTCGAATGTAAATAAGTAGTAATGCGAATAGCAATTATCATTCATAACGTACATTTACAGTGATGATAACTAAAACAAACATTGTCTGTCTTTAAGCAAAACAGGGTAAGTAGCGGCGACCACTAATATGCCAATTTAGAATTTCTTTGAAGTTGCATGCTAGCATTATTTTAGTGAGCAGATAGAAAAATCTTTTATATGATAATTGGACTGTATTACAAAAAACTTAAACCGACTTCAAAGTACACTAAGACGTAATCAAATCCTGATCTGATGACAATGGGACCAAACGGGAAATGTACCCTTTCAGACAAAAAAAGAACTTTCCAAATCGGTTAATAAATGACGGAGTTACGAGGTAACAAACATAAAAAAAAAAAACAAAAAAAAACCTACAACCGAATTGAGAACCTCCTCCTTTTTTTAAAGTCGGTTAAAAACTAACTTGTAATTATAAATTTTCCACGTTCTATATTTAAATAATTTATTTCTGAAGATTCAATTCAATATGTATAACACATTAACAAACCCATAATGAATTCCCTTTCATGTCGTTAAACCAACATTATGTAATGGGAAATCATATTACATTCTGCGGTCCCACTTGAAATTCATTAAAACCTGGTCTTATTCAAATGTAATAATTTATTTAAGCAACAAAAATCCTTAAAGTAATATCCATTGAAGCGTATTTAACGTTGAAACGTTTTTTAATAGTGATGTGAAAACTTTCTAACTCACTTTATTATCGTAGTTACACAAATAATATTAATGAATATCTTTATACCTACTAATTATTCCCGAATAGGTTAATAGTATCAGTAATATAACAATTGTCATAGAAAGCGATTATAAATTTAAAAAATATATTAACAGAAAATAGAGGTAGAGCGTAGCATTTATTCGCTCAAAGAGCAGCTCGACTGGGGAAGTACCGCCACCTTACAGAATACCACAGCCAAATAACTTTATGTTGTGTAAAGTTGTGTTCCTGCGCGTGAGTAAGGTCGCCAGAGCTCATAGGGGAGGGGAAAAAGTTCGGTAACGCGTGAGCGATGCTTCTTGTGTTGCCAGCGTCCATATGGCTACGGTAACCGCTTACCATCAGGTGGGCCGTATGCATGTTTGCCGACTAAGTTGTATAAAAAAAAAAAAAGAAAAACGCACTATGTATGTTTTTTCCAAGTGAGATTTTTATTGTAGTATTTCATTACTTTATAGCAAAAAATGCAAATAATCGACGTATATAGGTACATCACTAGCTGGCCGAAACTCGAGCCACGTATTATAGTATAAATAATTCAGCATATCTTCCTCCGCATTATGTCATTTACGGTGTTACCTTTTAGACGAGTATTTACACAAAAGAAGAGCGAATCAAAAATGATAATTACATGCAAATCTCGGGATCGTTTGAGAGCCACTCTCAATGAGACGGCTGGCTCTATTTGAAGTTGAGATAGGAAGCATTCTTCCTTTTTGCAGAATTAATCACATAAAACAGGTATCCCTAAAGACAGGCATGGCGTTTCACCATTTTGTTTTTGCACCCCGAGTGTTATGCATTTGTTATGGTTTGGATGTTTTATCTGGAATATCTTGAATGTTTAAAAGACAAGAAAATAATCATTGCGTTAATTAGTGTTGATTTTATTTTGCTAGATCCGTTTCTGATTCGTTTTTTTTTTACTTAAATCCAGATATGGCCGCAAGTTTCAAACTCAGAGGTAGGAATTGCTGGTGATCCCGCACCTTAATGATTATAATTATGTAGGTGGGTTCAGTTCACCTGCTATTTATTTTTCAGCATCAGAATATAGATCTATATGTCAGAACGTTGTCTAAAGTTAAAGATACACAGTCTAAAAACACAACTATAAAGTAAGTTGACACGATCATGTATTCGGCAGGCGAACGCTCTTCGTTAGGGCCGGCCGGGCCCAACCCATACCTGCACTGCATATGTTACGTTGCTATGCATTCCCAAAGTTTTTCACAAACTAAATTCCAATTCGCTTTGTTTATTTCTTACAGGTTGACGTACGAGCCCGATAAATCGAATTTCCTTTGATTCAACGTCGAGAGACAACTCGAAAAGAAAACAAATAAATTTTACGTGAATCAAATAATGTAGAAGATTATACGATACTAGCTGCGGGTGGATACAAAGTATTTGCACGAAGGTTTTGTTGGGAAGACGATAAGTAGGTACGGCGGTCCAGTTGGCGCAGTTGATTAAGACGTGGAGTCCATGAACGCATGAACATGTCTGTATGTCCTGAATCTGGTTGTAATTAATATTAAATATGTATTTACAAACAAAAAGTAGTATATGTATTATATCAGTTATCTGGTTTCCATAATACAAGCTTTGCTTAGTTTTGGATCAGATGACCGTGTGTGAGGAATATCCCAGGATATTTATTTTAGTATTTCCAATCACATCTCCCCGGTTGAGAGCTTGCTCGCCGATTTGTTCGTGTAAGATTGATAAGGCCAAATTTTGGGCCCTCACATAAATGGTCCATTTTGAAAAAAAAGTTCCGCTTCATTCAGCAACTCGCAATGCGCCCGGAAAGACGTAAGCTAAAAATGCCGCGTGTTTTCGAGTAAAAAGAGATCAGAAACATCAAATGTATCTTGTACATTTGATGTTAACGTTACTTTCCACCTGTAAGTATTATTTTGTCTAAATATTGGTTTATACACAAAGTTTTCAACATATGCACACATAAGGAAGATAACCAAGACTAATCAAACTCTAATTTTAGAATATAAAAATACTGCCAAGGATTTACTTATCTCATATGATTAACATGAAAATATATACTTTTTTTAGTTATTGTCCGCTTTCTCACCATGGTTAGTGATGTTGTGGCCGAAGATGAAGCATACAAAAACTCCAAGGAACTGGATGTCAAGTGCAGCTGTCTGAATACACCGATAGGTGCTCGGCGACAGATTTTTAACTTGAGGTTTGGTAGCCAGTAAGGGGTACTACAAAGTACCCTACCACAGTGGTATGGTTTCCTCACGTTTTCCTTCACCGAAAGCTGAAGCTCATTGTAGGATTCGAACCTGGAACCTTCGTCTCGGCATCCGACGTCACTACCACTGAGCTATCATCCGCTTTAAATATAGATATTGGCTTCATCAGAAAGTATACCACTCAATCAATTTAGATCATGACACACACATCAAAAAGATGATATTTCTAGAAACTTGGACACATCCAAGATAGATATCATCTTATAATGTTGTTATCGCTTAGTTACAAAAAAAAGCGCCATTAATACTTATTAAGCCGAAATCAAGATATAGCACTAATAAACTTGAGAAAATCACAGTATCTTCAACCCTTTTGACCCTAATAAGTATTAATATTTCATTAAGATAATTGCTTCGTCCGTCTTGTAGACGCTGGGAAAATTTTAATTCATTAATTATCATGCATTCTTACTTTTTAAAGATCTCCCATTCTATTAACATTTACTGAAGTAGATTATTTTAATGAACTTTCAAATCAAATACTAAATGATTTATAAGTACTAGCTGCCCGGCGCGACTTCGTTCGCGTGGAGCTACCCTACTGTGTGGTGATACCCCACCCTGTGGTGATACCCCACCCTACCCTACCCTATATGGATAATTTTCCCCGTTTTTGCAACATTTTTCACTGACGCTTCGCTCCTATTAGTCGCAGCGTGATGTTATATAGCCTAAAGCCTTCCTCGATAAATGGACTATCCAACACAAGAAGATTTTTTCAATTCGAACCAGTAGATCCTGAGATTAGTGCGTTCAAACAAACAAAAAGCTTTAAGTATAGATTTCTGTATAGTTTTGTTCATAGAATTAAGAAGTCTGTTAGCTGACTCTGGTGTTTTCCGGGTTCCCATTAGAAATAAATACTTTGTAGACCATTATCAGTTTCGGACTAATCAACTATCTTTATCAAAAACCGTCATTCCGTTGTTGCGTGAAAGAAGGAATAAAAAAAACACTTTCGCATTGTTATTATTAAAGGAATTCAGAAGAGGAGAACATAATTAATTTTTCAGCCAAATTCTGCTTGATAAAAGCTGTTATAATAAAAAGCTTTCTATAATTGGATATTCTTATTTCAACCCAATTTATTTTCTTGCTAGTTATTATTTTATGTTGTAAATATGATGTAATGTTATAAAATAAAACGTAATAATAAACTATCCCAACTATTGTAATTTGCAACTTCACATTTTCAGCTTACTGAAATATTTATGGAGCAATTATCTTAAAATATTATCAGAACAGGGTCATAATAGTAATTCATTTGAACCGCCTCTAATAGCATTATTAAATTAAATTAATAGCAAAACTTTGAAAATTACGAAACAAATATAATAAAAACTCATTACTTTCTTAACATTACATTCAACAAAATTGAGGATACGGAAGTGATCTATACGTCCAACTTACCAATAAAGCATCCAAATATATGTAGTGCTACATTCAAATAAACAATGCGAACTATCTTCGATGCATTATCAAATTTTATCTAAAATAAATTTTTAATAACTACGTCTAGACCGAACATTTGCAGAGAGCGATTTTTGCTTCACCAATCCCAAGTTTTCCACTTAAGGAGTCAACATCGGTGAGCGGTTTATCGATGGTTTTGTTCTCTCACTCAGCGAATTTATTCCTCTTGTTTAGACTCAATCACATTCGACGCAATAAAATGAAAAATAAAAACTATAATGAACCAACTTCATCTTGCAAATATTTACTCGTCTGGAAACAGAAAGGCGAAATAATGATTCAAAGTTGCGCAAACTACGCGAAACTTTTCGCTGCACCGAGTTAGGGTTTACAGAAACAGCTAATTTACTGTTCGTATTTTATTAATATTTACAATTTAACAACTTTGCTAACGAATAATTTTATTTTACTGACTGTGAAATACAAATCCAAGTTGGTGAAATTATTTTCTAACAATTTTTCTATTGACTCCTAGAAAAATATATTGGTATTTAAAATGTATTGTAATAATATTTAGAGCTGAACTTGTTTAACTTTATGTAAACAACAACCTATAAGCGATCGTGGTAAATAGAGTAGATAATTATACCATATAATATATACACAACATTACACATTATACATTGTATATACACTTTCAAACCCTAATCTCCAGATATATTTTGAAATAATACGCCTGCTGCTTTTAGTAAGGAATAGCCCACCATTAAACAGGGCGTGTATGCAAACTCTCCTTAGGACGTAATATTGACTTAAGTCAGTAGTCTTGTTACCATCAATCTCCACAAATGGGCAAGGTATTACGAAGTTAGTCCCCTTGCCTAAAGCCCAAGAGGTCACTTCCTCTTATAGTTAATTATAATAATTGGGAAAAGGGTCCGAGACCACGTGTACAGTCTGGCCATTTTATGTTAAACCCCTCCAAATTGTTTGGATATTTCTATTAATTAATATTTCTATTGGATCGGTATGGATTGTTTTGTTGTTGATTCTATACATACTACCTATTCACTAGATAGTGTATATTCCTTGGTAAAAAAATAAAGGTTTTGTAATTTTAATTATAAGACTAAAAAATCGGATAATTACGAATAGGAATCTCACCCTGAGGGTTTCAAAAAAACTGAATGCTGTAATTGCAAATGTATAAGTTTGTGATCTTAATAAAATATTTTTTTATATGATACTAGCTGCCCGGCGCGACTTCGTTTGCGTGGTTTCCCACCCTAAACAAAGCGAAGTAGTACTTCACAATACTTCACATCAAGGCAAAGGCTTCAACTTTATTAGTCGCAAATCCGGCCTCATATGGAGCAGTACTGCTGTCATCCACAGTGTCATCTGTGCGTGGATGCACCTAGATACCAGCTTGGGCATTTAGACTCGGTTCAGCAACGTTCCGTTAGAATTGTCGACGATCCCGAGCTCACAAACGGTTTAGAGCCTCTCAGTCTAAGGAGAGACTTTGCCTCCTTATGTGTGTTCTACCGCTTGTAGAATTGCCCACGGCTAACTTCCACCATCGCAACTCTCGCCATCGACTACGAAAGCATTAAAAAGAAAGGTGGTATATATTTTATATGTATAAGCTTATCAACACTGAGTGGAGTAAAGGAGTTGAATGTTTCATCACGTTCGTTTCTCCATATCATCGTAACCGTTACTCATAGATTATGCCTGCAAATTGTAACATATTTACAACCATTTGTAGTATTTACATTTTTCGGTAGATGCCACTGTTTCTACCGACTCGCGCTGTTAATAAATAATAAATGTGTTTGTCATTCTCCCACGCAGAAATGGATCAACGGATAAACGTAATTTTTATTAACCAACTTAAAAAAAAGGAGGAGGTTCTCAATTCGGTTGTATATTTTTAATGTTTGTTGTTCATAACTCCGTCATTTATTAACCGATTTGGAATTTTTTTTTTGTCTGAAAGGGTATACTTCCCGTTTGGTCCCATTGTGATCAGATCAGGTTTTGATTACTTTTTAGTGTACTTTGAAGTCGGTTTAAGTTTTTTGTAAAACAGTCCAATTATTTATTTACAAAGACAGTTTATGGTTCGGATAGTGATATATAGATTGTTTTATCAATAACGGGAATGTGGGTGAAACCGCAGGGGACAGCTAGTTTTATAATAATTTCAACTACTTACGTTTCTGAGAAAAAGGCATTGACTAACGGACAGACGGACGGATATCAAACTGATCTTATAAGGGTTCCGACTTTTCCTTTTGAGATACGGAACCCTAAAATATTGGTGGAATAATAACGGGATAATCAAGTAACCATTGCAATCATCAATTCAAATTATATTCTAAATTACTCTATTAAAGACTATTTAAGTTTTAATAAGTTTATACATTCCCATTTTCATACCAACAATGAGGAACTCAATTGAAGCGTAAACTAATTACCTGTTCCAGATAGCACGAGACCCTTCATTTATGCTGCGTAACTTAATTACTTACACTGACAGACAAGTACGTGGTGCTACAAACATACCCAGCGTTTCATGACCCGTTGACTGTATCAAGACCCCCACATTTGTTCAAATTAACAAAACATTAGGATTGACAACAGAGATCAATCTAAATGGTCGGTTTACCGTTGCGTATTGCTATTATACTGTATTTGAGAATGTAGATTAGCTATTGCCTCCTATAATACATACGAGAGATTGTAAAGTCAATTACTTTGAAATAGTTCAAATAAGCATACGTTACGTTGAAGAGTGCTCTGTGCTTCGTGGAAACTAATAAATTCACTAAATTGCCAATATACTTGGAGCGTTCGTTGGCAATCAAATTGCCAGGAGTTGTCTAACAAAGATACGTAATGTATAAACTGTACTAAAATCTTTTATGTTTGAAAACTTTGAGCTATTTTCTTTGAACGATGTATGCGTTTACTTGGATGTAATAAACATAATGTACTCTTTAACTAACTTTAAATAGTTAAAACTGAAGCAAACATCGCCATTTGGACTGCAAATAACAATTATTTTACTTTAATGAAACAAACATTACGGTTTCATAAAATACATCTAACTGACTGCAAGGAGCAAAACTTATTCTTGCTTTACTTAGAAGTTATCTTCTAAACAAGTTTCTACGATATCTTTAGTTATGTGGATGTTGAAAAAACCATCGGGTCAATCTTAAAAAGAAAATTACTCTTCAGTAACAAATGTATAATCGGGATGATTCCTAGGTAAAAAAAAAACTAATTAGTCCGTCAGTTTATTTTATCAGAAAATATTGGACACGTATTTTTTTTTTTTACCAAATCATTAAAAATTTCCAAAGATAAAGCGAGTCAACATTCGGGAGTGGAGTTAGAGTTAAAGGTGTACTCTAACGTGACATCACGCGGAACTTCAAGACGCGATACTTGTCTTATATTATTTGATAATGTAAACAACAGACTAAATATATTTTTATTGTCTTTAAAATATTAGTAGTTAGTAGGACATTAGGACTAGTTTAACTACAAAATCTATTTTAGGAACCTGCCATTGGTTTTAGTTATTTTTTGTACCAAAATATTTATCTGATATTATTCCAATGGAAATAACAAACTTAAACAAATCTCTACTGCATATATAAACACAGGCATTGTATATGCTTATTCAATTGTAAAGTTTCCACAGAAGCCTTTTTTCTAGTATGTCTGTCTGGTAATATGTTGATATTTTGCCGGTAAAACTTTTAATGTATGCCCGTTTCGCTAGTGAATGGGGTTGGAAAAAGGGGGGTGGGGGGAAACTTGCTCCGCCGATTCCAGAAGCTTGAAGAACTAATTTAACTGCGTCCCCTAACTGCCACTTCAATAAATTCTAAACTAATATTTTGTGTATTTTTTCTAAATTTCCACTATTTATTCCCAGCAAACTAATTTGAAAACGAAATCTTCTTTAAAATGTCGATGAAACTTTACCAGAAAAATAAATTCATCACTTAAGTAATTCTTTTTGGTTATTTTTAGAGTTCTGGACCTTAAAAGGAAAAAAACGAAACCCTTGTAAATCATTCTGGGGTTCATCCGTCCGTCTGTCACAGAGGTTTTTCTCGAAGACTAAGCAACGTAGAATCTTGAAAGGTATAGTGATAGATCTTGACCACGCACACATATCAAATAGTTGAGTCTTGACGTGAGCCGTCAAAAATTTTATCGTGTCATTGTAAAATTTACTTTATCTCACATGATTTTAAGTCGTTACTTGATGGCAAGTTTTGCTTAGTCGGAGCGGTGCTTTTATGTCTTTTAGGGTCACTTGGGACCTAGATGAGCAGCCTAGACAAATGTATGATGTTTTTGGAAAAGGAAAAATAAAAGTTTATGGACCTTTTTTTTATTAAGGCCCTAATTGAGCGAGCCTGAAAGGAACCAAGACATGGTCCAAAACTAAAACGAAATATAAAACGGGGTTTTGGATTGCCACAAAGAGTAGTCCTATTTGCATTTAACAACGTAAAATATAGCTCAATGAACCCAACACCATCTTAAATATTGTCCCATTAACCCTTATAGAGGTCCCCATGACAATAGAACGGGGTAATTTGCAAATTTTCATATCCATTTCATGAGAATGATATCTGCAGACGATGTCAAGGTAGTTCTCCTAATTAGACGGCCGACTTCGCGCAATGCATGTTAACGAGTGACATTTGCATTCGCATCTCCCTATCCTGTCATGCAAGAGGGTGTTCTCACTGTATTGAAGATTTTCGTTTTGAATTGTTAGGGAAAAAACTGATAAATTTCACTTTTTGTCTTCGCTTTGTATACGATAATTTGACTTTTTTACGTACTGGAAACAGGATTTGTGAGACTTAGGTTCGTTCTTGGTTACCCATGGGGATCTAAATTTGTAATGGATACTATATGGAATCCTAACTAACAGTATGTGAAAGTGAGTTTGTTTATTTGTTTCTTACGCCTTCACGCCTCAACTACTTAACGTATCATGAATTTTGGCATGCAGATAGCCAATGGTATGGAGAAGGAAAAAGGCTACTTTTTATCCCGGGAAAGTGGGTGAAACCGTGGGGGACAGCTAGTGTGATGATAAATTTCTGCATTCCAAAACGAAACGTATGCCTTACTTTAAGAATTTTCATAATCATCAAAATGTAATCCGCAATATTTTTTAATAATATTCAAAATATCTAAAACCAACAAACACAATGCCGATTTGCCCAGTCCAGTGGAAACTCCACATTACATACGGGTGGTGGGGAATGAGCAACTGTCAAAATCACCACGTGATCATTACACCGGGGAATGAGTCGGAAAATGAGCGCTCACGGATAATTGGCGTCCCGGAATGAATTTGTGATTCTGTAATGTGATATTTTGATGAGGTGCGGATGACGCTGTGTTTGTTATCGAATGTGTTTGCTCGATATTGTTTGTGTTAAATAAGTCAGTCTATGTTGTCATTGGGGATTATTATTAAACATATTTTTATGTCAATGAAATAAATCCAGATAAAAACATTTGCTACAAATACTTTGTTTTAATAGTAATCAAACAAGATATGATATTTTTATCCAATCAAGAAATAATATCTACTAAGATGCAACTTTGAATTTTAATAATCACTGAATAAACGTTATAACTAAATTAGGACTTTATGACTTTATGATGACGATTTCCTGTACATCATCATCATCAGCCTATAATGGCCCACTGCTGAGCACAGGCCTCCTTTCACAAATCAGGGTGAAAGGGACTGGGCGATACTCCACCACGCGTACATAACAAGTGGGTAAAACCTAGAGACATCAGTGAGCATTTAAGCAGTGCCTTTCCACGAGAGATACGAAGCGAGGGATGCTTTGTGATTAGAGCATTGACTTCTTCTCTTCTTCTTCGTTGTCTTTCAAGGTTGTGCCCATCCTGATATGCCTTCACCGAGGTGTACAGCAGCTGCTTCCACACCAATGTCTTTGGCTTGCCTTAGTTCAGTAGTGACGGAGAGTCTCGTGATCACCTTTATTTGGTTGGATCATCGGGCAGGTGATCGACCCCGTGCAAGACAATGCGTAGAGCAATGACACTATAATTTTCACAATGACGCGTTTCTATCGGTGGTTTGCCAAAACTCGCGAAAGGAAGGTAGTTCTAAATATACGGCCTGCCTGATGGTAAGTGTTTACTAGCCATGTGGACGCTTGCAACACACTGCGTCACTCCCCAATGAGTTCTGGCAACTGACAAAAGGGTAATTTAGGAGACACGATGTGTTTTTCAGTTGAATTAACTTTTTAGTATTTATGTAGAGTCATTAGTAGGTAGCAAGTTATTTTATTTATGCATTAGATTTTTGATTTGTATAATAGTGAGGTACAGGAGGTAACTAATATTAAAAAAGAATGCTTACCGACCCAAACTGTAAAGATGAAAGGAAATAAAAATGATACAAACAAGTACCAGGGGATTTTATAGAATCCACAAGAAATCAGTAGAGCGAAATACTTGGAACGATTCAAGATATGAAGTCGACGTCTGACGTCTTTGCAATAGTCTATTTTAAAGATACTTCTTAGAAAGTACATTTCTTTGAATTGAAGAGTTTATGAATGCATTTCATGATTTTGAATCTTAAAATTAAGTATGTATCTTAAATTTTTTTTTAAGTTTTTCATAGTACACATTATTTAAAATATAATAGCTTACTTCACGCAGAACTTTCCACGAGTAAGGCGCCGATCCCACAGCTAGCGGTCTAGAGTTCTGCAGTCAGAGTTCTACGTGCATTTCCCTTGGACCACCGCGGTCGCTGTATGCAATGATCTAAAGCGCCGCATAGATTACAGTGAACGTGGAACGCAAAACTCTAGACCGCTCGTTGTGGGATCGGCGCCTAAACCCTTTATTTATCACCGAAGTTATGATGTAGCTGGAGGTAGCATTTGCAGAAAACCTAGAAAGGAATATACTCCCACGTGCAGTCACCGGAACATAGGTAGATTGAAAAGTTTTTTTACCTGATTTTCAAAGAATCACTATCCTTTCCGACGATGTCTTCTTTAACAAATGCTAAATTCGCTGTAGGATTTGTCATTCGCCACAGCTTCAGATATTACTAAAATATGCGATGAAAAGTACCTAGGTACAACAGGATGTACGCTTATACAAAGTACTTACGAAGATACTTAATTGGACCGTTAGTAAAGTTTCTATTAAAACTTAAAGTAATATGCAGTAAAGGAACAGCTTGCCATACGCATTCATCTAAGCTATTCTAAGCCATTGCAAACTAACTCTTAAGCACTAAATTGTTATGGCGCTATTTCCAGTAAAGAGGCAAGTTATTATAAGTGGTGTCTGGAGTTTGTGAACGCTTCTTTATTATTATTGCATGTTTATAATATTTTTGTTTTCAGATACTCCTGAAATTGCAGTTTATTCCTGTGGGATATTAAGCCACCCGCCGCGCTCGTCCCGTACTTTCTTCCATGTAAAACGACTCGCTTCCTGTTTATCGAACGTTCCAGACTGTTTATTTTTTTATTTTTGTTTACGTTTTGTTTACTCTATGCAGACTTTTGTAAAAAAAAATTGAATTCCAATTAAACTGACTGGAGTTTTAATTTAAAGGTTTGCCGTCTCGTGTCATGGACATACAACAAATATGGTAATCGACGCTTTATAAACTTAATCAGTGCTTAGATAGACTTAATTAGTGTCTGCTTAAGTTTGCTATTGATTTACTTATTAAATATTTATTCAGTCTACTTTGTAATTTTGCCGCCGCGCCGGGGCCCGCAATTGTTTTCAGTGCGATTAGAATGTAAATATTATGTAATGAATCTAAGCCTGTTTTGAAAAGAGTAATTGCTGAGTTTATTGCCGGCTCTTCTCAGCAAATGCAACCTTCCGAACCGGTATTAGAGTATTAGAGTCAGACTTTTCATAAGTGCCTGCGAAGGTCTATTTGAATAAATGATTTTGAATTTTGAATTTTGTTCAAGTTATTTCATACACGTCTAAAAATAATAAACTTAAAAAAAAGTTGGTGAGTAGGTTTGGAAACCTTTTTCGACAGTGGCAGAGTCAACAGTGACCATGATAGAGTCAATGAGGGCGAGAACATTTGACGTTTCTAGAGACTTCACTCTACACTAGAATTATTTTAAAAGTATAGATCTCCAGATCTTCCCCATTTTACTTCATGGACATGACCATTTTGTATACCTTTGGGTCAAGTGCAAGTCTAATTTACGCACAAATGGTTCTATACCACATTATAAAATTTTATTTACTCGTTAGTTAGTCAATATAAGAAAAAGTTTATTATGTATATTCAGAACAAGTTTGCTAAATATCCTGGGTCATTCTTCACACGGCTATCTGAACTAAGGAGAGCTTTGTACTATATGGAAACCCGATAACTTATACACTAATACAAATTTTTGTTTGAAAATACAAGACATGCAGACATATGCATGTCCTGGTTGGGAATCGAACCCACGACCTGCGGCGTGATAGGTGAAATAACCAACCACGCCTACTGGCCCGTCGATGCCAAGATAAGATAGAGTTGTAACAGAAAACGACGAAGGAAAAGCATTTAATTAGGTTTCGTTTCTCAGTCTATATAAACATTAATGCAAAAAGATGGACATCGCCGTAATCGCATGGCTGCACCCTCTGGCTACAGAACCCTAAAAATCCAGAACAGAAATTCCCAATATCTACCAGAAAGGCAGTCGTACAAAAACCGCATTGCTCTTTCGTTACCCTCATCAGAAGCGTTATATTATCAAAACGAGTATTGTTTAAAGGAGTATCTGTTTTTGTAGGGCCCGTGTTTTCGACGGCATAATACATAAGGAAAACTTCACGAATAAAAGAACATTTTCATCGTCCAACGTTCTGAAAGGGTTGCGTACAAAAGCTGAGTTTTTATAATACTTTAGACAAGCATATGGCGATGTATAATAAACCCTCTCTCCCGCTGTTCTTAATAAACGTGAGCACAAATAAGTGGGTGGAGTAATTATTCGCTGTTTTGTGTTGAGTAATAAAATTTTATTTAGGTTGATTGACATGTGCTGTAAATATCTCATTAGCTGGTTGCTTAGCTTTTGGGACAGGACTATGGATTTAATCCTATACTATTATAGTAATATATAGAGATCTCTTTCCGAGTTTTCACGTTTCACGCTGAGGTAAGATCGGTAATATCACTGCAGCATGTACGCGACAGCCCAGCGGTCAAAGTTTCGATCCCCGATCCGATCGAATCTTTTTGTATTTTTTTGACCTTTTCTTATTGTTCACCGAGCAAATTTCGTACGATAAAAATACTTATTCAACAATTTTTTTTCTATTAGATTGGTACGTGATAATAGGACGGAAAGTGGTAAGCAAATAAAGACTAGATTAGCTAAGATATATAATGTATCAATACGATAATTTCTATGAATAGTTACCAAAGCATTATCCATTAAGATAAGTATAAGGGGAAGGCCATAAGTCTTTATAGCACAACAAACTTACCATCCCTTTCAAACTTCTATCATATCCAATCAAAGAGGTTTATGATATTACAGACAAAATTTACATCGTAAACACTAACTACGGGTCTATCAAAATTCCCCAATAGTTGGCCTTAAAGGATTACCTTTTGTAAACTAAAATGGGCCGCAATCATCATCTTGTGGACCAGGATAACACGAGGGTAGGATTACAGGAAACTATGGCGTGGATAGTGAGGAACGGTGCAGGAAGAGTATCGATATCGATGATAAGACTATAACCGCAAATAATCCATTCGCATCGTTTGGAATAAGCACTAAAGACACCTCACAACTTATAAAAACAACTATACAGATAAAAAAATAAAACTAGTCTTAAGTTGAATTTGTTTTTATTTGCTCCAAATTGTCTCGGAAAAATCAAACAATTACCTGCCCGGCTATTGCGTATCTTTGGTGGTAATCGTAACAAACACCATTAATTATTTCATCCAATGACGCGCACGCGGTATTATGCGACGATGACCATTCGTGGGCCCTGATTGGATGAAATTCATTAATGGTGTTCGTTACGATTACCACAATGATCACAAAATTTGATATAATCAAATGTAAATTTACAAAGAATTACTATGCATTAATAACAGTAAAGGTCGCATTCGAAGTGTTAAATTATATCCTGTCCAGATTGTGGAATGCAGTGGTTTTCCCGATGGAGTACAGCATGGGGTTCTTCAAAAATGTGTGAGGAGATTTCTGCAGGGTCGGCAACGCGCGAATGACACCCCTGGTGTTGCAAGTGTCCATAGCCTACGGTAACTGCTTACCATCAGGCGGGCCGTATAGTTGTTTGCCACCTTAGTGATATAAAAAAAAAGTCATCGACAAAAAGGTGGCTACTAACAACACTAAATAACTATGTCTTACTTATGCAATAGCCGAGCCGCCTCGGGCACCGCGACCCTTCTGTCCTCAACAAATATTCCACATAATCATTCGGTTTTAATTATTATTGCTGCAGTGGCTAAGTTTTGTTTGATGTATTGATTAAAATCGTGTTTGTATTGAAGTGCCATCAGAGACCGTGGCCGTGTCAATACATACAGTAATCCCGTAAGGGTATCATTGTGTCTATAGTATTCTTGTGTGTGTGATGGTAAATGGATTATTTAATTTAAATGATACCTATCTATGTTTCTATAAGGCTTCTTTGAAATTAACCAAAAGTGATCGTTGTGAAATAACAGTCACAAAGGATAAGTAGGTCGGGGTGGATACTACAATACGACAGTAAATGAAACCACGTAAATTACTCATGTATACGATCAACTTTTAATATGGGACAAAATTCCAAATCGAAAAAAAAAATACAGCTTTTCTTACAAAAGGTACCTACATGTCGTCTCGGCAAAAATTATATGAAACGCTGTAATGTCGTACGAGCTAACCCTTAATAAAATAAAACTTGCCTTTTTAAGGTTCCATAGCCAAATGGCAAAAACCGGAACCCTTATAGATTCGTCATGTCTGTCTGTCTGTCCGTCCGTATGTCACAGCCATATTTTTCCGAAACTATAAGAACTATAATGTTGAAACTTGGTAAGTAGATGTATTCTGTGAACCGCATTAAGATTTTCACACAAAAATAGAAAAAAAAACAATAAATTTTGGAGGTTCAATAAGTTTTTTCCATGTCAGAAACGTTCTCCGGCCTCGCACAAAGCTTACCGAAGTTTCATCACATTGAATGAATGGTACAGAGTTTTACACATATTGATGTTTTCTTTCACTCCATACGATATACAACTAAATATATAGGTCTACCCAAAGTAATGAAGAGGAAATTCAATGTGTTCAAAGAAAATCGGCCATAACTTTGCCATTGCGCAAGACAAGAGTATACAACGAAGGGATTATCTACAATGGATCATGCTTCAGCAATAAATACCGAACGAACGCTCGTTACATTGAAAATTTCATATTACAGTACGTAAACACATCGGGGGTAACAGTGTCGCGTAAACTAAACGACTAGCAACTTTACGAGCGCATAAACATAAAAAACTCATCGTCCGCAGGCGAAAAATATGAAAACAGTCCTAATATCGTACATACGTGTGTGGGAATGAAAGTTTTTCCATTTAGTGGTACATTGTGAGTATTTCCCTATAGAAGTCATAAACATGATGGTGAGCGAGCCAGTCGCCGCCAGCCCCCAGCCTCCCCTGCGCTCACTGGCTAAAGTTCAATTTTATTTAAGGGCGTTGTCAGACAGTCAAAAAATAAAATTCGGCCAGGATTTTTCCACCAGTCTATGTTATGTATATCGTAGTTATAACTCTGAATATTAAAAAAAATACCCGTTTCATTAAAACTGTTTTGTAATAAATAGAATAATGCGAGCTCATAACCTATCGTTACATTTTATTTTGGTTGCATTGTTAAATAGGTGCTTGTACTGTAGATTTAGCGAATAGTACATAGCATCGAGGGGAAAAAATGTTTTCGACAGACTGAATTGCAAAGTTAACTGAACTGTTCAATCTGTTCAGTCTGTTAATTTTATCGATAAAGGTCTGAACATAATTTTATTGACAAAAAAGCTGGGGAAGGGTTAAAGAAAGAAATATAGTATAGTATACATACTAGCTAATGATTTGGCGCGGTTGGTTACGACTCTGTAAATTCCACCTATCTCGCCGCAGGTCGTGGGTTCGAACATGTATGTATGTCCTGAGTCTGGGTGTAATTATGTATATTAAGTATGTATTTACAAACAAAAAGTAGAATATGTAGTATACCAGTTATCTGGTTTCCATAGTACAAGCTCTGCTTAGTTTGGGATAAGATGACCGTGTGTGAGGAATGTCCCAGGATATTTAATTATTTATTGAATGCCCGCGGCTATACTAGCATAGTTTATTTATGTTTCTGACTTTTTAACATACAATTATCACTAGGCAGCTGTCTTTAGCCATAATGCAATAATACTGTTATATCCTCCCTGATAATACATAGTCGAAAAGTTATATATAAACATACTAACAGACATACAGACGTTTAATCAGTTGACTGGAATAGAATATTGAAAGTAGATATTAAGTTTTGACATTACGTGACATTACCAGCCAAAATATATCCTACCCATAGATTTAGAATTTTCTACTACTTCTATCCTTCATCTAAGATCCTGCCTGACTAATGGTAATAATGTTATTTGGTCCAGTGCAGTAGCATCCTAAGTATTAAGCGCCGGTCTATCCTTGGAAAAGAAAAATGTTGCGCTTCCCTATCCATTAACCGGTTCAAATTAGACTTAAAAATTTTAACACTTACCTTTGAGGAAAAAGCCTAGCTTTAGTAATAAAAATTAGGGTGTAAAGAAGTGCTGTTCTCAAAATCGTTATTATAACCCGTAAAATTGATCATCGGTTATAACATATTATAAAACTTGGGAGTATTGAGTTGAGAATAAACATCTCTAAAAAAATATATTATGTTTTAAATTTTTGATCAACATAAAGTTTTTAACTAAAGAACAATGGGTCCTCTTATATGAAACGCGTGCCCAGAATGAAGCACTATAAGCTATGGTGGCGATTTTTGGCCACATCGAGGTCATCATTTCATTGTATGACACCAAGTCTGGATTCCATGGGGAAAAAAACGGCATACGGACGGACAGACAGACAGACAGACATGACGAATCTATAAGGGTTCCGTTTTTTTTATACCACAAAGTTGGCAAACAAGCATACGGCGCGCCTGATGGTAAGCGGTTACCCGTAGCCTATGGACACTTGCAACACCAGGGGTATCACTCGCGCGTTGCCGACCCTGCAGAAATCTCTTCAAACCCTTTTTGAAGAACCCCATGCTGTACTCCATTGGAAAAACCACGGCAGGGCTCACTCCACAGTCTGAGTTTCCACATGTTTCTTTTGTTTTAAGTAAACGGTGCCTACGATTTATCGTAGTAACGAAATGCAGTGCAATGCAATAAAACAGTTTCTCCGTTTATATTTCCAGTATACCTTAAGCATTACATGTTTTTTACAAAATCTCTAAACTTTACCTATAAATCGCCGCAAATACTAAAGCTCCTTTATTAAAAGCAAGATCTCTGAAAGCAATTTTTAATAATTATGTTATCTTACCCCAAATGTTTACAACATAGTGTAATATTGAACGTGCTACTTGCGGTATAAAGAGGCTTCAAATAAGCTTTGAGGTAAATAAAAGGTCCGAAACGCACGTTAATAGGACTCTATTGGATTACATCGGGCTTATTTAAACCCCAATAATAATAACCAAAAATGCACGTGGGCTCCGTCTGCCATATTAAATAACTCACTCAATAATGTCTAATTTAGATGTCTAAATACCCGGGTATACCGGGTGAATTCCAGCCTCTGGCCCGGGTAAGGATGTACTTTGTGCGGTTAGGCTCTCCATGTTTACGGTTATTCTCATTACATTACATTAAATGTTACGAGTTTTTGATGGTATTTATTTTTGAACGTAATTTCCGTGGATTTAAGTAAGTTTAGGTAGATGTTATAATTACGGGGTGGTTTAAGCGGTGGTTTTTTTATGGTTTAAGAATAATAACAGAGGTTAATTCAAAAATAATTCAGCTGTTCAATAATATTGTATGAATACTTGCATCAAATAATACTTCAAAAAATAAAAAAAATATTTAAAAGGAAGTTTATTTTTTAAATATTATTTATACAACTTGTTCTTTTTGAAGTCTCATAGCTTAGGGTTATATGATATCAGTAAAAATAATACACTGATTCTTACAATAAGTTTTCCAAAAATACATACTTTCGATGATTTTATCAATAATTATTGGTTAAAAATTGTCACCCGTATGACGAATAAAGATACGTCAATAATTAAATATTCGAGTGTAAATTTTTTATTCAATACTAGCTGCCCGGCACGACTTAGTTCGCGTGGTGCTACCCTATCCTATGGTGCTACTCTACTCTACCCTACCCTACCCTACCCTACCCTACAACCCTGTCAACACTGAAAAATGGTTTCAATTTGACAGCAAAATCCCCATTAACAAAATGATCCGCCATTTATTCAATTCATTTGTTACAAAAAATGTGATAAATGAAGAACCGCTCTACCGATTTTGTGCAAACTTCACATAAACCATCTACTAAATAGTCCGAACAAAGCCTAAACATTTGGTTTGGATAGGTGAGCCCGTTCTTGAGTTATAAAATTACAACGAAAAGTGGCGTTGATTTTTATATATATAGATAAAGATTTTGCGAGACGTTACCAAACTTACGCACTATTAAAACTGTGTATATAGTGTAGTAAAGTAGTGGGATAGTGCTACTCAGTTTCATTGATAAGTAAGAGTAAGGTAAGAGTAAATAATTTTCATTCAAACCAATCATTCATATTTTATGTTAAGAAAATGCGACGTTGTCATATTCACGTAAGTGTGTTTTACATAAATAATCGAGACTGCCGAATTATTTTGTATGAAAAATTTAAACGAAAAAAAATATATTGAAAAGTAATTCATATGCCAGTTGATTCTATGAAATGGTCTCATTAATACCATCGGAACTTGCTTACATTATAACATATCTTTATATATAAAATTCTACTGTACGTATGTATGTCACTGAACTCCTCCTAAACGGCGTTTTGTATGCGTTTGGGTAGCGCCTTGGATGGTTTAGATAGGGTAGGGTAGGGTATAGGTTAGGACACCACGTGAACGAAGTCGTGCTGGGCAGCTAGTTTAAATATAAAATTTCAAAAGAGTTGCAGAATTTGTGTTACAAAGTAACGCCATCTATTGGGAAAATAATAAAGTCGCATACCAAATTGATCGAACATAGCGAGCACACGCATTTTACTTTTCCCCGTTCCATATTAAAATATACAATGTATGGTGACCCGACGTGATCTGGAAAGAAGAATCCTGATTTAAATTGCACAGCGACGTAGCGGAAAAAGAAAACCAGAAAAAAAAAACGGACTACGCACGGTACGACGTGCCACGTTCGAAGCGAAAGGACGTTCCAAGGGCGTTCCAAGGTTTGAAATCTCCGATTGAAACGTGCTGCAATCAATCTACAATCCTGGTCAACGATACACGAAAATCAGGAAAGGGTGAAGAGCATTTCGTGTGTGAAGATCTACAGGCAGCTGAGCTACCAATCTGCGGGCAAGTGGTGCGCCGTGAACCAACACGCCGAACCGCCACGTGCCCCAAAAATTTCATCACCTCAGCGGCAACAAGCACCAAGAGTAAAGGACTTTAAATCATTTCTGCGAACTCGTGCTGATCAGCTCGAGACATCAGGAGACGTTGGATCAGACGCAGCATGCAGCCAGGCCTACAGCACTGGCAGTCATAAAAAGTCCTTGGTAACCACGACCTCGTCCGACTCGCAAAATAAGGTTTAGAATCGGTGGCTTTTCTGGCAGCACTACGAAGGTTCATATCCAGGCGAGGTAAACCAAAGGAATTACTGCAACAAGACTTCTGGCGGCGGTGGTCCAGAGATTACATCACCAGCCTACAAGAACGCACCAAGTGGAGAAGCAGCAAGGGCCCCAATCTAGACGTCGGCACGCTGGTTCTCGTGAAGGACAGCCGTCTCCCACCATGTCGATGGAAGCTTGCACGCATCCTAGACACTCATCCAGGACCAGACAACGTCATCAGAGTGGCCAAACTCAAAACATCCGACGGAGAAATAAGAAGATCGTTCAAACATATTTGTCATCTACCTAAAAAATTATATTGTATAAAAATTTGCATTAACACAACTTCTTGTAATTTAAATACTTAACTTAGATATACTTAACTTATTCCATGTACGTTAGAAAAAAGAAAAGAAAACTAAATTATTTGTAAATTCCTTTATTTATCCATGATGTAATTTATTTTTCAATTCCCATAAAGATGTACAGAAATTCTTTAAAAACTTCATTTTTAAAAGAAATTGTTACAAACAAGCAAGTTCTTGTTGTTGCCGGGAATTTGTTACAAAGTAACGCCATCTATTGGGAAAATAATAAAGTCGTATACCAAATTGATCGAACATAGCGAGCACACGCATTTTACTTTTCCCCGTTCCATATTAAAATATACAATTTGTCTTTCAACCGAAATTCTAAAAGAAACACTTTACCACACATTTTTTCCAACGAGATGGCAACATTTTTGTATCGCAACAATAGACAATACCTAGGAGGTAAAGAGTAAAATCATCTATTTATAAATCCATAGCAGATAGTGTCGGATGTCCCTTGCTCAGGTGTCGTATCAGAACAATTTCAAGTCATTTGTCCCTACGCCCGTCGCGTTGACAATAATGCACCACGCTCCATTTACACCTCCAGCAATTTATTTTGAATTCACATGCATTTCTCTTGTAGGTATCTTCTTCACTTTGCTAGTACATTTGAGATTTCATGTTTATGGTTTTTTTATGTGCGAAGTTTTTATGTTGGAGACGTTAAGTTTTGCGTTGTGCGCTTAAATGCGTGCAAAATAGCTTTACGTATAATTATATAGTTATAGTTTGTATAAGTTGTTAGTTATAGTAGTAGACCTTACGTTAGTAATATTATTTATTCTGTGGTAGTCGTTTGGCGACAATCCCGGTTGAGAGCTTGCTCGCCGATTTCTCCGCGTAAGGGTGCTAAGGCTAAATCTTAGAAAGGCATGTTCTTGTCATGATAAAAAAAAATACGTTTATATAACTAAATATATACAACAAAAAAAATTAGTATAATAATATTGACGGGCCAGTTGGCGTGGTTTGTTAAGATTCCACCTATCACGCCACAGGTCATGTGTTCGATTCCCATTCAGGACATGCATTTTTGTGTGCATGAACATGTCTGCTCTGCATGTCCTGAGTCTGGATGTGTATATGTATATGTATGTATTTATTTACGAACAAAAATTGTAGTAGGTTTGTCAGTTATCTGGCTTCCATAGTACAACATCTGTTTAGATAGGGATCAGATCTGTTTAGAGAGAAAAAAAACAATATTTTAGCAACATTTATAAAAAAACATAATGAAATGATTTAGTTAATCAACAATATGAACAATACAGATGAATAATAACATACCTATTGACTATGTTTGTGGGCGGCCTCTTGCACAGCCCTATACTAGCTAGACTCCTATAAATAAAAACGATATACCTTTGTCTATGAAATCGAAAGTCTACGTCACTGCATCGTTAGCATACACATCGCATTTCAAATGAAAACAAAAGCGAACCAACGATTGTAAATAATATTGTTCTTCTCTGCAACATTAATATAGAATAAGAAATATACAACGCCACGTCGCAGCTTTATATCTTTTTGTTTCCGTTTTGTAAAATTTCGCCCCATAACATTATGTTGATGGCGGCAATAACGCTTGAAATATTTACGAATATCCTAACAAACGAGGCGGGTGTTGATAAATAGACGATACTCGGGCCGGATTGACCATGTCGGAATAAAGATTAACTTAGGACCGCGACTCAAGAACATTTTTCACTCGAGAACGATTTGTTCAAATACTTGCTCCTTTTTTGTTGCAGATCTTTGTTGGTTTTTGTATCTTTAAACAAGTACTTGTTTACAAGTTATGTTTTGTACGTTTTTTATTAAATAATTTTCTTTTACCGTGGTGGATTTGAAGGTATTTACTTATTTAATGCTAAGAATAATCAACTATGGAACATTATACTCAAGTTATACTCGATGCGAATCAAGTGCATGCTTATGAGATTATGATACAATACGAGCACGTATTGCGCTGATGGAGGAGTGTGATATTTGACATAGGTACTTACAGTAGTACCCAACTCATATGGCTTACCGATCTACCTGCGCAGAAGATACATTTTCATAGCGCGGGAAATGCTATTGGTCGGTAGCTGCCGCCATGTGTGCGGAGGGGCGTGACTTGCGAGTGAGACGGAACTAACAACTGCAGTGTATTATGAACCTTATAGTAGTGAACTAAGGTTGATTGTAAGTTTTAAGCAATCTTTTAAGCGTTAATCTTCGGGCCATACTTTCTTTTCTGTGCGAACGAAGATTCACGACGCGCCTTATCAGTTTGGGTATTACCACAGTCTATTAAACCATACAGACCGTTACCGACCTGCGAACAAAACGATGTTAGTAGCTCGGTAAAAATAATTCAGGGCTAACGCGTGTTTGTGTCTGTAATTATTTTGTATTAATTTGTTTATTTAAAATGGTGCAAACGACGTGTGCTGTGAGAGACTGCAAGTCTTCATCCTATTTAAATAAAGATCTGCGTTTTCATGAGCTTCCACACACAGAAGAAAGGTAAATAAATAATGGTTTGTTATCGTAGAGTGCATACAATAATAGTCCCAGGATATTTATTTATTTATTTATAGGTAACAGGCACAGGGCATGAGTGAGTGGAAATCTTTTTTTTTTTTTCAATAGTTCTGATGATGGAGTAGGAGGGTAAGCACTGGAACTCCATAGTGGAACATCCTATCCTAGCCGTATTTGGGGTTGTTGGAATTGTCGTGAGATGAACTTTGACCATGTATGGTTTCCAGGGTCTGATGATGGAGTAGGAGGGTAAGCACTGGAACTCCATAGCGGAACTTCGTATCCTAGCCGTGTTTGGGGTTGTTGGAATTGTCGTGAGATGAACGTTGACCATGTATGATTTCAGGGTCTGATGATGGAGTAGGAGGGTAAGCACTGGAACTCCATAGTGGAACATCGTATCCTAGACGTGTTTGGGGTTGTTGGAATTGTCGTGAGATGAACTTTGACCATGTATGGTTTCAGGGTCTGATGATGATGTAGGAGGGTAAGCACTGGAACTCCATAGTGGAACTTCGTATCCTAGCCGTGTTTGGGGTTGTTGGAATTGTCGTGAGATGAACTTTGACCATGTATGGTTTTCAGGGTCTGATGATGGAGTAGGAGGGTAAGCACTAGAACTCCATAGTGGAACGTCGTATTCTAGCCATGTTTGGGGTTGTTGGAATTGTCGTGAGATGAACTTTGACCATGTATGGTTTTCAGGGTCTGATGATGGAGTAGTTATTATAATATTGTTTAAATTATAATAATGCTAACAATATTTTATTGTTATCTGCAATAAATAAATAATTTTATAAATATTGTTTACTTGTGACAACCCTGGCCGTCGCGATACTGTCTAGACGTTGTCGGCATTTTTCACGAGATCAAAGGCGTCGGACGACTGTATGGTTTAATAGACTGTGGTATTACTGTACTCCTTTATTCATAATAAAGTTATCAACATTGATTAGCTAAAATTCTGAAGTCTTTATCTGACACGTAACATGTGGTGATCGAAAGAGTGAGACGAAGGATACTATTACACCGATTTAATTAAAAAGCGATGATGAATAATTAGTGTATAAAGAGTTCTAAAAGCAATTCTTTTTTATAACGGTCATTTCGACCACTTTTTATACAATTAGTTACGATAATTAAGTGTTCTCAACCACCAATGCAAGAGAAGGCTATAATAAAGTAATTGTGACACCACAGTACTGTTTAACATACATATATATTAGTTACATTAAGAATTTACCATAGCTAGTTCGTTTAAAATAAAATATTATGCTTTTTATTTTAACACCACAATCAGCATTATTGGGCATCGCCCCTTGTTCATTAACAATGGATTGGACGAGCGACGCGAAGTCCCTCTCATCTCGGATTATATCGGATCCGAATCCCTGGCGTAACAATACCATGTCCACTTACCCCACCTTGCCTGTGCCGATGCTCATTTTGCAATTCGTTGCTTGGTAGTAAGTACACACGGCTCTCCAATAAAACGAACATTTTGAAAACTACTTCTTGTAGAAAAGATGTTTCTAGTATTAGATCGAGTAGGGCGAAATAATCGCAAATGCGAAAAACCTTTGAAAATTAATAATTAAAAAGAAAGAGCGATAGTAGCAGCAATGGTTTATTCAAAATACACATTAATTTATTTATTTATTATTTCACAATGTACACAAGATCATAATAATTATATTTTCTTATTACCAATAATTTATACATTAAAATGTGAGGGTAGTCCCTGCCTGAATCTCACACTCTTGATAGAGAGAGAGGTTGTACTGATGTGGTTGTTACTCTGATTTATGTATAAGTAGGTATATTGGCTCTCGTTGCGAATCCTCACTAAACCAAAACGTGGTAACGAGATATTCAAAATCCGTAGGAAGTGAGAGGCTCTTTATTTAAATGTCAGGGATAAGAGTAATAAAAAGACTAAAGTATTAAAAAATCTAAATTATAATACATATCCACGATTTTTATGCCTCCCCACTCTGCATCCAACAGCTTCTGTATTTATTTTTATTATTTGTAAAATATTTATATTATTCTTCATTCATAGTCTGCCATTCTTAAGATAAGTGTGTAACCGACTGGTCAGTTACAATATCAATATGGACATCCCTAATTAGTCTGGAGCAGTCCCTTCATAATAAACCCCAATTAAAATACAAATTTTGAATAGTTACACTAATAAATGGGGAAAATGTTACTCTTTTGATACTTGATACTAGGACCCTTTGACGTAATTGTACCAACTACGAATATGAAAGGCAACTTCACTAGTTAAGTAAAGACCAAAATTTATTTGGTATTCAATAAATGTTATAGAATATCTAACATATATATAAACATATGTAGAATCATATAAAATTAATTAATTAGGCAGAATTAGACATATTCGAAGGCCTGAGAGGCCTGAGGAAAAAAGTTGAAAATCAGGTAAAGACTTTAGCGGAGCAAAAAATTTCTAAGACTATGGTAATGACAATGGTATTTTTCCAATTTACGGATTACCTTAGCAATAAAAACAAATTGTACATGCCTATATTTTCAGGATATGAGCATACTTTCCAAGATATATTATACTTAGGAAACTTACCGAGTTAACGAAGCTAGAGTGTTTAGTTAAAATATTAGAACTCACTTAAGAAATCATTACCCGATACAATCTAATCTTCAACGAAATCAAGTATTCAACAAAACTGAGCTTCCACTCAGTTAACAAGTGAATCAAGATAACTTGGACTAATTCATGCAAAGTCACGCCGTCAATTCAGTCCGATACGATTTCCCTACGGGCATCAACTAGACTGAGATATCTAATTACAAATTCGACGCGTCCAATAAATATTCCAATGAATCACTTTACATAATGCCGCTGCCCATATCGTTGGTAATAAAGGTAGTAAATTGTAATTTTGTTTGCTGTTGGGATAATAATAATGATATAACGCATGGACATGCATTTTGACCGTCAAATGATATAGATGTACACCTAATAAAGCGGTAGTGAGGTATACATACAGGCTGCTTTGATCGAAAGTACTAAGTTCGTAATTCTTTGTTGCAAAAAAAAAAATTGTGATTTTTCATGATCAAAACATAAACAAACGAGTCAAACGAAGCGTGAACGAAATCAAACTTGACAATAGCAGAACATCAAAAGCTACAAAGCATAGACTCAATTACAATTTTGAATGGATAGTTGCAGAAAACCCTTATTACGTAGACCACGAAATAAGGCAATCTAGTGGACAAAAGGATGCCCCTCGTAGATGGTCGCTGACGGCGTTTCAAAAGTTTCCAGTTGACGGGCAGATGGGCCACCCTAGCTGTCCGAATTTATTGAATTTCATCCGGGAAGGATGACCACACGTTTATTGTTCTGTTCGAGAATTGATTAGGGTGTAACATTGTTACAGGTATGTCGAATATGTATGATTTAATGAAGGGTGTTTTGAGCACGCATATTTTATATTATGGAGACATTAAATGGATATTTTCTTGTTGTATAATTTTGTAGGACAGCGTCATATTCTACTGTTTTATTATCCTACCATTCATTAATCTGGCTTAGGCCTTTACCCGTGTCCTAACTTGTCCCGGCTTTACCAAAGTAAAGGATGAATAAAAGAGAATTTATCGGTAGATTGATAAAAATATTAAAATCATTACCTGGCTTATTCAAAGCTTCATTTTCAGACACAAGAAGCCAGTCAAAACTGTGAGCTCATAATCATATACATAAGGTATTTCGTAAACACAATTTAACATCACAAAGTAAACACAGAACCACTATGTCGTGTGAGTACAAACAAACCACGTAGTAAAGCTACCGTCGCCGCTGGCAACGGAACAATTTGTCCCAAGACCAAGGGAGATTTTCAATAATAATTCCACGATAAATTCTGCTGTGACCGCTCGGGGATCGTCCACGATAGTCACGGCAATTAATTATTATATTGCTTTTTTGACAGCATTCCCCGAATAGCACGTTTATTGAGTTAGTGTTATTTAGTTGTTATTCTACTTGGTTATTATCTTTTGCCGTCTTGTTTGATGGTGTTGGGTTACTTTTTGTTTTATTTTGAGGGTGAGAACACTCGTACCTTTAGTTTTATTGAAGTAATTTTATATATTTTTTGTCTATTGCGTATCATTGTAATGATTAGTTTATACTAAAAACTCGTTAAAATTAGAGGTATTGCGATATTTATATTCTGACAGCAGTAATTGCAGAAAATTTTGACGAATATTGAAGATTGCTATCATTGAAGAGCAGCTCGAAAAATAAATATCTTTGTTGTCTTCCTGTGCGTGAGTGGCGGTCGCCAGAGCTCTGGAGAGGGGGAAGGGTCGGTAACGCGTGAGTGATGCGTCGTGTGTTACAAGCGTCCTTATGGCTACAGTAACCGCTTACCATCAGCCAGGAAATTAAGTCCTTACTACAATAATTTTTCTATCCATATGGTTTTTCAAAAAGAAACTAATTGTAACAAGGTAAAATCTTAATATTCTATACTATACAGGGCGTCCCGCGGCTATTCAACATGGAGGGAAAGTACCTTAAATATTGTAGATGGAACATTTTACTGAAAGAATAGGTACATTATTTTAATTTTAAAAAACAATTTAAACTGCTTTCATGCGATTTTTAAATAGTTGTAAAATTTTGATAAATTGATTAATTTTGTATTAAACATGTTAAAATTCATGGTCTTCCTTTTATTTCTGAGACTATGTTATTTAGCAAAAAATAATCCTTATGATGAAGCCTTTCGATCGGTATGATAAAGCTAGTAATTACAGATTAATTATTTTTCTCTTGTAACGGGTTCGATTCCCGGTTCAACCATGTAAATATTTAAAAATCTATGAATGCAGTTTAAATATTTTTTTAAATTAAAATATTGTTTCTTTCAGTTAAATGTTCCATCTACAATATTTAAGGTACTTCCCTCCAGGTGGCATAGCCGTGGGACGCCCTGTATACGGGGTGGATACATTATGCTTTTCATAAAAAAAACTGCTTTTCATACAAAAGGTACATGTCTCATCGGCAAAAATGTATGAAAAGCTGTATTTTTTTTTTGCCATTTCTAAGTTGGTCCCATAGTAAAAGTTGATCGTATACATGAGTACTTTACGTGGTTTTATTTACTGTCGTATTGTCGTATCAACCCCGTATTCTATTCTATATAAATGTTTTAATGCGCTAGTCACAGGAACTAACAGAACTACCATTTTGAAAAATATGTTTTGCTTTAGATAGATAGATTATTGCGGAACACGATAGGTTATATAACATCACTATTAACACGGGTGAAATAGCTGAACACAGCTAGTTTGGCAATGAAAACACAACGCTATCGTAGTAACAGCAAAAACTGCAAGAATATCTTGATAAAATCAAAGTAGCGACAACAAATTTAATTTGAAATGCATTCAACGCTACTAAACACGATATTAAGGTTCATGCACCTTCCGTGGCTACTGTCTACAGCAATTCGTTATTGTAATGTTAGCAATCTGTCCCTCAGCTGAACTAATAACTCAAGACAACGATATAAGCGCCATGATGCTACATAATGGTGATTTTGTTAGCTAGTTTATTGTTATTGCTATACTGATATGCTTTTACGCCACAATTGTCACGGCTATCTGGAGGTAATTGATTGCTGTTATTTTTATGAGGAACATTCGAGCTTATCTGTTTCACTATACTTTAGCATAGCGAATTAAAATTTATTTAAATGCTAGCTGACCCCCGCGGTTTCACTCGCATAAGGTTTTTTTTAAAAATAAAAGTAGCCTAAGATAATCATTATATCATCAGCTATCTGCCAGTGAAGTCCCATCAAAATCGGTCCAGCTAAGTCGGAGAAACAGACAGACAGACAAAAATATTGAAAATTGTTTTTTTGTTATAAGTACCGTACGTTTCATAATGCATTTAGTGTAAATCTGTATTTTGCTTAGCTTTGCATTATAAACCGACACTTCAATTTTATTTATTTGAATTGAAGATACTTACCTAAAATGGAAACATTTATAGTGGTAGTTAAAAATGTAGGTAACTACTAATAATGGATTTGAAAACTAGTAAATAACCTTATATAGTCCTAGATATTAGTATTCAACTCGCACGGCTAATTCCTAAATCGTTGCAACCCCGACTTGAATGCTGAAACTGTGCATAAATTTCAAAACACGAGTGTAAGCGCAGCCTAAAATCTCAACTTTAGAACTGCTTAATTCGCAACTCGTCCAAACCATATATCCGTGAGGCAAACTAAGGGAAAATTGTAAAATTGCAACCGTTAGTCATATAGCGGTGCTCGCAAGGACCTTATTAAAGTTTAAAGGTCCTGGCCATTATTCAGTGCAGGATACGTTCTCGCTTGATTCCCCACACGTAATAGTTTGCTATAAATTGACTGAACTTTATTGGCTATTAAAATAAGTAATGAAACTGTTTCGTGGTACAGCGGAGCCACATTCGCTTGTTTAGAATTTGTGACCCGCACACACAATTAAAATGTAATGGTTTATTTGTATATTAAATATTACTTAGAGCATTCATGTTTGGTGCTTCATTGAGTATTTAAATATATCTTATTCAAATAAGAAAATGTTGTATGCTAATGAATATATTACCTTTAATGAAGCAAAGTGCCCTAACTATCCTAACTAACTAATATTATAAATGCGAAAGTGAGTTTGTTTGTTTGTTACGCTTTAACTTCTCAACGGTTCATCATGATTCGTTCGATTAGTAGCCTATCGGCTAGAAACGCTCGTGGTGTAGCATGATTAGCCGTTCTTAATCGATCGGCAAAGTTAAGCTACGTCTGTCGTGGTCGGTATCTGGATGGGTGACCGTCTAGTGGTATTTCAAATCGAGCGTTTCCGTGCTTCGGAAGGCACATAAAGCCGTTGGTCCCGGTTATCACTTAATTGTGATAGTCGTTAACTAGTTGGATGCCTGCTAGGCGGCTTGAAAAATTCCAACAGTAGGTTGACCACTAGCCTATCTCCACCGATCCGCAGTGGGCACGCGTGGTGGAGTATCTGCCCATTCGCTTTCACCCTCATTTGTGAAAGGAGGCCTGTGCTCAGCAGTGGGACATTATAGGCTGATGATGAGGTAGCCTATGATATGGAGAAGGACATATGCTATTTATCACGAGAACGCGGGTGAAACCGCGGGGGACAGTTAGTAGTTGAATAAATATGATTTCTTTTGAAGACTTAAAAGCGATCAATCCTCTAGTCTATGCTATAAACACATTTTAACATTATGCTCTTTACAGTAGACAACACCACTCAATAGTGTAATTAAATATGAAACAATCTTATGACTGTATAAAATATTGAAGCATCACAGAGAGGAGATGGAACAAATATGCAGCTTTATTTACTGTAAAAGTGTACTGTTTCTGCGTAATGCCTCTAACTAGAGGTCCTTAGTTCTAGGGACTCAGTTTTAATTAGTACAATGCGCATACTTATCGTTCGTTGGAGCTTAATGTAAGTGCTTGTACACTACAAGGCACTTCGGAGTACTTAGAGAGTCTTTGTTTACATTTTGTTTGAGTATTTCTTGACAACGAAACGTAGAAAAACTGTTTATATGATTTTTTTAAATAACTTTATTCTTGACAAGTTCTCAAGATAAATTTTGCTATTTTTTTTTATCAATATTATTAGATACCAATTAGATTTCATACTATTAAATTAAATTGAGCTTGAATGTAACTAAGATACTTTTAAGTTAGAATCATCCAAATAAAAAAACCAAAGGGTTCGAGCCCTTAAAATTACAACTGTTTTGTTCACACCCTGCACCTAATCAATAAATAGCTAAAAAGATCCAAATATTTTTATTTAATTTCCAATTTAATTCCTAATCTTAATCAGAAGCTAAATTAAATCAAACTATTTACTCCGCGCAATCCCGTGACTTCCCGGTATGCATTGAACGGCACAGGCAGGATTTCCATTAAATTAAGCACCGTCTTCGCACAACTATTTATAAAGACTCCGTGGTAGGGGTGAACGCCATTCAGGATGTGAAATTTGACGTGTGAGACCCCGTTTCGTTCGGATAAAGCACTCGAAAGACTCCTATTGTGCGACCGAGAGATATCTACCTCATAACCGTCGTACCTCCTTATTATTCTTTGACGTCTTCATCTTGTCGAAATAAGTATGTGTCTAGAGTTGTTTGGTCAACAAATACTGCATCAACTAGTAACGACCAAACAACTCTAATCCAATACCATGTCCAGTTTCGTAGAGATAACATACATTTCAATCAGTACCTTTCTGTCTGTCTTATTATACAAGATGGTTTAAACCAAGTCTAAGAAAACCCAGGCTTAAGATATTCTCGGTTCTTTTTGTAATATGACGTAAGAAAGTGACGGAAGTATTTAAAACTTTGGTTTTGCTAGACTTTATTTAAACCATCTCACGTAATAAGGACGTGTATACATTTAAAAATGCTACATCTAGTCACGTTATGCCGCTGTAGTTAATAAATAAATTTATTAGATTTGATTCTACATTTAAAATACTCAAGTATCAGCTCTATACATTTCATGAATACGTATTCCATTGCGTGTAAATAAAGAATATACACATAAAGGGCTAGAATACGACCCACGAGTATTACGACCAATTTATACAGACACTTCCATATCCTTTGATGTTAACATTATTCTTCTAGCACGCTGTGGAGGGCATGAAAGTAATAGGTCTAAGTAAATTGGTCGTCGATACCGTGTATGTTCGCATTTATAAAGATTCCGATCGCATTCCGCAAATGAACACAATTTAAAGACGAATGTGTTTTTGGATTCGCTATTTGAATGAACATTTGCTCAATTCAATCGTAATGATGTAATATTTTGCCGGTTCAAATAAAATAGGTTCATGTGCTTTCCGACTGGGGACAGATGTATCATCTTGATGTAACTGATATCCATCCATCAAGGAAACTGTATATTTTTTTAACATTCAATATCTTTATGAATAGGTACCTTAACCTTACTTTTGTAAGGTATACATGTGAAAGTGTATGCTGCACCCTGCTGAACGGACTTCCATAAAATTTTATATGGGCATATAGATTTTCGGTCCTGGACTAGGCCATATGGTACTTTTCATCCCAGAAACGCGGTAAACACCGCAGGACGGATACTAGTTTTTATAGCAAACACCATGCATCACGCACCTGTATTGTAATGGGTATATGGTAGATACCATCTACACTAGTAATATCAAAACAAAAACAGCAATATACCCACCCATATCAGAAACCAATAATTAATTTCCAAAATTCGAGACCAAATATAAGCCAACAATGCCAGCATTCGTTCCGCTTAGCAAATAAGCAAAGGGAATCGCAAAGCTTTAGAAAGCCATACCCCGGCCCGCATTAGCCTGAAGTGTATGACATACTCTCATCGGCTTAATCCATATTAGTCATGCATCAAAGAGCTCCAAACGGCATTGTGGAGTGGTGCCCTCCTGTGATTTGCCCCTGAACAATACGAGCGAATTATAGCAATCGCTACGTTGAAGAGCTCCTTGACCTATTTCTGTCCATATTAAATTACAATCAAATTGTATTGTAGTGCCATTTAAACTCTTATGGATTGGATGGCTTTATTGAAGAGGCTGAGTATTAATTGATAAAAGATTTTAATACGATGGCTCAACGGCGGCAAATGCCATGAAAAACTTGATCTTTGGTACTTGGTAGAAGGTACTAGCTGGCTATCGTAAGCATTAGTGTGCTTCGGCAGCTGTGATTTTGTGATTCTCCAAGGGACCTGAGTATTTGATAATAATAATATTTATTTCTCCCACAATAAGTTAAAGTAAAAAAAACATTGAATGAAAAATAATAATGAGAAATACTTAAATTGTGGGAGACTGGTGCCTAAGCTAGGCAGAGCCTGTATTTCAGGACATTATGGATATTATGTTCAGCTTGATACCTCCACGCGTTTTTCTTTTGAGTTATGGAAACTTAAACATAGGCTTAGCTATACGCTTGTTTGCAATTTGAGTTCCTGGCTTTGAGGTTTTGTATTGCTTTATTTTACTATCGATAGTATTGATACTTTTTTATATCAAGTTTTTCTTTAAATTTAATATAAAAACCTACACTAAGGTCCATATTTTTGAACGTCAATCAATGCTCGAGTAAAGTTTTAAGTCGAAATTAAAACAAAAAAAATTGTAACCTGCATCGATGATATTAGGTTTATTTTCGATTAACATCTAATCTTGACTCCTGTTTCAGTTTTTATCTCGTTCTATAATACAGGCTTCAACGTCTTTCACGTCAACTTGTTAATCAGTAACCACAACATCATAATATAGTGAGAGAATAGAGGTAAATTCACAAGCATAATTTTTACATGTGAAATGATTTGCCCTTGCTTATACTAACCCATAACTATAAAGCTGTTATACTAATATGAACGTTTCATATTTCTAAATCAATAGGCTTCACAATTATTAGTAGAAGATTACCAACTATGTAAACTACTTCTTCAAACTAGGTATTAGTTCAAAAGATTGACATATGAGTCCCTTTTATATGTTCCGATTAAAGGATTCCATCAATCAAATATAGGTAGTATAGAAATTACCTATAGCATTTGGTTAAATAATAATTTACAGATTAATGAAAATATATAGATATCCTAATATTAATATATCGGATTATTAAATTAACTTAATTAATTAAATTAATATTACAATGAATTTAGTTCGCGAAAGCTTAAAAAGAAATATAGATATCTCCTCAAAAATCTATTACTCTTTTGTAGTTTCTCTAATCTTATTATTGTGCTCATCATTATTAGAAATTTATACTCGATAAAATTATGTGTAGCACTTACCACCTTGATGACCAAATATATCTCAGATATAGTTGAAAAACGCATACTGTAAGTACACCTAAACCTTTCGTCAATTAAGTTTATTAAATTGTTTAAGGCCACTTCTACATTTGCTGCCCGCTGCGCTATACACGCGTAATCATGGCTTATAAAAAGTTTATTTCTTTAAAAGAGAATTTCTTATCTGAAATGGATTTCGTTAGTGGAATCGGGATTCATGTATTCGCCTATCCTTTCATTGGTAGATCCAGAGTATCCCTATTCTTTTACAATTTCACCTATTTTTTAGTGTTGTGTACCTCAGTTCAGCTATTAATCACCCTTTTTTACGTTGGGCTTAGTGATTGGTTTGAAATCATCAACATTGCCCCCAATCTGGGAGTGTGTCTCATGATTCTGATAAAATATGGAAAAATTAACAAAAACAGAGACGTCTATGACCAAATTTTCAATCACTACAGAAACAATTTTTGGGATATTGTTTCCAATACGGAAGAACATTTGCAAATTCTCGAACAATATGTGAAAACGACAAAGCTAATTACTAGATTTGAATATTATTACACTTTGGTTCTTATTGTTGTTGTTAATTTGTTTCCACGGATCATTATGGTATACGAGAATGATATTATGGGCAAAGATATTCAGTACTTATACCCATTTGAAGGATGGTATCCATTTGATAAGATCAAGTGGTACTACGCGGCTTATACTTGGGAGGGTTTTATGACAGCCCTCGTTATTTATATCTACGCATTTTGCAATATTGTACATGTTTCATTTACACGATATATTTGTATGGAATTAAAGATCTTGGGGAACAGTATGGAAGGTCTTATTTGTTTAGAAGATGTTGATAATATAACCCAATTTAAAAATATTGAAGAAATTCACAAGAGTATCAATATGAAGTTTAAAGTTATTATAAAGAGACATCAATTTTTAGCCAAGTAAGAATACTTGTTGGAACAAATTAGTTACTCCGGGTAACTATAGAAGGAAACTAATGATACAATTTGCATTTTCAGGATTACTTCTGATTTGGATGAAGTGTTGGGTGACGGAATGCTACTCACATACATCTTCGGGTCTGTGTTTATTTGTCTTACAGTATTTACTGCAACGGTAAGTACTCATTATGATTACTTTACTTCTTACAACGACTTGAGCGTTCCATCCGTGGTTCCTTATCTTATCACTTAGGGGATGAATTTCGGGAATTCCCCCTTTGTTGCATTTTCATGTTTCATGCTTTGAAACCCACTGGTTTAGGCTGTGTGTTGACTTTAAGTCTATCAGCTTTAAAGTTTTAATATAGACTAGCTAACCCCCGTAGTTTCACTCGCGTTCCCGGGATAAAACGTAGCCTATATCCTTGTCTATACTATAGGCTATCTGCGTGCAAAAAATCATGACCAGTTCAGAGGTTTAGGCGTAAAGAGTAACAGACAGACAGACAGAGTTTACTAGATTAGTATGGGTTGGTTTTATTTGAATAATAATATGTTTTTCTTTTCCAGGTTGTCGACAATATGTACAAGTCTTTGCGTTACTTCTCCTTTTTTTTGTCGCTACTTGTTGATGTGTTTTTTCAATGTATTATTGGACAACTTCTGATTGATCACGTAAGTAGTAGCAAGTAGCCCCCTTACTCATAAAGCGCTATTTAACTAATATACTATTTAAAGGGTCACGTAATTAATGTCACATTAATTGACAATGACAATAGAGGGACTTTATTTACGTGACCCTTTAAACAGTATATTAGTTAAATAACGTTTTATGAGTAAGGGGGTTAATGCTTAAATTGCATCAAGCACGCGGTTGAAACCCTGGGATTGATGCTAGTTTATTTATATATTTCAGAGTGAAAAATTTGAGAGAGCTATTTACTTTACTGATTGGTCATTCGCTGATTTGAAAACACAAAAGATGTTCGTGATGATGCTGATGCGCGCACAAAAACCTTTCAGCTATAGCGCCAAGGGCTATTTAGCTATGAACTTAGATACATTTAGCGGTGTAAGTTTATTAATCATTATTTGTTAGTATTATTTTTATAAAAGGAATTCAATATGACGGGCCAGTTGGCGCAGTTGGTTAAGACGTGGAGTCTTAACCTATAGCGCCGCAGGTCGTGGGTTCGATTCCCACACAGGACATGCATTTGTGTGCATGAACATGTCTGTATGTCCTGAGTCTGGGTGTAATTATGTATATTAAGTATATATTTACGAACAAAAAGTAGTATATGTATTATATCAGTTATCTGGTTTCCATAGTACAAGCTCTGCTTAGTTTGGGATCAGATGACCGTGTGTGAGGAATGTCCCAGGATATTTATTTATTTATTTTATTTATTTAATATGAACTTTGATTTTTCATTACAGATTTGCAGCTTATCATATCAGTTCTTCAACTTATTACGCACGGCTTACTCTTAAATTACACTTTAAGTTAAATAAAGGTTAATATTGAGTGTGCTTGTAAAATATTAATTTTAGTATACTCTTGATTTAATTTGCATTCAAATACTTAGCACAATGAATTATGAGTATTATTATAGGGACGTACACAGAAGAGTTATCAAGAAGAACCTGACTTCTGAGAGTTTACTTAAAATTTTCTATTATGTTTTAAATAAATTTTATAAATAAAATAGAAAAATAATTTCGCAATTGTAAAACCTTCGTTTTCCTTAATACCACATAACTAATACATCAACATTTTTACCAATTCACTGTTCAATTCTGATTCTTGTTGCAAAGGTAAGTATTTAATAAGGTAAATGTATAATATTTTAAGAATATAGAAATATTTTGCTATAGTAAACAGACGATTGGAAAGTGGCAAAGTCGATGTGACAATAGCTTCGCATATTGAAATCAGCCTCGCACAGAACCATAAAACCAACATGTCTACATTCAAATGGCGTCACACCATCGAACGTGAAATAGGCATATTGAAATAATATTGAACATTTTGTTTTCGTACACGATTATTGCGTCTGATTTTTAGAGTTTTAAGTCAAACAAGACATTTTTAGAGTTTCAAAAGCTATTCGATCTTAAATTATTATTCATACAATATATATACATAATTATGCAATAACAGGGTAATTAACATTTTTTTTGGATAAAAATATTATAATCTCATGAAATAATTTAAAGGAGAAAGTTCTCAAATCGGTTGTGTTTTTTTTTATGTTTGGTACCTCATAACTCGGTCATTTATTAACCGATTTGGATAATTATTTTTTGGTTTGGAAGGGTACACTTACCGTTTGGTCAAATTGTCATCAGGACAGGATTTGATACATTAGCACGAAGTTTTATTACATCAAGTTCGCGAGGCAAATAATAAAGCATAAAGTTATCTAAAAATCTTGATATAACCCACACTTCCCAAGAAAGTTTTGGAATCCCATAGCACCACGTTTGTATTGTGGATTATTAGGATGCAGAATGTAGCGCTAAGAAAAGGATATAATATTCAAAAAAAGATAATTTTGCAATGAGAGAGGTAGAGCATAGCGTTTATTCGCTCAAAGAGCAGCTCGACTGGGGAAGTACCTCCACCTTACAGAATACCGCAGCCAAATAACTCTATGTTGTGTAAAGTTGTGTTCCTGCGCGTGAGTATGGTCGCCAGAGCTCATAGGGGAGGGGGGAAAGGTCGGTAACGCGTGAGCACCAGCGTGAGTTACCATCAGGTGGGCCGTATGCTTGTTTACCGACTAAGTTGTATAATAAAAAATAAAAATAAACTTATTGTTTGGTATTTTCTATTAGACACAAAAAAAACATAATGTCTTGTTACATTTTTGACAGTATATTATTTTATAAATAAAAAATACCATACCGGTATCATCGAGAATTCAAGCACTTCTATGGAAATATAATTTGGTGGAATTAAAGGTTTATTAGCTAGCCCCAGCAAAAAGAAAAACAATATTCTCTACCGAATCCCTGTAAATGCAATGAAAACTATCAAATATCCCTTATCTTATAAATATAGATCACGATCACGAAATTAAAACTGCTCCCTGATTAAGTAATAAATCTTATCACTTTCAAACTCACGAATTAATTATATGTAACAATATTTTTTATTACATTTTTTTCCTTTATAAGCCACGGTAGAAACTTGAATCATCAGTTCGGTGCCTACACCAAAATGGCAACTAAACAGTTGGTGTTAGCGTTTCTCCTCATTATATCTACCGGGTTTCTAGCCCTAGGTGTAGACGCTGAGGGTAAGTCATAATAACATGTCTTTAATAAAATCTTTACACTTTATTAAAATTATAAATTTAACTCAATCCAGCACTCACACTAGATATTCAAATCTATTTTATTACAAGATGTAGTTTTGTACAAAAAAGTAGGCATAACTACGAAAGACGAATTAAATTTTATCATTGGAACTTGCCGAGATGTGAAGTAACAATACTCTTACCCCCTTACTCATAATCGCTTTTTAAATAAATCAGTGTAATAGTGTGCCCCGTCTTACTCTTTCGATCACCAAATGTCACGTGTCAGATAAAGACTTCGGAATTTCAGCAAATCAACTTCATTATGAATAAGGACCTCCTTATTCATAATGAAGTTGATTTGCTTAAGGTCTTTACATTATCCAAAACTCATGTATTCTTGTCTTTAGGACCTTCATCAATGGAAAATTCGGCAACATCAAATGAAACTAGTAAGTGGATCAAACAAAAATAATAATATCCTGACATGTCTTTCACACGGCCATCTGATATCAAATTAATAAGAAGTGTTACTACAGAATTTTGATTACTGGTATACTACTATAAATAACTAAATAAAAATATTACTTACACCAAGACTCAGGACAAACACATTTTTATGCAAACATGTGTGTCCTGGGTGGGAATCGAACTCACAGCCTTGCGTGACTGGTAGAGTATCCTACCAACCACACCCACCACCAGTCCATATAATCCATCTAGTATAGTCCATAAAATATTATTTATTTATGTATTTTACACAAAATCCTCCTGGATCAAATACAATTTCTTGCAATAATTTTCTATTTAAATTAATAGAGGTTTCATAAATGTGCACTTGTACTATTACAGCTGCATCAGGCGAAGGATCTTCTGAAGATTATGGAGAATCTCAAATAGAATCACCTGGCCCAGGTAGATTATTATTATTATTCAATAATATATTGTTGATCCAAGAATAATATTCATAATTTCTCGGTAGAGACTGACTGAAATTCAAATTAAATATAAAATTATTTATTCAATTGATTTTATTACAAGATGTAGTTTTGTACAAAAAATTAGGCATAACTACGAAAGACGAATTAAATTTTATCATTGGAACTTGCCGAGATGTGAAGTAACAATACTCTTACCCCCTTACTCATAATCGCTTTTTAAATAAATCAGTGTAATAGAGTGCCCCGTCTTACTCTTTCGATCACCAAATGTCACGTGTCAGATAAAGACTTCGGAATTTTAGCAAATCAACTTCATTATGAATAAGGGGGAATCTTTAGATTATCCAAAACTCATGTATTCTTGTCTTTAGGACCTTCATCAATGGAAAATTCGGCAACATCAAATGAAACTAGTAAGTGGAACAAACAAAAATAATAATATCCTGACATGTCTTTCACACGGCCATTTGATATCAAACTAATAAGAAGTGTCACTACAGAATTTTGATTACTGGTATACTACTATAAATAAATAAATAAAAATATTACTTACACCAAGACTCAGGACAAACACATTTTTATGCAAACATGTGTGTCCTGGGTGGGAATCGAACTCACAGCCTTGCGTGACTGGTAGAGTATCCTACCAACCACACCCACCACCAGTCCATATAATATTATTTATTTATGTATTTTACACAAAATCCTCCTGGATCAAATACAATTTCTTGAAATGATTTTCTATTTAAATTAATAGAGGTTTTATAAATGTGCACTTGTACTATTACAGCTGCATCAGGCGAAGGATCTTCTGAAGATTATGGACCATCTCAAATAGAATCACCTGTCCCAGGTAGATTATTATTATTATTCAATAATATATTATTGATCCATGTATAATATTCATAATTTCTCGGTAGAAACTGACTGAAATTCAAATTAAATATAAAATTATTTATTCAATTGATTCCGGCGCTGCAAGCTCAGCAGATGCAGCAGCACCTGGTAAAACACTTAATAATTTATCATGAAATTGTTAAGTGTGAATTAAAAGATTTAGCAAATGAGAGACCTAATTTTGTGCTTCCTTATACTTATAAAAGACAAAAGCTTAACTCATTACAGAAGACGAAGATTACAGCTCTCAAGCTGCTACAAATTCTGGTAAGTTATACAAATGCATTGAAATGGTAATAACTAGAGCTCTGTTGATTACAGCTGATGCGTGATCGCTTGAAAGCTGTTGTTTTTTTTTACTCAAATTGAATAATTTTAACGTAAACGACATCAACTGATTGATGAACCGATTACCCAAAACGCTGGTACTCTTTGAAAAATAAATTATAATATATTTCCAAAATTACAGAATCTTCAACCGCAGTCAATAACAACGGATCAAATTCGAATGCTTCAAGCGAAGCTTCGGCATCTGGTTAGTCATATATGCATAATATGGACCGTATAGTCAGCCTTCTGACATACACTAGTCCAAAATTTGATGAATTACTTTGAATAAATTCATAACATTCTATTAATTTTCAGGAGAATCTAGTGGATCCGGAGGAAATAGTTCTGAAAGTTCTGTAGCGACTAGTAAGTTTATATGTATTTTATACTAGCTGGCCATACTTGTCGTCCTGTTAAACTTTCAGTTCATCAGTTTTTGCCGAAGTACCTATTTTAAAAAGTTTAAAGTTTTCCAATTTTTCTTTTCGTATTAGGACTATTAAAAACATTTAAAAAATCCAATAAGGTCCAGCCGTACTTAAGTAATGCGCTACCAAAACAGCTCCGTTCCATTCATCGTTCACCATCATCATCAACAGCCTTTAATGTTCCACTGCTGAGCACATGCCTCCTTTCACAAATGAAGGTGAAAGAGAATTGAACTATGGATTTGACTTGAGTTAAATTACAATTAAAAACCAGTTATAGTATGCAACAATAAAAAAACAATGTGCTACAATAACTTGATAAGAAATGATGATACGTTTTATAATTTGCAGCAACTTCAAGTATATCCAGTATGAACGGATCTAGTTCAGAGGCTTCTGGCGCCGCTTCAGCTTCTGGTTTGTAAACAACTTTGGTTTTTAACGATAATTGGGAAAAATATCACCACATAGAATGAATCATCTACCTTCACTTACTGTAATAAATGAAACATGTACGTTATGTTTTTATACTTTAGGATCTTCAGATTATGGTTCTGGAGAAGGATCGAGTTCCGATGACCAAAATGTAGCTACTACTTCAGGTAAAATTTTGAACATCTATTCATGTTACAGCATTATCATCAATCGCCAATCACAGCAATCTTAAAGAAACTTATTCACCCTATTTGATATGTGATACATAACGGCCGTATTTTATAAAAGACTGCTGAAATAAAATGTATGAAACAAAAGAAGAATATTATTGATGCATTTCTTAAATTACAGATACTTCATCTGTAACCAGCGATGACGGTTCCAATTTGAATGCTGCGGGAGCAGCTTCAGCATCTGGTAAGTTACTAAAGCCTAGTACCTACATATTTACCGTGTGTAAATAAATACATAGTCACCCCTCTGACATACAAAAAATCTAATGTTCTACTTTTATTTTCATAGAATGATAACACTCTTTTAATTTTCAGGAGTATCTAGTGGATCCGGAGATAATAGTTCTGTTAGTTCTGTATCCACCAGTAAGTTTATATTTATTCCTATAACTAAATCTAAGCAAACAAAACCATTGAAAAAGTAAGTGAAAACAAAATTTGTGATAATAATATGATAATAATGTTTTATAAATTGCAGCAACTTCAAGTGTATCTAGCAACAACGGATCTAGTTCAGATGCTTCTGGTGCCGCTTCAGCATTTGGTTCGTAAACAAATTTGATTTTATAACGTTAAATGGGCAAAGCATAACCACATAGAATGAATCAACTATCTTCACTTACCGTAATAAATGATACATGTACTTTATGTTTTATACTTTAGGATCTTCAAATTCTGATTCTGGACAAGGATCAAGTTCCGAAGACCAATCTGTAGCTACTACTGCAGGTATTTTTTTTTCTCTATCATAATTTTTTTCATCTATTCACGTAGCAGCAGTCTGTAAAATCGCCAACCGCACATAATATCAACAGATTTACGGTATTAAGAATCTATGTACCCTATTTGTGGTAGTAAACGACAGTACATTTTAATAGGTAAGTTATTCATAAATCAGTTTTTTTTTTCAAGTTTAGAGTACACACAACACAACTTATAAGAGTTCACGAGAGGTAGCGCATAGCGTTTTTGTCGCTCAAAGAGCAACTTGACTGCGGAAGTTCCTCCATCATCATCATCATCTACCTGCCCTATTCCCAATCACTCGGGGAAGTATCTCGATCTTATATAATTGGACTGTTTTACAAAAAACTTAATCCGACTTCAAAGTAAACTAAGAAGTAATCAAATCCTGATCTGATGACAATGGGACCAAACGGGAAATGTGAAGGGTACAAACAAAAAAAGGATTTTCCAAATCGGTTAATAAATGATGGGAGTTATGAGGTAACAAAAAAAATATATAACCGAATTGAGAAACTCCTCCTTTATTTGAAGTCGGTAAAAAAAAAAAAAACTTGAGACATTCTTCTCACACGGTTATCTGATCCCAAACTAAGCAGACCATAATAGTATGGTTGCTAGTGCGTGGTAATGCTCCGGAGTGCCCCGGGGTTTGCAAGCATCCATATGGCTACGGTAACCGCTTACCATCAGGTGGGCCGTATGCTTGTATACCAACATCATTTCATTTAATTGGAAGGATGATTGGAAGATTAGATGGCTGCAAGAAATTTGAAAAATAGTTTTTTAACATATCTATTGCTGTCGCGCTGTACCCGTACCTACAGATTGACTGGTAGAATAATAATTGCTCTTGTGTAATTATCCAGAGAGGATTACGTTACAATGAGGATTACGTTTGTATGGAACAAACGCCACCAGCATTTCCTCTTACTCTTAATACATCGTCAATAATATATTTCCTAAATTACAGTTACTTCGTCCGTAACCAGCAACGATGGATCAAATTCAAATGCTGCAGGAGCAGCTTCAGCATCTGGTTAGTTACTAAAGCCACTACTACTATACTACAACGCACCGTATGGTCAGCCTTTTGACATAAACACATCTAATATTAAATCATTTTATTTTAATAAATTGATAACTATCTATAAATTTTCAGGATCGTCTAGTGGATCCGGAGGAAATAGTTCTGATAGTTCTGCAGCCACTTGTAAGTTTATATTTATTTATACAACCGGAGCCTGAGTTCAATAAACTAAACCATTATTATAATTATGTAGCAATAAATAACTAAAAAAATCATGTTAAACAATTACCCCCTTATTAATAAATAAGGTGTAAGTCAAGTATAGTAATACCCCAGAGTATATAAATACTAAGTACAAGTAATACCTAGGTTTTAAATATATCCGTCACTTTCTAATCTATCTATATATATAAAAATGAATTGCTGTTCGTTAGTCTCGCTAAAACTCGAGAATGGCTGGACCGATTTGGCTAATTTTGGGTTTGAACTATTCGTGGAAGTCCGGGGAAGGTTTAAATGAAGGGTAGGGTAGGGTATTACGCGAACGAAGTCGCGCCGGGCAGCTAGTTTCATATAAAACGAGCTGGAGCTATCTTAATACTTGGGTGTTAGAAGACTGACTTACACCTTATTTATTATTTTATCAAATTACAGCAACTTCAAGTGTATCCTCCAGTAACAATGGACCTGGTTCAAATGATTCTGGCGCCGCTTCAGCATCAGGTTTGCATATTTTTTTAAATTAAAATAGTAATAATAACAAATATGGCGTTTGATTTAAAATAATTTTTAATCAAAATGTTGATAACAAAATATAGCTTAATTTTAACCAGATCAAACATTTTTGTGCAAGGACATGTGTGTATCATTCTAGTACATTTTTAGTTTATATAGTAAAAGTTTCGTTTAGTTTCTGATCAGATATGGCCGCATGTTAAATAATGCCTAAGAATATGAGAAAAATTACATTAATTCACGTTGTTATATTCTTGCGACAGGTACTTCTTCTTCTGGATCTGGAAATAAATCAGGTGGAAGCGCTTCTGCAGCATCGGGTAAAAATCAATTGTTTATCACATACAATTTTAGTAAGCCGACTTGAACAATCGGTATGCTCCTTAATTTTATGAATTATATTAAAAAGGTTTTAAGACAAATATTTCTCATTAGGTTCTTCTTCGGTCGTCTCCGGTGATGGATCAAGTTCTTATGCTGCAGGAAGCTCTACAGCTAGTAAGAATATAATGTTATTACTACAAGCAACGGCTATAGTTAATTTTCATAAAGCATAATATAATCGTAAATTATTTCTGGTACATATTATCAATGCCAGCCTCTTTTTTATATCACTAATGTAGTAAACAAAAGTAAGTTCTGCCAGGTGATAAAAGGTTACCGTAGCCTATAGATGCTTGTAACACCCTGTTTGGCACTACACTGCTGGTTCCTCTGGCGGCACAGCGCCTCTTCATAGGGCTCTAGGGACCTTAATCACCACACCACATCAAAGTATTTTTATTTGATTATACGATACCAAACTTCGAATAATTACAAAATTTGTTTTTACTTATATGTTTAGTATAACTAATATGATTGTTATAATTATAGCCAATCGTGGCAGCGGATCTAGTTCATCTTCATCTACCAGTGGTAAGTTGACTGTGATCACAGTACATAGTATTTGTTGTTTTTTATTATATCTGACACATAATTATAATCTTTTAGTTACAAGTTCCTCGAGTAGAAGTGGTCGTAGATCTTCATCATCCAGTGCTTCGTCATCTTCATCATGTACGTTCAATTTAAATAGAATTAACTAACTATTATTAACTGAATTTATGATTTATAATATTAATTTATATGAATTAATATTAGACTAACATAAATATTAAATTCATGAAATGTTCGTTTTAGCATCAACTGTTCGTAGAAGACGCCCAAGTAAATCTCCAGCCAAACCTAATGGACCAGCAAGGTCTCCAGCTGCACCAAGTGGACCAGCAAGCTCTCAAGGTGCTTCAAGTGGAATATTTTCTTGTAGTTATTCGACATACAACTTAAAAATTAGTGGAAATATTTTCATGATTTTCTTGACTATGATTATCACTAATTTGGATTCAAATGATAATAATGTGTCATTTTGCACCTATTTCTTGCTACCTTCTTGCAATTACTGATTATCATTTTTTTGGGTTCCGTATTCAACAAGGAATACTTATACTTATAGTTTACTAACCCGTATCCGCGGCTAAACTCAGAAACTCTTATTATATTATATCTCTTTACTTAGTACTAGAAAGCTGTAATATAGTATATATGTCACCGTAATATTATGGACACCGTTAGTTTATAATCTACCTAGCGAGATTATTAACTGCCGATAAATTGTGTATCATACTGCTTAAAATATAACGTATTAATTTCAGATAGTTTACAATCTATCAAAGACAAACCGTCATATTGTATACTGGCATCATACTTGAATGCGTCGGAACTTACCTTGCGCGCTGATTGGTTGAACGTCATGTGTCCCGCGTCTTATGTATGGCCATCATTGGTCAATAAAAATATATTGATTGACATTACCTATTGATCTCAAACAATTAAATGTGCTTTTTTTAACTCCTATTTTTGTTTTTAAACTCTATGGACTCAGAACGAACTACTGCCAAGACTGACCAATCAGGGACGGTTCACAATATCACGGTTTAACATGGGTAGATTATAAACTATCGAAAATTAATACGTTATATTGTAAGCAGTACGGAACAGTTCACAATATGTCGATAGTTTACACGCGGTTTTCACAAAAATACGGTGATATATTATATATATAGAAATTAATCACGCCAACAAAATCGTAAAATCAAATCTTGAAGAACTATTTTTTGAGTACCTCCCTAATGCGTGAGTGTTTTTTTTTGTCTATCCCATGGTGTTGCGTGTCGTTGGATAGGTATTTCTAAAATATTGTGGTTCTGGTACAATCATATTCCTCCTCAGGAAGCTCCCCAGGCTCCTCTACAGGCAGTGCGACAGGAAGCTCTACAGGCAGCTCCACAAGCAGTGCTCCAGGCACCTCTGCAGGTTCCTCCTCAGGAAGCTCCCCAGGCTCTTCAGGCAACTCCACATCCAGTGCTCCAGGCACCTCTCCAGGCTCCTCCTCAGGAAGCTCTCCAGGCTCTTCTACAGGCAGTGCGACAAGCAGCTCTACAGGCTCATCCTCAGGAAGCTCCCCTGGCTCCTCTACAGGCAGTGCAACGAGCAGCTCTACAGGCTCCTCCTCAGGAAGCTCCACAGGCTCCTCTACGGGCTCCACATCGGGAAGCTCTCCAGGCTCCTCTCCAGGCAACTCCACAGGCAGTGCTCTAGGCACCTCTACAGGCTCCTCCTCAGTCAACTCCACAGGCAGTGCTCCGGGCAATTCATCAGGCAGTGCTCCAGGCACTTCTTCAGGCTCCTCCTCAGGAAGCTCCCCAGGCTCCTCTTCAGGCAACTCCACATCCAGTGCTCCAGGCACCTCTACAGGCTCCACCTCAGGCAACTCCACAGGCAGTGCTCCGGGCAATTCATCAGGCAGTGCTTCAGGCACCTCTACAGGCTCCTCCTCAGGAAGCTCCCCAGGCTCGTCTACAAGCAGTGCGACAGGCAGCTCTACAGGCTCCTCCTCAGGAAGCTCCCCAGGCTCTTCTACAGGCAGTGCGACAAGCAGCTCTACAGGCTCCTCCTCAGGAAGCTCCTCAGGCTCCTCTACAGGCAGTGCAACGAGCAGCTCTACAGGCTCCTCCTCAGGAAGCTCTCCAGGCTCCTCTCCAGGCAACTCCACAGGCAGTGCTCTAGGCACCTCTACAGGCTCCTCCTCAGACAACTCCACAGGCAGTGCTCCGGGCAATTCATCAGGCAGTGCTCCAGGCACTTCTTCAGGCTCCTCCTCAGGAAGCTCACCAGGCTCCTCTTCAGGCAACACCACATCCAGTGCTCCAGGCACCTCTCCAGGCTCCACCACAGGCAACTCCACAGGCAGTGCTCCGGGCAATTCATCAGGCAGTGCTTCAGGCACCTCTACAGGCTCCTCCTCAGGAAGCTCCCCAGGCTCCTCTACAAGCAGTGCGACAGGCAGCTCTACAGGCTCCTCCTCAGGAAGCTCCCCAGGCTCTTCTACAGGCAGTGCGACAAGCAGCTCTACAGGCTCCTCCTCAGGAAGCTCCCCAGGCTCCTCTACAGGCAGTGCAACGAGCAGCTCTACAGGCTCCTCCTCAGGAAGCTCACCAGGCTCCTCTCCAAGCAACTCCACAGGCAGTGCTCTAGGCACCTCTACAGGCTCCTCCTCAGACAACTCCACAGGCAGTGCTCCGGGCAATTCATCAGGCAGTGCTCCAGGCACTTCTTCAGGCTCCTCCTCAGGAAGCTCACCAGGCTCCTCTTCAGGCAACACCACATCCAGTGCTCCAGGCACCTCTCCAGGCTCCACCACAGGCTCCTCTACAGGCAGTGCAACGAGCAGCTCTACAGGCTCCTCCTCAGGAAGCTCCCCAGGCTCCTCTACAGGCAGTGCAACGAGCAGCTCTACAAGCTCCTCCTCAGACAACTCCACAGGCAGTGCTCCGGGCAATTCATCAGGCAGTGCTCCAGGCATTTCTTCAGGCTTCTCCTCAGGAAGCTCACCAGGCTCCTCTTCAGGCAACACCACATCCAGTGCTCCAGGCACCTCTCCAGGCTCCACCTCAGGCAACTCCACAGGCAGTACTCTAGGCACCTCTACAGGCTCCTCCTCAGACAACTCCACAGGAAGTGCTCCGGGCAATTCTTCAGGCAGTGCTCCAGGCACTTCATCAGGCTCCTCCTCAGGAAGCTCACCAGGCTCCTCTTCAGGCAACACCACATCCAGTGCTCCAGGCACCTCTCCAGTCTCCACCTCAGGCAACTCCACAGGCAGTGCTCCGGGCAATTCATCAGGCAGTGCTCCGGGCAATTCATCAGGCAGTGCTTCAGGCACCTCTACAGGCTCCTCCTCAGGAAGCTCCCCAGGCTCTTCTACAGGCAGTGCGACAAGCAGCTCTACAGGCTCCTCCTCAGGAAGCTCCCCAGGCTCCTCTACAGGCAGTGCAACGAGCAGCTCTACAGGCTCTTCCTCAGGAAGCTCCCCAGGCTCCTCTACAGGCAGTGCAACGAGCAGCTCTACAAGCTCCTCCTCAGACAACTCCACAGGCAGTGTTCCGGGCAATTCATCAGGCAGTGCTCCAGGCACTTCTTCAGGTTCCTCCTCAGGAAGCTCACCAGGCTCTTCTTCAGGCAACACCACATCTAGTGCTCCAGGCACCTCTACAGGCTCCTCCTCAGGAAGCTCCCCCGGCTCCTCTACAAGCAGTGCGACAGGCAGCTCTACAGGCTCCTCCTCAGGAAGCTCCCCAGGCTCCTCTACAGGCAGTGCCACAAGCAGCTCTACAGGCTCCTCCTCAGGAAGCTCCCCAGGCTCCTCTACAGGCAGTGCAACGAGCAGCTCTACAGGCTCCTCCTCAGGAAGCTCCCCAGGCTCCTCTACAGGCAGTGCAACGAGCAGCTCTACAAGCTCCTCCTCAGACAACTCCACAGGCAGTGCTCCGGGCAATTCATCAGGCAGTGCTCCAGGCATTTCTTCAGGCTTCTCCTCAGGAAGCTCACCAGGCTCCTCTTCAGGCAACACCACATCCAGTGCTCCAGGCACCTCTCCAGGCTCCACCTCAGGCAACTCCACAGGCAGTACTCTAGGCACCTCTACAGGCTCCTCCTCAGACAACTCCACAGGCAGTGCTCCGGGCAATTCTTCAGGCAGTGCTCCAGGCACTTCATCAGGCTCCTCCTCAGGAAGCTCACCAGGCTCCTCTTCAGGCAACACCACATCCAGTGCTCCAGGCACCTCTCCAGTCTCCACCTCAGGCAACTCCACAGGCAGTGCTCCGGGCAATTCATCAGGCAGTGCTTCAGGCACCTCTACAGGCTCCTCCTCAGGAAGCTCCCCAGGCTCTTCTACAGGCAGTGCGACAAGCAGCTCTACAGGCTCCTCCTCAGGAAGCTCCCCAGGCTCCTCTACAGGCAGTGCAACGAGCAGCTCTACAGGCTCTTCCTCAGGAAGCTCCCCAGGCTCCTCTACAGGCAGTGCAACGAGCAGCTCTACAAGCTCCTCCTCAGACAACTCCACAGGCAGTGTTCCGGGCAATTCATCAGGCAGTGCTCCAGGCACTTCTTCAGGTTCCTCCTCAGGAAGCTCACCAGGCTCTTCTTCAGGCAACACCACACCCAGTGCTCCAGGCACCTCTCCAGGCTCCACCTCAGACAACTCCACAGGCAGTGCTCCGGGCAATTCATCAGGCAGTGCTCCAGGCACTTCATCAGGCTCCTCCTCAGGAAGCTCACCAGGCTCCTCTTCAGGCAACACCACATCCAGTGCTCCAGGCACCTCTCCAGGCACCACCTCAGGCAACTCCACAGGCAGTGCTCCGGGCAATTCATCAGGCAGTGCTTCAAGCACCTCTACAGGCTCCTCCTCAGGAAGCTCCCCAGGCTCCTCTACAAGCAGTGCGACAGGCAGCTCTACAGGCTCCTCCTCAGGAAGCTCCCCAGGCTCTACTACAGGCAGTGCAACAAGCAGCTCTACAGGCTCCTCTTCAAGAAGCTCCCCAGGCTCTTCAGGCAACTCCACATCCAGTGCTTCAGGCACCTCTCCAGGCTCCACCTCAGGCAACTCCACAGGCAGTGCTTCGGGCAATTCATCAGGCAGTGCTTCAGGCACCTCTACAGGAAGCTCCCCCGGCTCCTTTACAAGCAGTGCGACAGGCAGCTCTACTGGCTCCTCCTCAGGAAGCTCCCCAGGCTCTTCTACAGGCAGTGCGACAAGCAGCTCTACAGGCTCCTCCTCAGGAAGCTCCCCAGGCTCCTCTACAGGCAGTGCAACGAGCAGCTCTACAGGCTCCTCCTCAGGAAGCTCCCCAGGCTCCTCTACAGGCAGTGCCACGAGCAGCTCTACAAGCTCCTCCTCAGACAACTCCACAGGCAGTGTTCCGGGCAATTCATCAGGCAGTGCTCCAGTCACTTCTTCAGGTTCCTCCTCAGGAAGCTCACCAGGCTCCTCTTCAGGCAACACCACATCCAGTGCTCCAGGCACCTCTCCAGGTTCCACCTCAGGCAACTCCACAGGCAGTACTCTAGGCACCTCTCCAGGCTCCACCTCAGGCAACTCCACAGGCAGTGCTCCGGGCAATTCATCAGGCAGTGCTTCAGGCACCTCTACAGGAAGCTCCCCCGGCTCCTTTACAAGCAGTGCGACAGGCAGCTCTACTGGCTCCTCCTCAGGAAGCTCCCCAGGCTCTTCTACAGGCAGTGCGACAAGCAGCTCTACAGGCTCCTCCTCAGGAAGCTCCCCAGGCTCCTCTACAGGCAGTGCAACGAGCAGCTCTACAGGCTCCTCCTCAGGAAGCTCCCCAGGCTCCTCTACAGGCAGTGCAACAAGCAGCTCTACAGGCTCCTCTTCAAGAAGCTCCCCAGGTTCTTCAGACAACTCCACATCCAGTGCTTCAGGCACCTCTCCAGGCTCCACCTCAGGCAACTCCACAGGCAGTGCTTCGGGCAATTCATCAGGCAGTGCTTCAGGCACCTCTACAGGCTCCTCCTCAGGAAGCTCCCCCGGCTCCTCTACAAGCAGTGCGACAGGCAGCTCTACTGGCTCCTCATCAGGAAGCTCCCCAGGCTCTTCTACAGGCAGTGCGACAAGCAGCTCTACAGGCTCCTCCTCAGGAAGCTCCCCAGGCTCCTCTACAGGCAGTGCAACGAGCAGCTCTACAGGCTCCTCCTCAGGAAGCTCCACAGGCTCCTCTATGGGCTCCACCTCAGGCAACTACACAGGCAGTGCTCCGGGCAATTCATCAGGCAGCGCTCCAGGCACTTCTTCAGGCTCCTCTTCAGTTAGCTCCCCAGGCTCCTCTTCAGGCAACTCCACATCCAGTGCTCCAGGCACCTCTACAGGCTCCACCTCAGACAACTCTACAGGCAGTGCTCCGGGCAATTCATCAGGCAGTGCTCCAAGCACTTCTTCAGGCTCCTTCTCAGGAAGCTCCCCAGGCTCCTCTTCAGGCAACTCCACATCCAGTGCTCCAGGCACATCTACAGGCTCTTCCTCAGGAAGCTCCCCAAGTTCCTCTTCAGGCAACTCCACAAGCAGTACTCCAGGCACCTCTGCAGGCTCCTCCTCAGGAAGCTCCCCCGGCTCCTCTACAGGCAGTGTGACAGGCAGCTCTACAAGCTCCTCCTCAGGAAGCTCCCCAGGCTCTTCTACAGGCAGTGCAACGGGCAGCTCTACAGGCTCTTCCTCAGGCACGAGTACTCCAGGACAAACGAACAATTCCCCAAGTGGGCCAGGAAGCTGCCAAGTTAGAAAGCAACCGAAAAATATGTCACGAATCACAAATGGTAGCCGTCTCCAAATCTTACAGAATTAATTATTATGTCAGTATAAGGATTAGAAATTAATATTTTAATTTAATTTCAGCACGCAATCGCCCAGGCTCAATGAATAAAAGTAAGCAGAAACCAAAACTTTGCCTTTGCGAAGATTAAATTATGAAGAGTGGATAAATTTTAATATGTAAGTTAACCTCTAAATTGTGTCCAAGTTATAACCTACAATTCATCATCATCATCATATCAGCCTAAGGATGTCCAGTAATGCCCACTGCTGAACATAGCCCTCCCCCATTTACTTCCACCTGGAACGGTTTTGGGCCGCTTGCATCCAGCGACACCCAGCGACTCTGACCAGGTCGTCGGTCCACCTGGTGCGAGGGCGACTAGCTCGGCGCTTTCCAGTACGTGGTCGCCACTCGAGAACCTACAAGTACTATTCTTTAATTCAATTTAAGATGCCTTGGAATCCTCAAGATTAGCATAATTTCAAAATCATCGTTAATAGCTCAATATTCCAATATGTTCTTTAACTTCAAATCATAACGAGAATAAAGATTAGGTAGTAACCAATCCAAGTGGTTATTTTCCAAACAATTTCTAAGTACAAAGTAGAATAATCATTTTTATTAAATGTGTTTCAGATAGCTTACAAGATTTTTAAGTCAGCGAAGAAAACGACCTCTGCATTGAAAATGGATTCCGTCTTATTATCATAAAAATATATTCACTTCTTCAACAGACTGTATACGAGTGTGTGTGTGTATACTCGTAAATATTGTGGTTATGGTGTATAATTATTATTTAATCAATAAATTGGGCAAACAAATAATTCCAATGGTTTGATTTTCTATTTCTTATTGCGCAATTATTATCATGTGCCGTGATAGCTTTTAAACTGATGATTTTATTGCATTGATATTTAATATTAAAGGCAAAGTAACGTAACTTGAAATTTGGCATACTGATAGATCTTGATGACGTGGATATTATTTCAATTTATTTATTTGCATCATGTAGTACATAATTAGGTTAGTCCACAACATGAGCCCTGCTCACATAATATATTGCTCATAAAAAACACGTATTTTGTATTTTTTTTCATTGTATGTTTTAAATACATTGACCGAATCCTGTCCCCCATAATACAGTCTCTTGACTAGCTTGGGTGTCAGTGTTCAATGTTTGTGCAATAAATACATACATGACTCTCTTGAGTGCAATCTTGTATAGCTGTTTAAAATATGTGTGTTTTTATAAATAAATAAATTATTTATTATTATAATTTTAAATATCTGGGGGCACGGGAGTGCATCCCGCCAAGACGAGCCAAGCGAAGCGCAAGGGCACTACCTACCTTTTCTCGAAGCGCTTCGTCGTTTTTTGAACACTCATAACTTGGGTATGGATTATACCACATAAACAAAATTTTCGCGATATGTTGTCAAGAACATAGCTCTTATACTTTAGATTTTATTGATATCTAAAAACCCCGATTTCGTCACTGATTCACTGATGATCATCAAAACTCTTACCCCCTTATTAATAAAAAAGGTGTAGGTAAGTCAGTTTTGTAACACCCAGGTATTAAGATAGCACCAGCCGTTTTTGTTTCTATGACATTAGAAAGTGACGGATATATTTAAAATCTAGGTATTACTTGTACGTAGTATTTATATACTCTGAGGTATTACTATACTTGACTTACACCTTATTTATTAATAAGGGGGTAAGGGTACTTCCTGAAGTCCTAAAAAGCTGAAATTTGGTGTGTAAGCTTGTATTAGTACACAAACAAAAAAAAAAAAAAAAAAAAAAAAAACATAAGCAGCTTACAAAAAAAAAATATACCTACACTCCTTTGCAAAAAAAACGGGAGGTGTTGATTTTTCTACATTATTGGTAATTATTTAGTTCTTAAGAGGTTTTAAGAGCCAAACTGTGTTAATGGCACTTAATAAAGGATCTGAGTATGAAAAAAAGTTTATTTCAACTTTTGTTTTGAAAAATAATGATCCCTTTTTCTGTTTGCGACTTTTTACTTACTTACGCAATGCTAATGCCATACTAAAAATATTAATATTATCCATAGAAAAGCCAATAACTGTAAACTTCCTCCGTTTTTTCGTTGGTTAGAAGTGAATCCCACCAAAAACATTTTCATGTATTGCCAATACGAGACCATATGACTCGCACTGTCAAAAAGTTATCAGATCTCATGTTGCGTGAGTAAGAACTCACGCAATAAGTATACAATCTATATAATAAATTGCTTTATTTTCTAGAACATGGTGAAAGTGGTAACAATAACCAATCCTTACTATATATCCTAATCCTAATATTATAAATGCGAAAGTGAGTGTGTTTGCCTTCACGCCTCAACTACTCGAAATTTGGCATGCAGATAGCCTATAGTATGGAGAAGGACATAGGTAACTTTTTATCCCGGGACCGCGGGTGAAACCGCAGGGGACAGCTAGTAAATTAATATGATATTCCATATCTCCGAAAATGCATTTTTTTTTAATAAATTTTAATGGCATCTGGTTGCCGAGGAAATTGACCTGTTCTCATGTTCAGCCAATGAATTTAGAAATTCAGTGTTGAGTATAGCATGTAGATAATATTTTAAATTTTAAATTGTTTTTACTGTCTTATTATTAACATACACTATCGTATTAGGTGTACCAGTAATGATAGCTGTAATTTTAGTAAAATAAATAAATAAATAAAATAAAAATAAATAAATTTTTATTTTCTTCAAAATTCAGCTCGGTTTTCATTTCAGCGTTTTTCTCTAAGACAATCTTCTGTAGTTCAGAAGTTGCCCAAACTGGCTGAAAAAAAAAACACCATGTATACATGTATGTATGTAGTATTATTGGAAGTGTATTATATTCACCCATAATTTTGTAAGTCCACACATTCTCTGAAACTATTAATCGGATTGTAGTATAGAAAATATAACACTTAGATAGAAATAATACATCGATGCGATTAAGGCGATGATAGCTCAGTGGTAGTGACGTTGGATACCGAGACGAAGGTCCCGAGTTCGAATCCTACAATGAGCTTGAGCTTTCGGTGAAGGAAAACATCGTGATGAAACCATAGCACGGTGGTAGGGTACTTCGTAGTACCCGTCTGGCTGGCTACCACCCTCAAGTTGAAAATCTGTCGCCAAGCACCTATCGGTGTGTTCCGACAGCTGCACTTGAGAGCCAGTTCCTTCTAGGCTTTGTGTGCTTACCACCTTCGGCCACATCATCACTTACCATGGTGAGATTGTGGTCAAACACAGGCCTATACATAATAAAAAAAAAAAAATGCATACATTGAATTGAATTAATTACAATAGTAAAATCTGCAAATTAAAAACATAACTAGGCATAATAATAAACGCAGGTGCAGAGAGAAGTAACTTCCATAGGTGAATGAAACACTTTATAATAGGCCCTACTCAACAACCGCTTTTTGATGTGTTCCTTAAATAAAAAAATTACATACTGGTCACGCTATGAGGAATTTTACTGTAAAATTGGATACAATTCCCAAGAAAGAACTTATTTACTTTTGCTAATCTAATTCTTTTTGTCTTTATTTCTAGTGTTTCATAGTTTCTATCTCTATAATCACTTTTGACTGGAATGTTTTTAGGAATATACATAATATTTTCAAAAAAAAATATATTTTTGTTCATTTCTTTGTTTTCTATACGTTGGTTCATCCAATTAAATCTAAACTTGTCACAATGGTAAATTTTCTGAAATGGTACTAGTTAACTACCTATATACCTAAATTTCCCCCAAACCCAAAACCCAAGCCCAAAATTTCATACAAAATAGGTGGTTTTCAGCAAGGATTGTCTCTTCTTTTTACCCGACTGACCCGAAAGGAGGGTTATGTTTTTCGTCTATTTCTTTGGCACGCTCTGCAGCCTTAACGGCTCGATGATGGATTTATAAATATAAGGTAAAGTTAGATTCGTATTAACTGTGGGAGTGACATAGGGTATTATTACCCGGTGACCCTTAGAGTCATCGCTCAATATATCAGCACCGCTCCATCGCAGCAACGGCCCGACACCGCCTCAACTCAATCCAACCACTGTGGCAGCTTGCGGGCGGCGTGGCGTCGGTGAAATTGGTTGCGCGACTTTGGCAAGATACCGCTTGCTGACGTCACGCATCAAAGGAGCGGACCGCTCGCTGGAAGCGTGTGGTCAGCGGTGGCTCGATTCTCGTTACAAAACTTCAACGATATCGTAGCGACAGCGACGATTAAACTTTATATCAAATATTCAGGTCTATACTACCATTTACTTACGTACCTACAGGTTTGTACGGAACCCTCGGTGCGCGAGTTTGACTCGCACTTGGCCGGTTGTTTTTTTTTCATAAATCTGTAAATGCCGATTGCAATAAATCAAAAATTAAAGGACAGTCACTTAAGACCATTTTCACGTGGCTTCAACCCTTATGGTAGCTGCCCTTACTGACCCGTCTAAACTTTCCGCCTTGTACATGAAATCACCATTTTTTAGTTCAACGCAATTTAGTTTCATACAAAACAAAATTTCTCTTTTTATGTGTGTACATATGTCCAGTACCTACAAGATGGTTGCTAAAGTTATAACATAACTTATTTATTTTATGTCTTATACACTTCTTCAACTGAAACTGACAAAACAAAAAAATAAGAATACTAAGTAACACTAGCAATAAGAAACTTTTTTTATATAGTTACATGAAATAGATAAGTAAAATTATTTACTGTAGATTGGATACACACTGTAGACTAATTTTAAAAAGAGATTTATTATATACAGGAACTGTTCATTATCTACAAGAAATAAAAGACTTTTTTATTTTTATTTATTTATTTACACTTCTTCATATTCAAACAAAATGTTCATCCTATTTTCTTTAGAATCTTGAGATTCTGAAAAACGTTTTCTATTATTATTACTCGTACCTATGTTAACACAAGACCTGGGAGCAGTGACTTATATATTATACTAGCAGACCCCCGCGTTTTACCCGCGTACGGTTTGAATTTTCTCCTTCGAAAACCAATGTACGCCACTGATTATTAGACACAACGAATCAAAGACAGATATTTTTACAATTAAAACTAAAAACCCTAATTACACAAACAAATGAAAACGCAACGTCAATCTGCAAGTTCCCGCCAAAAAGTCCGAGAAAATGAACTTCCAAACAAATTTCGAATTCTAATCCGATTTAAATATTCTTTTATATTTGACATTCCAATTTTAAGGAGCATTTCAGTTTCCAGAACAAAAGGCAGATAGAGCGCACGAAACACGGGAGTGAGGCCAAAAAATTTTTTATTTGCTATGTTTTAAAGCTGATGTGTGCTAATTTATTAAAAAGAAAATGTTTTTCGTTAAATAAAGTTTTTTAAACAAATTCAAAAGCGAATACCAGGTATGTGTTTTTCAATTTGTACCTAATTGCTTTTTTGGCCTCACTCCCGTGTTCCGTTCGCTCCATCTGCCTTATTCTGTAATCTGTGAAAATCGGATTTAGATTTCAAACATGTGTCAAAATACAAACAAGAGAGGTAGATAGGCATAGCGTTTATTCGTTCAAAGAGCAGCTCGACTGGGGAAGTACCTCCACCTTACAGAATACCGCAGCCAAATAACTTTATGTTGTGTAAAGTTGTGTTCCTGCGTGTGAGTAAGGTCGCTAGAGCATAGGGTAGGGGGAAAGGTCGGTAACGCGTGAGCGATGCTTCTTGTGTTGCAAGCGTCCATATGGCTACGGTAACCGCTTACCATCAGGTGGGCCGTATGCTTGTTTACCGACTAAGTAGTATAAAAAAAAAAAAAAAGTTATTTAAATCAAAAGTACTAAGGAGTATTGATATCAACTTCGATGCAAATCACCCCTAAAATAACTTTCTACCCCTTTTTGACCCCGTTAGGCGATGAGTTTCAATACAATACAAAAAACGTCTTCCATCAATTCTGTTAAGGAATGTTTATGCAAAATTTGAAGTAGATCGGACCAAGGAATCACGTTGTCCCATACAAACTTTGCCCCCGTTTTTCATCCCCTTAGGGGTAGAATTTCGGAAAATCCTTTCTTATCGGATGCCTACGTCATACAAAGAACACACCCTCCAAATTTCAGGTCTCTACGATCAGCGGTTTAGGCTGTTTTGCTTCTCAGTCATTCAGGACAAAGCATTTTATATGTATAGATTAGCGTAAGGGCCGGGCCAACCGCGCGACAAAATGACACCAACGCGGTGGCCCGAAAATATTCAGTTTAGGGCCAACGCGACTCAGTCGCGGAACAGCTCGCTCGTCCATTGCTTATGTCTCTCCCGCATGTGTGCATTGTACGCACATACAAGGTTACATCGCACATCCAAGGCAACGCTGCACTTCTTAGTTCGATCGATTTTAAATAAATGGCGGTACTGTTTACTTGTATTAAGAAGTTTTTGCAAAATGTTCCGGTGGGCCTATCCTGACTTTTGAAATCATTGCCTGGGAGCCATTTCTCACCCAATCGAATTTGATCGCTAGAACGAAAACCGGCCAAGTGCGAGTCAGACTCGCGCACCGAGGGTTCCGTACAAACCTGTAGGTATATAAGTAAATGGTAGTATATACCTGAGTATTTGATATGAATTTCAATTTATGACGTATTAAAAAAAAACTACTTACTAGATCTCATTCAAACCAATTTTCGGTGGAAGTTTGCATCGTAATGTACATCATATATTTTTTTTAGATTTATTATTCTCTTATTTTAGAAGTTACAGGGGGGGGGGGACACACATTTTACCACTTTGGAAGTGTCTCTCGCGCAAACTATTCAGTTTAGAAAAAAATGATATTAGAAACCTCAATATTATTTTTGAAGACCTATCCATAGACACCCCACACTTATGGGTTTTATTAAAAAAAAAAATGAGTTTCAGTTCTATGTATGGGGAACCCCCAAAATTCATTGTTTTTTTCTATTTTTGTGTCAAAATCTTAATGCGGTTCATAGAATACATCTACTTACCAAGTTTCAACATTATAGTTCTTATGGCTTCGGAAAAAAGTGGCTGTGACATACGGACGGACAGACAGACAGACAGACATGACGAATCTATAAGGGTTCCGTTTTTTGCCATTTGGCTACGGAACCCTAAAAACGAGAAATTGGCATTCATTGTACGTATTTTATTCGTTCAAACTATGTATGCGCACTTCGTTTCAAGGAATTTAGACAGTACCCGTGCTCACAGACCGTACTCTCGTACAGTCGCTCCATAATTAGATGGGACCATTCGAATTGACTCTGCCCCTCGAAATTTTACAGTCGAATAGGACGCGAACTGTAAGTTCGATTCGAGGGTTATTTCGAAAGATGCGAGAATTGGGTCCCTGATGCGCTATAGTAGTCAGTTACCTTCAGGCCAACCGATCTCACAAAATGAGATTGAGATATAGAATTGGTGCTGTATGAACGGTCTGTTTGATGAACTTTGCAATGGGCAGTGTAATTTGACTTACTATGAACATATTATCCAATTGACAACACACAATTTAAACACAAATCTATTGCCAATCAAATGATGTCGTGTAGGTATTTAAAGCAGGTAGTGCCACGGAAATGGCTAGTTAAAATAATATCGTTAACTTATAGCTTTCATGACAATCTAGTCACGATAAACATAACATTCAATATAATTAGAAAAATTAAATATATTATTTTCCACGACCACGTTTTTTCAATATAAGTTACGAGCTCCGTATGAAAAGAATAATAAATCAGTATTGAAGGATAATTTGATCTTGCTGTTGAGTAAAATGTCAAAAAGATATACTTTGCTTTGTATTTCTATAATAATAATTTATTTTACCAAAGCGGATGGAGCCAATAGTAAGAATATTTTTTAATGAACTTAAGTACTATTTTGCTTTTTATTTTACCATAAAATCCTCATCATAATACGTAAAGATTGTTAAATTATACTTAATTATTACGCTTGAAAGATCCCGCTAAGTACGCGTCCAGCCACGTGTTTGTATATGTATGGGTTATTTTACATGCATTTGTATTTTCTCATCCTCTTTACCCTTATATTGATGCATTAAATAGGAATGTTACTGTTAAACATTCATCATAATTTTAACTACCTATGATGATGAATATTGATGATCCTTTTTGTAATCAACGAGTCAAAATTCTAACTTAACTAAGTACATAATCCTTGTCCTAACTAATATTTTGAATGCGAAAGTGAGCTTGTTTGTTTGTTACGCCTTCACGCCTCAACTACTAAATGGATCATCATGAAATTTGGCATGTAGATAGTCTATGATATGGAGATGAACATAGGTAACTTTTGATCCCGGGAACGCGGGTGCACTGTGGGGGATAGCTAGTCATTTATATAATTTATTCTAGTTGCATATATCAGTCGAGGAATGAATGGAGTTACCCAAATCGCGGGATCCCAAGACGAAGATAGCAGTTTTGATCCTGAGCAAACCACCTTCATCAATGAACAACCATATGGATATGAACAATTATATGGATATCCACAACAACAAAAACCTATTTATAGAAAACAACAACCTACTACTGGCTTCCAATCACCCGACGGCAATCCTTATAATGGTAAAGTTTAAGACAGCTTGATTTCTCCCGTGGCTTTTTATGCTAATGTACCTCAAAGTCAAAGTCATTTATTCAATTTAGGCCCCAGAAGGGCACTTATGAAGGTCACATTTACTGAAGTTACCACCTCTTCGGAACTCGGCCTTCAACTGAGAAGAAAAATAATTGGACTGTTTTACAAAAAACTTAAACCGACTTCAAAGTACACTAAGAAGTTATCAAATCCAGATCTGATGACAATGGGACCAAACGGGAAGTTTACCCTTCCAGTGAAAAAAAGAATTTTCCAAATCGGTTAATAAATGACGGAGTTATGAGGTAACAAACATAAAAAAACAAAAAACATACAACCGAATTGAGAACCTCCTCCTTTTTTTGAAGTCGGTTAATTAACCTACGCTCTTAGTATTTTAAAAACAAACACTAAATTTGAAACTGCATTATATACGCGTATGCTTGGCTAAGCTATGGTATAATCCTTTGGGGTGAAAGTCCAGATTTCATGGACCTCTTTGTCATGCAAAAGAAATACATCCGCATTCTAGTTAATATAAAACCGCGAGATAGCGCTAAACATTTCATTGAGAAAAAGATATTTAAGCCTACCTTGTCTTTATACTTTACAAATATGCAAATTTGTGAGGACATACCGGAGCTTCTTCAAATCCAACGGGGAAATACTATAAAAGACGGAACAAAAATAAACTTATTCTACCGGTAACAAAGCTATAAATATTAGGAAAAAGTCCAAAGTTTAGAATAGTATCCATTTATAACGAAATTCCTGAATGTATAAAAAATGAAAATAATAATATGCTATTAAATAAAAATCTGAAATCACTTCTTATCCAAAAGTGCTACTACTACGTAGAAGAGTTCAAAACAGATCAATTTAAAGAGAATTTTTGCTACGATGACTCAATTTCGTGATACAGGCAGACTTATTAGTTTAGAGTTAATAATTTAATAATAATAATGTAATAATAACGTTATAATAATGTGATAACAGTGTAATAATAATGCAATATACCTACTAACCATGCTAATTACAAATAAATGTTGCAATGCCCTTGCAGGGCTCATGTTGTGAACTAATTAGATATTTTAACACCTATATGTATGTACCACATGAAGCAATGAATAAATAAATAAAAATAAATTAATAAGAATCCGACAAGAAACTCAGCAAGGTTACATTTTTTTAATATTGTTTGGACAATCTATGTTTGGCTTTTTTTCCAAATAATTAACAATAAAAAAGAAAACATATACCGACGAAAAAAGAACAAGAAAATAAATAAAAAATAATAACGTTAAAATAAACACAATATGTATATTTAAATTAATACATAACTTCAGCATGTAAACGTAACCGCGTGAAACAAATGTGTGCACATTTTGATCAGTCACGTAGGTACGGGTGACTTCGTTTGCTCATCCATATAATATAACCCAAGCTTTTTATTAATATTTTTTGTTTATCATTTAATGAAGAATGACGATATTTTTATTGGTAAAATACAAGAAACAACTTAAATCTAAATTAAAAATAACAAATAGAAAACTTGTCCCAAATCGCTGCCCTGTGCAAACGTACCAAGAAGGCTGGCGGCATTAATATGATTATTATATTTATTAATATGATTTTGATTAGTAGTATTTATTACTATAAATTCAGTCTTACTAAGAAAAATCACAAATTAATGATTTACTATAATATTGTTCCTCCATTTTTAACCCCCGAGACGCAAAAAGAGGGGTGTAAGTTTGACGTCAAAGTCAGTCTGTAAGTCTGTCTGTCCTTACCTTAAATCTTTAATGGGTGAACCGATTTGAATGCGGTTTTATTAATTTGAAAGAAAACTTTCTTGCGCTGGTTCATCATAATCAGTGCAGCCATTTCTCGTTCGTTCGGCGTCTGTGGCACCGTACCTCGGGTGAACTAATTTGGATGCGGTTTTCGTTTCTGAAAGCAGATTTTCTACCAAGTCTTCTTTTAGCAACGAAAACCAATGGTAGTTGGGTATGTGGAGTGTAAATAGCCAACACACGAAAGTACATTCGTACAGTTATTAAATATAATTATAACGCGGTAATTTGGTCAATACCTATTTATAAGTAATATGGCTGACCTAATGCAATCTCGATTGATACACCCTTCAGCAAATATCCTCACAATGCAGAGAATGAAATAAGGCCCACGTACCTTTGAATCCTCCAAGAACACCTGGAACCCTTCAAGAGGTATAACAGTAGACGACGTCTCGGCCAGGAAAGTCTTCGCCAGCCGGCAATCAGAATCTCTCAGCATCGAACCATAATAATAAGAACCATCTTAGATACGTTTTATCAAAATCGATTCAGCCGTTTCAAAATCTGCCGTTCTTTTCTAGCTGATGATGGGATGTGAGCAACTTCCACACGTCTAATCGATTCGAAATTTGGAATCCCGTAGGTACATTCAATGACATTAAATGACATGATTATCTTGACCTGATGCTGCAGCATCATCAGACCAGTGGCGAATTTATCGATACATTTTGCATCTTCACCACATAACTTCACACAGATTACCTATCTGTGTGAAGTTACTTAACAAAATCAAAATAGAATAAAAATAAATTACAATAATAACATTGCATACAATGCCAGCCAAACCATAAACAAACCAATACAAATAAATTGCGAAGTTGTATTTGAGTTGCTCGAATGTTGGAAAACTGTAGTATTTTTAATTTGGATGGGTTACTTTAGTTACAACAGAGTAGGTAAGGTTACTTTTGGTCCATAAATCGCGAATGTCAAATGTCAGTATGCTACGCATAGCAAAAGCGTGATTTATGCTTTCGTCGTATTATCTTAAAGAAGTATGTGTATGTGTATGAATATGCCGAAATCGTTTTAGTGTGCGTGAATTTAAGAGGCGAACTCGCGAGTACCTGCGCGGTAAAGTTTGAAATTTCGTATTGAATGTTAGGTTAGAATTTTTATTTAAAATTATTATGAGTTTAATTGAATCAAAATATTATTTTATTGAATATTATGAGGTAGGCATTGCTTAATTGCCTATATGGAATGCACGCCACTGCATCTGACATCAGCAGGATACCTAACTCCTCACCAACTTACAGTCGAGGTATCGTGTTTGGGAAATGGTTGTGTATTGGAAAGGTCTCAATAAATAGGATATGAATCGATGGCGATCATTGTCGATTTATGGAGCAAGAAAGAGAATAAGGATAAATTTGTGAAGGATTCTAAGCTACTTTCACTCGTTCAATCTATATGAAATATTGTTATACGATTTAGTACCTACCGTTTGTGGCAAAAATTAGTGTATGAATTTGTAAAGCGAATGAAAGAATGGATATATTCATTCACTCATCTAGTGAATGAATATATCCACTTCACGATGTGATATGCATCTCGTAACTGAATTTAATCTGAGACAAGATATTGTGTCGCTAAGATATTGTTGTGTGTTCATGTTTCGTCCCGGAAAGTATATGTGTGAATGTGGAGGTAGGGTGTCGATAATAGCATGTCTACTCATAATACAGGATTTTTGGTGAATAGATTCCAAATTTTATTGGCGGTTAGGATTCATTTGCTATCTCCGCAGCCCCCAAACAAAAATCTTATCAACAAGGGATTTTTTATTTAAATTATTCATGTTTATTTTTGAAAAACCCAGCCTCAAAAACCGACTTTTGGAAAAGTCAGCCTCTAAACCTAATTAAAAAAGTAAATAATGGGTGTACCCTCAATTAAACATATTATGTCTAATATAGAAAGGTTCTAACAAAATCAAAATTACTGCTAAGAAACATCTTATTTTTTTATTGAGTCACAAATATTTTTCAAGAAATAAAAAATTAAGTTAAGTCAACTTTGAATAGACAAAAAAAAAAGAGAAAAAAATTCTTAAAATTCTTTTAGGAAATCTAATCTTTCTAATTATATGCAATATTGCCATAAAATCAAAAAAAGAAACAAAAAAAAATTATTCCAAAAATAAAGTACTCATAAGAAATAAAATACAAAACCAACAAAAATAAAAATCCTCGGCGATATTTTTATTATTCTGTACAAGATTGTAACATTTGTAACTTGTACATATTTTGTTGTTCATAAAAAATACGATAGACAATTAAAAGCCAAATATTATTTTTAACTTTTTAAAGCTTCGTTTTTTGTATTGGTGGATTGTTTGAATTTTTAATTAAACTTTTTAACATTTTATTCATATCGATATTAATGCAGTTTAATAAAAAGATACCCGCACATAATTTGATTTATAATTTAGGTATAATATGTTTTTTTTTCTAGTGGCGCCGATGAATGGTAATAAGCGAGAATACAATTACTACCCTGCCCCGCAACAGAACACATTCATCAAACAAACACCGAATCCTTATTCCGTAGGACCATGCTATTACTCGAACATTGGACCGCAACCAACTTCTTCTTGTACTCCATATCGCCCAACATTTCAGCCCCAGCCCCGGCCTCAACCAAACCCGCAATCTCGACTCCAGCCACAAAATCAGCTTCAACCTCAACCAAACCCACAACCCCAGCCCAAACCAAAACAGCAACCCCAATCTCAGCCTCAACCTCAACCAAACCGACAACCAAACCCGCAACCCCAAACCCAGCCTCAACCTGAACCAAACCTGCAACCTCAAGTCCAGCCTCAACCACAACAAAACCGTCAACCTCTACCAAATCCGCAACCGCAATCTCAACCACAGCCAAACCCTCAACCAAACCCGCAACCTCAACCAAACCCACAACAATCTCAGCAAAACCCTCAACCACAACGGAACCCTCAACCACAACCAATCCCACAACTACAACGAAACCCTCAACCACAACAAAATCCTCAACCACAATCAAATCCTCAACCAAACCCAAAACAACCTCAACCAAACCCACAACAACCTCAAACAAACCCTCAACCACAATCAAACCCACAACCAAACCCACAACAACCTCAACCAAACCCTCAAACACAACCGAACCCTCAACCACAACCGAATCCAAAACCACAGCCGAACCCTCAAACAAACCCTCAACCACAAACCAATCCTCCACCACAGCCGAACCCTCAAACAAACCCTCAACCACAACCAAACCCACAACCAAACCCTCAACCTCAACAAAACCCTCAACCAAACCCACAACAACCTCAACCAAACCCGCAACCAAACCCTCAACCTCAACGAAACCCGCAACCTCAACAAAACCCTCAACCAAATCCTCAACCACAATCAAATCCTCAACCAAACCCACAACAACCTCAAACAAACCCTCAACCACAATCAAACCCACAACCAAACCCTCAACCTCAACCAAACCCTCAACAACCTCAGCCTGAACCTCAACCATACCCACAACTAAACCCGCAACCAAACCCACAACAACCTCAACCAAACCCTCAACCAAACCCACAACAACCTCCATCAAACCCAAAAACAAACCCACAACAACAACCTCAACCAAACCCTCAACAACCTCAGCCTCAACCTCAACCAAACCCTAAACCACAACCGCAACCACAACCAAACCCTCAACCACAACCCCAGCCTCAACCTCAACCTAACCCTCAACCAAACAAACAACAACCTCAACCAAATCCTCAACCAGAATCAACTCCTCAACCAAACCCACAACAACCTCAACCAAACCCAGAACAACCTCAAACAAACCCTCAACCACAATCAAACCCACAACCAAATCCACAACAAACCCAACCAAACCCTCAACCTCAAACAAACCCTCAACCACAATCAAACCCACAACCAAACCCACAACAACCTCAACCAAACCCTCAAACACAACCGAACCCTCAACCACAACCGAATCCGAAACCACAGCCGAACCCTCAAACAAACCCTCAACCACAACCGAATCCTCAACCACAGCCGAACCCTCAAACAAAACCTCAACCACAACCAAACCCTCAACCTCAACCAATCCCTCAACCAAATCCTCAACCACAATCAAATCCTCAACCAAACCCACAACAACCTCAAACAAACCCTCAACCACAATCAAACCCACAACCAAACCCTCAACCTCAACCAAACCCACAACAACCTCAACCAAACCCACAACCAAACCCTCAACCTCAACCAAACCCACAACCAAACCCTCAACCTCAACCAAACCCTCAACTACAAACCAATCCTCAACCACAGCCGAACCCTCAAACAAACCCTCAACCACAATCAAACCTACAACCAAACCCTCAACAACCTCAACCAAACCCTCAACCTCAAACAAACCCTCAACCACAATCAAACCCACAACCAAACCCTCAACCTCAACCAAACCCACAACAACCTCAACCAAACCCACAACCAAACCCTCAACCTCAACCAAACCCTCAACCACAATCAAACCCACAACCAAACCCTCAACAACCTCAACCAAACCCTCAACCTCAAACAAACCCTCAACCACAATCAAACCCACAACCAAACCCTCAACCTCAACCAAACCCACAACAACCTCAACCAAACCCACAACCAAACCCTCAACCTCAACCAAACCCTCAACCACAATCAAACCCACAACCAAACCCACAACAACCTCAACCAAACCCTCAAACACAACCGAACCCTCAACCACAACCGAATCCGAAACCACAGCCGAACCCTCAAACAAACCCTCAACCACAAACCAATCCTCAACCACAACCAAACTCACAACCAAACCCTCAACCTCAACAAAACCCTCAACCAAACCCACAACAACCTCAACCAAACCCGCAACCAAACCCTCAACCTCAACCAAACCCGCAACCTCAACCAAACCCTCAACCACAACCGAATCCTCAACCACAGCCGAACCCTCAAACAAACCCTCAACCACAACCAAACCCTCAACCTCAACCAATCCCTCAACCAAATCCTCAACCAAACCCACAACAACCTCAAACAAACCCTCAACCACAATCAAACCCACAACCAAACCCTCAACCTCAACCAATCCCTCAACCAAATCCTCAACCACAATCAAATCCTCAACCAAACCCACAACAACCTCAAACAAACCCTCAACCTCAACCAAACCCACAACAACCTCAACCAAACCCACAACCAAACCCTCAACCTCAACCAAACTCTCAACCACAAACCAATCCTCAACCACAGCCGAACCCTCAAACAAACCCTCAACCACAATCAAACCCACAACCAAACCCTCAACAACCTCAACCAAACCCTCAACCTCAAACAAACCCTCAACCACAACCGAATCCTCAACCAAACCCGCAACCAAACCCACAACAAGCTCAACCTAACCCTCAACCTCAAGCAAACCCTCAACCACAAACGAATCCTCAACCAAACCCACAACAACCTCAACCAAACCCTCAACCACAACCCGAGCCACAACCTCAACTAAACCCGCAACCAAACCCAGAAACAAATCCACAACTACAACCTCAACCAAACCCGAAACAATCTCAGCCTCAACCTCAACCAAACCCACAACAAAATCCGCAACCAAACCCACAACAACCTCAACCAAACCCTCAACCACAACCCAAGCCACAACCTCAACCAAACCCTCAACCACAACCCGAGCCTCAACCTCAAACAAACCCTCAACCACAACCGAATCCTCAACCACAGCAGAACTCTCAAACAAACCCGCAACCAAAGCCACAACAACCAGAAACAAACCCACAACAACAACCTCAACCAAACCCTCAACAGCCTCAGCCTCAACCTCAACCAAACCCACAACAACCTCAACCAAACCCTCAACCACAACCCGAGCCACAACCTCAACCAAACCCTCAACCACAACAAAACCCTCAACCAAACCCACAACAATCTCAACCGAACCCAAAAACAAACCCACAACAACAACCTCAACCAAACCCTCAACAACCTCCGCCTCAACCTCAACCAAACCCACAACCAAATCCGCAACCAAACCCACAACAACCTCAACCAAATCTTCCAACAAACCCACAACAACCTCAACCAAACCCGCAACCAAACCCAAATACAAACCCACAACAACAACCACAACCAAACCCTCAACAACTTCAGCCACAACCTCAACTGAACCCGCAACCAAACCCACAAGAACCTCAACCAAACCCTCAACCACAGCCGAACCCTCAAACAAACCCTCAACCACAATCAAACCCACAACCAAATCCACAACAAACCCAACCAAACCCTCAACCTCAAACAAACCCTCAACCACAATCAAACCCACAACCAAACCCACAACAACCTCAACCAAACCCTCAAACACAACCGAACCCTCAACCTCAACCGAATCCGAAACCACAGCAGAACCCTCAAACAAACCCTCAACCACAAACCAATCCTCAACCACAGCCGAACCCTCAAACAAACCCTCAACCACAACCAAACTCACAACCAAACCCTCAACCTCAACAAAACCCTCAACCAAACCCACAACAACCTCAACCAAACCCGCAACCAAACCCTCAACCTCAACCAAACCCGCAACCTCAACCAAACCCTCAACCACAACCGAATCCTCAACCACAGCCGAACCCTCAAACAAATCCTCAACCACAACCAAACCCTCAACCTCAACCAATCCCTCAACCAAATCCTCAACCACAATCAAATCCTCAACCAAACCTACAACAACCTCAAACAAACCCTCAACCTCAACCAAACCCACAACAACCTCAACCAAACCCACAACCAAACCCTCAACCTCAACCAAACTCTCAACCACAAACCAATCCTCAACCACAGCCGAACCCTCAAACAAACCCTCAACCACAATCAAACCCACAACCAAACCCTCAACAACCTCAACCAAACCCTCAACCTCAAACAAACCCTCAACCACAACCGAATCCTCAACCAAACCCGCAACCAAACCCACAACAAGCTCAACCTAACTCTCAACCTCAACCAAACCCTCAACCACAACCCGAGCCACAACCTCAACTAAACCCGCAACCAAACCCAGAAATAAATCCACAACCAAACCCTCAACCACAACCCGAGCCTCAACCTCAAACAAACCCTCAACCACAACCGAATCCTCAACCACAGCAGAACTCTCAAACAAACCCGCAACCAAACCCACAACAACCAGAAACAAACCCACAACAACAACCTCAACCAAACCCTCAACAGCCTCAGCCTCAACCTCAACCAAACCCACAACAAAACCCGCAACCAAGCCCACAACAACCTCAACCAAACCCTCAACCACAACCCGAGCCACAACCTCAACCAAACCCTCAACAACCTCAGCCTCAACCTCAACCAAACCCACAACCAAATCCGCAACCAAACCCACAACAACCTCAACCAAATCTTCCAACAAACCCACAACAACCTCAACAAAACCCGCAACCAAACCCAAATACAAACCCACAACAACAACCACAACCAAACCCTCAACTAAACCCGCAACCAAACCCACAAGAACCTCAACCAAACCCTCAACCACAACCGAATCCGAAACCACAGCCGAACCCTCAAACAAACCCTCAACCGCAACCAAACCCTCAACCAAACCCACAACAACCTCAACCAAACCCTCAACAACCTCAGCCTCAACCTCAACCAAACCCACAACAACCTCAACCAAACCCACAACCAAACCCTAAACCTCAACCAAACCCTCAACCACAACCGAATTCGAAACCACAGCTGAACCCTCAAACAAACCCTCAACCAAAACCAAACCCTGAACCAAACCCCCAACCAAACCCAAAAACAAACCCACAACAACAACCTCAACCAAACCCTCAACAACCTCAGCCTCAACCTCAACCAAACCCACAACCAAACCCGCAACCAAACCCACAACAACCTCAACCAAACCCTCAACCACAACCCGAGCCTCAACCTCAACCAAACCCTCAACAACCAAACCCTCAACCACATACGAATCCTCAACCAAACTCGCAACCAAACCCACAACAACCTCAACCAAACCCTCAACCACAACCGAATTCGAAACCACAGCTGAACCCTCAAACAAACCCTCAACCAAAACCAAACCCTGAACCAAACCCCCAACCAAACCCAAAAACAAACCCACAACAACAACCTCAACCAAACCCTCAACAACCTCAGCCTCAACCTCAACCAAACCCACAACCAAACCCGCAACCAAACCCACAACAACCTCAACCAAACCCTCAACCACAACCCGAGCCTCAACCTCAACCAAACCCTCAACAACCAAACCCTCAACCACATACGAATCCTCAACCAAACTCGCAACCAAACCCACAACAACCTCAACCAAACCCTCAACCACAACCCGAGCCACAACCTCAACCAAACCCGCAACCAAATTCAAAAACAAACCCTCAACCACAACTGAATCCTCAACCAAACCCTCAATCACAACCGAACCCTCAACCAAACCCGCAAGCAAATCCACAACAACCTCAACCAAACCCTCAACCTAAACCAAACCCTCAACCACAACGGAATCCTCAACCACAGCCGAATCCTCCACCAAACCCTCAGTCACAATCAAACCCTCAACCGCAACCAAACCCTCAATCACAACCGAACCCTCAACCAAACCCGCAACCAAACCCAAAAACAAACCCACAACAACAACCTCAACTAAACCCTCAACAAAATCATAAACCAAACTCTCAACCGCAACCAAACTCTCAACGAGAACCAAACCCTCAACCAAAACCTCAACAAAACCCTCAACCAAACCCTCAACCACAACCACACCCTAAACCACAACCCCAGCCTCAACCTCAACCTCAACGACAACCAAACCCTCAACAACCTGAAACTCAACCCCAGCCGCAGCCAAACCATCAATCTCAACCAAACCCTCAACAACAACCAAAACCTCAACCTCAACAAAACCCTCAACCAAACCATCAACCTCAACCCCAGCCTCAACCTGAACCTCAACCTCCACGAAAACCAAACCCTCAACAACCTCAACCTCATCCAAACCCGCAACCTCAACCCCAGCCTCAACCAAACCCTCAACCACAACCAAACCCACGACAACCTCAGCCTCAACACCAACCAAACCCTCAACGCCAACCCCAGCCCCAGCCTAAGCCCAAGCCACAGCCTCAACCAAATCCGCAACCCCAACCCAAGCCTTATCCTATGCCCAAGCCTCAACCTCAACCAAAACCCCAGCCTTATCCTATGCCCAAGCGTCAACCTCAACCAAAACCATAGCCTTATCCTATGCCCAAGCCTGAACCTCAACCAAACCCCCAGCCATATCCTATGCCCAAACCTCAACCTCAATAAAAAACAGCCTCAACCGAAACCACAACCTTAGCTACAACCCTAGCCTCAACCTCAACCAAACCCGCAACCCAAATATCAACCTCAACCGAAACCCCAATCTGAACCAAAACCTCAGCCCAAACCCCAGTCTTATCCTAAGCCCAAGCCTCAACCTCAACCAAAACCTTGGCTGATGATGACGGTTTCGTGAAGGTGTAAAGAAAGCGCCGGAAAGCCAACAAGAACCGTTGCGGCACGCGACCGGTGGAGTCCAACTCAACCATACGTGCCGCGAAGCCGAACACTCCGGTGTACATCTCCCGCCTTCACTACACCACTAAGGCGGAGGATATTGTGGAATACGTACGCCAAAAAATCAAGTACACGCCAAGGGTGCAGCTGCTGGAATCGAGCCGCAACGTCAACTTCAAGGCGTTCGTGGTGCGAGTTCCAACAAGTAATCTGCACCTCGTCATGGAAGAGGACTTTTGGCCGCAGGGCGTGGTATTCCGTCGATGTCGCGGACAAGTACCACACGATCGCGCTAAGACATAGTGCTTTTAGAATAGAATAGAATAGAATAGAATATTATTTATTTGCTTTAAACGTGGTTTACATTAAGGTCTTATATTTATACAATAGATTCAGCACATTTAGCTTTTCATAAGCATGCAAATACTTACTACTACAAAAATTATTAATAAATTGAATTAAGATTGTCTATTTAAATTATTATTCACAAATTTATATTGATATTGGCTAAAATTAATCTACATGTCTAATACATTTCAATTATAATTTAATCTAAGAACAAAACAAAATCAATCAATTTTATATCACAAAAAAAAAATGTCTAACAATTATAGAATTCAGTGATGTCATAGAATTTTTTTGTTTTTAACCACTGTACCAATTTACCTTTAAAACGCGTCAGTGAAAGTGTTTAAATATCATTTGGTATCGCGTTATACACCTTTATGCACATTGCAAAACACTGTTTTTGATAAAGAGCCATTTGAGGCTGAATTTCATAGACCAATCGATCTGGATATCTTGTGTTTCTTGGATAAATATCCTGCGCTGTTTTAAAATAACTAAGATACTACTACTAAGATGCGATTTCACAAATAATGCAACTTCAAGTATGTACAGTCGAGGACATAAATATGTATACACTTTTTAAAATTCAAAAGCGATTTTCTCGCATGTTTAACATTTAAGTGTTAAGCTATTACACAAATCATAATAGTATATGTTAGAAGATTCTGCCTTTATAATATCTCATTGTTTCATTCAGTAGTTTAAGAGGAAACCGTTGTTGAATTTTACTAATTGTATACATATTTATGTCCTCGACTGTACATACAAGGAAGAGATAATATACCCAGACTATCGAACAGAGGCCTGCATGAGGCATGAGGTGGCACACCACATATTGCACGTACGCATTTCTTTTGTGCAATGAATGCTTTGTGTATATCCGGAGAATTTCCCCAAATTAACAAGCCATATTTTAGTGTAGATGCTATGTGGACATGGTACGCTGCTAAGATAGTAGAACGAGCGGATTAGTGTTTACTAACATAGGCTTAAGTGTCTGTATTAATAAAAAATGTTTTATTATAATATTTATGTTAGTTTGTATGTGGTATATATATATCTATGGGCTCTAGTAGCCTGATAATAAACGAATTATTATTAATTTTTTTTGTTTCTTTTTTTTTCTCAGTTCAAAGAACAGGTGAAAATGATAATCACGGGCCTAAGCCAAGTGAAGATCACGTGGGGTCTCATTTTAGGAACTATGGGGAATATCATTGTACGGTTGATTGTGGTTTACTTGTAAAAAAAAACGCCCTATCCTGCAAATATGGCTGCTTTTTGTAAATGTATCTATGTGAAAGGTGGCAGATTAAAATTTTGGATCAAAGACTACAATAGTATACTGGCTAGTTTGGATGGATCTATGGAGCTGTCTTGGTATAATGCCAGTGGTGGAGAGTACGATTGGTACAATCGTAACATTTTATTATTAAAACCACAGCCTGTACTAAAACCGGAATCTCAACCACAATCCCAACCTAAACAATAGGCTAATCCATAATGGTAAACAAATATAAATTGGCTCACCACCTACGCCACCGCCATCACATAGTTATTATATTATTTTGTCATTGAATACCTTGTATTTGTTCGCATTTTTTTAAGTCTGCAATAATACAATACCGCTGAAAATCAAAGTTGTGACGTAACACACCATGACTTATGAGCTTATGCTGATTCGGTATGCTATTTGACAGCATTTTCTTTTTTATAATTATGTACTAAATTATCTTTATTTTTAATTTATTTGTGTACGTGTATTATTTGATGTCAAATAAATGTCATCATATATATATTCAATTATTGCGTACTGGCCGCTGTGAAAAATGTACCTTCTCATACAAATACAGTAGATTTTGGCTTTTGATGGTACCGAAGAGTAAGCACGGAAAATAAAGTTGTCGTCGTGACGCCATATTCATCAGCTTGCCTTGATTGAGATACGTAGTTACGTGAGCTCTTCGAGGAATAGGGAAACAGAAACGAGCACTGGAATTATGAATACGTTGTATTAATTTCCTAGTACGGGATAATAGGCACTCACCAATAACTGTATCGGCGTAGTTAAGTTTAGATAAAATTAAGGATTCACAGAAGTAAATCCTTAACTCTATGCTCAGATATTACCGAACCAGAGCCAGTACACAAGATAGTTATCGACAATCGTCATCGTTAGTAAACGCTCAACCTTTGTATGGATTTATTAATAGCGCCTTTGATGCCACAGTACGCAAGCTTGGAAATGAGTAGGGTGGTATTAATACTATCCAAAGCGCGACAAAAATCTATTGTCTAATCTCAATAGAACTACCCAAATTAATTTAAGTTGTCTGGTTTCCATAGCACAAACTCAGCTTAGTTTGAAATCAGATAACCGTGTATGAAAAATGGCCCAGGATATTATCATTAGGAATCAATCTCTTAATGAAGAATTTTCGAAGTAAGAAAGTAGAGTAGAATAGAGTAGAGTAGAGTAGAGTAGAGTAGAGCAGAGCAGAGCAGAGCAGAGCAGAGGAGAGCAGAGCAGAGCAGAGCAGAGCAGGGCAGGGCAGGGCAGGGCAGGGCAGGGTAGAGTAGAGAAGAGAAGAGCAGAACAGAGCAGAACAGAACAGAACAGAACAGAACAGAACAGAACAAAACAGAACAGAATAGAATAGAAAACATTTATTCAGCTCAGAATCTTACACATAACACAATCAGGGGAGCTGAAACGGTCTCCCACTCAGCATAATGTCGCATCAAGGCTACGACGCTGGTTTTCAGTGGGAACCAGAGGATGGACAATATAACCTACTATCAATAAAATACTTGTAACATACTACATCATATTACTACATATAAATATACTAAATACACAAATATAATACATAATAATACATGATTAATGTACATACAATATAATTGTAATAAATTATAGCTTTATTTAAAAATACACATTGAAGCGACGTGATCCAGAAAGATAAAAATGAGAAGGTAATGATAATTAGACTAACATCTTCTACATGCCAAAAAGATGCTGTTTGTAGTGTCTTTGGAATTACATTATTGAGTTTAAATTTCTGATCGGTGGTGGGATATTAATCCAACATTACCGAAAACAACTAGAAAATGCAGCTGTCCTGCCTGTGACTTTGACATGCAATGCGAGAGGCTTCTTACTGGTCGCTGTTAAATATGTACCTCATCATACAGATACAGTGGATGTTTGCTTTTGATGGTACCGAAGAGTAAGCAGGCAAAATTAAGTTGTCGTCAGTGCCACGGGTATAGCTAGTTAAAATAATATCTTTAACTTATAGCTTTCATGATAATCTAGTCACGATAAACATAACATTCAATGTAATAAGAACAATTAAATTTGTTATATTATTTTCCAGAAACACGTTTTGTTAATAAAACTGATGAACTCCTTATCCTATACATCAGTTTGAAAAGAATATTAAATCAGTTTTGAAGGATAATTGGATATTACTATTGAGTAAAATGTCAAAAAGATATACTTTGCTATGTATTTCTTTAATAATAATTTATTTTACCATAGCAGAAGGAGCCAATGGTATGAATATGTTTTAATGAACGTACTATTTTGATTTATCCTTACCAAATATTTCATAATACATGTTATACTACTTAAGATTATTACGCTTGAAAGATCCGGATAAAAACGCGTCCAGTCACGTGTCTATGCATTATGCAAGGGCTATTTTACATGCATTTGTATTGTTTAATATAATAATATCGTCTTTAGTCTTCACGTATCATCTTCCTAAAGTTTTTTTACACAGGTCGGTATTACGACGCCATGTTACTGTTAAACTTTCATCATAATTTCAACTACCTATGATGATCATGATACTGATCTTTTTGTAATGAACGAGTCAAAATCATTTATATAAATTATTTTAGTTGCCATTATCAGTCGAGGACTGGATGGAATGAACCAATTCGCGGGATCCCAAGACGTATTTAGCAGTTCTGGTCCTGAGCAAACCACGTTCATCAATCAAGGACCATATGGATATGAACAAACATATGGATTTCAACAACAAAAACCTATTTATAAAGAAAAACAACCTACAACGGCCGTCCAATCACCCAACGGCAATCCTAATGATGGTAAAGTTTGAGACAGCTAGTAAGCTTGATTTTTCCCGTGGTTTTTTACGTAAAATTAATACATAACAACAGCATGTAGACATAATACATACGAATGTAAAAGTGTTCACATAATTGTGATCAAATTTCATACTTGATGATCAAACGAAGTCACCTGTACCTGTACCCGGGACATCTTGATGATTACATCAAGATCATATATCCCGGGATGTTTATTAAAAAGTTATTCTATTCTATTATTTATTTATTTATAGAATATGTCAGATTACAATTATGTATATAATTTTATTTTAAGTTTTCATCCTCTATTCCGTGGACTGTATGGCCAGTCTTTCGCATTTTCAGGAGCCAGCCATTTTTTTTCGAAAATCCTTCGCAAAAATCCGAAAATTCACCCGTGTGACGCCGGGCATTAACAGCTGGTTTGATATAATAATTCAGGTAAACAATGTTTTTATGTTTCTAGTGGCACCGGTTAATGGCCAGCGAGAATACTACTACCCTGGGCCGCAACAGAACACATATATCAACCAAACACCGAATCCATACTCCAGGGGACCACAATATTACATTAGACCGCAAACAACTTGTACTTGTACCCAACCCCAGCCCCAGCCCCAGCCGCAGCCGCAGCCGCAGCCGCAGCCGCAGCCCCAGCCCCAGCCGCAGCCGCAGCCGCAGCCGCAGCCACAGCCGCAGCCGCAGCCGCAGCCACAGTCGCAGCCCCAGCCCCAACCCCAACCCCAGACCCAGCCCCAGCCCCAGCCCCAGCCCCAGCCCCAGCCCCAGCCCCAGCCCCAGCCCCAGCCCCAGCCCCAGCCCCAGCCCCAGCCCCAGCCCCAGCCCCAGCCCCAGCCCCAGCCCCAGCCCCAGCCCCAGCCCCAGCCCCAGCCCCAGCCCCAGCCCCAGCCCCAGCCCCAGCCCCAGCCCCAGCCCCAGCCCCAGCCCCAGCCCCAGCCCCAGCCCCAGCCCCAGCCCGTACCGCAGCCCCAACCGCAGCCACACCTGCAGCCACAGCCGCAGCCCCAGCCCCAAGCCCAGCCTCAGCCCCAGTCCCAGCCCCAGCCCCAAGCCCAACCGCAGCCCCAGCCGCAACCCCAACCGCAGTCCCAGCCGCAGCCCCAACCGCAGTCCCAGCTGCAGCCGCAGCCGCAGCCCCAACCGCAGCCGCAGCCGCAGCCCCAGCCCCAGCCCCAGCCCCAGCCCCAGCCGCAGCGTCAACCTAATAATGAAAATCCTCCTGCCCGGAGCACCAATACAGGTACCTTAAAATTACCATTCCGAACACGTGTGATGTGTTTGCCACCGACCACGCGACTGCTCCGCATCTTATCTTGGAGACGTACGCACGTTGCCCTTCACCCACCTCCTCACCTGCTGAAACCAAAGCGTATTTTATTTTTCCTAAAACACGATCCTTCAATTTAAACTACGTGTCCATATAATGTTGAGAAAAAGGCAATTTTAATGCGCATGCAATTGTTTAACGTTCATTCATTTAACGTTAATATTCATTAATTCAGCTACAAACGCAAAATCGGGAGGTAGCTCTGGAAATCAAGGCACCTCTAGGGGCAGTGCTTCTGGCAGCTCTACAGCCTCCTCCTCAGGAAGCTCGCCAGGCTCCTCTTCAGGCAACTCTACAGGCAGTGTTCCAGGCGGCTCTTCAGGCAGTGCTTCAGCCAACTCTACGGGCTCCTCCTCTGGAAACTCTCCAGGCACTTCTAGTTCCCAAACAGCATCAAGCGCTACTGCAAAAACCACAACTTCTGGTAAAAATCTAAACCAATATATTTTATTGTGTATCTTTTACTTTATTTCACTAAAATCTATCTATGATTGTCTAAATATTGACCCCAGGAAATGGCGGCAGCTCGACAGCAACTGGATCTGCAACAGGTAATATTATTGCCATTAATTGAATTCCAATATGTAAATGGCAAAATAATATTTGTTTATACACTTTATTCTACAATGCGCTTGCAGTCTATTGTAGGATCATCTTCTTCAACTTCTTCTGGTGATTCTAATAAACAAGACAACTCTCCAGGTAAAAGTCGTTCCAATTCTCCAACGAGTGTTGTTACAACATCAAGTTGTATGATGTATTTTTCTATTGATGCTTCTTAGTCACTAAAAAGATCAATTAAATAAGATTTGGCCATAAAGCAGTGTAGTACATTGGTGCAATATTTTTATTTGTGTAGCATACGATATTTAAGGAAAATTTGGTATTTGTACTTTTATAGTGTCACTGTTATCCGCTCCCGGCCTAACCCTCGTTTCTCGGGATAATAAATAACAAGTAAAATACCCTGGAGGTATATCCATTCATTCTACCAAAATCACCCAAATTTTAGTAGCCATTGATGTGATTGAGTAGCAAATTATACAAGCAATCGCAATTGAAATTAAGGCAGGCATATAAAAGGGATTTATTTTGGTTATTTATTTCTATACAGGCAGTTACAGCCTTAAGTCAAATGGACAAACATTATAACTACTATAATACCTACTAATTACATTATTACAAAAATGTAATAAGTAGGTAGGTACTTCGAAGGTAAATCAAATTCATAAATTCAATGTTGTAGCTATAAATGCAAAATCGAGAGATAAATCTGGAAATCAAGGAAATCAAGGCACCTCTACGGGCAGTGCTTCTGGCAGCTCTACAACCTCCTCTTCAGGAAACTACCCAGGCTCCTCTTCAGGTAACTCTCCAGGCAGTGCTCCTGGCAGCTCTTCAGGCAGGTCTCCAGGCAACTCTTCAGACTCCTCCTCAGGAAGCTCCCTAGGCTCTTCTTCAGGCAAATCATCAGGCAGTGCTCCAGGCAACTCTCCAGGCTCCTCTTCAGGCAAATCTACAGGAAGTGTTCCAGTCAGTTCTTCAGGCAGTGCTTCAGCCAACTCTACGGGCTCCTCCTCTGGAAACTCTCCAGGCACTTCTAGTTCACAAACAGCATCAAGCTCTACTGCAAAAACCACAACTTCTGGTAAAAATCCAAACCAGTATATTTTATTGTTTAAGCTTATAAAATAATTTTCAAACTGCTTATACCTATATAAGTTAAATTCGTATATCATAGTTCAAACGCTAGGAGTTTATAGTAATTCAGTTGATATTCAATAACGATCATGTATCCTTTACTTTATTTTACTGAAATATATTAATCAACTACTTGCGCCCCGTGGTTTCACCCGCATACCCGAGGGATATATTGCCTTCCCGGGATAAAATGTACTCTATGTATTAATCCAGAATATATTCTATCAGCGTGCCAAATTTCATAAAAATACGTTCAGTTCTTGAAGCGTGCTTGAGTAACAAACATCCATCCAAGCTTTCGCATTTATAATATTATACTAGTGAGATAATTGTCTAAATACCGACCTCAGGAAATGGCGGCAGCTCGACAGCATCTGGATCTGCTACAGGTAATATTATTGCCATTAATTTAATTACATTATGTAAATGGCAGAATAATATTTGTTTATACACTTTATTTTACAATGCGCTTGATTTTATTATAGGATCAACTTCTTCAACTACTTCTGGTGATTCTAATAAACAAAGCAACTCTCCAGGTGGAAGTAGTTCCAATTCTTCAACGGGTGCTGTTGCAGCATCAAGCTGTATGTTGTATTTTTCTATTCGTGCTTCTTATTTACAAATAATTGTATGTACCCTAAAGCCCCGGGGCCCTACATATCATAGGCTGTATGACTATTTTTCATTGTACAATAGTATTGGAATATAAAAAAAAAAAGTCATGTTCAAACTCTGCATACGGTTTATCACCAATGTTCCTCAGATGGCGGTCTGAACTTTAGTTCTCTTGGTAGTTTGTGGCTGAAATTCGATTCATCTTAGCCGGCTGGCTGTCATAAATTGTCAAAATTGACAGCTGATGACTTTCGTACGTAATTTTTTTTCTTTCAATGTCGTCACACGGCTTGTATATTTTGCGTAGATAGAGGATTAGGGTATTTTGCCAATTTCCATTAATATTATAAGTTCTAGTCACAATAAATCACTTTCACATAGTCCTCAGTCAGTCACCGTCCATAAATGTCATGTTTGACTACAATGGTGGTCATGTACTAAAACTCTTCACGGACTTTTGGAGACAACTTGAAAAGACACGATACACATAATTAATTTCAATTCACTTCACTTGTGCACATGGATCGATCTTTATTAGATAAAATACCACCGATAATATGCAATAAAACTCAGAATACACGAATTAATGAAAATAAAAATGAAAACGCAACGAAACTCTGCAAGTTCCCGCCAAAAGGTCGTAATTTTTCTTTGAGTATCTAGTAAATGGAGATGGCAAACACAGGCGACCACCTCTGTCAAAGTACATTGGCCATATGGCCATGTGCGATTATAAAAACTAGTTCGAGCGACGTCCACTGCCATTTGGTATCGTTTAGGGTCGCGAGATTGAACTCCAAATAATTGGACTGTTTTACAAAAAACTTAAACCGACTTCAAAGTACACGAAGAAGTAATCAAATCCTGATCTGATGACAATGGGACCAAACGGAAAGTGTACCCTTCCAGACAAAAAATAATCCAAATCGGTTCATAAATGACGGAGATATGAGGTAACAAACATAAAAAAAAAAAAAACATACAATCGAATTGAGAACCTCCTCCTGAAGTCGGTTAAAAAGATCGATCAAACCAGATTTAGCCTTGTGTGGTAAAGCAAACGATATTCATTGAAAATTGGGTTTTTATTTGGGTACTTCTGATGGGCCAGTTGGTGCAGTTGGTTAAGATTCCACCTCTTGCACCGCAGGTCGTGGGTTCTATTCTCACATAGGACATGCATTTCTGTGCATGAACATGTCTATATGTTCTGATTCAGGGTGTCGTTATATATATTAAGTATGTATTTACAAACAAAAAATAATATACGTAATTATGTAGTATATTCGAATACGGATTAATAGTTGCGGATATTATTTCCATCCTCAAGCCAAACCTCAACCAAAACCGCAGCCCCAGCCTCAACAGCAGGCGCAGCCGCAGCCGCAGCCCCAGCCCCAGCCCCAGCCCCAGCCCCAGCCCCAGCCCCAGCCCCAGCCCCAGCCCCAGCCCCAGCCCCAGCCCCAGCCCCAGCCCCAGCCCCAGCCCCAGCCCCAGCCCCAGCCCCAGCCCCAGCCCCAGCCCCAGCCCCAGCCCCAGCCCCAGCCCCAGCCCCAGCCCCAGCCCCAGCCCCAGCCCCAGCCCCAGCCCCAGCCCCAGCCCCAGCCCCAGCCCCAGCCCCAGCCCCAGCCCCAGCCCCAGCCCCAGCCCCAGCCCCAGCCCCAGCCCCAGCCCCAGCCCCAGCCCCAGCCCCAGCCCCAGCCCCAGCCCCAGCCCCAGCCCCAGCCCCAGCCCCAGCCCCAGCCCCAGCCCCAGCCCCAGCCCCAGCCCCAGCCCCAGCCCCAGCCCCAGCACCAGCCCCAGCCCCAGCCCCAGCCCCAGCCCCAGCCCCAGCCCCAGCCCCAGCCCCAGCCCCAACAGCAGCTGCAGGCGCAGCCACAGCCGCAGCCCTTATCTAATAATGAAAATCCTTCTACCCGGAGCAGCAATACAGGTATGCCACATATTTGGTTTGGGAGCCTATTCTGCTATAAATTTATAATTTAAAAAACTGATGACATTTTATAGTATCGTATATTTGATTATAGGTTCAACACAAAATACCGCGACATCAAATAGTGAGACATCAAACAATATTATAATCGAAAATGGTAGATAAATCATAAATTAGCTCACCATAATCGTCACCGCCTTCACATAGTTGTCAGCCAGGAGCGGTAAGTAAATATATTAACTTATTTTATAACCCAAAATATTAAAATAAATAAAAAATCTCTGTTAAGTTTAATTAAAAGAAACCAACTGATGAAGCTTACCGGTGCACTTTAGAAATTAATGATTTACCCCTAACTCATAAAGCGCTATTTAACTAATACACTGATTAAATGGTCACGTAAATAATGTCACATTATTTGACAATGACAATAGAGTGACGTTATTTACGTGCACCTTTAAACAGTATATTAGTTAAATAAAGTTTTATGAGTAACAGGGGCAGTTGCAACACACGGGATACCACTCACGACATACCGACCCTCCTCCCTCCCAAATGAGCTCTGGCAACTGAACTCACGCACAGGAATACAACATAAAGTTATTTGACTGCGGTATTCTGTAAGGTGGTTGTACTTCCCCAGTCGAGCTGCTCTTTGAGCCAATAAACGCTACGCTCTACCTCTCTTAAGTCCCTTATTGCTTGAGTCTTTATTTTTAAATGTGTACCATTTATTTTTGTTTCATGTACTTCACGAAGCTGTTATCGTGTAAACCACTCAGAAGAATCTAAATACTTTTGAATTACTTGATTTATTATTATAAGTGACGAATGATCAAATAAGGATAATATATTATATTATATACAATCTCTTAAACTCTTTGAATACCTAAATATCCTTTGAATATCCTAAAATTAAACTACTTACTTATTAAAATCCCCCGGCATCTCATGTTGCTGTGCCCTATTGATAAGCTTAGGTATATTAAAAATATAATATTATAATATCTAATCATTTTTAACTACGTGTAGTTAGACCGTTTGTATACAATGTGTTTTTTCGAAACATGATTCGTAAAGACGCTTTACCAATATTTTTTCGGATATCTATCGTTTCTTTTTTTAATACCCGCACAAGTCGTTTGATCAAGTTTTGAAAAAACACATTGTGTATTTTTGTGTAATTTATGAGAGCAATCGATTAAGCTGCTTAATAATAATAAAAGAAAATTATAACATAACTTGTCTTCAAAATTGATCGACCATTGACCATTGACATTGACATCCGGAGACCAGCGGGCGGGAAGCTTTTTCCGCCAACGCGTCAGCTTGGCTATCCAAAGAGGAAACGCAGCCAGCATTCTGGGAACCTTGCCGTTAATCGGAAGCAGCGGCAAGCTTGAGGAAATTTTCTATATTATAGATTGTATTTTGTACATATTTGTTGTAAATAAAGCTACTTACTAACATAACTTTATATTTTTTAATACTTCGAAGGTAGCCGACATGCATACGGCCCGCCTGATTTTAAGCGGTCACCGTAGCCTGTGGACGCTTGCAAAACCAGGGGTATTACTCAAGTGTTGTAGACTATGCAATAATCTCTTCACAACGTCATGCTGAACTAACATGCTGTGCTGTATTGTATGAATTGAAAGTGTATTCACGCCTATACCAGTTAAAACGTAAGCTATATCAATCTTGAATAACGTAGGCTCTCCAATCTCTCCTCAAAAAATTCAGCCCCTACGTGGATGTCGCGGAAAACTGCTATTTTTTATAAGATTAGTTAGAGGAGACCCGACCCCAAATAACGGGACCATGGGTAGGAAGAAGAAGAAGCTAGACAAGTTGGAGTGTTTAATAATAGTACATTATGATACATAGGCGCAAAGTTGGTCATCACGGACGAGCTGATACGTAAGCCCAGGCGAACGCGATTAGGCCGATAGTATAATGATCAATGCACAAGCGTGTCATACGACGACACATGCGAGGAAAAAACAGACTTGTATTTTTTAAAGTAGATACGATGAGAATATTAACAAACATGCCGCGCAGGTTTTTTTTTGACATCTATGCGCTGTTTCACTTTTTTACCATTAAGAATGCTTCGTCTAAATACATATAAAAAAAAAAAAAAAAAAATTTAGCCTTGCTGAGTTTCTTGCCTGTTCTTCTCAGTTGAAGGCCGACTTACGAACTGGCGGTAACTTCAGTAGCTTTGACCTTCATAGGTGCCCTTCTAGGGCCTAAATTGAATAAATGACTTTGACTTTGACTTTGATCAATTGCTTTGAATTATCATAAAACTGTGCGTTAATGTAAATTAGAAAGCACTAGTGCGTAATAAGCTGTATCATGATAAAAAAAATATGACTACAAACTGTGCAATAAATGTCACTTTACTTACGAGCAAGTGTGTTGAAAAATATATTGCGATAGAAATCAACAGTTTTATTAGTTACAGTTAAGTTTTAAATATGTTCTATAGTTTTCCAATAATGTTTGTATGAAAGAGATGTGATGTGACTAAAATTAGTTTAGTACGATTCACAACAGAATCGGCACCATTGCCCTTCTTATTGCGCTCTAAGAATATTGATTGTGACGTCTATACTCTATTTCATATAGGATGAGTCGTCATGGTCAAGGGTTGTTTTGTCAACATCTAGTGAAATTATATTTGATTACTCTGAAATAGTACTCACAATATTTCAAAGAACCTCGCTCTATCATAGTATTCCTTTATTATATCGCAATGTCATTAACCATTAATCCAGAAATCAATGGTGCGTCCATGCTTGGCGAATCGAGCACGAGCCGAGTCACGAACGAGCCTACAACGAGCACGATGCGAATCCCTTTGTACGTGAAAAAACTGACAATCGCGCTCGTTCGAGGCTCGCGAGCCCGTCCACGCTACGCGAATCGTGCTCGCAGTGTACTCGTTCGAGGCTCGGCTCGTGCTCGGTTCGCTAAGCATGGACGCACCATTTTATAATTTTTTTTTTTTTTTTATACCACTTAGGTGGTAAACAAGCATACGGCCCGCCTGATGGTAAGCGGTTACCGTAGCCTATGGACGCTTGCAACACCAGGGGTATCACGCGCGCGTTGCCGACCCTGCAGAAATCTCTTCACACCCCTTTTGAAGAACCCCATGCTGTACTCCATTGGGAAAACCACGGCGGGGAGCTCATTCCACAGTCTGAGCGTCCGCGGAAGGAAGCTCCTTTGAGCCCGCACAGTACGAAACAATTCAGGTTTCAATATGTGAGGATGGACTCCCCGTCGATGGCAAAATACCATGTGTCACCGAAATCATGCTATTTGAAATCTACTATAGTCGTAGTAATACTGTAGGAAGTGCTTTGTCCTATCTCGAATCCAGACTAAACTTATTGGTTTCCGCAAAGTTTACTCTACCTGATGATCACATACTACTCTTTCAAGAATTTCATATAATGACCATCTAAAAATTAGATATTAGTGTGATACATTTAGAGGTATCTTTAAATTACACCTTTGATGTCGCAGGAAACAAAAAATATTTTATGATACACATAAAATATTTCTGCCGTATCACTTTACCACGCAAATGCAGCCACGTGCAGGTACTTTATTTCACTTCATTACTTTGAACATAATAAGTACCTACTCACGAAATACATAGTAAAATAAAATATTTTATCGAAAATATTGACGGGCCAGTTGGCGCAGTTGGTTAAGATTCACCTTACGCGCCGCAGGTCGTGGGTTCGATTCCCACACAGGACATGCATTTGAGTGCATGAAAATGTCTGTATGTCCTGAGTCTGGGTGTAATTATGTATATTAAGTATGTATTTACAAACAAAAAGTAGTATATGTATTATATCAGTTATCAGGTTTCCATAGTACAAGATCGGCTTAGACTGGGATCAGATGACCTTGTGTGAGGAATGTCCCAGGATATTTATTAATTATATATTTATAATAACAATTAAATAAATGTAGGTTACTAAATTACATTCATCACCACCTTTTTTCAGTAGAAATTATAAGCTTTATTATGTTACTAGCTGTCCCCCGCGGTTCCACCCGCGTTCTCGGGATAAAAAAGCCTATGTCCTTCTCCATACCATAGGCTATCTGCACGCCAAATTTCATGATGATCCGTTGAGTAGTTGAGACGTGAAGGCGTAAAAAGCAAAGAAACAAACTCACTTTCGCATTTATAATATTAAGGCGCGGACTGACTACCATTTTGACAGCACTCGTTCTTCACTGGAATAGGGTTGAAAATGGTAAATCATAAATGTGTCGACTCTATGAAATGGACATTTATTTACGGGTTTTCTTTAGATTATACAGCATATACACATTAAATTGAATAAGTGTCCGGTTAACATTCTAATATAATTCTGTATCAACAATAATTCTATTTTAAAGAATAAGTATATTAATATTCTGTAAAATAAAAGAATATATTAATATTCTTTAAAATAAAATTATTGTTATCGCTGAAAATACGGAGAATTTCGATGCGAAAGATTTTTACGAAATTTTTATTGGGAATATCAAAGCACTTTTTAACTCTTGACACCTCAACGGCACTACCAATTGTGATAAAATTTGGCACAAAGGTAGATTATAACCGAGAATAATATACAAGATCTCTACGACACGACGTAGGTACCTACTAGGTTTTCTAACTCCGCTAATCGCAGCTACAAAAAGTAGTATTTTGTGTATGAGCTAAATTATGTGGGCGTTTTAATTGAACTCATGTTTTATATTCGGCGACATAATAATCGCTCAGCGGACTAAATTGTTGTTCTCGGTAACTAGCTCAGAGTTAATATAATATAACTACACCACTAATTGTTAGTCTCATAGTACTTGATATATTACATTTCTCTAATGTCTTCACGTACATAGGTACCTGCGCAGTACTGCGCACACACGTTATGCCTACAATGACCGTCATACTACATACGGACCGGCTTCCTCAATGTGTGACTCGCCTAGACAATATGTGAAATTAAGTACCTAAGGGATATAATAACTAGGCAAACAACTCTCATCTAATAGCAATCTACTGACATCCAAATTTTTTAATTCGTTATGGACCATCGATGTTTGTCGGCTTTAGGTTGTACGTTTTTAGGTACCTTTACCTACTTAGCTTCGAACCCTTTGTATCGTACTGGCCTACGGGCCTACGAGGCATAGTCAGTGAAAAATTTGATTTCATAGACTATCATATACCACGGCACGCACTGGCGTAAAAAAAACTGTTAAAATGCAGTCGAAGCGCAAGCGCCGTCTACTATTAGATTTATATAACACCCATCTTGTTGCTCCTTTAGGAGATTTATGTGACTAACGGCCGCACTTAGATTCGGATAATGATTTATTATCTCTAGACCGTTCTCTTTCTATAGTTTTTAATGTGCAAGGTGGATGACACCTCCATTTAATAAATTATTAAATTAAAAGAAACAAAAAACGCAACTGTGTAAAACAAAAAAGAGAAAAACGAGCTCTTTCTTTAATCCATAGAATTTATAATAGTACTTGAATTTTATAAGGTATTTCAATCGGGGACAAACCAATAACTTAACTATGTTTTTTTTTGTAATATTTAGACTGAGATGTGACTTTTTACCTATTCTATGAGACAGGCAGTAAATAAAATAAATAAATAACTAAAACTAGTTCAGATCATTTCGTTAGCTTATATCACATAATAATCGATCACTTATATCATTCATAATAATCTAGTCACGATAAACATAATATTCAATATACTGAGAACAATCAAATTTTGTATATTATTTCCACGACCACGATTTGTCAATAAAAGTGATGAGCAATCCTATAAAATCAGCATGAAAATAATAAACAAATCAGTCTTGGGTGAATATTTGGTCTTGCTACTCATAAAAATGTCGAAAAGAAATCCTTTACTTTGTATGTGTTTAATACTATTTTATTTAACCATTGCCAATGGTAAGTTGAAATACCTTTTATGTCATATATATTTATGTTGATCTAGATTCTGCCACCGCAGCTGAAACGCGTATATGTACATGCTTCGCGTAGTATTTTATATGCATTTATCTGAGTGGCCGTGGAGAGGCCAGTATTGTTTTCAACTATTCGTTTTTACTTTTTCTAATGAATTTATCAAAATATTTTTTTATAAATCATTTTAGTTGTACCTACCAATGGAGGACCAAACGGACCAACTCAAGTCGCGGGATCCCAAGATAAAAATAAATATACTGGTCCTCAGCAAACCACCTTCGTTAATCAACAACAACCATATGAACAACCATATGGATATGAACAAGAACAAATACCTGTTTATGAACAACAACCTGCTTACTTCAATCAACCGCAAGATGGTACTACGGTCGTCCAAAACCCAAATGATCCAAATCCCAATAATGGTAAAGTTTCATTTATCGATACTCAACAATGACACTCTGATAAAATAATTCCTTCTTATGGTGCGTCGAGCACGAGCCGAGCCACGAACGAACCTACAACGAGCACGATGCGAATCCCTTTGTTCGTGAAAAAACTGTCAATCGCACTCGTTCGAGGCTCGCAAGCCGTCCACGCTACGCGAATCGTGCTCACAGTGTGCTCGTTCGTAGCTCGGCTCGTGCTCGGTTCGCCAAGCATGGACGCACCATTAGATGTTTCGAAACAGCCTACCTATATGAAGTTTGCTTTGACTTAATATTTATCAAACATAGCTCCTAACATACGATTTGGGATAGAAACTATAAATAACTATAGTCGGTCATTTGATTGCAATAATGATAATATGTTTATCATAACGTTCATCTAACATGCATTTGGTATATCCTAATACTAGAAAATTAATAATATTTTAATTTCAGATGCTGATTCAAACACATCGAATTCAAAAAGTGAAGCGAATAATAACGTATTGGTTGGTTAACCAGTGATACAAGTCCCTCGGATTGCCAACCATGAGGCCCTGTATAATAATTAAACATAATTTACATCTTAATTATTCTTGTTTTATAATATTTAAGGAAAAAATTAAATTTATGCTTGTATTTTTTCGGTTGTATAGATCGTTAATTATTAGAATTAAATGGAAATAAAATATTTGTCGCATAAAGAAAATATACCTAATTAAATTGTCATTCAAGGAGTTTTTTTTACTGTATAAAAAGCTGGAAGCCTTTCACTTTTTACAAAACATGAACCATAAGCTATGGGTGTTTTTTTTGTTATGGTCCATAGCGTTTAAATTTCTGATCGGTGGTGGGATATTAATCCAAAATTACCGAAAACAACCAGAAAATGCAGCTGTCCTGCCTGTGACTTGGACATGCAATGCGAGAGGCTTCTTACTGGTCGCTGTTAAATATGTACCTCATCATACAGATACAGTGGATGTTTGCTTTTGATGGTACCGAAGAGTAAGCAGGCAAAATTAAGTGGTCGTCAGTGCCACGGGTATAGCTAGTTATGATAATATCGTGAAGTTATAGCTTTCATGATAATCTAGTCACGATAAACATAACATTCAATATAATAAGAACAATTAAATTTGGTATATTATTTTCCAGAAACACGTTTTGTTAATAAAACTGATGAACTCCTTATCCTATACATCAGTATGAAAAGAATATTAAATCAGTTTTGAAGGATAATTGGATATTACTATTGAGTAAAATGTCAAAAAGATATACTTTGCTATGTATTTCTTTAATAATAATTTATTTTACCATAGCAGAAGGAGCCAATGATATGAATATGTTTTAATGAACGTACTATTTTTATTTATCCTTACCAAATATTTCATAATACATGTTATACTACTTAAGATTATTACGCTTGAAATATCCGGATAAAAACGCGTCCAGTCACGTGTCTATGCATTATGCAAGGGCTATTTTACATGCATTTGTATTGTTTAATATAATAATATCGTCTTTAGTCTTCACGTATCATCTTCCTAAAGTTTTTTTACACAGGTCGGTATTACGACGCCATGTTACTGTTAAACTTTCATCATAATTTCAACTACCTATGATGATCATGATACTGATCTTTTTGTAATGAACGAGTCAAAATCATTTATACAAATTATGTTAGTTGCCATTATCTGTCGAGGACTGGATGGAATGACCCAATTCGCGGGATCCCAAGACTTAATAAGCAGTTAATAACGAAACAGTTTTATTATATCGCAATGTCATTAACCATTAATCCAGAAATCTAATAAAATACCATATGTCACCGAACTCATGCTATTTGAAATCTACTATAGTCGTAGTAATACTATAGGAAGTACTTTGTCCTATCTCGAATCCAGACTAAACTTATTGGTTTCCGCAAAGTTTGCTACCTGATGATCACATACTACTCTTTCAAGAATTTCATATAATGACCAAATAACAATTAAATAAATTTAGGTTACTAAATTACATTCATCACCACCTTTTTTCAGTAGAAATTATAAGCTTTATTATGTTACTAGCTGTCCCCCGCGGTTCCACCCGCGTTCTCGGTATAAAAAAGCCTATGTCCTTCTCCATACCATAGGCTTTCTGCACCCCAAATTTCATGATGATCCGTTGAGTAGGTAGTTGAGATGTGAAGGCGTAACAAGCAAACAAACAAACTCACTTTCGCATTTATGATTGACTACCATTTTGACAGCACTCGTTCTTCACTAGAATAGGGTTGAAAATGGTAAATCATAAATGTGTCGACTCTATGAAATGGACATTTATGTACGGGTTTTCTTTAGATTATACAGAATATACACATTAAATTGAATAAGTGTCCGGTTAACATTCTAATATAATTCTGTACCAACATAAATTTTAAAGAATAAGTATATTAATATTCTGTAAAATAAAAGAAATAAAAGAATATATTAATATTCTTTAAAATAAAATTATTGTCATCGCTGAAAATACGGAGAATTTCGATGCGAAAGATTTTTTTGTGACGTAACTTACGAAATTTTTATTGGGAATATCAAAGCACTTTTTAACTCTTGACACCTCAACGGCACTACCAATTGTGATAAAATTTGGCACAAAGGTAGATTATAACCGAGAATAACATACAAGATCTCTCCGACGCGACGTTGGTACCTCTAGGTTTTCTAACTCCGCTAATCGCAGCTACAAAAAGTAGTATTTTGTGTATGAGCAAAATTATGTGGGCGTTTTAATTGAACTCATGTTTTATATTCGGCGACATAATAATCGCTCAGCGGACTAAATTGTTGTTCTCGGTAACAAGCTCAGAGTTAATATAATATAACTACACCACTAATTGTTAGTCTCATAGTACTTGATATATTACATTTCTCTAATGTCTTCACGTACATAGGTACCTGCGCACACGTTATGCCTACAATGACCGTCATACTACATACGGACCGGCTTCCTCAATTTGTGACTCGCCTAGACAATATGTGAAATTAAGTACCTAAGGGATATAATAACTAGGCAAACAACTCTCATCTAAAAGCAATCTACTGACATCCAAATTTTTAAATTCTTTATGGACCATCGATGTTTGTCGGCTTTAGGTTGTACGTTTTTAGGTACCTTTACCTACTTAGCTTCGAACCCTTTGTATCGTACTGGCCTACGGGCCTACGAGGCATAGTCAGTGAAAAATTTGATTTCATAGACTATCATATACCACGGCACGCACTGGCGTAAAAAAAACTGTTAAAATGCAGTCGAAGCGCAAGCGCCGTCTACTATTAGATTTATATAATACCCATCTTGTTGCTCTTTTAGGAGATTTATGTGACTAACGGCCGGACAACTAACATTCGGATAATGATTTATTATCTCTAGACCGTTCTCTTTCTATAGTTTTTAATGTTAATTTTTATTGTTAATTAAAAGAAACAAAAAACGCAACTGTGTAAAACAAAAAATGACTAAAAAGAGGTAAACAAGCTCTTTAATCTATAGAATTTTGAATAGAACTTGAATTTTATAAGGTATTTCAATCGGGGACAAACCAATAACCTAAGTATGTTTTCTTTGTAATATTTAGACTGAGATGTGACTTTTTACCTATTCTATGAGGCAGGCAGTATAATGGGTAAAACTAGTTCAGATAATTTCGTTAGCTTATATCACAGAGAAAAGGCTCATATCATGATAATCTGGTCACGATAAACATAATATTCAATATACTGAGAACAATAAAATTTGGTATATTATTTCCACGACCACGATTTGTCAATAAAAGTGATGAGCAATCCTATAAAATCAGCATGAAAATAATAAACAAATCAGTCTTGGGTGAATATTTGGTCTTGCTACTCATAAAAATGTCGAAAAGAAATCCTTTACTTTGTATGTGTTTAATACTATTTTATTTAACCATTGCCAATGGTAAGTTGAAATACCTTTTATGTCATATATATTTATGTTGATCTAGATTCCGCCACCGCAACTGAAACGCGTATATGTACATGCTTCGCGTAGTATTGTATATGCATTTATCTGAGTGGCCGTGGAGAGGCCAGTATTGTTTTCAACTATTCGTTTTTACTTTTTCTAATGAATTTATCAAAATATTTTTTTATAAATCATTTTAGTTGTACCTACCAATGGAGGACCAAACGGACCAACTCAAGTCGCGGGATCCCAAGATAAAAATAAATATACTGGTCCTCAGCAAACCACCTTCGTTAATCAACAACAACCATATGAACAACCATATGGATATGAACAAGAACAAATACCTGTTTATGAACAACAACCTGCTTACTTCAATCAACCGCAAGATGGTACTACGGTCGTCCAAAACCCAAATGATCAAAATCCCAATAATGGTAAAGTTTCATTTATCGATACTCAACAATGACACTCTGATAAAATAATTCCTTCTTATGGTGCGTCGAGCACGAGCCGAGCCACGAACGAACCTACAACGAGCACGATGCAAATCCCTTTGTTCGTGAAAAAACTGTCAATCGCGCTCGTTCGAGGTTCGCAAGCCCGTCCACGCTACGCGAATCGTGCTCGCAGTGTGCTCGTTCGTGGCTCGGCTCGTGCTCGGTTCGCCAAGCATGGACGCACCATTAGATGTTTCGAAACAGCCTACCTATATGAAGTTTGCTTTGACTTAATATTTATCAAACACAGCTAACACAGCCTAACATACGATTTGGGATAGAAACTATAAATAACTATAGTCGGTCATTTGATTGCAATAATGATAATATGTTTATCATAACGTTCATCTACCATGCATATTTTGGTATATCCTAATACTAGAAAATTAATAATATTTTAATTTCAGATGCTGATTCAAACACAGCGAATTCAAAAAGTGAAACGAATAATAACGTATTGGTTGGTTAACCAGTGATACAAGTCCCTCGGATTGCCAACCATGAGGCCCTGTATGATAATTAAACATAATTTACATTTTAATTATTCTTGTTTTATAATATTTAAGGAAAAAAATAAATTTATGCTTGTATTTTTTCGGTTGTATAGATCGTTAATTATTAGAATTAAATGGAAATAAAATATTTGGCGCATAAAGAAAATATACCTAATTAAATAAATATCATTCAAGGAGTTTTTTTACTGTATAAAAACCTGGAAGCCTTTCACTTTTTACAAAACATGAACCATAAGCTATGGGTGTTTTTTTTGTAATGGTCCATAGCAAAAAATTACATGATGGAACGTTGAACTACACAATATAGCGTCTTTGCTGTTTCCTCAGCGTTACATAATAATTTATTTGTAAATAAAATTAAAACTTTACATTCACCCTCTTTCTTTTCTTCTATGAATTTATTTTCATTAGTAAAAAGCAATTTTTACAGATAGTCAAATTGCACATTATCTTTAATTATTTATTTTACTAATTAACCGACGAAAAAACGGAGGAGGTTTACAAGTCGACGCGTATATTTTTTTTTTTTTTTTTTATGTATGGTCACGCATAACTTTTGACAGAGTAGTCCGATTTTGATAATTCTTTTTTTATTGGATAGGGTATACCTCGAAGGTGGTCCCATATAAATATGGATAAAAAATACTTACCTTAAGGGTGGGAAAATAGGGATGATTTATTGTTCACTCACAGATTTTAATGCTGAGTTGTGTATTACATCAAAAGAAATCAAAAATTAAGCATGTAGTAATAGTAGAGTATAGCCACAAAAAAAAAAAAAAACTTTAAAAAAAAAAAAAACACCGAAAAAACTGAAAAGCAAAAAATAATTTTGAATATAACTTGAATTTTATAAGGTTTTGCAGTCGGGGACAAACCAATAACATAAGCTATTACGACAATACGACATTAAATGAAACCACGTAAAGTACTCATGTATACGATCAACTTTTACTATGGGACCGGGGGCTCTACCGCGTAACTTTGGTGTTAATCGTAACGAACACCATTAATGAATTACTTCCTATCAGGGCCCACGAATGGTCATCGTCGCGACATACCGCGTGCGCATCATTGGATGAAATAATTAATGGTGTTCGTTACGATTACCATCAAAGTTACGCGATAGAACCCTAGCTTTAAATTCGAAAAAAATAATTGCGTTAGCAATATTGCTTAGCTTCCTTTTTAGACAAACATTACATTTAACAAATATTACAAAAAAAAATATCTACGTAGGTTATTGGTTTGTCCCCGACTGCAAAACCTTATAAAATTCAAGTTATATTCAAAATTATTTTTTGCTTTTCAGTTTTTTCGGTGTTTTTTTTTTTTTTTTAAAGTGTTTATAATATAAAAATCAGTTCCCTTTAGTCATCACACCTTACGACATGTCAAATTATTTAAAAATCCTAATAGTTGAACGCCCATGCGACATAGGATACTAGCTTTTGCCTGCGATTTCGTCTGCGGAGAGTATTTCTGTTTTCTAGATATGAATCAGTGTAACAATATAAAGCTTTGTTCATGGCTATTGCCAGCAACTACGGGTGATAAAAGTTCGGGTAGATTGAGAGCTCACACGTAAGCATGCCACATAAAACTGGCCGTGGGAGAAAAAATCCTGCCGCAAATCAACTACAGCAAATTTCAAAGTTTGTCCCTGTGATTATTTAATAGCCATCGCGAAACGAACCTTGATTAGGTACTGTAATCTTTTAAATTCTAACAGAAGGCACAAAGACTGTTTCTCTGCTTGCTACACCGTTAAAGTTTCGCTTATAACTATTATTAATGTTTGAATTTTTTGTGAGGTGTTGAGGTCGGGATTATTTATCTAAAATTACGCCATGAGACCTATCCACAAGTTCTTCAACCATTTCCTGACAGCTGAGATATTTGCTCGTGGTAGACAGTCAGACGGATAGACGGGCAAGTATCCACAAGTTTCTCAATAATTTCTAGACAACTGAGATATTTCTGTCTGTTTGTCAGTCTAGGTAAGGAGAGACTTTGCCTCCTTTGGTATGTGTGTTCTACCGCTTATACAACGGACAGTTCTCTAAAGAATTGTTTGACCTGATGCTCACGGCTACGTTCTATCATCGCAACTCTCGCCATCAAAGGGGAGTCCATCGTTACATATTGGATCCGAAATGGTTTCATACTGTGTGGTTTCAATGGAGTTTTATACCGCGTACGCTCAGGCTGTGGAATGAGCTCCCCACCGTGGTTTTCCCAAAGAAGGCATGGGGTTCTTCAAAGGGTTTGAAGAGATTTCTGCATGGTTAACAACGCACGACTGGTGTTGCAAGCGTCCATAGGCTACGGCGACCGCTTACCATTTTTCATTTTATTTATACGACTAAGTCGGTAAACAAGCATACGGCCCGCCTGATGGTTAGCGGTTACCGTAGCCATATGGACGCTTGCAACACAAGAAGCATTGCTCACGCGTTACCGACCTTTCCCCCCTCCCCTATGAGCTCTGGCGACCTTACTCACGCGCAGGAACCTTACTTTACACAACTTAAAAGTTATGTAGCTGCGGTATTCTATAAGGTGGAGGTAACTCTAATGAATCTCATGAAAAGTTTTAACTTCAACCAACTCATAATGAACCTACACGAATAACAAATACAAGCGCCTACATGCATAGACCTAATATTTTCAAATATTTACGATAAATCTTTACCACTAACGTGATCAACTTCGGTCTCTCTGATCACAAAGGACTTTTAGCAACCTTGCCTTAGCCTTCACTTACAACAAAACAAATAGTAACGAAAAAATTATTTGGAACATAGAAAACAGACTATTAAATAAAAACAATATGCAGTATTTTTAAATCCAAACCACCGATAGTGACAAAACAGTAAACGAAAACTACAATTCCTTCCACAAAAATATAACAAATGTACGGAACATACTATAAAAAAACCGGCCAAGTGCGAGTCAGACTCGCGCACCGAGGGTTCCGTACAAACCTGTAGGTATATAAGTAAATGGTAGTATAGACCTGAGTATTTGATATTAATTTCAATTTATGACCTATTAAAAAAAAACTACTTACTAGATCTCGTTCAAACCAATTTTCAGTGGAAGTTTGCACCGTAATGTACATCATATATTTTTTATAGATTTATCATTCTCTTATTTTAGAAGTTACAGGGGGGGGGACACACATTTTACCACTTTGGAAGTGTCTCTCGCGCAAACTATTCAGTTTAGAAAAAAATTATATTAGAAACCTCAATATCATTTTTGAAGACCTATCCATAGACACCCCACACTTATGGGTTTGATGAAAAAAAAAAATTTGAGTTTCAGTTCTAAGTATGGGGAACCCCCAAAATTTATTGTTTTTTTTCTATTTTTGTGTAAAAATCTTAATGCGGTTCACAGAATACATCTACTTACCAAGTTTCAACATTATAGTTCGTATAGTTTCGGAAATAAATGGCTGTGACATACACGGACAGACAGACAGACAGACAGACAGACAGACAGACAGACAGACAGACAGACAGACAGACATGACGAATCTATAAGGGTTCCGTTTTTTGCCATTTGGCTACGGAACCCTAAAAAATACGCTCCAAAAACAACTAGGTTAACAACGGGGTTGAATCAATCATCTAAACATAAACGCCCTTTGAAAATATTTACTTCACAAACTGAAAATCGTATTTTACATAAACACTACAAACTATACGAGAAAGTACTTAAAAAAAACTGTACCGAAAGCAAAAAAATTAAACTACATTTCTTATACTGTAAAAAAATCTGATAATATGATTGAAACTATGTGGCATATAGTTAAAGAAACCAATAAACAAATCAAAAACACCAAAGAAAATATAAAACTACATGTTTAAAATACCCTACTGCAAAATCCCTTCGATGTAGCTAATTCTTTCAACAACTACTTCGTATCGGTGGGAAACGATACTACAACTATACGTGGATTACGTAACTTTATTGCAATGGAATTCAGATTGAAATAACCTTTGAATCGGTAGAAATATTACAAAATCGGAAATGGTTCCATTTCTAATGAACCACTGTTTGTATTTGAAATTATCAGAACGTAAAAAAGTTATCAGAAAACAGATATATTGAACCGATTTCAATTCGAAAATGATTGACGTTACGTAATCGCCCTGCTGGTAGCGGTACAGTCACCACGCAGCTGTTCGGCCGGCCTGTCACCAAACCCACGGAAAATTCCATCTTCATAGAACCCATACCCAAACCCTTCATTGATCCACAAGAAATTTACGGAATTATTCGATGCTTAAAAAGCAAATATAGTTTTGGAATAGATGAATTACCCCCTAAACTAATAAAAAAAAATGTGCAAACGAGCTGACTCTACCACTAACGACCCTAATAAATCAATTCTTTACCGAATGAGTATTTTTTTGTTTTTTTTTTTATTCCACTTAGGTGGCAAACAAACATACGGCCCGACTGATGATAAGCAGTTACCGTAGCCTATGGACGCTTGCAACACCAGGGGTATCACTCGCGCGTTGCCGACCCTAAAACCTGTTGTACCCGACCTGTGACCCGACCTACTAAAAAAAGTAATTTAAAAAAATTAAGTCAGCGAAAGAGCTCGACGTATTCCATTGAAAATATTTCGCGACTTCAAATCAGTGTCTGATTAGAGTTATTTCATACTTTTTAGTGTATTTTGAAGTCGATTTAACTTTATTAAATTACTTTTTATTTCGTCATTTTTGGTTATTCCTAAATGCACTAGGCTTCGGAAAAAATCGCTCAACCACATCCGCCGTTTATAAATAAATACATACAAGATTTTTTTATATAATTAATAAAAAGAAGTATGCTATAAGTGTTCTATTGGACATGATCAAAGTATATGGTAGAGTTTCGCACAAAATTCTATTAAACACATTGTATGGTATCGGAGTTAGAGGAAGCGCTTATGATTGATGTCAATCATATCTAAACAACAGAGTACAGCACGTCCAAATAGAGCACGACGACTAAGAAACTAGCACTATATCTAATATACGATCACAAAGAGTGGAAATAGGTAGATCAATTCCTCAAGGAAGTGTTTTGGGATTTATATTATTTTGTAATACAGTTTCTCAAAAAGTGGCGTATTGCAGGGACGTTACGTATATTCGGGATGTGGGCTATTACATAATCGAGCTTGTTCTTTACCTTTTCCGAACTCTTGCGTTCTGTTTCCCAACTGTCAAAATAATGCTTATTAAAAAGAAAAAACCAACCGCGAAGTTTTTACTAAAAAAAAACATGGACTTTTTATGATTCATGCAAATATTTCTAAAAAGAAGCTACTAATTTGTTTCAATATCAGTTTTAATGATTTGATTCAATGAGTTAGGTTAGGTTTCATTTCATTTCATCTCATTAAATGTCATTTTCATATCATATCAATGACAGGCTTTCCGCACTCGTAATGAAATATACTATTTAATATGCATAAATTATCTGCCAAAAGCTTTGAATTCTACTAGTGTTCTATTTGCGGACGACTCGTCTATTGTTTTCCCATGCAACAATGAAATAGAAGTAGACTGCCATTTAGATTGCATGTTATTCGCTGTGGACAGCTGGTTACAAGACAGGCAGGGCCATGAGTGAAACTAGTTCAGATAATTTCGTGGCTTATAGCTTTCATGATAATTTAGTCACGATAAACATAACACTCAATAATATAAGAATAATTAAATTTGGTATATTATTTTCCACGAACACGATTTGTCAATAAAAGTAATCATAATCCTATAAATAAGCATGAAAAGAATGAAAAAACAGTTTTAGATGCTTTGATATTGTTACCGAATAAAATGACGAAAAGAAATCCTTTGCTCTTTATAATTGTTTGTTTAATGATAATTTATTTAACCATAATTAAAGGTGCTAATGGTAAGTAACTTTTGACCCGACTGACCCGGAAGAAGGGTTATGTTTTTCGAATGTATGTTTGTATTTATGTTTGCATGTATGTTTGTATGTATGTATGCATGTCTAGTTCGTTGGCACGCTCTGCAGCTTTAACGGCTTGATGGATGTAAACATATTGAGGTGTCATTAGATATATCTCAACTGTGGGAGTGACATAGGGTATATTATTTTAATATGGTGTCCACGTATAAAAAAATAAATACAAACATTTCGTTATTATGACAATATAGTTATCAAATGAAAGCTTGTAAAAATATCATACCATTCTTATACCCATTACATAGGCATATATAATGGGCTTGTTATGCATATATTATTATTATAATACTTTTATGCTACCATTTTGACGTAAACTGCAAGCTGTTGTTTGCCTTACTTTACCGTACCACACATTTACTTACTAATACATAACTAAACAACTCATTTATTAATAAAACTAAAACGTTCGAATAAAATTATTAAAAGAAACAAAACACCCGGCTGCGTAAAACAAAAAATAACTGAAAAGAGAAAAACAAGCTCTTTAATCTACCGAAATTTACCAAACAAATTTTTTAAATAAATATCACAAAGAAAATACAAATATAGGTTATTGGTTTGTCCCCGACTGCAATACCTTGTAAAATTCAAGTTCTATTCAAAATTATGTAGATTATAGAGCTTGTTTTTCTCTTTTCAGTTATTTTTAGTTTTAAGCAGTCGGGTTTTTTGCTTCTGTTAATAATTTAATTTCAATAATACTTATACTACCTAAGATTCATTTCGCTTGAAAGATCCCGCCGCATGTGCCGCCGCAGCTGGATACGCGAACAGCAACGCGTATTTGCGACAGTTGCGTAGTATGCTATATGCATTTGCATGAGTGGTCGTAGAGTAGCCAGTATTCTTTGATATAATAATAAAACCTCTTCAGCTCTATCAACGCGTCAATTTCCAAATAAAACTACGTTATTTACACTGGCGGGTATTATCAAGCCATGTTACTCCATATTGTAACACAGCTTAATTTACGCTACAGCACCTGTACCTCAGCGAGCTATGGAACGAGCTATGCTCGGAATTTCTCTACGTGACAGGGTACGAAATGAGGACATTCGTAGGAGAACTAAAACGACGGTCATAGCTCGTAGAGTTAGTAACCTGAAGTGGCAATGGGCAGGCCACATCGCTCGAAGAGCCGATAACCGATGGGGAAGAAAGGTTATCGAGTGGCGACCACGTACTGCAAAGCGCCGAGCGGGACGACCTCCCACCAGGTGGACCGACGACCTGGTCAGAGTCGCTGGGCGCCGCTGGATGCAAGCGGCCCAGAACCGTTCGAAGTGGAAATCAATGGGGGAGGCAATGTTCTGCAGTGGACATCCATGGGCTGATATGATGATGATGATGATGATGAGGACCTATATTATGAGCGAGTTGGGACTTTTAACATTAGAAATAAGTTTCCTATACATTTTAATTTATACGTGATGCGCAAATAAAAGTAATGTTATTTGGCTACGATCTTCAAGGTGGAAGTACTTCCCCAGTAGTCAGGTTACACCGAAACGAAATCATATTTGTATTTTTTTTAGTCTCACCAATGAATCCAGGCCCAGATGGACCAACTCAAATCGCGGGATCTCAAGATGAAGATAAATATAACGGTGCTCAGCAAACAACCTTCGTCAATCAGCAACCACCTGGATATGGACAACCATCTGGATATGTACAACCATCTGGATATGAACAACAACCATATGAACAACAACCTTATGAACAACAACCTTATGAACAACAACCTACTGGGACTGTCTACAGTCAACCACAAGATGGTACTACGGTCGTCCAAAATCCCAACGACAATCCTAATAATGGTAATGTTTTGTCGTAACTCAACATTGGTTCTCTTACCCTTCATTCGGTATTTCGAAACTACTAATATGAAGTTTGCTTTAAATTGCCTTATTATTATTTACAGAACATATAAAAAAAGTCAATGTTTCCTATAACCATTAAATTAAATAAATGAATTTGGAATATAAATATAGCAAGTAATTTTTGAGATGGATCTGATTCTGATATAGTCGGTCATTGGCTTGTCATATATTTGACGGGCCAGTTGGCGCAGTTTGTTAAGATTCACCTTACGCGCCGCAGGTCGTGTGTTCGATTCCCACACAGGACATACATTTGTGTGTATGAACATGTCTGTATGTCCTGAGTCTGGGTTTAATTATGTATATTAAGTATGTATTTACAAACAAAAAGTAGTATATGTATTATATCAGTTATCTGGTTTCTATAGTACAAGCTCTGCTTAGTTTGGGATCAGATGACCGTGTGTGAGGAATGTCCAAGGATATTTATTTATTTATTTATGTATAATACGAAAATTATGTTAATCATGACGTTTATCTCCAATGCATTTGGTACATTTTGATTCTTGCAAGATATTTTAATTTCAGGTGGCTATTCAAACAAAGATAATGCAAATGAAGCTAATTCAAAAAGTGAAGCAAATAACAACATTGTTATTTATAATAATAACACCCAACCGTCAAATAATTGCCAACCCCGAGGCCCGGTACGTTATAAAAATAATTTACATAATAATCTTGAGCTTTTAGCAAAGGGAAATATCATGAGGACACCATAGTTAGGATACTTATCACTTATTTGTCTATGATATTATATTTGCCTTTGGTAATACTCGCCTGGGTGGCTATCACCTTCAAGTTGCGATGCGATGCACGCTGCTCTTATTCGAAGCCAGCTAGAAAGTAACGCCGTTGTGTGGGCTCCACATGAAACAAAGTACAGCCTCATGTTGGAGCGCATACAAAATAAATATACGAGGTACCTGTACCTAAAGCTATATGGGGTTTACCCTTTCTATCCGTTGATGTATCCAACTCTGTTCGTTTTGGGCATGGTTGGATACAACAAATTGGACACAAGAAGGGATTTGGCGCTCGCATATTATATGATGAGAGTACTCCGAGGCATCATCTCAAATCCGAACATATTGGAGCTGTTGCGGCTATTTGTGCCGGACGGGTATGTGGCGCGGCGGCGACGGCCGCGACTGTTTGTGGTCCCCAGCGCGAGGACTAATCTATCAGCCAACACGCCACTAACAAGAATATTGCATACACTAAATCTGGTTGCCGAGGAAATTGACCTGTTCTCATGTTCAGCCAATGAATTTAGAAATTCAGTTTTGAGTATAGCATGTAGATAATATTTTAAATTGTTGTTTGTGTCTTATTATTAACATACACTATCGTATTAGGTAGACCTGTAATGATAGCTGTAATTTGTGTGTAAAATAAATAAATAATAAAAACCGGCCAAGTGCGAGTCAGACTCGCGCACCGAGGGTTCCGTACAAACCTGTAGGTATATAAGTAAATGGTAGTATAGACCTGAGTATTTGATATTAATTTCAATTTATGACCTATTAAAAAAAAACTACTTACTAGATCTCGTTCAAACCAATTTTCAGTGGAAGTTTGCACCGTAATGTACATCATATATTTTTTATAGATTTATCATTCTCTTATTTTAGAAGTTACAGGGGGGGGGACACACATTTTACCACTTTGGAAGTGTCTCTCGCGCAAACTATTCAGTTTAGAAAAAAATGATATTAGAAACCTCAATATCATTTTTGAAGACCTATCCATAGACACCCCACACTTATGGGTTTGATGAAAAAAAAAAAATGAGTTTCAGTTCTAAGTATGGGGAACCCCCAAAATTTATTGTTTTTTTTCTATTTTTGTGTAAAAATCTTAATGCGGTTCACAGAATACATCTACTTACCAAGTTTCAACATTATAGTTCTTATAGTTTCGGAAATAAATGGCTGTGACATACACGGACAGACAGACAGACAGACAGACAGACAGACAGACATGACGAATCTATAAGGGTTCCGTTTTTTGCCATTTGGCTACGGAACCCTAAAAAGTTAGTAAGAGGCATTTTTCAATAGGTACCACTTAAGCACGTTTCGCACTTGAAATACAAATTTGAAAAATAAATTAACTTTAAAAAAAGAAGTTAAACTGCCTTCAAAGTACACAAAAGGGTATTTAAGAGTTGAAGGAAGAGGAGAGAAGAAGGGTTGAAGTCAGAAATTGAGTTTAGTTACAAAGTATCTCACTTACGAAGTCAGAAAAAAAAAGATGTTTATTCGCTTTAAAATTATTATTTTTCCATATTTTTTACAGTTGGATTTTTCCGGCTATGCCGCTAGTTTTGTAAGTTTTATTATTTTAATGATACTTATTGTTATATTTTACGATATTTCGGGAATATATACTTAAATTTAATATATTAATATTTATATTCTTTCAGTTCTGCGGAGACAATTAGTTGTTGGAATGGTTGGTGAATGAAAACAAACTATTTGCCGTAAAAAGAAAATAAGTACATCATTCAAGCAGTATCTCTTACATCGAAAGCCTTGAAGCATTTTTCTTGTTAATCACCACATGGACATGGACATGAACCGCAAATCTCAATATTCATTAAATCCTCAATAATTTTTCAGTTGAAGCCAAATCACAAGAGCCTGTTTCATGAAACTTCTTGTAGTAAATAAATTTAATCTTTACATTATCCTCTATGAACTTTTATTTGTTGCTTTATTCAAATCGCACAGAATAAATATTTGAGAAATAACTTATTATGAATTTATCTAAATAACTAAGAACTTTTTTTTACACTACGCAGCCGTTAAACAAGCATACGGCTCATCTGATGGTAAGCGGTTTCCGTAGCATATGGACGCTGGCAATCACCGACCCTTCCCCCTTCCCCAATGAGCTCTGGCGACCTTACTCACGCGCAGGATCATAACATTATTTGGCTTGTTACTTCCCCAGTCGAACTGCTCTTTGTGCGAATAAACGCTATGCTCTACCTCTCTTAAGTCTCGTATTTTCACTCTCTTAAGTAGAACGAGCGAAAATTATCAGTGTTATAAGGGGTGGATACGACAATACGACATTAAAATGAAAACACGTAAAGTACTCATGTGTACGATCAACTGTTACTATGGGACCAACACCGAAATCGCAAAAAAACATTACTGTTTTTCATACAAATGGTACATTATTATTATTTATTATTATTCAATAAGAGATAATGTTAATGAAGCTGCGAATGCGTTTATCAATATTATATCTCCAAGGGTATGAAAAGGGGTGTGTGAAAACATAATTTTTCATAGTAGGTTATAAGCAGAGATCGGAGAGGTAAAGTATATTTACCTAAACTTCGAGGAAACAAGTAACATAGAGTCATAATAACTCCTCTAAAATCTCGAAATCATAAACATGTTGAATTGAGGGACGCTTTAGCTGTGGAAATGACGCTCACGCTGTGGAATGAGCTCCCCGCCGTGGTTTTCCTAAAGGAGTACAGCATGGGGTTCTTCAAAAAGGGTGTGATGAGATTTTTGCTGTTGCTTGTTTGTTACCATAGTTTAGTAGTATAAAAACAAAATATGTAGTATATAATAATCTTCTTATTCTATACAATAAACTTTTTTGTGTTTATATTATGTATTTGTTTAGTTATTTTACTACTATAGCTGTCCCGCGCGGTTTCACCCGCTTTCCCGAGGGATCGTATTTTTTCCCGGGATAAAATGACGTATCCTATGTGTTAATCCAAAACATTTTCTATCTGTGGGCCAAATATCATCCAAATCAAAGCTGTAATATGAAAAGATCTTCCACTAAAAACTATGTCCTTTTCCATACCATAGGCTATCTGCATGCCAAATTTCATGATGATCCGATGAGTAGTTGAGGCGTGAAGGCGTAACAAACAAACAAACTCACTTTCGCATTTATAATATTAAGTTAGGATTATAGAATGAAATATGATGATATTAAGATATGATTAGTAAGAAGATTTATTTAGTGTGTCTGCATACTTGTTCATTGAAGTGTGCGAATGTGGAGTATAGGTGTGTGTACGAAAAGATAGCGGAGGAGGAAACACACTTTGTGTTTGAGAAAAAATCTACTGCTGGTGGCGTTTGTTCCATACAAACTTAATCCTCAGTTTCCTCTCTGGATAATGACATCTGTAGGTACCACTGTATGTCCCTCGCTTGTGCTTTTCTCCATAAATTAATTTATTATAAAATTAGGAGCCTTCTAAAATCACAAAAACTTGCCATTAATAACGCCCTGATCAGACGTCCAGCAAACAAATATGACGAATATAAAAAAACAAAGGAAAACCAAGAGACATAGCCAAAGCCCTTCTTATTATGACTCTTGTTTTTTTTTATCGATCCGGTTTTGGGGGAAAAACCAGGGATTACGAAATAGCGATTTCGTCTAATTTAAATAGGTATAATCGGTCCAACTTGTAGTTGTCCCGACAGCAATAGATATGTTAAAAACAGCGTAATAATTCAATGTTAAAAACCTATTTTTCAAATTCTTGTAGGCATCCTTTCCTCTTAATTAGTGCCTCCGTGGCGTTATATTCAAGAAATTGACAATTTTCTTTTTGATAACATACTTTGTCAATGGGAATTTGAGATGTTTATTGGCCGTATTCACAGACGTATGAGTAGTACTAAGTACTTAGTACTACTCATACGTCTGTGGCCGTATTATACAAATGACCACATAGATATTAAGAGTCTTGCAGCTTAGCTTGGCTAGGGCAGTTTGACAACGTATTGTAGGCCACACTTTATCGTGTTCGTTTATGGATATAAATTGAGGGGTCATATTTTAATTAAAAGTGGGTTTTTATAATGACGTGAGAATAAAAAGCTGCTTAACAGTGAGTACCGAAATATCCTAAACAGTTGGGTGGCTGAGTATCTGAATGGCTTTTTGGTTAAAACTTTAAGAACAAATGTCGGTTACCATCCTGATTAAAAAATGAGGGATTTAGTCGCGCCAGACCATGCCGAACTACAATAAGCATAAATATGAGGGTTCCATCTAAGATATTGGTCGATAATGACCCCTAAGTATTTGACCTGTGAGGCCATCGAAATGACGGGACATGAGCACAGCAGCAACATAATTGAGTAACAAAAGAAGCAATAGAAGGTAAGCTAGTTGATCTGATACCGAAGGGAACAAAATGAGATAAAAAGAGAATGATAGCCAGTGCATAATCTGAGTAAAAACTTTCGCCGTGTATCGGCGTAAGTACAGTTTTACTATGCATAAGTCATGTGTCAGTGCATGCAATTTGATAATTGTTAACGATGAATGGCTTTGGTCCCAGGATACTGCCTTGGGTCGCCAATATGTGCAGTTAACGTAGGAATTCTAATAAAAGGCAAAATAAAAAAAAAAGTTTTGTATGATGTATTGAAAATGCTATCGAAAAATGATTAAATTATTTTACCCCCAACAGTTGCTACACAATTCAGCAGGTTTAATACTGGCATAAATCTATTCCATATTAGAGCAATGTTTTTAGTTGATAAAAATGTCTACATAAAATGTGTAAATAGTAAAAAAACATGGTCAAAATACAAGTCTACTGGTGTGTGTTATTATCCATTTGGTTATGGGCCCCCAGTAATGAGTTATATAACGTCGGAGACGGAGTGGTGTAAAAGTTATTATTGCAAGAATATTTTACGCAATGAGTATATCGGATTTTGCGAAGAGCTCGTGGTGTAGCATGATAAGCCGTTCTTAATCGATCGGCACTGTCGTGGTCGGTACCTGGATGGGTGACCGCCTAGTGGTATTTCAAATCGAGCGTTTCCGTGCTTCGGAAGGCACGTTAAGCCGTTGGTCCTGGTTATCACTGAATTGTAATAGTCGTTAAGCTAGTTGGAGGCCTTCTAGGCGGCTTGAAAACTCCAACAGTAGGTTGACCACTAGCCTACCTCCACCGATCCGCAGTGGGTACGCGTGGTGGAATATCTGCCCATTCCCTTTCACCCTGATTTGTGAAAGGAGGTCTGTGCTCAGCAGTGGGACATTATAGGCTGATGATAATGATGATGATGATGACTATCAGTACTTTTGGCCACAGATATCAAATTACTACGAAGATCTGGCCATAAAAGTATTTCCAAAAGTTATTCGCCTTTATCCTGATTCTGACAACCTTACATCACATCGCCCTTTACATCAGTCGACAGATTTGACGCTAGATTGAGCTTATCCTAAAGCACAGAAATTGTATTAGTATACTTGTATCTATCAATACACAAATGTGATGTAGAGCCACAACATATAATCCAGTTATTTTTCATAGACTCAGAAAGATTTGTAAAATTAGAATTACAATCAAAAAGAATATCAAATTGCTGTCCTCCTCCTTCTTTATTTCTGTTCACGCTTCATTCTGCATTCTCAAGCTTTATGACCATAACACCTATTTTTCACTGTTATTTCATTCCAAGTTAGGCCTTATGGGAAAAGCTTGTTAAACGGTATTGCAGTATTACCGACGATATTTAAAGTGAGAATTCTTAAATCACTTGAATAAAGAACAAAAAAATCTTTAAAAAAAAAATTCTTCACTTGACAACAACTTGAAACAATATTTTTGGGTCAGACATTGTTTACTTGGGAGAATTCCATAATTCTTAAGTTAAGAAAACTTCAGGAATTTTTCTATATATAGATTGTAATTAATTGTACATAAATGTTGTAAATAAAGTTTATCTAGTCAAAAAAAGAAAGTTAAGAAATTATTATTAATTCACGCAAATTTTTACTTGATACAAAACAATATTGTTTGAAAATAATGTTATTCTTAGCTGAACACTATGGCAGATCGTATTTTTTCCGTGCAGAACCTCAGCAGTTCATATACAGAAGCAAGAAGAAAAATGTTTATTGCAGCGCCCTCTAGCGAGTTAATACCATAACACACCTAAGAACCACCGATGAACCACAAGCCGAAAACCATATCTCGGTCAAACCATTTTTGAGAAAAATGAAAACCTTTGTTTTTTGTATACAAACAACCTCTCACCCTAAACGCATATTATATCTTTTATTTGTTCCGTCGTGGGTATAATAATCGCACGTACCTTCTCCGTTCTGTGGTTGGTAATAATAAGTTTTTAAAATAATTAGTTTTTAACTGGACTACCAGAAAGGCAGAGCCATGGGTAAAGCTAGAGATAATTTCGATAGGTAACTTTCATGATTTAGTCACGATAAACATAAAACACACACAGTATAATAATAATAATTATTATTATTATATTAGGTATTACCCACGAACACGATTTGTCAATAAAAGTGATGCGCTCCTAATCCTATAAATCAGCATGAAAAGAATAAACAAATCAGTTTTAGATGCTTTGATCTTGTTACTGAGTAAAATGGCGAAAAGCAATCCTTTGCTTTGTGCAATTCTATGTTTAATGATAATGTATTTAACCATAACAAAAGGTGCCAATGGTAAGAAACTTTTTCAATAAAACTTTATCCTAAGATTTATTTCGCTTGAAGGATACCGCCCCAGCTAAATACGCGAACAGCAACAGGTATATGCGAGGGTTGCATTGTATGCTATATGAATTTCCATGAGTGGTCGTAGAGTAGCCAGTATTCTTTGATATAATAATATAACCCCTCCATATCCTAAGAGATCTACGTTATTTACACCGGCTGGTATCATTAGGTCATGATACTACTTTCTGCAACATTACCAGAGCTTAATTGACGCCACAGCATATTAAGAGTGAGTGGGGATCTTTTAAACATTACAAATAATTTTAACTATCTAAGTATGCGCACATTAAAGTGATGTTATTTGGCTACGATCTCCTGTAAGATGGAAGTACTTCCCCAGTCCGGTTACACCACATATATACATCTGTGGGTTACACCGAAACGAAATTAAATTACTTTTGTTTTTTTTTTAGTCTCACCAATAAATCCAGGCCCAGACGGACCAACCCAAATTGCAGGATCCCAAGATACAGATAGATATGCCGCTCCTCAGCAAACTACCTTCGTCAATCAACAACCATATGGAAATGCACAACCATATTATGAACCACCATATGAATATGAACAACAACCTACTGGGACTTTCTACAGTCAACCACAAGATGATACTACGGTCGTCCAAAATCCCAACGGCTATCCTAATAATGGTAATGATTTATTAATCGTAACTCTACTTTATATGCTCTTATGAAATGCATCCCTTCATTCCCTTAAGTATTTCAAAAAATCAATATGAAGTTTGCTTTGCATTCATAAAATTTAATAATTAATCTTACTATCTTCTTTCTAACCAATATTATAAACATTGAACTATTATGATTATAAATATGAAAGTTTGTACGGATGTGAGGATGTTATTTTGAAGAAGTTTGTTATTACACGGAAAAACTACTGAACGGATTTGGATTTAATTTAGCATACAGAATATGTTTTGGATGAACACATATGGTTATCAAACTTTTTATTCCGGATTAACAGACACGGGCAGTTAGTAAGGTATTATGTCAGTTTATATAGATGTTAGGAAGTTTGGCACATAGATAGACAACTCTCTGCAATAACATATAAGATATTTTTTATCCCGGAAAACACACGATCCCTTGGGAATGCGGGTGAAACCGCGGGGGACAACTAGTAATTTACATTCATCTATGTCATATTTTCAGATATATCTGATATATAGTGCGGTAATTTACCTACTTGCAATAATGCATAAGTACAACATAAGAAAATTGAGCTAGTCATTACGTTCGTCTATGTTTACCTATGATTCACATTTGTGACTTTTAACATACTTAAGTTAATAATTTACTGAAAAATCTCTAATTTACTGATAGGTTATATGGTTAACTGGCTTTCGAATAAACATTTTCAGCATTTAGAGGCAAAGCAATCGCATTTTTTCTGTAACAGCTATCTAAATGAAATAAGAAAATTAAAATTAAAGGCCGACTTACGAACTGGCGGTAGCTTCAGTAGCTTTGACCTTCATAGGTGCCCTTCTAGGGCCTAAATTGAATAAATGGCTTTGACTTTGACTTTAAAATGGCGGCTATTCCAAAAGCCCTCATGTTATGGAAATTATTTGAAGATGGTTTTGTCAAATATTGTAGTATTTACACGCCATTAAAATAGTGCTAGTCCCTGTGCAGACAACTGTATAAGATACTAATAATATTCTTTTATTCTAATTTCAGGTGGCAATTCAAACCAAGCTAATTCAAAAAGTGAAACAAATGATAACATTATTGTTAATAATAATAATAATAATAACACTAATGGTAATAACACCCAACCGTCAAGTCCTCCAAGTCCCTCTAATTCCCAACCACAAAACCCGGTATGTAGATAAAAATATTTTTCATATTTATGTTTTAAAAATTATAAATAATAAGCTTGAGTTTTCAGTAAAGGAAAATATCATAGTTAGGATACTTTCTCACTTATTTGTCTATGCTATTATTTGAGGAGCAGGCGAACATAAGCGGGCTTGTCCATGATTGGCGATTTTTTTAAATTAATATTTTTGTGCTTTATGGTCACATCTTTGGAGTCCTAAAATATTTTCAAACAAAACTGGTTCTATCTTATACACAATAATTATCAAGAAATTTATAAAAAGCAATTTTTAAACAGAAACGGATATGGCCTATAATATAGCCTATTATTATATATATGGTAAAGAAGTAATAATGGGTCCATTTTTGTTGGCCTGCTCCTCATTTTTCGTTTTTGGTAATACCCGTCTAGGTGTGGCTATAACCTATTGCTAAACACCAATTACCAGTGGTGTGCTATGTGTGCACATTTTTTACGACTTTAGGAGTTCTTATAAGACGCAGACAGACAAGATTAAAAAATAATAGTTTCGTTTTTAGGGTTCTGTAGCCAAATGGCAAAAAACGGAACCCTTATAGATTCGTCATGTCTGTCTGTCGGTCCGTCCGTATGTCACAGCCACTTTTTTCCGAAACTATAAGAACTATAATATTGAAACTTGGAAAGTATTCTGTGAACCGCATTAAAATTTTCACACAAAAATAGAAAAAAAAAAACAATAAATTTTGGGGGTTCCCCATACTTAGAACTGAAACTCAACTTTTTTTTTTTAATTGAAGCCCATAAGTGTGGGGTGTCTGTGTAATATCTTCAAAAATGATATTGAGGTTTCTAATATCATTTTTTTGTAAACTTTGCGCGAGACACACTTCCAAAGTGGTAAAATGTGTGTCCCCCCCTGTAACTTCTAAAATAAGAAAATGATAAAACTAAAAAAAAAATATGATGTACATTACGATGCAAACTTCCACCGAAATTTGGTTTGAACGAGATCTAGTAAGTAGTTTTTTTTTTTAATACGTCATAAATTGAAATTCACATCAAATACTCAGGTCTATACTACCATTTACTTATATACCTACAGGTTTGTACGGAACCCTCGGTACGCGAGTCTGACTCGCACTTGGCCGGTTTTTTTTATTTGGTTATGGTAACCTAAAAATCCTTTTTCATTTCTTAGAATATCTTCTAAGTGTTTGGGTTAAAGTCACAAATTGAAAATGAAATCCAAGAACTTAAAAAAGTGGTTGGTTACTTAGTAACTTCCTTTAAAAATCATAAGTAGGAAAATCCCTTTAGTTAATACCGAGCAATCCAATCCCGCAAATAGTTAGTGCTTTTGCACTGATTTTGAACAGTAAGGACTAATCACTGCGTCGAAAGATCTACTTATTTTATAAGAGATTCTACATTGTGATTGTTGTGTCAATGCTGACTGACTCGCCTTTTATTAGTTTTTATCTGATTATTATTCCATATTTTTTACAGAACGATTTTTACAGCATGATAAATGGTTGGGTAAGTTGTATTAACACCTACTTATATCTTACGATATTTCAGGAAAATATCCAAATAATACTTTTTTTTTCAGTTCTGAGGTAACGTTTGGTTATTGGAATGCTCGGTGAATGGAAACGAGCTATTTGCCGCACAAAGAAAATATTACCAGTATCTTTTTCTTTCACTTGGACATGGAAATGAACCTCAAATCTCAATATTCATTAAATCCTCAATAATTATTCATTTATTGAAGCCAAATCACTAATCACAACAGCTTTAAAATGGAACTGTCAAAATTAAATTTTTACATTATACTCGCATTATGTCTATGAAATTTTATTTGTTGCTTTTTATTCAAATTACACAGAACCTTAGACAGTAAGTATAATGAATCAGACAATCATTGGAGCTAGAAACCAATAAACCAGCTCAACAGGTGGTATCTTATTCGTGTAATAACTTAGTATGAATTTATATTCATAAGTAAATAGAAACGTATTTTCACTCTCTCGTAGAACGATAGAATTTTAACAAAATCTTTATATATTAAATTCTACTGTACGTGTGTATGTCACTGAACTACTCCTAAACGGCTGGACCGATTTGAATGTTTTTTTTGTATGCGTTTGGGTGGTGCCCTGGATGGTTTAGATGCACAAATCAGCCCGGCAGATGACGCTGCAGTTGATAATATAACCTAGATACCTAAAATAGGGAGTAAAATGGCTTATTGTTATTTGAGCCTCTAAAATCTGATTACTATGCAACGTAACAAAAGTAAAGATGAACACGGGCACGTATTAACGAGTGAGTCCCATCGGACCCGGTGCCTCTGCCCCGTTAACGGGTCCGATGGGAAAAAAAGTGCCATCGGACCCGGTAGCTTCAGTGTGTGCGTGCACCGGGCCCGATGGCACTCTTTTTTCGATCCGCCTCAAGAGTGCCATTGGCCTCGGTATCTCCGTTGCCTGCGTTTAACAGGGCCGATGGCACGACTTGCTCCTATCCGCCCCGGTGGCCTGGACCCATCATCGGGCCGGATACAAAATAGCCAGATATAAAATTTTCGTACAAACTTGCATCCCCTATGTTAGGGGTGTAATATTATAAAATCCTTCTTTAGTGGATACCTACACTGTATAATTATAAATTTAGTGATGTTTACTGGGGAAATGAAGTACTTTCATATACAACTTAATCCCCTTTTCCCTCTTCGGGGGTGGAATTATCACAAACACTGTGACAACTTTACATTAATTTTCAATCGTCAGCACAAAATTTGAAGATCCTAAGTTCAAAACTGACGGAATTGCATACAAACTTTCATCCTCTATTTTACCCCCTTAGGAGTGGAATTTTCAAAAATCCTTCCTTACTGGATACCTATACTATATAATAATAAATTTTGTGAGGTTTATCGTGAAATTGAAGGCCTTGCATCCCCAACTTCATCCCCCTTTTTCCACCTTCGGGGGTGGAATTATCATAAACGCTGAGATAACTTTACACGTCAGCCTATACACAAAATTTGAAGATCCTAACTTCAAAACTGACGGATTTGCATTAAAACTTTCATCCCCTATTTTACCCCCTTAGGGGTGGAATTTGCCAAAAATGCCCAATCGGTTCAGTGGTTTGAGCTATTGTTGAGCGTTGATAGATCAGTCAGCCACGGTTTCCTTTTATATTATTGTTGATTATTAAAACATTATTTTTGAAAGAATTATCTTATGTAATTTCAAGTTATGACAGACAAAATATTTATGGCGGTAGGTACCAGAATATTAAAAGTTTGGAAGTGTATTACCAACACCATAAGGTTTTTTTTATTGTTATATCATGTTAAGAGAAAAAAAGCATTTGGATTTTACTTGTGTACTCTTCATCTTTTAGAATCAAGCCAGTGTGTGTGAGTTCTATACACAATTGTGTTTGATTTTCTCGAGCTAATCTCATAAGAACTTCTGTTATCCTGGAAACCAGCTCAGCTACGTCGATTTAGGTTTTTTTATATAATGAAACTTGATCCGTGCCATACTTCCCGTTAAAACGGCGGCGCCGGAAGGTGGCTTGATGGAGTCTGCTCTGACTTTCGGTACCTCGGATCACAAACGCAGTTTCACATAACGAAATTTCTATAGCTCAAAAGTTTACAGCTTCATGTTTACAGCGCAGCTCAAAATTGAATAAAGAGTAGATCGTTTAGATATAAGTAAGAATTAATGTTTCAGAATTATATTAAAAGAAACAAAAAACCCGACTGCGTAATACAAAAAATATTACTGAAAAGAGAAAAACAAGCCCTTAAATCTATAGAATTTTGAATATAACTTTTATAATGTATTGCAATCGGGGACAACCAATAACCTTAATAAGTTTTTTTTTGTTATATTTGTTTAACCACGACAGAAATACCTTATAAAATTCAAGTTATATTCAAAATTCTATAGATTTAAGAGCTTTTTTTTCTCTTTTCACTTATTTTTTGTTTTACGCAGTGGGTTTTTTTGTTTCTTTTATGATTTGATTTATTAAAAGGTATTCTCAGTTACCTACTGTCCTTGCATTAAACGTAATTTTTGCAGTTTACGTCAAAATGGTAGCAACGAAATATTTGATTTTAATACCCCCCATCCCCCTCTTTTTTTCTCCTTCCGCGTCAGTCGGGTAAAAAGGGGATCAATCATTATAAAAGGCTGATAAAAACATCTGCATGGTGTTGTAGCAAAATTAAAAAGTAAAATAATTTAAATCCATGCCTTTTAATCCTCAAAAATGTGAAGTCTTTTAACATAAGTTTACCGATACAACTTTAACATTGTTTGATTTGATATGAATGATGTTGTTATTTTTTTTTTTTTTTTTTATACCACTTAGGTGGCAAACAAGCATACGGCCCGCCTGATGGTAAGCGGTTACCGTAGCCTATGGACGCTTGCAACACCAGGGGTATCACGCGCGCGTTGCCGACCCTGCAGAAATCTCTTCACACCCCTTTTGAAGAACCCCATGCTGTACTCCATTGGGAAAACCACGGCGGGGAGCTCATTCCACAGTCTGAGCGTCCGCGGAAGGAAGCTCCTTTGAGCCCGCACAGTACGAAACAATTCAGGTTTCAATATGTGAGGATGGACTCCCCGTCGATGGCGAGAGTTGCGATGGTAGAAAGTAGCCGTGGGCATCATCTTAAACAATTCTTCAGAACACCGTCCGTTGTACAAGCGGTAGAACACACATAAGGAGGCAAAGTCTCTCCTCAGACTGAGGGGCTCTAAACCGCTTGTGAGCTCGGGATCGTCGACAATTCTGATGGCACGTCGTTGAACCGAGTCTAAAGGATCAAGCTGGTATCCAGGTGCCCATAGATGACAGCAGTACTCCATATGAGGCCGGACTTGCGACTTGTAAAGTTGCAGCCTTTGCCCCGATGTGAAGTACTGCCTCGCTCTGTTGAGCACTCCGAGCTTTTTGGATGCCAGCTTAACCTTGTCTTCTAAGTGACTTCGGAACAAAACGTCGCTAGAAATGTCGACGCCAAGGATCCCGATGCTTTTGCTGATGTTCAGGGACGTGTTCTGGAACTGTGGAGCCACAGCAAATGGGGTTTTCTTAGCGGTGAACGCGCAGGCTTGAGTCTTAGTGGGGTTGAAATGGACTAGGTTTAGTCTGCCCCAATCGGAGACACTAGTTAGTGTACTCTCGATTTCAGACAACAGCCGTTCGCGGCTTTCCTCCACCTCGGAACGAGGGATATTAGCACGGCCCGTGTAATAAGCAAATGTTATTCATGGATTCAACCACCCAACGATATACTAGTTCAATACTAAAACCTCCATTTATTCAGATTTAGTCTAATTGTAAAGCACTTAATGAATATTACAATTAAACTCTACCAACTGAGACCCAAGTCTAAACTATCGTCATCATCATCATATAATGTCCCACTGCTAAACACAGGCCTCCTTTCACAAATCAGAGTGAAAGGAATGGGCACATACTTCACCACGCGTGCCCACTGCGGATCGGTGGAGGTAGGCTTATGGTCAACCTACTGTTGGAGTTTTAAAGCCGCCTAGAAGGCCCCCAACTAGCCACAATTAAGTGATAACCGGGACCAACGGCTTTACGTGCCTTCCGAAACACGGAAACGCTCGATTTGAAATACCACTAAGCGGTTAACCAACCCAGGTACCGACCACGACGGTGGTAGCTTAACTTGCCGATCGATTAAGAACGGCTTATCATGCTACACCACGAGCGCTGAACAGTCAGTGGTGTAAAAATTTACAGATTTTACGGTTTTGGTAGTCTGCTAATTCAATAGTGTCGAAAACTATGATGAAAAGTGTCTAGCCGGATAAGTACCTACCTATGACGAGTCGGCCCCCAAATGGGAACCTATATCTAAACTTATGTTTTAATATACGCCTTGATGAAAAACACAATTTAAGTAGGTTTCGCGGCTGGCTTTCGCTTTGACCTTGAGATATGGGAAAAAATTGCCGTACGCATAACTATTTTTCAAAGTAATATATCTCAAAAATGAATAAAGCTAGATTTAATATATTTCATATACACGAAGTATATGAAAAAAGTGTGTCGGCGAGCTATATGCTGCTGAGCAAATTTAATTTTAACCCTAGGAGTCGGACAGCGCTGATGTTTTTTTTTCCGCCTAACGTAAGGAGCGATGACGAAGCCTAATATTAAACACGCTTACCCAGAAGAAACCTATTCACTCTGGCCTTTAAAGTTCCTAGATTGTAAGCGTCAGGAAGCACAGACGCCGGAAGCAAGTTCCACTCCCTTCCTGTCCGCATTATAAATGAAGATGCAAAACGCTGTGTCCGTATTTTCGGTATGTCTATAACGTACGGGTGAAAATTTTCCCGGCGTCTTGTGGTTCGGTGTAAAAAAGGGGATGGTGGAATAAGGTTGAACAATTCCTCCGCACACTCTCCAAAATATATCCTGTAAAAAACCGAAGAGCAAGCAACTTTTCGTCGACGGTCGAGGCTCGTCTTAATTAAAATTAAAAGAGATAATAAAAATTAAAGACATCTCCGATGAGCTTCCTGGCTCGGCGGTCTATTGAGTCGAGGGCGTCAAGCTGGTGCTTAGCGGATCCATCCCAGAGATGGCAGCAGTACTCCATGCATTTTCGGACTTGTGCTTTATAAAGTTGAAGCAACTGTCCAGGCGTGAAGTACCGCTTGACCTTAGAGAGGATACCCAGCTGGGTAAAATAAGCTTTGGCTGTTCTATTGAGTCGAAGGCAGAAACATCAGCTAGGAAGCCTCCTAGCAGCTGTTTCTGCCTTTCGACTTTTTCGTTTATTTTGGCTGTTAAGGTTATGGCCAAGGAGATCGAGCCGATCGCATATTGGCAAGGATACTTTTTGGAAATTAGGAGCCTGGTGGAAAGGACTCCGTTTCGCGGTGAAAAGACACGCCAGTGTCTTGGTGGCGTTAAAAATGACCAGATTGGCTTTTCCCCAATCAGAGACTGCCTGTAAGGTCACTTTCATACGCTCTACCATGGCCTCTCGAAATAATTGGATCTCGTCACTGGTGGCTTGCGCGCTGGATATGTATCTCTCTGTAACAGTGCTGTCGTCTGCGTATCTTTTAAGTATCGATAAATGTGGCACTGTAATTTTATGATACTTCCGAATGCATTGAAAGTTAAAAAGTATATAATACCTATTTATGATGTGACTTTTTAGTTGAACTACAAGGCAGGCAGTGCCACGGGTATGACTAGTTAAAATCATATCTTAAGCTTATAGCTTTCATGATAATCTAGTCACGATAAACATAACATTCAATATTATAAAAACAATTTAATTTGGTAAATTATTTTCCACGATCACGATTTCTCAATAAAAGTAATGAGCTCCTTATCCTATAAATAAGCATGAAAAGAATAAACAAATCAGTTCTGTGTGAACAAGATTAACTTTTTACTGAGTAAAATGGCACAAAAAAGTCCTTTGCTTTGTATTTGCTTAATAATAATTTATTTAACCATAGCAGAAGGTAAGAAACTTTTTAATTAAACTAAATACTAACCCCCTTATTCATAATCGCTTTTTAACTAAATCAGTGTAATAGTGTGTCCCGTCTCACTCTTTCGATCACCAAATGTCACGTGTCAGATAAAGACTTCGGAATTTTAGCTAATCAACGTTTGATAACTTCATTATGAATAAGGGGGTAGGTACGTAAATAAGATAATGTTGCTTGAAGGATCCCGCCACGCGTATATGGGTGGTGGGTGAGTGTTGCGTGTTTTTTTATACACATTTGTATCTAAGAGCATTTAAATGCTCTAAGTTTTATAAATACAGCCACTACTTATTATTAAAAATAAATTTAAGCATCTTTTTTACTATATAATACAATACTGATGCACTTTTTCAAATAAATGCCACAAAATCATTTTTATAAATAATTTTAGTTGTGCCAATCTATGGAGGAGGAGGCGCACCAACCCAAATCGCGGGATCAAAGGATAAAGATATAACAACTGGTCCTCAGCAAAACACCTTTTTCAATCAACAACAACCATTTGCAAATGGACGCCAAAAAAAACCTACTTTCTTCAATCAACCGCAATATGGCCAAAATCCCAACGGCAATTCTAATAATGGTAAAGATTTATTTATCGGAACTCTACATTGGTGCTCTTATTAAATTCATCCCTTTATTACCTTAGGTGTTTCGAAACAACCAATATTTCATTCCATTAATTAATATTTATATTCCCTTCAAATAACCTATATGAAGTTTGCTTATGCATTATTATTTATCAAACACAGCTCCTAAAATAATATCTATGTAGGATAGATATATGATATATTTAGTCGTTTGCTTGCAATATAACTATTTTAGTCATTACGTCTATCTGACATCCATTTCGTACATATTGATCTTGAAAGATATTTATAATATACTAATTTCAGATGCCAATTCGAACGCAGCTAATTCAAAAAGTGAAGCAAATAATAACGTACTGGTTAAAGGTGGTTGAAGGGTTAACCGTCAAGTGATACAAGTCCCTCGAATTGCCACCACGAGCCCCTGTATGTTATTAAAAAATAATTACTTCTTAATTATTCTAATTTTTTATGTCATTTAAGGAAAAATCTAATTATTGCTTTTATTTTTTCAGTTCTATGTTATTGTTAATTATTATCGGAATTATAATTTGCTGCATACAGAAAACACTCATTATATTTACTGATATACTTATTTCATCATACAAGGAGTATTTTTTGTATCGAAAACTTGGAGCTGTTCCCTTTTTATCGAAACATGGACATGATCATAAATATACAATACAATATTCATTCACACTTTAAAACCATAACAAAAAAATACACGTTGAACTATACAACTGCGTCTTTCTTTTTCCTCAGCTTTCCATTTATGTATAATTTAATAGAAGCGTAATAATGAACAGTTGTAGTTTAACCATAGGGGATAAAATATAAAACCAACCAAAAATAATGTTGTGACCAATCACCTCATGAAACCAAAGGACAATGGGTCATGTTATATGAAACGCGTCCCCAGAATGTAGCACTATGAGCTATGATGGAGATAGTTGGCCACATCGAGGGTATCATTTCATTGTATGACACCATGTCTGGATACCATGGGAAAAAAAAGATATTCACGGTTAAAGCAGACAAAATAATGATTAACTTTGTTACCGTCCCGCAGTATTTGTATAACTTTTCTGGTTTAAAAGTATTATATATGCTAATCCAGAGGTTAATCTATCTTTGTGCTAAGTTTCACCCAAATCTGATAAGCCATTTCGGTGTAATTTAATAACAAACATCGATAAAAACATAAGCATTTTTACTTACATTACTAGGATAAGGTAAAGACACAGTAAAGATCTAAATATTATTATTTCTTTTTTTATTTGGCACAGCAAACAATGACACTCACATATTACCTACCTACTATATGACATTTTGTTAAATTGCCGTTCTTTAAGTGTAATCAGCCCCATGGGCAATGACTGACTGGATTATGGTAAATAGCAAAACACAATAAAAAAGAAAACTTGAAGATGACTATAAAAACTGAATATGGTTTAAAATATGAATTTTGTTAGTTACCCTATCGTTGTTAGTTACCTTATCGTTAATGATAACCGAAGATGTATGTACATAGTGTAGGTACCTACTTTGTATCCCGGGAATACATGTAAAATCCCGAGGTACAAATAGTACTTTAACGTTATTAATGCGAAAGATAGTTTTTTTTTATACCACTAAGGCAGCAAACAAGCAAACGCCCCGCGTGATGGTAAGCGGTTACCGTAGCCTATATAGACGCTTGTAAAACCTAGGTAGCCGTGGGCATCAGGTCAAACACTGTCCGTTGTACAAGTTATAGAACACACATAAGGAGGCAGAGTCTCTCCTCAGACTAATTTATTTATTGATATCAATTAAAATGAGCACACGTGGCAGCTTAGAGCCTACACATGGACATGCAACACTATTTTCTCAGGAACACAGGCGAAGCTACGAGGCACAGCTAGTACTTTAATATGATAAATGCGAGAGTAGATCTGTCCGTTTGTTATGTTTTCACAGCTATGTTACTGGACCGATATCGATAAATATTAGCAGACAGATAGCACGGAACCTGGAAATCGACATACAGTTCTTTTTGTCTTGAAAACGCGGTTGGTATCGCTTGTATTCAGTATTCTGTGCCGCAGGGCATAGCTAATAATAACAAAAAACCATCATTACCAAAGGAACATTTTTGTAACTTCAAATGTGAATATCTTTTTTCTCCCATGGAATTCAGACTTACTGTCATAGAATAAAATAATGTGCTCGACGAGACCTACAATTACCACTATACCTCATCGTGCTACAGTCTGGGGACGTTTTTACCCATTCTTAAATGAGGAAATTGTTGCACTTTTTCTACCTAAATACAGTATGACTGCCATAAAATTTTTCTATACTACCAAATATGGTACGTACGTTTTTTAAGGTAAGTGTATTTATTCCACCCAGAACTGACTCGGGGCACTCTAAATACTTAGGTTAGAACTGTGACAATACGGTGAGCGCTAGATCCAAGTTTGTACTTTGTGTAAATTTTCGGTGGTTATTAACTATTTTTGGATTAAACAATCATTATTTGGAGTTGGTTAACTTAAGTAGGATCGCAAGTATTTGTTCTAATTTCACGCTAAAATGGGTATTTAATTTTAGTGATCATTTACAAATTTTGATGATCATTTACTATTTACTATCCAGCTCAAGCTCAAGGAGTCAATGCTTCTCTCTGAGAATACGACATCACAAGGTAAGACTGGTCTACCGGCTCGCCTGACTTAAACCCAATAGAGCACGCGTGGGATGCTCTTAAGCGAGCTGTTTGGAAGTCACCGTCAGCCACCTCCCCAGACATTGCCAGAGATCAGGGAAGCCGCTATTCAAGAATGGGACAGGTTACCGAAAAAATGCTGGATAATTTGATCCTCAGCATGCCTAGGAGGATCTCCGCATGTGTGCGAGCTTGGGCAGGAGTTATATTGTATTAAATAAAAACCTTCTATTAATAAATTGTGGTATAAGTTTGGTTAAACGATCTTTTTCTTTCTATTCCATAAAATTTCTGTTACAATTACTTTATGATTGAATTACTCCATTTTTAGGGTTCCGTAGCCAAATGGCAAAAAACGGAACCCTTATAGATTCGTCATGTCTGTCTGTCTGTCTGTCCGTATGTCACAGCCATTTATTTCCGAAACTGTAAGAACTATAATGTTGAAACTTGGTAAGTAGATGTATTCTGTGAACCGCATTAAGATTTTCACACAAAAATAGAAAAAAAACAATAAATTTTGGGGGTTCCCCATACTTAGAAATGAAACTCAAAAAAAAAATTTTCATCAAACCCATAAGTGTGGGGTGTCTATGGATAGGTCTTCAAAAATGATATTGAGGTTTCTAATATCATTTTTTTCTAAACTGAATAGTTTGCGCGAGAGACACTTCCAAAGTGGTAAAATGTGTGTCCCCCCCCCTGTAACTTCTAAAATAAGAGAATGATAAATCTATAAAAAATATATTATGTATATTACGATGCAAACTACCAACGAAAATTGGTTTGAACGAGATCTAGAAAGTAGTTTTTTTTTAATACGTCATAAATTGAAATTAATATCAAATACTCAGGTCTATACTACCATTTACTTATATACCTATTATATATTATATATATTTATTATATATTTACTTCTCAGTTCAAGTTGTATTTGGAACCGGTGTAGAGTCATTTCTTAACTTTCACAAGTGCCCTATAAGGGCCTAATATGAATAAATGAATTTTGATTTGATTTGATTTACCTACAGGTTTGTACGGAACCCTCGGTGCGTGAGTCTGACTCGCACTTGGCCGGTTTTTTTTATTGTTATTAAGAAATAGAAATAAATTAACTTTTTAACAAAAAAAAAAAGTAAGAAATAATTAACTGACACTGTTTTGAAGTGAGCGAAATCGCATGACATGTTCTGTAGAAAATATTTCGTTTTTTTTTTGTAAAAAAGTTTTTTTTATTTTTGAATTTTTAGTTTCATTTATAATAAATACTTTCGCGTGTAAAGGCCTACGTAAACAATAACAAAAAACATATAAACATTCGAATTGATAACCTCCTCCTTTTTGAAGTCGGTTAAAAAGTTTTATTTTTTAATTTCAAACAGTGTATTCTTATTTAAAAAAAGATATAACGTAAACACTTTTTCTTGATAAAGTTAAATTTAAAAAATATATCACCTTATCAAACTCCCGAATAGGTGAACCAATGCATACAAAAAAGATTTTGGTACCTCGTTAAGCCATTAATTAATCTCAATTTTGTTTCTTGTACTGTTTTAGTTCTAACATACATAGTTCCATGACCTGTTCTGCCAAATATATTAACATATTACTTTATTTTCACCCAAAAACTCAATATTGTGCAACATTAAATGTTGTTACTTGACCCTTTGCAAATGCAATAAATATGCTGAAATCCTGGGGCCAAACGACATCTATAGGCTGCAGAGCTAAAAACTACTAAACTAAAAACATAACCCTCCTTCCGGGTCAGTCGGCTAAAAAGGGGATCGATCATTATAAAAGGCTGATAAAAAAATCTGCATGGTGTTTTAGCAAAATTAAAAAGATAATTTAAGTCCATGCCTTTTAAAATCCTCAAAAATTTAAGGTTCTTTTAACATAAGTTTATCGATGCAACTTTAACATTGTTTGATTTGATATGAATGATGTTGTTATTCATGGATTCAACCACCCAACAATATTCTAGTTACTAGTTCAATACTAAAACCTCAATTTATTCAGGTTTAGTTTAATTGTAAAGCATTAATGAATATTACAATTAAACTCTACCAACTGAAGCCCAAGACTGAACTATCGTCATCATCATCATCAGCCTATAATGTCCCACTGCTAAACACAGGCTTCCTTTCACAAATCAGAGTGAAAGGAATGGGCACATACTTCACCACGCGTGCTCACTGCGGAGGAGTGGACTTTTCAAGCCGCCTAGAAGGCCTCCAACTAGCCACAATTAAGTGATAACCGGGACCAACGGCTTTACGTCCCTTCCGAACCACGGAAACGCTCGATTTGAAATACCACTAGGCGGTTACCCAACCCAGGTACCGACCACGACGGTGGTAGCTTAACTTGCCGATCGATTAAGAACGGCTTATCATGCTACACCACGAGCGCTGAACTATCAGTGGTGTAAAAATTTACAGAATTTACAGTATTGCTAATTCAATAGTGTCGAAAACTCAAATCAAACTTATGTTTTAATATACGCCTTGATGACAAACACAATTTATGTAGGTTTCGCGGCTGGCTTTCGCTTTGACCTTGAGATATGGGAAAAAATAGCCGTACGCATAACTATTTTTCAAAGTAATATATCTCAAAAACGAATAAAGCTAAATTTAATATATTTCATATCCACGAAGTATATGAAAAAAGTGTGTCGGCGAGCTATATGCTGCTGAGCAAATTTAATTTTAACCCTAGGAGTCGGACAGCGCTGATGTTTTTTTTTCCGCCTAACGTAAGGAGCGATGACGAAGCCTAAGATGAAACGCGCTTACCCAGAAGAAACCTATTCACTCTGGCCTTTAAAGTTCCTAGATTGTAAGCGTCAGGAAACACAGACGCCGGAAGCAAGTTCCACTCCCTTGCTGTCCGCATTATAAATGAGGATGCAAAACGCTGTGTCCGTATTTTCGGTATGTCTACAACGTATGGGTGAAAATTTTCCCGGGCGTCTTGTGGTTCGGTGTAAAAAAAAAGGGATGGTGGAATAAGGTTGAACAATTCCTCCGCACACTCTCCAAAATATATCCTGTAGAAAACCGAAGAGCAAGCCACTTTTCGTCGATGGTCGAGGCTCGTCTTAATTAAAGACATCTCCGATGAGCTTCCTGGCTCGGCGGTCTATTGAGTCGAGGGCGTCAAGCTGGTGCTTAGCGGATCGATCCCAGAGATGGCAGCAGTACTCCATGCATTTTCGGACTTGTGCTTTATAAAGTTGAAGCAACTGTCCAGGCGTGAAGTACCGCTTGACCTTAGAGAGGATACCCAGCTGGGTACAATAAACTTTTATAACTATTGAGTCGACTTTTTCGTTTATTTTGGCTGTTAAGGTTATACCAAGGAGATCGAGCCGATCGCATATTGGCAAGGATACTTTTTGGAAATTAGGAGCTTGGTGGAAATAAATAATAAATATCCTGGGACATTCCTCACACATGGTCATCTGATCCCAAACTAAGCAGAGCTTGTACTATGGAAACCAGATAACTGATATAATACATATACTACTTTTTGTTTGTAAATACATACTTAATATACATAATTACACCCAGACTCAGGACATACAGACATGTTCATGCACACAAATGCATGTCCTGTGTGGGAATCGAACCCACGACCTGCAGCGCTATAGGTTAAGACTCCACGTCTTAACCAATTGCGCCAACTGGCCCGTCAAATGGCCGGAAATGACTCCGTTTCGCGGTGAAAAGACACGCCTGTGTCTTGGTGGCGTTAAAAGTGACCAGATTGGCTTTTCCCCAATCAGAGACTGCCTGTAAGGTCACGTTCATACGCTCTACCATGGCCTCTCGAAATAATTGGATCTCTTCACTGGTGGCTTGCGCGCTGGATATGTATCTCTCTGTAACAGTGCTGTCGTCTGCGTATCTTTTAAATTAATTTTGATAAATGTGGCACTGTAATTTTATGATATTTCCGAATGCATTGAAAGTTAAAAAGTTTATAATACCTATTTTTGTACTACAAGGCAGGCAGTGCCACGGGTATGACTAGTTAAAATCATATTTTATGCTTAGGTATAGCTTTCATGATAATCTAGTCACGATAAACATAACATTAAATATTATAAAATCAATTTAATTTGGTAAATTATTTTCCACGATCACGATTTCTCAATAACAGTAATGAGCTCCTTATCCTATAAATAAGCATGAAAAGAATAAACAAATCAGTTCTATGTGAACAAGATTAACTTTTTACTGAGTAAAATGGCACAAAAAAGTCCTTTGCTTTGTATTTGCTTAATAATAATTTATTTAACCATAGCAGAAGGTAAGAAACTTTTTAATTAAACTAAATACTAAGTACGTAAATAAGATAATGTTGCTTGAAGGATCCCGCCACGCGTATATGGGTGGTGGGTGAGTGTTGCGTGGTTTTTGATACACATTTGTATCTTAGAGCATTTAAATGCTCTAAGTTTTATAAATACAGCCAGTACATATTATTAAAAATAAATTTAAGCATCTTTTTTACTATATAATACAATACTGATGCACTTTTTCAAATAAATGCCACAAAATCATTTTTATAAATAATTTTAGTTGTGCCAATCTATGGAGGAGGAGGCGCACCAACCCAAATCGCGGGATCAAAGGATAAAGATATAACAACTGGTCCTCAGCAAAACACCTTTTTCAATCAACAACAACCATTTGCAAATGGACGCCAAAAAAAACCTACTTTCTTCAATCAACCGCAATATGGCCAAAATCCCAACGGCAATTCTAATAATGGTAAAGATTTATTTATCGGAACTCTACATTGCTGCTCTTATTAAATTCATCCCTTTATTACCTTAGGTGTTTCGAAACAACCAAAATTTCATTCCAATAATTAATAATTATGTTCCCTTCAAAAAAACCAATATGAAGTTTGCTTATGCATTAATTAATATTTATCAAAAACAGCTCCTAAAATAATATCTATGTAGGATAGATCTATAATATAGTTAGTCGTTTGCTTGCAATATAGTATTTTATTGATTCGTAAATTGCTATTTTAGACATTACGTCTATCTGACATGCATTTCGTACATATTGATCTTGAAAGATATTTATAATATACTAATTTCAGATGTCAATTCGAACGCAGCTAATTCAAAAAGTGAAACAAATAATAACGTATTGGTTAAAGGTGGTTAAAGGGTTAACCGTCAAGTGATACAAGTCCCTCGAATTGCCACCACGAGGCCCTGTATGTTATTAAAAAATAATTACTTCATAATTATTCTAATTTTTTATGACATTTAAGGAAAAATCTAATTATTGCTTTTATTTTTTCAGTTATATGTTATGGTTAATTATTATCGGAATTATAATTTGCTGCATACAGAAAACACTCATTATATTTACTGATATACTTATTTCATCATACAAGGAGTATTTTTTGTATCGAAAACTTGGAGCTGTTCCCTTTTTATCGAAACATGGACATGGTCATAAATATACAATACAATATTCCTTCACACTTTAAAACCATAACAAAAACATACACGTTGAATTGCGTCTTTCTTTTTCCTCAGCTTTCCATTTATGTATAATTTAATAGAAGCGTAATAATAAACAGTTGTTGTTTAACCATAGGGGATAAAATATAAAAACCAACCAAAAATAATGTTGTGACCAATCACCTCATGAAACCAAATTTAGTAAATGAGGAAATTGTTGCACTTTTTCTACCTAAATACAGTTTGACTGCCATAAAATTTTGCTATACTACCAAATATGGTACGTACGTTTGTTAAGGTAAGTGTATTTATTCCACCCAGAACTGACTCGGGGCACTCTAAATACAGTTAGTTAGGTTAGAACTGTGACAATACGGTGAGCGCTAGATCCAAGTTTGTGCTTTGTGTAAATTTTCGGTGGTTATTAACTATTTTTGGACTAAACAATCATAATTTGGAGTTGGTTGACTTAAGTAGGATCGCAAGTTGTAACATTTTTGGTTCTAATTTCACGCTAAAATGGATATTTAATTTTAGTGATCATTTACAAATTTTGATGATCATTTACTATTTACTATGTACTGGTCGATGATAATGCGCCCGCACATCGAGCTCAAGGAGTCAATGCTTCTCTCTGAGAATACGACATCACAAGGTAAGACTGGTCTACCGGCTCGCCTGACTTAAACCCAATAGAGCACGCGTGGGATGCTCTTAAGCGAGCTGTTTGGAAGTCACCGTCAGCCACCTCCCCAGACATTGCCAGAGATCAGGGAAGCCGCTATTCAAGAATGGGACAGGTTACCGAAAAAAATGCTGGATAATTTGATCCTCAGCATGCCTAGGAGGATCTCCGCATGTGTGCGAGCTTGAGCAGGAGTTATATTTTATTAAATAAAAACCTTCTATTAATAAATTGTGGTATAAGTTTCGTTAAACGATATTTTTATTTCTATTCCATCAAATTTCTGTTACAATTAAATTATGATTGAATTACTCCATTTTTGTTATTAAGAAATAGAAAAAAAAAACTTTTTATTTCAATCAGTATGTTTTTTTTTTAAAAGATGACGTAAACACTTTTTCTTGGTAAAGTTAAATTTTAAAAACATGTCAGCTTATCAGACTCCCGAATATATTGTGCAACATTAAATGTTGTTACTTGACCCTTTGCAAATGCAATAAATATGCTGAAATCCTGGGGCCAAACGACATCTATCTTTGAAACTATTCATGTTAAGACTATTAAGATGTAGTATTAGGGGTTAAAGTATAAAATTGCCGATTTGTGCTGTTTTTTTTTTATTTAACATATTTATTTAATCAAAATAATTACCATTATTATCTATACATTGCTGCCATCTAATAGGAAGGTCATTTATGCCTTTGCGATAGAACTCTGGTGATCTAGATTCGGCAAACTGTGTGAAAGCATTTTGTACTGCCTCCTGAGAAGAAAACGTTTTATCACGTACAAAATTGTGCAAATCACGAAAAAAATGGGTCTATATATACTTTCTCTCATGTCCTGTAACCATTTGTGTCAATGTGACATTTAGTACAATTGAATCACTTCGTTTAATTAGCATTTACTTATCCCATGCGGCCATAGCTGACTAGAGCTGTTTATTTTATACTACACTAAGGTAGTAAGGTAAGTAGGTATGCAGTTACCGTAACCTATTGCCGCTTGCAACACCAGGAGTATCAATCGCGCGATGCTGACCCTAAAATTGTGGGAAGTAAGTCCTGTAAACATGCCAGGTTAGCTTTAATCCATGAAAATTCGTCCCGTTTGTATTTTTATTTCTACATAATCGTATAAAAAATAGGAATATTTACCATCCTATTTTTATATTATATTTACATTCCTTTTACATATATGTTTTTTTTTGTCGAGTCAGTCTTTGAAATCTGAATTGACGAAAAAAATACATGTTATTATAATGGCTAGCAGCCAATAGCTCATTTTTGAAAGAGCGAGCGAAGCTTTTCTGCCCTAGCTTGGGCAAAAACATTTTCAGACTTCAAGTGTGACCCCCACCCTCAACCTTCCCTCATCTGAAGGCTTGATCCGCGCCTGCAACAAGGGAATCCCATATAATTATCGTGAGATGTACAGCTCACAGAGCCACTATATTCGAATCAGAGTTTTTCGCAATAGCATACATTCGAACCAACGTTTTTCGAACTCACGAACATTCGCAGTACAGTCGATCGATGTTTCAAATTTCGAAGTGCTGAAATTCAGTCCTAGTTTAGTATACATAATGCATACGCATCGTCTTGCTCTTGAATTACAGGTGGAGATTTCGAGATGGCATATATTCGAAACCTATGTTGGGTTAGTCATGCTGAACAACGTTTACTATGGGACCAATAGTGAATACTCAAATTTTTTTTTCAACTTTTGTTACAAAAAGTCAACCTTCATCGATCAAAAAGTATGAAAAGTAAAAAAAAAAAAAGTGAATTCAGTGTTGGTCCCATAGCCCCTATTTAAAGCGTACTGTCAGTCGTTTAACACGTGCAGTCTGTGGGTCAACTGTTTGCAGCGGGCATACAGCGCTCTGCGTGTCCTATATAATAACGCCTTTAGGATGCTCATGAGACTGCCGCGGTACTGTAGCGCATCCGGTATGCTTGCTGAGGCAACGGTTGATAGTTTTGATGGTATCATCATGAAGAGGATCGCCTCAACGATGCGCCGCCTACGCGCCAGTGCCAATAGCATCCTAGACGTATTTGCGGAGCGCTGGGACTCACCAATGTGGGCGAGGTGAATGCATATCCACACCATAAAAAAAATGTGTGATACTTTATATCATAAATTATACTTAAATTAATTTTGTAGTTATGTAAAACAGGCAGTTAATAGCCTATCGTGATGGGCAACTATATTGGGCCGATTTTTTATGCTCATTTCACATAATTTAGATCAAACGAAATCTATAGCTCAACATTTTATAAAGCGTAGCTCAAAACTGAATAAAGCTAGTATAGATATAATTTGTAGATATAAACTGTAAAAAAAAATCTGCATGCTGTTTTTGGAAAATTAGAAACATAATTTCAATACATTATTATTATTTTAAAATCCTCAAAAATAAGGGAAAAGCTCTTTTTACATAAGTTTTTCCATGCAACTATATTTTTTTTTGATTTGATATGAATTATGCCATCTATAGATTCAACCACCCAACGTTCTGAGCCAACGACTATATACTATTAATAACTGAATACTAGTTCAAAACTAATCACTCATTTATTCAGGTTGAGTTTAATTGTAAAACACTTTAACATTACAATTAAACTCTACAAACAGGGCCCCAAGTCTGCTATTAAAATTGTGTTCAAATGAACTATCAGTGGTGTAATTTTTACTACTTTGACAGTTTTAAGGTGTAATGGGGTCGTGCCAGAATGTCACTTTTTATTTAAAATAGCAGACTTGGCCTCCTATTTTTACACCATGGCTATGAGATGTCTCTGGGTTTATAACCGCAGTTTTTTTTAAGTTCACCCTATCGCTGATCGCCTATATTTTTTAAAAAATAACATATTTTTTTATACATCTAAGTTAGCCAACAAGTATACGGCCCACCTGATGATAAGCGGTTCCCGTATCCTTTGAACGCATTGCCGTTCTCGTTCTCGCCATTGTTGCCAACCCTATATATCCTTTTCGAAATATAAACTATTTTTCCATATAATTATCCTGGGACATTCCTCACACACGGCTAACTGATCCCAAACTAAGCATAGCTTGTACTATGGTAACCAGATAACTGATATAATACATATACTACTTTTATTTATAAATACATACTTAATATACATAATTACACACAGACTCAGGACATACAGACATGTTCATGCACACAAATGCATGTCCTGTGTGGGAATCGAACCCACGACCTGAGGCGCGACTGGCCCGTCAATATAGGTACTTCATTTTTAAGCTAGCCATTTTGAGCCCATTTTAAACATAATCTAGTTGTCCAGTCACTAACTAACTACTAATCATTGGTACTAACATTTTCTAAAATTCTGACCCTAAAACATCGATATGTCGGAGTCAGCGACAGCCAAGCGATACAAAGACCACGATTAGGGTTCAATGGTATCAGGATTCGGTGGGCGCAGTGCCGGCAATAAAACAACCTTATACCATCGCTTCGTAAAAGTCCCGTATGAAGAGAAGAAGCGACGCAACAAACTCCTCACGGGCCCAATGTGTTTATTGTCGTAATATTACAATTAAATAATCACTCCACTTCACTTCACACAATTGTACATTCTTAAATAAGTATAGGCTTAAGAACCGGGTGTAACAGCGATTGCACTGAGATGTGTACAGCTCGAGAGCTTGTGATAAACTAACTGTCCCAAAAGCAATATGCATCCCCTTATTAACTTTGTTATTCACATTATAGTCAAATCAGTACTCTTACTTTTTGCAAATACCCTCATTAATTCTGTTATTTACGTCAAAGTCAAATCAGTGTTGCTACTATTTCACCCAACCCTTGTACCACGATAATAACATAATCCAACCGAGTTCAACTAACTATCTCATTCTCCGACAGATATATTATCTTCTGTCCCCTAAAAGGATATAAAGGAGATCGTAGGTGAAACCTTGGGACATAATGCTAATATACGAGTAATATTATGCTTATAGCTTTCATGATAATCTAGTCATGATAAACGTGACATACAATATACTAAAACAAATTAATTTGATATATTATTTTCCACGATCTCGATATGTCAATAAAAGTGATGAGCTGATGAGGTCCTCATCCTATAAATAAGCACGAAAATAATAAACAAATCAGTTTTGTGTGAACATTTGATCTTGTTACTGAGTATAATGGCACATAGAAATCCTTGGCTTTGTACTTATTTAATAATAATTTATATAACCATAGCAGAAGGTAAGAAACTTTATAATTGAACTAGGTACCGAAGATTATTTTGCTTGATGGATCCCGCCACGCGTATTTATGGGAGGATAGCGTGGTATTTCATATGCATTTGTATAAGCAGCCAGTAATCATTAAAAATAAATTAATCATACATTTTTACTACCTACATAATACGATACTAATGCACTTATTTTTATAAATAATTTTAGTTGTGCCTATCTATGGAGAAGGAGGCGGACCAACCCAAATCGCGGGATCAAAGGATAAAGATAGTACAACTGGTCCTCAGCAAATCACCTTTTCCTATCAACAACAACCATTTGGATATGAAGGCCAACAAATACCTGGTGGAGAACAACAACCTACTGAGCCTTTCTTCAATCAACCGTAATATACGGTCGGCCAAAATCCCAACGGCAATACTAATAATGGTAAAGATTTATTTATCCTGTGCTAGAGGAAAGAAGCAGATTGAGAAAGGGGGAAGGGGCAATAATGGGAGAGTCATAGAGATCGCTCGGTATGTTACAAGCATCCATATAGGGCTTCGGTAACCGTTTACCGCCAAGATTCGTCCGTATGATTGTTTGCGATTTGAGCACTTATTACACTATCCTATTTGTAGGATCCTGACTAGGAAATAGGAAGGTGTAATCAGAGTTAGAACAGTTAGTGTTCTATGTAGTGCGATAGGAAGTTTGCCACCGCTCTACTTCCATAAACAGGATAGTGTAATTGCATCGCTCCGATTAAGGACGTTTAGGGATGTAAAATTGTTCTTAAAAACATCGATGATTAAACTGCAAACCTCATAGTGTTTTGAGAGCTCACACTCACATCACACATTTTAATACGTTTTTCGTCGAATACATTTTGCCGGACTGAAGCGCGGCTTGAATGACCCTCCACCGCTCAAGTGAAATAAGTGCAAACCAAAACTGCGCAGTCCAATCTTCAGCATGTCAACATCAACAAGCCGCGCTTCCGGCATGCACAAGCTTTTGTCCTGCCGTCATCTCGCACTCTTACCTGCGCAAACTGGTTTGTGAAGTCATGCTTTTACGGAGCTTGTAGTCGGGCTATTAGTCATTATGTTCATCTGACATCTATCAGTCATCTATCGGTAACACTGACATAGTTCACACACGGAAAGATAGATGGCGAAGCTTTCTTGAGAATCTGCATAATAATATGGTTATACAACAGCGGAAGATCTCCCCGTTTAAAAGGAGTTGTTATCCACCTTGCACCTGCATAAATAATATTCTAATTTCAGATTACAATGCAAACGCAAACTAATTCAAAAAGTGAAACAAATAATAACATAATAACATCATAACAATTCCTTCAAACTGATAACCATTAGGTTAAATGTCAATAATTGATGTGAGTAAATAACATAATTTATATGTTTTTATAAATATTACAAATTAGAAGTATACTTTATTAGCAGAAAAAACTGCCGCTGGTTGCCGTAACATGTACAATGAGTAAGCTGAAGTGGCAATGGGCAGCCAATGTCTTCGATAGGTAGACCGGGTAGTCCGAGTCGTTTGAAGCTGCTAGGTGCAAGCTCACGACCTTTAATTCGAAAGACCTTTGTAAGGCAGCTTTTCCACCAGTGATGTGCTATGCTACGTTGCTGTGGATGCGTTTGATATCCACCAATCATATTCATTGATGTACAATGTACAATGAGTAAGCTGAAGTTGCAATGGGCAGCCAATGTCTCCGATAGGTAGACCGGGTAGTCCGAGTCGTTTGAAGCTGCTAGGTGCAAGCTCACGACCTTTAATTCGAAAGACCTTTGTAAGGCAGCTTTTCCACCAGTGATGTGCTATGCTACGTTGCTGTGGATGCGTTTGATATCCACCAATCATATTCATTGATGCACATAGCTTAGCACTGGTGGAAACGGATTCAACTAAGATATGTATTTTAAATGGAAGGATGCGTGCTATGGATGTGTGAGCGCCTCTCGCCACACCGCGCCGCCCTCGCCGCTTCCCTACTATCAATACATCGCATAGCTCTAACTGTGCATATTCCTCGCGCAGCTACTGTGCGGCGGCGCATCTTCATACCACATCTTACTCGCACAGCTACATAGCTTAGTATGAGTGGAAACGGTCACATAGTTTCACAGCTTAGCTATTACATCCGCATAGCTGCATAGCACATCTCTAGTGGAAAAGCAACCTTAAGCAGTTGGCTATAGTAGCTAGAACTATGAATATTGTTAATAAAGTCCTTTCGATGTAATAAGCGGTCAAGTTAACAATCATGTTTTACAATATTTCAGGTTTTTTTTTACAGTTTGTGGATTTGTTTATAATTATTGGAATGGTTTGTGAAAAGAAAAAACAATGTACCACAAAATAAATACATCATTCAAGCAGTATTTTTTGTATCGAAACCTGGTATCATTTCCCTTTTTATTAAACATCTGTATTAATTTACCCTTTTCTGATGATAACATTACTAATATAATATTGTTGTTACAATAAATGCGTCTTACTTTTTTTTTCAACGTTCCTTTTTAAATTTAAATATCAAAGATATTCAAAACAAAATTTGGTAGTGCCCGTGGAATCCCTTTGTACCAATACTGAGTTATATGCATACCTTGTACTTCGTAGGTGACAGATCCGTCCGTAACAGTATATCGAAATCAAAACAGGAGATGATAGGCTGCATCCGAAACAAAATCTAATTTAAAAAATAACCCTCCGTTAAGAATACAGAGGATGGGGTTTGAGATTTATCTGGAGTTTAACATATTGTCTCTTCCAATATAAAATTATCGTAGCATTATCACTTACCTTGAGATTGGGTTCAAACAAAAGCCTATCAATAGTTATAAAAAATCATGTCATAATTCCCAATTTCCTCCTATGGATTTTCACAACAAACTGTCTTCAACAACTTGCATTCAAAAGTTTGAATGCAATAATACCGTACTATAGCCGGCGTATGTCCGGCTATAGTATTGTGTAGTTTTGAAACCCAACCAAGCTGGATATACCAAAGTGTGACCCCCACCCTCAACCGAAGGCTTGATCCGCGCCTGCAACAAGGGAATCCCATATAATTATCGTGAGATGTACAGCTCACAGAGCCACTAGTTTAGTATACATAACGCATACGCATTGTCTTGCTCTTGAATTACAGGTGGAGATTTCGAGATGGCATATATTCGAAACCTATGTTGGGTTAGTCATGCCTCAGAGTATAATAAATACTACGTCATGCTGAACAACGTTTACTATGGGACCAATAGTGAATTCTCAATTATTATTTTTTACTTTTATTACAAGATGTCAACCTTCCTCGATCATAATGTAAGAAAAGTAAGTACTGTCAGTCGTTTTACACATGCAGTCTGTGGGTCAACTGTACGCAGCGGGCATATAGCGCTCTGCTTGGCAGATGCTCATGAGGCTGCCGCGGTACTGTAGCGCATCCGGTATGCTTGCTGAGGCAACGGTTGATAGTTTTGATGGTATCATCATGAAGAAGACCGCCTCAATGATGCGCCGCCTACGCGCCAGTGCCAATAGCATCCTAGACGTGTTTGCGGAGCGCTGGGACTCACCAATATGGGCGAGGTGAACACATACATATCCACACCATAAAAAAAAAATGTGTGATACTTTATATACCTACATTACCACATTACGATTAAGATTAATTGTATGCTTACAAATATGGACATTGTCTGATATAAATAAATAAATAAAAAATAGTAAAAGTTGTTCAGGAGGACTAATCCAACATAGGTTTCAGAAATATGCCATCTCGAAATCTCCACCCAGTATAGATCATTTAGAAATAATCTGAAGTTTAACTAATAGAGACATAATAAACTAATAATAATGTTACGAGCTGGGGTTCAGGATAAATAATGGTACACGAATTTACCAAAACACTGGTCACACTTTTATTAAAACACTCAGAATTTAAATAGTTCACTAGCACTTAACTGTATTTCACTTCGATGTTTACTCACTGTTATACAAAACCAAACTCCAACTCCTCTGTGCATTGTCCCGTATTTATACTTCATAAACGGCATCTGGAACATTCCACAATTTACCCGCGTATTCTACATGCCTACAGTGCTATCGGGAATATTCCAGAAGCCGGTAGCTATTCGGCGATAGATGGCGTTGCTTGATAGATGTTTACTCCTATACAATAACAGATGGCGTTACTGATAGTACCGCTATTCAATAACAGATGGCGTTACTGGTAGCAATTTATTCCTGATGTCGCGATGTCGTAACACTACCCCCTCCTTAGACATGCTCGTCCCGAGCAATGTGAATTCCATGATATAACGCCATCGAGATCCTTGGGGCTCTTCGAACACCAGCCAGCACCCGCCCCGCGGTCCTGGCGTTTACTCGTGTTCCTGTTCCTGTTGCTGAGCAGTGTCACCAGTCACCGCTGCTCTTCCTTCCCAGAGTCGATTTTCTTCTTTTCTGTAGTTTCTCCACTTCGGACAACTCCTCCGCAGGTGTCCCTTTTCTCCACAGTTGTAGCAACGGGGCGAGGCCACAACTTCTCGGGGTCGAATTTCTTCTTTTCTGTACTTTCTCCACTTCGGGCAACTCATCCGAAGGTGGCCCTTTTCTCCACAGTTGTAGCAACGGGGCGAGGCCACAACTTCTCGGGGTCGAACTTCTTCTTTTCTGTAATTTCTCCACTTCGGGCAACTCCTCCGAAGGTGTCCCTTTTCTCCACAGTTGTAGCAACGGGGCGAGCCCACAACTTCTCGGGGTCGATTTTCTTCTTTTCTGTACTTTCTCCACTTCGGGCAACTCATCCGAAGGTGGCCCTTTTCTCCACAGTTGTAGGGCGAGACCACAACTTCCTTGATGCGGTGAGGTCGGTCATCGCGTCGCACAGCCTCTACTTCTAAGGCTTGGGCCAAAGCATCTTTCAGCGACTCGTGGTGCCCTAATCTCACGGCAGCTCTGACTTCCAAGTCGCGTATACCATCCACGAACGCTTGCACTAGATTACCGTTGATCATCGCTGGTGCAGACTGGTATGCTTTACGGACCAGCTTTTCTACCTCTAGAGCCCACTGTTGTATAGTTTCGGCGCTCCGTTGCACACGGTCCTTGAGTTGGGCACGGAATACGTGTTCCAGGTGTGCGTCCCCGTATCTGGATTCTAGAGCTTCCAACAGTTGCTCATACGTCACGTCCTTCCCGAGGGCCTCCAGTATAGTGAGGGCCTGGTCGCGAAGACCCAAAGTGAGTGCTGTCATCGCCTGTGCACTAGTCCAACCATTCGCCTTCATGACAGCTTCGAACTGGATTCTATAGGCTGACCATGACGAGGTGCCATCAAATGGCGGTACCTTGAAACCGCGTGAAGAAGCCATAGGTAAAGAAGTAGCAGTTCCAACCTTGAGTCCAACCAGGGCGTTCTTCACGTCTTCTATCTGTACCTCGGCCTTGGACATACGATTTTCGGATTCCGAGATACGGGACTCATGATGCTGAAGCTGTTCCTTCACCACCTTGAGATCCTTGCCAAGAGTTACTTGTAAATTTTCTAATCAAACCATCTGTTCCTCTTGGCGGCGAGCCTGCTCCTCCTGACGGCGAGCCTGCTCCTCCTTATTCCGCTGTAGCTGTTCCTCCAGTCGGCGAGCCTGCTCCTCTTGTCGGCGAGCCTGCTCCTCCTGACGGCGAGCCTGCTCCTCTTGTCGGCGAGCCTGCTCCTGTAGCATTACCATCAAAGCGCCAAGATCTGGGGTTGCAGGTACTGCTCTTACATCAGGTGGGTCGGCAACTGGCAAAGAGGCAGTTGGCTGCTGGCCACCCGAAGTCTGCGACGGAGAACCTCCAAACCTCCTTTCATCCATCTCCTGCTGCCGCTGGCCCCTTGTACGGACACCCTCAGTGACTTCCTTTGGCATAACCGGCATTATTTATCCTACTACTTCTGACACCAATTGTTACGAGCTGGGGTTCAGGATAAATAATGGTACACGAATTTACCAAAACACTGGTCACACTTTTATTAAAACACTCAGAAATTAAATAGTTCACTAGCACTTAACTGTATTTCACTTCGATGTTTACTCACTGTTATACAAAACCAAACTCCAACTCCTCTGTGCATTGTCCCGTATTTATGCTTCATAAACGGCATCTGGAACATTCCACAATTTACCCGCGTATTATACATGCCTACAGTGCTATCGGGAATATTCCAGAAGCCGGTAGCTATTCGGCGATAGATGGCGTTGCTTGATAGATGTTTACTCCTATACAATAACAGATGGCGTTACTGATAGTACCGCTATTCAATAACAGATGGCGTTACTGGTAGCAATTTATTCCTGATGTCGCGATGTCGTAACAATAATATAATAATAATAATATTTTTTTTCAAATTGGCTCCGTCAGTTAAACGGTTGTTTTATTGGATATGTAAAAAAAAATAGAACAATAGTACCTATATATGTATAACGAAGTTAAAAGAAAAACTATCACAGCTAAGTAGGCTTTACAAATTAACGAGTAATAGTTGAGTAACTAATAATATTTACATGGAGAAATACAAAGGAACATTTCGTACAAATTCCATTGAAATTATACTTAAATTAATTTTGTAGTTATGTAAAACAGGCAGTTAATAGCCTATCGTGATGGGCAACTATATGACCCTACACTGCGCGTGGCCCGACATGCACTTGGCCGATTTTTTATGCTCATTTCACATAATTTAGATCAAACGAAATCTATAGCTCAACATTTTATATAGCGTAGCTCAAAACTGAATGAAGCTAGTATAGATATAATTTTTAGATATAAACTGTAAAAAAAAAACTGCTTGCTGTTTTTGGACAATTTGAAACATAATTTCAATACATTATTATTATTTTAAAATCCTCAAAAATAAGGGAAGAGCTCTTTTTACATAAGTTTTTCCATGCAACTATAACATTTTTTGATTTGATATGAATTATGCCATCTATAGATTCAACCACCCAACGTTCTGAGCCAACGACTATATACAATTAATAACTGAATACTAGTTCAAAACTAATCACTCATTTATTCAGGTTGAGTTTAATTGTAAAACACTTTAACATTACAATTAAATTCTACAAACAGGGCCCCAAGTCTGCTATTAAAATTATGTTCAAATGAACTATCAGTGGTGTAATTTTTACTTATTTGACAGTTTTAAGGTGTAATAGGGTCGTGCCAGAATGTCACTTTTTATTTAAAATAGCAGACTTGGCCTCCTATTTTTACCCGACTGACCCGGAAGGAGGGTTATGTTTTTCGAGTGTATGTATGTATGTATGTATGTATGTATGTCTATTTCTTTGGCACGCTCTGCAGCCTAAATGGCTTGATGGATTTAAGCATATGAGGTGTCGTTAGATTCGTCTGAACTGTGGGAGTGTCATAGAGTATATTATTTTTATATGGCGTCTACGGATAAGAAAAGAGGGGGGAAATTAAAAACAAAAATTTCGTTATTATAACAATATGGGTATCAAATTAAAGCTTGTGAACAGCCCATTCCATATATGTATATATTGTAATACTTTTGTGATACCATTTTGACGTAAACTGCAAAAATACATGTTTAATGCAAGAACAGTAGGTACATATCGGTACTATGAGCGGTTACCGTACGTAACGTAACTCAGAGTTGAGATGGTTGTTAACGTTACTTTACCGTACCGCTCATTTACTTACTAATACTTACAACTCATTCGGTATAAAACTAAAAAGTCTGAAATAAATTAAATTATTAAAAGAAACAAAAAACCCGACTGCGTAAAACAAAAATTAACTGAAAAGAGAAAAACAAGCTTTTTAATCTATAGAATTTGGAATATAACTTGAATGTTATAAGGTATTGCAGTCGGGGATAAACAAATATAGAAAAAACATACTTAGGTTATTGGTTTGTTCCCGACTGCAAAACCTTATAACATTCAAGTTATATTCCAAATTCTATAGATTAAAAAGCTTGTTTTTCTCTTTTCAGTTAATTTTTGTTTTACGCAGTCGGGTTTTTTGTTTCTTTTAATAATTTATTACACCATGGCTATGAGATGTCTCTGGGTTTATAACCGCAGTTTTTTTTAATTTCACCCTATCGCTGATTGCCTATCTTTTTTAAAAAATAACATATTTTTTTATACAACTAAGTTAGCCAACAAGTATACGGCCCACCTGATGATAAGCGGTTCCCGTATCCTTTGAACGCATTGCCGTTCTCGTTCTCGCCATTGTTGCCAACCCTATATATCCTTTTCGAAATATAAACAATTTTTCCATATAATTATCCTGGGACATTCCTCACACACGGCTAACTGATCCCAAACTAAGCATAGCTTGTACTATGGTAACCAGATAACTGATATAATATATATACTACTTTTATTTGTAAATACATACTTAATATACATAATTACACACAGACTCAGGACATACAGACATGTTCATGCACACAAATGCATGTCAATATAGGTACTTCATTTTTAAGCTAGCCATTTTGAGCCCATTTTAAACATAATCTAGTTTTCCAGTCACTAACTAACTACTAATCATTGGTACTAACATTTTCTAAAATTCTGACCCTAAAACATCGATATATTATCTTCTGTCCCCTAAAAGGATATAAAGGAGATCGTAGGTGAAACCTTGGGACATAATGCTAATATACGAGTAATATTATGCTTATAGCTTTCATGATAATCTAGTCATGATAAACGTGACATACAATATACTAAAACAAATTAATTTGATATATTATTTTCCACGATCTCGATTTGTCAATAAAAGTGATGAGCTGATGAGGTCCTCATCCTATAAATAAGCACGAAAACAATAAACAAATCAGTTTTGTGTGAACATTTGATCTTGTTACTGAGTATAATGGCACATAGAAATCCTTTGCTTTGTACTTATTTAATAATTATTTATATAACCATAGCAGAAGGTAAGAAACTTTATAATTGAACTAGGTACCGAAGATTATTTTGCTTGATGGATCCCGCCACGCGTATTTATGGGAGGATAGCGTGGTATTTCATATGCATTTGTATAAGCAGCCAGTAATCATTAAAAATAAATTAATCATACATTTTTACTACCTACATAATACGATACTAATGCACTTATTTTTATAAATAATTTTAGTTGTGCCTATCTATGGAGGAGGAGGCGGACCAACCCCAATCGCGGGATCAGAGGATAAAGATAGTACAACTGGTCCTCAGCAATTCACCTTTTTCAATCCACAACAACCATTTGGATATGAAGGCCAACAAATACCTATTTATGGTGGAGAACAACAACCTCCTGAGCCTTTCTTCAATCAACCGTAATATACGGTCGGCCAAAATCCCAACGGCAATACTAATAATGGTAAAGATTTATTTATCCTGTGCTAGAGGAAAGAAGCAGATTGAGGAAGGGGGAAGGGGCAATAATGGGAGAGTCATAGAGATCGCTCGGTATGTTACAAGCATCCATATAGGGCTTCGGTAACCGTTTACCGCCAAGATTCGTCCGTATGATTGTTTGCGATTTAAGCACTTATTACACTATCCTATTTGTAGGATCCTGACTAGGAAATAGGAAGGTGTAATCAGAGTTAGAACAGTTAGTGTTCTATGTAGTATGATAGGAAGTTTGCCACCGCTCTACTTCCATAAACAGGATAGTGTAATTGCATCGCTCCGATTAAGGACGTTTAGGGATGTAAAATTGTTCTTAATAACATCGATGATTAAACTGCAAACCTCATAGTGTTTTGAGAGCTCACACTCACATCACACATTTTAATACGTTTTTCGTCGAATACATTTTGCCGGACTGAAGCGCGGCTTGAATGACCCTCCACCGCTCAAGTGAAATAAGTGCAAACCAAAACTGCGCAGTCCAATCTTCAGCATGTCAACAAGCAGCGCTTCCGGCATGCACGAGCTACCGTCCTGCCGTCCACTCGCACTCTTATTATATATATTGAGAATCTGCATAATAATATGGTTATACAACAGCGGAAGATCTCCCCGTTTAAAAGGAGTTGTTATCCACCTTGCACCTGCATAAATTATATTCTAATTTCAGATTACAATGCAAACTCAAACTAATTCAAAAAGTGAACCAAATAATAACATAATATCATCATAACAATTCCTTCAAACTCATAACCATGGGGTCAATTGTCAATAATTGGTGTGAGTAAATAACATAATTTATATGTTTTTTAAAATATTACAAATTAAAAGTATGCTTTATTAGCAGAAAAAACTGCCGCTGGTTGCCGTAACATGTACAATGAGTAAGCTGAAGTGGCAATGGGCAGCCAATGTCTCCGATAGGTAGACCGGGTAGGCCGAGTCGTTTGAAGCTGCTAGGTGCAAGCTCACGACCTTTAATTCGAAAGACCTTTGTAAGGCAGCTTTTCCACCAGTGATGTGCTATGCTACGTTGCTGTGGATGCGTTTGATATCCACCAATCATATTCATTGATGCACATAGCTTAACACTGGTGGAAACGGATTCAACTAAGATATGTATTTTAAATGGAAGGATGCGTGCTATGGATGTGTGAGCGCCTCTCGCCACTTCCCTACTATCAATACATCGCATAGCTCTAACTGTGCATATTCCTCGCGCAGCTACTGTGCGGCGGCGCATCTTCATACCACATCTTACTCGCACAGCTACATAGCTTAGTATCAGTGGAAATGGTCACATAGATTCACAGTTTAGCTATTACATCCGCATAGCTGCATAGCACATCTCTAGTGGAAAGCAGTTGGCTGTAGTAACTAGAACTATGAATATTGTTAATAAAGTCCTTTCGATGTAATAAGCGGTCAAGTTAACAATCATGTTTTACAATATTTCAGGTTTTTTTTTTTACAGTTTGTGGATTTGTTTATAATTATTGGAATGGTTGGTGAAATGAAAAAACAATTTACCACAAAATAAATACATTATTCAAGCAGTATTGTTTGTATAGAAACCTGGTATGATTTCCCTTTTTATCAAAACATCTGTATTCATTTACCCTTTTCTGATGATAACATTACTAATATAATATAGTTGTTACAATAAATGCGTCTTACTTTTTTTTCAACGTTTCTTTTTAAATTTAAATATCAAAGATATTCAAAACAAAATTTGGTAGTGCCCGTGGAATCCCTTTGTACCAATACTGAGTTATATGCATACCTTGTACTTCGTAGGTGACAGATCCGTCCGTAACAGTATATCGAACACAAAACAGGAGATGATAGGCTGCATCCGAAACAAAATCTAATTTAAAAAATAACCCTCCGTTAAGAATACAGAGGATGGGGTTTGAGATTTATCTGGAGGTAAACATATTTTTTCTTCCAATATAAAATTATTGTAGCATCATCACTTACCTTGAGATTGGGTTCAAACAAAAGTCTATCAACAGTTATAAAAAATCATGTCATAATTCCCAATTTCCTCCTATGGATTTTCACAACGAACTGTCTTCAACAACTTGCATTCAAAAGTTTGAATGCAATAATAGGTTGCATTAAGAGGTTGGTGATGATTGTTGGAAATATAATACCACATAAAGATTTAATACCACATAAAGATTTACTCGCACTTTGCCCTCAAAATTGATCTAGGCCTCCATAGACCAGCGGGCGCAAACAAAACAATTCATTCAAATCGGTCCAGCCGTTTAGGAGGAGTTCAGTGACATACACTAGTGCAGTAGAATTTTATATATAAAGATGGATAGCTTACTCTTTATGCCCGGTTTCTATAAACAAAAACGAATCGTTTTGCTTACCAATGGTAGGTTTTTTTATTGCCAACATGGGCATATAGACCTATATGCCTTATACCGGGTGTTGTTCTGCATTTGTGCCATATTTCAGGAGGTTGATATTTACCTTGTGTAGAAAACTATTCAATTATAAAATCATGCTCGTAAAATAACATTATTATTTACAAAGTTTTGTAAAAATAAAAATCTCCACGTGTTTGACTATGTTTTAAAAAGATATACGTTGGTGACCACTGCGCAGCGGCCCGGTTTCTCCCCTCGCCCCCGGATCGCAGACCTATTCTGTGCAGTTATGAAGTCTTATTCTGATTTGACGTTAATCACAAATCATCAATAATCGTTTACTTATCAAGCCCAGAATTAATTACCTATTTTATAATAACTAAATAAATCATATACTATTGGTTCTATAAATATGGCACGAATGCAAAACAACACCCTGTATATACTATCACAGGTATCATATATAGTAAATTTTAACCGATAACGGTCCGTAAATTGTAGAAATCGGCCATTAGTGTACACCAGAAAAACAAAAAAGAAAAGAAAGAAAGACATATTAATAACTACAATGGGCGTTCTTATCGCTAAAGACCGATCTCTTCCAGACACGAAGTCAAAATACGCAGTCTCTTATTTATTTATTTTTTATTATATGAAGAAACAGAAGAAACATATTCACTCTGGCTTTGAAAGTCCTTAGCATTGAATTATTAGCGTAATAATTCAATGGTCCTTAGATTGTAAGAGTCAGGAAACACAGACCACTCCCAATATATGTATAGAGATCTGTTATGCTAAGAGAAGGCAAAATTGCTTTATCTTCTGCAAAGTCGTATCCATACTTTTCAATTGTATTTCTCTGTCTGAGTATGGAGCGAATTTCGTTTAGTTGGTGAAATGACGCATACGACACGATGAAAGTGGCTGCACACTACATCTGTGTACGAAAATCTCATTTACCTTTACTATATTTCCAATAATCTTTTGAAGATACGTGTAGAAGAGTACAAAGGCCTATGCTAAACATATTTCAAAGAATAAACATAATTTATTTTTGACAAGACGATGTTGATTTGCTTTTTGTTCGTATATCAGGGGATTATTAAACAAAATATACAGCAAATAACAAAGAAATTGTATCAAAAATAGTTAAATATTTTTGCACTTCGATTACACAGTTCAATTATTGTGCTTTTGGGTTCTTATATTACTAGTTTTTTCCATTTCTTTTTAGTAAAAAAAATACATATGAAGTATTAGATATTTACATATATTTATAGATGTTCTGCGCGTATATACAAATATTTTCAAACAACATTCGACAACATTCAATCATTTACAGCGTATGTATAAGCACATATTTATTTTACCATTATCACAGATTTTACTATATTACAAAGTACTTTTTACATACCCTGTTAGTAGACAGTTTTTTTCTTTAATAAGTTTTATAATTATTTATACAAAAAAGGTACTTGCGGATTTATTAAATAATTATTTTGTACAGATTAATTACACGCCACTGGATCTGCCATTAAAAAAATCTACAGTTTTACTATCTTAAATAAAAGCTTCTATAATAAAATCGGGGTATCGCTGGACCTGAAATGAAAAAAAACAGTGTTAATTTTCATTATCAGTAAAATGAACTGTAGGTAATATTTTTTACAATTATTTGTTACAAGGTCGACATGTTTAGAAAACCGTTGGACAAATAATGGTTTTATATTGATTTAAGTTTCACTGTCTCGTTTTACTTGCCCGAATCAGATTTCCTAGTTATTTTGGGTATTTTTATTCAAACAAACGCGGTGACAGCGTTCAAGGTCTTCCGCGCGTTAAGAGACATGACCGTAACGGCTATTTATATAATTCCTAAAGACCTAATAATAATTTACTAAAAATATTGGAGCTATTCTCAAGTTGTCATAGTAATAAATCATACTTACACATTGTAATGTTAATGTATCGAATCTATTCGCGCACAGATTATAGTCAAAATATGATTTTTGACTAACCATTAACATTACAATGAATTTAGTTCGCGAAATCTTAAAAAGGTCTGATACTTACACAAGAAACCTTATTGCTGAAAACATAGGGCCTCTTTAGGAATGATCATTAGGTATAATATCGTAGAGTTGATGTGGACCTTTTCTCTTATTCATCATTGGTCCGGGAAGACCATCGTCTATAAAAGGTTAAGGTTAGGAACCTATTTCCAATCAAAGTATACTTTTTTTTAAAGTCGAATGGCCTTGATTTTTACCTTGGACCCATCAGAAGTTATGATGAGGCCGAGGATGTATCACGCTTATCCAGAAAATGCCTATTCACTCTGGCCCTGAATACATTTAGGTTAAAGGAGTCGGGAAACACAGACCCTGGAAGAGCACTACTCCTTTGCTGTTCGCATAAGGAACCAAAAAACGAAGCATTGTGTCCGTATAAGCGGGATGTCGAAAAAGTGTGGGTGTTAATTCACCCGGCGTCTTGTGGTTCGATGGAGAAATGAGGATGGAGGGATTAATGTAGCATACTCTCCAAAATATAACTTAATGAACACCGACAAATACAAAACCTATCGTCGATTTTCAAGCCTCGTTAATTTCTGGATTTACTTACTGTAGAAAGATATAGGTATAGTATACATTTTTACCTTGTTATTACATTCCTTTACAATTTAATGCAAAGTTTCACAATCTTGAACACCAGACCATTTGTTAGTATAAGCCTTATTTACACAGTTTAATACAAAAAGCCAAACATTTTCAATATGACCGAGAAGAATAATCACTCAAGTAAAGTTAAATTAGCACTTGAGAACAAAAAAGGGCTCTAAAGTGCGGCGTTTAGGGTTGTGTTTTGGTTGTGTGGTTCGTGTGTCGGATTTCACGCTCGTCGGGTCGGAAATGCACAAAGTTTCCTTTTGTGGCGTATCTCATAACTTGATTTGTGACGGCACAACCCTTCAGTGGGTTCCGGCGTGGCGCCGCAGCGGCGAGACGCGTCACTTCCGTCACGCGGTGAGGACACATTCATAAGAGGTAGCGAGATAAAATTATTCATTGATATTTTGTTAAAAAATAATCTCTGAAGCCAAAAGTTATAAATTTTTGCTCAACCAGATGGCTCGCGGGCCTATTTTTCATAATTCCAGGAACTGCGAGTCAACTGAGAATTAAATAAAGAAACAACAGTTTTTAATAGTTGCATATTTTATTAAATAAATGAAAAATAATTACAGAGTTTAATAGTGCTAATGTGTTGAGTATTTAAAGGTTTTGTGTATCGTAGAACCGGTGATTTATATATTTGTTATGACATGCACCCTCTTTTTAATAAAGTACTTACATTATTTAATAGTAGCATGCTGAATCTAATAGAGCTATTTTTCAGCCGTAAAGCCCAGATTTACAAAAATTGTATGTAAATGGTAATATATACAGCGTGATTTTCCGGTTTACAGACAACCTTGAATGACCTCATGCGTGGTCGAGGGCCAGGGACTGGGGTTTCTTTATTTCATGCTTCTTTCAATAAAACGCTACTTCTTTTAATAAAACCATGCCTAATAGTAAGCCGTACCGTAACACGTATTTCAGATATCTAAAGTTTAAAGACTGACATGAACTCAAGTTCATTAAGAACAATACCTATTACGATTTATTAATATGATATTATTATAGCTATGAAAAGTTAAACGTCTATATTTTAAATTAAGAACCAATTCACAAATTAACTTTCTTTCATAAACAATTCGAAGAATAGACATCAATGCATTTTGTATCGTGCCTGGTTTATTTAAATGTTCTTTTTTTATGGTTCACCGGTTCACAGGTTTCAATTGGCTAAATCACTTATAGCACATTGATTACTTAATATTAGATTATTTTAAATATATAACGTACCAGCTTAAAATACCTATTAATAGATTCCGCCCCCACTTCAAGTAACCAAAACTCTTTTAATAAACAAATATCTGTAGTTGTAAGTACCTAGTGTAAACTATGACAAAACAAACAAGTCACCCATAAAAAGAAAATACGCGTCTAAGCTGTCACAGCAAAAAAGCTTATGAAACTCTCTATCGAGTTGGAAATTTCGGAAACTTTCCGAGACATATCTGTTTTTCCACCCTCACTTAGAAACAATTGTTTTTTTGCGAGTTTTTCCTGAAAACCTCGTATCCTTTTAAACAGTTTTATTCGCATTGAAAAAAGGTTTTAAACCTCTTAAAGGTTATACACCTTCTACTTATTTTAAAATTGTTGAATAAATAGCCAAGTACCTAAAAAGAGATGGAATAAAGAAATAATAATATCAAAGTCATTTTTATTATTTTAATAAAAAAGGTTACGAAAATAAAACTCAGAAATGCTAAATGATAGTAATTTATCAAGTTGAGATGAAAAATATAAAGGGATCACTAATATGAATTAATTTAACAAACACCCCCCTTTTGTGTGTGCAAACATATAAATATGCATCAGATACATATCACAAAAGGTATGGTGCTAGTAAAATGGCGGAGGCGGGGTACGTGGCAGGCCGGTCCAATTAATTTCATAAGTACAAACTCTTTTATTAAATCATAAAATGTGCGCACCGCTGCTCACAATTCCGACTTGTGATATGTCAATTTCATAATTAAAATGCGTTTGACCGTAGCTGCGTAGGGCCCATGAGATTAAGAGAGGACGCAAATTGAATGTTTGGGTATACGAGTTAACGCTGGACCCTAAAAGTATAAATGAAGTCATCGGGAAACTCCAAACACAATTAAAAAGGTCCGCTATGAATAATTGAAATCACATTGTTAATATTACCTATGTGGGTCAGCCATCTGTTGATTTTTATTTAGTGATTAACATTTTTAGTATAATGTTTGAAAGGTTTTCGAAAACGTTTTAATAACCACACTTGCTGTTTACATTTGTGGTTCTATACATGGGTCCAATACTTGGAATGCTATAGTTTGACACTCAGGAATGTAGTTACTATTAGTAAAAGCCGTAACGCACCTTCCGACCGTCGGACTCCTAGCGTGCGTAGCGCGGCAGGACCGACATAATTATTATTAATACTGGTCGGCTTGCCCTCGGATTGGTCGGTATCGACATAGTTAGGTAGGTAAGTAGGAGTCCGACTATCGGAAGGTGCGTTACGGCTTTTAATCTCATCGGAAATTGCAAGACAGATATAAGAAGCACACTGATCGGCGCAACACAATTGCACAGCAGTAAATTTACTATAGATGGCACGCCGCCATCGGAGTTCTTATTCTGTTTGTCTTGCACCTATAATATATTTCATACCTATTTATTTTTTCGAAATGACTCACAAATATTTTGAGGTTTTATAAAAATGCATATTATGTGTCGCTGTGCTATATAGCACCATGGTCACTTCAATTATATGTTCTTTCAACATAAGGTATCGTTGACTGATTACTAAGCAAACATTCCAAATTACTCATACAACTTCCTACACAATTTGTATAAAAATTAACCCATACCTTTAATTGATAGATTACATTTTAGCTTGTCAATAATGCAATGCCCTCAGGTCAATTTGTTTCTAATAAGTAAAGCTTATTTTACACGAGGTACTGACTTACTCAATCAATATTTATTTACACGGTACCTGTCTATGTTTTGAAATATATATAATTTTTCTATGATCGTTTATTAACTCTATTTTTATATAGTAATTTTTGTGATTAATAATAATTTTGCTGGATACAATATCACGATTACGAAAAAAAAATAAGCTGTATACAAAGGTTATTGATCGATTAGAATTATTTTGATTAATATTTGAAACAGATTTCATTTAGAAAATATATACAGCTACGAGTATCTTACTAATGTCTAATGATGGCTGTCTATTTACTATTATTCAATGTTCATTTATTGATATTTATTTTTGGAGCTGATAAATTTATTTCAGTTTCTCATTTACGGCTCAGGACTTTTTGATACATTTCTATTATTGAGTTATTTTGAGTCTAAAACATAGTGTATTACAAACTTTACGTTACTTATCATGACTCGCTCTGCAAGGCGTGCGTCCATTAATCAACTGACCTTCATTATGCCGGATCAGAAAGCAGCACTACCGTTTCCCTATTACGTTTATTTATAATATTTTCTTTGGTCAGCGTTTGTCAATTGAATCACGACCTGCGATCAATCGAGACATGCTATTCCATGAACTTTAATTTGCCAACATATGTAATTAGACTACAGATATTTGACCTAGTTATATTGACACACATTTCATATCTGCAAATGTAATCTACATTCTAAATACGTACTATTAACAAAAGTTTAGACTGTTGCGTTTGGCGAACAAAAAAGTGCCATTAAAGTGCGCAAAATTTGATTTTAATCGTTTATACACTAACATTCAGACTAAATACCAGCCAGAGAGTAACGGGGCATTATAATAAATACGAGCTAATTTAATATTTTTAAGACAACTGTTTATATTTCATGTAATATTATGATAATCAAGTAACAAAATGATCTTGAAATTAAATGATTTTGATTATAAATATGACCTCAACATGTTTCCAACTAAATGTAACAACATAGGTAAATTCCACTGCATCAGAAATATTTCTTGCGACATAACTCCAACAGACGATGGCCAACAAGATGTCTGACAGAAACTCACGCGCATAGATCGTCCGATTTTCACAAAAGGACGGTCCCCTTGTTTCCACTTAGTTCACTCAATTTAAACGACCAATTACCTCTGTTATATTGCCTTATATAGGTATCAAACTACTCGTGACTGACTACATTTTGTGCAAGACTACTCGTGGGTAAGTCACTCAGTATACCTATTGTACTAACATGCATAATATTGTGTTACTTAAAACTAAAAAGGATATAAATAAAACATTAAAAATTGTTTAATTTTATTTATAAATTATAAATATTTACATGGGCTCTATTTACAGCTTCATTCACAACACTATCAAACAATAATAATATTCATAACATACAATACAAAACCAATCCAATTTTTCTAAGATTTTTTATTACAATTTTAACTAATTCACTTCGTGAATACATTAAAAATATATAGGGTGTGTCCCATTTTCCCGAACGGGTTAAAACCATTTCCAAGGAAAAAAGGGGAAAACTCATGCAAAGAACTACCCATGCGCTTATTTAAAGCTTTCACTACTGTAGTAGGTATTTAAATAACAAAAATAAGTTACCTTCAATATGTTATTCCTTGTAAACTTACAAATGGAATAATATATCAAAATCGTTTGCTATTATTATATATAGTGTAACATACAACATGGGTCACCGTTAACCAGAATAATTGTAGTATAATAATTATAGCCAATTTATAAAATACATGCAATTTAGATATTTAGAAAAAAATACTACTAAATTTTTAATACTTTTGTAAACATTCCTTACATAATAGTCACATTAAAAAAAACCATGAATAAAATTTAGATTCAAACAGATAAACTCACTCCTTACAACTATAACCTAGAATCAAATAAAGGCCTTCAATGTTACACTATATATAGAACAATATTAGTACTAACTACTGGTTGACTAGGTTATTCATCTGCCGTAGGGTTTACCTTGGGAGCCGGGTGGTACGAAACCGAAGCCGGAAGCGCCGACAACCACTCCGCTAGTCTGGCTCGGGTCGCCGGGTGGGGAGGGGGGGAACACCACCGGTCCTGGAATGTTATAAATAACACCATGTATATACTATTATGTAAATTGACAACCGAATGAGTAATGGAAACCTGAGAAGTCAATTACAAAAGCATTTGACCAACAAGCTAAATTGGGCCCGTGTAGCTGACCATAGATCACATTTTTGAGTTATTGAAAATGATGATGAATTATTTGACTCATTAACAGAAAAGAAGAAACAAAATACAAACAGGGACATAAAAATCTATTAAAAAACAATAAGAAGAAACAATAGGAAGAATAAATAATCTGTGTTGCGTAGTAGAAATAAGGCCCCGAGTCATCAATCATTTCTCGAGAAAGATTAATTCTTTTTGCCGAATTCTCATAACTTTATATTGTAATTATGTCAACCAACCAATACTCATAAGCTTAAAATTATCAATTAAAGCTCAAAACTATTATTTCGAAGATTACTAAAGCTTAGAATTAGCATCACTTCCAAAGACAGTTCGTGCATGTCTATCAATTTAACGAGAAAACTAAAACGTGACTCAAACTAAACACAATCTTATAAACAACATTTGGAACTGCATTCAACCGCCCGAATTCCTCAGCAAATCATTACCCAAAATCAAAGATTGGACTCTGATTGATTTAAAAACAAACTGACAAATAAAGGTAGGAACTTATTTATTTGTCAGCAGTCAACAAAGGTTAGCGGACAAACGCAAATCAATTGTCAAGATTTTATCAAATGATTTAGACAATAGTTGAAATAATATCATTGATGTGACAGTTCATAGTTAGCAGATCAATTATTTGTTTTGTTTTGTTCGTATCTAACTTCTAAACAGATCAAACATTTAAAAAATTAGACACACCAACCATAATTGCTAGGAGAAAATAAACAAAATAATAACGGAAAACCAGAAATTACTAAGATGCGTTAGAGTTAAAATAATTCGGATTTTAAATACATATCTTAATATTTTTAAGGTATAGAATGACTAGTTCTAACTGTATATATGCAACTAGGTCTGCTCACTCAAATAAACACTCACAATAATCAATTTTTACTCCTCAGACCAATTCTATAAAGTAAATAAACTGAATTTGGGAAACGTAACAGTGCCATGGAATATTTTGAGCATCAGCAAAATGTGTACATTTTATTAAAATCTGCACAATTGCAATAACTTAACTAGCAACTTTACTGTATGGCCAATTGAGATATTATACACTACTGCGGTATTATGTAAACGATCGAAATTAAACCGGATCGAGATCGAATCTTCGACGAGGACGTCTTTTACGTTCGGTAATAATCGTAAAACAGACTGAATGAATCGTAAACAAACGACATAACTTTAAAATATAAGATTTTCTCCAATATAAAAATACTTAGTCACTACTCTCTCATTGGTAAGTATATGCTTGCTAAAGTAACAGTTTTACCTATATCCAAACAAATACATTATTTTAATTACAAAAATGACATTAAATTTATGCGATAAATAATATCGAGATACTAAAAGTTTTGTCAATATTTCTCAATTTAATTGAATTATTGTCAAAGTCCACGCAATTATTTGAAAGTATACCGATTTAATTACCACAATTACTTTCAATTATACTCTATCAGGACTTAATTACGAAACTAAGAAAAGTATTTCAAGCTTTTATTGGAGTAAATTAAAGCTTTGAAATATTGTTTCTTTATTTAAACATTCGGAACACTAAACATTATATCTCGTAAGCCCAACGATATCCATAATGTCATCTTCCATGTTCATCTAACCATCATCTTTATCAGCTTAGGTGAATATCATGATAATGATATGAGACCTAGGGATGACCACCTCTAAACCTAGGGTTCCCTCATCGAATTTACCTTATTTATGACCTCGACCCACTTCCACACTCAAGATCAAAACGTAATTGAATTTTAGCCAATTTTCTGAAACACTGTTCATTTGTGTTCTTACACAAGAATTTATTGCACAAGTTAATTGTTACTTTCGTTGACCTCCGCTAGATAACTATCAATTATAACAATAACATATCAAAATGTAGGTCTTAAATAAATAAGATGACATGTAACGAAGCAATTTAATAACACCGATAAGTGGCTAATAATTACGCTATATTACTTAGACATTCAAGGATAGCTAAACTTGAACAGCCTGTAGACGTAAAACTGAGTTATTACCTGTTTTTGTGATGTATTTAGTCGTGCTGTATTCAAATTAAGTTTTTGTTTATACTAACGACACATAATTAAGATACAGATTATATGTAATCGAACAGGTCTTAAAATGGAATTAAGCTTTTTACTATTGATAGGCCTGCCCCAACCGGATTCCTTCTTTTCCTTTAGAAATAAATGAAATTAAAAGATATCCTAGGACATTCCTCACACACGGCTAACTGGTCCCAAACTAAGCAGAGCTTGTACTATGGAAACCAGATAATTGATATACTACATATACTACTTTTTTGTTTGTAAATACATACTTAATATACATAATTACACACAGACTCAGGATATACAGACATGTTGATGCACACAAATGCATGTCCCGTGTGGGAATCGAAACCACGACCTGCGGCGCGATAGGTGGAAACTTAACTAGAGTTAAGACTCTAGTTAAGTTTCCATGCCAAACCAATATAAGAATAAATATTCTTAAATATTACCTACTTCAGAGAGTATGAGAACTAATACGATTTCTGTGATCACGATTTTGAGCTACATAACTAACATAGTCCAAGCAGTCTTATTTAGTCTTATTTAGCCATTATAAAATTAATTCACAATTAAAATAGTTAATTAGGTTTATGCAACTGCATATTTTATTTGTTACTATAAAGTAGGTTACAATTAATCAAATGTTAGCCGTGAAACAATCACAATGTTATAACAAGCGTATAATTTTAATCAGATTTTTTGTTATAATTAAAATTACGAAAGATGTAATTTATAATTATCTCGCAACTTTGGTCACGTCGTAGGCATGATTGTTTACTTCCGACACAGGATCTAGAGATTGTCTATTGTCTCTACGGCTACGCAAAGATTATACTTTACCATAGGGTAAAGTTAAGAATCTAAAGTTTATGGCTAAACTGCGGCTCTACCTATATTGATTATGCACTTCGAATTACTCTACAAACATATTTTAACTATAAAAGTCAAGTCTAAGTCAAGTAAATCATCCCATAACTATTATACTCTGTACAAAACTGGTCATGAAGTAAACGTCAATATATGCTCATTTCAAAGATATAGTTATCGGCTCATGCCATGCTCATGCTCATGCTCTAATAACCGAGGGTCGCCATGGCAATGAGCCATTGATGCAACAGACCGAACACCGTGTCTGCAATCACATAGCTCACGACGTTGTTTTACAACTTCCACATTAAACAATTAAATTAACCACGCTTCTATTAATTACTAGATATTATCTGTATTATTTTGAAATAGTCACAGTTTCGTGTAGTTATTGTGCTTGCTCGTCTGGTCTGGCAACGATAATTATGATTCTTATCTAGAATATAATGTGTTTTAAATAAAATGATGAAGGAATGTAACTTTAATTACTTACTCTTCAGAAACCCGAATACTTAGTTACAAAAATATGTACAAAATACAATCCAAGGTACCCAGCAGGCTGGCAGCGTTTCCTCTTGGGATAACCAAGCTGATGCGTGGGCGGAACCAGCTCCCTGCCCACTGGTCTCCGGAGGCCTCAATCAATTTTGACGAATAACTATGTCTTACTATCTCATCTCACTATCTCACGTCTCATCTCACTAATATTATAAATGCGAAAGTTTGGATGTTTGTCACTCAATCCCGGAAAAGCAAAAAGTTGGCCTATATAAATAGGTCAAGCAGATGTCTAAATTTTCTACAGAAATTAGGTTCAATACTAAAGTCGTTAAAAAGACAAAGAGATCACCAAAAACCTTACCGAAACCACAGATTAACTAATAGTTACTACGTAAGCGTAACTATATTTCGTCAGACTACATGAATTAAAAATAAAACGTTATTCAATCATACAATGGATTCAGTAATGTGGCTTCTGAAGATCGATTGCTATATTAAGTCAAGTTATACGTCTTCTAAATCAGTATAAAACATTTATTTTAACTTTTTACAGCTACACTATCCATCTCGAAGTGTCAAAATAACACCATACTTTTACAGCAAGTACCTACCTATTCCCGCATATTAGACAATGTTATAAGTGGCAGTAACGCAACACCAAGCTGACCACAGACAGATGTTAAGATATTCAAGTCATTTACTATATTTGTGAATTTTACTATTACGGTTGAAAAAGACATACGGAGAACCAAAATAACAAGAGATATTCTTATGGTGCGTCCATGCTACGCTATGCTAGCGTGTTCAACGAGCCTACAACGAGCGCGATGCGAATCCCTGTGATCGCGAAAACTGACAATCGGGCGGAGCGCAGTCGAGCACGCTACGAATGCTCGTTCGAGGCTCGCAAGCCCGTCTACGCTACGAGAATCGTGCTCGCAGTGTGCTCGTTCGTGGCTCGGCTCGTGCTCGGTTCGCCAAGCATGGACGCACCATTAGACTTGAATCGGCATCCTACTTTACGTAATGTTCTAACTTATATTCATAAAAAATCAATGCTATTTGTTGGTAAGAGCATACCTTGAGAATGGTTAGACCGATCTGGTAACATTTTTGAAATAAAATTTTTACCCGAAAGAAAAATTGGAAAAGTGCCCTGGAAATTGGAAATTCCGGAAACTGCTTTTTTCGGCGGGATTTTTGACATGCCAGTCAGGTCGTTTAAACGGAGTACCGAATTAATTGTAAAAGTTAAACCGATATAAATAAAATAGGCGTCAGTGTTTAATTGAGTAAATAGGAAATATATGAAATGTATTTTGGTAAACTTATAGCGAGAACTTTACGTACGAACGTAAGTTAGTGAACTGATATCATTATTTTGATTGATTTATATTTTAATAGATAGGTATCGCGAATCCGATTTAAGTGTATAATTTATGTTATCGGCTGTAGGAAGTCGACTTGCATGTTACATGTTATAATATAGACTTTACTTAATATGTGCATTAACTAATCTGGAGCTGGACAATGACCTAGGCTAGTACTAAGTAAATATTTCATTCTAGTTCCATAAAAACAAAGTCAAGGGTAGGATAGTTAAGCGTTGAGAAAAGTTACTCTGAATCTAAACAAGACTGCCCTTTCAATAATAACAGAAGTTATTTTAATATAAGTGAGTCCTACAACCCTTTGACAGTCCAAATGTTATAGAAAAGCGACAAATTATAATACAAAATGTATTATTTGTTTAGGCATCTGTAGTACAGTTGTTGGTCGTAATTAATTCCGATTGAGGGACGCGTCTGTCGGCGCTGCGCACACTTGTGCAATGTCCTCGGTTTTTGCTTAGCCGAGCATGACTCTGTCATTAAACTGTATTTGGACCCTTCTAAAGGGCTTTACATACAGGGGTCTGGATATAATATATTTGCTGGTTAGTATTTGCCGTGTTGAGATTAAAATACCTATATAAAATAAAAATTTATGTGTCGAATATTATTTTATATCGATTAGTATTCCCACAATCCCTTTTTTACCTCCATGAAATTTTAAACTTAATAGAAGGAAATCATAATAAAACGCGCCTTTTTTTTAAGATCGAACATGTTTCTTAATCATTAAAAATATACAAATACAAAAAACAATTACAGTATTAGAAAAACATCCTTGTTAAAATTACCTATAATTTTAGAACTTAACCAGTTTGTATATACGTGAGAATTCAACCCATTACTTGTAAATCCAGTACCAAAATTCAAAGCCACGACAGTAATTGCGATTTAGATAATTTCCGCATTATTGTAAACCAGTACGACAGGGCCTAACTACGTTACGTGTGACTTTGCTTACGACGACGACGGCATGCGACTCTACCAAACATCAACTTAGTGCCTGAACAGAAGCGGCGAAATCTTGGCTATTCACTCAGGCGAAATCATTACGCGCGTTCGGCCAGATACTGGGAGCCCATAAATTGCCTACACAAGCATCGAATACGCGCATAAATCGCGTGCACTTCCCCCATACTTTGACTCGTAATACGTGCGAGAGAATCGCGGCGAAATCGCTCCTTCTGGACAAGGTCTTAAATTAAACCTTACATGCCACTGATTGGAAAAGTAAAGATAAACCCGTCCGAATTTACATCAACATAATAACAGAATTTTTTTTTTTAACCAGGCCTGTATTTGACCGCAGTTCAGCTGTCGGATCGGAACACACCAATAGTTGCTTGGCGATAGATTTTCAACTTGAGGGGGATAGCCAGCCAGGTAAAGTACCCAACCACCGTGCTATGGTTTCCTCACGATGTTTTCCTTCACCGAAAGCTCAAGCTCATTGTAGGATTCGAACCCGGAACCTTGATCTCGGCATTCGCAACTACTGAGCTATATGGCTGGCTGACACTAGAGCAGTCGATCTACAACTTTATTCTAGCAAACTAGAGTTCATAACCAAATGTATCAATTACTTTGTGATGTGTTTTGATTTGGCTAACTTATGGTTACTTATTATCTTAACAATATATCGTTGTTTTTATAAATAACAAAAAATCTTCGTCATTTCTGGATTTTGGTTCATAAAATCAGTCATCAAATTATTATCAGTTAAAAACTCTAAACTCCGATTGACATAAGGTGCGGTTCCGTTATAAATCAAGATAATTAATATAGCTTGTCCTTTGATATATTTAAATAACATTAAAATAAATCAAGACAAACTAATTTACAATTCGATATGTAAGCTTTAAATTTTACATCAAATTCGGCGCATCGATACTTCGTTACATTGATCAAATAGATGAATATTAAAGGGTAAATCTTTGCTTGGGATTCGGTATTTGGTATAAAATATTGATATTGGTTACTTTATACTGCAAACTTGGTGGAATAATATTGCTATAGTAATTGATATCTATGGAAGTGCTACGAGTAAATGCATTTTGGAAAGGAATTAATTATTTGATTATCTTCGTCATCATCAGAAACACTGTGTTAATTATTGTTTATATTTTTTTCAATATACCTACATGGCAGGGTGGAAATTGTAGATGGGTCAGTAAGGGTAGCAACCTTAAGGGTTAAAGCCACGCAAATATGGTCTTAAGAAACTTTCCCTTAGTTTTTTAGTTATTGCTATCCGCATTTACAGATTTTGAAAATTATGGTTAAAAAATCCTGTATTCAAAACAAAACTATCCCTTTATTACGAGGGATGGTTTGAACCAAGTCTAGCAACATCCAGGTTTAAAATTAACCGATATATTCTACACACATAATAAAGCACACAATAGACAATAAAATTTAATAGTAGGTACATTAAACTGTGTGTACCTAGGTAGTCAGCTCAGTGTACGCTGTGCTTGAGGCACAGCACTGATTTTCATCTGACTCCCGGTACTAATATGCAACAAATGATTTACGTACGCGCAACGAATAAAAAACAACGTTAGTTTCACAGAAAACAAAAACCAAAAGAGAAAAAACAAGAAAGTGACGGATATTAAATGTATCCGTCACTTTCTAACGTCATATAACATAAAGGGACTATCTTAAAACTAGGTTTTACTAGATTTGGCTTAAACCATCTCGTGTAAGAAGGTAGTATTGCTCACTATCTGAACCTCATTTAGAATGTGACAAACTTAATATCAAAATTAATTAAGGAAACCCAACAAGAAAAGTATAAAATGTGGCAAACAAAAGGGCTTTGAACTGCATATAACCAAACATTAGCCGGAAAACTAATATCCATTGTCACAAAGCAAATAAACATGTGAGCACAATGTTACATTGCAATTAATTGTAGTGCAGCCAGTATTTACTTCCTTCGGGTTATTTGTTCTACTATTAACGAATACCGCACCCATTATCAACCATATTCATTCCCGGTTATCGGATGGCTGGCGGTGCCATGCACCGGGGCCCTCAAGTTCAGGGGCCCTCGGACCCTGACCAGCAGGCCTCAATCATACTAAAATTGCGAAAAATTAGAAGTCATTCGAAACTTTATGTCAAGAGGTTGAAAAACAGGCGGACGTGCGGTCACCGTCGCCTATAGACATTTGCAATACCATTTTAGGGATTTGCGGTACAATATTTATATTTTTACTTGATAAAACCTAACATAGAACCCCATTTTTTTTGCACCAGGACCTTTGGTTACCTAGCAACGCCACTGCCCGTATACTCTACATTGCAGTTTTATAACAACACGTCTCAATAAAACCTACCACAGAAGCAGCGATGTAAAAAAAATAGGACCAATTTTTGCCAGACACCGGACGCCCTATTCCATTTTCTGCATCGTCCATATAATTATTATGTTGATAATTTAAGGCAACCGTGCATTTGACAGCTACGTGAACCATAAGTTAACGTATTAGAGACATTTGAATTAGTCAAGATATGAATCTGAAGTAAGACTAAGTCGCTGCCAACCTGTTTCGATATAGTGAAATACTTAAAATAAAGTTGATTGTATATATAACAGTAATGTTTAGATATATCGTTACATTGTACGATGACTGATTGATGTGATTGTTGATGACGGACCAGTTAGTGTGGTTGGTTCAGATTCCACCTATCGCGCCGCAAGTCGTGGTTTCGATTCTCACACGGGACATGCATTTGTATGCATGAACATGTCTTTATGTCCTAAGTCCTATAATTCTGTATGTATTTACAAACAAAAAGTAGTTAATGTAGTATATCAGTTGTCTGGTTTCCATAGTACAAGCTCTGCTTAGTTTGGGATCAGATAGCCGTGTGTGAGGAATGTCCCAGGATATGTATTTATTGTCCTAAGCCCTGTTCTCTGTTCCACTTTGCAGGTTATATACAGTTGCAATAAACATGCGCAACGAAAATAGCAAATACCCTTTCACTTTATCGACAGAACAAACAGTCAATACAATTAAATTACTTACAATAAATCCCTTTCTAGAGAAACTATCCCTGAGTAAGTCAATGCAAAACTATAGCGATAACTTTGGAATGCGGTACTAGAAGTTTTGAAATCAAGTGGTTGAATTAATAATGCCATCAGTTAATTATGCAATCTAAATTAAAACAAAGTAACTAAATCTGAGCCAGTAAAATTGCATCGTTAAATACATTTGAGATTTGTAGAGTCATTATTTGAAATAACAACGTCCTCTACCGCTTTGAAACTCCACAGATTTATTTTCATTCGTAGATTAATATTCCAGTTACCATGATGTCTTCGAACACATAAATCAAAAGTATTATTATAGATAGACTTTTCCGTATTTTATAATTAATTTTAATTTATCTGTCAAAATACTGTAGAGCGAAAAATACCTTTGAATGAAGCCAGCATTTATATTTGTTTTCGTAACTCGCAAAGTCTGATAAGTATCATTTTATTGTTCTCTTAGTAACCCTCAGAGTTCATGTACTGTACACATTATTGTTAAGTACTCACTTAGATGATAATTTAAATGATATTCTTGAATGCGAGAGATATTTTCTTATTTTGACTCTATATACGGACGTTATTTATTTGTTCTAGACTTATCGAAGTTTTTAGTATCACGTGTTATAAGTTTGACTCTGGACAATGACTGTAAAAAGACGAAGTCTTAAAGCTGACAACCCTAAATGTAAAATAAAACAAACTTTAACACTGCGCTGTCTACGTGGGAGACAGTGCGGTGGGACAAACTTTGAGTCTAAAGAGAAATCACATGGATTAGGCTCCAAGTTCATTTCAGTCTTTCATTAGGCTCTTGAGTCTTCTTACACAACATTAAAGATAAAGCCATCTAAACCCTATTTTGTATCAAAAGAAACACATTGTCCTATACCTGGATTCTGTCTGGGATCTCGTTGAGCTGCTGCGAAATTATTATAACTGGGTGCTTCAAAGTTGGTCGCGAAGTCCGAATAGTCAAAGCCGAAGGAATGGTACTGCGCCGCCGCAAGGGCCAAGCAAGCGCACAACACTGTCGCCTGTGAACAAGGAAACATTGCATTCGTTATTTGATGATAGAGATATGTCACTAAATAATAATAGATGAGAATAAAAATAATTAAAATTGCAACGGTCAATTAAAGAACACCTGTATAAGCTTTGTTTATGCTGCAAGCTAGCAAACATGATTACGGCACACCTGATGGTAAGCGGTTACCGTAGCCTATAGCTTGCAATACTAGGGGTATCACTCGCCGACTGTCTCTTTACATCCTTTTTGAAAGGGTGTTGTAAGGAATCTCTGTACTGACAGCAGAATAGACAAAACACAGTGATTAAGCAGTTTCCTTTCGAACTGCTGTCACAGCACCAATTCTTTAGTTACAAAGTAACAGATTGCATTACATAAAACGTACTTAACCTACGAGAACCAAAGTGATTAAATCATTTCAATTCTGACAGCGGAAAGTAGAATAGCATCTAATAACATGCAATTTAATTAAATCGCTATGGAAAGTAACTTATCATATAAGCATACATTAAATATAAAAACATTAAAGTCGTGCCGTGTAAACAAAAGAGGATAAACGATCTCATTTCGATCGCATGATAAATTATAGATACGCTAGATTGATACCAACGAAAAGTAGAACCTAAACTACGTAAGGATACAATCCAAAATAGATTAGCCTAATTATAATTGCAAAGTAATTGACCATAGCTTTCAAAACGTAACATACATTGCTAAGTGCAGTTTTTTTATCGACCTAACAAAGAACATTTGATCATGTTACGAGGGTGATACAATTAAGTTACATGTTAGTTGTTGCATATCATTTATTTAATCGGACAGACTGTTCTATCAATCGAGCTATTGTGTACATAAATTATAATCAGCGGTCCGTATTTCGCGACCTTGCTTCCATTAAAATTAGTGCTATTTTCATTTGCAACCTGATTTTGTATTGCACCTATGATCTCAAGTATAAGTTGTTTATTTTTGTATAGATCAACGAGTTACACATTTAAAAATTTACAGAGTGTTCAATTTTTTTAAATGTTCCCGAAGTTCAATCAAGAAGAAAAAGTCAAACGAATCAAATAATACAATACAAAAAACTGCGCCAATAAAAAAATCATTTAGCTAGTAGGTCGTCTTACAACAGATTATACGATAATAGAATAATGAATACGCTTAATTTCATCACGGCACACGATATTAAAGGAAAATATGAAACATCTACCTATAAAACGTATAACAGATAACAATGGATACGTTATATGCCTGTGCACTTAAGAATGTCACAACACCCTATAAATCAATTTACTTTTGTAATACCTTTATCAATTGCGAATGACTAGGAAGGCAAACCGCGGAAACGTATCTTAAAACATTACGTAATGCTTAAAGCACACGTTCAGCAACTTAACCAACAGGTTTAGATCAAAAACAAGTGTGTGAACTTGATGTGTGACCTCAAGTGAGGTCTGTACCCGAAGGCGGAATGCGTATGAACTCTACGTACTGACACAAACAGCTGATTTAAACACGTGTGTACATACACAGACGAGCGACAAAAAATACACGCGGTATATACTTAATATTCAAAGACAAAAAGTTGCTCATATTTTAATTATCATATTATTATTAAAACGTGGTAGCTCAGCATTCGAATAAACGTTCCTTGTAATGATACAATCTTTGCGTTTAGCTACTTAAAAACATAATCATTCAATTATATAAATTTACATATTTTTTTACATAATTGGAAATCAATTACGTGTAATTAAACACCAAAGTTATGATCATGCAACTTAATTAATTTAATTAGTTAGCATTTTTTGTGATTACTATAATCAATTTTAAACTATTTCTGATAGTTAATATCATTAATTCCTTTATTTCGGAAACGCTGAATCTCTATGGATGCGTAGAGCGTAACTAAGTTGTTCATCCAAGTAACAGATCTATCGCAAAATCTGAGCCAATGTTAATCGAAGCGACGTTTCGCTGCACATTTGCAGCCGGACTACAACTCCGCTTATCTGTCGGATATTAAGTTATGTCTTACGAAACTAGACCAAGTGGTAGTTAGGTTTCCACGCCCGTCTGTGACGCCTAAACTACGCAACGTCACTATTGCCATTTATGGATTAGTTGCAAGTCAACTCTGAATATGGAAATTACTGGAACTCGCTTACGACATGTACTATGACAAATTTTATCACTTAGAAGCCCTTCAGGTCTGCAGTTTAATGATAAGCCTTTTATATATCACCATTAATTATCCAGTACATTTAGTAACATATATAGGCATCTGTTAGAGCGTATTATACATGTGTGTGTGAACCGATAGATACGGAGTAACCCCGTAGGGGGGCTAAAATGGCCACCCCCGATACAAATATTTTTTATATCACTCATTACATACAATTTAATTCAGATTAAGATTCGGAATTAATTGATTGCATAGGATCTGCTGTAAATTCGGAAAAATAAATTCGATTACCAATATTGATCGGGTATCCTTTTTAGCCCCAATGTTAGATAGTTAGATGTGATGTGACATAACATCATTCAAATTATAATAAGGAAAGTAGAAAGTAAGTAAAGTATAATAGTAATAATAATCATAAATAGTAATAACGTAACATTAGATCGCACTTATTAAGTTTGGCTAATTAATAAATAATAAAAATAAATATCCTGGGACATTCCTCACACACGGTCATCTGATCCCAAACTAAGCAGAGCTTGTACTATGGAAACCAGATAACTGATATAATACATATACTACTTTTTGTTTGTAAATACATACTTGATATACATAATTACACCCAGACTCAGGACATACAGACATGTCCTGTGTGGGGATCGAACCCACGACCTGCGACGCAATACGTGGAATCTTTACCAGAGTCTTAACCAACTGCGCCAACTGGCCCGTCAATTGTCTGTTAGGTAGTTCAGGTAGTCATTTTTAATTAAATAAAATATACAACACAATAAATTTAAGTTTAATAATAATTAAGTACAGTAGACTTTCACTATTTACCAATCAATAAGAGCATTATAATCAATTGCCTAATTAGGCATTGCATTTTATTATGTTTGAACTAATAAAATCGGAAAATAAACCTTCGCATGATTAATAGCCACTTTCTAAACGTTCCGAAAGAGCTTACAAATTATGAGCCATAGATAATATAAGCGATGTAAAAAGCAATAAAATATTTTAAATATTCAGAACTTGGTAATGCAACGCAACAAAGTGCAGAGCAAGTTTAAATGCAGTCTAGGAAGTTTAGCAAGCTCCGTGTATTGATGAAACTGTGAAGCGATACAACTGTAACGATAAATGTAGTTAATATGCTGCAGATATCGACAATATTATTAGGGTTGGTACATAGAATCTAAAACATTTGAGATTATTTCACTTTGAATTAAACGTGGCCCAAACTTTTATTTCGTTAAAGATATTGGAGATTATGAAGAATACGTCCCAGCCCAAGATAATACCGTTTACCAAGGAACTTCAAACGAAATATAAACAAACAACATTAACAATTTAAAATGATTAAACCTATCAAAAAGTATATGCTGGGAATGAAAGGGGACGAATTTAGTTATGTGTATGTGTAGCATAAGTCCCGCAAATTAAAACTGTAAATGTGTCAATAATGTATAATGAACTCTCACTGGACACATAAGCCTGAAGCTTTCATCGGGTTTCAGCTTAGGGGGAAAACTCACAGTGCAGAGAATTGTCTATTCATATTGCCTTGCCATCACTAATATGTTCTACATTAGGCTTTGACAAAACATACCGGATTTTGATAGAGCCGAAGGCCACATTCGATTACTAACAATATTGAAGATGCGTAGTTACGATCCGCTCTAAATATTTCAGAATACGTGAATGTAACGCAACGTATTTGCGTGTTAGCTGACTATGATTTGCGTAAAAATTATTATAAATTTCCAAATGTAGGACAATTAATTTACTTTTTTTATGAGCTTCGCAAACGTGAAAAAACATCCATCGATTAAGAGTGTTCGATCAGTGAGGGGATATTGGGTGGGTATACCATACAGATTTCATTGCGTAAGTAGACTCAAATTGAAAAGTGTTTTTGCCAACCCTACCATAATACCAGTTCGTTTACAATCTATGTCATAAATACATGAACAATTGATTACCAGAGCTATACAATCTTTATGTCAACAAGTAGCAAATGTATGATTGCATTTGCTAATTTATGATACTGCTGTATGCCAGTGGAGCTAGTTCTGTAGGTAATTGTAGGCTGATGATATAATGTCCCATGGACAAGAAAATGCCTTACAAATTGTACTGGCATCGACAACTGGCTTCGACTGTATGTTTAGTGTAAGAGCATAGTATTTTACGCTCCTATTTTTTTACCTAACAGATAACCAATTATATTATGATACAAATAGCTCTATTTACATTGAATTATTACACATCTATTTAGTGTTCCTGTACGTGAGTAATGTCGCCAGAATGAAAAAACAAATGACAACCTGTTTAAAAAAAAAGCAAGTTTGTTTAGAACAACCAATTACAAAAGAGATTTAATGATAAATAAACTTTTTCCATTGTCGATGCCCTTTCACAAGAATATGCGTATTATTGTTATCAATTTGCCATTCTTTATTAAAACTGCTATCACAAAGTGCTCCTGATTAAACGGACGTCATAACTGTCTCTGTCAGCCTACATTGCATTATGAGCTTTATGTATTACAAGTTAAGAGCTATGGTACATAGTGTTTATTCACAGCTGCCTCTTGCACGCACCTTGTTATTACAATGTTAAAGTGAATTAGGAATTTAAATGATATCTAATCAAGTATAGTAATCATATTTTCATCTTTGAATCAAGTTTTAAAGTAAATATTAATTATATTTTGTATCTAATACACTATAACTAGAGTAACTTGTAACTACGCAAGGCCTTTATAAAATTAGTTTTCATTTTAGCCCAAGTACACACGGCTACACATCAAGCTATAAATTTCCAGTATAAGCTGATCACGCATTGTATAGGATTTCCGTACGATGAGAGGTCAGCTATTTATTGAATTACTTTTTTTTACTGTGTATAATAATATGGTAAGCGATGATGTGGCCGAACGTGGTACAAAGCCTAGAAGGAATTGGCTCTCAAGTGCAGCTGTCGGGTGTATTCCGCATGCCAAGCACCTACTTGGCGACAGATTTTCCACGAGGGTGGTAGCCAGCCAGGTGTTCCTTCACCGAAACCTGAACTATAATCAATAAAAGTGTAGGGTACTTTAATAGTTATCTTGTATGTCCAAAAATATATATATAAGTGAAACGTGTCAGTAATAAAGTTGTCTCAAATATTAATTTTGATAAATTATTAGAATGTTTATATTTATAGAACTTTGATAGCTAAGTATATATAATTATTATGTAAAAATAAAAAGTCTGATGAATATTATCAAATGACAATTATATAATAACTATCTGTATAATAATATTGTAATCTAGGATTAAAGATAGACTCACTTTCAACTCTAATGCAGATCAAACTGTATGGTCGGCTCTCGCGGTTTCACCAGCATTCCCGGAATGAAAACTAGCCTTGTAATTAAACTAGCAATGTAGTTTCCAATTAGTGAAAGAATTTTCAGAATCGTATAAATAATTCCAGAGGTTACTATTTATTTATTCCTATATCCAAACTAACAAACAAACACGTCTTATTACATGAGATGGTTTAAGCCAATGTCTAGCAAAACCCAGGTTTTAAGATAGTCCCGGCTCTTTTTGTTACATGACTTTAGAAAGTGACGGATATATTTAAAACCTAGTTTTGCTAGACTTTCTTTGGACCATCACACATAAGAAGGGGTATAATCTTATAATATTTGTTTAGAACCTACTAAATAATTAATGCGAAAGTGTACGCACGCAAAAACTACTAAATGGATTTGGATGAAATTTGGCACACAGATAAAATATGTTCTGGATTAACACATAGGATACTTTTTATCCCGGGAAAACATACGATCCCTCGGGAATAAGGGTGAAACCGCGCGGGACAGCTAGATCCTTTGACTGTTTGGCGATCCGCGCGGGCAAGAAAAACAATAGAAATCAATTGGTATTTTTTAACCGCAGGTCAAGGGATTTATACTAGTACACTCCTTCTCCATAAACACTTTAACTATGCCAAATCTCACTCTCCTCCGTGCGCGCAATAGGCTAAAAAAGGGGCATTATATATACCTACGGGAAATGAACCAGCTTTCACAATATCAATTCCACTGAACACGTTTAATGTAAATTCATAAATGCTGTCCCACGCTTAACTAATACTCAAATTAAATTGTTACTAAACTATTTTACTTGACGGAAGTGAGTTACTCTAATTATTAAAATTTACTTGTCGCAACTACTAAATCAATCACTGGGCGGAAAGCTACCGTATTCAGTAGGACATACCATTCTACCAAATCTTTGGTGTAAAACATAATTGTATTTATACAAATACAGTGTACTTATAAATTATGCTACATCTACTTTTTGTGGGGTATTAAAAAGTACCCAACCATGCTATAGTTTCCTTACGATGCTTTTCTTGACTAAAAGTTGAATGTCATTGCAGGATCAAACCCACGATCATTGTAACGAACGTCACTAGCACTGAGCTATATCGCTAAATATATTTTATTTTAACAGATCCTAATTCTAATAGTTTTCTTTAATTTGACATTTAATTTATACATTTATTCATCAATATGGAAAAAGTTTTTCATTCATCAATATTGCTCGAGTAGCCATTTTAGTCGCCCAGATCATTGTCAGCTCAAAGAATTTAAAACGTCCAGAAGGATAGTCGCCTCTATGACAACATGAAATAAACAAGCCAGAATTGACAGTATTTGACAGCCGTGCGCAATACGAACTGAGAGCGATTTGCTCAGGGAGCCCCTCAAGCGGAGTGAAATTAAATGTCATGCTTTAGTAAGGCGGATTATCCATCTGGGTAGAGGCACGATGCCCTATGAAAATCTTTGTGTCAGCTATAAGACAAGGTTAGCACAATTAATGACAATGTGACAATACATGAAATTGTCCTAAACTTGTAATTGTTACAGCGGGTAATGTTCAGGACAACTTGCCCCATTGTTCCAATGTATTAACATTATGAGACGTAGGCTTATTACGTTTGACTATACTCCGACGATCTCTGGCCGGCCGGAACGGCTCAGTGTCACTCAGGGAAGTAGGTTAGGGAACGGGCTATGCTCGGAATTTCTCTACGCGTAACTGAACCTTGATATTCAGCAGGCCAATTCACTCGAAGACCGATTACTAATGGGAAAGAAAGGTTGTCTAGTAGCGACTACGTAAAGGAATATATTTTTCAAATCGTAGTTTTTAAATAACAAAAATTGTTTATATTATAGGTAATTTTAATCATCAAATCTGTCAAAATCCATGATTTCGTTTTTAGGGATCTATACAAAGTAATGGAACCATGTGATTAATCCTGCGCAGTTGATTTGTGTGTATGCCTGTGTAGCTGTCTGTCAATTTTCACAGGGCTGTATCTTTCTAACCATAATTGCGATCCAATAAAAACGTAAAACGTGGTCTTATGGTACGTATTTTTTTTTTTTTTATAAAATTCTAATCCTTATTGTTATTGAATAGTAGGTGCTCCTACTAACGATGGCATAGCAAAATTGCACTATAAAGTTGAAGAATTGCAGAGCAATTTTTTATTGTACCTATGGCATTATTGTGTACCTATAGCATTTTTCAAAACCGCATGTGCATTTAAAAAAACAATAATAACTCGTATATGAGAGATAAGTGAAACAAGTGCCATATAAGATGCACTCGCCGCTCATCTCATATAGTACTTGTTCTTTAATATCAAGTTTATGTAAAAGAAGGTTTTGTTACCTAACTAATGATTCCAGTAATCTATTCCATCGCATCTAAATCTAAACAAGGTTAACATTACGCCATGTACCTACGTGAGTAGACTAACTCGACTATGTACTACGTGTATGTACGTGTAGTAGAAATGTAAAATAAAAGAGAGGTTGTATGCGAAAAATAATTAGCATACTCATACAAGAATAGAATTAAAAACAGCACTGAGGAAAACATGAGGAAAACAGAGTCAAACGTCACAAAGTAACTAGCAGCTTCATTATTCAAATATGTTTAAGTATTAATGAACGTCAATCATAGAAATCATATTTTTTAACAATTGAATTTAGAACAGATTTTTTTTAAATGTACTAATAAGGTTTTGCTCTAAAACGTGGAATATCCCGAACTGTGCAAAGTTTAACTCTTTCAATTTCGACAGCATTACCTAATCACCCTACCGGACTAACATAAGATCTATTTCCGATCAACACAATATATTCTAGAGACAAGATATTTTTGATTCTCGTTCTAATTCGGTCCTTAAACAAAAATGAGTCCGGCTATTACGTCCAAATATAACATGATGGGCGTAATTTCAAATTAGTAAATGAAACAGTTTTGTCCTAGTTTTATCATATAACTTGTCAGTCATTTATTTATTAATTCAGGATTCTGCGTAATGTTTGTACTAGATAGCAATTGGGTGTGAAAAATTACATTTTTTATTAATTAGTCTTTGTAAATGCAATTATTGATTCCATTATTCCGAAGATAATCAACTTTTTATAATTATATTCATTTTACATATATAATTAAAACTTTAATAGATTTTAATGCAAATAATAAATATAATGGTAATCTATATTTCTAAATAGTGTGGATTCTATTCGCAGTCTTACAAGTCTCAAGTTTAATTTCCACATTAGCCAAAACACGTTTTAGAATATCCTGCCGGTGTCTAGTCAGTGCCGTGTCTACGACCTACCTCAACAAATTGTATTTTAATAGATGTTTATATTTTTCCTTGGACTTAAAGAAACGATATTTATCTGTAATAAACATTTTTTTAATAAATAACTTATATCAAAACACAAGTAGAGCAGCAAAAAATTTTGCAACCTTTATACGCTCTCAAAACTGCACTAAACGCATTAATTAAACATCAGTTAACCTGTTGTTGTTATAAACTTTATTAAAATGCTGCTAAGGTATGATATGGAATGTGTGAAGGGTCATATGAACTATGGAATGTACTAGGTAAGTGATCACACGCATGCGTGCCACGGTGAAACCGAATCAAGTGTGAACGCACTTTGTTGCGACAATGTTGCGCAATTTGTGGACAACGGCCATTGTGCTAAGATCTTGTATCCACTTACCTGTTGTACCTTGCTAGGTGTTATATTTTACAATAGTTTTAGTTCAACGATCGTTTCCATGGTTTTATGTTTTTTTTTTGTATTGCTTTTATAATATATGTGAACATTCCTTTGTCATGTAAGATCTGTATATTAAAAAAATAATGAACTGATTGAATATGTGAGGAAAATGTACCTACAGTTCTTGCAGACACACTTCAAATCTTGGAACCAAATTTTCAAGTCTTATATAAACGATATAATGCAGGTACTTAAAAAAATCCACAATTACAATACAACGGACTTTAAAGATAGATAAATAAAAATAGAGAGAGATATATATATAGAGCGTAGCGTTTAGTCGCTCAAAGAGCAGTTCGACTGGGGAAGTACCTCCACCTTACAGAATACCACAGCCAAATAACTTTATGTTGTAGCTCATAGGGGAGGGGGAAAGGTCGGTAACGCGTGAGCGATGCTTCACAAATACATATCCTGTGAAATTCTTCACCCATCCATCCATCTCATCTGCATCCATGCATCATCCATCTGATGTCAATGTTACTAGAAATTGTACTTTTGACGTGATTTTATCAAAGAAATAGTTTTAATGGAGTGACAAGGCTTCTTTTTACGCGGTAGAAACCGCAGGGGACAATCAGTAGACATAAACCAATACTATTATATAAAAAACACACAGAGATTTAATAAATAATCAATCTATATTATATAAATTTATTGACTGGTTATAATTGAATGAAACTGGTCACGTTTGATTAGAATGTAAAAATACTAATAGAATACCCAATCGCACTTACATGCTTATTATCAAATATAATTTTATTATCCAATTTATATATCTAATAAACTATATATGGATAATATCTCAATGTATCTATTTTAGTTGTTGGTCCCATTCATTATGCTTTTTGTGTCTTAACTAGCTCGAAGAAGAAGTTTTGTTTATGTTACGTAGTCGGTAAACAAGCATACGGCCCGCCTGATGGTAAGCGGTTACTGTAACCCTATGGAAGCTTGCAGCATACGAGGCATCGCTCACGCATTACCGACTGCGCTCTTAGCAAACTTTCTCAGGCGCAGGAATTCCAGGAATTGCGAGTCAACTGATTAATAAATACAAATTACACATTTAATTACAATTTTTTATGTACCTATATTTCATAAGGCAACAAGATAAATCTAAAAGTTTGTGTCTTCCTATATTTTTGATAGACTACGACATTTAATAGAAATCTGCTGTAAATATTGTTCAGACTGATACGTAGGTAATACTTAATAACCAAAAATTAATAGACATCTACGCATGAATTAAGATTAATTACAAAATCTTCAGACGTTTATTACACGGTTATTAATTTTGGAAAACCTGACTATTTATCAAGAGAGTACATTATGATGTATGTTCATAATTTTGCTTTGAAGGTCACAAAATATTGTTTAGTTAGTCCTCACGAGATATTGCATGATTATTAGTATCCGTAATTCCGTGGTATCCGTCACGCATACCGGATATCCATCACGGTCGGATAATTAATATCTTAATGAGGTGTTCATTGTAACACGCCTATTTCAAATAAGCATAGACTTTGCTTAATTGCTCAATTAGACGTTAAATTTTAAATTCTTGCTAATATAAATTTACTTATCGAAGGGCTGCTTGACGTGGTTTAGATACCTTACCTGTCACGACACATGTCTTGAGTTCATTATTAGCCCTCAGACCAAGAAAAAATGAAAGACGGAACGGTCTGTGTTCTTAAGTGACGCAAGCAACAGGAAGCCGGCGTTCTTGTAAATACATGGCCTCACACACACATATACACCATAGGAAGCCGATCGGTTGTCATTCCGTATTGAGACGTTGACAGTGACAATAAGGCTCAGTACCATTTGTGCCTGCTTGGGCCACAACGCTCACACGTAGGAAATTTTCGGTTTCACTTTCTTATAAGGTGACACTCCGTCTTGATTTTTTTATATGTCTATGTCTTACCCATAATAGACTTATTATATTATTTGCTGTCTGTTGCTCTGCTTAGTTTGGGATGTTCGTGTGTGGAGAATGTTCATTACAAAAAGTCTCTAAGACTTTAATAATCTAACAATACATAACATACTTTCACTGAAAAGAGACGATATTAGTGTCTTTGTTGTTCCATTGCACTCTTCACTTAAGCATTTTTTTAGTGCCTTTTATATTCATGGATATACTGGGTGGAGATTTCGAGATGGCATATTTTCGAAACCTATGTTCGGTTAGTCATGCTGAACAACTTTTACTATGGGACCAAAACTGAATTCTCATTTATTTTTTTAATCTTCATACATTATGATGATAGAGCAAGGTTGATATTTACTATGAGAAGTAAAAAGAAATTTTTGAGAATTCACTATTGGTCCCATAGTTAAAGTTGTTCAGAATTACTAATCCAACATTAGTTTCGAAAATATGCCATCTCTAAATCTCCACCTGTTATAGGTGCCTACTATTTCTCTTTTCATGCTGTATATATATTTACATAACGTACAGCGTACGAAAGTTCTTGAGTAACAAAATTAAGTTTATTGTGTGAACCCCGAACAATGACTCAAAAATGTGTATATGTAATATTTGGATATCACGGAATTATAGAAAGTATTTCAATTTGTATTAAATTCATGCAGACATGCATAAACATGAATGACCATGCAATTATGTCAATCGATAGTGAAAATGACAATTCAATTCTTCTAAAAGACGTACTCAGAGACGTCAATTAAAATTTAAAGGCAGACTAAAGTATCTCCATATTTTTTATTGAATATCAATAGAAAGGGATAGGTCTATAGATAATCAATCATTATACTTATAGTCTCAGAGTGCGGCCGTTAGGTCTGATTTTTCAGTCGCTAGATAAACCTCAGAAAATCCTAACTTAATCCTAATCCTAACTAATATTATAAATGCGAAAGTGAGTTTGTTTGTTTGTTTCTTTGTTACGCCTTCACGCCTCAACTACTCAACGGATCATCATGAAATTTGGCATGCAGATATCCTGTGGTATGGAGAAGGACATTGGCTATTTATCCCGGGAACGCGGGTGAAACCGCGGGGGACAGCTACTATATTATAAATGCGAAAGTGAGTTTGTTTGTTTGTTACGCCTTCACGCCTCAACTACTCAACGGATCATCATGAAATTTGGCATGCAGATAGCCTATGGTATGGAGGCTACTTTTTATCCTTGGAACGTGGGTAAAACCGCGGGGGACAGCTAGCTCTAAATATAATAAACTTGTTCTAATTTCAACTTAACAGTCTTATACTGGACCATTGAAAAATAACCCCAAAATCAGGTAGTTATTTTCAGATACGTGAAGGTTTAATTTAGAAGTGAAAGCGTATAATAGGTTATTCAAAAACTAATGAGGTCAACAAATCAATTGACCCATGTGGCAAAATGCAACATGTGGTAACATGTGTTTGACTTATATTACATTGGAAAGGGATAATTAATTAAGATGCATTCAAATATCGTAGTATGTCGAAATACAACCTTTAGACGACGCGACGTCATCCTATCATCTACCTTCTAATACGTGATGGCGAACTACAGCCATTGTAATTCTAGATACAATTTTGTCACCTACTACCAAAGGTTAGTAGTGTTAGTACCTACTGCCTAAAGTATCTACTGTAAATTTTTATTAGTACGCACGGCTACAGATCAAGCTATACATTTCCAATATAAGCTGACCTCTCATTGTACGGAAATCCTATACAATGCGAGATCAGCTTATACTGGAAATGTATAGGTTGATGTGTTGCCGTGTGTACTATGGTACATAAAATTGACGTCTACATTAAGCCACTCCCGTTATATTTAAAGCGATTTGTATCCTTAAGCCTCGTTTAAACATAGATAGTTAACGACAATGAATGGGTGGAAGTGACAAGTAAATTTCCTAAATTAAACTGACATTTGATTGAGGTTTTTGGCATGAAACATATTATTTTATTTTAAGAAAATATAAACAATATTATATTGGAGAAAAGAAAATGAAAAGATATTTAAATGCAATTACTTACACTATTTTATTTTATAACCCATCATAAAAAACTAATTTTATTGCTACTACTATACTGCTATCATTTATACACATTGTCAAAATCTTCAATATTAATTCAAGACTGCAGAAACTGCAGTAACAATTATAGAACGTGGTTAAAATGCAATTTCATCGTTGCCTGGCCACCATCAATCATATTTAAAAATGAGTAGTGCTTAACATGACAACTAATTGGATATGCTATCGATATTATATTGATTAATCAACTCTTTTCGATACGATCAATATTATTACCTATTGACAGTAGCACTTTTGATATTCATACATAAAACACCGATCACATGAAAGCTATCGTGTGAATAATTGGAATTTAAGGTGTCAAGTTCACGCGTTCACGCACTCGCACGAACACAAATACCTACTCGCCTCGTTTAAACGAGCCTCTAAAGCTATTTTGACTGTTACACGAGCTACAATATTGTAATACAATTTATATCTCGTAACAATCGATTATAAAATTGCCTATAAGTATTGAAAGTTACAGAAGGTCATGTTCTGACCCCGAATATGACGTAATGTTATGTAAAAACATTACCGTTTTCTTTTCGCGACAAATATATTTACCTACGTTCTGTATCGTATTAGCTACGTTTTGATACTTAAGTAATTGGAAGGACGAATTAAAATAGCGAACTTTTAAATTAAGTAGTATTCGCTTATATTCGCTATTTAAATTCAAGTGTTAACGTTAAATTTAAATTGATTCATTAACCTGTTCTGTATAAAAATATTTTAACGAGTTTTTTTTTTTTATACGACTTAGTCGGTAAACAAGCATATGGCCCGCCTGATGGTAAGCGGTTACCGTAGTTATATGGACGCTTGCAACACACGAAGCATCGCTCACGCGTTACCGACCTTTCCCCCTCCCCAATGAGCTCTGGCGACCTTACTCACGCGCAGGAACACAACTTTATACAACATAAAGTTATTTGGCTGCGGTATTCTGTAAGGTGGAGGTACTTCCCCAGTCGAGCTGCTCTTTGAGCGAATAAACGCTATGCTCTAGGTAGCGTTTATAGAGATAAATAGAGAAGAATAGAGAGGTCTCTATTCTTCTCTATTTATTTGTATTCAGTTATTATCATGTCAGCTTCGTTCTTACGTGTATACGCACTAACACACATTTTGTGTTGTCGCCAGAGGCTGTAATATTTTTCATTGCTCGGGATATTAAACATGTATGGACACGGATCTTAAACTTGAATTAATGAGTTCCTGCATCTATGAGTCTATGAGTGAGTATGTCTAAATTACTGATATTGTCTGTGAACAGAAATTGTATCAAAACCTTACCTTACTAAGGCTCATATGGAACGTGAATCAAAACATAAGCCAAATATTTAGTTTCACAAAAAAAACTGGCCACAGACATTTTTACAAATAAAAAACTTTTTAGTTATTTTTGGTGGATTCCGCATTCCACTACAATAGACAAGTCACCTACCTTTTACTGAATATTCAACCGCTAGCGGTTCACCGCTCGGAACAGATTTCATTCTCTTCTCGGATTTCCTTTATATTAAGGAAATACCGAATTATATTTGCATCGACTAGTTATATATCTGCATTTATCCGTATTACTGTTGATAATGCATGATGTAGTATTTTAATTATTTATAACTGATTTTTTTAAACAAATATAGAACGAAAAAATAATATTGATTCCGAACTGACTCAGTTAAATATAAAACGATAATATTTTTTATTTGTTTTAGCTAGCTATATATAATCTTGGCTAATTAATAAACTTAGGTTATCATGTAGCCAAATTATTGTGCAATTATTGCTAGCCAAAATCCTATCAAATCAAGAATTACGGCGCAAAATAAATTGTCAGGAGTGGCCGTTGTAAAAACGATCGTCTAGCGTTTTGTTTACGACTTTAAAATCAAAGGTTGCATGTAAATCGATTGTGAATTAATTAAGTTTAAAATAACAAACAAATAATAAGTTAGCAACATGAGGTATGTGACTCAAGGTGAGTTAAAGAGAACAGCATTGTTGCTAAGCGAATGTTTTTAAATTCCAATTGATCATTGAAGTTGATTGATTAAGATCAACATGAAGTTCTATCTTCAGCATCATCATCATCATTAACGACCCGGAAATATTCACAATAGAACATTAGGCTATTCAAGGATATTCACAATGGACAATCTTTGAAACTTTGATCGAGTTTTTTTTCACATTAAACCGCAATGTGCTGTAAGTAATAATCAAATGACCTAAATGATAATTTATTAGCCAAATATAATATAATTCACACCAGAAATATTTAAACAGTGTTCGCCAACCTAATAGTGATTGAATAGAATGACATAAATAGATATTTAGCTTGAAATTGTAGTTTTATTTTCTTCATACAATTGTCAGCATTCAGAATTGACCTTGGTAAAAAGAAAGGCAATATTTTTATACAAATAAATTTGGCAACATTATAAATTAGGTCCATAATAAATATTTAAATTAAGTATTATAGTTTTAATTGCAGGTAATTTTACCGTTCGTTGAAACTTTTAATAAAAAATATATGATAGGTTTGGAGATATTAGCAAGGCAAAAAAATGAAGTAATTTGCGTGAAATTTTATGTTTCTTTATTTCAGTACATATGTTTGTGTATTTTTCATTTTCGTCACATTATATCTATAAAAATGATAATAATCGTTATGGCCAGCGGCAACCTTACAAGGCATTACTAAAAGAACTAACAAATTTTCGTGTTTGTAACAAAAATAAGAAATCGTGGTTAACCGTAAACGTAAAAATCACATGCCAATATTAAAGAAAGAGAAACTGAATTAAATAATGTAACTCAACAGTTACATCATGAGTGCACATAAAACGTGTTAAGTGCGAGTAACCTAGAATACATGCGAGGATTCCGTTGTAGCATCAAAACAAGTTGGGTATTTATAGCTGAAAGAACCCCCACTGGTAGAATGCAAAAAACACGACACAGCGACGTATAGGAAATCGCGTAAAAATCCGTGTAAAAGGAGAAAAACTCGGCTAGCATCATTCTTGATCTGGTTTATATCTACATCGATCATTGATATTATCTATGCTTATTCTTGGATATAAATCAATTTACCTTTCTAGCAAAACCCGTTATCCAAGGCTTCTTTGTTGGTTTATCATCCAACTACAGGGGCTCTACCACGTAACATTATCTTTGGTGGTAATCGTAACGAACACCATTAATGAATTTCATCCAATCAGGGCCCACTATGGTCATCGTCGCGTCATACCGCGAGCGCGTCATTGGATGAAATAATTAATGGTGTTCGTTGCTATTACCATCAAAGATACGCAATTGCCCGGCTATGATCTTTTGGAATTTTCAACTATATAGGCATAATTCTAAAAGTAGTTTTTGTTCTCGTATTTTATACTATCCAGATTCAGCCTTGGTCATTACTTGTAAGTAATACGTTCAGCTAATACAACATTGAATATTTCTACCAGAGTATTTAGTATGACCACATATAATTACAACCAGAGCATACAGCATAGTAATTTCTTGACCGCATTTATAACTTATTCATGAATTATAACTGTAATGCTTAATTGCTTTAAGCCGATTATATGTTGCATTATAATATTAATATTTCAAAACTTTTACTTCAAACAACGTGAATAACTTATCACTCAATCTGATACTATGAAAGATTAGTATACTTTTTGGTTAATTGTTTAATTTTTAGATTTTATATAATTTAATTCATGTTTTTTTTTTGTATCTTTAAAGTAGCTTATTGCATTTATATTGTATTAATATTAATCTTAATATTTTGCTGTGCATTTTTTTTACCAATAAGTTTTTGTTATTTCTAGCGTTTCGTAATTTATGAATGTTGTGTATACCTTTAATAGGCATAAGTATAAGAACACTACCTACTATGTATACTGTTTCTTACATAATGTATGATACTTGATGCTGTTGGTGTACCTTTTAAAATAAAATAAAAATTAAAATTCTTTTCGTTCAGTTTCTCAAACTCTCTAAAATGTATGACATTTATAGATGCCACGGATTTTGAATATAAATCGTATGATGACTTATGGCCATTTTACAACTTGGCAGATTTAAACAGGACATTCTCTAGTTGAATTTAACTACCGACTCACTCAAGCCATATAAAATAACATTGTATTGAACCATGAACTATTTCGTTCTAACACAGTTGAACGCTGGTTTTCAGTTTTCACATGGCCATCACTATTTATAATAAACTTCCTGATTCATTAAAGGAACTATCCCTCATAACTTTTAAGAGGAAAGTATGGCTGCAAGAAATTCGAAAAATAGGTTTTTAATATATCTATTGCTGTCGCGCTGTGCCCGAGCTATCCCTTCTGAGGGCGATAGAGACAACTACAGCTTGGAATGATTATACCTATTTAAATTAGACGAAATCGCTATTTCGTAATCCCCGGTATTCTCCTCCAAAACTGGATCGATTAAAAAAAAACAAGAAAAATAATAAGAACGGCTTTGGCTATATCTGTCGGTTTCCTTTTTTTTTATATTCGTCAAAATTTGTTCGCTGGACGTCTGATAAGAGCGTTATTCTGAATAATTTATTTTTGTATCGTAAATTTTGTATTTGACATTGTATTAATATTCATACGCTATTACTGGCAGTTTTATAAAGAACTTATAATTTATTTATTATTACACCTAAAATTATTGAATAAATTATTTGATTTGATTTCCCTCACACGGTACCCTAGAAAGCAACACGAGCCATGAATGGGCAGTGTGCGCATACGTCACGGCAGCGGGAAGCTCGCTCGCCGGAGGCTGCGCGGGCGCATTAACATACTCGTAGCTCGTTCGTACTCGCATGACACGCGTGCCGGCGCGGCCGAGTCGGACCGGTCGCGCCAATGAACTTCCGCCTTCCGATATACTACCGTCATATATTTATAGCTAGCGTTTTATTTTGATAAAAATTAGTTTTGGAAATTCCAAGATCATTTACAAGGAACAGCAGAAGAGAGAAGCAGTTGACACTATGGATAAATTCTATGTATGGTGGTGACAAGAAAATGTATCCGTATAGTGTTGTAATAAGTATATCTACATAAAACAAACAAGTTAGGTAATTAATAACATGGGTGCAGATTGAATAAGTAAAGGCAATTATGAACACTGCAACGGCCAGCTGAGCTTATCTCCGCGTTAATTCTAAACTGTGTCGACTCTCTCCATTACAACATCGAGAAAAATAATACATAGCATGTTTTCTTAGTTAACTAACGGATTTTAGTAAAGTAACCAACTATTTTATGAATGAACAAGATTTGGTGATGTTATAAATAAAATAAATAAATAAATATCCTGGGACATTCCTCACACACGGTCATCTGATCCCAAACTTGTACAACTTGTTGCAAAGCTTGTACTATGGAAACCAGATAACTGATATAATACATATACTACTTTTTGTTTGTAAATACATATGACCACAGGGCTGGCTACTTCCTCGGTCAACGGATAGGAATTGCTATCCAACGAGGAAATGTGGCCAGCCTTATGGGCACCCTTCCCACAGGCAGTGAACTTGGGGATATATTAGTTAAGTAGGTAAGTAAGTAGTCTTTAAAAGATTTTAAGTTATTTTGTAAAACTATTATTTCATAATTTTGGCAATCCTTTAGATTTGTTTGAATCATTAAATTGCCAGTAATTAGTAGGTATATAATAAATATATCAATATACCCTTAAAAAGCTAACGAAATTATTTTAAAATTGGTCTATAATCGATTCGTAAGAAATGTAATTACTCTGAGATAACAGGGTAAATATCGAAGTAAACAAATTAAAAAACCAAAAATAAGTCAAATATTGAATGATACCAATTACATAGAAACTGCAGGATCCCTGTCGAGGTCGACAATTATGTAAATATACACAATGACAAGGTCTCGATAGGCATTACAACGATATAACAAGTGCACATTTAAATTCGCCTTGACTCTTTTAAGAAACTAAGGCCGAGAAACGTGGATTGTGAAAAGGAAGTGTGGTCATCTACAATGGAAAATTCGGCGATTCACAATTAATTGTCACTGACGGCAAGGCTGAGACCTCAGTACATTGACATACAAACAAATTGATTGATTCCATTGTGTGACACGTAACGAAGAAATTATACTTTGAGAAAAAAGTCCCTTAAAAATATCGGTGATCTAGTGCTTGTTGAAAATACCTACATGAAATCAATTGAAGCATAATAATATGAAAAATGAAACCTAATTTTATTATCTATATTTATGCTGTCATTATGTCGGTCGTGGATATTCGTGTATTTTAGTTCTTATTCTTAAAGCATCCTGTATATCTCCAAAATACTTTGAGACTGATCGTAGTTTCCAACAAAGTTAATTAGGGAATCCAAATTATCTAAAACTTTCATATTTTCCAAATAAAGCTCTCATATAGTCCACAATCACGATATAATTAGGATATATCCTACAAACAGTTGGTGACAAAACAATACATTCTAAAGATCATTGACGCAAAGGTTAGAACTATTACATTGAGTGTTTGGACATTGTGACAAGTAAACACAATTAAATAGTTGATATTATGGCAGTTTGAAGTAATAAGTTTCATATAAACGTGACTGGATGAGTTAATTTTGAACACTTTATAATTTGTTAACATTTGACGCGAGTAACATCACAATTTCACTTTCCACGTGTAATATAATATGGAACTTTAAAAAATTCGCTTTCTGCATTGCACAATACTTGCAACATTGGTCTCAAGAGCTCAGCTAACCCTATCATTAAACTCTATTATTTCAGTCACATACCAAACGTAACATTCCTACCAAGGTAATTCCAAATTGTCACAAGATAAGACAACTGTTTGTTGCATTATATGACCGTAACAAATACTCGGTTTATTGCTACTTACACACTTTAATCACCTGTTAATAACCTGAGAACGTTATATTACATTGTATTCTTTGCAAGGTTAGATGTAATGTGTTGGATCATTAGCTTCCGCGGATATATATAATAATATGTACGTATGACTCAAAAAATAGGTCGTTCACCCACTATCCGTGAAGTCGTGAAGGTCGATTTTTACATATCTCGGTCACGAGTTAAACTGTTCATCATCGAACGTGAATAAAATAATTTAAAAACCCAAACCGCAAAAATGATTGTAATTATCACAAGGATTCTTTAAAACACGCACACACCTTTGCTCGTAATTGTAGTTACTTTGCAGTCTTCGCATATCAAATCATTGATTACCAAGTATTACTAGGTCATAATTTATTCACTTCCCATGTAATGACGGTTAAGGAAAAAGCTGAAGGCTAAGAAAAATATAAATATGTGTGGTATACCTAGTTTACTTGGCATCATCAAACCATTCCACTTCCTGATAGAGATATCAAAAAGCTTCTATCTTTAGAACTAATCTTATTCCAAGGCGATTTTCATTTGTTTTTTGTTAAATCAACATTCAATCAATCCTAAGCCACACAGTCTCAGTAATATCATTACTTATTATAAGTATTGCGACATAGCTGTCTGAGCCAAACAATTGCTCATCGATTTTTGGGCAACGTTAATAAATTATCGGAATCGCTTCACCATCATTACCCAACGAGGAAGCGAGTTGATATAATATTAAGAAAAGTGATGTAACGTAATATACATGCTTTTTTAAATACTGCTAACGAATAAGAACCCATTCTGTATTTAAATTACATTTACATTATTATTTATTTGAATTTTATATCGGATTCGATATACCTAATTTGGATTGACTGATTACGCTAAAATCTTCCGACGTAATAGACAATTGAATGTGCAAAACAAACAAGTTTCTTGAGTTATATTTCGCATGCACTTAAGCTGGTTCCTTTCTAGTTTTGTGTAACATATTCGGATACATCATCACCTACCATAATTCTGTTAAAGATTCTGTTGTAAATCGCACTATTTTTTTTTCTCATCGCATCTCTATCTTACAAACATTATTGAAAAAGGATAGAACATATTTAAATCTGTCTTATTCATTGCCGTTTTCATTTTCGGGTAAATAGACGTAACCAACTTTGATGGGGACTAAATTTACGTTGAAAACAAGCATTGGACTAGTTTGGCAGGACTAAATTTCTTACAATCTTCGTTAGAAAGAGATATAGTGAGACTAAATTAGTTTATTTGTGAACAACAGAATCAGCACTATTGACCACGGTGATATTTATTCAAACATCATACTTATTAGATATAAAATACAGTCCATTTTTTTATACCAATAATTTTAATTTTAAATATAACTGCCTATAATAATTACCAGACATCATTCTTAAAGTCGAATAGTTTATACTAATATTCAATGTACTATGAAAGTCTTCTTACAGATAAAATTTGTCCAGCTTAGCAAATGTTAATTATATAGATTTTACAGACAGAACTCCTCTTAACATCAATTTTTTTTTTACTTAGGACTGAAATTCTTAATAGTTATTCTAACTGGTACCCTTAGGAAACCCTTACAGAAAATTTTATCTGCAACTTCATAAGTGAAAGATATTATTATGAATTATAATAATATAATACATATATAATTCAATAAACTTTTAAATTTGTGTCCTACTTACGACACAAATACATTCGCTACACTCTATGTAAGAAACAATCGTTCATATAATAAATAAATCACGATTTACCAATAAGAGGGACTTTTTTTGTGATTGTCTGTAACCAGTGACCAGGAAAGAGTCATATTATAGTGGCTATTATTATATTTCGTCTGGCAATTGTCTAGTCGGGCCATAAAATGAACGGAGCATGAATTCTGGTCGATTGGACGCAGTTATTTTTAGATTAGAGGCTTGCCCAGACAGTATATAGGTACTTTCTTATTTATCCTTTATCTAAACTCGTACCTTGTTCCATGTTTAGTTCTTTAACCAAGTCACTGTAGATAATTATGAAAGATATAGTTTAGGTAAGCAACATATGAAAATTATACTTTTATATTTTTATGTCTCGACTACAACATTCGTGGTTAACGGAATAAGCATTAAATTTTTATTTTAATTGATTAACTAGCTCTTTAACAACAATAGTACTCTTCCAATTACATTAAAAAGAACACACATAATGTCTGAATTGTCAGTGCGCCACCTCTATGACCATACAGAGGGAATAAAAAATAGTGAAGACTTTTATAAAAAATAAAAAAATTGCCCAAAGATACCACTTAGAATAAATAAAGCACAGTCTCGAAATATGCTTTCAAATTTATATAGATAGCTATTGTCTATTGAGGTATTTAAGTGAAACTGGTATTTCGCTAAGCTTAAGTGTCCATAATGTCGATATGAATTGAGAAACAATGATTCGGTTAGCTCTAGAATATTAGATAATTCACCTCCAATTCAGAATATGCGACCATATGACACATTAGTTCTTCTAACAGCCTTAATTAAAATGAAAATAAAAAAAATATAAAAATACTAATTATATTATTTAATTTTAATTAAATGGACTGATAATAATATTAAATAATATATTATATGGATTTTAAAAGACACAATATTATATATAATTATTATTATCTATTATCGCAATATCCGTATTAAATATGGTTTTATGTTTGGTGGTAAGGAAATATTTCAGGATAACTTGCAGAAAAGTTATAAGTTCTATTTTATTTGAATCATTTTTATTTTAAATGATATTTTAATTCGACATAGTGCATCAAGTATATTCAATGCCTTAATTTAAGAGCAGATCTAGCCAAACGTACAAAAAACCGGATATCTCCTTACATTTAAATAACAAGTAAACGAGAGAAAAAGTAATCGCATAATATTAAATATTACATCTAGGAAATCCGTGTTTGTATACTGATAAATATCACGATCTATTACAGTCTATGTGTAATTAACTATTTAAATAATAAAGCATTTACTTCTAAATATAGATACGTCAAAGCTTGGTTAGCTTTTACTGGACCATGAAATTATATTGACAAGATATTTGAAACAAGTCTAAGCACGCAACTTCACTCATGCAGAATTCACTTGTATAGCTTTCAGTTAAGCAAATCCTTACTTAGTTTTAATGTTCATTAATTTTCAACTCAAAGATAAAAATGACTTAAAAATAAAAAAAAATATTATACCTACGTCGATGTTTAAAAAAATAATAACTTTCATTGATTAACTAATGTACTTTAAAGTAGAGCAACAAATGTAGGGCATTTAATATTAAAAGTACATAAAGGTTATTCTCTGTCCATCTTAAATGCAACCGGTCCAACACGTTCCTAAATAATTTCGTCACTGTCTTGTCATTTATCACAATGACATTTATCATCAAGAACCATCAAAGAACTTGACACAAATGTGTGGGAAAAAGGACTGCAGGTATTTAAATTTTATATACCTACTTCTATGCCTAGTCGTAAAAATATGTTTCAATGCAATGTCACTAGTCTGTTTACGATATGAATTTGTCACCAATGTCAAGTAATAAAGTTTATAGAGAATTTTTGGAGGTATTTTTACGATCAATTTGAAGATTTGATGCGTTATTTATGTTTAATAATAAAATTTAGGTTATATTTCATTATTATATACCTACTCGATTACTTAGTTTCGAATTAAAAGCCCATTAATTTGAATGTTTCAAACAAGCACTTATAAAAAAGATTATAAAATAAAAACAATGGAGCGTGACTTACGATTTTCACGTAATGGTTCATGGTGTTGCGTGTATAACGTAACGTGAGGTTACAGGCACTGTCACAGTATCACTGTTGGGTCGGGGGCGTTGCACGCGCACTGTGGCCGGCGGATGCGTACGCGCAGACTGACGCTTGCGCTGAGCTGGAAAACTGTCGGCCGGTCCCGCTGCAAACCAAACGTACGGTCGGTGGTGGTACTCAACTATTACCGTCAATGCCGCGGCACAGAACACACAAAAAACAACTTCAATTTCCAACATTAATAGACCACGTATCTATGAAAAACAGATCGCGGGGGATGTGGAAACTATTTCGCAATAACGCGTAGACGCAGCGACCTTGGCCGACGCCAAGTGGTCCAATTCGATCGTAATTATAAAGAACGTTTCAAAATTTCGTACATTTAATTTTCTTCTACGTACTGGAGGCTTTGTTTGTTGTGCGGGTGGATGTTGGCAGCGTGCGCGTGAGTCGGGTTGTAAGCTGTTTAGCAATGTGTTCACATTATATAGGACAGCGCGCGACCTCCGACACAGCGCGGGAAGTGCGCCCGCGCCGGCGCCCAACCACGTGCTCCCAATAGATTAACAGCTAGCTGTCCTGATTACCCTTTGTATTGTAACAAGTATCTAGGAATAAACAATTTAGATATTTTTACCTTGTATTATTAAGCTCACAGACATAACATGTGACAAAATTAAATACAAGTCACTTTACATGATGAAGAAAGTGTTTGTCTTTTTATCTTTATTGATTATCTTGATTTATCTCAAAATATTTTGTCAAAAATAAGACTACAATTATGTTAATGTGCTTATTAGAAATGCAAATTTAATATTTTCATACATATAATCAGAGATAATTTTTTCTGGTAAATCAAAATAATTACTGCAAACCATAACAGTCGTTTTGGCAGTTTTCAACAAGAAAATCAACAGAAACCCTATTATATTTTTTACCTGACTACGGTGAAGCAAAAAGGAGGGTTATGATTACCTTCCGATGTCAGCTTTTATCAGAGATGGGTTATCATTTTAATTTTTAAATGTTTGCTGTTTTGTTTGTTTCGTACCTCATGAATCACACAATGATCACAAAAAAATTGTTTGCGAAGATTAGGTACACTTTTTTTAACCTCTACACGATTTACGTATGTGTTTGTAAATATTTTTGGTTTGATTGCTATAGGGCTTGTCAATCAAAGAGCCCAAGTCTATTTCGTGACTGTTCTGGTTTCTATGTTCGATCTATCTTTATTTAGTGATTTTGATTTGACACAAATTATGAGAAACTTAAAGCGATGATTGAATAACCCTTTCGTTATTTATATTGTTCCGAGATGCTTCAGAAGAACAGAAGCCCTTCCCAAGTAGAATTAACAGTTTGACCGCTACACTCACTGCTATTACAAAACTTCTCTAATATTTTATTCTTATTCGGAAATCATCTTCAAAAATGTAAATCATTCAATGGAATGGGTCCCAGACTAACTCTTGCTATTATAATGTGTAAGTATTTAAATAAAAATGAAAGCTCAGTGGTCAAAGGTGGACAAAGGTACGGGTTCGAATCCCACAATAAGCTTGAGCTTTCGGTGAAGGAAAACATCGTGAGGAAATACGGCACAATAGACGGTACATTGTAGACCCCATCTGACTGGCTGCCACCTTCAAGTTAAAAAACTGTCGCTAATCACCTATCGATATGTTCCGACAGCTGCACTTGAGAGTCAGTTCTTTGTAGGCTTTGTATGCTTACCACCTTCGGCCACATCATAACTTAACATGGTGAGATTCTGGTCAAATATAAGCCTATACACAGTAAAAACAAAAACTTTCTTCACACACAGTTATCTGATCCCAAACTAAGCAGAGCTTGTACTACAGAAACCAGATAACTGGCAAATCAAAAAGTATTTATTCAATTTAGGCCCTGATAAGCCACTTATGAACTCTCTCTCTGACTCTACACCGGTTCCAAATACAACTTAAACTGAGAAGACTCCGGCAAGAAACACAGCAATTTTTTTTTTTAAATGTGTACTTATAAGTATTACAATTTACAAAATATATATAACAATAGCCTGCGAAGCGCACAATTCATTCAAATGCATTCTAGGCATACTACATATACTTCTTTTTGTTTGTAAATACATACTTCACATAAATATTAACACCAAGACTCAGGATATGCAGACATGTTCATGCCCACAAATGGATGTACTAGGTGGGAATCGAACCCACCAGCGGCTTGATAGGACTTAACCATCCTCGCCAACTGTCCCGTCAAATATATATTATGTATTACTGTACTGTTCTTTTGACTTTTCATAATTGCGAAGGTCTATTTGAATAAATGATTTTGAATTTGAATTTGAAATAAATAAATAAATATAGGGAAATTTTAAAATAGCCGGCGCTGCGGACTGCGGGACCATGGGCGCATTACCTTATCTTACAGTATGTACTAGATACAGATTTTATCAATATACAGGGTTATTTTGCAACCTCTAGCCAAATTTACAGGGGTAATGTACTCATGGTTATGATCAACTTTTACTATGGGATCACCACTGATATCTTGAAAAAAAATTACTAACTTTTCATACAAAAGTGCCAACGCTGCACGATCAAAGTGTATGAAAAGTTCCTTAACTTTGACGCGCTTTATCTTTGTTTTTAGGGTACCGTAGCCAAATGGCAAAAAACGGAACCCTTATAGATTCGTCATGTCTGTCTGTCTGTCTGTCTGTCTGTCTGTCTGTCTGTCTGTCTGTCTGTCTGTCTGTCTGTCTGTCCGTGTATGTCACAGCCATTTATTTCCGAAACTATAAGAACTATAATGTTGAAACTTGGTAAGTAGATGTATTCTGTGAACCGCATTAAGATTTTTACACAAAAATAGAAAAAAAACAATAAATTTTGGGGGTTCCCCATACTTAGAACTGAAACTCAAATTTTTTTTTTTTTCATCAAACCCATAAGTGTGGGGTGTCTATGGATAGGTCTTCAAAAATGATATTGAGGTTTCTAATATCATTTTTTTCTAAACTGAATAGTTTGCGCGAGAGACACTTCCAAAGTGGTAAAATGTGTGTCCCCCCCCCTGTAACTTCTAAAATAAGAGAATGATAAATCTATAAAAAATATATGATGTACATTACGGTGCAAACTTCCACTGAAAATTGGTTTGAACGAGATCTAGTAAGTAGTTTTTTTTTAATAGGTCATAAATTGAAATTAATATCAAATACTCAGTTCTATACTACCATTTACTTATATACCTACAGGTTTGTACGGAACCCTCGGTGCGCGAGTCTGACTCGCACTTGGCCGGTTTTTTTAATGATTTGCTAAAGCAAAAAATACGTGTCCAATATTTGACGGAGGAATTAGTTTTTTTTTTTACGGAGGAATCATCCTTAATAGCTATAGGAGGCAAACTATAGAGAAGGAAGTTCAGGGGGCCAACCACAAGCTCTTAAATCAATATTATTATAACCTTATTTGTCTTTTGTCCTGTTTTGATGCCGGATGTCAAAGAGGGACAAAAGACAAATAAGGTTATTTTAATTTTAACCTTACAAACGAACGAGCCACAAAATTATGATGGACATGATAAATAGAATTATTGAAAAATACCATAAAAGGTTGTTTTATCAATTTTTTTGTTTTCTATAATATATACTATTTGTACCTACATATTGACCTACACAAATGTTAAAAAACACACACTCGAAAATAAAGAACTAGGTCATGAAATCGTTATTGAATTTATTTGTGTATTTTGATAAATTATAAAACAAAATGTCTGCGCCCGACCTTATTAATAACATAAATGGTAATGCAATGTCAAAATAGTTGTTATAGTTTCAATGAAGTCAAAGCAATATCGTCCACTTTCGCTATTTTGTATAAAAACTCGCAAATTTAACTTGCCCTTGTTTATTTTTAAATATAATATTAAGGCACTGATCCCACAGCTGGAGGTCTTGAGTTCTACGTGCGTTCTCCTTGGACCACCGCGGTCGCTGTGTGCAATGATCAAAAGCGCCGCATAGATTACAGTGAACGCGGAACGAAGAACTTAGACCGCTCGCTATGGGACCGGTGCCTAAGCTATTTACCTACAGTAATTGGATAATGTGTGCCTGAAGTAGATACTTCCGCATATACTCGTATTATGAAGGTGAATGCCCTCGGGCTGGATAAGAGATACAGGGCAATGTCAGTGAATGGGACATTTTTTTACTTTTAAAAATCCTTCTTGGTATTTTTATTTCATCATTTAGGCGCTACAGACGATACACTTTATCTTTAGGCAGTTAGTAAGGGATCGTGTTTCCTTAATATTTGCTCGTTCCAAGTCGTAGACTTAAATGTGACCTTGATATTGATGAATGAAGTTACATCAGTTCCATACTACGCGTTGAAGTCTTTTGTACCCGATTTTTTCCTATAGTCGTTTAATCGATTTATTGGTTAGTTCATACAAAATAAAAGCCAAAAAACAGCCAAGTTTTTTTTTTTTTTTTTTTTTTTTTTTTTATACCACTTAGGTGGCAAACAAGCATACGGCCCGCCTGATGGTAAGCGGTTACCGTAGCCTATGGACGCTTGCAACACCAGGGGTATCACGCGCGCGTTGCCGACCCTGCAGAAATCTCTTCACACCCCTTTTGAAGAACCCCATGCTGTACTCCATTGGGAAAACCACGGCGGGGAGCTCATTCCACAGTCTGAGCGTCCGCGGAAGGAAGCTCCTTTGAGCCCGCACAGTACGAAACAATTCAGGTTTCAATATGTGAGGATGGACTCCCCGTCGATGGCGAGAGTTGCGATGGTAAAAAGTAGCCGTGGGCATCATCTTAAACAATTCTTCAGAACACTGTCCGTTGTACAAGCGGTAGAACACACATAAGGAGGCAAAGTCTCTCCTCAGACTGAGGGGCTCTAAACCGCTTGTGAGCTCGGGATCGTCGACAATTCTGATGGCACGTCGTTGAACCGAGTCTAAAGGATCAAGCTGGTATCCAGGTGCCCCCGCCCATAGATGACAGCAGTACTCCATATGAGGCCGGACTTGCGACTTGTAAAGTTGCAGCCTTTGCCCCGATGTGAAGTACTGCCTCGCTCTGTTGAGCACTCCGAGCTTTTTGGACGCCAGCTTAACCTTGTCTTCTAAGTGACTTCGGAACAAAACGTCGCTAGAAATGTCGACGCCAAGGATCCCGATGCTTTTGCTGATGTTCAGGGACGTGTTCTGGAACTGTGGAGCCACAGCAAATGGGGTTTTCTTAGCGGTGAACGCGCAGGCTTGAGTCTTAGTGGGGTTGAAATGGACTAGGTTTAGTCTGCCCCAATCGGAGACACTAGTTAGTGTACTCTCGATTTCAGACAACAGCCGTTCGCGGCTTTCCTCCACCTCGGAACGAGGGATATTAGCACGGCCCGTGTAATAAGCGTCCCCTGTACTGTCGTCTGCATAACAATGAACGCCGTCAATAGACAGCATATCATTGATATGCAGTAGGAACAGTGTTGGGGACAGTACAGAGCCTTGCGGGACGCCGGCATTTATGTCCATGCTGTCGGAGCAGCTACCGTCAACGACGGCTCTTATGCATCTGCTGGACAGAAAGCTGGCAACCCATTTGCATAATCCCTCGGGAAGCCCGTATGCTGGTAACTTCGTTAGAAGACCCCGGTGCCAGACCCGATCGAACGCCTTCGCCACATCTAGGCTTACTGCCAATGCCTCACCTTGACTCTCGATGGCGAGTGACCAACGGTGGCGTGAGATACACAAGGAGGTCACCAGCTGAGCGACTGTGGCGAAAGCCATATTGTCGGTCGCTCAACAAATCGTGATCCTCCAGTTATCTCAATAGCTGCGTGTTGATCACTCGCTCCATGACTTTGGAGAGAAGGGAGGTGATGGCGATAGGCCTGTAATTCGTCGGGTCTGATCTGTCACCCTTTTTGGGCACTGGGTGCACATGGGCAGTCTTCCACGAAGACGGGACTTCCTTTTTGGTGTAGGAAAGCGCGAAAAGGCGCGTTAGTACTGGACACAATTCAGGAGCACACCGCTTCAGCACCACTGCCGGTATGCCGTCTGGCCCACTCGACTTATGGATGTCCAGAGAAAGCAATTCCCGCCGGACCTCCCGTTGGGTAATGCTTATCTCTGGCATGGAGCTGTCACACCGCGGAATGGTAGGCGGTGAGGCGCCACCATCATCCAAAGTCGAGTTCGAGGCAAAGAGAGAGCCTAAAAGGTCAGCCTTCTCTTTAGCACTATTGGCCAAGTTCCCGTCCGGCTTACGTAGTGGTGGCAAGGACGACTGGCAAAAGTTTCCCTCAGCAGCTTTGGCAAGAGACCAGAAAGCGCGACTCCCAGAGGGAAGGCTAGTTAGTCTCTCACCAATTCTGCCGACGAAATCGAACTTTGCCCTGGCAATCATTCGCTTACTGGATCTCGAGGCAGCGTTGAATTTGCGTTTCGCATCAGAGATTTTAGGGTCCTGATTAGCTTGGGCCGTGGTCCAAGCCTCATACAAGGTCTGCTTATTATGTCTAGCTACCTTGCAGGGCCGATTAAACCACGGTCGTTTCTTCACCCCTGCAGCCACTAGCGGGTTTGGGATGTAACATTCCATTCCCGCCAGTATCGCCTCAGCGACGGCAGCTGCACAGGTGTCAGGATCATCTGATGCGAAGCACAGCTGTCTCCACGGGTACGATGCGTAGTATTCACGCAATCCATCCCAGTCTGCTGACTTATAGTGCCACACGCGACGACGCCCGGGTGACCGGAGCGTAACGGGCCGCGCACAAGGCACCTGCGTCCGGACGAGACAGTGGTCCGATGACCCAAGAGGCGCATCCACTGTCACTGCATAGTTGTCCGGTCGCGAAGTCAGCAGAAGGTCCAGTAAGGAACTAGTATGGCTCTCAATATCTGGGATTCTCGTAGGAGAAACAACCAGTTGTGAGAGGCCATAGGCCAGGGCAAAGTCGTGAGCAGTCCTCCCCGCGAAGTCAGTGGACCGAGAACTAAGCCACTCAACGTGGTGAGCGTTGAAGTCTCCTAATATCACTAACTCCGCGGAGGGGTACTGCTCCAGTACTTTGTCAGTCGTCAATTGCAGGTGCTCAAATAACCGTTTTGTGTCCACGTCACCGCTATGGGACCTGTAAAGGCACGCATAATGTCTAATCTATTACGGTTCATGAGATATAGCCTACTGATAGACAGACGGACGGACAGCGGAGGCTTAGTAACAGGGTCCCGTTTCACCCTTTCGGTAAGGAACCCTAAAAAAGTGAGCTAGAGTTGTAAAAATCATTGTTGAGCAGACCAGCCCATAGTAAGCTAATAAATATCTATCATCATCATCAAATCAGCCATCTGCTGAACAAAGGCCTCCCCTATTAACTTCCACTTCGAACGGTTTTGGGGCGCTTGCATCCAGCGGTACCCAGCGACTCTGACCAGGTCTTCGGTCCACCGCAGTGGGAGGTCACCCCGCTCGGCGCTTGCCGCGCCCCGCGCCTTCAGCCCTTTCCTGTTCGTCCTCCAAGGTAGTGGGGTGGTACGGTTCATTTCAGGTAAGTATGTAGTTTTAGATGCGTAGACACTCGTCTTATTTTTGAAACGTGTTAGGTATATGGGTAATGTCACTGTGTCAATTGAGCCAGTAACAAGATATAAGATTTAAAAGTCTGCGTAATAAAAACCTTTTTAAACCTATAGCCTTCCCTTAGTAAGGATATATCGAGGTGGCCTTTGCCCAGCATTGGATCGTAAATAGCCAAAATAAAATTAAGTTAAGGTTATAATTTGCCCGACATTACAAAGAAAGGGTTATTATACCGTTACAGAAAGTGGCGAGTCTGCAGTTGTTGCTACGCTGTCCACAAGGTCGATTGAAATTTATCAGACATTTTAGCTGTTACACCTAACTATAACCAGCTTTGCCGGATGCAGGATATTAGATATGTTGGAAATATTAGAAACTAGCTGTCCCCCGCGGTTTTACCCGCGTTCCCGGGATAAAAAGTAGCCTATGTCCTTCTCCATACCATAGGCTATCTGCATGCACAATTTCATGATGATCCGTTGAGTAGTTGAGGCGTGAAGGTGTAACAAACAAACAAACAAACTCACTTTCGCATTTATAATATTAGTAAGAATATTGAAGAATAGTCGAATAACCAAGACAAAGTAAGAAACGGAAACGAACCTGGGAACCAGGGGCGTAGCTACCGCTGTATGAGCCGTATCAAAGATACGGGGGCCCCGGGGCTACAGGGGCCCCGAACTTGTGTAAGCAAAAATTAGTGAAACTCTTTACCCTCTATTTGGGCTTCACCGCAGTGAGGTAAAAAGGCCCCCCAACAAAGAATCATGGCGAGATTTGTCCAAAAAAATAAAAATATTTAGAGACGTTAGAATGAAGTTATAATTGATCCTTGGTGCCTAAGGTATAACTTGAGCCATTTAAAATATTTTAGAACCCCGGGATAAAAATGCGAATTACTATGGCATTCCGGCGAATCACGACTATTCGCGACCAAAACCGTTATGTTGTTGATATGTTTTGCGGGGTTTATAAAATATTTCATGTATATTAATATGTTGCTGGTAATGTAATCTCAACATTGGAAGTGATTCAAAACGCTCTAAAATGTTTTATTTTTTTGTACAAATCAATGTATGGATCTCGCCATGATTCTTTTGATACAGGGCCCGCCTAGGGCAAGATACGCCACTGCTGGGAACGTTGTTAGAAAGAAATACAAACGACGACAAGATGACGAATCAGATTTGATTCATGGAACTATTTTGGTACAGGTTAAGTTCATAAATGATTCATGAACTTAAACGCTATGCTTACACGGTATAATATTCAAAATCAGGGGCTGAAGGTTACACGCACTTTTCCATTGACGTGAATAATATAGCTATGCTCAACAGTTACATTTATATGGGAACCTATTAAGTAACGTATTCGATTTTGTGAATGTAATACAAGAATTGCCTGAAACGAGACTGGTCTTCTAAATACGGAACGACCCATATTCATATGTCTGTGGAAACGACCTAGGTTAAAGCACAGTAGATATATCTATCAGTACTAGCTCTTCATACAAACGGCCGGAACGCGAGTCATACCTACGCGCCACGATTTCGGTTCGCTTTCGGTTGGCAAACAGTCGCGAATGCGCTGCAGTGACAATATTCATTGAAATAATTAAAATAATTACAAGTAAGTACAATTACTTAATATGACAAAGAGAAATTATAGTAGACTATATTGTGCTTTTTTGGTTGCTTGACTTCGTCAATAACATAATACCTACCTGAATTCATAAATAAATAAGTGGATGGCTGGCTTGGGTGAAAAAAGTGACTACCTACGGTCAGGTTAAAAAAAAGTAGTAGTTCCTAGGCTAGGCTTTCTACTTACTACTTATGTATGTACTCAGCTATTTACATATATTTATTGAATTAGACGAAATATTATTATAAAATGATTGTGAGAGTAATAAATGGTAGGTACCTGTACCTAGTAAGATTTACATAATAATTTACTTTTTAAGTAAGATTTTGCAGTAGGTAGTTAGAGGTTTTGATTGCTGTAGGTAACGCACACGCGATGTAATGGTTGATATTAAGTAACGTTTGCAAAGGTTCGACATCTGATGGGTGACCAAAAAAATTGTTATTTCGATTTAGAGTATAGAGTATTCGAGTATCTCCGTGCTGTAGGTAATGGGGTCATGAAAAAATATATATTACTCGTCTGTTTCTTACATTTTATTGAACACTTCCTATTTCATTCACAAAAAAAAAACATTTTATCAAATAAAAAATATGATTAAAATCACAAAACTAGACAAGTAGGTAGATGAAATTAAAATACTATAGGTGGGCAGCCCTTTCGCGTGTTCACGTACCGTGCTGCTGTAGGCAATTATAATCAAGAAAAGGGTCGAGTCACTTTACTGTTTGATATATCTACTGTGGTTAAAGTCTGTGTTGCCACCAATTCCGCCGCATAATGCACTCCTAAAGTTCGAAAACATCGGATGATACTAATTTTGTCCTAGTAACATATTAAATAAATTAAGAATATTATCAAAGTTATTATTACTAACCAAAAAGTCACCACTATGGCAATGACCGACGCGACGGCGACGCACTAAAGGTTATAATAAATGTAATTATTCAAAATCATTGAATACATGCGAATCTACGTTATGATATGTTGTCTATTAATTCAAATTCGCCAAATCTTGCAAATTCCCTAAAAATATACAATGACGCAAAGGGATAGGGAAAGACTGGAAGCCTTTGAAATGTGGTGTTGGAGGAGAATGGAGAGGATTAGCTGGACGGAGATGGTGACGAATGAGGAAGTATTGAGTCGAGTAAAAGAGAAAAGGAACATTATGGAGACGATAGAGAATAGGAGGGGAAATATGTTTGGCCACCTTATACGACACGACGAATTTATCAAAAACATAATAGAAGGAAAGATAGATGGAAAGCGAAGAAGAGGAAGACCAAGAATAAGTTACACAGATCAAATGAAGGACAAAATAGGCGTCGTGTCACATAAGGAGGTGCAAAATGTGGCTAATGATAGAGCAGAGTGGAAGAAGCTACACCGACAAGAGCACAGCTCTTAAATACAGAAGAACAAGAAAAATATATAATACAAAAATATAAATAAATCAAGGTAGCTATTTTTAATATTTAATTATTGAAATGCGTGACTTGGATTAGAAATATACGTGCCCTGACATTTCTGAAGATTATTCATATCCATATATCATCATCTATACATCATATATGGATATAAGCGCGAAGTCAAAAATCCCAATAAAAATTATCGTAAAAAAGATATTCATCAGGTCTAGGAATGCATACCTATTATCTGAATTCATCGAGTTATCCTTCGCTGTTTAAATAAATACTGTACTGAAAAAAACAGGATTTAGAATAATAAGACTTATCTTTGTTATTAGTAGCTAAGTCTTAAATCAAAACATGAATTGTTGCTAGATGTAGTGTCATCGAACTTATACACGGTCATGGTCAATATTGCTAAACTATGGGGTCACCGATTGTTCTTGAATTGCATTGAGTTTAATTAATAATACAATAAGAAAAGGCACAGATTACGGATAAGCCAAAAAACAATGTCATTATGATTTCAACAATTGACCCTTTGCGCTGATGTGGTAGAATTCAGAAAAACTTGAGCAATCGGAGTATGATATTCTTCTCTGATTTGTTGAGAAGATTGTGTTTAAGAATTAAGAAACTTATGATGGAATATTGGTAGAAGTCTATGTCCAACTGTGGACTAATAGAGGCTGATGATGATGACAGTGAAATATTAGAAGCACCTAAGTGCATTCTGGAGTATGAATCTATCTATTAACGAGGGGTATCCCAAGCTATTCACAACTTTCTTTTTTGATTTGTGTGAAGACTGACCCATATATCCAACCATAAGGGATTTTACTATATTGTCATTGGTTAAACCTAGATATTATGATTAACAAACCACAAAAAACTGTTCATAACATATTCCAAAACCAGAATTCTTTGTCACCGCTAACCACTGCTCACAATAGATTATTGCCAACCCAGAAAACCTATAGAAAATATACCTAAATAATTAAATAAAACAAAATACGAAACCAACCCGGACCTTTGACAATGATGTTTATGCAAATATACGAGTTCAAAGTAGTTTTTATATTTAGATTTTATCAAACATATTAAAATGTATATGGAATTAAAAAACTAACCTCGCCTAAAATATATTTTCTAGTAGAAGTATGTAATATTATGCAACGTTATGAAAAATTATAATATTTGTATAGCATTGAACATTGAACTTGAGTATCTGGCATTGACCTAATTCGAATCCATGGTTCAATGATCCGGTAAACCTTTCAAAATGCTTCATCAATTGCATTAAAAGGATAGTTTTTAGACACCGTTTTCATGAACAAAAAGGAAATAGGAATAGAAGAGATATTCAGCGACCGTTAAAAACACGCGGCGTTTTTGCGTTCTTAGCCCGGTTGAAGGCTCTTAATATCATATTTTAATTCAGATATTTAGACATGTACTTACCTACTTATCAAGATTTACAATTCGTTCGCTTACGTGTTGACATTGAAGAAAAATATCACGAGGAGACCTGAAAAAAAAAACATTATTTTTTTATCCAAGTGTCGGGTGAGAAACATCGCATAATCGGGAAATATTACTTCAACTCATATGCATGGGCTGCCCATTAAGGGTCGCTAAGCTACTCCATAAAGGATAAGATCCTTTTTGTCACAAATACCAATATGTCCAACTTGGCCCAACAACACGTTAGTACCATGTTCCACGTGCAAGCAAGTATGACATTCAGAACAAAGTGTCTCGGTGATATCGACCGCTACTAAACAAGTGGTTTGCCTCGTTAAATTCCAACATTTTATAAGTATACTGTACGCTAGATGAATGATCCTTATCGACACTCACAATGGCTTATCTAAAATCTACATAGAACTTACTTTACTTCCTAATAATACAATAGATTTCACGGTTCTAAAAACAGAACGGCACAGGTGCATCTAATATCAGAACTATACCTACTTATCTGATGCGTTTTTCAAGTAAAACCAGTCAATATTTCATTGACATTGTTTTATTAATAAGTATTTAACGAATTAATCCATATATGCGGTTCATTAGACCGGCAAGTGAGAAGGTCGTATGTCTTGGACCAGTTTGTTCCGATTATGTTCAGGAAGTGACTACAAGGTCCGTGTCTCCACCATCCTTCCTTCCGCTAGAACATTTGTTATCTTATTATAAATAACTATATCGCCTTCATTTACTTTACCTATAAGTAGCTAGACAATATATATTAACTAAAGCATGTCGTTTTATAGCTTATTCGAGTTTAAAAAAATCCAAAATGCTTTGCATAACGAGGCGTAGACGAACCTACATATATAATATATAGAGGTAATTTGAATTGATAATTAAGTATTATGCTAATCAGTGATGACGATTTGATTTGGATGCTAAAGAATGGGCTTTATAATCGGTCGCTCAATAATTAATTTTACTTTCTTCTTGTAGTTTTGAGTTTTTACTCCGGATTTTCATACATTTCAATGCATATATACTTTTATCTAAATTCATAGATACTTTTATCTAAACTGAGATAGATTAATATAATAATAGGCTGTTTTATCTATTGAACAATGCAGTTTTTGTGATAAGAGTACTGATGCGTGAAGATTTACGGCCATCTCTTATTTTTCTTCAAATGACTTTAGTTTTTATCTGACTACAGCGAAGCAAAAAGGAGGATTATGATTTTGACCGATATGTGTGTGAGTATAACTTCTAAACTAAGCCTACATGGCTATGTGACGTCACATTAAATGAATATGGAGCCCTCTAGAGGACATAAAGGAACTAAAAAATATCTGATATGAATATTTTATTGTTTCATACATTTTAGGCTGTGATTTTTCAGTAGTCGGGTATTCTTTTTTTATACTAATAAAGTAGCAAACAAGCCTAGCATACGGCCCACCTGATGGTAAGCGGTCGCCGTAGCTAATTGACGCTTGCAACACCAGATGTAACACTCGCGCGTTGCTGACCTTGCAAAAATCTCTTCACACCCTTTTTGAAGAACCCCATGTTGTACTCCCTTGGGGTAACCAAGGGCAGGGAGCTCATTCCACAGTCGAAGCGTTCGTGGTAGGAAGCTCCTTTGAAATCGCACAACACGAAACCATTATGGTTCCAATATGTGAGGATGGACTCCCCGACGATGAAGAGAGTTGGTAGAAGGTATCCTATCAATTCAAACAATTTTATTCATCAAAACACTGTCCGAAGTTTGTTCAATTTTTGAACTTAATTAACTCTAACGCCATATGGTTGTTTGCCACCTTAGTGGTATTAAAAACTTAACTAGAGCATAAAGTATAGGTACTGTAAAAGTTAGTGAATTGTATTTAATGATCTTAAAGCAAACAAAAGAAAATCACACGAAAAACACCAAAACGACTATTGTCTCGATCAAATGATTATGTATAAATAAAACCTGCCTACAATTAAAAACACGGGCTCGGTCGACGATCATAGTGCCCAATGAACTTGGCCTCAATAATTTGTGGTTATTAAGTAATAAGTGCTTTTTTTCGCATTGCTAAGTCACGGTTGATTGGGACGATCGGCAAGGTGAAGGCTTGGCGACTTTGTTGATAAACGCGTTATTGACTGCGTAATGTTAACTTAGTTGCCTAATGTTTGTTAGAACAAAACGACACTGTTTGATGACATGTCAATATCGTGACAATATTGAATAAATCAATCAAGAGAGACCTTCACAAAAAAATGTTTCGCAACTTTGGAAAGCCTGATTTTAAGAGAAATACTATGATACTATATTCGAAAATGTCTTCACCGTTTTAATTCTAAACTATACCTATCAGTTTAATATAATTTAGGTATATGATACTAAAAAAAAACAAGTTTGGCAGCACATTCCCTATAATTTGTACGTAGTGTATTATTATCTCTGTGCTATACGTAATTGTAAAATTAATGTATCGGGTCTATACAATGAATGAAATGAATGATTTAGTTCGCGAAAGCTTAAAAAGTACTATTCCCTATAATATCTGAAAAAAAAGATTGCTCTGTATCACAATCCTCACATTCCAAAAGTAAGTTTTCAAAACTTCAAAAGTTGAGAGCTTACAAAAGCTTAATCATTCCAATTCCACGTGCTAAACCACAAACTTTTTGCACAAGCAACAACAAACCATGGTATCTTTATGCGTCGAACGAAATCAACGTACTATGATTATTGATCTTTATTCTATATCCAGGATCAATAAATTACGCAATTTTTAGTTCCGTCTATCTTGCGGCTTGTAATTCATCACGTCACGACTGACTCTACGTATCGTTTGACAGGCTCTATGTCTTTTCCGTAACCCATTAATTATCTCAACGAGCTAAGTAAATTGTTTCACATTACTGATTCAGTATAGTGCTCGTTAACGTAATTTATCATTAGCCAATTATCTACCTACATACTAATCGACAAGGATATACATACGATCTAGTATTAATTATAAGATAAAAAATTATAAACCATTAAACTTATTTTAGAAGCTCCAATGTCAACCATGCTGTTGTTAAGCCAGTGGGTAGAAAAAAAAAGGTTTTAGATGACCGAATGTCTTACGAAACTAAGCTACTCGCACATATTAATGGTCATAAATAATAGGATAACTGTGTATTTACCAATAATATTCAAGAACTAAGGTTAGACAGGACGTTTTACGTAATATGCATCATATCTTCGCAAGGAGAACGAGATTACCAATTGTTGGCGACAGAAAGCAATCAAATAACGAATTTGTATCTTTCGTCTTCAAAAAAAATAGATTATCAATTCGTTTGGTTTCTATGTAATATTATTGGAACTGCAATATATTCACATATGATACCTAATCCATTAGGGCTTCAAAACAAATATAAATAAAATTTCATATATGTATATATATGTATGTATGTTTGTCCATTCTTTTTTTTATACATTCGTTTGTTTTGATTATGTCAAATTCTTCAGTAAAATTCTCAGTTTTCGTCTCAGGTTGGTGGTTTTTGTATCGCAATTATTACAGTTTTATTGTGAATTCATCTCAGCTAGGTAACACAGCTCTACTTCTGCTACCTACAGTCCACTAGTAATTCCTGTGTGCAACCCAAGCTCCACACACCAATTGCATGAACTATTTAAAGCAATACCTACTTTGTTAACATTACATAAAATTATCTTCCAGCCCGCGTTCCCGAGGGATCTTATAGCTTCTCGGGATAAAACGTATCTTATAATGTTTACTCGGGATAAAACAGTAGGTATTATAATGTCAATGCCATGATTGTGATTTTTATTGACTCACTAAAACCAAATCTAAACTTTCGCATTTCAGTAGGATAGGATTGTTAGAGCTAGCTGGGGTGCTTATCCTAAACCAACTCAAGGGTTCACCTGCTTGAGTTGAAAATCTGTCGCCTAGCACTTAGGTACCGTTGTATTCCGCCAGCTGCCGCTGCTGAAGGAAGTGGCTCTCAAGTTTTTCTAGACTTTGCTTGCTTACCAATTACGACTACATCACTTACCATAGTTAAGTTAGTTTCTGTTCAAAGAGCACGCCTGCTCAACACACTCAAAAGGACAATTTTGAGGAAAATAAATTAAAATAAGAAAGTGTCCGAGATAAATAGGTACCTTACGAATTTGTATAATGTAAAACCAACAAATTACCGGTAGCTTAACATTAAGTTGCTTACGTGACCATAAGCACGACTCAGTTGGTCATGACCAATAATGCTATTTTGCGTTCAATCTGTATTTTATTGCTACAAGTTTAAGAACTATTTTTACATTCGACATTCAATAGATTTTCTAAATGGACCTACGGTAAGTATCTAACTTTTACCTAGCACAGCACCTAATGTAATAATGGCTTACTACAGTATACTTTAAACCCAATACAAACATCTCATTTATTATCTTACTAGCTGTCCCCCGCGGTTTCACCCGCGTTCCCGGGATAAATAGTAGCCTATGTCCTTCTCCATACCATAGGCTATCTTCATGCCAAATTTCATGATGATCGGTTGAGTAGTTGAGGCGTGAAGGCGTAACAAACAAACTCACTTTCGCATTTATAATATTAGTTAGGATTAGTTGCGCCCCGCAGTTTCACCCGTAACCGAGGGATAAATTGCTTTCCCGGAATAAAAAGTACCCTATGTGTAAATTCAGAACATATTCTATCAGAGCGTGCTCAATTTCATCCAAATCAATTCAGATATTGAAGCGTGATTGATTTATAATATTAGTGAGACACATCACCTTTATTATCTTACTACCTACTTGCTACGTAGTTTTAAATACATAATAGAGGCATACTTAGTAGCATAATAGAGGATGTAGTTTCAAATACTTCACTTTCTCAGTAGGTACCTACACTGTAGTGGGAACATCAAAGCGGGTGGCGGGCTGGCTACCATCCTAGTGTTGAAAATATTTCGCCAAGCCTTGAGAACTTGAAGTTGATCATGAAAGGTTCCCTCCAGGCTTTAAATATACAACGATCATTATTCTTTATCCTAAGCATGAATTACTAACACGGAGTTTCGTTCGTTTAGCACAGGTTTAGCAAGATTTTTATTGATCTCAGAATCATGTGGTCCTAGAGAATTTAGTGTCAAAATACCATTCCTTGAATTTCTAATTCAATTTGTACCTGTTGCTAAGTCATCTGCTTTCATGTTGCATTTACTTGCACTGTATTTTATGTACGCGCCATGAGACGGCATGCAATATGGTTGTTTCGTGCGACCTCTTTCGTATTATTGGGTAATTAATGCACGCTCCGGGCATGTCAAGACGATGTCAATGCCAATGGAAATAGCATAGAAACTGTGTAGTAGCCATTAGGTATGCATTGGTTTGTATATAACCGCCCCTGCATTCCTGAGCATAAAATTCGTCCAAGAGTCCGTGCAATGGTGTCCATACAGCTAGCCATGTGGTCAAAGGTTGTGGTAGCGACGAGTCGTGAGTTCGAAATAGATTTCAAAAAAGAAAACGAATGACGTTCGCTGTTCGTTGCGCACGCGACTTTTTTTATTGTTCGGTGTTCGCAACTTGTTTTGGCTTAGCTTGGGCTTTCGTTATAGGAAACCAAAGCACGAGCCCTTTCTAAGCATATTGCGCGCACGGAGGAATGTGTGATTTGATTAATATACTACCTACTTCTATGAGTTTTTCAAATAATTAATGAAACAATGTTTTCACACAAACGGGTCACTAAATAAAACTCGATAATAGGGTAGTATAGACATAAGCATTTATTGATTTTTTTTCGATACATTATAATATGTAGAATAATTCTAAAATACGAGACCCTGTGAACAGTAATCAGATCAGTCACAACAAATAATCACAAGTAATTTTGATACTTCTAATTATAGTATAATATCGCGTTCCCCCTGCCAAAGTGGAACCCACGAAAACAAAATATTCTTAACAATTTTTTACACAAAAATCGTTTGTAATAAGATTTCTAATGGATATTTAGTGTGTTTAAAACTTCACATATTTTCTTACAAAAGCCACGAACATTTAGAAACCTTTTTGTGAACGTTTTACGAGTTAGCCTCAAAAATATAATCTAACGCATACTAGCGACATACCCTGGGCACTTCATACAAGCAGAATTAAGTTAATTACCTACTCTTTGAATCGCACGTACCAAGCGGTAATACTATAATGCTATCTATTATAGTGATGTGCACCACGATGAATTCGAAGGGTGGTGTTCTTTAAGTAATAATAGTTAGTATTCTTTGCTTGAGGTGTGCGGTGTGCCAATGAGGGCTATCGTTTCTATGCTCACCAGTTGGCGGCACTAGAGAGTAAGGTCCTATCGCTGTCGTTGAAAAAGTTGTTAGCTCTGTATTCCCGCCTAATAAAGGTCCTCCCAAAAAAACCGAACGACTTCGAAATAAGATAATTGTTTAATCTCGCAAAACTCTAAAAACTACTCCAAGTTCAATTACCTATATACATTGTGAAGAACGAAACCATAGCTAGTTTTAAAATGGGACAACGCCATCTAGTATAGACTAACAACATTAAATAATTAAATAGAATCAACACTCTGCATGGCCAATAATTGATAATAACCAAATTAATAAAATTATGCCCCTGTTTGGCGCAGTCCCGTTTTGTTCCGAAAAAAAGGAGGATATACGTTTCCGTTAGACAAAACTCGCCTTAAACAGTCGTTGTTAGCGATTCGCAGGTGTCTGCCATAATTAATCAGGAATGCCCAACCTTTACAATAATCATGAATAAATTAGTGTAAATCCGCGATGAAAATATCGCAAACAGTAAACGTTCAGTATATTTAACATTTCTAGAGACCTCACTCTACACTAGCCTCCATCGCACGGCGAATTTATACGCGAGCCCTCATTGAGCCGGTTTCTGCTTTAGGTGCACTGTATGGGAGGGTGTAGCTGTAGGTAGCTAGCCATCCCATACCCATCCACTGCAGAAACCAACACAGCTAGTACACGTATAGTTATAATTATCAATAATATAAAGCCTTTCTCAAAATTCACCAGTAGATATGCCAATAAACAATAAGGTTAACAATACTTTCAATAAATTGTAATATTCGGAAAGTTGGCTGTCTGTTTATCCGTCAAATTGGGCTAATTCTTTATTATTCTTTAAATAACAATGATTTTTAACTAGAAATATGAAATGAAACTTTAACTAGAACTATGTAGAACACCAATATAATATATTATGTTTTGACAGATTTGATACTATATGAACATATGTTAAATGGCTCATTAATAGGTGTATGGGCAACAAGAAAAACCGGCTTACGAAATGTAAGATCTACAAACGAGCTTGACTCATTATTTTTTGTGGCAAACAAGCATACGGCCCGCCTGATGGTAAGCGGTTAGCCTATGGACGCTTGCAACACCAGGGGTATCACGCGCGCGTTGCCGACCCTAAAACCCTGTCATTACCCATAATTATCAAAATATTAATTGCATCAGTCAACTTATTTAGATAATTATCGGCAATCCAAAGCAATACTTGAATATCAAACAAAAGAGTAAACCTACTTAATATAACAACTTCACCTTGGCTTAACAAGTAATCAAAATATAATAATTCATATTTATTTATATTATACAGTGCTACATGTCAAGGGTTAGCCAAATCTCCAGAGGTTATTGTAGTCGTCATTATGAACAACTTTTACTATGGGACCAACTCTGAAATCGAGAAATAAAAAATGTTTTCAAACTAAAGATCAACGCTGCACGATCAAAATGTATGAGAAAACAGTTTTTTTTTGCTTTTCGAGATTTCAGAGTTGGTTGGTGGTTGAAATAACCTCCGAAAGTTTTGCTACCCCTTGAAAAGTAACCCTATATACAAAGTGTAACGGAAAGGGTATATCTATCCGAAGGGGGTGAAGACTACATACGGTGTAGAGTCATTTGTTAACGTTCATAAGTGCCTTATCAGGGCCTAAATTGAATAAATAATTTTTGAATTTGAATTTTGAATTTGGTATAGACTCTCTATAAAAAGTATCAGCTCAAAATAAATTACTAAAAAAATTATCTAATTTTTACTTCCAAGTTTATTGAATTAAAATCATAACCAACATAGTCACCGCTCAATGATATGAATGCGTCACTTGCTAATATAAATAAAATATATAAGTGGATTACTGTAATGTATATACCCTTTCCATGACACGTTGTATAAATATTATACATACCCTATATATAATTACACAGGGCAAATTATTATGAAAAAGATAAAGGAACAATTTAGTAAAATATCAGAAACTACTGTCAATGCGACACTTTTTTATAGTGAAGCTTTCTAACGTTTAGTAAGGAGACATACAAACTAACGCGCTCACAAATAACGAACGCGGCGATGCAACGCATCTCTTTGGCGCGTTGTATAACCGCCTAATTCAATTTTACGTAAGCACGCTTATTTCGGGTTTCTCACGACCCCTACTCATAAAACGCTATTTAACTAAACACTGTTTAAGTTATCACGTAAATAACGTCACATTGTTCTGCAATGACAGTAAGGTTTCTTTATTTACGTGACCATAATAATCAATATATTAGCGTCTATTCACACGAACGGCATCCACACGACAGCGTTGCGACAAAATGAGCTGTGGTTACGTGTGAACAGAGTCGCTGCGGCTTTTTGCGGTTGCGTTGTGTTTGCGTTTTGGTACCTACAATTTTTTTAAACGTTTGTGCCGCTTGTTGTGGTTGCGGCGCCGCCGTGGTGTGGTCGGTATTACACACGTCGTCGATAGTGATATTATTAGAGAGATAATATTAATTTTCATACAAATTAGCGCCCGCCGACATTGTGTCGTTGTGTTATGGTTGCGGTTGTCGTACGTGTGGATAGAGCCTTGAAAGCGTTTTATGAGTTAACATGATATGATACAAAACACAATTATCAGGCAAAAGCAACTTAAAATATAACATTAAAAAGCAAGATAGAAACATAGAAATTAGAAAATAGTACTTTTTTTTATGATTTATCCCAACCAGGAAAAATGGTTTTATTTTTTGTGAATAAATAATAATAATATGCTGCTATGTAAATACATATAATAATTATGATTTTTATTATATTAATGAATATTAGACGAAGAACATTCGGCTGAACTCCAGCATTTTCTTGAGGACATGGAGACGTTTCGGGTTCCTCTCCAATTGTTCATTATCGAATTTCTCGCCACTGTTAAAATAAAAACAAAATTATTTACAATAACCTATGACAATCCTGGGAAAAAAGATACGTCCTCACATGCTCCATTTTTAGGGTCCCGTAGCCAAATGGCAAAAAACGGAACCCTTATAGATTCGTCATGTCTGTCTCTCTGTCTGTCCGTCTGTCCGTCCGTATGTCACAGCCATTTATTTCCGAAACTATAAGAACTATAATGTTGAAACTTGGTAAGTAGATGTATTCTGTGAACCGCATTAAGATTTTCACAAAAAATAGAAAAAAAACAATAAATTTTGGGGGTTCCCCATACATAGAACTGAAACTCAAATTTTTTTTTTCATCAAACCCATATGTGGGGGGTGTCTATGGATAGGTCTTCAAAAATTATATTGAGGTTTCTAATATAATTTTTTTCTAAACTGAATAGTTTGCGCGAGAGACACCTCCAAAGTGGTAAAATGTGTGTCCCCCCCCCGCCCCTGTAACTTCTAAAATAAGAGAATGATAAATCTATAAAAAATATATGATGTACATTACGGTGCAAACTTCCACCGAAAATTGGTTTGAACGAGATCTAGTAAGTAGTTTTTTTTTAATACGTCATAAATTGAAATTCATATCAAATACTCAGGTCTATACTACCATTTACTTATATACCTACAGGTTTGTACGGAACCCTCGGTGCACGAGTCTGACTCGCACTTGGCCAGTTTTATTATTTTATAGTGTCAATATCAATACATCATTCGAATCCATGGGACTTCGAATCATAAAGAAAACATGAACTTTTGGTAAAGTAATGTAAAAGATGAAACATGACACATCCATCATAAAGCTGGAATCATCGAAGAAAAATCCCTTAAGAGTCCGAAACAAGTAAGTGTTTTTGCACTGATTAATAACAGTACCGACCTGCATCTAAATGTTGACTTAGCAAATCAGAGCGCATTGTTCGTGGTGGGGAACTGTCGGTGGTAGGGAACTGTCGGTGTTAGGGAACTGTCGGTGGTGGGGAACTGTCGGGGGTGGGGAACTGTCGGTGGTGGGAAACTGTCGGTGGTGGGGAACTGTTGGTGGTGAGGAACTGTTGCTGGCGAGGAACTGTCGGTGGTGGGGAACTGTCGGTGGTGGGGAACTGTCGGTGGTGAGGAACTGTGGTGGTGTGCAACTGTCGGTGGTGGGAAACTGTCGGTGGTGGGCAACTGTCGGTGGTGGGGAACTGGCAGATTTTAAACAAAATGAACGTCATTGCGCGTCTTCGGGTAATTGTTCGATGTAGGAAACAATGTGAGGAAACCATGACGATTTATAAGTAATCTGAAAGATAAAACTTGACACATCCATCATAATCCTGGGATAATTCACAGCGTACCGTTTGACGCGAACTAAGTTTTTTTTTTTTTTATACCACTTAGGTGGCAAACATGCATACGGCCCGCCTGATGGTAAGCGGTTACCGTAGCCTATCGACGCTTGCAACACCGGGGGTATCACGCGCGCGTTGCCGACCCTAAAAGTGACGTTGCGTTTTCGTGTAATTATCATAAATTCGTGTATTTTAAGTTTTATTGCATACTAGCTGTTCGCCCCGCGGTTTTCTTCCCCCCTCCCCCCTTCTATACCCTATTAAGAATAGAACTTTCAAAAATCCTTCAAAAATAAAAAGGATTTATTGTAATACCAGCTTAAAGAGTTATTCGAGACACGCAGTAAAATCCTCCCCAAAAAAGCCAAGTGCGCGTAGTAGGTGGGCGTGGGGTAGGAGACGGCGCGCATGCAGCGCGAGTACAGGTGGCACAGGTAGTAGGTGAGCTGCTCCACCTCGTCGTGCGGGATGGTAATAATGGTAGTACGTACAATGTGAGCGACCTGGCCCTAAGGCAAGCCAAGTGCGCGTAGTAGGTGGGCGTGGGGTAGGAGACGGCGCGCATGCAGCGCGAGTACAGGTGGCACAGGTAGTAGGTGAGCTGCTCCACCTCGTCGTGCGGGATGGTAATAATGGTAGTACGTACAATGTGAGCGACCTGGCCCTAAGGCAAGCCAAGTGCGCGTAGTAGGTGGGCGTGGGGTAGGAGACGGCGCGCATGCAGCGCGAGTACAGGTGGCACAGGTAGTAGGTGAGCTGCTCCACCTCGTCGTGCGGGATGGTAATAATGGTAGTACGTACAATGTGAGCGACCTGGCCCTAAGGCAAGCCAAGTGCGCGTAGTAGGTGGGCGTGGGGTAGGAGACGGCGCGCATGCAGCGCGAGTACAGGTGGCACAGGTAGTAGGTGAGCTGCTCCACCTCGTCGTGCGGGATGGTAATAATGGTAGTACGTACAATGTGAGCGACCTGGCCCTAAGGCAAGCCAAGTGCGCGTAGTAGGTGGGCGTGGGGTAGGAGACGGCGCGCATGCAGCGCGAGTACAGGTGGCACAGGTAGTAGGTGAGCTGCTCCACCTCGTCGTGCGGGATGGTAATAATGGTAGTACGTACAATGTGAGCGACCTGGCCCTAAGGCAAGCCAAGTGCGCGTAGTAGGTGGGCGTGGGGTAGGAGACGGCGCGCATGCAGCGCGAGTACAGGTGGCACAGGTAGTAGGTGAGCTGCTCCACCTCGTCGTGCGGGATGGTAATAATGGTAGTACGTACAATGTGAGCGACCTGGCCCTAAGGCAAGCCAAGTGCGCGTAGTAGGTGGGCGTGGGGTAGGAGACGGCGCGCATGCAGCGCGAGTACAGGTGGCACAGGTAGTAGGTGAGCTGCTCCACCTCGTCGTGCGGGATGCCGCCGTCGTTGCACACCGCGTGGTAGCGCGTCGGCCGCGCCGTACCCTTTATAGCTTGGTGGGATACCTGACAACAATAAAAACAACTATATATATTTCTGTCACTCGATGCAAAAGTGCGTTTTTGTGAAAAATTAGATTTGACTGCCAAATTACTGAAAAAGTGTCATATTTTATATTAGTTAGGTCATTTTTAACTCTATTTATGTATATATTTAAAAATCAAACGATGATCCTTTTACGTTCACTTAGACTAGGAACTAGGAAATCGGACGGAATCTCTCCCTGCCAGCAGTCGTGTCGGCGATGCAGAGCGTGGATACAGCGTCGAGGGCCGTAGCCTCCTTCTGTGGACCGTAATGGTCCAGAATTAGGCTGCTGAGCGGGATCGGGAGAGGGCCGATTGATAGATGTGGCGGCCCCCCTGCCTGTCGTAAAAGGCGACTAAACGCTGCCTATGGGGTCGCGGGCAATCAGAGCGGGGGCTCTGTGCGCCCAGAAGCGACCCCAAGGAGGACGATGGGTCGACGTAGTCACGACTCATCGTGCGATAGCACAGCGAGGGTACACAGGAGGGAAAGTGTCACACTTCCCCCGGAACGAGCTATATAAGCGCCGCGCGTGGAGGGGTGAGCAAGTACGCGTTCAACACTTGAGCCCGCCCCCCTCTCTATAGCATAGATGGCGACCATCGTGGGGTTTCAGCCGGTACAAGTCCGGCATAACCTGGCCTGGATCATCGCCCGCAAACTTGACGGTCGATGATCGCAAGACGGGCGGTTATTTACGTCACCCCGAAAACCAATGACAAAATGGCACCGGATTTTTGTAAGAGTCTTCTTCTGACCGCGAGTTTCTACCAGTTGCCCCCCGGTACAGCGGGACCCCCAATAACAGCGCACGCCGCGGGCATAAATCGTGTCGTCAAATTTACTATCTACATTTCCATGTATTACATGTTCCTACGAATATTGCAGGTCCCGCCAACGCAGAAGGCGCGGGTGCAAATCGCTTCGTGAGTAGCCTATTGCTTTTTTTTGGAGGCAAAATCTTTTAAGCCCAAATAAATACTTCAATATCTAGTACTTACTATAATAAGTCAATCGAACTCAAATGTATTTGCAATAATATATGAAAGCGACCTATGCCTATCCCTTCAATAATAATGAATATGCAAGTTATTTTTATAATCTTCATTACCTCTATAAATTACACTCAGTGGGAGGAATGAGCGGTAACGCGTGAGTGATGCCCCGACTGTTGCAAGCATCTATATGGCTACGGTAACCGCTTACCATCAGAGGGGCCGTACGCTTGTTTGTCGACTTAATCGTATTAAAAAATAAAACCGGCCAAGTGCGAGTCAGACTCGCGCACCGAGGGTTCCGTACAAACCTGTAGGTATATAAGTAAATGGTAGTATAGACCTGAGTATTTGATATTAATTTCAATTTATGACCTATTAAAAAAAAACTACTTACTAGATCTCGTTCAAACCAATTTTCAGTGGAAGTTTGCACCGTAATGTACATCATATATTTTTTATAGATTTATCATTCTCTTATTTTAGAAGTTACAGGGGGACACACATTTTACCACTTTGGAAGTGTCTCTCGCGCAAACTATTCAGTTTAGAAAAAAATGATATTAGAAACCTCAATATCATTTTTGAAGACCTATCCATAGACACCCCACACTTATGGGTTTGATGAAAAAAAAAAATTTGAGTTTCAGTTCTAAGTATGGGGAACCCCCAAAATTTATTGTTTTTTTTCTATTTTTGTGTAAAAATCTTAATGCGGTTCACAGAATACATCTACTTACCAAGTTTCAACATTATAGTTCTTATAGTTTCGGAAATAAATGGCTGTGACATACACGGACAGACAGACAGACAGACAGACAGACATGACGAATCTATAAGGGTTCCGTTTTTTGCCATTTGGCTACGGAACCCTAAAAATGAATTCATCAGTAGAGAGTAAACGTACCAAATAAAAGTCCAATTCACGGGCATGAACAATATCAGTATCGACGACTGTGCCGGGCTCCACGTTGTACTTCGTATTTGGTGTCTGGAACAATCTGAAGACAAAATATATATAATTATAAAGTGAGAGATTTTTGATTTAGAAAACAACCGTTGAAAATTCATAATTTTTGAATTTGGAGAATGTCATAGAAAAAGTAACTGTATTACTTAACATTAAGGTTTATCAAAAGGCTACTTGAAATAAATATACCTTATTTAACGTACCTAGTATGATGTCGTTTTTGTACAAGCAAAAACAGCACTTCTGGTTTTTTGTTATTTCCCGTCATTCTTTGGTAAGCCCTGTGTACTCCTGTCAGCTCGCTGTTCATTACCTAGAAAATCAAAGTGGAAGTCAAGGCATTTATTAAGTTAAGTCTCTATGGGCGTAACGAGTCCGAGGAGAGGGGCTGCTTTTTATATAAAAAAATAATTTGTTTTTCCATTTGTTTGTTAGCTATTATTTTGAGAGAGGTAGAGCATAGCGTTTATTCGCTCAAAGAGCGGCTCGACTGGGGAAGTACCTCCACCTTACAGAATACCGCAGCAACTTTATGTTGTGTAAAGTTGTGTTCCTGCGCGTGAGTAAGGTCGCCAGAGCTCATTGGGAGGGGGGAAAGGTCGGTAACGCGTGAGCAATGCTTTTTGTGTTGCAAGCGTCCATATGGCTATGGTAACCGCTTACCATCAGGCGGGCCGTACGCTTGTTTACCGAAATAGTAGTATAAAAAAAAAAAAAAAGCTCTAAACCCCTCAATGGCACAATCAATCGGGATGAAAATTGCCATGTAGACCACGAGACCACAAAAAAAGTTTCTAAAATAAGAGGTGACATAAGATTCAAATGTTACCTGAGCAAATTGTCCTTCTGATACACCGTCGCGGAACACGAAAATCTTGTTAGGCAAACAACCTTGACGTTTTTTATACACCATCAAGTGATCGACCATCATTTCTTCAAACTCCACTATCATCTCTTTCTGCGAAATATAATTTAATATACATAAATTAATAATATGAATACACATAATGTCATAATGGAGCTTACACAAACAAAGACCTTTGAAAATGTATCTGCGCAGGTACATCGGTAAGCCATATTAGTTGGGTACTACTGTAAAATATTTTTAGGAGTGCACAAATGCCGAATCCCAAACACTTTTTTTCCGAGGATAAAGGACAAATACATTACATCCTGATTAAATACTAAGTTCCCGATGTGTGATGCTTTCAAAGTACAATAACCACAATAGCTTATCTCACTAATTAAGTTGACAAGCTTACAGCGCCTAGAGCGGAAAAAAATACTACCACAGCTACTGCCTTATCCAGGTATATTAATTTACAAATAATAAGCAGGTGTACTCACTTTCGGTGTCTGAATGCTCAGTTCGATGTTGTATATGTAACATTTTGGATCTATGGACGCTGTCACAGCCGCAATGCTAGGAACTGATACCTGCAATTTACTGAATGTAGTAGAAACACACAAAGCCTAGAAGAAACTGGCTCTCAAGTGCAGCTGTCGGAACACACCGATAGGTGTTTAGCGACAGAATTTCAACTTGAGAGTGGTAGCCAGCCAGAAGGGTACTAAAAAGTATCCTACCACCGTGCTATGGTTTCCTCGCAATGTTTTCCTTCACCGAAAGCTCAAGCTCATTGTAGGATTCGAACCTGGGACCTTGGTCTCGGCATCCGACATCAAAACCGCTGATATATCATCACCTTAAAAAATTTAGTAGTTTTCAAGTTATAACTTATTTTCACGTTTATTTAACCCTCTGAATATTAATAAATATCCTGGGACATCCCTCACACACGGTCATTTGATCCCAAACTAAGCAGAGCTTGTACTTTGGAAACCAGATAACTGATATAATACATATACTACTTTTTGTTTGTAAACATACTTAATATACATAATTACAACCAGACTCAGGACATACAGACATGTGGATGCACACAAATGCATGTCCTGTGTGGGAAGGTGAATCTTAACCAACAGCGCCAACGGGCCCGTCTTCAATAGTAGTAGTGAATAGTGATGTAGTCTTCACCCTTTGGATATTATGCCCTTTCCGTTACACGTAGTATCTACAAATATAGCTAGTTTATTAGTAATGTATTACCTGATCAGGGGAGGGATGCGTGACGTCAGCCCCAACAATCATAACGCCGCCGCCTTTCAGGCACGCCGGCATGGAGCGCCCGTCTAGAGCCTGATTGATGCCCATCAACTTGGAGTTCACCTATATTCACAACAAATATACAAACAACTCAGAAATTGCATATAAGGTTTTAATTACATGTAAAAAAAATGACAAGAGTTTATTTTATTATTGTAATTTTGAAACTCAAAAAAGATGTAAATAACTAAAATTGTTCATACCTTCAAAAGGATGTTTTGAACAGTCGCAAAGTTCATACGGCGTTGCGCAGTAAACTCCTTGATGCATTGCGTCAGGATTCCGACTTCACGCTCAGCCAGTTGTTTAACCTGTCAAAAACATCGTCAGTTTATAATAACGAAATAATAACAAATATGAAGAGCATCGTAAATTATCGTTGCACCAAAAAGAATAAAGAGAGCAATGTATAACCAACCTTAAATGTACCTAGTATTAGGTGAAAGATTGATTACAGCAGTCTATTTCGCATACCTGTACGTGGATTACGTAACTTTATTGCAATGAAATTCAGATTGAAATAACCTCTGAATCGGTAGAAATATTACAAAATCGGAAATGGTTCCATTTCTAATGAACCACTGTTTGTATTTGCAGTTATCAGAACGTAAAAAAGTTATCAGAAAACCGCTATATTAAACCGATTTCAATTTGAAAATGATTGAAATTTAGTAACGTAATCGCCCCACAGATCCACACGTAAGTGGGAGGGATGCAATATGCAAACACTACAGCTAGGCTAGTTTTTTCATACCAAAAACTAGTATTTACTTTTAAGTACTTAATTCTCATATTGCACCCGCCCGTCCCATCGACCAAAAGTAAAACAGATCCACGATTACGTCATTATTCGCAAGCTGTAGTACAGTAGTACCCAACTAATATGGCTTACCGATGTACCTGCGCAGAAGATACATTTTCAAAGCGCGGGAAATGCTATTGGTCGGCAGGAGCCGCCATGTGTGCGGAGCGGCGTGACGCGCGAGTGAGACGGCACTAACAGCTGCAGTGTAATATGAACCTTATAGCAGTGATCTAAGGTTGATTGTAAGTTTTAAACATTCTGTCGTTAAAACCATACTTTCTTTTCTGTGCGAACGAAGATTCACGACGCGCCTTATCAGTTGGGTACTACTGTACTACGTATCTAGCAGTGGTATCAATAGAAGTTATATTGCGCGAACACGAAGCGAATTTTTTTACAGGACAACGTCTGTCGTATCTGCTTGTAATCCTTATTAATATTATAAACGCGAAAGTATGTATGGATGTTTGTTACTCTTTCACGCAAAAACTACTGAATGGATTATAATGAAATATGGCACGCTAATAGAATATTTTCTGGATTAAAACATGGGGTTGTTTTTATCCCGAAAAAGTAATATCCCGAGAACGCGGGTGAAACCGCGGGACGTAACTAGTAAGTAAATATGACTTACCCTGTGGTAATAGTCTCGTCCTTTGGTGGAGACTATGATAAAAAGGAACTTTATTTCCTTTTGCAATGCCTCAAACAGTAAACCTTGAAGATCCTGCATCCTGACGTTGAAGTTGTGCATCTTCGGTTGGTCAACAGTCATGCCCATTTGTCTTCCGCAATCCATAATCTATTCATAACAAAATGTATGTACTTAAAACCGAATATGGTCGATTAGTATTAGTGATCTGGTAAGACACGCCAACGCCCATGTCTTTCGGAAGTAAACTGTCTCTCAAGTGCAGGTGCCGGAACACTGTTTGGCGAATAATTCTGAACTTGAGTAATTGCCAGCCAGGGTAAAAAGTAACCTACCAACATGCTTTGGTTTCCACACGATGTGAAAATGTCGCAGGATAATTATTTTAGCAAAAATCACGTTTACGCAAGTGACTTTTTTTTGTTAATAAATAATCATTTCAATACATTATTGAGTTGAGAGAAAAATAATATCATGGATTACATTTAGGCATTCCCTATAAAATACGCTAACGAGTACTATACACAGTCAAATCAATGCTGTCAGTGTTATTATGAAAATGTACCTTATTTAGATGAAGCCAAAGACAATATTACATCAAATAACACGCGGCAGATTAAGCAGATTAATCGCGGACGCCGGTACGTGACTTTAGTCAAGCTTTACTCATGAAACGGTATCATCATCATCATCACCAGCCTATAATGTCCCACTGCTGAGCACAGGCCTCCTTTCACAAATCAGGGTGAAAGGGAATGGGCAGATACTCCACCACGCGTGCCCACTGCGGATCGGTGGAGGTAGGCTAGTGGCCAACCTACTGTTGGAATTTTTCAAGCCGCCTAGGAGGCATCCAACTAGCTTAACGACTATCACAATTAAGTGATAACCGGGACCAACGGCTTTACGTGCCTTCCGAAGCACGGAAACGCTCGATTTGAAATACCACTAGGCGGTCACCCATCCAGGTACCGACCAAGACAGACGTAGCTTAACTTTGCCGATCGATTAAGAACGGCTAATCATGCTACACCACGAGCGTGAAACGGTATACACACTGTAAATAGTAAAGTACTTAACGACCATTTTCCTGTCTTCATCAAACAACGTGACGATATTTATGTGACCATTGAAACAGTATTAAGTCGAATAGTGTTGTGATTTACAATTTGCCTTAAATTCTTACCATTGTTATAATTTTTTCGTAATCACGACTCCTTGGGTCCGTTTCAATTGCAATAAAGCCCCACGACAGAAGTGCTTCGGGCTTTAACAAACCATTCGTTCTCCAGACTCCATTCCTGCAGTAAAAATATTTACATCACATTATCCAAATGTGTGTTTTTTAACATTGATAATTTTTAGCATATATTTTTTTTTTACGTCGGAATTATAACAGGCAGGCGATCTCCCGATGGTTTGTGAAAAATCAGCAGGAAATTTTACCCCATGTCAAACAAAGCTTAATTTTGTGTGTGACCAATGCAATGGAATTAAAAAAAAAACAGAAGTGGAACTCATCAGGAATGAAAAGGTTACATTACTTGGGCATGACTGTCTGGCGATTCCCAACCTCCAAGATGGGTGGTTGTAAAACCCTCGCTGTAACTGGGAAGAACTCATCACTTATTTCGAGGCCGAAATGCTTAAACTCTGCGTTTTTAGAATATCTCATCTGAAATAAGAACAGTTGTACACGTGAAGTGAAGTGATCTAATCATCAAAATTGGATTCAAATATAGAAATGTTGTACCACAGACTTGACTAAATTCATAACACTGTTTTTTAATTGACTGACTGGGATTTTATAACTGACAGACTGATTGACTAACTGACAGCGCAAAGCCTAAACCATAACCACCCAGTAATTTTGAAATAAGTATTTATTCTAAATAAATCTAACGCAGTGCATTGGCGCATCTAAACCTAAATAGTCACCAATGTGTCGATACACATTAATTGATGAAAACCTAATATCATGGGGTGGGCACTGGACAATTCTTGGATGGGCCTTGCCCACCAGTTAGTTAGATAGTTTTAGAAGAGACTTATCGTTTAATAACTTACGTCAGAGATGACCTCTTCAATTTTTTGTTTTCGCACGTCAGGTGGCGTTGCGGCCATTGTTACCATTCTCGATAGTTGCATATCGGTCAACTGCTTCATGCGAGCCTTTAAAGAAAATTAGCCTTAAATTATGGTGTTTAATACACAGATTAACGGCTCAAGCGTGCCGGGCGAGTGGGTAGTGAGCTAAGTCAACGAGGATTTTTTTTTCGTATCATTCGATTCAATACTATACTCCGTGACTTTTTATTCGTCTTAGAAACGCAGCCCACATAATGTACAGTAGTACCCAACTGATAAGGCGCGTCGTGAATCTTCTTACGCACAGAAAAGAAAGTATGGCCCGAAGATTAACTTACAATCAACCTTAGATCACTACTATAAGGTTCATAATACACTGCAGCTGTAAGTTCAGTCTCACTCAAGTCACGCCCCTCCGCACACATGGCGGCAGCTGCCGACCAATAGCATAGAATAATAGTTTATACAAAACAAATATATGTGTAAGTCAAAGTCAATTTATTCAATTTAGGCCCTAGTAGGGCACTTATGAAGTTCAAAGCTACAGAAGTTGCCACCAGTTCGTAAGTCGGCCTTCAACTGAGAAGAACAGGCAAGAAACTCAACAAGGTTACATTTTTAAAATATTTATTTGACAATCTGACTATATTGGTAATTTTTTCCAAAGCATTATATTTACTTTTTTATTTTACAAAATAAAATATAAAAGCATAATATGTAACAGCTAGTTTACGAATAAAGAGACGAGTAAAAAGGTGTGTTGTTATTACCTGCCCATAAGCCACATGCAATAACTCCATCGGATAGTAGATGTTCTTGTCTCTTGGACCAACCCACATGCAATTTAGTTTCGGGTATTTAATCCTGAAAAAATAAAAACAGTAGGTATCGATAGCTCAGTGGTGACGAAAGGTGTGGCGGAAGCTTTGGGTTCGAATAACTAAAATGTTATAAAACCATGAAGGGTACATTGAAGTACCCACCTTGTGAGATACCGACAGTATGTTATAGACATTGTGGCTTGTTCCGTGAGCTGCATATAAAGAACCCACAAAATTATATTTTCGACTATATTTCAACAAAATATTATCATTAATCGGCTCTAACCGAAATCTATTTTTACAATAGGATTTCTATATCAAAATCAAGACAAAATCTTTGGTCCATCCAGAATAGCGATGCTTCCTGGATAAAAATATTAATAATTCTAATTAGTCAGGCACTTATCAAAAAAATTTGGACACATACTTTTTGCTTCGAGAGTGGGGGCTCGTGACGGCACAGTTTGTTAAAAAGTGTTGCAAGCTGTGACGTCACGCTGAACTTCAATACACTATATCTTCGTAGTTTTTTGTTTGACAAAAGAAAAAATTACGTGTCCAATATTTTTTGATAATCTTACTGACGAACTAAATAGTTTTTTTCAGAAATCTAGCCTTTAAACACAACTTGAGACAATGACTTACTGGTAACGTTTCACCGTTCTGTAGTATTCGGAAACGGTTATTCTCGTGTTTCTGCCATTTGGATCAGTGTGTATGAATGACAAATTTTCAGGGGTGTCCACTACATCGTTGCATATAAACTCTCTTTGTTGACTTGTGCCGTCAGTATTGTTAATTGTGGCTAATACCTTTACAAAGAGTACAAGAAATTTTATAACAATAATTAAAAATAATATAATGGACGTCGTAATCCGGAATTAATATATCTTTGTAACAAAGTACAGTTTCATAATAATTTAAAAATGCGCTTACCCTAAGCCCCTTGATAAAAGATTTGAAACCGTCGCGGCCCCTATATTGTTGATCAATGGGACGATTAAGTTCTAGTCCAAAATCCTTTGTCATTGCATCGATTAAGGGCTGATGTTTCGGGAATCCTTTATGGGCAACTGTAACAATATTAGTGCATTATCACTATAATTGAATAAATTAATCAACCACGGTTCCATTCGCGTTACCCGTTCGTTGACGAGCCAGTTGGCGCAGTTAGTTAAGAGACTGGTAAATAATCCACCAATTGCGCCGCAGGTCGTGGGTTCGATTCCCGCACAGGACATGCATTTGTGTGCATGAACATGTCTGTATGTCCGAGTCTGGGTGTAATTATGTATATTAAGTATGTATTTACAAACAAAAAGTAGTATATGTATTATGTCAGTTATCTGGTTTCCATAGTACAAGCTCTGATTAGTTTGGGATCAGATGACCGTGTGTAAGGAATATCCCAGGGTATTATTTATCTCTAGGTCCACCGGTTTAAGCTGAGCATTTTAAGCGGTTTAAGATCAACCCATAGCTCTTCAAAATGTTTTTTTTGGATTTCTGAGGGCGAGAACAGAGATAAATACAATACCATCAACGTTGATAAATGCTCTCGTCGTGAATATAGCTGATTGGAAAAGACCCGTCCACACTTCTAAACCCTCTCCAAGATCACAGGGGTTCGCTGGTCTTCTGAAGAACTGCCGTCCAGCCTGCATAAGAGAATAAGTGCTTCTACAAATAATGTTAAATTATAATACCTTTTATATTGTATTAAGTAATAAAAAAAAATCATATACACTTTAACTTTGGGCTAGATCTGGATGTTTAATACATTACGTCGTTTTTTTTTCTATTTCAAAGTATTTTGTCCTAGTAAAGGTACATATTGTTCATAGTAATAGAACTTACTTTGACGTATTTCGACAATGTAGCCTGCCTCAGGATGACGTCAATACATTGGATAGCCTCTGTAGGTGGTGCTAGTGAGGTACCCTTTTTTTCTATGTATCTGAAATAAAATAAATATTAAAATGTGCCGGTCACTTCTCCATGCAAACTTTACACGGTACTCTACCCCACTGGTTGTACGTGCAGAAGAAAGCATAATGATATTAATTTGTCTCTTCATCGTCAAGGCTTGCTATGTAACGAGACAGTAAAATGATACCAAATTGAGTTGAATGTTATGAGCTTCGAAATATGTGTATATATTAGCACAAACTTTTATTGTGTGTAAATTAAATGTGGAATATGTAACTCCAAGATAATTTACTTATGTATAGATAGGTTACTCCAAATTCCAATAATTTCAGTTTAAATAAATACATTCAGTATTCATACAAACAACTTTGAGACAGTTTTCTTTTTTTTTAATCTGATTTAATGTGCTTTGTCGTTTATGCGATTAGATAGATTCGTGGTTTTTGTTTCATTCAAACTATGTCACGACCCGTGGGTAGCTGATGAAATACCATACTTTTTAGGTCCTTATAAAATCCTAACTAATTAAAATAATAATTATAAATGCTAAAGTGAATTTGTTTGTTTGTTACGCCTTCATGCCTCAACTACTCAACGGATCATCATGAAACTTGGCATGCAAATAGCCTATGGTATAGAAAAAGGCTTAGGCTGCTTTTTATCCCGGGTACGCGGGTGAAACCGCGGGGGACAGCTAGTCTAATATAAAAGAAAACCAATCTTCTCATATATTTTTGCCTGAAACAGGCTCTCAACTAAAATCAAGCTCTTTAAAAATAACAGGAATGATAAAATAACCTTAGGAAATAAGTTTTATGCCAATTGAATAGGGATTCGTTTTTATAAATTTTATGCGACTGGCGTTTCGGTTTCAGCCAATGACTTACTTCCCAATATACTAAGAGACGGAACGGGTCTGCCCTTTTATGGCACATACTATGTAATATCTTTATTTTAAAGTAACTCACTCGATTATCCTATAGAGGTCAACGACTCCAGTATGTTTGAATGATACTTCGAATGGTAATACCCTTCCATTGCTGTCTTTTATCTCAATCTTGAAAACAAAAACATGTTTAGTCAAGTGATTTGTTACAAAACTCTATTTACATATTTATACTCTACAGTCATTGTTTATAGTCTATCTATATACATTATATACAAGTCCCATCGAACATTAGTAAGACCACGCACGTACATGTGTAACATATCCCGTGAAATGGACGTACCTAGGTAGTTACAAATTCAATAAAAAAATCGGATATGCGCATTCATTCGGCCTATCTCTATGTGCAACTTTTTACATAATAGAATATTATGAAATATTTATTTGCATTGATGGATATGTCCACAACGCAAAATGTCAATCCAACAAAAAAGGTCCGCAAAAAGTATTTCTCGGAAGATGAGCCAATAACATTATTTCTTAAACTTCTCTTAGGAGGACACCTACACCGTCTGTCTGTCACAGATCTGTATCTTTTCAACCGTCTAATAATCTAATAATGTTAATGTTAATCTATACTAATCTATAATATTATAAAGCTGAAGAGTTTGTATGTTTGAACGCGCTAATCTCAAGAACTACTGGTTCGAATTGAAAAATTCTTTTTGTGTTGGATAGTCCATTTATTGAGGAAGGATTTAGGATTTAGGATCACGCTGCGACTAATAGGAGCGAAGCATCAGTGAATAATGTTGCAAAAACGGGGAAAATTATTCATATCGTAGGGTAGATTAAGGTAGGGTAGGGTGGGGTATCACCACAGGGTGGGGTATCACCACAGGGCAGGGTAGCACCATGCGAACGAAGTCGCACCGTGCAGCTAGTTGTATAATATACATACTTGTATACAAAAATCTAGTCTACCTAATAAATAAAATCTAATAATGAGATCGCCTGTAAGTTCTCTAACACGTTATGCCCACATGCTACCTGGGTTAAAATTTTAACCATTAACGCGAAGTTACATCACCCCATGGTGGCCATGGTACGTCAATGGTACACAGATTATGTCACTTCGGGTTAAATGGATTAAATTAGAGGTAGATGGTAATTCTTGCGTAATTGGCACTTTACGAAAGAGAAATTTGCACCCGGTTGACATTTTGCGTAGTAATGAATTGTGATGGGGTCAAGTAGCCCTTTAAAACAAATGGTGGTAAGTTATGTAGCTTTGGTTTTCATAACTATAACCTGTTCCAATAAAGAATGATTTTAATAAATCGCGGCTTGTTGTACTTGTTATGACAGATTGTACCACAGATATTAATCAAAATAGATGACGTGGTGTATGTTCGTCGCGTGCCAAAAGAGAGCAATGCTCTTCTTTTGACGCTGTTTCGCGCGGACGGGGAACTCTCATCTCTAAGGCGCTCTTGTGACTTTATGGTAGGTAAAGTGGCACGCTTGGTTTTCATAACGAGGGACTTGCGTTTTATTTAGATTTATTTCCCTGGATTGTACCTATTGTACTATCTGCATCTGCCGATACAAGTACAAGCCGCCATTCTCAAAATCATTCTTTATTGGAACAGGTTACACCTTCCTAGCCTAGGGCCTAAACTGTGTAAATAGCTTTAACTTAGGAATAAATAAATGCATCGATACACTTACATTTGTGGCGAAACGTTCATTAGCTGCCACATTCTTTAGGGGATGGAGTGTATAACAGTTCTTCATTTGATCAAATGCCATTATATCTTTCGGATAAAGTTTAGCTTTGGCAGCGAGAAATGCCGCCGGAAGTAATTTCTTGGGTTTCTCAGGCTTGAATGACACATCATAACGGTTCTGAAATTAAATAATAATGTTAATAGATTTAAGAAATAAGAATAAACTTATTGTCAAACCCATTACATAATACAAAAACATAAAGAAGCAAGAAAATAAAAACGTCTGACAAATGGTAGCAAACTCAGCATTATGCTAGGGTGCACTGTAGTCCACACAAGCGCTGATTTTCAGTTTGCCCCAATGTATAAACAATATAAATGAAATATAAAACTAAATTATACCATGCTCCGTGCCTATTTCAATAATATTTCCATAAAAAATTAAAGAGGAAAAAAAATGATGATAAATAAAAATAATAATAATAATAACCTAAATGAAAAAGAAACTAAAAATAAAAATAACTAAATGTCAAATATATATGAACATAATGCAATGCGAGAATGATTGGCAGTTGGCAGTTAAAAACTGTGTTACTGTTGGTACATATGTACTTCGCCGCTTCAAGCTGTATACGGACGTAAGATAATCTGCTTGATTTTATGTTTTAATACATTGTGACACATTTTCTTTCGTACTGGTGGTGGTAAGTCATTCCATATTTTTGCTGCAGCGAATCTAAAACTGCCCCTAAAGCCTGATGTTTTGTGTTTAGGTATTGATATTTTTTGTTGAATTTTGGCTCGAGTATGTGCATTGTTTATCCAGAACAGCTTTCTAAATAGGTATTTAGGTCGTTTTTTATGTACGATTTTGTGAACCGTTATAGCCAAATGCAATTTTCTTCTAGCAGCCATCTTAAGCATGTTTTTTTTGTTAATATAGGGCGTAATGTAATACCTTCGTGGTATCTCAAAGCAAAATATAGTGCATGCATTTTGTACCCTCTGTATAGCTTTCTCTGTTTTTTTTTTAATATTCAAGGGCCGTAGACCGTGTCTCCATAATTAAATATAGAGAGTATTAAGGCTTCCACAAGTACTATCCTAACTTTTTCATCAAGGTACTTTCTAACTAAATACAGGACTGAGTCTATAAAACGCATTTTTTTTATTATTTATGTGTTCCACATATCTCAATTCTTCGTCCATCAACAGCCCCAGATTTTTAGCTACCGTTACCCTCTCTATTGGCTCTTTGTTAATGCGTAATTGTGGATTAGCTTCCTTTATTTGCACACAAACATTTTTATTTCCCATTATTATAAATACCTAAATACATTTACTTCGAGAAATTTTGTAACTACACAGTACCTATATTAAAGACATAATAACAACACAATAAACAAGGAAATAAAAGCAAAAACTACTAACTATGGTATAGGTATAAGGTAATACTATGGTAGAAACTTCAATTTACTTACTATTTTCAAGGGTTTGATTGTCATTGGCAAATAGTTTGTCAATACTTTGACAGGTCTAGCGCTGACACTTCGTCCAATAATTTTATCCGGTATTTTGTACCGACATAATGGCATATCAATTCTTGTTTTAGGTGGGGGAGCACTCTGAACTGCTGGTCGCTCACGCGATGAAGCAGCTGCATCACCAGAATATCCAGGAGCTACTTGACTTGATGGCCTTGAGGCGCTCGAAGCTGGCGGTTGTCCTTTGTTGTACCCAGGGGCAGGAGCACCAAAACCAGGAGGTGTCTGAATTGGAGATGGATGATCTCCAAATGTCGGTACAGGTGCTGGGCCTGTCCCGCGTCCCCGTCCAAGTCCAAGTCCACGTCCAGCGCCCCATGTTTTTTGCGGGGGGCCCATGGGTGAAGCCACAGGCACCTGTTGTACCGTCGGTGGTGCAGTAACAGGCGCTTGTTGTACCGCCGGTGGTAAAGTAACAGGCGCCTGTTGTACCACAGGTGGTGGGACTGACGTCTGTATGGGTACCACTGAAGCTGACACAGATTCTGCAGGCTTTGGAGGAGCGTCAGTCTGTTTCTTTTTTTTACGAGGGTTTCTTTTTCTACCCCCCAAACCTAAACCAAGCCCATCCTCCTCTTCCGGTTCTTCTTTCTTTTCTTCCACTTTTTGCTGAGAGGTTGTTGGTTTTTCGACTGTCATTGCTTCAACCGGTTTTTCAGGTTTTGTCTCCTTACTGCCAGTAAGACCCCCAGGCTCAGGAACTATTTCAACTGGATTAACAACTGTTTCCGATGTCGTTGGACTCTCACTAATAGTCAATGTAGCCAAACTTTCTGGAAGAGCCCCAGCTTGCTCCTCCTTTTTCCCTTTCTTTTTTCCTAAGAAATAAACGTATATATTTAAATTTAGATATAAGATGGGTGTCCCAAATCTCAACGCCAAGTAGAAACCGGGCAGAAAAAAAAAAAAATGGTAAAGTAATCATGCATAATTTCAAGTACATAAACACAGTTTTTTTTTATTTGAACAAAATCTACCCTTTTCATCCCCTTAAAGGTTGAATTACCAAAAACTCCTTCTTATTACTCTATGCCCTATGAGGAATCTACTTATACTATTTGAGATTTTGTGATTAATCAGTGAATGGTATTTCGCTTTTATACATACTGCGAAATAAAAAAACGCCAACACATGCAACCTACAATTTTTATAAACAAAGTTTCCACAAAAGCTGCAGATACATTTTTGCAGGATTCCTTGAACTCTGCCCAGGTTATATATAAGGTACTATTAACTATTCTGTGCTAAGCAATCAATATGAGGTGAAGGGATATTATAAAAAGTTAATAGTTAGTATAATATTCGCACTAAAATAAGGCTTGTTTCTAGTGACATGGAGCCCTTGCAAGTCGGGATAAACAAACACCTGGTGGTTTAACAGGCTAAAAGCATTGGTGTAAATAGTAACCAACATAAGATGAGTGGGAAGTAGTGGGAACCACTATATTTTCTTCAATCATAAACCAAAAATATAAAGTGAATATCATTTCACCCATCTTTTAACAGCTACATTAATAATTAAAATGAATGTGTTCTATTCTTACCTCTGCCCATTTTTTATGCTAAGCTGTAGCTGAAAAAATAAAGAAAAAAGTTGCAATACAAAAATCAACAAAGCTACCTTAAATTAAAGTGTCTAGGCAATTTATTTACTCAGAGCATTAAACATTCTACTTAATAAATCAAATCTTTCTCCTACAACCATGCCACTTAATTTTAGACACCTCTCGGGAAGGGGGTCACATCCAGCGAGGGGTCTAGTTGAGTCACATGATTATTGATTTAATACTATGGGTCTACAATACACTACAAAATTATGTAACACTATGACAGAGCATAGAGAAACATTTATATCATAAAAGTAATTGTAAGACAATGAGGGCTATCAATTCTGTGGCTCAATAGTTGGTGCTTCCAGAAAGTAAGGTCCTATCACCGTCATTCTAAAAGTATTTTTTAGCTGGCAGGGCCAATAATTGATAATAACCAAATAAAACAAAAAAGTTGCGTTGTCCCATCTAGTTCTGAAAATAGCAGGACATGTTTCCGAAGGACAAAACTTGCCTAAAACAGTGGTTAAGGTTTGTAGCAATTTGCAGGTATGTCTGCCATAATTAATCAAGAATGGAACAATATGTACAACAATCATGAATATAATCAGTAAAAAGCTCACAAACAGTAAATGTTCAGTGACATTTCTAGAGACCTCACTCTACAGTCTCTACACTAGCATATCTCGCAGGGAATTCAAACATGATAGCCCTCACTGCATTATATCAGCAAATCTGCAAGTAAGCAATTGCTTAACAAATTATAAAGGGTGGCAATGTTCAAGCTCATCTACAACTCTTATAATGCATCACATGTTTTTAGAGAGGTAGGTATAATCAGTATTTTTGCACCTACGAGGCTATACCTGTAGGTAGATATATACGGACCAGGTGAGTTCGAACTGGGGATTAGTTCGGGTGAAGCCAGTCTGGGACTTCTCAGCAAATTTTCATCAAAACCTGTTCACTTATTCTCAGTAATTTGGGCATAATAAACAAATAAAATGTCAGTCTGGAAATTGCATTCCTATGTGAGTTGTAATAAGTATACTTACTTTGCAATTAGTAAAAAGTACTTACCTACTCATTATTAGATAGGAATAAATACGTCTTTTAAAAGGATACATCCGTTTACATTGGCATGTACATAATTTTAGCTAGTCCATGGTGAGGACGAGCAGACATTCATTGAGAAAAATCAGTAAATATAAGTTTACAATCAAGTATTGCATCAAGATTGCATCATTTATTATTTTGTTACTTTCACATAGCTCACTTATACATACATTTAAAAGGTCGTGTGTGGATGTAATAGATGCAGAATTAATGAATTTAGGTAGAAAGAGCTCTTATTACTAATGCATTTAGGTGAGGCCTCTTAAAGAATATAACTGATAAAATTAACATTTATATCAAGCCTTGATCAAAGTGGATAGATTTCACAAATAAAATAAAAAATAAAGGCATTGTATAGAATAGGAACTTACATGTTTGTCTGCTGACGGTTGTCTACTGTGTATAAAACGGAGGAAAGTATTAGTTTTCTTCCAGTTGTTTTACAAAGCACTGTAAAATTTTAATGGATTACAAGCAAATTAAGTAAAATTGCAATACAATACACAGCTGCTGTTTTTTGTTCAAACTGGGGAACATAGATAATAAATACACTATCAGGGGAATACCAAACCACAGATCATATAGAATAAGTTGTATTACTAATCTGTTCTGTGGTTGGTTATTTTCTTAGAATAAAGAATAGCAAAGAACGAGCTCTAAAAAATGAAGCGACTTCTGAATAGCTGTACTCATTACTCTTACTGGGATTCTTTATGCCAAAAAGAGACAGTTATATATTTATTATATCCTAAAATAGTAAGGTTGTACACTGTTGCAAGACTTTATTGATCAAGTAAATTTACAATAGGGTTCTGAATACAATAATATCGATATCGACAAAAATTTGTTTAAATAAAAAATAGAAATGGTAAAACTTTCCTGGACGAGACGCGGGAAAGGGGGGGAAGCCCTTCCCCTCGGTACCCCACAAACTAGAAGCAAACTCATGGATTCCGAGATATTCATGGTTGAAGTTTGAGATTATGTATGAGGTTTTTTGCATAAATTCACTTCTGCATCGGCTCTGGCGCTGCAGGAAGTGCAGCCCTTTCGCCCTTGCGTAACAAAAAGCAGGCGGGGGCTGCTCTCCCTCCGCGCCACCGGCTTTTTATATACACTCTAGAGGTAGTAGGGGTTTGAACCTACCAGTACAGAAATCGGTTTTAACAGATGACACACTTTATCTAACCATAGGTGAAATGTGGCGCTAAATCAAAATGGCGTCATCATGCGTTTCGTTTTTGCACGATATTCTTTGTTTTACTTTGATTAACACACTTCAATAATTAAAATCTCAAAAACTATGAAGTTGCTTCTTGAAAAGACTTCGCTGAAAGACTCCTTAGATCAACTACCATCTGTAAAAAAAAAAGAGCACCAAGATCAGCGTCCCGTCCCAGAAAGTTTATCCTATTGTTTTTTCGTGCTACTTGGTTTTACTCTACTCTAATAAATACCCACCAGCTCCCATACAAAAATAAATAGGTACATACTTTCTTCAAGTAGGTACTTATACTATAGACAGTTTACAGATAAGGTTTTAAAATAACATAAAAATCATTTACGCGTTTATTATTAAATTAATCATAAAACAATATTTTTGTGTACCGTTTAGGCAAGTAATTGTTTAAATAAATTATCAATAAAACTATAAATTTATATTTAAATAAAAATGCCGAAAACACAAACAACGAAAAATGCCTAAAAACTAAATAATCTTCACTTTTTATTTCTTTTTCTGTTTTTGTATAATTCGTATGCCCTCTTCTTTAAGCTATGCACTTCTGAAGACTGGAATGCATGCTCTCGATCATAATGCCTCACGTTTTCTGCTGGAATCTCTTCCCAAGCAATTTTCAAAGCATCGCTAACCCACCGTCATCGGGGAATCTAAAATAAACAATTGAATCTTATAATTTAGACACTTTCATCATTTATGGTACTTTCATTGACGGGTCGCAACGTAAGGGATGCGGGGGGAAGGCCTTCAACCTGGTTCCCCCAAAACTTTAAGCAAACTCATGGTTTCTGAGATATTAATGGTTGATGTTGAGGTTAAGTATGAGTTTTTTTGATATAAATTCATTTATGCGCCCACTCTGGCTCTGCAGGAATTACCGCAGCTTAGCTGTCGCCAGCCATTTCAAAACGAAACGACGCAAAATAGTGATTTTATTAACAATCTTCTATTATTTAACTATCGAAAATTATGAAAAAAATATTGTTTCTTAAAAAAAGGACTTCACTGAAAGACTTCTTACATCATCTTCTTTCTGTCAAAAAAATATGAAATCCCCGACCAGCGTCTCGTGAAGGAAAGTTTATCCTCATTGATTTGTCGATAAGAAATGTACGGCACTATTCAGACTATACCAAAATATTTCAAATATAGCAATATTTTGGTAATCTAATTTGTTTTAAACATATAATACGCATAATACTATAATACATAAATGTTAGTCTACAATTCTACAAATTATCAAAGCAATCTTACGAATAAAATCCGAAATATGTTCAAAATGCCGTCTTACCGATGAAAGCTAATAATTTCAGATTCATTTTCCTTTCGGTAGGAATTATATTTGCACTCGATTACAACACACACCATTTTTGTGTTTATCACAGATCACAATTTAATACATTTAGTTTTGCTTGAATCTAAATAAACAATATTAATTTTAAATTTTCGCGTAGTCGTCGTCCGTCTGCTGTATGTCAACAAACTACGACTAAAATAAAAACAACATCATAGGGCCAACACCATATTTCACTTTTAGACCTATTCAATTTGGTAGTACAATTAGACCAAACGTAACCACTGACAACTCAAAATGTTTTACAGGCGGTATGAACAGAAACACACAACTATATCTCATTCCTTTTTTATCTTATGGAGTAATCGTATGAAAGTTATCGTGACAGATATAATTATAAAGTTTGCGTTTTGACACTATTTCTACTGCTTTAGTCCAATTTCTTTGGTTATTTTTATTTGACCATAGAGGTGAGTAATATATAGGATTACCCACAGACTAGAGTACTTTTTATAACTGGCTGGACTTACCTACCTGTGGTCAAAGAGTACATTTGTATATAGGAGACCTGTGGCAAAGACTACAGTATATACTTAGACCCATAGATTATTATTATATTGCTTAGACCTGTGGTACCTATACCTACTTTACTTTGCCTGCTTGTGCTTGTAATGAAAATAATTAGCAAACGAATTCAAACGATAAAACAGAACCTGATTAAATTTCCCTAAAGTTTTCGATGATTTGATTAAACCGTCCTGAACTATTAAATGGCATAAAAAAACTAAAGATAGGTAAGCGAAGTTCTAACAGTCATGATTATTGAAGTGTCTAATTCTTCAGTGGCCGACATAAGTTTCGCATCTCTTAACAAAAATGGCACTGTACAACGCCGGTAATGTCGATAATTCCAGTACTAACGCCGATATAAATGAAGATATAAACACTACTGATGAATTAACTATTATTCCACTTGAAAAGGATAGCTTTGGTAAGTTCCTTTCTAGATTGAATACGAACTTCGTTTTTATTTTACTATTGACTAGAGCCACATTATACCGTAGGATTTGAAAATAATAATAATTCCAGCTATATGCGAGTTATGTGGCCGTGTGGGTCGTCGGGGCCAGTTCTACACGCGTAATAATAAGTTCTGTTCATTACGATGTCACGCGAGTAACATCAGACGACGGAGCTGCAACTGGAGGTTCAAATTGATGGAGGGGGCTGAACATATGGCGGGGATGATCCCACTGGAACCGCTGCCGCAGATACAACAATGGCAAGCAACTTTGAATGACTTACAGGTACAAATAACTACCATTGAAACACTGAATCTGCATAAGATTATCATACCCATATTATAAAGGAGATTATTAAATATTATAGTGCTAATCATAGACTTATAAAAAAAATAAGATGGAGTGTCGCCTAAAAAACAAGTCAAGCCCCAAAAGGAAGCCAGCATTCTTGAATACATGGCCACACGCATACATTTACACAATAGGAACCTGATCAGCTGTCATTCTGCATTGAGATATTGACAATACGGCTCAGTATAACTTGTGCCTGCTATGGACAAGTTTTACTGAGCTTTATTCATGCATACATAGGAAATGTTCAGCTTTACTTTGTTATAAGGTGATACTCCATCTTGATTTTTTTATATGTCTATGGTGCTAATAATATATTTGTTTGGCAGGATTTCCATTGTCTAGGCTTTGTGTGCTTACCAGCTTGGGCCTCACAGACTATAGTGAGATTGTGGTCAAATACAGGCCTATTCATAGTAAAAAAGGCGGTCCTGCCAACTGGAGTTGTTCTACCCATTTAAATAATCATTCTGAATTATTGTTGCATTTATTGACATTTTAGTAGACAACTTTTTAATTAAGATTTCACAGATGATCCTACAATTCCATTTACAAATGGCTTATTATTATTTGATCCTCTAAGATCTGATTGATCTATTGTGACCACAGAAATACATCTAAATAGATAATGCAAGTCCCTCCATCCTTATAAAAACGAAGTATGTACTTTTTTATACCTACCATAATGTCAACAGATTGACTTAGTTAGCAGGATGGTGTTAGAAATTTTACGAGAAAATTGAGTGTTCCTATTTGTCAGCTAAACACATCCCTCGCTACCTTTTTGCACAGCTTTTGACAAGTGAAGGACATATACTCACATCAATTTAGAAATATGTCTGTGATCGTGACTGCTCTATCTATACTAATATAATACAGCGGAAGAGTTTTTCTGTTTGTTTAAATGAGCTAATCTCTGGAACTACCACTCGGATTTGAAAAACTCTTTTTTCTTTTCTCTTTTTTTTTTTTTTTCTCTTATGTCCATTTCGTTTTGTTGTTATCTGCAGTCTCAACTGCAATGAACGACATTTTTGGTTGCTTTCGCTGGATAAGGCGTCTTGTGTTGAGAGATATCCAATAACCTCGATCCTCATCAGTTGGCTGATTCTATTGAAATCGGTTGTGTAGGCTTGTTACACTATGCCGTTTCAGTCTAGTGAACGAGATGTCTTTCCGTAGATGTAAGGGCATTCGCCATTTTGTTTGGATGATTTGAAAGTCTGTAGATATATCTTTCATAATAATCCACGATTTCCTCTCTGACTATCGAGGTATTTTCAAGTCCTGGTACATGTATTTATTGCTGACGTTCCATGGTATTTTAAATATCATTCGAATAATTTTGGTTTGGAATCTTTCAATGATATCTATATTTGAGTTGGCAGCAGTACCCCAGAGTTGTATTGCGTAAGTCCAAACCGGTTTTAGGATGGATTTGTACAGGATTAGCTTACTTTCCACTGATAGTTGCGACTGTTTACCCAATAGCCAGTTCATGTTTCTAACTTTTGTGTCCAGTTGCTTCCTTTTAGTCCATATGTGTTTACGCCACGTAAGCCTTCTATCCAAATACAATCCCAAGTACTTAGCATCCTCAGTTTGTGGTATTGGATATCCATCTAGGGAAACAGGTGGGCATGTTGGTCTCCTCAGGGTAAATGTGACTTGAGTCGATTTGTCAGCGTTAACCTTTATTCGCCATGTTTGGTACCAGTTGCTCATCTGATCGAGGCTTTTCTGCAGGTACTCAGAGGCTACAATCTCGTTGTTATGGGTAGCTAATATGACAGTGTCATCCGCGAACGTGCCAGTTGTAGTATTGACAGAGGTCGGTAAGTCTGCTGTGAAGATCAAATAGAGCACTGGCCCGAGAACCGACCCCTGAGGTATACCAGATTGTATGCTACAAAGAGAAGATGTCGCCTCTTGAAATTTCACTTCAAAGCATCTATCAGTTAAATATGACTTAAGAATGGCATAGATATTGTGCGGGAGGTGACATTTTAATTTGTACAGAAGTCCTTCGTGCCAAACCTTGTCAAAGGCCTGACTGATGTCAAGGAATGCAGCTGTGCAAAATTGCTTCCGTTCAAGGGCTTGCGATATTGTGTTCACCGTTCTGTGGACTTGTTCGACGGTTGCATGTTGTTCACGGAACCCGAATTGGTGGTCAGGGATCACATTGTCTAGACTAGGCTTCAATCGTTTCAGTAGCATCCTCTCAAATAGCTTTGAAAAGACTGGTAGGAGGCTTATTGGTCTGTATGACGCAACTTCGCTTGGAGGTTTACCTGGTTTCATTATAAGGATTATTTGAGCTATCTTCCATTGCAGTATCTCCTAGTATTATAGGCTTCATTTTACGTGGGTGAAACTGTGGGCAACAGCTATTAAATAAATGAGCTATTTTAAAATTTTCACTCTTCATAAAAGTAAATCTATTATGATCTATATCCAAGGTGATTCATGTGCATTATGCATACTAAATTTATATGTGGTACTAAAACTAAAAGATTAATTATATTATTGGACCTATTTTTTAATTACTTTTTAATTCCTTTTAATACTTGACGCTTTTCTATATCCTATAATATTGATCTTATTTATTTACTGGATCAGTTAGGTTCGAACTGCGACCATACCGCGCGCGAGCCGATCGAGTGGCGCGGCGGCGGCCTTCAAGTACTAGATCTGTTGGTTGCAGTTATTAGACTAAATTCTGTAATTACCGTTTTTCGGTATACATGCCATTTTTAAACCAAACTCACCAGGGGTGCTTAGCCAACCCTCCAGAAATTGTATCACACCGTTTTCGAAGAACCCATGCTGTGCTCCCTTGGAAATGCCTTTACAAATCACACGCAATAATTAAAATATATGTTTTTTTATAGGCTGGGCCAATCAAACAGTCTGCTGCATTAGTTGCAAACAGCTATGAATGGAAAGATGAACTGTTTGGCTGTGATTTCCTAGCAGCTCCTGTAAGTCTGTTCAAACATGCACCCCTACATGAGATGTGGGACAACACATTTGAAGGTATGAAAGTAGAAGTGAAGAATACAGACTGCGAGAATTCAGAAAAACTGAGTGATTACTTTTGGGTTGCTTCTGTTTTAAAAGTAAGTAATTAGTCTATACTAATATTATACAGAGATAAAGTTTCTGTTTGTGAGGGGTAATTTCCAGAACTACAGATCAGATTTCTTCAGAGATTCTGAAAATTCTTGGTGTGGTACACAAATCAAAATAAAACTCAAATGCTGACTGTACATAACCTGTTGTGAGTTCATAGTCAAACTGAACTGAATACAATGGCTGTATTCAGTTCAGTTTAGGCCCTAGATGGGGATATATGAAGGTTATAGCTACTGAATTTTATCTGGAAGTGAATGTCGAGAACTGGCCAGAAACTCAGTATGGTTACATTTATCAAATATTGTTTAAACCTGATATTATTAGCAATTTTATTTCCATTTTTTTTAATTTCTCTATATCATGAAGCATAAACACAAAAAAAAGTTACATTAAAAGTTATCTTTCCATTTGTGACATCATTACACACAACTATTTATTTGTTGCCTTAGTGTTTCGCAATATACTATAGTATTATTGCGAAACTAATTACTAAAACATGATCTACAATGAAAAAATAAAACAGCAATTAAACATTTAATTCTTACAGTGCTACCAAGAACCTTTATAGGTAACTGTTGAAAAATAGAGAGAGTATGAATGATCACTGGCTCACCAATGCCTTCTTTTTACTGATAATATTATGATTTCTGTCATTTAGTGCCCGTTTCGTTATTATATAATATAGCTATAAAACAAACCAAAAATAGTTTCATAAAAAAATTACAGGTAAAAGGGTACATGGGATTGTTGCGATATGAAGGCTTTGGCAGTGATGACTCTAAGGACTTTTGGGTAAACTTATGCTGTTCTGAAGTACATCCAGTGGGCTGGTGTGCGACGCGTGGGAAACCACTCATACCACCACGCAGTATCGAAGATAAATATACAGACTGGAAAAAGTTCGTTGTTATTTGATTATTGGTTGATGCTTTTCCAAAAACTGTTTTCGGGGATATTAAGTACCCTTTATTTTTATTCCAGAGTATGATCTAGGTTTTCTATGTTTGCAATTATTATTGCTATTAATAAACATTAGAATATATATTTTTACCAAAAATCTTGCAGTTTTATATTCCTTACATTGTTTTCTAGGTTTCTAGTGAAGCATTTAACAGGTGCAAGGACATTGCCAGCAAATTTCTACACTAAACTTAATGATAGTCTCGTATCGAGGTTTTCAATAGGTTCTATTATGGAAGTTGTTGATAAAAATAGGATCTCACAAGTAAAGGTATCAAACATACCTATCATATGTATTGTATTTGATGCTTATTTTATAGATTTAATTACATGTAATTACTATATCTTTTTTTTAGGTAGCAAGTGTATGTGAAATAATAGGAAAACGACTCCACGTAAAGTATTACGACAGTTCGCCCGAAGACAACGGCTTTTGGTGTCACGAAGACTCTCCTTTGATCCATCCGGTGGGTTGGGCATTTAGAGTTGGCCATCCATTGGATGCGCCACAGAATTACTTGCAAAGAGTTGCGGCTGGCCGTCTTTTGCCAAGTGATACGATGCCAGACATGTTTTATAAGTACCCTAGCAACGAACCGCCATTATTTACAAAAGGGATGAAGCTCGAAGCAATTGATCCGTTGAACCTATCAGCCGTGTGTGCAGCGACGGTAATGCAGATACTAAACGAGGGTTACATGATGATCAGGATAGATTGTTACCCTGCAGACGCGTCGGGTGCGGATTGGTTCTGTTATCATCAGAGATCGCCGTGTATATTCCCTGTTGGGTTTGCGTTGGCGAATAATATTCCACTAGTGCCGCCTGCTGGGTAAGTCATACTTTAATTAAGTCTTTAGTCATAAGAACCATAACAAACAATTAACCTTGCAAAGTACCAGTAAGATTATTTTATAAGTGCTTGTGAAGGTGGTAGTGGACTGGCGTAGTTGGCATGGTACTCCGCTAATAAAAGTTTACACCGCAGGTCATGGGTTCGATTCCCATCCGGGACAAAAATTTGTGAGCATGAATATTTCTGATTCATGAGTCTATATTAACTATGTCTTTTAAAATTTAAAAGGCTTTATATTATGTCGTGTGTAGTGCTCGTTGTGTAGCATGATTAGCCGTTCTTAATCGATCGGCAAATTTAAGCTACAGCATGAGGCACGAATGGGGAGCACAGATAGGCAGTAGTGGCGGCAAGCTCGTGCATGTACACTTTTGGCCAAATCACAGTAGCCAAATGACACGCAAGAATCCAATAGCCGACGAGCATCGACTGACGAACCAATCGTGTGCAGCTCGGCGCTCCCCTGCTTCATTCCGCCAAACAGACCGAAAATTAAGTACTGCGCAAGTGTCAATCTGTGCTCATGACTCATGCCCTTTAATAGTAAAAGGTATAGACGTATAGACGTCTGGTGAGGCTGGTACCTGGATGGGTGACGACCACTTAGTGGTTTTTCAACTCGAGCGTTTTTCGTGCTTCGGAAGGCACGTAAAGGCGTTAGTCCCCGTTATTACTTAATTGTGACTCGTTTGGCTTTGAAACTCCCAACAGTAGGCTGACATTAGGTTACCTCCACTGGTTAGTAGTGGGCATGCGTTTTGGAATATTTGCCCATTCCCTTTCATAATCATTTATGGAAGGCTGTGCTCAGCAGTGGGACATTAGGAGTTGATGATGATGATGACAATATATGTATTTTGTAGTATATTAGCTATCTGGTTTCCTAAAGATGTTTTCCATCACCGAAAGCTCAAGCGACCTTCGTCTTAGCATCCGACGTCACGGCCACTGAGCTATCATCACCTTATTCAGGGGGAAATTTTAGAAGAGTCAGTAAGGGCAGCTTCGCGAATATGGTCTTAAGTTACTGAACTTTAATTTATGATTTATTGTAATCGGTTTTTACAGATTTTTGAAAAATGTTGTAGTCACTGAGGAAGTGGTGTTTTTTTTTTTTATTTATTTATTAGGTTTACAAAACTGGTTGATACTTTCAACTACTTATAAACAGTGATTAGAATAAAATACATTTTTTGTGTACGACCTTCTAGATGAGAACACAACATGCTTAAATAAGAGCTAATCAATCCCACCACCAACAATATATAAAAAAAATATATAAATTACAAACAGTATTATAACAAGTACATTATTCATTTTTCATTTATTTAGTGAGTGCCAAAAAGTTATATAAAGAAATTGCAGCGCGCCTAGTTGAGGCGACACGTTCCCAGAATGCCGGCTTATACTTCGGTCAGCAGATTAGCATAGCCATTCAACGTGGCAATGCTGCCAGTGTTCTGGGAACGTTACCCACGGATTTAGAATAGTTTTATTTTTTAAATATTAGGTTTAGTTTAGAGTATTGTTTATTATTATTTCTTTTGTGTGTGTTATTAAATAAAATGTTTATTAGCTTATTCGAGAAAAATTAAAGGACAGTCATGTAAGACCATATTCGCGTCTTCAACCCTTAAGGTAGCTGCCCTAATGTCCACCGTGTATGTCGCACAGCATCCCCGTGGAGGAGTTCAGATGGGAGGGGTACCTGTCGGCGTGCGGGGGCGGTGGTGGTGCGGGCGGCGCGGGGCGCGCGCTGTTCGCGGCGCGCGGGCACGTGGTGTCGCACGGGTTCGTGGCGGGCATGCGCCTCGAGTGCGCCGACCTCATGGACCCCCGGCTGGTCTGTGTCGCCACCATCGCTAAAGTAGTCGCCGATCTACTCAAGGTACGTACGTTTTAAGGCGATGATAGCTCAGTGGTAGTGACGTCGGATACCGAGACGAAGGTCCCGGGTTCGAATCCTACAATGAGCTTGAGCTTTCGGTGAAGGAAAACATCGTGAGGAAACCATAGCACGGTGGTAGGGTACTTTGTAGTACCCATCTGGCTGGCTACCACCCTCAAGTTGAAAATCTGTCGCCGAGCACCTATCGGTGTGTTCCGACAGCTGCACTTGAGAGCCAGTTCCTTCTAGGCTTTGTGTGTGCACCACCTTCGGCCACATCATCACTTACCATGGTGAGAATGTGGTCAAACACAGGCCTATACATAATCAAAAAAAAAAAAAAAAAAGTACATCTGCTAGTTTTTTTCTGGGTTCCGAACCAAAAAGTAACCCTTATGGTGCCACTTCGTCCGTCTGTCACAGCGCTTTTTGCAATATGACCCAAAATACACGGACATATGAAAATAAAACGAAAACGCAACGTCACTTTACAAGATCCTGCCAAAAAGTTCATATTTTTTTTTCCTTTATTATATTGTTTGTGTCCATTCCAAAACAAAATATCAGAACTAAGAGCCGGCGCATATATGACGAAATGCAGCGCAGAGTGTGCCCTCGAGTTTTCTAAACGCGTCACACAATAGAGGAATTAAATGAAATGATGCATCTACAAGAGTACGCATAGGCTTGGATACGGATACACGAGTATGTGCAAGCGAGTTAATTCATTTTCGATCTAATTTTAACGCTCAAAAGCCGATGCTGTGGTAGTGAAAAATGTTTCGCGCTGCACTGCTCCATATGTGCGCCAACGGAGTTTGATTGCCCAGTATTACTCTCTAAGGCTCAACTTACATTGCCACGGGATGGAATGGAAGCGAATGTAATTGTATATAGCATAATCAACTTTACGTCAATTGTATAACATACAAACTAAATAAGAGCCAAAAAAGCTCGCGCATTCTCAAGAATTGACATAAAGTTCATTATGCTATGTACAATTTCATTACTTCCATTCCATTCACCGGCAATGTTGAGCTTAAAGGTATTTTTCCTCGATGTAGGTGCACTTCGACGGTTGGGGCACCGAGTACGACCAGTGGCTGTGGGCGCACAGCACGGACGTGTACCCGGTGGGGTGGTGCCGCGCGGTGGGCCACCGGCTGGAGGGCCCGCTGCAGCCGCCGCCGCGCCCCAACAGGAAGATGCCGCCCAGACATCCCAGGCAGCCGAGGCGACGGAGGAGGCCGCAAGGTAACTTGTCACTAGGACGGAAGGTGCACCGAGTACGACCAGTGGCTGTGGGCGCACAGCACGGACGTGTACCCGGTGGGGTGGTCCCGCGCGGTGGGCCACCGGCTGGAGGGCCCGCTGCAGCCGCCGCCGCGCCCCAACAGGAAGATGCCGCCCAGACATCCCAGGCAGCCGAGGCGACGGAGGAGGCCGCAAGGTAACTTGTCACTAGGACGGAAGGTGCACCGAGTACGACCAGTGGCTGTGGGCGCACAGCACGGACGTGTACCCGGTGGGGTGGTGCCGCGCGGTGGGCCACCGGCTGGAGGGCCCGCTGCAGCCGCCGCCGCGCCCCAACAGGAAGATGCCGCCCAGACATCCCAGGCAGCCGAGGCGACGGAGGAGGCCGCAAGGTAACTTGTCACTAGGACGGAAGGTGCACCGAGTACGACCAGTGGCTGTGGGCGCACAGCACGGACGTGTACCCGGTGGGGTGGTGCCGCGCGGTGGGCCACCGGCTGGAGGGCCCGCTGCAGCCGCCGCCGCGCCCCAACAGGAAGATGCCGCCCAGACATCCCAGGCAGCCGAGGCGACGGAGGAGGCCGCAAGGTAACTTGTCACTAGGACGGAAGGTGCACCGAGTACGACCAGTGGCTGTGGGCGCACAGCACGGACGTGTACCCGGTGGGGTGGTGCCGCGCGGTGGGCCACCGGCTGGAGGGCCCGCTGCAGCCGCCGCCGCGCCCCAACAGGAAGATGCCGCCCAGACATCCCAGGCAGCCGAGGCGACGGAGGAGGCCGCAAGGTAACTTGTCACTAGGACGGAAGGTGCACCGAGTACGACCAGTGGCTGTGGGCGCACAGCACGGACGTGTACCCGGTGGGGTGGTGCCGCGCGGTGGGCCACCGGCTGGAGGGCCCGCTGCAGCCGCCGCCGCGCCCCAACAGGAAGATGCCGCCCAGACATCCCAGGCAGCCGAGGCGACGGAGGAGGCCGCAAGGTAACTTGTCACTAGGACGGAAGGTGCACCGAGTACGACAGTGATTCGACCCTACTGTTCAAAATCAGTGCAAAATCACAGACTAGTTGCGAGTGAAATAGCATCCATCAGGCATTAGAGTAATCAGAAATGGAATGTCTTTTTTTAATGTGTTTGACCGCAATCTCGCCATGGTATAAAAAAAAATGATAAGTGATGATGATGCCATAGTTGCACGTTGCACGTGTTAACACACAAAGCCTAGAAGGAGCAGGCTCTCAAGTGCAGCTGTCGGAACACACCGATAGGCGCTTGGTAAAATCAATTGTAAAGTTCGTAAGTGCCTTATTAGGGCCTATATTGAGTAAACAATTTTTGAATTTGACGACAGATTTTCATCGTGAGGGTGGTAGCCAGCCAGGTGAGTACCACAAAGTACCCTACCGCTTTGGTTTCTTCACGATGTTTGCCTTCACCGAAAACTTAAGCTCATTGTAAGATTCGAACCCACCCCTAATTTTACTAAGGATGCCGTTATTTTACCATATTTTTAAGTAACTCTCTCTTTTCTATTTAGTTGTCTATTCAGTACAAATTTTGCACTCGATTTTTAACTAACTTTGTGATGAGCTCAGAACTGGATGACTGCATTATAAAGCACTTGCTGGTCTTTTTTAGGGTTCCGTAGCCAAATGGCAAAAAACGGAACCCTTATAGATTCGTCATGTGTCTGTCTGTCTGTCTGTCTGTCCGTCCGTATGTCACAGCCATTTATTTCCGAAACTATAAGAACTATAATGTTGAAACTTGGTAAGTAGATGTATTCTGTGAACCGCATTAAGATTTTCACACAAAAATAGAAAAAAAACAATAAATTTTGGGGGTTCCCCATACTTAGAACTGAAACTCAAATAAAATGTTTTCATCAAACCCATAAGTGTGGGGTGTCTATGGATAGGTCTTCAAAAATGATATTGAGGTTTCTAATATCATTTTTTTCTAAACTGAATAGTTTTCGCGAGAGACACTTCCAAAGTGGTAAAATGTGTGTCCCCCCCCCCTGTAACTTCTAAAATAAGAGAATGATAAATCTATAAAAAATATATGATGTACATTACGGTGCAAACTTCCAACTAAAATTGGTTTGAACGAGATCTAGTAAGTAGTTTTTTTTTAATACGTCATAAATTGAAATTAATATCAAATACTCAGGTCTATACTACCATTTACTTATATACCTACAGGTTTGTACGGAACCCTCGGTGCGTGAGTCTGACTCGCACTTGGCCGGTTTTTTTTCATATGTATTGCACGCACGCACATACGTGCAGGGACGCACGTTCCAACTGGTTAACTCGTTTTAAAAACGTGGTATATTATATTTATTTAAGTAAAATTTGTTTCTTATCAATTTGCAGTCACAAAAGTAGCAGCTCAACCACCAAACACGACGGAAGATAGTTCGCAGAATTCCGACTTGGGGGACACGAAGAGCCTCTCCCCTCCGACCAGCGTATCAGAGATGTCTGGTGACACCGAACCTCGACAGGAATTGGACGATAAGATGTCTGCCGAGAAAATGGAAGTCGATTCACAAGTCAAGGATAGTGGGCCAGTTGATCCACAATTTGAAGATATTAGCCTAGATTTTATAGTAAGTATATGATTCACCCGCACAGCAGTTCAGCATAACATTCGATACAATATATAACCCATCTTTATATGAAATTTTAGATCATAAATATTGTTTTCTAGAATAGTTTTTATGTTGCATAGTAATGAAATATATTTACAAAAAATTGCCAGGTTGGTGACATACTCGTAAATATCCAAATTTCTTATGAAGTCTTGCCAGTCCATAATTTTAGTAATTTCTTTATTTTAGGAAAAAATAATAAACAATAACTTTATTTTAGGTACCTCCTACCGAAGAAGCTTTAAAAGATTCGAGTGAGATCCTCGCCCCGCCGCCCCCATCACCATCACCATCACCATTGACGGAGACGGATTCGTCCCCGGATACCGAAAGCAAAGTGATACCTAGACTAGTCAACACCACTGTGCCCTTAGACGTCCTCAATACCGTCGAACCAGAGAACTGGACCCCTAGAGACGTGGCCAAGTTCCTAACAGTCAACGACTGCCAACCTTACTGCGTCAACTTCAACAACATCACGGGCCCAATGATGCTCCAGTTAACAAAAGACGAAATAATAGAACTGTTAGAAATGAAGGTAGGCCCCTCATTGAAAATATTTGACCTCATACAACAATTAAAACTTAAAATAAAACAACCTCAATGTAGATTAATGAGTAGTTTTAAGTAGTTATTTATATAATGTGAGCTCCTTCTCTGCACGTTGATAAAGTTATGACACTTTACAGCGACTGGTGAAGGGAATTGAATATAGTAAACAGTGGCCTTTAATACTACGGAATCTTCTAGAAATTGTATCTTTGTAAACATGCAGCGAAGTAGCTCATACGATGTGTAACTGACATTATCCGGAAGCATAAATATTGTTTTATTTGGTGTGACCAGAGGACATAATTTACAATAGTTTGTTTGGTCATACTTACATAGGTAATGTCAGTGAGTCAAAAATAACGCTTTATACTCCCGTCTATATTTAGTATCACATAGAAGCCGCCAAATCATAATACAAAAGTTTGTTGCTCGATTAATTCGTAATGGCTGAAGGATTTGGATAGTCAGGATACTCGTATCCCTCATTTTACATGCGTCTGAGCTGGAGCGAGTTCTCTATAAATATTTTTGGTATATATTTCATATCAGATTAGCGTGTGTACGTTTAAGACAATTATGTCTACTTTAATGCTATTAATATAAATATTTATTATTCCATTTCATGGTGTGAATGGCTTGTGATTTCGACATATTGATTTTGAAAATTACTTAGCTTAGTGATATTGCTTTATGGCGAGGAAATTTTAATTAATGAATTTTATTACAATCAGATCACGACAAGGAGCACTATAATCATATAAATCAGAACCAAAACCAGTAGGTTCCAGCAATAATATACTAGTCTTGTCTAAAAATCGACGTCAATGTCGCTCGAGATCTGGGGCTCTACCGCGTAACTTTGGTGGTAATCGTAACGAACACCATTAATTATTTCAACCAATGACGCGCACGCGTTACGACGCGACGATGACCATTCGTGGGCCCTGATTGGATGAAATTCATTAATGGTGTTCGTAACGATTACCACCAAAGTTACGCGGTAAAGCCCCGGGACCGTAAAATGTTTGCGGTTTTTCAGGCAAAACTATGATATTATTATTAGATTGGTGTTAACGCTTATTGGCGTGTTTTCAATGCCCTCATATTTACAGCTGAGTCAGAATTATATCATGAAATGTACTAGAATTTTACTTAAAGAAATGATAAGTAATATGTGATAGATTTTAAGCAATAAATCACGGATTTTTTCTACATACTTGCCATGTTTAATGTTTTACAAAAAGAGATGGTAATTATGGTGCTTGTGTCCAAGGCTTTGCTAAATCTTTTAGTCTCTGGAATAATTGTAATTGAATGTAAAATATTCCAGTTTAATCAAAGCTAATGTTAAAATAGTCTTTATTACATAAAATGAGTTTTGGTAAACGAGGGTTGGTAATACAATGTTCAAAGCAATAGCGTCTCTGTTCATATTTTATTGAATAATAGCTACTTATGTACAAGAAATCAATTAATAAGTTTAATATTGTGACGATAAATATTGATTCTAGCACATACAAACAGAGATTGCTTGACCATATATTTTTTAATACCTTATTTGTATCACTTTTGATCGGTTATCAGTTTGTTCAATATCTCGAGACGATTGTTTCAAAAAGCAGCCCCCTTATTATCTAACTCCAAGACCTGCCGTGATATCTTTGAGGACCTTTAGATTATATATCTTATGGCTCGGACCTAAAGTCCACTTTGTTATGTCCATAGTAATGTAGCCACAGCTATCCTGTGGCTACATTAGCGGGCTAAGGCTCAATTTGCATTGCCGCGAAATGAAATTGTACATAGAATTGAACTTTATGTCAATTATATAACATACATACAAATTAATTAATTGTATAAATACACACAGAATAAATTCTCGACAATACGCGAGGATGCTCCGGAAGACGCGCGACCTCTTTTTTGGCTCGTATTTAGTTTGTTTGTTATACAATTGACATCAAGTTCATTATACTATGTACAATTTCATTCGCTTCCACTCTATTCCGCGGCAATGTAAATTGAGCCTTAGGCGAAGGGTTCTATTTGGACCAAGATGATCGCCGAAGCCCGATAATATGGACCACGTGAGCCGAAATGGACTTTTTGACATTCATTTCATGTTTATAATGCACTGTTCGTTCAAAGGGTTTGCGATATTTATTGAAGTTAGACAATACATTATTTATGTCTGTTCCAAAATACTCTTGTGTATATTAAGAATCGTATGACTGTATATTTTTAACATTTATGACAATCACAACTAAACCAAGATAAAATTGTCTTTATTTTATGACTTACATCAAAACTTTAATCAATTTTCAATCAAGCGCCAGCACTTTGTGTGAAATAGTTTGAATGTTCTGGTAATAAAAACATTTAAAACAGTGTTGGTATTTCATTTATTTACTAACTTATAGATGTATGAGTACATTGGACGGATTAACTTATTAAATATATACATTATAAAAGGTAAATATTACCAGAATATGTCTTTATTTGAGCCTAGATCTTGAAGAATTTGCCTCGTAATCAACCTGAAAATAAAATTAGAATATTATAAAATGTCAATGAAATAAAATAAAGATATGAGAAAACTCACATACCTCTTCCGCTTTTTTAGAGTAAAGGTTTCCGAGACACATAATCCTATTAATAATATTATTATTAATATTTAATCTATAAACCGGACGGATTAATCACGAAAAACTGTTGAGCTCCCTAATCCATCCATGGTTTGAGATTTTTAACTAGCTAAAGATATTTTCTTCATGTATTTCACTTTACCTCATTGTATGCATGTGAACTGAAGATGCATAAAGAGCACAACATAGCAGGTTCCCAGCTCGTTGAGCGTGACATTTGTGATATTCAGAACACCAATATGTTTCACTCATACCGCTTGGAAAGCTTTCAACTTCTGGAAAATTACAATATGGAACAGATAAATTACAATATATGTACTTGTATTCGCTACTTATTTTATAACATATCAATAATGTTTTCTGCATTTTAAAGGTAGAATAACATTGGTGTCAGTACTAGTATAAAACTGTATGACAGACACTAACGCCTTCCTATGTTAACTTGGCAACTGTAATTTCTTACATAATATACATATTCTGTATACATAATTTTACCTTTGTCATTTCCACTTTTGATTCTCATCTCAGGTGCTAAGTCCCTGGCTGTGGTGACATAAAATGTTCGTAAAATATCCATTTTGTGCGCTCCCGACATGCCGCGTCCTTTCTGATTCGTTATGTGCAAGTGACGAGAAAACACACATCTTCTCTTGCTTATGTTTACTACGAGAATCCTGCAAAAAAGTTTTGATATTAGTTGCGTATATCAATTACTAGCTGTCCCCCGCGGTTTCACCCGCGTTCCCGGGATAAAAAGTAGTCTATGTCCTCTTCTATACCATAGGCTATCTGCATGCCAAATTTAGTGATGATCCGTTGAGTAGTTGAGGCGTGACGGCGTAGCAAACAAACTCACTTTCACATTTATAATACCTAGTTAGGATAGGATGTTAAACATGCAACAATTTATGACCCATTTCTTCAGAAAACGAATCAAAGACAATTTTTGGCAGAGTAAATAAACTAATAATATATTAAGTGGATATGGAAGAGAATTTTAAAGATCATCTTCATCTTTGTCTATGAGATAAATATCAAAGGTCGATGCTTTATTGATTGAGCCCGCCTCGTGTGTAATTACCAACTTTGCACACATGTATCTTATTGTACTATTATGACACTGCCATCATGCTCAATTTAGAATTTCTACTCTATAGCAAAGATAATAAAGGTAAATGTCGTATTTAGATAAATTTCCTACCACCATTTGTATGTGTGATCCATAGTTTTGTCCAAAGTCTTGTGATGATAGATAACTTACCCCAAAATGCAAGGTTCAAATGTTATACTCAATGGAAAATTCCTTGGGTGCACTAGTTTAGCTTCTTTTATGATCTGAGCATAACCTTCCCAACATTGAAGTACAATCTCATCAATTTGTGACAAAGCAGGTGTAGCACCACAGATCACTAGAATATAAACATCTGCTAGCAGCTTACATGTTACTGCTCTGAATGCCACCTGAAAAAGGCATATAAATACAATAATATCTAAGTTTATTTACGTCTTGGAAATGCTTGTTTTAATTTCAGTCGTATTTTGATGATCATAATGTTTGATTTCATGCTTACATTTGGACTCATCTGAGGTAAATATACCAGTGTATCGCGCAAGGGTGCGCCATCTTGCGCAGCAGCTAACAACTGCAGTAACCTTGCTTCCCTTGGGTCTAGTTCATCGAAGTCTGAACTCGTTGCTACTAAGTGCCCATGTATACTCAGGCATGCCCATCGGCCTGTCACACTTTCTGCATAGTTGTCTAATGCTTGCTGGAAAATATTTAATTGATAGAATTTCCGAAAATGTATGAAAAAACGGCAGAGGATAACAAGAAATAAATAAATAAATAAGAGACTGAAAATTACTGTTTGCCTGTCTGTTTGTTAATATGTCTATGTCTCAGGAACCACTGCACGGATTTCCACGCAGGGCATTAAAAGATTTCTGCTCTGTGAATAAAGGGAGCTTCCTAGTGAGCTTATTTAATATTACAATATATAAATAGAGTGGTGCAATGATAATAATAACAAGAAACCATTAATAACCTGTAATTGTTGAGCTTGTGAACATAAAACACTCTGAATGAGATCCAACACTAAAGTTGGTAGAGGACTGCACACAGCATTAGGATCCAAAGATTCCAGCAAATAATCCAAAATAGGGTAACATTGCCTCAAGTCCCTTTTCACTTGATCTATGTTTTTTAGGTTTTCCAAATCCTTCTTGCCAATGCAAAAAATCATTAAATCATGAACACAGGATAATAGCAGCTCTAAGTCACACTCAAGCCCTCCAGTAGCTACACCAATCAATGTTATACTGTATAAATACAAATAAACATGGTTATTAAATAATAGAGAGCTAGGTAAGCAAGCAATAATCTCATGATGATAAATATGTAAATACTATGCAAAATGTCATCTTTTTATTATAAATAGTCTGAGGAAAATGGTGAACACAGAAGGACAAAAATATTCATGCATATTTTTTGATTACTAATTTGAATACAGAATCCTTAAACCAGATTGTGTGAATTGAACCTTCACATGGATGGTTCCACTCATAGTCAAATATGAGTTTACAATCAAAATAAAATTAACAAAATTTTGTGGCTCTAATTCAGTTCTGTGTGAATTTTGATATCACATTGGTAAAGTGCAGCTGCAGAGCATTCAAGGACCCATTACTTCTTTTGTCTGATGCTTTCAAACAAATATGTTACTCTAGCTCACAGATACAGTGACCGCTGTCATTGTCATATTGATCACTTACGACTAATACTTAAGATCTTAAACTTCCATCGGTTTACAATTTAGGTCACACTAGGCCTCAGACCTAGAGCATTTGTGAAATAGGAAATGTCACTATCAGTATATAGTCAATCGCTTACCGAAATGTATTATGGATGCACCCAGCTTTAAGTTAAAATTTAAACCTTGGCTCGCCGATATGGCCTTTTATAGCTATGATGAATTCATGAGCAGTGACTTTTAAATGTATTGATTTAATTAAATTTAATTCAATTATTATGTTACTGTATATTAATCAGATTTTCTCATGGAAAAATGTAATGTATACAATATTATGTGACCTGTAAATTCTATAAATTACCAATTTTGTCTATCTGTCACTTTTGTAATGTATTTACCTTGTACAGTATTCCTTCCATAGTATAGTCCCATTATCCACTTGTGTAAAGTTCATTGATAAATTGTGACACTTGCTAAACATGTTAATACCATGAAGGGATGCAATAGTTGAGAATTGGACCTGAAATTTTATCAAATACTTTTGTTATTTTTATTCCCACTCCTAAAGCTACTCACAACCAGTTCAGTACCTACATATATTACTACTACTATAGTTAGGCAATAATAAAAAGCAGACAATAAGTATTTTGACTAACAAACAGCTCGCTAGTCTAACATCAGTTTCTAGGAGCTACTTATTACAATAAGATAGGACTAATGTACAAGAGACACCCAATTTATTTTTATGTAGGTATTTACAACAAGTACTAACTAACTAGCCTTTAAGGCCCTTATTGGACATACACAAATCATCATCCTATAATGTCCCACTGCTGATCACAGGCCTCCGTTCACAAATCAGGGGGAAAGGGAATGGGCAGATACTCCCACGCATGCCCACTGCGGATCGGTGGAGATAGGCTAGTGGTCAACCTACTGTTGGAGTTTTCACGTCGCCTAGAAGGCCTCCGAGTCTCCGACTAGCTTAACAACTATTACAATGAAGTGATAACCGGGAAGCTTAAAACTTGCCGATCAACTAAGAACGGCTTATCATGCTACACCACGGGCGCTTCATACACAAATATCAGTCATAATATTATTTTATTACATAAAAGTATATTGTTGTATTACTTACACTTTCATTAATGCCTCGTTTTCTGGAAAATATAGGAACACCACTTTCAGTAGCTACAGCTATTATTATGATTGACATTTCGGATAATTATAAGATCATGTCCGATATTCGGTTCTTTGATGGAGATATTTTTTCCTAAATGATTAAGTACCTACCTACTTTGTTTATTTTGTATATCTAGGTACTTTACGAAACTTCCTTAAAAAGTAAACCCAAAGAGAATATAACGCTACGCTAAGAAGTAAACCAACAAAACAATACAAACAAACAAAAACAAGTTCAACTGTCAAACTAGGTTGGGAGTAGGGAATGGATGGATGTCGAAAAAATATGGATACTAAATATGTGTTCGATGTATCGAGTATCGTTTTTTTTTTTTTTTTTTTATTGTACTTATATCATGAAGCATTTATCCCGCTACACATAAAATACTTTTTCAACACACTCGCTCGTAAATTGACATTTATTGCACCGTTTTTAGGGTTCCGTAGCCAAATGGCAAAAAACGGAACCCTTATAGATTCGTCATGTCTGTCTGTCTGTCTGTCTGTCTGTCTGTCTGTCTGTCTGTCTGTCTGTCTGTCTGTCTGTCTGTCTGTCTGTCTGTCCGTGTATGTCACAGCCATTTATTTCCGAAACTATAAGAACTATAATGTTGAAACTTGGTAAGTAGATGTATTCTGTGAACCGCATTAAGATTTTTACACAAAAATAGAAAAAAAACAATAAATTTTGGGGGTTCCCCATACTTAGAACTGAACCTCAAATTTTTTTTTCATCAAACCCATAAGTGTGGGGTGTCTATGGATAGGTCTTCAAAAATGATATTGAGGTTTCTAATATCATTTTTTTCTAAACTGAATAGTTTGCGCGAGAGACACTTCCAAAGTGGTAAAATGTGTGTCCCCCCCCCTGTAACTTCTAAAATAAGAGAATGATAAATCTATAAGAAATATATATTGTACATTACGGTGCAAACTTCCACTGAAAATTGGTTTGAACGAGATCTAGTAAGTAGTTTTTTTTTAATAGGTCATAAATTGAAATTAATATCAAATACTCAGGTCTATACTACCATTTACTTATATACCTACAGGTTTGTACGGAACCCTCGGTGCGCGAGTCTGACTCGCACTTGGCCGGTTTTAGTATCTTAATGCAGCTTATTACGCACTTGTGCTTTTTACTTTACATTACCGCACAGTTTTATAGGTACAATCCCGATTATGATAAGTTTGTACCTCACTGCAAGTGATATGTGTGTAGCCCAAGTATTCTTAATTTAAACGGGTAAAATAGTTTGACAGCACAAAGCCGAACACTCCGGTGTACATCTCCCGCCTTCACTACACCACTAAGGCGGAGGACATTGTGGAGTACGTCCGCCAAAAGATCAAGTACACGCCGAGGGTGCAGCTGCTGGAATCGAGCCGCAACGTCAACTTCAAGGCGTTCGTGGTGCGAGTTCCAACATGTATTCTGCACCTCGTCATGGAAGAGGACTTTTGGCCGCAGGACGTGGTATTCCGTCGGTTTCGCGGACAAGTACCACACGTTCGCGCTGAGACATAGTGCTTTTAGTGTTTACTAACATAGGCTTAAGTGTTTATATTAACAAAAAAAATGTTTTATTATAATATTTATGTTAGTTTGTAAGGTATATATCTATGGGCCCTAGTAGCCTGAAAATAAACGAATTATTATTATTATTATTATTAAAGCTGTCAAAAAAAAAAAACTTGCGCCCCTTATTTGTTGACTTTCTCATTGTGTTGATTTGATTATTATAAAAAAATCTACTTAAAAAAATACAAGTCTGTTTTTTTCCTCGCAAGTGTGTTGACAAACGTCGTATGACACGCGTGTGCATTGGTTATTACACTCTCGGCTGACTTATCGCTTAATACCGCCTCTAGTGTTAACCAAATTTGCACACATGTATCATAATGTACTATTGTTTTACTTTATTTTAGAACAAGTAGGGTGTAATGTTAAGTCCGTATTACTATGGAAACAAACGTTACGTTAAGAGCGATACCGGAAGATTCTCTGAATGTTTTCCTTGGCGCGGGCCTCTAACGGCAGCGCGGCAGGTAGATTACCGTGCTGTTCCGTTTACGAACTATGTCGAAGAGGGAGCCTGCTTATTAGTGGTGTGGGCGGGAAGGTCACACGATATAAGCTCATTAACTATCATCTCGGTGCACGTCACCATTAGTCACCATTAATGAAATGGAGCTTGTTCAAGGCCGTGAAATATTATTACCTACGGTATGTTAGGAAAAATATTCAAATTTTTAGAACGCAAATATTCTTTTAAATATCTAACCGATCTTTCCATATTTTTTTTGTTTTTTTTTTTATGTATATTTTATATCGATACGATAAATAAATAAATATATATCGATACTGATTTGCATTTCTGACATCCCTATCTCCTAACTGAACAAAGCCGTAACGAACGGACCTTCCTACCGTAGGACTCCTAAGAGGCAGGGCGTCCTGCCTGCCGACGGAGCGTGCGTAGCGCGACAGGACCGACATCGGCCATTCTCCGATTAGCAAGTTTTACGTGTCCGGGCTTGCATAGTCCATAATATTATCATATTCAATCACGCATTTTTTTTATATGTTAGTTAGCATCCGTATCTAGCTGTAAACAAAAACATTGGCTTCTATTTTAAGTAGTTTAAGACTAAATTAATTTACTATGTTCAAAGAACGTCTGTTCTCTAATTACCGTGGCGTGTCCGCACACCAACTTAATGTTAAAACTTGCTTGTAATTTTTATTACGTACAGATTTACTTTGATTCATTCATCGTTTTAAACTATATTAAGCAACGTGTATCGCATAACAAAATATCGACTCAATATAACCAGTCTATAAATAATTATCATAAAGTAACCGCATGTCCAATCGAAAGTTATAATTGCCGTGACATTTTCTGTTCTCGGGTGCACATCCCTAAATAACAGTATTTGGCACATCACTACCGTACGCGTCGCGTCTCCTCAGTGTGTGGCGCGGCCACAGACCACTATAGGGGATATGGCGCGGCCCATCAGCAGTTCCACGTTTCTAACGTTAGTGTACCGCCAATGAAGCACGCGAGTATATAATTACCGTAGCCTTGGTTAAAAACTTTTCTAATTACCGTTGTACTTATTTTAATACTTGATTTTTAAGTTAGACCAAAGTTGATCATGTAAATGGAGACAGTATTTTGGCCTCCGTACGATGTAATAAGCTAGTATTTGTTAACACTGTTGGTTTTAGAATTTTTTAAGAAAATCTATAGTTTTCTAATTATCGTATACTAATTACCATCTGTTTATAATTACCGTTGTATGAAAAATTGTATATAATAAATATGGTTTAACCAAATGGTAAAAATATTACCAATTAAGATAATGTTTGACTTATTTAGTTTGTTTTACCTGATTTTCATTAAATGTGTCTAATTTTTAATAAATTATAGCAAAGATAAAGTGTCTTTTTTACTATTGGTTATGGTTATGAGGGACATCGTTAATTCTATTGCCTTAATTATATGTGTACAAATTAATAATGTGTGATATTATCATTACATTATATATCATATTTTACATAGACTTGATGATATTTTCTAATTACCATACTCATAAAAAATTTAAGTCTCATTAACTAGAAAACCACCATTAATTGTTAAATGCCTCATTAATTATTGAATTCGTATCTTTGATGTGTTTCATATTTTAATATGTTTAAGTCAAATCAGTGAAAATAAAAAAGGTTACGGTAATTAGGCAAAGAACGCCTAATTGGAGAATGACCGACATAATTATTATTAATACTGGTCGGCTCGGCCTCGGATTGGTCGGTATTAAGTAAGTAGGAGTCTGACCGTCGGAAGGTGCGTTACGGCTTTTAGGCCCGTAAAGTACCTTCCGACCGTCGGACTCCTAAGGAAGTGGGGCGTCCTGCCGTCGGAACGTGAGTAGCGCGTTAGGATCGACATCATTATTAATATTAGTCGGAAGCGGTGGGAACGTCCTACGCATCCAACATAGGTATTTTTCGGGGCTCCTGTCAATAGGAGCGTTTTAGCGCTTTCCGACGGTCGGATCCTCCTAACCGCAAGCAGTCACGCACCACTGGAGGTCGCATCGTTCGTTCGTAGGTATTATTCGTAAGATTATTTTAACAATGATACTAGAAATAATTCATTTATCTATACTAATAATCTATATCTATACTATAATACTATCCTAACTAATATTATAAATGCGAAAGTGAGTTTGTTTGTTACGCCTTCACGCCTTAACTACTCAACGGATTATCATGAAATTTGGCATGCAGATAGCCTATGGTATGGAGAATAGGCTACTTTTTATCCCGGGAACGCGAGTGAAACCGCGGGGGACAGCTAGTTACTAATATTATAAACTGGAAGAGTATATTACAATTATATTATTATTATAATTCATTGTTACTTATTTAATCCTACTCCTACCTAATCAATTTATTTTTAAACATATTTCCATATTTTACTCGATATATAAGTAGATTTTTAATACTCTTGTCAAGTGTAAATAAGTGATGTAGTATTGTCTGGAACGAAAATGCGAGCATCCACGTTACAAACTATACACGATCAGTAGACAAAATTCGGGTATGTATTGTATCATAAATCCCTTGACTTGCGGTTAAAAAATAACAATAAAATTGATTTCTATTGTTTTCCTCGCCCGCGCGGGTCATCAAACAGTCAAAGGATTAAAAACAGAATTTAAAAATATACGCGATCAGTTTCCTATGGCTGCGTTCTGGCCTTGTATAGAATGGAAAGAAAGAAAGAAAGAAAAAACATTTATTTTGAATAGTAAAACAACACAATTACATACACGAAGACGCGGGCGGTCGAATGGTAAGCGGTCGGAACTTTCGTAGGCCCGTCGGCCTAGGACGTATTGACCGTAGGTAGGTAAGTAGGAATCCGACGGTCGGAAGGTGTTTTACGGCTTTAAGTAGGTAGGTAAGTAGGAGTCCGACGGTCGGAAGGTGCGTTAGGGGCTTTTGGGTTCATTCCGAACCGACTAGTAACTGACGCTCCGATTGGAAGCCGACCACCACCAAATCGAAACGGATGTAGCGCGGAAGGACTGCTCTGATATTACCAAACGCGGCTTGTATGTGGGCGTCAGTACGTAAGAGACGGACGACCCGTAGGATGCAACATCGTTAAAAAAAAACGATGTCCAAACGACAAAGGTCGATGTTAAAAAACATTTGTAAAATATAACCATATAAGTAACTACGTCGATGTTCTTCCGATGTAAATTTTTTTTTATTCTCTCGTCCGTCAAACCGATCACACGACTTAAAATTGACTCACAGACACTTTAATGAACATAAATGAGCTCTAAATCGGAACAGTTTTCAACTCAATACCTTAGCTTATTTCCATTGATTAGCTTCCGGACTTAAAAAGAAAACATAAAGGTATTTTGGGTATTTTAAGATCGAATAAGTCACTAACATCGTCATCGTTCATTCATTCCATTTGTGCTCTGCCGACCGACGAAATCAAGATTACGTTGGTTCATCAAGCTTACTTCTTGTACTTAGTTTTATGTTTGGCCACCAAATCCTTTTTAAAAGGACTTATTTTTGCTATTATTATATATAATTTCAAAACATCGATGTTTTTAAGAACGATGTTGCATCGCTAAACGTCCTAAATCGGAGCGATGCGATTACACCATCCTACCTAATTAGAGAAGTAGAGGGGTCCTTCCTACACCATCCTCTATAAAGAAGTAGAGTGGTCCTTCCTACACCATCCTATTTAAGGAAGTAGTGCGGTCCTTCCTTCCTATCTCATTAACTCTAAACTGTTCTAACTGCGACTACAGCTTCCTATTTCCTAGTTTAGATCCTAAAAATAGGATAGTGTAATAAGTGCTTAAAGGTCCCCATTCACGAGCACTCCATTTGGCATCGCGCCACTCCATCACTCCAAATTAGGGCAAATATATTATTCCTGTGGCAAAAACTTGTTTGTTGTGAATGTGAAAAACGACGTGGATGGATTGTGTGGCAGCAATCCGACTCCGGCTATTACGACCTACTCAATTTAAGGACAACATCTCAAAATGAATACACAATACAGGTGGAAATTTTAAACGGGTCAGTAAGTGGAGCTAGAGCTACCCTAAGGGTTGAAGCCATGCGAATATGGTCTTCAGTGACTGTCCATTATTTTTTGAGTTATTGCAACAACAGCATGGCACAACTTACAGATTTAAAAAAAAAAGTACAGTCAGCGAGAAAACGGCGATTTTTGAGAAATATTTTTATTAGCTTATTCGATCCTGTCTAGGATAAAAAAGCTCTATGAGACGATGTTAGATTAGGGGTAGGTGCCTACTAGAAATATCAGAAATTGAAAAAAAAAAACGCATACATTTCGTTAGGAAAATTAATTTGTAACACAGTAATGGAAACTGTCCGACAAATACGTTACGAATTTAAAATTCATCTTTGTACTTTATTAGCTGCTGGAAAAAATTGACAAAATTTCGAGTAGTTAATATCGCATGTGCGAGACACCCAAGACTATGAAGATGAATCATAATGTGATGGTGATGATACTTGAAGATACTCTGGTGATGATAATGGATTTGTTGTATGATGCGAGTAACTTCTTGAACATTGATAATTATTACGAGAAGAAAACTTTCGGGGTGCTTCAATTTTTGAATCATATTTCAACTTTCCTGTTCTAGCCAAAAATATGATATCTGATATTAATTTCTCAGCTACTTGGCGTTGAAAAATATTAACTTCTTCAAGTTGCTCTCCCACGTAAAGTCCAAATGAGTTTTGTTTTTTGCTTTTATTTTCCTGTTGAAAAGCTGCTTCTGTTGCTATCTCAATAATATTTTGACTTTTTTGTTCATAATTATGATTCCATGAAGTTTTTCTCCTAACTATGTGTTGTGATTCCTGTAACAACATATTTTATATTATTGGCAAACTTAACTTAGATAACAGAAAAATAACTAAAAAAATATAAGTAGGTAGTTATGTAGTTTTTTTTTTCCAGCCAGTTAGGGCAAATTCTGAACTACAAATTACTATTGTAGCGTTGTGAGGTTCGGGTGAAATTATGCCAAACCAAGGAAATTCAAGTTCTTTTATTAAAGTCTTCACAATTATTCAAGTTGAAAGCAATTTACATAAGATGTAATTAATTACGATAACGAGCAGGCCTTGTTCTACGATTCAAAGATGGCGATGAAGACCGATGATCATCCCATGATGTAGACAGACGATGTCGTTACGCAATGTTGCCGCGTTATACTATATAAAAAATAATTTAATAAATTTATTCATTTTAAATTATAGTTACAAAAAAATATTTCAAATTTTAATTAAATTTAAAGACTTAATAATTTAACATTTTAATTATTTTGATTAAGACATGGGCTACTTTTTATTCTGGAAATGCGACAGAAAAATGCTTTAAGGAATCATGAGCTGAATTTTGAAGAAAATAAAAATGGCATAGGTACAACCTACTTATTAAAAAAAAGGAGAATTTGCCGAGTTAAGGATTTTTTTCTATATTCTGCTTACGTCACAATATGAACAAAATTATGTATGACAATCTTGGTCACTAGTTGCTAGAACTTATCCAAAATATTATTTTATATTTACTTGACGTAGATCATCACACACTAGTTTTAAAACTCCAACACTATGGAGTTCGTGGAGTGGCACTCGACCTTTATCATCTTATCTATCAAGTTCACAGGGTAGTTGCGCCGTTCACGCAATTTCTCAATAGCGCTGGCAGTTTTAATTTTATTTTTTTTAATTGTAACGAATTTTCAAACTTTTTTCTTTATGATGATTTTCTTTTGTTTTTCTCTCTCTTTCGCTTCGCTCTTGAGCCTGACCCGCTATATAATTATCCCGCGCTTTATAATATAAATTTATTTAATTTCATGAGAAATATATCGCCAAACACCACCTACACACAGATAACATACAGTAACACAATTTTAACAACATTACACTACATTTTAATAACGGTGTAAGTGCAGTGCAAACGTCTCCGCAATTTGGGTAAGTGGTAGCTATAAGTCCTCAATTACATCGATTCCCGCGAGATCAGCGCATACAACGGCCACAGGGTGAATTCTTGTGCCCGGCGTGATTATTTTTATGGTGCCTCCTGTGAGGAATCAGATTAGTTTGCCATTTCCTACTTCGCAACTCACAAGTTTGCTGTCTCCCGCATTCGTATTTTTCTCACAGCATACTTGTTGTATTTGCGTAAATAAATCATAGTTTAACTAATTGTGTGTACTGTTTGTTCAATTTATTGAATTTCTTTAATTTTGCATATAAATTATTTTCAATCAATTAATTATTACAGTGTACCAACTTTTAAGTAAACGCGAAAGATCGACACCATGGCCTCTAAAAAGTCTAAAGATTTAAAACTTAAGCTTGCACTTTGCGAAAGCTATTATATAAGAATGCAACGGGTTTTCGATCTTTCCAAAAATCTTGATGACTGTGCCACTCGTGAAATGTTCCTCTCATCTTGTGAAACTATTGACGAAATGCGTAGCGAGTACTTAAACATTATAAACAATATTAATGCGATCAATATGGAATTAGATCCAGATTCGAATCCTGATTTCAGTACGTGGTCTAGTTTCGAGGACCTTTATTGTCACGTAAGGCGTATTAAAAATAATCTAATTCCAAAAAACGTGAATGATTCCAATTCAAATTCTAACTTACCTAAATCAATGCGACCCAAATTACCGCCGATTGAGATTCCTGAATTTCATGGCCTTCCTTCTCAATGGAGCTTATTCTATGAGACATTTAAAACAACTATACATCTTAATAAACAATTATCAAATGCAGAAAGATTATACTATTTAATGGGTAAACTCAAAGGCAAGGCTCAGTTGATTATTTCAGGAATCACTCCATCATCTGAAAATTACGAGTCAATTTGGCAATCGTTAGTAAATAAATATCAAGACAAACGTTACCTCGCAACAACGTTTTTAGATACCATTTTTGATTTAAAATCGTTACCTAATCCCGCATCCGCTACACAATTGGAAACATTCATTGATAAATACGCTGCATCGATCGCTGCTCTCAAAGAGTTAAATATATCAAATTTATGCGATTATATTTTTATTCACGTTGGATTAAAACGCTTGGACCGTGAAACAGCCAAGTCGTTCGAAATGTCTGTGCGAGACATCGATATTCCTACTTACGATAGTTTTGTTGCTTTTGTTAAAAGCCAAGTAAAGATTATGGAACGTACTACTACAATTCCCGTAGCAAAACTTCCTAAGGAGATGAATAAGTCTAATTCTCTAACTTCCATTCCGAAAATCTCTCATTCATATCTCATTGCAAACTTAGAATTAAATTGTAATTTATGCAAAAAATCTCATGAAAACATGTATAATTGTTCTGACTTTATGAACCTCACTCCGGAAGAAAAGTTTAAATTTATTAAAGAAAATCATTTTTGTACAAATTGTCTGAGTTCTAAACATACTTGGAGTTCGTGTAAAAGTAAAAATGTTTGTCGTAAATGTGGATACCGACATCATTCGTTGATTCATATGCAAAAGCTATCTCCGTCTACCCATATTCACGAAAACGTTCAACCTTCTCAAGTTCCATCGAATGCACAATCCAATGAATCAGTCTCGCATGTGACCACTTCGCATACGCATTTATCTACCTCGTTTGTCCCACCCGCGAACGCGAGCCCGCCTGTAGACAATACCATGAGCCTTTTATCAGCTGATAACGTTCACAAACAAAATTTAAATATTCCTACACCTCAAAATACTAATACGCTATTAGGAACTGCACTTGTAAACGTATTGGATCGTCATAATAATTTAATTTCGTGTCGTTGCATTATCGATTCAGGTTCACAAAACAATTTTATTACTTCCGCATGCTGTCGAAAATTAGGTTTACCCATCGATCAGTTAACGCGTAGAACTATAGTGAAAGGGCTTGGCGATCATTCTAACACCGCTAAGGGTAAAGTTCACTTTACATTTTTCAGTCGAATGGATCCGTCCCAATCATATACAATCGATAGTTTAGTTCTAAATCAAATTACGGGTAATTTACCTAGTACACCTGTCGACATCCAATCGCTATCGCATATAAAATACCTACCGCTCGCCGATGAAGATTTCTTCAAACCTTCCGAGGTTGAAATCCTTCTAGGTGCAAAATTATTTATCAATCTGTTGTTGCCGGGCAAGGTCACGGGACCTCCGCAACAGCCTTCCGCTTTTCTCACCACCCTCGGCTATATAGTAATGGGTGAGTCACAACTTGATGATGAAAACGATGTTTCGTTATCATATCTTTCTACCGCGACTCCTCAGTCGATTCACGACGATCTCGGCAAATTCTTCGAATTGGACGAGGTCAATGACCTTCCGATTCCATCTGAGGAGGATAGGCAATGTGAAGATTTTTATACTTCTACGACATACCGCGACGACTCAGGACGATTTGTAGTCGGATTACCATTTAAAGAAGACACCAAATTATTAGGTGATTCACTCAAAACTGCTAAACAACGATTTTTTCATCTCGAACGCAAGTTTGAAAAAAATCGTGATTTTAAAATGCGATACGACGATGTCATTTCCGATTATTTAAACAAAGGTTACCTTGTCGAGATTGCTGAACCAAAGAATCATAATGGTGGTTTTATTTTGCCTCACCACGGCGTACTCCGCGAAGATAAGGTAACATCAAAGCTACGCGTCGTACTCGACGCTAGCGCCAAAACGGATACCGGAACGTCTCTAAATGACATATTACATGCCGGACCGCCGCTTCATTGCGATTTATTCACAATTTTACTAAATTTCCGTCTATTTAAAATTGCTGTCACAGCTGATATCCGACAGATGTACCTACAAATAATAGCACGCGAGGAAGACCGCCCGTATCAACAAATAATTTATCGCTTTGATCCTCGCGAACCCTTAAAGTATTACGCTTTCCAACGCGTGTGTTTCGGACTTCGGTCAAGTCCATTTTTGGCACTTAAAACCGTTCAAGAACTAGCCAATCAAGAAGAAATGCATTTTCCACTTGCCGCCCAGCTTGCGCGACGAGATCTTTTCGTTGATGACATAGTTAGTTCACTTCCCAGTGGGGCTGTCGCACTCGATGCGATGCAACAATTAATTAGTATGTTTGCATCCGGCGGTTTTGATTTGGTAAAATGGTCAAGTAATTGCTCTGAAGTACTTCAACATGTTCCGGAATCGCACCGTCTAACGGATCCAGTTGATTTAGATAAGGACGAAACCCAAAAGACAACAGTGCAGTGGCAACCCGCTTCCGATATTTTTGCTTTTACTATTGTGCCATCTGATCGTACCTGCACAAAACGCAACATGTTATCAACTGTAGCCCGTTTTTGGGATATCATGGGGCTAGTGGGACCTGTCATAACGCATGCAAAATTATTGATCAAAGAAATTTGCTCACTACAGTTAGATTGGGATGATATTCCACCTGATTACATTATAGCTGCGTGGTCTCAATTCCAGTCAGAATTGCCACTCATATCAAATATAAAAATTCCGCGATTTTTAAATGTTTACGAAAACACTGAAGTCACCCTTTTAGGTTTTTGCGATGCTAGCGAACGGGCATACGGTGCTGTTATTTATTTACATGCCAATATTTTTGGTGAGCGTGTGACAACCCTAGTGTGTTCAAAGTCTAAAGTATCGCCTAGTAACAAAATTATCACCACGCCTCGACTCGAGCTACTCGCTGCTTTGTTACTTGCTAAGTTACTACGCGCTGTATCAGATACTTATCAACTTCGATGCAATATAAAAAATATTTTAGCTTTTTCTGACTCTACCGTAGTCTTACATTGGATAAACACGCCCCCACATCGACTTCACGTATTTGTGGCTAATAGAGTTTCTAAAATTCAGAACTTGCTTCCTTCGGAAACGTTTCATCACATTTCCGGGACAAATAATCCTAGCGATTGTTTGTCACGTGGTTTGTTGCCCTCGCAACTCTTAAACCACCCGCTTTGGTTTAATGGACCCATTTGGCTAAATAACGATGAATCAATGTGGCCTATAACTTCGTTCAAACCAGAACCGACCTTTGAAATGCCAGAAATCAAAACGGTAACACTTACCACAACTACTACAGACGAATTACCCTTTTTATGTCAATTAAGTTCTCATCATTCAAATTGGACCAAACTTTTACGAACACTAGTTTATGTTTATCGATTTTTAAAACTTTTGCCACGCAACAACTTCATTACCGCAAATGATTTAGAGTTTGTTGAAACTAAACTCTTAATGGCAGTTCAATTTTCTCATTTCCGCGAGGAATTTAATAAAATAAGTTTTGGTAAACAATGTTTAAAACATATACAAAAACTGAAACCGTTTATACATAATGGTTTAATTCGCGTTGGTGGACGATTAAGCAACTCTAACCTATCCTTCGATCATCAACATCCCATTTTACTACCTAGGAAAGATCATATCGTGGATTTGATTATTGATTATAATCATCGAAAACTTTGTCATGCCGGCCCTAATTTACTTCATAGTTTATTACGTCAGATGTACTGGATTATCACCGCTCGACGAACAATCCGTTCTAGGGTAGATAAATGTAACTATTGTTTTCGTGTAAATCCAAAACCAGTATATCCTCTTATGTCAGATTTACCATCAATACGGACTCACGTTATTCCCAAAGCATTTGTACATACAGGTTGTGACTATGCAGGGCCACTCAATATTACATTAAAACGTGGTCGCGGTATAACTAGTCACAAGGCATATATATGCCTGTTTGTTTGTTTAACTACGCGTGCCGTTCATATTGAACTAGCGTCTGACTTGAGCACAGCTACTTTCATGTCGGCATTTAAACGATTTATTTCGCGACGTGGACCTGTATCGGTAATGTATTCAGATAATGCCACAAACTTTATTGGTGCAAAATTATACATTAACGATCTATATAGATTTATAACCTCAACGCAGTATCGGGACGCATTAGTACATGAACTTTCAGAATATAAAATTGATTGGAAACATACACCGCCTAATGCGCCTCATTTTGGGTCATGGGAACCATTAATAAAATCAGTAAAATCGCATCTTCATAAATGTATTGGGTCACAAATATTAACTTTTGAAGAATTGACAACAGTTCTGTGCCAAATTGAAAATATTTTAAATTCACGCCCGCTATGTACCACTTTGAGTCAAGATCCAAGTGAGCAATTAGCAATCACTCCTTCTCATTTTTTAACCTTGACGCCTCTTCGATATATTCCATCTGCTCGTATTGACGATCGCGCTTCTCACTTATTGGAACGCTATCAGTTGCTAGATAAACTCGTGCAATCCTTTTGGGATCGTTGGTCGCTTGAGTACCTAAGCACGTTGCAAGCGCGCGCTAAATGGAATGATCCATCTGCAGATGTCAAATCTGGCACTGTTGTTCTTATCATAAACGACAATAAGGTCGCACCATTGCAATGGGAATTGGGAGTTATCATCAACACACATCCAAGTAAGGATGGAATAACACGAGTGGCAACAGTTAAAACTTCACGCGGTACATATACAAGGCCCGTAGTGCGCTTGTGTCCTTTACCTACTCAATAGTGTAGGTTAATGAGTTGTACACGCTGTAACAGTTAATCTTATTATTCAAGTCACATTTATTTTAAACATTGATTAATTTCCGCTTTATCACTTAATTCTTTTGAAAGGGAACTTTCAAAGGCCGGGAGTATAGTTGCGCCGTTCACGCAATTTCTCAATAGCGCTGGCAGTTTTAATTTTATTTTTTTTAATTGTAACGAATTTTCAAACTTTTTTCTTTATGATGATTTTCTTTTGTTTTTCTCTCTCTTTCGCTTCGCTCTTGAGCCTGACCCGCTATATAATTATCCCGCGCTTTATAATATAAATTTATTTAATTTCATGAGAAATATATCGCCAAACACCACCTACACACAGATAACATACAGTAACACAATTTTAACAACATTACACTACATTTTAATAACGGTGTAAGTGCAGTGCAAACGTCTCCGCAATTTGGGTAAGTGGTAGCTATAAGTCCTCAATTACATCGATTCCCGCGAGATCAGCGCATACAACGGCCACAGGGTGAATTCTTGTGCCCGGCGTGATTACAGGGTCTTTAGTGAAAACGGGCATACCGCAAGGATTAATATTAGGCCCACTTTTTTGTTTTTGGCATATATTAATGATTTTTCCTATATGGTAAATGAATTGTCCGATATTGTTTTATTTCCTGATGATACTTCTTTAATTTTTAAGGTCAATAGAAAAGATACAGACCTTACGCAGCTCAATAACACCTTATCAGCTAACTATCGATACGATAAAATATATCATCCTGCGTAAAGTTTGACGAGGTGTAGGAGATATCATAGGAAACTCACTCCCCCTTATTACAAAACATGGTTTAAAGCAAAGCCAGGTTTTACTGTCATTTGGTCACTTTCTAACGTCATATAATAAAAAGGGACGAGGCTATTTTAAAACCTGGTTTTCCTTTAAACCCTGTTTTGTAATAAGGTGCACTATGTTTAGTCATATATATAAATACAAGAAATAAATTGAATTAGCTCCTAGCCTAGCATTCTGACAAGCAATTAGAGGTCAATTTTGATAATTTCTAGCAACTTGTTACCAACAGTGTTTTTCATAATTTTGTTCGTATTGTGACGTAAAAGCAGACAATCGAAAAAAAAAATTAAAAAATTCATAACTAAGTATGAAAGTAGTATGTTTTATTTTTTTAATGTAATTTTTATTTTCTCCAAAATTCAGCTTACGGTTTGTGTAAGCGTATTTCGCTAAGATCTGTAGTTCAGAACTTGCCCTAACTAGCTAGAAAAAAAAAAAAAACTTGTGTGACAACATATAACATTGATTTGGATGCTAAATTGTTTAATGGTTTGTTCAGAATCGCTTACTGAATCGATTTATGTAACTTCTTTTTTTTCTGAACAAACCATTAGCATCTTATCTATTTAGATATTTACAGCCTTACTCATAAACGCTATTTAAAGTTAAGTCATACTTAAAACAGTTATTTAAAAAAAACTTCACTCATAGAGTCTGGCAAACGAAAGTAGATACTGAAAAAGCGCGGTAAATTTAAAAAAATATCAACATGGCAACAAAATTATTATAGAATACCTACCTGTAATATTAAAAAAAGAAAATTTTTGCTCTGTTTTGCATTGCCATATAAAAAGCTTGCAAATAATTCGAGTATCTACTTTCGTTTGCCAGACTCTAAACGCTATTTATCCTTATTCACTGCTCAAAAACGTTATTTAAGGAGCTGTCAAATTAAACAACCTACGACCCTTGTTTAGCGCGTTAAATAGCAAAATGGCCGCCAAATACACAGCTGATGCTTGATAGTTGTAAAATATTTTTCATTTATATCTGAAAATACGATGGATATATGATGTTAGATTATATAGAAACACCATAAATTATATAAATGACCGACCTTTGCTCGTTTTTTTTTGTAAATCATAATAGTTTTGCTCACAAAAGAAAGACCTTAAAAAAAAGGGAAAATATGATCATCTGAACTCGAACAGGGTTCTTCTGGTTTCGGAACCGCCCGATTTCCCATCTGGCTATGATAACCGTATAGATCAGGGATGGGGAAACTACGGCCCGCGGGCCATCTCCGGCCCGCGAACCGTTGAAATCCGGCCCCCGCGACAATCAAACTTTCGGATGCCCACCTTTTTTCTCTGCTCAAAATTTCCGCGTCACAAATGGAGCCGAATTATAAAGAAATCATGGAGAAAAATAAACAGTTCCACATGTAACATGTCCCCACTAAGACCAACGCTCCTCAACCTTCTACTTCGCAAGTTTAGTTTAATTGCAATTTTCAATTTATTTTTTACTAGTCGCGCCCCGCGATTTCAACGGGTTCCCGAGGGATATATTGCTTTCCCGGGATAAAAAGTATCCTATGTGTTAATCCAGAATCCAGAACATATTCTATATGTGTGCCAAATTTCATCCAAATCCGTTGAGTTATTGAAGCGTGATTGAGGAACAAACATCCAAACTTTCGCATTTATAATGTTAGTGACATTTCAATTGTTATTTTGTAATATTGTTCAATAAATAAGTGTTTCAGAATATACATATCAATATTTTTATTTTAGCAATAGCCAACAACCTGGCCCGCTATATATGTCGTTAGTAAATATTGGCACGTGAAGGAAAAAGTTTCCCCATCCCTGGTATAGATGGTGGCGAAATTTACCTTCGTAGGTATTCTAATGATATTGTAGCAGTTTTTCATTGCCTGACAACACGGTTTTAACGACGTTTCCTAAAAATGAAACTTAGCTAGATCGATTTCTCGCTCCCAAAACTCCTCGCATACTAAGTTTCATGAAAATCGTTGGAGCCGTTTCCGAGATTCAGATTTATACAAGAATTGCTCGTTTAAAGGTGTTAGAGGGATGAATTTTAACTGAAGTCATGGGTGATTCATATAGGTAACACAATAAAACAACTCCTACTCTATTTCACAAAGGATGAGTCGTCAAGGTCAAGGGTTTTTACCAGTTTTTACCAATATCTAGTAAAGTTCCATTTGATTACTCTGAAATAGTACAATATTTGATGAAACCTCGCTCTATAATAGTATTCCTTTATTATTTCGAAATAAACATTAACCAATGAGAAATCTTATAAAATACCATGTGTCACCGAACTCATGCTATTTGAAATCTACCTACTATACTTATCATTGCCTGTGCCGTGTGTGCTACATAATTTAACTAAATTTAATTTGAATATGAGGGTTTCAGATCAGGAGGACCAAGATAATATTAATAATATTAGTAATAACATATACAATTTCACTAGAGATTTATTTATACAAAATTATTCCATTAATTTATTCAATGTTTGTATTTTTATTTTCCAATAGGTACTCTTCCTCCAAATTCATAATTCCTATACGTTTTACGTGTATTTCTTCAGCTATTTGGATTTATTTTTCTATCACTGCTTAAGCCAGTAGATACATTTCTTGTTAATAGTCTTTGACCTGAAATAATATAAACTCATTTACATTCTATCTTAAAAATAGAAGAAGAAATAGAACTTGTAAATAAACTTTTCAATATTATAATTTACATAAAGTTAAAGATTCAATAATCTAATTACCTTTTTATTCAGAGGTTAATAAAGTTCGCAAATAAACCTTCTCATCTCAATTCGAAAAACGTGATCTTTTTTTCGTTCTGAATTAATTGTTAATTTCCATTTTGTAATTAATATAATCTATATATATAAAATGCTTTGTCCTGAATGACTGACTGACAATCAACGCACAGCCTAAGCCGCTGATCGTAGAGACCTGAAACTTGGAGGGTGTGTTCTTTGTATGACGTAGGCATCAGATAAGAAGGGATTTTCCGAAATTCTACCCCTAAGGGGGTGAAAAATGGGGGCAAAGTTTGTATGGGACAACGTGATTCCTTGGTCCGATCTACTTCAAATTTTGCATAAACATTCTTTAAAATAATTGATGGAAGTGGTGTTTCATATTTTATTGAAACTCTTCGCCAAACGGGGTTAAAAAGGGGTAGAAAGTTATTTTAGGGGTGATTTGCATCGAAGTTGATATCAATACTCCTTAGTGCTTTGATTTAATTTTTTATTTTTATTTTGACACATGTTTGAAATCTAAATCCGATTTTCACAGATTACAGAATAAGGCAGATAGAGCGAAAGGAATACGGGAGTGAGGCCAAAAAAATCAAATACAAATTGAAAAACACATACCTGGTATTCGCTTTTGAATTTATATTTGCTTTGTTTAAACATCTTTATTTAACGAAAAACACTTTCTTTTTAATAAATTAGCACACAGCAGCATTTAAACATATCAAATACAAATTCAAAAGCGAATACCAGGTATGTGTTTTTCAATTTGTACCTAATTGCTTTTTTTGGCCTCACTCCCGTGTTTCGCGCGCTCTATCTGCCTTTTGTTCTGGAAACTGAAATGCTCTTTAAAATTGGAATGTCAAAAATTCAAAAGAATATTTAAATCGGATTGGAATTCGAAATTGGTTTGGAAGTTAATTTTCTCGGACTTTTTGGCGGGAACTTGCTGAGTGACGTTGCATTTTCATATTTATTTTCATTAATTCGTGTATTTTGAGTTTTATTGCATATTATCGGTGGTATTTTATCCAATAAAGATCAATCCATGTGCACCATTGAAGTGAAATGAAATGAATTATGTGTATCGTGTCTTTTCAAAAGTCCGTGAAGAGTTTTAGTACATGACCAACACTGTAGTATAACATGACTTTTATGGACGGTGACAGACTGCATGAGGACTATGTGAAAGTGATTTATGGTGACTAGAACTTATATAATATAACTGGAAATTGACAAAATACACACCCGTGTGACGCAAATGAAAAAAAAAAGTTCATTTTCTCTAATTCATTAGAATATTTTGATTGTAGTTAATTTAATTTCTTTCTCATTTGTTGTTATAATAATTAAATAAGATTCTTTGAGTTTGATTTTTTAGTTTAGGTATAATATAGGTTTTTAGTTTTCATTGTAAAAATATCTGTGTTTGAATTGTTGTGTCTAATAATCAGTGGCGTGCATTAGTTTTCGAAGGAGAAAATTCAAACCGTACGCGGGTGAAACCGCGGGGGTCTGCTAGTATTATTATAAAACACAAAATAAAGCTTTTCAAATTGGTGCCGTTTCTTTTTTTTTAAAGTCCCATTACTGTCAAATTTATGGTCTTGATGTTGGTGTCGCCATATATAATATTATTTTTGCTATTTAAATCCTTCAATAACTAAATCATGACTAAAAAGCGTTTATGAGTAAAGAAAAGTTAAACACTGAATAACATTTTAAATAGTACTTAGCTAAGTACTACTTAATCCGTTATTTAAGAGATTTTTATGAGTAAGGCCGTTATAGTTTATAGTTATACAACATGTAACAGATTTCTGTTACATGTTGTATAACTAAATTCGAGATTTAAAAATGTACATGAGATCTAAAAATACTAGTAACTAATATTCGCTTTAAAAATACTTAAGTAAATGGCAGATTATTTTTAAGACAACACTTTCGCAATTTTAAATAATATAAATAATAATAATATTTTAGGACATTCCTCACACACAGTCATCTGATCCCAAACTAAACAGAGCTTGTACTATGGAAACCAGATAGCCGATACATAAGTACTACTTTTTGTTTGTATATACATATTTAACATACATAACTACACCCAGACTCAGGACATACAGACATGTTGACATGACATGACACAACCTGTGGCACGATAGGTGGAATCATAACCAACTACCCCAACTGGCCTGTCAAACGATTGAAAGTCTAAATACAATTATACCTCTTTATGATAAACAATAATAATTGCAGTGTGATTTATTTTATGAAGGACTAGCTTATTTAGAAAACACACTTTATCATAAATATTCAAGACATTTTTATATAAAAACTTACTTCATCGCTTGTAAAAGTTTCAATATTTTTATACGCTTCACATTGCTCAGTATCTTTGTTCAAGAAACTCATCAGATTGAAGTACCATAAAATGGGCTTGTGCACCTTGTCTGCAGCATTACCAGCTTGTTTTGATGCTTTCACCTGTAGTACAAATAAAAAGCGTCTGTGTTTTAAATAACAACTTAATTTTACTACCCCTAGAAAATACTGTAAATTAACATTGACATTTCTATCAATAGTAATGAAATCTTTAAGTTAAGTTTGTAGCAAGGTTAAAATCATACCTACCAAATTGTTTCAAAACTCATGTAAAACACTATTGAATTTTGGGCACAAATAGGAGAATCTAGGAAATTATAAAGGTAAATTCTATACTGAAGCTGCATAATTTTATTAGGAAAATGTTACCTTCTTCAATTCTCTTTGGTAAGAGGTTCTCAAGTGATCCACTTTTTTTTTTGTTTGTTTGGTGGTCGATTCTGGTTCTAATCTTTTATGAACTTCATTAAGTAAAGACCAAGCCTGGTTCTTTTTATCCTTGTTTTTATATTCTTCGGACTTATAATCCCATAAGCAGGGAAGATTTGAATATAGCTCTATAAACTCAGTCAAAATTTCCCACTCTGTCATCCTTACTTCTTCATTCTTGTTGTTTGTACATAGAAGAGACAGTAGCACAGACATAGTTTTATCAGTCTCGTAGAAGTCGTAGACCTCGTTGTAAGATCAGCCCAAGAAAGTTTACATTCTGTTTCTTGGATCAGCCGCTTTGTGCTACATTAGGAAAATCTAAGTTTTTACGGAACCAAACAAAATTACAACTTACAACCAAATGAATAAAAATACCCTTGAAAATACTACCTAATAGTCGACCTTCCGACAACCTTAGTTGAACCCACGTTGAACGCGTTGAACTGCGTTGAACCCACAAACAGGGTGACCATATCAAAAATAGTGAATCTACCCTATACTGGCAAAAAATCTGCCAATATTATATGTGCCAAACTCGACTATAGAAAATGCCATGAGTAAGTATATAAGGTCCTAATAAATTAGTGAACTTCCTCTAAAAAGTACTATTTGATTACTAATGACCTATACATTCATCCCTCCAGAGGAAGTTCACTAATTTATTAGGACCTTATATACAGTCAGTCAGTCACCGTAGAATAGAATACCTTAGTGTAGAATCCGAACCAAAATCAATGGCGGCTGTGAAGTGCGCTGCGAGTCGGGTTGGCGCAGGTCTAGTCCACTCATAATCCACTGAAAAGTCACGATACACATAATGCCATACTTGTTCCGAAATGGTTGATGTTTTGAAAATCGTATCAATCTGTAACCAAAGAAGTTAAAAATAAGAATGCAGGACATTTCATATAGCGCTATATAGTATCAAAAACTAAGCAATTTTTACATAGCATTTAACATGAATACACACATAGTTGCATAGTAATTGTTTAATGCGTAGTAGGTAATAAACGTACATAAAACAGCGAATGTTTGCTTTTGAGTGGAAATCAAATGTATAAACTTTAGAACATAATACGGGGTCACACTACTGCGTAAGTTGAAAGTATTAAAAAAAGTCTTAACAAGAATAATTAACTAAGAATTACATTCCACATATTGGCGCAAGTAACTTGCATAGGTACCTAAGAAATGCCGGAATATCTTTTCATATTTTTTAAATGCTTTTATGTAGCCATGTGTTCCTTCAAAGACGCCACTCTACTTATTACTTCACAGATGCATGCTTTAAAATGAGCACTCGCGATTTATGGACCAAAAGTAACCTTACCTACTCTGTTGTAAGTAAAGTAACCCATCCAAATTAAAAAGACTACAGTTTACGAACATTAGAGCAACTCAAATATAACCAGGCCTGTCCCACTCCCATGTTTAGGTACGATCGCGCGCACGCGGACTTCCGGAACAACGCTAGTCGGTTGCAACGCGCACGCAACGCAAGACGCGTGTGGGTATCAATACCTACGTACTACCTATATAAAGTGTTTACTGTTCTTTTTTTAACACTATCTTGTGTAGATATCGTTGTTTTTATAGTTCTAGATATTTTGTTGTTGTTTCATTGTATTGTCCTAAAGTCCTTATTATAATAATAGGCCCGTTTTGATAACATACCAGTGTGTTAAAAAGAGACAAAGATAGAGCGACCAGAAGAGACCCTCTTGTATAAACGGGCCTCTTAGACCTCGAAAACTCATGTGAATGATTTTTAACCCACTTCAAAAAAAGGAGGAGGTTTCTCAATTCGACCGTATATTTTTTAACCGACTTCAAAAAAAGGAGGAGGTTCTCAATTCGGTTGTATGTTTTTTTTTTTTTTTTTTATATTTGTTACCTCATAACTCCGTCGTTTATAAACCGATTTGGAAATATTTTTTTTGTCTGGAAGGGTACACTTCCCGTTTGGTCCCATTGTCAACAGATCAGGATTTGATTACTTCTTAGTGTACTTTGAAGTCGGTTTAAGTTTTTTGTAAAACAGTCTAATTATTTTTATGTGTGTTCGCGGATAACTTCGTCGTTTATGAACCGATTTTGACGATTTTTTTTTTAGAAATTGTTAGTAGTTCCAGAATAGAAAGAGTTCCCTCTTTAAATATACAGTAATTCTACCTTACAACTCTTAGAATAACTAAGATTTAACATACCACTATTTCAAAAATCAGTAGAACAATATTCAGAAAAAACTAACAATTCTTATTGTTATGTAGGTAAGTAACTCAATATATCCTTTTTTTGGTTAATTCTTTATTAATTTTTATATAACAAACTTCTTTAATCAACATGAAGATTATTAAGAACAAATATTGTGAATTTCGGCTGACGGCTACTGGACTAGGTAATCGTGCCGTTTCTTGTCGCGTCGTCAGTCATTTCAGATTTGATAAGCATGTATGTTACTAAAACCCTTCCCCAAAATAGTTGTATTCAGTTTCGTAGACAGAATACACATTCAGTATACAAAGTACGTATAGGTCTAACAACTTAGATTAAAGTATGTAGACATTTTAAAATAACTTTCTGATCTAATATTAGTTAGCTAGGATATTTTAAATGTCATTGTTCACGAAAGGAGAATAGCATAGAAATAAAATAAACACAGAGAATAGTAATAGGACATACATATACGATAAGGAAAAATTGAAGATTCATAATACGTCATTAGACAACCCTACCGTAACACGTGCCGCGTCATACAGGATAGAGTTATACGATAAAAAGAGAGGGAAGTTGTAGGTGAATATAATTTTAGGCGCGCAGCGCTGCGCGAACTGGATTGCGCTTTATTCTGTCGTTCCAAGAGTCGATTTTTGTTTAAATGTCGTTTTCGAAGTGGGTTTTCTGTACGTAGTACTATTAAATATTCTGTGGCATTGTTTGCAATGTTGTTGTTATTTACTTATTGTGCTTTTGCGAAGTGTATCTGTGTGAAATGAAGAAATTTTGTGGTGAAGATGCAAAATGTATTGATAAATTAGTCCTTTAGTCAGTTTTCGTTTGTTGAAAATAGTAGGTAACTTGCTGTAGACCAACTCCAAAACATTCATGGATTCAAAACAAAGGTAAAAATCTTAGAATCTTAACACAGAATATTATGTTTATTATACACCTGGCTAACTGGGTTCTGTTATTCGAATCTATTATTCTGTTATTACGTATTTTGTTTGCTAATGAATCATACCAAATGTGTGTGGAATGATACGCTGACCTAAACAATTTTACGAATCTGGTCAAAAAACATGATCTATCTAAGAGGCATATTTAAGAGTGTATGGCCATGATTTATTCTGCCTACCTAGTCTGAAAACCAATGCACGCCACTGGTACTTATTGAACCTTTTAAGTTTCATGTTATAGACAATAAATTTGTAATGTTTGTCTATAGGTACCTATTTATACTCTTCTTAGTAAATTTAACTAAATTTATTGATATTTTGCAAATGCAGCGAGTTGAATAGATGTAATTAACCTTTTTTTCGTCTTATCTTTTTTTTTATACGACAAAGTCGGTAAACAAGCCTACGTCCCACCCGATGGTAAGTGGTTACGAGACGCTTGCAACACACGAAGCATCGCTCACGGTCACGCGTAACCGTTTCCTCCCTCCCTCCCAATGAGCTCTGGCTACCTTACTCACGCGCACAGGAACTCAGGAACACAATCTACTTTATTTATCCAAATAAATGAAATTGAAGTGTAATATCAAAATAACAGCTTTTTATTAAATGCACATGAAAGTACCTCTATATTCGGTTGGCGACATGGCGACACCCGTTGGGGTTTTAGCCGATAAAATATCGGCTTAATCTGGTTGCTCCCCCCAAGATGGTCGGATATCCTACGAGGATTTTCCCACGCTGATAGTTTTTTTTTCCGGCTATTCTCTGAAACGGCTGGACCAATTTTGACGGGATTTTTACTCTCAGATAGCTTATGTTATAAGAAGTGACGTACGATACATTTATTTTAGAATAAATATTTTTCCGCGCAAAAAAACCGTCTTTGTCCGGGTGAAAGCCTAGTTTGTTCCGGCTGATTTCCAAAACGGCTGGACCTATGTAGACTAGACTTTCACTGGTAGTTAGCGGATGTTATAAGGAATAACTTAAGCTACTTTTATTTCAGATAATTTATAAGGGGTTCCGCGCAAAATAATTAAAATGATACGCGCGGGTGAAACCGCGGCTGCGCTGGGGTATCAAATAACTGCACGCCAAAAAAGTGTATAATATTTTGGTACATAGTAGACTGTCACTATTCTTACGTCAAAACTATCTTCACAGCAATAAACTTTGCTTTTGTCTCTAAATAGATCCAACCCTTTACAGTTTTTATCCATTTCTCTCGCATTTGGACATCCATTGGAACGAGTATAAAATCAACTTTTCCGGTGGACTGGTGGTTGTACTATTACATTTTGGCACAACATATGATTTTCTAGTATTTGTATTGGACATTTAAAAACCGAAAAAGTCATAATCTTCTAGGGAAACAGTACGGAAGAGCGTGACCCCGTTCTGTGAGCGCGATTGATTGAGCGAGCGATGGAACATGACGTCACACGCATGGAGTACGGGCCGGTGGAATACGGCGTCGCGCGCTAAAATTCTAAATTAGTGAACATTCTTCATTCCCACTAGTTTATCACACTATGCTCACGGCACGAATGGTAACGAAAAGAATGAATGAAAATTAAATAGTTACAATCCATTCGATGAAAGGGGGAATACCCCGCATTTATCCGATATGCCAAAAAAGTACAAGAATAACTGAAAAGCGTGAATTCTACTAAAATATACCAAATAATGTTGACATACTAAATTCTGGTGCCAGTACCTCAAAATCTACCAAAAAAGTAGAAATCTACTAAATCTGGTCACGCTGTTTTGGTTAGAAGAGTTGGCAGAACTGCTGCATGGGCTAGATAGAGCTAGAGACGGCCATAGAGGTGACGAATATATAGGAGACGGCCCAGCTATATGAGGTGTAAAAGCCAGTTAGCTAGTCAGCTATTTTGGCTATTTGCCTTGTGCGGCGGCGCAGCTAGTTGGATAACGTTCAACTGCGATCTGAGTTCGATCCTCGCCGCTGCAACAAGTCTAGTCTAATGATGAATGTGAGATGATAAATTATAATAAATTAATGTAATGATTTTGTTTTTAAAATTTACTTTTTATTTTATTGTATACTCTTTTGAAAAGAAATGACTTTCCCTAATAGGTCGTACACACGGCTACCGATCAAGCTATACATTTCCAGTATAAGCTGATCTCGCATTGTATAGGATTTCCGTACAATGGGAGGTCAGCTTATACTAGAAATGTATAACTTGATCTGTAGCCGTGTGTACGTATTACTAAAAAAAACATCGAAAATCAATAATAACGTCATCTCTATGTATGGATATGAACTAAAAGCTTTCACAGTACATCGACTCAGTCGTTAGTTGTAGGCAAGTAAACCATAGATGTCGCTGTTTCAGATGATTTTAACGATTTATTTACAGAATAATTTAAATTTAATTTAATTAAAAAACAATAGGTTTAAATTCGTATAATTAGTACCTTTCAAATTCGAATTAATAATAACGACATGCACTCGAATTTCACTCTTTTGGAACTTGCACAACTCAGTTTCGCAGTGAGCGCACGCACACACAGCTATCGGCTACGCGGCTACTCGGCTAGAATGGCTTTGGCTAGCCGGCCAGCTACCGGCTAGAATGGCTTTGGCTAGCCGGCCAGCTACCGGCTAGAATGGCTTTAGCTAGCCGGCAATCGGCTACCGGCTAGTGGCGGCTACTGCAGCTAGTAACATGTGGTGGCTAGGCTACCCGCTGTGTGTGACGCAAACTCGTAATGAGGAGGATTGTTTATGTTACCTCTATGTTCAAAATACTTGTAAAATCGTGCAGTTAAGGTTCAAATTGGTTCGAATTATCAATAGTTAGAAAGGTATTTTCAGCATGGAGGTATCTGTTCAGCCAATGAATTTAGAAATTCAGTTTTGAGTATAGCATGTAGATAATATTTTAAATTGTTTTTTGTGTCTTATTATTAACATACACTATCGTATTAGGTAGACCTGTAATGATAGCTGTAATTTGTGTGTAAAATAAATAAAATAATAAATAAATCTTAAGAAAACTCCTCATTCTAGCTAGCCATCCAGTAGCCAGTAGCCAATTATCGGGTTGACAGATAACATAGCCGTGGCTATTTTGTGAATAGCCGTTTTTTGGCTAGTTATTTATTTTTTATTTTATTTTATTTATTTGGAAAACAAACAGCTTACAATAACTAAAACAAGTAGAACAAATAGATACTAAAAGCAATATAGTTTTCACATACAAAGACTAATACAGAAGAGTTAATAAGGAAGAGGTGAACAGTTATACAAAAAAAAAAAAAAAATAGATAAAAGCTAGCGTGTTGGGAAGCCGAAGTAAGAATTGGAATACAGATACTTTGCCTGATTAGTACTTGTATTAAATAAATCTAAAGGTAATTTATTTATAGCACTATTAAAATGCCTACCGGCTCTGCAAAACAACGTATTCTGCCTATAATTTGTATTTGCATTGGGAATGAATAGACGAGCTGGATGTCTTTGGGACCTACTAGGGACACATAAATGTATGTTCGCTAGTAAAGAAGGGGAATCTATATGTCCTCTTGCAATCTTCATTAGGAGAGTTACATCTGCCACAGTTCGCCGGAACTCCAAGGGAAGAATATGATGCCTTTTGCAACGCGCGTCGTAATTGTTATCGCGAATGTTTTTTTTAAATTCCAAGTATTTCTAGAACCTTCGCTGAATTGTTTCGATTCTTGAAATGTATTTGTCATATCGAGGATTCCACACCTGACTTGCGTACTCGAGGATGCTACGGACAAATGAGCAATATAAAATCTTAATTGTTTTAAGTTTCGTGAAATGCACACTAGATCTAATAATGAAGCCAAGGGCTTTAAATGCTTTTTTAACAATGTAGTCGATGTGCCTATCAAAAAGTAGTTTAGAGTCGTGAATCACTCCAAGGTCCCTTATCTCATAATTTTTTTTCAATTCACAATTATTAAGACTATATTTAAAATTTATATTCTTAGTTTTCCTTGAAAACTTCATGGAAAAACACTTAGATACGTTTAGATCTAATTTATTTATGCAGCAATAAGTCTCCAATCTTGAAAGATCTTCTTGGAGTAAAATAGAGTCGTTTGAGGATTTAATATCTTTTAGGATTTTCATGTCATCAGCAAATAATAAGAATTTAGAGTTGAGAAAACAGTGATTGATGTCATTAATAAATAGGACAAAGAGAAGAGGTCCGAGCAGTGATCCTTGAGGTACGCCTGATGGTATCGGCAACCATTTGGATGTGAAACCTTTCACAACAACAGCCTGAGATCTATTTGCAATGTAGGATGCAAACCATCGAAATAGGTTGCCATGAATACCGGCCAACTGTAGTTTACGGAGCAACATAAGGTGATCAATGCGATCGAAAGCCTTTTTGTAGTCCGTGAAGATCACATCCACTTGCACACCGGAGTCCATGGAGGCAGTGATATAGTCATTTGACGAGAGAAGATTAGTTACAGTAGACTTTCCATTAAGGAAACCATGTTGCTCTGGAATAAAAGTCGTTTTGAGAGCAGAATATACTTGCTGGTAGACAATCTTCTCGAAAATTTACACGAAAATGCATAACTTAGATATTGGCCTATAATTAGAGACATCTCCTTTGTCGCCGTTTTTGTGAATAGGCGTTATAAAAGCTGATTTCCACATACTTGGCACCTTGCCCTCAAGAACAGAGCATTCAAAGAGCAACATAAGTGGTTTAACCAGACTAGTTGCACATCCAACAATAAATGAAGGAGGTATACCGTCCGGCCCAGCACCCTTAGTTAGATCAAGAGATTTTAGCAGATTAAATAACACTTTCGGATTTATTTCAATATTTGATATTACAACGTTGCTTGAGGGACTAATAGATGGATAACTAAGAGAAGTTGCGACGGGGGACAGAAAAGTTGAATGGAAGTAGGAGGCAAATAAATTACATACGTCGTCGCCAGTATCTGCAACAGTACCTTCGTATTTCATTATAGAAGGAATAGAACTCCTTGAACCACTCGATGATTTCATGTATGACCAAAAAGATTTTGGGTTATCAACGATGGAATCCTCAGTATTTGCAATATACTTTGCGTAGCATTCTGCTTCAACTGATTTGGCTCGCGCTCTAAGAACTGAAAACGTATGGTATGCATCAAGATTGCCATATATTTTAAATTTACGCAAGAACTTTAATTTCTCTTTTATAATTTTTTTGAGAGCTGGGCTATACCAAGGCGGATTGTTATCGGGTGAGACAATTTTGTGTGGTATAAATTTATCACGCAGTTGGTACAATTTAGTATAAAAAAAGTCTACGGCATTTTCAAGTGAACTATTAAGAATATGCTCATTCCATGGAAGTTTGTTCAGTTATATGAATAGCTACCCATCTCTGAATCGCTGACCCCTTTTCTTTTTTACCCACCCACTGGCACCCAATGCCACCCATCGTACGATCCACGTACGATCGCTGATGGTCGCTCCGCTCATCTACGCTCCATTCATTCAAACTGATGGACTATTGTTTACTGCCGTAGATGTAGATAGAGGACAATAGAGGATACCAAAGACTACAGTATATACTGGAGGATACTGCTGACCAGTGCTGCCAACTTAGCGCTTTCGGCGCCAGATCTAGCGCTTTTTTTCATGTACAGCTCGTTTCAGCTCCTAGCGCTACATCTAGCGCTTTTTCCACAATCCAAAATGGTGTCTAAAACTGACGCAGTCCGACTATCTGCTATATTTGGAGCAAATCGTCAAGTCGTATCACAGGCTAATTAAAAAGTTACAAGAATCAGATATATATTAACTACCTCTTCTGAAAATTTTAAAAAAAAGTTTGTTTACTTTGTTATTTTTTTATCTCAGTCGTGCTAACTCATGCGAAATATTATAAAAAAACTCATGCTAAGGGGTGCTAAGTTACAGTTTGAATTTGGTGCTGAATTTAGAGTTTTCCCAACTGCTGTCTATTTTTGTAATTTATTTCTCGTCTAAACAGTATTTAGCTCGATCTAGCGCTTTTTCAAGGGACTGGCAGCTCCATTTTGGTCAGAAGAGTTGGCAGCACTGCTGCTGACTGATGGATGAGTGAGATGAGATCCAGTCTGTCGCGACTTAGAAGAAGAAAAAAGTCAATGAAGTTTGGTAGAACTTTTATGGTGCCCTCTCATTTCCGTAGTCTGTCTCGCTCTATGATTAAACGTCATCTGTCACTTGTTGTTTCCCTCCAGTTTTAAATAAATGAAAACATTTTGATAAGTTGAGAATATTATATTATATTTCAGAATATATATTTATTATACAGGATATTGGTTAATATAATTGCTAAGTAGAATAATAAGTGTTTTGCTTACGAAACCGTTTCTTTTTTAACTAAGATTTAAGTATAGAAAATGCGAAGTGTGCGGATTAAAATCGGAAAGGAAAGATGGTAAAAAACGTGTTTTTATGGCCAAATTTACCCTGGATGCAGTTCGGTAAGTAGAATATCATATTATTTATGAGTTCTTTAATTCCTTTAATAAAAACATCTAAATAGTATCTTAAGGTATATACCATAATAATATATAAGAAAATAGAGTTGTGCAACATTTATTATCGAATTCGATATCGATATTTTTAGGTGCCGAAAATGGGTGAAAATGAAAGGCAACGAGGACTTGGCTTACATTCCAATAGAGAAACTAAATGAATTAAAATATATTTGCGGAAACTATTTTGTTGAGAAGGACTTTCAGAAAAAAAAAACACGGCTAAAGAAGACTGCAGTTCCATCCATAATAATCTCAGCTAAGCCACTCTCTAAAGACAAACTTAAGGGATTTCCCTGCTACCTTTATAAAGAACAGTGAGCATCAGGTCAGTAACACACATATTTAAAATCAATACAAATAAAACGATAATTTATTATATAAATCTATACTAATATTATAAAGAGGAAAGATTTGATTGTTTGTTTGTTTGTTTGTTTGTTTGTTTGTTTGCATTGAATAGGCTCCGAAAGTACTGAACCGATTTGAATAATTCTTTCACTGTTGGGAAGCTACACTATCCCCGGCTGACATAGGCTATATTATATTTTCAAAAAAATTAGGGATCCTTACTAAATCTCCAATAATGTAACCCAAGGTGTAAAAAAATTACCTAAAATATTCATTACATCGCGTGCGCTGCGAAAACTATTGATGATAGAATAAAAAAATGTACTACGACTTTGCAGAACACATTATTATTTACAAAAAGTGTCGCGATACCATATGTCTAACTATTATAGTTATGCCACAATAAGTGTTTTTCTATTTTAAATTTTTTATTGAAATGCCGCCGCTATAAATGTCTCTCTATTTGTATCTTGGTATTGATCATTATCAAAATAAATTACTTCATATCCAAGACTGCTTCAATACCTTTATATAACTTTTTGAATTATTCAATTCGGACATTCCATTCAAAAGATATCACGAGTTTAAAAATATAAGTATTAGCAGAAAAATCACGTCACGGGTACGGGCCGTACGGCAGGGAGTCAATCTCTTTGCGTGTGGATAACTTTTTGAATTATTCAATTCGGACATTCCATTCAAAAGATATCACGAGTTTAAAAATATAAGTATTAGCAGAAAAATCACGTCACGGGTACGGGCCGTACGGCAGGGAGTCAATCTCTTTGCGTGTGGCTCAGTGTTTGACGGTAGGGTAGGGTAGGGAAGGGGGAAGGGGGAAGGGCAGGGTAGGGTAGGGTAGGGTAGGGTAGGGTAGGGTAGGGTAGGGTAGGGTAGGGTAGGGTAGGGTAGGGCAGGGCAGGGCAGGGCAGGGCAGGGTACGATAGGGTAGGGTAGCACAACAGGGTAGAGTAGGATAGGGTAGGGTAGCACCACAGGGTAGGGTAGGGTAGGGTAGCACCTCAGGGTAGGGTAGGGTAGCACCACAGGGTAGGGTAGCACCACGCGAACGAAGTCGCGCCGGGCAGCTAGTTTTAAATATTTTCACATTCATCTAGATTATCCACCTACTTCTTCGGCCCCAAATGCTTGGATATTGAACAATCTATAAATTTAAATGATAAATTATCAGTAAATTGCAAAGAAATTTATAGCGAGTATGATATTCCAGTAGAATATACTATAGAGCTGAGCCATACAAGTGAGCAGCTGCAAGGTATATAGCCACTTTTATTTCACAAGACTTTATAAAATCAATTTGATACAAAATAATGATCATCTTCTATTCCAGATATTCCGCATATTCATACTGTTCCTGCTAGCGGTAGAGCTAAAGGGGTCATTGGGGAAAATGTTGTTAAGTGTAAAGCGTTGAAAGGTTCGGTCTTTAAGGGTCAGTTCACACCGAGACGAGACGCGACGAGACGTGTCGCAACTACACCTGGAAAGGATTAAATATACGACTATATCGCACTAAGGGAAAGTTGGGATACACTATCTCTTACGTACCCGACTCTGGATCTATGTAAAACTGTTGATTCATGTGTTTCTGTGTTTGAGTATAATGTAAGAGAAAATCATCACTCTATCAATATTGGCAAATATTGCCAGTTAATGATGATGACAGACCTAAATTTATCATGGTTGTGTGAGAAGCACATTAAAAATGAATCTGAGGCTTTGCTGTCTCGATTGGCAGCTTTATTAATCAGAAATGAATGTCGTAAAGTTAATGCTTCCGTTAGTGACACAGAACAGTTTAATGCAGACAAAAATAAAATTGCTCAATTAAAGAGTTCAGCAAAATAATATTACTGTGCTTATCTAATATGTAACATAACATATACAATTTAGGATTCTTCTGAAGGCTAATCCTAGTTTAGGACTCTTATGTAGCCAATCCTATTATTAAGGTTACGTTGTGGGCAGAGTCAACAAAACTCTAACTTGCGAATATATTTTATTACGCTATACAACAATAATAATAACATGACACGTGTGTTTATCAAAAGGCTACGTTGAGACTGGGATGAGAGTGGGAACTCTATGGCGACTGAGTGTGACGACTGCGTGTGACGACTGCAAACGGCGCATACGGCGTACGCTTTATATTGCAGGGATAAAGCTATGAGTCCCTACATACAACATATTTTTTTAGGATTCACAAAAAAATGCCTTTCAGGGCCTAAACAGGATAATTTACATTTTGTTTTGATAAAACGTCTAGTTGCAAATATTATGTAGTTTTAATTAAACTCCAATCACAAACCTTACAGTATATTAATATAATGTGTATTGTATTAGTTAGTTCTTTGTCTCGACTTTTTACGGTTTTCTTAAATACCCCAGTCTGTGATCCACAGGAAAAAATGCATCTAAATCCCCTTCCTATTTAATATTATATTTATACAGTAAAAAATATTAATATTTATTATTATTATGTAACCTTGTGTATTAATATATTGTATGTATGGTATATTATATTTTTATACAAGTCATAATCTGAACAAAGTACCACTGGTTTTGTTTTGGCAGTGCTAAAACAAAATCAGAGGATCTTAAATATCTATATTATTTACAACAGTATATATATATATATATATATATATATATATCGATAGATTTAAATATCTACTAAGCAGCGCATCTCTATTTCGTTCTAAGGTTGGTAGTACTGATTGTTATTATTCTCACGTTGTTCTCATTGTGGCTTTTTTTGGTTCCCAAATGATATTTTATCATTTTTATCTTGCTCTATGGAGTCCCGTCTCTTCTTACGTACCTAGAGTTATTGAATACTCCAAGAATACTCTTTGATGAGATCATGAGAGCACAGACTAGTCAGACAGACTACCGATGAGAGATAATTGATTATCGACTTATTTATCGAATTGACCACGGGGAGATGCTACGCAGCGCATCCTCGTGCGTGAGTAAATTTAATTCTATGCTGCGCATTGTTCAAGTTCAAGAACTGAAAGGTTATGGATAGCTCGCTATTATAGCAGCCTTTTTAAAACTATAACTTTGAAGTGAAAAGGATCGTGTGAAAATTACTGAAAATGAATAATACAACGGAGATCAGCAGTAATTCTGGAGCTACTGACTTAGAAACCTTGGATTATTTGCGTGGTGTGAAGTCGTCGACGTGCTTGCTGCTACCCACGACGCCGAGCCCTACGCCTTTGGATTTCAAGCACCCACTTTCTGAAGAGATGAATGAACTGACTTTCACGACTCTGAACGATGACCAGAATATGGTCAACATTCAGACAGGTATAATATGAAAAACCCTTCTAGTTTTTTTGTATTATTAGTTGCCTAAAATGCTTCGTAGTCACTAATAACCACAAATAGAAGCTTAAACAACGATTTTGATGGTCTTAGGTTTTTCTTACTACACTTTTGTCAGAGAGCATAAAGCCAAACAAAGGTCATATTATGTGTTTTTATAATATATTCAAAATCAATTCAAAAAGCATTTATTCAATTCAGGCCCTGATAAGGCACTTATGAACGTTAACAAATTACTCTACACCGGTTCCAAATACAACTTGAACTGAGAAGACTCCGGCAAGAAACTCAGCAAGTTTTTTTTTTTTTAATATGTACTTATAAGTATTACAATTTACAAAATATATATAACAATAGCCTGCGAAGCGAACAATTCATTCAAATGTATTCTTGTCATCTACAAAATCAGAAACTTTATAGTGCCCTTTCTTGCATAAATTCAGTTTTACTATCTTTTTGATAATAATAATAAATCTATTTTTTTTTATAATTAATATTAAGTACAAAAAAGTATGATACGTTTAAAAGATGACGCTGAAAGGTAATGATGCAGTACTAGTAGAACTAAGGGTCAATACACACTCGCGCGCTCTTTTGACACAGTGATAAAATTTAAAAAAAAACATTTATTCAAATAGACCTTCGCAGGCTCTTATGAAAAGTCTGACTCTAATACCGGTTCGGAAGGTTGCATTGGCTGAGAAGAGCAGGCAACAAACTCAGCAATTACTCTTTTTCAAAACAAGCTTAGATTCATTACATAATATTTACATTCTAATCGCACTGACAACAATTGCGTGCACCAGTGCACCGGCAAAACTTCAAAGTAGACTGAATCTATATTTAATAAGTAAATAAATGGCAAACTTAAGCAGACCAGCCTTGTGGGGGCTGGTCACAAGTTCACAAGTATGAAGCGTGTGGCAGCCATCACCCTCCTCGCCATATTGGAGGGAAGTGAGCGACCCGTCACACGAGCCGCAAAATAATAGATACAACATAGATATTTATTTACTACACAAAAAAAAGTTAAGTTGACATTTCAATGAGATAGGTAATTAGAGTATGTAGTTTCGCGCTGCGTCTCGAGGCGTCGCAAAGCGTTTCACAGCACCGCGATGCTCGACATGATAGCGTGAAACATTTTGACTTCTTCAAGCATCGTTCGTGTCACGTCGTGTCGCGTCACGTCTCGTTGTGAACTGACCCTAAGAGTTGATTGAAAGTAAAAGAAAAACCCTTCATAATTTTCTTCCAGATGCCTCGGCAGGAGACTCCAGTTCATCAGCGGATTCAAATTCAGTAGTCCAAGACCCAGTCAGTGCTCAGCTTATAAACAATATCAGCATGTTAGATTATCAGACACTAAGCAAGAATGGTGATATGATAATGATGGGTCAGGTAAATTGACTACATATACTATTTATTTTGTTATTTGAAGAGTTAAGAATATTCAAAATTCGAATTCTAAAATAATTTATTCAATTTAGGCCTTAATAAGGCACTTACGAACATTACAATTGATTCTACAACTGTACACAAAATACACATAATAATAAAATAATTACAAAGCATGTAGAGATAGAGATAATAGGAAATATAAATCATGGGTTGCTTTTGCCTACGAAAACCTCTATGACTGGGTACCATGTCTTCCCCTTGTTTCTTTTTTTTCATCTATTTGTCTTCGATTGAAGTCACTTTTTTGTCCTAATCTCTGGTATACTCAAATGATCTAAGTATATTTAATATTTCAGACAGAGGATTGCAAAGTTAATGGAAGTCTCAATATCAATAACAGAAAATTACCAAGCTTTGTCAACTGGAATTGGAGGATTATAAGACAGGTCATGCTGTGGATTGTCCTCTCAGGACTCATCGCTTGCCTTGGAGCAATTATCGCCATGGTTGTAACCATACCTAAAGAGTGCAATCCTGACTTACCATGGTATCAAGGAAAGGTATTTTATGAAATTTTTCCTGCCAGCTTTAAAGATTCGAATAATGATGGAACTGGAGATCTGAAAGGAATTCTAAAAAAACTCGATTACATTGAAGATTTAGGTGCATCAGCTATACGACTTAACTACATATTTCAAGCTCAAAATTATCCTGAACAATACAGTAATAATATAACAAACCTTATGCAGATTGACAGAAGTATTGGTGTACTTAAAGATTTTCAAGATTTGGTTGTAGAAATTCATAATAGAAACATGTCATTGATTCTTGATATACCAGTGATATCAATGGCAACACAATTTTTATCTCCAAATACTATGTCTAATGCAATTCTTCTTGCAAATGATACTTCAGTAAATCTTGATCCAACAACTGCAGCTATTGCCTATTGGGCCCGTGCTCAGAATGTTGATGGATTTTATTTAAAAAATCTAGAAAAGTTTGTTGATGATGCTAATTTTGTGAGAACTCTACAAATTTGGAAACGTAACATAGGAGCTGACAAAGTACTGATTGCGAGTGTTAAAGCTTATGATGCTGCAAAAGGCAATTCTCTTAATGTTTTACTCTCTAGAATTGATTTGATAGATGTACATTTAGATTTGCATAATGGTGTTAATGACTTAAAAGATCAAATAAATAAAATCTTGGATAGCAGTTTATGGGAAAAGCCGCACTATCCTTGGGTACACTGGAATATTGGTAATATCAATAGTGAGAGGATATCTACAAAACATGTTAATAATACACTGGCATTGACTGCTCTAGAATTACTTTTACCAGGTACTGTCAGTATATTCTATGGTGATGAAATTGGTTTGGGAGGATTGTTGGAACAGGACGTAGAGGATGATTTTCACGAGCATAAAGATGTTCACAATGTAGTAGCTATGAATTTTTCTGAAAACGTTAATTCTGCCATCAGAGCCAGTATTTTACCATGGAATAAGCAATCCAGCCTGGAAGCTAAATATTACTTCTTGGATGTCATAAAGAAAATAACGAATGTGAGAACTAATACGCCCACAATTTATATGAGGTCGACCTACAAAGACAATACAATGGTTAAAAACGTGAAAATATGTAAAACCGAGGATAATTTGGTTGTTTTTGACCGTTGGTTTCGTCGCAGAAACACTTACGTGTTTGTAGGTAATTTAGGTAATGATTCTATAACAACGGATTTGTCGACTATGTTCTATGGCGGCACTGTAGTAGCTGGTACCAATTTGTCTTTAGTTGGACAGGTGCTATATTTTGACAAAATCACATTTTTGCCAAATTCTGCTATTATTTTAAAATTAGAAAGATAAAAAAATCTATTAAATAATAGTACTTAATTTATATAATAATGAATATTGCTTTAATAAGGTTTCCTTGTTTGACTATGGTCTCTAAAAAAGGTACTCGCGCAGCTGAATCTCATTATCTAACGTAATTATATTATATACGATGTTTTTTTTTAACTCGATAGTTTATTGCATTCATATTGTATTCATGGAAATATTTAAGGGTTTACTTATATTTAATTTCAATTACCTATATATTATCTGGTATAGCAATTAGCAGCAGCAGGTTGTATTAAACCGGTGTAATTTACAGAGAGAGATAGTTTGCAAAGTTTTGCATAAATTACTTAATCTTATTTGGTTAACATTTGTCATTAAAAAGTTCATCATACGAGTAATAAATATCGAATGCTGCTCTGCTGCTTTATATTGTCTGATATCTTTACTGATATTGCTTTTGGACCGGAACTTTTAATGCATGGCATATTTAATTTAGAGCTGGACTCAATTTTGTACTTGTCTCTAGCTAGTTGCGTATTGTTATAAGTCAACTTGTTCCTTAAAGAACTGTAGATATTAAATAAATAAAAAATACTGCAAATAAAATGGAAAATTTATAAACATATCGACACAAATTCTAACATAGGTCTTGTCATCATATTCTGAATTTATTGTATGATCACTTGATCATATCAGCTTTCATTACGATGTCACGTAGGGTCAGCTCACACCAATACGCGACACGGCAAGTGTAGATAGCAATAGAATATAGAACTTTATTTACTACACAAAAAAGTGCACATTTCGTTCATAGAGAATTCGTGAAAAGACAATTGACTTGCGACGACCCGTGAGGCGTATTCGAATTCTCTCATTGAAATGTGTAGGTACCTGTTTGTTTACTGAATAAAGTTCCACGCATCGCTATCTTAAAAAGTGCGCGCCGCATCGCCTCGCGTCTCGGTGTGAGCTGACCCTTACTCGCTGTATATCAACACATATATTATAAAGATTATCTCAATTCTACACATTTGTTCTCAATTGTTTACCTGAGTTTGTTGAAATTTATGATTTTATATTTATTTTAATAGACGTAGATACCTAAGAAAATCCGAAATAGTATTGTTTATCCTATCTAGTGAGTATTATTCAGATAGTATCAAGGTTGTTTTTAGTATTGTTTTCTTTAGTTATTTAATTTTAACACTTAAAAATTTCTAGTTTTAAATCAGTACTTACTAAAATCTATTTGAATATCTAACCATTTTATAGTTCCTTTAACACCAAAGATTTGAATGTGTTTTAGACTAAGTTAAATTTTTTAACACTAAAAAGGTATAGAACTGAAATAACACAGTTACTTATAAAATGTTTATTATACATTTGTACATTTTTAAATCGAAAAATATTATGTAGGTATTATATCTAACATTATTATGTACACATTATGATTGTATATAAATAAATAGTTGTTTCAATTATTACATTCATCATTTTACTAAGACTAACGATGCTTAATGTTATCCAACTTACAAACCTTTAACTTTTCCGAAAGCCACGTTTTAACCAATCATAAGTATTTTTCTGATGGAACCTGGGATCTTTGCTGGGAACCCACTGGTTTAGGAAATAAATCGAACTTAAGGCGATTTATTATACTAGTGTTTGTTAGAAGTTAATGAAAGTGAGTCTGTTAGTTCAGTTTTCACGACAAAACTAAACCGATTTAATGAAATTTTGTGGATATTCTCATAAAATCAGTAATGTGAAAACTGCCTTTGTTTACGTGGTTTTCAGCTTCGTTATAGGTTACCCTATACCCTGTATATGAGACATCAGATATTATTTTAAACAGCGAGTATTTTATCACATTATTTTATATCAAGTTAACTTCACTATTTACACACAATAGTGACATATTGTTTTCCTGCGACATTCTCACTTAAAGTTCATTTTTGTGATGCAATATTCGGAATGGTTTTATATTCTTAACTTAGATCGAGGTACGTTATGACGTTTGCAAACGTTTGTTTAGTTCAATTAAATACCGCTTTAGGGTCAGTTCACCGCAACGCGACGCGACGCGGCAAGCGTAGATAGAAATAGAATATAAGCTTTATTTACTACACAAAAAGTGCACATTTCAGTGAGAGAATTCGTGACAAGTGACATCAAGTATTATAATCATCTATGAGTGAGACGCACCGCCCCGCCGCCGCGAGGCGTATTCGAATTCTCCCTGAAATGTGTACCTTTTTGTTTGCCAAATTGTAGTGATCGTAACTTTTGCAAACGTTAAAAAACAACATTCGGGCCACAATAAAGAATCATGGCGAGATCCATACATTGAATTGTACAAAAAAATAAAACATTTTAGAGGTTTTTGAATCACTTCCAATGTTGAGATTGCATTACCTTACCAGCAATATGTTAACATACATGAAATATTTTATAAACCCCGCAAAACATAACAACAACATAACGGTTTTGTCGCGAATAGTCGCGATTCACCGACATGCCATAGAAATTCGCATTTTTATCCCGGGGTTCTAAAAATATTTTAAACGGCACAAGTTATTCCTTAGGCACCAAGGATCAATTATAACTTCATTCTAACGACTCTAAAAATCTTTATTTTTTTGTACTAATCTCGCCATGATTGTTTATGTGGATAATAATAATTGATAAGTAACACTTATTCTAATTAAGTTTACTCAATTCAGTGTTCACACACACACACACACACACCTTTTATTACAGATCCAAGCGAAAGTCGATAACATAATAAAATAACTGAACTCATTGAGATAAAATACCATATGAAATTTTGTTTTACTGCCGTACTCAGAGACGTCTATTAGAATAATTTTATCCTTGTTTATTAAATAGCTATAGAATGAGACTGGATAATAAATCATTATATTATGTAAGTAGGTACTACTTAATTCATGTGTCTGAGTGCGACCGAGAGTGTCTAATCGGTTGATATCGGTTACTGAATTTCGATATAATATTTTGGCTCATATTATAATTGGCTCTGATTCTGTTGTTTACAACTAAACTAATTTTAATCTCACCAGTATTTATCTACTCTGAGATCTCACTATGTCTCTTTCTAACAAAGAACATAAGAAAAAGATGTAAGAAATGTAGTCCTGAAAAATTAGTTCAATGCTTGTTAGGGTTCCGTAGCCAAATGGCAAAAAACGGAACCCTTATAGATTCGTCATGTCTGTCTGTCTGTCCGTGTATGTCACAGCCATTTATTTCCGAAACTATAAGAACTATAATGTTGAAACTTGGTAAGTAGATGTATTCTGTGAACCGCATTAAGATTTTTACACAAAAATAGAAAAAAAACAATAAATTTTGGGGGTTCCCCATACTTAGAACTGAAACTCAAATTTTTTTTTTCATCAAACCCATAAGTGTGGGGTGTCTATGGATAGGTCTTCAAAAATGATATTGAGGTTTCTAATATCATTTTTTTCTAAACTGAATAGTTTGCGCGAGAGACACTTCCAAAGTGGTAAAATGTGTGTCCCCCCCCCTGTAACTTCTAAAATAAGAGAATGATAAATCTATAAAAAATATATGATGTACATTACGGTGCAAACTTCCACTGAAAATTGGTTTGAACGAGATCTAGTAAGTAGTTTTTTTTTAATAGGTCATAAATTGAAATTAATATCAAATACTCAGGTCTATACTACCATTTACTTATATACCTACAGGTTTGTACGGAACCCTCGGTGCGCGAGTCTGACTCGCACTTGGCCGGTTTTTTTCGATATAAATTTAGTCGCCATCTATCGCTGCACGCTGTTACGCCTAAATACACGCAAACTAAGACGGCAAAGATTAATTTGGCAGTTTTAAATATATTCTATCCTTTTTCAATAATATTCGTAAGAAAGAGATGAGATGTGACTAAAACTTGTTTAGTGCTATTTACAACAGAATCGGCACCATTGTCTCGCCATCTGTTTACCAATATATTCGTTCTAATTTCTTTGCTTCTTCTATTTTACATTTCGTAGTCAAATTCCGTGTGTCCCCAACCGTACCCAAAATTGACCGACATGGAATCCGTTTGCTTAGGCCGCCCGGCCCGGCCGGTCAGAAGAAAATAAATTACGTTGTCAGCCATACCCGTTGGGTTCCACGTCGGTTAGTTTGGTTAGACACTTTTGCAACCCCCGAATCCGAAGTCCGGCTTCCACTATACCTAATGATGCGACACTTTTAGGTCAGTTCACACCGAGACGTGACGCGGCGCGCACTTTATAAGATACAAATAAAACTTTATTTACTACACAAAAAGGTATACATTTCAATAAGAGAAAGTACGTCCCGCGGCGTCGCTCTGCGCCTCGAGTCGTCGCGATGCGATTCGCGATTAAATATTAGTAATAAATAATAAATTGTAGGTTTCAGTAACATTAATGTGTCTAAAAATAAGAAAAGTATTCAGGTCCACATTTGTATTAATATTGAACGTTACCTTACATTTGTAGGTATTACATTATACAATGTTTTATTTGATAAGTATATTTAACAAAAGGGAATGTGTTTCGGATAATTTTATGTCTATATGTATTTTGTACAAGTGTGGACCTAATTCTAAAGTTCTGTTGACAAATTAAATCAGTCTTTTTATGGCTTTAAAAACGGTGGATGAAATATCATAGCACTGGAAGGATTCACAAGTAGGAGGAAGTTTAATCATAATGTCATGAGTTGGGTTGGGATTTTTTAACTTTGACCGCTGGTGGATGCATGACATAAGTATTAGACATTGCTCTGGGTGTATGGGTTTCAGAAACGGGTAAAGCTGGTAGCTTATCAGTAGGATTCCTTATCAATATTTTCTTTTGTGACCCTGTTATTACTTTTCTAGAATTCGATTCATGTTTATTCTTAACGTCTAATTGGTCGGTGGTGCTTGGAACAGATTTTAAAAACTTCCGTTCATTTTCACCGTCACTAACTATCTGTTTACTTAATTTTGGTGCACCGAATGCCTTAGTCTGTTTTAGCAATGAGCGATCATTGCATAGCGCCGCTATAAGTGGTAAGTCCAGATTTTTGCTCTTTTCACGAAGCGTTTTTATGTCTAAATCACAATTAGCGTCTTTCACTTTCATCACGTCACTGGCACTGTTCACATTTGTACTACTACTATGCGGAAGTTTCGTGTCCATTAAGTGATTAGGGAGTTTCTTCTTGTGCTCGTAGGGTGGCGGAGGAGGAGGAGGCATTCGTCTCATTTTTACTGGTGGTGGATCCTTATGATTTAATACATCATCTGACAATAGTCTTGAAAAATGAGATACCTCTGATAGACGTGTCGGTAGCGGTGGTCTTTCATTATTTATAGAATGACTGCTCATGGATGTTCTACTCGTTAGAGAATACCAACTAGCTCGTGTACCAGGAAGCTGGATATATGAATCAGAAAGATTTTGTATCGATCCATACATAGACGATGCCGATAAGGAAGTCGAAAGGAATGGCGTACTTCTGTATTGTAAACTGCTTTTTTGCATATTTGTCAAACGAGTTTCGGTTAATTTGTGATCAAGATAATTCTGCTGTGATACAGCTGGATCTTGCAACGGGTAGTAAACATAATCAACGTCGCTGTATAGTTGTTGATGGAAAATTTGGTTATGAGGTGGGGGCGGGGGTGGGAGACGAGCTACTGGTGGCGGGGGAGGTAGTCGGGTACGTCGCGGTGGCGGAGGAGGCGGTGGCAACTTCATCATGGCTACCAACAAATTAGAATCAACTGCATGTGGTGGCATTTCTCTTGACGGTGATAGGTTATTACTCATTCCCTGCGCTAATTTTGATCGTTCAGCTCTTCGACTAGAAGCTTGATGTCTTTTGGATTTCTGAAATCTATGTTCTAATACCATAGGACTAGCAAACGTCCTTTCGCTTGATGTGTTGACTTCTCCTGCTTCTGCCTTTAATATTGTTATCATAGGTTTTGATGTGACTACTCTAGCTGATATTTCTTCTTTATCGCATGCTTGTTTCAAAGATATAGTTGATGACGATGTTCCTGGATAGGCAGGTGGGCCTTTAGTTAGTGGCTCAGGTGCAGGCACATACGATGAAACAGTTTTATGATTATATTCGTATGGAGGAGGTGGCTTATCGGGAAACGATCTTATGGGTGTGTCATCATCTATATCGAGTATATTAGGTAGAGATAAGTTGAGCAATTTACGACTATCAGTCCTTGCAGGAGGTGTTGGTGGTCGATCAAAAAATGAATTATTTGGATAGTTGTCATCAGAAGGAGCTGTATCCTCATGACCTTGAAGGTAACTGTCACCGGAAAAGGGCAGAGGCAATCTGACGTAATCTGATACTGAATCCATAGTATCACTTACTGATTGGCTTTTTGGATATACACCTCGCCCTACAATTAAATCGCTTAATTCACTTGCTGTTAAAAGATTATGCTTGGTATCCGTTGGATCACTTCCATCTCCGTGAAATGAAACTGCACTTACATTGGAATTTGTTCGTTCTCTGAATATATTTTCCTTGTCATTATGTTCCTGCTCGGGAAACTTGGTGTTACCATCTACACAATCAGTGTTTGGAATAGAAATTTGGAGTCTTAATGGTCCTGCTGAATGACTGGTTCTCTCTAGTTTATTTTTTAATATTGATGAGACGCTATCAAAATCAGCCAAATCGTTTTCTTTTGATGGTTTATAGCTATCGTATTGCGAACCATCGTAGTCTGTTCTGCTATCTTGAGACATTGTATCCATTTTTGATCGCGCTGTGAGTTCTGAACTGCTCATAGTATAGACTCCACTTGTTTCACTAGATGCTGCTACGGTTACAGGTTGACCTAAACCATCATATAAGGCAGAAGCTGTATCTTGTGAATATTCCACGTCTGTACCAGTTATACTGTTGTCACTTAATATGGAATTTTGAGCAGTGTGGCTGTAGCCTAATTCTAGACTGCTTGTGTTGGATGCTCTGCTTAGTGTACTAAGTCCCGCTCGAGCCATTATAACTGTACTACAAGATGAGGAACATTGCGATCCTGTACATTTTAGTTTATTGGATGTGGGACTGTCTGCACTGGTTTCAGTAATACTTTGATCAGGTAATGACATTGTTTCTTCTAATTGATCTATGGCATGTGTAATATCAGGAGAAGGAATTTCGGCACTACTGCCTTCCAATCCGTCCTTAGATTTTTTCGCCCTGATTTTAGATTTTTGGAGTTGTAGTGATGATGTTTTGCTAAGAGGTTGATAATCTTGAGGACTATGTCCTATGTGATATGAGTTTGAACTGTCTAATAAATGAGCAAAAGCTAAACTCTCAGTAGAAGGCGCTGGAGGCGAATCTATCATGATTTCTAGTTCATCTTCAGATTGAACTCTGTCACTTACAATTCCTGAAGTGGTATTCGAGCTTGTGGAAGAAATAACGGATATCCTTTGCTCACTCTTATTATGAGTATAATGTAAATTCATTGATTTTGAATATCCGAAGCAAACTTTGCGTTCTTCTTCTTCTTTCCTTAAAATTTCTTGAAAGTTTGGAGCAATTTTCATGGAAAATTGATGAGTTTCTTTACAAAGTGCGAATAAATATTTACTTTTTTCTTCACTCGACGAATATAGTGTAAGTTTTCCCTCTTCAGTTCTTATCTCGAATTTTTTCCTGTCAAAACTTAGTTTACCAATTGCACTCCATATAAAATTCGATTGCGGTCCGTTGTCTGGCAAAACTTTAATACCTTTTGCTGTGACGAGCAGCCACACAGTTCCCGGTTCAGGTTCAGTTTTTGATTGTTTGAGGCGATATCTGTGCGAGTTTATAGTATCCGGCAGAAGGCATACTTCGCGTATAAATCTCGTTTCAGCGTCAGTTTTTGGAAGGCCCCGGTGTTCACGATGGCAGGCGCGCATGGCCGCGGCAACCCAATCTCCTGTGAGTGAGGGTGACGCGTATTCTTCAACTTTGAAGTAATCCCGATCTTCATAGTTATCTGCATCTCCATATTCTGCTTGCAAAGCTAGTCCAGTTAATAGCAAGAGGACTTCAGCAGGCAGTCCATCTCTTGTTCGGACATTGTGACGCAATTGTAAAAAATAAAGGTGACGTGCATTTGTATCGTGCAGAAGCAGCGGACTCTCAACGTGGAATTGCACGACCATATGTAATTCAAGGAGCGGTTTCCCATTCGCATCCAAGCCCTGAAATAAATAAGTAAAATTATATTATAAAACAACTTGCTTAGAATCTTAGTATTACTTTCAGATTACTGTTGTATTGATAATTTAGAATAATGTTGATAGCCAAAATACTTATTTACTTACATGGGTATGAGATGATCTCCAGCTCTTTGGTGCATATTTTGACAGTTTACTTTCTAAGTCAACAAATAGGTATTCTCCATCTGAAAATGAAGAAAACATAGGTATTAGGTAAGCATTAGCACCTGTCCATTATGGAATATTTGCAAACATTATGTGTACCTATTTACCAAGCGTTTCAATATCTTATTCTTAGACTTAGAGATAATACGTGGTCTCATTAAGCATACAGTTCACATGACTATCTATACCTTGAATAAGTACTACCTAATGTGACATTGTGATGTGAGTACAAATATAGAACATTGATTACCCAACGTTTGTTAGCATAGATAGCTAGTCAGTACGCTAGCGAGTTGGAATGCACGATGCCTGAATACATAATATTATATTTGTGAAACTTAGCGTACGTGGAAAATAATACTTACTTTGCAGAACGGCCAATCCAAAGAGGTCTGTATCGGTCATGTCTAGTAGTTGGGAATTGGTGTTGGCTAAGGATTTCAATTCCTTGACCCTCGCCTTGGCTTCGACGACGAAGTGTAGCGGTTGAGGCTGGCTGGGCATGCGCAGGGATAGAAATCGCGCGCCAGCACCGAGCGCGCGGGCCTCGCCGCCCAGTGGCCCGCGAACCGAACACAGAGCACGCATGTCGCATCTCGACCACTATTGCCCGCTCTGTAACAAACGAAGTCTTCCTCAATATTTTGTATCATATCATCATCAGTTAGAAATCCCTCAACCAACAGATTACGGCTTGGTGGCTTATACTATAATAAGCAAGCACTGGCATATCGTCGATTATTTGATGAATTTTAGATTGAGTGTGCGTGCTTTAGTCATTGCAGAAATATATCTAGTTAATTTGGAATCCAAATGCTGATATATACAAACAAGCTGATATGTACAAAAATCTTCCTATTCAGAGAGGCGGCTGCATCGCTAAGGAATGTCGGATCTGCACCATCTGTGCATTCCATTAAGTACCTTTTTTTGTACGATCTCCTTTTTGCTACCTGCTGCCTTCAATGCTTATTTACGTTGTCGCTTTTACTCGCTTTGTTATTTGTTATAGCTCTCATTTAACTACATAAGTGAAGTTAGTTTAGTACGTGTACCTATAGATAATATACGCACGAGGCATAAGCACGGCTAACCGCCTTGCGTAAGCAAATAAAGAATTTGTATTTGTCAACCATGTGGAAATAATGTAATTTCCATAGGTACCTAGATACTTTCCTATGTCAATTTAAGTGTTGTAATTTAATAGTCACACACAACAAACGAAAAATTATTCCCAGACATAACTTTTTACTAATTCACGTACATAACGGTTTAGTAACAAAACAAGTGCTTTTGTTTATTGGGTTCTATTTCCCATTAGATTACCTACTAGATTTGAGCAATGCCAAATGAGGCAATGTCAAAACGTAATTTTTTTAACATCCTTGCTGCCCTAGTGCCCGCATTATATTTCTGACTTTACCCCTTTGATATAGTTTAATTTCTTGTAGATGTTACAACAAATCTTTTGATTTTAACGGTTCTGTCCTCTGTAGATACAGCTTTGCAGAAGTAGACTCTACCCTCTGTGATTTCAGCTTTGTAGCTGAATAGCTGATATTGCTATTTCACGATATATAGGTACTTAATTGAATTTGCTTTCACGGATTCTGGAAGATTTGTAGAATATGTAGTGTTAGTTTTATATCGTGTTATACAGCTCACAACATTGCTCACAAACAGAGATATTGTTTAATCGTATGGAAATTAATAGCGATAAAAATACACAGAAATATTAAAAGTAGAGGCAATAAAAAAGTTCCACTCCCAAAGAGATTTTCATGTAGAAAAAAAATGGTAAAAGTCATCTTGTAGAGAACGCGGTGCGATACCTACATTCCATAGGTACTTGTATTAATTCTTTCAATCTTTGAATGAAAATAAGAACTTAACCTATTAAAAATGGGTAAGCTCAATTTATTATTAGATAGGTATATTGGTACCCGCCAATGTTGACAATTAAGTTTAAAGGTTAAGTTTCAATTTATACCTACTAGAATTTAATGTGAACTTAGTTATTTAGCTATTGTGCTACCTAAATCTACGCCATGTAGGTATTAAAGATCAACATGACAGGTATCTGATCTATCTACGTAAGTACGTACTTATGTAAACTTGTATCGGAATGTAGATACACAAGACCACGTTTAAAAAAATAACTCCGCCGCGAATAAATTTCATCCCATCCGGTACCTCTGCGGCTCTTCAGCTCTTGATAGTCATAAGAACATGGTTTTTTGTTTTAGTAAATGCGCGATAGTTTGATGATGGCGGTTAGGCGCAGCGGGACGGGGAAGACCGGTCGGCGCAGGCGGCTGCGGGCGGTGGATGGCGCGCGGCGCGGGCTGGCTGGGAAACGAGGACTGGGGCGGGGGGGCGCTACGTAAGCGCGGTAGCGGCGGACGGCGACGCGAGGAATGCGGACGACCTTCAGATGCCGAGCGCCCCTCCCCTTACGCTAGCCGCATCTTGCGTCCTCGCATACCTAAGGCCGTCGTCGCCTCCGATTTTCGACATCTTGCCACCAATTTTGACACTCACAAATTGTCAGCAACCAGAAATGTATTTGTATCGTCTTCATAAGATTCAATATTCCATTCCTAGGTAAGGTAGGTAGGTATATGGTTAATCATTAAAGCACCAACAAAAATAATAAAATATATTTGACCTTAATTGAACATTTAAATTCTTGAAGAATTGAGGTCATAATAAATCAATTATAATTATTTTGGTACCTAAGTTACCTAACAGCCTAATAGCTCAGAGTATTATAAATACTACGTAGGTACCTACAACTAATAGTTTACCTACATTTTAATTTTGTTTTAATATTTCCAGCAATTTAACACATCCCCCCTCCAGCAGTCGAGGAAGTCAGACTTCTTTCACATCGCTTCCGTCACAATCGGAAATGATTAGGGTAAACATACCGGTTGACCGGCCACTACCCCTTATCGACCACTTCGCACGTTATTTCAAATAATAGACAGTGTTAAAGACCATTCCTTTCTCATTTCGCGCCATTCGTTCCGGAAAAAGTTCACGGTTCATAATCCAACGGCATGAACTCGAAATTTGCGAACTGAGCCCTCAGTCGCTATTTCAAAATTTGGTGTACTGGCGCGTGTAAAATTTAGCGAAAAAAATAGCAGGTTGATTGAATTTCAAATGTAAGTTTTTAAGTGTTACTTTTGGTTTATTGGTGATTGATTTGGTTTGCGTATACTTAGCATGTTTAATTTCAATATTCAAGTGCCCAAACTAATCAAACATTTCAAAATTTGTTATATTTTTGGTGGTCGGACAATACGTTAACAATTAATTTAAAAATCTACTTATCGACCGGGCGGTCGCACAACTGGTTTATTCACGTCATTTCTCTTTGCTTTTATTGCGGAAACCTTAAATTCACCAACAGAGATTCCATTATATTTGTGAACAGCTAGAATTTTGTGAATTTACAACTAGATTCCGGCCGCCAGTATACCTCATATTTTCAAAGATATCAACGATCAAAATACCGAACGTTTAGCGGCCGATAACCAGTAAAAACAAAACCTGTCTCCGGCCGTTTGAAATAAAGAGCGGCCGAAAATTGGTAAAAATTACACCTGATTCAGGCCTTTCGAAAAAAGAACGGCCGATAATTAGTAAAAAATAAATCTGTTTTCGACCTAGGACATCAAAAGCCGCGGATAAATGGTAAAAATTTAACTAAGTGCTGACTTTCTTGCCTGTTCTTCTCAGTTGAAGGCCGACTTACGAACTGTAGTAACTTCAGTAGCTTTGACCGACATAAGCGCCCTACTAGGTCCTAAATTGAATAAATGGCTTTGACTTCCCGAAGGTTTGTTTATAGTGAAGAAGCACTGAAAACCACTCTTTCAGATATACGCGGCATCAGAGAAGCATGCCGGCACTACGGTGTTCCAAGATCCACTATGACAGGCTTTCCGGTAGTGTTGCTCATCAAAGGAGAAAAGTTGGCCCAGACCCTAAATTTAGTTCAGGTGGAGAAAACAAAATCGTTGATTGGATAATTGAGTTGGCGAAAGCCGGAAGTCGCTTCATGAGTTTGAGAGTTGCATCCGAGAGTTTTTGGGTTATATTCGTGCGACAGGTTTTAAAAAACTTAGATCCTAACGCATGGGAAGTTTCTAAGAGCCTATTGTTTGTATCGTCCACCGTCACGCAATCATCCAGGCATTGGAAGCGATTATGAAGTTCGAGCTGAAAGCTTTCAGGGTCTTGGATACATGCACATGGTGGTCGGAGCGTAGACGAAATCTCTTCACCTGGATGTTCAGGTTCAGTGTGCCTCTTACAAATCGGTGATCACTGCCGGTCTTAACCCTGATCACAGAAACATCACTGAAGATTTGCCGCTTTGTCGTCAAGATAAAGTCTATCTCATTTTTGGTGGATCCATCGTGGCTACTCCAGGTCCATTTCCTATGCGGCAGCTTTTGAAGAAGGAGTTCATCATAAATAGTCCCTCCAACTCCATGACGTCGGTTGCCCAGACGTTGCCCTCTAAGGTTCCTCTAACCAATATGCCCCACTCTCAGCTCATCGCCTAATGTAAAGCTTCGCGTTAAAGTCCCCCATCAATACCATATAGTGAGTTTTAGAGGCATGAGGTTTTATGGCTCGTGAGATATCCTCATACAATGTCTATATCTCGTCATCTGGGTGTGATGAGGTCGGAGCGTATACCGGAATGATCTTCAGTGAATACCGTTTGGTAATTCTGAGTATCAGGTATGCGACTCTCGGTGAGACACTCTATCCTCACTATATTCTTGATGAGGGGCTTGCGGACAATAAACCCAACACCACCCTGTGAGAGGTATCACCCTCCCGGTAGTAGAACAGGTTACCGGATTTAAGGATAATCGAGTCCTCCTCCTCTCTTCGGACTTCTGATAATCCCTTTATATCCCAGCGCAACCTGTCCACATCTTCCTCCAGCTCAATGAGCTTCTCCTCGTTCCTCAGAGTCCGTGTATTGTATGTTACCAGGTCCAGTCGTCGGTGTTGGTAGCCGGATCTCTGCCGGAGACTCTTAGCACCCCTGCCCCACCGTTAACGTGACCGCTACCGTAGCCCGGGATATCGGGGCTGCCAGGACTGGAGGCCGTAGTTGTGTTTGTGTTGTCAAGTAGAGGTATTGCCGTAATCACCACGCTTGGCAGGCGGGTTGGTGATCGCAGTAGTGGTGACGTATCACAGATGGACGCTGCTGCCCGTCCCCTGGTGTATTCCCTTAGTCGCCATTTACAACACCCTCAGGATTGGAAGGATTGGCCCTATTCTATGCCGAGAACCACACGGCAAATTATCTTAGTATCTATTTTAGTTGCTGTTAAAGTCTCGGTATACTTACGGGCATAGAATTTCATATTTTTTTAATTTAATTTTTATATGATTGTGTTAAGACATTTTCATTGATGCTAAAGCTAAAAGTAGTTATTTGTTTGAATCGAGATTTTAATCTGTTACTTAATTCATAGAAGAGAGTAAAAATATCCCATTATATCCCACCTCTTATACCGCTTTTTGTGAATTTATTCATTTTTTACTTTCATACTAGTATAAACCCTATGATCTATTGAATAAGAGTAGTTTTTCTACCGTGAATTAGGTGGCCGTTAACCAGTGCACTGGTGGACGAAAACTGAGTGAAAAGGCCGATAGCCGGTATATTTGCTATTTTTACGAAGTTATATTTTTTTTAAATTATGTATCACTGATACGTCTATGAACGTTAGGTTTTATGAAACTAGACTATAGTAGGATGAAATGAAAATTTTATGAAATGTCTTGGAGTACAGCATCATGATAGAAATCAACTCTGAAGTCAACAAGTCGCTTAACTGGTCGATAGCCGGTATGTTTACCCTATTCAGTAAACGTAGGTAGGTACCTACCTATCTTACGTTACCTACACCACAGGCTTCACAATGCGTATCGTCGAACAAAGCTCGTTATTGCTCACTAGCAATGTGCTAGCAATGATAATAATCAGCTTGCTCGACAATCGAAATATATGTAGGTACTACCTAGGTACTTTGATTTGCATACTATTTCTTTATTTAATATAGGTAGGTATCAGATATTAAAATACAGAGTAATAGGTATTTCACAAAATAAATAATGTCAAAAAATTCGTCCACATCGCTGTCAACAGGAAAAGTGCCCAGAAGGCTGGCAGCATTGCCACGTTGAATGGCAATGCTGATTCTTTGGCCAAAAAAAAGGCCAGCCCTCTGGTCTTGTGAAGAGTCGACCAACCGCTTAGCGATATCCCGAAATAATAGGTGTGCACTCGGACCCCATGGCCCTAGTGTTTCAACCCCAAACGGCTCAAACAAAATTACCAATTAATTTGTTGTATTTGCGCCGCTTGAGGTTTTCAGCAGCCGCTCCAGCGCAGCCCACCGTGCTAGGAAGATGGGAAGGTTTCGGTTTCGTATGGTCTCTTCCCATCGACGCGAGCCAGGCCATTGGGTTCTCAGCTGGCACCCCGGCGGTGGCAAGAGCACGACGGATGCTAGCGTGCCGCGCAATACGACCTGCACTCTTACTACAAGAAAGGCCGTGGTGTCCGAGGCAGTCGACTTCTTCACACTTGCATACTTAAATGAGTCTTAGCCACATTTCTTAGCACTAAGTACTTTCGATAATCATTCATCTATAATAAGCTAAGAAATAAAAATACGGTCGTGTCTACATTGTTAGATATTAGTTTTTTTTTTATTCGTCGAAGTCGTTAAACAAGCATACGGCCAGCCTGATGGTAAACGGTTAGCGTAGCCATATGGACGCTTGCATTTCAACATACGAGGCATCTCTCACGCGTTACCGACCTTTCCCCTCCCCAATGAGCTCTGGCGACCTTACTCACGCGCAGGATTCAGGAACTTATTTGGCTGCGGTATTCTGTATGGTGGAGATACTTCCCCAGTCGAACTGCTTGAGTAAACGCTATAAGTACTCAATTAGAGTATAGAGTTAAATCGGTAGTCTGTGGTTAAATCTAAGCTCCTAAATCTGATTAAATCCTATAAGATTTTTTAACTTCTACAAGCGTATGGCTTTTAAATAGAATTATCTATCACTTAGCTGTCTTGCTATGCTAGGCAGCATATTCTTTGGTTTTATCGTCTGCAATTGGTAAATTTATAATTAATGTATATGTAACCTAAATATTTTAAAAGAGTTATAAACCTACTCATGTACAACTATTAGGTATAGGATTCATAAAAATCTACGCTCTCCGCTCATTCAGTAAACTTAACCACGTCATCGCATCGTAGAACGAATTGCGATAGGTATGTTGGCTATTTCAGTACCTACCTATTTACCTGAGTACCTACGTCTTTAAATCTTGATTGACTTGATTTCTGACGTCAACCAATAAATAATTAGTAATATTGAGATTATTTCATATTTTATCTTAATTAACTTCATAATTACATCTCCTGACTAGAAGTCTACGTAGATTTTTATCTAAGAAAAAAACATTCTCGTAATATTTTTTTTAACTACACCACCATTGGTTTACTTTGCCTATAAATTGTATAGAAAATTAGTTGAATGGAATTTTTGAGACAAAAAAATGTTTGTACGTCCGCTAAAGAGTGTGTAACTCAAACAAACCAACAAGTGTCATAAAGTGTTCACAAACTTAGGCTTTGTCATTCTTTAAACATACCTTTATTTATTTACCTACTCATTGTGCTATCAAAGGAATGCGGTCGCGGTCGTAGCTGTTTATTACGAGCTAATGAATCATCTACTTTATAAATCACTACACCGATTTAGGTGCCTATTCTGTTACTAGTCCTGTATTCGGTTCGGACCTATGTATCTTCTATTCTTCTTGATTGTCTGACTTGGGTTCTGCGCAAGTATGAATATCAGCAAGAATAAAACTTAACGTTATCAGTGGGTATGAGACCTACTGATAACGTTACCAAACATTCATACATACGAAAAGAAATCTTATAGGTATAGTATTATTTATTTGCAAACCTTGCAATGTCGAAAATTACTTATCGCTTTAGTATTATTACAAACTAGCTGCCCTGCGCGACTTCGTTCGCGTAATACTCTACCCTACATTTAAACCTTCCCCGGACTTTCACGAATATTTAAAACCCAAAATTAGCCAAATCGGTCCAGCCGTTCTCGAGTTTTAGCGAGACTAACGAACAGCAATTCATTTTTATATATATAGAAGATAGAAGATTACAATATTATACGGGGTGGATACGACAATACGACATTATTATCCCCCGTATATATTTTCTGCCTTCCAGGAAGACAGGCAAAAGTGGAGGAAGGCCCTTCCTCCACTTTTGAATAGTCAGTTTTAGGTGCCTGTCCATTCCATTCTCACCAAAATTATTTTGATACGAAATCTTTTCTCGTGTGTTCCTTCTATTTCCTCATTTACCTACGAACCATGCAAGTTAAATGCGGACAATTTTGTACACATTTGCTTCCACAAATTATTTTAGATTACTTATACCAAATCCTCAAACTTTAAATATATTTAAGTAAAAAGGATTCGGTCGGTTGGTCATCACTTTGCTCTAACAATATTAGAAAATTAAGAACAAAGCTCCTTTGAGCCCGCTTCAGTAGGCTCCGTTTCAGATTCAGTAGGCGATTCTGAACGGTTTTGTTCAAAATCGCCTACTGAATCGATTTTTTAACTTTAAATATCTATATTAAAAGTTAATTCGATTTAGAAAACGATTCTGAACAACCAGTTTAACGGTTTAGCATCTTAAATCAGTTACACGTTGTACATGAGTACTTTACGTGGTTTCATTTATGTCGTATCCACTCCGTATAAGTCAATGATTTTTAGTTTTGGTGTTAGTGTTTCTATATAGGTATTAATTACCTAGTTACATTTCTACTATTTTCATTTTCTACTATTAGATCTTAGGTACCTAGGTATCTTATCTAGGTAGGTACCTATCTAAACATACCTAATAATTGTTTTTCTGTGAAAGTCACTGTTTTTTATACATTCGAACTACAATTCAGGCTTAGTTGAATCGCAAGATTTATATATAGGAGGCTCAACATACTATACCAGTGACTTTATTCGGATATTTGTTTCAACATCTGCAACACACCTACTTTTATAACCATTTGTATGGGGTATTGATTGACATACATTTCTTTTGATTAATATGAGAGTACTCAATGAGTTTATTGTTGCCTACCTACTTTATAAATCTTTATGTAGGTAATAGAGGAATTTAAATTGCTTTGTACTTATGCTGAGACTGATATCCTGTTCGGAGCGTCCGGAAGACTAATCAGTGAGCCCCACCCAAGCCCCACCTTAGTAGGTACCTACCTACCTAGGTACGTTAGTTCTATCAACTGTTGCTGTATCAGGGGTGCGTTGCGTTCAGTTATAACAGGTAGAGATTTCGAGATGACATATATTCGAAACCTATGTTGGGTTAGTCACGCTTAGTCATGCTGAACAACTTTTACTATGGGACCAAAAGCGAATTCTCAAATATATTTTTTAACTTCTCGGCAACCTTGCTCGATCATAATATATGAAAAGTGAAAAAAAAAAAATGAGTATTCAGTGTTAGTCCCATAGTAAAGGTTGTTCAGCATGACTAACCCAACATAGGTATCGAAAATATGCCATCTCGACATCTCCACCCAGTATAATCATGCGGTGGACCATTAGAGTACTACCGGTTCAGAACTAGGTAGGCATGTATAATATTTTAAAAAGAACCTCTTTACTGCTGGGTCCTGGGTACTTATTTAACGATTCTATATAGGCTGACATCATTATCCTTCAAATATTGAAGTGATTACAGTGTGTATCACTATCACTAGCTACTGAGGAATCTGAATCAATTAGGAGCATGCAGTAGGATTAATTTTTAGGGTTCTGAAAAGGTAAAAAAGAAACCCATAAGGTGCCACTCCGTCCGTCTGTAGTCTGTCACAGCTAGGGTTACCAGATACCAGATCTTAATCTAAGATTTCCTGACAAAATAAAAAAATCGGATTCATCATTATCCAATCATTATCATCAACATCAGCCTATAATGTCAAACTGCTGAGCAAAGGCCTCCTTTAAAAAACGAGGGTGAAAGGGACTGGACGATTCTCCACCACGCATTCCCATTGCGGATTGGTAGAGGTAGGCCAGTGGTATTGTTGGAATTTTTCAAGCCGCCTAGGAGGCATCCAACTAACACAATTAAGTGAGTTAAAATTACCTAAGGCTACCTAAATTAAATAATAATTACCTAATTATTATTTAAGGCGATGATAGCTCAGTGGTAGTGACGTCGGATACCGAGACGAAGGTCCCGGGTTCGAATCCTACAATGAGCTTGAGCTTTCGGTGAAGGAAAACATCGTGAGGAAACCATAGCACGGTGGTAGGGTACTTTGTAGTACCCGTCTGGCTACGACGTTCCTCAAGTTGAAAAATCTGTCGCCAAGCACCTATCGGTGTGTTCAGTCAGCTGCACTTGAGAGCCAGTTCCTTCTAGGCTTTGTGTGCTTACCACCTTCGATCACATCATCACTTACCATAGTGAGATTGTGGTCAAACACAGGCCTATACACAGTAAAAAAAAAAAAAAAAAAAAACAAAAAAAAAGTAAAATTCGTGACATTTACTGTGATATTTTACACGCACTTTTATGTCGCGTATGCGATCGGTCGGTGCGGAGACGAGGGAACGAGCCTTAGGTTCAAGAAAATTTAATTAATATGATTATAAATAAATAATAAATGAATAAATATCCTGGGACCACAAACATATGAAGAAAAGTGCCATTCCTCACACACGGTCATCTGATCCCAAACTAAGCAGAGCTTGTATTATGGAAACCAGATAACGGATATAATACATATACTAGGTACTTTTTGTATTACACCCAGACTCAGAACATACGATAATGAACGCACGACTTGCGGCGCGATAGGTGAGGCGCTTCACGCCTCAACTACTCAACGGATCATCATGTTTGGCATGCAGGTAGCCTATGGTATGGAGAAGGACATAGGCTACTTTTTATCCCGGGAACGCTGGTGAAACTGCGGGGGACAACTAGTATTATAAATGCGAAAGTAGTTTGTTTGTTTGTTTGTTACGCCTTCACGCCTGAACTACTCAACCAATCATCATGAAATTTGGCATACAGATAGCCGACGGTATGGAGGAAGAAATAGGCTACTTTTTATCCCGAGAGCGCTTCTCTGGCTGTAGATAATTTTATCAAAGTAAAGTACCTACCTAACTACATTTTTTTTTGTATTTATTTCACATCGTAGATATATAGGTAGGCTAGGTATTTCTCAATTTTAATAACATTTAAAAAGTTTCTGGAAAGGTCCGTATGACGTAGGACCTTCATGAAAAATTTGTTCATTCGTTCTTTTTACTAACAAAAATTTTAAAAGTTAGAAATTTTATTAATATGTAAAGAACATGGCCAAAAAAGTACATTCCATGTACACGTACATAGTATTTAATATTGTTTATTAAAAATAATAAAATGAATTATTACGTAGTTTTTAAACTCTCTGGACTTGTCATACTAGCAGCTGAAATAATAAGGAATGCGAGATGAATTCAAAGTACCGTTTGTCAACTTTCGCCATAATGGTCCACAGATAAAGATAAATGTATTCCTTACCATGCATACTATATAAGTAGACATGTGATTTTAACGACAAATGCTCTTATAAGAAATATTTTATTCATATCGAATGTTTTTATTAATATGTTTTGATTTAATAAAATTATCTTTTCATAAGTTTATGCGTAAGATAGTTTCTTTTTTATATTTCACACATAGAACAAAACATAAAACGGAACGCGTTTGACAATGTGTCATAGATAGTCTAGGTCTATGTCAGCCAACAGGGTTGCCAGATGTACGATTTAAGTAGTATTCATACATTTTTTTTACTTATTTTGCATGTACGATCAAAAGTAGGTACGTAAATCATACGACTTTTTTAACCCACTTGCTGATAGACGAGCATATGATGCACCTGATAGTAAGTGTCACCGTAACCCATGAACATCATTGAAAATCTTATTAAAACCAAGATCCGAAATAGGCTCAATAATGAGCCTTATAACGGCACACTTTTGGCTAAACAACATTATCTAAAACGTTTGCGTGGATTTTTCTCCTACAGGAGAAATCTATACTAATAGTATTTTGATTGTTTTAACGTGCTAATCTCTGGAACTACCTTTTGTTTTCGAAAAAATCGTACACTAATAGAAAGCTACATTATTCTAGTATTACAGGCTACTTATTATCCCAGGAACGCGGGTGAAAACTATGTTAAATAATATAAATAGTATAACTCTTTACGAAGATAATAGTCTCTTAATATGGTGTTTGTTTTTAATTAATTGTCTGTTTTAAAATAATAAAACAAACGTTTTGAAAATGTACTATTTTTATTTGGTACGATCGCTCATTCAAATTGTCTGGCAACCCTGCGGTCAAATGTCAATGAAATGTAATGCTGCTAGCTGCTATTGCCAGCGTAGCGTAGCGTTATATTCTCTTTGGCTATTGCATTGCAATTCCTTCGTTGCGTTGGTTGTAGTGTTTGTGTTTTTGTGATAATTATCTTCTTATATTTTTGACCCCTGCTTATCTTTACGGACTGATACCTTCTACCACTGGATTACCTTGCTATTAACACTGGACTCTGATTTGCATTATTATTCGTCGTTATTATTGTCACATTTTTGAGACTATATTACCCAGTAATGACAAGTTCTTTGAGTTTTTTATTTATAGCTTATAGCATTTTAACGTGCCCATATTCACGAATATAAAACACCAAAAATCATTGGTGTACACTGGATTCGATAACTATGCCAACGTCCATAGAGAAATTGGCCATGTCCTTTAGGTAATATCATCGCAAAGATCGATCAAGCGGCTACAAAAAATACTCATGACTCCCTGTGCCGGGCTATGGCCACAGAATATCTATGCAATAGTAGTAGGTACTATTGCGTATCTTTGGTGGTAATCGTAACGAACCCCATTAATGATTTCATCCAATGATGTGGTACGACGACGACCATTCGTAGCCCTAATTGGATGACATTCATCAATGTTGTTCGTTATGATTACCACCAACGATACGAGGTAGAGCCCCTGATGATGTTACAGGCCGCGGAGCCAGCACTGACGATGAGGTGTTGCACGATTACTTACTGCTTATTTTGACGTGATTTAGCGTCGAAACTACTCAACGGACTTGTATCAAAAAACTGTATTCTAAAGAGTACAGAATACGCTACGTTTGTCATTTAAAAATAATCAATTTGCGATAGTCGATTCAAAGGCAAAATGACCGAATCTAAGAAACGGTTTTATGGACGACCAAGTTGGTCGGAGAACTTTTGGGAACGGCTACATTCCTATAGTTTAAGAAAGAAAGAAGTCCAGAAAAATTACACCAGGGTGGTGAGCGCCGAGCGACGTCTATACCATCGCATCGCGGATTGCAGTTTAAAATTGAGAATTTGAAGTTTTTATGATGTTATAATACGCATGGCTTATCGCTACTGCTGCGCCCGGCAGAACTTCAAAACCTGCGGTAGTTAGTAGGCCCACTTCTTGTTACCCCATTTTTTTACAAAAGATCTTAAACCTGCGGTAGTAGCCTAATGAACGATGCTAAATTGCTACAGATGTCAGTCTAGTGACAGACTAACGTCTACATTTCTTGACAACTCTAGTCAGTAGTAGGTACGTAAAGGTAGACGCCGCCGGAAGTGTATTCCTCTACATGATGAACGAAGAAGCAAAACGCTGTCTCCGTCTGCGGGATGTCGAAAAAGTAGGTACGTGTGGAGTCTCCCGGGTGCTCCCGGTGCGTATTGCGCTTCGTTGGAAAATTGTGATGATCAAATTCAAGAGAAAACTTCTTAAATCGAAGGGAAGCTAAAGCGGGGTGTCCCTCGAGTTTGACCTAATACCTATTACTTATAGGTTCACAGAAAATGTATGGTAAGTACCTATGCACTGAGCTATGCTATGACTTTACTAGGTACCCTTTCTCTTGATTCTTATTATGTTAACATAAATAATAAATATGTACATAAGTTCATTAACCAATTTGTCATAGGTACATCTAATAGTCCTCCCTCAGTTCTGCTGTAGTCATTATTATTGTTTATGTAACGTAAGACCTAACTATGTACCTACGTAACTATCACATTACCTCCTCTCCTATTTCATCCAAAGCAGTACCTACCTAATTGCTTCATTTAGTCACCTAGGTTTGTAGTAAGAACTTACAATTACAAGCAGATTTCAGTATGAGGCAGGTTTTTTTTTCTCAAGATGTTATTGTTTTTTACCTTCGTAGAACAATATGTCTAAATATTTTAGGGATTAGTGATAGTTCATTTAGCAATTGGAATACTTGACTGGAGAGGTAAAAACCGCACGCAAGATGCATTTTGGAAGAGTAGATGTAAGCCCTTACTTGCTACATTCTTTCGATGGTGTTTGCGTAAACAAACTTATTTATTTAGGCACGTAAGTTTTACTACGGTAGTAGGTATTATTTATTACTCTGTCTGTACTTTAAGATTTACATTCTTTGTAACTGTACCGGACTAGAAATTCATCATTATTTATTCCGCTCGAATGTGCTGTGCAAAGAAAATAAACTCTTCTATGGTAGTACCAAAACATAGTGTTGCTGATACAAGTTGACTGAATAGTTAACAGTGGCTACTAAGGGAACCATTTCTGGTTGACATTGCTATGATTGCGGTGCTATAGAGGAAGGGCGCGTTGGCGCAGGGTCAGCGGCCGCTGCGCGATCGGCGCAGGCGCGCGGAATTCGAGCTATGCGTATGAAATGAAAGTGGCCGCATCGTGAAAGCGCGCGCATCCACTGCGGCTGTCCATGGCGCCATCGCTGTCCACATCACTCACCATGAATAAACAAATCCAATGTTGCTGAACGCAAAGACACTACATTCCGTGGTAAACCGCATCCATTGGCACTTCACTTCACTGTTAGTCGTACGATCTCGTAAGTCAATCGCCACTGCGGTTGGCGGCAAGGCGAACGATGTCCACGGGCGCGCTAGAACGACTGACTGAGTGAAGCGAGGCGAGGAGGTGGGCGCGTGGGTCCGTGGGTCGACGGCGCGGCACAGGCGAAGGAACGTGCGGGGCGCGCCGCGACTTCGGTTCGGTGGAATGCGGCAAGACGCAAGATAGAGGAGCGCGCGCGGGCAGCGGGCACCGGCCGAGGCCCGGTGTAGGCTGTAAGCTGGAGTGGAGCCTCCGTGTAGGTAGGTTAGGTGCAGAGTGGTGTTAACCTAAGCAGTCACTCACAAGCTTGGCTTGGCACGGGCGGGCGGTCGTCTTGTCATTCAGTGGATGGAAAATAAGCGGTCAACCTCTGCCTATTAAAATTAGGTTGGTAGGTACCTAATACAATTTCCAAACACTAGTGCTCATATTCACCATCAATCCCTAAAGGAAGCCCCTAAGAAGTTTTCAGTGTTGGTTTTGTTTTCACCACCAACTAAGGGATGTATAGTTACCAGCACATTATCAACTCCAAATTTTTACTATTTGCTTCATCAAATAGACCACATTACATGAGCCATACCTATCTAGAAAGTAGAAATACAAATCAATCGGATACAAATAATTTCGTAACTCAAATTATGTTCCTTCCTACCTATTACATTTATGCATACTTAGCTGGGCACCGTTAAAATAAGGTTAATTTCGTTAATCGCTAATCCGTTAAGTTACTCAAAAAGTTAACTTCTTAGTCTTAACCAGTTATTTTTTTAAAGTTAACCTGATCCTAGCATATTTTGTTAAATAGGTACTGTAATTATTGTACTTAAATAACAATAAAATGCACTCCGCCAAAACTTATTTCCGTATGGCACAATGCACATTTTATCCACCCGGCCATCGAGGAACAATCCCTTTAGAGTATCTAGCATAGCGAGCAATCCAATTCCGCAACAAGTCAGTGCTTATGCAATGATTTTGAACAGTAAGGACGGCGTAATCAATGATAAAAACGAGTCAAGAAAGCCATCCAATGAATCGTCCGGTGACCCGCTTGAGGTCTTGCGATGACAATTAAGCTCTGTTCAATTAAGTTCATTACCATTGATTTACGTGGTAGCCCCACTGTATATTTAGGTATGGTCTAAGTAGCAAACTTTTTTTTTTCCACTTATGTGGTAAAAAATCATAGTGCCGCCTGATGGTCAGCAGTTAGCATAGCCTATGGACGCTTGCAACATCAGGGGGGTATCACTCACGCATTGCCGACCCAGAAGAAATCTCTTCACACCCTTTTTGAAGAACTCCATTCTGTCACAGTATTACCTCATTTTACCAACATACAGTTACAGTCTTTTCAAGTTGTCTCAAAAAGACCGTGAAGAGTTTTAGTAACATGAACACCATTGTAGTTTGATTGTAGTAAAACATGACATTTATGGACGGTGACTGACTGAGGACTATGTAAAAGTGATTTATTGTGACTGCTAGAACTTAATAATATAAATGGAAATTGGCAAAATACACAAGCCGTGTGACGACATTGAAAAAAAAAAAAATTACGTACGAAAGTCATCTGTCAATTTTGACAATTTATGACAGCTAGCCGGCTGAGATGAATCGAATTTCAGCATGGAGTAAAAAGAGACAACGCTATACAATTTTATTTAACTAAAAAGAGATCCTGATAAAATATATGCTGATAAACAAGAAATAATGTAAAAGAAGTATGATGTAAATTGATTGATGTGATGGTATAAAATAAAATTTCAATCGTTTCGTCGACTCGTCTTGCTGATTTATTTTATGATGAGAAGAAGAAAAGAAAGATACAAGTTTGTGATAAATATTTAAATTACTTGTGTTACTGGTGTTACGTTCAAGTAAATGAATGACATTCTAAATTAAAGTTTTTAAGTCGGGCCAATACGATGATTCCTTCAAAGGCTACGTTTTGGCTATTATGTATTTTATTAATATTATCCATATTTATGGCAAATTTGCTGAATATAATTGCAACGGACCATAATTTTTATACCGAAAACAAAAACGAAGGGTCGAACTATACCGACTACTTAGGAAATAAATATGTGCAAATTACGGACACAACAAAGAACATTGTTTGGTTTTTACAAGTAAGTTTGATATTGTCTTTGTTTGCTCTGGTAGTTGCATTATCACTATAATAGCGATGTTGTTGTCGAGATATAGCATAAAACAATATGTGACTATCTTTTGTGAACCTTGTAATTGCATATATATTATCAGAAACTCGTCAAAACTTCTTTCCATATTACTTGCATTTTTTTTTGCTAGATTTCAGATATTCATATCAGTATATTCCGTGATCCAGGAAGGATATCACAATTCCAGCAATTCTGTGATAGTACAGTGAGGAGGATCAAACCAGCTTTAGTTCTGGCCACTGGGGATCTCACCGATGCCAAAGCGAAGGACAATTTGGGCAGTTCTCAAGTGAAGACCGAATGGGTTTATTATCATAACATTATCAAAGAGTCTGGAGTGACAGAAGACACTATATGGTTAGACATAAGAGGAAATCATGGTATGTGTATGGTTGACTACTCTCAAATAATAATAATATATAGGTATCTAAACTAACCAATACCTATTAATAAAATTAAGAGTTTACCATCCTTAAGGCTATCCCTAAGGCACTGATCTGTATGATTGTACCAATCTCCGAGGGCTTATTATTCAGGAAGGCTCTATTATAACATGACATATTATGCATAGCCAAATTGTATGAAAAACTATAGGGCACAGCCAGTTACTAATAAAACAGATTTTCAATGTTGATATTGACAGTGTGGCTGCCGACAGAATGTGTTTCTTACACCTGTTTATATTAGGGGAGTCTTGGAAATGGGTAATCCTATTGCAATGAGACTTCCACAGGATGGCCCAGTATTTTCTTAGGCATAGTTAAATGAAAGTTCCATCGTAATCAGATCAGCCATTTCTGTGTTTAGTTCAATACTAACAGGTGTCCGAAACACAATTCTCTGCAGGCACACAATAACTCAACATAGTATGTTGCTTTGTTTTTGCTGGATTTGTCATTGTATTATCTTTAAATGTACCTAAATCCATTGTTACGTAGGAAAAAAGCTTGTTTATTGTGTATTTATGCACAAATTTGGGCATACTCCATGTATTTGCTTATTTCATTTCACCTTCACTTGTGAAAAGAGGCCTGTGCTCAGCAATGGGTCATAGTACTGCTATACATACATTTAGTTCAGAAATCACTTTTTTTTCAGATAATTTCAATATCAGAACAATCAACGCTCAGGAGAATTACTTTAGAAATTTCTCAGTACAAGGAGCAACTCATGCAAAATCATATGTACATGTTTTGGATAAGAATGGTGTTAGTGTTGCATTTTTAGGTGTTGATGCTTGTCCAGACCCTGGACTCAGAAGGCCATTTAATTTTATTGGTATATTAGACCATCAGGAGCAGCTTACTTTACAGAAACTACAGTCTGAGGCGGAAGCCAAAGCTGACCATATTGTTTGGTTTGGACACTATCCCACATCATGCATTTTGTCTCTTGAAAAAGACTCCCAAAGATTGGACTTGCGTCAATTAATTGGTAGCAGTCGTGGATCCCAAGTGTATCTATGTGGGCACCTACACTCCATGGGGGGTCTTGTCCCCAAAATGTATACAAAGCAGCAGAAAGGCTACCTTGAACTCGAGTTAGGAGACTGGAAGGATAATAGAATGTTCAGATTACTTGCAATAGATCATGGACATTTCTCATTTGTGGATCAGAAGCATAATACTTGGCCTCTTATTCTAGTCACAAATCCAAAACATGCACAATATGCTATGCCTGGTCGTGAACCTCTCCATTTAATGGGTGAATCTACACATATAAGAATACTTGCATTCAGTGATGTAGCTATTGAATCTGTGAAAATATCATTTGATAAAATTAGTTGGATGGAATGTAAATCTGCAGGAAAACCACTATATGTTTGTCATTGGTTGCCACAATTATTCTCACATGGCCTGCATACATTGTATGTGATGGTAACAGATGAATTAGGAAAGCAAGAATATATTGAACATATATTTTCATTGGATGATACTTTAATTAACTTTGAAATAATACCAAGAATTTTACTCATGTTAGACGCGGGTGCAGTGGTATGTAAATAAGATCATATTGTTTTTCTTGAAGTTTATTACTATGAAATATTAATAATTTATGTATTCTTTGAACAGTTTCAGGTAATATTTGGTACACTTCTCTTGATGAATGTCATTCCACTTGTGATATTACGGATACAGAAACAACCGCCGAAGTATCGTAGGAGATTTGGTCGCCTCTTACTCAGGCGAGTTTGGTTATTGAGCAAAATCGACAGAGTGTTCTATCCTATCGTATTATACGCTATTTATTTACCAATCGGACCATGGGCCATCGGTGAACTAATAGATGGATATGTTGGCGCGATATTTGCTTGGGGAATAATAATCAGAGGTGCTTTTCTCCCTGAGCCATTCACATACATGTACGGAAGTGTACAACTCATGTTTGTCCAAATACCATTGATATTTGTGCTGACACATAGTTTAGAGACACGCCTATTATTGTCACATATGAGAGGCATTAGACGATTAATAAGAAATCTGCCTATTATTTGTTTGTTATCAATACAATTGTTGTTGGCATATTTCTTTTGGTTGGAGTATGGAACAATGTCTTTTGTTTTCGGACCCCTGAGGACATGGAGTATTGCTTTAAGTATACAACTATGGTATAAAACGTTGACTCTACCTCAAGATTACTGCAGGTAATTATATATATTTATTTTACAATATAACTATTGTATTAAGATTGGAAAATAGTGATGCTTAAGACAGAATCGGCATAAAAGTCCGTTGCGTGGTTTAGAAGGAATTAGTGGATAAACAGACAGACAGACAGACACGGGAAGCGACTACATTTTATACTATGTAGTGATATCACAGATTTAAAATGAGCAAGGAGTATTCGCGACACTGTGACCGGGCGGGCCGAGAGGGGCGCGAGCGCGCAAATCGCTCGACACCATCACACCACATTACAACATTGCACCCGTGCGAAGCCGGGGTGGGTCGCTAGTCTTATTACAAAATATAAATGATACTGATTTTCTGTTAAGAGTAAAATTTATCTACATTAAATGCCCGTCGTAACTAACTTATTTAATCAAAATAACTTAACTCACATAAAAATGGTTACTGTGGGTTATCCATAGGATATAGACATATACCATCGCGGACATTTTTGTAGATATTTTTAAGATACATAATTCCGTAGTACTTCATTTTGATCTCGTAAAGTTTAGTTTAGCGAAAGCAAAGAAAGCGCAAAAAAAAAACCGGCCAAGTGCGAGTCAGACTTGCGCACCGAGGGTTCCGTACAAACCTGTAGGTATATAAGTAAATGGTAGTATAGACCTGAGTATTTGATATTAATTTCAATTTATGACCTATTAAAAAAAAACTACTTACTAGATCTCGTTCAAACCAATTTTCAGTGGAAGTTTGCACCGTAATGTACATCATATATTTTTTATAGATTTATCATTCTCTTATTTTAGAAGTTACAGGGGGGGGGACACACATTTTACCACTTTGGAAGTGTCTCTCGCGCAAACTATTCAGTTTAGAAAAAAATGATATTAGAAACCTCAATATCATTTTTGAAGACCTATCCATAGACACCACACTTATGGGTTTGATGAAAAAAAAAATTTGAGTTTCAGTTCTAAGTATGGGGAACCCCCAAAATTTATTGTTTTTTTTCTATTTTTGTGTAAAAATCTTAATGCGGTTCACAGAATACATCTACTTACCAAGTTTCAACATTATAGTTCTTATAGTTTCGGAAATAAATGGCTGTGACATACACGGACAGACAGACAGACAGACAGACAGACAGACAGACAGACATGACGAATCTATAAGGGTTCCGTTTTTTGCCATTTGGCTACGGAACCCTAAAAACGATGTGTTTACAAAACATTGACTTTTTATATGTTCTGTATATTATATAAACCTTCCTTGCAAAAATAACTGATAGTGAAAACCGCATCAAAATCCGTTGCGTGGTTTAGAAGAAGTTAGCGGATAAACAGACAGACAGACGCGGAAAGCGACTTCATTTTATACTTACTATGTAGTGATAGTGATCATAAATGCGAATGTGAGTTTGTTTGTTACGTTTTCGAATTAACCACTAAATTTCGGGACGCAGATTCACCCGCGTTCCCGGGATAAAAAGTGGTAAGCTACCCTACTATTTATCCCGGGAATGCGGGTGAAACCGCGGGGGACAGCTGGTAAGATAATATAAATAATCATGAAACCATTGTTTGTTTCAGGAAACTATTAACATTGAATGAGACTCCCTCTTAGTACCGTTAAGAGAAATAATTTGCAAAATACTGACAATGTTTTTGAAGCACTGGGTCTTGAAGCTATAGATACAACAGCGAGTTAAAGTAACTACAAACATGTATTACTTTGAACTAAATAACCTTTGATTAATATTATATCCAGATTGTGTGTAGAAGTTGTTCAAAAAGAGCCCCTAACAGTTAGGTTTCGGGTTAAATCAAATAAAAATGCAAAATAATGTGTAATATTTAAATTTCTCTCGATTTTAATTGGAATAAGTATTTCAAAAACTGCTATCATAATAAAAGTCACTATGATACGTGGAATGACGCAGACCGACCGTAAGACATAGCTGTCACGTACACCAGCCTGAAAAAGTTGGTCGTGTAGTATGGCGCTCTTTCTAGTGTACAGTCGCGGAATGATAAGGGTTGGTTTTCGCTTGCACCAGATTGCAAGAATCAATTTTATTATATGTACCAACATATTACCAGTGAGGTTCCTAACAGGGGGCCTACCACAAGCTCTTAAAACAAGGTTAAAATAACCTTATTTGTCTTTTGTCCCTTTTTGACATCCAACGTCAAAACAAGACAAAACACAAATAAGGTTATTTTAACCTTGTTTTAAGAGCTTGTGGTAGGCCCCCAGGAAGAAACAGTGCTGCTAACACAAACACAATTTAAGGCTTTTGCGGAATAAAATATAAGTATTATTTTGTCAATGATGACATTGCCCTATTTTCAAGTTTAATTTGACATAAATAACAAAAGCAGGCTAAGCCAACAAGTAGGGTTTAGTTTATCAAAACATTAAATAAAAACAATCTTGTTGACAAGATAAACAGTCGAACAACTTTGATCTGAATAATTTTGAACTTTGATAACGAACAGTTAAATCATTATTTTCTCTAATTCAGTGTATTCTGTCAATTTAGATTCAAAAGGTTATATGTGCTCGTGATACGTTGAATGAATCATGTTGAAAACTGACGAACCTTTTCATTCCGCCACTATACAACTATTTAACTACTAGTTCTATGCTACAAACATGTATTACTTTAAAGTATATAACTATATTTTGTGCTTATTATACGTTTAGTAATTATTTGCACCAAAGATTAATGAGTGTAGCAAACAGTATTCCTATAATTAATAATAGGGTATGATATACGTTAGGAAATTATGGCTTATAATTATTGTATGTCTATGTAATTAAATGTATAGATAGATGTTTTGATATTTCGTACTTGGGTTGATCCTAATTACTTAATTATGACGATGTATTTTTGACTGGTTCAGCTATACTCAATCTTTTTTCTCGTGCCACGTACACATATCATCTATTACAACCGGGTCACAACATTACTGTAAAAAAGAAAAAAAACTGTCAAATGCATTTTGGACTCGTGGATGGAGGGTTCCGTACACTAATAATAAAACGCTCGATGGGGCCACATGTTGCCCGCGGGCCGTAGGTTGAGTGTGGCTGATCGATAAGTTATAAAGAACAAATTGCCGTAATCACTTCAATATTATTACTCTTAATTCGATGAACAGTATTTGTTTGAATATAGTGTACCCAATGGAGTTGTTATAAGTTCGTAAAATTTAACTTGATACCAGCAACAGTTATTTGTGTAATGAAAATTAATAGTCTAAGAGCCACGGTAACCCAAACTTCATAATAGTCCATCGTTCTTACCTGTGTTGGGTGGGAGCATGCGCTGACAAACTTTCAGCTTTTATAAAATAACGAACGTCTGGGGTTCACGGGCTCTTGCTCTATAACCTTATTTACTTTACGATACGACACGGGCCAGTTGGCTTGTTTGGTTAAGATTCCACCTATAGAATCACGTTGGAGGTCGTGGGATCGATTCCTACCCAGGACATGCATTTGTGTGCATGAAAATGTCTGCATGTCCGGAGTTTGGGTGTCATTATGTGTACTAGTGGTCGCGTAGTGGTCGAAATTCGATCTTTGTTTTTTAGTTAGAATAAATTCTCTTAACTTTTATAATGGGTGTAACAAAAAGGATATACGGAAAGGGGTGAAGACTATATCAGGTACCTACAGACTATAAAAAGTTTCAAGTTCAAAATAAATTACTCAAAAATTCATACATTTTTTTTGCATCCAAGTTTATTGAATTAAAATCACAACCAACATGTTACGGTTACCGGTCAATGAGGGTCATAATCATTTAATTTTTGCGTCTCTTGCTAATATTAATATAATTTTTTCTCTTCCGCCATCTGTGCGCCTCGTACCAAAAAAGTGGATTACTGTAATGGACCTGGAATACCCTTTCCGTCACACCCAGTATAATAAACAAACTATGACGTGCTATGACTGTGATATATTCACATTCTTCTCAGTTTGACATGTGTGTGTGTCAAATACATGGTAATATGTGTAATGTTTTAGTACGTTTTAATGTAGTTGAGTCGTGAAAGCGTAACAAATAAACTCACTTTCGTATTTATAATATTGTTTAGGATTGTATACGTATATATAATACGTAATAGGTGCTAGAACAGCTAGATCGATTTATTAAATACTAGCTGTCCCCCGCGGTTTCACCCTCGTTCCCGGGATAAAAAGTAGGGTATGTCCTTCTCCATACCATAGGCTATATGTATGCCAAATTTCACGATGATCTGTTGAGTAGTTGAGGCGTGAAGGCGTAACAAACAAACTCACTTTTGCATTTATAATATTAGTTAGGATAGATAATAAACGCTTCAAAGTTCGCCGCCATTAAAAAATAAAAACAAAATGGCGCCTGAATAGTATGCCAAAATCTTCAAACCAGCACAGATTCAAACACAGCAAGATTTACCCGCACGGAGTAGCTTGAAAAAAGGTTTCACCCTCCACCGTGCGGGGAAATATATGGATCCCATTTTTAGACTCACCATAGTCTAAAAATGGGATCCAAAGATTTCCCCCTCATGTATTAATATACCCCCTTACTCATAAAGCTCTATTTAACTAATATACTGATTAAAATGGTCACGTAAATAATGTCACATTATTTGACAATGACAATAGACTGACGTTATGTACGTGACCCTTTAAACAGTGTATTAGTTAAATAAAGTTTTATGAGTAAGGGGGATAATGAATATTTAAGTAGGATTTATTTACAAACAATAAGTAGTAATCTGTAGTATCTGTAGTAGTGTCTATAAAAAAAGCTCTATATGAAAGGATAGCCGTGTGTAAAGAATATACCAGGATATAAATTTGGTTAATATGTTTAATCTGTGATTTATTGTATGATGATACGGATGAACCTTATGGTAAAGCAATAAGGTTAATTTTCATATCACTCGAGACAACTGTCACAAGTATCAAGCTATATTTTACGAATTACATCGTCTGTCCAGAAGTAAACTTGCCTATCCGCAAATGTCAAATTGTGGAGCACAGAGTAATTACTTATTAAAAGTCACATAGATCAGTTCAGCTCTGTAGAAATCGTATTTTGTGCAGATATGCTAAAAAATAAGTCAAAAATCTTCTGATTTTTTATGAATTCTACAGATACAATACATGACCTCAGTGAGTACTACAAGGAAATATAAATGCATATACATACACTATAAGTCGAAACTACCAAAATTTCAGATAGGCGAGTTTACATGTCTATATTAATTTGTTTCTGTTATAATAATTTCATGCCTACATCAGATGCTTTTTGCAATAAAATGGTGCTGATCTAATACGAAAAATAAAATCAGTGCATGTGTTATAAAAAATGTATATTCTTATAAAAATAACATTGCAAAATTTACGATCTTACGTATTACTCACATTATGTTTAAGTAGTATTAGTTTTAACAATTACATGGCTGTGAATTGACAAAAACATTGTTTAAATAACATACTTTTTGTGAACAATGTCATAATTATTTTTGGACTAATTTGCAATAAGCACTTAGTGCGATGGGCAGGTACCTAATTATCTTATTGCGAGAACGATATTATGAATATTACAGCTTCTTTTTAGTATACAACGTGTAACAGAAACAATAATTTCAAAGCTTACAATGTTTAGTTAAGTTTACAATGTGTTATTTCACAGCCAAGAAATAATAGCTGCAAAACTCAAAAATTTCGAAAAATAAAACATCATCTGTTCTCGTCACAAACGCGTATGAATTAATACGCCCCATACAATAAATAGGGTTGACCAAAATTCATACATAAATTACCTTTTAGGCCTTTGTATTATAGAAAGAGATCAAAACTTATATCAAGTATCAAGAATAGATCGTGTTCATCGAAAATAAACCTTATATCATTGGTTTAGGTTTCAAATTCAAATGTTTTCATCTCGATTCAAACTTGACTTGAGCATTGCGTTCTCTAATGTTTGTATTCTAATATAAACATTAGATTCGCTTGTAGGGACGAAAATATTAATTATCAATTTAATATTTTTATAGGTGCTATTATATAGCTTCACCTTCTTTACACGTTGTACCTACAACATAAAATCTTTATTATAAGTAAGACGCAGATAACGCATTTACCAAAGGATTATAATATAATCATAATTATGTAACATTATCCTCATATAAATTTAACTAAACTTTCCGACCGAAAATATTTTAATTAAATATATTAGTTACTACTAAGTTATTATTATTGTGAATTTTCTAGAACTTACGTTAAAGTATCAAAATCTTTACAGTCGATTGTCCTGAAATAAAATAACCTGCAGGATCTTAGGATTCTGCATACACCTTTTATTGAGTATTAAATGATCAAACACTGAAATAATTCCCTCAATTTATTAATTATTCGTACATACTACTAACACCACAATAAATTCATTTAAATTATAACGTATACCTAATTAATACAAATGGAATAAATCATAGTCATCTTGTGTCTAGTCTGGACAGTATTTTTATATACAATTTATTAGACGCACGCCTACTTATGTAATTATTGTACATAGATATAAATGTAACTATGTGTCATTCATAAGTATTCGAGCTTGGTCTAAATGTCGCAAGCATTCGCTTATGTAAATTGCCTAGGCAGATTGTAATTGTGGCATAATGTAAATAGCGACAATTCTATAAATTATATCTTTCCTAGGCAGTCTATACAATATTTCTGCATAAATTTATGTATAAAATATTATGTATGTATAAAAAACATTGTCATATATTGCGGCAAAGAGCTAAAGTTCTGAATTAGAAAAATATTTTAATGTAATAAAATGTCACATCATTTAAGGGCTAATACAGACGTGCTATGTTTAGTATCACTGAGCACTGTTCTCGAAGTTGTAGACGAGTATGTTTACCTAGGACAAATTGTCCAATTAGGTAGGTCCAACTTCGACAAAGAGGTCAACCGAAGAATCCAACTCGGCTGGGCAGCGTTCGGAAAGCTACGGCATATCTTCACGTCCAAAACACCTCAGAGTCTGAAGACAAAGGTCTTCAACCAGTGCGTGTTACCAGTGATGACATACGGGACAGAGACGTGGTCTTTCACTGCTGGCCGCATAAATAAGCTCAGAGTCACTCAGCGAGCTATGGAACGAGCTATGCTCGGAATCTCTCTACGTGACAGGGTCCGAAACGAGGACATTCGTAGGAGAACGAAAACTACCGATATAGCTCGTAGAGTTAGTAGGCTGAAGTGGCAATGGGCAGGCCACATCGCTCGAAGAACTGATAGCCGATGGGGAAGGAAGGTTCTCGAGTGGCGACCACGTACTGGAAAGCGCCGAGCGGGACGACCTCCCACCAGGTGGACCGACGACCTGGTCAGAGTCGCTGGGCGCCGCTGGATGCAAGCGGCCCAGAACCGTTCGAAGTGGAAATCAATGGGGGAGGCCTATGTTCAGCAGTGGACATCCATGGGCTGATATGATGATGTTTAGTATCGAGCCATTGACATCGCGTTACTGTACTGTGGCTCTACGTAATCGCGAAATATTGCCAAAAACGTGTCTGTATTATCCCATAATTATGAAAATCAATAAAAATACATGAATGTTTCAATATTTTTTTGTTATTATTTTATCATTTATTTACTGTACATATTTAATATCACAGATAATGTTTTCTAGTAATGTTAGGCTCTTAATAATTGTACGTTCTGTATTTTCCAAATGACTCGTAGAAGCAGAATATAAACATAAAATAATTACATCAGATCAATTCAATCGTGAAGTCATTTCTAAAATTTATATTAGTAACTTAAACTGCAGACAGGTTACAGGCTTCCAGCCATTTTATTTTAGAGAGACTTCACACATCTAGAGCTAATCGAAAATACAGAATAATTATGTCATGATCAGCTTATAAAAAAAACATATAACACTACCTACAAGCCTTGTAAACTTTGAATTTTAAAACACATACAAGGGAGATTTGCAATAAGACAATCCATATAACTAGAACAGATATATCATTGAACAAGTTTCTTGATAGTCCTAGATAATCGAGATAATCATCAGGGTTTTTGAACATGCAGTATACTTTATGGCACGGTAGTTTTCCACGTTGAAAACCGTATGCTGTTTGCAGGAAAGCATCAAATGCGTAACGAAAATATGATATTGCGGCAAAAGGTCTAAGGTAGACGGGCATTTCTTGGTACGGGATGAAGAATTCGGAGAACATTAACATTGGTATGTTAGCTGCTGGTATAACGAAGAGTCCGAGCTGCAATGAAAAATAAATATAAGTACCTACATGCAAATCCTGAAGCTGGTTCAATACATAGAGATTGATAAATTGTCTGACTTTAAAGTCACGACTTAATAATAATTGGACTGTTTTACAAAAAACTTAAACCGACTTCAAAGTACACTAAGAAGTAATCAAATCCTGATCTGATGACAATGGGACCAAACGGGAAGTGTACCCTTCCAGACAAAAAAAGAATTTTCCAAATCGGTTCATAAATGACGGAGTTATGAGGTAACAAACATAAAAAAAAAAAAAAAAAATACAACCGAATTGAGTACCTCCTCCTTTTTTTGAAGTCGGTTAAAAACTCCGTCTCGATATCTATGTAAAATATCATTAGCATTGCACAATAAATATTATTATTATTTAGTCCGATAGATCCGGCTCGAAGGACCATTAAATAGAGAATTTCTACTTTTGAAAATACAGTTTAGCGAGTCTTGGTCTTGGTACTTAAAATTATGTAAAACGTGAGATGTGCTTAATTGATAAATTAACAATTTGAAAATACATCCTTTGATTGGGTAGGTACCTTCATTCCACATGCAGCTCCGATAACTAAACCAAATGTCTGAGCTAAAATGGTGACGAGCGCGCAAATGACCCATGCCAACGCCATTCTATAGGGGTCCAATGGTTGTGAAGTCAAGTACCATGCCGGAAACAGGAACACGGTTGCACAGACTAGCTGAAATTATTGAGAATAAAGTTATTAACAATGTACCTAGGTACCGATATATTTAGAGAGTACATTATTTTAGGTAGGTAGAGCATAGCTTTTATTCGCTCAAAGAGCAGCTCGACTGGGGAAGTACCTCCCCACCTTACAGAATACCGCAGCCAAATAACTTTATGTTGTGTAAAGTTGTGTTCCTGCGCGTGAGTAAGGTCGCCAGAGCTCATAGGGGAGGGAGGAAAGGTCGGTAACGCGTGAGTGATTCTTCTTGTGTTGCAAGCGTACATATGGCTACGGTAACCGCTTACCATCAGGTGGGCCGTATGCTTGTTTACCGACTAAATTGTATTAAAAAAAAAATGGACCTAAATATCTTATTCTATAATAAGTAAGTTCACTTACATATAAATTTGTAGCATGGTTGTGATATTTAATAACAGTAGTATATATGGGTTCAAACGAGAAATGTTGACGTACCTGGATGGGCAAGTCGACTAAAATCTTGGAGATACAGTATGTAGTCAGAGAGTACCATTTGTTGAGATGTTCCTGAAGAACAACTGTCGCTTCTGTCGGAACTGCAAATAAGTCAAATGTGTAAAATCACCCTATAAACAATTTAAAATAGCACTCGAGACTTATTTACATTTAGTTTAACTTTTCGGATTTTATAAATACGCCTAATACACATAATATACTTACACGTATGAATAGTAGGCATGGCATTGGAGAAGAACAGAAAGAGCAAGAAGAAGAAGAGGCAGGCGGTGTTAGTAATGATGCGGCCGGCGTCGGCCCCCGCGCCGTGGTACAGTGCACCCAGTAGCAAAGCTACTATTAGATGACAAACTACACGGATCTGGAAGTAATAAATAATTCGTATTTGAGCATTGTGAGTTTATTGAAAGATTTTGTCAAACGAAATAGATATTGGTAACAGCTTTATAATATTCAATAGGTGTTGAGTTATTACAAAACAGATGTTTAAATACTTATTAGTCTCTACAGTCTACTTTAGGGAAGATTGTTTCTCACATGGGCAGGTCTTATTATGATTTAAACACCAGGCAGTACCTACCTATAAGCACCAATGTAATAAACAAGAAGTATTCTAACCAAAGATTTTTAACGTAGAAAAAATCCTAACACTGGTTCTATCGTCCTGTCCGCAGCTTTATTCGTCCGCGTAGACTACTTACTAGGTAACATTGCATGTTTATTTAAATTATATTTCATGTAAGTACGTAATGTAATCGTTCTACCTGAGATAAGTGCACGTCCCTAAGTGCGCCAATGCAGCATCTCCATAATAATGCTCGCAACTGCTGGCACACACTAGCTGAGTAGTTATTTGAAGGAACTGGCTTTGTATCTAGTAAAGTTTCAGATTCTGGCGATGACCCTGTAAAATGAAAACTGTTAGCTGCATACTTATTTGTAAAAACAAATATAATACAAAGATAGCAAACAAGCGTACGGACTGCCTGATGGTAAGCGATTACCGTAGCAAATAAAAGATAGTCCTTCTCGGCTGTTTGTCTATGGACTCGGAGTCAAATCAAAATCAAATCAAAACCTTTGCCATTTTTCAGCTGAATGTCACTTTTTGCAATTTTCCTCATTTCATGAGCATAGCTGTTCGCCTCCTTTTCTAGAAGAGCCTTGTTGCTGAGACTTTCATTGCTGGCTATTTCCAAAACTGAAAAAAACATTACCTGTTAATAGATTAGTCACAGACATAAGTAATTAGATTAATCCTATGATAGACTATAGGTTGTACGTAGTACTATATTATTTACTCTACGCTATACTACCGAGATAATACCTAATTATCTCAGAGTATGTACATACTACGTATACAAGTATTATCGAAATTATCTAGTTGTTATGTAAGGAAATTAGCTAAACGGTCATTTTTCTATCGCTCATAAATATTTTAATGAGTTTTGTAATTATGAAATGTAAGTAAATAGGTAGAATAGTTCTCTAAAAAGAAAGGTTAGAGTTCATGATTATGATAAAGGGCATGTGTTTAGAACCTATATATTTAACTCACGATAATCAGCGACATTGTAGTATTGCGGGCACACAAAGTCAGCTTTGGCAAGTGCATTTGGGACATCAGCGACGGAACCAGCATAAAGGGTCCTCCCATTGGCCAGAACGATGACGTCATCAGCTGTAGCGAACAATTGTGACGAAGGCTGGTGAATGACGCAGGCAATGGTTCGACCACTTCGAGCCACTGTGAGGAGTGCTCGTGCCACTGACATTGATGATACAGCGTCTAGACCACTGAAATATGACATGAGAACTCTTTTAACACCATGATAACGAATTAAGAAAGCTGCTTATGATTGGACCTTTTACTTCCTCATCATATTTTAGATTTGGAACGCTTGCTCCAATTGTTTAAAATATTTTAGTTAAAGTTTAGTTATTTTCGTGTTCACCTAATATTATTAATCTGAGTTATCACTAGGCTCCGTAATAGTTGAACGATTTTCATAGAATTCAGCAATCCCTTCGATAGCCGCATCCGTACCTGGTGGGTTCATCCAGCAACATTATAGTAGGGTCAGTGAGCAGCTCACACGCGATTGTTAACCTTTTCCTTTCGCCACCCGACATACTGCCAGCTCTCGTGTGAAGAACATCATGTATCCCCAATTGTTTTGTGACTGTATCTATCTGTAACATATTTTTGAATTTGGGGTCTATATAAAACAATGAAATGATACTCTTTTGTTCAGTTTACAGTAAACATATGAACACTACAATTGACTCTACCACCGGTTCGTACGCAAGCAATAATATTTTTTTCTGTGTGTGAGTTCTACCGTTCCACATTCAATTATTTGATTTTTTTAAGCTAATCTCTTTAGAAATTCTAATATCCTGGTAAACAGCTCAGATACCATCATAGGTTTCTAGGGTTAAAAAAGAAACAAAATAGGTAAAAAAGAAAACCTTATGGTGCGACTCCGTCCAATTGTCTGTCCGTCTTTCACAGTGGTATATTTCAGTAAACTCTATTGCTTTGCTACTGAATTGAAATTTGGAATAGGTTTAAATATTGCATACCAAGCCTTATTGCAAAAGAAAAAAAGTAGTTCTAAAAAAGTGATAACTAAAACAGCAGCAACAATTATTGTGCACAATAAATTTATGAATCCTACTTTGCAATCAAGTTCTGCAATCACAATCAGTTAATTATTGACCAATCTAATTATTGTAATCATTTATAAACGGATTATCACTAAAGACAATGTAAGGTTAACAACTTATTCTCATGTAAGATACTTTTTCTTAGATACTTTTCTTCCAGTAATAGGGAGCGTCGGTAGCGGTTACTAGAAATTATCACATGATAAATTAGTTACGTTTGAAGCGCTCGTGGTGTAGCATGATTAGCCGTTCTTAATCTATCGGCAAAGTTAAGCTACGTCTGTCGTGGTCGATACCTGGATGGGTGACCGCCTAGTGGTATTTCAAATCGAGCGTTTCCGTCCTTCGGAAGGCACGTAAAGCCGTTGGTCCCGATTATCACTTAATTGTGATAGTCGTTAAGCTAGTTGGATGCGTCCTAGGCGGCTTGAAAAATTCCAACCGTAGGTTGACCACTAGCCTACCTCCAGCAATCCGCAGTGGGCACGCGTGGTGGAGTATCGCCCAGTCCCCGTCACCCTCATTTATGAAAGGAGGCCTGTGCTCAGCACGACGTGACGATGATGAAATACACCTTAGTTTGCCTAGGGTAATTTTTTCATACACAACCATAGTCTGACCTCAAAAAACAGAGTTGGTATGTACTATGGAAACGACAGTCGTTAAGCAAACATACGGCATGCGTTACCGTAGCGATATATGGACACTTGCAACACTCGAGGCATTACTCATGCGTTACCGACCCTTCCCAATGATCTCTGGCGACCTTCGACTTTAAAATAATATACAGTCAACAAAGACAGAACAAACAGACATGCTCATGCACAAAGTTTGTTTTGTTTATGGAAGCGAACCGATGACCTGTAGTTTACTGCCATCTTACTTACCACTTTAATTTATGTCGCAAAAAACAGATAGGTATCTAGAGAAATATAATTTACCGCATGATATCGCTCGCGTTTAGAAACATTGGGCAGCTTGAGGCTCGCTGCAAACTCCAAGGTTTCTCCAGCCGTCAGGGTGTCGATGAGGTTCGCGTGTTGAGCGACCAGCACCGCATCGCGACCTGCACCGTACAAACACCCTGTTACGCCTGTTTTTCTGAAACAATTGTACAACTATCTCACAGTTCTAAAGAGTTGATGTGCAAAGAGTAAAGGTTTATAATTAAAGGCTTTGTGACCAGACAAAAAGTAATTTTGAATTCATAGAACAGCGTATAGATAGAGGGTTGCAAAAGTCAAAAATCATTGTTTTTAATATCCGTAGTAAGGTGGAGGGCGGGCGGGCGTTGAGCATTATCATTTTGCACAGCAGAATGCCCGGTTTGCAACACCTAAGAAAATTCTAAACGTTAGGTACAGTAACTGGCGCCATTGAGGCCTAAGTATCAGTCGTAGAGTTACCCGCCGTATTTTCACTGCAGATGCAATCTTAGGCCCGCTGACTTGCGTTACAAACATATAAATTCAATCTGAAGGTGATTGACAGGGTTTGGACTTTTGGACCAAATGCTGTCCAGAAATGAAAGTATCTTCATTGAGCTCCTTGCATTAAAAAAAATTGAAAAAACGGTAGGAGAGAAAAGATTTTTTGTTTAAGAGGTAGAGCATACCGCTTTTTCGCTTTAAGAGCAATATGACTGGGGAAGTACCTCTACCTTACAGAATCCCGCAACCAAATAACTTAATGTTGTGTTCTTGCGCGTGAGTAAGATCACCAGAATCCATCAAGAGGGGGGAAGGGTCGGTAACGCGTGAGTGATTCCCCAGGTATTGGAAGTGTCCATAGGCTATGAAAACCACTTACCACCAGGAGGGTCGTATAATTGTAAGCCGTAAATTGTTTGCTGTATAAAATAAAAATATATTTTCTGGGAGCTATATTTTCAGATTGCTTATTTATATTTTTCCTTTTTCATTGTAAAAATAATTTCATGGTTAAAATAAATTATTAATTATTATGTTTTTAAAAAGTCCCAGGAGTCAGGAGCCATTTTTCATGACTAATGGGACAGATTTTGAAACGTTTAATTTACAGACTAATGATGACCTAAGGAACATAATGCACTATCTGTTCGTTCTGGGTAGCACTTGGTCCATTTACCATATAAAGACTATCAATTTCCTTTATAACGACAGAAGTCTTCAAATTTAGGAATAAATGATAAAGGGATACTAGAGGAATACTTAGCGCTCATTATATTATTATATGACAAACTAATAGTATTTATTGGCATGTCAAACTAAAATGGTTAGTCGCGCCAATTTAATTAAATTTTTAATTTGAGCGAATTTATAATCCAAACTTTTCTTTATGATGTTTGTCTTTTGTTTTTTTTCGTCGCTCGCTTCATTCTTTGAGCCCGCCGAGAAATTTTTCCCGCGCCTTTAACTATATAATTTTATTTCAATTCTTTACAAATATATCGCCAAACTCCAACTACATCCAAATAGACACACAATAATACTATTTACAACATTACATATTAACATCGGTGTAAGTGCATTTCAAGACATCTCTGTATCGTGGGTAAGTGGTATATACGGTAAGTCCTCAATTTTTTATCGACTCCCGCGAGTTTTGCACAATTCAACGGCCACAGGGTGAATCTGTGCCCGGCGTGATTACAAACCGAGACAAATGGAAGCGGGACCAGTTATCTCCCCTAAAACAGTGCATGCCACTTCAAGCATCTTGTAGAAGATAAATAAAATTCCTTCGAACGCCTGTTTAGGTACAGATACCATTCAACATTTAAAACAGGAAGTATCGGGAAAATCGAAACAAATATAATTGGACTGTTTTATAATAAAAAACTTAAACAATAGACTTCAAAGTACACTAAAAAGTAATCAAATCACTCTGACCAAACGGGAAGTGTACTCTTCCAGACAAAAAAAGAATTTTCCAAATCGGTTAATAAATGACGGAGTTATGAGGTAACAAACATAAAAAAAAAAAAAACAACCGAATTGAGAACCTCCTCCTTTTTTTGACGTCGGTTAAAAAGTAATTTAATGTGAGTAGTAAATACCCTTTTTTAATCTTTAGATTAGAATAGACTTGCCTTAGTGTTTTTACTTTGTTCCTATAGGTACATATATACATACGTAGGTACAAGTGTAGATAAGGATTGATTGTCTGGATCGAACAAGGTTTGCGACGACAATCACAGAGGTGATGCCAATCATAAAATTACAATAAGCAGAACCTTATAAGTCACCTTCCCTCGGTATCCTTAGGTCATTGCTGTCAGAAGGCATTGTACTGATTGACGATTTTTTGATTACTAATGTAAAACGTATACAATGCATTCTTATTTTTGTCAATGTTAAAATTGTCAGCCTTCATAAAAAATACTGGTCAGCTCTGATCGACCTACACGAAAACTATAAACGTAGACGTATATTATAGCGTAAAGGCGTCGTCCTAATTGGCAACGATCGTACGATCAAACGATGCGATTTCGTCGCACGACGGGATTAAATACACAAAACGCTTTAGAGTGTCCTAATTGAAGCTCGCAAGTCATCGCGCGTGCACAGTAACATCAGCGCGATCGTGCGACGCAATCGCATCGTTTGATTGTACGATCGTCGCCAATTAGGACGAACGCCTAAAGTGGTTAACCCTAAGAAACCTAAAGTGATCTGCTTATAAGTAGATATTTCGTCTACCAATTTTATTTTGAGCTCAGTGTATATTTTGCAACCAGTTTTTCATAAATATGCTCTTATAGGTAATAAAATAATGAGCTTACTTTCTTCCTGCTAATATTTTGAGGAGGGTCGTCTTCCCGGCCCCCGATGGTCCAAGTATGAAGGTCAGTCTTCCCGGTCTGATAGCACCACAGGCACCGTCAAGAATTACATGCGTTGACTTTAAGCGTTCCTGTCTTCTTATGGAGAACGCATTGCCTGAAAACGATATGAACATTTTTGTTTTAGTAGCAGTGGCTCTAGGGTAGAGCGACAGGAGCCATCGCTCTAGGTAGCCAGCCAAAATGCCAAATGTGAAAAACAATTCCGAGCAAATAATAAAAATTTGATGGCGCGTTTTGAGAAGCGCGGGGCTGCGCGCTGCAGGTACAGGGTGCAGTCGAAGCGAAATCCTAAGCCAAAAAACAATCTCGCTCTATCCTAATCAAGGCCTAGGCCGGCGCTGTTTAGTGGTATGCATATCCAGAAAAAAAGCAAGTCTAGTCTTGATATTACAATTACAATCCTTGGTTCTATACTTTCATATAAAAAGACTTGTCTCAGCTGTAAGCTGCTTTGTAAGCTCCTAACCGACATATCGGCAAAAATAATCGGATTATGTATATAAAAGATTGAACAGGTGTGCATATAGCTTTGATTTCATATATTATGTGCGAGTGGCTCATTTACACGTGTGTGTCGTATACGTCGTAGCATGATAGAAATGTCAAGATTTATGCCACAAAATCATTTAAATAATTTGGGCGTGTTCAGTCGAACAGTAATTCTGGAAGAAATAAAATTAAGTGAATCAACAAATAGCTGATAATGAGTAATTATCAATTTGTTAATGAACTATTTGGTTATGAATGATAAACTTTTTGGCCTAGTCCGTGGCGATATAATTACCTAAATATTTACGATTTTTATTACAGTTAATGTGTTTTTAGGGTACCGTAGTCAACAAGAAACCCTAAAAAGTTTCGCTATGCCCGTCCGTCTGTCTGTATCTCTGTCCGTAGCAGTAGCATAGCTCAGAGATTCTTACCTACTAGAAAGATTTGGCATGGGTTACATATTAATCAAATCACGCCGACAAAGGTGTAAACTAAAATCCTTTTTTTTTTCAATTGTGCCTCCTCTACACCTTAACTGGGTTTCTTTTTCTCGTCAATCCTATAGTTTGTAGTGTCGTTTGATAGGTCAAATATATTGCGTATTGCCAATTAAACCGTTTTTGGCTTTTTTGTTATGTGAAAAAACTATAGTATAAATATAGTATTATTTTAACGAGTAGTAGTCGACTAACTTATAAAATGTATTATGTAATGTACTTGGAGAAGTAAAAAGGAAAATTACGTACAAAAGAAAATTATTTAGATGAAGTGTATAGTTTAGTGTAGTGTTTAGTTTATGTATATTAAGTGTGTATTTACAAACAAAAAGTAGTATATGTATTATATCAGTTATCTGGTTTCCATAGTACAAGCTCTGCTTAGTTTGGGATCAGATGACCGTGTGTGAGGAATGTCCCAGGATATTTATATTTATATTTTAAGTTGTTAGTTATTGTAAATCAGGTAGAAAGTATATATATCTGTGTTTGACCACAATTTTTCCATGATTAGTGATGATGTGGCCGAAACGTGGTAAGCACGCAAAGGCTAAGGACTTACTGTCAAGTGCAGCTACCTGCGTGCTATAATTTCCGCACCGTGTTTACCTTCAACAAAAGCTCAAGTCGTTGTAGGATTCGAACCTGCGACCTGCATCATGTCATTCAACGTCACTGCCATTGATCCAAGTAGTTAAAATATAATTAAAGCCAAAGGTCTTATAATAATACCCTTACGATTGGCATAGATGGGTGTTGATCACCGACGGTTATAGCACAGGTTATAGACAGTTCAAAGTCGATTTACAGTACCGAGGCGGGAAATACCAAAACATTCAAATTTTCCGCCTCGGTACTGAGTACTATTGAACCTTTGTTTTATTAGGTATACCCGGTATATCTAATCGATATGTCAAGTCAGGTATTGATCATCGTCGATCGGCAATTGGCTTTTGTTTATTGTACTATAGACTACCACAGCCACAAGGTTGATCGATTCTCAATCGACGTATAACCTACTATAAAATAAATAAATCCGAACATATGTTATTAATCAAGTAACCGCAGGTCGCACATTTCGTGGCTATCTATATTCAGGATATCTATGTGGGCTAAAAATGTCTTATACGAAAATGCAGTTTTTATTAAGCCGACAATGCGCTCTGATTGGCTTAGGACACACTAAACATTTAGATCAGTGATTGGTCGGTACTGTTATTAATCAGTGCAAATGCATTTACTAGTTGCGGAATTGGATTGCTCGGTATTATCTAAAGGGATTTTTCCTCGAAATTTGTGAATCTAAAAATATTCCCATTGAGTAGAAGAATTATGAATTTAACAGGAAAAGTATCACTCGAAGCTTAAATATTTAACGAAGAAGCATATGCATTGACGTATAGTTGATAAACAATCAATTTTGAGACTAGACTTTGACTTGACCTTTTCACACGGACACAAGGATGAGATTTGTAGATCAAATGTTAATAAGTGATGTGTTTTGTTTCACGTGTTCAGTGTTAAGTTCGTGTAACGACATGATGGGTATTACGCGAATTTTAATGCCATAGTACTAAGTCCCACTGGTCGAGCCATTGACCGAGGTATTCCCACGGTTTAAAAACTGAGTTTACGTAAATGCAAGACGCATAGTAAATTACGGAAGATATTATACAGGATGGTGATTTCGAGATGGCATATTTTCGGAACCTGTGCTGGATTAGTCATGCTGAACAACTTTTATGGCACCTATATTACCCGCAAAGTGCTATAATAAAATAACAAATAAAAATAAAAATTAACAAATTGATAATCATCAACCTAATGGTACCAAGAAACCAACCATTTTCTGGTGCATTCTACAATTACCAATAGCAGTTGCGAAACCAGATTTGTACTGCATTGGGTCAACAAACTCCAAGCTGCTGTCCTTGTGTTGTTTATTAGGTATCTTGTTAAAGGTTTAAAAAACAAAGGTCCTACCTACGTCTTAAAAGGTATACTTACTACCTCGTGATTTTTATCTGATACCAATTAGTATTTATATACTCTGAGCCAATATTATTTTTACAAAGTTATTTAGTATTTTATATCTTCATCTTCTACGTAATAAAACTATAACAGAACGGAACTCCAGAGGAAAATTACACACTAGAAAAATACATTGAAAACTCATCGGTTATTAAATAATAGTTATAGGTACTTTGAACAAGTTTCAGTTTAGGTGTCAACTCTTATCTACTGTACACACGGCTACAGGTCAAGCTATACATTTCTAGTATAAGCTGACCTCCCATTGTACGGAAATCGTATACAATGCGAGTTCAGCTTATACTGGAAATGTATAGCTTGATCGGTAGCCGTGTGTACCAGTTTGACTCGTTTTTTTTTCAAATAACTTATATATAGGATGTTTAAAGCAATTGTCAGGCGTGTGTTTAGCATAATTTATATCTATTTTGTGATATAATAAATATATTAAAACGGTTATATGTGAACAATATTTCGACTTTAGAAAACTTAATACAGGTGAACCTACAATACCTTGGTGGTGGCAGAAGGTTCTTGAGCTTGTAGCTTACTCATCAAATTGAGAAACTTTTACATATTATGTTGCTACTAAAACTGTGCTAAATCTGTGCATTTTTTGCGATTATATTATATTATGTATATATGTTAAGAAAAAACCCTCCGAACCGGCAATAGAGTCGAATAACCCACTATATAGTATATTTACTAATCGAATTTATATATTTTAATGTTTTAAAGTTGATAAAATGTATACTGCTCTAGTTTTTAATCGATTATTTCGTTCGCTTATTTCCCCCATGGAAGACCTAACGAGACTCTCCAGAGATTATTATTGTTAGTGACTAAGGTATTATGCGTCAAATATAATGATACCGAGAGACCGATATGCTCTACCGGGAAAGGAAATGCCAATTAATTAATTTGCTTCACTGAAATTGGCTCGCTTTTCCTTCTATAAAGTTAAAGCCTGCATGGGTTACCGGACGTATCAAGGGATGGCTCAGTCCGACTTGGCTCATACACAAATATAATATAATTGTAGAAAATGGGTGTGAAATTCAATAAAGTTCATTAGAATTTCTGTAGATGTCTATAGGAAATTACAATGCCCGTGAAATACTTTGTTTGTTAAGTTATAAGAATATTAAGATTTCTAAATTTATCTGTTATTGCTAATGACAAATGAAATATAACTACTATACCACAAGTTGCACACATTCAAAGATTTCTCTTGAAATAATATTACCATACAAAGGACTTTTTTGCGGTTCACAGAGTATTTTTGCACATTAGGTAGTTAACTTATTTTGTGTAGATACTTAGTTTAGATTTGGCGTTTCTTAATATAGTAGGTATTCATGAAATTATTGCATAATAATAATTATTTTTATCTGTAGTACCAATACCAACCTAAGGTACTTTGTTATCACAAACAGCTGTAGAGCAATCATTGTAATAGAGCTATCCTATAATTTTATTTGTTGGCCTCATTGAGAACTATTGTCACTCATTTTATAGTTATTACTATTCTATTTTATGTTTTTCTGATTGTTGGTTTCCTATAAAATAAACTTAGGTATCTACTCTAAAAACTCTACAAGGTACTTAATAGTCGGATCAGACTTAAAATATAAATAAATAAAATTGCCGTAAAACTGATGAGACGTGTTTTTAAGGTTCCGTAGCCAAATGGTAAAAAACGGAACCCTTATGGATTCGTCATGTCTGTCTGTCTGTCTGTCCATCCGTATGTCACAGCCACTTTCTTCCGAAACTATAAGAACTATACTGTTGAAACTTGGTAAGTAGATGTATTCTGTGAACCGCATTAAGATTTTCACACAAAAATCGAAAAAAAAACAATAAATTTTGGGAGTTCCCCATACTTAGAACTGAAACTCATTTTTTTTTATGAAACCCTTAAGTGTGGGTTGTCTATGGATAGGTCTTCAAAAATAATATTGAGGTTTCTAATATATATTTTTTCTAAACTGAATAGTTTGCGCGAGAGACACTTCCAAAGTGGTAAAATGTGTGTCCCTGTAACTTCTAAAATAAGAGAATGATAAATCTATAAAAATATATGATGTACATTACGATGCAAACTTCCAACGAAAATTGGTTTGAACGAGATCTACTAAGTAGTTTTTTTTTAATACGTCATAAATTGAAATTCATATCAAATACTCAGGTCTATACTACCATTTACTTATAAACCTACAGGTTTGTACGGAACCCTCGGTGAGCGAGTCTGACTCGCACTTGGCAGGTTTTTTTTTAGAAGTGTTGTTGAAAAATTTATGATCTTCAAATTCCAAACTTATTCATTAGTCTACTTGATGTAGACAAACTCGCTATGACATACATAATATTTATATCAGTAGTAATAAAATAACAATGTTTTTTTATATAACGTGTGCTCGATATTACTTTGTATACAAAGTAAAATTACGTAAGTAATTTTACCTATAGGTAAAATTGAAATTATGCATGCTCAGCTACTTTCATTATGTACGTGGATGACGCACGGGACAAATAAACCTTTTAGAACAACGTGATCATAGTTATTAAGATAAAAAAGAGTTATAGTTAACTATAGTAAGTATAAGTATCATTGTTAATTAGAGAACAATAAAAATAATTTATTCGTACTTTTATTTGTGTAATGTTTTTACCTAAATAAATTAAATAACTAACTTTTTTTAAATTACATAACTATGCGAACGAACGTCCTCGCCACACACAGATAAACCCAATCCCCCTTATTACAAAACATGGTTTAAAGTAAAGCCAGGTTTTACTGTAATTTGGTCACTTTCTAACGTCATATAATAAAAAGGGACGAGGCTATTTTAAAACCTGGTTTTCCTTTAAACCTTGTTTTGTAATAAGGTGCATTGAGTTTTGCGTTGTGTGGTTTTTAATACTTTGTTGTACTGTTTTTCACTGTTTTGAATAAATAAACAAAAAAGAAAAAAAGTAAAAATGTTCATAATTCGATGCTTTTTATCCATTTAAGAATAAAAATATAGATAAGTTTAAGGCCAGTTTATCCGTGTCGCTTATCGTCACTTCAAAAACTATATGTACAGACCTCATTATTTATTATTGTGATCATATATACTTAACAATAATATTACGACTAACAAAGAATATGATAAACTGACTTTGATAAGAATGATGCGTTGAAGACAATTTGGTACTAATAGCTGTGATTATTTGGGATATAATTGTATTGCATTGCAAATTTGCTATTTATTATTATTTTATGGTTCAAATAGGCACTTTTATGACTAACTGATATTTGGTGACAAAATAGGATCGACAGGCTCTGCCAGGAAGACACACAAATTAGTGACAATGGAACGAACGAAACATATCTGTACTAAGTGTTCTAAATCTTGAGATGCAGGGTGGCGCCTGGTGGTTATGAACAGCGTAGATAGAGGTATCGTTACAAAGTGAATTTTAAACTATGTATATATCATCGATGTTTTTAATAGATTTACAATAAATCATCATCAGCCTTTAATATCCCACTGCTGAGCACAGGCCTCCTTTAACAAATTTGGGTGAAAGGGAATGGACAGATACCCCACCACGCGTGCTCGCCCACTGCAGATCGGTGGAGGTAGGCTAGTGGTCAACCTACTGTTGGAGTTTTCAAGCAACCTAGTAGGCCTACAATTAGCTTAACCGCGACTCTCACAACCGAAGCACGGAAACAATGCTTGATTTTAAATACCACTAGGCGGTCACCCATCCAGGTTCCAACTAGGACAGTGGTAGCTTAACTTTGCCAATCGATTAAGAACGACTAATCAAGGTAAACCACGAGCGCTTCTATATCGAGGCTATAATAATTATTATCATTTACTCAAAGAATGGAGGTTCCACTAACCAAGCTTTATGCTACATGTGTGCAAAAATTATAGTAGTGAGTAGTTGTATAGCAGGATATGAGTAGGACTTATACCTACATAAGTAAATGAAAACATCTTATTTACACAATTAGGTATTTGTCTTTCTGCACAACATATTTACGAAACAAAATAAAAAGTAGCAAAACTTTCGCTCTATAAACTTTCACTTAATATATAATGTTTGTTTATCACATACCGGAATTTTTTGAAACACTGTATCCAACTTCTGAAAATACGGTTCCACCATATTTTGGTTCACTCTTGCGCACATTGCCTTTTTCGATGTCCATTTTTAATATTTTATAAATTAATTGCTATGAATAACTGGGTCGAGATCTCGTGTTTTGTGGTTTTCCAACGCACGGCTGCGGCCTGCGCAAGCGACTTGCCGACTGGCGGGAAGTGCGAACGGCCTTATTGTTCACTATAGATAGTATAATCATAGTATCACTAAATGCGTTATTATCCTCACTGGATCCTGTATTCTCTGTGGACCTACCACACACTAAAAATGGCCTGTGACCATAAATAAGGTGCGAAAACAATGCACCGTGAGCACTTTTGATAGAGACTTCTGTTTGTTTAATATTGGCATAAATATACTAAAATATGAAATTTCTATGAGCTCTATGATCCATGTCATGTAGCAAGCTATATTGGATATCTTCTGAGATATCAATTATTATATATGATTATCAATCTAAGAATCTTAGAAGATATCTCCTATTGAGGAGAGTTGGTCAAACGTGTTGCATTTATGTAAATATGTACCGGTATTTGAAAGGAAAAAAATGCAATAGTCTCACAAAACGCTGTTTTAGCGATATGTACAAAATTATCAGATGTATTTGGAGATTTTACTTTATTAACATCAATGTAAGCACTATTTGTACGATCACGACAAAGGTTACTTCGTAGCCTGGCTGAGCCATTTTCTACTTGAGGTTTCTACCACGAACCTTAAGATGGCAATATAGAATCAGTTGCCTTCTTGGCTCTGGCAATAAGTACCATCAGGTGGACCGTATAGCAACTTATCAGCCTTCTGATATCCATAAGAACAGGTATAAATTAAATAACATTAACGTTTATTAATAGAGTTATAACAGCGAAGCATATAATTTGGAATAGAATCATGAAGCAGCGCTGGGGTTACAAAGTTCAAGATTGTAGTGATAATTAATTGTTACATTAACTAAGTTGTTCGTAATACTACTTGTGTATATGTCAAATAATTTATTAACTCCCTTACTCATAAAGCGCTATTTAACTAATATACTGTTTAAAGGGTCACGTAAATAAAGTCACATTATTTGACAATGACAATAGAGTGACGTTATTTACATGACCCTTTAAACAGTATATTAGTTAAATAACTTTTTATGAGTAAGGGGGTATGTGTTTAATTCGACTTAATAAAGGATATTAAAAAATAAATAAAAGTCAAAAATAAAAAATAGTAAATAATGTCACATTATTTGACAATGACAATAGAGTGACGTTATTTACGTGACCCTTTAAACAGTATATTAGTTAAATAACTTTTTATGAGTAAGGGGGAATGTGTTTAATTCGACTTAATAAAGGATATTAAGAATTACGAAGAATCATGAGATTATAGAAGATAGTAACTAATTAATTGATTATTTCATTATGTTGATGTGGGGATTGGATACTTGGACCTTAGCCAGGCCTTATAAGGCAGCATAACCTATGACTGCAGCTGGTCAGTGGCGTAGCGTGGTTTTATGCCACCCGGGGTGGCAACAAATTTTGCCGCCCCATTATTTAGGTCTCAAATTTAAAACTCTAAATAAACAGTAAACCTTAAGATAACCTGGTCGGTCCAAATTTTAGATGTAATATAAATATGAAATGACACCAGTGCGTGGCGGATTTACCAGCAGGCTGAGTGGGCTTGACCTTAGAGTGGCAGATTTTAGGGGCGGCAGATTTGGGGACCGTTATTTTCTCATTTCTTGCAGAAAGAAGCATACTTTACCCCGGCTTATTAGTTAGTACTGAATGAGGATATAAGGGTGTTTCTCAAAAGTCCTAGGAAATGGGTGAAATCGAGGATGCTACGGCGTGTGTAGCATACAATCAAACATTTTGATATTTATGTCTGTGCCATAAATTTCCCTCTGTGATATTCTATGATCTCTTTATGGGAGGGAAAATCTCTTCGTAGATCTTTTTATAGTAATTTGCAAACATTATACCTATATCTTTGACATACCTGACCAAGGCCTATTGCTTCTCATAGGTTAATGATTTTGCTGGGTCTTTTATATAAGTATCGCGAAAACCTTGTAAGGACCTTGTAATTTGTTTACATACGAAGCTTCGCAGTAATATTAATTTAATAAAATCGTACTAGGATCGGGCTCTTGTAAGGAGTATTCCCTAAGATTATAAAAATGTACCGTAATTCAATAGTGACATGGCTAGTTGCAGCACCACATAATATACCTACATTTTATTTAGTAGACAGAGTATATCATCATCATCAGCCTATAATGTCCCACTGCTGAGCACAGGCCTCCTTTCACAAATCAGGGTGAAAGGGAATGGGCAGATACTCCACCACGCGTGCCCACTGCGGATCGGTGGAGGTAGGCTAGTGGCCAACCTACTGTTGGAATTTAACAAGCCGCCTAGGAGGCATCCAACTAGCTTAACGACTATCATAATTAAGTGATAACCGGGACCAATGGCTTCACGTGCCTTCCGAAGCACGGAAACGCTCGATTTGAAATACCACTAGACGGTCACCCATCCAGGTACCGACCACGACAGACATAGCTTAACTTTGCCGATCGATTAAGAACGGCTAATCATGCTACACCACGAGCGCTTCAACAGAGTATATAAGTTCATTAAAATATATGTTTGGATCAAAACAATTATTATGGGTGCGAGATATGGACAATGACGTAAAAGGAAAGGTAATGGCTGGAAGCTTTCAAAATATGTGATCTTGGAGGATATGTGTATGGAGTGGATCAGCTGGACTGAGAGGGTGACGAATGAGGTAGTGGAAAGAGTCAAGAAGAAGAGAGACATGATAGAGACAATAGACGGTACAAGTACGGGACGAACAATAAACGAGACGGTAAAGATGTTTGGCCATACAATACGTCATCAAATTACCATACAAAGAAAGATAGAGGAAAGCGAGGAAGAGGAATACCAAGGATAAGGTATGAAGCAAAAGTAGACGTCATGTGAGTCATGTCGTATAAGGAGGAGTAGTAAGTTGCAAACAACAACAAGAGGGCACTGCACTGGCAAGTGTCCACTTCCTAATAAAGAAGAAGACTTGTTGTGATATAGGTATGCTAAAATAACTCGTAATCTGTGAACCTACAACTAGATAACCATCATAGTTATAAAGGCAATGCTCTGTGACCTATTTATCCGGATTTCTGTATCTGTGCTATGACAGACAGCGTAAGACATACGACTTAGGTAGGCTTAGTTGGATACAGAATTATAAAGTCCCAATTTAATAAATCCAAAGGAAATATCTTAAAAAACTGCACACCTGTTGATTATACTGGAACGTGATGGTTTCCGTAGTGAAACCCCTATATTAAAATTATGGACTATGAGGATTCAATTTCATAAATAAATCAAAACTAGAATATTTTCTTATGCTTTATCTACTATAAAAAAAAAAGTATTATCACTTATAAACGGAAAAGTAACCAACTGCTTCAACGAAAGATCAGTTTTAGTCTTTCCAACTTGCATGCCTAGTTGGACCGATTAGTCACATTGTTGGCTTAAAATAAGCTTAGTATGTATATTTTTAGTAAAAATCTATTCTTTCATAAAAAATCATTGAAAGTTACTCACCAGCGTTTGTCTCAGTGATCCTGAATTCAATATTTGTAAACACAATGAGTTGTCCTTCTTCGAAACTTAAATCATCCTTTCCGGCTTCTATATCCATCTTAATATATAACACTGTGTTGTTGCGAAGATTAAGACCGAGACACTGTGTTTAAGAGTACAACCGGAAGGTAGAGAATTGGAAAATTGGAATTGCCTCGTTTCGAGCGCACGTACGCACCGTGGCTCACTTCACTAATATCTGCACTCAGTGCAATATCGTTGTGACCATAAATAACGTGAACATTCAATAGGATAGAGATATGATAATCAAAAATAAACTAGTTTTATCACACGGTTTCACCGCGTTGTCTGGAAAAATATCGTTGCGCTATTCTGAGCTGGAGGATCCACAGCCTAGCGGTGTGGGTTCGATAGGTTAGCAGTTGAAATGTAGTAAATTGACCGACACTTCTCGTTTTTCATACTTTAATTAAAAATGATATTAAAGATACCTTAAAACAACACTTATCTTAAGTTGTTCCTGTATTATAAGAAGGAGATAAAAACTCAGCTCCCCTAGAGAAGATGTTCGATCCCATACAAAGGTTGATCGTTTACTAACGATGACGATTGTCGACAACCATCTTGCACCTAGATTAAGTCTCGAAATGTTAATCAAAAATAAACCTAATGCCCTTGATGCAGGGTCAAGTATTTCAAATTAGCACAAATAAATTACTGAGTGAGAAATACTAAGACGAAGTTTAACGTTATTTATGGATGCACTACGTATTGTACCTAATATTGTCCAAGCATTATTTATTGGTCGATTTTATTTAAAAATTACGATAATATAGAAAAATAGATATGAAACGAATATCAATATCTAAATATTTTTTTATACTTCGATAAATAATATTTATATCTAGAGTCTGTAGGTCTACTGCATCGTTATCTTGTAAAATTAAATGATAAATTAATCTATGCCAAAGGATTTAAAAGATTTAAATATTTTAATAAATGTGATGATTTAGGAGCTGGACCTACAACCGGAGTTCCACTTTTACTTATCTTTTAATATTCTTATCATTATAGTAAAAATGTTACTTTTCTTTGATCTACTTTACCTTTAGGTATTTGATGCAACTTTATTATTATCTGTATGATTCAAAACTGAGCAACACTTGATTTTACGCGTTTTTTTATGTCCGTATGAATGTACCTAATACTACCGTAAAGTACTTTTTTTTTTTTTTTTTTTGCGTGGGGAAATCCTCATGGGCTACCCGACCGCCTCGGGGGTAGCGGCCAGGTTATGCCGGACTTGTACCGGCTAAAACCCCACGGTGGTCGCCATCTGCGCTATAGAGAGGGGGGCGGGCTCTCGTGTTGAACGCGTACCTGCTCACCCCTCCAAGCGCGGCGCTATCTCACAGAAGGAGGCTACTGCTCTCCACGCTGTATCCCCGCTCAGCATCGCCGACACGACTGCTGGCAGGGAGAGATTCCGTCCAATTTCTTGGACCAGGATCCGCCGCTCAGGTTTCCACGCAGGGCACACCGCAAGCGTGTGCGATGCGGAATCCTGGTCGCTCCCACTGCAGTGGAAGCAGGCCGCCGTCGCCTCACGTCCGATCCTATACAGATAATCACCAAAGCACCCATGCCCGGTAATTATCTGTGTAAGTCTGTAGGTGAGTCGTCCACCTTGTCGCTGCATCCAGGCCTCGAAGACCGGCAGGACTGCTCCGACGACGCGTTTGCGCGCAAACCGCTCCTCGCGAAGTCTTGCGCGCCACGTCGCGAGTGCGATAATTCGCTCCTGCCGTTTGATCGCTTCTTCTGGGTCGCCTCCACCGCTCTGACGGACGGTGCGAATTCGGTCATAGACCCTCGCATCCATGTCCACCAGAATATCAAGTGGCGGAAAGCGAGCCAGAATTGTCGCCGCCTCAAAGGATACTGTGCGGTATCCTCGTACGACCCGTAGCGCCATCCTTCGCTGAACGCTGTAGATTTTCGTCCTACAGCGTCGGATGGCCAGCCTCTTCGCCCATACGGGCGCCCCGTAAAGGGCTACGGATCGTATGACCCCCGCATAGAGGCGGCGAACTTCCACCCTCGGTCCCCCGAGGTGGGGCAGCACCAGCAGTCTGTGCATGGCACCCGCTACCCTCTCGATTCGGGGGACTACTACCGTAAAGTACTAAGCTAATCCAACATAGTTTTAAATAAGTTTTTGTCAAAAATATCATTTTTAATAAAAAGTTTTTTTTTTAAATGAAAACTAATTAAGTGTAGTATATTTTGGGGCGAATAACTGTGGCGAATAATTTTAGACTATTCGCCATTGGAAATGCTTACCGGCTATTTGCCTTACCATTACCCTAAATAAGAATAATGCATTGATAGTGATGTCTTAATTTAAATATATCTCGTCTCGTTCATCTTTTCGTACGCAAAAACCAGGCTAGTTCGATAAGGTAATCAGCAATGGCCGTCTAAGATATTACCAAGTAGAATAGTACCTACTTACGGACAGGGTCGGACTAGACTAGAAGGGCCCGGGTGGCTCCCCAAGTCCAAAACAAGTTTCAGGGATGGCTTCTGCTTAGGGTCTACCATTTTTGTTTTTTTCTGTTTCATTCTCTCTAAGTAGGTATGTAAGAACTATCTACTTTGCATATAGGTTGTATGAACTATCTACTTTACATATGGGCCTGTCTTGCAGGGCTTGCCGCAAGTGAAGCGATATGTAGGGTAGGCTAGGGCTCGGCTGGCAAACGCCACCGACTCTGCATAAGGCTTTATACATATGAAGGCTATGTCGCCATACCATGATCTGAGATTATGATTAAACATGAGTCAGTGCTATGTTAAGGATTTTCACAATTCAAGTAATTTGGTTGATAAAGTTTTAAAAGTGGCAATCCTTGAAAAAGTAACCGGTACAGTTATCCACGCGAGTAACCTTTTAAATCCAACTCATATTATAATTGTGAAACATTACTAGTCAATCAGCTGGGTTTGGATGAAACTTAGCCCCCTTATTACAAAACATGGTTTAAAGCAAACCCAGGTTTTAAAATAGCTGCGTCTCTTTTTGTTATATGACGTTAGAAAGTGAGTGGTTTTACTAAACATGTCTTAAATCATCTTTTGTAATAAGGGGGATTCAAGTTTACTTTTTATCCCCTGAATCAAAGATGATAGTATAAGAAAAAAAGAAAGATAGAAATGTTTTGCGTTTGCTTAACCATGTTTTTATTATACAAGTAGAATCATAAGACGTAGAGTCATGAGCCAACAGCTACGTAATAAAAAATGGTAATTCAGACATAAACAATGTAAATTCTATTCACGTGCCATGAGGATGCTATTGCAGGTATTCTATAGCATAAAATAACATGTAATATCCTTGCTTATAACAAATACAAGTATAAATGTAAAGTGCATACCTACCTAGTACTTAAGATGCGTTATGTTATACGTTTGGCAATAATCTCAAAGTACAACTACTGATCTCAAAGTACAACTACTGATCTCAAAGTACAACTGCAGCTGTGTTTATACTTACTGTTCTATTTTATCCCATAACTTGATACTATGATCAAAAGAATACTATGAATTTTCGTAAGGACATCTTTATGAGTTTATTAATATATTTAGGAAAATTTCCTAAATAGGTTGTATTATGAACTATGAAATATCGTATATGCGTAAGGAACTCGGTCTGTCTGTACCTTTTCAAGACTAAACCTCTGCGCCGACATAGTAGGTATAAAAAAACTGAGGTAAAATAAAATAATATATTCAGATGACGCAGAAACTCAGGAAAGAAAATTATGGAAATCGAGGAATTTTGATGGAAGAAAACTGCCGAGTATGAAAAAAGAAATGAAATGGAATGAAATAATTTGAAATGAAATGAAATAACTTATTCATTCAAATAGGTCTTCACAGGCACTATATGCACTATATGAATATTCAAACTCTATAGGTATTGTAATATAAAAATAAAGAAATACCTACAAATGAATAATTTCTGAGTACTTATCCAATCCAATACTTGCCAACCTTGAGAAGGGAATGTCAGTGATATTTTAACGTAGCCATCAAGCCACTTGAGTAGGTACCTGCCTATAGGTCAATATTTTATTATCCTGCGATCTTATAAAGTGAACTCTACCTGCACTAAATCTTTGAGATTACCATGTAAGTAAGTACAGATAATCATTAAAAAAGAAGTATACCGATTTAGAAAAAAGTCCGTCCGTCCTAGTGCAAGTGTGTTGCGTCCGTACAGATTTCTAGGTATGTAAATAATTATATTGTGCTACATGGCCTTGCTTCTTACCAAATTTCATGATTCTAGGTCAACGGGAAGTACCTACCTTATAGGTTTTGATTCCCTTGCGATCGTCATAATATGCGGTATAAACGGCCGTATCTTTTGATTGCGTTGACTTAGAAGTTTGATTTTTTCTCTCCAGTATTTGATATTAATTTCAGCTTGTTACCTCCACGCATTCCTGAGAACAAGGGTCTTGACAGACGAACAGACGGACAATATATTGATCTTATGAGGGTTCCGTTCTTTTTCTATTGAGCCTACGGAAACCTTTAAACTAGTATAGGTACACTCAGAATAAGGAAAATTTCTGTACATGAATAAGTTTATATCCGAGTCCATTTTTCTGATCAATTGTTTATTTACAACGTTGGTATACCTAATAAAAAATGAAACTGGGACTCTTTAAAATTGAAGATGAAAATTTTACTCAACGGAAACGTTATTTTATTTCTTAATATTGAAATCATGATGCATCTTTTTTTTTAAGTTATACCAGGTCAATATATTATAATAATAAGGTATAATATAATAATCCTATGTGTAATATAATAAATAACAATATTAGATAAAATAAGGATGAAGTAAATTTGTTATAGGCATTCGGGATTGAGCTGGGTGGAGATTATAATAAATCCTTGAAAAACAATCATTCTTATAATGAAAACAAAATACAAAATTTATGTGAACATATTGTAATGATATTGTTATATTTACATTGGTAATAATCGATGTATAAAAATTACTAATTAAATTATCACTTAAATTAACGCCTTATGATCTACGGTTCAGTACAACAGATAAATAAATTCCCAAAAATATTGTAACATAGGTACTTACCCCCTTACTCATAAAACGTTATTTAACTAATATACTGTTTAAAGGGTATCGTAAATAACGTCACTCTATTGTCATTGTCATATAATGTGACATTATTTACGTGACCATTTAAACAGTATATTAGTTAAATAGCGCTTTATGAGTAAGGGGGTCAATGTTTTATTGAATTGTTAATTTTTGGATTACCTACAATATTTTTAAAATATTAGTTACAACGACGTGACTTTTTAAATGGCAAGGCTTTGGTACCGGTAACAGATACATTATATAATTCGTAATTAGTTATAACTAATACCTATATATTTGTAAATGGCATGTATACTGGGTGGATATTTCCTAATGCCATCTTTTCTAATCCTAGGTTGCAACGTTATGCAAAACATTTTTATTTCCATGAGAATTTACACGTAACATGCACGGAACCCATTTCCGTTAAATATTAAGTTCAGAAATGATGATATCTTTCAAAATCCACATACTATAGGTTTCAAATGAAAAGCTTCCAATAGTTATGAAGACTTTTTAATGCCCAAAATCTTGATCACCTTATATCGACCTAACATAGGTCTATACAAAGTTATTGGTACAATACTAGCTCTCAGGACTATATTACTAACATCATGAACAACAACTTTTGTTCTAATTCATCAGATTTTATTTCATCAGACTTTCATACTAAAATAAAAATATATCAATACAACCGCTCTAAATGTTACAATCTCTACGCGTAGCAAAATACTTAGAACCGCTTATAACCGTGAAAGTTTACGGGAGGCGTAGTTACACCTACCTACAACAAAATACATAATAATTGTAAAATGTGTTACACATTATAACAGCGAAATCTTGAAAGTTTATTTTTGGTACAAATTATGTTTTGTATTAAAGTCATAGAACAAAAGTTGTTGTTTATGATGTTAGCATTGACTACATAGACATATAAAAAAATCAAGATGGAGTGTCACCTTATAAGTGAAGCAAAAAATTTCCTACGTGTGCGTGAGTAAAATCAGTATTGGCCCAAGCAGTCACAAATGGTACTGAGCCTTATTGTCACTGTCAACGCCTCAATACGGTTTTTATTTTATTTTTTATACCACCATACGGCCCGCCTGATGGTAAGCGGTTACCGTAGCCTATGGACGCTTGCAACACCAGGGGCATCACGCGCGCGTTGCCGACCCTAAAATGACAACCGATCGGCTTCCTATGGTCTATATGTGTGTGTGAGACCATGTATTTACAAGAACGCCGGCTTCCTATTACTTGCGTCACTTAAGAACATAGACTGTTCCGTCTTTAATTTTTTCTTGGTCTTAGATTGACTTATATATTACTGGCGTAGATGTAGTACCTAATACAGTCCTGCAAGATTGTTAGCGTTTTAATAATAGCCCCGCACTGTACATATATGCTATATTATATGGCTAAGATGAAGTTCCTATTAAGTTTTAGTTTAATGTCACATCCCCAATAAAAATATTATAGACATCTAGGTATTATTATATTATCTAATTTCTTCGTTTTTTCAGTCATCTTATTTTTCTAAATAAAGGTATTAAAATCTTATTATTTTGACTTCATACTGTTTTAGGTGATCCCTCATTTCACCCACTTTTTTTCTATAGAAATAAGTATAGAATCCTTGTATAAAATCAATAGCTAAAGGCTTAAAGGATTCTTAAAGGATAGCAAATAAAGGCCACACATACAACATCAAATTGAACCACTTTTGATCGATGACTTTTTAATTAAAGCATTCAATACACTAAGGCTAGAATATACCGGCCATAATAACCGGTTATTAGATCTAACTAAGCGGTTTCGTCATAAAATATTTCAAAGAGTATTATTGAAAACCCAGCCCCAGATCTACGATTTTTTCGAACCGGGGCAGAAACTTGATAGTGGCCCCCTCCCCAGCGTGTGAGATATTCATGTTTTTTTTTAATGTATTCTTCAATAAAAAGTATAAAAAAAATTTTTTTTTCATTAGAGGACTTAGATTTTTTTTCAAAAATGAAAACCGCTAGTATCTGGTTCAAACATGAGAACCGCAACAAATTAAATAGGAACAAAAAAAGTGCATATGGAAAGGGTAGATACATTTTTACAATTCCTTAAATATAACCCCCCTTACTCATAAAGCGCTATTTAACTAATATATTGTTTAAATGGCATCAACATCAATGGCGAACACATCACTCACCTTCGATTTGCCAACGATATAGTCATAATGGCGGAATCGCTAGAAGCTTTGAACATCATGCTCAATGACCTCAACAGAGTTTCCCAACAGGTAGGCCTCAAGATGAATATGGACAAGACAAAAATTATGTCTAATGTTCATATTCCGCCAATGCCGGTGATTATTGGGAATACTGCTCTCGAAGTTGTAGACGAGTATGTTTACCTAGGACAAATTGTCCAACTAGGTAGGTCCAACTTTGACAAAGAGGTCAACCGAAGAATCCAACTCGGCTGGGCAGCGTTCGGGAAGCTACGGCATATCTTCACGTCCAGAATACCTCAGAGTCTGAAGACAAAGGTCTTCAATCAGTGCGTGTTACCAGTGATGACATACGGGACAGAGACGTGGTCTTTTACTGCTGGCCGCATAAATAAGCTCAAAGTCACTCAGCGAGCTATGGAACGAGCTATGCTCGGAATTTCTCTACGAGACATGGTCCGAAACGAGGACATTCGTAGGAGAACAAAAATTACCGATATAGCTCGTAGAGTTAGTAAACTGAAGTGGCAATGGGCAGGCCACATCGCTCGGCGAACCGATAACCGATGGGGTAGGAAGGTTCTCGAGTGGCGACCACGTACTGGAAAGCGCCGTGTGGGACGACCACCCACCAGGTGGACCGATGACTTGGTCAGAGTCGCTGGGCACCGTTGGATGCAAGCGGCCCAAAACCGTTCCAAGTGGAAGTTAATGGGAGAGGCCTATGTTCAGCAGTGGACATCCTTAGGCTGATATGATGATGATGATGATGATGATTGTTTAAATGGTCACGTAAATAATGTCACATAATTTGACAATGACAATAGAGTGATGTTATTTACGTGACCCTTTAAACAGTATATTAGTTAAATAACGTTTTATGAGTAAGGGGGGGTAAGGGGGTTCTACCTGACGTACGTATATCTGTATAAAACTGGTTAAGTGGAATATAACTGAAAAAGTTCTCAATGATCTTAATTTCCCTCGTTTACAAACGTTTGAAAGTAATGATGCACTGAAAATTTCTCGATGTCAAAGAAACGCAACTATTAAATAAAAATCTAATCTTAAAAGGGCTGATTTTTCAATAGCTAGAAACCTCACTTAAGGCTCAGAGAATATAAATACTACGTACAACTTAAGGTATTCTTCTAATACGGGCTGGTTTTTTCATTGTCAGATATCTTTTATTCGAGGAATAGAATAATTGACATATGACAGTATCGACATACCTATATGTACTACTAGATGTCGCGTTCCCGATTTTATTTAATAAATCTGTAAAGAGCTCTAAATGATTATTTTATTACTGTTACCTGATGATGGAAAAATCGGCCCTTTTTCTATACACAAACAGTCCTAACTTCAAATTAGCAGCCAGATATTACAGCAGCTGGCTGTTAATTTAAATTTTACTTACCAGATACTTAACCATATCTGGCCACAGAAAAATCTCGGCCCTAAGAGAAACAAAAACAAGAGAAGTTCGGAAGTCAGTAAAAATAGCTTGAAAAATAGCGTTTCAATATACCTACTTGTATATTGAAAACTAATCCTGTTATGAACCACTTTGGATACGATGCATTTTCATCATAATATTTAATTTTACTCAATTGACTACCTATACTAACTACATTTTACGCATTTCTTGATATATAATTACATTTTCATGGCTAAGTTGACAGCAACGTGTTGAAAGAAATGCAAATTATCAGATTTAAAAAAAAAACTCCGAAAAATAATTCAAAAGAAATCGATAATGATCGAGACTTGAAACCTAAATATAACTTCTTGATCTTTGTACTTATTCTCTTTTCTGAGTTGTAAAAAGACTAAAATTACGATACAAATAAATTCAAATCATAAAAATAATAACATACAAGTTAATAGTAATAACATGAGGAGCTACTGTCAGCTTGGTCAAGTCACAAAATAAACTGTGTTCTTTCATTTAAATTATAAATATTGTGCACCTTATATTAGTGCAATTCTAAAAACAGCCCTTTCATTCTATAAAAACTAAACTCGACGATGAAACTGCGCTCATTCACGTTGCAAGGAACAGCGGACTTATCCTTTGATTAAATTCCTATAACACACAGAACCATTACTCACTCGTTTAAGTTAACGACAGAGACAGAGCATAGTGACAGCGCAAATTCATCGTCGAGTTTGTGACAGTTACCTTAAAAAATCAACCCCTGCTCTTACAAACAGTCAGGCCGAGTATTGAACTATAAATTGATAAAATTAAATGCATACTGTATAACACCAATAGCCGAATGGTGTAATTATTTACAGGTATCTCTATTTACTATCGCGTAATCGTTCTACATCACAGATCAATGCTTTAAGTACATAGTACTTTCCACATTTAATATAATCAAACGCTTACAAAACAATTGACAAATCATCTTTAATCGTAAATCACATTGATACCTAAGTAACTAATTTTTAATTAAAACAACTTGTCATTGGTTTTATTATATCTAAGAAAAAATATATCTACATATTAACAGTTATTTAAAAAAAAACTAGAGAAATACATTGACGACTACACATTCATCACCTACGTGACTGCGTTTGGATTCTAATAATAATATTATGTATCGTAAAATACTAAAGCAGCATTCATGTAGTATGAAGTAAATCCAATTATTTCAATAATTATGTTTTCATTATCGAAAAAAAAGTAAGGCAATCGATTTTATACTGATCAAAAAACAACAAACGTGACTTATAACATAGTTGGTTATTTGAATATCGAAAAAGAGACCTTGCCTACATTATCTAACGTAGTAGTAGCAGTACACGATACGGAGTTCTATTATATATTCTGCGGACACATAGAATGCTTAGAGTATTGAGCGACCAACGAGGCCACTTTTGTACTATCATATCATTTTATTCACTTTAACCGCTCTAATAACTATAAAACATGTCTATCACCACTTACACTTTAACCTAATTTTCAATATAATATACCCACATATAATCACCACACAGGCAATTGCAAATAAGGCCGGCATGACTGTATAGAAAGATTCTTCTTCAAATCCATATTCTTGAAGTATTGCTTTTGGAGGTGCAAAATGACAGTAATCGAATTCTTCCATCGTTACAGGGCATGAGAGTTTCGTCCGATTAAAATGAAATATAGATAGAGTTAAACCGGTAAACCCGTGTTTAAGATATGACACGTGGAATATCCATTTTAAGAAGAACGGAGTGTCGTTGTAACGGATAAAGAATCCGGAGAAAACAACGAAAGGCAGTATAAAAAATGGGCCAAAGATCACACCGTGCTGTAAAATAAAGAAAAACGTACTTTTAATTAAAAAACGGCAATACATAAAATATACAAAACAAAGTGAGGAAAACAATATTTTTTTCTGTATCATAAAAAAAGCAATCATGAATAAATACAGTTATGAATAACTACTGGCTTTCCAAATAGCACTATCACTCGCAATACCCTGTTTTACCCTATTAGGAATTTCATAACTTAGTTGTTCGAGTAATTTGAGGGGTTAAGTAAGAACATTATTAATCCCGGGCTACTGATAATCAAATCGAAAATCGAATCGAGTCTATAACCGCCGGGCTGTATAGCTGAACATGACCGCTCGTTCATTCTAATTTGAACAAACATTGGTACCAACCTTGACATCAAACATGGAGCCATTAAGCAGACCAAAGCAGAGAGCGACGTACGAGGCGAGCAATAGCGTCAGCGTGAAGCCGCAAAATCTCTTGAATTCTAACGGCTGGCCCGTCAGTAAGTAAGATATGATCGCGTAACCCAGAGTGCACACGGTTTGTGTCGGTATTGCGGACAACAATGTCGAGGTGTAGTACGCGCCAGTCGTGTACCAGCGGTTGAAGTGCTCTCGACGAGCCACTGGGATTTGTTCTGGAACTAAGCGAATTAAAGAGATTAAGTACTTTAATTTAAGGATTATTTCTGTAGGTTTTCTTCCACATCCCTGATATTGAACCTGTGGCGTAAGAATCAGAAGATATCAAATAAATTTCCAAGGATTATTATAAAGCAGGGAAACTTTTAAGACCATCATACAATTAAAATAAAAAATATTAAAAGATATTGCAATACAAAATGTATTATACTCACAAGTTATTGTCACTGAACTGAATGCAGTATACATAAGGAACATCAGACTAAAGAATAGGAATTTGACATTGTCTATAGCGAAATTGGCTTTGTCGCCAATATTAAAATATATCATTCCCATAAGTAATGCCATGCAGCAGTGGATTCCGAATGTAGTGCCTGTATGCTCTGGATTTCGCCATAACATCTAAAATAAGAAAATAACAGCTATAACCAATAAGCTACTTTATAAGCTTCATCCTTATCTTCTTTATAGCTATTTAAAATAAACTAAACTGATTACTAACTCATAGTAACGTAACTTCGCATACATTTACTCAAATCGCGGTAATTATAACGACTTTTTTGTCGACACAATTTTTTGTTCATGTCAACTGTAATTTAATCAATGACTGATTGCCGTCTTAGCAGAAGGGGTTCGTCTATGCTACGCGAACCGAGCACGAGCCGAGCACGGATTGCAAGCCTCGAACGAGCATTCGACTGACCAAAATAACATCAAACTCCAAGGCGGTTCATCTGTTAAGTAATTTCTAACTTTATGACATGTCTTTACGCGCAGGGAACTCACTTACCAAAAGCGAACTTCGAGTTAACGTCGTGAATTGCTTCCAATATGAAGTAGGATATGTACTCTTCAGACTTAGCAGTATTTTTCGCGTAGGATCGTCCTTTGGCAACGGTAACGCCGATAACAGATTACATGAATGTCGGTCAATATTGTCTGTGAAATTATATAAATAGTTAGGAAAGAAGTAACAAAAGTTCTAAAAGAGGTGAGAAGACATTGTGAAGAAGAGACGTTGGCGAGATTTCATCTTTGCTAAGGGTAAATCTTTCGACTTCGGAACTGGCTATAGAGTATTACAGTCAAACTATTCATTAGTGCCTGTGAAAGTCTATTTCGAATTTGAATTTCGAATATGATTCAGCTGCTAATCCAGTTTTCAAATAAGTAGTAAGAGTTGGTCGCGCACAGAAATGCTCACGATTTGATGACGTCGATTTAATTACTAGCTATGAAAGACATGTTTATTATCATGATAAACACTTGGTTATCATGATAAACACTTATCTCAGAAGATTTAGCTTAGATCCCGGGAATTTGCTATATTTCTGCTGATAGCTTTTGAAATATTTTGAGTGACCTTTTTAGGCGTTATTAGCCTAGCATATAATTATAATCAAATTCAAATTCAAAACTTTATTGCATTCATGTGGATAGAAGATGACAAATATATGTAATGTACAACATGGAACCCTGTTAGGGAACAGCAAATAAATAAGTAAAATATAAACTTATAAAAACTAAAATTATTAGGTACCGTAAAAATATCTAAGAAGTACATTGAGATAACAATATTTAACTTCTGTCTATCAACAAAAAAAGTAGATTTAATTCACTATTTAACAATATTTAATGATTATGAATTTTATATTGATGAATTGCAAACTACTCGTATTAGATTAAACCATCGCGGCTCGTAATATAGATAGACACGATGATCATATCCTATGATTTTGGCTATATTTCTATGAGTAGAGAGAGCCTAAGAGCTCGTTCCCACTATGTCGTGTGTCGGATTCCGATTTTAATCGGGTATCGGCGCCTCTGTTCACACCAGTCGGCTGTCGGCCACGACCGCAGCTGGTGGCATTAGTTTGGTTGGATTCTTGTACACGATGGACGTCAACGAAGCTTTTGTTGTGATGTATTATTTGCGAAGGAAACGAAAGACAGCTAAAAATATAAGATATTGGGTGCACCCAATTCTGAGGGAAAGATTTACTTTGGGAATATTTAGAACTTAATAACTGAACTAAGAAGTGACGACGTTAAGTTTTTCAATTATTTTAGAATGTCAATAACTACATTCAACGATCTATTGTCTCGTAAATCAGGGAGCATAAACTATCAAAATACAAGTTACAGAGACTGCATTTGCACTGAAGAAAGGCTGTCGGCGCGGGCGGGGTCGGCCCGACATCCGGCAAATGTGAACAGTGCCATATGCGATCATATGCGAGCGTTGATCCGACACGATTTTTTTCCGGACGGGAGGGCTGACAAAACACACGATATTTTTTGTCGGATACGACACTAAATCGTTGTCCGACGAGTGTTAATAGCTTCATATAAAATATTCTGCCGCTACGACACACGATAAAAAATCGTCCCGACAAACGACATAGTGGGAACGAGCTCTAAGGCACGATGCGCTCTGTAAATCTATGCCTAAAACTTTGTCTGCCAGATCTTAGCATTCATATCATTATTTAGCTCATTTATGTCATATCTACGTGTATCTCTAAAAAGCGTAATAAAAATAAACCTACGTTTGTCATTCTCATAGTCCTCCTCACGTTTGCTCCATTCTTCGCTCTTTCCGTTTTGAGATTTCTTGATCAATTCCTCTACTTTACTAATGTTAGGGCAAGTTTCAGCACATGTTTCTATAACTGGAAATTAAAAAAGAAATAACAAAATATAATGAAACTCGTTATTATCTTTTTATACAGACATACACTGGAAAGTTATAATAAGATCGTTTTACTTTTAAATTATCATCAAACCTAGTATTAGTCTGCTTATGAGCTTAAGAGCGTGGTATCAAGCGTGGTTCTTCATCAATCCCTTGGGAAAAATCACACATTTAATCAGATACATAAAATATTTTACTTTTCTTGACACGGGGCCAAGTCTGCTATTTCAATTGTGTTCCAATGAACTTTCAGTGGTGTCAAAATTGTGACATTTTACAGTTTTCGTAGTCTACTTACTAACAGAAGTGTCATTATGGCACAATTTTGACACCACTGAAAGATCATTGGAACACAATTGAAATAGCAGACTTGGGCCCCTGGTGTCACTCGCACTTTAAAACGATTTGTAGTGGATTGTGCATGATAAAGAATCATGGCGAGATCCATACATTGATTTGTATAAAAATATAAAACATTTTAGAGGGTTTTGAATGACTTCCAATGTTGAGATTACATCATGTTAATACATGAAACTTTTTATAAACCCCGCAAAACATAACAAAAACATAACGGCTTTGGTCGCGAATAGTCGTAATTCGCCGGCATGTCATAGTAATGTTCATTTTTATCCCGCGGTTGTAAAAACATTTTATATGCCTGAAGTTATTCCTTAGGCACCAAGGATCAATTGTAACGTCATTCTAACGTCTCTAAAAATCTTTATTTTTTTGTACAAATCTCGCCATGATACTTTGAAATTAGTATATATTTATTTGAATCGTAAATTATACTTACGATGATCCACAGGATTATTATACTCTGGACATTTCAGATTCAATTCATTAAAATACGGTAGTAGTTGGCTCACAGAGCCGTTAAAAGCGCACCTGCCACCTTCAACAGCATACAGTTTGTCCACTTTAGTGAGTAAGGACGCTGATGGTTGGTGCAAAGTCACTATTATCGTCCTACCCTGTCTTGCCAGGAAATTCAATAGCTTTACTATTTGTTTTGACATTGAACTGTCGAGGCCGCTAAAAATAAAACAATTAATCGAATAAATAAAGTGAACAAATAAAAACTGTAGCGGGATTTCGTTTTACACTTCTGGTTGTCATAAATAGTTTTGTAATATTTATCAAATTGTGGATTTATCGCAAAGCGTTAGTTGAATGAAAAAGTTGAAAATATTTCGTAACGAAGATGATATATGTACCATAGATTCAGTATTCAGTCGTATGATTCGGAACCCCTCAGCATTAGAATCTTTTCATGAACTTGACTATTAATTATTTCTTAGAACAGCGAGACCAACGCTGTAAACCTACTGCGCTGACCTTGCCCATGGACAACAGTTGATCGGCCGCTTACTAAAGTTTTAACATTGTACTTTTAAGGAAATAATGAAAAGGCGTTGAGCGTAACATTCATTAAAAGACCAATGCTAAATTCTAACATAATATGTATTGAATCCATTTTATTAGTTTTCGTTACGATGTCACTCCCAGCCTGTCTGTATAAAACAGTGTATCCCCGCATAAGTATACAGTCATAGGAGGTCATACTAATGAAACTTTAAGGGTGGTTTACATACTTGTATTTAAAAAAAATATAAACAAAATTACTCCGACACTAGACAGAGAGAGGAGGCATATCCTCCTGCCCTTCCCCTAAGTCAATATGCATTTTTTTTTATACGACTATGTCGGTAAACAAGCATACGGCCCGCCTGATGGTAATCGGTTACCGTAGCCATATGGACGCTTGCAACACACGAAGCATCGCTCACGCGTTACCGACCTTTCCCCCCTCCCCAATGAGCTCTGGCGACCTTACTCACGCGCAGGAACACAAACTTTACACAACATAAAGTTATTTGGCTGCGGTATTCTGTAAGGTGGAGGTACTTCCCCAGTCGAGGTGCTCTTTGAGCGAATAAACGCTATGCTCTACCTCTCTTGACGCTATGCTCTACCTCTCTTGTTTTTCTTGCATTGTTTTAAGATTAATTGAATACTGCGTTTGCGCTCACTTTTCGAGTAACGATAGCTCTTAAAATAATAGACATTGAGCTGTGATTCTTAAGTCAATTTGTAGAGCTACTCAAACACTAATAATAAAGCATTAATTTATTTCGTTAGTTTTTAAAGTATGTTTGAAAAGCAAAAAAAAATTTATTCAATAATTTGTTTAAAATTTCGCTTTCATGAAACCAGCACAACTTACGTTGGACAGTTTTTTATTTTTTTACCGTTTAGACCTTTTAAATAAAACCTTTACGCCATGGGTCTTAATTTATAGGTGTTTGAGTGAGTTAGAAATATAATAATGAAATTATTTTTTTTGTTTTGCGGGTGCATTGGACTTTTCTGGGGTTGGTTTACTACAAGCGGGTATACACTGTACAAAGTTTTGATTCATTTAAATAAGAAGCCATGATTTATAAATCAAGTTTTAATTACTTACCGCCTCTAAAATCATTTTTAATACGTTATGATATCTTAATTCTCATGTTATGTTAATTGTTATCTCTGAAAAATAATTACTCCGGCTATTATCCACTGACTTATCGTCGATAAGATATATACAATTTGGATTTTTTTTAAACTAGGTAACTATCACGGTAGACTGTGTATATCAATGATACGGTCGGATCCTACTTATCTTAATCTAACCTTCTATTTTTGTTACCAGTCAGCTTCGTAACAGCTGAACCGATTTAGATGAAACATGGCTTATAGGAAAATCACAGATTATATTTTTTACAAGCTGTCCCCCGCGGGTTCACCCAAGTTCCCGGGATAAAACGTAGCCTATGTCCTTCTCCATACCACTATTATCTGCATGCCAAATTTCATGATGCTCCGTTTAGTTGTTGAGGCGTGAAAGCGTAACAAACAAACAAATAAACAAACAAACAAACTCACTTTCGTATTTATATTAGTTAGAATTCCGCCAATATATAAGGTCCGTCGGGAACGGAAGCAAACGCGCGGGATGGAAGCTAATAAAAAAAAGTAGTGTAGAGTTTTTGTAAGTTTCCTTGTTTGTTTAAACGGGCTAATCTCTGAAACTACCAGTCAGATCCGAAACATTATTTCACTAATAGGAAGCTACATTATCCCCGAGTATTATAGGCTATATTTATCCCCAGAACGCGGGTGAAACCCTCCATATTATAGGTAATTAGGTACAGTGTGGCCGCGGAGGAACATTCAGTATTTTCTTAGACATAGCTGAGTGAATGTCATAATCAAATTAGCCGTTTCCGTGATTTGACTAAAATTAACAAGTCTCAGAAACGCAATCTCTCAGCAGCCGTACTGTAATAGGAATAGGAATCCAAAGACACCCTGTCTTCGCATCATCTTATCTTATTCCGCTAAAAAACTAAAAACTCACAGGTACTTAAAATATATAGGTACCTGATAGGTTCATCGAGGATTATAACATGAGGGTCACTGACTAGTTCCAGACCTATTGACAGCCGTTTTTGTTCACCGCCCGATAGACTACCACTTTTTGTGTCCCGCGTTTCGTACAAACCAAGTGATTTGATTATTTCCTCAATCTGCAAAAAGGAGATTTAGTGATTACATCATTATTTAGTGGTCCTAAAATTATTTAAATAAATCGGTAAATATAGAATTTAAAAATCAGGCATAACAACATTTGATAATATCTATATGAAATAATTTAGAATGACAAAATAAATCATAATAGTAAATCGTTAGTAAATTATCCGACGCAAAATACAAAAAAAACGTATCATTTTACTACTGAACCAGCGTGGTCTCATCATCATCATCAGCCTATAATGTCCCACTGCTGAGCACAGGCCTCCTTTCACAAATCAGGGTGAAAGTGGTAGATACTCCACCACGCGTGCCCACTGCGGATTGGTGGAGGTAGGCTAGTGGTCAACCTACTGTTGGAATTTTTCAAGCCGCCTAGGAGGCATCCAACTAGCTTAAAGACTACCACAATTAAGTGATAACCGGGACTAACGGCTTTACGTGCCTTCCGAAGCACGGAAACGCTCGATATGAAATACCACTAGACGGTCACCCATCCAGGTACCGACTACGACGGTAGTAGCTTAACTTTGCCGATCGATTGAGAACGGCTTTTCGTGCTACACCACGAGCGCTTCGTAACAACACTACGGGAGACTATCTCCTCAGTAGCAGGTAGTGGGAATATAAATTAGCTAGTGAAGGAAATTTACTATAATTTATTGAAATTACTTACTCTCCTCTGTTTCCCTTCCTTGTTTATATGATTGCCTAGTTTGAGTTCAGCTGCGATGGTGAGGGATTCGTAGACCGTGAGCATGTCCCTTACTTTATTATCTTGAAGGATATAACATGATCTCCGTCGAAACTTCATTTCATTTCTATCGCGATTGTTCACCATTATCCTGCCACCCATTGGCTTTCTGAAATAAAGAAAAAATAACATAACAATATTTTTTACGGAAGGTATTATTAATTTGGGATATCAACAAAATGGCAATAATGTGTTAATTTGCGTTTTATTAAAACCCATATTAAACGGCAATTTCATAGGGAATGTGGTAACTTCAGCAGCTTTGACCTTCATTCACTTCATTCTTCCGCATTTGTTGATGACATTTCTTACATCTTACATAATTTACAAACTACTAAGTATGAATAAAATATAGAGATAAGCCCCTGTTGGACCACAGGCCACTACATAATATTTAAATCGTTTTAGAACGTTACTAGTGCAGTAGAATTAGATAATCAATTTACATTAATTGTGGTACGAATGATTTTCGGTATATCGATAGAGTTATGTATGGATATGATTACCTTAAATTCGCAACCGATTTAGAAGCACGGAACATGGTGAAAATTGAGAAAAACTTTGATATTGAATAATTCCTAAACAAAAATTGTGGTACTAGTTGCGAGAATACCATGTTTTTAGAGAACCATTACCTACCTTCTCAAGAAATTTGGACTGGTTGCGACATACGGAACATACCTAAACTTAAAAAAGTGATTTTTCGCCTTTATCTCCTAGGCAAAATTTGTGGTACTAGTTGCGAACTCATTGGTAACTTGTATTAGCCTATTACACTTAGTTTTAAGTTTGCAGCCGGTTGCGATCTACGGAACCCTAAGAAAATACTTTTTGCTAAATTCTACTTCTAGCAAAATTAGCGTAGTCTGTATTATTGTTTATATCATATTTGTAGGTCGACTTCTACCTACTTTGTGATCGCAACCGAAGAGAACATTACGGAACATAGTTTATTTTGCAAGTAAAATGTGCGCGTATTCGCGTGTTACGAGGGGAATGCGGAAGGTACGGGAGGCAGGACTAGCGTTGAGGAATCTACAAAAATTCCTGCGTCTATCGAAATCTGTCATCTTTTTTGCACTGCTAAGTAAGAACGTTCTTTATTTTTATAGATATCAATGTAAAATGTATCGAAAAAATACAATATCGTCGTATCCTACAATAAGGCCGTAGCTGCAAAACAGCAAATTTTCAGGTTTGATTAAAAAAAAAAACATTAGTTTCCAATTATGTCTGTTGGTTGGTATCCTATGTAGGGCTTGCAATCCGGGTATCCGAATTATCCGTATATATGGCGTTTTCAATATCCGGATTTGAGCAACATTATTATCCGGATATTTCAAATTCTTCGGATAATGTATAGTGCATTTCAGTTTACGCTCAAACAAATTGATAGCTTTAAGCTTAATTTTAAGAGTTAACTTAAGTTTACGCATAAGATAAGTGATCAAACTGCTCTCACCAGCGGGGTTATTTTAAAACGGTCGAATTCGGAATCGGGAGCGGAATCGGAAACCTTCATCGAAAAGATTCGATAGCGGAAATTTGGAGTGCGTTTACAAAGTTTGTTTTTAATAATGGTAGGAAATGGTATACCTAAACTAAAATTTAAAGTAAAATCGAAATGCTTACGGATTTTTATTGTTGAAAGGCCTCATTTAAACACTCATATCAAATGCATAAAGACAGATACTTGTTATTTTCTATATTTTGGATTTTAGGTCTACATTGTGTTAATAAACATAAAAAATGGTTTTCTAGTTTTATCGAACTTCGAAAACTGACTGATAGGTCGAAGTTATTGTTGTTTATAATATTAGCAAAAGTCAGGCAAAGGTTTGAGCCATACAGCCTAATCGTATTTGAGTTATACCCGTTATACCCAGTTATACCTAAGAAGTTCTAGTCACAAAATAAATCACTTTCATATAGTACGCACTGTCAGTCAAAGTCCATAAACGTCATGTGTTAGTAAAATAGTGGTCAATAAACTAAAACTTCTCACGGACTTTTTGAGACAAGTTGAAGTCACGATACACATAATTCATTTAATTTCCCTTCATTGGTACCCGTGGATTGATATTTATAGGATAAAACAACACAGATAATACGCAATAAAACTCAAAATAAATGATTTTTTGAAAATAAAACGAAAACGCAACGTCACTTTGCAAGTTCCCGCCAAAAAGCCCTCTATGACAAAGTAGTTTTTTTTTTCAGTACATTCATGTAGAGTATAATAAAACAAATATTTTTCTTTTTTTCTTTTGAGTCTAATAAAATATTTTAACTTTTATTTGCAAATAGATAATTTGCAATAGATTTTATGGTTACGTAGATTTTTTAGTGGTAGTGAATCTAGCATCCAACATGAGTAACGGTATTGAGTAGTGACCAATATGTTTTAGTTCCTACGAAGTTTGAGTATGTAGCTATTACTTTTACCGCAGACCTTTCTTATTCATTATTTACTTAAAATAGGGGCAAACACGCTCAGTTTAGTACCAACTAACCTTTATATAAGTTTAAATAATGCGTTTATATTAAATAATGGTCAAAAACGAACATTAAATAAAATTCGGAAAGAATTCCGCCATCTAAAAGCTATCGGAAACTTTTCGATGATTCGGATTGATATTTCCGTCGAGAAACGTCAAACTATTCGATTCGGAAATTAAAATAGCAATGGGCGCTTTAACCTATCATGCAGAATATATTTATTTTAGTTAAGGTATTATTTGTAACACTTATTATCATACTATGTTAAATAAATATTGATGTTCTTACAGTTTTGATTGTATTTTAATGTGCAAATATACATTTTCATTATTATTTTATCATGTCGGAAACTCATCTCGGAAGTTTTCGATTCCGCTCCCGATTCCGAATCCGACCGTTTTAAAATAACCCCGCAGGTCTATTTTATTTCTTTCATTGTTATTTGTGACTTGTGAGACGAAATTTATGTTTATTACGCGACTGACCCGGAAGGAGGGTAATGTTTTTCGAGTGTATGAATGTATATTTCTTTGGCATGCAGCCTAAACGGCTTGATGAATATAAACATATGAGGTGTCGTTAGAATTGTCTTACCTGTGAGAATAACAGAATATTATTTGAATATGGCATCTACGATTAAAAAAGAGGGTGGTAATATGATGTCTTTATCGTTATTATTACAGTATGGGTCAGAAATAAAAGCTTGTAAATAGCCATTTTCATGTATGTATATATTTTACCGTAAAAGCTCGAACCTTAGTATATCCTAAGATTTACTAAGTCTTAGGAAGAAGTCCGTGATCATCGTTATTTGCGGATTTTTACTAGCTCTTACTCAGTAAATTTTAAGTTTCACCTCAGAAAACGTTGAAAAATAGTTTTCTAACTAAACATGTTCGGCGTTTTATCCAACTCCTGCGGTTACCGTAGCATATAGATGCTTGCAACGACAGGGATATCACTCGGGCGTTATCTACCCTGCGGTGCGCGGTAGCGAAATTTACGCGAAGAGGCGGATGCAAATCACTACGAGTATTTTCACCACTTTTCGGGTGCCGAACATCCTTTCGATGATGTTCGAGAAAACCAAGTCATTGGATGTTTATGTTATTCCATAACATAGTGGAGCTTACTAATCAAGACATACATAAAATATGCTAGGTACGTGAATGGAAACCGGTTTTAAAATACATTCAGCCAATGAAAAGAGCTAGACCACGAGGCGAAAGAAGCCAAGTTCACTCACACGTAGATACTGTTTTACTTTTCAAAAAGCATTTTACAAATATTTTAAGATATAGATAACTCTTAACTCTTATAGCGACTATGTAACTCTTTCTTGTAAATTTAATTCTTGTACCCCCACTTTGGCATTGAAATCTCCCATAAAAACGTTGTAAAGCCTTGAAGCTTGTGTGCCTTAAAAATATCTTCATATGTGGCTTCTTCGTCAGAGTGTGCGGATGTCAATGCATATACCTAAACGATTTGTCACAATTTGCTGACGACTTTGTGCTGTATGTTACCTGTAGTGACGTAGTAGAAGCTTCTCAAAAATTACAAGTATATTTAGACACCTTCCATAGACTATTATTAAATATAGGTTTAGATATTTCATCGTCAAAAAGTAAGGTCTGCGTATTTAAATCTGGTGTTTTTAGAGGCACAGTTGAATTGACTGTCAATAATGAAAGTCTACAAGTGGTGGAGAATGTTAAGTGTTTAGGTCTATGGTTAGATCGGTCTCTAAGGTGGTCCAAGCATATTAATGAGCTGAAAGAAATAATATCTAGATTCTGCAATATTTTCAAAGTTCTTGCGGGTCCTGGGTGGGGAGTACATCCTAGACACCTTCGACGTTTATATTTAGCTATTATTCGAAGCAGGATGGACTATGCCAGTTTTCTTTACGACTCCAGTTGTCAAACTCATTTAAAGAAGATAGAGCGCGTTCAAAATCAGTGTATGAGAATTATTGGCGGTTTTGTCAAAAGCACTGCAATCCACGTTATGGAATATGAACTTTTTCTTCATCCTTTACATGTTCGCAGATTTTATCTAGCTGGAAAATTTTACCTTAAACTAAAACCACTTGGGAATGATGAAGCAATATACCTTTTAAGTACATTGAATTATCATTGTCAACATTCATATTAGAGTCGAAAAAGGAAACCACTATTAGTGACAATACATTACCAATTTCATTCAATTTCTGTATACTCTAGTAAAAAGTTAGAAATGTTTTCTTTCAACACTTGGGTTAGCAATGTGGATCTATTTAAAGTAGTTAAATCTGGTATAGATGGTGTTATCAAAGCAAAAGGAAAATATAATACTCATAGTTTATATACAATGTGTAACCAATTTATAGATGAACAATATTCAAATTATTATAAAATATTTACAGATGGATCTATGGATGAGCAGAGTAGTGGGGCAGCTATATGTGATCCACAAACTGTGCTTAATATTAAATTCAAGGATGTTATTAAATTACAGATAGACTGCAAAACATCCATTATGCGGGTGGAACTCATCGCCATAGCAGAGGCTTTGTCTTACTTAGAATCTTTTTTTTTTTTTTATACCACTTATGTGGCAAACAAGCATACGGCCCGCCTGATGGTAAGCGGTTACCGTAGCCTATGGACGCTTGCAACACCAGGGGTATCACGCGCGCGTTGCCGACCCTGCAGAAATCTCTTCACACCCCTTTTGAAGAACCCCATGCTGTACTCCATTGGGAAAACCACGGCGGGGAGCACAGTCTGAGCGTCCGCGGAAGGAAGCTCCTTTGAGCCCGCACAGTACGAAACAATTCAGATTTCAATATGTGAGGATGGACTCCCCATCGATGGCGAGAGTTGCGATGGTAGAAAGTAGCCGTGGGCATCATCTTAAACAATTCTTCAGAACACCGTCCGTTGTACAAGCGGTAGAACACACATAAGGAGGCAAAGTCTCTAAATTAAATTTGCGTTTCGCATCAGAGATTTTAGGGTCCTGATTAGGCCGTGGTCCAAGCCTCATACAAGGTCTGCTTATTATGTCTAGCTACCTTGCAGGGCCGATTAAACCACGGTCGTTTCTTCACCCCTGCAGCCACTAGCGGGTTTGGGATGTAACATTCCATTCCCGCCAGTATCGCCTCAGCAACGGCAGCTGCACAGGTTATATATTAGGTTTGTTATTTTTACAAATTCGAAAAGTGCACCCCAACACTTAATTCGATGTACGTCTAACTTTCGGGGTACACCTATTGCGTACACAATTATAAAATTGATCTGCAGACTTATCGACAACAACAAAAATGACATTTTACAATGGGTTCCGTCTTATATCGGTTTATATGGAAACGAAGAGGTCGATCGGTTGGCCGGAGAGGCCTCAAGTCATGGTATTCCTTTTAATTGTCTACCCTATTTCTCAGAAAGGTTCTATACAAAATAAAGGAAGTATGTCTGGAATGTGGAAGGAGTAGTTTGATGAGAGATCCTTAACTAAAGGGATATGGTTTAAAACTATGGTTCCGTCTAACCAATCTTGTTCTTTGTGGATAGAAAGTCAACGTATGAACCGTACTGATATAGTGACAGCTTTTTGACTTAGGTCAGTACATATTCCCCTAAATGGTTTTGCAGATATGATGGGTAAAGTTGATTCACCCTTATGTACAGAGTGTGGAACGATAGAAGATGCATACCATATTATGATGGAGTGTATCCGTAATGAAACCGAAAGGAAAACACTTTTTTATGTTAATAATATAAATATATTTAATGTTGGAGAATGTAACAGTATATTGGCGTTTCCATTATCGGAGACTGCCAAAATGTTATACAAATTAGTTCAGATTGGTATTAGTAGAAGATAACTGTTTATGTATTTCCGATGAGTGTGACATATTCATTGTTTGAATAATAACCTCTAAAATAAATAAAGACAAAAAAAAAAAGTTTTGTCAAACGATTTTTTTCTTTCCATCAAATTTCTGTTACAATTACATTAGGATAAAATTACAAAAATGTTTTGAAAAAATAATTTCAAACAGTGTATTTCTATAAAAAAAAGATATAACGTAAACACTTTTTCTTGATAAAGATAAATTTTAAAAATATTTCAGCTTTTGCTAGTTATCACAAACTTTTTTGATGCGTGTACATAATTGGATACTAACTAATATTAACTATTTGTTAAATTTTTTTACAAGCCTCCTGATATATAGCTGTTTTGCAGTTACGCCCCTTTTCGTAGGATACGTCAATATTATATCTTTTCGATATTTTTTACATTGTTACCTATAAAAATAAAGATATTTCTTACTTAGCAGTGCAAAAAAGACGACAGATTTCGATAGACGCAGGAATTTTTGTAGATTCCTCAACGCTAGTCCTGCCTCCCGCACCTTCCGCATTCCCCTCGTAACACGCGAATACGCGCACATTTTACTTGCAAAATAAACTATGTTCCGTAATGTTCTCTTCGGTTGCGATCATAAAGTAGGTAGATGTCGACCTACAAATATGATATAAGCAATAATACAGACTACGCTAATTTTGCTAGAAGTAGAATTTAGCAAAAAGTATTATCTTAGGGTTCCGTAGATCGCAACCGGCTGCAAACTTAAAACTAAGTGTAATAGGCTAATACAAGTTACCAATGAGTTCGCAACTAGTACCACAAATTTTGCCTAGGATATAAAGGCGAAAAATCACTTTTTTAAGTTTAGGTATGTTCCGTATGTCGCAACCAGTCCAAATTTCTTGAGAAGGTAGGTAATGGTTCTCTAAAGACATAGTATTCTCGCAACTAGTACCACAATTTTTGTTTAGGAATTATTCAATATCAAAGTTTTTCTCAATTTTCCCCATGTTCCGTACTTCCAAATCGGTTGCGAATTTAAGGTAATCATATCCATACATAACTCTATCGATATACCGAAAATCATTCGTACCACAATTAATGTAAAATGTTGCTTAATTTTGAGCTAATTCTACTGGACTATACTGGTACTTACTGATTCTGTTGTTTACAACTAAACTAATTTAGTGTCAATATATCTCTTTCTAATAAAGAACAGAAGAAAAGGATGTAAGAAATTTTGTTCAGTCAAATTAGTTCAATGCTTGTTTTCAACATAAATTTAGTCGACATAAAAATTTATTACGTCTCATTAATTACGATTGCGTTTAATTTACCCGGAAATTTAAACGGAAAAGTCTAATTTGACAGCTTTAAATATGTTTTATCCTTTTTAGGGTTCCGTAGCCAAATGGCAAAAAACGGAACCCTTATATATTCGTCATGTCTGTCTGTCTGTCTGTCTGTCTGTCTGTCTGTCTGTCTGTCTGTCTGTCTGTCCGTGTATGTCACAGCCATTTATTTCCGAAACTATAAGAACTATAATATTGAAACTTGGTAAGAATATGTATTCTGTGAACCGCATTAAGATTTTTACACAAAAATATAAAAAAAACAATAAATTTTGGGGGTTCCCCATACTTAGAACTGAAACTCAATTTTTTTTTTTTCATCAAACCCATAAGTGTGGGGTGTCTATGGATAGGTCTTCAAAAATGATATTGAGGTTTCTAATATAATTTTTTTCTAAACTGAATAGTTTGCGCGAGAGACACTTCCAAAGTGGTAAAATGTGTCCCCCCCCCTGTAACTTCTAAAATAAGAGAATGATAAATCTATAAAAAATATATGATGTACATTACGGTGCAAACTTCCACTGAAAATTGGTTTGAACGAGATCTAGTAAGTAGTTTTTTTTTAATAGGTCATAAATTGAAATTAAGATCAAATACTCAGGTCTATACTACCATTTACTTATATACCTACAGGTTTGTACGGAACCCTCGGTGCGCGAGTCTGACTCGCACTTGGCCGGTTTTTTTCAATAATGTTTGTAACAAAGAGATGTGATTAAAATTATTTTTGTGCGATTTACAACAGAATCGGCACCACTATGTACCTAAAGAAGCAGTAAGTATCAGTGGAAGATGCAGTTTTAATTTTTATTAAAATCAGCCTCGGGGATTTATTCAGCAATTATCCTCATTTTTCACAATTCATCTTCTTATCTGCATAGCCTAACTTCACAACCGCAAACTAAGAATGAACACTTGTTAGTGATGTAAATAGGTAGGTACTAAACTAATTACGTAATTATCATAAACTTTATTATTATTTTATTTATTTATTAACTTTAATTATCTTGCAAAGGAATCCGCATAGAAACGAAAAAGGAATGAAGAGTATTGGGAAATTGGTTTCTAAGTACGTAACATAAATATTATTGGGTAATAATAATATTATTTTAATCGTCATAAAAAATTACAAGGAGTACAAGAGATAATTAATTGATAAACAGCCATGCTATTAATAATTCGTTGCCCCAATGTACCTAAATCGAATAGATATACGATATCACATCAATACGATGCCATACATACGATTCGTCCATCACAAAAATGTAGTACTTCTTTATAATTCATATACAGATTATGTAATAACAAAAAAATAGGTTTTAGCTTGCTCATTAATATGAGCACCAAAAAATTTTAATTAACTGACTAAAAACTCAAATTACTGTATCTTATCTCAGTGTTGCTGTCTCGCCAATTCATAAAAGCGATGATAGCTAATCGAAGTGACGTCAGACATGACGAAAGAAGTTCGCTGATGAGCTTCGGTGAAGGCGCGAGAAAGGAGGAAACCATAGCAGATTGGTAGGGTACTGTGTAGTACCCGCCTGGCTATGAGTGCCTGTGAGTTCTGGTAATGTACGTGAAAGCCAGTTGCGTGCTAGGTTTTTTGTTATTTTTTTATTCAGAAATAGGTATATTTTTATCATACATATTTTTAATTATACATTTTAATTATGATCTAATCTAATGAATGAGCTACCTCTTTATTTTTATTATTTTATTTCATGCGAGATTTAGGTTATTAAAAGATTATTTATTGCCAAAATATTGAAATCTAAAAAAAAAACCGGAAAAGTGTTTTTTAATTATGTTGTTATAATTTCAATAAACGGGAGTTCTAAGTAGCTGATCAAAAGCAATTCTTCGCCCATTTTCCCTAAAATTTGACAAAGTTAAATATTTTTTACTCAAAATTATTAGATTAAAGTGGTAAAAAGTCCATTAATTGTATTGATGCATTTCATAACAATATACTTACTGTATTTTTTTTCTTACCGTTTAGACGTCAAATCGTAAATATGTGATATTCTAAAACTCTTATAGCAAATATTCTAAAACAGCCGCCAGTTTGAGGTCGATTAAGCAAAATTAAATAATACAATTAAAAATGGAGCTCATTTATTAGATAATAATAAAAATGATCTTTCATGTTGTGCATTAACACTTGTAGAAATAGAGTATTTTAATCGTAAAATCACGTCAGTAAAATCACGTAAATCAGCGAAATCGGTGAAATTTAGTATACGGCCTCTACTTGTCTAGACTTACAAGAAAGTGATATTTATCTATGTTCGATCTATAAAGGTGAACCGATTATGTTAATGTAGTGGTAGTTTTATAAGTAGAAATATAGAGAGGTAAAACAAGTTTCCTTGGTTTATGTTAAATGAGATCAAGTTTTGCTAAACTGATTTTTAAATAACACCATACATTTACATCGTAAATCATAGTTTCTTAAATTCTTCAATAACACATAATTTTTTACCAATACTACTACCCACTACTGAACTTTATAAAACTGCAAAAGTATTGTAAGTCCGTCAACTGTTCTACCTCTTCACAATCCTCAAGCAGCACTCCCTCTTGAAGTATGCCTCGCAGGAGCAATCGTTAAAAAGACGTAAACATGCTGTCTGCCTTAGCCAAAAATTATCTTCCGAATTCGCCCACAATTTTTTTTGCTTTTTAGGCCCTCTTATCTATAATACAATAAATCAAAAGCTATCTGTTTTTCCCCTCTCAAAAAATCTGTGTAAGAAAAGAGTAACTGAAGCTCTTGAGGCTGAACTACAATCAAACAGAGAGTGTGATGAAATCAGTATTTTGATATAATTAAATAATAAATACTCGTAATTATCTTATTCAAAATAGTTTCATACATTCCCATACTATATATACTGGGTATATAATATACATATACACAAATACGCATTAGTGATTAATTAACTTTTAATAACTATACTTTTTGTTTTATTAAAAAAAAAAATTACCATTGCTGATTGCAGTAAGGCGGGATGCAAAAGTAAAATTATAAAATGGTTACATAATCTAGATTACTCTGAAACTGAAAACGTCCTTGATGTGGGATTGTAACTATAGTCGATAGATACATTTTATTATAATATAAATCTTAAATATCTTAATTCGGAACTAATGTTTTATAATTCCTAAATATGTTTCATATATTGTATACCTACTAAATGTACTGACTTGTACAAACTCATACTAATACACGACACATACACACAAACACATACACATACACACCCCAACACACCCCCACAAAATCTACAGTCAATCACACATACATACGCGTCTCGCTCCATGTTGACATCTGCACACTATGATGTATTGGGGGGCCTGGAGCTCTAAAATACAGGCCTAGGCTTAGTTTAGACTCCAGATCTCCCACAAATTACGAATTTTGCCAATTTTTCTGTCAACTGTTTTTATTTTACAATGTAATTTGTGGAGATAAATAAACATTATTATTATTATATTATTATTATTTTTATTTTCTTTTAAATTTCTCCTACTTATTGGTAGGGTATTTACATTTTATCGCGGGCTTTTGGCCAAACGAAAAAATGGGTAACTTATATGAGGTATGAGCGTGTTTTTGTGGGAGATGTATGTAATGTGAAAAGTGTTCATGAGTGGTGTGTTTGTTGTGTGAGATTATTGGTCTATTGTCAAAAATTTGCGGACTATTCTACATGTGTTCAAAATAACGGCTTTTTGTAGTTGGATGTATGTCATTTTATGAATTCCAAGTATTTTTAAGCTGGTGTGAAGAGTATGTGGCACAATACCAGTGGATGATAGTATTATGGGAACTGTTGTAACTGTGTTCACTTTCCATTGTGTTTTCAACTCTATTGACAGGTCTGTATATTTGGATATTTTTTCAGTGTGAGTAGATCTAAGGTTGTGAGTGTTGGGGATTGCAATATCTATTAAATAAACTATTTTGTTTTTCTTATCGTGGAGAGTGATATCCGGTCTGTTGCAGTGTATCGTTTTATCGGTTAGGATCGTTCGGTCCCAATATATTTTATATTCAGGTGTATCTAAGACTGTTTGGGGTTTATATTTATAGTAGGCTGTTTTTTGGTTAATGAGGGAGTATTTGAAAGCAAGATATTGGTGGATGATAGCTGCTACTTGATCGTGTCTATGTTTGTAGTCAGTTTGGGCTATGGATTTGCAGGCACTTGTTATGTGTTGAATAGTTTCCGAGTTACTGTGGCAATGTCGACATAAATCTGTTTGGAGTGTGCGGTCTTTAATTATATGCTTTCTATAGTTACGCGTATCAATTATCTGATCTTGTATTGCTAACATAAATCCCTCCGTTTCTGGGAACAGTTCACCTCGTCTCAGCCATTCGTTCGACGCATTTTTGTCGACGTTGGGGTCAGCTAAGTCTCGGCGATGTCTTCCATGAAGGGATTTTTGGATCCAGGAGTTCAACTTTTGTGTAACTGAGGTTATTTTATTTTGTGTAATATGGTCTTTGAGGTTCAAAGGTGTAAGTTTAGTGTCTGCTAACACTGTGGCTGCGTGGAGTGTGGATTGGTTTGTTTTATTGTGAAAGAATTTTCGGAGTGTAGTAATTTGTGAGTTGTGTAAGTTTTGTATATCGATAAGCCCTCTTCCTCCTTCGCGCTTTGGTAGGGTTAATCTTTCCGTGCAAGATCGGGGATGGTGCTTTCTATATTTGGTCATGAGTGTGTTGATTGTGCGTTGGAGTTTCTTTAAATTTGTTTGTGACCAGTTTATTACTCCAAACGAGTAGGTCAAGATAGGTATTGCAAATGTATTTATTGCTTTAATTGTATTTCTGGCATTTAAATGAGTATTAAGTATTTTATGTAACCTTTCCTTAAATTTTGTCTCGAGCAGTTTTTTGGTTTGTTTTTGATGTATTTGTTGTGTTTGTTGGTATCCTAAGTATTTATATCCCTCACTATCCACAGGTTCTATTGTGTCACCATTACTTAACTGATATGTATTTAGTTCTACTTTACCTTTACGTACAGATTGAATTTTACATTTGTCTATCCCAAATTCCATGTGTATATCTGAAGAGAATGTTTGTGTTATGTCTGCTAACTTATTGATTTCATTTAAGGTGCTTCCGTATAATTTAATATCATCCATATACATAAGGTGTGACAGAGTGTGGTGATTGTTATCAGATTTAATTTTAAAACCGTGTTTACTATTATTCAATAGACTAGATAGTGGGTTCAGGGCAAGACAAAACCAAAGGGGGCTGAGGGAATCTCCTTGAAATATGCCTCTCCGAATTGGTATCGCCTCTGTCTCCACAAGATCATCTCCAATATTTATTTTAAGTATGGTGAACCAGTTAAGCATGGTATTTTTTAAGAATTCAATAAGTATGGGGTGTATTTTATAGTGTTCTAGTATGTAAATAAGCCAACTGTGAGGAACTGAGTCAAATGCTTTTTTATAATCTACATACATTGTAAAAATGTTTCTTTTTTTATTAAGGGCTTGTTTTGAAGCTACTGAATCAATGATAAGTTGCTCTTTACAGCCTTGGCTTGTCCTCCGACAGCCTTTTTGCTGCTCTGATAGAATATTGTTGTTATCTGCGTGTCTGTAAATCAGTTCAGTAATGCAAGAGTTTATTATTTTGTAGATATTTTGTAAACATGTGATAGGGCGGTATTTAGCTGGATTTTTAGTATCTGATTTATCTTTTGGAAGCATGTATGTAGTTCCTTGAGTGATATAAAGTGGCATTGTGTCAGGTGATTGTATGAATGAGTTAATATGTTTAAGTAAGTATGGATGTGTGTTTGAGAATTTTTTGTACCAATAATTATGTATTTTATCTGAACCTGTTGCTTTCCAGTTGTGAGTTTTATTAATAATATATTTTAGGAAGTCAAGCGTGATGTCCTCATACGCCATATTTGGTAAGTCATTGAGAGCCTGTTTGTTGTTTTTAACCCATTCACTGTCTTTATGATATACGGGGTTAGACCAAATGTTAGACCAAAACTCATGCATTTTGGTTGCTTCTGGTAATTCTATTGATATATTATTTGTATTGGTTGGTTCTACAATTAAGGATCTATAAAACCGCTTTTCATTGGAATTAAATTGTTTATTCTGAGTTTTTCTCTTAGTAGTTAGTTTGTATCTACGTAACCGGCTCGTTAGCGCATTCAATTTTTGTTTTAATGTGTCTAAGAAGTGTGGAAGTTCTGTATTTTCATTTTCGTGTTGTGAGTGAATTTTGTGATTTAAAATGATATTATCTATATGTTTCTTTAAGTCTGAGCTACTATTGCCTTTGATATATTCTGTAAGTCTACCTATTTTGATTCTAAGTTCATCAATTCTATTCTGTAATCTCCTTTGCCATGTTGGAGTTTGTTTTTTGTGATTTTGATGCCTACCAAATTGACTATCATTTATTTTTGATCCATTGTGTATTGCTGCTGTTAATGCAGCACAATATATAAATGTTTGAACAGTATCAAAATCTGCATCCGTTGGTAAGTGAGTTTGTATTAAGGTATTAATGAATTGAACTATTTCTGCTAATTTTCTAGAATGTCTTTGTTTTGGGATATAGGGTCTAGTGGTAGGTTGGGTATTTTTATAGTTTTCAATATTAATCAAGAAAGTCTCTTCAATTTGGCTACTTTTTTCTTGTGATAGAGTGGTTGTTTGCTGTTCTTGATATTCTGTTATTATTGCATCCTCTATTTGTTCAAACTGTTGTGTATCATTGAATAATTGAGACGGTTGAGAAATTGGGTCGGGTAATGTAAGATTATTTATTTCGTTATGGGAGTTCATTTCAGTTTGAGTATCTTGAATATTTAATTCGATAGCTACTTCATCCCTAATTTGTTGTAATCTTTCGCTAGTGATAAACTTATTGTTGATGATAGCTCTACGCTGGTCAGCTATTCTTTGCTCTGAGATATGTGATAAATGGGGTAGGTGAGTTAGGGTTGCGGAGTGTAGTAGTTGTCTGTAGGCTGATTTGTTATTTTCTAGGTTTGTTATTCTATAGTAGTTGCGCATGATTGTTTCATTATCTTCATTCGTCCATCTCATTCTTTGTGTTGGTTGCTGCGTGATAGGTGTAGAGCTTTCTCTTAATTGTGTGTTGTTTTGGGTGTATAGTAGCGCTTCAGCTTCTTGACGGATTAGTGTAATTTCATCATTTGAAAGTGACCTATTGCGAATAATAGCTCTACGCTGATCTCCTAATCGTTGTTTGCTCACTTCCATCTCAGGGAAATGTTCGGTAAACCTTTTGTGTAATTCTGTTAGGTATGATCGTGTTTTTGTTTCCATTGAGGTCAGTATAAAGTAAGTGCGCAAGATAAAAGAATTCATTTCTTTGGACCATTTCTTGCGTGCACAGTGTCCACTTTTGGCGGGTGCAGTTCTTTCGGCGGTACTTGCCTTCTGCACAACGTCCTCAGTGGGGGAGCAGGAAATTGAAGGGTTGGTGTCTATTGAGGGAGATGCCAAATTTAGGTAAGATGCAGGGGATGAGGGTAGGGAGTGAAAAAGAGAACTTGGGGATTTAGGAAAGGGTTCTTCGGCTGTAGCATTTTCTTCGATGGGTGCCCGCCTGTTCAGCTCCACATCGCCGATGGTTCGCATGCTGCTACATCCAGCACCGGCTCCAGATGTACCCCGGCGACCCCCGGGCAGCGACCGCAAATTATACTTACTATTCGACATTTTTCATTGAAGATTGGTTTGGGGACCGTTAGTTTGGGAAGGGTATTTTCTTTGAGGCTTTGTTGTTAGTGCCTTTTAAGTACCTCCCTATATGCATAGGGGTATGGTCTAGATGTTAATGACTCCTGGTGTGCCTTCTTCCCGTAAGCCCCCCCACCACGACAAGGTGGTCCCCTTGGGGGGGATATTATTATTATTATTAATTTTTCAATCAATTGTTCATACTTATTAAAATTATTAGTTTTAAGGGGAAGACTCTGTCGCCTGTAACACAGTTATTATATAACTAGCACAGACGACATTTACTATGTAATATCGCTTTTTGTGAACAATAAAGTTAATATTATTATTTGTATCTTTCCTTTTCCTGGTCCGAGGACCGGTCCTTTTGGAAGGCGTGCACGGGGATACAGCTCCAACATGTAGAGGCCCCTTTAAGATACTTTAATGTGTTGGGATATGTACACTAATGCTCGGTTTCAATAATTTACGGATTTATTAAAATTTTGACTCTTATATCTTTACTAATAATGAAGCAAAGACCTCAAAGCTTTACATAGCAGACATTCCCATATGGAAATAGCTATCACAGGTAAAAGCGCTTGGGTAAAAACTTACGAAATGATCTATAAGCCCAGTTTGGCAATAAAAGCATTGGTAAGCAAAACGATTCCTTTTTGTTTATTGAAACCGGGCATAAGCGGATTCTATCTATTGCAGAGATACGGCCAAAGACAGCATCCGCGAAGTGCAAGGACCATTGCAGAGAAGAAGGAAACAATACTGGGTATGGAAGGGAGCTTGCTGGACTGGTTGCTGGGCTATTGATTGAGACAACGGGACGCCTGCCTAATCAAACGTCTCAATCTTGATAATCGTGACAGACGGTGACTCACCGCTAACTAAATGGGCCCCCCCAAAAACAGTCAAAAAAGGTGAAAAAGGGAGCAACATTAGTGTCAGCAGCTAAGGGTGTCGAGAGGTAACGTGTGCACCGGTTTCACCATCGCGAGTAATCTCGGAGCGGGTTCCCCGCTATTACGCAGATTGAGCACTTCCACCCTTTCGAGCATATAGCTCTCGCGCTCCACTCAGGCCGGCCAGTGAAGGAAAGCCAGAGGCGGGGGCATAGGTACCGCCTCGGGGAGACCTCGGGTACGTGGTGTCGCTACTCACTAACAGCTCGCCACAAGCTGCCCTGCGGCTTTATTAATATTATTATTATTATCTTCGATTCAATCTGTTTCGCGTAACCACACTGCATCTGTTAACTTTCTCAACAATTAACCCAACTGATGAGCACTTGGCTTAGGCCCGTGCCATCAGGACTTCCCGGCCAGCCGGAGAAAAAAAAATATACTAAAAATAATAATATTTATTTCATCTCCACAAATTACATTGTACAATAAATGCAGTTGACAGTTGTAAAATTGGCCAAGTTCATAATTGATAATAACCAAATGAATAAAATATTGATTATGTTCCTGTGTTGCGCACTCTCGTTTTGTTCCGAATGATAATGCTGGCAGACGTTTCCGAAAGACAAAATTCGCAAAAAACAGCGATTGGTAGCGATTTGTAGGTATATCTTGTGAGACCAGAATTCCAGTTCCAGTGAGACTGGAAATGTTATGTAAGAAAATGTCTTAAAAAAAGCTTCTTAGTCAAACAGTCAAGTATATTCCTAACCGGTTGGTAGAGTCTTCTGTAACGGTCCTAGAGTCTTATCAAGAAATAAACAGAATAATTTACTTTTTGATTTTGAGTCATTGGCCTCTTCACGATAAATGCAACCTTTCGAACCGGTGTTGAAGTCAGAATAAATGATTTGATTATGATACTTATTCTTTTACATTGTCTAGTTCCACTTCTACTTTGTCCGATTTATTAATCACACTTGTCCACTACGGTAATTTTATTGAGACTATGTTACGACTTCGTGCCTGCGCTTTTGTCAACCGTGAATGAAGAATTATTTACTACGGTATGGTTACTACCAACCAATATCTATTCACCAAACAGGTTTCGAAAAGAAACACGCATTCGTATAAACGGCTACTTATGTACTCGTATATTGCATAACTAAATCAATATTTGGTACTACGAAGGTAATATTGCATACAATTTACAATACAATATTTTTTTTGGCAGATGAGTTGGTGTGTGTAGTTCTCTTATCTCCATTATTACTATAGTTCATACATACCGATTTTACAGTTTTGGCAGTCTACTAATTCAATAGCATCGAAAAACACCAAGAATTTAGTATACACGACGCCGAAGCATATAGTCTCAATGGCAATGGAGATTTTTAGTGTCACCAGGATTTAGATAAAATATTGATCAACGTTATAGAATTTTTATTATTATCTTGCGATAAGTACCCCAAACGGATTCAACTCTTGATCGTGTGATAATAGGCTACATATGTTATTTAATAATGAGCGTGAGTAACGCAATCAAAGCTGTAAGTAGCTCGTTTAGGTACAAAATGTGTCAGTTGTGAATAATTAACTAGATTATTGGTTGAACTTTGGTCACGTTGTGGTTCATTGTTCTTCGGTTGCGCACGCGACGCGACGTTACAATTCGCCTGGCGCAATTTATTCTAAAGTTCAATGTTATTTCTTCACTCCTATATTCTGCAAGTTAATCTAACTCGCAGTTTTTCCCGCTTGCTGCCCGCGAACTTTATGATAACTTAGTAATTTTAAATAGAACGATTCATTGTTTTGTTGCAAAGTCATATGATAATAGGTCACAATGAAACATACTAATCACTTTAACAACTATTCATTATTCTGTAACTTTACTTAGATATTAAAGTATTTTTTTCATTTGATTATTTGTTATCTTTAGTTTGATTTTGATGTTTGTTTTGTTTATTTAACATTCACGAAGAAACTTAAACTTATTTTTAGCTATTTCTTCTTTATGGCTGAAACTAAAACATAGGTTTTACCCCTTGAATCTAGGTGAAGCTGCGAATCAAAAGCCAACTAAACACTATTTATAATTTTTTTACTAGTTGTTTCGAGAGATGTAAAGTTATATGTTATTCCCAGTTACGATCTACCCGTGTTGCAAATTTCATCATGATTGGGTGTTCCGTTGAGGCATCTAGGGGTACGAAACAAATATACTTTCGTATGTATTAGAATATGAGATGTGGAGTCGAGTATAGCAATCCTTGATAATGATGTTGATTACTTACTTTGAACTTCTATAGTCTTTTCATGTTGTCTCGCTACTTTCTCATAATTTGTAGAAGGAAACAGGAATACTGAATATCTTTAGCTTTTCGCTTTTAGATTATTCTCGAGACATATTGATCGTCATAATTTTATTTGTAGATGAATATATTCATGATTATGCTTGTAAATTGAAAGGAAACGAGCGACTGTCAATGAATACTTCCTTTGTATCCTAAATTCTGAAGAATGCGGCATAGTTCTCTTAAATTTCAAATAACCGCTTTCGATAATTGAAGAGTGAAATTAACGATAATTGATGACGGAAGTATGGTTGAAATTATAGAAATATGGGTCATAACAGCAAGTGGATGTTACTTATGCAAATATGTTTTTCATATCATTAATAAAAAGTTAATATCAATGCTAGATTTTGTTTGTAAAAGGAAAATAAAGTGTTCGCAGGGATTACAAGGACTGGTACCTAGGGGCTCAGAGTATATAAATACTACGTAGTGTACCCACCTTGCTGACATACACTAAAATCTGACTAAAAAGTAAATAAATAGTATGGTTAAACTTACATATGTATTACAAGTTGAGTGAGTTTACTTGTAAGAGATGTTTAAATAATGTGCATCAATGTGAGTATCTAATCTTATTTAGGGTATAACTCGTTTGAAACAAGAGTATGAATTAAAAGTATAATTAAAATTGACGGTGTATTTCTATCTCGTAACAACATTGACAAGTAAATAACATACTAGTCGGACTTTTTGGCGGGAACTTGCAGAGTGACGTAGCATTTTCATTTTTATTTTCATAAATTTGTGTACCTAATTTGAGTTTTATTGTGTATTTTTGGTGGTATTTTACCCAATAAAGATCATCGATGTGCACCAGTGAAGTGAAATGAAATGAATTATGTGTATCGTGACTTTTCAAGTTGTCTCAAACCCCCTTATTACAAAACATGGTTTAAAGTAAAGCCAGGTTTTACTGTCATTTGGTCACTTTCTAACGTCATATAATAAAAAGGGACGAGGCTATTTTAAAACCTGGTTTTCCTTTAAACCATGTTTTGTAATAAGGTGCTATATGTCCGTGAAGAGTTTTAGTACAATGACCACCATTGTAGTAAAACATGACTTTTATGGACGGTGACTGACTGAGGACTATAATGTGAAGTGATTTATTGTGACTGGAAACTATAATATAACTCGACACTGGCAGAAATGAGCCCTAATTTGGGCTTGGTTGCCAAAATTAAAAATAAGAAGAAGAACATACTAGTCAATATTGTTATGAGATAGAAATACACCCTTGACTAGTATGATAAAAAAATAACATACTTACTACTTAGTCAATATTGTTATGAGATAGAAATACGCACCCGCTCAAAAATACTCTTCCGCTTTTTATTTAAATTATAGTATAGATAGATATATTCGTAAATGTAATTCGTTATACATGACTAGTATTACCTTCCAGTGGTTCACAAACAATATGACGTTATTTACGTGACGATTAAGTATGTTTTATTTACTTATAAAGCGTTTTATGACTTTGCTGATAGCAATTGTTTTTTTGCTATTTTATAATGAAACAGATTTATAAAGACATTTCGTTAGTCTTTATTCCACCATGAACTTTTCTTAGAGGACTGTACAAATTATGTTAGGTATGTGCACAGATTACAGAATAATTCAGATGGAGCGCGCGGAACACGAAAGTGAAGCCAAAAAAGCAAATATAAATTGAAAATCTGATACCTGGTATTCGTTTTCCAGTTTGTATTTGCATTGTTTAACCACAGTTTATTAATAAAGAAGTGTTTTTTGTTACATAAAGTTTGTTAAACAAAGCAAATACACATTCAAAAGCGGATACCAGCGGGGTTATTTTAAAACGATCGAATTCGGATTCGGGAGCGGAATCGGAAACCTTCATCGAAAAGATCCGATAGCGGAAAGTTGGAGTGCGTTTACAAAGTTTGTTTTTAATAATGGTAGGAAATGGTATACCTAAACTAAAATCGAAATGCTTACGGATTTTTATTGTTGAAAGCCCTCATTTAAACACTCATATCAAATGCATAAAGACAGATACTTGTTATTTTCTATATTTTGGATTTTAGGTCTACATTGTGTTAATAAACATAAAAATGGTTTCTAGTTTTATCGAACATCGAAAACTGACTGATAGGTCGAAGTAACTGTTGTTTATAACATTAGCAAAAGTCAGGCAAAGGTTTGAGCCATACAGCCTAATCGTATTTGAGTTATACCTAAGTTCTAGTCACAAAATAAATCACTTTCATATTGTACGCACTGTCAGTCACAGTCCATAAACGTCATGTGTTAGTAACATAGTGGTCAATAAACTAAAACTTCTCACGGACTTTTTGAGACAAGTTGAAGTCACGATACACATAATTCATTTAATTTCCCTTCATTGGTGCGCGTGGATTTATATTTATAGGATAAAACATCACAGATAATACGCAATAAAACTCAAAATACATGATTTTTTGAAAATTAAACGAAAACGCAACGTCACTTTGCAAGTTCCCGCCAAAAAGCCCTCTGTGTCAAAGTAGTTTTTTTTTTCAGTACATTCATGGAGAGTATAATAAAACAAATATTTTATGTTTTTCTTTTTTTCTTTTGAGTCTAATAAAATATTTTAACTTTTATTTGCAAATAGATAATTTGCAATAGATTTTATGGTTACGTAGATTTTTTTGTGGTAGTGAATCAAGCATCCAACATGAGTAACGGTATTGAGTAGTGACCAATATGTTTTAGTCCCTACGAAGTTTGAGTATGTAGCTATTACTTTTACCGCAGACCTTTCTTATTCATTATTTTTTTTAAATAGGGGCAAACACACTCAGTTTAGTACCAACTAACCATTATATAAGTTTAAATAATGCGTTTGTATTAAATAATAGTCAAAAACGAACATTAAATAAAATTCGGAAAGAATTCCGCCATCTAAAAGCTATCGGAAACTTTTCGATGATTCGGATTGATATTTCCGTCGAGAAACGTCAAACTATTCGATTCGGAAATTAAAATAGCAATGGCCGCTTTAACCTATCATGCAGAATATATTTATTTTAGTTTAGGTATTATTTTGTAACACTTAAATTGTACTATTATCATACTATGTTAAATAAATATTGATGTTCTTACAGTTTTGATTGTATTTTAATGTGCAAATATACATTTTCATTATTATTTTATCATGTCGGAAACTCATCTCGGAAGTTTCCGATTCCGCTCCCGAATCAGAATTCGATCGTTTTAAAATAACCCCGCTGGTACGTGTTTTTCAATTTGTATTTGCTTTTTTGGCCTCACTCCCGTATTCCGCGCGCTCCATCTGCCTTATTCTGTAACCTGTGGGTATGTGTAGCTCTTTTCCGTGGCTTTACTCGCGCTCCCGAAGGATCTGATGTTTTTATAGTATCTATATTATATTTATTTTAATTTCAGTGCTATTTTATTTAGAAATTTTCGGTAACGCTTGAATGACGCCTCATGAGTTCATATGGCTACGGTGACCGCTTAATATCAGGCGGGCCGTATACGTCGAAGTCCCTATATACAAATTTCGTCGTATAACATAATATGTAGTACGTGTGTGGGGTATTTGTCAACAAACAGTGACGTAGAGATAAGGGTTATCACTTTGTTGTATTTTCTATCCATGCTAATCAGTTAATCAATAAAGCGGCTGTTGCGGCTCACTACAATGACTGTTAGGGTTGTCAAGTTATTTATTTTCGAGCACAGTACCAACTAACCAATCCTATAACACTAGACCATATTGTATTTGCGTAGAGTTTAATATGTATGTTCAAAGCATAATAGCTACTACATTAGCAAAGCGTTGATTCGCTCAAAGAACAGCTCGACTGGGGAAGTACCTTCACCTTACAGAATATAGTAGCCAAATAACTGAATTTTGTGTTCTTGCGCGTGACAATGATCGCCAGAGCTCATAGGGGAGGGAAGGATCGGTACCGGGTGTGTGATCCCCCGTGTTTTGCAAGCGTCCATATGGTTACGGTAACCGCTTACCATCAGGTAGGCCGCTTGCTTACCGACATCATCGTATGTAAAAAAGTGTATATTGTGCTACAGTTTTTATTTGCTATGTTTAATAATAATATCACACTGAATCCTTTTATCAAAAAAAATTGTATACTGTAAACGTGGTGAGAGATTTCTCGCCGTTAAGTCCGCGTAAGGGTGCTAAGGCTAAATTCCAATCAATACATTATATAATACCAGCACTTCTTGTCAATTAAAAAATATATACCTTTATATATTCATAATATTCTAACAAAAAAAAACAGGTCAATTTTGATAACTTCTAGCAATAAATATTTATAGACAATATTTGTCTTTTTTTGTAAAATAAATATAAAAATAGAGTAAGTAACACTTACTAGTCACTTTCTGATGAAAAATAATTCAACACGTGTAGCGTATCTGATCACTCACAGTCATCTACCTGCCCTGTTTCCATTATTACTGTTCGTATAATTAAATAAAAAAGAGAAAACACATGTTTGGATCAACCCTAATAAACGGAGCAAAAGTAGAGCAACTGTCAATTAATTAGACTTTAAAGTCATACTGCCAAGGTTTGTTTTTGTTGAAATCATCCCAAGAATAGTGTTAATGGTAGTAGATACATAAAAATTATAGGTCGTATCATAACTAGTTATAGCGGGTATTAGAAAGTGAACACGATGCAACGTTGCCATACTAGGGCCATTTATTTATCTATCATGCAGTATTACTGGCATTTCTAATTTATAATAAAGGGAAATATTTCCGCAAGTATATAATTGTATTTCATATTATATTTTTGAGATACGCCTGTAGCCAATTTTGATTTTGTAAAATTCTGAAGTTTTATTTTAATGAGGTAAAAATGGTATCTAAAATAATCTATATATATAAAAATCAATGCCACTTTTCGTTGTAATTTTATAAGGCATGTATTTAACGCGGCGACAAATTAATCTGAATTTGGGATTTATAAAAAATTAAAGGAGGTACTAAAAATAATAGGTTGGCAGCTAAAGTGAAGGATCATTTTAAGTTGAAAGTAGCAGTTGTTTTAATTTAAACTGGCATTGATTCTTTTGTTTTGGTAACTGAATTTATTGTTAGGCGAAGACTTGACGGCGGATAAAAAGTAGAAAATAGGCTTTCTTAAATTATACAATGAGGTTGTATATAAAGTAAACTGAGATGAGAATAAAATATGAACATGGTCATATAAAACATACTTTGTGCGACATTTTAAGAGTTCTAATTAAAGCAAAATTTGCTTTAATTAGAACTCTTAAAATGTCTGCTGCTGCTTAGCAAATAGTGACATGCAAAAAATATATTGTGGGTCTATAGTTTAATTTCATGACTTTTATTTTCAACACGCTTTTATTAGCTTCACCTGTATATGTATATATGGAATCACATATATGTAAGCCGTGTTTGGACTTTTTGGAATCGTCTTGAGATGCATTTTGACCATCTATGGTTTTCAGGGTCTGATGATGGAGTAGGAGGGTCGGCACTGGAACTCCATGGTGGAGCATCGTATCCTAGCCATGTTTGGGGTTGTTAGATTTATCGTGAGATGAACTTTGACCATGTATGGTTATCAGGGTCTGATTATGGAGTAGGAGGGTTGGCACTGGAACTCAATAGCGGCGCAATGTATCCTACTCGTGTTTGAGATTGTTGGATTTGTCGTGAGATGAACTTTGATCATGTATGGTTTTCAGGGTCTGATGATGGAGTAGGAGGGTGAGCACTGGAACTCCATAGTGGAGCATCACATCCTAGCCGTGTTTGGGATTGTTGGATATGTCGTGAGATGAACTTTGATCATGCATGGCTTTCAGGGTCTGATGATGGAGTAGGAGGGTCCGGCACTGGAACCCCATAGCGATGCAATGTATCCCACCCGTTTTTGAGGTTCGATACGTTCGGGGCTCGCGAGCCCGTCCACGCTACGCGAATCGTGCTCGTAGTGTGCTCGTTCGTGGCTCGGCTCGTGCTCGGTCCGCCAAGCATGGACGCACCATTAGATAGTTATATGTTCATAAACGTGACTAATAGCAGCTATTTACACCAAACAACATGTACCTTGTAATTTGTGAATAGTAAATCGATAACAATGCTTTTATTGATATCATAATGAACAATAGTTTTCTAGTATTATTATCGGACATCTTTGAAATTTATGTATCCTTTTACTAACAGAAGTTATCTACTCTGTCACATTTACTTTGTATTAAATATCTCTCTTTCTCGCCCTTTCTGTATTTCCATCTTTTTAATAGCAAGATATTCAGTCTAATAATAACTAGATATTTCGATTAGATCTCGAGCATTGGAATAATTTGACAGGACTAAATTTCTTACATCCTATTCTTATGTCCTTTGTTAGAAAGAGATATAGTGAGACTAAATTTAGTTTATATGTAATAATAATAATAATATAAACAACAAAATCAGCAACAATATCACGTTTTTTTCAAAGACCACACCCATATTCTAAGTCAAAACCTCATAATTTCCTCGACTCGACTCAACCTCACTTAGGTGTTTTGATATTCATAGTCGCAATTTTACTCCTCATCTCAAATGGTTTCCTCATTTGAGGTGAGTTGGAGTTGAGAAACCAACTGTCAAACATAAGGTACGTCGGCATCTACCTTGAGGACGTTTCAGGGAACTGTTAACCAAAACAACGCGTATTTTATCCGATTTGCCATTGCAAATCGGAGAAAACACATTTGTTTTGAAGAGTTTATTGTATTGAATATTTGTACGATACCTAATCAGATGCAGAAAATCCAATAGAAGCTTATGATGAAAATCAAGGAATGAAAATGAATTTAAAATTAGATTTTGTTTCACTAAACAAATTGTTATGAACTTGAAATGTAAAATTGTAGTAGGTAGTATATAGGTATCTGTGTGTGTTATATTTAAATACCTAGCTTCTTATTTCAATTCCTACAAAAACACCGATTAACGATTATAAGATTCACATGAGATAGTAATCTCATGTGAATCTTATTTGCACACAGGTTTTTTTTTATATGCGTTACATATTCAAGTTCTAATATGAATTTTAATTATGAGATAAATTTTAGTGGTAGTGTAATTAATTTTGGTACCTAATTATATTTTATTAATTTTATATGTGTATTATGTACCTGTATGTCTATTAAATAATATTATCATAAATGTATATGAAGGACATGTAAATAAATAACATTTTTAAAGTTAAATTTTTATATTTAAATAGTAGCCTATGATGAAAATTAATTTAACATTAGAACTTTTCACAATAGACATTTTGGTGAGCTTTTCGTTACCGCTATTGTTTGTTGTCAAACACATGTAAAATAATAGTGATTTGTGCAGGGCTACATTACATTAGCATATAAAACTAACCAAGAAATGCCTGAACCCATTATAAATATTGACTATTCCAGTCTCCCACACTAGAGATACTGCACTAGGTAGCGTTATTTGGGGGGTTAATTTATTATTCATCATTGAGTTAATAGGTACAATTGAAATAGTTACCTATTTTTACATTTATGTGTCTGTTATAATATATGTCACTTTCTTTTTAGTTTGTAAATCAGGTAGATCAATATTATTAATTACCTAAGTACCTACTTAGGTACCAAATTCAAGTTACACATTCATACATTTTACAAATTCAAGTTTTTAATTGGTGTTTAATGTGAGACAACAAGACGCTTTGCATTTATTTTTGGCATTACTTATGTATTTCATATTTCTATATTATGGAATCTGTTGAGCAAGGCGTCTCTGGGAGGGGGGTGAGGTTTTTATTTATTTATTTTATTCATTAAGTAAAATTTTTATAAAGTATATGATTGTAGACTTTGAGTGTCAACTATTATTATGTTGATTATTAAAAAAATGTTCAATGCTCTGTGTAAATACTCCTAATGTTGCAAGAGTCTATAGGTTCTACAGGCTATAGCGGTAGCTGCTTTGTGTCAGGCGGCTATATGCTTTTTTAACCGACTTCAAAAAAAGGAGGAGGTTCTCGATTCGACTGTTTTTTTTTTTTTTTTTAATGTTTGTTACCTCGTAACTCCGTCATTTATTAACCGATTTGGAAAATTATTTTTTTGTTTGGAAGGGTACACTTCCCGTTAGGTCCCATTGTCATCAGATCAGGATTTGATAATTTTTTTGTGTACTTTGAAGTCGGTTTAAATTTTTTGTAAAACAGGCCAATTATTATTCTCATTAAAACTTAAAAAAAAACTCTTAATGCATAGGGGTATATTAATTTACTAAGTTATATACTAGGGGTATCGTAATTTTTGGAAAATTTAAACTTCGTTGGCATCATAGAATAAGTAGCTGTTTATTAAATGGTTGGCATCATAAAAACAACGATAAATTAGTAGGTACTAGACACTTTTTTTTACGTTATAGTTCGAGTAATCACGATACCACACGTTGTTTCGCAATAAAGGGATTACACGATCCTAAGGTGGCATAAAAAATATTTAAAATTATTATCATCACTACAATGTATTTTACAATCATTCTACCGTATCATGCACGAAATTTTAAGTATTTTATCGAATTAATATTTTTCATTATTATATGAATGGGTCAATACCTCCTTTTATCTGATCGATATAATAATGATCGATCGATGGATTACATCATAATATGATCTTGGACTGTTGATTAATTAATAACTCTATGCTCATTAAAACATCCTTAGAAAATCTACATGCATAGAATATTATCCATACGTGGATTTTTCGATAATTCGTATTTTTAAATATATTTTTAACACTAAATTAAGGGTAGGTGAACTCTTAACGTGTTTCTTATGCTTTTAGAACTTAGTAATTAGTACATTACTAAGTTACCACCATCCAAATTAGGCACTTTTGCAGAAAAAGAGGATTTTGAAACCACTACAAAATGAAAAAAGTACCAAATTTCTTAATTATCTCTAAGTTTTAATCCTCTAGCAGTGTAGCCAGAATACGAATAATGAACGCCAGATAACTTGTATTAATGATGGACCGTTACTATCAGTATATTTTATCATTGCCTAATGCCTACCTTTGACCACGTAGAGCTGCCTATTATTTATAGTCACTTGTAATGAGACGTAGATTGATTCTTAGTCCGTTCATTGATGATTAAACTTATTTTATATAGGTAGGTACCTCGTATTAGAAAACGTCTACATGCCGGTAAAAAAATACAAATAATGAAAGTATTTTGCCAGTTTTACCGATTGGGCACGAACGTGGGCATGGGCGTACCTAGCACTTTTAGGGGTGGGGCAGATGTAAATAAACTCTATAAGTAGTAGGAATTTAAAAATGCCTTTTATTTACTGACCTTATTTCAATAATAACCTCAATATAATTTTTAAATTAATACCTAATTAATTTAGTTACTTAATAAACCTAAATTTTTAGCTTCGTTTCAGGTACCAGGGTATATTACCCACTATGGGTACGCCCATGGAAGTGGGTACCACTATATTGTTTGCGGGCTAGCTGATAATAATTTATATATATCCCCCAGTCGGCTATTCGGCAAAATGGGCCGTCCAAGTGGCCAAGAATAGCCCTCAAAACAACAGGTAGGCACGTCACCCCTGGCTATTGATGATGATGATTATTATAATACTCACGTATAACCTGCTATAATGTTCATGAGTGTACTTTTTCCCGCTCCGCTCTGGCCTACGATAGCCGTCAACTCGCCAGCGTTGAACCTGCCGTTCACCTTATCGAGGATGGTCTTGCGGCCTTCAACAATTAAAGGAAAAGTATTACAAAGTGGTCGGAAAAACGAAACTCTTAAAATAACTGCGAAGGCATGTCTAAAATGGAACATGCTCTGATCGATCGATCGTGATCGATTCTTGGTGAAAGATTTTCAACACGACAGTATACCGAGATAGGCCAATGAAAAAACCTAACTCGTCATTGCTAAGGTTTCCGCATGTTATTTTCCTTCACGAAAACTCAAGCTTATTGACAGGATTCGAACCCAAGACCTAATTCTTATCACAGTATCGGGAAGTCCTACACAAACTGAAAGACACCGTTTACAATTGTAGTACGCACACACAAGATGGTATAGTATACTCGTACATATAAATATGAATGTAGATTGTTTCCGACGTTGACTCGGATCCTTATTACTGATAATGAAGAGGTCCTTGCACGAGGTTACGCCATACAAAAGTCGTTGACAAATTGCTTTATTATAATATTCCTACGTACATACAAGTTAATTTCATAAAAAGCAAAGTAGCTTAGCTAGCTTAGTTAGCATAGCTTTTAGATTTTCCTTTTATTACTATTTTTTTTGGAATATAGTAGTATCTACTTCAAACTTTCACATTTATAATAGTGGTATTAGTAGATAAGATTATGTTCTCGCATAAGTTCTCTGTTGCCTTTCCTTGTATTTTTTTAAGGTTATTTTGTGTTTTTTTTTTACTAATTTCTATTTGTATTGCCGAGCACTAGGCTGTCTGTATCACTACCTTTGTTGGTTTAACACTTTATTGTAACATGTGTCAGCATGTTCTACAGCTTTGTATTTTTTTGTAGCAAGAAAGGAAAAATTAATATTGTTTAGTTTTTTTTTATTGTTTTATAATTAATGCCAAGAATGTTGTTATTAATTCTATGTTCAAACCTTTTCTATTTTAAATTCTCTTTTGTTTATGTTATGTTACCGTTTTCTGTTTATTGTGATAAGAACGAATCGTCGTTTATTATCACAATTATACTATTTGATTGTGTCGTCGCCTACCACCGGTACCAACGGAAGACCTGCGCTGGTTAACTAGTTTATTAGTAACCAGCATTATGCTGAGTTGGCACCGTTTTGGGGCACTTTAAATGTTTTTTTTACTATTTTTTAAGTAACTATTTTTAGAAATTTCTTGTTTATAGTTTTTTAGAAACTTTTTGCAGCCCCACTCAAAATTAAAACGTCATTTTTCAGTTTAGTCCCTGATAAGATCTTTATGAAATTGGGGAAGTACCTCACAATATAGTGAAGATCGCAGTCAAATAACATTATTTTAATATGGTGTTGTATTCTTGCGGCACCTGCGGTATATAAGGTCACTGAGCACCACGAAGATATGGTTACTAATTTGGCAATAAATAGTAATTGAAAATTTAGAACAATCCAATTAACAATAACAGACTGTTATCAAATACATAGTCTAGTCATCATTTTGGTTTGTCTTATCATGCAGCTGGCTGATTAGTACTTATTTTATTCCAAAGTATAATGAAGTTATTGAGCTCAGGTATACCATATAATTTATAAGATAATTTATAAGTCTAGCAATCGAAAAAATCAGTCCGGTTTGTCGATCGAACAATTAACCAAAGAATCGCAATGACGTACATTTTTTATTTTTTTCACGGCTCGTATATTTTTCCAATGTCGAGTTAAATAATAAGTTCTAGTCACAATCGCTAATAAATAAATAAATATTCACACAATAACGTGTTTATCACTGTCATTCACCGTCCATAAAAGTCATGTTTTAGTAAAATGATGGTCCACTAAAGCTTTTCACGGACTTTTTGAGATAACTTTAAAGGCACGATCCACGTAATTTATTTCATTTCACTCCACTGATGATGGATTAATCTTTATTGGATAAAACACCACTGATAATATGCAATAAAATAATACACAAATTTATGAAAATAAAACGAAAACGCAACGTCACTGTGCAAGTGTCCTCTAAAAAGTCCCTGTGGATCCTAATCGATCTTAATCTTGACTGATAAAAATCATTATTGCATAACTATATTTTGGAAACTATATCCAGCTTTCGGAAGCGCTCGTGGCGTAGCATGATTAGCCGTTCTTAATCGATCGGCAAAGTTAAGCTACGTCTGTCGTGGTCGGTACCTGGATGGGTGACCGTCTAGTGGTATTTCAAATCGAGCGTTTCCGTGCTTCGGAAGGCACGTAAAGCCGTTGGTCCCGGTTATCACTTAATTGTGATAGTCGTTAAGCTAGTTGGATGCCTCCTAGGCGGCTTGAAAAATTCCAACAGTAGGTTGACCACTAGCCTACCTCCACCAATCCGCAGTGGGCACGCGTGGTGGAGTATCTGCCCATTCCCTTTCACCCTTATTTGTGAAAGGAGGCCTGTTCTCAGCAGTGGGACATTATAGGCTGATGATGATGATGATGATGATGATCCAGCTTTTATTGTCGTGACGTCTTGTCCACATTATTTCCATTGTTTTTGCGGAAGGGCCTTCGTTACTTCAATTCATTATCAAGTTGGTCAAACGCATTTTGTTGAACTGGCGATCACTAGAATTATTATTTTAGTCCACACATGGTGAAACGCATTTGCAAGAGAAATGAAAATCGGTAGTCTGATAGATGTAAGAAAGAAGAAGTGGTTAAGGAGCTGTCTGAAAAAGGAACTTTTGATACAGTGTAATTATTGTAAGAACTAAGTATGTCCGTACTATGTCAAAATAAAAATACTCCATAATCTAATGGCGGGTCGCTATCTAGAGCCCAACCATTATTTTTCTATGTTCTTTCATAAAAACTTTGATTTCTCATTAATTTAATATAAAACCTTTACAAAAATACCTATCTATCATATATTTTTTTCATTAAAACTACACCCTTAGATGAGAAAATATTATATTTGATTTTTTCCAGATTTTTATCCTAAATTGAATGTTTATTTTTTATAACACCTGATTAATGATTTAAATTTGAATAAACTAATAAGACGAAACAAATCAGTACGGGACAACGGGATCGTCCTAATAGTTCGATCGTCACTAGAGTCACTTGAAATATAATTATCAGCAAGCGTATCTACCGGAACGCGCAGCCCCGGGGTCGGGCGCTGCGTTACGGATGCTCTCCAATATACAAAAAAAAACTTCCGTCACTCAAACATTTAAAAAATAAACTCTACAAGTGCACGTTAGCTATAGGTATAACTTACTCTATTCGCTCTACGTTTATAAGGTGTCAGGGCTATTTTCCACTCGAGCGCTGCTTGAGTTTTGACATCCGTCATACATAGGTACTATACATTTTATGGACTTGCGTTGCGCCCCCCGCTTATAACCGGCCCTTAGAGAACTAAAAGTATTTTTGTGATGTAATAAATAATTGGACTGTTTTACAAAAAACTTAAACCGACTTCAAAGTACACTAAGAAGTAATCAAATCCTGATCTGATGACAATGGGACAAAACGGGAAGTGTATCCTTCCAGTCAAAAAAAGAATTTTCCAAATCGGTTAATAAATGACGGAGTTATGAGGTAACAAACATAAAAAAAAAAAAAAAACATACAACTGAATTGAGAACCTCCTCCTTTTTTTGAAGTCGGTTAATAAATACCTTTGTATAAAAAGTTACTTTTGAGACGAATAATCTTGTCATTACCTAGGCTTAGGAAATTGAACATTTTTATCACGATCTATCACTGATGGGGCGGCGGAAATAATCCATAATATTAACGAGGGCGTCGGCGTAGTTGTATCTTCTTTGTTATTTGAATAAGAAGACTAGTTTTTCACTTTATCTCACCTACCTACGTAGCTCAATTATTTTATGTTATATATCAACGAATTTAAATTTATTTAAGTACATAACATACATACACCTATATATTTTCATAGCCATACAACAGAATATTTATATAAGTATTTTTGCATTTCTTGTGGTCAGAAACGACTCAAAAGATTTAATTGGAACTTCCAGATATTACGCTTAAATCAGATGCTGAAGTATTTGCAAACAAAAGCTTGTAATATGAAAAGATCTCCCACAAAAAAAAGCCTTGCTGAGTTTCTTGCCGGACTCTTCTCAGAACCGGTGGTAAATTCAACTGATAAGTGCTTTACTAGGGCCTAAACTGAATAAATGACTTTTTTATTTTGAATTTGATTAAGCTACCTTTCAGGTATAGGTAATCAAATCAATCATAGAGCATATAGGATGTTGAATTGTGAATAAATAGTTGTAAATACAGTAAAACCTCGATTATCCGAACTAATCGGGAGCGAGACAGATTCGTGCTAAGGCTTCAGATAATCAAAAGTTCGAATAATCGAAATGTGGATATTTTGGGACAAATTTAACAAAAACAACACATTTTTGCATAAAAATAGTACAAAATATTAAATTAGACATACATATCTCCCTAAGCGGACTAACAAGTAACAACGTTCGATGAAACAAAATGCTTTTCAACACGCTCGATACCTACCTATGTAACGTTCGGATAGCCTAAGTCAGCGTTCGTATAATAAGAGGTTCGGATAATCAATAATCGGTTAGCAATTCTACTGTTCTATACTTTATTAATACTCATTATATTTCCACAAACTTATCTAGCCCGGTGAGAGAGGCGCTGTTATCGCATTTGGTAGAGCAAACAACCAATGTCGAATAGCAGGCAGATTGACATTTCAAACTGGCGTTCGTCGCCGCGTCTTTAGTTCAACTTTTGGCCAACGGGCTAGGCCAGATAAGTTTGTGGGACTATAGATGTTTTGTCTATAATACTCATCGATATAGACGATATATTATTAATAAATGTAACTAAAGAATGGTCGTGTATCTATTACTTCTCTGTAGTTCCATGAATAGCATCATTATGTAAATATAGACTGTAAATGATTATGAAGATTTTTTGAATGCTAATGTTATGAATTAATCAGTAGACCTTATTTTATAAGTGGGTTTGATTAATTTGACCTTAAGCTATAAGACCAGTAGCTCATTTATTGGCTGATAGGTACGTTATTTCTTTATGCCACTATGATGGCAAACAAGCATACGGCCCGCCTGATGGTAAGCAGTTACCTTAGCCTATGGACGCTTACAAAACCAGGGGTATCACTCGCGCGTTGCCGACCTTAAAGTCCTGGGTAGAACCTGGGAAAGTCCCATGCAGTGGATAAAGAAAAAGAGCTACAATATAGAATAATAATTAATTAGGTATACTACTACGTATTCTATTTGTTTATCTTTGGTGATAATGCAGTACAGAGGCCGTGAATGTTGATAAAGACCGCTCAAATTATGTTAAAAATACTCATAATTATGTCAAACGGAAGCGTTTGTTAAAATTTTGGAGATATTTATATTCTTCGTCATCGTCATACCTTCAACCTCTTCCTATAATAGAATAGAAGAGACGTAGAACTACTACATAGGTATCTATATCTAAAACTCGAACAACGGTAAATTCTAAGATTTACCTGAAACACTTAAGATTGACCAAGGCTTAATGGTAGAAGTGCGAACTGTTATGTGATAATATTTAATTTCGGACGTTTATTAGCAGTTTTACTCAGTACATCTCATGTTTTACTTCAGAAAAATGGTGAAAATAATTTCGGTCTAACTAAACATGTTCAGCGTTTTACCTGAGGTTTTACCGTATTCCTGGGCAGTATGTAGCTCCCCAATAGCATTGTCACCTCTTTACCTTACCAGAGTCGGATAAATCGCCTTATTTCATATCAAACCTTACATTTACCAGCTCATGTTGATAAAACCTTAGATGTACCTACTCGTAAAATCTAGGACCTACGGGTATACGGGCTTTTGCAGTAACATACACATTTTAGGCAGCAATTGACCTGCCACATAAATTTTAATGATTGTTTTTTATACGACGAAGTCGGTAAACAAGCCTACGGCCTTTCTGATGGTAAGCGGTTACCATATTCATATTGATGCGTGCAGCACATGGGGTAATTACTCACGCGCAGGAACACAACGTAAAGTTATTTGGCTGCGGTATTCTGTAAGGTGGGTACTGGGAATTACCTCCAGTAGAGCTGCTCGTTTAGCGAAATAACGCTACGCTCTACCTCTTTTAAACTCTACAAAATGTCAGTCGTTTTCCTTTATTCATTAAGAGTTGGCTCTTTATTAGATTGAAATCGTTTTATGGATCAAGACTATATTACTAATATAATAAACAACAACTTTTTTTACTTATGTTTTGTAAAAAGTAATAAAACAAAACTTGTTGTTGTGTATGTAATAAGTCTTGCAAGATTGAATGACAGTGCACGAGAGCTGTAGGTACAATAAATTACAGAATTAAAATGTTTTAGATAGAACAACAAAATCTTGAAATATAGTTTTTGTGTAAAACGTCCTATAACAAAAAGTTGTTGGTTATGATGTAAGCAATTTTGAATACTAGGGTCAAAAATAAATACATTAAATTTACTTATGAAGCCACGATAAACTATTTATTATTCATTACGGAATGAACTCCACTTAAATCATTTCCTTGCCGAATTATAATTTAAATTACCTACTTAAGTTTAGTCTCGAACCGTCTCCACTGTATGCATTCTATCGACCGACCCAAGCCTTTAACCACTCATAATGCCAACTGGTTAGGTGTGTACTTGTAACAACCTCTTTCACAAACAAAGCATACACAACATCAATATTATCTACTAACTTAATTCGACAATATACAGAGAGTAAGAAATAGGAAATTAGGCTGCTATGAAATTTTTAAATAGAGTTTGCTGAGTGAGAGTATGAAGATACCTTTGTAACAAACGAACACGTATTATAAACTAGGTACACAAATAAACATTGTTTATGCGTCTGAGTACCTAAGTACCAAAATAATAAATTAGCTTAATGGGCTATAGCTTTAAATTCGGCTACTGATAAGTGACTTAGTTCTCATTAATTATTACTTGACACTGGCACACAGTCAACAAACGTAATCGCTCACAAGATCGCTTACCTCCAGCCAAAAGTCCATTCCGAACTGTATAGCTTATATCTTCAAACGAAATATTCAGTGTATCTTCTACCAGGGATGTGGAATTAGTCTCTTGAGACTCGGAATTTTCGCTATCCATCTTTATGAACATTACCATAACAACAACTTTAAGTTAAACTATAGCACTGATTTATAACATTACGTTTCCATTGCGCGATTTTACAGAACAAAGGGACGGGTTGTATGTAAACAAAGAGGCGATGAATAAGCGCGCTAGTTGCGTTACGCCCAAGCGCACTGGCGTTACAAAGCGGACTGTAGTCTATGATTGTAGTGCGCAAGCGACGGCAACCACGCAGTGCGATTATCGGTCGTTCTCCCCCACTCACACCGCACATGGTTGTCAGCTGACAAGTTCCAAGCGGCTGATTGCCGTTATCGCACCAAGACAGATATACACCTTATTAGTAGCTTAAAAATTGGCTAAATGCTGGCTGCCATGAATGGCGACGTCTGTTTAGATTTTACATAGTTATCTTTATATTATATCTTCCCTATTTCTACAGAAACTTATAAAGGAGAGCTAAGAATGACCAAAGTTGTGGGAGAACAATTAAGTAACAATTTAATATAATGGTGAGATTATATTAAACTCAAGATTTTGGAAACTATAAGGCATTTGGATTTGACTTGGATTTTGCACCCAGGTACAAACTAGTATGTCTGGGGCACAAAACTGATTGTATCGTAAAAATATAATTCGTTTGTCCTGTCTGCGGCTGGCTGGATTTAGGCTTACCCCAATAGTCGTTTGTGAGGCCTTATCTCTTCCTCCTGGTAGGCGTAGGTAGGTGACTTACAGGAGAAGATACTGTACGGGATTACGAAACTTTGTTGCAATCAGTTTCGATTTGAAACTGCCTTCACAATCGATAGAAATATCATAATGTTGTAAATGTTTGTTTGCAATGAAGCACTTTTTCCATATGCAGTTACAAGAAAGTAATAATAATCAGAAACCGCTCATTTGGAATTGGTTTGAAATTGAAACTGATTGCAACAAAGCTTATACGCAATAGCCCCACATGTGTTTGAAGATGAAATTGTTATTCTTGATGAGAATGTAGGTATTCCATGCCAAGAGCAGGCTGCTTAAATGGTAGCAAAAGCTGGAGAAGTTAGGCTTGAAAATTCGCAAAACTAAAATTGAATACATGTTTTGCGATACCTCGACATCGGTATACAATGTGTACTGGGGTAAGTTCCATAGTTTTATATCTACACAGACCTACCTCTCCTATCTCAACAATATCAACATTTTTAGAATTCATAAAAGTGTTTTATGTAGTTTTATTATTTCATTGTTACAATTCTTTATTTTTATCAATAAACTTTATGGAAGACAGTCCAACTTTCATTAACTACTATTTCGTATGTTGCGACTGTAAGCTGCTAGAGCTGCAAGCGCTCCTATATAGTTCAAGCCTACATCGTTACAATGTGTAATCTACAAATGATCCTGAATACATAAGTGTTAAGACATTCCTTAATGTTCAGAATGTTGAACAGTAAAGGGCACGGGTGAAAGACGATTACAAAAATGAAGCAAGCATGCAACTTAGATGAATGCGCGAAGTGGCGAAAATGGATGAGATTTTAAGAATTAAATTAGTACTATTGAGGATGTTAACCACACAACAGGGCAACAGATGATGAAATCTAAGTTCTCGCGTACGTACGCCTTATGATATATTAGCAACAATCCCCTTTTTAGGGTTCCGTAGTCACAAATAAACCCTCATGGTTTCTCTATGACCGTCTTTCTGTCTGTTTGTTGTTGCAGCTCAGAGACTACTAAAAGGCTGTACTGCTGCGCTCTGGTGGTCTTGATAAGATGGATATCGACATACGTCATTGCTCAAATGTTGTATGGTATTGTAATTTGAATGAGTATACTATAATTTGAATGGACTCGAAAAAAAAAAGCCATAATTATAAAAAGGGATATATTTCTTTCTTCCAAATGATCAGCTTTGTAAATAGGGAGTAGTAAATTAGGACACGGGTAAAGCCATCATTGTCTATCTTGGGTCATGTCAGACCCAACCACCAGAGCCCCTTAGTCTGAGGAGAGACTTTGCCTCTTTATGTGTGTTCTACCGCTTGTACAACGGAGAGTGTTCTAAGGAATTGTTCGACTTGTTGCCCACGGCTACCTTCCACCATCGCAACTCACGCCATCGACGGGGAATCCATCCTCACGCGTTGAAACCAGAATTGTTTCGAACTGTGCGGGCTCAAAGGAGCTTTCTTCCGCGGACGCTCAGGTCGTGGAATGAGCTCCCCGCCGTGGTTTTCCCAACGGAGTACAGCATGGGGTTCTTCAAAAAGGGCGTGAAGAGATTTCTTCAGGGTCGGCAACGCGCGAGTGATACCCCTGGTGTTGCAAGCGTCCATAGGCTACGGTAACTGCTTACAATCAGGCGGGCCGTATGCTTGTTTGCCATCTTAGAGGTATAAAAAAAAGAAAATGTCATGTCTATGCCTATCATATCCAGTGAAGAATTTAGAAATTTCATTTAGACACCTAATCAGTAAGCTGGTAATATGTAATTATTTAAGATAGGAACTCGTTATTTACTGATACGGTTGCCATCCGTGATCTTATCAATTTGAAATTATTCTTTCTGTACATTGTAGCACGGTAGGTAGTATTCCTTATCCACGGTGGTTTTACATAGGTAGGTAGGTAGGTATATATAAATTGTGTAGTGATTCTTGTTTTCTGAATAAGAACAGTGCTATAAACCCTACTAACTAAAGGATTACCCAGTCAAACGAATGATTATTGGAGGGAAAGTACCTTACATATTGAAGTTAGCAAATTTTACTAAAAGAAAACTTAATAGTATTTTTTTTAATAATACCTAGGTACAAATTGCAATATGAAGCCATAATCCCGCTTCATGTCATGAAACAACAACAAACATTTAATATAAATAACTATCCTATCTTATAAATACTAATTTACATTTGGAGTCCAATGTTTAAGATTTAAAGTCAATATCAAAGATTCAATTCAATCAAAGATTAATAAAGGGTTATCAGATCCCCCACTGGGTTTGCTGTAAAAAAAACGATGGAAACACTTTACTATAGGTCATTGGGGCTTGCTTGTACCGAAACTTGCGGTTGTGGTGGATCGGGAAGGTTGGAGATTCCTCGCTGGAACAGAATGTAAGCAGGAAGTGGAGATTTTTCTTATGTGAGGTCTGACTTGGTTAGCATTTTGAGAGTTTATATTTTATTATTTCTGAAAAGGCATATGCTATTGAAGCAGGTAGATAATGGCGCTGTCCGCGAGGAATGCGTCTTACTAAAGAGGATGTAGTTCTTGCGTGAGCTAGTACCTACATGGGTTGGGGGATGTCTTGCCCTTGTACCTATGCAACTCGCAAGCCCCTCGTACCTTTAAAAATCCACGGGTATAGTACTTCCATTGAAATTAACATAATAATCATGCAATAATAACAATATATGCGTGAAAAAATAATAGGTAACAAAAACTTAGGTAGTACTTACTTTTGTAATTCTACGAACAATTTTTATCTTGTTATTAAATTCCGTAAGTATATCTAGCCTTCGTTTGAATATTTAATCTTAGTGTGCACTAAGATTAAATATTCTTAGAAGAATAAATCGAAATGTGACTATATTTGAGTGACAAAAATAACTATGCACTTTTTATTACGTAAATAGCACGTTCACGAACTAAATTACCTATTAAACCTTAAAAGGGACTTTTATTGGCCTTTCTCTTTATATTACTGTTACACATGTTGTAGCATAGTGCCTGTCTATTATTTGTGAGCAATATTCGCCGCTGATAACAATGTAATTATGAATTTAAAGTTGTAGGTATTGAGAACATTATTATAACACGGCTTTCAATCATCATCCTCAGCCTATCATGTTCCACTGCTGAGCATAGGCCTCCTTTCACAAATGAGGATGAAAGGGAATGGGCAAATATTTGACGGGCCAGTTGGCGAAGTTGGTTAAGATTCCACCCATTGCGCCGCAGGTCGTGGGTTCGATTCCCGCACAGGACATGCATTTGTGTGCATGAACATGTCTGCATGTCCTGAGTCTGGGTGTAATTATGTATATTAAGTATGTATTTACAAACAGAAAGTAGTATATGTATTATATCAGTTATCTGGTTTCCATAGTACAAGCTCTGCTTAGTTTGGGATCAGATGACCGTGTGTGAGGAATGTCCCAGGGGTATTTATTATTTATTTATTTAGATACCCCACCACGCGTGCCAACAGCGGATCGGTGGAGGTAGGCTAGTGGTCAACCTACTGTTGGAGTTTTCAAGCCGCTATAGTTCAAGTTTATAGAAGGCCTCCAACTAGCTTAACGACTATCACAATTAAGTGATAACCGGGACCATCGGCTTTACGTGCCTTCCGAAGCACGGAATCATCCCTCGGAGCTCGTTATCCTAATCAATTCTACTACATAATGATCCCGAAAAATTTTTCATTTTGGCATCTAAATTTGACATATGGACACTTGCAACGCATGACACATGGGCATTATTAACGACCCTTACCCACCTAGTTATTTGGTTGCGGTATTCTGTAAGGTGGTTCTGTATTTCCCCAGTCACGCATGCTCTGTGTAGGGTTGCCAACTTTTTGTACAAGAAATATAGTATATTAGGGTTGGAGTTTTGGAGAGCTAAAATAGACAGTATTTTAGAAAAAAAAATAAGTTTTAAAAACATATTTTTTTTTAAAATAATCAGAAACCGCTCATTTGGAATTGGTTTGAAATTGAAACTGATTGCAACAAAGCTTATACGCAATAGCCCCACATGTGCATGCTGTTTGAAGATGACATTGTTATTCTTGATGAGAATGTATTCATGCCCAGAGCAGGCTGCTTATATGGTAGAAAAAGCTGGAGAAGTTAGGCTTGAAAATTCGTAAAACTAAAATTGAATACATATTTTGCGATACCTCGACATCGGTATACAGTGTGTATTTCTTAGAACCCATCTGGGGTAAGTTCCATAGTTTTATATCTACACATACCTACCTCTCCTGCCTCAACAATATCAACATTTTTAGAATTCATAAAAGTGTTTATGTCGTTTTATTATTTCATTGTTACAATTATTTATTTTTATCAATAATCTTTATGGAAGACAGTCCAACTGTCATTACTACTATTTCGTATGTTGCGACTGTAAGCTGCTAGAGCTGCAAGCGCTCCTATATAGTTCAAGCCTACGTCGTTACAATGTGTAATCTACAAATGATCCTGAATACATAAGTGTTAAGACATTACACACAACATATTTTTTGAATTTATTGCACAATTTAATAATTCGTTGTCATTTTTAAAACATTCATACGCCTCGTCACATTTAAGCCGAGACCTTGGATGATCGAAGATAAACATGGCAATCCCCTACCCTAGTCCTTATCTCACATGGTGGCAAAGTCTGCTCCATGTATTATAACATCTGGTCTCACTTCTGTAAGGCCTGTACAAATACAACAAAGGAGTCGAAAGAGTCGACAGGGTACATACCTTGGTTAAATCATATAACCAACAATGGCTCATGTGAACCCAATATTAGAAAATAAATCGGAATGGGAAAAAATGCCATTACACAACTACAAGGTGTATGGGCAGATAGGAACATATCTTGTAGAACCAAACGTAGACTGGTGCCATCCTTGGTGATCTCCATATTCTTGTGGGGCTCAGAGAAGAACCCAAGTAGCATAACAAGCTGTTAAAAGGCTGTATTAAAGTTCGTTCTTATACTAAAAGCTGAATATTCAGGCTGTACAAAGGCTGTATAAGCGCTTATACAGACCTTATAAGTGTAAAAAGGGCCCACATTACACAGCTTATTTCGTTATTGGAGCTGTATAGAGGCTGTATAAACAAAAGACAAGTATAAAAGCTGTATTAGAGCTGTTATTAGGTGTATAGAGCAGCCTATACTCTACGGATATCCTCTTGTAAGTATCTTGTAAGAATAAGAGTTCTAAATAGGTTGTTGAAGAGAATTATGTGAGAATAATATAAATAAAAATATTTACGATGCCATACTGAATGGCGACATAATATTTAATAAATGGAAAGGCTAAAATCTTGAACATGGATATCTGATGCTGTTAATTGATGAATTCAATGTGCAAATTTTAATTTATTGTGAACCTGTGTATGTTTTCCGTCAAAATATTCACGCGCCAACAAAATAATCAAGCCAAAGTAAAAAAATTATACTAAATACAGTAAATAAGTGTTTGTTTTTAAGGTTAGAATAAAAATATATTTATAAATAATAGATATGAGTCTACATGATCATTATTCAAGCTGATAACCATGATACGGCTATAGTTATTATCAAATATTCCTTTAATTGTAATTTAAATATTGTTATTGTAAATGTAAAAATGTCGACAATTTGCTATACAGCCTAGACGATATTTGGAGTACTAAGCTGCTGTGGAGCTGTACTAAGTAAGTTATGAACGTTTATTGCTGTATTAAGTAAGTGAACACGTGCTTAATACAGCCTGTATACAGCTTTAACGATAAAACCAGTTTGAAGTGTCAGAAAACACTTAACGCTGTATTATAGAGTTATAATATCTGTTTTAGAACCCTAAGCTGACGCGGATCCCTTTATACAGCCTATATACAGCTTTAACGATAAAACCAGCTTGAAGTGTTATAAAATTCTTAACGCTGTATAGTAGAGTTTTGATATTCTGTTTAAGAACCCTAAGCTGACGCGGATCCCTTACTAAGAATTTTATACAGCTAGAGCTGTATAATATCTCATAAATCACTCTTATAAGTATTAAAACTGTTCTTTACACTCTTGTAAGTGTCTAAAAGAACTCTAAGTTCTAAATGGGCTGGTTTATTGATGTAGAATACGCTTGCGTGCTGCTTGGGAAAGCAGACCGCGCACGCATAGATGCGTCTGAAAAGTGCTGTTAGTTGGAGGAATATGCTGCAGATTTCATGGACATCACATCGGATCATCGCATCTATTTTAAGCACACTCAAAATCACGCTCAGAATTTCGATCACCTGTCTCGAAGATATGAGTAATTCTGCCGCATTGCAAGAAAGAGAGGTGAGATAACCATAAGAAGTTGCTCATTACTGGTAAGGTAGAGGGAAAGAGGCCGAGGGGTCGGAGTCCGATGAATTGGTCTGACAAATACGCTCCATATTGGATGCGGTATGTGCTGCTATCCACACAGCAGACAATAGATCTAGATGGCGAGCAATAGTCCGTGAGAAGTTCGTCCATAAAGGTCACTTCCTTCAGCAATGAGGCATACGATGCAAAGAGGAGGGCTCAATATTTGAAATCGATGTAGGTCATAGGCAAATAAAAAGTAGTTGATACAAATAAATTACTTTATTGAGTCATTAAATATTTTTACCAAATGCGGCTGTTTTGTGTTCTAAAATAACTAAGAGATTTTTATATTAAATATTACATTTCACTGGATATTAAAATAGGCTAATATTTAACCAAAATTATTCAAGATCTATGAAAACATTCGAATAATCTTATGTTTTAAAATAATACAATATTAAATTAAGTGTAATAATAGTTTTATGTTCGACCGTAAAGCACACTAAAGAAAAATTAAAACTGCGTTGAACGGAAAGTGTTTGTAGCTCAAGTTCAGTATTAATAATAACAGTAAATATAGAAGAAGTTTAATTAGAATATAAAAAGTCTACATACTTTAACCGAGTTTATTATTTTGTAATATAGTTAGTAGTTCATGTGGTTTTATACAAACATATATGCACCTGTGTATAAATTCATCTATGGTCAATTATCACGGTGAGATTATCAAACGACACTCACGTTCTCATCCTATATTTAATTAGTCAATCTTAAAATATAATTTTAAATTACCTACTTACTACTTATTTTTAAATACAAGCAAATAACACAATGCATAAACTAAGAACTCGATATGTTATTTTGAATTTGATTTATCATTATCTCTTATGTCAGAATGAATACTTTAAAATATAACTATATTTCAAATTTTTTTAAGAGAGGTAGAGCATAGCGTTTATTCGCTCAAAGAGCAGCTCGACTGGGGAAGTACCTCCACCTTACAGAATACCGTAGCCAAATAACTTTATGTTGTGCAAAGTTGTGTTCCTGCGCGTGAGTAAGGTCGCCAGAGCTCATTGGGGAGGGGGGAAAGGTCGGTAACGCGTGAGCGATGCTTCGTGTGTTGCAAGCGTCCATATGGCTACGGTAACCGCTTACCATCAGGCGGGCCGTATGCTTGTTTACCGACTTAGTCGTATAAAAAAAAAAAAAAAAAAATTTCACCTTCCTACCCTTAATTGGCTAGTCAATTTTAAGCTTAGGCAAGTGCGGCGTCAGTTACTTAGAATTGTATGTATAAGAATAAACAAATAAGTCAGTAATATCAAACCAAATTCAAAATAACAATTATAGTACTTTTAATGAGTTTGTTTAATATGGTCCCGCATCATTTTTCTACTCATTTTAAATAATTGTTTAAGTACTATATTATATTCTTGTTTTGGTGTAAGTATAGCTAACATAGAATCAGTCGATAAATCAGATGTCCTATTGTACTTAAAGCACCAAGTAAGAAATTGAATTGAGATCAAGTCGCCGTCTTTTTAGTATGTTTTATAAATTCACAGGAAATGTTAAAGTTGAAGGCAAGAAAGAGTTCATTTAAAAATAAAAAAGCTGTTTAGTTTCGATGTAACAATTACCTAATTAGAGATAATTCTTAATACTGTAAGCTAGTTGCTGCTATTGTCGGCTAGTACTGACACTGCTGCACTGCCGGCTAGTGCTGACACTGCCGGCTAGTACTGACACTGCCGGCTAGTGCTGACACAGCCGGCTAGTGCTGACACTGCTGGGTTTTGTAGACACTGCCAGTTAGTTCTAAATATTATCAGGGCTGCAAAAATGTTATATCCTTATTGTCTTTTATGAAATCCCAATCCAATTCCAATTGTCTAATAATGTTGTGGTTATTTTCATCTTTTATTGAGGCGGTACCACAAAGCCGCGCAAGTCAACAGATGCATCAGAACAGTAGTCGAAAGTACCAACGCCATGTCACCGCCAACATCAACTGTTTCCATATCCATTTCTATGAGAAATTTCTTCGGTGTTATATAATGGCAGTATTCTGCAAAGAAAATTTGTGTTATTTTATTTATCGTCAAGTATTAATTAAGCCAAGTTTGCCAATATGATTTGAATAAAATATAACAAAGAAAAAAAGTAAAAAAGGACCTGGTTAATGAGCTAAGAAGACATACCTTTGGAGCAGTGGATCTTGGTTCTATTGAAGCCGTAAACAGAATGTACGGCGACGTGAAAGCCAGCTCTAAAGTAGGAGATGTAATGGAGCCACCTGAAGGGATACGGTGTGTCTGACAGTGCAAGACAGAACCCAAATACTGAGAATAAACATGCGAGCACCGGACCGACGAATACAGCGATCTGGAAATCATAAAAAATTAATGCAGTAATCAACACAAATAACAACAATTTTAACAATTTAACCATGTTAAGTGTTGAGTGGTAAACACACACAGCATTAAAGGGACCTGGCTCTGAAGTGTAGCTGCTGGAACACCGATAAGTGGAGTTTGGCGACAGATTAAATGATACCAATATACCAGGAAGCCATAATATTAACCAACTTATGGATCTTATCTACAGAAAAAATTTACAAATCTCTACTGTACCTTGGTAGGAGTGGTTGAACCAATGAAGTAACCCCATGCTTGTGCACACAGTGACGTAGCAACTATAGTGGCAAGGAACAGCGTCGCTCGTGTTGGCTCTAGGGGGTTATCCGTCAGCCAATACGAAAGCACCACGTATGAGACACATGATATCATCTGAAAGTTAAATGTTGGTAATTTAGACATCGCATAAGCTAATGAGTTATGTACGTTTAAAAACAGTAAATATAATATTGCTTACTTGGAAAGGCAACTCCACCGCCAAAATAGAGAAGATGTACGGTCCTAAGCTGTACCATCGATTAAAGTACTCTCCTCTAAGTATATCCATTTCTAATGGAACTGGAATTAGAATAAGAATATACCTATAAGTAAAAGCATCAATCAAAAATCACCTCGTAGTATGGCAGTAATCTCGTTCCTGAGTATAGTCATAGTACCCGGTCCTGAAGTCTCTATTCTGTAGCATAGTGTCAAATGGAACGTTTATCTTGGACTATAAGGACGGGACGCAAAGTGTGAGTGTTTCTTTCTACTGAAGATGGCTCTAATCTAAAAAGATCTTGTAAGAATATAGATGCAGAAAAAGTCGAATTATGACCACATAAGATATAAGTTTGATTTGAATCAACGATATATTTTATATGAGCCTCTAGACTGGCTTTAATTCCTCCATCACAAGAGATAATATTTCTTAAGATAAAAAAATATTTTTTTGAATAAATAATTTTCCATGTGCGTATTCCATGTCCGGTGAATTTACCATTAAAATTTCCACATAATATAAGTAGGTAACTGCTTAATATAAATTAAGTGGGTAATATCAGCCTGTAGTATCTCGTACTTTGCGGCAAGGTTAAGCCTAGGCCCACTAAATTGCAAGCCAGCACTAACAGGCGCAATACAAACAAAGCACTTGGTTTTGTGATGAGGTTATCATCTGAGTTCAATAATGTTAAAACATTTAAAATATTATACTGTGCTTTTCTCCGTAGCCACCTTGAGTATGCATCGCAAGTATGGAACCCTAACTATAGTGTATACATAACTCGTATTGAACGCATCCAGAAACGCTTTCTTCGTTATATTCAGTACCGATCAAACACATATGTATCCGATTATTCGTCACGCTGTAAAAAGTTTCATTTCTTACCACTGCAGGATAGAAGGTGTTGACGAACCCTACCAGGAGTAGAGGTCTGGACGGGTAGGAACAGCTTGAAATGAAACTCGATTTGTGCGGTGGAACAATCTTGAAACTGGTACTGCAGTATTGCCTCTTTCTGACTTGTTCTTGTAAGGAGAGTGCGTAGAGAAATGAGTGCCGAGCAGGCCTGACTGCGCTGTTTATATTGTAATTTTAGTCTTTGCGCATGCCTATGTCAGATTTACAAATGCGCATTGTGAAATATTATTATTATTATCACTAATATAACAAGATACAAACGGTTGCTATGGCAACGGTTTGATACTGAAAAGTGGCAATACCGTAGGGAGAGCCCTATCCAAATTCTTTATTAAAAATAACTTATTTCTAATCAAATACAATATGAAATAACTATAAAACAATAAAATGCCTACTTATTTACTTACATCTAATAACCTAAACGCCTTAAAGTATTCAATAGCAATAATATTTGTTCGAACTTAGCCTATGTAAAAGTAGGTATATAATAAAAATCTTTATTTACAATGGAATGGGCAGGCATACATAGCACAATGTGTTATGTGCGGGTTGAGGGACGATTAAGGCATGTTAGTAGGTAGGTATAGTCGTGAACAGTCTCCCCCTCGTGCGAAGATGAGTGTCTGAGCACCAAATACAGAGTTTCACGACGTTATGCTATCTTCACTATGCGGGATGTGGGTCGTCGTATCTCTCCAGCTGTAGTTCTTACATCTACCACTCGAACTTTGCCATCTGGTCCTGGGTAAGTATGGGTAATTTGCCCTCTTGGCCATACTCCTCGAGGTAATGATGAATCGATGATGAACACGATATCTCCGACTTCTGGGTTAGTGAATCCCTTGGAGTTGGAACTATACCTAGGTGTTATAGTAGGTAGGTATTCGTTGAGCCATCGATTCCAAAACAGATCAGTCAATCTTTGTACAGTTTTCCAATTGGCTGTACCTATTAGGTTTTTGTCGTCGAATGTACCCATTATCATGTTGCCACTCGATCTTCCAATTAGGAAATGATTTGGAGTCAAACTTTCTTCGTCTTCAGGGTCTAAGGAGACGTCGGTAAGTGGGCGTGAGTTTATTAAGTGTTCGGCTTCCAACAATATTGTATGCAGGACTTCTTCACGTGGTTGACGAGATTTTAATGTGGCGGTCAGCGCGACTTTGACAGAGCGTACCAAGCGCTCCCAGGCTCCACCCATGTTAGGTGCCCCGGCAGGTATGAACTTCCATTTGATGCCTTTTTGTTGCGCTTTATCAGTCAGTTTTTTCAGTTCTATTTGCATGTCCTTGTTAGCGCCTACAAAGTTGGTTCCGTTATCACTATACATTATAGATGGCGCTCCTCGCCGAGCTATCATTCGACGGAGTGATAAGATCATACTGTCGGCAGACAGAGACGGCACTATCTCTAAGTGCACTGCGCGTGTAGTTAGGCAGGTATAGAGTGCGACCCATCTTTTTTCTTGTTTGCGGCCTACTGTTATGATAAGAGGGCCGAAATAGTCAACTCCAGTGCATGTGAAAGGCGGTTGATGTTGTTGTAGACGTTCCGGTGGTAAGTCGCCTATGGGGGCCGGTATAGGTAGATATTTGTGCGTTCTGCACCAATCGCATTCTCGCGTTATGGATTTTAGTGTGTTTCGTAGTGAAGTAATGTAGTACTTTTGGCGTATTTCATTCATTACTGTATTATGATTGGCGTGATTATACATGCAGTGATAATGTTGTATAAGCAACTTTGCAATCGGGTGCTTGCCGTCTAGTACTATGGGTTCCTTATACGTGTCACTCACACAGTCAGCTGATGACACACGGGTTTCGATTCTTATTATGTCGTTCCTGAGCATCAATGTCAGCCTTTTTAGGCGCGAATCTTTTTCGTTAGGTACTTTGTTATTTCGTAGCGATTTTAATTCGCTCGCCCAACTTTCTTGTTGTATGGCTTTGATGAGCAGTGTCTCGGCGTTTTGTACGTACTCTACGGGTAAAGGTACGGTACGGGTGGTGATCGCCGGCACACGTTCGGTGGGAGTTTGTTTACGTTTGCGTTCGTATTTTCTCCATGACTTGTCTTTGACGGTTTTCTTGATAGCGGCGACGGGTTCCGGTTTTTTCGTAATTTTAGATTTGAATATGTCGACGCAGTGTAATAAGCGTGCCGTGGCTCGTTGTAGGCGTTTCCAGGACGAAAACCTTGATACGTCGGGAATAGGTATTTCGATCCGTCGTATGGTGGCTACGATTTTAGACTTTTCTTCGCCCGTGGTAGGTATTGAGCGGTCGCTCTTATCTTCGGGCCACTGATTAGGGTTGTGTTGTAGAAATTCAGGGCCGTTGAACCAACGGTGATGAATGGTGAAGTTTCTTGGAGTTGACCTTGTGGCGTCGTCGGCGACGTTGTCGTTGGTCGGTATCCACCGCCATTCTGTTGGTTTGGTTGTGTCCTCGATTTCTGCCAATCTGTGTGCGACGAATGGTTTGAATGTACGCGGATCGGCTTTTATCCATGCTAAAACGGTGCGCGAGTCTGACCAAAAATATCTTCTTGTAACTTTTGTTTGGATTTCTTTTTGAATGTTTGTTGCCAGTCTACAACCTAGGAGCGCTGCTTGCAACTCTAGTCTAGGTATTGACGTGGGTTTCAAGGGTGTTACTTTAGCTTTTGCCGCTAATAATCTCACGCTGGTTTTGTTGTTCTTAGTGGTTTTCCAATATGTAGCTGCTGCGTAGGAGCTCTCGCTCGCGTCTACGAACGTGTGCAGTTCTCCCTCTTCGCATGAGCTAGTGCACCTGGGTATGTCTAGGTGTTGCAGGTGTTCAAGGCTGTCGAGCCATTTCGTCCAGTCTTCTATGAGTGTGTCGGGTATGCTTTCATCCCAGTCGGTCCCAGCTCGCCAGAGTTGTTGTATGAGCTTTTTTCCTTGTATAAGGACGGGCGTGGCTAGTCCTAAGGGGTCGAACACTGACATCACCGCACTGGTGACTTCTCTTTTTGACGGTGGTCTGACTCCCTCCTTCACTTCCTGAGGTGTGTTTCGCAAGTTAAGGGTGTATTGCATTGCATCCTTTTTGACATTCCACAACATACCTAATGTTTTTTCAGTCTGGTCTTGCCCTAATAGAACCTGATCGGTTTGAGAGTTCTTCTCGAAGCTTTCAATTGTTTGTGTGTCGTTCGATGCCCATCCTCGCAGCACGAATCCGCCGGCCTGGTGGATACGATCAACTTGCTGTGCTGTGTGTTTGGCTTCGGTGACAGTTTGAAAACTTTGTAGGTAGTCATCCATATAGTGACATTTTTGGATAGCATATAGAGCTTCCGGTTGTTCTTGACCGAATTCCTTGGCATTTCTGTCCTTTACATAGATAGCTGAGCACGGGGACGACGTCGCACCGAAAATTAATGACTTCATTCGGTATTCGCGGGGTTCAGAGTCTGTCTCGTTTTCTCTCCATAGGAAACGCAAGCTATCTCTGTCTTCTTCGCGCATGCCTACTCGCAAGAACATTTCTTTGATATCGGCTGCAAGGGCGATCGGTCCGCCTCGGAAACGTATTAAAACGCCGAATAGCGATTGAAGTAGGTCTGGCCCAGACAATAATGCGTCGTTGAGGCTTTTTCCGTTTGTGCGTGCCGCTGCGTCAAATACTAATCGCATTTTTCCCTTCTGCGGGTGTACCACGGCGAAATGGGGTAAATACCATGTACGAGATGATGTCGGTTGACTCGTTGCGGGTTCCGCATATCCGCTAGCTAATAGGTTTTGAATTTGTTCGGTGTACTTTTTCTTGAAGTCTCTATTTTTCGCAATTTTCTTTTCAATACCTATCAATCGTTGCATAGCGTTAGCACGGTTATTTGGCATCGTTTCATTATCGGTGCGCCATAATAATCCGCATTCGAATCTTCCATTGGGGAGACGTTTCGTTGTCTTATCAAGTATGGCGAGCGCTCGTTGTTCCGGGTCGCTTGCTGGCTTCTTGGGTGTTATACCCAAAGAGTCAAGGTCGAAATGTGACTTGATTAAGCATTCGATGTCCTCGTTTTTCTTTTGTAGGTGACCTACGAATGAAACTGGCTTTGGTGCTTCTGACCGGCATCCATGTAGTATCCAGCCGAGGCTAGTCAACGATGCTACCGGCTGATTGTTGTTTCCCGATTTTAACTCCCTTGAGACAATCAGGTGCCAGTTGTCTTGGCCTATCAAAAGAGCTGGTTTCATCCTTTCGTATTGGATCTGATCTTGGATGTCGTAAAGGTGGACACATCCAGCGATATCGTCTTGTCGCACTGATTGCGATGTAAGGTTGAGTTCGTTGATAGTGCAGGCTCTCAAGTTTTCGTAGTTCCTAGCAAACAGGCCCTTAATACGTAGTTTGAGTTGACGCGAGTTAGCCGTCTTCATTTGCTGTCCACTAATGCCCTCTATCGTCAAAACTTCTGTGGGTCCGTCGGCCCCTATCTCGTCGGCAACCTCGTTCAATAACAACGTTACGGTGGATCCTTCGTCGAGGAGGGCTGCCACGGTTTTAGTACCGGTGGGCCCGCATAGCTCAACAGGAACGATCTTTAGGTATGCCTTTGTTGAGTTTAGGTGGTTCACAGACGCGATTTTTATTTCTTCCTTTTTAGGTAATGTTTCATGAAGTAATGCATGATGTTGCCTTGTGCAATTATTTTCTCCACACGGATTGGCCTTGCATGTTGAGTGTCTGTGGTTTGATTTCAGGCACTTGAAACACACCTTTAGTTTCTTGACAATTTCCCATCGATTTTTCACGGTTTCCTTGAGAAACTGGGGACATTTTACTAGTCTATGTTCTTTTTTACAGACGAGACATGTGATTGGTTGTTGTTTTTCTCCGGTGGTTGCGAGGACGATATCTTCTCTCTCTTTCACCGGTGTCTCGTTCAGTGTTATAGCTCTCTCTCTTTCGAACTCGGAGTCGCTATCGTAGTCATTTTCAGTTTCAGTGTCGCTCTCGCTGTCAGACTGTACAAAGTTGGTGGTGTTGACCTTCTGATTGCGTAGTGGCCGACTGCGGAATGGTAGTTCTCTCTTTTTCTTGACGAACTCCGTGGTGGACACGTCGTACGCTTCGAATTGATCCGCAATGTTGTTGAGAAACTCCGACAGTGAAATCAGTATGGGTTCGTCCTCTTTACTCGATCTGTACTCGTACCATCTGAATTTCACGTTCATGTTCATTTTGTCAATTATTTTTTCTGACAAATCGTTTGAGTATAAGTAATCTTTGCGATTCATTTGCTTGATGACGTTGACACTGTTCGCCACTGCGCTGGCAAATGTGCCTATGCCCTTTATGTCGTTGGACATGGGTGGCAGCTTGTTGATAGCTGCTATCTCACTCTTTATGAGATGTGTGGGCCGACCAAATCTTCTTTCTAATGCTTCCAATATTTCCTTAGGATGCGTGTTGGTATATAGAAGTGACTTGACGGACTCTCTTGCTTGATCTTTGATAGCCCTTCGTAATCTGGCTACGTTCTCGATGTCAGAGAAATATTTTTCGGTATCTCTATAGATAGCCTTGAAAGCTATCCACTCCCTCGGGTTGCCGTCGAAATGATGCAACTCGTTTATGTACTTCGGTGCAGGAGCAGGTTTGCTTTCCTTCACGCTCTTGATCGCGCTCACGATCGCGGATGCAAGGGTAGACACGTCCCCTTTTTCCGGCATCCTATTTTTCTTGAGGTTTGCTTCACGCTGTCGTTGAATGGATTTCTGTCGTGACTTCGCCACCCAATCCGATACGTAATCGCTTTTGTCCACGTCACTCGCATTCGATGAATCTTCCTCGTCCTGAAGTTCGATCAATTCCAGTTTGGTTTTCGCCATCGCAACGGCCGCATCTGCCTTCTCTTTCTGGCTTCGCTCGAGTTCCAATCGTGCTTCTAATGCGGCTCTCCTTTGTACTGAACTTGATGAAATCACCGAATTTGATGCTCTTCGTGGCCCGGTCCGATTTACCACCGTACCTTCCCTTGACACGCGTACCTCCTGGGTTTTGGACATTCTGTCCTTCCGCGACTGCTCGGATTTCTCTGTACTTTCTGTACTCGTTTCCGTGCTGCCTGTGTTCTCGGTGCTTCCACTCTGCACCGTGCTAGGAGTCTCCTTCTGAGAACTCCTCAAACTGCTCTCCGGAGCTGACTCCTCTTCCTCCCTGGACTTCGTCTTGTTTCTTCTTGCTTGACTCCTGGTGCTCATCTTCGCCTGGGGGAGATCTTCCATGCCGTCTTCCCTGTTCTCCTACCTCCCTAACGTCCCTACAACCCTATCAGCCTGTTTGAGTGGTTCTTCGGAACACGCTCTCCCAGGAATGGAAACGTGCGGGATTGGAAAGGTGGGAATCGCCCGGCAGAGGGATATGAATGAAAGTAGCGTGCTCAGGTATGGGGGGATCGTCCACACCCTCAGCCGTGCCCTCAAGAGGCCGTCTACTTCACCCACACCGTACTGGCGCGATCGGACTGTACAGCGCGCCTTGACAAAGGCACCACTGGTAGTGTCGTCCGGTCCACTACTCCCGCCAACAGGCGTTAACTCACTCTACCGTTTGGCACCGTTAGGTGGTAGACCGTGAGCCGCGGGCGCACCGCGTAAGAAACAAAGACGTTTGACTGTGTCCGCCACTCTTCCTCGGTGAATCCGAAGTCTCGACCGGCCGTGTTGTTCACTCGCTGCAGTGGTCACGACGATACCCGCCGTGTCGTTCACACGCTGCAGTGGTCTCGATGATACACGCCGTGTCGTCCACACGCTGCAGTAGTCTCGATGATACCCGCTGTGTAGTCTCGCCGCTGGGCACCGATTTGCGTTCGTGGCTGTAGCTTGCCCCTCGAACCCAACGTTCGTGGCCGTTGCCTGCCCCTCGAACCGCGCCAATCCCAATGCCCTTGAGAACCCACAGCTTGCACAGTCTGCCCCGATCTTCCAATGTTCGCTGCTAACAAGCCCGACGAACCGAAGCGGAAGAATACCGAAGCTTCTTGCACTGATTCTTGATTTTTTCTTCTATCCGACGTCGATGGACCAAACGCTGTTGACGAACCCTACCAGGAGTAGAGGTCTGGACGGGTAGGAACAGCTTGAAATGAAACTCGATTTGTGCGGTGGAACAATCTTGAAACTGGTACTGCAGTATTGCCTCTTTCTGACTTGTTCTTGTAAGGAGAGTGCGTAGAGAAATGAGTGCCGAGCAGGCCTGACTGCGCTGTTTATATTGTAATTTTAGTCTTTGCGCATGCCTATGTGTTCACGACACTTATTTTAAGTTTGCCATGTTAATGTTTTTATAGATTTATTATGTAAGACTAGTTGATAAGGATAATTTATAACTCTGTAATACTTATTATTTTATGAATAAATGACTTGATTCGGTGGTATCTTGATAGATAGGAAAAAATAGATAAAGAAAGTAGGTACCCAAGGCAGTTTTACCATAGACAAGGTAGGCAATAGCGCTATCTCACTCTAGAGCTGTGATTGGTCGATAGCGCATTTTCTAGTCGCTATGTACGTCGTGTAGACACGACTAACTTTTGAGCATATAAATGACGCGATTATTTTGGTAAAATTACCTTGGAAATCCTGCAGAAAGAAATAGAAAACTAGAAACCGAACAAGATACAAGAAAGAAAGTCAGCCTTGTTATTCCTGCTTTACCTGAAACCATTTTGCATCAAGAAAGAAACCTCCCCCCTATCTGTGGTGGGCGGGAACAAAACGAATTACAGTCCACGAACGAAGAATAGAATCCTGTCCACCACATTTATTGGTCCATTCGGAGCCGGATCAGTCCAGATTTGAAGATTCAAGATGGTCAAGACTAGGAGCACGGATGCCGCCGCGACCAGCGACGGCGCCGCCGCCGCGCCGACTGCAATTACGCCGCCTGACCAGAGAGCGCCCGGCACCGCCGCCGCGCCGCTCTCCGCCGCGCCGCGCACTACCGCGCCGGTTACTACGAGGTCGTCTGGCGCCGCCGCCACGACGCGGGCCGCCGCGCCGTCCGGTATCACGTCGCCCGCCGCCGCGCCGCCCGTTTCCGGTCCGTCCGGTGCCGGCGCCGCGCCGCACGTCGCCGCACCGCCTTCCACGATGTCGCAGACTGCCGCGCCGCGCCCGGCGTCACCTGCAATGTACGCGCACCCACTCCTCACAGCTGCCCGTGAACTCATCGCCGCCAGGGATGCCGCAGTAACGTCGGAAGGGGAGTCCAGCACGACCGCCGCGACGGGCACCACCGAACCAACGGGTACTACGGCTACGACGTCGGCGGAAAGCAGAAACACAGCTCCTAGAACACAAAATTCAAGCAACACTCTAGTCGGGAAACAGACGCCGCCGCTCTCGACTGCATCTAGCAAGAATCGACGCAGACAACTTCTCAAGGCAAAAGAGGAGTTGTTGAAAAAAGAAACGGAGCTAGCGGCGCTGCGGATTTCCATGATCGAAGAAGATGATTCCGAAGAAGAAGAACTTCAGTCAGTGCTATCTGATAGAACAAACAGGGTCAGGTCCTGGGTTGAACAAAATCCGGATCCACCTGTCAGTATGCCGCATGAAGAAACGCGACCGGGGCGGGGTGAAATACAGGGGCCTGCGATGACGACGTGGAACACGCACATCAACGAAAATAAGGCGCCGACCCGCACTCAAGAGCAAGAAACAGTACGAGGTGACATACAGGCGACTGCACTTCGGGAGCCGACTCGTACACCAAAGAAGGAATCATCACATGAATACAGCGGCTTGGCTCAAGCCATAGCAGAAGCGGCAAGAGCTTTACAGCCATCTGTGTTGGTGCAACGCAAGACACCGGAACTACCTGTCTTCAATGGAAGTTCAAGTGACTGGCTGCCCTTCAAGGCAGCATTTGAGCAGACAGCGAGCACCACCACAGAACAAGAAAATTTGGCAAGACTACGACGCAGTCTCAAGGGTCCTGCCAAGGACGCAGTGCAGTGTCTGTTCATCGGTGCCACTACAACAGAAGAAGTGATGAAATTATTGACAGCAAGATTCGGCCGCCCCGACGCACTCGTCATGGCTGAAATGGAGAAACTGAAAATGCTGCCAAAGTTGAGTGAAGCACCCAAGGACATCTGCCTCTTCGCATCACAGGTGACGAACATCACGGCAACTGTGAAGGCGCTGAACAAGACGCACTACCTCTACAACCCGGGGGTTGTAAACGCCGTGGTGGAAAAGCTGCCTGCGACACTGCGCTTCAGATACTACGACTTCGTGACTGAACAACCGGAGGATGAACCTGACTTGATCAAAATCACCAAGTTCCTTGAACGCACAGCTGAGCGATGCGGTGCGTTCGCTCCGGCCGAACGTGTGAACGAGAGGTCATCGAACCCGAACACAACTTCACGAAGATCGGCGCGCACGTACCATGCAGATGAACAACAGGCAGCCACCAATGAAAATTATCCCTGTCCGCTTTGCAGGAAAGCGGGCCACTATGCAGCAACGTGTACCAGCTTCAAGGAGGCCTCGATCAGCGACAGATGGGACATGGCGTGCAAAAACAAGTTGTGTTTTCGATGCCTACGAACACGCCGTTTCAAACACATCTGCAAAGTGAAGAAATGTGGCATCAACGACTGCAACTACCCACATCATCAACTGCTGCACAACCCAATGACGCCGTCATCTAAGAAGGAGCCCGAAACAGCTACGGTCACCTCAACAAGGGACAAGCGGAGCAGATCTACATTGCTGAAGATCCTGAAGGTGCAGGTCTCCGGTCCGGCAGGGGTGCATGACACGTATGCACTGCTGGATGACGGATCTACCTGCACTCTGATTGATGAAGCAACCGCTGAGAAGATCGGAGCTACGGGACCAGAAGCACCAATCTTCATCGAAGGCGTCGCTGGGGCGAAAATTGAAGCAAAGCAGTCAAAGATGATCAACTTCTGCATCAGTGGGCAAGCGGGCTACAGTCAACATGACATCTCCGCAAGAACCATGAAGCAGTTGAAGCTAGCACCGCAGTCTGTCGACCGGGCAGTCGTCCACGACTGTCCACACCTCCATGACTTAGAAGATGACATTTTCTACGAAGAAGGTACACCAACGATCCTAATAGGACAGGACAACTGGCACCTGCTGCTGACAGAAGAGGTTCGTCGTGGTACCAGAAGCCAACCAGTCGCCTCACGCACCAGCTTGGGATGGGTCCTGCACGGAACGCAGCACCACTTCCCGTCGAGATGGCAGGCACACCGCACTCATCACCTCACCACTGGCCCTGAAGAAGAGATGGAGCAGCTCATGCGGGAACACTTCTCGCTTGACGCATTGGGAGTTGCACCAAAGAAGCCAGTCACCGATGATGAACAGCGCGCCCTACAACAGCTGGAAGCGAACACCAAGCGGTTACCGGCGGGAGGCTTCGAAACGTGCCTCCTATGGAAGTCTGACGAACCCAAGATCCCACCTAGCTACAACGCCGCACTCAATCGACTGGAAGGCATCGAAAGGAAGCTGGACCGGGATCCCGAACTGAAGAAAAGATACCAACGACAATTGGAGGTACTCCTAGAAAACAACTTCGCTGAGAAAGCACCGGTGAAGAAGGAGCGCCATTGGTATCTACCACACTTTGCTGTCATCAATCCGGCAAAGCCTGAGAAACTGCGCATCGTGCACGACGCCGCTGCCAAGTCAAGAGGAACATCGCTGAACGACATGCTGCTATCCGGCCCCGATCTGCTGCAATCGCTGCCCGGGGTGCTGATGCGGTTTCGGCAACGACCTATCGCCGTCACCGCCGACATCAAAGACATGTTCCTGCGCATCGATATTCACGAGCAAGACCGAGACATGCAGCGGTTCCTGTGGCGCGGTGACCGGCGGGAGGGCCCGCCGGACGAGTACCGAATGAAGTCTGTCATATTCGGAGCGACCTCGTCACCCTGCACAGCGATATATGTCAAGAATCGCAATGCTGACGACATGCAAGAACAATATCCGGAGGCTGCAGCAGCTGTCATCAGAAACCATTACATGGACGATTTCCTTGGCAGCTTTGACAACGAAGAAGAAGCACTCAAGATATCGAACCAAGTGGCGTTCATACACAGTCGAGCCAGCTTCTTCCTGCAGCGATGGGCATCAAATTCGAGACACGTGGTCGACAGCCTCTCACCGGGACAGTCAGAAGACAAAGTGGCGCTGGATCCTGAGAAGATATTGGGCATGGTGTGGCATCCGGACTCCGACACGCTGTCCTTCAACGTCAACAAACACAAGATTCCCGCCGACATTCTGATGGGAGCGAAGACACCGACCAAGAGACAAGCTCTGAGGACGGTCATGTCCTTATTTGACCCCCTCGGACTCGCTACTCCTGTCACCGTGCAAGCGAAACGCATCATACAAGAAACCTGGCGCAGCGGTATCAATTGGGACGATCCTATCGCTCCGACAGAAGATGACATATGGAAACGTTGGATTGCGCACGTCCAACGACTGCCGGAGCTAGCTGTGCCGCGCTGTCATCCTCGTCTCAACACGGCCAAGACCGCCGAGCTACACACCTTCGTGGACGCCAGCTCGACCTCATACGCTGGCGCAGTGTACTGGCGAGTTGAAGATGAAGAAGGACACGTCGACATCAGCCTGGTCATCGCGAAGGCAAGAGTGGCACCAGTCAACAAGGTGACATCGATACCGCGCCTGGAGCTGCACGCCGCTGTGCTGGGCACCCGCCTAGCTCGCACCGCCATCGAAGAGCACGACCTGAAACCAACACGGCGCGTCTTCTGGTCAGACTCCAGAACCGTACTTGCGTGGCTGAGGACCGGCCCGCGAGCGTACAAGCCGTTCGTCGCTCACCGAGTTGTAGAGATCTCCGAAGAAACCAAGACTGCAGAGTGGCGTTGGGTACCGACCAAACTCAATGTCGCAGACGACGCCACCAGAGACACACCAGAAGACTTCACATCTGATCACCGGTGGTTTCAGGGACCGGAGTTCCTATACCTACCCGAAGAGGATTGGCCCTGCGAAAATAAAGAGGTCGTCGATATAGAAGTCACTGGTGAAGAACGAGTACACGTCGTGCAAGACAACGCAGCGCGCCTGACAGAGGCGCTACCGGACGTACAGCGTTTCTCGTCGTACATACGCGTTGTACGCACCACCGCACGTGTGCTACAGTTCATCGAACTCATCCGACCAAGACAACGCTGTGCAGCAACATACAAGCGCACGCAGAAGAACGCAGACAGCGATCCCGCCTGGCGTGCTGGCAGCGCACCGGGCACCGACGGACACACGACGCGCAGACACAAGAACGACGGGCCACGATTGTATCCGATCGAGGCACGACACCTTCAGCGCGCCGAACAGCTGTGGATTCGTGCACAACAACAACAGCTGTTTCAAGAAGAGGTCAACATACTACGTCGAGGGGGGTCATTGCCCTCTGCCAGCCGTTTGAGACTACTCGCCCTAAGACTGGACACCGAGGGAGTTATCCGGCTGAAGTCAAGGATCGCAGCGACCGAAGACATCACTGAGGAACAACGAGAGCCGGCTGTGATCGACGGAAACCACCGCTGGACCCGACTGTACATCAGATGGGTACACTCGCGACTTCACCACGGCGGTTTCAACATCACAGCAAACGAAGTAAGACAACGCTTCTGGGTGCTACGTCTACGCAACGCGGTCCGCGCCGAACTCCAGGGATGTCAGACATGTCGTGTGAGGAAGGCCACGCCGGCACAACCCTCAACCGGCAATCATCCTCCGAGTCGCCTGGCACATCATCAAAGGCCATTCACCTACACTGGCCTAGATTACTTCGGCCCGATCACCGTGACCGTCGGCAGAGGAAGACAGAAGAGGTATGGCGTGATCTTCACGTGTCTGACCACACGCGCCGTACACCTCGAGATCGCCCACAGCCTGACAACAGACTCCGCCATCATGGCGCTGCGCCGGTTCATCGGACGTCGAGGCTGCCCCACCGAACTCTGGAGTGACCAGGGCACCAACCTTCGTGGTGCCGACATCGAGATGAAGAGGACAGCCCAAGAAGCATTAGAACAAGAAGCATCGGTACGCACCATCCGCTGGCGCTTCATCCCTCCGTCGGCACCATTCATGGGCGGTGCCTGGGAGAGGCTCGTCCGCAGTGTGAAGACAGCCTTAGACGTCACACTTCGAGAACGTGCCCCAGCTGACGAAGTCCTACACACACTCCTGGTCGAGGCGGAGAACACCATCAACAGCCGGCCTCTGACGCACGTGTCAACGTCCCCTGACGACCCGGAGGCGCTAACACCGAACCATTTTCTGCTCGGCGGGCCGTCACATGTGCCCCTGCCAGGGGCATTCACCGAAAAGGACGTGGCCAGCCGCAGGACTTGGCGAGTCAGCCAGGCCCTCGCAGACTCCTTCTGGTCCCGCTGGGTGCGGGAGTACCTGCCTGAACTTCAACACCGGCGGGAGCCCTGTGCGAAGAACGGCGTGATCCAGCTGGGCGACCTGGTGCTGATCGCAGATGGCACCTTACCGCGCAATCAGTGGCCGCGCGGTGAGGTCATTGCCACCTTTCCCGGACCTGATGGGGAGATACGCGCCGTCGACGTCCGCACCAACAAGGGAGTGCTGCGCCGACCTACGAAGAAACTAGCAATATTGAAGACTGATGTCCCGTCGTGAACTCCAAAGTTTCCAGCCTGACGAGCCAGGACTGCGGCGGGAGAATATGTTCACGACACTTATTTTAAGTTTGCCATGTTAATGTTTTTATAGATTTATTATGTAAGACTAGTTGATAAGGATAATTTATAACTCTGTAATACTTATTATTTTATGAATAAATGACTTGATTCGGTGGTATCTTGATAGATAGGAAAAAATAGATAAAGAAAGTAGGTACCCAAGGCAGTTTTACCATAGACAAGGTAGGCAATAGCGCTATCTCACTCTAGAGCTGTGATTGGTCGATAGCGCATTTTCTAGTCGCTATGTACGTCGTGTAGACACGACTAACTTTTGAGCATATAAATGACGCGATTATTTTGGTAAAATTACCTTGGAAATCCTGCAGAAAGAAATAGAAAACTAGAAACCGAACAAGATACAAGAAAGAAAGTCAGCCTTGTTATTCCTGCTTTACCTGAAACCATTTTGCATCAAGAAAGAAACCTCCCCCCTATCTGTGGTGGGCGGGAACAAAACGAATTACAGTCAACGAACGAAGAATAGAATCCTGTCCACCACACTATGTCAGATTTACAAATGCGCATTGTGAAATATTATTATTATTATCACTAATATAACAAGATACAAACGGTTGCTATGGCAACGGTTTGATACTGAAAAGTGGCAATACCGTAGGGAGAGCCCTATCCAAATTCTTTATTAAAAATAACTTATTTCTAATCAAATACAATATGAAATAACTATAAAACAATAAAATGCCTACTTATTTACTTACATCTAATAACCTAAACGCCTTAAAGTATTCAATAGCAATAATATTTGTTCGAACTTAGCCTATGTAAAAGTAGGTATATAATAAAAATCTTTATTTACAATGGAATGGGCAGGCATACATAGCACAATGTGTTATGTGCGGGTTGAGGGACGATTAAGGCATGTTAGTAGGTAGGTATAGTCGTGAACAGAAGGGAAATAGCCGACTTAGTTTATCTATATAAAATAGCAAACGGTTCGATTGATTGTCCTGAGCTCCTTAGTAGAATTGCATTATGGGCCCCCTCAGCGTCCCTGAGAAAGCCAAACCTACTGCATATTCCTTTTGTGAACTGCAAATACAGACAGAACTCTTTTCTCATACGAGCGAGCAGATCTTTTAATAAATTATCCCGCGAATTAGATCTTGATCTGTTTGGCACCGGTGCATCAAAGATGAAAAATGTTATTTGTAAGAGATTCTTTAATTAATTATTTTTTTCTATTATTTCTTGTACGTGTGCTCTGTCTACTTTCTTTCCTTTTGTGAAGTATTTAAGTTATATGTGAGAACTTTTAAATGGCCTTCATACTCTACAATGTACATTACTGTTTGTATTAGCTGTAAGTTTTCCTAAAATAAACAAAATAAAAATAAAATAAAATAAAGCAGCTGGCCGATTTCTCCAGTATTAAATAACCATTTATTATTTTAAGTTAATTACATTTTTATAACTTCTCATTTTTTTATCCTACGTGGTTTACATACATTTTTACATATATTTTACATTCATGGAGGAGCAAAGTAGGAGATCACTAAATATTCTTACTACATAATTTACCATAATGAAGAATACATAAATGTATTATGTTATGTTAGGACAGGTAGATCTTTTCTCTCCTAAGGAGGAGACTTCTTTTTGAAAAAGAAAAAAAAACTTTAAAATATCTAATATACTATTAGCTATTAGGTACTCATATTCGTCATCACATTCCTTCGTTCTGAGTAAGTAGGTACTAAGTCGCTGTGGTTTTAAACCAGACATCAGAATAGATCATGCCAAAATACCAACCCAGTTTTTACGAAGCTTTTAAGGATGTAGCAGAATACAAAAAACCGCCAAAGCGAACTAATAAAATAAAAAATATACATATATAAATTATTGACCTACGTACCAAATATTCTTGCAAAGAAACAGGTAAGAATGGGATTTTTTTATTAATTTAGTCAACCATTAAATACTTATATATTTTGGATACTAAAGCTTTTTAGTCTTTATATATAACTTATTTTTATTTATGGTATTGTATGGAATCTTTTATACTTACAAGATAAGGTGACAGACATCTTGCCAGTATACACGACGAGTAGCATGGATCCATAGAGGTAGACGTAGTTGCCGAGCACAGAGCTCGCTTCGCTTCCCACACCCAAGTACAAGTAGCCGAATATGAGGGCGATCACCACGTGAGCTGCTATCCGGTACATAAATAGAGACTGAAATTTAGAAAAATTACATGGTTATACGACCCCCAATTCTCGCGAAATCGACATCAAAGTCCACAGGCCCCCGATTCTATTGGGCTGTTAACATTGATGTCCCGTTCTAATTAGTGATTTTGGCGAACTTCTGTCCAAATGTACAGAATTTCTAAGATATTCGCCATGTTTTTCGGTCTGTCCCCGTATAGGCAGGTAGAGCAGTGGGGTAGCTTGCCCTGCATCAACATTTTTGGGGGTCCTTCTACGTGACCGCGGTGAAGCCCAAATGGAGGGTGAAGATTAATACGATTTTTTGCATAAACGGGATCGGTGCCTTTGTAGCCCGGGGGCCCCGTATCTTTAATACGGCTGATACGGCGGTAGCTATGCCCCTATGCATTATTTATCCGCATTCAAAAATATTCAATTAGCACAATCGATATGGACCACAAGTTTAAATGAAAGAGTTAATAAAAATGCTTAGGTATCTCTTGGAATAGGTTTTTTTTTTCAAAACAGTTTTCTAATAACGTTGACTCTGTATGATCAAAAAGAGGATACTTACATAGTTCCTAGTAGTCATTAAGTAGTTTCTGTAGAGCAAGATCCACGTTTGTCGTAGCAGGCCGGACTGTCTGTACATGTTTTTCGAATACTTTTTTTTATGGTTTCCTAAGAGCTGTTTGGACTTCAATTCTGAACTTATATCTGTAAAAGATAGTTAGTAGGTACATAAGTATATTATTCAATGTGTTTATACCAAACATATGGAAACGAGATTATGGTATATTTTAAGGATTTTATAGTGCTATCATCATCATCATCATCATCATATCAGCCTAAGGATGTCCGCTGCTGAACATAGGCCACTCCCATAAAATTCCACTTGGTTCGGTTTTGGGTCGCTTGCATCCAACGGAGCCCAGCGAAACTGACCGTGTCGTCGGTCCACCTGGTGGAAGGGCGTCCCGCACGGCACTTTTCAGTACGTGGTCGCCACTCGAGAACATTCCATCCCAATCGGTTATCGGTTCTTCGAGCGATGTGGCCTGCCCATTGCCACTTCACCTTACTAATTTTACGAGCTATATCGGTAACTTTTGTTCTCCTACGAATAAGTAGCGGCCAGCAGTAAAAGACTACGTCTGTGTCCCGTATGTCATCACTGGCAACACGTACTGATTGAAGACCTTTGTCTTCAGACTCTGAGTCAGTGAGTGTGTGAGAGTATAGTGCTATGCCGTTATCTAATTAATGTCCGTCGTTTGCTTTACCGTTGAAATGTTCTTGTTATAAAGTCAAACTACTTAAAAAAAAATTTATAGTAGTAATACCTAGTCGCTAACGAGTATCAATTGCATTAGAGCAAACTCACAGAAGAGGTACTGATGCCGCTACAAAAACGCAGGCTACTTATATATATCGGTGACAAACTGTCTGAATCAAAATTAATACACACCAAATGGTCCAGGCAATGGTGATATTGTACGAACATGATCCGACCAACTTCCGTTGGCCGCGGATTCAGACTTGAACTGCGCCATTGTCTTTGCTGCTTTCACGAGATCCACGTTGTGTTCCCCTGACGCTAATTCCATTACTGAAATAAGAGGTTACGTTATAAGTTTAGGTAGTACGAGCAAATTATCAATATTTACACAACCTAAATATTGATAAAAAAGGCTAAGTAAACCCTGTTTGCAAAATTTAAAATAAAAAAAATTACAAGTAAAATAGTTGCCATAGATCACTGAGTGAATAATTCCAAGGGCTGGAGCATGGCTAGCGGCATTGCCACGTTTAATAGAAATTGAACTGCCCAAGAGGGCAGGGGCTCTACCGCGTAACTTTGGTGGTAATCGTAACGAACACCATTAATTATTTCATCCAATGACGCGCACGCGGTATGACGCGACGATGACCATTCGTGGGCCCTGATTGGATGAAGATTACCACCAAAGTTACGCTGTAGAGCCCCTGATCAGCATTTCAGAAATTAATCTATAGACGTCTATCATATTTCAGACATATATCTATAGACACCAGCCTTCCAGTCTCGGAGGTGTCAATAAGTTGGCCCGAAACCTCTAAGCATTAAGGTATTAAGAATAAATGGTGAATTATAAAAAAAGATAAGACAAATCAAAATAAATAATAGTACGGCGAATATAATCGATTGACAGTTTTATGACTTATCGTGACGTTACAGTAATTAATTCAACCTCCTTACTAAAATCCGCTACTTACTTACTTCTAACCGATTGTTTATTTAATAATCGAGGCTCTCTCTTTCATTATACTGTTACGGCCGGTTCACACATGTCTCCGTTTTACTGTTCCGTTTTATCGTGTACGTTTTTTTTTCGTCGATGGCGTATGAAGTTGTATGAGCGACTTCACACATGGCACAGAATTCTGTATACAGTAAAAAATATCGTTCCGTAAAAAAAATACATTCCGTTTTGTCATCGAATACTGGACGACGGAACAGTAAAAATATACGGATACGTAGAATTTTAACGGATAGATACTGTGTGCGTGGCGGGCGGTGTGTGCGGGGTGTAGGAGGGGGAGTGATGCGACAGGTTTTGTTTGACTCACATTTTTCTGTTCACACATCGCATCCAGTAATGACGGATTCGTTGAACGTTATACGGTGCCTATGTGTGAACAGCGCATAAATTTATGACATATCCGTTAAAAACGTACCAGTAAAACGGACTCCCATGTGTGAACGGGCCGTTATACGTATCGCCCACACTCCATAAATATTTTATTTATTGATAGGTAAGTGTGAGATGAGGTGTTTGTAAAGTGAAATTGAAAATATTTATTTGCTTTAATAAGTAAACAAAATTCAACTTTTGTAATCGGTTGACATTCACATTTTTGATTAATTATCCAAACGCGGCATGATTACCCAATATACAAATGTAACAAATTACAAAACCAAATATTAAAATAAATTATATGAAACAGAGTTTTGACAACCACCGCCCTTATTGTCTAACTCCAATATCTATTGAAGACGCTTTGATTGAACAATGGATAATATGCCTTAAGGTGATCTCACACAAATTATAAAGTTGCGTATTAGTTATCTAACAATAAGTTATATAACAGCTGTTTCTGATCGAATCACGAATATACAGACCTATGCCGCTGACCGCTGTTGATTCTATCCACACCTATCAAATGCGCCACGCGAATGTAAGCCAAAATGGCTCTTAACATTTTGATTTAAGGCATATAATCCCAGTTCCAATGGATTACTACACGACTAACATGCATGCCCAACCCACGTTACGTCCGTATCTGGTATCCATATTCTTGCTTCCTTACCTAATAGTCCATATAAATATTTAACAAGCGAAAGTGAGTCAATCTGTCTATTTGTCCCGTTTTATTTATTCTCATGGACCCAACTGAATCACAGCTAATCTACTAGATCTGTTTTGATGAAGATTGGCAGAATTTCTGGGGTCAACAAGGAAATGTACAAGGGATACGTCTTTACTTTAGTATCGCAGATGACAGAAATGGAACAGCTTTTCATAATATAATTAAGCTGAGGATAACTCAGTAGTGATTGTGAAATCTATGGCGAATCCAATATTTAGCTTGTGAAGAGAAAACATCGTGAAAATCATGGTAGGGTAAGTACCCTAAGTCACAGGATCAACCTAGGCGAGTACTATAAACTGATAGTACTCGCCTAGGTTGATCTTGTGACCATCGATACGTAGACATGAACATAAATATAGACTGAATGTTCATCATCACCAGCCTATAATGTCCCACTGTTGAGCACTCCTTTCACAAATCAGGGTGAAAGGGAATGGGCAGATACGCCACCACGCGTGCCCACTGCGGATCGGTGGTGGTAGGCTAGTGGCCAACCTACTGTTGGATTTTTTCAAGCCGCCTAGGAGGCATCCAACTAGCTTAACGACTATCACAATTAAGTGATAACCGGGACCAACGGCTTTACGTGCCTTCCGAAGCACGGAAACGCTCGATTTGAAATACCACTAGGCGGTCACCCAATCCAGGTACCGACCAAGACAGACGTAGCTTAACTTTGCCGATCGATTAAGAACGGCTAGTCATGCTACACCACGAGCGCTCGACTGAATGTTATAGTCACATAATTAAATATGGGACGTCTCACGACATGTCTTGCTAATCCCAAGCTAAGCAGTGCATGCATACTCGAGCCGTGGGAAAAAGTAACACGCGTTGATTATACGGTGAAACTGTGTTTATGTTAACCTCGCAAAGGTTATGTGATGGACCCTGCTGCGTTCCAAGAATATAACGCAGTCAAACACGTTCTAAACTTCTGTTTCATTCCCGGGACATATTGCGATGAGTGTGTATAGATTTATTATTATAGGCTCTGCAAAGAAAAGCTACTATAATGCGTTTTGAATAACCGTTAGTATTTAAAACCTAAGTTGGAACCTAAGTTGACCTAAATGTCCACATGTTAATAAACACCCGATTAGAATCATATTAGACATAGTAAACTAATTAGAAATGTATTGTAAGCACTAATATGTGCAAACTGTTTGTTTACTATGTAAATAAATAGCAAATACTATGTATTTGCTGTTTATTTCGTATATACCTAACATAAGACCTAGATAATAAGTTTTATCAAAAGCCCTGAATGAAACACTGATAAGGTTAACGTAATTAATTAGATTCATTTAGAAAGTAGAGTAAATAAAAAATTAATATTATTTTTATACATAAGAAAGAGAAAGAAACATGTTACAATTTGCATAATATAATAAACGCATTTTGCTCATTTCAATATCGATTCCAGTACAGCAAGTAACTCCACTTCTAGCAAAGTACCTAGTAGTCAGACAGATGTCACAGTAGCAGGACAGTACCAGTAAGGCAGATGCCACAGTGAATACGGCAATAAAGTGGCCAGTCAGGCAGACATATGCCAATTTGAGCTCATCAACAAGTATAACGGTCAGGCAGATGCCACAGTAGCGGCTAGTAAATTACCACATCAGTAAACAGTCAGGCAGATGCCACAATAGCGGCTAAGTAAATTATCAGCGTATCATCAGGCACGTATTGTCTACGTAAATTTATGTAAAAATCGTCCATGTAAAATTTAACTACAAAAGTATTCCAAAATAAGTAGCAGTAAAACAAATAACGATTTAACATCGACCATACGGCTTTTCACTACGCCCTTGGCAATCCAGCAAATAGTAAAAGTACGGGAAACGGGACTTCAACGAATCGCGCATTCGTCCCTCAGGGACGTCTTGTATACCCGAGGACTTGCGCCGCCCGTACACTAGTATTTGCTATACCTACTAAATATCTTCCACTATCGTCTCGCTTATGCTGGTATGAACGCAACCAATCGCTTTTTCTCGACAAATAATTGTGAGTTATGCAACCCGTAACCATTCGCATGAATCCATGTAACTGACGATTCTTCACGGGCTGCACTTATACGGTTATTGTTTCTAAGCACGTAAATAAATACGCATAATTGTAGACATAATGCAGTGACTGTCTTGTACAATGCACCCCTTTTTTGTTTCTTATCAAGAAGATAGTATTTGGGAGCTTAAAAATAATGTAATAGAGTATTTATTCACGTTCAAGCAATAATCGTATTGCTTGAACGTGAATAAATACTCGAAACATTTTTCGTTCTAATTAAACGTCTTTATGCTTGAGATTGTACCCTGACCTAATAACTAGGCCGATAAGTGGCCGTAATGAACATTGGCCTTTATTTAGTCCTTGGGAAATAGTAATCCATTTTCATAAAACTATAGGTAAAAAGCATTTTGCTCAATTTTCTAAAACTTTGGTTGATAAACGCCATACAAAATCGTTTCAGAATAGTAAGTAGGACCATAACAGCATTTACTGTTTCATTCATGGAGCTACGTTCTCAAAACAGTGGTGAAAAACAACAAATGGAGAATATCCTAGCAATGGATAAGTCTAGTCGAATCAAATGGCCTCAATTTTGCAATTCAGACCCCCAGATGGAAAGAGGCAGTCAATCGGAACACAACTGCGGTTACAGATGACAAAGAGCATCGGTAAAAAGAGAAAACAGTATATTACTAACTAAAAATATGTGATCAAATGAGGATTATATTATTATTGAATGGAGGTGAAGACAGTTGCAGTTAAGTATGCTGATTATGATGAGATAGTAGACAAACACAAGGCTATTCTAAAACTATAAAATAATACTTACAGAAATCGGCAGGGTTATGATAAGGCGGACACCTCAAACCCGCACTCTCCAATGCCGGTACTAAGGCTGCTCTAGGTCCATCGTATAGATTCCGTCCATCCTCCAGGCAGTACACATTGTCAATCTTCTCAAATAGCAGCGCAGATGGCTGGTGGATGGTTGCCACCAATGTTCTGCCACCGCGTGCTAGATTGCTCAGCAGAGCTATCAGGGATGCTGAAGATGATGAATCTAGGCCCCTGTATAATATGCGCATGTGAACTCACTGGTATAAGACTCCGTACCCAAAGGGTACCAACCGGACCCTGTTACTAAGCCAATTTTATTTAGGTTTATAGGTTATTCAACTTACGTGGTGGGTTCGTCCAGAAACATAAGTGAGGGATCCGACAGTAATTCTAAAGCAACTGCAAGCCTTCGTCTTTGACCTCCTGATAAGTCGCGGCATATGGTCAGTGCTGTTCCGCTAAGACCCAAAAGGGCTAAAATCTCGTAAACCTGTAATAAAACATTTGATTTCAGAGGTGTATAATGTTTGTAAGTCATTAGATTTGATTTTTTACTCTTTGATCCGTAAAAAAATCGTTAATCCTTTATTACCATCAATATCCTTAATACTATAAATAAATGAGTTTGTTTGTTTGTTTGTTACGCCTTCACGCCTCAACTACTCAACGGATCGTCATGAAATTTTGCATGCAGATAGCCTATGGTATGGAGAAGGACATAGGGATAGATATCCCGGGAACGCGGGTGAAAACGCGGGGGACAGCTAGTAAAACATACGGACATACATACAGTAGGTATTTAGTAAAAAAAAAAAAATCAGCTATGCATTGGCGCAAACATTCCAACACGTCATGAAGGTAATTGAGTTGAGTTCACTGAGCGGACCCAGAGAACATACGAACGATTAGATCCTTTAAAATTATGGCTTCTTGAGTACAACTTGGAAAAAAAATATATGAAGAGGCAAAAGCGTGGGATAAAGGATAAAATACCTAAATAAGTATTTGTGATGGGTTGTATGATGAATTTTCACACACTTTAGGTTGTATTATAACTTCAAATATTTAGATAAGTAACAACAATAACATGAAGGAAAAGACGTAGCTTTTTGTCTGATCCTGAACTTATTTTAAATGAGTAATAATATACTGACTCTTTGTTCACTGAGTAAAAATAATATATGGGAAAATCAGTGATTCACAAAGCAAAGGGGATATGACAATGATTAAATATTACCTAGTTATAAAATATTAATTCCCATGACATAATGAGGAAAATATTTTCTATAATATTAAATTTATTATCCTTATAAAAGTATCAAACGTAGTTTAGATGAGAACATAACCCTGGGTATGCAGAATTTTGTAACCTATAAGTATTCACTCCAGGGATGCAACCCCATAATATAACCATAATAAACGCCTACCGTACCTACTTAGAATAGCGTGCTGGGCTACGTTACCTTTTCTTTTCTCCCATGTGCAGTAAAATCCGCAAGTTTCAGTGCAGCGGCAAGTGACATGGCTTCGTAAACGGTGAGGTGCTCGCGCAGATCGTCATGCTGGCGGATGTAGCGCGCGCCCCCGCGTCCTGTCGCCTGGGAAGCGCAGGCGCAGATACCGTTCACTGCAATCTCGCCTTTTGCTCCGCGTGTCCTATGGATTAAGAATTGGAATACAAAAAGAACAGCTCAACTGAGGAAGTACCTATCTCCACCTTATAGAATACAACAGCCAAATAACTTTATGTTGTATTCTTGCACGTGAGTAAGGTCGCCAGAGCTCATTGGGGAGGGGTGAAGGGTCGGTAACGCGTAAGTGATGCCGGCCGTGTGTTGCAATTGTCTAAATGGCAAGTTTTCTATGTCAGAAGGGTGAAAAGCAAAAAGTCGGTTCACCGGTTACCTAACCGAGTCGTCTATCGTCTAATAGTCGCCATATCCGCGGGATAGATACAATGAGTTGCCGATACGTTTAAAAACCCTACAAGGCCACTGACTCTCAAGTGGAACTACCGGAACATACCGGTAGGTGATCGACGACATATTTTCGAAGTAGCCAGCTTTTGAGGTATCCATTCAGCCGAGTACTTACTACAAAGTACCCTAGCACTGGGCTAAGGATCACGCCATTCGACTTGAGCGTCGGCGGAGCAAGACACCTTTCTCCGCGCAAGCACTCCACCCATCCGCCTATTTTTTCTAATTTAGAAAGTACTGTTCAAGTAATCCATTTTTTTCTTGGCGAAACTGTAGCATTGCCTTTGTTATATTTTTTATATAATACTTAATCATCAATAAGTTACATTTGTTCAGAGAATAAGATGTTTTTTTCTTCCTCGAACAAAATGTAACTAATCTAAAAACAGTGGCGCTTTAGTACACAATTAAATGGAAAAAATACATATACGAGACGAATCCTAGGTGCATTTCAAATATCAAATATTTGAAAAGTAGTAGGATCTCAAAGATCTTAGAAATTTGTTTTGCAAGACCTTATAATACAAAGCTTTTTAGCATCAATATTGGCCCTGATTTGGTATGGATTTCTGATGAAAAGTTAGAGTAGGAACAGGGGCGAATAATAATCTTCTATACATATAAAATGCTTTGTCCTGAATGACTGACGGATCAACGCACAGCCTAAACCGCTGATCGTAGAGACCTGAAATTTGGAGGGTGTGTTCTTTGTAGAATAGAATAGAATAGAATAGAATATTATTTATTGGCTCTAAACGTGGTTTACATTAAGGTGTTATATTTATACAATAGATTCAGCACATTTAGCTTTTCATAAGCATGCAAATATGACGTAGCATGCATGTATGACGTAGGCATCCGATAAGAAAGGATTTTCCGAAATTCTACCCCTAAGGGGGTGAAATACGGGGGCAAAGTTTGTATGTGACAACGTGATTCCTTGGTCCGATCTACTTTTTTGGATAAGCATTTTTTAACAGGATTTATGGAAGACGTGTTTCATATTTTATTGAAACTCATCGCCCAACTGGTTAAAAAGGGGTAGAAAATTATTTTAGGGATGATTTGCATTGAAATTGATATCAATACTCCTTAGTGCTTTTGATTTAAATATTCTTTGATAGGTATTTGACATTCCAATTTTAAAGAGTATTGCCACAAGTATTGCATTGCACCGTAGACGGAGAATTATAGTTAGACAAGCCAAGATACGCATATGTCAAAACGTGTATGTTTTAGCAGGACTAAGCGTATTTTTGTGTCCCTATCTCGCGTAGGTATAGGTTTTTATTGTTTGACCTCAGTGTCGATATTTGTTGATGAGAGCAGTGAAACTGTGAAACCCTAATTGTATGTTATTTGTGACTTTGTATCAGCTTTGCCAGACGTCGTCGTTTTTTTTAACTGATACAGTAAGTAAATCAGAGGATTACTATACTCAAGTGTATTTTCTGTCAATATCATGCAAATTGTATAGATAATTTCGTCTAAATTTGATAAAAATCCAAATATGTATGTAATTATGTCGAACTATCGCTATCTTCTTCGCTATACGCTGACAGCCTATCTACCTACAATTCTCTATCTACGCATTGCACCAAGCTTTCAACTCACATAGAGTTCAACTATTTTATAAAATCGGATTGAGTTTTTAAACATTTTTGTCTGTCTGTTCCGGTTCATAGCTGATGTTATAAGGAGTAACTTAGCTACTTTTATTTTTGAAAAATAATTAGTGTTCCGCGCATAAAAATTCTAACCGTTCGCGGGTGAAACCGCGGGGGTCTGCTAGTATAACATATAAAGCGTTTCAAATAGTAATACCAGAAATACCGAGTCTTAGTTACCTCAAACAAGTTTAGTATTCCCCATAACTATGAGGTATCTAAGGTACATTGCAATAGTAATAAAGCTAAGGAGAAAGTGACTGTGCGCTAAATAGTAGGTAGGATTGTGTTCTGTAATTGTAAGTATACGCTCTAAGATCAATACCATTAATACGGATGATTCCTAGGTAAAAAGAACGAATAAGTCTGTCAGTTAGATTATTAAAAAAAATGGACACGTGTATTTCTTGCTTTACCAAATCATAAAAAAAGCACAAGTTAAAGCGAGTCAAAGTTCGGGAGCTAAAGCGACGTCACTTTAGAGTAAAAAGTGTACTCTAACGTGATGTCACGCGGAACTTCAACACACGATATCTTCGTACATAGACAAAAGAAAAAAATATGTATCTTATATTTTTTGATGATGCTCATTCGATATGCCGTTGAAAAGTAAGCCATTATGTTGAACTAACCCTATTTACCACACACAGGGTTTGAGTTTCATGATTATCATTTCTTAGTGCACTGTCAGTAGAAGATTTATGCACCCATGACGTTTAATAAGTTTCTTAAACACAGATTGGTAGGTCTGCCACTACAGACCAACAGTCTAGCTAAGAGTTTAGCATTCCTGCGAAAATAGCTGTTCAGTCAACGCAGTAAAAAATATGATGTAAAATTGGATCGTTTTTTGCAATGCACCTTAAAAATACGAAGGCGTACATCATAATATTTTTAGAAAATACTAATGATATACGTGTGGGCTATTGGGATTTCAGCTGTGAGACTAACAATCTTGTTCTTCTCAGTGCTATTTCAATTAACCGTTAGTACTACTTTAGCAAGAAGCAAATAAAATAATTTACAGATAACAGTTAGTACTAAAACTTTCTAATGCCCTACTTCCTAATGTACAAAACATGCTACATGTTTTTTGATAAAATTTGCACTGGGCTACGCGGAGAGAGACATGTATACATTGTATGGTATTTAAGTTACAGTACTTAGTTGGTATCTCGTTAAGAATCTACATTTTTGTCATGTTATTTCTTATGCAAATGCAAGTGCATATAGTCTAAGCGTATTTTCTGTTTGAATGTATTTCATAGCATTTGTTTTTTACTAGGGTTTATCTCCTAAATCAAATTTTTATATATCTAAAATTTGCAATTATTGTGTGAATTACCCTGCGGGACATTGAGAAGTGGGCCATAATGACTAAAGACCCAAGCATAATAGCAATTCAATTTAAACTCAATTCGTTTGATGATTCAATTGTTTCACTAGACTTTGATACTAGGGTTAATCAGCTTATTATTAAACTCGTACCACGCATTAATTAGGTACTTACCATGCAATACTTATTTATTTCACAATACAAGACACAATTACAAACTGGACTTTAGCAAGTTAGCGACCTAAATTCTTATAAAAGAATAATGGATAGCAAAATAATATGTAAGTAAAATAATAAGTACGATACGACTAACAACAAAAAGACGGCCAATAACAATTTAGTAATAATCAGACTTTAATCAGTTTATTACTTATACCTCAGAGTAAATAAATACTACGTACAACCTATACCATCGAACAATTAACACAAAGAAGCGCAATGACGTCGATATCTATTCCGCCAATTTCCCACCATCGACAATGCGTTCTGATTGGCTAAGTCAAGGACTCATGCGCTATGATTGGCCAAGACAAGACACACGATGCAGTGATTGGTCCTTACTGTTCAAAATCAGTGACAAATCACTGACTAGTTTCGGAATCGGATTGCTCGGTATTCTACTTCTTCTTTTCTTTCTTTCTCTTTCTTTTAGCGATAGTGAGTTTCTTCTTTTTCTTTTAGTGTTATAAGGCCGCCCATTGAAACACTTTATAATTTTTAAGTTATGTTTGGTAAAATATTTTTTTGGTTTAACAATAAAGTATTTATCTATCAGATAAAGAAGAATCAACTTAACATGGAAGAAATTTTGGAGTTACAAAGAGGTACTAAAATCAAATCTGCAAACGAGACTAAAAAAGAAAGTAATGGACTCTTGTCTGTTACCGTGCCTAACCTATGCCTGCCAGACCTGGATATTTAACAAAGAAACAAGAAATAAAATACTAACAACCCAACGTGCTATGGAAAGAAGCATCTTAAACATAAAGCTAATAGACAAACAAAAGAATACAACGATACGTAAGAAAACCAAAGTTCTAGATGCGCTTCAACATGCACAGCGTCTAAAATGGAAATGGGCAGGACACTTAGCACGTTTAACGGATAAGAGGTGGACAAAAAGTGTCACTTCTTGGTCAGGGCCGCAGGGTAACAGAGGAAGAGGGCGCCCTAGGGAACGCTGGGCTGACGAGGTGAAAGATGAGGCAAGCATCAAATGGATGGAGATAGCACTGGATAGGACCGAGTGGAAAGGAATGGAGGAGGCCTTTACCCAAAGAGGGGCCCTATCTGAGAAATTAGGTTAATTTTTTTTAAGCATGTAACTATTATAACTTTGTATTATTTATTAGATATGGCAATAAAGGCTTTTTTATTTTTTTATTTTATTTATTTTATTTATTTTATTTATTTTATTTATTTTATTTATTTTATTTATTTTATTTATTTTATTTATTTTATTTATTTTATTTATTTTATTTATTTTATTTATTTTATTTATTTTATTTATTTTATTTATTTTATTTATTTTATTTATTTTATTTATTTTATTTATTTTATTTATTTTATTTATTTTATTTATTTTATTTATTTTATTTATTTTATTTATTTTATTTATTTTATTTATTTTATTTATTTTATTTATTTTATTTATTTTATTTATTTTATTTATTTTATTTATTTTATTTATTTTATTTATTTTATTTATTTTATTTATTTTATTTATTTTATTTATTTTATTTATTTTATTTATTTTATTTATTTTATTTATTTTATTTATTTTATTTATTTTATTTATTTTATTTATTTTATTTATTTTATTTATTTTATTTATTTTATTTATTTTATTTATTTTATTTATTTTATTTATTTTATTTATTTTATTTATTTTATTTATTTTATTTATTTTATTTATTTTATTTATTTTATTTATTTTATTTATTTTATTTATTTTATTTATTTTATTTATTTTATTTATTTTATTTATTTTATTTATTTTATTTATTTTATTTATTTTATTTATTTTATTTATTTTATTTATTTTATTTATTTTATTTATTTTATTTATTTTATTTATTTTATTTATTTTATTTATTTTATTTATTTTATTTATTTTATTTATTTTATTTATTTTATTTATTTTATTTATTTTATTTATTTTATTTATTTTATTTATTTTATTTATTTTATTTATTTTATTTATTTTATTTATTTTATTTATTTTATTTATTTTATTTATTTTATTTATTTTATTTATTTTATTTATTTTATTTATTTTATTTATTTTATTTATTTTATTTATTTTATTTATTTTATTTATTTTATTTATTTTATTTATTTTATTTATTTTATTTATTTTATTTATTTTATTTATTTTATTTATTTTATTTATTTTATTTATTTTATTTATTTTATTTATTTTATTTATTTTATTTATTTTATTTATTTTATTTATTTTATTTATTTTATTTATTTTATTTATTTTATTTATTTTATTTATTTTATTTATTTTATTTATTTTATTTATTTTATTTATTTTATTTATTTTATTTATTTTATTTATTTTATTTATTTTATTTATTTTATTTATTTTATTTATTTTATTTATTTTATTTATTTTATTTATTTTATTTATTTTATTTATTTTATTTATTTTATTTATTTTATTTATCTATCTATAGCTATCTATCTACTACTCTAAGGGATTTTTGCTCGATGACCTATACCGATGCCCGACCCAACTCAATTCTCATTTTGTTTACCTTTTTAAACATGTAAATTTGTTGGAACAGCCTTGAAAAACCCCGATGTTTTGTTAATTAGGGTCAGGGACTATGCAAAGTCACGCCTATTGTTGTTACACTGTAGAAAATACTTCGAAAAAAAAAAAAAATTTGATTGAATTCAACTCAGAATTGGTAGCCTATCAATAACTTTTAAAGCGATACCATTGTTCGATAAATGCCATAGAGTTAGAATATTATAGATAGAGTGATAGCGTGGTAAAACTGTGACATTATCTTGTGCAAAGCGTGAGCTGTTTCCATATACATATAGAAGAATATCGTACACTAGTCGATTTACAGTCAGACAAAATGTCGATGTGGATTTCTTGTCATTTGCTAAAAATATCGATAAAAAGCAAGAAATTGGCATTCATTATACGGGTTGGATCTGAGGGTGGATACGACAATATTAAATGAAACCACGTAAAGTACTCATAAATACGATCAACTTTTGTCGTATCCACCCCGTACCTATATAGGTATTTCAGACGTTCAAAATATGTAGGCGCACTTCGTTTCAAGGCATTTGTACCAAACCGATGCTTACGGACCGTAGGTACTCTAGTACAGTCGTTAATATTCTAATATTCTAGCTTTATGATAAAACCTGAAATTCTTTAACACAAACTTTTGTCATTTCTGGCTGCGTGGTTCTTTTTAGATCGTTGTATGCGGTGAAAATTGTTGGTATAGGCCCTATATTCCTGGTCTTTTGCAGTAAAACAAAATACCTGGATGAAGTGATTATTAAACTGGCATGTTTCAACATTTGTACATTAAAATAATTGTGAAAAAGATTTAACACTTACAAGTATCCAGCAAGAATGTTGAGAAGGGTAGTCTTTCCAGCTCCAGATGGTCCCATGATGGCGGTCAATTCACCAGGCTTAAAGCATCCATCTACGCCCTTGAGGATTTGTCTTTGTTCTGAAATTAAAAGGTACTCATTAAAATATTTTATCAAATCTATCTGTATATTTAATATTAGAAAAAAAAAAACCAAAAAACCTTGTGTAATTCTGTTACATATTATGATTTTTTTTATAGACTTTTACATATAGGTGATTTGGTATAGTTATAGTAGTTACTTAGTTAGCTAACCAACATAAAGAAAAGTTCGACGTTTGACGAGGGTTTTGGAAAGAAGTTAGAAAGGTTTTTGTGATATGCTTATAATCTTCTTTACGGATGATGTGAGCACTATCTAAAGATGTATCTTTATCTTATGAACCTACGACCTACCTGTTAGGTAATTTTCCTAAAATGTTATTACCTAGCAGTATTACAAAAGTACCTATCACTGGGAAAATACTAAAATATTATGAAAAACAGAAAGAAATACCGCAAAAGTGTTATTTTCTGTATATGATGATATGTGTGTACCTCTGACCTCAAAACAACTACATAATAATTATTCTTCTTAGTTTTAAGTTTGGAAACAAAATCCAAATTAGGAATTATTTCTGCCTGTGTCGAGTTCACATTATAGTCGTCAGTCAGTCACCGTACATAAATTCATGTTTTACTACAAAGGTGGTATGCTCGTTCGTGGCTCGGCTCGTGCTCGGTTCGCCAAGCATGGACGCACCATAACATTACGCTAAAAACAAACAGTATTAGGTACCTATGTATCTAGTTCTTCTAAACTAACATAGTCTAAGTGAAAATTTACAAAAATTGTGTCAAACTTTCTAAACGCTGGCGTAATGTTTTATGTAAATAATACATTCTATTTTTAACCGACTTCAAAAAAAGGAGGAGGTTCTCAATTCGGTTGTATGTTTTTTTTTTATGTTTGTTTCCTCATAACTCCGTCATTTATTAACCGATTTGGAAAATTCTTTTTTTGTCTGGAAGGGTACACTTCCCGTTTGGTCCCATTGTCATCAGATCAGGATTTGATTACTTCTTAGTGTACTTTGAAGTCGGTTTAAGTTTTTTGTAAAACAGTCCAATTATGTATATTCCAATGATTTTTATTAACGCAATCACAGATCACCAGTCAATAAATAATTACAAATACCCTTTATTTTATTATATTTTAGGTACCAGTTATCAATCAAATTAGATTTGTTGTGAATCATTGTAATGATATCTGTGACCTTTGAAATGCAAGGTTCGTTGTTCTTTTGACACTGTAATTATTATCGGTAACATCTACGAATAATATTATTCGTAGGGTTACATCCACGTGTAGCTAGCAAGATGCCAGACATACATTTTCTGTATGCAAAATTCTGGATTTTGTGCGGGTTTAAATTGACCAGCCACGCGGGCCACGTGAAAAGAAAGGAAAATTATAAATTAAGAAAAGGCCGCTTAGCTTATAATTTTCCTTACAAAATAAACTTTCCGCAAACAATCGCGCTGACAGAAAGTGGCTCTTATCTATTGGGGTTGATGACCCATTTTATTTTCAAATGCCCTCTTGATATTTCATAAACTTCAAAATCAGGCTTTTGAATCCAGATTATATTGAAAAAGATACGCATAGGTATAAAGGCTTGTTAAGATTCATAACGATAAGGTATTGACGTCACAGCTGACGATTATTCCGAGTATACGTCGCCAAACGCTAAATGTTTTGAATACAATATTGATTGGCTTATGGCTACCGATACACTACCTAGCATGCAAAAAACTTACCTATGCATTAGTGATTCGATGGTAAATTCAATAGATAATACTAAAACATACAATTGTTAGCATTAACATTATATTATTTGAATATTATTTAATTTCATACCATTGAATATTGATTAATTATAATTAATTGTCAGCATTATTTATTTAGAAAGTTTAAAATGGTTTATTTTGATATTGTGTATTTAAAATATCGAGGAATGGCAACACCAGAAAACTATAATTGTAATAATGGCGGCCATTAGAGAAAGTGTTTTAATTCATTTTGTGGTAATTACCAAGTTTACCAACGGTGTAAATACAGATTTAGCTTATTTAAGCCAACTTCTTTCAGTAAATAAGGGATGGTTAATACAATGAAACATGCAGACAGTATTAACACGGCTATAAAAGTCGATGGATATCATAACTTAAGTTCCTAAGACGGGTGGACGGACTGAACCCTAAAAACATTCCTATTATTCTGTCAATCCACTTCCGTAAAAATGCAGATCACGTTTCAACTACATTCATCAAACGAAGCATATTAGTTGCAAATCACTATTGAGCATCAATTAACGTCTAATTCATAGTACTATTGATAATTAAGCACTAAGTTCACACTTATGTATCCAATTAAGTTACTGTCTAGGTGTTAATTAGGTAGTTTAGGTGTTAGTTAGATAGGAAATGACTGTTCAAATTATCAATCTTCCTGTATAAGGCACGGCATAATTTAAAATGCTAGTGACTCACCCTTGCTTCGCCCGGGTAGATAGTTCTTTGTTGAGAATGAGAAACTCGACTTGTGATATATTCTAAGATATTATATGATCTATATCTATGATATAATATGTCGTAAAATACAAATTTACTGCAAAGTAACTACTATGGTAAATTTGATAAGGATTTTAAGACCGTATCGGTCAATAGCTTACACAAAGAAATATTTTTTATTTAATGACAAAAATGTTTATTGTTTGTCAACCTTACAAGATAAGACTTATTATGATATAGTGAATTTTTTTGTAGAACTATTCAAGGCCAACAATATTTTCATTATATTCACATAGCTAACTATTTCAGCTAACCATCCAAAAATGCCGCCGCAGACTTCTTTCTTGCCGATTTGATGAAATGATAGAAAAACGTGGCGATGGTGATATTTGCCAATACATTGTTAATTGATTGTTAATCATCACTTGTGAGAATTCTGTAAACATGTTATTTTGTCATGTCATGTACAAGCAAAGAAAATAGGGGAAATGTCATCCAATAGGGATGATTCCTAGGTAAAAATAATAAAAATTCTATTTAGTCCGTCAGATTACAAAAAAAATATTAGACACTTTTTTTTTATACCACTAAGGTGGAACAAAATCATACGGCCCGCCTGATGGCATGCAGTTACCGAAGCCTATGAACGATTGCAACACTAGGGGTATCACTCGGGCGTTGCCCTAGTATTTTTTGCTTTACCAATTTAACTCATTAAAAATTTACAAAGATAAAGTGAGTCAATGTTCGGGAGTTGGGGTAGTTGGGGCTCTTGACCTTTGACTAATGATATATCAAGACTGAACTACGAAGCTGTTTACGCGTAGATAAAAATGTCCTCTAACTGTTAGGGCGCAAATCATTTTCCCGCCCTCAGTGTCAGTCGAGACGTCACTGGGACACAACCAAATTCACCAAAAGTGTATTGTTCCAAAATGTATTTTTGTGTGATAAAAGTGTGCAGAAACTAAATAGGTCGATCAAGATCAAATAAAAAACTCAGCTATCATCAGTAAGTAACAATATTTCCTATTAGTTCCTGCAATATAAGCCATTGAAATTTTTCGAAAATAAATTATTTTGATTAAGCGCCATATTTACGTATTGCCTGTCCTGCCAGTTTATGAACTCGAATCTCCCTTGGTAATATCAGTCAATAGCTAAATACGAGTATGTAGATAATTATATATAAAAAGCGACGGTGACGTGTGCGAAGTTGACGTGTTTATCGTTTTCGGATTTTTCGATCATAGTTATTATGCGTGTGACGTCCATTTTGTGAAAATCTCGAATTGAATTTTAAAATGGCGGTCTTTTTTTTTTATGACTGATGTCATTCTCGTCAGTGGATGTCACGTTTTTAAATTGTTTTTTTAGTTGAAATTGAGACTTTTTTTTACAGAATACCAATTGATCCAATTTTAAGAAGCCAATGCATAGACTTCATTCGGAAAAGCCGTAGTGAAGATCTCTGGAAACCAGCCAAAAAATCTGTTCTTTGCTCTGACCACAGATTACAGAATAATTCAGATGGAGCGCGCGGAACACTTAAGTGAAGCCAAAAAAGCAAATACAAATTGAAAATCTGATACCTAGTATTCGTTTTCCAGTTTGTATTTGTATTGTTTAAACACAGTTTCTTTATAAAGGTGTGTTTTTTGTTAAATAAAGTTTGTTAAACAAAGCAAATACACATTCAAAAGCGAATACCAGGTACGTGTTTTTCAATTTGTATTTGCTTTTTTGGCCTCACTCCCGTGTTCCGCGCGCTCCATCCTTATTCTGTAATCTGTGGCTCTGACCATTTCAATAAAAATGACATGTATTTTGTAAATAAGCAGGGACGCCGGAGATTAAAAAAGGTAGCAGTGCCTTGAAGGCAAGTATTTTTTACAAGCTTTCATTTTACTTGCAATGTTTGTATGTTTTCGGACCAAATCATGCAAGTCGAATTTCACCCACTTCCAGTGGTCAGATTGACTTGATGTTTGGTATACTAGGTATCGCTACTAGGTGTTTGGTAGGCTAGGTAGGTTTGGGGATCGAAGTTGCTCGCGTCCGTAGGTTTACCCTCGAGACCCTACACGTGATCCCTGGGTGGTGCTAAACGAGCAACAACTTCTGGTGGTAGGCTTCGGCCGCGGCTTGTCACCACCCTCCGAACTAAGCCACGCCGCCAAGCGGCTGCCGTGTTCCGGCGTGAAGTTCGGGGAAGCCAATTGTGGGGTTGGGTCTAAGCAGTTGCGTTGCTCTAGTGAACCGGTCTCGACGATGTAGGTAATGTGTACGGTAGTCTCGTCTTGGAGGGTAGCGGGATCCGAAGCACGGTTCTCCGCTGGCCGACCGCAGTTAGTAGGGGGCCCAAGTAGTAGGCCAGCCACCTATGAAAGGCTGCCCCGCCAAAAAAAAAAAAAAGGTATTTTGGTATATAGGTGTTAATTCCAATATACCAATATATTGGACCTACAACAAAAAGTACAGTCACCAAAATAAGTTTGTATTAAAATGAAATATTAAAAAAAACTTCCGCGGACGCTCGGACTGTGGAATGAGCTCCCCGCCGTGGTTTTCCCAATGGAGTGCAGCATGGGGTTCTTCAAAAAAGGTGTGAAGAGATTTCTTCAGGGTCGGCAACGCGCGAATGATACCCCTGGTGTTGCAAGCGTCCATAGGCTACGGTAACTGCTTACCATCAGGCGGGCCGTATGCTTGTTTATCGACTAAGTTGTATATATATTTTAAAAAATGGCTCGATTTGACTTGATTTGCTCGATTTGACTTAGTTTGACTCGGTTTGACATGATTTGACTCGATTTGCATGTTTTGACTCAATTTCACTTGATTTGACTCGATTTGACTTGATTTGACTTGTTTTGACTGGATTTGACTCGATTTGCTTGATTTGACTAGATTTGACTTGATTTGACTTGATTTGACTTGATTTTACTTGATTTGACATGATTTGACTTGATTTGAATCGATTTGACTCAATTTGACTTGGTTTGACTCGGTTTGACTGGATTTGGCTCGATTTGACTTGATTTGGCTCGATTTGCTCGATTTGACTTGGTTTGACTCGGTTTGACATGATTTGACTCGATTTGGTTGTTTTGACTCAATTTCACTTGATTTGACTCGATTTGACTTGATTTGCTTGATTTGACTGGATTTGACTCGATTTGACTTGATTTGACTAGATTTTACTTGATTTGCTTGATTTGACTTGGTTTGACTCGGTTTGACATGATTTGACTTGATTTGAATCGATTTGACTCAATTTCACTCGATTTGACTTGGTTTGATTCGGTTTGACTGGATTTGGCTCGATTTGACTTGATTTGGCTCGATTTGCTCGATTTGACTTGGTTTGACTCGGTTTGACATGATTTGACTTGATTTGACTCGATTTGATTGTTTTGACTCAATTTCACTTGATTTGACTCGATTTCACTCGATTTGTCTGGATTTAACTTGATTTGACTCGTGTTGACTCGATTGCACTCGATTTCACTCGATAGTAAGATAAGTAAAAATAATAAGTATTAAATTAATATCGGCGCCATTAATCTTATTTATATTATCATGTATTATCCCGATTCAACTTTTATTTTCGTAGTTTACAAAGATATCGAAACCGTAACATATTTTTCCCCATTTTATTGGATTTTTTCAACAACTGGTAACATTATAAACTTCACTATGACAAGCAGAATGACGTACCGCGAGCATAAGACGTAGCAAAGTTGGCCACTTTTTATAAGTCATGTAGTATGGGGATGGTCGTTCTAGACGTATATATTTTCTAAGCTCGTGACATTACTTTAGAGCAAAAAGTGTACCTACTCTAACATGATTACATGACGTAACGCGGAACTTCAACACACGATATCTTCGTATTTTTTTGTTTAATTGACAAAAGAAATGCGTGTCAATTTTTTTTGACCATGTAAATGACGGACTAAATAGATTTTTTCAGTCATCTAGATTCTAGCCCATTGAATTTGAATAAATGCATAGTGTCTTCTCTGCTTATATTACCTATCCTACATTTTTTTTTTTTTTATACCACTTATGTGGCAAACAAGCATACGGCCCGCCTGATGGTAAGCGGTTACCGTAGCCTATGGACGCTTGCAACACCAGGGGTATCACGCGCGCGTTGCCGACCCTAAAATACAAAAAAAAACCTACATAGTGAAATACAAAAAAAAACCCTTTATTTCTGTTAATAAAGCAACATTTTATATATTCCAGTCATTGTAACAGATCCTATGTTTACATTTTGATTCCATCTACATCATTATGTCTCTCATAATAAAGGGTCTTCTATGCTCTTAGTAATAAAACAATGAAAAGGTCTTTGTACCAAAGATTTTAATCATTTAGGTACCTACAGTTCTTTTATCATGCACTATGTTTATTAAAACTCATGATCTAATGATATTGTAATTCATTGTCTTTGGTTTCTATAAATAATCGTTTATTGTAAAATCATTCATTATTATGCGATTTTTTGACATATTATTGTCACGCATATGATATGAGCATGAATACTAATTAATTATTCCTCCTTCATTGTATGGGTAAGCTGGCATATGACTGCGTTAGTAGATGTGCCTAATACAGTTTATATTATATATCTTGAATGTCCCAGGATATTTATTTATTTATTTATTTATCTATTTAAATTAACAGTGTTTTATGTTATTTCTAAAAAAAACTATCCATTCTAGCTAATTTTACAATGGAATTTAAAAATACACAAACTAATTTGGAATCTGTATTGGGGTGATCTTATTGACATTTTGTAAGCGCCTATAGTACAGCGTTACCAGTTTTTTTTTGGGATTTTGTAACCTCTTGAGTAAAAAAAACCGGCCAAGTGCGAGTCGAACTCGCGCACCGAGGGTTCCGTAAGCCAGAAACTAGACAGGAATCGAGTCTCAAAGATTTTTCCCTTTTTTCGATTATGTTGTAAATCTAATGGAAAAATGTGAAAATGTTTTTTTTTGCGTTGTGACTACAAAACGCTTTTCGGATTTCTTCCTTTACTTGTGCTACATGGAATTGCTTCTTGCCAAATTGTATGATTCTAGGTCAACGGGATAATTCTCCTAAAGGTTTTGACTCTCTTGCTAGCCGTTAATTAAATTGAAATAAAAAAAACACTTTTGACTCAGTGTCATGTATAAATGAATTCACCGAATGATAAGAAACATTCGTTAAAATAATACATATGCATTCTCGAATCTATCAGCATTATATAGTATTTTAATTGATATGAATTAGATGAATTGACTGCGTACGATATGCTGCCTTGTTGTCTCCAATTGAGATGATTCTTCTCTCAGATTACAGAGCAAAAGGCAGATGGAGCGCGCGGAACACGGAAGTGTGACCGAAAAGCAAATATATAATAATATAATAATAAAGCCTTCTTTTTTTCTAATAATCTAGTTTTATATTTTTTATGTAGTTTTATAACAAATAAGTTTTTCATTAATACTAACATGCATGTTTTTTTTTTAAATCTTTATTCTATTTAATTAAAAAATTTAATTAATTTTGTGGTAATTAAGTGCTAATAAGGACCTCTCAACAAGTAAAGGCCTCCTCCAATTTTCTCCACACGGTTCTATCCTTCGCCAATTCCATTAGAGTATTAGAGTCAGACTATTCATAAGTGCCTGCGAAGGTCTATTTGAATAAATGATTTTGAATTTGAACATCCAGTCAAAAAATAAATATATACAAATTCAAAATCAGATACAGTCTGTGGCCTTATTGGCCTCATTTTGGTGTTCCATGCTTTCCATCTGCCTTTTATTCTGTAATCTGAGATTCTTCTATATTATTTCTATGCTTTTATATGTTTTGTATTAAGTATTTCTAACGAAGGGTTATTTTAAAACTAACTGTAATAATCAAAATGATTGTCAGATTGCTCATAACAAACATACTTATAACAAATATACCTACTTACCATAAGTCAACAACGCTTTGTATTGTACCAATTCCGTTTTTAGGGTTCCGTAGCCAAATGGCAAAAAACGGAACCCTTATAGATTCGTCATGTCTGTCTGTCTGTCCGTGTATGTCACAGCCATTTATTTCCGAAATTATAAGAACTATAATGTTGAAACTTGGTAAGTAGATGTATTCTGTGAACCGCATTAAGATTTTTACACAAAAATAGAAAAAAAGCAATAAATTTTGGGGGTTCCCCATACTTAGAACTGAAACTCAAATTTTTTTTTTTCATCAAACCCATAAGTGTGGGGTGTCTATGGATAGGTCTTCAAAAATGATATTGAGGTTTCTAATATCATTTTTTTCTAAACTGAATAGTTTGCGCGAGACTGTAACTTCTAAATTAAGAGAATGATAAATCTATAAAAAATATATGATGTACATTACGGTGCAAACTTCCACTGAAAATTGGTTTGAACGAGATCTAGTAAGTAGTTTTTTTTTAATAGGTCATAAATTGAAATTAATATCAAATACTCAGGTCTATACTACCATTTACTTATATACCTACAGGTTTGTACGGAACCCTCGGTGCGCGAGTCTGACTCGCACTTGGCCGGTTTTTTTAATATACTAATAATTGTTTATTATTACATTATCACTTCATTCATACAACAGTCACGTTTGTAAGGACATGTACCTACCTAATTCGAATAATATAAAACGGTAATGATACATCATAAAAATATGGACTCATATTAGTGATAATCATAGTAGCTATAACGTGAATTTATGATGGATGATGTTATGTTTGATGTAACATTGTACACCTATAAAAAATTGAAGTTAGGAATGTCAAACTAGAACAGCTTTTTACTCAATGCATATGAAAGTATGTACGGTACTTATAAAATAATAACCATTTTTTTTATTTGTTGTCTGTCTGGCGGCCTGTTTGTTTTGGCTAATCTCCGAAACGGCTAGACGGAAATTTCACTGGCAGATAGCTGATGTTTTATGGAGTAACTTGGGCTACTTTTATTTTAGAACAATAATTAAGGTCCGTCCAAAATAATTTAAACCGTGTGCGGGTGAAACCGCTGGTGTCACCTTTTTCAGTAATATTATCAATAATAATCTTTTTTTGAGGGCTGTTTCCTGGGTAAAAAAAAAATTCTTATTACTTGATAATCTAACTGACGGACAGTTAGATTATCAAAAAATATATGACACGTATTTTTTGCTTTACCAAATCATTAATAATTGAAGAAGATAAAGCGTGACTAACTTCGGGAATGGGGGCTCGTGACGTCACTTGTTACTAAAAATGTACCACACCGTGACGCCATGCGGAACATCAACAAACCACATCTTCGTACTTTTTTGTTTATTTTACAAAAGAAAAAATACTTACGTGTCAAATGATAAAAAAAAATTTTTGATAATGTAATGATAATGTATATGACTACTAAATAGAATTTTTCAGGAAACTAACCCATTCAGTGACAGGACGGAACGGTGTAGTGTCTCAGAATTTCTCTTTGCAAGGATCCAAAAAGAGAAGAGAAAAGTTACAGACAAGCTCGTAACGACTGTACGCTCAAATTGCAATGGGCAGTTTAGTGTTTTAGGCTAAAAATAGTAAAAACCTAAAATAGAGCCCTGCGGCATACCATTGTATACTTAAAAAAGAACCAGACGATGAACTCAATTGACATCAACACTGAGTTTTCTCCCCAAGATAGGTATAACTTTATCAGATTAAGTGATGCGCCCATAACTCTATAATAATTCAGTTGACGTATGAACGACCGGCGATCAACATAATCGAAAGCTTAAGATTAATCAATCACAGAAAAATCCAATAAAATTCTGCGACTTCTCCGAAGCGGTAGCAATGCTACCAGAGCGGGGCGATTACGTAACTATCATTTTCGTATTAAAATCGGTTCAATATATCGGTTTTCTGATAACTTTTTTACGTTCTGATAATTGCAAATACAAACAGTTGTTCATTAGAAATGGAACCATTTCCGATTTTGTTATATTTCTACGGATTCAGAGGTAATTTCAATCTGAATTTAATTGCAATAAAGTTACGTAATCCGCGTATGTTTATAATCCATTGATGGTTAAACGACCTATAACCTTATACTACTCATTATATAAAAGTTTATTCAAATTAAAGTGACTAATAGGTATTGAAAGTGATTGTATCGAAATTATCTTTTCAAATACTTTGCTCAGACTTGACAAAATATAAACTATCGATTTGAACAAAAGTATAACTTTGCTTTGTTATCCGGAATTGTTATCTATGCATGGGTATCAATGCTATCCATTCGGTATGTATATTCTGCAAAACGCGCACACCAGTGCTTTTGAATGCAGATTTTGAAATGACTGCGGTCATAAGGAGTAATACGCCTAAACTAGAATAATTGGGTATATAAATATTGAATTAATAATTATCTAATGAATACACGACTAGACTTATAAAAGAAACGTAAACGCGCGTTCGTGCACTATGTATGTATAGGCTGTGGTATAGGAGTCTCATCACATCGAATGAGGAAGCTATAAAACGTATCGTATATAGTCTGTAGGTAAGTATTATAGGTGTTGCTTTTAAATATAGCATTATATCTACTAATACGTATATACAAACGACTCTATTCGTTAGTGCTACTATTATTTCGTTTCTAGTGCAATTTTGCAGCAATATTAAAAATCATTTTATGAGCTTTTATTTAACTTGCGTTGTATTATTTATGTATGTCTATGTTTGTTCGGGTGTAATCTTGCAAGTCGAATTTCAGCCACTTCCAGTAGTCGGACTGACTTGATATTTGGTATACATAAGTATATTGGGAGACGATGCAAGTACCTACAGTCAATAAAAAGTACAGTCACATTAAATTATTTTTGCAACGGGAACATGGAATGGACCGTGTCTTAAGATTTGGACATTTTGCAAGTACCTATTGCAAAATGTCCAAATCTTAAGACACGGTCCATTTCTCAAAATGTTATATTGTCGTCAGGTGGAATTAATTCTTAACCGTTGTTAGGACTTTAGTTTTAGATTCAGCGATGATATTACAGGTGAGGAAATAATAACTAAAAAACCGGCCAAGTGCGAGTCAGACTCGCACACGGAGGGTTCCGTACAATATGAACTAAAAAGTGGTTATGAAAAAACACAAACTTTTCTTTTTTTAACTTTTTAATTCGCCCTTTAATTTTTAACTTTATTTAATTTTTATTATTTGTTTTTATAGCGGCAATAGAAATACATATTCAGTGAAAATTTCAGGTGTCTACCTATTACAGTTCATGAGATACTGACAGACAGACGGACGGACGGACGAACAGCGGAGCCTGTACTTTTTGCTCATCATTCCCATCTTTCATCCTTTTGCTCATCATCATCATATCAGCCCATGGATGTCCACTGCTGAACATAGGCCTCCCCCATTGATTTCCACTTCGAACGGTTCTGGGCCGCTTGCATCCAGCGGCGCCCAGCGACTCTGACCAGGTCGTCGGTCCACCTGGTGGGAGGTCGTCCCGCTCGGCGCTTTCCTTTTGCTCATAATTTGTAATTGTGTTTCGCTCATCAAGCCTTTTCATTTGATATCCATATCATAAGGGTTTCTGGGGAAATGATAAATCACCATTTCGTGACGTCCACCATATAGGATTTACAATGACGTCACTTTACTTTCATTTGATATCCATATAATATAGGGGATAAAGTGGAAATTATAAATTACCATTTTGCGGCGGCCGCCATATTGGGTTAAAAATGCCGGTATTTAGGAAATCGATTAGGTGTTGTCACAAGAACCAAACGTTTGTGCCAAATTTCAGCTCTATCGGACATTGGGAACTGGGCCAAAAATGGGTATTTCTATTGCTGCTACAACAAACAAAAATGAAAAAAAAATAAGGCAATAAAAAAAACCGACCAATTGCGAGTTGCGGGTTTTTTGTTTTAATTCGTTTATCCCTCCCATAATCCATCCTAAGTTCCTAACTGAAGACGGGTCGAACTATCGTAACTATCGTAGCAAAATTAGTTTTGCAAAATATTTTAAACTAGCTGCGCGGCGCGACTTCGTTCACGTGATGCCCTACCCTACCCTACCCAACCCTTTTTTTACCCTACTCCTACCTACCCACCCTTTTTTTACACCGTGGGTTACATTACTGGAGTTTTAGTAAGGATCCCTATTTAAAAAAAAATATAATATAGCCTGTCACCCGGAGATAGATTAGCTTCCCAACAATGAAATATTTTTTCAAATCGGTTCAGTAGTTTCGGAGCTTATTCAATGAAAACAAACAAACAAACAATCAAATTTTTCCTCTTGATAATATTAGTATAGATAGATAGATAATGCCGAAGTCCGATGGACCGATGACATTTAAAAGCATTTAGCTGGACCTGTAGGGCGATGAACTGGTTTAAATAACGCATATCGCAGGTAGGTAATAGGTTAGGTATAATAAATAAAATTGCATGATAGCATCAAACAAATACAATTTTATTTCCGTTCACACATAAAAAATGTAAATAAATAAGTAACAACCCCACGGTTTCTCATGTTCAACAACAAATTAACAATATTATAGGTAGGCGGGCTAGTTGGCGCAGTAGGTTAAGATTCCACCTATCGCGCCGCAGGTCGTGGGTTCGATTTCCACACAGGACATGTATTTGTGTGCATGAACATGTCTTTATGTCCTGGGTCTGGGTGTAATTATGTATATTAAATATGTATTTACAAACAAAAAAGTATATTTAGTATATCACTTATATTATATGGTATCCATACTACAAGCTCTGCTTAGTTTGGGATCAGATAACCGTGTGTGAGGAATGTCTCAGGATATTTATTTGTATTGTTTGGCCTGGGATGTGATGATATGGTCGAAGGCACATAAAGTTCTAGAAGACTAGTTCCCTTCTCAAGTGTAACAGCATGCTGGTAGGTGACTAGAGTTGTTGCCTAGCCATCCAGCCTCATACGGCATGGTTCTTTATTACTTACCAATAGCTGATTTTGAGGACCTACCTACCAAATATATTATAACGGTTGAACCTTTGATTAAGGATACATCCAGATTGAGTGTTGAAGCTGTGCAAGCGTCGATAAAAATAGGCCCTAACTGTTAGAGGCTAAATCACATAAAAATAAATAAAATTGCTGAATAATGTTTAATATTTAAATTTCTACCGATTTTAATGCGAATATTTCAACAACTGCTATCATTGTGAACGTCACTATGACAAGCAGAATGACGCAGAGGGAGCGTAAAACGTAGCTGTTACGCGCAGCAGCCTATAAAAGTTGGCCAGTTTTATATATTCGTGTAGTATGGCGACGTTCTTTCTAGGTATATTTATTTCTATGGGTTGAACCTAGTGATATGTAAATATATCACTGGTTGAACGTATACATTTTAATACTTATGAATACAAATAGACCTACTTATAATAAGGCAAAATCTACCTGTTTGAAGTTTAAAATATACATAACATTTAAAATAATATGAGACCAATAAATAACTGACGCATGACGAATGATATAAGTAATATCAAAAATTATGTGAATATTTTCCTTGTGTAGGTAGGTATATGTATATTACTTCTGCTTACTGATTGAAAAAGTAGCTACTAATATCATAATTCATTTCATAAAGGACTAAAGCGATCTTTTACCGTGCTTTTAGTATCCATAAGTAGGTATTTTTGAATTGGCCATAGAGGTTTTTTTTTTCACGGTAGCATATTTTTGCAAACTACCCGAATTTATGAAAATTAAACGAAAACGCAACGTGTCGTCACTTTGTAAGTTGTCCAATGTGCTTCTTTATCGATAGCGAGTAACCTGACGAAGTTCGTAATTTTTTTACCTAGGTATCTTGATTTACAAACTGTACTTAATTCAAAAGACTTTACACTGAAACAGTTATTTTTTAATGAAGTCGGTTCCTTTTTCCATAATAGCTACCATTTTGGCACTGTCCTTTGCTCACACGGTTTTTTCTCGGAATTATGTCAGTAATTAAATTATTTTATGTATTTTTAATGGTTCTCAGTAATGCACTTATGCTACTTACATAGTTATTATTACACGTGATTCACAAAAAAATGTAAAAGGGATTTCATAGTCATGTTGTTAAAATAATAAACTGTGTTATTTTCTTCTCTACTGACTTTAAAAATAATTATAATCAAAAATTAGGAACCGTTTAAAAAAAAAACAATTTACCTATACCATACCTATATTTTTTTTAAATTAAAATATTAAATTATATATTAAAATATTATATTATATAATTTTAAATTTTTACAAATCACCAAGCGACCGTCAAAATAGGCTTTTGTCCGGTGAAATATAAATTAAGCAATGAAACATAACTATAGCACGAACCCAGAACTACCTGTCATGTTTTATTCCGAAGCATTGCTCAGACATTCTTGGCCTGCACTCCTAAATGAACTTGGATCCGCGCCCGGCACTCCGATTTCCAACAAGCCAAATGCGTTTTTAAATCCTCTTCATTATTTTTATTAACTATCTAGGTATAAAATCTATAAAGTGGCGTGAACTTAGTCAATGGCCTAGCTAGATCTATTTATAAAATAAGACAAGAAAGTTCCGGATATTCACTTCTACGCATCGTATTTAGTAGAAAGTGATCAAACTTTCTTAGCACTTGCAGAACTTTACCACTAATCTTTAGGACGACATTATGCAACAAACACCACGCTTCACTTTTTATTATCGGATGTCTGAATATTTTGCCTCATAGATTTTTATTTTTTTATTTACTTTTTTCTGATTTAAAAAGTCAAGCATTTTGACGCTGCGTATAACAAACATCCTGTGTTCTTACAAAATATGAATTGCTGATTTTACGCTTATTTCTACTACTATACTGGTGAAATCGCTAAAGTGGATGTCGAAATTCAGCTGACAAACAAACTAATAAAATATAAGCAACTAGGTAAAAATCATTTTTGCATCAGAAAGTAAACAAAAAATTTGCTTACCATCCAAGTTGGTAGGTACCTAACTAAGATCACAATTGTCTTTATCGTCCATTCAACTTCCGAAATCATAAAAATGTTTACTAATAGAAGACCTAATTTCGGAACGAAGATAAATTCGTCTCATTGTTTTTGGTAAGTTTTTTTTTTACCTAAAAATGGATTACCACAAAGAAAAACGCGATATTCTCAAAAAAAAAAAAATCTTTTATTTATCAGCTACATTACGAATATTTGGTTTATTTAATTGTTGACAACATAACCCTTGACATAAATAAAGTTAATTTGATTGGTAAGTACTTTGATCTACAGAATGGCTTAAGTGTATTGCCAAATACAAACATATGCAACTGTATTCCGGTTTCTAAAAGAGACTTGGTTTATTTCGTAATTTCTTAAAAGCGTTGATCGGCTCACGAATATTTTAACATTTCGCTGGATAAATCCTTCAATATCTTTAAATAGTTACGATAATCTATATTTATTCGTATTGTGATTATAAAATAAATATTTTGAGATCAGTAGGTATGTGGAATCCGAATGTTATCAACGTATGTCCGTATATCAGAATCTAAAATCAGAACATTGTGTACCTATATGACAAGTTTTGAGACTTGAGTCAAGATTGAAACAATTGAACATTAATCCTGGATCAATTAAGTCAGTCAGTCTTCTCACACCAGTGGAAAAAAGCCCATGTTATTGGGATCCGTAAGCCTGGCAAGCCCAAGTCTGAGCCCAGTAGTTACCGATCCATACATGAAATCTATGTAGCATATTCCGATGCAAACAACCTTATCCCCGAAAAACTTGCTCGCCATCTAACTATCGAATGTCACAATCTATTATTTGGGTATGTGTTAATGGTTGATTTTCGTTTTATATAACGAGGTTGCCGGTATCGAGCGGTCATGACCACGTTCAGATTTACTTAAAAACTTCCGAGTTACGAAACTTCAAGTAGTATTTGATGTCATTGAAGTTTAGTAACTATCCTAATGAAGATTCAAGTCGTCGTGGTCGGATTAAATGACGTTTAAGTCACAGTTTAATGTCTGCAGTAAATGACGGTCATAGTGATTACCTTAATTTAACTAAAATTCTGTTTTCCTTCTGTGTGTTATAGACACATAGGCCATAAAGACACTGTTCAATAAAAGATTCCTCTATTTGATAACATTAAAAGAAATTTCTTTTTCATAAGGTCTAAAACCGGGATGCCAAACTTTCTATAACTTCGAAATAAAAATAGAGTTATTTTACTCACCCATGCGGAACTTGCTTAATGAAAATGTGTTAAACGTGCACGTAATGTTCTTGAACTCCAATTGCACCGTATTTCTTGGTATGAGGGGCACTACATTGTTGTTGGTCATCATGGACGTCTCCTCAACGCCGGGCGTCATCGTCACTACTCGTACACGACGTTCACTTTCACCGAATCACACAATTGTTCCGAAGATACGCTTTCTATTATGGTATTTGTGTCTCGCTCGCACTTCCCTTCTTATCTCGTAGAATGAACGAGAAGTCAAATCACTAGGTTATGCGCCTATAGTCCGTCTAAGTTCGACTTCGCTTCGCTTATAAGCCATTTGCCGCATGTCTGTAAACAAGTAGGTAAATTTTCATTATTTTTTCGGAGACAAATGTCAATAGTCTGTTGTTTGATATAAAGTTTGTCAATTCAATTCAATTCTTATTTATGGCTTTTTTTGTTTCAACATTGTAATGTCTATCGTGAAGTTTTTATTTTCTGAATGCTAATTGATTGACTTGGGATTTTGGCTAGTATGGGAAAATCCAAAACTTCATGCATTTATGCCAAATTTTTTATGTAAATACTAAAAGAGACAATGATAAAAAAAAATACATTCCAAATACTATTACAGACATACATTTACGACAACCATAGAATAAAAAGAGCAGGTAGAAAAATATGGATTTAAAAAAAACATTCGATTGACACTCAGCCCAAAGAATTTAAAACGTCCAGAAGGATAGTCCCCTCTATGGGAACATGAAATAAACAAGCCAGAATTGACAGTATTTGACAGCCGTGCGCAGTACGAACTGAGAGCGATTTGCTCAGGGAGCCCCTCAAGCGGAGTGAAATTAAATGTCATGCTTTAGTAAGGCGGATTATCCATCTGGGTAGAGGCACGATGCCCTATGAAAATCTTTGACTCAGCCATACATAAATCATGGAGGTAATAAAGTAGTTTCACTTTACGACGAATCGATAATTCGCTTTAAATTGAATTTCCGATTTATGATTTGTTTGCAATATAACAATGGAATATTTTTTGTTTATTAATTAGACGATGTACACTATTTACTCTTTATCCACCCAACTTGATAAAACATGATGCTCATTACAAAGTCAAGACCATTATTTAAACAAAATTCCGTTATCAACATGTGTCATGCGTGCACAGGGACATAGGGGCACACACAACACTTCCGTAAACTCGTCTATTTGCGATAATTACTCATTAAATTATTAATAAAAATAAATATTATTTAAGGTTGGGTCAATACAATAGATAAAACAATTCCTATAACCTTATCAAAAAGTGCCAAACGAAAACATTTGGTTAAGTATAATTTTACAAAAATGTATTGGTGCGTCCATGCTTGGCGAACCGAGCACGAGCCGAGCCTCGAATGAGCACCCTGCGAGCACGATTCGCGTAGCGTAGACGGGCTGGCGAGCCTCGAACGAGCGCGATTGACAGTTTTTTCACGTACCTACAAAGGGATTCGTATCTTGCTCGTTGTAGGCTCGTTCGTGGCTTGGCTCGTGCTCGATTCGCGTAGCATGGACGCACCATATGATGTTATTTATGATACACGAATGATTTTGAAATAGTTTTTTTAATTTCATAACATTATTACGTACAAACATAGATTGAGTATGGTTATCACACGCAGGTACGTAGACTTGCACATAACATGACGTCGCTTCGCTTAGCAACGCCTTTCTTGCCAACCAGCGGTGCCGCGGTGCACTTGAGCTTGCTGTTTGAATTAGTTCTATCTTTTTAGGGTTCCGTTGCCAAATGGCAAAAAACGGGACCCTTATAGATTCGTCATGTCTGTCTGTCTGTCTGTCCGTCCGTATGTCACAGCCATTTGTTTCCGAAACTATAAGAACTATAATGTTGAAACTTGGTAAGTAGATGTATTCTGTGAACCGCATTAAGATTTTCACACAAAAATAGAAAAAAAACAATAAATTTTGGGGGTTCCCCATACTTAGAACTGAAACTCAATTTTTTTTTTCATCATACCCATAAGTTTGGGTTGTCAATGGATAGGTCTTTAAAAATGATATTGATGTTTCTAATATAATTTTTTTCTAAACTGAATAGTTTGCGCGAGAGACACTTCCAAAGTGGTAAAATGTGTGTCCCCCCCCCCTGTAACTTCTAAAATAAGAGAATGATAAATCTATAAAATTATATGATGTACATTACGGTGCAAACTTCCACCGAAAATTGGTTTGAACGAGATCTAGTAAGTAGTTTTTTTAATACGTCCTAAATTGAAATTAATATCAAATACTCAGGTCTATACTACCATTTACTTATATACCTACAGGTTTGTACGGAACCCTCAGTGCGCGAGTCTGACTCGCACTTGGCCGGTTTTTATTTTTTATATACCAGTTGGCAAACAAGCCCGCCTGATAGTAAGAATTTACCGTAGCCTATGGACGCTTGCAACACCAGGGATATCACTCGCGCTTTGCCGACCCTGAAAAATCTCTTCACATCCTTTTTGAAGCACCCCATGCTGTACTCCATTGGGAGAATCACAATCTGAGCGTCCGCGGAAGGAAGCTCCTTTGAGACCGCACAGTACGAAACCATTCTGGTTTCAATGTGTGGGAAAGGAATCCCCGTCGATGGCGAGATTTATTAGTCCTCATTACTGTTTGATTATACTTTACATTACCTATACATATTTGAAAGATATATAAAATAAGGCAACATTCGAAGTGTAAATGCTAAAATATAAAAATTCACTTCTAGGGGTTCTATTCTACGAAGTACTAAAAAATAGATAAGAAATAAAGGAAGAATCTGTAATCTATTATATAAAGTATAATTATTTTGACTTGATAACCCTAGGCCCTAAACCCTAGAGTGACCTAAACACAGCGTAGATACACATAAAAATATGTAATATTTGTATCAATTTTGGGTGTAGAATACACTATTATAAATGTTATAAATAACACCAGGTTTTATTAAAATTTCATAATACGTGATGGAAATAATAATAATACCTACAATAAATAATATAAATAATTTAGCTGAAAAAACGGAGGAGGTTTACAAGTCGCCGCGAATATATATTTTTTTCTTTTTAAAGTTTTTGCGCAAAACGTGTGTGTGCAAAATGTGTTTAACATTATCCGAATTGAATAGCCCATTTTTTTAAATCTTAGTGTAATGTAATGTTGTAAAAGTTGTAACAATAATTTATGTAGGTATCTGAATGGGTAATTGCGAATTTGAAGAGATATTTTTTTGTCATAAATCGAAAGATCATAATTATAAGTTTTACTGCAAAACTATTTTTTGTTTTATTTTTTCGTTGTTATTAAAAAGTTATAATATTAAGTTATAATTGAAATCTTTTTTTGAACTCGGTACCGAAAACATGCCGACAGTTCCCAAACTACCCCGACGAGTGCGGTGACGTCACAATGTTAATTTCTACTCACCATTACATGCATTTGATACAGTGTTTTACGTTTTCATCAATTAAATAAATTATTTGACGATAATAACAAGGTTTAATTGATGTGTTACCGTGGTACAGAAGTGGGTAGGTAGGTACCTACGTTCAAGTATATTAAAGCGATAAACAACAGTTAGCAACGCGCGAGTGATACCCCTGGTTTTGCTAGCGTCCAAAGGCTACGGCAACTGCTTACCATCATGCTTATTTGCCACGTTTCTGGTATAAAAAAATAATACTTCATTATGAATACGTACCTAGGTACTTGTATAAATTGTCGTCACAGTCTGTGTGCGTCACGGAGTGGGCATTGTATGTGTCGCAGCCAACTAACTTTATTAGCCGTTCAATTAACAGCCTAGCCCTTTTACTAAACGGCGCCCCGTTCAACTAGTGGCCTGAATAATATTCAGCCGTCTTATGCAAAATTTAATGAAAATATAACATATTGGTAATCATGAGATAAAAAGTTATCAATAATTAAAACATTATTTGTTAACGCAAGTTAAACTTCCACAACATTGGGATCTGTAAAGGACTTAATTTTTAAATCAAGCACATCTATCAGTGCAACACTGATTCGAGTCACAGCTAAAGAATCATGGCGAGATTTGTACAAAAAAATAAAGATTTTTAGAGACGTTAGAATGACGTTATAATTGATCCTTGGTGCCTAAGGAATAACTTGAGCCATTTAAAATATTTTTAGAACCCCGGGATAAAAATGCGTATTTCTATGGCGAGCCGGCGAATCGCGACTATTCGCGACCAAAACCATTACGTTGTTGTTATGTTTTGCGGGGTGTATAAAATATTTTATGTATATTAACATGTTACTGGTAATGTAATCTCAACATTGGAAGTGATTCAAAACCGTCTAAATTGTTTTATTTTTTTGTACAAATCAATGTATGGATCTCGCCATGATTCTTTACATTAGCTTCACTACACTCTTCCATTGTACCTACTACGAGTCTTTTTTGTCTAAACGCAATCAAATATGTGAGAAACACCAAAAATATTCTTGCTTGCCGACGCCATATTGACAGTATGTGGGGTTTCAGCGCCAGGTGGTAGAATGTGGCACTAAATTTTAATGACTAGGCTAGGCAAGTAGATATACCTACGTTATCGATCCAAGTCATTTATCTAGCTGTTTGATTGAATGGCTAAATATCATTGAGGCAGCTAGTTGAACGGCGCGGTTTAAGAAAATGGCTAGGCTGTTCAATGAACGGCTATACTTAAAAAAACCTCTTTTCCGATTCGAATCCTGTGGTAGATATGTTTATAACGTGTGACAGAATGTAGAACTAAAAAAAATGATTAGCTAAGGCGAGTAGTTGAACGTTATGGATCCAAGTCATTTGCCTAGCTGTTTGATTGAATGGCTGAATATCATTAAGGCAGGCCGCTTGTCCGTTTAGTAAAAAGGCTAGGCTGTTAATTGAACGGCTAACTATACTATTTGACTGCGACATTTACATGACGTGACTGGTGTGTGGGGGCCTTAAAATACTATTCTAGTGTGAAAAATAAAATCTCAAATTTTATGATTGAAAATTTAACCAGTAAAACATCAAATTTGTCATACAATGAGAAACCTTATCATCGTAATTAAATAACATTAAACAGTTCTTATCAGTATTCGCAAACCAAATGAAACTGTATTTAGCTGATCTATAGAATAAGAATACTACTTAGAATCGATCCAGGAAATAAGAAAATAAATGATACAAACTTTAAAATTTGACTCAGCAGAGTATATAAATAATACGTAGGTACAAACATTAGCATAGACTTTTTTTTTGTAAATGGAACGGGAAGATTTTGACCTCTTGCTCCTGATTCGTTTTTTTATGTTTTTTTGAATTCCTTAACCCCGGTCAACCAAACAAATAGGAACAAGTTTAATGCGTGAACAATGCTCATAGCGTTCTTATTTCTTATCAATGTTTTGAACAAATTGTATAGACAATTACTTTTTACCTTTTGAGGTCAGATTACAGAAAAGGTTCTTGATCTTATAGGCTAAAAATTAACATATCTGACTGCAGGAAAATAAAAAAGTAGTTACTTGCTCGTCTTATTTAAGTATATCGGAGTAATGGAAAGGGCTAATGCCGTGCCTCTTCTGCAAGTTGATATAATGCCAAAGGCCCATACATTTCTGATATTTCAGCGAAACATTTAGAATGGACGGCTGTTACAATTTTCAAACAACGAAATACATTTTTCAAACAACGAAAGATTTTGGATCCCATTTTTGGCATTGAGTCTTTTCTTCTATCAACTACAAATACATTTATTGATAATCTTCTTGATAACAGTAGGAACTTAAATATTTCCACTATTTATATTAATTTCACATTTTTATGATGATTGTAATTTTTTTATACCATTCACCAACACTTGTCTTTGCAATAGCTATCTACTATACCCTACACCTACCTACATTACCATAAAAAATAATACTTGTAATCCGGTCTATATTTTAGTGCCTATTTTACTGAAACGTACGTAAACAATTGATAAAAATAAAATGCGCGTTTATTTTGTCTGATAAAAAATTGCAATATGTTTTTTTTTGTTTTTTATCAATTCACCGACCTACGTACTGTTTAGATAAATTATTCATGCAATAATATTACAATTAAGCATGAATTTACTTTGTGAAATAAATACTAAGTATAGAGACGAATACAAATATATATAGGGTGACTGGTAATTAGTAAACGATACTTAGACACTTGATTGTACTCATGATAACAAACAACTTTCCTAAAGAAACTTTTTTTTTATTTACCTAACACATGAGCCAATAATACCTACATATTTAGTACATAACGAGAATAATAATACAACATCAGCTTTTATTTAATTTAGTTATTTATCCCTATTTGTTTCTTTGGGAAAGTTTTTTATTGTCATTTATTTATTTATTTATTAAGGAACTATACTCACATGAGTATAATCATGTGTCTAAGTGTCATTTACTAATTTATTACCAGTCACCCTATATATTGTTACCATTAAGTAAAATTAAAATAATTTTGAATCAATAATATTTCTAATCATACCTTTTTATAGAAGAATAAATGTCTTATTTTTGTAACGAACACATAACTGTTATGTTGTAGTCCAGTTTGTAACGTTTATAAGTGCGATGGTTTATTTATACACAAAAGTCTCGGAATTAAACACGATGCGGCATTTGTCGGTACGCGCGGGGACGCGATTACTAACACGTCAAGTCTACTGCACACCGTCTGCGACACTGTGCGTTAAGTGCGTGTGCGTGCGACTGTACCTACCACTGGCCTGGCCACGGGGCGTCATCGCGTCATTAATATAAAGGTACGTTCGAATTGGGGATGGTAGCAAAAATAACTGTCAAAAATGGCAAAAACGATCACATCTGGCGTTCGTTTTGGAAAGTTGTGGGCGAAATTGGCGTTTTGAACTGTTTTCGTTCACCGTTCGTTTTACTTGGAAACAGTTAAAAACTACATCGTGAACTGCAAATTTTGACCCACCTCCGAGGCAGGGTCGTTTGTGATCATATTTTGACATATTTGAATCTGACAGATAAGTTTTGGAAAATTCAAACGGGAAGCGTAAATTCAAATTTTGATAGAAATACTAACAGGCAAGAGAATAATTTGTCAGATTAACTTTGTTTAAAGATTAACTGAAGGGAAAAGGTAGGTTGAGACAAGTGATAAGCAGGCGATGAGCATGCAAATGTCATTTTTGTATCTAATCGTTCGATTTGGGAAATATCGTTTGTGGCAAAAGTTGCAAAATTGTTGAAATTATCCAAATGCCCATTTTGAAACTGTTAAAAACGACATCACTCCAATTCGAACGCACCTTAAGTAGCATCGGCTTTTAAAAGAAAAGTAAACAAACGAAGTCATACAGATCCATTATTCTACAAAATATTGATATTTTTTCTCTAATTTATTTATACCTAAAATCTACTCAGTGGGATGACTGAGCATGTTATCGTTCGATTGAAGTTATTTACTTTGTGAATGAATTTACTGTAATTGAATCCCACCAAAAACATTTTCATGTAAAATGTTGTCAAGACGAGACCACATGACTCGCACTGTCAAAAAGTTATCAGATCTCATGTAGAGCCAAGCTTATAACTCTCTACACGCCCTAATCTATAAGCCCTAACTTCACAAACTCTACACCTTAGTCAACATATGTGGCATACCGTCACATGGGCGTAAGGTGAAAAAAATTTTCACTGTTAATTACTTTTCTGTAGTACAATAGTTCTTGTAGTATCTTATGTATAACTAGCGGCCCGGTACGTGCTTCGCTACATATAAAGTGAAATAATAAAAATGTGATAAATGAAGAACCGCTCGACCGATTTTGTGCAAACTTCACATAAACCATCTACTAAATAGTCCTAACAAAGCCTAAACATTTGGTTTGGATAGCTGAGCCCGTTCTTGAGTTATAAAATTACAACGAAAAGTGGCATTGATTTTTATATATATAGACTAGCAGACCCCCGCGGTTTCACCCGCGTACGGTTTGAATTTTCTCCTTCGAAAACCAATGCACGCCATAGATATTTTTATAATTAAAACTAAAAACCTATATTATACGTACACAAAAAAATCGAACTCAAAGAATCTTATTTAGTTATTATAACATCAAATGAGAAAGAAATTAATTTAACTACAATCAAAATATTATAATGAAATAGAGAAAATGAACTATTTTTTTTTCATTGGCGTCACACGGGGTGTGTATTTTGCCAATTTCCAGTTATATTATATAAGTTCTAGTCACAATAAATCACTTTCACATAGTCCTCATGCAGTCAGTCACCGTCCAAAACTCAAAATACACGAATTTATGAAAATAAAAATGAAAACGCAACGTCTCTTCAAGTTCTCGCCAAAAAGTCCGAGAAAATGAACTTCCAAACATATTTCGAATCCTAATCCGTTTAAATATTCTTTAATATTTGACATTCCAATTTTAAAGAGTAATTCAGTTTCCAGAACAAAAGGCAGATAGAGCGCGCGAAACACGGGGGTGAGGCCAAAAAAACATATACCTGGTATTCGCTATTGAATTTGTATTTGCTATGTTTAAAAGCTGCTGTGTGCTAATTTATTAAAAAGAAAGTGTTTTCGTTAAATAAAGATTTTTAAACAAAGCAAATACAATTTCAAAAGCGAATACCAGTACGTGGATTTAATTAACCGTAACTTTATTGCAATGAAATTCCGATTGAAATAACTTCTAAATCGGTAGAAATATAACGAAATCAGAAATGGTTCCATTTCTAATGAACCACTGTTTGTATTTGCCGTTATCAGAACGTAAAAAATATATCAGAAAACCGCTATATTGAACCGATTTCAATTCAAAAACTGATTGGAATTTAGTTACGTAATCGCCCCCCTGTTCTTTTTTGGCCTCACTCCCGTATTCCGTTCGCTCCATCTGCCTTATTCTGTAATCTGTGAAAATCGGATTGAGATTTCAAACATGTCATTGTGTCAAAATAAAAAATGTTATTTAAATCAAAAGTACTAAGGAGTATTGATATCAACTTCGATGCAAATAACCCCTAAAATAACTTTATACCCCTTTTTGACCCCGTTAGGCGATGAATTTCAAAAAAATACGCAACACATCTTCCATCAATTCTGTTAAGGAATGTTTATGCAAAATTTGAAGTAGATCGGACCAAGGAATCACATTGTCCCATACAAACTTTGCCCCCGTTTTTCACCCCCTTAGGGGTCGAATTTCGGAAAATCCTTTCTTATCTGATGCCTACGTCATACAAAGAACTTACCCTCCAAGTTTCAGGTCTCTACTTTCAGCGGTTTAGGCTGTGCGTTGATTGTCAGTCAGTCATTCAGGACAAAGCATTTTATATGTATAGATAAGTTCACTGTTGACATCATAATCCCGAGAATTTTGTGTATAATCAAAACTCAAGTTTTTAGGGGTAAAAAAAACGACGAAGCGTTTCGATAAAAGGTCGGTAGTGCCATTGCGCTTCGCTTGGCTCGTGTTGGCGGCGCCGCGGCGGGCACTCCCATGCCGATTCAATATTCTTCGTATTCTAGGTACATACAATTGAAATGTTACTCTGGATATTAATTTGTTATTTTATTTATTTATTTTACTCAATTCTTTTTATGAATTGAATTTCTATTTATGATACTCAATAGGTACAGGTACGTCCATAAATAAATTCTTATTTGGCATATTTATAAATTATTGCCTCGCTGAATCGCGACTAATCGCGAGGCTTATTCTTTGGTTGGGCTTAGTAGCCGTCAGCTCTGTGGCCCCGCGCGGACGGCCTCATCGATCTCACCGACGAAAGTGCGCAAAGAAATCGATACAATATGGAACTTTATTTACTACACAAAAACGTCCGAATTTCAATGAGAGTATTAGAGTAGGTACGTCTCGCAGCGTCGTGCTGAGCCTCGAGGCGTCGCGTTGAAACAATTGCGTCGCGTCAATGTGAAACAATTGGCCTCTTCAAGCATCATCGCGTCGCACCTCGTCACGTCTCGTCTCGGTGTGAACTGATCCTTAGGGATTTCATTTTGAAAACCCTTCGTCATCGGGTGCCTACTGCCTATGTTAACAATGGAACCTGTGTCAAAATTTCAAGTTTCTAGGCCCTGAGGTTAACTGCACGTGCGTTTGTCAGCCAAACAGTTTCTCACATACAGGTGAACTTTTCAAGTGGGTATGGGTGGCCAAATCCCAAAGTATAGGGAATGGCAAAAAATTTTCAAAAGAGTATCGAGGCCGATTTTTATAAAAATAAAAATTGTATACGGACTGATTTTGAAAAAAAAAGAACACACCTGTATTACTGCACCATCACATAGTGTGACTTCTAGGCATGGAAATTATTGCTACTTTAAAGGAATTCTCATTTGATGATATCATTATTTTTTATAGCATGATTTCACTTGCGATATATGATTTGCAATGATTTGTAACCTACGTCATCGATGCTGATCGACGGTATTTTTCACAAAATCATGTGCGAGTATCGCACGCAAGTGTCAAATTATCACTGATGCAAATTATATATACTTTCGTAGCAAAAAATTATTTTTCTATCCTGCTACATAATATGTTAAAGAAGTTAACACTTTATGTCACTTGATTTAAGGTTTATTTTTGAATACTCTTAAAAGCTAATCAATGATAAAGTTTTTTTTTTTTTAATTTGTTCATGACCATGGATACAAAGTCCTTCAGTCGCATACATTTTATTTATATTCTTAAATATTCTTTATAACATGTAACAGGCTATGTCATGGACGGTAACAGATGTGACATATGAAAACAGAATCATATTCTTTATAACCTGCTACTTGTGATTTATGCCATGCCTAGTGACTTCAAGGAAGTAATTTTAGATGAAAAACTAATGAAAAAGATTGTGGTTATCGGTTCTTGCAACGATGTGGCCTGCCCATAGTCACTTATTTATAAACATTTGTATCTTATTTATTGCACTACTTCACTTACTAACTCTACGAAGCCGCTATAGAGGTATCAGTATTTTTTTATTCTCTCACGAATGTCCTCGTTCTCGACCCTGTCTCGTAGAGAAATTCCAGCATAGCTCGTTCCATAGTTCGCCGAGTGATTCTGAGCTTATTTATGCGGCCGGCAGTGAAAGACCATGTCACGTTATTTTTCATACATTTAGGAACATTGTAATTTAGATTTTTTTCAAAATCTATAATTAAATACAGTTTCAATTTTATTCAAAATCGGCCTCAAGACTTTTTTGAGCATTTTTCGCTATTCCCTATGCTTTAGGATTTGGCCATCCATGCCCACTTGAAAAATTCATCCTGTATTACGTAGACTTACATTCCCATGAGGTTCCATCCGCGTTCCTGGGATGAAAACTAGCCTATACTATGAACATTGCCCCGATTGATATTCATATACCCCAAAGCTGTAGGCTAGTTTTCTTCCTATTAGTGAAAGAATTTTCAGAATCAGGTTAGTATTTCTGGAGATAACTTCATACATTAAAACTTAGAAACTTTACCTTTTTATAAAATGAGTGTGGATTGTGGTGTGGATAGTAATTATGTGCAAGCGACAATATTTTGTTACGTATAACATAACTATGATGTAATAATGACAGTTGATAAAGAAGACCTTGCATTATCTTTTCACTTGCACTTATTGCCAATTAATAAGATCCAATTATTAATTATATAAAACAATGAGAGCCCCGCGACGTAATCATAGTCATTGCTTTCATGATGAATATGGTTTTAATTGCGATTAATGTAGGTAGGTATGGTATTTATATAAATTAAAATTTTATATAGTATAGTTCTAAGTCGATCGGCAAGTTAAGCTACCACCGTCGTGGTCAGTACCTGGATCGGTGACCGCCTAGTGGTATTTCAAATCGAGCGTTTCCGTGCTTCGGAAGGCACGTAAAGCCGTCGCTCCCGGTTATCACTTAATTGTAATAGTGGTTAAGCTAGTTGGAGGCCTCCTAGGCGGCCCTCCTCCTACCTCCACCGATCCGCAGTGGTCATGCGTGGTAGAGTATCTGCCCATTCCCTTTCACCCTGATTTTTTAAAGGAGGCCTGTGCTCAGCAGTGGGACATTATAGGCTGATGATGATAGTAATAGTTCATTTAAAATAATGAACGTTGTCTTTTTTATTTCAGAATTTCAGAGATTTCAGGAATAGGCTTTTTTATTAATCTTTTTATGATGTCAATCGATCATGGTTTTTGGTGGGAACAGATCTCTATATTGAATGGTCCGTCCACGCTATGCGAACCGAGCACGAGCCAAGCATACGTGGGGCACGGATTCGCGTAGCATGGCCGGACTCGGCTCGCGCTCGACTGCACTGACTGCACTCTGCCGATTGTCAGTTTTTTACTAACACAGGGACTACTACTGCTACTACTGCTTCGCGCTCGTATTGCAGGCTCGTTGTACGTCCACACCTTGAAATCGCGAGAAACAAACGAATAGAGGCTCGGCTCGTGCACGGTTCGCGAAGCGTGGACGCACCATATCAATTGCAATCAGAGCAGTACAACAAATCATAAATGTCAGTCAATGTCAAACAGCGTTGAAAACGCCTCAAACAAATTGATACAAAGCGGTACAGTGATGTGACGTTACTGTACTGGAATGTATAGAGAAAACAAGTAATTTATCATTTTGGCCGTGAAAAACTGCATTACTTATTATGTACCTACCTACTTAGTTGCCATATTTTTTTTTTCATTGAAGCGGAACGGTTATGAAAGTTGCTTTCAATTTACTTTTCGGTGATAATAATAAAATTTGCGTAACTTTGAAATAAGCATCGAATCTTAAAATATTTTGTTTAATTCTGATGTTTACCATTTTGTCGTCGCCTTAAATCCACATATTTTAATTCGATTGCCATTACCACCAACACCTACCACACTTCGTCAATAGATGTCGTGAAATGACAGATGCTACAATTACCTCCCCGTTACAATTGACACTCCTCTCCCTAATTCCCATTCCCTGCCAGGAAAATACTATAAAATATGGTATACTCTAAACTGGCTTCGTTTGGAGCTGAACTGTCACTTATTCTTATTAGAAGAACGTGGGATCTTTTCAAAATGTTCCTCTATACCTCATGAGTAGTATCATAGCCATTGTGCCTTGCTCGTGCTCGATCAGATAACACAAACTATAAACAGAAGTAGGTATTTTCTTTGACAACACATACGCACGACAAGAGACAATCAATGGTATTCATGAATATTGCCAGCGAATCTTTGAACTCGGCTCTATAATTCATGCGTGATTGAAACAACTATACATTATGAATAATAATTACTCGTTCATAGTTGGCACATTCAGTGTGCGAATTATAGAAGCGGAAAACTTTATATTTTTTGAAAAACTTGGTCCCTCTTAGTATGTACTAAAAGCGTCACTCACTTAATGGACTAATTTCCTATAAAAATAAACCGGCCAAGTGCGAGTCAGACTCGCAAACTGAGGGTTCCGTACAAACCTGTAGGTATATAAGTGAATGGTAGTATAGAATAGACCTGAGTATTTGATATGAATTTCAATTTATAACGTATTAAAAAAAAACTACTTACTAGATCTCGTTCAAACCAATTTTCGGTGGAAGTTTGCATCGTAATGTATATCATATATTTTTTATAGATTTATCATTCTCTTATTTTAGAAGTTACAGGGGGGGGGACACACATTTTACCACTTTGAAAGATTCTCTCGCGCAAACTATTCAGTTTAGAAAAAAATGATATTAGAAACCTCAATATCATTTTTGAAGACCTATCCATAAGACACCCCACACTTAATGAGTTTCAGTTCTAAGTATGGGGACCCCCAAAATTTATTGTTTTTTTTTCTATTTTTGTGTGAAAATCTTAATGCGGTTCACAGAATACATCTACTTACCAAGTTTCAACATTATAGTTCTTATAGATTCGGAAAAAAGTGACTGTGACATACGGACGGACAGACAGACAGACAGACATGACGAATCTATAAGGGTTCCGTTTTTTGCCATTTGGCTACGGAACACTAATAAACGAATCATTTTGCTTACCAATGGTAGCATTGTTAATGCCAAACTAGGTATATTAATAGATTCGTAAGATAATTTTACCTGTGATAGCTACTTCCATATGGGAAGGTCTACTCTGCAAAGCTTTGAGGTATTTGCTTTATTATTAGTCTTCAATATTAAACAATAACGGTCCGTAGATTGTAGGAATCGGCCATTAGTCTCCCGTGACCTATTCTCGTGTTTTTATCCAAAAAGATCGATTTAATATATAAGGTCCTAATAAATTAGTGAATTTCCTCGTGAGGGATGAATGTATAGGTCATTAGTAATCAAAAAATAATATCAGAAAAATAATCCATGGGAAAAAAACAAAATTCTGAAATTGAACTTAATATCAGTACAAAGTATTCATTTAACCATTTATAAAAAAAACCCCACGGATTATTTTTCTAATATTATTTTTTGATTACCTATACATTCATACCTCAAGAGGAAATTAACTAAATTATTAGGACCATATTTAATAAGTTCATATTTTTTTTTATCTTTATCCTCGTAAGGGCCAACGACCTAATTTTATGACAAAAATATTTAAATGACTAGTGTCCAAACCAGTTTTTGAAATAATAAAATTACGGCCCTGCGACATATTAAAATGTTGACATGATATTTTAACTTATTTTTTGGTTTAAATAAACCCGCCAACATACAACTGTTTTTTTAGTACATTGGGTCGTGATTTATATCGATCAAAATTTAGGTTGGGCCTTACGAGGATATTATCATTATAGAGAAATCTTTGGATCCCATTTTTAGACTACTTATTGCGCGCACAGAGGTGTGTGAGATTTGGCATAGATGATGTTTATATGGAAAAGAAGTGAAAGTGATTAAGAACAGATGGGACGCGCGAAGAGTCAACTTCGAGCGAGTCACTTTGGTCTAATTAAAGTCATTGGTATCAATGGCGTTTCAATTTACGACGTAATATACCATATATATGTACATACTTTATAAACAGGAACATACCTAATGGTGCGTCCATGCTAAGCTTACCGAGCACGAGCCGAGCCACGAACGAACTGGAGTTGTTCGTTGCGATGTCAAGTGTGGACGTAGGTACACACGGCTACAGATCAAGCTATACTTTTCTAGTTTAAGCTGACCTCCCATTGTACGGAAATCCTATACAGTGCGAGATCAGCTTATACTGGAAATGTATAGCTTGATCTGTAGCCGTGTGTACAACGAGCTTACAATGAGCATAGAACGAGCATTCAACGAGCCTACAACGAGCGCGATGCGAATCCCTGTGTTCGTGAAAAAACTGACAATCGGGCGGAGCGAAGTCGAGCGCGAGACGTATGCTCGTTCGAGAGTCGTAAGTCCGTCCACGCTACGCGAACATATGAAAGAATCCTGTTCGTTCAAGGCTCGGCTCGTGCTTGCTTCGCGAAGCATGGACGCATCATAACAAGTAACACAACAAATAAACTGTTATCGACAAGCCTATATATCTCTTCCGGTACAAAGAATACGTACTGAGTTTGTATACATACAAAATATTCAGAGTAGTTTTTTAGTTTAACACATGAAAATCCTAATCCTAACTAATATTATAAATGCGAAAGTGAGTTTGTTTTTTTGTATGTTACGCCATCACGCCTCAACTACTGAACGGATCATCATGAAATTTGGCATGGCGATGGTGTACTCCGCGGTTTAACCCACGTTCCCGGGATAAAAATGTATGTACAAAAATAAAAATCTATTAACGAATTCTGAGTCGTAGGCATGTCATGTAAACTAACATTAATAAGCTTGATGGACACAATTTACCTAATTGAAACCCTGAAATAATGACAGAGGGCTTATTTTCAATTAGCACGATATATTTCTGACTCCTTAGTGCTTAAGTTACAGATAAAATTGCCACCAAATTCAATGGAGCAGGCGTATAACAGCGGCCCAAATAAGTAGGTAGTGTGCTGTTATTTATCGAAATCATCGATTACATCGATGATTGAAACGGCAAGGATCAATTATTATTGACGGCTTTGATGCAACTCTAACTATTGACTTAGCGTTCTTTAGGCTGCTATTATATTGCGGTTATCGGAAGTGTGTATGTAAGTAATATATGTAGAAACTGTACATATTGCAGCTGAATCCATTTACATTTAAACACTGTCTTCCTTTCTTTGAAGTGGATCTTGCCTAGCTTGGGTGTCAGTGTTCAATATTTGTGCAACAAATACATACATGACTCTCTTGTGTGCATTAATCTTGTATAGCTGTTAAAATATGTGTGTGTTTCTATAAATAAATAAATTATTAGAAATTATGCGGAGGTCACAAACTATATACTTTTGTGTGCTCTAATAAAAGACATTTTTTTTTTTTTTTTTCATAAGTACCCAAACCATAGCGCACTATGGTTTGTGTACTTTTTGTACCCATCTGGCAAGTTTATCCTTCAATGTGAAAGTGCATGTGGTAGTGTGGCAGCTACACAACTACACTTGAGAGCAAGTTTCTTCTTCTGGGTGTAGTGTGGTAACTGCATACCATGGTAAGATTATAGCAAAAACCAAACATTATTAATTCATAGTAAAAAGATGGTGTCAATTTTTTTATGTCTATTGTTGAACAAAGTATTCGGAAAATGTAGTAATAAATGGCTTGCATGATCGCTCAAAGCTTCTGTAATTGGTACGGTATGTAACAATAGATAATAGTTGTATAATAGTGATAAGAAGCGATAATAGCCCAGTGGTAGTGACGTCGTATGCCGTGACCAAGGTCGAGGGTTCAATTATACAACGAACTTGAACTCTTGGTGAAGAAAAACATAGGAAGCCATGGCACTGTGGTTGCGTACTATGATGTACCGCCTGGCTGGCTACTATCCAAGCAATTAGCTGTGTTACGAGTTGCACCTGAGAACTAGTTTGACGGGCCAGTTGGCGCAGTTCGTTAAGGTTCACCTTACGCGCCGCAGGTCGTGGGTTCGATTCCCACACAGGACATGCATTTGTGTGCATGAACATGTCTGTATATCCTGAGTCTGGGTGTAATTATGTATATTAAGTATGTATTTACAAACAAAAAGTATGTATATGTATTATATCAGTTATCTGGTTTCCATAGTACAAGCTCTGCTTAGTTTGGGATCAGATGACCGTGTGTGAGGAATGTCCCAGGATATTCCCAGGATATTTAGTTACCATTTCGGTGTCGAGCCCTTTTTAGGGTTCCGTAGCCAAATGGCAAAAAACGGAACCCTTATAGATTCGTCATGTCTGTCTGTCTGTCTGTCCGTCCGTATGTCACAGTTTTTTCAGAAATTATAAGAACTATAATATTGAAACTTGGTAAGTAGATGTATTCTGTGAACCGCATTAAGATTTTCACACAAAAATAGAAAAAAAACAATAAATTTTAGGGGTTCCCCATACTTAGAACTGAAACTATTTTTTTTTTTTTTAATAAAACCCATTAAGTGTGGTGTGTCTATGGATAGGTCTTCAAAAATGATATTATAGAGATGTTTCTAATATAATTTTTTTCTAAACTGAATAGTTTGCGCGAGAGATACTTCCAAAGTGGTAAAATGTGTGCGGGGGGGGCCCTGTAACTTCTAAAATAAGAGAATGATAAAACTAAAAAAAATATATGATGTACATTACCATGCAAACTTCCACCGAAAATTGGTTTGAACGAGATCTAGAAAGTAGTTTTTACGGAACCCTCGGTGCGAGAGTCTGACTCACACTTGGCCGGTTTTTCACCCTTCAGCGTAAACGTAAACTCTTTCAGCCGAAACTCATCGAGGTATTTATGCTGTTGCCGCTTTGCGAGTAATATAAATCAATGCTTCCCAGTAATATTGAAAACCGCGATCGTTTTACATCCAACGGATGTAAGTTCCTAGAAAAGGTAGGTGGATTAAACTTTATCATGGAACTCAAATTCCGTATAGGTACAGTCAAGTTAATATTTATAAACTTGGAGAAATGCAACATCGATTTTTATTATTATAAGATTTTGCAGGCAGATTCTTGATGTGTGTAATTATGTCAACATTCGAAACTATACAGTGCAACAAAATCGCTTCTAAATTTCAAAAGTGTTAGAAAAGTACATACCTACCTATTTACCTACTATATTTTTATTTAGTTGGATACTCCATATGGATTGTAATTACCGGACATGGTGTGAACATTGTTTACTGATAAGCAATCAGTTCACAAAGACCAGTTGTAATGTTCTACTCTTTGTTTTGTGTACGTACATTGCTCGTATAATAGAAATAACGTGATAAAATAAAACGGTAATAGGTACAAGTGTTTCATATTTACGTTTCCTGTAGAAAAAATATTTCTGACATTTTTAAACATCAACCCTTCAATACCTAATTATACAAGTCCGCTCTCATACCGCCATTTTAGGCACAAATAGGCACTACATTTAGAACTAGTTTCTAATGTTATACCTACATGAGTATGTAATGTAATAAACACCACATTGGCAGCGATGAGGCACATAGCGCGACCTTGATAGGCTAGCCTATTATTTTGTGTATTTTATTATAAAGTTTAAGTTATTTAGTATATTTTTGTTTTAATATTTTAGAATAATTAAAGTATTAATTTTTACTATTTTTTAATAAATCACAGCTAATAAATAAAACGTTGTAAAAATAATAACTTTATAAAGCAGAAGTCCGGTCATGCATGGAGAACTGCTGCCATCTCTGGGATGGATCCGCTAAGTATCAGCTTGACGCCCTCGACTCAATCGACCACCGAGCCAGGAAACTCATCGGTCAGCCTCGACCATCGAAGAAAAGATGTTGGCTTATCGGTTTTCTAAAGGATATATTTTGGAGAGTGTGCGCAGGAATTGTTCAATCTTATTCCACCATCCCCATTTTTTCACCGAACCACGAGACGCCGGAAAAATGTTCACCCGTACGTTGTTGACATACCGAAATTACGGACAGCGTTTTGCATCCTCATTTTTTAATGCGGACAGCAAGGGAGTGGAACTTGGTTCCGGCGTATGTGTTTCCTTACGCTTACAATCTGGGAACATTCAAAGCCAGCGTAAATAGGTTTCTTCTGGGTAAGCGTGTTTCAACTTAGGCTTCGTCATCGTCCCTTATGGGCGGGTCAGTAGTGGCCAAACGCAAGCCCGTTTAATTAAAAATAAATAAATGAAAGCGATTGCCAAATGGCTTTGAATTTGACTATAAACGTTACCTTATTTTCGTAAATGAATACATGAAGCTGAGCTTTATAAGAGGACAAACTCAAGAGTCAACAAAACTCTATCCACGTGCTTTAAACAGCGTGTATTTGATAGCAATAAAAAAAAAGTAAGTAACTACGTAATACAAGCAAGATATCGTATGACATCATTTTAAAATTATTTATATTTTGCATCTAATAGTAATAGTAGTAGCTACCCGATGTCTTTAAATATCAAAGTATTAATGTAATAAGTGTGTGTATTAAGTGAATTCCGAACCAGTGGTAAATTCAACTGTATGTACCAATTTAACGTTCATAAGTGCCTTACCAGGGCCTAAGCTGAATAAATTACTTTTTGATTTTGATTATAATAAGGTAAAAAAAAAAAAACACATTTTTGGTGAAAATTTATCAAAAAAGAACAATTGTATAACTGTTCATTTGGATGCCAACAAAAGTTATGCCGTCATTGATTTGAATAACGTAGGTACGTAGGTACATGTATTGATTTGTAGTTCTTCCTTAATAATTATTATTGTCACTATATATATAATAATAATTACAATACATATTTAATATAATAATTGTCATTTCGGATTTCCCGCACTTGGAATCGTTCATAAAATTGCTGTGTGAGAGAAGGACAAACCAACTAACACACATTCGCACTTATATTATTAGTATAGGATAACAAGGTGTAGGCTATCTGAGAAGATAGAAAAGTAAATCTATGTTATTCCTACTTATACAAGTTATACCTATAATAAGTAATATTATACGTGTGTCGTCATACGTAGGTACTAAATCATGCCCAATGTAGCCTTTTGTTTACTTGCGTGAGTATAATTAAAGTGATTTCAACGAGTTGTTGTAAAATACCTTTGTCATCATATTATATCTTTTTTTTATTAATTTGTAATTGTACTTATTGTAGTTTAGTCGCAGGTGCGTATGTATATAAAAGAGCCCTTATTCGATAAAGGAATTGTAAATATTGATCTTATAAAATCAACAAATTGAGCCCATAGATCTTGACTTGATCCACTGTATAAAACTTATAAGTACATGCATGTAGGGTTGGCGACGGAGAAGTCACAACATCTGCCAATCTGATGGTGCGTCCACGCTACCCGAACCGAGCACGAGCCGAGCCTCTATTCGTTCATTGCTCGCGATGTCAAGTGTAGACGTACAACGAGCCTACAACACGAGCCTGATGCGAATCCCTGTTCGTCAAAAAACTGACAATCGGCGGAGCTCAGTCAAACGCGAGCGAACGCTGCTCGTTCGAGGCTCGCAAGTCCGTCCACGCTACGCGAATCCGTGCTCCACGAGTGCTCGGCTCGTGCTCGCTGCGCGTAGCATGGACGCACCGTGACTTAAGATGCAGAAAGTTTTGGATTTCTATTCGAGCTCCCCATTTCACCCTCTAAGGTAAAATATATGTGTTTGTTGTGGTAACTTCGGTCGCTTTGACTTACTTTAGCCCTACTTAGATCTAAGTTGAATAATGGCAATGGCCGATTCCTATAATTTACGGACCGTTATCGGTTAAAATTAAGACTCTTATATCTTTACTAATAATGAAGCAAATAACTAAAAGCTTTGCATAGCAGACGGAAGTATGGAAGTAGCTATCACAGATAAAATTAGCTTACGAAATGATCTATATGCCCAGTTTGTCAATAAAAAAACTTACCATTGCTAAGCAAAACGATTCGTTTTTGTTGATTGAAACCGGGCATCAATGTTTTTGACCATTTATGCCCGGATTCATAATAGGATGAATATGAATCATCCTTAAAAATTCGTGACTTCTTCCATTTTATAGCATAACAAAAAATAATAAATCTGTTGGATGGAATTCATTTTCGCACTCTGCCTGCCGTAACAACAAATCTTTATGATTTTCAAGTAGCTACTAGAGTGTTTCAATGATCAATCCACTTTGAGGCCATCTTGGATTTTTTTTTTTATTGTTTCTTTATATTTCTTTTCTCTGTGGTTTCTCTGGTTGTGATTAGAGTTACTAACGTTACTAACTTATAAATGAAATGAAAAATATTTTATTTTTGCGCGCCATTCGACGCAAATAGAATTAACTCAAACATAGATAGGACATATAATAAGCTTTTATACTGGCCTATTTCAAGATTATAATCACAACACTATTGGCTACTATTATTGCTACCACTTAAAATCAAAAATCAAAATCAAAATTCATTTATTCAATTTTGGCCCTTATAGGGCACTTGTGAAGGTTTACAAATGACTCTACACCGGTTCCAAATACAACTTGAACTGAGAAGACTCCGGCAAGAAACTCAGCAAGTGTTCTTTTTTTTTTTTTTTTTTTTTTTTTTTTAATGTGTACTTATAAATATTACAATTTACAAAATATATATAACAATAGCGTGCGAAGCGAACAATTCATTCAAATGCATTCTTGTCATCTACAAAATCAGAAACTTTATAGTACCCCTTCTTGCATAACTTCTGTTTTACTATCTTTTTGAATCTATGTATAGGTAGCTCTTGGATTTCTTTGGGTACTTTATTATAGAAACGTATACATTGCCCCTTGAAAGAGTTAAGGACTTTGCTGAGCCGAGTTAAAGGTACAGCAAGTTTGTGCTTATTTCTAGTGTTCAAACTATGAGTGTCGCTATTCTTAGGTAAGTTATTTATGTTTTTCCTCACATGAATAAGATTTTCATATATGTACTGTGACGACACTGTCATTATATTAATAGATTTAAACTTGTCTCTCAATGAATCTCTAGGCCTTATTTTATATATTGCGCGGATAGCCTTTTTCTGCAGTATAAAAATTCTATTGATTTCGGCACCACTACCCCAGAGGAGGATACCGTAAGACATCAAACTGTGAAAGTAACTGAAATAAACTAATTTTGCCGTAGATTCGTCAGTGAGAGCGCGAATTTTTCTCACTGCATAAGCTGCAGAACTAAGTCTATCCACCAATTTACAAATGTGAGGGCTCCATTGTAACTTATTATCTAAAGTGATACCTAAAAATACAGTTGTTTCAACAAGATCCAGTTTTTCGCCTTTAATTACAATATTTGTGTCCGAATGTCTCACATTGGGTAGACTGAATCTGATACATTTTGTTTTTTTCTCATTTAGCAATAAATTATTTATAGTAAACCAATCAACGACTACAGAAAGAGCATTGTTCACATCGTCAGAATTAAAATCATGTCTATTCACTTTGTAAAGAAGTGAAGTGTCATCAGCAAACAATACTATCTCATGTTTTTTTTCTACAAGATATGGTAAGTCGTTGATGTAAATGAGAAAAAGAAAAGGTCCAAGGATAGAACCTTGTGGTACACCCATAGTTACTGATGACCCAGGGGATACTTTACCATTAACATCAACCTTTTCAATTCTGTCACATAAGTAAGAAATCAAAAGATCTAGTGCAGTGTCTCTAACGCCGTAGTGATGTAATTTGCTGATCAGTATTTTATGATGGACACAATCAAAAGCCTTGGATATGTACTAGTTTTCGCTTTTCGCCCCGCGGTTTTTAAGATTCGGCCCGTGTAGTGACCTTCACGTTAGTAAGGGCCATTGCCAGGCCCTAAAATACAAAAGCCAGATTTGGCATCGGGATCTTACTTGCGCTCGAGTTTCGACTCGCGTGGCAGCCAGACAAAAAACCTAACAAACCCGACATTTGCAACTCTCCCACGGACTCTAACTCCGACGCTGCCTACAGTGGTGGAAATTTTGAAAAGGAGAGCACAAACCGAAGATTATAGAAACTTTAAGCTTTGCAGACACTTTCTTTCTATAAATCACATATGCATATATGCGCCCTTTCCTATTTGAGGAAACGTTCATAGATCTTTTATAGGACTACTTAATCGAAACTCTGATAAGTTTTATCGAAAACTGACGGGCCAGTTGGCGCAGTTGGTTAAGACGTGGAGTCTTAACCTATAGCGCCGCAGTTCGTGGGTTCGATTCCCACACAGGACATGCATTTGTGTGAATGAACATGTCTGTATGTCCTGAGTCTGGGTGTAATTATGTATATTAAGTATGTATTTACAAACAATAAAACCGGCCAAGTGCGAGTCAGACTCGCGCACCGAGGGTTCCGTACAAACCTGTAGGTATATAAGTAAATGGTAGTATAGACCTGAGTATTTGATATTAATTTCAATTTATGACCTATTAAAAAAAAACTACTTACTAGATCTCGTTCAAACCAATTTTCAGTGGAAGTTTGCACCGTAATGTACATCATAATATATATTTTTTATAGATTTATCATTCTCTTATTTTAGAAGTCACAGGGCCCCCCCTGGACACACATTTTACCACTTTGGAAGTGTCTCTCGCGCAAACTATTCAGTTTAGAAAAAAATGATATTAGAAACCTCAATATCATTTTTGAAGACCTATCCATAGACACCCCACACTTATGGGTTTGATGAAAAAAAAAATTTGAGTTTCAGTTCTAAGTATGGGGAACCCCCAAAATTTATTGTTTTTTTTCTATTTTTGTGTAAAAATCTTAATGCGGTTCACAGAATACATCTACTTACCAAGTTTCAACATTATAGTTCTTATAGTTTCGGAAATAAATGGCTGTGACATACACGGACAGACAGACAGACAGACAGACAGACAGACAGACAGACAGACAGACAGACATGACGAATCTATAAGGGTTCCGTTTTTTGCCATTTGGCTACGGAACCCTAAAAAGTAGTATATGTATTATATCAGTTATCTGGTTTCCATAGTACAAGCTGTGCTTAGTTTGGAATCAGATGACCGTGTGTGAGGAATGTCCCAGGATATTTATTTATTTACTTTTTTTTATACCACTAAGGTGGTAAACAAGCATACGGCCCGCCTGATGGTAAGCAATTATCATAGCCTATGGACGCTTGCAACACCAGGGGTATCACTCGCGCGTTTCCGACCCTAAACAAACTTTTATACAGAACGTGATTTTGCTGGGTGGGTTGGTTAGGCAATAGTAGGCAACACTATAGGAGGGTTTTTCAAAATTGTGCTCCTAAGAGGGCTAAATAAGGGATTAACCGAATATATTTTTTCGCCAGCGTTTTTACAATGACCTTTTTAATTGCACTGAGAGCAATGTGGTACTTCCTCGCGGTTGACATTGCGCGTAATAATACTAATTAATGTTAATTTTTAGTTCCAATTAAATAATACATTGACGGGACCTCATCTGCGATAGTAGTTCCACTTTCATTCCATAGTCGGCTCTGTTATTACGGTATTACGGGAGAATACGAGAAATTGTGCTAAATCATTTTAAAAAAAAAAAAATTGTATAGATGTTTAATTGTTATTTTATTTTATAAAATGAAGTGGTTATTTTATGTGGTTGTTTTCGTGTACATGTTTTATAGAGCAGGTAAGTCTAAAAGGTGTATTTCAGTTGAATTTACTTTGTTAGTGATGTGTCTAGTGCGTCTACTACGAACATACATAAACGGACTTTAAAACTAAATAATGAAATGAAAATTAGTTATATTTATTTCAGGCACATAAGTAATTGACACAGCTCAAAACTACACAAAATAATAATAATAAGAAAGTAACAATTTCTATTATAGCGAGATGCTTGTACTGTCATTCAATATAAAAAAAATGTTTCAGTTTACGGAGCGAAAAAAATAGAAATTGCAGATAGTATAACAGTGGAACCAATCATCTACGCAAATGAAGTATTTTTACCGGCAGGATCTCTTCAGAATATCAGTTGTAAGGCATCAAACATAAATCAGAAGGTATCATTATTTATATATTTACAAAATAATGTTACTAATATGAAATTAAACTTTCGCTGTGTGGATGTTTGTAACACAATGCTGTAATTTTAATGTCGAACGGAATTGGTTGGCCTTGGCATAAAATTAAATTAAAATGTGCCGGAAAAAAATTATGAAAATCCTGTTACAGACCACCCGGCTCCCAAAGGTAGCGTTAGTGCAGAAACTTTTAAGTTTACATGATAATGTAATGCAAGTTACAAAGCCTAAATAAAATCTAATCTTATTGCAAATTTTTAAGATGGACGCGCTCGCTACCTTTATTGAACCCCCAGGTCTTTTCATTGTAGAAATTCATTTAGAACCAGTTAAGACATTTAGGCAGGCGCAAGTATGCAGCCCTTGGCGACGGCTACATATTTGTGCCTTTTGGAGTAGAAACTCTGGGGCCTTGAAGGCCGGAAGCCCGGTCTTTTTTTAAAGAACTGTCGACACGCCTCGTAAAGTTATCTGGTGACCAGAGGGCTGGTTCTTACCTCGGACAAAGGATTAGCCTAGCTATCCAACGAGGTAATGCTGCCAGCCTTCTGGGTACATTACCCACGGGCAGTGACCTAAACTCGATATTTTATTTATAATATCGAGTTTAGAAAAATATATAATAGAATAGGAATTGTAAAATATGTATATATTTTTATTTTTATTTTGTTATTTATCTATTAATTAGTTTAGTTTTAGTTGTTATTTATTATCATAAGTGTTTAATATGTATGTTGTTGATGTGTCATATTCAATAAATAAACTACCATTAGGCAGAATGAGTATATAGAAAATGAAGATAATGTTAAATAACGATTTTCACAGTTAGAATGGGTCGACTCTAAGGGAAAAGTAGTAGAACGACTGGCGAAAAGCCGTGTCTTCGCCAAAGAGAAGTTTGTACCGAGGGGTGGCAAGATCCCAGCACTGGTGCTGACCATTAACAAAGCTCTCGTCTCCGACACAGGAACTTACGAATGCCGTTCAGGGGATCTGGTTAAGAAAGTGGAGCTGTGTGTTATTGGTAGGTATTCTAGGTTTTTTTTCGTTACTGTTTATAGGCCTGTGTTTGACAACAATCTCACCATGGTAAGTGATGATGTGTCCGAAGGTGGAAAGCACTCAAAGCATAGAAGGAACTTGCTCTCAAGTGCAGCTCGGAACACACCGATAGGTGCTTGCCACGGCTAGTAATGATGGAACTAAAATATTGAACCGTAGAAAACATATGTAGTCTGTGGGAGCAATGTATTACGTGGCGTTTACGCGTCCCACTCTCCCTCGTCCTGCCCCCTGCTTCGCCTTACGAGGGCCACCATTTTGTGTCGTCCGTCATTACAATTATTACGTCATTGAAGATGGCTGATCACAGCTGATCATTCATTGTAATCAATCAATAATTCTATAATCCCGTTTCGCTATTATTCCAGTCTTGATTAGTGTTATCAAATACTGCAAGTTATCTACGAAAGAGGACGTTCTAAATGTACTGTTAATTTACGCAAGAACGTTTGAACAACATTGAACAAAAAGTAATATAATACATTGGGAACATTAGTGCTTACTTACGACAGGACGTTTTTAGATTATTTTTTTATTTTAATAGTTCATAGTGAGTTACTTAAACTTTTGAAATGTATGTGTTGTATTCACAAGTGATTGACAAGACAAGTCGCGGGATTAACATAGGATAGAGCGGCCATAGAAAAGCCAGACAACTTACTTGAAATTGAGGATGGTATTTCCTCAAAAGCATAATTGATGATAAAGGTATGTTATTAAGATCTTACTTCCCAAATACCTAAATTGAACTTGTTGAATTATATATATTAAGTATAATACTTAGTTGAAGATTATCTGTATTTTATTTTTTGATCAAAGGAAAACTAACATCTAGGTACCTACATAAAGTATAGATCCACATAAAACATAAAGAAGGCTAATTATAAGTTTTCACAAATATTATAAATCACATAAATTTACAAACACAGCCGAAAGACGGATGAGCACTATACAAGAAAAATAAATAGATTTAAATTATAAAATAAATTAGGTATAACAAGTAGGTACTAACATAAAAATAACAAGCATGTAAAAAGAAATATTTTAAATTTAACATTCGCATCATTTGAGATTCAGAGGTGTTAAATAAATATAATTAAAACTCTTTGGCAACGGTAGTTATAACTATTAATAATTTGCCTTTTTTTTTCAGAACACAAACCTTCTGATCACTCATATGTACGTAAAAGGCACTACGACTATACACATACTGTGCAGCACCAAAAGTACATTCCACTGTACTAAAGCATAACATGCCACTTTCTGGTAAATATTTGTTCTACTCCTCTTGAACTATTATTCTTTAAGGGAATTAACACTTTAATAGTTATAAATGTTGTTTCATTATATTTAAATAAAGTTTTAAAATTATATGATAAACTAAACATTAACCGATAATACATAATTTGGATCGGTTGAATTACCTTATTGTTTATCATGTTTAACGTCCGATGCAAACAATGGGAATGGGATAAAACAATGTTACCTATAAGTTTAACATGTATTGTGTACCTGTTTGCACCATCGTAGAGCTAGAAAAGACTTATTTCATAGTTTAATTTTTTTATTGAAAGCTAGTTTAATTGAGCTATATTTTCACCTGTTATTAAGTTGTTATAGTAAGGCTTGTTAAGTTAATACATTTTAATGTGTTTACAGATCTTTTTCATATGCCTTCAACGTCCACTTCTGTCTCTGCTTTTCCACACACAGGACAATTGGAACAAGCCACTGGTAAATTAAATATTTTTTGTAGATTTTATTCTGTAATTTGCATAATTTTATAACAATGTTTGTTCTTCTCTGATCAACCCGAATGTAGCCATGCTGGTTTTGTCGTTTTAGACCTATGTAAGACACTATTTTGTACTGAACGCGAACTGTGTTGTACCACTGAGTTGAAATTCAGTATTCATACTTATGTACAGATTTTTCACCAGTGGCTAAAAGTTGTGCCCAATTATTTTCACATTAATGTCAACCTTATTAACTGTTATTAAGTTGTTATAATAAGGCTGGAAAGCTTGTTAAGTTGATATTTTTTTACAGATCTTTGCCATTTATACATTTCTGGTAACAAATATACCTTTATGATATAGATAGTCGTGTGTTGTTTAGGTTATTGTTTTTTTTTAATTATTTTCATGTTATTTTTTCGTATGTATTAACTGCTTAGGTATGTTTTTTTATTGTTAATAATTGGAAAAATAGCCAATATTGTCAGATTGTCCAAAAATATATAGTGTATATGTATAAGTGCCCTTCTGGGGCCTAAATTGAATAAAGGGCTTTACCTTGAATGTGTATTTTATTTCTCTGTCCAAAATATCAAACAAATACATAAAAGTTTTGAAAGGCTAGGTACCTACCTACTACACATTTAGGCTGTTGAATTCTGATTCCTTTGCCTAAATACTTCGGTCAATAAAAAAAACCAACACACGACCCGACAAAATAAAAAAAAAAAAACTGTCATGTTCTGGATTTCTCTAAGGTTGAAACAGCATGTACTGACATGTCTGTCTGATGCGTAGTATCTCTACTTAGTTTGTGGTGCTTGCCGACGGATTTTCAACTTGAGGGTGGTAGCCAGCCAGATGGGTACTACAAAGTACTCTACCACCGTGCTATGGTTTCTTCACGATGTTTTCCTTCAACAAAAGCTTATAGGATTCAAACCCGGGCCCTTCCTGACGTCACTACCACTGGGTAGTAACGTCGGATACCGAGACGATGATAGCTCAGTTGCTATCATCGTCAGCAATACGACGATATTTATCTAATAGTGTGACAGAAAATGGCATTGCACGCTGGGCATAAGTTACTTATTGTTATTGGGATAGATATGCTATAAACTTTACCGCTTTCGATTTCCCTTTCCGTTATGTAAAGTTAGAAAGAGACGGATATAAAACTTGCGTTTTATAAGACTGGTATCTATAATACTTAGTTCATGTCTTACAGCATTTAGAACTGCTCTAAGGTTCATGTTAAAAGGGAGAAATGGTTTTGTTTTGTATTAAAATCACATGATATTTCATGTGAAACCCATATAAACTTCAATAATATATCAAGGAATTATATTTTTAGAACCGTCAGAGTTTGTGAATACTCCATCAGAAGTGAACGTGGATCTTGGACGATCCATCACTCTGACGTGCCAAGCTCAAGGTTTGCCGGAACCTAGACTTTTGTGGAAAAAGAATCATGAAACCATTACCGGTAAGCTGGTTAGAAATTTTTACAAATCAACTAAGTTCCTCAGATATTTAACCCGTTATGTAATGTTTAATTTGACTATTGTTTTATTCCTTCTAATATATGAGAAGAAATTGATACAAAAATTTTAAACATGGATTTCAGTATAAATTATAATAAATTTGGTTTCCTGCGAATACACTTTGGCCTAATTTCACCAAAAATTTAGTAGCGTAATGCTTTGGTGACTCCTAACGCAACTCAAAATGACAGCAACATTTGTTGTGTCTTATGTTGGTGAAAATGGGCATAATGTCACTTTGCCAAGTAGGCTTCGTTTAAAACCTCTATTATTATTATTATTTTTTACTTGATTCTGAAAAAATTATTCATTTGTGCCTATAGTCAAACTAGTGTAAAGACTACACTCCTATAATATTACCCATTAGGCACTACACCTTGGTCTAGTTTACTAAAATGATAATTAATAGGAGCTATTTCATAGAAGAAGAAAGTTCTTCAAAGTACAAGGTGATGACGAAGTATAACAGTCAAGGATTTGAGAGTTTGCTTACGATTACTTCACTGGAGCCTGAAGACAGCGGCGTGTATGCCTGCATCAGCATTCAAGAGAACCAGCGAGTAGACAACTGTGTGAATTATAATGTATTCAATATTACTCTTCAAGTTAACTGTTAGTATATATTTTTTTATCATACTTTTTAGTTTCTGAAAGCGCAGTGAAAGATAATTGATCAACTGTTGCCATCCTTGTAAATCATTGTTAGTCGTAAGACTCGCAAGTATCACTTAATCAGAAATTAATCTTTTGGGCTTTTTGAAACTGGGAGTTCAGTTTAATTCTTGACTAAAATAATTGGACTGTTTTACAAAAAACTTAAAGCGACTTCAAAGTACATTAAGAAGTAATCAAATCCTGATCTGCTGACATTGGGACCAAACCCTAAGTTTACCCTTCCAGTCAAAAATATAATTTAATAAATGACAAAATCGGTTAATAAAAGACGGAGTTATGAGGTAACAAACATTAAAAAAAATACAATCGAATTGAGAACCTCCTCCTTTTTTTGAAGTCGGTTAAAAAAGCGCTAAGCTACTTCTAACCAAAAAATAAACAGAATGGCATAATTAAAACGAGTCTCTCCGAAATAGATACGAATAAACTAGTTCGTCATGTTGTAGTTGCACTATTTGTTCCAGTTATTATTAGTCACAGCGGAACAATAAAGCAGTCCAGTACCTCAGTAATTAGGTTGATTAAACACAACAAAAATGGGTTCAACTGACTTATTAGCTTAATTTAGTATGCGAACTCGTCTATATTTTACTTCTATATTGTTGATGTTATTTTATAAAACTTGTTATTTACTGGGAAACTTAATAAAATACGTGTTTCAGATGTTCCTATATTTGAGTTTGGGAACGACACACAAATAGTGTATGGCAAGACTAATCAAGCGTAAGTAGCGCCGCAAAATAAAGTTATACTTAGTTAAATTTAATAAATTATATACGGGGTGGAAACGATAATCCAATCCTTACAAACCAATCATCATGAAATTAGGAAAGCCTATGGTATGGAGATGGACATAGGCTACTTTTTATCCCGGGAACGCGGGTGAAACCGCGGGGGACAGCTAGTACGACAATAAATGAAACCACGTAACGCACTCATATATACGATCAACTTTTACTATGGGACCAACTTCGAAATCGCAGAAAAATAATCATAGCTTTTCATACATTTTTGCCGAGGAGAAATGTACCTTTTGTATGAAAAGCTGTAATATTTATTTCGCGATTTTGAATTTTAGTCCCATAGAAAAATAAATAAATTTATCTAATTTTAAAATTAAAATGCATTGATATATTTTTTAGGGTGCATTTAGAATGTTCAGCTAAAGGTTACCCGGCACCGTCCTACAGATGGTTCAGGGACGAAGGGAGACATTTATTCGAATTTAATCAGAATGAACTAATTTATTCTGAACCGGAGAACAAAGCCGTTATCACTGTACAAGCAACTCCGACATCTTTCGGTCAAAAATACAAATGTATCGCAGAAAATATTCGAGGGGAGAGTGAGAAGTATTTCACTTTAATGAAAATGGAAAAGCCTAAGAAACCGGATGAGGTAGGTCTATACACTGTAAAAGGTATTCCTAAAAATGTGTATGTTTGAAGAATGATTGCTATGATTAAATAAGTAGGCGTAACAAGAAACGGTACCGTAGGTACCTATGTCAAAATCTATTTAGTATCTAACATCGTAAAAATAACAACATAGAGCCTTTTGAGACCTTAACCTATTATGACAATTAGTCATTTAAAATACTTTAGTAATTTTTATGTTACACGATAGGTAAAACAAACAATGGGTATCTTCTCCCTTAATAATTGTTTCCTTACAGATATATTTCTACAATGCAACTGATAGTCGAATACTGTTCAACGTGACATGGTCTGACAAGGTTTATTTTCCAGTTGAAGGTACGTAATTTAATTTTTTTTCTTCAGCAGTATAATCTGTACCATTGAAATGATAGGTGAAAAGAATCATATACTTTTACTTGAGATGTTTATCTCAGACCAAGAAAAAATTAAACACTTTACGGTCTGTGTTCTTAAGTGACGCATGTAATAGGAAGCCGGCGTTCTTGTAAATACATGGCCTCACACACACATATAGACCATAGGAAGCCGATCAGTTGTCATTCCGTATTGAGACGTTGACATTGACAATAAGGCTCACTACCATTTGTGCCTGCTTGGGCCAGTACTGATTCTACTCACGCACACGTAGGAAATTTTGTGCTTCACTTTCTTATAAGGTGACACTCCGTCTTGATTTTTTTATATGTCTATGATGTTTATTTAGTAGAACTTTTTGTGCATGCATATCACCATCCTTTTAATACACCCTTAATTATTACCATAGTGAGATCAAAGCCTATTTTTTTTTTGTTTTAAATAATTTTCTTTTTTCCAAGGGTTCGATATTCAGTACTTGAAAATGAACGAAGGCGACGGCAATAAAAAGCTTTTTTCTGGACGAAAAGAAGCCGAATGGAGAAGAGCAAAGCAAGTCGTCGGAGAATTAGACAAAAACGATGAGTCAGATTTTGAATATGGAGGTAAAATAACCAAATTCTGAAGTAAATTCTATATTTTTTTATCATAATAATTATTATGAGTTGATCACGCTTTTACATTGTTGATTAAACGATAAGACAGTCGTAGAGCATAAAGTTTCTTCTTTCCTTATACGCACGGCCAAGTTGTGGAATGCTCTCCCTGATAACGTGTTTCCAGACACTTATAACATGGGTCTAATCAAGGCTAGAGTGAACAGGCATCTTATGGGTACGCACGGTCCACTCTAGACTGCATCTTCGCTTACCATCAGGCGGGATTCCAGTCAAGCGCAAACCCATTAAATATAAAAAAAAAACGTTTATTCGCTCAAAGAGCAGGGCTATTGCGTATCTTTGGTGGTAATCGTAACGAACACCATTAATTATTTCATCCAATGCTGACGCTCACGCGGTATGACGCGACGATGACCATTCGTGGATGAAATTTATTAATGGAAATCAAACAACTGAAAATAAGCCTACAAAGCACACAAAATGAGATGGAAAACATTATTTTAGAGAATATAGAACTAAAAAATCAATTAACTAACATGAATCAGGAGCTTGGTATACTAAAACAGTTATGTAGAAGCCCATTAACTACCTTTAGACAAATGCCATCCAGTACCAAAAAGAGCGTGAGACGTCGACTCACAGATAGCTTTCGGATTTCACCACAACAAACCGATAATACCGCAAATACCACTACGGCAGTGATAAAAAAGGTAAATAAACCGAATTCTAAGAAACCCACTACGAACTCAACCATCGAAACAGAAAACACTACAAACGGTTCCATCGATCATGGAAAAGTTACCGAAGTAAAATCTACAGTTGAATCAAATATTGAGAAATCTATTATTAATATAGGAACGGAGAATAAAAAAAGTGTGATTGCAAGTATTGAGGATCAGACGCAAGCGAGTATTAAGGCGATAAAAGAAACAAACAAAATTGATTGTCAAAAAAGGGCAATTATATTAGGCGGTAGACAGTGCAGCGGATTAGCCACTCGACTTATAAAGTCAAGACTATACAATCCATATAATCAGTATCAATTTGTATCTATTGTAAAGCCGAATGCATCTACGGAGGAAATACTGAACAGTTCTAAACTGTTCAATATTACCCCTGATGACAAACTAATAATATCTGTAGGTCAAAATGATTACAATACTTTAAAAATGACAACAGAGTTATGTGTGTTTTTGAAATCTGTGCCATGTCCTGTAATAATATTAAGTATGAGTAAAAACATCTGTTCCAAGGAAATTACATTGAATGAAATGTTGCATTTAATATGTAGCCAAAGAAAAAACTGTACGTTGGTCAATCATTGTTTTATTAAATCGACATTATGTTATAAAATCAATCTCGCCTTGGACCAACTAGACTATGACAGTAAATTCTTATCCTTTAAAAATAGTCTGAATAACAAACCGATTTCTGTTCCAAAAAATTGTGAAAGAATGCTAAAAACTAGGAACCAAAGTACCCAAACAGATTCAAACATGCAAAGTGGTAATATAATATCGGCTGAAAACTCTACAGACACTGAAATTACAGAATTGGGAAACGATTTATTTTTTCGTGCCTAAAAAAGATACCTATGTTTTTTTCCATCAAAACATCGCAGGTGCTATTAACAAAGTAGACGATATTGAAATAGCTGTTAACTTACTTCAAGATGAAGGGCTGTGCATTGATTTTATATGTTTAAGTGAAACGTTCATTAGATCTGGAGATGAAGAAAATATGGTTATAAAATCATTTAAATTAGTAAGCAGCTACTCTAGGAAAGACCAAAGGCGGGGTGGTGTATGTATCCTTATAAAACCAGATATCGATTATGAAAATATTGAATGGTTAAATGGTATTACGTTAGAAAGACATTTTGAAGTATGTGGTATAAAATTGAAAAAATTTAATATAAACTTATTATGTATTTATAGAACCCCAAATTCAGATTTAAATATATTTCTTAGAAATTTGCAAATATTATTAGATAGATTATGTCAAAAAGATAAATATAATAATATACTAGGTGGGGATTTTAATATAGATATTTTAAGTGATAATAAAAATAAGGATGAATTTCTTAATATTTTATACAATTATAATTTGACAATACACATTACAAAACCAACCCGGCAAAATTCTTGTATTGATAACATAATTAGCGACATACAAGATGCAAAGGGTGAAACACACGAACTAGGACTTTCGGATCATAATACAGGACAAAGTTTATCAGTAAAGCTCACAGTGGATAATCATTCTCGAAAACAATGGTTCGTATACAAGAGAGATTCATGTAAAGAAAATGAAGAAAAATTTAATTATTACCTTAGTGAACTCTCATTTTCCGATGTATTCTTGGAATCGGATGCTAATAAAGCTTTTTCACTATTTCACGAAGATATATGCTTATTTTTCAATCTATGTTTTCCAATTATTAAAATTAAAATGAATCGTAACTCTATACATTCGAAATGGATCACAAAAGGCCTAAAAAGGTCATTTGTAACGAAGAGAAAACTACAGTATAAATATTATAAAGAAAAAACTAGTCAAAACCAGCAGAACTACAGATCATATAGTAAATTATTGAGGAAATGTGCAATGGTAATACAGAAAGATAATAACAAAAAATATATAGATAAAGCAGAAAACAAATGTAAAGCGACATGGAGGATAATAAATGATAGACTTAAACACAATAGTAATTTGAACAATGAAATAAAGGAAATCACAAATGGGAAAGATATGTTAAAGAATGGTGGTGATATTGCGGATTATTTTAATAATTATTTTATAAATATTGCAAATACGGAAGATACGTTAAAACCTAAAAATAAAGCTGTTAATGAAAGGAGATTAGCCAACTCAATATATTTAGAACCAGTTACCTGTATGGAAATTAATAAAACCATAATGAATTTGCGAAACACAAACTCAGCAGGCTATGACAATATAACGACGAAGATTTTGAAAAAAATGTATTTGCTATAACTGAACCTTTGACATACATAATAAATTTATCTTTAGAAAATGGAATTTTCCCCGATTGCTTAAAATTTTCTGTGGTAAAGCCTATACATAAAAAAGGTCCTCGTTCTGAGACAGGAAACTATAGACCAATTACTCTAGTTCCTATATTATCAAAATTATTTGAGAAAGTGATGATTACAAGGGTTCTGAAGTTTTTAGAGAAAAATGATGTCATAAGTGAGCAACAAAATGGTTTCGTTAAAAAGAAGTCCACTACATTAGCATGTTTTAAGCTAGTCAAAGAAATTCTCGACGCAGTAGATAAAAAAGAAATCCCGGTAGCAGTATTCTTAGACATGAGCAAAGCATTCGATATGGTGTGTCATGACAGATTATTGCACAAACTAGAACAATATGGTATAAGAGGACCGGCACACAAATGGTTCGAAAGCTACTTGAGACATCGACAACAATGTACGGAGATTAAAAAAATGTGCTCTGAAACGAACACTGAAGAAACGTTCAGGTCGTCATACTCAGTAAACCATTACGGCGTACCACAAGGTAGCATCCTGGGCCCCATATTGTTTATAATATATATAAATGAAATGCCAAACTCGACAAATCAATACACAATATTATTTGCAGATGACACTACCATTTTGACTCGAGAGAAAACTACTGAAAATGCAATAAACGTCACAAACAAGGCATTAAAAGATATCGTTGACTGGCTAGATGCTAACAACTTGAAAATAAATACGAATAAAACAAAATTTATGAGATTCTTGACATATAAAAATAATAGTAAAATAAAGAATAACAATGGTTTAGCTATAAAATATAATGATAATGCAATAGATGAAGTTAATGACATAAAATTTTTAGGAATAGTTATTGATAGATTTTGTAATTGGAAAGCTCAAGTAGATAATGTGTGTAAGAAAATTAATAAATTCGTATTTGCACTTCGTAAAATAAAAAATATGACAAACATTCAAACAGCTTTAGTAGTATACCATAGTCACGTGTGCTCTGTTCTAAGGTACGGGATAATAATATGGGGAAATTCAACGGATGTCCAAAGAGCTTTCATAGCACAAAAAAAATGTGTCAGGTCTATATTCAATCTCAAATGGACAGATTCTTGCCGACCAATATTTAAAGAACAAAAGCTGCTTACAGTTCCGTCTCTCTACATATTTGAAATTTGTAAATTTGTAAGAAATAACCCTTCACTCTTTGAGAAAGATGAAAGAGCTTTTTTAAGGCGCAAAATTGTACAAAAGCCATTAGTTCTGCCAAGAAATAGACTTCATTTGTGTGATAAAAATTGCTATACTATGGCAGTCAAAATATATAATAAATTACCGCAAGAGTTATCTAATGCTGGTCTAAGTTATACAGAATTTAATAGAAAACTTTTTATATGGTTATGTAACAGATGTTTTTATTCCATTAATGATTATTTTGAATTATAAAATTAATTATATTAATATTGTTTACTCTGACTGTTTTGCTATTAATTTATTGATTGTATGTATGTTAATTTAATGTATTGATTGTATTTAATTTTAATTTATTGTGTTATTGATTATCTTGAATGTAGCTTTTGATTTCTTGTTATTGTTGTGTATTCACTTAATTTCTAACATTCAAAAATTTGCATGACCGAAAGGTTGAATATAGTGAATCTTGTATCTGATAACATCTAATGTACCTACCTATGTTCTCGCAAATAAACCATTCATTCATTCATTCATTCAATGGTGTTCGTTACGATTACCACCAAAGTTATGCGGTACAGCCGCTGACTGGGGAAGTACCTCCACCTTATAGAATACCGCAGCCACATAACTCTATTTTTTGTTCCTGCGCGTGAGTAAGTTTGCCAGAGCTCATTGAGGATGGTGTGTTGCATGCGTCCATATATGGCTACGGTAACCGCTTACCATCAGGAGGGCCGTAGACTTGTTTACCGACGTCGGCGTATAATAAATAAAATAATGGTGAAATTTCGTTATTTAAATATTTCGGATGTGTAAGCTAAAGTATCAGTCCCACAGAAATCGGAATACTTAAATACGTAAATCAGCCCTAATTAATGACGCTTGCAAAGATATTGTATTAAATTCTTTATTTTTACTAGGAATTCTAGTAACACTTCCAAATTTGGATGAAGAAACACATTATTGGATGAGACTTCGAGCAAAAAACGGTGCTGGTGACTCTCTATGGTCCAATCCTACGCCAGCTTCTACGACAGCTTCTACGATAGCTTCTACGACTGCCAATCCAGAGCTTGAGGAGGCACCTCCAACAGCTAGTCCAGAAGTGAATTACACCTCATCTACGTACTACGGCATATTCTTTGCTGGAGGTATATTAGTGATTGCTGTTGTTTGTATGTTTGCTATGAGGGTTGTATAAGTTAATTATGTTGTGTTGTGTTTTTGAGTAATACGCAAATTGTTTCGATAAATTATATGTACGTTTATTGATAATGTTGTGTTTTTATTTTATGTCTTCTAAGTTTTATAATCTAATCTATCTACTAGCTTTCCGCCCGCGGTTTCACCCGCGTTCCAGATAAAAAGGAGCCTATGTCCTTCTCCATACTATAGGCTATCTACATGCCAAATTTCATGATGATCCGTTGAGTAGTTGAGGCGTGAAGGCCTAACAAACAAACTCACTTTCGCGTTTATTAAATTAACTAGCTGTCCCCCGCGGTTTCACCCGCGCTCCCGGGATAAAAAGTAGCCTATGTCCTTGTCCATATCATAGGCTATCTGCATACCAAATTTCATGATGATCCGTTGAGTAGTTGAGGCGTGAAGGCGTAACAAACAAACAAAATAACGATAATATTATATTATAAATGCGAAAGTTATGTTTTTTAAATCCTAACTAAAAAAAACATATACACATAAATAAACAGTATAAATAACAGTTGGTACCTATTCGAAATTATAATATTTCGAATATCAACTGTTATTGTATCGTATATGTTTCGGAATATTGACACAATAACACTATTTTATTTTATAAATCGTTTTTATTAGAGGCAGAAACACCAGTGTACCATAACAATTAGTGTACATTTCGGAATTTATATGACATTGTTACATGGAATCTATTTACATACAATCAATTGAAACCTGTTGAGCGAGAAACTGTGTCGTGACATGTTAAACTGTGATAAACATCTCATAAAACCATAATTACTCCAACTACAAATATATTTTTTTAATACAAATTCACCTTTGCAAAACATATTTTTAATTCGCACAAATGGTAATTTTGCATGGGAGACATACAGCCATTTAGGGACCATTGCATGGTGATACAAAGCGTCTTAAGCTAATTTAACGATATTGGTATACCGTTACACAATAACGCATATGAATTGTAATGACAACAATTAAGGGTGAATCCCCTGATTTTATTTAAAGTAAGTAATCAAAAAGATATATCGAACTTTTTAATAATATTTTCCAATATCTAAAACTTTCTTCGCTATAATGTCTGAAATAATGAAATAAGTAAAACAATTCTATATGTTGATCAAATCTGGGAACGTTTCACCCAAAATAATAAAAGCAACACTAAGGGAAAAACTTTATAATAGAATATCAGTCTTCCTGCAAGAACCCAGTAAAATTGCAATATAAGACTTACAAATAGCTTTAAAAAATTGACGGATTTTGTATTACATTATGTCCATAATAATTATTTTATCCTTTTAATAAAACCCCCAACACCTTTTTGTTGAATTACGCAAATAATAAACTACGATTATAAATTAAAAATGTTATCAACTTATCTTTGGGTATTCAGTACCTGCACGAATATTGTCATAGTTCAATATATTAAAAAGATTTTAGTTTTCAACACTATAAATAACTCACTTATCCTAAAAAATAATCACAAGTTATAAACTTAGAACATAAAGTCTAATAATATTTTACTACAGAGACATAGTATATTCAGTTCTCGATATACAGAGGTACAAAAACGGGTTTTGGAGTTAGTTTATTGTGTTTAAATACAGTTTTTCAGACGTGTGTCGTTGGTAGAATAATTTTACCGAGATTTAATACTTTGTTGTTTTTATAAGCTAACTCCAAAACAACGTTTTCTCTTCAATTCCCATAACTGTAGATTATGCTAAAACTATAAGTAGATTCTACATTATTTGATAATGTCAAAGCTAACAAATAAAGGAAAGTAATTAATATTTACAGAGTTTTTTTTTCCTTATAAAAAGCTTATTTGAGGTTTGGTCTTAGACATAACGAGAAAGCTCAAAGTAGTAAATTCATTAGTACCTAAGTGAAAATTTCAAGTAAGGTATACCTTTTTTCAAAAAAACTGATTCGCTTTGACTAAATTAATCAAAGGTTAAATTTTGGACGCAATTGAATACCATCAATAAAAAACAATGTAGACATTCATATATGTTTTTAAGAAAATTTGAACATGCCGTTTTCTGAAGTATCTGGAACATGTATATTTTTTGTTTATAAAACCACATAAAGGTAAGCAACATAACTAGTTCCATAAACATACATCTGAATCTTCTCATACAATAATGTTAATAACGATACTTTATTTCAAAGTATTATTATCGGGCCATTGTGTAAATATTTGGTATTAGAATTGAACACTTAATTATTTAAAACTTCAATAATAGACAAATATTTTGTTTAAATTAAATACACTATCTATCTACAATTAGCTTGGAATGTCATGGGGATAATAAATATAATAAACTAAAAAAAATAAGACACATAAAGCATAGTATTTTTACTTAACTATAAAATATTAACATAATGCGTGATAATCGGAAATAATTATTAGATCTGAATGTATTTTTTCTTTGACTGAAAACATTTGATTAAAACCTGCAACTAAAATTATATAAGTAATAATAATAAAACACTCGACAGCCAAAGCGTTCAAGTTCTTTTTCGTAAAGTCATATTTTAACTGCAATTACAGACGAAGCGAGCACCAAACCGGGGCACATATACGCAAAACAGTTCATCCCCAAGGCATATTATCAAATGAAGGTCTAATAACATCGGGTGAGCACCAAGGCGAGGATGATCATCGCTAAGGCTGACCCGAGCCTGGTGGCGTCATCGGTGGTAGCAGGATTTGGGGAAATCGTCACCCATTCAGAGAATCCAGCTGCATTACGTGTACGGACTTGAGCGTGGAACGTCGTACTGTTGGGAAGCGGGCCAATGGTGAACAGAGTGTCTGTGAACAGAATATCAAATTGATTTAGTTTAGTTAAGATATTTTTGTGCCTCACCATGGTCAGTGATGATGATGAGGCCGAAGGTGGTAAGCATACAAAGTCTAGAAGGAACTGGCTCTCAAGTGCAACTTCGGGAACACTACAATAGGTGCTTGGCGACAGATTTTCAACTTAAGAGTTGTAGCCAGCCAGATGGGTACTAAAAAGAACTCTAACACTGTGGTATGGTTTCCTCACGATATTTTCCTTCACCGAAATTTCAAGCTCATTGTAGGATTCGAACCTGGGACCTTCGTCTCGGTATCCGACGTCACTACCAATGAGCTATCATCGCCTTAAAAATAATATACATCATAATCAATAAAAGCATCTATATGCATACTGCTCACGCTTCGCACGAGTAATGTTATCACTTTATTAATATTCTTACTCTATGATTTAAAATTATCCATTTTAAGTGAAGTGTAGTAGGAATTAATTAACTTACTTTCCGGATCGTCGATGTTAACTGTGAATTGTTGAGCAACATCCCAGTCAGGTGGGTAGTTCACTTGTTCAGCAGCCAATTGAAAGGAATAGCCTGTAAATAAATACATCTCTGATATAATGTTTAATATAAAATAAATACCGCATAAAAAATCAATCTATAATATACAATACTGCCAGGGTGTTCAAACACAAGCCTGTGCAAAGTAAAAAAAACACCGGCCAAGTGCGAGTCGAACTCGCAAACGGAGGGTTCCGTACAATATTAACTAACTCATTGTGCTATGAAAACAAAATACCAAAAAAAAGACGTTGGTTGTATGGGCACCCCCTTTAATTATTAATAATATTTCATTTTTATTATTTGTTGTTATAACGACAATAGAAATACATATTGTCTGAAAATTCGGCTGTCTACATATTACCGTTCATGTGATACAGCCTGGTGACAAACGGACAGACAGACAGATGGACGGACAGCGGAGTCATAGTAATAGATTCCCGTGCTTTGTTGCTGTGACAGTATTATGAAAATTTTGTCGGCCCCCGCGGTTTCACTAGCGTAAGGTTTTAAGCGTTAAGGTTACTTTTTTGCGCGGAACACTCTTATTTTAAAATAAAAGTTGCCTTATTTACTCCTTATAAGGACAGCTATTGGCCAGTAAATGTCCCGTCAAAATCAGTCCAGTTCGGAGATGAGTCAAAACAAACAGACACAGAAAAAAAATGTTTTTTGTTGTAACTTTCATATGCATTTAGTATAAAGCTGTTATTTTGACATTACAAACAGACTTCAATTTTTATAGATAAACTAGCTGGCACGGCGCGACCTCGTTCGCTTGGTTTTCGCTTACCCTACCCTAACCTTTTTTTTATTATTCTGCTATTCGAGGCGGAGACAAAACCAACAAATCAATTATCATGAAAATTGGTCCAGCCGTTCTCGAGCTTTATGTGTTCGAACAAACCCGACTTTGTTTTATATAATATTAAGATATGTCCTAGGTACTGGAATGTAATAATGTCGTATGTTAGGCACTACATTCACTATTTCTTGATAATTCACAATATTCAAATGTTATTATGAGTTCTAACAAGATGTATTTACCAGTAACTGTAAGATTTTCAGGGTTCGGTGAAAGATTGTCTTCAGTCTCCAAGATGCAGGTGGAACACGTTACGTTGAAAGTCAGGTAAGTAACGTTGTTACCAACCAGGGTGACCTGAAATATATAAATGGAAAAATCATTAATTGTCATACATGAAATCTGTTGAGAGAGAAAGAGAGAGTGTGGTCTGAATCCAGTTTCGAGAATTTAGATCTGAAATACTGAACCATCTCGTGAAAAGCCCATTGCAATCGGATTAGCAGTTTCCGAGAATCAGGTGTCAGGAACGCATTCTCTCGGCGGCCACATAATCTTTACTTTAAAATACAACTACTGATGTACGAAATAATAATGATAGCAAAAGTTTTGTAGATAGATTAACTTCATGGGGCTTTGAGAAAAAGGAGGACACCTATGATCATGAAAAAAAAGGAATATGCAGAAGACAACTTACAAAGTCAGGGGGATCAGGTTTGGTGCCCAAACTAACGTGGAATACGATGGACTCCTGGCCCCTAGAGTTGTTTGCCGCACACTTGTACTCGCCCAGATACGATTCGTCGTACATCCTCAGCACCAGAACAGAATTCGTGCCATCATCGGAGGTGATAACCTATTAGGAAGAAAGGAAATTATTCTAGAGATGAAAAAGATTTTTTTAATCGATGCGAAATTTAATTTTCTCGCCAATTTTAACTTAATAATACTTTAGCTATTTAGCTATATAGGTACTGTTTTTTTTATTATGATTAAGTGTGATGACTTGGTGAGTCAGTATATCTTAATGGGTAATTCGGCGTTTGGTCGAAAGTGGTAAAAAACAATAGTAAAATATCCTCCATGGTGCTCAATAATGAAAACACTTTCGTTTGTAGGAAGGTGCACCTTCCTACAAACGAAAGACGTAAACGTAAGCCACGGAAATAAGCCCTTATATCAGAGAACATAATTTAAAGTCTGGTAAAAAAACTCGCCTCCATGCTAAAGACTCCTTGCTCAAGAGTTTCCATAATATTTAAGCGTGTCTGTGGGCGGCACCATTTTACCAATAGATGACTTTATAGGAATGTATATTTTCTTATCATTTAGTAGTTGGTACATAGTTCTGTGGTAGAGTCGATATTAGACTGACCGCCGCTCGCTCAGTTAAGTGGTTTTCATAATTCACGGGGCACGAGTAAGTTATGATGACGATATTAAGTCCATACTTACAGTTTCTGAATCGACGATGCTGTCAGAATCGTAGCCATTTATACGCCTGAACCATCGGTAAGTTGGTGGAGGATTGGCAATAGCGCTACATGTTATATTTTTGCTGAAATTTAAAAAAAAAACAGTAATAGTACCTAGTTCGAAGCTCGGGCCAGTTGGCTTGATCGTTATGACCCCTACCTAAAAGCACTGCAGGTCGTGGGTTCGATTCCCGTCCAGGCCATGCATTTGTACATGAACATGTCTGCATGTCCTGAGTCTGACTGTAATTATGTAGGTGTATAAAGTATGTATACCAACAAAAGTAGTAGGTACCTATATGTAGTATATCAGTTATCTGATTTACATAGTAGGTACAAGCTCTGCTTAGTTTGGGATCTGTACGTGGATTACGTAACTTTATTGCAATGAAATTCTGATTGAAATAACCTCTGAATCGGTAGAAATATTACAAAATCGGAAATGGTTCCATTTGTAATGAACCACTGTTTGTATTTGCAGTTATCAGAACGTAAAAAAGTTAACAGAAAACCGCTATATTGAACCGATTTCAATACGAAAATTATTGAAATTTAGTTACGTAATCGCCCCGCAGATAGCCGAGTGTGAATAATGTCCCAAGATATTTACTTGAAGTTTCTTTGCTAAGATATCCCGGGTTAGGTTATATTTCTTAGAAAGGGTGACAAGGCTATATGACTATGTATATACATACATACTACTATACTGTTTTCATTACCGGGTGACATAAATCAAATACTTTGGTGATAAAATATCGAGAAGATTTAATTTCAAAAGTAGAAATTTTGTTCTTGAATAATGTTATGGTGCATCTACGCTACGCGAACCGAGCAAGAGCCGAGTCGCTCGCGATTTCAAGTGTGGACGTACAACGAGCATACAAATAATAATAATATAAAATATTTTTCTGAACACTTAACACTTGTCTTATATGTTTACATTTGATACAAATTTGTAGACAAAAAATATAATTAAAAAAAAAGTTAGAGACTGATGCCCGAGATAGGTTTTTACAAACCTGAATTACAGTCACCAGGTCCCACCCCACGATAATTATGAGCAAGTTTTCAAAACAAATTCTATATAAATAGGCTCATAATTAAGAAAAAAAAAATATCATTAAAGAAAAAAAAAAAATAATAATCAACGAACCTACTACACGAGCGCGATGCGAATCTCTGCGTTCGTGAAAAGTAAAGTTAGATAGGAAATAATTGAGGATACTTACGTTTCATTCAAAATGGCGTAAACTTCTTCAGTCTTATATTTTGTGGTGTATACTGCTTGTGTGATTATGTTATATAAGATGGGTTTATCTGTAATTACAAGAAAAGAACATTTTTTTAATAATAACAAATAGCATTCCAATTTTCTTGTAGTACTACGATATGTAGTTCTTCAAAAATACGTGATGTGAGCTTTACAGGGTCTGAAATGCAATTAACTTGGTGTTTATATCGACCCATAGGTGATCTGAACACTGATCATCATCAGGGAGATATCTGCACGCTTGTCAACTTTTTCACATAAATATATAAATTATTTATAGGTACTTACTATATTTAGGATTTTACCATCTCAGAGTAAATAAATGATGATACTATATTTTGAAACGAAATTAAATACTCACGCTGAACCGATAATTGAACAGTCTTGTCGGTGTAATGTGAGAGAGCCTTTTGTCTCACTTTGCAAACGTACATGCCAACGTCCATGTGGTTAAGTTTTTTGATCTCTAACGTATTATCCGGTTTGATCACATATTTTTTGATATCATCTGTAATAAAAAAAAACATATATTGGCTTTTGTACCCTTTCAAATAAAGTTGTATTTAGTGTGTCAATAAAATGCTGTCTTATATGTATAGATTGACTAGAATATTGTGTGCGTAGTACGGTAGTAATAACTTCTATGGTAGTGTTTGTTTGCATAGCTATAGGTTTTTGGGTTGATAAACATATCCTAATTTTTTTTAATACGAATATGTCGGCAAACTTGCTTACGGACCGCCTGGAGGTAAGCGGTTACCGTAGCCACGGGTGTTGCATCATAAGCGACGCTTGCAACACCCGGGACATTACTCGAGCTTCACCGACCCTTCCCACCTTCCCAATGAGCTCTGGCTACCTTACTCTTCGTGCGTGTGAGTAAGGTAACACAACATTCTTTTTCTGGAATTCATTGTTATAGATTTAAAGGTGATACTACTTCTCTATCTAACTTCTTCGTACTTAGTCTGGGTGTAATTAACCTTGACATTCTCTTTTGTATTCTCTCTCATACTCAGTTGAAGGCCGACTTACGAACTGGTAGTAGCTTCAGTAGCTTTCACCTTCATAAATAAACTAGGTCCTAAATTGAATAAAAGGCTTTAACTTCGACTTTGAACATTACACTTGATTAAATGAAATTTCTGTCTGTCTGTAGTATTGCACGGCTTTGATACGATTTTTAAACTTGATAGAAGGCTCCTCGTGGTTTGTTTTAGTCTATGTATTATTGGGTGGCGTTGTGACTAAAGGGAGCTGCACAGTGATAGTTTCAGTGAAATAAGTCAGACAAAAACTAACACGCGGTTTCCATACTACAATCTGTGCATTGCATCAAATATAGCTGTGTGGAGATAAATAAATATCATATTTAAATCTAATATTTATTTTATATAAGATCTATACTCAAAGTACTCACTGGGAATAGGTACGGAGTTGTCCCTATACCACACGACGACTGGGGGTGGGTGTCCTTTGGCTTCGCAAGTCAGCCTTATAGATTTACCCTCTTCTCCTTCCATTGTTATGTTCCTATCGGTTATATTAACTTTCTCTGAAAACACGAAGAAGTTTATTTTATTATAAGTAATATTTTGGACTATAACCCGAAACGAGATTACAAACGCCATTTGATCTTAGCCAGGAAACGATCCGGCTTTTGTAGTTGGAACTTACACTTTACACCCCAAAGCGATTCGGCCGGTAAATAGCGTTATTGCAACTACAAAGCCCCGAGTAGCTCATCACCTTATTTTACTTTCTACGGTTTTTTTTTTTTTTTTTTTTTTAAATTAAATGGGCTTGCGTTTGGCCACTGACCCGCCCATAAGGGGCGATGAAGAAGCCTAAGATGAAACACGCTTACCCAGAAGAAACATATTCACTCTGGCCTCTGGACTGTTGGGCAGAATAATAGAAACAACCAGATTCAGAAACAAACTTGGTTGAGAAAAAATAAATTTATTATTTATTATTATTTATAGATTGGTTAGGTTACGTTATAACGTAACCGACAGTTATAACTGTGACAATGTCGCGCGCGAGCCGAGCGAGTGAAGCGAGCGGTGACGAGCTTTTTTTTAAATTGAGAATAAGATTTACGCGGACAAATCGGCGAGCAAGCTCTCAACCGGGATTGGTGCCGTGGTAGTGACCGGCTTGTGCTAGATGCGTGTTTGTGATCCTTTTTATTTTGCACAAACGAATCAGTTAAATGTTTAAACATTTAACTGATTCTAGAACACCTCGCAAAACATTGTTAAATTCTAATCTAAATTTTGGCTAAACAAATAAATCTTATTGTATAAAAACAGCATTTCATTCAGTCAAATATTGTTCTTGTTTTACATCGGAAACTAATAAATTATTTGTCTTGCGTTTCAATAACCAACAGAAGCCGTTAATTATATTATTATTATGCGGTCCCTATGTGGACAAGCCTTATTCTCAATTGGACAGTTGTTTTTATTTACGTTTATTAATTACTTCAGCATACATAATTTTCAGTAAGCAATTAAATGTATAAAAACTGACCTCCAACAATGAATTCTCTAGTTTCACTCAATTCGCCTGCTTTACACGTCCAGTTACCGCCATCTTTGATTACGATATTATGCATGATGAGAACAGCTAAGGGTCCAGCCGTATCGTTTTTCCGCTCTACGTATATCTTATTATTTTCCGGGGTTTTCTCCTTCACTTTCTCACCCGAGGGCTTGTACCAGTCTATCGTCTGTAAAAAAGAATTATGAATTTCAAAATACACACGTGTCATGTAATATCTGGGGCCCAAGTCTGCTATTACAAATTCTGTTACAATGAACTTTCAGTAGTGACAAAATTGGGACATTTTACAATTTTGGTCATAATGGAGTCATTCAAATTGTGTGTGACGCTATTATGTTAGTAGACTACCAAAACTGTAAAATGTCACAATTTTGACACCACTGAAAGTTGATTGGAACACAATTGTAATAGCAGACTTGGGCCCCTCGGGTCGAATGATATGAGATCAGAATCGGTTTTTCGATCGAAATTATTGAATTGATGATTTATTTTGCAAATATTCAACTCATGAGTTGAGCCCCTATAGATTATTAGATATCAATCACAGATGCATTGTTTTATCGATAAACGCTTCATAACACATTAATATTTATTCCGAATGGCGTTTTGATGAGCACTATTGCCAATGGGTATGTGGAATAATTCTTAAGCAAAATGTTACGTAATAAATGCGGTGATATCTACTTTAGAATAGGAACTCAAACAAACAGAGTTACCATGGCAGGGATTCAGACATGTAAAATAATAAAAACACACCTCCTTCTGAAGTTTAAATTTGTAGCCACAAAAAACGAAAATAAGCCGAGACGGACAGGTTTTTTTCTAGCGTGACCGGTGATGTAAGTAATACGTGAACAAAAATGTTATGTAACAGCCCAATTATTTATCTGTATAGATTGAAATGAATAACAGGGTCTGTTGAAGGGAAACTATTGTAACGATCTAAGAAGGGTGGCTAGTCTAGGCGTGTGTGCATAGGTACGTGTGGGACGACAGCCTTCACAATTTTGTAAGGCTTCTGAAGTCTTGGATCTTTACTAAATGATTAAAATTACTGCACTAATAGAAAGTAAGGATGGAAGACGGACCATAATTTTATTAAAAATTTTGTTAACTTCAAAAATCTATGACATTGTGTTCAGAAGAATATGGTCAAATAGTAGTAGATATTAAAGAAAGATTTTCAATCTGAGATTGGTGAACCAGGTATTTTTTTAAGTTAAAGTTAAGTTGTCATCGACTCCAAGTTCACTCAGTATATGACCTATAACACAACAGATCAAGGAATCACTCTAGTATCTTGCATTTTCTTTCACGCTAATTTGTTCCTTACTCTGCGTGAGCGTCTGCGTAAGAACAAATAACAGATCATCTGTTATTTGTTCGTTGTAAAACAAAAATGCTCTATTTGAATAATTACCTCTTCAATATTCACTCCTTGACAAAATATAGCCTTCGTTTCTCCAACGTTGTAAACGGTGGAGCGTGCCATGATGCGGAGTCGTGGCTCGCCATCATTAGCTTCCGTTGATATAACTGGAAAGAAGAAATACAAAACACTTAATAAAATGATCACTACGTCTCTTTAAAAACTCTAAAACATAAAGCTGTCGAAGATAAGGCAATTTGACTTGTCTATCAACGGTATTCTTAGTATACCAGAAAAAAGATTTTCACCAACACAGACCGATTCCAACACGATTTTATGATCAAAATGTTTGAAATTTATTATTTCTAATAATACAGTGTATTTGAATAAAAACGTGCATTTCATACTGTTATTAAAAAAAAACAATTTTCACCATGATCATGATGATGATGTTGTGGCCGAAGAAGGTGTTAAGCACACAAATCCTAGATCTTGCAGGAACTGGCTATCAAGTGCAGCTATCGGAACACACCGATAGGTGCTTGGTGACAAAATCATCTTGAGGGTGGTATCCAGCCAGGTGGGTACGACCCTCCTACAAAGTACCCTACCACCGTGCTATGGTTTTCTCGCGACGTTTTCCTTCGCCGAAAGCTCGACTTCATTGTCTCGGAATTCGAAGTGGTAGTGCCACTGAGCTATCGCGTCTTAAAATCTATTATAAAAATAAAATAAACGTTTCTCGGAACAATAGGAAAATGAGATAAATCATTTTGACGCTTATTACTAAGATGAGTAACGACCAAGAATAATTTGACGGATTTTTATGGAAATAAAGCAAAATATTCTTCATTAGACATTGAGCTTTTTGGATTGTTATTAGAAATTATTTGATTTTTCATCAAAGCCCATTATTATGATAATCAATAAATATAATTTCGCTTTTTATATCTTAAATAATCAAATGATTTTGAAATTATTTATGTAGAGTTATATGAAATAATAATAATGTTTTATGATAAAAAAAATATGGAAGTAACATAATTCCGTATAGAAATATACTGGAATCCTAAATGAACACATCAGTAGGTTTCCCAGAAATTTCATAATTAATTTGCAATTCACGCTACTTTTCTCGGCAGTGTCAATTTAACAAGATAAGTAAGTAAGAAAATGTAGTTGTCAACCAAAGTTTAATGTTTGTAGGAAAACATTAAGGACACGAGAAGTGGTCAAAGTTGGACGCGGCTGTAGCATAAAGTCCACAACTTTACTTAATGCTGAGTGGCGTCCATTAGCAAGTTAACTTTTGCAATGTGGAGTCCAAATATTAAGGCTGGTTGTAACACACGAAGCCTTAATTGCTATACTAGTCGATTTGTCTTACAAAAAGGTCGAACATGGGACTTGTACACAGACTTTGATTTCAAATGGTTCCTTGTAAATATAATACAAAATAATAATAAAGTTAAGAAGTATTCGTTTTATTTGTAAAGATTGGAATCATCAATAAAATAAACAAATGTTTTGTATTCAGCTTTTGTAAAATTAGATACCATGAAGAATGCTAAGCACCCCACGACGCCGACGTACAGAAATTTGTTTCAACTCGTTTTGGAGGGTAGGCAGAGTTAACAAATGACTGTGGTTCTTTTAAACGAAATTGAGAAAATCCGACCGATGTTTATACCTTTTTGTTTTTGTTTTCACTTTATGGCAACAATAAACGCTGTTGGAATAAAAATGTTTTAATTAATCATCATTCTTCATACTCGCTGCTTGTTAATTCATTTGTCCGCCAAGCCATATCACATGACTGAATGAAATTAAAACTGTGTAGTAAGGAATCACTCTACTTATTTACTTTTTATATCGGTACCAAAATTTAACTGTACTCTGGATATTTATCATTGTAGAACTTTCAAAGGTTTAACAACCTTAGTTATCACACCGTGCACATTATTTTATTTATTTATTTATTCGGATAACTAACAGCTGATTACATTAGTATAACTTCAGTGAGCCATTTAAAGGTCTTCACTCATTATTAGATATTTAATTAAGTTCTTACGAGAAAATAGACAGCTGTGTAATAAATCCATGAAAGCAAGAGTCAAGATTGCCCAAAGCTATCCCCAAAGACTGTGACGACTTATCTCAGGGAACCTTACAATCTTTGCGCTCCAAAATTGATATTTGGCCGTTTGAAATCACTTGAGATTTGCAGAAAGGCTTTTCGACTGTAACACTTTCGTTATTTCTGTATATATGTGTTACCGATTTTTCTTATGGATATCCATTGTCATTTACGCATATTCTACGGTATATACAAAATAGTTTTTGTCTATTGTTTCATATTTTGATAACCTTGGTACAAAAATATTTGATAGGAGTTTCAGTATTTGTCAATTGTGTCATAGTAGGCAGGTCGTTATCCTTTTTTTCTATAATCTGTACTGATTTGACAGGAATTATTATGTTTAATAAATAAATAGTTGACATTCTGTTTTGAATGTTGAATAAACAGCGCGTCCGCTGCAATTTAAATTAATGCAAATTAAATTAAATTGTTCGTAACATTCTCGATTGTCACAGTTATTTGATATTTCAGCATTTCAACATCAATTAGGAATGTAGAGATCATCTCTATTAAGGGTGTGTTTATTTGGAATATTTAAGGGTATGACGTAATTACGGCGGCGCTCAAGGTGCGAAGTAATACCTGTCAGGATGATTTATGAACAGCTTCGTATTGGTTTGGGTGCTTCAGTTGGCAGCACTGAGCAGGTTCACCATCTAACTGGCACGGGCATATTAGTAAGGCAGTCACCTACATTGTTACATTATACGGTATATATGATTGATGTGTATGCCACTGAACAAGTATTGTATTAAATATTTGTGCGTAAAATTTAATCTCTGAACTGAAATTGGTTGCGTGAAAATTATTATCTGGGGATAAATTATTTATATTTAGTTGAAATGTAGGTAAATCTGGTCCAAAAAACCCTTTAAACATTGAAACAGTTTCAGATGAAAAGGTTTATCTATGTTATGAGTCCCTGAAAAATAAGATGTTTACCGACATAGTCGTATGAAAAAATGATAAAGTCAACAAATATAGAAATTAATTTGAACGAAGTTTCTCCACAAACCGTAAAGTTTCTGTAATAACACTCTACCTACTGAACCCTCAGCTCATTAAAAATAATTACTTTAGAATCAAGCGTTCCTGTTTACTTTTCAACTCAATTAGAAGTCCTCAGATCTCTACAACAAACTGTGTCGTTAGAATTGCAAATAGCCAAATAAACGTCAAACGCACATGCGAGTAGGTTAAATGGAATCAGAAACACAAACAGTATTCGATCACTTTACCCACTGTTTGATTTGACTCTACTCTCAAACGTGGATGCTATGGTACAATACTACCAATTTGCAGAGTCAACTGAACAAATAGTACTTTGTTCCCAACGACATTCAGGTCGGGTCTTCTATAACTAGTTAAGTAATTTACTCTGTTACTGTCAACCTGACAGGTTAACATTTGGTTAATTTACCCTTAACAGTACCAAAAGACAGACGTGAAGTAGTTCTTGAAATAGTTTTACGCTACCTCGAACTTGTTTGCTTTGTAGTTGTTTTACTAACTGCAGTTGGATAACATGAAGTTTTAAATGCAAAGCAAATATAATATTTTGGTTGGAAATTGAGTTACTGCAGAAACCTAAAGGAACATGATTGTTTAGGTTTCTGCATTAACTCAATTTATTATATAATAATTGTTTAAAAGGAGACTCATGTTTCTTATATTTGTAAACTATTTGATTTGTTATAGAAATGTAAATAATGATTATTATTATCTTTTAATAATACCTCAGAGTATATAAATACTACGATAATACTTAATATTATCACAGATAAAAAAATAAAAGGCAGATGGAGCGCGCGGAACACGAAAGTGAAGCCAAAAAAGCAAATACAAATTCTAAATCAGATACCTAGTACTCGTTTTCCAATTTGTATTTGATTTGTTTAACAAACTTTTTTTAACAAAAAACACTTCTTTATTAATAAACTGTGGTTAGAACCTTTTATTCTGTAATCTGTGAATATTGTATTGATTTTAGGTGAATATATTCTAACGTATTTATCTTCCATATTATTATCTTCGAATCAAAGAATATTTTCTTAACTTATTTAGTACTGTTTTACATTTAATGTAAGCTTTGTGAGTAGCATGACTTTACTTTGAATTCAATTAATCAAAAGTATATTTTCTCTGAAGAAAGAAGGAATTATTACTACTGAGAATATTTCCTCCAACATCGTCAGCGTGACGTTTGCAAAAGAAAGCTTAACGTTGTTGGTTTATTTTCAGTTCGCAAGATTCCAGATACTGTAGGAGCCATTTCTTTAGTTTTTAAGATCATTTCACACGTTACTTTTAGTTTTTACGGTTCCGTAACCTAGAGGCAAAACGGATCCCTATTGCTGTCACTCTGCTGTTCGTCCGTTTGAATCTCGATTTCTTTAGCGGGTGTAGGTTATATATTTTATACCACTAAGGTGGCAAACAAGCATACGGCCCGCCTGATGGTAAGCAGTTACCGTAGCCTATGGACGCTTGCAACACCAGGGGTATCACTCGCGTTGCCGACCCTGAAGAAATATTTTCAAACCATTTTTGAAGAACCCCATGGTTTCCCAATTCGGAAAACCACGGTGGGGAGCTCATTCCATCCGAGCATCGACGGAAGAAAACTCCTTTGAGACTGCACAGTTCGAAACAATTCTGGTTTCAATGTGTGAGGATGGAATCCCCGTCGATGGCGTGAGTTGCGATGGTGGAAAGTAGCCGCGGGCATCAATTCGATCAATTCTTTAGAACACTGTTCGTTGTACAAGCGGTAGAACACACATAAGGAGGCAAAGTCTCTCCTTAGACTGAGGCGCTCTAAACCGCTCGTGAGCTCGGGGTCGTCAATAATTCTGACGACAAGTCGCTGAATATCCCAATTCAAAAATATTACTGGCTATCAAGTTATATTACGTAAAAAGTTCAAGTTGTTATTAATTTTGTTTCATGAAAAAATAAATTATCTCAAGGATTGGTTAATTATTCAAAAAATAAACATGACATTATTAGTTGATTTGAAATCCTTCATAGTCATAAAGAGTTGCGTCACAGATGTCGCGGTAAGAAAAGCTATTTTCCATACCATTGTTACAACTGCTTTTCCATTTGATTTCATTTTATTTGTAAAAATACATTCTGTTACAAAGAGATCAAACGATACTGTTTTATATTTAAAACAATCTATTTTCAAAGATTCGATCACAATTCTAACATAGCTTTGACACCGGCGACCGAGATTGAGTGAGATCAAACCGAAGTAAAATTGTGAGTTATTTGAATGCAAAAGGAACACGTATATTGTGTCTTGTAATATGGTATACCAAAAACTAATATTTAAAAGATACAATTATATTTAGAAAATTTCCTCTTGGCTGCCAGTGAAGTCCAGCTTTGTGAAGTTAGGGCTTGTAGAGTTAGGGCGTGTAGTTATAAGCTTGGCTCTACATGAGATCTGATAACTTTTTGACAGTGCGAGCCATATGGTCTAGTCTTGGCAAAATTTTACATGAAAAAGATTTTTGTGGGATTGATATTTCCGTTACACTAACAAACAATAAACAAATTATATACCTATAACATCGGTGCTAAAATAGTGCTAACACTGCTGAAGTAAAAGACGGGCGAGTTGGCGCAGTTGGTTAACATTCCACCTATCGTGTCGCAGGTCGTGGGTTCGATTCCCATTTCCACACAGGACATGCATTTGTGTGCATGAACATGTCTGTATATGTCCTGAGACTGTGTGTAATTATGTATATTAAGTATTTACAAACAAAAAGTACTTTAAGTATTATCTCAAAAGGGGCGTAAAAAGAGCTCTTTAACGTCGGCAACACATCGACAATCCCCCTGGTATTGCAAATGTCCATAGGCGGCGGTGACCACTTACCATCAGGTGGACCGTCTGCCTGTTTGCCAGCCTTTTGACATAAAAAAAATATCAGTTATCTGGTTTCCATAGTACAAGCTCTGCTTAGTTTGGGATCAGATGACCGTGTGTGAGGAACGTCCCAGGATATTTATTATTATTTATTGGGTTGTTTCATGAACTTCGCTCTAGGATTTTCCACAAGAATGTAGGCTCTGCAAATAGGCATGTAATTTTTTTATTCGGTCTATGATGAACTCACCACCAGTATCTCCACCTTATTACGGTTATTAATAATCATAATAAGTAGCAAATCGCACCAATAAGTAACTCAATCTGCGGCGTCTTCATCCATTTTCGCGATACAAAGAGTTATTATCACATTTCGTACCGCTATTAGGCTACAGTAAACCTTGTTACATAATGCATTATGTTTCTATCTCGTGTTTATTAAGAAGCTTTGGTTAATCTTAGTGTTTTCCTGTTTTATTTCCTCAAAGGAAGTAAGAGTAACGAATGATTACCCCAAAGAATCATGGCGAGCTCCATACATTGATTTGTACAAAAAAATAAAACATTTTAGAGGGTATTGAATCACTTCCAATGTTGAGATTACATTACCAGCAACATATTAATATACTTGAATATTTTATTAACTCCGCAAAATATAACAACAACGTAATGGTTTTGGTCGCGAATAGTCGCGATTCGCCGGCATGCCATAGAAATACTCATTTTTAGCCCGGGGTTCTAAAAATATTTTAAATGGCTCAAGTTGTTCCTTAGGCACCAAGGATCAATTATAACGTCATCCAACGTCTCTAAAAATCTTTATTTTTTTTGTACAAATCTCGCCATCATCCTTTAATAATGATACTTAATGATGAAAATCCTAATAGGTAAATTCGTAACTTCATTCCACCCACAGTACCATCAAGCTAAGCGGATTAAAATGTATGGGACAAAAGCTTTTAGGTAAGTATTATAAAAGTTTTGGTTTTACAGGCTTACCTTAGTATTTTTTTATGTTTAATTATCTTTTAATTATTTGTCAGTGTTTTATTCACTGAATTACATAGTCTCTATAAAAAAATGTGTCGGCAATAGTTATTAGTAAATAAACAAAATATTTAGTTAAACTTTGGAGGAATAAAAATACTAAGTAAATACGGTTAGTAAATAAAAAATATCATTATTTGATTTGCAATATAATATTTTTGAAAAGCATTCATTTGATTTATTCTACTTCTCTCTATACGTATAATCGTCATTTAATGGTGTGTCCATTGGCTGGTCTTCTCTCTATACTATCAACCACCATACCATTCCGTCTACCTATATCGCCATAAATATGTCAGGTTAACCCGAATATTAAGGGTACCTTACCCAAGGGCATAACGACGACTGCTCAGGGCCTTGGAGACCAAAATGAAAAGAATATAGCCTAAACAAATAAACTTATTTATAGATTAAAGTTAAGACCCCGCTAAAAGTGTCTATACGAAAATATTGTTTAGTATTCTATAGAACTTTATCCTTAAATCAGTCGGGTAAAAATACGAAGACAACTTGTAAATACTTATGCTTAATACATTAATAATGAAATTGTATTTCTGATCATATTCTGCGGGTATTCATTTGGTGTTTATACTTATATTCGATATTTATGTGTATGTTTTATATTTTATCTTGATATTATTTATTGAGTTACCCCATAATAGAACTATGGTAGTCCGTAGTGGTCCTCTCACGTCCCCTTGCGGGGGCGGGGAATCAATTGCGGGGCCGGATGGCCCCTGTGTTGAAGTCTTGAATATACGCCATATGTAAAAACATATGGGGCCTTTGATGGGGCACACTTGTAGTGCCATGCGGGTGTTGCTGCTGTGTTGGCAGCTATCCATCTTCATGCCGTCTGTGCCGCTTATCGAGCCTGCCGGGGGTAAAGGGCCCGGCTAGCGAACAGCGGCAGGGCGGCTAAGAGGTGTGGCATGATGTGGGTGTTTTAGGGCTGCGGGACCGCTATTAGTTCCCGCGCGTACGCCTTGCCCTCCGGCGGCCGACTGTGCAGCGGAGCCAGGTTCTGCACATGTGGCAGACTTGACGCGTCGGCACGCCGGAACATCTTAGAGGCGAGGCAATGAAGTCATCAATGCTCTCGACTTTTAGGTCACGTGCGATGACATCGTTTCTCACGTACCTGCTGGCAGCGACGATGGTTCGCAGCGAGATGTTCTGCTGGATCTGGAGGCGGTTCTTTTGGTGCGGCGTGAGTAATGCGTACCACGCCGGGGCTGCGTACGTGAGCCGGGATCGCACGTAACTCTTATATACCCCTAGTTTGGTGCGTAGGGGCAGGCAGCGAGTCGAGAGCACGGGGCGGAGAAGGGCACGGGAACAGCGGACGGTGTTTATCACCCTGTCCACGTGTTTTATCATGGAGAGCCGGCGGTCAATGGTGACCCCGAGATAACTCGCAGTCGGTGACCACTCTATGATTTCTCCCTGCATCTTAAGCTTCGGCGGAAATTTGAGGCGGGGACCAATGTAGACAGCCTGCGTTTTCGCGACGTTTACTGTTAGTCTCCAGGCAGCTAGCCATGCTGGAAGTGTGTCTAGGCAGCGCTGCATTTTAAGCGCTGCGTAGCTGGGCTTTCTGGACGCGGTGTAGAGAGCCGCGTCATCGGCATAGAGGGCCAGCTGCACGGTGTCCGGAACAGGGATGTCGTCCGTATAACGCGCGTAGCAGGCTGGGGAGAGGCAGCTTCCTTGCGGCACCCCCGCCTCAATCCGATGGAGTCCGGACGAGGCGTCTTGTACCGCCACGAAGAAGCTGCGGTCACGAAGGAAAGATGCTAGAACTTGCACGATGCGGCGAGGGGCGGTCGACTGCGAGAGCTTGAACACGAGACCGTCGTGCCAGACGCGGTCGAACGCCTTTTCCATGTCCAGGAATACTGCTACTGCGACTTCCTTCTTATTTAGGGCGACTGTGAGGTAGTGCAGTACCCTGGACAATTGGAGAGTGGTGGAATGTTCGGCCCGAAATCCGAATTGTTCCGATCTTGGGATGATGTGTGGGACGAGGTGGAGCAGCAGGAGCTTCTCGAACACCTTCGAAACTGTAGACAGCAATGTTATGGGCCGATAGCTTTCAGGCTTCAGGGAGTTTTTCCCGGGCTTCAGTAGCATAATTACCCTGCCCGCTTTCCAAATTGAGGGGAAATGTCCTAGGCGCAGGATGGCGTTGAACAGGCGCGTCATCGCCGCGAGAGCACGCGGCGGCAAGTGACGCAGCGCCATGTTCTGTATGCCATCCGGCCCCGGGGCACTTCTCCTCTTTGAAGCGAGCAGGGTCCTCCGCACCTGTCCGGGAGAGAATACCACTGGGTCTTCCTCGTAAGCTATCGGCGTGCCGAAATAGTTACGAAGGTGTTGCTCTACTGCTGCAACGTGGTCTTCATCTGCGACGGGATTGGGCCGAAACTGGCGTTCGAGGCTGGCAGCGAAAATGTTAGCACGATCTTCGGCTCTGTATCTCGGGGTATTGTCATCAGCAAGGAGGGGGCGGACCGGATCCGGTGTGCGCGCGAGTGCCCGGCATAACTTGTGTATGCCGGACCAACCTTGTGTCGGCAACGCGCGCGTGATACCCCTGGTGTTGCAAGCGTCCATAGGCTACGGTAACCGCTTACCATCAGGCGGGCCGTATGCTTGTTTGCCACCTAAGTGGTATAAAAAAAAAAAAAAAAACCTTCCTCGTCGACGGACTGAACATGTTGCTCCCAGCTGTAAGTAGCGGCAGCACTTAGGACTATGGTAGTATTGAGGCAAGTCTATATTTATATACTCTGAGATATAGCCTATAGAAGCGGAACTGCTATCTCTCTCACTCAGTACCTCAATAATGTACTTTCTGTCGATAAGTAACCCGTGTAATTTTTTTTTGTTTCTACTTCATTTATAGGATTATTGAATAGTCGCCGTCGTCGCCTGCCCTGTAGGCTACGACTCGGGCTTAGAATAACAGCTACGGTGTGCCTGTCGTAAAAGGCGACTAAACGGGGCCTTTGGGGTCGTGGGCAATCAGAGCGGGGGCTCTGTGCGCCCAGAAGCGACCCCAAGGAGGACGATGGGTCGATGTGGTCACGGCCCATCGTGCGATAGCACAGCGATGGTGCTGGGGGGAGGTATAGCACTTCCCCCGGGACGAGCTATCTAAGCGCCGCGCTTGGAGGGGTGAGCAGGTACGCGTTCAACACGAGAGCCCGCCCCCCTCTCTATAGCGCAGGTGGCGACCACCGTGGGGTTTTAGCCGGTAAAAGTCCGGCATAACCTGGCCGCTCCCCCCAGGGCGGTCGGGTATCCTATGAGGATTTACCCAAGCTAATAAAAAAAAATGGTTGCCTATTTATGTATCCAATAGTTTACTCTCCCGCAATAATATGTGTTGTTGATCCATTTGCAGTAAATAATGTGCCTTGTTTTTTAAATGAAATCGAACCTACGACCTCAGTTTCTGACGTAAACGACTTAGCAATGAGAAATTGCGTGGAGCTCGTGTGAAATAGCGTACCATTTTATGCGGTCGTCTGGAAAACTCTGCATTTACATAAATATTCGTTTATCGGGACAAGTCTGTGATTCAAGTGAAAATCTTGTTCGGTTTGCAAAAAAAGGAAGACGCATTGATAATAAAGAAAAGGTAAAAGGTGCCTGCGTAAAATTGAATCCTTTACAAAAGTCCCCCTTTTTTATTTAATAAAACTGTAAAGAGTCTGTTTGTTCCGGCGTCAAGGAATTTCAAGTAAATGAAAAAAACCGTAAAAAGACAACTTAGCTTATTAATAAACTTTATTTCGGAACCAACGATGAAAAAGAGAAATATAAAAGGACTAAAACACCCTAAATAGTAGGTACTGTAAAATCAAATAAAAACAAAATGGTGGACATGTGTATCTGAAATATGACTGCCTGAAATTCCTTTCAGTCTACACTGGTTTGCTTTTAAAGTTCAATAGTGGACAGTGAAACAGCAATTATTTCGTGTCATTCAAATTTTACTGATATAGATTCAGTAGGGGAAAAAAACAGCATTCAAATAAATAATAAATAAATAGGGTTCAAATAAAATCTATTGAAATACCTGTCAATTTACTAAACACTTTTTTATTTTGAAGAAATTTCATTGCAAATTCGAGCAGTTTTCATTGGAAAAGTGAATAAGTCGGACGGTTTTTAACAACATTTCAACCAAGTTTAATATTTTTTCCATGAGAATATATTTTTATCGTTCACGTCACGATGTTGGCGAGTAAAGTGAGCTGTTATTAAATACATTGAAATGACGTGTATTTTGTAATAAACATTCAGGTGATTAATTTCGATAACATTTCATTGAATTGTAAAAGCCTTTGTCATAATAAAGATGGATTTCATAAGGTTAAGAAAAGCTACATTCCAGACAACTTCTTCTGTAAGCCTTTGTAGTAAAGTTTGAATTTCTACTACATTACAGTTGTAATTAACAGTTTCAGAATGTAAACAGTTTTTTAAATGGAACATATTATTCGTAACAATAAGGGTTAGTTCACACTGAGACGAGACGCGACGCGAGGATGTTAAGGCGTCGCACGAAGCCGCAAGTCGCAGCTTTTTATGTAGTAAATAAAGTTCTATTTGTATCGCCATCTAAAAACTTTGAGTTCATAAGTATTATATTTACCATAAATATTAATACCTATCGCGCTGCAGGTCGTGGGTTTGAATCCACACGGGACACGCATTTGTGTGCATGAACATGTCTGTATGTTTTTTATACCACTAAGTTTGAAAACAAGCATACCGACCGCCTGATGGTATGCGGTTACCGCAGCCTATGGACGCTTGCAACACCAAGGGTATCACTCACGGAAAAGAGATTCTTTTCTCTGTGGTATCACTCGCGCGGTGCCGAACTACCGAATGATGTACTGCGTCGGGTGTAATTATGTGTTATCTGGTTTCTATAGTACAGCTCTGCTTATTTTGGGATCAGATAATCGTGTGTAAAGAATGTTCCAGGAAATTATTTGTTGACAAATCACACGCAACTAACTTATTACAACTGTGCCTAGTGGTTAATTTATTCATGCTAATTTGTTAACGACGCAATAGTCCGTTGCGCTTTTTTGCAATATATTTATTTTACAAGGAGCTCTATTATTATCTCGAAAATGGATATGGCAACAATATCAGCTATGAACTAGGTACATAGTACAGTGGCGGAATGAAAAGGTTCGTCAGTTTTCAACTTGATTCGTTCAACGTATCACGAGCACATGTTACATTTTGAAACTGGATAGACAGAATACACTGAATAGAGAAAATAATGTTTTAACTGTTCGTTATCAAAATTGTTAAGGGGGCCTACCACAAGCTCTTAAAACAAGGTTAAAATAAACTTATTTGTGTTTTGTCCTGTTTTGACGTTGGATGTCAAAGAGGGACAAAAGATAAATAAGGTTATTTTAACCTTGTTTTAAGAGCTTGTGGTAGACCCCCAGATCAAAGTTGTTTGACTGTTTATCTTGTCAACAAGATTAGTTTATTTAGGTATTTCAAAGTTGACATTTCTTGTGTTTGACGAGATGTAAAAACAAGCAAAACCTTATTCAATATCAAACGTCACATTTATTTAAATTATTCTTGCAATCTAGTGCAAGCGAAAACCGACTCTAAGGTGACGAACCTTTTCATTTCCTGACTGTACATGCTAGTTCTCCCACAGAGATTCATACTGTACTGATTATCTTATGAAAACATGTAACTTTAAAACTAAGTATTCCAGTTTCGCCTCGAGTGTATCATGTAGGTAATATTTGTATTTATTACTATGAGCAAAAGCTTCGGGCAACAAACTATTAATTAATAATGTGTATATTAATTACGTGCTCTACGATAATCACCAACGGAAGCTATCAGATAATAATATAGTTCTTTTTACTCAAACTTTATTTGGGTGTATTTTTGAACTATAAAATAGATCCTCTCAGGGTCAGTTCATACCGAGACGAGACGTACCTTTGTACCTTTGTTTCCAATATCCAAATATTGGACGTTTGAGTACAGTCGAGGACATAAATATGTATACACTTTTTTAAATTCAAAAGCGATTTTCTCGCATGTTTAACGTTTAAGTGTTAAACTATTACACAAATCATAATAGTATATGTTAGAAGATTCTGCCTTTATAATATCTCATAATTTCAATCAGTAGTTTAAGAGGAAACCGTTGTTGAATTTTACTAATTGTATACATATTTATGTCCTCGACTGTACCTAATATTAACAGTCAGAAACGCAATCTTTCAGCGGCCAAACGTAAAAGTTAAAAAGCTAAATTTTAAAATACTTTTGATAAACTATTACTAAGTCATATCTCATAAATACTTTGGCTCTCGGTAAAAAAAATAACAACGAGTTAACAATGAATGAATAGCAGCGAGAATATAGGGTTACTTAATACTCGTTTGAAAAAAATACACGTTAGTTTTAAAATGTCAAGTTCCAATGGAAGTAATAGCGAATCCCTTTATTTTACCGCGAGACCGTCGCACTTATTCCAAACGAAATTCAATTACTGACGACAAAGAGTAAAAATATTCTTTTTCCCGGAACCGAGAACGAATAAAATAAAATGGCGTCTAACTACAGTAGGTATTCAATAGCAGATACGGCTGTCCGAGCCGTGACGTGAATTGGAGGAGCTGTTTCTGATACGCGTATGAAAGTAAATGCTATAGAATTTAATCTGGAACGAATCATTACTTGCTTTCATAATTCCATTTAATAATAATAGCATGAAATAAGCACCACTATGTGGAAATTGGAAAGCCAACCTTAACGTTTTTCAGTTTTGTAATACCATCCATCAAATTGATTTGTTCGTTTGTACCGGTACGCCAAAAATGTTTAATTTTTTTGAACTTATCACAATATTTCGAAATTTTCAAAAATGTATTCACTTGCCTATCAATCAAAAGAGTTCAGAATACATTTGAGAAAAATATTTGACATTCAGGTCAATGGCGTTTCCGTGCGTAATAAATTGATGGGTGCGTCCCCGACCACGGCTTCAATTAAATCTAATAGTGGATTACGAATGGCACGTGGCAACCGCAGGGCAACCGTCGGAAAGCGACGCTAACGAACACGGGTGTAAGTCGTCATCCTGTGAATGTGCGACACACATTGTTACAGTTGAAGCTTGGAGTGGTCATGTTGTACTTGCTGTACTGTAAACCTTTTTCATAAGCAAAAATCAATCGCTAAGTTAACGGAAGTTGTATAAGAGACCATGTTATTTTTTTGGCTTATATGATTTCCACTTTCGGTAAAAATATGGCAGGAATCCCAAGATTAATTCCTATTTATAAACTCAATAAAATACCGGATATTGGCAATTCAAACTACTTAACTTTTCTCCTTTCTACTATTCTTATCGTTGAATTCACATCGTAGAGTAAAAACTTATATTGCTTTGTTCTTGATTTTGAAGTAACACACGAAGATTGTTTAAGTTCTTTAAACTTCAAATAAATTTAAGAGGTAAATTGAAAATTACCTGAGTCCATTCCTCAAATAAACTGTACTTTATACTATTTAGAAGATTTCTACTCCAACTTGATCCCAGCTAAACCATTTAAGTTTCACTCGCGGTCGGCCGATTGCGAATGCTAATTGTGGCGCAACGCAACGCTGTGTGTAAACCGCCTAAGATTAACTTGATTACGTAGATTCAGTCTGAATGAATATTACAATGGTAATGTCACTGAAGAAAGTGAACGACTGTGGGGACTGTTCTGTACTTTAGGGTCAGCCATTACTTGTGTATATTTACTCAGATATTGTAATGGGTTGGGTGAATTTTGTTGTAGCTAAGTAGTCAACTTTACGGTACCTTACGGTTGAAACTAGAAAATAAGTTGAGAACAAGCATTAAGTAAATAATGTTCATCCTCAATACTACGTGTTCTTAAAATACACAGACATGATGTGCTTGCGGCTTCGTTCACAGTCACAGCTTTCGAAGAGAAGCGATTGTGAAAGACGATACGAAACCCACAGAGGCTTATATGGACGAAATAAGCAAGAAAATATACCTATATATATATTTTTAATTAATTTTATAATTGTATATTTTACAAATACAATAGAAAAGGGTTTTAAACAAACTACAACGCTCTGCGTCGGTGCGCGGTGGCGGAATCCGCGTGGATAGGCGGACGCACCGCCAAAACACGCAGTTTACCATGGTGAAGTGCGGTGGCGGCAGGTGCAGAACCGTGGAATCAATGGATGCTAACTTATAATATCATTGACTGTACCGCCCAAAACTGCAGTGCGCCCGTGTTCCAAGCACCGCACAACCACGCGTCTCCATGATGTTGCACAGTTGCCTTGTTCAAGTGTATTTCTTGTAGTAGCGAAACTTGTATAAATTGCGGTGTCATACAAGTATTAGAAATAATACTGAAACTATTTCTTTTTTATTCTTATGGTATTTCTTAGATTATGACAAATACTACTACGACCTAATTAGATATCCAAGTTATTTTTTTTATTATTATTGAATACTATGATTAATATATATAGAAGCGCTGGAAACAATTCTTCACTATTCCATATACCTACTTGCTGATATTCATCAAAGTTTGCGAATTAATTTCACAAGCGATTAGTTGCTAAAGCTAGGTATTATTTTACGAACTCGGCTACAGGTGGGACCGTAAATTATTCCAACTAAACACCCTGTCCTTTCTTGTAAATTATTAACCACATTGTTCTCTATTTAGTTTTATACTGTTACATCGCAAAATATACGTGAAAAAAATATTCAAGGCTTTCAATATAGGTACGTTGGTTTTCTGCAGATAAAACATAAAACATTATTCGGCATACATATTTTTCATTTACAAAACAGCATTTCACAAAAAAATTACCACTAATAGGAAGCTCCCGAGTATTATAGGCTAGTTGTATCACGGGAACACGAGTGAAACTGCGGGGGACAGCTAGTACCTTTATAAATAAGAATCATATTATATTATTCCACGGCATTGAATTCGTAGTGAAACTGATATCTTTTCGAATTAATATACGAACAAGGAATACAAATATGCTTCGTACCTACATAGCTATTCATAAATCGGAGAATACGAGTATTAATTGTTTGTTCAGTGAGCTTGTTTATTGGCAGAACTCACATAATATTGATATCAATTGTAACAATATTTACATACAATAAGATTATATTGAAAGCGTAAGTGTATGTAAAAATATAATGAATATTGGTGATATAAAAGACACTCCTGCCCCCCTAGACAATATGGGATTGACATTCCAAATCGAAATATCACGTGATTTTTAACATCTCTATGTCAATCTCATACAAAGGTTGATCGTTTACTAACGATGACGATTGTCGTCAACCATCTTGTCTACTGGCCCAGGCAAAGCTGTTTCTACATAATCGAAGTTTAATTAAATCACAGAATCGAATTTAGAAAAACAAAAACCTAACTTGCTGACTGTGCATACTATTTATACTTTAGTATTTATATACTCTGAGATACTATGTTGTAACGAAATCTTGGTACGAAGTCTATGGTACGAGCCAGAATAAATTAGCAAAATTTTAGCCTCATAACAGAATAGATAAACCGCGGTAAACTTAAATTTCATTTGCCTTAACCAAGATTAACTTCAGTAGGTACTAAGTAACTTGTTAAAAGAGACATTTGTCATACTGCAAACTTATTAAAATTTATTAAATTTCTTGACATTTAAAGGTGTACTTTTATTACTTGCGCTCTGTATAAACTAATGCTGACAATGTAGCAAAAGTGTGACAAAGAAAAGTTTGAAAAGCTTGGATAGCAAGTTGTCATTAGTTTCTCACTTTTACGTACCGATTACCCAAATAGTTTTCTATCTTTAGTTAGATTTTGATTTTGTTCAAAAAACCAATAACAAATTATTATGACACAAAAATAACGAATGCTTCCGTAGACGTGACATAGACTCATTATTGCACTATAAAATGTTAATATTTTTTTTAAATCTAAGCTTCCCCTTTATTGAGCGAAAATGTTAACAGGACAATGGTTATATATACGAAAGTAAACTGTCACTAACACCTGTTGTTCTTTTGCTGATGTGTGACAAGGATTATTACACGGTTATTATAATGATAAAGATTATATAGTATTTATTTATTATAAGCTTAATTTAGACCACAATCTTACCATAGTAAGTGATCATGTTTCGAAGGTAGCAAGGATGATAAGTGTAGCTTCCGTCACCCCGTTTTAGGATCTATCCAACTAGCCCGGTACCAACTATAAACTCCTACTACCAAACAAACAGCCGAGTGTTAAAACCTATGTTTAGCAAAATGATCTAATTCAACGTTAGGCTAAGCGAAGGGGTATTATTTCAGCAAACATAATACCCATTCCTGACGACAAGGTCAATATCGAAGGGCGCACTGTTAGCACACATAACTTCGCAAAATTTCAGCCCCTCCTATGAAATGACATAAGCAACAACCGTAAATTGACCTCAATGTCAACCATTCACCCCGATACCTACCACGATAGCCTTTCATGACATAGTGGTATTCGTGTGACCTGCTCATTAATTAAAGATCTCACCGAACCTGAAATACCTCCCCTGTTGTCAGCTTGGTTGGCTTGGCCTAGTAACACATTTGTTGGATACATATTTAATTATGTAGCAACTATTTCTATTTTCCTGTATAAATATCCCTTCAAAGACAATAGCGTGGTACAATCCTGAGAAGTAAAAAGCACTGTAAAATATTATTTTCTACATTTGTAAATTTTTACTCAGAATTTCATTTAAAACGATTGACTCTTCTCAGTAAAATGTGATATTAATTAAGATTTTATTCTCAGAAAATATATTTCAAAGCAATTGTTTGCACATTTTATTTTCACAATGTAACTGTCGCAAATGTACATGTTGCGAAAAGGAACGCGCATTAGAAACGTCATCGCCGAAAAGAAAAAAAAATATAATCTATTGTCTGCTAACCTTTGAACACCATCTTTACTTTGTACATTGCAAAATATATAATTAAAAATTGTCAATCAAAGATAATAAGTCTTCATCATTTGCCACCGTGAAGAACCCCGTGTCTGCTGAAACATTTTGGACCTTCATAGCCGAATCCAGATCAATATCCAGAACGAACCTACGCACGCACGACTTACGCATAACCTTCACGGACGCAACGTGCAAAGACGAATTTTGAAGATTATCATCGCAATCTGCTGGCCGAAATCATCAAATCTACGTAATCGGTACGGCCAGCCATCTTTCCTATACCTACACCCCATTCTGTGCTTGTGTTAATTCCGTGGAACGTTAATTTCAGTGATCGAGACGCAGTGAGCTGCTTATCAGTTTGTATTGTGTCAGCGTGTACCAGAGCTAGTACAACTGTAAAATATCGAACGTGAGTACTCCACCTTTCATAAACTTCCAAAATGAGCGAACCAAGGGCTAGGTCAAAATCACCATGCAAAATTACTATCACGGATGATGCGAACTCTAATCAATTAATTAGCGATTTGATCAAAAGGCGAGGCCTTGTCAAAGGCCGACTTACTAGGTTTTCTAGCCTTTTGAACAAAATCACCAAAGCCAATGAAACTTTGACGGAAAAAACTTGTGTAGACCTTAAACTACGTGTACAGGGAGCCGCGAGCCTTTTTGCCGAGTTCAATGATCTTCAAACAAAACTCGAAATATCAGTTTTAGAACAGGACCTTGAGGAACAACAAAACCAACGAGAATTGTTTGAAGAATGTTACTATGACACTTTGGCTCGGGCTGAGTGTATGCTCTCAAGTAGGGAGGTTGATTCTAGTTCTAAGAAAACACCAACCAAGTCTGTTAAGTTACCAACGATATCGGTACCTACCTTTGATGGCTCCTTTGAGCGTTGGTTGGAATTTAGGGATACCTTTCAATCGCTTATACATAATTCTGATGACATTCAGGCCATTCAAAAATTTCATTACCTAAAATCGTCACTAAAAGGCAGTGCAGCATTAGTTATTGATTCGTTGGAGTTATCTGCTGCAAACTATGACGTAGCATGGGAACTACTCGTCAAGCGATACAATAATAGCAGACTATTAGTACATAACCACGTCAAAGCGCTGTTCCACATCCAAGCACTGACAAAAGAATCCCCAGATTTATTAAGACACCTAATTGACACTATTTTCAAAAATTTACGAGCACTCAAGCTATTAGGCGAACCGGTAGACAGCTGGGACACGCTAATTATTTATATCACAGTCACTAAATTAGATAAAACCACAGAACGCGAGTGGGAACAGTATAAAAACACAACATTAAAACAATCTGGTGATTCTAAGTCAGTTATAAAGTTGAATGAGTTGCTAACATTCCTAAAAGATAGGGCAGATATGCTGGAAACATTGCTTGTATCACACAGTACCACTAATAACAAAAAACAAAACTCAAATTTAAACAATAGTAACAAAATAAACTGCAATCTTTCCACCAAAAGTGCGCACACTCCACCAAAGAAATCTTGTTTACTTTGCAAGCAAAATCATCCACTATATGCATGTCAAAAGTTTCTCAATTATAATTATGACTCAAAAATTAAAACCGTAAATGACAACAAGTTATGTGAGAACTGTTTACGATCGGGACATAACGTAAATGAGTGTAGGTTCGGTCCATGCAGGAAATGCAATCAAAAACATAACACATTGATTCATAATGACAGTGAAGTTAGCCGTGATTTATCGCAACAATCGTCGAGTAGCGAAAATATCAGCGAAACCAAGCAGTCTTTGTCAATGCACTCGTCCCTTTCACTCGCACCTATGTCCGTGAGCCCTGTTAATCAATTAAATAATACACACGTGGATACTCTATGCGCCCGTTATCCATGTGTGCAGCCCGTCTTGCTTTCTACGGCGTTAGTTGAAGTACGAGATAGCTATAATAAATATCATGTAGTATGCGCACTCCTAGATTCGGGGAGTGAAAGATGCATGATAACAAAATCACTCTGCGACAGATTAAACACACCTATAGTACAGTCCGCTCAAGAAATTAGAGGTATTGGGAATTCTATAACGCAATCTATGAGTATTTGCAATATAGATGTCAAATCACGCATCGGCCCATACACTATGACAATACAATGTTTTATTTTACCAAACATTACATCTACGTTGCCAGCGATACCCAAACAACACGCGCAGTTTGGGATCCCTGATAACATTCAGCTAGCCGATCCCAACTTCTATGAACCCCAAACCATAGATATCCTAATAGGCGCAGATAGGTTTTGGGATTTATTATGCGATGGTAGAATACGTTTACCTAATGGTCCATTCCTACAAAATACGCAATTAGGATGGATAATTTCAGGTAAACTAAATGTTACGCGAAAGCTGAGCCAAATACGATGCAACTTTTCTCAAACGATAGATAATCAATTACGCAGATTCTGGGAGCTCGAGGAACTACCCAAGCTTTGTGAGACGCACACCGAGGAGGAGAAGGAGTGTGAAGAACATTTCGTCAAAACTACGAAGCGCAATGAAGACGGAAGGTTTTGTGTCAACATTCCTTTCAAATCCCCACCACAAATTTTGGGTGAAACATTTCCTCAAGCTCTCAATCGGTTTCAAGCATTAGAAAAACGATTGCAACGCGCTCCAGAATACAAAAGGTTATATACAGATTTTATGCACGAGTACGTAGCATTAGGTCATATGACGCGTATTGACTCATACGGGACACCCAACTTTTTCATGCCGCATCACGGCGTCTTACGCGAGCAGAGCACTACCACCAAGCTACGTGTGGTGTTCAATGCTAGTGCTGTCTCGAGCACTGGAGTTTCACTCAACGATCTCCAACAAGTAGGTCCTCCAATACAAGGTGACTTGTTAGCTATTTTATTACGTCTTCGTCTGCACAAATACGTAGCATGTGCAGATGTCGAAAAAATGTATCGACAAGTCGAAATCGATCCAAACCAACGCGAATTGCAACTTGTCCTATGGCGTGATGATCCAACGCACAAAATAGGTATTTACCGTCATGATCGGATCGTATACGGAACCGCGGCTGCTGCATTCATGGCGGTCAGGTGTCTAAAGGAATCAGCTGCCGATTGTCCTGATCTTGAGGTCAAAAGGGTCATAAACGAAGACTTTTTTGTGGATGACATGATCACCACTTCAGACAGTAAAATAGAATTACTTCAATTATGTGAAAAAATACTTAAAGTCTTACAAGCTACATGTTTCCCATTGCGCAAGTGGGTATTCAATTTTGAGTGCGATCAGTCTTCAACAAAAACGTTCAGTGGCGTTAAACAGTTAAATTTAGATGAAAGTAGTCAGTGCAAAACATTAGGAATTGGATGGAATAATTCTACCGATGAATTCCATTACAATACACAATTTAAAAATGATAAAATAGTTAGTAAGCGCACGATATTATCTCATGTATCTCAAATATTTGATCCGTTCGGCCTATTAAGTCCTTCCATAATTATTGCAAAGGTTTTATTACAACAACTATGGCTATTAAAATTAGACTGGGACGACGCATTGCCACATGACGTCATCGAGGCTTGGAACCGGTTTGCTATTAGCCTACCTGAGCTCGGCAACATTCGAGTGCCGCGCAATGTTATAGGTAGCGAGTGTAGCTATATTGAACTGCATATTTTTAGCGATGCCTCTCAAACGGCGTACGGTGCGTGTGCCTACATTCGCACTATATGCAATAACAAGCTGACGGTTGTTCGATTACTATGCTCCAAGGGTAAGGTCGCGCCATTAAAACCAGTAAGTATACCGAGGCTTGAACTATGCGGAGCATTATTAAGTGCGCGGCTGTATTTAAAAATACGTGAGGCACTTCATTGTCATTTTGAAAACGTGGTATTTTGGACTGACTCCACTATAGTTTTAGGGTGGCTACGCATGGCTCCTAATTTATTAAAAACGTTCGTGCAAAACCGGGTTGCCGAGATTCACGAGGTCACAAAGGAATTTCCATGGCGGCATGTAAGTGGAAAGGAGAACCCAGCTGACCTAGTGTCACGTGGGGTCCCCTTATCTAACCTTGCATCCTCTGCATTATGGTGGGAAGGGCCGTCGTTCCTTCGTGATTCCGCGTTCGACTGCACTGATTTGATCTCGGATACAAATCCAAATTCAATGCGGGATGAATTACCCGAGGTTAAGCCAGGTGCAGTAAATGTTTTGGTCACTGGAAAAAGCGCAGAAATATTTCCATTTTCCCGGTATTCTCAATTCGAACGAATGAGGCGCGCATTCGCATACGTACTGCGGTTTATTTACAATACGCGAAATAAAGTAAACCGTCAAACTGGCGCACTCAGCTTGGACGAATTGAGAACCTCTGAAATAAGTCTAGCAAAATTATCTCAATCTGAATCTTTTGGTGAGGAATTTAACTTAATTTCTAAAAATCTGTCGCTCAAAAAGAAACCTTGCCTATTTAAATTGAATTTATTTATCGACGACGATAATGTAATCCGAGTCGGCGGTCGTTTGTGCTATTCCGATAATTTTGATTACGAGAAAAGGCACCCAATCCTAATTTCGTCCAAACATCGGTTTTCAGTTTTACTCATACGTCATGAGCACCAACGTCTGCTACATGCCGCTTCGCAGGCGCTTTTGTATGAAGTTCGACAGCGGTGGTGGCCTGTAGGCGGGAGAAATCTAGTAAGAAAAATTGTAAACGATTGCGTTACGTGCAAGCGATTGAAAGGTAAAACTTTAAATCCTATTATGGGCAATCTGCCAAAGGAGCGATTAACTCCCACCTACCCATTTTTATACTGCGGGGTAGATTACGCGGGACCATTGCTCATACTAAACCGAAAGGGGAGAGGTGCTAGAACTGTAAAATCGTATATTTGCTTGTTCATATGTTTCGTAACACGCGCGGTACACTTGGAACTAGTAAGTGACCTATCTACTGAAGCATACATATTAGCACTGAAACGATTCATTTCACGTCGCGGTAAGCCCGATGAAATATATTCGGACAACGGCAAAAACTTCGTCGGTACCAAAAATGAATTTTCAAAGTTTTTGAATAGCTGTTCCGATGACATAGCTCAGTACGCCCTCAGTCAAGCCATACGATTCAGATTTATTCCCTGTTACGCACCTCATTTTGGAGGATTGTGGGAGGCTGGAGTTAAATCATGTAAGTTACATTTAACACGTGTTGTCGGTAACGCTCATCTTACCTTTGAAGAGCTTACCACGGTATTAACTCAAGTAGAAGCCATACTTAACTCCCGTCCTTTATCCCCGCTCTCCTCTGATCCTCATGACTACCTTCCTCTCAGTCCTGGACATTTCCTGGTTGGTCGTCCGCTTACAGCACCGGTCTATCAGGACATGCGAGACAATCCTGGAAGACTACTTACCCGATATCAGCGAGTGGAGCAGATAAGACATAATTTTTGGTCGCGCTGGGCGAAGGAGTATGTCTCAGAACTCCAAACCAGATGCAAATGGAGGGAAAACGTCGATAGTCTACAACCTAACACTCTTGTCATCATCAAGGACGACAAGCTTCCACCTTTGAAGTGGTCTTTAGGAAGAATAATCCACACTGTGGTCGCGAAGGATGGCATTTCCCGAGTTGCCGACATTCGGACAGCGTCAGGAACCGTCAGGCGCAGCTTTTCAAAGATTTGTCCCCTGTTCCAAGAAGAGGATGCAGCGCAGTAACCTATCTTTGAAGCAGGAGCTTCCAAGGCCGGGGGCATGTCGCAAATGTACATGTTGCGAAAAGGAACGCGCATTAGAAACGTCATCGCCGAAAAGAAAAAAAAATATAATCTATTGTCTGCTAACCTTTGAACACCATCTTTACTTTGTACATTGCAAAATATATAATTAAAAATTGTCAATCAAAGATAATAAGTCTTCATCATTTGCCACCGTGAAGAACCCCGTGTCTGCTGAAACAGTAACAATAAAATTGCCGTTGGTAAAGTAATGATGCATAATTATAGCTATTCGGTCACGAATTGCATACGACAATAACTTATTAGATAATATTAGCGAAGCGCGTGAGCACTAATTTGGTGGCAGTCTGTAACACGTACGCACTGAAGCTCGGGGTGTGCAAATTTCCTGTCTCGCATAATGGGCTCCTACCTTAATTCATGGCCTCGGTTGCGACAAAACCGCTGAGAGCGTGACATAATGAATATTGCGACGCCTATGAAAGGTCGGCTTTTAAAGCTATTTTGTCATGAAACAAGTCTAAGCTGTCATATCATATGTGATCAGACCACAAGTTATTTCTGCTGTATTCTCGGTTTCAGTCTATCTGAGGGTTCGTTCCATTTCTGAAATTGGGATGATTGGGACATCTTGGGTCAGGATTGGAATCAAGTGTGATTAATCAAGTACGTAATCAATTAGAGTGTAGCTTGATTTAATTACGAATGACATGAAGTTGGAATATAATAAAAGACAACAATTAAACATTACCTAGATTCCGTTATCTTTGTTTGGAACTTACCCGTTAAATATTGTTCTTGTCAATTAGCTAGACGTCACTGCGAATACTGCGATACATTTCTCTTGTTCGTTGTCTATTGTTTACTAAAGAAATTAGGATTTCGTTATTCGATATTTTATTAAACAATACATTGGCTTTTCTTTGACTAGAACCTCACTGATCACAATGATGAGTGACATAATTATGAGTTAAATGAAGTTGAAAAAAAAATGAGTTTCAGTTCTAAGTATGGGTTTTTTTTTCAATTTTTGTGTGAAAATCTTAATGCGGTTCACAGTATACATCTGCTTACCAAGTTTCAACAGTATAGTTCTTATAGTTTCGGAAAAAAGTGTCTGTGACATATGGACGGACAGACAGACAGACAGACAGACATGACGAATCCATAAGGGTTCCATTTTTTGCCATTTGGCTACGGAACCCTAATTAGATAAGCTTCTACAAAAATGATTTCTACCACTCCTTCTGTTAGGAGGAAACTTAAACAATCTATCACAACTTGTCCTAAAGGAAGCTCGTGTAAAGTCAGATGGAAGTGCAATCAAGATGTTGTTCAACGACTTAAACATTTTCTGTTGAGATTCTTCCAGTATTCCAGAAGATAATCCTGCACCCTGTTTATCATGAAGTAAAATATAGTTTGCATAGCTTTAGAGTTGGTATGGCATAGTAACTTAGCTGTTCAAAGATTCCATAGGCATTGCGTTGAAAACAAATGAATATTTGGAAATCTCAACAAATGCAGCGGCTCCTTACACAAAAAAATTTACGCATTCGCTTTTCTACAAGTAATCTGCACATTTTAGTAGTGACTCATTTAGTAAAAAAATACTACATACTAAAATCTGCATTTTATCTACAAACATAACATTCAGTCTCAAAGAAATCTTAATTAATCTACTCCCAGTTTTACTCGAAATTATACGTTCTCTACGAATTTTCATGCGATACGGATTAAGGGATCTCGAATATTTCCGACCAGTTATTCAGAGACTGGAGCAATTTTCATTAGGATTTATCTGCTTTAGTATTTATGTTTGAAATTTAAATTTTATATTGGTACGTTATTGCAAGCCTCTGCACTAACGTAATACGACCTATTCGATGTTGGTTCATAGTTAGCTACTGACAGAATGAGTGGGTGGTGAGTAAATATTTAACGTAGGTACCTCATTATCAAATTTTGATAAAGCTCTTTAATAAAGATAAAAAAAAAAAAAAAAAAACTTTAAATATTTACAAAAGTTAGTAAAACATGGTTGGAAAATAATACAAAGCTAAATTTTATTATAAACTGTCAAGTTTTTGTAAGTCAAAGGTCACATCTGGGATATAGGACACAAGACTATAATATATTTGCAATGAATTTTTATGGGCTATTTATTCTTTGGCGAGACATTGCGTCGCCGTTACGACCTGAACAAAGATTTGGCTTCCATTCAGCTTTCACATAGACTCAGCGTCTGTACTTATCTGGAAATTACAGATTTGGGTCAGTAGGACTTTTGTTACAACTTCAAATCTGTTAAATTGGTTCCCTAAGTAATTTCAATATCCTATAAAAGAAGCGTCTCACAAGCAAGTACCTACATTAAGATTAAAGGCATTCAGTGACAGTGACGTTAAATGCCTGAGTGAAGGTCATCAGTCCGTATCCTACGATCTTCAACTTCCGATAAATGAGAACATTGCGAGGAAACCTTAGAACAGTTATCTTAAATTAACATTGTGTGCGCAGGAATTGTTCAACCTAATTCCACCATCCCCGTTTTTACACCGAACCACAAGACGCCGGGAAAATTTTCACCCGTACGTTGTTGACATACCGAAAATACGGACACAGCGTTTTGCATCCTCATTTATAATGCGGACAGCAAGGGAGTGGAACTTGCTCCCGGCGTCTGTATTTCCTGACGCCTACAATCTATAGGAACTTTCAAGGCCAGAGTGAATAGGTTTCTTCTGGGTAAGCGTGTTTCATCTTAGGCTTCGTCATCGCCCCTTATGGGCGGTTCAGTGGCCAAACGCAAGCCCATTTTATAAAAAAAAAAAAAAAACATTATGAAAATGAAATCCCGTATTGCATAAATATTTTTTTCAATTCTATAAACGTTTAATTTCTCTGTCATTTCATTCTTCCGTTACTTTATTTGAAAGGGTACTGAGATTTATATTGGGTTAAAACAATGTGTGGTCGCTTCGGGCTTTTAAACTGACAGATATAGCCACATACGTATTCATCTCTTTGAGTTGTGGCCGTGGGTCTTGTCGTTGTTGGTTGCCCTTTGACTTCTTACGTATATTTAAACCCTTTTAAGTAGGTTAGAACAACAATGCTTCAGTAATACTTGCAAATCTTTGAGGAAACATAAATGCTAGAAAATTAAAATATGTATTTGTATTACACATTCTCAGAAGGATCATTATACCTATTCAAAAATAAATGAAGCATTTACTACTGAGTTGGTATATGCAGTTCTAAGATTAGGTTTCAAGTAGATTCATTTTATCCCCTAATAAGACTGTCTCACATTACTAAAAGTGTAAAACTGCAGAAAGCGAGAACTAATAGTTGGAATTAAGTTTAGCTGATAAATCGAGTAATAATTTACATAATCTACACTTGAAAGCGTAGATTGGTTAGCTATTTCCAAGGTGCGATTATTATTTTGTAATTTTGCGTCATTATAAAGTCATTTTATGGAGATGCTCCCTTCATCCCCATGTGTTATATTGAATAGGATCGCAAATACGTAAAGCGCAAGTAAGGAGTTACGTCATTCAGGGTCATATGCAACGTCAATAAAACTAACCTCGTCAGTCATTAATGTTATGCTTGTGTTCAATAGGATTCCTATAGGCTGACATACCTCGAGGGTTGAGCCAAGCGAAAGGGGTAGTCGGCAGGTCATATTTACCGAAATAACATTCAACTATAGGTATTTATTTAGGTAGAATCTCTGTGGGTAGAATGTACTTTGTGTACATTAGAGATGTTACATGTATCAATGATCTAGATATACAGTATTATTGCTAAAACACTAACAAACTACCCTGCAGGACTGTATTAGTTTCATTAAAACAACAACTTTCGTTCTACGACTTTTAACAAAACATTTACCAAGCACAAACTTTCAAGATTTCGTTGAAATGTGATAGACAGAAGTCTATCACATTTCAATACTGTATTAAGTTGTAGGCTACGCCTCCCATGCACTCTCACACAGTCTTTTTTTATGCGTAGAGTTCGTAACAATTAGAGCATTGAAGTTAAATATTTTTGTATGAAAGTCTGATTAATTAAAATCCGATGAACTATTAAAACTCATAGAACAAAAGTTGCTGTTTATAATGTTAGTAATACAGTCCTAAGATGTTGTTAACGTTTTTCCAATAACCCTGTATATTTATATATATTTTGATGATGGTAAACATTGCTTTAGCTTTTACCCCACGGTTTACAGAATTGATAACTATTGGAGAAGAGGAGATTCGAAATGATACCATGTACTGGTAAGTAGGTATTGTGTTGGACGACCCACCGTTCGGGATAAGACTACAAACTATAGGAGCGTTGTAGGCATCTATAAAATTGTATGAGAACATACTAGGCCTGATATAATACGTTGCACAGTATAGGTCCAGCGGTGGATGTCTGTAGACTAATGATAATGATGAACGCAAACAAACTGTCGAAAACTATCCTAAACCAAAGGTCTGCTATCTTCAGAATAATATGATTCCCTCGTTTCGATAGATTAACGCTGTAATAATATGACATTGGTTTGGCAATGGAAAACCAATAGATAAAACTGGCACTGGTTCAGAAATCTTAGTATTCAGTGGAGGTACCTTATACCTAGTCGTAGAGGGATAACAGCCGATTAGAGGAATAAAATCTTTCCAAGTTTTCCTATCTAGTAATTGTAATATCTTTAAGCATTTTGGGTAGTAACTTATTTGCCAAGCATAAGGCGTGTTTTGGTCCAATGTATATTATGGGATTTCTTAAATAAAATTGAATCAAAACAAAGTTCCCGAATTTTCAAAAATATCTAATTAATTCTCTCCTCCGTTCCAAAAATCAGAAAATTACTGGAACATCGTATCAAGAGAGGATCATAAAAAGTTAGCGATTATAGAGAATACATTTAGTTTGGTTGATATTGCCACCGGAAGAACTGTTGTAACATCAAACATAGCCGTAACGCAGCAATGAATGTCGTTCATAAATTACTGACGCGAACGTGATATGTGCCACTGGGCTGTTGCTAACACTAAGTAATGGCCTTTGTACCTACGCAATCTACACTATTTCAGGCTTTTCACGTAACATTCGTTCAATTAATTTGTGGGGCTTAATGGTAATTGAAAAATAAAATAATATATTGCATGTTGTATGTGGTTTTTTCCACTTATACTGGTAGCTGATAGGTACCTATTATGAATTACCAACTGGAGTAAGTACTACGTTAATTAACTTAATAAAGCGCGGTTTAATTATAAGTTAATTCTAGCATCTTTTGAAGCTACAGAGGTGGAAACTATGGAGAAGTAAACAGGCGCCGCCGGTTTGCTTAGCGAGCAAGCAACTGTCAGGACAGGACTTATTATAAAATAATGAGCATCAGCAAAACTTTACTGTAGTAAATATAGGTAATGAAAATTACATAGAAGTGTGGAATACATCATGTAGCACCAGGATATAATGTGAAAAGCAATTACTCATGACGTTGTACAACGTTTAAATAATTTCATAGTATTGTACTGGGCTGGGACTAAATATTTGTAACATGTCCAACTTCGCTTGCATGGAAGCATGAAACTAAGTTGGACTACTAGTGCTCAGCAAAATGTTCGGACTTAGCCAGCCAAATTTTCTGGTAGACCGGCCGTTCCATTTTCCAAGAATGTAAGGTAGGTATTATATTTCCATTGTTTCCTTTATATTACAACATAAATCTTCAATACCATGTTAAGTTTATGTTTCTTTATTCATTATAAATTGTTATTTTAAGATATTATATTCTGTTAATGGCTGAATAAACTACTATTAGGTGTAATCCAGATAAGTAAAGTTGCCGAAAGATTTCACCAAGAGGGTTTTGAGTTTAGCTGGTTTTCATATTCATTCGTTTACTCAACACAGTATAGTATAGGGTATAGCTAGCGAAGTTATCAAGGAAAATTTTAAAAGAGTACTTTATTCCATGTATTTGGTCGAAACCACCCTAAGTAAAACAAATAGAGCACTCGAGACCACACAGGAGATAGAGACGTCTTATTCAACAACGTAATACTACCATTTTTATACATTAAAGTTAAGTATATGACTTAATTAGATCTAAGTAGTACCTTGGTTTATAATATTTATAATCAAAGAATAAAGAAATTGTAATGTTTTATTTAAAACGAATTCCAGTAATGTTGATGGATTGACTTATTTCTGGGCATCCAAAAGAACTTAACTAGTCAACAGTCTGAAACAGGCTACTTCTGAATAAGTCCTTCCTGTTTCTAGATTCCCAACTAAATTGGCACCACTTAGAACTAAAGGTAGGTAATTTTCAGAATTATACTCACCACAAAAAAAAACTTTGTTTTATCTACATAGAAAGTAAATATTTAAGCTAAACCTTGTACTTTTTCATTTAAATTTAATATTGTAACCACGGAACAAAAAAAAAACAAGTTTTTTTTTTTATTTATATTTTTTTTTATACCACAGAGGTGGCAAACAAGCATACGGCCCGCCTGATGGTAAGCAGTTACCGTAGCCTATGGACGCTTGCAACACCAGGGGTATCTCTCGCGCGTTGCCGACCCTAGAAACCTTCTGCGACACCTTAGTCACATGAGGGTTTTATTTTGTGCCAATAAAGAGTTAGCACAGAGATTGAGAAGTTGGGTTGTCTCAGCATAAAACCTTGTTACATGTCATTACCATACCTATAGCTCAGAGTATATAAATACTACATACAACCTATAGTAGAAGAGATATTAGAGCAATATTTAACAATGTGCTGGTTATTAACAATAGATTCATCAGCGATAAGCATCGCTCTTGTACTTAGTTAATCTCGAGGTTGTTTTGGAAGAAGTAAAAGATTGTAGGTAAACCACAGTAATGATGGGATAGAACTAAGCAGTATTCGCTCTGCTTCAAGTTAAAAATAAGTTCCCAAGCATCTATGGATATACAGGTAAAACCATTTAGATTAGTATCCTGAATGAATAGAAAAAACAGAAAAAAATAGAACGCAGGTATGTAATAAATAAGATGGGTGAATAGCATATAATTCTGCCTGCTAAAGACTCATTATGGGTCTAACTGATAAATGTTCACCCAATGTATGAGTTCATCCTAGTTTGAAGAGCCCAGCTTTAGTTTTAGAAATGAGAAATATTTATTTATCTCCTCAGGGTAAGGTTTAGGTAATCATTTTTTAAACTTTTTTTTTTATACCACTTAGGTGGCAAACAAGCATACAATTATTGGTGGCTTATTGAGCAATTTTTAAATTACACAGAATTTATTGTATTTGTTGATTACTTTGTTTTCTTGGATCATGGCTTTATCCATCTGAGGGCAGATTAATCAAGATTTATCAGGGGCGGACTAAGATCCTGGATCCGCTACTGTACATTCGTACTTAACGTAGAGTTTGCAGATGGAACATCACAATGTGAAGTTAGTTAATGATACAAGCTATTTTTATTTAAAGGAACTCTTTGTTACTAAAACAGCAAAAAATATACGGGGCGGATACGACAATACGAAATTAAATGAAACCACGTAAAGTACTCATGGATACGATCAACTTTTACTATGGGAACATCTTCGAAATCGCAAAAAAAAAATACAGCTTTTCATACATTTTTGCCGAAGAGACATGTACCTTTTGTGTCAGCAGGTCAGCACCACTCCATCGCAGCAACGGCCCGGCACCGGCTCAACTCAATCCAATCACTAGCTGCCAGCGCGCCACCTGCGAGGTGGCAGCTCGCTGGAAGCGTGTGGTCAGCAGGACTAGTGGCTTGTAGCGGCAAACGCGCTTGCCGCGACGCGTCAACAATTTTATCTAGTCATAAAGGCTTCACTTGCATGGTAATGCATGTAAATGCCGAGGCGTAGCCGTGCTGTTATACTGAGCGAAGACGACCTTGAGATCGAAAAGTTAAATTTTTCATGACTAGCCTCGCGAGAGACGCGCGTCCTATTTTAACAATTAATGTCATTTTTATTTTTTTAACCGCTAGCCAAGGTTAGCAATACAAATCAACATTTTCTACTCCACCTTTTGTAGGGCAAAAATACTGCTTACTGGGCTACTAACAATTCACAATGTTTTCGCTCAGGCGCACCGGTATTGAGATAGCCAATTATAAAGAACATGATATACTGTGCAATGCTGGGTTGAATGTTAGCAATTTGATAAGTTTATTTTACGCCTTATAAGTTGAAGACAGTAGATTTTAAGTAATTACAGATTAAAAAGCAAATATAATAATTCCCAAACAAAAAAGTACAGTAACTTGTATTATAATTAAAATTCCACATGTGAAAAAGCGCATTGTTTCCCTAAAGGTCGATTTTTCAATCAATAGATAAGGTATTCCTCCGATAAGCCTATACGAAAAAAAAAAAAAATTACAGGCAGATATCGTTCACCCGGCCATTGATAAATCAGCTCTAATTCTTATATTTGGTATGGCAGGTCTTAATAAATAATAAATGTTCATATGATATTCAATTAGAACAAAGAGATGGACGGACAATTAATAAGCATAATGTTTCACGAGATAATTTGTAACTGAGTATCAGTTCATAATTTATGTAATTAAAATGTCACCGCCACGTGTGTGTTAGCGCGACATATTGCAAAGAGGTAATAATTGTATTTAGTACGTACGTAATTGATAAAGGGAACTACAAATTAGTATTAAGTATGATTTTTCACGCCGTAACCGCTTACTGTGTGAGAATTTTGGGAATTCTATAGGATTTTACCAGATATCAAATATCATCCGCGTTTCCGAGGGATATATTATTTCCTGGATCCTATGTGTTAATCAAGAACATATGCTATCTGTGTGTCTTTCATCATAATCCATTCAGTAGTTTTTTTGGGTGAAGGAGTAGGTACCTACGTCTACGTTATGTGCGCGCGCGGGCGGGTGATTGCGCACGCACAGACTAAATAATAATACAAGTAACTATAGTACAGCGTTTTCCATTAGCCGGTTCGCGACCCGGTACCGGGCCATCAACATAAAAAATCAAATCTGTGCGCGAATAGACCCGATAAAATTAATATTACAATGAATTTAGTTCGCGAAAGCTTAAAAAGTACAATAAAATACCGGGTCGTAAAATTTCCGCCTTTATTTAAAAAAAAAAAACTTTGGTAAAAAATAAGCAGCAGCTCCATTCTTCGCACTAAAATTTTGTGACTAAATAGGCGATACAAAATATGTAATATTAATAAAACATTTTTGCTATTAATAAAGTATTATTTTACCTAATGGAACCTTTCGTTTAAAAGTATTAAGTGGGTCACTAAGGGGCTTAACCTGTTTTATAAATAATTATTATAAATTAATAATAATATATTCTACTGCGTACATAGATTGAATAAGTAACATTTAACTGTATAATCATGTAAAGGTATATCCCTCCATTTATTCAAATATACTACCCATAGGCTATAAGTAAGATAATTAATGTATAGAATAATCAATAGAAGTAATCAGTTCTAGCGCTACAAATTATTCTTACCCAAAAAGGTCAAAGATACAATCCTGCGATTGTTAGGCTAGATAACTGAAAGGAATTTGTCTGTGAACAACGGCGAAGTCTTGGGAATACTGCCCTTATCTCAAGCTTTACTATTGTGTTGTTAGGAATATGTAGAGGAAAAGGCCAGACTTAGAATATACGTTATTACTTTCATAATTAACGATAGCATCAGTTTGCTGAAAATGGTGGAAATATGAGATTAAAATTTTTGTATTATTGAAATAATAGATCACCAAAATACAAGTTTAATAGAAATACAATTATAATAATATCCTCTTAATATAACATGTTAGTTGGTTATGTCATATCCTAATCCTAACTAATCCTAACTAGTCCTAATTATTTGTAACCTTTTTCTCTTCCGAATAATATTTACTTTTAAGTATTAATTTTAACAGGCACACACTAATATATATTTATTTTATTTTATTGTTTACAATTTTTAGCTTTTCTCATTCGTGTACTTACGACCGTGACATCACTAAGGGCGCCAGCTGAAAATCAGCGCTGCTGACTGTAGTCAGTAGCACTATGCTGAGCTGTGTCCTATTTGACGGCACAGACCTACTGGTTTATTTTTAATTTAAATTTTGTTATTTTAATGTGTTCGTCAAATAAATGAGTTTCTTTCTTTCTTTCTTTCTTTCTTTCTTTAACTAGTATTATAAATGCGAAAGCGAGTTTGTTTGTTTGTTTGCTTGTTTGTTACGCCTTCACGCCTCAACTACTCAACGGAAAATTCGGCATGCAGATAGCCTATGGTATGGAGAAGGACATAGGCTACTTTTTATCCCGGGAACGCCGGTGAAACCGCGAGGGAAAACTAGTACAATAATATGTCAGTGTTATCAAAATGTTTATGGCTATTAACATTTTTTTTTGCAATGTGTAAAGTATTCAGCGATGAAATAAAGATTATGAACAGAAGCCATTTCGAATTTAGACATGATACTTAATCACAGGCAATGTTAATTATAATATGTATTCTGGAAAATAATTAAATTGCAATCCTTTGTAAAAAATGTAAAAATACTGTAGAGACTAATCTGTTTGCATTTCTTTGTAGAATAAGTCCTTCGCCATATAGAATAAATTCTAAAATCATTTTATACATTTCACTTTACTTACACATTTTTTAATTCTTTACTTACTATACTTTTTTTTACACTACGACGGTACGGTACTACGGTAAACAATCAGACCGTTACCGACCGGGTATATACCGTAGCCACATGGACGATTGCAACACACGAGGCAACACTCACGCGTTACCGACCTTTCGACCCTCCCCAATGAGCTCTGGCTACCTTACCCACGCGCAGGAACACAACTAGTAAGGTGGAAGTAGTTCCCCAGTTGAGCAGCTTTTTGCTCTACCTCCCTAACTGGTAAGTTGCTTTATACCGAGTACTCATCGTTTAATAAATAATTCATTAATTGATTCATGATTACTCTTTTCTATACCGTGATGGATATAATGGCTACTCAACGAACTCATCTATTGAGGATTAATTGAGTAAGATACCTACTTATCAAGGGATTTAAAAAACGGATAATTGCGACGGACCCCATCTTGCGCAGCCATTATGTCAATATAATGTCCCATTATCGAGGCGTTTCATGGTAAAAAGGTTTTTTTCATATTGCTTATTAGTTAATTAGCCTGAATAAGCGCCGGTAATATGTACCGCGGTAATATTTTGTTAACTGTGGTGAAAATGGCTGAGTAATTATATATTTTCAAAAGGTGACATATTATACACTTTTAAGTTACAAAGTAGAATTATTTACAATAATTGCTAACATGCGTTTTCGTAGAAAGTAATAGTGGAAAGGAACAAAAATTTACAAATAGATTTGTGATAAATTTACTTATATTAATTTATTTTTAAATAAATTTATTTATTTATTTATTAAGGGACAATAAACAGCTACAATACAAGGTCTTACATATAAACATCTTATGAAAGTAATAACAATATTGCAGCCTACTACATTATCCACAAATTAAATTAAGAGATTAGCTAAAATGTGCCACTAGAGGCAAAAGTGATGCTCAAAGGGTTGTAATAAAAGACAAGTAAGAAAAATAAAAATAAGAATTAAGCAAGAAGTGAAGTAGTTATACAAAATCCAATGCATAATAATAATTTAACACACATACTATAAATTATTTAGTTATTATCTTGATTAATTGGCAAACTAAGTAAATGTCTAGACACGTCTCTTTTAAATTTAAATTTCGGACATGCAAATATATCAATATCTATAAAGTTAGTATTATAAGACTCAACCATTCGACGAATAGGGCAGCGTAATCCGGTGTTCGTTCGACAAGTGTTTACAGCGAATAGGTTTCCGGCGCGTACTTTACGTTTGTTATTGGTCCGAGGGACTACATAGCATATTTTGCTCGTTAGGTCAATGGAGTCAAACTCGTTATGGACAATACCATACAGAATGTTGGATTCTAGATATTTACGCCGCGATTCTAATGAGAGAAGTTTGTATTTATCTAGGAGTTGTGAATACGGCAAACGTTTTCTGCAGCACCTAAAGAGCATGGTACGAAGAAACTTTCGCTGTACCTTCTCGATCTCGTCAACATACTTCTGATAAAAGGGGTTCCAAATAGGCACAGCATATTCAAGCTGTGATCGAATGAGAGTTTTGTAAAGGTAAAGATAGGTTGAGGGTCGCTTGAATTCGGTGGAGGATCTCATAACAAATCCATACATTCTAAAAGCGCTATTAACAATACTCTCAATATGTTGGTTCAGTTGTAATTTACTATCAAGCCATACACCCAAATCTCTAACCGCGGAAACACGGCCCAGAATAGTGTTACACAAGCTATAATTCAGTTCAGTAATATTTTTATTCTTGGTAAAATTTATGTAACTACATTTGGGTAGGCTCAGTTGCAGTTTATTGTCAACGCAATATTTGGTGAGTCTATCCAGGTCCTCTTGAAACAACTGACAGTCTTCCACTGTGTGAATGGGTTTATAGATTTTTAAATCATCTGCATACAAAAGGAACTTAGAGTTTCTAAAACAGGTTTTAATGTCGTTTATGTATAAAGTAAAGAGAATTGGTCCCAATATCGAACCTTGCGGCACCCCTGACGTAATATATATATTGTTAGATTGAAAACCATTCACAACAACTTTTTGTGTCCGTTTTTGTATATAAGAAGAGAACCATCGAAGAAGATTTCCGCGTATGCCGTTGAACGCAATTTTATTTAGGAGCATCTCATGGTCCACCTTATCAAAAGCCTTCTTAAAATCTGTATACACCGCGTCTACCTGCACTCGTTTGTCGATGCTTTCAAATAAATAATCAGTAAAAATCAGTAAATTTGTAAGAGCTGATCGACGTTTGACAAACCCATGTTGCTCAGGAATGATGACGCTATGCAATGCCGGGTAGATCTGAGCATGAACCAGTTTCTCAAAGAGTTTTGACAGGGCTGACAATATCGAAATCGGCCGGTATTGCTCAATGTCATGCTTTGAGCCACCCTTATGCACAGGTGTGATATTTGCCCTTTTCCATATCTCAGGAAACACGCCTTCGCTTAAGCATTTGTTGTAAATAATGTAAAGTGGCTTATAGATGCTGCTAGCTGTATATTTGAAGAATAAGGCTGGGAAACCATCAGGACCAGGTCCTTTTGCTGGGTCAAGTTGCTTCAACTCCTTTAATATAGTGGATTCTTCTATATGTAAGTTAGTTAGCAGTACTTCATTACTCGTAGAACATGTAGGGGGAGTCCACACTGAAAGCGTAGGTGATGTAGGTTCAAAAACTGATAAGAAGAAATCTGAGAACATGTTACAAACTTCATACGGATCATTAGATTTATGACCCTGGTATTGCATCACAGACGGGACATCCGATTTTACTTTACGGTTTGAAACGTATGTCCAGAAATGCTTTATATTAGACGTAAGGCTGTCTTCAATGGAGTTCATATAAGATTTATAGCAACTCTTGCACGTTTCTCTAAAAGTAGACCTATAATCGGAGTATTTGTTAAAATCCTTAATATTATTATATCTTTTCCATTTGATCCAAAACTGTTTTTTCTTTTTGAAAATTTTGATTAAGTGCTGTGAAAACCAAATAGGAAAATCAAATGAGCGAAGTCTAGAAAGGGGGACATGTGGCCTGATTATGTCACCCAACGTATTGTAAAATACATCCAGGGCCTCCTCAGCCGATAGGTGATTAAGTGACGATGACCAGTCAGTTTCACAAATAATTTTGTTAATAGCGTCAAAATTTGCTTTACGAAAATTTAATTTTGATAAGGGCTTTCTTTTCATTATTTTTACTGTTAAACTAATAGGTGCAAAGATTAAAAAGGGAGGATGATGGCAGTCCGCAGGAAGTAAAGGGTCTTTTATGGCACTGACTGCGCATGGAGTATTGGAGATGAATAAATCTAGGATCCTTCCACCACTATTGAGCAAGTTATTATATTGATTAGCACCGAGTGTAGACATAAGCTGTTTTAGCTGAGAGCAAATGGGGGAGGATCCTGTGCACAACGCACCAATTGCGTCAGCAGGGATATTATTTATGTCAACGTTCCAAGAGACATGAGGAAGATTATAATCCCCTGCAATATAAACATTTAAAATATAAGGCTCGATAAGCATATCCTGAAGTAACTCAAAGTGGGAAGTATATACGTCCATGGTGGCCCACGGCGGTATGTACACAGCGCTTATTATATGTACTTTTGTTTTATCACAACTAGGTAGTTCAACCATCAGGTGCTCAATACATGGTGACCCAGTAAAATGTGATTTTTTTGCGGTATCGAACAGGGCTGGCCGTAGTTCACGTAAAACTGCAATAAGAACCCCCCCACCATCTTGCCTCTGGGTGGCTATTCTGTCTCGATCACACCTAAACACCGCGTAGCGTTGATCAATGAACTCATTATTGTCGATTTCGGGCAACAACCAAGTTTCTGTTAAAATTATAACGTCATATGAGGACGACAATATATTCATAAATAGAGTATGTAGCTTGGTTCTTACACCCCTACAGTTTTGGTAGTATATAGATATTTTTTGCTGTGTACTATCCATAATTAGCCCACGCCACTATTAATTCATATAAATAATATGATATAATGCCCAAATACGCGTGGAAGAGTGCGCATAGCCTACATCGACAAAGAGAATGTTCAGGTAAAAAGAAATCACAACAGCCCCTCGCATGGCGGACAGAAACACTGCGTTTATCGTATTCACAACATATGTGGTTAGTTTTGTTTAAAATATTATAAATAAGTAGCAACATATTATTTAGGTTTCGAATTGTTGAGTCGCATTGAGATATGATATGATAAGAGAGTATTACGATACATTTAGTCATGTGAAAAGTATGCAATGAGTTACATTTATTTGAGTTTAAACATTTATTTACGTCTAAACATTCACTGCTTGCGTTTAAAAAATATAAAATAACATTAAGCAATAAGACATCCGAGACATTAAATAAAATCAAGATTATTTCATTATGGGCCTGACATTGGACGATATATACGAGATTAAAACAAATGCAAATAATGTCTACAATGGGACAAATCAAAATACAATCGCATTCCAGAGATATTAGTTGAAAGCAAATATGTAGGTATATCGATATTAAGGCAAAAATACCCGTTAGAAAAGGACAGCTAATTAGTTGTGGGTTTAATGTTCTTAAGGTCGCTTTCTCCGCGTATTGCAAATGCAGTAGTGTCGTCGCGTTCGCGGACCAGTATGGTAGCATTTTTGATCCACACATATTTGAAACCGTGTCTCTTAGCGGCATCCCTGGCATTACGAAATAAGTGCTTCTTCTTCAGAGTTAGGTGTTCATTAATGTAGATCGACGACGGTGTGCCAGAAATACCAACCTGGTCAGACTTCAGTGATTTGGTTTTACGGAATGCACTTATCATATTATCACGCTGTAAGCGAGAAGTGAATTTAACAATAACGTTCTTCGGGTTGTTGTTTTGTTGATGTGCGTGCGACTCTGTGAACGGAGATAATGTCACCGAGTTTGACTGCACACTTCAAGGCAGTACCGATGTTCTCAATAAGTGTTGGCAAATGCTCATTACGCTTCTCTGGTAAGTTGCATATTTCCACATTGCATTGACGTGCCTGCTGTTCTAAAGTGTCAATCTTGGACTCAAGATCTTTGACTTTCGGCTCCAAATCAGCAGAACCCGCGCAGTTTAGTTCCTCAACTCTATTTTTGATGAGATCGTACTGCTCAGACTGATATTGGGCAGAATTTTGTAGGCAGATTATTTCTTCACGTATACCAGAGACCTTCTGTTTAAGGAGGGTTTGCTCTGCACGAAGAGTCTTCATCTCACTCTGCACTTCTGTGAGAGTTGACCGGATTTCATCGCGTATTTGAAGCATATCGCCATTCATCTCCTTGCGCCACAAACTAAGTGTATTATGTAGATCTCTTGTGAACGCTTCGAAATTAGGACTTGGTGTAGGTTTCACTGAATGTCCAGTTATTTGTTTTTTATTAGCATTGGTAGCATTGGTGTTACAAGTGATTAATGCACTGTGGTCTAAGTTATCACAAGACATGTCCATAGAGTTATCAGAAGGTGGGATTTGTGTGCTCCGTACAGGTGTATTAACATTTGACTTTACACGTTTTGTTACGTTACTGCATGATGGACACTTCCAGGCAGCTTTATATTGCTCACTTAGTGATGCATATTGGTAATGTGTTAGGCTTAAGCATTCGAAGTGGTACTTCCCCTTGCAGATACAACATACAAGGATGGAATCACTGGAGGGCAGAGCGTCTCGGCAGCAATTCATGATGTTAGGTTTATTATTTGTTATCTTGTAGTCACACCAGTAGTAGCGCCGCCTATGAACGTTCTATGTCTCAACTAGTAAAAAAGGTACGGCGTCAGGGTACGAGTATAGGTTGTTTCACTAGACCGCCGCCAGATGTCACCAAAGTGGAGAAGTTAATAACTGGGTGATGATGCAGTTTTGATCAGTTTATGATGATCATTAAAGTATATAAGTAAATTATAAGCTGGTAAAAATTAACAATCGCTGCACAAACTCAATAACCGCCTCAGAAGCGCGATCTTGTTCAGGTGAAGCACTTCAATTTCGTCAGATGTTAAATTAATCTGTCAGTTATAAATTCAAAAGCAAATACACAGTCAGGATTAAGGGCACTAGTAGCACATTATATAGATTGATCACTTCACAGTTTACTTGTTCTTTCAATAGTTATAGGTAAGTTCTTCCTATTGAAGTATAATTTCACGGGTAAAATTCACGTTTACTATTTTTAAATAATTTTAAATACGGAGCTCCTCAAAATGTAAACAGACTTAAGCGCCACCTAGTGACAGTGACAATAAATATACGAACTTTTTAATAAGCGAATCAAAACAAAACGGGCTGGCACGCAACGTTGGCGTAATTTGACACGTAAACAATTAAAGCAGGAAAGAGCCTTTGATACCTACCTTGTTGTTAAATTATGTTTTTTTTTTTTTTAATTTATTTTGGCACATACAGTCATTTAGTTACAAAATGTGTAATTATAAACAATAACTAGTATAAAGACAAAGAGTGCCCAATAGTTGTTGAGATAAACAGCCTATGGAGAAAGACTAAATGATAAAAAAGCAGTCAAAATGAAGATACAAACAATATAAAAACAACAAAACAGAAAAACACAAAAAAAAGAAGAAAACAATACGTGATATAGAACAGCAGAAACTTATAAATACATACATTAAAAAGGATGCGAGTCACATCCATAATAATAACTTAATAAAACATCTTTTGTTGTTCAAAAGCGATTTTTTATACTACCAAGTCTGTAAACAAGGTCACGGCCCACCTCGATGGCAAGTGGTTAGTAGTGGTTACCGTGGCCCGGGTATCCATGAGGATTTCCCCACGTAAAAAAAAAAAAAAAAGACATATGGACGCTTGCATGCAATACACGGGGCATCACTCATGCCCGACCCATTCCCTCTCCCCTATGAGCTCTGGCGACCTTAATCACGCGCCGGAACACAACACATACCTAGTTATTTGGCTGCGGTATTTTGTAAGGCCTATACTGTCCCACTGCTGGGCAAAGGCCTCCCTTTCCTTTTTCCATACTTCTCGGTCGGCTGCTACGCTGAACCAGTTCTTTTTGAAGCTGTCTAATTCATCCCGCCATCTTCGTATAGGCTAATAATAAATAAAATTCTGTAAGGTGGAGGTACTTCTCTAGTCGAGCTGCTCTTTGAGCGAATAAACGCTACGCACTACAAGAGCTAAGAGTCTAAAACATAGATAATAAAAGGTTTGATATTGGATGGAAACTGGATATCAGTGGCGTCAAAGACTTCTGCTATAACTCGTCGTCGAGATTAAAATGCTCACTTTGTGTTCTGGTATTTGCTAGACGAAGTTTCTGGGATTCAGTACCTATGTTTGTTATGATATGTTAGTTCACATCACATTTAGTAGTTACTGATTCATGTCCTATATGAAGACAGTTTTGCAAAACGGATATTTGTCATATTTATATTAAAAATCATTTATCTTTGATTTAATTTTCACTTCTATGCTTAATTATACTTATTTTCTTGACTTTTCATCTAGTACGATAGTCTTTAACATACATTATCATACATTTTTAACCGACTTCAAAAAAAGGAGGAGGTTCTCAATTCGGCTGTATTTTTTTTTAATGTTTGTTACCTCATACCTTCGTCATTTATTAACCGATTTGGAAAATTCTTTTTTTGTCTAGAAGGGTACACTTCCCGTTTGGTCCCATTGTCATCAGATTAGGATTTGATTACTTTTTAGTGTAGTTTGAAGTCCGTTTAAGTTTTTTGTAAAACAGTCCAATTATTTATGGCCATATGCTATCGTGACATGCCTCTTGACTCGCCTGAAACTCAAATATCGACTATGTGCGTGTCGGACTCGTACACGTAGGGTTCCGTACACAAGAGGAAAGGATGGCTATAAATTTTGAAAATAGGTTTTTAACATATCTATTGCTGTTGCGCTGGGCCCGAGGTATCCCGCCCGAGGGCGATAGAGACAACTACAGCTTAGACCGATTATACCTATTTAAATTAGATCAAATTGCTACTTCGTAATCCCCGGTTTTCTCTTCGAAAACTGGATCGATAAAAAAAAAAAAAACAATAAAAAGGGCTTTGGCTATATCTGTCGGTTTTCCTTTGTTGATTTTGAGTTTTGATTGTTGTTTTATATTCGTTCGCTGGAAGTCTGATAATGGCGTTAAAAATGGTAAGTTTTTGTGATTTTAGAAGGCTCCTAATTCTTATAATAATTAATTTATGGGGAAAAACTCAACCGAGGGACATACAGTGGTACCTACAGATTGCATGGTAGAATAATCATTGCTCTAGTGTCATTATCCAGAGAGGAATCGGAGGATTTCATTTGTATGGAACAAACGCCACCAGCGTTTCCTCTTAAGTAACTCATTGTGCTATGAAAACAAAACACGAAAAAAAAAAAAAGTATCTTGTATGGGCGCCCCCTTTAATTTTTAATTTTATATCATTTTTATTATTTTTTGTTATAGCGGCAATAGAATTATACATATTATCTGAAAATTGAAGCTGTCTACCTATCACCGTTCATGAGATATAGCCCACTGGCAGACAGATGGACGGACGGACGGACAGCGGAGTCTTAGTAATAGGGTCCCGTTTGGTACCCTTCGGGTATGGAACTTAAAAAACTGTAAGTTATCATTCAATCAAGTTCGTTCCATCAAAGTCAATTACGATAAGTCAGTCAGTATTTTTTTTTTGTGGAAATATTCATTGATAAATAGCAAACAATATTTTTAGTTATTTATATTCATGTAATTTATACCTATATCAAGAATAATCTGTACCTCAAACTATAATAAAAAAAACAAGATAGGTACCTACTGTTAGCATTAACATTATATAATACAGTAAATAAGGGATGGTTAATACTACCTACATCTTAAATTTATTCTTTGAAAACGCAGCAATTTTTTCACTCCTAAGGTTTTCATTAAAGTTAAAACATTAACATGATTTTGGGAAATAAATAATAGGCTATAAGCTTCCGGGAACATAATTCCACCACAGACAAAAAATACTTTCAGTAGCATGAAACGCTCGACTTTGATTGCTCAGGAAATAACATCGTTTAGTTGACGCGCTTGTTTTCATAAAGGTATTAATACAATATTTCAGCACCTCAATTTGCACCTGTATTTCTAAAATAAAAATTATCCCATTGTCAAGTAATTTGCAATCTAAATAAGATTAGGTAGGCTGAATGGTATTATTATGATAACATATTTTTGTATTTCAGTGAGTAGGTTATTTCTTTATTTTTAACACAATTTACAATGAAATAATTTGACACTCCCACAGTAATAAAGTTGCAGTTAGTACTTAAGTATAAAAAGTATCAGAACTCAGTTCCCCTTATTACAAAATATGGTTAAAAAGAAACCCAGGTTTTAAAATAGCCTCATCTCTTTTTGTTATATGACTTTAGATAGTGACCGAGTGACTGATTTTACTAAACTTGCATTAAACCTTCTTTTGTAATGGGAAGTATTTTTTATTTCGTCCTTTGCTATCATTTAAATAAGCTTTTCATTTATATCTTTTGAGCACACAAATTGATCCAGGAGTCAAATACCTATAATTAGGTTTAAAAATATGTATCTCATTTAACACTTTATTTCATATTAAAACTATATGTCAATCCAAAAAAATAAAAAAAAAACTTGCCAGCTCATTGTACAAAAAGTCCTGTAGTAAATGTTCCAAATGATAATCGACAAAAGCCGAGATTATGCTGTATGAGAAACAGTAAAATTACTTGCATACAATTTTGGAAAAGGCACAGAAAAATAATCACTCAACAAATAAATTACGAATATTTCTAAAACACTGGGACATTTACGGGAATTATTTTACACCTCCATAGGGGACAATCTCGGCTTTAAGAGAGTTATCATTTGGACCATTAATTGCAGGACACTCTGTATAAATGCTTTTTAGGGTTCCGTAGCTCAAAAGGAAAAAAGGAATCCTTATAGGATCACTCGTGTGTCTGTCTATCTGTCCGTCTGTCACAGCCGATTTGCTTCGAATCTACTGGACTGATTAAGTTGAAATTTAATACACATATGAATTTCTGTGACCCAAACACGGACGTGTATCGTAAATTAATGAATTAATTAGAATATGGGGGTCACTTTTGGGGCACAAATTGGAAAATAAAAAAAAACTGTGACTGTGTGACTTATCAAATGAAAGGGCTTATTGTGAAGGTCTCAATTTTTTTTTTTTTATCATTTTAAAATAAATATTTTTATTGTTATTTAAGAAACTAGATTAAATTTGACCATTCCACCCATGGACCCACAATATCTCCTAAACTAAAGGGCCAAAAATATACAGTATAACGTGTAACAGATTTATCTGCAAAACCGTTAAACGGTTTATTCAGAATCGTTTTCTGAATCGATTTATGTAACTTTTAATATATTTAAAGTTACATAATTTTAAAGGCGATTCTGAACAAACCGTTCGACGATATGGCATCCAAATCTATAACACGTTGCATAGTTCTTTACTCATGGAAAACCTATTAGAAGTCTATGATGTTCAAACATCATGATAAATCTGTCAATAATGTGCATACAAACTTAGATTTGCAGTTAGAATGAACGGGAGAACATGTTTTTTACCTACAATGTTATGTTTGTACGGAACCCTCATCACGCGAGATCAACTCGCATATATATATATAAATAAATGACTGACGAAATTAGATTGACGCCCAAACAATATGACATTTTTATAGGTAAGTAAAGTTTAATAAAAAGTTACTTACTCCATTATAATATTATGGCACTTAACGCATATAATAATACTCCAAACAAACGCGTAGGGTTGTAATGCTAACGTTATGTAATTATTGTTTAATAATTATAATGGATTCCCAGGGTGATAAAGGCATCTGTAGGGCGACTGGGCGGCTAGGCGGCTGTTCCTTTTATAAATAGCCAATGAATTGCATATTTTCGAGGGTACTTATCTCTTACAATTTTATTAAGTGGAGGTATTTCATTGAGAAAAAGTATATTTATAATGCTATTGATACTTTCGAATTACTACTTACTTAATTTTATTGGTAAAATTTTATCAGTTATAATTTTATTAGAATCGGCGAATTAACAAAACCAAATAATATGTTATATTATACAAGTTTTAGCCCCGCGGTTCGCGCTCCCAAAACGGTCTTATGTTTTCCCGGGAAAAAACGTCCTATTATTAATTCTGGTTTTTATCCAGCCGTCTGTCAAATTTCATCTCTAGTCGTTGTTCCGTTGAAACTCGCTTTCGGATTATTATATTAGTAAGAAGGAAGAATTATAGTGGGATTAGTTGTGCCTCGCAGTTTCACTTATGCTCTTCGATATTATGGCTATCCTTCCTCAATAAACGTCTATGTAACGCACCTACTGGTGCCATCCCTGGTGGTCTGGTGACTTGTACTACAGGTTTTAAAAAAAAACCTACAACAGGCACCAGTCTCTCGCAAATCAGGTTCGCATAGTACGTATGCACTTTTGTTTGTATTAACTTTTGTGTAGAGAAATAAATGTTTTTATTATTATTATTAGTATCCCGATTTGATCAAACATACAAGCTCTTCAGCTTACAAGGTTAATCGAATAACACAAATCATCTACACACATAAGGCCACGATTGTCAATCAAGTCCCTTGTTCGTCAAGAACCATACAACAGCCTTATATCGAGTGGCCGCAGTTAATTAATATGCACCATGCCCCCGAACACTCCCAAGCTCGTGTAATAGTTAAGGGAACATCAATTAGTCTTTAGCCGACACTTACGCTCAAAAGGATCAATAATTACCCAACGGGTAAGTCGGGCATAAAGCTGCCTGAAACTCGGGTAAAATATTGCGTGGCTCAACAACGAACTAAAAACTTTATTGTCACTGTATTAAGTTGAAAACACTAAAAAAAATGTGCAGTTGTATAAATCTCTATGAAAATCGTAATCTTTTAAAATAAATGTGGTATTTTATAATAAATTCACCCGGGCAAATACTATACTACGGCATTAATGAAATTTTATATCATGATATCCCATTCGCCATTTTACAATGTATAGTATCTCCTGTTCATCTTTATTATAATTATATTATTTCGGCCTCTAGTTTAGTACGTTGTGACAGAATCAAATGGTTGCCATAATGCGCTTAGAGTTGGCTTCAATCGCACTATGTCGTTCAAATAACGAAATATCTACGTAAATGGGACTGTGAACACGTACCAATTAATCGTGCCAGAGGTTTTAGTAATATAATAGAAGTGGAATGAATATTGAGCCTGCGTCACATATGATATGACCCGACCGTGTAACAAGATAATTATCTATGATAGCAGATTCGAGAGCAATTCCATTTTAATTATGCTTTTAATAGACCCTATACCTAGCTTATTATGTACAATACTACTCATTACCTCATATTTAATGGGATATGTTATAGGGTAGTTAAGGTTAGACTAGCGAAGCGAGCCGTATGGGCTTCGCCCGGATGGAATTTAGGTACTATGCGGTGTCATCGTGGAGCGAATTAATTATTATGAACTACAGAATCGAAAGTATAACCCACAAAACAATTAAATCTCAATTGCATAAAAATTAAAATCTGTGATATCTTCTAAAATATTGATGATGATGATTTGCTGTACAGAGCAAATTTTATCTACATTAACCCTTAGCTACCTACCGTCTATTTAAGTCACACAAGTACCTACTTGGAGTCTGTGAGACTCCGGCGATATAATGCTCTTGAAAAAAAAAACCATGACTGAGGGAGACAAATTAAAAATTTACATTAGACGATAAGTTACAATGGGGTCCACACATACATAATCTAGTGAATAGACTTAGTTCTGCAGCGTATGCAGTGAAGAAAATCCGTTCTCTCACTGACGAATTTACGGCAAGATTAGTTTATTTTAGTTATTTTCATAGTTTAATGTCTTACGACATCCTCCTTTGCGGCAGCGGTGCAGACATCAGTAGAATTTTTATCCTGCAGAAGAAGGCTATTCGCGCAATATATAACTTAAAGCCAAGAGATTCCCATAGGGATAAGTTTAAAACCATAAATGTAATGACAGTGTCGTCTCAGTACATATATGAAAACTTAATTTATGTTTGAAAAAATATACTTAACTTTCCTAAAAATAGCGACACTCATAGTTTAAACACTAGAAATAAGGACAAACTTTCTGTACCTGTAACACGGCTCAGCAAAGTTAGGGATTCTTTTAAGGGACAATAATACGCTTCTATAACAAAGTACCCAAATCAATTCAAGAACTATCTGTGTATAGATTTAAAAAGTAACGTAACGTAACAATTGTAACGTTCGTAAGTGCCTTATTAAGGCCTATATTGAATATACAATTTTTGAATTTGAATTTGAATTAAACTGCAAGTAATATTTTTTTTAAAAATGGGCTTGTATTTGGCTACTGAGCCGTCCATAAAGGATAATGACGAAGCCTAAGATGGAGCACGCACCAAATGGAACCTATTCATTCTGGCCGTGAAAGTCCCTAGATTCTAAGAGTCAGGAAATACAGTCGCCGGAAGCAAGTTCCACTTCCTTGCTGTCCGCATTATAATTGAGGATACAAAAGAAAAATTTCCCCGTGTCTTGTGGTTCGGAGTAAAAATAGGGATGGTGGTTGGAATAAGGTTGAGCAATTCCTGCACACACTCTCAGAAATATATCCTATACAAAACCGATAAGGCAAGCAACCTTTCTTCGATGGTCGAGCCTCGTGAGTTTCGTCATAATTAGTCTCATATTGGATGAGTCTTCTGGCTCGGCGGTTTATTGAGTCGAGGGCGAGAGCCTGGTGGAAAGGGCTCCGTATGGTGGTAAAAAGACACACCTGCGTCTTGGTAGCATTAAAAGTGACCAGATTGGCATTGCCCCAATCGGAGACTGCCTGTAAAGTTACGTTCAAACGCTCTACCATGGCCTCTCGCAACAATTGGATCTATGACAACGGTGCTATCGTCTACGTACCCAAAGATACCGGGCTTCACCAGATCGTTAATATGCAGCAGAAATAAGGTTGCAGAGAGAACTGAATCTGATCTCTGTGGAATTGATTGCGAAAAGGTCCGACGAACACCCGTCTATGACTACATGAATAGACCGTTCACTCAGGAAATTGTAAATCCAAGCGCACAGACCACCAGACATATCATATTAAGGAAGCTTGCTTAGAAGGCTGGTGTGTCAGACCCTTTCAAAAGTAACAATTTTCTGAGATCAGCCGATGTACAAAATGCTTTCAGCGGTAACCCGACTATATAGAACTATCATTCTTGATATTACGTTGTGCAAAGAGTTGTTACTCGCGCCGCACGCGCATCGCCTCCATCTAAGACTCACTGGCCGACTTAACTATTAGCTAGATGGATGAGCGGTAGCAGCTAGCCGCGTGTGTGCCGAGCGGTGTATAGATTTCAGAGTAATACTGACCTAAATCTACTGGATATTTAATGAAAATTTTTAGTTAAACATCAACTATAATCAATTATGATTAAAATTCGAAAAAACCGGATTTTATTCTCAATATTCGGATTTATAATAGGCCCCTAAAATCCGGATTTTTTAGTCATTTTCGGATTTCGAAGTATCCGGATTGCAATCCCTACTTAGAACAAACAAAAAATATCAACATGTTTGTAAAAGAAGAACTATATTTCAGAAAAAAACATGAAATAGGAACTTCTACCAATTAATTTCTAACAATTGAACGATCAAATAATTAATCTTAGTGCTGACCATAATCATAATGGTAATAATTTTAATTAATTAAACTTTGGGACTTAAAACTGGTGTTTCGTTCCGCAAAATTTATTTCTTCTTAACCATCGATTTCTGAAACTAATTCCAAATCTTCTCCCAAGAAGAAATCGTCTTCTATGTCGATTTCCACATCGCTACAGTCTCTAATCGATAAATCTTCTTCATTTAAAACTTCTTCCTCCAACCAGCGTCTAATAACTTCGTCACCCGATGTCTTTTTTCACGAAAATAATAAAAATAATTCGATTTAAAAAATTACGTTACTACCTACCCGGAGTCTTACAGACACTGAAGAAAAGCTTTTTGTACACCAAAACTTTATGCGCGCACGCGTGACCATGTCGAGTGCAGGAGCAGTACCTCGGGTGGTGGGGAGAAGGTATACGGAAGCGCTGTGTGAATAGTTGCGCTTACGATTAGTTTTTGAGAAAAATGATATCGTCGGAGTCCCTGAGACTCCGGGTAGGTAGTTAAGGGTTAAATGCCCAATGTAATCAATTTATTTAATTACATAAGGATTAATGTTATATTGGTCAAAATAACTGAAAGAATAACCCACTTTTTTAATGTCAATCTCATAAAAATGGTTACTGTGGGTTATCCGTAGGCTCAGTAGGTAATAGAGTAGTAGTCATATTGATTATTTCGTAAAGTTTATTTAACGTTAGCAAAGAAAGCGCCCAAAATTCTATGTATTTACGAAACATCGACTTTTTTATATTTACTGTTTAGATTATCCATCTTCGTCGGAGAAATATTAATAATTTTTGTTCGTATATCTTTTCAATCCCAAAGGCAATCATCTAACTGAGGTAGCGTTACGGATACCAGTTGTACCTAACAACTTGTTCAAGTTCTCGGCAATCCTACCGAACTTAGGTATAACTTCTACTCTTCACATCTGACTTTTACCTGCGGGCTGTGGCTTTATCATATAGCACGTTTTGTTTGGATACCTACCAGGCTAACTGTACGCGTGATGAAATTTACAATATTTATTATATCCATGTTCATGGCAATATACCTATCGAATCAAAAAACATGCAAAGATACAAAGGTATCTCTAGACACAACGAACTAGAATCACAGCTCCTAACCTAACTATTCCTAAATTTAGTAATTTTTAGTAAAAGCCATACAGTCAATTAATAAAATAAAACATAAATTCAATGGATAAAAAGAACAATTTTATTTAAAATTCAAACTATTCATAAGAAGTATTAAAATTTGTAGTTCAGCTTACAGTACTTTGGTCTGGAGGATTATTACATCCACTTTCTCGTTGTATAGAGGAATATCTTACGAGGTAAGCCTTCATGATGAAGTAGCTATTGATCCTCGTCTACACTCAGTACTCAGTAACTCACAGCGGGACGAGATGGCATCTAAAGAGGCCATATATCTTGTATTCTATTGATATATTGAGTCTGAACAGTCATTACTGTACTCCTTAACTGTATATGTCACTTTTACGATACTTTTGACACAATTTCAATATATCAAGGCAGGGCATATCTATTAAGCACTTCCAGTAATGACATCGTTATTACGTAATCGATACTAGAAGAAATTGCTTCTTTATTGGAAATCGTTTGCTTTTCTCAAAAAAAGCTTAGTAATGATTAATTACAGCTAACCTCACGAGATGGCACGATAGAGGCTCAACATACAGATAGCGTTGTTACATCTTCTTCTAATTATAAAAACTAATTAATCATACGAAATCTTGAAAATGTTATCGCATATTGAAAACCACAGATATATATCTAAATAGATGCCGAGAGTGTATGTACTTCGCGTGTCAAAATCTGTGCAAAAAGGGAGCACAATGTTCTTCTTTTGAAACTGTTTGCGCTGACAGGGAAATCGCAGAAGGCTGCATGTCGATCAGAGCACACCAGAGATGTGTAGCGAGGGAAGTGCTTAGCTGATAAATAGGATAGCTTCATTTTCACGTTAAAAATCAAATGCCAACAACTAATCAATCTTGTGACATTATGGTAGGTAGGTTCAAAAAAAGTGACATGCTTGGTTTTCATACGTATGGAGGGACTTACGTTATATATTTAGATTTATGTCTCTGTTGAACAGATTCCTATTGACAAAACCCTCGAAACTTCATATAACTGAATAAATGTATACGTAACTACTATTAGAGCACCGGCCTGTCTGCACATCGTTTTGTGTGTGTGGGAGCAGTGCAACCGAGTGTTGTGGGCATAGAGATAGAATATGAATAGATTGAAAGCGTTAGCAATATTACCATGTGCAATGCGTGAGCAGTTTGCATGTAGATATAGCGTACACTGCCAGAAACGATGTCGATAAGTACCTTGATGGTATTTTTTTTTATTTTCGGTAAAAGTATCGTTAATAAACCAAAATTGGAATTCATAATATTATAGTCAGTCGTTCAAACTATGAACGCGCAGTTCATGTTACGGCTGCGTTGATCATACCCGTGCCACGGTTCATACTCTTGTACAATCACTCTATTATTATTCTATCTCTAGGCTGCGAGCATGAGAATACCACAGTATTAATATAAGATGGTGACAATACTGCTAGGCGTACTGCTACGTTTCAGACGACGGTAAATAAGTGGACGGGTTGAGTGTCCCTTCTTTCCGAAGTAACAGTGCATAAGGTACAATTATTTATTAAGTTAATAGTTAGTATTTTTTCGATTGGGTTTGGAGAAAGACAATCAGTAGTTAATTAATTAAACTGTCGCTATCGCCTGTGCTACCGTAATGCCGTTAAGTTAATTAAACACAGTTACGGCAAGTAATTTTATTCGGGTACATGTTAATAAGGATAATATTTACTAACGTGACGTAATGTTTGGTTAAGTGGAACCTACTTAAAGCCTTGTTAATATAAATGTCAATGTATACTATCCTGCATGACATACTAATATAAATGCGTTATTTATTTATTTCTAGTCTTCCTTTCTTAGTGCAGCCTAGGTAACCTATGTCGGAATACAACCTCGATAGTACCTATGTCCCAGTCTATGGGATTACTTATTTTAAATAGAAGAAAAAGAAGTAATGTGTGTCAAGTCTGTCAAGTGAGAATATGGTAAAATATGGTATAATTGTAAAATTAATTATTAATATAAAATATGTCGGATAAACTGTAAGTAGATTTATTCCAGTACGTACAACCTACCCCAACATAAGGTTATGGGCGATTATACTCGAATGGAGTAAGTTAGTACAAAAAATATTCATTAAAGAATTATGATGAATACGATTAATACGAATGTCAATTGTTTGCCAATATTGAAAGGCGAAAATTATTCAAACTGGAAATTTAGAGTAAAGTCACTATTAGAAGCTAAACAGGTAATACAAATTTTAGAATATGACGAAATAGAAATTAATAAAAATGAAAAATTTATTGCTGATAATTCTAAGGCTAAAGCTTTAATTATACAATGTTTATCGGACAAGCATCTATCTATCATACAAGAATGCTCAAATGCAAAAGAAATGTTTATAAAACTAGATAGCGTGTTTCAACGGAAAAGTGTTTTCACAAAAATTACTTTGAAAAAGAGATTATTAAGTTTGAAATTACAGCGACATGAAACATTAGAAGATCATTTCCAAAAATTTGAAAAGATTATTTTAGAATTAGAAAACATCGATAAGAAATTTGATGATTCTGACAAGATCTGTCATTTATTATTAACATTAAATGAAGACTACGAACACGTTATTACAGCTATTGAAACTATTAACACGGATATAACATTAGAGTTCGTAAAATCAAGATTACTCGACGAAGAAATAAAAATTAAAAATAAGAACGTTGATAATTCTCTCTCTCAACAAAATATATTTAAAGCATCAGGTTCTGGATTAAATTATAACACTAGTAGTAACTATACAAGATATAGGCGACCTTTTAGAGGAAGAGGTGGTAGAAATAGAGGTTACTACAGACGAGGTAAAAAAGAAAACTTAAATAGTTATATTGCTTTAACTGCATCAGACAACAATGAAAGTAATTTTATATTAGACAGCGGTGCTACGAACCATATGGTAACAGAAAATTTAGAAAAATATATGACTAAAATACAAAATTTAGAAAAACCTATAATTATTACCATTGCAGACGGAAAAGGTTTGATAGCAAATAAAAAAGGAACAATTACTGGATATTGTAATAAAATGAAAATTGATTTTGAAGCACTAATTGTAGAAAATATAACACATAATTTACTATCTGTCGAAAGAATTACAGATAAAGGTTATACAGTTCTTTTCAAAAATGATTCAGTAAGCATAAGAAGAGGAAAAACCTATTTTTATGGCAAAAAACATCAAAATTTATACATTTTAGAAATTGACTTAAAAGTACAAAAGGAAGAGCATGCAAATATTACAAATGATAAAGATAATGATTTATGGCATAAAAGGCTAGGTCATTTAAATAGAAAAGGTTTAAAAATACTGAGATTACCAACTTCAGAAAAAAGATGTGAGAGTTGTATAGAAGGGAAAAGTACACGAAGACCCTTTATATCTAATAAAAGAGAAAGTAAAGAGATAGGAGATCTTCTGCACTCAGATTTGTGTGGACCTATTAATCCAACGTCAATAAATGGCGAATGTTATTTTCAAGTGATGATTGATGATTATTCACATTTCGTAATAATATATCTATTGAAAAATAAGAATGAAGCAGAATATAATATTATAAAACATATACAGCTTATTAAAGCACAATTTGGAACAAAAACAAAGAAAATAAGATTGGACAATGGTGGAGAATTTACTTCCAAAAGATTTAAAGAATCATGTCAACAAAAAGGCATAATATTAGAATATACAAGTCCATATACGCCACAACAAAATGGCACATCTGAAAGGATGAACAGAACATTACTAGACAAAGTTAGAGTAAAGTTTGCAGAAACAAAATTACCCAAAGAATTGTGGAGCGAAATGGTTTGCGCATCAGCGTATGAGCTTAACCGTAGTCCTACTAAAGCATTGTACGGTAAAACACCAGCTTCAATCTGGTATGGATGTAATGATTTGTCAAAACTGCGAGTTTTTGGTTCTAAAGCTTGGACTGTAACAATACCAAAGCCGAGCAAGTTACAACCAAGAGCAAAACCAATGATAATGGTTGGCTACACTGGTTCAGGATATAAACTATGGGATGACGAAAGTAATAAAATTATAGCTTCAACAGATGTTATATTTGATGAAACAAAAATTGTTTACCGACCTGAAAAGCAGGAGGAGGTACTAAACTATCCTTATGAAAATATAATAACATTTAATGACGAAGAAGAAGACAAATGTAATAAGAATACATCGACACATATACAAAAAAGACAGGAAAGTTTAAATGGTCAAGATGATTCTGATGATCTAAATAATTCTAACTATATGACATATGATGATGATGATGATGATGATAATGTACACAATGAAAATGATAATAAAATAACAACTAGATCTGGTAGAACTATAAATAAACCAAAACATATGAATGATTTTCAACTATACACAGCATTTTGTTTGATTACAACTGAAAATAATGATCCAACTTCGTACAAAGAAGCTGCAAAAGATAAAGAATGGTTGCAAGCTATAAATAAAGAAATAAATTCATTGAAAAAGTTAAATACATGGACAGAAGCTTTAGATTTACCGAGAGGAAAGAAAGCTATAGACACGAAATGGATATTTAAAACGAAGGAAAATGGTTTAAAAAAAGCACGACTAGTTGCTAGAGGTTTTCAAGTAGAAAATGTAGACTATTTTAATACAAATTATTCACCTGTAGCTAGAATGAGCACAGTAAGAACTTTTCTAGCACAAGCGGTACAACAAGATTTTAATATTTATCAGATGGACGTACCGACAGCATTTTTAAATGGTTATTTAAAAGATGACGTTTATATCAAAGTTCCCCAAGGACTTAATGAAAATAAAAAGAAAGTACTGAAATTGAATAGAAGTTTATATGGATTAAAACAAAGTCCTAGATGCTGGAATGAAAGGTTAAATGAATTTTTAGTAAAATGTGGATTACAAAGATCGAAAAATGATTTTTGCTTATATTTTAATAAAAATATTTGGATGTTAATTTTCGTTGATGATATTTTGATAATGGGAAAGAAAGAGGAAACTGACAGAATAATGAAATTATTACAGAAAGAATTTGATACTAAAAATTTAGGAGAGATAAAGAATTTTCTTGGAATGGAGATACAAAGGAAAACTGGAATATTAAGAATAACACAAACGAAACAAATAGAGAAAATGTTAACAAAATTTAATATGACTGAATGCAAGGAAAAAGATACACCGATGGAGAAAGGTTTAAACATTAACATAACTGAAAAAATTATAGAAGTTCCATATAGAGAACTAATAGGAAGTTTAATGTTTGTGAGTACAGTCTCAAGACCAGATATATGCTATGCTGTATCTTATCTTAGCCAATTTTTGGATAAACCAAATGAAGAATGTTGGAAACATGGTAAACGCATATTACGTTATCTAAATGCTACCAAAAATTATGGTCTCCAATATAAAAAGAGCGATGAAATAAATTTAAAAATATATTCCGACGCTGATTGGGCGAATAATAAAAGAGATAGAAAGAGTATAAGCGGATGCATAGTTAAATACAATGATAATGTTGTAGCATGGTTCTCTAGAAAACAAAACTGTGTTGCATTGTCAACTGCAGAGGCGGAATACATAGCAGCATCATTAGCATCATGCGAAGCAATAAATATAAATGGATTATTAAAAGATTTTGGAATAAGTCTTACGCCTACGCTGTATGTCGATAACAAAGGAGCTATTTTTATTTCAAAGGATTATGAGAACAGTAAACGATCAAAACATATCGATATAAGATATCACCATATAAAAGATTTAATATGTACAAAGAAGATGATAATATCTTACATACAAACTGAGAACAATTTGGCCGATATGTTAAGAAAATCATTAGCGACTGCAAGACATAAGATGTTTAGAGAAGAATGCAAAGTATTGCTATAATACACACAGATGTGTGAGTATTTATCTAGGAGGAGTGAATGTTGTATTTGATTTTATTTAACGATTTATATGTTACAATGATTTTCACATAAAAATCGAGGAGGAGTGTCGGAATACAACCTCGATAGTACCTATGTCCCAGTCTATGGGATTACTTATTTTAAATAGAAGAAAAAGAAGTAATGTGTGTCAAGTCTGTCAAGTGAGAATATGGTAAAATATGGTATAATTGTAAAATTAATTATTAATATAAAATATGTCGGATAAACTGTAAGTAGATTTATTCCAGTACGTACAACCTACCCCAACAACCTACTCAAGAAATCTTCCGATCTCTAGGTCCACCAAATTAGACTGTGTGTTGTCTGTGATGGAGTTTAATTATGTTTTATTTACCCCCTTACTCATAAAGCGCTTTTTAACTAATATACTGATTAAATGGTCACGTAAATAATGTCACATTATTTGACAATGACATAGAGTGACGTTATTTACGTGACCCCTTAAACAGTATATTAGTTAAATAGCGCTTTATGAGTAAGGGGGTTATTGTATACCAGGATATTCATAGATAGGATAAAGTTGCACTAAAAGCGGCGGGTTGTATAATATAGCTGGTATAGCTGGCTGTTTATTTTAAACTGCGACATAGATACCATTAAAAATATTAACTTTTCGTCTCGAAAGTTAAAAGATACCCAAGCTACGGTTTGTTACTTCTAAAGCGACATAGAATACTATATAATAATATGCGATCTCAATAATAGGAGTGCGTTATTTGGAGGTCGACATTTGTTTCAGGCTGGACTAACTAAGATTCCGCATCAAATGTTCCACACACGAGCAGGGTTGCGGAAAGCTTACCACACGAGGCGTTTCGTGGAAACAGCTCCGAAAATAGCGATTTCAGTTAATAAATAATATTAATTAATGTTATATACCTACTTAATGATCATGAAAAAATAATTTAAGAAAGTAAGTTGTTGGTTTTTTATGTTTATGCTTGTGTATTGTAAAAGTTTGAGAAAAAAAACCATATTTAATTTAGTCAGATAGTCCAAAAGCATTAAAAAACATAACCTTGCTAAGTTTTTTGCCGATTGGTCTCAGATGAAGGCCAACATCCGAACCGGTGGTAGCTTCAGTAGCTTTGAACTTCAAATTGAATTGGCTTTGACTTCAAGATTGTAGAAATTTGTATTCAAATAATTATTATTGTATACTTAAGCAATCATTTTATTCCGTATATCTATACTACTCGTATTCTAATATAATAAAGCGGAAGAATTTTTTTGTTTGTTTGTTTCTTTAAACGGGCAAATCTCTGGAACTACCTACCAGTCGGACACGAAAAATTCTTTCACCAATAGGAAGCTACATTATCCCCGAGTATTATAGGTTTTTATCCCGGGATCGTGATTGAAACCGCGGGGTACAGCTAGTTTCTATTAAAATAATAATTTATCTATAATATTATTTCTTGCTCGTTACTTTAATTGCCACAAAGTGTATAGAGCATCGCTAACTACAGCTTACGTTAGAACAACCGCAGCTCCAAAATACCACGTCCCTGTGCCAAATTTGAGGGTAGCTTCTGTAGTGTTTAAATATTCAAAGTGTATCAGGGTATACAATATCTATTGATTCGATTCTTGTAGATTGAAGAGATGATTTAGTTAGGTCATTCAAACATCAAACCCCTTACTCATAAAACGGTATTTAACTAATATACTGTTTAAAGGGTCACCTAAATAACGTCACTCTATTGTCAATGTCAAATAATGTGACATTATTTACGTGACCATTTGATCAGTATATTAGTTAAATTTTATGAGTAAGGGGGCAAAGTTAAGTTGATTATTAACCAAGACATAAAAGGTGTGAAACTGGTAGCTTTCATCCAAGTTAAACACTCCGCTTGTCATTACGATTATGAGGATTTTTTTTCTTTGCACTTCCAAGTATAGTCCAAGGTATATAAAATCATCTACCACTTCAAGGGCCCGTTCGAAGTAGTTCGAACGCGCGGTCAACCACCGTTAGTTTTGTCTTTCTGTGGTTTATTTGAGTCCCGATTCGATCAATTGTTATAATAATACGGGTAAATTTAGGTAAATGATACAACAAAACTGGATGCATTAAATTATCGTGGTTAATTATATTGCAGTAGAAATTAAGCATTTAGCTAGGTTCATTATATAAATTATAGCTTTATGGTTAATACAAATAATCTGAAGCCATTGTTATGGCCGCATATTATAGCTAATAAATTAAATTATAATTCTACGTTAATTGGTCATAGGAATTAATGATGAATGCGAATTAGTAATTAGGGTTACAACACTGTACAATAATTTTGATGTTGAAGCTATCCGCCCGCGGTTTCGTCTGTTCCCCCTACTTTCCACGTTAGAAATGGTATTTTAAAAAATCCTTTCCTAGATATAAAAGTATACCTACTTACCAACTTTTGAGTTAATTGAGACATGCAGTAAATCCTTCCCTTAAAACATTAGTACACTTTTTTGCCTCGTTAGGGGTAGATTTTTAATATGGAGTTTCAAGCTAATCAGGCTGCGCGTTACATACATTAACATCTCATAGACCCCCTATTAGGGGTAGTTTTGAAAATCTAATAATTTGAATCATTATTATTTATTTAGGTAAGTAATCATTCGAAGTTTCAAGTTTATAAACCCAAGGAATAAGATTTTTCTTACAAACAAAATACTCTCCAATACCCTTTTCAGAATTTCCAAAATCCTCTTTTTAGTGGATACCTACGTTATAAAAGGAAACTGTGTGCAAAATTTCAAGTTTGTAGCGCCCCAGCACCTTAGGCACTGCGTTGATGAATCAGTCAGTCAGGCAGACAGTCAGTCAGAACAAGTAGGTATGATATGTATAACCATATATGTATGGATAGATATCAAATGTTGCCGCTCGTTTTCAGTGCAATAAATGAAATTTTACTGTAATTTTTACTTTTATTATGCGATCAAATAATCACATAATGGATGAAAGTAGAAGACTATCTCATATTTAGACCTAGACATTATTATTGTGATGTCTCGGAAAGTTATATGATACACAAAAAAACTGTATAGCAATTCTGTATAGGTAAGTATTCAGAGCGGCTGAGTAAATTGATTTGAAACTTTCACATAAGATTGTATCAAGCTTTTAGTTATTTAGCTTACAAGATGGGATACTCTTTAGCTTCCTCTCTTTTCCACATTTTCGCTCCCTCCAAACTTTGACAAAATTGTCTACTTATTTATACTTTTGCAAAAAGATACAAGCAAATCGATGTGGCACACTGAAGGTATAAAGATTTCTTAGAATAGTACTTAATATTTTATAAGTAGTTAAATAAAAGAATAAGTAGAATTTTTTTAGAGCTCTTCCTAGTCATATATGTAATTGTAAAGAAAATTATGGTTACACATTTGTTGCATACAGTTTATTCAAATCTTTGCAAGTCCGGTGTAATACTGTTAAAAACAAAACTGGACAAAAGATCCTGAAAACTTTCGCATTCTGTAGTTTTTCAACATCCTGTTTTAAGAGACGCGACGTTTCTACCGAGAAAAGGAAACAGTACTTCACTTAAATAACTTAGTAAGCTTTAAGTCAAGAAAACTGCTCTGAATTTTAATATTTTCTTGAGTTCCACACTTGAGTACTTACAAGAGTTACTGAAGTCACCGGAATTTATTCGATTTCTTAGATGCTGGTTTACAAGGTTTTTTACAAGACATGCTTAAATAATTTCTAATAGAATCGATGAAATATAAACTAAAATATTAAAATACTAAAAGAGCAACTAGTGCAAGTCATAATAATTAAAACTTTTTGAAACTTACCTTTATTCTCTTTATGTTTCAAAGATTTTTTCCGGGTCTCCCTACGCCTCAAGCATCTTGTTATTTTTACACGTGCACCCCACAAGTTTAACAGTATATAGCCAGCGAGACTACAGTGGTTAGTGAAGAACCTGCGAGCCGTCTCCTACGTTAACAAGCTCGTTGGTGTGTTGTACTCTAAAACGTCAATTGTGTAGTAATGACATCTCGCTGCAATTGTGAGCGACATTCCCATACTTAGATGCATCCTATTTTTTACTTACTTATAATATAGTAATGTTTAAAGAGAAATGTTTGGGAGGTCAATATTATTTGATTATCTAACAAAATTCAAAATTCAAAAATCATTTATTCAAATAGACCTTCGCAGGCACTTATGAAAAGTCTAATACTCTAATACCGGTTCGGAAGGTTGCATTTGCTGAGAAGAGCCGGCAATAAACTCAGCAATTACTCTTTTCAAAACAAGCTTAGATTCATTACATAATATTTACATTCTAATCGCACTGAAACAATTGCGTGCCCCGGCGCGGCGGCAAAATTACAAAGAAGACTGAATAAATATTTAATAAGTAAATAAATAGCAAACTTAAGCAAACAAAATTACGCCTCTTAACTTCAGGGTCATATTTCAATAAGCGAACTGCACATGAGAGCCAGTTCCTACTAGGCATTGTGTGGCTTACCACCTTCGGCTACATCATTACTTATCATGATGAGATTGTGGTCAAACACAGGCAGGATAAAAAAAGAAGAATTATCTCAATAATTTATTTTGCCTATTGCTTATTAGACCGGGAGATACTGGCACAAAATTCCTGGTCATTTGTACCAGTATGGCGACCCTTCAGGGGTCAAATTACGGAATGACGAAAAGGAATATTATGGTCATAGCGCTGGTACCGGGCGGCCCAATCGCGTGGGCGTTACTTGCATCTTTGCGGTGGTATGGCAGCCATTTGGAATCGTCGGAAAAGTATGGTATGGTGATTTTCACAAATGTCGCAAATAGTTCTAGCTTTTCTGGTATGCAGACTGTACAACTTGGTATAGTCCAAGTCATCACGTTAGAAAATTTTCCGTCGTTGAGATGCGGATGTAATTGCCTGGAAAAACGTTACATCATCACTCAGAAAGGTCTCTGTTTATGAAAATAATGTATGGTTCTATATAATACGTTTGAGTACCTATTATATAAAATAGTTATAAAGCTATCACAGAAGAATAGAATTGAGACTTAAATTAATACTTTTACCGGCTTACTATAACTTATATAATTGCAACGCTACCTCCCGGACTTGCGCGATTTGCTGTCAAAAACGTTACAGAATAGCAAAGAAGCTCTCCTTTTGTGCTGCTTGATGTTCAATTGTCTGTGTAACTAGGTTTATATCGCACAGTCGTACACATTAAACTGACACCCAGCCAAGTTTCATTTATATACACATTATTATGGTGAATAGCTACTCTGAAGCTTCCACCGAGATCTGCTTTTGCTTTTTACCTAGTACCTTTATACCGTCGATTTTGTACCTAGATAATATCATAATCCAAATTAGTCCAGCGGATAAAAAATAATTACACAATTCGTATTTATTTATTAGATAAGTCCGATTTGTTCTATTTTGAGTTTATAAATTACAAACAATGAAGGATTTTACTGCGTGTCTCGAATTGGGTCTACATTGGATAGTTTTATAGCAAGAGAAAGGATTTTTGAAAATTGTATCTATAAGTAAGGGGGTAAAGTACGGGAGCGTGAGTGAAACCGCGGAAAGCAAGTACTATATAACTATGTAAAAGGTAGCGTCTAATAACCAAACTATAAATATAATAGAAAACAGACAATTATATTTATTTATCTCGTTTACACGACACTTAATACCTCCATGTGACAAAGATATTAATGTAGGTATCGGGATCGGTTGTCTGATCAATCAATTTCGATGTATCGCGCTGTCACTAATGAATAATCACATCTGGAGTGTGCTCCGGTGCTGATAACCTGATGTATATTTGTAGGTTTACTAGTTATATATCAGGCGCTTGTACACTTGGAAATCCCCGGGGGATAGGTATAGGAATCAAATTGATTATATCATGATCCAAACCCGATGGAGATCCTCGATCCGCAATGCTATCACACACCCGGGTGCAGATTGTGGTAGCGATCACCAGCTCCTAATGGCAGAGTTAAATATAAGGTTGAAGAGATTAAGAAACCCTAAACTGCCAAAGCCTCTCAAACGAGTGAACATCCCCGAATATTGCCAAAAAGTAGAAAATCGGCTCACAACCACAATAGACCACCTCACTGACAGCGATACACTATGGGAACAACTCAAATCCGCCATAGTACAGACCGCCATGGAAAACCAACTTACCCGCACGGTTATGAAAGACTACATAACCCCAGCAACAGGTAAAGTCATAGCGGAGAGGCGTCAGTTGAAAGAAAGTGGAATCAGTTCGGAGAGTGAGATGGACCGCTATTCCCATCTAAGTAGGGAGATACAAAGACGCTGTAGGCAAGACAAGAATGCCCATCTCAACAGTATCTGCTCAGAACTTGAAGCTCACTCACTAAAAAACGAAACAAAAGACCTGTATCGTAAACTGAAGCAGTTGACACATACAAGCAACATCAAATCTTATGTAATTGAGGATAAAGATGGTCAACTGCTTACGGAACTGGAACCTGTTCTGGAGCGATGGAAGGGCTACTGTGCCGATCTCTATGATTCTGGAGCGGACATGAGCACGAGAACTGATCTGGAATGGAGTATGTCGGAGCAAGAACCTGACATTCTCCCAGCGGAAGTGGAACTAGCTGTAAGGGCACTTAAAAACGGAAAGTCACCTGGCCGTGATGAGATACCAGCAGAACTTATAAAAACCCTTCCACCAGCAGGGATAGACACCATCACCAAGCTGTGTAATTCGGTTTGGCGGAACGGGCACTGGCCGAATGATTGGACTGAATCTGTATTCATACCCTTGCACAAGAAGGGTTCCACCAGCAAATGTGGAAACTACCGAACTGTGGCCCTCATCTCCCATGCGAGTAAAATCCTGCTCCACATTATTCACCGTAGGCTCAAGAGCTACCTTGATCGGCAAATCCCAGAAGAACAAGCAGGATTTGTCAAGGGAAAAGGAACACGCGAGCAGATTCTGAATATAAGACAGATAATCGAGAAAAGTCGGGAGTTTAACACCCCAGCTGTCTTATGTTTCATTGATTACGCCAAGGCTTTTGACTGCGTTCGGTGGGACAAACTTTGGGAGGTGCTAGGTGAAATGGGGGTGCCTAAGCATCTGATCGGGCTAATCAGTAATCTATACAACAACAACCGTTCCTTTGTTCGTATCGACACCGACTGTTCTACTGCGTTCGAAACGAAAAAAGGCGTGAGGCAGGGCTGCATACTCTCACCGGTGCTATTCGACATATACGGAGAATACATCATCCGAAAGACACTGGATGAGTGGACTGGAGGTTTTGCTGTAGGTGGGAAGAAAATCTCAAACCTCCGATACGCTGATGACACAACTTTAATCACCACATCAATGGAGGAAATGGAAACGCTACTGAGTCGTCTGGAAACTGAGAGTGAGGCCATGGGGCTATCCATCAATAAGAGCAAAACAAAACTGATGGTGGTCGACCGAGCAGGTGTACTCTCAGGCCCCAATATTTGTCAGGGCATCGAAACGGTGGACAATTTCATCTACCTCGGCTCCTACATCACTAACGATGGTAGTTGTGTCCCAGAAATCAAGCGTCGGATGGCCATGGGCAGAGATGCGATGACACGTCTGGAAGTCATCTGGAAGAACCGAGGCATAACAGAAAGAACCAAGATGCGCCTAGTCCGTGCCTTGGTTTTCCCCATATTCATGTACGGCGTGGAGACATGGACTATCTTAGCTAGAGAGAGGAAAAGGATTGACGCATTTGAAATATGGAGCTGGCGGCGGATGTTACGGATACCGTGGACAGCTAAGCGCACCAATGTCTCAATCCTTACGCAACTAAAAGTGAAAGATAGACTATCAACTATTTGTCACCGCCGTATACTCTCCTACTTTGGCCACATAGCGAGACGCGGTGATGAAAGCTTGGAAAAGTTGGTCGTTGTTGGAAACGTCGAAGGCAGAAGATCACGCGGAAGATCCCCTACTCGATGGACGGATCAACTACGGGAAAAAGGTTCCAGATTCTACGACGTGGTCCAGTTAGCCGCCAACAGAAGTCGCTGGAGGCAAGCCGCCCACGCTCTATCAAAGACGTCCGGTGATCACGATCTTCAGCCATGAAGAAACGACCACAGAGAGAGACTAGTTATATGAATTATTGTAATATTCTATATAAATTATTGTAAAAAAAAACTAGCTTGTATTTTACCGCTGTTTGTTTTTAATAGCATATTTGTAGTTTTCATGGCCTTATTGTAAAAATCTAGTTTGTTTAATTATTAAATATTGTTTAATTAATCTTCTGTACACTGTTAGATTACATAATTTATATAACATATTTTTTCATACTGCAAACAAGCATACATCAGTTAAAATATTAAATATATAAATTTTGATGAAAATTGGCAGATAGATAGATCACATCCTGGAATAAAACGTAGGCTAAAGTTTATCCTGAAAAAAAAAGTATTAATACTCCTAAGGAGCGGGGTGAAAGTCTATTATTAGCAAATAAACTATAGAATTTAGCTATGAAGGGTTATATTGGGAACTTTTCCTCCAATTTCGGCGTAAACAAAAACATTGTCATGTTTTCCTCATGGTTTTATTTATAGCTATACGTTATGTGATATGACTTAAAGAGGTCAGTATAATGACATTCAAACGTTCCCCCTAAGTAAATATTTGCAAACTACGCCATTGTAGTACCAAGGTAAAACAAATACAGTTGTAAAACAACCTTCATTTGTCATGAAAATACTTACATTGTAAATATGAGGAAATAATTTTGGGACTTTAAAGTTTACAAAATTAAAAACACGTAAGATATTTTAATATAATTGATATTATCGTCATCATCATCATATCAGCCAAAGGATGTCCATGTCCACTTCTGAGCATAGGCCTGCCCATTGACTTCTTCATTGAACGGTGTTGGGCCGCTTGCATCCAGTGTCACCCAGCGACTCTGACCAGGTCATCGGTCCACCTGGTGGGAGGTTGTCCCACTCGACGCTTTCCAGTAACGTGGTTGACGCTCGAGAACCTTTTTCCCCATCCGCTCTTCGAACGATGTGGCCTGCCCACTGCCACTTCAACTTACCATATCTAGATGCTATATCCGTCGTTTTCGTTCTACTACAAATATATATATTATGTTGATATTATGGTATCTGCAATAATTATTGTAACTTAGGTACCTATCTACTATTTCTACTAATATGAAAATAAGTTTGTTGGTTTATTTTTACCTCTTGATGTCTCTACGATACAACACAACCTAAAGTGATGGACAGGTAGAACATTTTTTTTTTATACCACTTAGGTGGCAAACAAGCATACGGCCAGCCTGATGGTAAGCGGTTACCGTAGCCTATGGACGCTTGCAACACCAGGAGAATCACGCGCGCGTTGCCGACCCTGCAGAAATCTCTTTACACCCCTTTTGAAGAACCCCATGCTGTACTCCATTGGGAAAACCATGGCGGGGAGCTCATTCTGCACAGTACGAAAAAATTCAGGTTTCAATATGTGAGGATGGACTCCCCGTCGATGGCGAGAGTTGCGATGGTAGATGGTAGCCATGGGCATCATCTTAAACAATTCTTCAGAACACCGTCCGTTGTACAAGCGGTAGAACACACATAAGGAGGCAAAGTCTCCTCAGACTGAGGGGCTTTAAACCGCTTGTGAGCTCAGGATCGTCGACAATTCTGACAAGTCAGGTTCAGGCAAGTCGTTGAACCGAGTCTAAAGGATCAAGCTGGTATCCAGTTGCCCCCGCCTATAGATGACAGCAGTACTCCATATGACGCCGGACTTGCAACTTGTAAAGTTGCAGCCTTTGCCCCGATGTGAAGTACTGCCTCGCTCTGTTGAGCACTCCGGGCTTTTTGGATGCCAGCTTAACCTTGTCTTCTAAGTGACTTCGGAACAAAACGTCTCTAGAAATGTCCACGCCAAGGATCCCGATGCTCGGATGGATGGAACATTTCCTGGAATAACACATAGGACTTTTTTATCCCGGCAAAATCAAAGATCCTAGAACTCATTTGTTTTTCGGGTAAAACCACGGGATAAAAACTAGTTTGTTAATAAATATTCCAAATATCATATTAATCATCTAAGCAAGGCTTACAAGTAATAGTTATGTCAATATTGCCTTACAATTTAAGCAACTTATAGATTAAGTATTGCGGCATGAGATTTATTTACTTCAGTCAATTTATCTTCGATAGATATCGGCATTCGGTATCTATTTATAATTTACAACTGTTTGTTTAATATTATTGGCTCGAGCTTCAAATATTTTTAGGGTAAAGCGGCAAAAAAATAAAAAAAAATAATAATTCCATGGTAACACCAACATTATGATGGCTTGGGTTTTATTAAGTTAGGAGAAATAGTACATTGTTGTAGTTTCTAAGACATTTGTCTATAAAATGTATTTAATCACATTTGGTCTGACTATGTGTTATCCCGCGGGCCAAATTATATCACACCGAGCTAATTTTCTGTCTTGTGATTTGTGTCAGAAAAAATAGACAAAAAAAAGAAAGGAATATAGCTATCTAGGAATCAACAACAAAAACATACTATGCACATTCGTTACATACGATAAAAAGCTATGTGTGAAAGGCCAAAAAGGCAATCTGCAGCTTAGTGGTTGGTATTTGCCCCGATGTTTTAAAATAATAAGTCCAAAACTGAGTCTGAAACAAAATTCAGGTTGTAACAATCGACTTGTTGCAATCGGACTGAATTTAAAAACCAAATCGCAAAAATTATTAAAACATTGTAGAATAACGTAGCCCGCCATCGCATAGCGTAAATCCGCTGTTACTATCTGAACAAGGAAAAAGAAGTAAAAAAAATGTCCGGTCATATGCTCCAACTAAAATTCTATAGTGCTGCATGATTTAAAAGTTTAATAACGAAAATTGAGCAGAGTGACCAAGTTATCTTTGCCTATTTAAAATTTATTCAGAACAAGTTCGCTTCCGAGGAGGCAATAAAACGAAACTAGCGAGTGAATTTTGTACTAGTTATTTCACTTTACTATCAATACACGGGCACTGTATTTTAAACTTTGCACTTTGAATATATTTCAGAAAAATTGACAACATAGCTTATGTATATCAGCAAATGAATGTTTATAAGGTACTACTGGTGCTACTGGTACTACTGGTACTGTAAGTATATTTACTTACAGCTGATCATTTCATCAACTCATTTAGTTAAGAACTTTCGCGCTACTCGCGTGTAGTTCATTTTGGCTTTCTTCTCTTGTGGTTATTGGTTCTTAGAGAGATGTGGCATTTTAATGCCAATATATTGTGTTTATATTATTTAGACGGGCCAGTTAGCGCAGTTGGTTAAGACGTGGAGTCTCAACTTATAGCGCCACAGGTCGTGGATTCGATTCCCACACAGGACATGCATTTGTGTACATGAACATGTCTGTAGGACCTGAGTCTGGGTGTAATTATGTATATTAAGTATGTATTTACAAAAAAAAAATGTAGTGTATGTATTATATCAGTTATCTGGTTTCCATAGTACAAGCTTTGCTTAGTTTGGGATCAGATGACCGTGTGTGAGGAATGTCCCAGGATATTTATATTATTCTCAGCTAAAATACTCAATCCAACTTAAATATCAGTCAATGCAGTAGCAAACAAGTAAAAAACTCTTGTAAAGCAAGTGATAAGATAAATAAACGTCGGGACCGAAGCAATTGGCGCCGACAGGGTATCGCCGGAATGTTATTTGGTAATTTGCCAAATGCTAACGGCCTTGCCAATTGTCGTATTGACATTAACTATTGCAATACTCTTCGAGGCTTAAAAGATTTCTTGATATAGGCTCAGAGTATATAAATACTACGTACAAGTACAAATATAGGTTTTCTTCTCATGGAACTAATAATATGGCTAAGTATGTAATCATAAGGTGTTACTCAAAATTAATCAATTGTAAATAATAATAATACTGACTTATTCACAAAAAAAAAACATTGAGGTCTATAATCGAGGTACATAATAGTGTTTATTTTAATTGAATTATCCACTATCATTTAAACTAGGCCGAGCCTGTATCTTAGATGCTAGTTCCTTCCTATGACGTATACATTTAATTTGAATATCACTTGGGGTTAAAGACCGCTCAAGTAATTGGATTATCTATAGGTAATTACTAATAAAGCAAGCAGGTAAAATTAAGTAGGTTAGTACAACACTATATGAAATTAGAACTCAAGATAGGATAGACTTACATGGATTCTTCTTAGACTACTGCCCTATACAAAAACGTTCACTTCACATCACATCACATCAAACACAAAATTGTTTATCAAACATCTGTTCAAAATTCAAAATCATTTATTCAAAAAGACCTTCGCAGGCACTTATGAAAAGTCTGACTCTAATACTCTAATTCCGGTTCGGAAGGTTGCATTTGCTGAGAAGAGCCGGCAATAAACTCAGCAATCACTCTTTTCAAAACAAGCTTAGATTCATTACATAATATTTACATTCTAATCGCACTTACAACAATTGCGTGCCCCGGCGCGGCGGAAATACTACAAAATAGACTGAATCTATATTTAAAACTTAGCACCTGTTCCAGATATGCCTAATTTAATATTAAAACTGCATTTTTGTTTACTTAACTAGTTATTACCAAGCTGATTAAATATCGATCATCGTTCATGAACATGTTGATTAAAAGCCCAATCTCGTCGCATGATAAATTAAAATTTAATTTTGCGAAATATCAAGTGTGAAATTTTATGTATGACAAAACGTTCGTTAATATTTTATTAAAATTTCTGTAGCACTCGGAAAAGAGTACACGTAGCTCGTAAATAATAGTATGTACAAAGCCGCCCGTAATGAGAACAAGTGTACGGAATACTCAAATAGGTGTATTTTGTTTTAGACGTCTCATCTATGGGACAACAAACAACTCAAAGGGTCAACAGGTTGCCCATAGTAAACATAGTTGACAGGTTAATTTTAGTAGTATTATCTCAGTGTATGTTACCTAACAGTTTTTTTTAATATCATATCAAGTACTAGTCTTTACCGTAGGACCGTAGGACACTCTACAGGTTAAGTCAGTTTGATACAGTTTCAAACTCATAATGTCAGGATCCTGATGTATATCAGCGCAATTACTAAAAAACTCGTCACAACACTAATGTACTCATAAAAAGTCTTGCATTTTTAATTGATGCCGTTGCCTACGCTTGCATAAGTTAGTTAATTAAAACTAGTATTTCGGTCAATAGCCACTTCTAGCACAGGAGTTTTATCAACGCTCCTTATAAATAAATACAGAAATATTTTTTATAAATGATTTTCTAGAATGCCTCGGTTTCCGTCTCGCGATCACGTTTCATATTAACGTCATTTATAATGATGGCGGTTGTTACATTAATGCATTCACATGATACCATGTTCTGCCTTTATCTCGTAAAATAATGTATTATGTCGCCACATTCATGTATGTATACTAAAAATGTAATCTACATTGCTTCATGGAAAATTTTCAAGTTGATTCAACTATGAAATTGTTTTATGAAGCGCGCAGTCTACGACAAACTGCTGTTTTTATGGATAGTAATTTGGCAGCTAGCAGTCTGAAAAGTATGTTAAGTTATACATACTTTTTATGGTAGCACTTTAACGTAATGTCTTCAAAAGTTTCAATTTAATAACTATTTTCAAGAGAGCTAAATGTTTTAGTTGCAAGAATTCCTGAAAAAATGAACAAGTATTTGAATATTGATTAAATATGATCTGATTCTGTTTCTACTGTCAACTGACAGAACGTAGTAGGAGTAGTTACTTCTACTTTAAACATACGGACACAATATTTTACATTCTCATTTTTAATGCGTACAGCAAAGACTGAACTCACTTTCAGCGTCAGTGTTTCCTGACTTCTACAATCTAGAAACTTTCAAGAGGTACTCAATCATAGGCTAACTCAACGACCTTCGTGGAGAGCCAAAAAAAACAATGATGAAGAACCAGGCTGTCGTACATAATATACTGAAATACTAGTAGTAGCTAAAATAGATTGAGGCATGAAATGTAGTTTCCTGTCGAATGCTATTAAACGCTTGGGTTTACTGTATTGGGAAGTAGCGGGTGTTCGGCTGACAGGTAACACGCTTATCTTCACAGAACAGTACCTCTGTGCATCGCAGATATTGTGAGAAATATTGACGCACTGGCAAACCAAACGTTACATATGATGTTAGGTACTGAATTCCTCACTTTTACATGCTCTAACGTTGTTTTCATGTTATGGAGAATTATTCGTGATTGTAAGATACCAGGTTCTGACAGTAGCGAAACAAAAGTTTATATCGATTTGTATTCTAGTTTATCTCATTTCAATTCTATTTTGGTGTGGCTTACTTAATGCCCTAGGTCTATTTGCGAAGGGAAAGGGTTTAAATATTCATATTATGATTATATAAGTCTGAGATGATTGTATTTCAGAACTTTGGAGATAAATAAAATTTTGAAATTGAGTTCAAATAATTGGAGATTTAACAACAATAGTACTGTTGTACACCAACACTGATTCATCTATTTGAATAGTTTAACTACCAGTAGTATATCAAGGTGTCTTAAAACTTTAGACAGCGCAACCGATATGGTCCATTTAGTACCGAACCGGCGAATAATTGTTCTACTAAAGTGTGCTTAAAACTTTTGTTATAAAAGTTAGGATAAAGAGGTACACCGTACAACGAAAAGGTTTTAACCTGTTTTTGAATATAATCCAGGAAAGATAGATTTAAACTTAGTAGCAGAGGTATTAGTACTCAAAATCTAGAATTTTAATATTTTAAAGCGATTTATCTGACTGAACCCAGAGGCTCAATTCCTTCTCCCTCGACATCAGTGTCGCAATAGACATTTGGCAAAAAGCATGGTAGATATGTGTCAAAGTGTATTGAATTTCATAGATATCCGCCATGTTTTCACCAAATGTCTAATTCCACATCAATGTTGAAAATGCTAGAATAGGGTGTGTATGTTTTATGTCACTAAGATTTTCTTGACGTCACATTATCAGACTTAACGTGTTAAATGCATTCCCTTGATGAAAAGCGGGCAATTATGAAATACAGCGACGAGCCCCGCCCGGCCTGCGACTAAGTGCATAGCTGCCTGCGTCGAATGTGAAGCCATACAAAACGTAATGCACAGCCGTACAACTCACCGCCTGGTTACTGGAACTGAATGTATTAGAAGATACTTTTTACGGAGCATAATGTTACCAAGTGACCTTGCTAACAAATAGGTGAGTTCCGCGAGTTCGGCCTACACTAATATTATATTGTTGACAGAAATCACTCGCAGGAAATTTACAGGTGGTTTTAAAACCTCAAACAATAATAAATAACCTAAAGATGAAGAGGTACACAAAATAATTGGACAATTTTCGGTTTAATTTGGAATAAGTACTATTTCATCAGATACTCTCCTTTTCCCAGTATTGCTCGTTATATAAATCCCTTTTTGGGACGCCGACCTCTCTTAGTAATTAACCACACAGGTCCATACGGATAGGTTTAGTACTAATCACCAATCAACCACACGTAAAAAAGTATTTATCCTGGGTGGAGATTTCGAGATGGCATATTTTCGAAACCTATGTTGGATTAGTCATGCTGAACAACTTTAACTATGGGACCAATAGTGACCTATAATTTTTTTTTTTAACTTTTGTTATAAAATTTCAACCTTGCTCGATCATAATGTATGAAAAGTAAAAAAAAATTTGTTGAGAATTCAGTGTTGGTCACATCCGAAATCAATCTCGAAATCTCCACCTGTTATTGATTAAGGTAGGTACTACGTTTACGTTTTCTCATTACTACATATAGCATTATCATAACCCAACTGGACAGAGTGAAGGTCGAAGAACAGTTGTCAAACAACGTGAGGAAACTTACACAAACAGGAAGCAAGTAAGGAGCACGTTTTGTCTTAAACTCACGTCTCGGGAGAGCATACCAACTGAGAAATACCGTTTACGGATAAAATACGGTTCGATACTAGTGATATTTAGTAGCAGAAAAATAACGCGAAAAGGTAACAAGACAACGAAAAACTTACGTTTATCCGTAGCGTTTAGTTTTAGGTCCGTGTCCGATGAACCGTAGATAATGCTTGTAGCTATGTGTAATATGTGTAGAGGTACTACACGATGTGAATAAACCATGTAAGCGCCCAGGGACTGCGGTGTACCAAGTTTTGTACAGTAACTACATCAATTCGTTGGCTATTCAGTAAGACTTTGTTAATTGGTCTATTACATAATAACGAAAAAGCAATAAAAGAAGTGTCGTGTAGATGCAATGAACGTATTAGTTGATGGGTTAAAAGTGTTTTACGTAATTGTATTATTCTTTTATATTTATTGCACTATACGATGTTTTATTTCAAATAATAACAATAATTACACATCCATCCTCACATATTGAAACCAGAATTGTTTCGAACTGTGCGGTCTCAAAGGAGTTTTCTTCCCCGGTCGCTCAGATTGTGGAATGAGCTCCGCGCCGTGGTTTTCCCAATGGAGTACAGATTGGGATTCTTCAAAAAGGGTGTGAAGAGATTTCTGCAGGGTAGGCAATGCGCGAGTAACACCGCTGGTATTGCAAGCGTCCATAGGCTGCGGTAACCGCTTACCATCAGGCGGGCCGCATGATTGTTTACTACCTAAGAAGTATTAAAAAAAGAAAAAAATTATAAGTACGAGGCATAATGCTAATAATATTTTTTATCCAAATTCCGTACATTGGAGTACATTTATGTGCACGGACATTTATGTTTGTTACGAGTCTGGGTGAAATATCTATTTTAAGTAGGTGGGTATATAATATTTACTTGTAATATAAAATTGGCTTAACACTGAAATTTTTTGTAATCTGTTGAGATTGGTTTTGTATTTATTTGTCTAGTATTGGTATACCTATTGATGTATTGATACCTCAATCTAGAAGAGTATTTTTATATGTTTTATGGCCTAGAGTTTGTTCCTTCTGTTAAGTTGCACTGAACCTCCTTGACGTCATTTAAACGACATGGGCAAATATCAAGTAAGCACTCGTAGCAAAAATACTTAGGATAACTTTAATGATATTGATAGGTATTGAATTATTCCATCCATATTTGAGGCTTATACAGAATTCAGTTAAAGGTCCAATTCGATTGAACATTACAGCAAACGAGCTTTAAAAATATAGAAAATTCGAAACTCAAATGCCCTAATAAATTTTGAATTGAGAGGCATAATCAGCATTACAGATTGCGTATTTCTCGCTTAAATTTTAGCATAATTGCTCCTCTGGTAAAGCCATTGGACTTAAATAAGTGAGCGATATTGTTACTAAATGCCTCTTTGCTATAATTCTCAATAATTCCGCGTAGACTTACATTCCTAGCTGTTACACGCCTTATCTGACTTAATAACGATGCTTTATTATCACCTTTCAGTGAGTTATGCTCATAATAAAAAGCACGCATCACATGATAGGATTATAATTTCAGATTTTATATAGGTAGTACTTTATGAACTCTCTTCGGTTCTCTTCCTTGTTTTTATTTTTACGGTCAATAAAAATAAAATAATATTTTACGGCAACATATGGGGACATAATATTTTCCTCATTAATTATGAGATTCTCCTATACCTATGAGATTAGTGTCAATATTTTCTTTTCCTTATCATTTCATTATTGGAGCTCTTTCGCATTTTTTGTTTAATCGATAGGTACTGTATACAATTTTTCTTAAGAACTTGTTATAAACCGTAAAGCTAGTCTTTTATATTCTTGTTATAAATTATCATTAACAACAATAACTTGAATATTTTGTTCTATTTCTATGCAATGTAAAGAAAATTTGCAAGATCAAGACAACAAATTTTTTTAAATGAATACCTTCTATATAAAGCGGAATAAATTGAATTTTACTTACAAGATTCGGTTTATTCAGCACTTGTCGTTATAATTACTATTACATCACCATTGGCCATTTTGATTTCCCATAGGATACAGAAAATCGTTTTCACGGTTGATCTCAATAATTAAACTAACTTTACATCACTGTGACTATCGATCGAAGCTCAACTTTGATATAGACACTAGGAAATCACCCAAGTAGCATAACAAGCTGTTTAAAGGCTGTATTATAGTTCATTCTTATACTAAAAGCTGAATATTCAGGCTGTAAAAAGGCTGTATAAGCGCTTATACAGGTCTTATAAGTGTAAAAAGGGCCCACATTACACAGCTTATTTCGTTATTGGAGCTGTATAGAGGCTGTATAAACAAAAGACAAGTATAAAAGCTGTATTAGAGCTGTTATTAGGTGTATAGAGCAGCCTATACTCTACGGATATCCTCTTATAAGTATCTTGTAAGAATAAGAGTTCTAAATAGGTTGTCGAAGAGAATTATGTGAGAATAAAATAAATTTACGATGCCATATTGAATGGCGACATAATATTTAATAAATGGAAAGGATAAAATCTTGGACTTGGATATCTAATGCTGTTTATTGATGAATTCAATGTGCAAATTTTAATTTATTGTGAACCTGTGTATGTTTTCCGTCAAAATATTCACGCGCCAACAAAATAATCAAGCCAAAATGAAGAAATTATACTAAATACAGTAAATAAGTGTTTGTTTTTAAGGTTAGAATAAAAATATATTTATAAATAATAGATATGAGTATACAAGATCATTATTCAAGCTGATAACCATGATACGGCTATAGTTATTATCAAATATTCCTTTAATTGTTATTTAAATGTTGTTATTGTAAATGTTAAAATGTCGACAATTTGCTATACAGCCTAGACGATACTTGGAGTGTGTTATAAGTCTTAGTAGCTGTATTAAGTAAGTTATGAACGTTTATTGCTGTATTAAGTAAGTGAACACATGCTTAATACAGCCTGTATACAGCTTTAACGATAAAACCAGTTTGAAGTGTCAGAAAACACTTAACGCTGTATTATAGAGTTATAATATCTGTTTCAGAACCCTAAGCTGACGCGGATCCCTTTATACAGCCAGTATACAGCCTTAACGATAAAACCAGTTTGAAGTGTCAGAAAACACTTAACGCTGTATTATAGAGTTATAATATCTATTTCAGAACCCTAAGCTGACGCGGATCCCTTTATACAGCCTATATACAGCTTTAACGATAAAACCAGCTTGGAGTGTTATAAAATTCTTAACGCTGTATAGTAGAGTTTTGATATTCTGTTTAAGAACCCTAAGCTGACGCGGATCCCTTACTAAGAATTTTATACAGCTAGAGCTGTATAATATCTCATAAATCACTCTTATAAGTATTAAAACTGTTCTTTACACTCTTGTAAGTCTCTAAAAGAACTCTAAGTTCTAAATGGGCTGGTTTATTGATGTAGAATATGCTTGCGTGCTGCTTGGGCAGTGACGATGGTATGTAAAACAATAATGACATCAACCTCGGTTCAGTGATCACCAACCCTTGTCTCTAGTGAGATGATCAGGTACAATAGTTTTCGAGCGATTATACCACAATCGGACGAAATCGATAAGTTCTTTGTTAGCAAATCGAAAATAAATAAATCTTATGTTTCACGAAAATATGTATCAATTTATATTATTCTAAACTAATATAAAGTTTTATTTCTACGTTTTGTTGGAAGCTCTCTTGGTTTATTGCATATTTTGTTTGCTAGGAACCGTCAAATTTAAGGAAGCTCTAACTATACATTATATTTTATAGTCGGACAGAGCAATATTCGCATCGCACCTGTCGGAGGTACACGTTCGATTTAATAACAAGACTTCGCGTTCAATTCGTATGTGACATCATAAAATTTGATATTTTATATCGATATATTCGGAAACGTATTATTCTCGTATATCAAATTGCTATTTTCATGACTTTTGATCTTATAATAAGGTAGCTACAGGAAAAAAATGTGAACGTATCATAGGGGAAGTCGTATAACAAAATTTTCGGTTGAATGTTCCCGGTAAAGTTTATGTTACTTGGCAAATTATAAGCACACTCCAACAATATTTTATTAATTTGTTTAATACAAAATTTGTCGGAGTTTTGGAAATCTGCGTTACTTAAAAAGCACTTACAAACGATCATTTTTAGGATTCCGTAGCCAAATTGCAAAAAACGGAACCCTTATAGATTCGTCATGTCTGTCTGTCTGTCTGTCTGTCTGTCTGTCTGTCTGACCGTGTATGTCACAGCCATTTATTTCCGAAACTATAAGAACTATAATGTTGAAACTTGGTAAGTAGATGTATTCTGTGAACCGCATTAAGATTTTTACACAAAAATAGAAAAAAAACAATAAATTTTGGGGGTTCCCCATACTTAGAACTGAAACTCAAATTTGTTTTTTTCATCAAACCCATAAGTGTGGGGTGTCTATGGATAGGTCTTCAAAAATGATATTGAGGTTTCTAATATCATTTTTTTCTAAACTGAATAGTTTGCGCGAGAGACACTTCCAAAGTGGTAAAATGTGTGTCCCCCCCCTGTAACTTCTAAAATAAGAGAATGATAAATCTATAAAAAATATATGATGTACATTACGGTGCAAACTTCCACTGAAAATTGGTTTGAACGAGATCTAGTAAGTAGTTTTTTTTTAATAGGTCATAAATTGAAATTAATATCAAATACTCAGGTCTATACTACCATTTACTTATATACCTACAGGTTTGTACGGAACCCTCGGTGCGCGAGTCTGACTCGCACTTGGCCGGTTTTTTATGTTAAACGCTTTCAATCACGATTCTCAAATAATCCATATCATTGAATAAAACTATTGATTTTATAATTCGAACAATGCGTGTATTTTATACGAAGTATTCCCATTTGCGCTAGAAAGAATACATAATATTATGTTGTTTTGTTACTAGGGAGTGCTCCTTCAAGCTTCTGTTATACTGGTACTATTGAAAACTATACTACATCGATAATAAAAATTTGTTTTATTTTACAGAATGTTATAATTTGGTATGATAATACTTTTTTTAATAAAACTGTAAATTTTTATCGATACGTTTTATTAAACACCACAGCACTAGAAGCTACTCTTGTAGCTTTTGAACACGGTTTTCCGTCGGGTGTTCAAAAGGGAATGATTTCGAATTTAATTTTTGGTCCCATTTGAGCACCGATCCAAAATATGCATCGATGCTGAAAAGGGAATAGGATCGGTGCTCAAAAAATCGGTGCCCCAATGGGAATACTTATTTTATACTAGGTAGGTACAGGAAGGTTACGTTAAAAAAAAATTGTATGTGAAAAACATGTGGAGAATTTTAAAAAGGCAACCTTACGCGTATTTGAACAATCGAGTTGGAAAAATTGTTTATTGCATTGTGTTATTTACAATTTTGTTATCAGTTTATTTTAAGAATACAATTTTACCTCTGTAATGTTATTATGAATGAATACTCAATATTCACCGATAAGAACCTATAATACAAAACACAAGAAGAGTTCTAATTCGTTAATTATTAATCGCAGATGTTCGCACGAGATGGGACGGCTTTATAACTTTTGTAATTAAGTATAAATGGGTTTTGTGAATATGGAATAGGTTTTAGCAGTAGTAGGATCGATAAAGGCCGAATAAAAAATGATCAAAGATTACTTAGACTTTAGGGCTGTGTTAAATAGTGTCCCTGTAAATAAAACCTCACTAGTCTGTCCAGGTCTAGATAAAGCTAGTCTGCGAGTCAGACTCGCACACGTAGGGTTCCGTACACTGTTAACTAACTCAACTTTGCTATGAAAAAAAAACCTAAAAACAGTAGTTTCTTGTATGAGCGCCCCTTTTAAGAGGAAAGGATGGCTGCAAGAAATTTGAAAAATAGGACTTTACATATTTATACTGTCGCGCTATGCCCGAGCTTTACCGCCCGAGGGCGATAGAGACAACTACAGCTTGGACCGATTATACTTATATTTAAATTAGACGAAATCGCTATTCCGTAATCCCCGGTTTTCTCCTCCAAAACTGGATCGATTTAAAAAATGTGTCCAAGAATCATAATAAGAAGGGCTTTGGCTATGTCTGTCGGTTTCCCTTGGTTTTTTTATATTCGTCAAATTTGTTCACTGGACGTCTGATAAGGGCGTTAAAAATGGTAAGTTTTTGTGATTTTGGAAGGCTCCTAATTCTTATAATAATTAATTTATGGAGAAATACGCAACCGAGAGATATACAGTAGTACCTACAGATTGCATGGTCCAATAATATTTGCTCTAGTGACATTATCCAGAGAGGAAACTGAGGATTACGTTTGTATGGAACAAGCGCCACCAGCATTTCCTCTTATTTTGTAATTATATTTCATTTTTATTATTTGTTATAGCGGCAAATAAAAAAAAAACTGAATATTTCAGCTGTCTAGTTATTGCCGTTCATGAGATACAGCCCACTGACAGACAGACGGAGGGACGAACTGCGGAGTTGTAGTAATAGGGTACGGAACCCTAAAAATGATCTTAAAATACAAAAATATCTTAACTTTTGGGTAATAATATTATGTTCTCATGAAAGTGAGTGTCTTAATGAGAAATTAAGATCTAAATACCGATGTAATTAATTCCAGCTTGTCAGCCTTCTGACATAAAAGAAAATGATGACGAACAATTTACTGAGGTGCTTAAGTGGATTTGACGTGTACACTCCGTTAATATTGTATCACAAACTTTTCACGGCGAGTAGATGAAGCTACGATGACTGAAATTCGTTTAAATTTTGATGTTGGTGATATTATGTAAGTAGCTTCATTTATCGTAACCGACTATATGGCCTAATGGAATTCATTAGGCCATATAGTCGGTTGAAATATGATAATTTATATTAAAAACATCGTTTAGAGTATGAAAAGAAAGTAAGAAAAACAATTATTTATCTTTATATATAAAATTCTACTGTACGTTTGTATTGTGTGTGTAAATTCACAAATCAGCCTGGCAGATGACGCTGCAGTCGTTATCTAGGAGTATATTATAACTATTTTAATATTTTGAATTCAATCCACTCTATATTCAGTAGGCGGCATATCCCATGTGCACGCCCATGATTTATTTCGTTGACCAAACTGGACCTTTTTTACTAGTGTCGTGGTACGAATGAATAATTCTTTTTCTATCGAATTTATACACTCGATAAATTATTTTTTATTTTGTTTTATTTGTTTACCAGTGACTGTAACAATGGTTACATCTTAAAATTAATTTACAGTATACATGTAATTATGCTTATTGTACTTATTTAAGGTAAAAACCACTTGCATCTAAATACGTTATAAACAAGGTAATACATAATACTAAAGTGAAGAAATAAACGTATTAAAATAACATAAAATAAAATAAAAAGTTGGTGATAACATACCTACATAAGTTCTAATGTTACAATTTAATTCGGAATATGCTCAAGCTGCTTATAAGCTTGCTGATATACATCTTTTGTACCTACCTTTGTTTTAAAAATACATGAATTTGCAGCCGAGGTGGTAATAATAATAATATTGTAAAAAACATATTTATATATAGGATTAGGTTTTTTATATTATTTTTGTGTTTTTTTTTACATTGTTATGAAAAAATATTTTTAGAATTTAAATAAATAAAAAGAATACTAATAATATCCTGGGCCCATTCTTCACACACTCAATAATTCATAGAGGTAACAACTAGCCAGGTGGGTACTACGAAGTACCTACCTTACCACCATGCGATGGTTTCCTGACGATTTTCCTTCCCTAAAAGCTCATTGAATAATACGATTAATAGAGAAATAAAGTAAGAAATATACTGCAATTTACGTTGTTTTTATCACCAAAATTCTGTTAATACTTTCACCAAAGTTAGTCAAGTGAAACTAATTCGACTAAAACTTCGCTTACTTAATAAAACCACTATTTCATACCAGGTAAAAATGGTCAGATTTTTACCCGCAGCAGAGTAACCCATAATTTCCCGGTTAGTTTAGCCAGTACTGTTTTTTTGTGGTGGGAATTTATTTCCCGCAATTCAAGCCAGTTGCTCTTAAACAGCCTTTCTTTAAAGCAGGTTTCTTTTATTTTCTTTTCAATTACAGATTTTTTTAATCCATTTAATTCCAATGCGCACAGTTTATTTAAAAATATCTGTTACATGACGTTTAAAAATTGTAATTTATAAAATTACATACATTTATTTATAAATAAAATACACATACATACAGTACATAATTCGTACCAACTCTGACATTCCGTATCATTTTTGTTTTATAATAACGTATTTTCTACAAATAAATATTCTATTCTATTATATTCTAACAAAACACATTTCATTGGGACAAACAGCATTCGCAATATGATAACAAAATAAATAAAAAATTGTTATGAAAAAAAATCTTGATACAACGATCCAATCTATTCAAAACATAACAATGAAATGTGAGCACGATGTAAATAGCCCTCGACCAGCCACACGATAGTTTTGAGTTGAATGAATCACAAAAACAAGCGCAGCGAATTGTAAGGCTATGGTGGAAAAAGTGCATTATGCACAAACGCGGAGGAGCGCCACCTGCTGTAGTCGTTATACTGGTTTGGTTATTGCTTCTGGGGTAGCTGGAACCACACCCATATCTCGTCTCTCACCGACTAGATTAGTGATAGACTACGTGTGCAACTACGGCCCATGTCTACGATGATTCGTAGCCATGAAGCAATTTCGTAGCATAGATCTCGCGTAGGCGTGTTTGCACCCATTCTTCAGAAAGAGTTTTCTCTATTCGAGGCCGTTTTTTTTAAATTTATTTAATACCTTTTATTTCCATGATTAATCTATCTGATAATTGAATTGACATCAAGAAAACATTAGGTTGTTGTTTTTGATTATTCGATAAATTTAAGTAAGGAAATGCAATAAGATTGAAAAGACTTATAGATTGGATACACAATGGGCCGTTCAAAGAAGTTTTGTAGATATTTATAATATAAATAATATATCCTGGGACATTGCTCACACACGGTCATCTGATCCCAAACTAAGCAGAGCTTGTACTATGGAAACCAGATAACTGATATAATACATATACTACTTTTTGTTTGTAAATACATACTTAATATACATAATTACATCCAGACTCAGGACATGCAGACATGTTCATACACACAAATGCATGTCCTGTGTGGGAATCGAACCCACGACCTGTGGCGCTATAGGTTAAGACTCCACGTTGCCAACGGGCAGACATGAGACATTTATGGACCTTCTATTCAGAATTATTCGCTAGTTACTGGAAAAAAGTTATAATCGAATGAAAAAATAATCACTCCTTACAAAAAATCGTCAGAGTACGTAGTAAACTCTATCATAGATAAATAATAACAATGAATAAATAATTAGTCTGTCCATAGCAAATTGCTACGAAAGGATAAGACGCTCCTAGCATCCTTACTTTCGACAAAACCCCATATGAGAGTCATTAGGGAAATATTTGCGTTGATGTGGGTACATTAAGCCGGATTTGATATAAACAGTTCTCCAAACCTACATCAAAATAATCGCATAGCGCTGTTAATATTACGAAATAAGTGTATTTGAACCATAATCCGATGGCAAAAGAGATTAATTTATTATATTTACAGATAAACATTTAATTAAATATTATGATCGTTAATTCCCGTTGAATAAACATCCACTACTGTAGGTGTATTAGATTTTAAAGAGACTGCCTGACTGACTAAAACCTAAAATGTATAAATTAAGCAACAAATTTATTCGGAATAGTTATTTTTAATAATTTTTATGTCATATTTCTACAATAAACCTTAATCCACTAGAAAATAGTTCTACCAGAGTGGTAATAAATTAAGCTTGCATTAAAAAGAGGTGTGATGGAACAACGGGCAGAATCAAATGGTACCTACGCGGAGATCCAAAGCACTCACATTCTGCGAATTTTTACGTATAATCCATTATTTCAAATTGCAATTGCATGTACTATGCACCGAAGTATAATACTCGTACTATGGAACAAACCAAAAACCAATCAGGTGCGTTGCATTTCCGCGTTCGTTACACATTTTTTTATTTAATTCTTACCTAAGACGCGCGTGAAAAAGTTTCGCTTCAAGACTCTCCTAGATTTTAGAGTTTTAGTCATTTCCATACTTTCCGAAAATAAAGTAAGAAATTACTTGTATGTACTCTGAATTATAATCCTCAACCAGCTTGAAAGCGATTAAAGCTTCAATAAAACCCTTTGATAGCGCTGACCACACGTTGGCAAGTATTATTCATTCGAAACGGTTCTGATGTTAATTAACCTCACGTCAATGTTTGTCACAGGCATGGGTCCTGAGCGGATTTGAGCTCCTCTGGGGATAATCAGTCCATCGTAGCCTAACCACGGGCAGCGGATTTGATGAATATAAAATATTTCCGAATTTAGATATTTCTAACAAAAAGTGTTTAATTTAGGTATTGTTGTTATACTGTATGGCTATGATAGCTTATTAGATAGATATCTTTATTCCATGACCATGAGATTTTGGTGAAAGAAAACATTGAGAGGAAACCATAGGCCGAAGGTGGTAAGCACACAAATCCTAGACAGAATTGGCTCTCAAGTGTAGCTATCGGAACACACCGATAGGTGCTTGGCGACTGATGCCAGACAGATGGGTATTACAAAGTAACAACACTCTGCTATGATTTCTTAACGATGTTTTCCTTTCAAGGATTCAAACCCGGAACCTTCGTCTCGACATCAATCGATCATCTTTGTAGTACCCGCCTGGCCAGCTCCACCCTTAAATTGATCGGCCACGAAGCAGCAAGCGGTGTGATGTGTACAGTTAGCTGAACATCCCGTGATTAAAATTAGCAGCAGCAGTATACCGTTGGGGCTTAAGAATAAACATACAAAACTAAATTTCACTCTAATAATATAAATTAAATAACGTTCATACATTTTGGAATTAAGTACAACGTGAAGACGTTATCAAAATACTTCATAACCAACATTCTTTACATCTCTTTGAGTCATAATCCGATAAAGCATTTGCAATGTTTGTCAAACCTATTTAGTGCTGGGAAACCGTATTATTCTAGACATTATGAAAGAGAGTATTCTTTAATAATTCTGTGTGATTAGATATGGTTGAAAGCCTTTGAAAAATGTTGTTTAAGCTTTAGAGATAGAGTTAAAGCGAAATATTTTCTCAAATATTGTTGTTTTGTTTTTTTAGTCTCTTAAGGCTTTCAGCTCAGAGTATATAAATATAGTAGTAGTAGTAATAGTATTTCACTGAAAGTTGTACTACGTACAACTTTCAGTGAAATACTTTTAGATTTTTTTTTTTCAGAGAAAGAAATCAAAGCATTAAGTTGTTTAATTTTGAACCGACAACAATAACATACGCGTAAGGTTTATTTTCAATTAACACAATCTATTCTTGAACCTGGAATCTCTGGACTGAAATATTTGATTCTCGTTTTACTTACTACCAATTTTTATATTCGATTCTATCCATTATTTTGCGATTGATTGTTTGATTGATTTTTGTACACTATTTACAAGTTTAATCTCAAATATCAATCCACAATCGGAAATCAAGGATAGATCGAATATAGAAACCCGCAGTTAGTGATTATACTGGGTGGAACGCAACGACCTACATTCACAAAAAATACTGTTTCTTTTTAACCGACTTCAAAAAAGGAGGAGGTTCTCAATTCATTTTTTTTTTATGTTTGTTACTACATAACTCCGTCATTTATGAACCGATTTGGAAAATTATTTTTTTGTCTGGAAGGGTATACTTCCCGTTTGGTCCCATTGTCATCAGATCAGGATTTGATTACTTATTCGTGTACTTTGAAGTCGGTTTAAGTTTTTTGTAAAACAGTCCAATTATGTATTGCACGTTGGCTCGGGAAATAATATTTTTAACCATTTTCAAGTAACAGCTTGACAAAATTGAACGCAATAAAAGACAAAGTTCAACCCTTAACACCTTTGCACAACAGAAATCCGGGTATTGCAAGTCAGTACATATATAACTTTGTAGGTAACCAACGGAAAAAATAGTCAAATAAAAAAAAACAACAAATTTAAAGTTGTTCATATAAACAAAGCAAATTATTGTATTAGTTAATTCATACACTGATGGATTCATGGAAATTAGGGAATGTATTTTTTTGTTTTCCCTAAGTAAGGTTTCATTAAAAAGTAAGTTTTTATCGATGCTTCCGCTGACAGGTGCTGTCAGATCAAATTACCATAATGAAAGGAGCGAGGCACCGGTATTTATTAAAAAATAGGAAAGGAAAAGTAAAAATGTATAGATTAGAAATAGTTAAATTAGGCTGTATATAATTCATGTGGTAGTTAATAATTTTATTTCAATAAATATCTTTTGAGCAAATAAATCTTATTATACCAAAGAAAAAACACTAAAATGACTGGAAATGCGACAGATTTCATAATCAGTATATTGAAATAATTTAAACATTAATATTACTACCATTATATAACTTAATGTAACTAAATGTGCCACACGTAAGTAATATTACCAAATTAATCAAGTTATAAAGCTTAGTGCACATAACCACGGATGTAATTACAAAATTAATTATATCTATTGAAAAGGGAAACATCCCCCAGCTTGGTGCGAGCAAATATAATGACGTAGTAAACTTTAACACAGCTATATAGCTATTTAGTGAGGTTTTAGTACACCATAATGCTACACCTATGCAATAAAATAGTCATAAAGAAACTTTAATTCGCTTTCTAAGGTGTGGATTGCTTCGAATTTGCCTCAGTAAACATGGCACTGATGAAACCAATTCAATTCTCTAAACAAACGTATGTACATTGTACATACCTTTATAGGAGCAGGACAGTATGGAGAATTTAAGTCGTACATCGAAGTCCTTTAGACGATAAAATTGAAAACTTTATGAGTAAGCCGGTGAAACATACCTGAAACAAGCAAGAATATTGTTGTATTACATACTCAAAACTTCAAATATATCAAAACACAAAACTCAAAAAAAAAAACGATCCGAACCACACCGACATTAAAAAAATAAACACGAATTGACAGCTAATAAAACTCATAATAAGATTCGGAATGACTCACATTACTCTGTGACATGACATGACCCTACTCAATCTGGCACTGACGTCGATAGAAAAGTCAGAGAAAAATGATTTTCCAAATACCACATTCGAATCATTTATACGAAACTCATTACCATCGACATTTCCTGGTACAATCGACTATTCGAAATTAATTTTGGTACTTAGGAAGGCTAGCTATTTGCTATGCTTGTACGCAGTATTTATTTACTCTGGGCTAGTAGGTACAATACGTTTCGTTACCCGCGGGACTGGCGTGCACTGGGTCATAAATTGGCCGCCTTTGTAAGCCGGAATTGGTTTTTCTGAAAGTTCGATGTGGTTTCATATAGCTATGGACAGTAGGGTACACTTTGGTAAACAAACAGCGTTGATCTAAAATATGTTGTTTTTAATTTCTTTAAATACATTGTTTTCATTGCTTTAAATAAATAAATATTTTCAAAAACATTTTCTTTTACTTCAGCGCCATACAAATTTTCTTTTGGTATTTTCCATATAGTATAGAATATAGAGAATTTATATTCTGCAAACAAGAACCTAAACTAAAATACGCCTTTTATCTATCTTTTTAAATATGGTATATTTTTTAAGCTCCTAACCGTAACAGTATACTTAGTAATTTTATTGATTCTCATTTATGTAGTAGGTACGTAATTTCGTTGAGCTTCACACAAAATTTATTATTACGTAAACTTTATTGGTAACCTAGTCATAACATAGTTGAGGCTTGTTTTGTGAAATTCCAATTTACTTTCTTCATCGTGAAATCACTTTGATATTCACGACAGGATCACATTCACTCAACGCTGAAGCCAGAAAAGTTTAAGAACTATCTGTAACAAAATTGTATTTTATAATGTAAGTTAGGTGTCGCAACGACACGTCCCGTCGTCTTCTGCTGCTGCATGTAGCTGGCAATACTACAGGTTTCTATGTCTTACTATGAAATACCTTCCTGTCGCTAGCTACGGAAGGCAATTTTCACAGAAAAACATAGAAACCAGTAGTATCGCGGCGATTGTGTCGTCTGCTGCTGCTGCCTGCGGTCTGCTCCGAACCGACACCTTTATCCCAAAATTTTCAAATGAGTATTTTTATCAAAACGCGGCAGGCAAGTAGCCATTGCACTAAGCACACAGGTCACATGGGAACAACAAAAAAAATCGATTGGATTAATATTTATGCTATCTGATATCTGAACAGAAATGAATACAATTTGTAGCATTTGATCGACAGAAAGGACAAGGACAAGATTAAATAGGACATTGATTTGATGCAATTCAAAATAATTTTAATCTAGGATTGTTCCATTGCGAAATTATCTAAAGTTCTCCATTCATAGATAAATTAGATACTGAAAGATGCCATTAAATAAAAAAATTAAAAAAAAGAACTATACGCTCTACCTCTCTTCGCACAAACGATCGAATTTATCCGTTCCTACATTAAAGTGGAAACTAATAATCTAATTCGCATTTATAATAGTAATAAGTACTACTTACAACGATTTTGAAAGGTTATAATGAATGTATATCTGATTTTGTATTATCTGACTACAACCCAATCGATCAGCATGTAAGTCTCAGCTGAATCTTGTTATAACTTTGGCATACCAACTCGATTTTCCAGATGTTATGGCGGCAGTGAATAGATGGACGCCTTCGAAACGCCGAATTACATTCTGGCTACATGCATCAGCACGTACCGACGGTAATGTCGAATATGGCTGCGAGACATAACCGTGGTGTTTGGCTGTCTGCTAGCTGAATACCCGAACTATTATTATACCACCGATCGGATTTGATGCGACCTATTTTGAATTAGGAATATAATTTTCAAAATGAGATTTTGGTCGGTGTTTGGCCATAGATTTATTAGAGCTTGCCGGTTTCACTTTTTTCTTCCTTCCTTTTATGCAAACTGTCTGTCCGCCATCTCAGCATTCTCATACTTATATTAGTCGAAACGAGAGAATGCCGAGATTGTATTTATCTTTTCTGCATTTTTCTTCTTCCCGACTATTCTATACTTTCCCTACATTAAATTCTCGCAACGGGTAGTAAAAGGGATCTAAGTAGAACAACCAATGTTACTAGTTAGGTTGCTAGTTAGTGAAGCATCGTGTCCGAGATAGTAATAGTTGTAAAAGTATCGAGTAACATTGTAATCGGCTATAGCCGTTGTAAACTACAAGTTTGTGTGTGGAAACACACAACAATTTAGCAAACTTTGTGCATGATTTTACGTACGCTTGGCACATTTGCATCTCGTAGAGAGCTGTACGTTGCGCTTTGACGTCTCTGCGATACGGTTTATCTAGTAATGCTTCATTTCACAGATGAGATACTACATTTAATTAAGTAAGTACTGTTTTTGTTACAGGAACATAATATAAGAACATATAAAATAAAGAGCATATTCACCGGCAGTAGCTAGACATAAACGAACCTATATACATATACCCCCATACTCATAAAGCGCAATTTAACTAATATACTGTTTATATGGTCACGTAAATAATGTGACATTATTTGACAATGACAATAGAGTGACGTTATTTACGTGACCCTGTAAACAGTATATTAGTTAAATAACGTTTTATGAGTAAGGGGGATAGTACATAAAAACATATTTGCTAAACAACGACCGAGAAAAATATTGACAAAAAATTAGGCGCCTTATCGTTAAAACGATTTCTTCCAGGCAACCCTTGGGTAATTGGAAACGATATTTACATGGCTCGTGTAGAAAAATAATAATAGTAGCGCTAAAAATGAAGGAAGTAAGTGTCAATACGGAATGACAAGTAATTTGAAACCATCGTTTGAAATCGTCTGATATCCTGCGGTAGAGAATTCCATTGACGACGACAGCTTGCACCGTGAAGGGAAAATTAAATTTCTCATTAATTGCAACCAATTCACTTTCCATGTTCAACAAACCATTGCTATAATCAGAATATATGAAAAGTCACCCAAAATATACATGTAAAGGTACAAAAATACATAATCGAACTCAATTGCACTCTTTTTTAAGTTGTGCTCTTTTCTTAGCGCTCGTGGTGTAGCATGATTAGCCGTTCTTAATCGATCAAAGTTAAGCTACGTCTGTCGTGGTCGGTACCTGTACGGGTGACCGTCTAGTTGTATTTCAAATCGAGCGTTTCCGTGCTTCGGAAGGCACGTAAAGCCGTTGGTCCCGGTTATCACTTAATTGTGATAGTCGTTACGCTAGTTGGATGCCTCCTAGGCGACTTGAAAAATTCGAACAGTAGGTCGACCACTAGCCTATCTCCACCAATCCACAGTGGGCACGCGTGGTGCAGTATCGCCCAGTCCCTTTCACCCTCATTTGTGAAAGGAGGCCTGTGCTCAGCAGTGAGACATTATAGGCTGATGATGATGATGATATTATTTACTATAGACTGGCAAAAATTTCCTGGTCATTTGTATCAGTATGGCAACCCTTCAGGGGTCTAATTACGTAATGACGAAAAGGAAAATGATGGTCATAGCGGTGGTACCGGGCGGCCCAATCGCGTGGGCGTCAATCGCACCTTTGCGGTGGTATGGCGCCCATTTGGAATCGTCGGAAAAGTATGGCATGGTGATTTTCATGAATGACTACTCGACGATTATTAGCTATGCAAAAATTAGCCTCGTACAAATAATAATAATATCATCGCTAATTTTTCAACACTATCCCAAATCATAATCACCGTTATATTAGATAAAAAAAACTATATATACATCTATATATGACATGTAAAAAGTAATGGAGTATGAAGAAAACAGGCTGATTGATCGCTCCGTCTAAGTGAATTTTTATACCGGCCTTCTTTTTCCGTTACCAACCGCCATGATGGTAATTATATGAAAATATATTTATGTTCTAAATATGTTTATTATTAACATAATTAATTTTGTCTCGTTTCAGCTATCATGTTTTATTTATAAATAATTATGTTAATGATATTTTCATTAGGTAACAAGTTATGAATACTGTAATTTATTAAATTATTATTTTAAGGGATAAAAAGCTATAATAGAACTGAATCTAGCTAAGTCGCCATACACAACCATGCCTAGCTTTTGCATACTGAAATAATATCTCATAATGAATTTTCAAATACGGCCGCATATACATTTTGCATAGAAACCTAGTCATTCAAATGTTAATGAGGTCAGTGACATGCTGCTTTATGACTATAACCAAACAATGATCGGATCCCGATGCTCGCGTTTTCAACATTGCTGTCACAATCGACATAATAAAATATGTGTGCGGATATCTATACAATTTCATATATTGTGACGACATCGATGTCAAAAACACAAAAGTTGGAACCCAGAAAGAATTTGTCAATGATAATTTAAAAAAATTAAAAGGTAATATTCTCTACCATTAAAAACAATTATTGTAACAATTTAATTCGCCGGGGTTTCGTAATTAGTATAATTATAGATACCTAAACCTCATAGAGCAATGAATGATTCTAAGTATTGCTTCCACCAAGGTATCCTATTATTTAATTAACGCAAATAATATTCCAGAAAGAGTTCACAAACATCTATTAAAAACTCTACCGACGATGCCTAAAATATTAGCTGAGACGAGATAAATTATTATTTGAATTGAATGTATTATTTACGGCTACAGAGATGTAAAATTGCACCTATTTCTAGACCTGTCCCTTTCTTCAGCTATTAATTAATCAAGGACATAAATATCTCCATTTATTAAATTAAATTACGTTTACGCAGTGTGGCAATCACATCTCACTAATAGTATACATGCGAATGTTTGGATGTTTAGATATTAGTGAATCCATCACGCATAAATGGCTGAACAGATTTGGATTACACTTGGCACATAACCGAGAACAACATACCATACATACACCCTCGAAACCTCGAAACGTGGGTTAAACCGCCAGGCGAAAACTAGTGTCATACGCACATGAAAATAATGACGATTGCAAAATTGGGTCAGGATCAGGACTTCACCCAGGGCCGTCTTAAGAGGAAATGCTGGTGGCGTTTGTTCCATACAAACGTAATTCTCAGTTTCCTCTCTGGATAATTACACTAGAGCAATGATTATTCAACCATGCAATCTGTAGGTACCACTGTATGTCCCTCGGTAGTGTTTTTCTCCATAATAAGAATTAGGGAGCCTTCTAAAATCACAAAAACTTACCATTTTTAACGCCCTTATCAGACGTCCACCGAACAAATTTGACGAAAATAAAACAACAAAGGAAAACCGACAGACATAGCCAAAGCCCTTCTTATTATGATACTTGATACTTGAACAGCAATAGATATGTTAAAAACCTATTTTTCAAATTTCTTGCAGCCATCCTTTCCTCTTAAGCCATGCCGGTGCATTTCGGCATTACAAGAATTTGGGAACCCGTTGGAAAGTAAATAAATATTTTTCTGCTATGATTTTATGTTTTTATCATGGTTAATTTAGAATGTTGAAGGTAATTCTAACTATTTACCTAAAATAGAAAATGAAATATATCGGTCTTTCGGGGCCCATGTGAGTGTGGGTCCCTGGGCACGAGGCTCGTGTGCCCTTATGGTAAAGACGGAACTGACGTCACCTGTACACTGTATTCCAAGTTATTACCATTACAGATATGTAAATGATTATAGAAGCACAATACAAGTGAGATAACGACAGATGTAGTAAGTTAGTTATATATATACTTAGTAGAAGTTTACTAATATCTAATTAACATGACAGAGACGTTGAAACAGATGGTATAACCGGATCTACTAGTACCAGTACTGACAAATGCTATTGTTATTCTGGAAGCTCTATATTAGATCGAAAAGCTACATATCTATCACATATAGGCCTATAATATGAACACGTGAAGAGAAGCCTTGTTTTTAAGCATATTGCGCGTACTGTGTGAGTTATATGAAGAAGGCAAGTAGAGTAGAGAAAAAAAAGAAATGTTTTCGAAATCACTTTTTTTTTATTTATTTTTTATACGGTCGTGTTTTGACCACTAGTCTATTTAAGCCCATAGTAAGTTATTTACCCCAAATAAGCATTTTATACATTACTAATTGCACCCCGCGGTTGCACCCGCGTCCTGAGGGATATATTGCTTTCCCGGGATAAAAAGTATCCTATATGTTAATCCAGAACATATTCTATCTGTTTGCCAAATTTCATCCATATTCGTTCAGATGTTGAAGCGTGATTGAGGAACCAACATCCAAACTCACAAACATCCAAACTTTCGGATTTATATTAGTGAAATGAGATTTAAGCTCAATAAAGCACTCAACAACATGAAAACAGCGATAAAAAAATAAAGAATTAATAATAAAAACTCGTAAAGCTATGACTTGATTTGTATTAGGAGGTATTAGTAATCCAATAAATTTTCACCACTAAATTATGGTTTATGTATAATTGATTCTGAACAAACTAATTTCAGGTTTAGTATAGGCTCATATAATGTTGTATAGTGCTAACTGAGAGTATTAAAGTTTAGTAACTATAAATTTAATATAAAGCAAAGCGTAGTTTTCAAACTGTATATTGGATAGTGTTGTACGGCACTCGGATGTTTAAAATAGATTTTCATTTCAGATACCCTATCCTATCCATCCTACTAAATATTATAAATGGTGGAGTTCGTGGATGTTTACTAATCAATCACGCAGGGTGCTTAGTAGTACCCATCTGGCTGGCTACCACCCTCAAGTTGAAAATCTATAATATAATCTACTTAGCGACTCTGTAGAAAAGTTTGGTTTGTAATATGCTAAAATGCTTTTATTTTACTTCGTTTTGGGCACTTCATGCGCGTTCAATTTTGATAAAGTTGATTGAAGTTGCGCGCGGTCTATCTCTGCCAAAATATTGGACTATGACGTCATGTTGAAATTAAAATTTTAATTCGGTGGGAAAACGAGATAATATCAAAATAAAGAACAGTCATCATTCGGAAAAGGTGTTATTTTAATAAAACCTATACTCCAATACTCCTCAAGTACAAAGCATGTCTTGCAATTTGTTTTTAAACGTATTGTTTTATTAAATTGAGGTTGCTTCGGTAAACTAAAATTAATTTAAGTACCTATTTATCTAAAAAAACGTTACAAAAATTAAGTAAAATTACATGAACCTTACATAAATAAGATAAATATGCTTTATTTGTACAACATAATAGTATAGAAGACGAAACATAATTCAAGAAAAAGTGATACAGAACAGGCGGTCTTAAATCTTGAGCGATATTGATAATTGGTTGTCAAAGGTTTCAACCTTTATCACAAACACACATTATACATATTATATACAATTTTATACATTTTTTTTTAAAACTGAGTCAGTTTGACTGGCTGTTTGCTGTTTTTCTGGGTTATCTTAATAACTCAGAGTTAATTACTTACCAACTGTCAACTTAACATTGACATTATTTATTATGATATACTAGCGGCCCGGTACGTGCTTCGCTACGTATAAAGTGAAATAATAAAAAGAAATTGACAGCAAAATCCCCATTAACAAAATGATCCGCCATTTATTGAATTCATTTGTTACAAAAAATGTGATAAATGAAGAACCGCTCGACCGATTTTGTGCAAACTTCACATAAACCATCTACTAAATACTCCGAACAAAGCCTAAACATTTGGTTTGGATAGGTGAGCCCGTTCTTGAGTTATAAAATTACAACGAAAAGTGGCATTGATTTTTATATTTATTGATTTTACCATGATTTTACCCCAGTAGGTTCTAATTTTTATCCGAAAAGCAAAAATTACAGCTATATATATATAAGCGGCCATCAATCATAATTTCAGTATCGCTCCATCAAGACCTATCTCATTAAGGAAATGAGCAAGTATACCTACAATGTGATCACAAACTTCTTTTAAAATTAATTTAAAAGATAGCATATAGGAATAGAATCAATATAAAAATATTCATATAAGTCAACATTTAGTAAAAATTATATATATAATATAATATTTGTCAGCCGAAAGATTGTCTATTGAATTCCGGGTAAAAATGTGGCATGTGATTATTTAATAAATTGTCGTTCGGGCAAGAAAGAAGGATCTTAATCAAAATAATTAAATACCGACAAAATGGATGCTGTAATAATCCAATAGATGGCATCTTTTTATTTCAATTATTGGTAATGAAAAGAAAATCATTTCGTTTTACCGATAGATTTTGATATAATCAATAATTGATTTTTATCAATTCGACCCAAATTTTAACAATTTCCAACCAATTATCATTATCTAATTAATTATTATGTACCTATATCTAATCGTTTAAAATTTAAAATATTAATGAGGACATCTTTAAAGAAATTAAAGATAGGATTAATGTTATCGTAATAAATATAATAAGAATCTCTTTATCCTTTCTTTCTGTTCTTAATTCTGCTTTCACAATCCATATACATAAATGTTACTCTGTTTTTAAAGTAGGTATGCATTCCTATACGTAGATAGTAATACTGTGCCTATACCATGCATCACATTACAATAAAATGATAGCTGACTTAAAAAAGGAGATTTAAATAACGCAGGGCATTATGCTATTTTAAAATAATAATAATTAATGGAAGAAAAAAATTAATGGAATAGTGATGTTAAAACTAGTAATATAAATATTATGTAGGTACCAACTCTAAACCTATAAATGAAAACCTACATGAGTCAAATTCTAGGAAACTAAATTATAATTTGTGTGACATTAATTGTATTTAGATGGTTTGGAAACAAACAAACTTCAAACTGTCGATGACTATTCTAATTCAAAGTTTTGTTTGCCGTCGATCCTCAATTTACATACCTCATACTGGTTATGGGAATTATTATTTATTCAAATTCATTCTAATTAATCCGTACCCATAATATTCCGAAATGCCTTTTCTGTCACTGTTGAAAATTCTGTACTGGAAGAACAGATTTCCAACTTTTGACAGGTACAATAGTAACCTTGGTTCGTAGATCTGCCAGTGTGAATGCGTCTTGTTTACTAATAACATAAATCAATGTACTTTATTTCTCCCTTAATAAACACTTAAATTGCGGGAGACTGGTGCCTAAGCTAGGCAGAGCCTGTATTTCAGGACACCATAAGACTCCACGCCGCATTTACGTTACCAAACATTTCATACAAGTACTTAACAGCAGCAAATAAATAGTACAATTTGAAACATGATGAATTAAATGAACGAAAGTCTCCTCAGTTTAAATGTATTCCGAACCGGTGGTAAATTCAACTGTATGTACCATTTTAACGTTCATAAGACCCTTACCAGGGCCTAAACTGAATAAATGACATTTTGATTTATAATCAATAATAAAAAGGGTAAAAAGTTCAAAATTAAAAAACTGTGCATTGGATAGAGTGTGATTCATTTATAATTTCCGTAAGACCCACCGAAATTATGACCAAGATGACTTATATACTACATCAACTACTTTTTGATACTAATATACACATCTACACCCAGGACACATGACCTGCGGCGTGATGAAATCCCAACTCACCCGCCATAGATAAAAACCATAGAGATCGATAATACGCATTATACATTTGTATAAGAAATGCAACACGAATAGTACATTATGATACATGTGTGCAAAGTTGGTTAGTGAGCCGTAGGCGAACGCGATAAGTGATCCGAGAGTGTAATAATCATAACACGCGCGTGTTATACGTTTTTCAACACGCTTGCGAGGAAAAAAACAGACTTAAGTAGATTTTTTATAATAGTCAATGAGAACGTTTACAAATATGGCGCGCAAGTTTTTTTTTTTGACAGCGGCGTGCTGTCAAACTATTTTACCCGTTTAAATTAAGAATGCTTGTTCTACACACATATGTGTACACACGGCTACAGATCAAGCTATACATTTCCAGTATAAGCTGATCTTGCATTGTATAGGATTTCCGTACAATGGGAGGTCAGCTTATACTAGAAATGTACAGCTTGATCTGTTGCCGTGTGTACCTCACTTGCAGTGAGGTACAAACTTATCATAATCGGGATTATAACTATCATAAAACTGTGCTGTAATGTCAAGTAAAAAGCACAAGTGCGTAATAAGCTGCATTAAGATACTAAAAACGGTGCAATAAATGTCACTTTACGAGCGAGTGTGTTGAAAATTAAATTAATTGTTACTTTATAAGTAATAACTAGTTACATTATACTTTATAGTAATTGGGTGAGTTGGCATTACTTGGCATAGAGGTGGCATGGTTAGATGCACTGATTGCCACGCTCAGATCACTGGCTTGCACAAACATGTCTGGTCGTTCTAAATCTGGGTGTCTGGATATTATATTGGTCCTAAGTATATATTTACATAAAGGTCTGCGGTCTGAGATAGACAATCTATAATCTGCTATTCTATAAACCATATACAATCGTGTTTTAATAACATCATGTGCTGACAGCAGCGCCGAGGCCTGCCAGCGGCGTCGATATGCAAATATATGCAAATAGCACTAATGTGCATTAACTTAATGGCTCCCTTTTACTAGCACAACTACGTGTTACTGAACTAGTGCACAATCATTATAAAAGATAAATTATTTGGGTTTAACAGCCATTAATAATTAATAATAATTTATTTATTATTGAATATTATTGTAATGTGGCCGTGCCCTTGCAGGGCTCATGTATTGTACCACTTTATTCTTTGTAACATCTCTAACATACTACATGAAGCATTAATAAATAAATTGAAATTGAAATTATTTTGCGTACTAACTGTCCCCCCGCGGTTCCTCATACGTTCCCAGGATAAAATCCTATAACTAATAGGGGATTCTATTTCCTCTTAGTTAAAGATTTTTAGAATGGCATTAGTATACCGGAGATTACCTACTAAATCCGACCTAACAAACAAACTTAAACAACAATGTGTAGGAAATATAACTATTCAAAACTAAATCTAAGTGACTCATTACTTATTCACGCTAATTAAAAATCACGTATAGAATCAATCTTCAGAAAATTGGGTTGATTTTGTAAGTGTAAGTATACCTATCATCAACGGCGCATACTTAAATAATTTGCAATATTAAAATAATGTAGGTAGGTACCTCCTCCTCCCAAGAATACACAAAGGTTTATTGTAAAAGATCTTGTCTCATTAAATATGCAAAGCAAAAGGTATCTTGGCGACTCCGTAGGTGTAAAACCAAAGGCGTCCTTCCGGCGCGACTGAGTGACGCCACCCTCTCAGTAACGTCGCGGTGAAAGTTGGTTCTAGGTCACTAGAACACGAAAACAGTTCCTGGATTCAAGGTCTATTTTGCGACCGTTTAGCAGACAGTTTGATTTGTATGTTCAACCCTATTGACTAAAACATTCGCAGGAAGACGGATGTTTGCTATTCCTTACAATCTAACCTCGAAGATGTTTAGGGTTGCTTCTACCACTAACTGACATGGAAACAATTTATTAACGCATAGTTAGAACCACAGGTCTAGACTTTGCAAACATGTGCCTTGTCACAGAGCAAGGAGTCCCGCCTATATAGAGACGAAAAATATGACAACACTCGAGCCCCGTGAAACCGAAAAACCGAGTGCGAACGGCCGTCAGTCTAATATCAACTCTTTACCCAAAGGAGACATTCAGTATAAGGACCGATACCGTTGGAAAGGTTTAAAGAAAATAGGGAATCGCTGGGTGCAAAACTACTTAGTTATGTGTTCAATAAATTTATGATAAGGCTATGAAAATTTAATATACAATACTCATATGCTTCGTCCTACTACAAAAGTGATATCACATACGGTTTCAGAATATCTTAAATGCAATTTATAGCTGCAAGTTATACGCTCTTTTAAAAAGCGCAATATGAAAACAAGTTTATTATAATACAATAAAATATAAAAGATAGCAGTGTAGAGTAGAATAAAGTATACATATTATGTGATAGATATTGAGGGCAGGATTCATCCCTGACTGGAGGGTGCGTCGGCGACGGAATGGCGCGACGAGGCGGCACCGATGACGTCACAGGCACGATCGATACCGCTCAGATGATCATTGTATGTATACAATAGTATACATACAATGTAGGCTGTGTAACAGCCTGTTACTAATATTGCCCGACAAATAATAGTCTTGATGTATTCATTGTGTTAGGCATTTGTTAACATGAAAATATTTGGATAAAATATGTTAGTTTGTCAGCGCTTGTTTTTGTGTGAAATCATAATAGCCGCTACGACAGCTCGTGCACATTGCTGAGACATGACTATCGCCTTATAAAAAGATGACTAAGATATATTATTCGAGATACATTATTTTGCCAGCGGTGAATTCTCAAGTATTTAAATTCGGAACTCGAAAGTAGAGTCAGCTACAAAATTTGCTGATTAGTTTTGTACCGGTGTCCGATTACGCAATTCACAGTTTTAATACTAGCCATAAAGAGAATGTGAAAGAGTACAACAGTGATAGGGTACTCTACTTTTCACGCTGATTGTACACTTCAAGATCTTTATCTTGCAGCATTAGCACATAAACTTACAAGTATATACCACTGTAGAGGTGTCAGAAACGAATAAACATATTTCTGAAAAAACTTCCTAACAATACAATTAAGGATAAACAAAATAATCCAAGGCTAAAGGCTAGCGGTAGGCTACCCCTTTAGTCTTTCTAAACCTATTAGTTACATTTTCGTTTTAAAAACCACACTCATGTAGTTTAAATAAAAATGTGTGTAGAAAACAATGTTAGCCGTCGATTTTCTAATAGTTTCCCGAATAAAACGTGAAAGTATAATGCCGAGGTTGCAAGTTGTAGGGTCTTATTGGATAAGTTTCAACCTTTATACAGGTTGGGTTGGGTAGGTTAAGGGGGCAGACTTGGGCAAAATACACTACATTGCTGCCCAAATTATATGAAACCTGCTAACTCTACGGTGTTGAAATTTAAATATATGATACTTAAGGATATAACAAACACATCGCCCGAGCCGAAAACACGATTTCAATTAAAAGCCTCGATAAAAAAAAATGTCAAACATACCTCTGAAAATCAAGAAATTCCCAAATATATCCAACGCCTGAAGGTATTTTGATACGATTTTTTTCATCGATATAGTACATATCATAAGAAAATAAACGCCCGATTTAGTTTTTTGAATTAGCTATTCAGTTTTTCATAATAATGATTTTAAAAAAAGTCGCTTACGTCAAATTCAATCCGAGCACCATCAACCTCATACCGCACTCTATTGTCTTGCAACTCGCGTATTTTGCTTCGCGCTCACTCGCATTCCGCGGCGATCCGCGTTGCTAGATGGACCTGTGTCATTTTCTTTCAGAATTTTCACAAAAATAAAACCCTCTCAAATGAGTAAAAAATCATATCAAATATCTTCAGAAGGCACTGGAAATGCATGCTAGTCAAATGAAGGCAATTGAGCCTTTTATTTGCTTGTTATGAATAAAAATATATAAAATAAAATCTGTTATGATTGATACTTTTGAAAATTGTCATCGAGCCATGTCGTGGTACTGACAGAGACTAATACTTATTTTCGTCTATGAAGGGTATGGCTTGGGTAGTCTAGGGGGCTAAAGTGCGGGTTATTAATGTAGGCTCCGACTGAAGGAAGTGATGATTCAAATCCCGGATAGTTTTTTTTTATTTCAAATCATACAAAATGAAAAATCAGCAATATATATTATTTTTAATGAGCAATTATCTATTTAGTTCCTTACCTGATTAAATAACACCTCATTCAATGTTGTTTATTTTGAGATCAAAGAAAAGGTATTGAAGGTAGGTTGACTGATACTGGTAACAGTAGGTGCCCCGAAGTCGGGGCGGGCGTGCCAGTCACTACTGCGGTCATCGAGTCATCTGTAGTCATCGAGTCGAGCCGATATACCTTTATATTCATTGTATTATTGTGGTCCAGTCGCTTAGTCGTGAAGTGTCAATGGCACAGTAAAATTAGTACCAGTAAGGAAAATATTACACATCTTACGTTGACTAAGTTTCTACTACATCGAGGAACAACCCTTACAGAATTTATACCGAGCAATCTGATTCCGAAACTAGTCGTGATTTGTCACTGATTTTGAACTGTAAGGATCAATCACTTCATCGTGTGTTCTTGACTTGGCCAATCAGAGCGCATTGTCAATGGTGGCAAATTGGCGGAATATATTGCAAGCAAAATCAACGTCATTACGCTTCTTTGGGTTAATTGTTCGATGTTCTACTACTTACTGAATCGGTTAGTTGGAATGTGAACCCATCGTAAATTTACAATTACTATTAGTGAGCTCGGCTATCATTGTGCCGATTGTCGTATCGGCCAATGGCCTGATGGCCGAAAGCCTCGAGCCTCTCGGCAGTAATCCTCGATACGGCACGCATTGTGAGGAGGTTCCTATTTCTGCAGCCCTAACCACCGGTAGCTTAGCTTTTTCAGCCAATCAGCGGCCAGGCACAGTTTTGTAGTAATAAAATTAGAATAACTTTTGTTGTCATTCTTTAACAGTTGATAGGAAATGTTCAAATTTAGTTATAAACGCGATATTTTTACTATTTGAAAGATAATACGATGTAGAATAACGAAGTAGTAAAATCGGAAATACAACAGATTTTCTGAAAGCGGATGGAAACCCGTGACTTGTAGTCCTCCAGAAGCTATTTAATTCCGTTATACAGGAAGGTACAACTAGGGTATGTGTTTAATTCCGATATTGATTTTCAATATTGGATCTCAATAGCATAATTAGAAATGTTCATTATAAATTGCACATATTCCTTATAAACTGCACATAATTATAATTAATAAATAGCTCAATAGCTTTATTTTAAACCCCAAATAGATTTTTTTTTACTGATTCCGATATTACGATATAATTGGATCACTCAGTATCGGATTGTAAATTGTAATATCAGAATTCCGATATAGCGATGATCCGATATACCGAGATTCATGCCCTGTAGTTATAACACCAGAAGTATGGAGAGGAAATATGGTGGTGCTCTTCTTCAAAAAAGGCGATAAGGCCCTATTGAAGAACTACCGCCCGATATCCTTCCTAAGCCACGTTTATAAGTTGTTTTCGGGAGTCATTACGAATGGTCTTGCACGTAGGTTTGAATACTTCCAGCCTCCCGAACAAGCTGGTTTCCGTGAAGGCTTTAGTACCATAGATCACCTACATATACTTCGCCAAATTATACAGAAGACTGAGGAGTATAATCGGCCGTTATGCCTGGTGTATGTGGACTATGAAAAAGCCTTCGATTTAGTTGAGACATTGGCGATATTACAGAGTCTACAGCGGTGCTAAATCGACTATCGCTATAATCGAATTGTTGAAGGTCTTTGTACAGCAAAGCCACTATGTCAATCAGAGTACAGGACGAGAGTACGAGACCAATCCAGTTGCAGAAGGATGAAAGACAGGGTGACGTAATTTCCCCGAAACTCTTTACCACTGCAATGGAGGATGTGTTCAATCTCTTGAACTGGAGGGTTATGATGGTTAAGGCTAAGGGCCTGATCGGAGGCCGCCTCTTCGTCGACGGCAGAGACCGGAGCTCTTGTCTCCTCCTGAGTAGCTCCACTACTCGGGCCCGATGTTGATGGGCGGCAGACTCCCCCGATTCCGCCACCCTTGGGCCCAGGGTTGGGGGAAGGTGGCTTAAAAAAGCCGCCCTCCGACGCCCGGTCCTCCTGCGGCGGATAGCCAGGGTGGTAGTGTCCTCCCTATCACGTTCCGCCGCCTCCTTAGCGAGCATAACTCGCTCGCAAAAGGAGTGGAGTGCGTCCCACGATCTCTCGCTTTCAACCACAGCGCTAACCATGCTCGGCAGCGAGAGATCAGTCCCCACTTCGGCGCAGAGCTCGCTGCTAGGCCCCCTCTTCGAGGCACAATTATGCTTGTTTACCGACTAAGTTGTATAAAATAAAAAAAACAGCGTTCGGGAAGCTACGCCATATCTTCAAGTCCAGAATACCTCAGAGGTTTACAATCAGTGCGTGTTACCAGTGATGAAATACGGAACACGGACGTGGTCTTTCACTGCTGGTCTAATAAATACGCTCAGAGTCACTCAGCAAGCTATGGAATGAGCTATGCTCGGAATTTCACTACGAAACAGGATCCGAAACGAGGACTTAAGTATGTAGGAGAACAAAAATTCTCGATAAAGCTTAGCGATGGGCGATTGTTACTAAAAACAATCGAATTATTCGATTGTCCAATTAATTCGAATCATTCGAATAACAATTGACTTCTTTCGATTGTTCATAATACGCTTCGTGCGGCACCGCGCGTGGCCTGTGCCGTGCGCTGGCTGTCCACCCGCCGAATGAATGAATCTATTCGCCCCCGCGCTCACCCGTCGATTGTGCATACTATTGCAACCTGCGTGGCGTGCGTCAATTTTCATTCGAAAGGTCGATTGTTATTCGATTGTTTATTCGTTAGAACGAATGAATCGACAATCGAATGTAAAGTTTTACAATTGTCGATTCTTTCGATTACTTTTTTTTTAACAGTCGCCCATCGCTAATATAGCTCGTAGAGTTAGTATGTTGATGTGGCAATGGGCAGGCCACATCGCTCGAAGAACCGATAACCGATGGGGATGGAAGGTTCTCGAGAGCGGCCACGTACTGGAAGGGGACACCGTACGTGGATGTCCCACCAGGTGGACCGTCGACCTGGTCAGAGTTACTGGGCGCTGCTGGATTCAAGCGGCCCGAAACCGCTTGAAGTGGAAGTTAATAGGGGAGGCCTATGTTCAGCAGTGGATATCCTTAGGCTGATATGATAATGATGAATAAAAATGGTAGGTAAAGTAGAGGGCATTTTATGGAGAAATTCTACAATTATTGTAAAAAGTGGTGGAAGAAAACCTGTTTATTTGTCAAATAACATCTAATATCTCGATTGAGGTCCTCTCCTGTCTGTCCATTTGTCACAGCCTGTATTCTCCGAATTCGTTTTCCGCGTCAGCTTGTGTCTCTGTTTATCCGCTAACTCTAAACCACGCAATGTATTTCGATGCAGTTTTAACCATCAGATAGAAAATTATTACTACGCATAGAAAAGACGCCATACGTCACAACTATGTTCCGTTAAAGTGAGGCCATTCGGCCACACTTTTTATACGCGATACCGTGACCGGGTGGGCTGCCGCGCAAATCGCTCCACTGTCACCACATTATGACATTGTACCCGTGCGAAGCCGGGGCGGGTCGCTAGTACTTAATATACATAATTCCACCCTGACTCGGGGCATGCAAACGTGTTCATGCACACAGATGCATATCCTTGGTGGGAATTGAACATACAATCGGCGGCGTCGTGGAATCTTAACAAACTACACCAACTGGCCCGTCAAGTTTTTTTTTAAGGTATTTCAGAATTTATATTTTTAAATGTTTGTCCACAGTTTGTCTACTGTTAACATTTTTACTGTGTCCAATTCAAACAGCTTCGTTCTCGCGGAAATGTATAGATGGCGGTTTGTCACGTTTTATTGTTTGCTTGCAATGACGCACTTCTAAATAGAGGGAGCTAGTATTTTTTGTTTGCTTAGTTCCGGTAATTTCCGCTAATATTATGTGAAAATGTGGCGCAAGGGTGAAAACTGAAATCTGCTGGAGAGGAGTCTGCGCCTTAAGTTGTAATATAAACTTTAGTTGTAAGTCCGTCTACTTCGCCGCTACTTCTTATACAAACTTCGCATTCAGTCAAAGATTTTACATTTGGTAAAAACGAACCATGTGACAGGTAAAGTTTAAAGTTTCAAACTTTAGCCAGTCTACCACAGTCTGCTCAGGAGGCAATAACTTAAAAGCGAAAACTTGGGCACTTGTTTGAGTTCTAAAAAATGTTCGCTCCAATATCTACACAACAAAAACAACATACATATATTCATAGCTTGGAATCGAGTTACTATCACGTTATGGTACCTTTTTCCTTCATAGCTAATGGCTTTAAGAATCAACTGATTATTTCTCGATTTTGTAAATGCAGTGAAATAAATTCTACATTTTTGTTGCAGCATGTTTAAGTTACGACTAAAATTAGTATTCTGCTTATAATATCCAACAGCCGTTGGCTCATGCTCCTGTTTTCTTAGCTTTTACTTTATAGAAACTATAAAGCCCGGTTTTATGTTGGTTTAATGTGTACTATCTTTCTTGGACTGAAAGCTAGAGACAGACACACTAAGAATTTTCAAATTAAAGATTTCTCCTGAAAATCGATCTATTTTAGCTATTGCTTATACATTATTTAAACATAACAACACAGAAATCATTATTATATATTATAAATAATACTATAGATCTTCGTGGGGCAAAGCTGGGGCAGGTGGTGACGACAAAAAGTCTGCGATGATCATAAAAAGTCCAATAATGAAAAGGATACCTAGACATAAGACACTTAATAAAATACGAAATATAATAGATGGTGCCGATTCTGTTGTAAATCACACTAAACTAATTTTAATCACATCTCATCTCTTTCTTACAAATATTATTGAAAAAGGATAGAACATATTTAGAGTTTTTAAATTAATCTTTTCCGTCTTATTTTGCGTGTATTTAGGCGTAACCGCTATAGATGGCGACTAAATTTATTTAGAAAACAAGCATTGGACTAATTTGACTGGACTAAATTTCTTTCATCCTTATCTTATATTCTTTGTTAGAAAGAGATATAGTGAGATTAAAATGAGTTTAGTTGTAAACAACAGAATCAGGGTCATTACCTACGTATTAAATAAATACGGACATAGATAGGATCTACCATGTATCCACCCTTATCCATATTTCATCCCATACTGCGTGAGTATTCAACTTTAAAATTAGTTTTCAAGCCATTACAAAACTGTTTTGAATTTGTAGATATCTGCGGAAGCTTATCATTGATGGTAGCGATAAGATTTATTTATATAAAAATGCAATTATCGCAAAGATTATAATAACATTATCTATATCAGTCAGATATAAAATCGCTAGCATGAATGAATGCCAGATATATCGATATGGTCGCTTTTCAGGGGATTTTTTAAATTAATATTGTTTGCTACTAGTTTTACATCAGCTTACATAAAATATATCGGAGAACTGCAAGGTCTGCAGGTGTTTATTAAAATAATAAATACATGTAACTCCATTTAATATTGACGTAGCAAAAAATGTTCTAACCTCATTGAAGATTTAATGAGTTTTACCGCGTTATATGTAACGCTGTATTCTATGTTTTAAATGTAAAAGCACAGAAATATATCTATTTCTGTGTGTAAATTCATCTCGATGTGTAAGAATAGATTGACTGGAGTCAAGAGTTATTCTTTCTTTGATCAATAGATATACGGCATCAATAGAAGGGAAACCCTTTGAAAAACAGAGACTATTGGTATCATAAAGATACTTAGATAGAGAAATCGATCAGCCTTAAATATCGAGCGCGTGTTTGCTCTATAATGATTCTTTTCCGAGTGAAGTTTGCGATTTTGTGGTAAATTCGTACTGACTGCGCTAAAACTATTTAGTTAGTTCCCTTTCAATTTATGAAACCACAGTATAATAATGAAATGTGAATGATCGAAATTCTGTCATTTATCTTTGCATGTTATTCATGTATTTTTTAAGTATACACGCAAAATATGTACAGGATAATCGGACATGGCAATACTAGAGTAATCGTCAATGTATCGTCAATGTTGAAAGCTTTTATCGCCTCTTGAGAAAATTACACCTTTTGAAAATAAAAGTAATTTATTCAAAACCGTAAATTCAAGATAGTAAACCTCTGTTATTGTTTCGTTTTAATTTTCGTTGATCAATTTAGCTTGATACTCTTTTTCTTGTTTATTCGCTCAAAGAGAAGCTCGACTGGGGAAGTACTCCACTCCACCTTAAATAATACCGCAGCCAAATAAATTGATGTTGTGTAAAGTTGTGTTCCTGCGCGTGAGTAAGAGCGATGCTTCGTGTGTTGCAAGCGTCCATATGGCTATAGTAACCACTTACTATCAGGCGGGCCGTATGCTTTTTTACCGACTTAGTCGTATAAAAACATAAAGTTACTTTTCCAGCACTAATTTATAGTAGGGATAAATTTGAATTACAGTAAGCTTTTTTATCAGACTGTAATATTCGGCATTAAATAGTATTATTTTAGTAAAAACCTAAATACTTCTATAGAACTAGCAGCCAAACTAATATCAGAGTGAACATATTGCCGTGACACTGTTGTTGGTTATTACCAACAACAAGCGTGAGTTATATGAATTTCGGACAGAGAGAATGAAATAATACCTTATTAACTGGTTATAAATAGTAGTTTTGTGACATATTTTATTTTTCTTTCTTTTCAAAATATAGAAAAGGGTTTTGGCAAAACAAAAATATGTTTCACATGATATAGCCAAACATAAAAACCAGATTCCAAGTCCAACGTCTATGCTCAGTATTTTTTGCGGAGTATACGGTTTTCTCTTTCTCAACGAGAATAAACGTGATTAAATACAAACCATTCTCTCAAAAGCAAAGACATTTCAGTGACTATTATTATTTTCAAAGCGACGACAGCCATTTTACCACTTCATCGAGTGAAATCCAATCCACTCACTATGATTCAATTTAAATCGCCATCGCTTGCAGCATCCCTTTTTTTGTAATCCTTTTGAATGTATGGATTACTTTTTCACAAACATTGGTCAACTTTCTTTTTATTTAAAACTTTTTGATTTTTTTATTTCCATGATTCAAATACAAGAAACCTCCAGAGTCATCAGTTTTGTAGAAAGAGATTAATTAATAAATATTATTAGATTATTATTTTCGTGATTCGGAACCTATATCCTATATGTAGCATTTCATATCTAAGTATAGTAATGTATGGTTCAGCATTTCAAAATGTATCTAGTAATTTATAGTTTAACATTTTAAACTTCCACCCCCTTATTAATAAATAAGGTTTAAGTCAAGTACCTATAGTAATACCTAGGATTAAAATACATCTGTCACTTTCTAATGTCATATAAACAAAAAGGGATGAGGCTATCTGAATACCTGTACTACAAGACTGACTTACATCTTATTATTAAATTTATTAATTTGATAATTAATTAATCACGACAATTTGACACACCTTATGTTTACATTTACATTGCTTTTCGCTACTATAATATAATATTTTTCTGAGAACTATATCAATACTAGTTTGGATTTACCTAGTTTTAAATGTCATAAACAAACTTCATATTGATTTCTATAAATTAAGGTAAAATTTGGTACTTTTTACTTTACTTTGGTAAGTTTTCGCGAAAATCTAAATTTGCCCATATTATTATCTTTTTATCGTGTTGACTCAGGACCTTGATACACCTAATAGGGACTATAGAACTCAGTATCTGGGATACATTTCAACTTGCTAGGTCCACCCGTTCCTGAGAAAATCGGTGGTGACACACGGACAGACGGACCAGAGAGTGATCTTATAAGGGTTCCGTACTCGAAGGGTGCCTAACGGGACCCTATTACTATGACTCCACTGTCCGTCCGTCCGTCCGTCTGTCAGTGGGCTGTATCTCATGAACGGTAATAGGTAGACAGCTGAAATTTTCAAAGAATGTGTATTGCTATTGCCGCTATAACAACAAATAATAAAAATGAAATAAAATAAAAAATTAAAGGGGGCGCCCATTCAAGAAACGTCTTTTTAGGCGTTTTTTTTTCATAGCGAAGTGGATTTAGTTAATATTGTACGGAATCCTCCGTGTGCGAGTCCGACTCGCACTTGGCCGGTTTTTATTTTACCTTTTGAGGTACGGAACCCTAAAAATAACGACTGAAGATAACAACACCAACTGATAACATTTACCAGAAGTCTAAATAAAAATCTTGCCGTTCCTAACATCAAAGGGCATGAAAATAATAGGGGAAGATAATTTTATGTTCATGGTTATATCTATTCGAGCTCGAGCACAGAGACCCGTTACATTAATATGACATGACTTTAGTTCGCGAAAGCTTAAAAACGATTATAATATTTTGTACCTCCCAAAGTAGCTACCCAACCTAACACGAGGATTAAACTCCCATAAGTCCTATGTTTCCTAAACTTCCATAATCGCGGAAAAAGATCGGAAATACAATACCGTCTGTAATCCAATTTTTTTTTTTATCCGGTACCAAGCTTCATTCACATACAGCTGCTACATCTTTTCAAGTGAAAATTGTAAATCATTGTATAATACTGTTTTTATTATTATCGATGGTGGCGACATCTGGCGTCACGAAATCGCAACATCTGCGAGAGATTCCAACTCTTTGTAATCCACCCACGGCCGGTACAAATGCCTGTTTACTGATTCAGAGGCCTTTTTCATGAAAACTTAGAAGTGATCTTGGAAATTGGTTTTATTGGCGCATTGGCTAACATATCAAAACTTTGGCCATATGTTGTTAAGAGGGTGATTTTGTTTTAGTTGCATGCTTAAAGTATAATACTAGCTAGGTGCCCATAAGTGTTTATCTTTTCTTTTGCAGGTAGAAATACTTGATATCTTTTGTTTTTCTTGCAACACGACTTTGTCTTTGATTCACGTAAAAATGTAACTAGGCTCTTTTAAACCGACTTCAAATAAGTTTTTGTTAAAAATTTCATTTTTTATACAAGCTTTTTTTGGTGACAGTACTTTTTGTTGAATTTACTTGCATTGTCTTCCAATATACTAATGTATACCAAATATCAAGTCAATCCGACCGAAAGTAGTGGGTGAAATTCGACTTGCAAGATTCCACCCGAACGAACAAACATACATACATACATTGCACGTTAAATAAAAGCTTGTGAAAAGGAGGAGGCTCTCAATTAGGTTTATTTTTTTATGTTGTTACCTCTGAAGTCCGTCATTTATTAACCGATTTGGAAAATTCTTTTTTTGGTTGGGTGGGTATACTTCCCGTTTGGTCCCATTGTCATCAGGTTAGGGTTTGATTACTTTTTAGTGTATTTTGAAGTCAGTTTAAGATTTTTGTAAAACAGTTTTCAATTATTTTACGTAAGTATGTACACAAGTCCCAATACAATATACATGTCTGAACAAAAACAAATAAGTACCCGCAGGCAATTCTTCCGGGTAATGCACTTAATTCATTAATTACCATGCAGGCATATAAATTGTTAATTAATCGCGGCCAACAGATCGTTTATTGATTCGATTAAGTATGCAACACCTTTTCTTTACTACAAAATAAATTGTTTTATTTATATTTATGTATTGTCTAAAATGAAACTGTTTTTATAGTACACCTGATAACTAAGTATAGGATTAACTTCGAAACTGCGAGGTTTTTTTCTTTTTGACTCATTTAAAAATAGGTGCATTTCTGATTTTAGATTTGGACCCAGAATCTCGAAATATCCACAAATTTTAACAAAACCCGGTTTTTGTTTTAGCTTTACTATAAAACTGAAACAAACCCATAAAGTAGAGTACCATAAAAATCAGTTTAACGACACTAACAAACATTTTTAAATGCAAAACTTACTGTATTCCAAGAATTACAATGTTCGCAATATGGCAGCGAGTTACATTTCGTCTTATAATAAGAGAGAAGATCGACCATTTAACCTCTTGACCCATGGTAATAAAGTTAGTAAGTAAGGCGGGAATTTCATTACCTACAGTTGCGATGACTTAACCCATCAAAGGAACTAATGAACTAATGATATGCGTAGAGGCAATAAAGTGGAGTGGATCCTTCACTTAATTGATTAAGAGGGTTATAATTGATCCAAAAATCATACCTACCATATAATAAAATCATTATATAGGGTGACTGGTAATTAGTAAACGATACTTAGTCACATGATTGTACTCATGATAACAAACAACTTTCCCAAAGAAACAAATAGGGATAAACTAAATTAAATAAAAGCTGATGGTGTATTCTTATTCTTGTTAGGTACTTAATATTATGTGGTAATTGTGATAAGTAAATTAAAAAAAAAATCTTTTGTAAAGTTGTTTGTTATCATGAGTACAATCATGTGTCTAAGTATCGTTTACTAATTACCAGTCACCCTATATAATAAAATCATTATATAGGTAGGTACGATTGTCGTAAGCTAATGAAATGCACTATATTTTTTAGTTAAAATGGTACTAGTTGTTCCTACCCGCATGCTTGTATGGAATGTAATCACACAGGTTACAAATTATTAATACACAAACTCATTTTTTGCACTTATAATAATGTATACCTACCACTAAGGTAGTACACAAGCATACGGTCCGGCTAGGCAAAACTTAGGAAACTAAGGGAGAAAACTAGGAGACTATTTAATAAGGCTAAGAAGACGCGGGAATGGGAGGTCTACACGAAAGCCTTAACCGAGTATAATAAGGAAATAAGGAAGGCTAAAAGAGCTTCCTGGAGAAAGTTCTGCGAGGACGTCAAACACACGCCTCAAGGAGCTAGGCTTCATAGAATTCTTGCCAAGGAAAAACCTAGGCAAATAGGTCTTCTCAGGAAGACAGATGGCTCCTTCACGTCTAACGAGAAGGAAAGCTTGGAGGTGTTAATTTCTGCCCATTTTCCTGGGGCTCAGGCTATGAGCCTAGTAAATGCCGGTATGCCCGTCTGCAGAAGGCCTCATAACGAGGACTGGCGCAGAGCGGCGCAAATCATTAGACCTCGGCAGGTAAGATGGGCGGTAAACTCCTTCAAACCCTACAAATCAAGTGGGGCTGATGGTATCCAACCTATTCTGCTACAGAAGGGATTGGATATTCTTATTCCTTTCCTGATTAAAATATTTAGAGCTAGTTTAGCCCTGGGGGTGGTTCCAGAACCATGGACCAGGGTAAAAGTACTATTTATACCTAAGGCTGGTAAAAAGGACTATTCTTTACCAAAGTCCTTTAGACCTATAAGCCTTACTTCTTTCATAGATAGCTATATTAGGGATATGGTTCTAGCCACGAATCCTATCCATTGTACTCAACACGCCTATCAAAGTGGAAAATCCACTGAAACTGCTCTGCTCAACCTTGTTGACAGAGTAGAGAAGGCGTTAGAGGACAAAGAAATTGCCTTATGTGCTTTTCTAGATATTGAGGGAGCCTTTGACAATACCCCTACTAGCAGTCTGGTTGGGGGACTGGAACATAAAAATGTGGACCCCACCACTGTTCGATGGGTTAAGGCCATGCTCTCCAATAGATCTAATACCGTATCACTGCATGGCACTTCTCTTGAAGTATCTGTAGTGAGAGGCTGTCCACAAGGAGGAGTACTATCTCCCCTGCTTTGGACACTGACCATTGACCAACTCTTATATAAGATGGCAGAACTTCGAATAGATGTGCAAGGCTACGCTGATGACCTTGTAATCACTGTTCGAGGATTCTGCCAAAGTACTATATCGTACCTTATGCAAAGAGCGCTCAATACTGTAAGTAGATGGTGCAAAGAAAACCAACTATCGGTAAATGCCGACAAGACGGTTCTGGTACCATTTACTAGAAAACGGTCCCTAGATAAACTAGTCATGCCGACACTTAATAACAAAAGTGTAAAATTTTCCAAGGAAGTCAAGTATCTGGGAGTAACCATCGACCAGAAGCTGACTTGGAACAGCCATGTCGCTAACATAATACATAAGGCGAAAATCGCCTTAGGAATATGTAGCAGAATGGCAGGTCAACGTTGGGGACTCAGGCCTCAAATGATGCTATGGCTATACTCCACCATTGTGAGGCCGTTGATAACATACGCCTCTGTGGCTTGGAGTAAAAAAGTCAGTCAAAAAACAACAATTGCCTTATTAGGCGGGATTCAAAGGACCGCTTGTATTATGGCAACTGGAGCCATGTCAACCTCCCCTGGAGCGGCCCTTGATGCTATGTTAGATCTGACGCCCCTGCATCTACAAGTAGAGAAGGTGGCGAAGACAACCATGCACAGGATTCACGCACAGGTGGGAGTGAAATGGCTCTCCCAGGCACTAAACTCCCTTCAGGATTCAGTACTGGAAATTCCTATTCTGAACATGGTCACTGACATGATGATCCCTCAGAATAATTTTCGTAAGCATTACGAAATTGAAATACCCACCCGTGACGACTGGCAAGATGACAAAGTCACGTGGGTGGAGGGTAGCCTCAAATGGTATACCGATGGATCCAAATCAGGATTTGATGTAGGCTGTGGAATTTATGGAGAGCGTCCAAAAATCAGCAAAAAGCTGAATCTTGGAAAATACGCCTCTATATTCCAGGCAGAAGTACACGCCATTCTTGAATGTGCGGACACTAATCTGCAGAAAGACTACGTCAACCATACAATATATATCCACTCGGACAGCCAGGCAGCTCTCTTAGCACTGGCCTCCGATTCAATTAACTCTAAGCTAGTTAAAAATTGCATGGACCTACTAAACCACCTGGGCGAAAAGAACAGGGTTGTGTTACGGTGGGTTCCTGGACACACAGGAATCGTCGGTAATGTAAAAGCTGACGAACTAGCTAAAGCTGGAGCTAATGGGACCCCTTATGGCCCCGAGCCAATTTGTGGTGTACCTAAAAGCCTGGCTAAACTAATTATGAGGAACCTATATGTAAACTCATCCATCGATTCTTGGAAAAACGCTCCTTTAATGAACCATTCCAAGGCACTTATAAAGGCCTTTGATAAAAAGTCTACCATAGAGGTATTATCTCTAAGTAGAAACAACTTACGCATACTTGTAAGAGCCTTAACGGGGCACTGTGGATTGAACAAACATCTGTTCACCATCAGCGTTCACGACTCGAGGTTGTGCAGATTCTGCCGTGAGGCAGATGAAACACCATTACATCTCTTGTGTGAGTGCTGTCCACTTATGCCTAAACGAAATACTCATCTGGGGAAACACCTGTTACACCCAGATGAAGTAAAATCCATTCCTGTCAAGAATATTGTGCAGTTTATTATAGCTGCAGGTCTTGGCAGTGAAATTTAATTAACGTGGCGATCACAATAGATCTAGTCTGGTCGCAGTGATACAAGCTCTGGAAAGACTTGAAATAGCCACTTAACCCCAAATAATAATAATAAATACGGTCCGGCTGGTATAGTGGTTAACATAGCCTATTAACAAACAAAAATAAAAGTAAAATAAAAAAAAAATACCTTGCTAAACCATTTTATGTTTTCTAATACTATGGAGACGGTTTTTACAGTTTTCTTTTTAATTAAGTTACGTAGAAAACCAGAAAATTAAAGAAAACTTAACGGTAGGGGAAGGTAGAATATCCCTCGGGTACCTACGCGGGTGAAATCGCGGGGCGCAACTAGTCTCTGTCTCTATATATTAAAATGAAGGGAAATAGGGATCTATTTCCTTTGGTCATGCCATAACTTGACAACTTTACCGATTTCATCCAAACTTTTTTTTTTAAGATTTCTATTAATTTGGAGATGGTTCTTACGGAAAAAAAATTAAGAAAGTTGCGCTGAAAATTTGAAACTTAACGGTAGGGTAGGATAGGACATCCCTCAGGTAGGTGAAACCGCGGGGCGCAACCCGTAAAGTATATTTTTAAGTTATTAATAATTATCATATTGTATTATTATATTATATATTATTAGTGGTTTTCCCAATGGAGTACAGCATGGGGTTCTTCAAAAGGGGTGTGAAGAGATTTCTGCAGGGTCGGCAACGCGCGAGTGATACCCCTGGTGTTGCAAGCGTCCATAGGCTACGGTAATCTTACCATCAGGCGGGCCGTATGCTTGTTTGCCACCTAAGTGGTATAAAAAAATATGTTACCATAATAAGCTCTCATTTACTACTACGTAGGTACTAACGTAACCTCTGTTACAAACTCCAATAACTTACCATTATAAATAATAATTACCAACATAAATAACAATTGGAAAATAAAAATAAATAAATAAAAGCGAAAAAATAGACAACTGGCATAAGGAACTAAGTTTAGTCTGAGTATAAATCAAGACTTCGATTTGTTTTTTTTATTTGCGAGACAAACTAGCCCGAACGAAGCAAAAAAACTAACGTAAGTGAATACCGTTCGGAAGCTAAATTGTTTTCCCAATCAGACGCTGAGAAATAAGATGTTCTCAGTGTTTTTATTGGGTATTTAAAAACACTGCAAAGTAGTGCAGCCAATGTAATACTTATCAAGTATGAAAATGAATGACGGTTCCGTCATAATGCAAGCTTCTATAAATAAATACGATTTTTGTAGGCAACAAAAGCATCCAAAATTTAATTACAAGGAAATGTATTTAGGATGTATTTAGGTACTAAAACTATTAATCGGATACAACTCCGACACACACCAGTCAGTCAGTCACGCGGGTAATACAAACTTCTACCAAGTAGGTACCTACTCTACTTGGGCCATAGTAGCCAACGCTTTTGTCACGGTACCTATAGTCAACATCTCTGATGTGATATGAATTATAGAGTACCAGCTTGCGTCCCGCCAAATTATAATTATATATTGGGTTAATCCAGAACATATTCTATCTGTGTGCTAAATTTCATCCAAATCTATTCAGTAGTTTTTGCGTGAAAGAGTAACATCTAAACATCTTCACATCCATACAAACTTTATCTCATTTATATAGTAGGATAACTCCAAAATAAATCATTGTATACGCTATCTTAACGGCCGTTTTACAAGACATGGCACAAGTTAATATGGTGCTAAGCTAAAATTATCGCTGCGTTCAAAATAAATATATAATTTCATTATCAACACGGCCAGAATATAAAGTTATGGAGGGAGATGTCAAAGGCAGTTTGCCATTAATTCCCGCGCGGGGAAACGACAGCAGAACGCTGCCAAAAACTGTAAAATATTCGCTAACTGCGAAACAATAGTCCTAAAGCCGACTGCGAACATTATTAATTGTCTTACAAACTTTTATTTCCGTCATGAGCCAGCCACGCAAAGTATTTGGCTGATAAGTGAAGACTGGTGTTAGAAATCTTTAATGCAAATGGAGTAGGTTGAGGTAATGAGACGCGCGTTACATATGAAAAAAATAGAGTTCCAGGAACTGGTTTCAGCTGAATAATTTATTACGACACTTTAAAGCACCTATGAAATATACCCTCGTGGCTGGTACCTGGATGGGTGAGCGCCTAGTGGTATTTTAAATCTTGCGTTTCCGTGCTTCGGAAGGCACGTGAAGCCGTTGGTTCCGGTTATCACTAAATTGTGATAGTCGTTATGCTAGTTGGAGGCCTACTAAGGCGGATTGAATATTCCAACAGTAGGTTGACCACTAGCCTACCTCCACCGATCCGTAGTGGACACGCGTGGTGGAGTATCTGCCCATTTCCTTTCACCTTAATTTGTGAAAGGCCTGTACTCAGCAGTGGGACATTATAGGCTGATGATGATGATGATGAAATATAAGTTTGTAATTTGCGGTATGGCAAGTTCAATTAGAAGCTTTATATATAAGCTTACATTGTTTACAAATATCAATTATTTATTCAAATGGGAACCGTTTATAAACATATAATAAAATTTCTAAATGGGGACTATTCACCTATTGTCAATAAATACAAACGTTAATACCACAGGATCTAAAATAGCCTGCAGAAGAAAATTTTATATAGTTCGTGAATAACGGAAGATAGGAATCGATTTCAACCATTCGCCAGCATTTATTTTTGGATCAGCCGCTAGCCAAATGTTTGCCAAAAGGCGCGACGGAAGATCAACAGCCTGCTTTATTTATGGCAGTTGATTTAGCTCTTATTTTTATCGCTTAGAAAGCCTATAACCAAGTAAATTAATGACGATGTGATTTTTTATTTAGTTCTTGTTAGTTTTAGATAAAAGTGACATATATACCACATATAGCAAGGTACAATTGTCAAATTCACGCCAATGTTCTTGCTTAACTTCTTGTAGCCAGGCACAGTACACATAATAAGCTAAGCTAGTTTTAAAGGTACAATACAAATCTATTATATCATATCTATGTTAAATTAATGCATTCTCCTGAGGCTAAATTAAGGCAATATTGTGGGATGAATTGATACCCGTTTGTTGACATAACGAGGCTATTGTTACTCTCCTCTATCTCAATTGGATACATAATAGCTAATAACGCAGGTATTGTACCTCAATGTAAATAGCTCAATGCGGAATTCAGGTACTCTCCAGTAAGGTCAAATCTAACTACTCCAATAAGATTTGGGAGAGTCAAGGCTCTCTGACTTCACTGAAGAGATCAAACTTGAGAGTTTAATAGCACTTTAGCCTAGGTTAATTTCTATGGCTATAATATCACTTCACTTGAGAAGTTGAGAGCCCTTTGGTTAGCACCATTGGTCATATCACTTACTATGGTATGATTATGGATTACACACATAGGTTAGGTATTCATAAAAAAAACAACTAACACTTTTTCATATCAATCTATATAAATTAAAATTAAATGTGCCACATGTATGGAAAGCATCACTTCAGAATGGCTCGATTGATTTGGGTGATTCCTTTTTGTTGTGATCATAATTGTTAAGACAAGGTCTTAGTTAGTATTGTTAAGGGATTAGTCGGAAATTTCACCCGGGCGACTTCTTGGGAACGAAAGGAAATAAAATAAATATATTGTTCAAATATGATCTTCAGTCAGAAAACATATGACAGGCGAATTTATATGACTTTTGCCTAATGATACATGAAACTTTTCATTATGGCGTACAACCAACGTACAAAAAGAAATATGTCTAAAGTGTTGACGGGGCTGACACCACCCGTTGCTTTGTTCATACAACACTGGGGATCTGAAGATAAATGACTCTCCAACATTGCATGGAAGAATACTTTTGAGATATCACACATTTAAGAAGATGAAGACTCATTTTTACCCGACTACGGCGAAACAAAAGGACTACGGCGAAGCAAAAAGGAGGGTTATTTTTTTTATTACCCGACTACGGCGAAGCAAAAGGACTACGGTGAAGCAAAAAGAAGGGTTATGATTTTGACCGGTATGAATGTAAGCTCATCTTTCCCCCCATAACTTGTAAACTACTTATCATAATTCGACAAATCGACAAATGAGGTATCTTTAGAAGCGTCTTGATCGTCCGCTGGTTACAGGTTTTGTGACGTCACATTATATTGAATATGGCGCCCTCTAGAGGACATAAAGTAATGAAATAAAATTGTCATTTTTTATGATGAGTTATCAAATGAAAGGGCTGGCAAAGCTGTTGATCACAACGTGTGTTGCAAGCTTCTATGGGCTACGATAAATGATGCTCTAAAAAGTACGAATCAAGAAAAAAATATGCCTTATTTACCTGTAGTGGTTGATACAGGTACGTAAAAACAAACCAACTAACAAAGGAGTGAAATTAATATAGGTAGGTATACAAACATAAAAGAGCTTATCAAAATGAAATTTCAATTTTAAATTAGAGCAGTAAAAAACAGAGACAATGAATAGCATGTGCCATCGGATACACGTCACCAATTAGCCAAGTGACACTGAAATGAATCCAATTTGTTCGTAGTTCGCCGCACGCTCATTACAACCCATACTTTGAATATTTGTGCGACGAAATGAAAATAGCTGTCATTTGCAAAACTATAGCGATTTCCAATACGTTTTTTTTATACCACTTAGGTGGCAAACAGGCATACGGCCCGCCTGATGGTAAGCGGTTACCGTAGCATATGGACGCTTGCAACACCAGGGGTATCACGCGCGCGTTGCCGACCCTGCAGAAATCTCTTCAGACCCCTTTTGAAGAACGTCGTTGCCGATCTAAAGACAAAAGCCTCTCAAATGCATGGCTGCTGCCGGAAAACACCGCTAAGTACTTGGCCACTGATTTTCAGGAGACTTGAGGGTAGTAACCTGTCAGTTAAGTACTACAATGTACCCTACCCCCTGGCTATTTTTCCTTCAACGAGAGTTCATTGTAGGATACACCTTCTTCATTGCATTCCTCGTCTCTACCATTCAGTCATCGATAAATATCTATGAATTTTATACCTAACTAATTGTTATCATAATTAATAACTAGCTGTGCCCCGCGGCTTGGCTCACATTAGCGTGATGTCATATAACCTATAATCTGCCTCAAGAATTAGGATTCCCAATGCAAAAAGAATTTTTCAAATCCAACAAGTAGTTCCAGAGATTAACGCGTTAAAATAAACAAACCTATCAGCTTTATCATATTATTATTGAGTTACCAGTTCAATTATCGCATTAAATGCCACAGTTATAATAAAATTATCTGTATTACTACATGAACGTATAATTATTCAAATTAATTCCACGTATATAGACTTACTCGTGTCTCGAAAACAAATAAAAAACAGTACCTAGGTGAAATTAATTATGAAAAATTGCAATTACATACGGTATGTCTGTAGTTAGGCACGGTACCAAGTTACATTGACCCGCCCTGAAATGGGGCATTATCCTTACAGTTACAGGGCTTGGCCACCTCGCCCACTTTACGACTGATGGGAAAATATCATGTTCTACGTAATTCCCTAGAAGACTCGCAAAAATGTTGTAAAACAATGTGATAAATGCTACTATCCAGCTCCGCAGACGGTTTATGTCCTGTGCGGAGGGTTTTTTTTATTTTACACTGGTAATAAACTGTGTATGTGATAAAACTAATGTATTCTAGAATTGTTATAATTTAAAAAAAATATCATATTTAGATGATAACATTTGTTGTGTTTAAATTAGTATTGTTGTCAAATCAAAAACTCTCTTATTTAGTTAAGGCACTTATGACGTTTTACTTGACTTAACCGTTGGCTCTTTTCCCAAATATCTGGCAAAATAATTGATCAAAATCATTTCGGGTCAAATAATGCAGCTTAGTGATATTTTTTACAATGCTTGTTTAATTTAGTTTGGCATCATAAACGTTCTTATAGTACGAAGTTGTTCTTACATGAGTCTGCGAGACAACTATCAACGCTGCGGTAAGACATCAAGGCTGGCGACCCTTATGATATTTCTATGCTGGCGACATAAAGTCTACAACGAATGTCTAACACTGCCTTTGGCTTTAGAGAAGGCTGTGAAACAGAAAATATCAATGTTAGTTCCAAACTGCTATGCTGAGACGAACATACATTGAGCTTGAGCTTTCGGTGAAGGAAAACATCGTGAGGAAACCATAATCAAATCAAATCAAATCAAAATATTTATTGCGTTACTACAGGTACAATATATAATCGATGTTAACATGTAGGAGTTCCACTGTAATATTAGGCGTGCAATTATTGAAAACATTTTCTAATGAGGTATTAATACAAAGTCAATCAATTATATATCCTATTATTAGATACATTTAAATAATTTCATTAAAACAAATAGCATAAGAATTATATGAAGTCAGATTATAAGGATCATAGCACGGTGGTAGGGAACTTTGAAGAAACCACTAGACTGGCTACCAACCTCGAGATGAAAATCTGTCGCGAAACACCTATTGGAGTGTTCCGACAGCTGCACTTGAGAGCCAGTTCCTACTGGGCTCTGTGTGCTTACCACCTTCAGCCATATCATCACTAACCATGGTGAGATTATGTGGTCAGACATAGGCTGATTTATACATAGAAAAAATAACTTATGTTATTATTTTAACGCATGTACACAAACATTTATTGAATATTAAAACTCTTTATCCTTATTTAGACAAATATGTAGTTAGATCGATAGATAATACTAATTTCTCACAACATTTGATTTAAAAAAAATGAATAATAAAGTGTTGTAACGCTTTATTATGTTTTTTTGGGCGGCCTTATCACTAAAAGTGATCTCTACTCGGCAACCTTTGGATGGAGAGGAGTTACATAAACTGTAAATGTCGGGGGTTTAAAATAAAACCAAAATAATGTATGTAAAATATGATGAAAAACTTACCTATTCTAACGCATGAACACGCCTTTATTGAATATTTATACTTTTATCATATTTAGACAAATAAAACCGATAACCGTGATTAAAATGTGTCACAAACTCTACATTTTATAGGATTTATCGTTAAATAATTTAGGTAATTTCCTTTAATTACATGGTATAAAAAGTACGTATATTTTATTGTAACGAAAATAGATAAGCAAAATGTAGAAATGATAAGCAACCTGAATCATAAAGAAGATATACCTACTTATATATTTAACTTAACCCTCTAACAAGACAAACAACAAATTTTATCATCGTTCGCAACTATTGATTAATATATGGCGAGATATCACATAATGTAATACCTACTACTCTTTCATTTCGCGACGCAAAGTCTAGCCATCCGAAATTATCTTATTCGTCAAGTCTTACAAAAGATATAATTTTCTCTACATTCTTCTTATATATATATACTACCTAAAGGAAAGACTTGACGTGAATCTAAAATGTCGTGATGAAAAATAGTTTTACCGGTTTCATTTAGGAAAATTTCGTTACCTTCCTTTCTTTAAATGAAGGTGGTATATTCTTCAGTTTTCTTAAATAATGGGTCCAAATGGATCGCTATACTACCTATATTTATTCTCTATGTTGAATCATAGACCTAAAATACTATAATATTATTCGTGTTCTAACAGAATTTCTTTATTCAATACGGACTTATATAAAAATCTATCATAAGAGTTCAATATGTGGACACTTATTTAGCGTACGGCAGTTGTAGAAAAGCAATATACTAGACAATTCATGTTTCTTTGAAATTGGCTCTCAACTGTATCGACAAGACTGTAATAGCAATTTTGCTATTGAGCACTGTAATTGTTATTAAAATGGAACATACTATATTATATAATTGATATTCTTCATACTACAAATAAGTACTTTAAGACCTTTGCTTGCGGCGGCGTCGTGTGACGGGTCGCCCACTTCCCTCCAATATGGCGAGAAGGGCGATCGCTACCACACGCGTCATACTTGTGAACAGGTGCTGCTTAAGTTTGCTATTTACTTATTAATATCGGTTCAGTCTACTTATTAGTTTTTGCCGCCGCGCCAGGCCAGGCAAGTGTTGTCAGTGCGATTAGAATGTAAAATTAAATGTTATGTAATGAATCTAAGTTTGTTTTGAAAAGAGTAATTGCTGAATTGATTGCCGGCTCTTCTCAGCAAATGCAACTTTCCGAACCGGTTTTTGAGTAAGAGTCAGACTTTTCTTAAGTTCCTGCGAAGGTCTATTTGAATAGATGATTTTGAATTTGTATCAAAGACTATCTTTCAACCACGCTACTAAGGGGTTGAATCCTGAAAAAAATCCTTAGTGGATCTAGATCCTGCGGTTTAGGCCATGCGTGTATCTATCAATCTGTCAGTAAATAAATAATCAGTCTTTTATGTTTGAAATTTTGCACAGTGCCAAAGTTCAGATAATATACCAGTAGTAATGATGTTTTAAATTCGGACATATTTATAGCCAACTCGTCATTCACCATACATTTCATTGGTGCGTAACCTCATTAGTTGAATGAACTATAATTGACACACCGGCTGACCTATCAATTAAACGGACGCATGAGCAATATTGTCACTCTGTCTTTCTCCGTTATATCTGAACATCATTCAGTGTAATAGGCACTCCAGATTTTGGTGGGCGGTGGATGGGCGTGAGTGAGGCGCAAAAACAAAATGATTAATATTAATTAGGTAGGCCTAAGTACCTATTTTATTTCAGTTGACCACAAGTAACAAAGGGAGAGTAATAAAATCTTTACACAATAAGGTTCATTATTGAAGTGGAAACGGCTGTTTCACAAGGTAGTTAATCAGAAGAACCTGGTATCCCCAGGGATATTGAAGGTAAACCAAAGAAAGTTTTTTCCGCTCAGATGAATACGTGACGTGAATGAGGAGCCGAAAATTGAGGAGCGTGACTCTTTCTTACATTGATTTCGTTCATATCTAGCGAAGATATACTTGAGTAATTTAACTAATTGTTATTTGTACTAACACACATACGCCAAACGATTAATGAATTCATTTGGAAAGGCTCATCCGAATACAAGATATAAAATTATTTTCTTCCAAATTAATATTTTCCGTTGCTAAAAAATTATTTGTTCTTCACCTAAAATAAATCAGTTCAACAAATAAAAACATGTAAAAATTGTAAAGGACTAACCTGAACAAACAACGCTGGCCAACACAACAGCTCTAATTGCCCACCACATTTCGGTATATGCCCACGCAACTTACACAGAACACATATAACATAGGCTTTGGAGGAGAAACTTTTTTTATTCTTTAAACTTTTACGCGGTCCCGGGTCGTCGTGTTTTTGATGCGACAGGCGGCGGCGGATCCCGTTATGAAACTACAACGGTCATCCGGCACGATGGAACGAACAACTGCGTAACCTTTTGACACGCATGCGCGGACATATATGACCTCTACGAGATTGAAACGAAATAAAAGTTGGTAATAAATAAATTCGCACCTACTTTAAATACGAACCCCCCTGAATGGTCACGTAAATAACGTCACCTTACTGATATTGTCAAACAATGTGAAGTTATATTTACATTACTATACCTATAATATATTTTTTATACCACTAAGATGGCAAACAAGTATACGGCCAGCCTGATGGTAAGCAGTTACCGTAGCCTATGGACGCTTGCAACACCAGGGGTATAAATCGCGCGTTTATTATTTTTAACTGACTTCAAAAAAAGGAGGAGGTTCTCAAATCGGTTGTATTTTTTTTAATGTTTTTTACCTCATACTTCGTAATTTATTAACCAATTTGGAAAATTCTTTTTTTGTCTGGAAGGGTACTCTTCCCGTTTGGTCCCATTGTCATCAGATCAGGATTTGAATACTTCTTTGTGTACTTTGAAGTCGGTTTAAGTTTTTTGTAAAACAGTCCAATTATTACTTTTAAATTAAACTGGGATGCCATAGTAGGTACTACATGCATTTATCCAGGCGTAGGGAATGTGTAGCTAGTCCGAGGTAACTTCATGTTTATTAATAACATTGTTAAAACGAAGATAATACTTGCTAAGGAATTGACTAGTCTATGATTATACGGAGTAAGCTCGAAATACGCCTATTTTTTAGTACATTAATCTGCTACTTTTGTGCTGATCTATATGTTTATAATCTTCAGAAAGTATTAATTATTTCATGTGGATCAATCATGTTCGGAAATCTATCTACGATGTGAGGCGCATTTAATATTTGAATATTGAGGTTAAGTGAACGCTTTATCAATATGTGGGTATCGCGCTAAGCTATTCCAGGAGCATCTTAGCAGCGAGCGATTATTAATGGAGTCTATGCTAGGAAGCAAAGTTATAATGCTATTACAACATACTATAACTTACATTAACATTAATTTACGCAACTGGTATTGTATACGTTTGTTTATTACAATACATGCTCAGACTTATAATTTAATATTTAAAAAATTATAGTTATGGGATCAAAATGAATCTCCCAATCCTTCAAGGGTAGGTACAACGTTGGCGAGCCGGGTCACCATGGCCTATCCTGCAGTAGGCGGGAGGCTTTAGAGACATGAGCCTCTTGCCACTGCCCGCGTGCTGGTTTTTCCAAATGGCTGGTCTTCAGAATACTTGGTGGTTTGGGGTTGAAACTCTAAGGTCGACCGGAGACATCCCTAAGTTATTACTAAAATATTCACTATAAATAAAATTAAATAAATCTAACAAGAAAAATGACAAATATGTAATTTGCAGATTTTCTACAGTATATAGACTGTAAACAAACAAAATTTCTTATCTTTTCTTTTATTTGGTTTTATTATCAGCACTCGTGGTGTAGCATGATTAGTCGATCGGCAAAGTTAAGCTACTACCGTCGTAGTCGGTACCTACCTGGATTGGTGACCGCCTAGTGGTATTTCAAATCGAGCGTTTCCGTGCTTCGAAAGGCACGTAAAGCCGTTGGTCCTGGTTATCACTTAATTGTCATAGTCGATAAGCTAGTTGGAGGCCTCCTAGGGGTCTGTTGTTAGTATTTGTACAAAAGTATTACCTTTAAAACAACGTACAGAAATGCCGAATACATTTTTATCTTTAAAGTTATAATGAAGTTATTTGCCCGTCATTGTATTAGTTATTTTTCAAATAAATAATGTCAGTGTCAGTTACATTTACTGATCAAGTTGAAAATAAAGACATCACACAATTAAAACCAACCCCACCCACGCGAGGCTGGGGGTTGCTTGTTTAGGCTACAGTTGACTGAGATACCCAAAATTATACGCGTCTCCACGAATCCACTGCCAAGTAATTTTGGGTCAGTAAGTGAGTGGCCCTCATAAGTTATACCACTTGGACGACCTATACAGAATTACTGCCAAGTTTCTTGCTGTATGCGTCAATCCCGTCACAACTGACCTATATAAATGCTGTTACACAATGTAAGTTTTAAAGGGAAATAAGTTTAATGAGGTATGAACAGCATTATTCTTTCGAAATGTTATGTTACTCTATCTTTTCGTTTTAGTCCCGCGGATTCACGTTCTTCTATTTTAGCGCCTTAGCGATAAAATTTTGAATACGTATTTCATTTTTAGTGGTTCCCATGAGGAACTCACGTGCAAAAATTGTATGCTTCTGGACCGATGGGCGGTTTAGGCTGTCTTAAATACATTACATGGCTCGTGGCTTAAAAACATTACATGATTAGCCGTTCTTAATCGATCGGCAAAGTAAAACTACCTATTGTCGTGGTCGGTACACGAAGAAAAATGACAAATATGTAATTTGCAGATTTTCTACAGTATATAGACTGTAAACAAACAAAATTTCTTATCTTTTCTTTTATTTGGTTTTATTATCAGCACTCGTGGTGTAGCATGATTAGTCGATCGGCAAAGTTAAGCTACTACCGTCGTAGTCGGTACCTACCTGGATTGGTGACCGCCTATTGGTATTTCAAATCGAACGTTTCCGTGCTTTGGAAGGCACGTACAGCCGTTGGTCCAGGTTATCACTTAATTGTGACAACAGTAGGTCAACCACTAACCTACCTCCACCGATCCGCAGAAGGCACGCGTGGTGCTCTCTGCGGAAGTATCTGCCCATTTCTTTCACCCTCCTTTGTGAAAGGAGGCCCCCCTAGACAAGATGTTTGTCGACAATCGTCATCGTTGGTAAACGATCAACGTATGGGATTAACATAAAAGATTGTTAAAAATCACGTTAAATTTCGATTTGAAATATTTAATTTTGAAATTAGATTTCTATCGATCCAACCTTGTTATTTTTTGCAACGCTATGAATCACAATTAACGAAAATATTTACAAGGTGAAAACAAAAGATAGGTACGCAATATATATATATTCTTATCGATAACCTAATTGAAAAGACCGACAATTTCTTTTGAAGTTAAATTAAAGTTTTATCTTTTGAACATCACATTATCTTTAATCTAGATCTGATCTATTGACAACAGGTTCATTTATATACTAACTGAGTAAAATGGTAATCATTGCATGAAAAAAAGTCAAAACAGCAACATGTATAAAGTTTTATTCCTTATTTCTATTTTAATCGGTAAGTGAAAAGTCGCATGAAGTGTTTTGCTTATTTTGAATTTTGGTTTCGTGGGTTATGAATCAGAAAAGGGCTCACGAATCTGAAACGTTTCTTCAATTATTCGCTAAATCCAACAATATAAAATAATTGAGTGCGTTATTTTGAGTGGAGGTCCTCAAAATTACGATAACCCCTATGTTACCTAAAATGGAGTTTTGTCAAGTCTAAAATACGCTCCTTTGACTGTTTGGCGATCCGCGCGGGCGAGGAAAACAATAGAAATCAATTGTTATTTTTTAACCGCAAGTCAAGGGATTAAGCATGCTTTGGATAAATAACTTACAACTACCTATTAATGTTTTAGTCAAAGTGTTTGAGAACTAAAGGAACATATATTCCAATAAGAAGGTATGTTACGCATACGTGCACCAACTCACACTTTCTATATTTTTAGGTTGTCAAGCGACTGAAATATTGAATTCGGTACGAAATGAAAATACAGAATTCGTCCAATTTTACCTCTTCACTAAGTAAGTTATGTTTTTTTTTTGTTATCGGGTTGTTAAAGTCAAAGTCAAAGCCAGTTATTCAATTTAGGCTCCAGAAGCCCTTCTGGAGCCTAAATTCACAAATTTCAGTAAATTTGACCTTCGTAAGTGACAAAGGTCAAATTTACTGAAAATACCATTTGCTCGGAACTCGGCCTTCAACTGAGAAGAATTCAGTGAGAAACTTAGCAAGATTACATATTTTAAATATTTTTTGGACAATTTGACTATGTTTGACTTTTTTCCAAATAACTAACTATAAAAAAGCATATACCTTAGCAATAGATACATATGAAAAAAGAAAAAATAAATAAATTAAAAATAATAATCTAAACAAACAAACACACTGTCACTGTCGTCTATTGATACTTGCAACACCATGGGTATCACTTGAACGTTACCTGCAAAAACCCTACCTATTAATGTAACTATCTTCAACCTGCTTTTTAGGGTTCCGTAGCCAAATGGCAAAAAACGGAACCCTTATAGATTCGTCATGTCTGTCTGTCTGTCTGTCTGTCTGTCTGTCTGTCTGTCTGTCTGTCTGTCTGTCTGTCCGTGTATGTCACAGCCATTTATTTCCGAAACTATAAGAACTATAATGTTGAAACTTGGTAAGTAGATGTATTCTGTGAACCGCATTAAGATTTTTACAGAAAAATAGAAAAAAAACAATAAATTTTGGGGGTTCCCCATACTTAGAACTGAAACTCAAATTTTTTTTTTTCATCAAACCCATAAGTGTGGGGTGTCTATGGATAGGTCTTCAAAAATGATATTGAGGTTTCTAATATCATTTTTTTCTAAACTGAATAGTTTGCGCGAGAGACACTTCCAAAGTGGTAAAATGTGTGTCCCCCCCCCTGTAACTTCTAAAATAAGAGAATGATAAATCTATAAAAAATATATGATGTACATTACGGTGCAAATTTCCACTGAAAATTGGTTTGAACGAGATCTAGTAAGTAGTTTTTTTTTAATAGGTCATAAATTGAAATTAATATCAAATACTCAGGTCTATACTACCATTTACTTATATACCTACAGGTTTGTACGGAACCCTCGGTGCGCGAGTCTGACTCGCACTTGGCCGGTTTTTTATAACTGTTTCCGTTGCAGAGCTAACATCGAAGTACCAGTAGTACTAAATAATAATAATATTGCAACAATTGGGACATCAACTCCATTTAATGCAGCTCAACGCACTGTATTCATAGTGCATGGTCACAGAGGAAGTTGGCGGACTACACTTAATCCTTTAGTAAAAGATGGTAAGTATTTTTATAAAAGAACATTGAAAACAAAGAACTCGCCCTCCTTGAGAGGAATTTGAATAGTCAAGCGTTTCAGTAGGCGGTACCGTTTTACCAACAGATGATATAATATACTGACTGATCTCACGGAGTGCTACCGTTCCCGGTCTGTAACGATGGGGTTCTGGACACCACTGGTTACTGGTGCACCTTACATATTGTCTTATCATTTAGTACTGTTGACACATAGTGCTGTGTTATATAGTCGATATTAGACTGACGGCTGCTCTTGGTTATGGGATTTTCACAGTTCATGGGGCACGAGTATCGTTATTGTTTTCGTCTCTATATAGGCGCGCGGGGCTCCTTGCTACTTGGTTTTGAGGGTTTTGATATACCCTTATCAAAAACATTAAGTGATTCAGGCATTCACAGCTTATCATACAATCTCTAGAGAATACTTAATTTTTAACTGTTTGTCTGTTTCCACGATTAAATTAATGTAGGTAAGCGTTTGAGGTAAAATTAGTTGTCTTTATTATTATTTTCTTAATTATCTAATCATTTTTTTTATTTACTTTCGGATTTATGAAAATCGGCTGATAATATATGTAACAAAGCCGCAGATAAAATGCTATCCGAAATCCGCTGAATTGGCATGCCACACCTCTCAACGAGCTCAAAACCCATGAGGATATAGTACTTTTTACGTGAGGAGTCCTGCATGGATACCCTACCATACCACCCAGCCGCGTTACGTCAGACTCCTACTGACTAAAACCCCAATTTCTACCTGTCGCTGCTGGCTAGGTCTACGACGACCGTAATATTTGTCCACGTACCAACAGCAACAACCTGTTTTTTTTGTTACAAGTAGATAGCTGACTTCAGTCAGCAGCAGCAAGCGACTTAAATTGTCGCTACTACGGAAGGTATTTCGTAATAAATAGAAACCAATAGTCGCGGAGACACGTCGTCTGCTGCTGCTGCCTACTTTCGGCTACGAACTTGTCCCTTCGTGTTGATGAATACTGGCTAACAAAATATATACTCTTTCATATTAATTTTTGCAGCATTGCTGGGTATCGAAGGTCAAGATCTCAACGTTATTGTAGTAGATTGGTCTCTGAGCGCTGATAAAAGCTACAATGAAGCTGTAGTAAGTGCTGCCAACGTCGCTACCCAAGTGAGCGCTTTAATCGATACATTGGTTGACGCTACTTGTGGTACTGGAAAATGTGTAATATCTGAAAACTTGCATTTAATCGGCTTTGGCCTTGGTGCTCACATTGTTGGACGAGCTGCGAGAGAGTCTGATGGTCAAATTGGTCGTATTACTGGTATGCTTGCATATTTTATGCTTTCTGTTTTTAACTCATTTCGGCGTATACTAATGTAATCTATTCTAAAGTATCAAAATCTTTATATTGCACTACATTCACGCAACTTTCTTTTATCCTGCATCTTTATTTTTTAGTGTCTCATGACTTTGTATGATCATTTTCTATTCAAGTAACATACCAACATCCATAAATGTGGAGGGAATGCAAAAGCAATCTGTGTAATAGTTGATTATACTAATAACAGAGGATCCCTTTGACTAAAATTGGTATCTCACTCTCCTACCAGATATCATTTGTACTACTTTACTTGAAATAATGATGTAATACCGTAAATACCTTGAATATTTTCATAGGTCTGGACCCCTCTGGAAAAAACTGGGGAACTAATACACCACGTTTGACAAAAACTGATGCTCTTTACGTAGAAGTAATCCACACAGATGGAACTGGTATCCTCGCCAACGGTATAGGTATAGCTCTTGGACATGTCGACTTCTTTGTTAATGGGGGCTGCAACCAACCAGGTTGCGTAACCCACGCTTGCAGTCACAACCGAGCATATGAGCTCTTCGCTGCATCGTTGCGCGATGAACTAACTGGAAGACAGTGCAAGTCCAACCTACAGTTGACAATGAACCTATGTGACAGAAAATCTGAACTGGATTTCGGGAATAATGAATTGGACAAATTAAAGGGAGATGATACCAAGTACTGTATTTTTTCATGCTGTTGATACATTTTAACTTAAGAAAATATTTTATAACAAATCTTCCCATTTTTTGTTAGTAGCGTCTGAACTTACGTCATTTTATCACGTGAACTAACGATCCCTCAAAGATGGACAATTAAGTTAATAAAAAAAAATTGTGTGCTCTAGCTAATGCTTTAGATAGAAGCCTTCGGGACTTCGACCTCTGTACTGAGCAGTTCAGCAGATCAAGTCATTTATTATGCGAAAACATTGCTGAAGCGCTGCAGAAAAGGGAATGTCGCAATAGTGTCCTAAGGGCTTCAAACTCTCTTTGGTTATAACCTCCTAAGACCATATTCGCGAAAGCCCTTACTGAACCGTCTCAAACCACCCTGTATAATAACGATATGCAATACGCTTTGATCAATATTATTTTTAGGTCCAACTTGCAAGTATTTTTCCTAATCACTAATAGTAATGAAACGTTTATGGGTACAATTTGCAAACTACTCGTACTTATTAATTAATTATTCTAATAACTGAGTGTCAATTTGTTTTTTCAGAGCTGGAATCTACAGAATCAACACTAGCTGGAAATATCCTTAACAATCGACTTATTTTATTTATGTTATTATATTGCAATAAAACTCAAATAAACATTTTTAAATGCTGAATGACATCGTTTTAATTTAATTAAATAGAGATCCATATTTAATAAACATTTAGAACCTGAACTAGAACTAAAAATATGAATATATCGTTTTACAATTTATTTAAACGGAACGGAACGGAAACAGAGAGACCATTTTTTTATGCGTTAAAGTTGGCATACCACCCGCCTGATGGTAAGCGGTTACCGAAAACATATGGACGCGTGTAACTCACGAGGCATCAGTCACACGTTACCGACGCTTTCCCCTCCCCAATGAATTCTGGCGCAGGAACACCACATAAGGTTATTTGACTGCGGTATTCTGGAGGTACTGCCCCAGTCGAGCTGCTCTTTGTATCTTATCGCGAATAGACGCATGATCTATGTATCTTCAAGAACACTTCTGCAGGGTCGGCAACGCGCGCGTGATACCCCTGGTGTTGCAAGCGTCCATAGGCTACGGTAACCGCTTACCATCAGGCGGGCCGTAAGCTTGTTTGCCACCTAAGTGGTATAAAAAAAAAAAAAAAAAAAAAAAACTTGGAGCTCGGTATCAATGCGCTTAACGCTAGCATCAAATGATGACGTGTGTTTTTACAATAAAATATAATAAGAGCGCCTTGCGAGACGCTCTAGCAATCAATTTTAATACATAAAATTGCTTGAAAGGTTGAGCCGGAACACTCTACATCTCTTAATAATCCAAATTCTGAAAAAAAAACAGTGGTCAATTGTCATTTTAAATCACAAATGACATTCGGACACGATCCTATTACATTACAACTCGCTTGCCATATTGAACCAATGTGCGTTGTCTAGTAAATTCATATCGGTTTCGACGCTATTGAACAAGCTACTAATGTGTCAAATATACTCTTATTTTACATCACCTATGATAGCTAATTGGGACACAATTGTAATAGCAGACTTGGGCACCAGAAGCGTTTCATCACCAGGCGCACATACAGTTGCAGAGTTACCATATAGATACATACCTATTTTATTTTATTAATAAAAATGCATTAAAAATGGCCTTACTATACACAAAGACTCGCTGATACCACTTGCTGAATTTAAGAAATTATGTATTAGGTACATTGTATTAGACACATTCGCTTCGATACATTCTAAGTAAATAGGTAAAAACAATTTTCGTAATTGACATGGTGGTGACAAAAAATCATATTAGTTTTTAATCAATGTCAAAATATTGCTGAAATACTTCTTCTAATCATTAAATAGAGCATCTTTCTTGATTTTCAATTTTTAAATAGGCAATTACAGCAGTGTTATTTAGTCAAATCCTGCAACCCTGCAACGAACACGGGTCTATAGTAAATCGTAAAGAAGCCATGGCAAGATTGTAGAGTACATTGTAATTTCCACCTGAATACCGCCATAGAGTTGAATCTATAGCCTAGCACTTAACGGCGTCAATGAAATAATATTTATAAATTTCTGGGGTTTTCCGGGACTAATTGTTTTTCAGAGCCACAGAGTTTTAGGCCCATCGGCATTGTTCTTCACTACGATCAGAAATCGCAAAAAAATTACTGCTTTTCATATAAAAGGTAATATATGAAAATCATATAAAAATGTATGAAAAGCTGTAATTTTTTTTTGCGATTTCGAAGTTCGTCCCATAGTAAAAGTTGATCGTATACATGACTGTCCCCGTATAACAAATGGACACCTTTGGGTAGGACTAGAAACGTTAAGTGTTATAACGCATAAAGTTTCCCATTACAAGGTTCAGTGACCAGCTAAAAGGCATTAAGTGGAATAAGTAAGAAGCCTCCCTGAGTAGATCAAGTAAACTGATCCAGGATTATTTGTGTATACTAGAACAATATCTTTCCGTTGTCACCAGCACATTCTGTGGATTATTGTAATATGATTGGCTACACAATAGTTAAGTAACGCATGTAAATTTGAATTAAAATATTTGTTTATAACCGTTATGGCCCAATCCAATGAAATATACGCCCAAGGAAAGTTGCAACCCTCGGTGAGCAAGTCAGTCTCAGACTGGTTTCATTTTTTAATGATTTTATCACAGAACTTAATTAATTAAGTTTATTGCCGGCTCTTTTGAGCAAAATCCACCTTCTGAACCGTGCATTAGAGTCTGACTGTTCATTTACTGACTGGCCTTAAGGCCTATTTGAATGAATAAAATATTTCATTTCAATTTCATTAACATAAAAAATATTAAAAGCTAATGTATAAAAGTATTTTGACATGAACATTGAACAATTGTAACATTTAACTAAAAGGTAAAACCTTGAAATAACATGTTTGTTTGTAGTTCTAATAGAAGAGTCTCTGAACGTGGATTCGTGAAACCAAATTTAACTCTCAATGGTATGTAGGTACTTGTACCGATAGATGCAAAGGTTAATTTTGCATGGCAAATCACATAGCTGGAGTACTGGCTGTGTTAAGAGGCCGTATAATAGGTAGTGACTGTTGGTATCCATTTTGTTTGTTCCGGCCTTACACATGTATACGCAGAATGGATTTCGTTCGAAGGGATTTCCCTGTTGTCGCACAATATTGCTTTAACACTGTAAATATTTTATTTAATAATAATGTTTCCTGATATACATACAAAATAAAAATTTATTTAAAAAGGAAAAGTCTCCTACAAAAATTACTTTTGAGACAACTGCATAATTAAATTTTAACTATATAACAGGTGGAGATATCGAGATGGCATATTTTCGAAACCTATGTTGGGTTGTGAACCTGCATGCTGAACAACTTTTACTATGGAACCAATTCTCAATTTTTTTTTCTTTTCCTAGGAAATGTCAACCTTGCTCGATCATAATGTAGTAAGATAAAAAAAAAACAAAATACTCCACCCAGTATACTGCTGGGACATTATTCACACGGCTATCTGATCCCAAACTAAGCAGAGCTTGTACTGTGGAACCGGATAACTGATATACGTACTACACAAACTCCTTTTCTTTTGTAAAGAACTGGTCTACCCAAAATTAACCATTACGGTTTTCCCTTAGCGCTACGACATGGCATTCTTCAGAGAAGTATAATTAGCTCTTCAAGGTACACATCGGCAATCCACTGACCATTTACCATCCAAGGTGGACCTTCCGCCTGCTTGTCAACCAGTGAAGTTTTCACACTTTTGGAACTTCAATAAAAAACTAGCCAAGTACGAGTACCTACGAAGAGTTTCGTAAAGAGGTTTCGTGTTGTAGGCCTTTAATTCTCGTTTTCATTGTTATAGCGGCACTATAAACTCATTCTGTGTAAATTTTAACTGTGTACGTATTACGTTTCATTAGATACATCCCATTGACGGACAGACGACGAAGCGGAGGCTTAATAGGGTCCCGTTGGCGCCCTTTGGGTACGGAACCCTAAAAGTGTGTAACGGACGATGACAATGAGGCGCTTGGTGGATCGTCATCTCGACATCTCACTAGTATCTTTCTATAAAATAATATTTAACTTAGCTAGGTAACTTTCAAATCATGCTAATTACCTAGTATTACATTGTTATGTATGTCACATCAAAGAATTTAATTAGCTAACCATAACCATAAATAACGTGATTAGAATCAAAATTAGGTTCACTTGTTTGGTATGTTGCTTCTTTGTGTCACAAGTCATTTTGGGACAATCAGCCCTCTCAAGTCCTCGAAAAAACAAAATCTTTCTTTCTTTAAATTCAATAGACTTGCGTTTGGCCACTGACCCGCCCATATAGGACGATGATGAAGTAAGATGGAACACGCATACCCAAAAGAAACCTAGGTGTTCACTTCCTTAAAAGTCCGTAGATTATAAATGAGGTGCAAAACGCTGTGTTCCTATTTTCGGTAGGTATGTTAACAACGTACGGATGTAATTTTTCCCGGCGTCTTGTCGTTCGGTTTGAAAATGGGCATGGTGGAATGAGGTCGAACAATTTCTGCGCACTCTCCAAAATAATATCCTGTAGAAAGCCGATAGGCCAGCAGCGTTTCCATGGTCAAGGCTAGTGAGTTTCGTCTTACTTAAAGACTCATCTCCGATGAGTCTCCTAGTTCAGCAATTTGAGTCGAGGGCGTCAAGCTGGTACTTAGCAGATCCATCCCAGAGGCAGAAACACTGCCTTCGACTCAATAGAATAGCCAAAGTTTATTATGGCTGTTAAAGTAATGCCGAGGAAATCAAGCCAATCGCATATTAGCAAAGCTACATTTTTGAAAGTAGGAGCCTGGTTGAAAGAACTCTGTTTAGGTGTAAAAAACGCTTGGTGGCTATGTGACTACATTGGCTTTGCCCTAATCGGAGACTGCCTGTAATGTTACGTTCAAACGCTCTAACATGACCTCTCGCAACAATTGGATCTCGTAACTGGTGACTCGCACGCTGGAAATGTATCCCTCTGCAACAGTGATACCTATCGTCTGCGTACCCAGAAAAGCAGCAGCAAATAAAGTTGAAGAGTGAACTGAACCCTGAAGATCTTTGGCATTGATTGCCAAAAGGTCCGACGACCAACCGTCTATAACCCCTCGTATAGACCTTTTACTCAGGAAATCGGAAGTCTAAGCGCACAGGTCATCAGGAATTCCATATGAAGGAAGCTTGCTTAGAAGGATGGTATGTTAGAGCTTTAGAAATATCGAGGGAAACGGCAACCGCTTCCCCGTATCTTTCAATGACTTCGCTCCATAGATGTATGGCATACCTACGTAAGAAGAAGATCCCCAGTGGACCGTTTTTGACGGAAACCGTACTTTTGATAGCTGAGGAGTTCGTTATCTTCAAGGTATGCCAGCCTCCGATTCAATGTATGCTCCATAGTCTTACAAAGCATGGAGGTGATCGCAATCTGTCGATAGTTAGTAGGATCAGCACGGCTGCCGTTCTTAGGCAGAGGTTGCACGTTAGCAAACTTCCAGACTTTCTAAACTTGAGCGATTGTCCTGTCAATAGGTTTTTGTTTCCTTTACTTATGTTTTTTTCAGTTCTGATTTTTTATCGTCTTGACTTCTTTATTAATGGTCAGTGCATCAGTGTGGACATCCAATGCGAACCTGACCTCATTAAGCTTTTGAACTACCTATATACTGTGTCACCTTTCGACTTCCTTACCTAGCTTGGTTAATTTAATATTTTTCAAAGGATACTAATAATACAAAAAATCCTATATGTTCTGCAAATTATGTCCTAACAATATTTAACAACTACCATCTAAATACAAAACCTCAAGATAACCGCATGAACTTGGAGATGCTAACCGATCGGCAATCATAATGATTACCTATTATTATTTAACATTTTCTCTGCTTGTAACTTGGGTGTTAAATAACAAAAATAATGTTTAATGAATATTATTATAGCACAAAGCAAAATAATACTTAGTAGCTTATTGTGCATGATGTAATCCAAACAAGTTACATCAATTAGTAAGTAAGTGCTACTTACAAATATAAACACATTTTTAAATCGGGTGACGTCAAATTTTATGGCGGACCTAGGTTTTGTCTGCGGTTTTTTCTACGTCATTGTAATCTTCTATTAAATAATCTTATATTGTAGAATTTGGCAAAATAAAGCCAAGCAATTCGGTCCACTGATGCAAAGCAAAGCATATATCAGAATTTGGCAACAGTTCCGATAGGTGCTTTGAGCAGTCACACTAATTAACAATTTGCAAGGATGAGCATTACAGTAAAGGCTAAGGCTCCTGCAGGTGCTGGTGCTAGTAATGTTTAAAAGAAGCATTTCCTGAAACTACAATACGGTTGCCGAGAGAATGCGTTTCAGACCATAAACTTAGGATTTCGCAACGCTAAAGAACTTTGTTTCTAGATTAATTTTTCAAGATTTCTTTTAAAAAATTTTAAACGATGCCAACCACCTGACTTTATGTATGCCATTATTTTATTTGCGTAAATATACTAACTGCGCAGGTTTGATTTCTACCCAGGACTGCGAGGAAAAATATATTTTATTTGCATGAACTGTGTGTTTGTTCAGAAAATATCTTTAAAGAACAGTGAAAAATATACATGCTAATAAGAAAGACATAACATAGTATACAAGACTACTACAAAAGCCACATGATATAAAGTCCATTGTAATAAAATAAAAACAACTTTGATATTGGATTATTAAAATGTGCATAATATGAACGCAAAAACCGCAAAACAAAGAACTGTCTTTCCAGATAGAAATTGTATGCATCCACTCTCCACTAACGTTCATCAACGTTTATGGAGCGCGTCTGTGCTACAGGACAAAACTTTTTAGAGTTCCGTAGGTTCTAGCACAAAATATTATACCTAGATGGCAGACTACATAAACTCTAGATTTAAGGAACAGAACAAGTCATTAATAAACACAGAAGGATATACTAACTAAGCAGAATGGTAGGCTAAGTTATAGGTTACGTATGAGCGTACTACAGTTTTAAATAAACAATTTTACATAAAAAACATGAAATGGTAAAATGAATGAAATAATCGATAAATACGGCTACGGAACACAATGCCGAAAGATGCTGGATAATACAGACAGCGTCGATGCCAGGGCATCACATATTCGCGTGATGTTCAGAGGCAGTTGGCACGCCACCTAACGAGTCCAATTACGCGACTGTATCGAAGCTCAGTTAGCCCGCGTACGTAATCGATGCCAGCAATGGAACCTGAATGAGGAAATATTCAAGGGAGATGCGATACAACTCGACTCGGCTTCACTACGGTGAGCAAAAACAAAGAACAGTATTTGACGACTGCACTGCCATTTTGGACTTGATGAGACTGATGCATGATATTCCGTTTTAAAATTCGATTACATCGAAATTGTATTACCTACATAAAATAAGTATAAATATCGAGTTGGACATATAAACAACTAATGTACTGTAGAATATGGATTATAATTATGTCCTGTAATATTATTTTGTTATTCTACGGTCCTGTGTTTGTGGTAAAAATAAGTGTGTCAGGCAGGGTCTTGTTTTACCGACAACACGTATTTTGATGGGGATTGTTACAAATTTTAAGAAGGATTTATAGCTGCTACAAAGTCTTGTGTCGCTTTAGCGTGTAAACTATTCATATTAATTTAGCCACACCGCATATTTTATACGTAGCTACCTTCCCTGTCATCATCTGAAAAAGTATCAAGAACTTTATTTAGTGAATGTTTTCAAAAAATGTAAAATGAGTTAAAAAAGAATGTACACACGCAGACGTACCTATTGTTTTTATCATCAATCGACTCTATCGTCCACCCATTATTTTATGGATCAAAAATGCCAATCATCGTCTTATTTGCATTGCGACATTTTAATTGTGTGAAGGGGATTTTTGGCTCCTACGTTTGGTCTGGCTGCTTGCAAAAGATATTGACAATAAAATAAAATAGTTCCCTGAGTATCAAATATAAAAATCAGTCTAAATAAATGTTTTTCACATTTTGAGAAAATATACAACACATTTAAAACAATTAGGTACCGTGGAAAGCTAAACCATAGGCAAAGAAAAAAGGTTGCTTAAAAAAAATCGTTGTAACGTTTGCTAAGAGCAAAAATGTACTCTGGGTGGGTGGGTTTTTTGCATTTGTATCTAATAGCTCACTTACAAAATACACTTTTCTAGCTTTAGCCGTTATAGGGATAAGAGTCTGAACAACGCAATATTTCCTTCAGTTAAACTACCTTTAGGAACAAATGGTTGAGTTACTATGTGTTACTATGAGTTACGATATAAATAAATTAAATATATAATGTGAATATTTATTATTTTTCATGAAGGTTTTTAGCTATTCTATTATTATTATTCTCTCTCTGGCATGTGAGGACTTCTGGAGCGCATTGAGTACAAAATATTTTTTAGCATTTTTGGTGCTAGGGTATATTTTCCATATAAAACTAGTAAGGAATATGGACTTTCTATCAACATCCCACATGGCGGTCACTCCGTCCTTCTCGGCCTTTACGAGGTTCTTGTCATGGGTTATGTTGATGTCAACGAGCACTGCCGGCCTTTCAATAGATCTGTCAGCACGATATCAGCCTTATTGGCTACAATATTCCTGTCCGTGATGAGAGATCGATCCCAATAGAGCGTGGCACGACAATTTTTCAGAACTGGCGCAGGTGCGTACTTATAGTACGGTATTTCGGACTCTACTAGGCCGTATGAAGAGCAAGTTGCTGCTGATTCTGGCAACTAGGCTATGTCTGTGCAAGTACTCGCCGTTACCAAGATGAGAACAACCGGAGATAATATGCCTGAGTGACTCTCCGGGACGGCGGCATGTTGGACAGATGTCGACTGTACCGTCCTTCAGGATATATTATTATTATTATGGTACCGTATATACGAGTGCGCGTGAGACTTCTCCTTAGTTGGGTTTTTATCAATTATTTTCGGGCTTTCTTCATCTAGGCGTTTCGCTCGTGACAAGGAAGGTCGCGTTCGTCATGATGTGATATGGTATGTTAGCCTTTCCTCTTTAACTACTATTACTGTCGTTCTGCTTGTTACAGAACTTGATTATAATGATATGAAATTTCGAAAAAGTAAGATTTAGAGGCGAAAAATTATCTCCGGAGTTCGCAATGCTAAAAATCAGAAATAATTTGATAAAAATTCATGTAAATATTACATGAAAAATATAACGAATTTTCTAACTAGCACATTTTTTTCGAGATCATCGAAATTCATTGACAAACAAACTTAGTTATGCGGTTAGTTATGCAAATTGTTATGACCCAAACTAAGAAATGTACTTCCATTGAAGGTCGGAACCCTCGGTGAACGAGCATCAAACTCAAACTCTTGGCTGGTATTATTTCAAATTGTTGTTTATCCAATGTAATTTATGACGTGCGACTTTTTATACCCAACATTATTTTTGTTGTTTATTGTTTTTTAAGAAAAAGACGTCATCAATTTTTTCAACTCATTATAAAGTACATACTCAAATGATACTTGAACAATTCAAAAATATACACAAAAAATATACCCAATGCAAGATAATAAGCTACAATCAACTGCCTGATCATTGTAGGTATATAGACTTTTCAGTGAACACAAAATGACAGACCATAAAATATGATTAGTCTTATGGTGCGTCCATGCTTGGCGAACCGAGCACGAGCCGAGCCACGAACGAGCACACTGCGAGCACGATTCGCGTAGCGTGGACGAGCTTGCGAGCCTTGAACAAGCGCGATTGTCAGTTTTTTCACGAACAAAGGGATTCGCATCGTGCTCGTTGTAGGTTCGTTCGTTGCTCGACTCGTGCTCGTTTCGCGTAGCATGGACGCACCATTAAGTATGAATGATAAGTTTGGTGTAGGTATATTTTTTATAATAATTAACTGCCAGTTTCTGAATGCCAATTTGTCAAAACTGTTACCGTCTTTGTCATTTCAGATGTCATTGGTATATTAACTCTTTGATTAAACTTAGTAAAATAAGCTCAGACCAAGAAAAGGTTTTTTTATATGTCTATGAAAACAAGATTTATTTTTCAGTAACATCAATAATGCGACATAAACCATGTGGCAAAAGCCTATATACCTACATAACATAATCATCGGGCAATATATATTACTAAATTTCGCTAATGAAATTCACTTTTCGAATTCTCGACATGTCATAGATAATTCCATTTTTTTTTTTGTAAATTGGTCACTCACAATAATCAATAAGATTCGGATCGAAATTGATGAATTAATTAATAAATTTGGAAACATGAATTATAAATAAAAATATCCTGGGACATTCCTCACACACGGTCATCTGATCCCAAACTAAGCAGAGCTTGTGCTAACCAACCAGTAACCAGATAACTGATATAATACATACACTACTATTTGTTTGTAAATACATACTTCATTAATATACATAATTACACCCAGACTCAGGACATACATACATGTTCATGCACACAAATGCATGTCCAGTGTGGGCTCGCGCATTTCTTCACCGGGTGCTGACTTGCTCGAGTATCATTGTGCCGATTGTCGTAACGGCCAAAGGCCTGATGGCCGAAATCCTTAACCAATATCTCTCAAAGCACTCGTTAGACGGTTGGATCAAGAGCCTGATTCAGAAGGCAGGACACGCCTCGCATTGCGAGGAGGTTCCTGTCTCTGCAGCCCTAACCACCGTTAGCTCGGACCTTGCTCCCGACACCGGCGGAAAACTACCTATTTATTTTTTATATGTTTGTGTTTTTTTTTAATGATTTTTATAAAAATGTATTAAATATGTAAAGACAATAAATAAACGAAATAATAATAACCGCTTTATATGGGATAGTGATAGAGTTAACTATAACGTTCATAAGTGCCTTATCAGGGCTAAAACTGAAACTAAAACTTCACTTTTGATTACTCGGTAGTTAAAGTAGGTATAGTCTGGGTTTCAATGATAATATTTCTATTCCATTTTTTCTGGATTTTTTTGGGGTGCTTTCCGCGCTCTGCCAACGTAAGCAGTCACCCTAAATAGTTAGCCTGAAGATTGCGTAGACTACTAACTAAAACGATGCAAATATTTTTGAAGTCTGCTTATATCAGTACCTATGTATTCGGAATGCAGGTCAGTTGAGCATTTAATTAAATCTTAAGCAATATGACGGCGTTTTCAAAGTAAGCCACAAACCAATGTTATGCCTAACTCCTAGGAAGCTACTCGTAGCGATCACCACGAAGATTAATTAAATATTATTAATAGTTGGTGAATATTCTAGCTAGAGATTTAGGTCTTGTATCTAGCGAAATAGCACCTACTATCAATGTGTATCAAATTCCAAGAATAATAACGCTACGCTTCTTTTAAATTTATTTATTTTTTATATCATCAAATTTGTTGTATATGATCAATTTGATACTATTTAAAAAAATAAAATCACAAACATGTCCACCTACTCAAATTATGGAATAAATAGCATCAAACATATTCTATCTGTAGGTATGCCTCATCCAAATCCGTTCAGCCGTTGTTACGTGATTGATCAATAAACCGCCAAACATACAAAACATCCAAAATTGCGCATTTATTTCGCTTTAGTGATAGTGATATTAGTGAAGTTATGCTTTTTGGAATTAATGTTCATTACATAAATCTGTGTAAACTAAACCGCTTGTCAAATTCTGTGAATTATGACGGTAGTCGGTAGTCAATCCGGATACGACGTATAGTCTGTAACTCATAAGTTCCGCTAATTCCGCTTCTTATTTATAACTAGCTAATCACCGGCGCTTCCTACTTTACCCCCTTAGTTAGCAGTTCTGTGACAGATATGTATGACGTCATGCATGAGATCTCCCAACATGAAGCACTTCATGCCCCCAAAGAGATTACAGGCACGGTACAGTCGCAGGGTCATAGGCATTAGGCAAGCCATACCGCGAATTTACCTAGCCATGATTTTCCTCAATAAAACACACGATGTCATGACGTATCTTGCTAGCGACACACCTTGGCTTCGCCCGCAGTGAGACCTATTGCTGTAGTTATTTTTAAACCTGCTATATCTTCTAAGTTATTCATTTAAATTAATTGTTGTTACATACAATTTCAATCTACATTAACTAATATATATAATTGGATAAGCATATCTATCAAAAGAGCTACACAAAGAACTCATTATTTTTAATAAAATTTTGAAAGATAATGTTTAATGTGAGTCGTCCTTAGAACATTGACTTTATATTATTGCAGACTTTTTGAAGAACATTTCAAGGGCAATAGTAATAGATAATTTTCACCTATCGCCAGCCTATCACCAACTATTTTCGCAGCGCACGCGAAAACGCCTCTCCAACGACTGCTTTTGTCCATAAATCTTATCGAAAAATTACCAACCTTCTTTGTTACTCGGTTAGTTTTTTTTTTTTTTGAATGAAAATTCCCATAGTAGGTAATTGTCTGATACAAACAGACAACACGATAAGAAAACGCGGCGGGTCAAATAATTTACAAGATGTAGTGACGATGATTACTTTGAACAAATTATCTTTCAATTAATTAATTAAATTTCAATGTATATAATGCATGTATGTATGTATATATTGGAAGACAATGCAAGTACAGTCAACAAAAAGTACAGTCACCAAAAAAAGCTTGTATGTAATATATTTTTTTCTTTGATTAGGTATATTTATTTCTATGGTACTTATATTCATTAGATATGTTTTATAGATTTTCTAATGTGTAAATCTACGGCTAAGCCACATATTTTGACTAAGGTGTAGAGTTTGTGAAGTTCGGGCTTGTAGAGTTAGAGCGTGTAGAGTTATAGGTTTGGCTATTGGACATGAGATCTGATAAATTTTTGTCAGTGCGAGCCATATGTTTTGGCAACATTTTACATAGAAATGTTTTTGGTGGGATTTCACTTATATTTGTAAGTTGCTTATGTTTTGTTATTTTGAAATTTCATGTTTTTTTTTATACTAATACAAGCTTACATAGCAAATTTCAGCTTTCTAGGACTTCAGGAAGTACCCTAAGAGTTTTGATGATTATCAGTGAGTCAGTGACGAAATCGGGGTTTTTTAGTAGCAATAAAATCTAAAGTATAAAAGCTATATTATTGATTAAGTTCACTATTGACATCATGTCCCGAGAATTTGTTTATCTGGTATAATCCAAACCCAAGTTATGAGGGTTCAAAAAAACGACGAAGCGCTTCGAGAAAAGGTAGGTAGTGCCCTTGCGCTTCGCAAGGGAGTGCCCCCCGCCAAGACAGCTGACCGATGACACCCTCATTGACCGGTGACTGTTGGTTATGATTTTAATTCAATAAACTCATCGATATATTATCTAATACTACGTATATTTCGATGAATAAACATGAATGCAAAAATTTGGTTTGAATTTTTGAGTAATTAATTTTGAGCTGAAACTTTTTATAGAGAGTATCTGATGTAGTCTTCACGCCCTTCTTAGGCATTGCTTAGTGAAAGCCATCATAATCAGATTAATGATTAACCGTTTCCTTGATTTGGCCAATATCAACAGGTGTCAGAAACGCATTCTCTCCGCGGCCGCACGTTACATCACTATTAAGTACTAAGATGTTGATTTCAACCTACCTACCTACTAGTATTTTCGAAACGATACTTTTCGAAACTATACATACAAGTATTGTGCACTGCACAGATTTTTATCTCCATTTATGACTTTTTGAGCAACTAGATTGCACATTCGCGCATACAACTGTGTTACTGTCATTTAAATTGCATAATTTGCATGGAAAAAGATATGAGTTTTAAAACACATAATTGTTTGTACTGTTTATATTGTTTTATATACCTACGGACCCTACGGTTTTTATATCCAATCGGCCTCATGAGGGTTTTAGGTACCCATCTAACCGCCATGCGCCACACATAAAATTAGAAACATAACGAATGATATTTATGATCACTAGTCGTTAGATGCTCCTAGGTCCTAGAGTACTAGATGTAAACGTTTCAAGACCTGAAAATCTTTACGATAAATTAAAAACATTATATTTCTTTAATCTATGTACACTTAATGGTTTTTTTTGCGCATCGAAATTGACATCCTGTGATTATCGCAGTAAGTCAACGCGTATTGTCTTGTACTGCTCAATAAATCGTCATGTACCCTGACCATATATATAGCGAATTATTACTATCGCGCATTCATTATACTTGGCTTAATATGAGAGTCCTTGTGACGGCGTATTGGCATCGAATGTACTTATCTTCTCATACGTGCAGTGACCAACCCAGAGTTAACACTTAGTGTGGATTTTAAAATCATTTTAAAAAATGTTAAACCTAGAAAGTGTGTTCTCCAACCCTATAATATTGAAACAAAGTAACAAGTTGTTGAAAGTGAGGATATGGCTTTACACTTTGGCGTTGTCGCATAATGTGATTATTGCTACAAAGTTGTTGACAATCGACTTTGGTAAATCGGAGGATCCTGATGTAAGGCTGTATGATTATACTAAATGGAAATTGATCACATCTTGGTTCAATGTAAGTGTAGATGTAACATTATCGCACCATTGTTTTGGGTATGACATAAAAGTTATTTCAGAAAATGTTTTTGTAAAAAATTAAGAATCAGTCGGAGTTTTAAGTGCACTATGGACTCGTAAGTTGTAGTTAGGGGTGTTATTTTTTCTGGATCTTATATATCGTATGACATAGATATTATGATATTTTAATAGACACACTATTATTTACATAAATAAATACCAACCGTAACTACCATACTACTATCTCCTACTATACTCAAAAAGATTACTTTTATTTTTTTATACAAACTGCGTACCATCTGTATGATTTTATTATTTTCCATCTTTATGATTTTAATTAATAATTGGCCTAACACGTACCTACAATTAAATTGAATATTTTGAATATTGACCTCTGGAAATAGCTGCATTTACTGTGTCTGTGACTGATAACTGCATCTAGTATTATCTATACATATAAATATAATTACCTGGTCCTGATTAACTGATTTATCAATGCAGAGCCTAAGGGCTGGCGCTACAAACTTGAAATTTTGCACTTAGGTTCCTTTTATAAAATAGGCATCCACTAAGAGGGGTTTTAGGAAAATCTTTTAAGGGGTGAAAGGGGGGACTTTGTATGAAAAATCATATTCCTTGGGTTTATAACTTGAAACTTAGAACCCAATAAGAAAAACGAATACAGATTATCATTATTAGATTTCTAAATGAGTAATAGGGGGTTTAGGGGATGTTGAAGTTTGTATGGAAGAAACCTAACAAGCAGTCCGATTAACTTGAAACTCGGAATTAATACATTGGATTTTGGATAGAAAATAAAGAAATGCGTTATTTTGGGTTTCTCGAAAATCGACCCCTTACGGGGTAAAAACGGGGAATGGGTGAAACCGCGGGCAGAATGCTAGTATGTGCATTAATAAAATATGTAATGTGTACTATATAGTAAAGATAATACGATATCCAGAGGTTATTTAAATTATAGATAGTACTTACGTCTGAATAAATGAATCAGCTTGCAATGCCTTGCAGTACATTGACATCATTATCATAAAAGAAACCCGATAATGGCTTTTCAATCTTTTTATTCATACACCACTCGATAACACACAAAAGAATGCACTTCAATTATTTTTTCCTACATTTTGTGTCGAGAACAAATCTGTGTCCTCAAGTTTGAGAAGGCATAATCACACGTGTATACGTCTGTGTATATGATTTTGGATCATATACAATACACAGATGCAGAATCGACCATAGTTTAATTTAGAAGATGTAATAAGTACACACGGCTACAGATCAAGTTATATGTTCCAAAATAAGATGACCTCTCATTGTACGGAAATCCTATACAATGCGAGATCAACTTATACTGGGATAGTATAGCTTGATGTGTACCTATTACCTTGAGCGAGACAAGAAAATGCTAGATTTCCATTTCACTTGAACTGGCCTTGATAATTGACTATGCCACATGAAAGGAAAGAACTTTGAATATTGAAGAAATTTTTAGGTATTGAAAGAAGACTGCATTCCATATTTTAAAAATAGATTTTTTTATGTACCTACTGGTAATCGAACCCGCGAAGTATAATAGAAACAACGATTTCAAAAGTAATATATAAGTCACTGAATAGAAAACATCCTGTATTTTTATGATAGCGATCGAGAGGATAAATAAAAAATCAATTTCTTCTAAATAACTTAGCATCCGTGAAAATAATCATTCATATATTCAGCTTCGGTATCAATTTATCATCTTTTATAGGCAGATCTTTCGCAATCTTTACGAGAACAACAAAATTATTATCGTGCGACGAAGAAATGCTATAAGGCGTCGTTCCCACAGCGAGCGGTCTAGTCTCATAGCTATGCGGGGCGCTTTTGATAATTGCACATAGCGACCGAAGCGGTCAAGGAACGCACGTAGAAATCTCACCGAAGCCGAACTCTCGACCGCTCGCTGCGGGATGGGCGGCTAAGGCGTCGTCCTAATTGGCGACGATCGTACGATCAAACGATGCGATTTCGTCGCACGATCGCGCTGATGTTCCTGTGCTCGCGCGATGACTTGTGAGCTTCAATTAGGACACTTTAAAGCGTTTGCGACGAAATCGCATGTTTGATCGTACGATCGTCGCCAATTAGGACGACGCCTAATACTTTTGTCAGTGTAATATTCTTTTATTTATTTATTTATTTCATAGATTCACAGCATGCATAGCCAAAACGAATCTCATTATATAAGCTTCTTCTTCGTTCTTTGTATTTGTTATGCAGTCATAGGTAACTATTTTACAATATTGTTCCTTCATTCAACTTTACCTTCGATTGTCAACATAGTAAATCCAAATAACAAGCTTAAGCACATGACCCAACACAAGAGCTATAACATTTAAACCACATCTGCAACATTCCGGTCTTTGACAATATTTACATTGCTTTGTATGAGTATGTGATTTATTCTGGTGTATAGCGATGTTAAAATTAGTTAAATAAATGCTTTAACTCCTATACTTGTGATTTCAAAGCAGTGGCACAGACTGATGTACTCAACAGCTACTGGTGTATGTGAGCAGCATCATTTATAGCCAAATATAGGCTTTATGTATTTACTACCTTTGGTTCAGATTCAGATTTTAATCTTCTACTATATAAAAATAAGTCGGGTTTTCCTTCTTGGGTGGGGTGGGGTGGGGTGGGGTGGGATGGGGTGGGGTGGGGTGGGGTGGGATTTGTAGGGTACGGTAGGGTAGGGTAGGGTAGGGTAGGGTAGGGTAGGGTAGGGTAGGGTAGGGTAGGGTAGGGTAGGGTAGGGTAGGTTAGGGTAGGGTAGGGTAGGGTAGGGTAGGGTAGGGTAGGGTAGGGTAGGGTAGGGTAGGGTAGGGTAGGGTAGGGTAGGGTAGGGTAGGGTAGGGTAGGATAGGGTAGCACTATAGGGTAGGGTAGCACCACGCGAACGAAGTCGCGCCGGGCAGCTAGTAAGATAATAAAACTAATCTAAGCGAGCTTATATATCATAGTCGTTTGGATGTCTTATGCGGAGATATTTTTCAAACACGACCATCTGATTCCGAACTAAGTAGAGCTTTTACTTTGGAAACCGTGCGCCGAGAGAATGCGTTTCTGACACCTGTTTATAACGGCCAAATCATGGAAACGGCTAGAGAACATCGTTAAACTATTCCTAAGAAAATACCTACTGAACCATCCTGTGAAAGTCTCATCACAGTAGGATTAGACATTTCCGAGATTAACCAGGAGTCATAAACGTATTCTCTCTAAGTCCTCACTTGTAAACTATACCTACATAATAGCAAATAATGTAGCCAGACTCAGAACAAACAGACATTTTAATGCACACAAATATTTTTCCTGGTGGGATTCGAACCCAAAACATCTGGCATGGCCAGGTCAATCAAACAGTCAAGTTATATAACCTCCACGTCATCATTACCAGACCATATTTTTATTTTTATTTTTTTTATATATAACTAAGGTAGCAAACAAGTATACGGCCCGCCTGATGGTAATCGGTTACCGTAGCCTATGGACGCTTGCAACACCAGGGGTATCACTCGCGCGTTGTCGACCCTGCAGAAATCTTTTCACACCCTTTTTGAAGAACCCCATGCTTTACTCTAATGGGAAAACCACGGAGCTCATTCCACTCCTGAGCTTCCGCGGAAGAAAACTAATATAAGAATTATTATTATTATTTTGATATGCTTTTTGAAATTAAATTATATTATTTATATATAATCTTATATTTTGTAATTATTGTGACGTAATTTACAAGTAGGTAAACGTAGTGCGTGGCGAGACAAATATTGTTGAAGGGAAAGAACAATAGTATACATGTACGTACAGTAAACAAAACTAGCTGCAAGTTTATATTAGGCAGAAGTTAAAAAAATCCGATTTTCTGTTACATGACGGCCTTTTAAATTGTAAAAAAAACTCAAAATAGATAATGCAGTCCTCTATCCATGTGAAAAGCAAGCGTGCCATTTTTTTTTCTGCTTACCATGATGCCACAAGAGAGCTTTAGTTGGGCTAGCAATAGAGCTATAAAGTGAAAATGAAGCGCTCCGATTGTCAGCTAAAACACATCTCTGGTGGACAGAGTTCCCCGTCCGCGCGATACAGCGGCAAAAGAAGAGTATTGCTGTCCCTTTTGGCACGCGAAGTACATACACTCGCGTCATCTATTTAGAATTACATCATCAGGAATCAGCTATCGGGTGTATTTTAATACATATTTTTTTCAAATTCTCATAGCGGAAAAAAAAAATACATGTTAGTTTAATTTTATTGTGCCATTCCTGACCTGCCATGAAATCGGATGTTTTTAACTTCTGCCTAATATAAACTTGCAGCTTTTTTTTTACTGTATCTTCTATTGTTCTTTCCCTTCAACAATATTTTTAAGTCTTCGCATACATGTACATAGATGTTTTGGTACTTCTTTCTAAATGGGTACTTTTGATCATCGCCTGTTTGCTCAATGTATAGTCGCCTAGGTCCCATCTCTCCTTTATCTTCTTTAATTTACGAGGAGAAAATCTTTCCCTTTGATTATTTTCATTCAACCTTTTACTGTCAATTTCTTTCATAATTTTGTTGTACATGTCCAATTGTCCATTGTCCAAGTCTAGCATTTATCTCCGAGTATACCTATATATAAAAATGGATCCCTATTTCCCTTGGTCACGCATGACTTGAGAATGACTTTACCGATTTCATCCATATTTCTATTAAATAGATAGTATAGATAGCCTATTGGTATGGAGAAGGACATACCTACGCTACTTTTTACACGGCACGCAGGAGAAACCGCGGGGGACAGCTTGTCATCTATTTTATCGTAAAATAGATGAATTTATCATCGAGGTCATTTCGGTCGGTAAAAACATCATCCGACAACAAAATGAGGAATGTGTCATCATTGGCCTAAATTTCTGACCACAGGTGCATATTTAGCAAGGTAAACTGCAAACGACTTCGGTGGCTTTCCTTATCCAGTTATCTTTTGAAACTTTAATTGCTTTAAGAATCTTGAGAAATAAATAGGCTTCTTTGAATGATCTCAAAATCTTGTTTCAATAATGCTGTAATGGTTTTTTGTAATTTTTTCATCATTAGTCATAAACTACGCAACTTAAAAGAACATTTCCACCTATTTCAGATTCCATCTATTGCGCCGCAGGTCGTGGGTTCGATTCCCGCACAGGACATGCATTTGTGTGCATGAACATGTCTGTATGTCCTGAGTCTGGGTGTAATTATGTATATTAAGTATGTATTTACAAACAAAAAGTAGTATATGTATTATATCAGTTATCTGGTTTCCATAGTACAAGCTCTGCTTAGTTTGGGATCAGATGACCGTGTGAGGAATGTCAAAAAAAAAAAATTGGTAGACTTCTATTATTTTCAGCTCCTGACAATGATATACTTCCCTACGTGTATTTACTGTGACTGGATGGAACTGAGAGGGAAAGGTGATCAGACTCATATAAACTATCTCAATCACTTCAGATACTTGTGCTTCACGAGCATTCTATTGCCGACCACAGCGGTAAGTGATTTTTAAGTGAGGCTTGCTCTCTATTGTGTTTTCCGTTACGATTTACTATAGCTACTTTAGTCAAAGTCAAAGCCATTTATTCAATTTAGGCGAACGAAGGTCTCTTATGAAGGTCACATTTACTGAAGTTATCATCGGTTCAGAACTCGGCCTGAGAAGTTCAACTGAGAAGAAACCGGCAAGGAACTTAGCACGCTTAAATTTTTTAAATATTTTTTGGACAATCTGACTATTTTTGGCTTTTTTTTTCCAAATAATTATTAACAATAAAAAAACATATTCTTAAGCATATATATAGAATAAGCCAAATAACTATGTGCTTTTCTTTCTTTTAATAATTATTTATTTGTTAGTCGCTTGCACGGTGATTGGGCTAAGAAGCAGTTTACTGCCAGTACATTAATTGGAAATAATTTACCCCCTTATTAATAAATAAGGTGTAAGTCAAGTTTTTTTTTTTTTTTATACTACTTATGTAGCAAACAAGTATACGGCCCGCCTGATGGTAAGCGGTTACCGTAGCATATGGACGCTTGCAACACCAGGGGCGTCACTCGCGCGTTGCCGACCCTGCAGAAATCTCTTCACACCCTTTTTGAAGAACCCCATGCTGTACTCCATTGGGAAAACCACGGCAGGGAGCTCATTCCACAATCTGAGCGTACGCGGAAGGAAGCTCCTTTGAGACCGCACAGTTCGAAACAACTCTGGTTTCAATGTGTGAGGATGGACTCCCTGTCGATGGCGAGAGTTGCGATGGTAGAAGGTAGCCGTGGGCATCATCTTAAACAATTCTTCAGAACACTGTCCGTTGTACAAGCGGTAGAACACACATAAGGAGGCAAAGTCTCTCCTCAGACTGAGAGGCTCTAAACCGCTTGTGAGCTCGGGATCGTCGACAATTCTAGCGGCACGTCGCTGAACCGAGTCTAGAGGCCCAAGCTGGTATCCAGGTGCCCCCGCCCACAGATGACAACAGTACTCCATATGAGGCCGGACTTGTGACTTATAAAGTTGCAGCCTTTGCCCCGATGTGAAGTACTGCTTCGCTTTGTTGAGCACTCCGAGCTTTTTGGATGCCAGCTTAACCTTGTCTTCTAAGTGACTACGGAACAAAACGTCACTAGAAATGTCGACTCCAAGGATCCCGATGCTTTGACTGATGTTCAAGGACGTGTTCTGGAATTGTGGAGCCACAGCAAATGGGGTTTTCTTAGCGGTGAACGCGCAGGCTTGAGTCTTGGTGGGGTTGAAATGGACTAGATTTAGTCGACCCCAATCGGAGACACTAGTTAGTGTACTCTCGATTTCAGACAACAGCCGTTCGCGGCTTTCCTCCACCTCGGAACGAGGGATATTAGCACGGCCAGTGTAATAAGCGTCCCCTGTACTGTCTGCATAGCAATGAATGCCGTCAATAGACAGCATATCATTGATATGCAGCAGGAACAGTGTTGGGGACAGCACAGACCCTTGTGGGACGCCGGCATTTATGTCCATGCTATCAGAGCAGCTACCGTCGACGACGGCTCTTATGCATCTGCTGGACAGAAAGCTGGCGACCCATTTGCATAGTCCCTCGGGAAGCCCGTATGCTGGTAACTTTGCAAGAAGACCCCGGTGCCAGACCCGATCGAACGCCTTCGCCACATCTAGGCTCACTGCCAATGCCTCTCCTTGACTCTCAATGGCAAGTGACCAACGGTTTGTGAGATACACTAGAAGGTCGCCAGCCGAGCGACTGTGGCGGAAGCCATATTGTCGGTCGCTCAACAAATCGTGATCCTCTAGGTATCTCAGGAGTAAAGTATAGTAATTCCTAGGTTTTAAATATATCCGTCACTTTCTAATGTCATATAAAAACAAAAAGGGCTGGAGCTATCTTAATACCTGGGTGCTACAGGTCGGTTAACGAAAGCTGGCACGTTCACAGTACTCATAAATTTGCAATCAGTCAAGTCTAATGAACGAATGCAAAAATAGACCACTCTATATTTATGAGCAGTAGCAAAAGCAAAACAATAACTGTCTCCTTCATACTCATAAGCTTGACTTTGCGCGAGAGAGACGGTGTAAATGTGTTGAAACGTGCCAGCTTTAGTTAACCGACCTGTACAAGACTGACTTACACCTTATTTATTAATAAGGGGGCTAAAGTCTGACAAACGAAAGTAGGCAATCGAAATATTTGGAAACTTTTTTAATAGCAATACAAATAATTGGACTGTTTTACAAAAAAACTTAAACCGACTTCAAAGTACACTAAGAAGTAATCAAATCCTGATCTGATGAAAATGGGACCAAACGGGAAGTGTACCTTTCCAGACAAAAAAAGATTTTTCCAAATCGGTTCATAAATGGCGGAGATATGAAGTAACAAATATAAAAAAAAAAAATACAACCGAATTCAGAACCTCCTCCTTTTTTTGAAGGCGGGAAAAAATAAGTTTGGTTCCAGGTATTTAATCCGGCCATACTCTATTCAATAATATTCATTAGACAATGACTGAATAATTGAAAAAAATAATGCACAAACTTATATTGCCCTTACCCCAAGAATATTCAAAACAGTTTGAATGTTTTAGCACACAGGTTAAATTAGATAATTAAAATGGCCTGAAGGCACATACGTGCCGATGCATGATAAACACTACTCATAGTACTTAAGTGTTAAATAACATGCACTAAGTAATATCATACACTGATAATAATTACTGAATACACGCATCGTAACGATTTACTCACATAGTGGGTTTCATTTATAGATTTTATTATATGCATTTTCATTCATAATTGGGTATTTTCCTGGGTAAAAAATATATACTTAATTCTAATTAATCCGTCAGTTAGATTAGAAAAAAATATTGGACACGTACTTTTTATTAATTTCAATAAAAAAAAATATGAAATGTGACGTCACGCGGAACTTTAACGGGCTATATCTGCATCATTATTAACCAACTTCAAAAAAAGGAGGAGGTTCTCAATTCGGTTGTTTTTTTTTTTTTTTTATGTTTGTTACCTCATAACTCCGTCATTTATTAACCGATTTGGAAAATTCTTTTTTTGTTTGGAAGGGTACACTTCCCGTTTGGTCCCGTTGTCATCAGATCAGGATTTGATTACTTCTTAGTGTACTTTGAAGTCGGTTTAAGTTTTTTGTAAAACAGTCCAGTTATTTGATTGATTGTCGAAAAAAAAATACGTTTACAATAGTTTTTGATAATCTAACTGACGGACTAAATATATTTTTTAGGAAAGTAGCCAATTGCAGCCAACAAAGGAGATATCACTGGGACGCAAAAAACAGCTGATTACTTGGAAAAACCGTGGTATCTTCCAACTATTTCAGTGCGGTTTCAGCCGCGTTCCCGATGCATTATTTATTGCATGCATTATTATGATATATTGCATTCCCAAAGACAAATTTCATCCAAATCAGTTCAATCTCGCTCACCCACCCTTTTTTCTTCATCGCACAACTATATACATATTATATGAGCACCACAGACAATAGACATGTCTGTGATGAGCACCATATTGCCAGGTTTATTTTATTATTCTGTTTTGAGGTAGATTTATCCGTATCTTAAATCATATATCACGCTTAATTTTTAGAAAAGTCCCCATACAAAAATAATTATTTTTATCAAATAATATTTCGTTCATTATAAATGTAATAAAATTACAATTCATACAATTTTATTGAAGTGGCTGTATTATTTATATATACAGTGCACTTCCTTTCCGCCCTAGGTTCGAAAAGTGTCACTTTCAACTCGCTTCTTAGATAAACTATGATCTACTCAGACATCAGGTAGATACTACATCAGAGTATGAGGGATGAAAAAACTATTTCATTCACCCAACATCCTAATTCTATATAATGGTAAGCGAAAGTAGTACTACGTACGATATCATTTCTTTCCTCTATGGTACGATATATATAAGGTCCTAATAAATTAGTGAACTTCCTCTTGAGGGATGAATGTATAGGTCATTAGTAATCAAAAAATAATATTACAAAAATAATCCGAGGGAAAAAAAATAAAAAATCCTATACTATCTCTATGCAAATCAAAGAAGCCGCGCGAAGGTTTTTTTTTTTTTTTTTTCCTCGGATTGTTTTTCTAATATTATTTTTTGATTACTAATGACCTATACATTCATCCCTCAAGAGGAAGTTCACTAATTTATTAGGACCTTGTATATATATGTATATATAACATATGCTGTTGTGCACTTAGTTGGGTAAATATTTCACACCTAAATTAGGTATGGTGCATTAGGAAAACTGTCTATAGGCTTAAGATGAACCAGCTAAATAAATATTAATTTTGATAACGACGACATTATAAAATAGAAAAGGACGTTACTACGATGTCTTTAGTAATTAATGATTTTGTCATGTTTTCTGAGTGTAAACATGGCAGAACGAAAAATCACGTCAAGGTGACATTCATCGAGCCTTGAGTGGTTTTGTTTACTTGCTAGGTAAACAAAGCATTCCGAAACTAGGTAAGTCTGAGTATTGTAATCTGGAAAATAGCGTAAATTAATTCGCTTAATTTTTTTTTCCACACACTTGCTCGTAACGTGACTTTTACTGCACCGATTTTAGTTTCATAATGCTTATTACGCACTTGCAGCACTTGTGCTTTTTACTTTACATTACCGCACAGTTTTATGTTAGGGATAATCCCGATTATGTTAAGTTTGTACCTGTGATATTTGTGTGTAGACGAATCATTCTTAATTTAAACGGGTAAAACAGACCCTGTAAAAAAAACCTGCGCACCATATTTGTTGACGTTCTCATTGTGTGGTTGATGATCATCTATTTCAAAAAATACTGTCTGTCTGTTTTTTTCCTCGCAAGTGTGTTGATGAAATACGACGTGTGACACGCGTGTGCACACACGAGGGAGCCGAGAGTGAAATGACAACGTTTTCCTGGATAGTTCGATGGATTTCCTTTCCACTAAAACAAATAAATGTTTGGAGAGGTAGAGCATAGCGTTTATTCGCTCAAAGAGCAGCTCGACTGGGAAAGTACCTCCACCTTACAGAATACCGCAGCCAAATAACTTTATGTTACGATCATGTGCTGCAAGCGTTCATATGGCTTTGGTAACTATCAGGCATCACTAACGCGTTACCGACCTTTCCTCCTCCCCAATGAGTTCTGGCAACCTTACTCACGTGTAGGAACACAACATAAAGTTATTTGGCTGCGGTATACTGTAAGGTGGAGGTACTTCCCCATTGAGCTGCTCTATGAGCGAATAAACGCTATGCTCTACCTCTCTAAGTGCTGATAGCATTATCAACTAACACAGTTGTTTTTTTTTATAGTTTGGCGATATTTTATTCTGGCGTGTATGGAATAAGGATCGAAGTCTAATAGCACCAGCTGCAATTGATAAACTGGTACCATTCTGGACACAGCACTGTATGCACACCATCTCTCTTGTCGTAATGCTGTTGGACCTCATTTTAGTGCCTAGAGAAAGACCCAAAAATATGCTTTTTGGTGTAGCCATACTTTCGACGTTCCTCGGATGCTACAGTTTTGTGTAAGTTACTTATACACTTATGGAGAGGTACTTTCAAGAATATCAACATCAAAACTACCAATAGTACAAACTCTTTAGAGTAACTCCTTAGTTTGTTCACAACAGTTTCTAGTTTATGTACCTACAGTGCGTGTAGTCTCTCGCTGTCTGGTAAGTTCAAAGACTTTTACTTTTATGTATTCATACTTTTAAACTTGCTTATTCAATTAATTTTCTTTTACTGTGTATAGGCCTGTGTTTTTCGCAATCTCACCATGGTAAGTGATCATATTGCCGAAGGTAGTAAGACACAAAGCCTAGAAGAAACTAGCTCTCAAGTGCATCCGTCGGAACACTCCGGTAGGTACTTGTTGACAGATTTTCAACTTGAGGGTGGTAGCTAGCCAGGTACCATCGTGCTATGGTTTCCTCACGATGTATACCTTCACTGAAAGCTCAAGCTGAACCCGGGACCATCGTCTCGGCATCCGACGTCACTAACAATGAGCTATCATACATAACCTTAAATGAATAGACTCGTATTTAACCATAAACTCATCATGGTAAGCAGTGATGTTATGAGTAAAGTAGTAGATAGGTTGCCGACACAAGATTTGAACTTCATAAATGGCACACTGTTATACATGTCGTGTCGTTGACGCTCTGACGCGACATTATAGCTAATGTGAGATTGTGAGCTAACTAGCACAGCTTTAACTTGCCAGCGTGCCACTCGCGGAGCGCATATAACCTATCTACCTCTTTTACCGTTCTTATAAAATCATTGATGGTAAATATTAATTTGACCAAAGGTGGTGTGAAAATTTGTGTAAGCTAAACTACTGAGACACAAATCTATAGGCTGAATTTGAAACAATCAACGCCAGTGTTGCATCTAAAATATATAATTTATTGTCTAAATATTATAATGTCTAATATAAATAAATAAGTAACAGCTCGATAATAGAACATTCTTATACTTACGAGATGGTATAGAAAGCGAGAGGGAGTATAAAGTTTCTCAACATTATAATCACCACACAAATCATGGAACAAGTAGTCATTTAACTTTACCATTCAATTATTATGATCCGCTAAAATTTTATATAATGGGGACTAAAGCAGTAACAGTTTCATTGGTTGAAGATTTGTGTGAGTGCAAGAGGCCATTTTATTCGAAACGTGCAACGTTTATGGTCACTACATATTCCCCTCACGTTCGGTTGCAGTAAGACTATAGCCTCAGTCACTTCATATCGAAAGAAAATCCCATTTGATCGGATGTTTCCACGATTGATAATAAGCCTCTTCAAATTGACAACCTTGTTATGAGAATGATAAATGAAATCCATCAAGTCAGAAAGTTTAACTACAGTAGGATATATATTCATAAATCAATGAGTCAATCATGTTATAAAAACTATATGTCAAATACATGTTCTGTATTTTGTTTATCAATACTCTACATGTACGGGCAGCGTCAAAAGTAGGTTGGCATTTTAGTACCCTTCCATAATGGTGTCAGGGCTATTTTCCGACTTACATATTCTTCACATTCCATTATTGTCCACATTATAAAAAATCTTTTTTTTTTCATATTCCTAATTTTCCGCATTAATACCATAGTCATATAAAAAAATCAAGCGGAGTGTCACCTTATAAGAAAGTGAAGCCGAAAATTTCCTACGAGTGCGTGAGTAAAATCAGTACTGGCCCAAACAGGCACAAATGGTACTGAGCCTTATTGTCACTGACAACGTCTCAATGTGGAATGACAACCGATCGGCTTCCTATGGTGTATATGTGTGTGTGAGGCCATAATGTATTTACAAGAACGCCGGCTTCCTATACTAGCGACACTTAAGAACACAGACCGTTCCGTCTAAATTTTTTCTTGGTCTGAGTATAATACCTAATCTATTTTCATTATCTTGACAGTTTGTATGAAAACTGTGAATTGCTTAAAGCCCATCGTAGAAGTAGCTATAATATATATTAATATAAATCATAGCAAGGCATATTACGATATATTTTCAATACAGATGAATTTGATAATAAAGATGCTTTTGGGGCTGCCGAGGCCCTGCATTGAATCGATTATGTTTGCTAATGCTCATACCGGTGGACTCCATGCCATCATAACGAGAGTGCTGCCTCGATGTTCGACAACGGCATACTGTCCGTTATAGCTACCTATTGCCAAACATTTGGCCCTGTTATGTAGTTGAATAAAATGTAAAGAGTATAAAATTCATATTTTGAACTTTTTTTTACTGTGTATAGGTCTGTGTTTGACCACAGTCTCACCATGGTAAGTGATGATGTGGCCGAAGGTGATAAGCACACAAAGTCATGAAGGAACTGGCTCTCAAGTGCAGCTGGAACACACCAATAGGTGCTCGGCGACAAATTTTCAACTTGAGGGTGGTAGCCAGCCAAACCACCGTGCTATGGTTTCCTCACGATGTTTTCCTTCACCGAAAGCTCAAGCTCTTTGTAGGATTCGAACCCGGGACCGTCGTCTCGGTATCCGACGTCACTACCACTGAGCTATTATCGCCTTAAAACCTTAAAAACTTAACTTACATTATTTTATCCTTTTCACAGATGTGTGCAGACCTTCATGGATGGAGTAGCAATATATCCAGGCCTCAAGTTGTTCACTGGCTTCAAATTGCCCGTCCTCTTAATTTATGTGATGGTTGAAAATCTATTTTACTATACGAGTCAGTGGCTAATAGTCGATATGGTATGGGGACAAAGACCCACGAAGAAAATTGTATAGACAAAGTGAGAAATCAATCGCTTTTGGTTTATTAGTTTATGAGAAAGGTGGTAAATTAATATTTAGTTATTATAAAATATGCTTACTGAGATCTGCCATGTCTATGATTTGATTAGTAAAGTGAAATGTAGCTTGAATGATCGAGTGTATGTGTGACGGGCAAAACTTCTTGAAACTTTTCAAAGTAGAATAAGTTTAACGGCGAATGTGAAAAGTTGTTATTAAATCAATATATTATTTTCTATCGATCGATATAAATTGTATAATAATTGGTTAATTAAACCGAAGACCTTTGCAATGTATGTAAGTAGATTAGATCGGGTATTTTGAGAGATTGTGTTTTAACAAAAGTTCAATACTTAAATGGCGTACACAAATTACGAAAAACTTTTTTGCATCTTCCGGCCGTACTCTCACTCCCCTTTTTTCCGTTACGTAACGTACAAACGGCTACACATCAAGCTATAAACATCCAGTATAAGTTGATCTCGCATTGTATAGGTTTTCCGTACAATGAGAGGCAAGCTTGCATAGCTTTATATGAAGCCTGTGAACCTGTGTTTTTTTTGGTTTGGATTCAGAAATGAAAAATATTTGTTTCCGAAATCAAATCAAAATCGGTTTAAATCCTATGCAGTAATTTTTGAGTGTTGTCACGTTCATAACGGAATTCGATAAAACTTCGTGTATGAACAGAAAATATTGGAATAATTTAATTCCGAGAAAACATTAAAACCTTTGGGAACTCGGGTAAAACTCAGATTTATTGTTTGCGAGGGGTAAAATTGTGTAATTTGTAAATAAAGGAGTGTCCAAAATCAGAAGTTCTTTTACGTCTATGATTACGTCATGATTGATTAACAAACATCCACACAAGTTTCGTACATAATTCAATTTAGTAGGATTAAGGGAGCCCACCCACGAGCAAATTTTTGTTTTTTGTAGCTAAAAAAATAGTATGGTATTTTTGGGCGACTTTATGTAGCTCGTAGGCGTTTCAGTATTAAACTTTGAATGTTCTATATTCAGCGACAAAATAATCGCTCAGCGATTTTCGCTCGTGGGCGAAAACAGGCGAAACATTGCGCCTGGACCACACTCCTCTCCTAAATAGCGATACGTAACTTGAGTAGGTAGGTACGTCCTTTTTTTAAAAATACGACTAATAAACATTCATCGTAATTATTTTATTATATTTTTTTTTATAATAAGGGTATCGTTTGCTTGTAAAATAAGTACCTCAAATGTGACTCGATATAATTTTCACCTTGTTTTTGTTTAAATAATAACTTATTGAAGAAAACATTAATTTTAGTTTGAGTATGACAGTGCTAAGCTGGATATTTTCTTCATGATGCTATCTATGAAAATGTGTTAATGTGATATTATTATTAAGGGGTGGGTAATATTAAAGGTTTTTACAATTATTTATCGTACTTAACTTTAAAGTGAGTTAGAATAGTATTTATATTTAATGTAATACATGAAAGTAAAACATAAAAAAGTTGTTTTATTATTTGCAAAATATCTAATACCTAGAACTTGTATTTTATTTATTATAATAAAAAGTTAGTTGCAGTTATTCAAATTCAAAAAGTTTTTATTCAATTTAGGCCCTGATAAGGCACTTATGAACGTTAACAAATGACTCTACTAATAACAATATTGTTAATAATTATAATAAAAAAACAGTTTTTTTTTATGAATCTACTAATCTACTTTGATCAATAGAAGTACGAACATTCATTAATAGCCGTTACACAAACGTAATGTACGTAACGGACGTTACACGTAACTCTGTTTGCAGTTAAAATGACCAGTCGATAATAATGTATAAGCATTACAGGGTCACGGTTATTTCCATGAACAAGTAGCATCTACCAATGCCAAATAAAATAACATGTTTTGGTTGCTTAAGCATATTTATACTGGTTATCGCGGTTATGTGACAAACTGTTAATGACAATTTGATGAATCTATACTGCAAGATACTGCAGTCATTATTAAACCATGCCTCTGAGTTTTTAACTTGCGTACAAATACTCTTGCTGATTATTGGTAAAAGAATTTTCATTCTCCAAGATATTTATTTTAAAATAACATTTTACGACATAAGCTTCCTTTCGAATTTATTGCAAAACAAATATGCGTATGAAGAAAATTTCATAGCTGTAGGATATAGAAATGAAACACCGAACTTTTACTCAAAAAATTGAGGAATGCGTATAGAAAGCAACATTTCGTTCCAAAAATCAAAGGGCGACTGAAAACGTCTGAAAACTACCTACATACAAAAGATGCTGCTTGCTACACGTACCCACAATAAAACTATATTTTGTAATCTCAAAAAGTGATAACAGATGGCGTTACTTGTGGTAAATCAAAGTAATTAGAACATAATTTTTGTATAAACTTAGGTGTTAAATAAACTTTGAAAAATAATAGAAACAAGTAAATAAAAATAGACTTTCTAAAATCAATAACAAAAGTATAAAAATCAAATATAAATGTATCAAATCAATGCGTTGTCTACAATAGCGATAAAATTTACTAATTTTCATCGAAATTCGCGTCAAAGTTTAAACTGTCAGTACTTATAATTTTGAATTAGCCTCTTTTACCACTATTTACCTCTACACGTACGAATAGTAAAAGTCTCGTAGCTCTACACACACAAAGAACACAAGTGCAAAGCCATTGGGAAAAATGATCAATATAATATTCACACTTTTTCAATATAATATTCTTAATTTATTCGTCAGATTTTTTTAATAAATATTTTCTAGCTCCTAAAATATAATTTTCTAAACATTTTTCCCAAACAATCGTTTTAACGTCAAAATTAAAATCTACTTTGTCTTGTCTGGACATGGTTGACAATAAGTTTCTTACATTTGTATCGGTAAAATGCCACTCGTTAAGAAGAAAATACTGCATTAAATCGACGATCTTGCTGAGTTTTTGTTGAATTAACATTTGCCTGTAATATAATTTTAAACCATTATTAAACTGCCCTTAGCAGGAATTAAGTAGAACAAATCAGGTGCTCACATACTTAATATTTTTCAGTAAATATTGTTTGAGTCTCTGCACAAAAGTATAAAATTCAGAGGAATAAATACTAACCCCCTTATTCATAATCGCTTTTTAACTAAATGAGTGTAATAGTGTGCCCCGTCTCACTCTTTCGATCTCCAAATGTCACGTGTCAGATAAAGACTTCGGAATTTTAGCTAATCAACGTTTGATAAGTTTATTATGAATAAGGGGGTAAGCATGCATTACTTGTTTATACTTACTTAGCTTTCTTTTTCCATAATAGTGCCCAAATATCAATAATAACGGACGGTACTAATTGTAAAATAAACCTTAACAATTGATACAAGATTTGGCTACTTGTAAAAATCATGAAAGCCAGTGGAAATTCATCTGAAAAATAAAACTGTTATTAGGAAGTTTAAAAAATAACTGCTCGCACTCATTGATATCATGATTTTTCTACCTATAGATTATATCAGGATGAGAAGCGCTCGTTGTGTAGCATGATAAGCCGTTCTTAATCGATCGGCAAGTTAAGCTACTACCGACGTGTTCGGTACCTGGTGCTCAGCAGTCGGACATTATAGGCTGATGATGATGATATCAGAATATTACAACTGGCAATGGAAATATATTTAATAACAAGCCAATTTTATGGAGGACCATTTGTACTGCTCCAAATATTATACTTCATACTACTTCTACTACATAGTACATTTCAAAAAGCATGTGTTCGGAGCATCGAAATAGTATTACCCTAGAATAAGGGCTGACAGGTGTAAAAACGGCCGAAGAAATAAGCCCACAGTCAAGCTATTTCAGCTTCAGTAGGTCCACGTTTGAACGTAGAACATTCATTCATGAGTGACATAATTTTGTTTTATTGAGTTTCCAAGCGGCCACTTTCACGATGTTGTCTTGTACGTAACCCTTAATCTAGACAGAAGATAATATATCGATGGTTCGGAGGGTTAGTTACGCGTGGTGTTCATGTCCGTATATTAGTAGGGGATCCCAAGCGGGGATTTTGGGATTTACTCAAGCGCGACAGAATAACATAATGTAGGAAACTCCTCCACATAATTGTCAGATATGGGTCAGTATGACAAGGGCATCAAGCTGAACCATCTGTATATTAATCTGACGCGCTCGAGCATTTCAATGTCACGTTTTTCTTTTGCATTTTCAAAAATCTTCCATGAGTTTTCGTCGCGTCCAAATCGTCAGTCTTTTGAATAGGAGCTCCTCTAGTTATCAGAAACACGTGGGATGCATACACTATTTATATCTGACGCGCCCAGTGTATTTTCTTTCTTTTTTCCTTTTATTTACATTTTTGAAAACCTGTACACCCATCAGTGAAAAGGCATACATCATACAACCTTTAGCATCAAATCTTCACAATCCAAAAGGTCCCCACGACGCTCAAGTAATCATTTAGCATCTTGGGCTCCCCTACTATATCAAAGGCTTATTCCGATATTATAAGGGTGTGCTAACTCAGAGTAATCAAGTATAATTTCACAAGATATGGGTGGTATGTGTATAATATTATATTTATATATTTTAAGGTACACAATATTAGTGAGATCGAAAACCGTAGCGGAGGTCGTGAGTCCTACAATCCTACAGGGGCCGATCCCACAGAAAAGAGTTCTAGAGTTCAGCGTTCCGAGTTCCGAGTTCCGCGTTCACTACTGTACACACAGTGAGCGAGCAGTCTAGAGTTCTAAAGATAAATGGGCAAATTTGTATGGAGATTGTCCCATTGGCGGCCAGCAATAATTTCTATGTTTTCTATTAGGCAATAATATATTAACAAAAATATGAAATCTTATTACTGTGGTGTATTTAGAAAAAAAGTTAGAGAGTATTGAAGATTAAAGTAATAATTGGAGATATTATAAAAACTAAAATAAAACATAAACTAAATAAAAGATAAACTATCCTATTGTTCTATTTGTGAAAACTATTAAGGCTTGTTTGAGTTAATGTAATGTTCTATTAATTAACTATGTAATGCTGTTTGTTTCCCTAATAAAATAAAATAAAATAAAATAACCTTCCTTAAAATGTCCTTACCATCAGGCTCCTACTTTCCAAAATATATCTTTGCCAATATGCGATCGGCTTGATCTCCTAGGCATAACATTAACAGCCAAAATAAACTTTGGCTGTTCTATTGAGTCGAAGGCAGAAACAGCTGCCAGAAAGCTCGGTATCCTCTCTAAGGTTAAGCGGTACTTTACGCCTGGGCAGTTGCTCCAACTTTATAAAGCACAAGTCCGGTCATGCATGGAGTACTGCTGCCATCTTTGGGATGGATCAGCTAAGTACCAGCTTGAGGCCCTCGACTCAATAGACCGCCGAGCCAGGAGACTCATCGGAGATGAGTTTTTAATTAAGGCGAAACTGAGCCTCGACCATCGAAGAAAGGTTGCTTGCTTATCGGTTCTCTACAGGATATATTTTGGAGAGTGTGCGCAGGAATTGTTCAACCTAATTCCACCATCCCCATTTTTACACCGAACCACAAGACGCCGGGAAAATTTTCACCCGTACGTTGTTGACATACCGAAAATACGGACACAGCGTTTTGCATCCTTATTTATAATGCGGACAGCAAGGGAGTGGAAGTTGCTTCCGGCGTCTGTGTTTCCTGACGCCTACAATCTAGGAACTTTCAAGGCCAGAGTGAATAGGTTTCTTCTGGGTAAGCGTGTTTCATCTTAGGCTTCGTCATCGCCCCTTACGGGCGGGTCAGTGGCCAAACGCAAGCCAATTAAATTAAAAAAAAAAAAAAAACATGAAATTGCAAGGTAGTTGTTTTAAATGACATTAGCATCCCGTACCAAAAGGTGTAATTATACAGTGTGTCCGGGCATGGACTAGCGATATTTTAGACACTTATATAACAACTATTTTACATTACAAATACACACTAAACATGGGCCCAGTCCACCTCCCCCATATGTGGCAGCCTTTTTACTTTTTTAGTTGAAATGTTCTCTACACGTGTAAGAAAAAAAACATATCTCTGAAAATTTCGCTCGTACGGAGGTGAAAATGGTCTTATTTGAAGGCCAACAATATTGTCCTACCGTGTACATTACAAAACAAAGTGTTCCCTTCTCCATAATTTTGAAAAAAAAATTGAAACTCAAAAAAAATATCGTAAAATTACGCAAATCGACAAATTATAGCAAATAATTACAAAAACACCCCCGACAACCCTTTTTATTTTTTTACTAGATCGAGAGATTTTGAGTTAAGCTATAATACAACATTTAATTTACAACTGTATGTCTAATACTTTAAGAGTTACAATTTTTTGAACTAGCGCCTACGCAAGCACAAAAAAGGCTATTGTTAACATTTATGATATTCACTGCATTCCATTCGAGAAAAGAACAAAAATATTGTTCGTTACTACCGCGAGTGAGCGAGAGGGAACGTATGGGCCCACTTCTTAAACAAAAGGACGTATTTTTTAGGACAATTCGCACCCTTCCTGGAAGAATGTTGTAAGTGAAAAGTGCCAACTTTTCAGGAGCGTAAAAAAACTGTTTTAAAAATTTATCAACAGTGTTAAAAATATGTAGTATACATCAAATGATAGCTAAAATTACCTGTGAGGGGCCTGCGTGTTTATATTTTAAATTTACTCAATGTGTATTGAGAAATACCTAAAAAGGAGCGTTGCTTAATTATTCCCCGAAACATATTAAACACTTGATGGAGTAATTATGAATATTGCATTGTTGACATGTTAAGGAAGTCTCGCTGTTCGGTATTATTGCAGATAACTCTGTATTTGCATTCTGATTTGGTAGTGCATTCAATGTGTAAGTGTGGTTTACATAGTTTTTCCTCGAGCTACTCGTTTGTGTAAAAAGGATTACGTACTTTTACCTTGTGAAACATTACATTACTTATGGTAGTATTTGAAGTTATAGCTTTACTAAAAAGAAATAAGTTTAAATATTTTTGCATAATTATATTTTTATTTGTGAAAACTTATTTTTATGGAGAGACGAGCTATGAAAAGGACCGGTTTGTGGTTACCATGGACAGGAAGAAATAGGAAGACGGGAGGTTAGCCTTTGACTTGCAGCGGGTCAATCAATGCGGTCTAACAAAATATTAAGAATCTTTAGGAGTAATGCATAAAAAATATCATAATAAAGCATTAAAAGTCAAATCAAACATTATGTATAATATTAATCTGCATAACTTTCAATCCCTGACCCAATCGAGCGGGACTAGAACCCACATCCTCGATTATGCGCAGCGACCTCTTTTTACTAATCAAGCTATCGAAATTCTTCCATAGTCTAATCTTTAATACAGCTACTAACTACTATGTCACTAAAAAGAATTAAGTAGAGTGTAAAAAAAGTACTAGGTTTTTGCTGAAATAAATAATAATCCAACAATTAATAAAAACTTTTTAATATCGTGCAAAATCAACAAGTTGAGCTTATGGGTAGTACTACCTATTCATCATAATTATAGTTTAATATAGTGCTAAATCAACAAGTTTATAAAGTAAATTAAAAGATTAAGAAGAATTACAATCAGTAACGACATCAAAATTATCCTCATTACTGGTAGATTGCGGACGCAAATTCATATAGAAAGTTTGATAATGTGGTGGGATATGATTATCTCTACACAGACTTATTAAGTCTTTGTATAGATTTTCAGATATCGACAATAATAATTAAAATGAGCTGGACGCCCTGGATAGGAGGGTCCGTCTCCTGCTCACGACACATCTTCCTTAACAACGAGTGTGGGATGCATTGCGATGTAGTGGCAGTAGACAGGGGCCTCACCCCGTTATCCTTGGCAAAGAGAACTGGCGCAGACCAAAGGTGCTAAGCTCCGAGGACCGCAGGGACGTATGGAAGAGTAAGGAGCTACACGGGTGGTTCTACAGGGCCCTAACAGGGCCCGATGTAGATCTGCTCGCGTCGGTGAACTGGCTACGCTTTGGTGACCTCTTTGGGGAAACCGAAGGTTTTGTCTTTGCAATTGCGGACGAAGTTATCAAGACGAATAACTACCGGAAATATATCCTGAAGGACGGTACGGTCGACATCTGTCGAGCATGCCGCCGTCCCGGAGAGTCACTCAGGCATATTATCTCTGGTTGTTCTCATCTTGCTAACGGCGAGTACTTGCACAGACATAACCTAGTAGCCAGAATCATTCACCAGCAACTTGCTCTTCAATACGGCCTTGTAGAGTCCGAAATACCGTACTATAAGTTGCTAACCTGCTCCAGTTCTCGAAAATTATCGGGCCACGCTCTATTGGGATCGATCTTGTCATCACGGACAGGACTATTGTAGCCAATAAGCCTGATATCGTGCTGACAGATTGATTGAAGCGCCGGGCAGTACTCGTCGACATCACCATCCCCCATGATGAGAACCTCGTGAAGGCCGACCCGCCTGTAACCGCCATGTGGGATGTTGATTCGACGGTCATTGTTTCTATAGTTGTTTCGGCGAACGGTCTCATAGCGAAGAGTCTCGACCAACACCTTGAGAGTCTCTCGCTAGATAGCTGGGTCAAGGGTCATAGATACAGAAAGCGTTACTTCTGGAGAGTTCGTCAGGAGGTTCCTCTCTCTGCGGCCCTAACCAACGGTAGCTTGGGACCTACCCCGCTGCCGGCGGGACTCTAGGATTAGGTTTTTTATAACATTATTAGTTTTATAGAAATATTGTAAAAAAAAACGTATTTGTTTATAGTATTAGGTTTTTTTATAATATTTTTAATTTTTAATTGTAATGTTATAAAAAAAAAAGTTGTATGTTACAAAATAAATAAAGAGAATAATAATAATAATGTATTCACCAAAAAATAAATACATTGTGGTCTATAATCCAGGTACATAATAGTGTTTATTTTAATTGAATTATCCACTAGCATCTAAACTAGGCCGAGCCTTTATCTTAGATGCTAGTTCCTTCCTATGACGTATAAATTTAATTTTAATATCACTTGAGGTTAATGGTGCATCAAAATCAAAATCAAAATTCATTTATTCAAATTAGGCCCTTATAGGGCACTTGTGAAAGTTAACAAATGACTCTACACCGGTTCCAAATACAACTTGAACTGAGAAGACTCCGGCAAGAAACTCAGCAAGTGTTCTTTTTTTTTTTAATGTGTACTTATAAATATTACAATTTACAAAATATATATAACAATAGCGTGCTGTTATACCCTAAGTTAGAATATGTTTTTGCTTAGTAAGCTGACGCTGCCGCGTCAGCGTTTAGGTTAGTAAGGGCCGCTACCATCATTTGGTAGTCAGTCTGATTGATTCCTCCAAGCTCTTAACACGCGATCGACTGCCAAAGGATATTTTGACGATCCTGTAAACTATTCTATTTTCGGAATTAAAGTATAAATTAATTAATGTAAAATTAATTCTTTTTTTTAAAAACCGAATTTCGAGATTCCGCATAACATTAATGGTGGCAGCTTAAGGGATTTCAAAAGAAGTCCCCGGTACGTTTCCGAAGTATTTCGCGAGTGAAAATTGTGAAAGTTCGCGAAAACTCTTACCTACTATATCCATACTATATCTACTATATCTATACCACATCTTACTAAATCATTGTTCTTCGTTAAAACTATTTCGTGAGTGAAAATTGTGAAAATTCGTGAAAACTCTGTGCCTACTATATCCACACTATCAACAGTGTCACCGCACCCCAAAAACAAAGTGATCGAATTTATAGTGTTACGCAAGTAAAGTGACAATACATATTGTGTGATTGTTTGGTGACCAGACGCGCTGTACCCTAGAATCCTGCTGAAATCATAAAGGTCGCTGACCTCCTAATTTCGACGACATTTGTAAGGTCAGATACCTTATATACTATCGCCGTGTTCACCGTCTCCACACACCGTGTCTCGCTGTGTTCGCCGTGTTCAACCTCTGTGTTTTACTGCGTTCTCCGTGTCATAACACCGTGTCTCACACCCACACAGTATTCGTTGTGCCTTATCACTGTGTCGGAATGCAGTTCGTCACAACCGCCTACGTATTCTTCTATTTGATGTAAGTTTTTGGTCACTATATTGATTATTGTATTTAGTCTTAATCCTAGAATATTCCTACTATGTCAAAAACAAAGGAAGAACCCGCCAGTAATCCAACAATGGATTTAAATATTCTAGTTAAATTCATTCAAAATTTTGATGGAAGTCGAGAAAAACTTAATCCGTTTTTAGCCAATTGTAATAATGCAATTAATTTGGCCGGTACCCCTCAAAAGGATATTTTATTTAAATTAATCCTCAGCAAATTAGAAGGCAGGGCACAAGCCGCTTGTGCTATAAAAGAATTTGATAATTGGTCGCAATTAGAAGAATTTTTGAAAATTCAGTTCGGTGAACGCAAGCATTACACGCACCTGCTTTCTGAATTGCAAAATTGTAAACAAAGCTTTGACGAAACGGTTAGCCAGTTCTCGCTGAAAATAGAGACTTGCCTGGCTAAACTCATTACAGAAATCAACATTTCAATACCAACTAAAAAAAAATCAGAACTGGCTGGTCGAGTCGCAGCAATGGAAGACCTAGCTCTCCATACATTTATTATAGGCCTCAACCCAAAACTTGGCACAATTGTGAGATGCCGAGACCCTGATAATTTGAACGCTGCAATAAATTTTGCGACTGCAGAAGAAAAAATTATAGAAAGCACTCATAAAAAACTGCCGTCGCCGTCTAATAATAATAATCTTATGAATCGTAATCGGGATTCTTCAAACAAGGGTGCACATTTCAAGGCAAGCGCATATCCATCATCTCAACGTTATGGTGGTAACAATGCTCAGCATCCAATTACCTGCAGGTATTGCAAATTCCCAGGGCACTCTATTGAGAACTGTAGGAAAAGAGAATATAACAACAAACACCTACAAAAGATGGATCAACCATCGACCTCCGGCTTTAAGCCTAAACAATTTCACAAGGTTAACTATACGGACGCGACTGAGGATGATGATTCCCCAGACGACGATGATCAACAAAAAAACTAAATCATATCTCGTCCGGGTGTCGTGCGAGATGTCGAATTTCGGAAAACGACACTGTCGCTCATGGTCTCCTTGTAGATCAAACCTATGCTTATCATTGTAGATCTGTTCCGCTACATGGAACACAATTACATAAATCCACTCTACTCAATACTAATTCCACTGCATCTAATACTAATTCCACTGCATCTAATACTAACTCCACTGCACCTAATACAAATTCCACTGTATTCAATACTAATTCCACTGCATCTAATACTAATTGCACTGCATCTAATACTAATTCCACCGTATTCAATACTAATTCCACTGCATCTAATACTAATCCCACTGCATCTAATACTAATTCCACTGCATCTAATACTAATTCCACTGTATTCAATACTAATTCCACTGCATCCAATACTATACCTTCATGTTCCAAATCCACTGTATTCAATACTAAATCCACTGCGTCTATTACCAATTCCTCTGCATCTAATACTAATTCCACTGTATTCAATACTAATTCCACTGCATCCAATACTATACCTTCATGTTCCAAATCCACTGTATTCAACACTAAATCCACTGCGTCTATTACCAATTCCCCTGCATCTAATACTAATTCCACTGCATCCAATACCAATCTCAACGTATCCAATACCAACTCCACTGCATCCACTACTATATCCCCGCGTTCCAAACCCACTATTTCCAATACTATATCCACATCATCCGCGTCAACTACATTGCCGACATCCACTAATTCCTCAAAACCCTCTGCATCCCAAGTATTTTCTCCGTCCACAGTACCTATTGCTCCCTCTGTATCTATAACATCCACTGATTCTACTAAACCCTCTGTTACTGCAAATTCCACCACTTTTACTGCAACCTCCATGATGACACAACATGCAATGCACCCCACGGATTCTATCAGTACAAAACCTATTGAAGTGTTTGAAATATCCGCTGATCCTTCAAAGTTATTGCTACCGCATATTTTAATAAATTCATCAATATCAGATATACCGCTTTCTCTTTTAGTAGATTCTGGATCATCTGTAAGTCTAATCAAACAATCAAGTTTACGAAAAAACCCTACGCTTGTGAGAGAGAAAATCCTTTTAAAGGGCATTGACCCCAACCAAGAAACTACGAAAACATCAGGTCATTTCAAACTAAAGCTCAATATTTCAGATCGAACTTATATTTCTCATAAATTTCACGTCATCAACGAGATTCATCTGCCATATGACGGTATTGTAGGCAACGACCTTTTGAAAGAATTCGGATGTTCTATCGATTATGGCAGCGATACTTTACAATTTGGTAAACTTAAAATAAAATTACATTTTAGTGAACCAACTTATATTATACCTCCTAGAACAGAATCTGTCATTAAATGCTCTGTATCAAATCCAGAACTTAAAGAAGGCCTTATTCTAGATCAAAATATTTCTGAAAATCTATTAATTGCCAATTGTCTCGTTCGAGTAAAAAACAATAATAGAATAAATATCACTGTTGTCAATACCTCTGAATCTCCTATATCTCTTAAATCAAATCTCAACTTAACTCTTTTACCCAATGTATTGAATGAATCTAATAATTCCATAAATCCTATTTCACCTGTTTACTCTGTAACAACTACAAATCCAATACAACGTACTCGTGAAGTTCTAAATCAATTAAGAACGTCTCATCTTAATGATGAAGAAGTCGATGCTTTATTCCAAATCTGTTCCGATTTCTCCGATATTTTCCACCTCCCAGGCGAACAACTGACGTGTACTGATGCAATCAAACATGATATTAAAACCTCCTCTGACAATCCTATCCACACAAAATCTTACCGTTTCCCCGAGGTCCACAAATCTGAAGTGAATAACCAAATGAACCAGATGCTTGATCAAGGCATCATAGAGCCCTCTGTTTCTCCTTGGTCTTCTCCTATATGGGTAGTACCCAAAAAACTTGATGCCTCAGGCAAACAAAAATGGCGCGTCGTCATTGATTACCGGAAACTTAATGATATCACAGTCGGAGATACCTACCCAATTCCTCAGATATCTGAAATCCTAGACCAATTAGGCAACAGTAAATATTTTTCAACACTAGATTTAGCTTCCGGTTTTCACCAAATACACATTAACGAAGCAGATGCCGAAAAAACAGCCTTTAACGTCCCAGAGGGACATTTTCAATTTACTCGCATGCCGTTTGGTTTAAAAAACGCGCCTTCTACTTTCCAAAGGTTGATGAATACAGCCTTATCTGGCCTCCAAGGCGTGCGCTGCTTCGTTTACCTTGCCTTGACATTGTAATTTACTCCCATGACCTTCAAAATCAAATCCTTAATCTTTCCGCTGTATTCCAAAGACTTAGAGATTTCAATTTGAAACTCCAACCTGACAAATGCGAATTCCTCAGACGTGAAGTCGCATATCTTGGACACGTTATATCTGAAAATGGTGTTACGCCAAATCCCGACAAAATTAAAGCTGTTATTCAATTTCCTGTACCAAATTCACCTAAGGACATTAAATCTTTCCTTGGTTTAGTTTCTTACTATCGCAGGTTCATCCCTGACTTTTCCAAAACAGCTAAACCTTTGACAAATCTTCTCAAAAAAGATACTCCCTTCAAATGGGAAAACCAACAGCAACTTGCATTTGACTTCTTAAAACAAAAGCTCACAACAGCTCCAGTCCTCTGTTATCCAGATTTTACAAAACCGTTTGTTCTCACCTGCGATGCCTCCAATCATGCTGTTGGCGCCATTCTATCCCAAGGACCGATCGGTAAAGATAGACCTATAGCCTTCGCATCCCGAACCTTAAATAAAAGCGAGTGCAATTACAGCACCACTGAGAAAGAACTCTTAGCAATCTTGTTCGGATGCAAAACCTTTCGACCATATTTATATGGTCGGAAATTCCAGATAATTTCTGATCATCGACCACTAAAGTGGTTATTCAATCACAAAGATCCCAGCAGCAAAATGCAAAGATGGCGCCTAAAACTGGAAGAATATGATTATGAAATACAATACCGCAAAGGAAAATTAAATACCGCAGCTGATGCACTGTCTCGATTCCCAGTAAATCCAATATATGGCAAAGATTCTGCTCCTAACGATAATCACGAACCCATTGATCTTGGTCTATTTGAAGATGAACATGATTGCGATTTTAATCCACCAAGCTTACCATCTCTTCCATCCCCATTAAATCATCCTCTGAGTCCTACAAACCCTGCTGAAATTTCTAGAATTGTAAATCCTCATGATCCAATGCTCCCTAATCCTGCAATACAAAAAACATCACTGAGTCCTACTGATCCCACGGAACCTACACTGATTCCAAATCCTTATGATCTAACACTACCAAAACCTGTATCACAAGAATGCGTTCTAAATCCTTCTAATTCCGCTGAATCCGCAACAACACCGAATCACTCAGATCACCTATTATTTCCAAACACTGAAACACAAGAAAATACAACGATACTCCTAAACCCCACGGAATTTTCTCCATCACTGCATCCTGAAACAATAGACCCATTATGTAACGCTAACTTGAATGACGATGATTACTCTGAATTCCTGAAACAAATGACAATCACAGACAAAAACTTTAATACGAACCTGAAAGAACATAATGAAAGCCTACTGAAAACATCCTGCCAGACAATCCTAATTCCTACTTCTATAGATCTTGATGAATCCAATTCCTATATTCAAGAAATCCTAGGTAACCTCGAGAACCCTGACGAATTAATAAATTGTGAAAAACAATTACACTCCTTTATGAGACTCGATATTAATAATAAAAAATACTATCTTCTTTTCATCAAACCCCATGATTTTGACGCATGTTCCTATAACGAAATATACAACACCCTGAAATCAGTAAGAAATGAATTAATGGTGATAAGTAACACACAGGATATTGCTATATCTGATTTTAAAAATCCTTATGAAAAATTGTCCTTTACAAAATTATACAACATGCTCACTTACCTATTTCATAATACTAATATTGCAGTGAACATTTATCATAACAATATTATATATCCTACTCCTACTGAAATAAAAAAAATACTTCACGAAAATCATGACTTACCCATTGCTGGTCACCTCGGATCAGTTAGAATGCTGAAAAGAATAAAAGAAAAGTATTACTGGAAAGGAATGCGATCTGATGTAGAAATGTATGTCAAACAATGTCCATTATGTCAGCAAAATAAAGCCTTAAGGATACAGAACCGGGCACCGATGCAAATAACTACTACTTCTACTAGTCCCTTTCAACGAGTAGCCCTTGATGTCGTAGGACCTCTGCCCGAATCCGGCAGCGCCAAGCTAAAGTATATTCTTACCATCCAGGATGACTTAACAAAATATTCAATAGCATATCCGATGCGCAGTGTTTCAGCTGAAGAAACCACTGATTGTCTCGTCCATTTTATTTCATTGTTTGGTATCCCTAAAACCATACTTACCGATCAGGGCACAAACTTCACTGCTGATCTGTTCAAGAAAACGTGCACTTTCTTAAAAATAAAACAATTGTGGTCCACTCCTTACCATCCTCAGACTCAAGGTGCGCTGGAACGTAGTCATTCAACCCTCAAAGAGTATCTCAAATCATTCGTAGATTCTAATGAAAATAATTGGCCGAGGTATGTTTACACCGCAATGCTAACATATAATACTAATGTACATTGCACCACTGGTTATACTCCTTACGAACTCCTTTTTGGTCATAAACCCTTTATTCCAGATTCCATTTTCGACTCCGCCCCCGATAATACTTACCCTGAATATGTAAAAATGTTACAACATAGGATGAAACATTCTAGAGAACAGGCCGTTCAGAATATAAACACCCCCAAACAAAGCTCTAAGACGTACTACGACACCCGTACTAGACCAAAATCGTACAAAGTGGACGATTACGTATATTTAAAAAATCATCTTCGTCTTGGGAAAGCATTATCACCCGTATGGAAGGGGCCTTACAAAGTCGTGAAAATTCATGGCAATAATACCCTTTCCCTATTAATCAATAGGCGACACATAAAACATCATTATGATGAAATAAAACTTGCAGTCGTCGAAACGTAATTATAAGTTACTTATATAACTGTAGTACTGAGTTTTATTAATTAACTAAGAATCCAAAAACGTAGTTATAATCAAACTACGTAGGTATATTAAGCTTATGACTATGATAGTGTCCCACGTTATACTAGGAGTAAGAAATAAAAATAACTTCGTTATCTCTCATTGTAGTATTAAGGTAGCTTTAAGTAGAATACATGTACTGAAATATATCATTATTATTAATCTTACAGTATCGCTGTCGTAGCAGCACCTGATTATGTTCAACCTATAACCTCAAGCTCAGGCCTGTACTTCAACTATATCGGCAAAATAAAAATTAAGAGTAGTTATCTTAGTATTTTAGCTCCGGTCGATGTTTCTCACATACACTCGCATATAACGAATATAAACTCCGCCTTAGGTACAACCAGATACTTATGCAAACAATCTATTGCTATGGAAAATTTAGAATGTCATAATGTTATTGAACCACTTACCGTTAGATACCAAGATATAGTAAAGGAATACGAATCTATATCCCATTTGGTACCTAATAGAAATAGACGGGCACCCTGGATTGGTGTTGTAGGTACCGTTCTCAAACAAATTTTCGGCACATTAGATGATGACGATGGCATGAAATACAATAAAGCACTTGAATATTTATATAGTTCCGATAAAAAACTGGCATCATTATTAAAGGAAAATATTTTATTAACAAAATCCACCTTATCAACATACAATCAAACTTTACATAAAATAAAAAATAATGAAGCTAGTTTGAATAATGCTATTGAAGAGCTCTCTGTGAATATAAAAAACATATCCCTTATTTCCGACGAACTTTTATTTAAATCTAAAATTAATTCTATATTAAACAGTATGGAAACAGCCTTATTGACTATATCATTCCAACTAGAAGACTTAACCAATGCAATCTTACTAAGTAGTCAAAACATTCTGCACCCATCAGTCATTACACCCATGCAATTATACCGAGAACTCTCCGATAACCACGCACACCTGCCTAATGGTGTTCAATTACCAGTTAGCTTAGAGTTAAATTATATTCATGTTATTATGTTTATATCCAAAGTAGTATGCTATTATTATGACAATAAGATAATTTTTGTATTACAAATTCCTCTTGTAAGTCTCTTAGAATACAGCCTGTACCATAACTTACCTTTACCGGTACCCTATTTTAATAGATCAAATACATTTGTAACTGTAATACCTAATTATACATACATAGCCGTGACCAAAGACAAAACCAATTACTGTAATATAAAAAGCATAGAAAAGTGTGACCTTTTAGACAGTCAATATTTTATATGTGACATTCCCGATGTGTTATCAACGAATGTAAACCCAAGCTGCGAGAGTGAATTATTAACTCGAATTATTGATAAGATACCTGTACAGTGCGAAACAAAAGTGATTTATGGTAACGTTGATATTTGGAAAACATTAGGAAATAATAGATGGTTGTTCATAAAATCTGAAATAAGTAAGTTAACCATAGACTGTAAAAGCACGAAACTAATATCAAAATACAATGTCGCGAATATAACTCTACCTGCGCTTAGTTCAGACTTTAATATCATAAATGACTCCTGTTGTAATATTAATAAAGTAAGTAAAATTGTTTCTAATGCGTCTCCTATTTCACTAAAAACAATAGACCTGGACGAATTAAGAACCAATAACATTTTATACAAATCTCTTATAGATAACGTTGATAAGATCATTTCCGAAGAACCTCACTTTGTCAAATACGGGACGCACTACTCTGTTTTAACTATTGTAACTTTCTGTTTCATTTGTATTATAATTATAATGTTTATTATGAAAATTTATTGCACTTATAAATCTGGCGGCAGTCTACGAAAGTATTTCGTGAAACCAATCACCCAAATAGAGAATAGCAATGCAGATGAAGAAGCTATACCAATGCCACGTCTCAGACAAATAGTCTAACATACTTACTTCACTTTTCCCAGTTTTATCTACATAAACTTTGAAATTAATACCCCAAAGTTTAGTCTTCTTCGGGGGGCTGTTATACCCTAAGTTAGAATATGTTTTTGCTTAGTAAGCTGACGCTGCCGCGTCAGCGTTTAGGTTAGTAAGGGCCGCTACCATCATTTGGTAGTCAGTCTGATTGATTCCTCCAAGCTCTTAACACGCGATCGACTGCCAAAGGATATTTTGACGATCCTGTAAACTATTCTATTTTCGGAATTAAAGTATAAATTAATTAATGTAAAATTAATTCTTTTTTTTAAAAACCGAATTTCGAGATTCCGCATAACAGTGCGAAGCGAACAATTCATTCAAATGCATTCTTGTCATCTACAAAATCAGAAACTTTATAGTACCCCTTCTTGCATAACTTTTGTTTTACTATCTTTTTGAATCTATGTATAGGTAGCTCTTGGATTTCTTTGGGTACTTTATTATAGAAACGTATACATTGCCCCTTGAAAGAGTTAAGGACTTTGCTGAGCCGAGTTAAAGGTACAGCAAGTTTGTGCTTATTTCTAGTGTTCAAACTATGAGTGTCGCTATTCTTAGGTAAGTTATTTATGTTTTTCCTCACATGAATAAGATTTTCATATATGTACCGTGACGACACTGTCATTATATTAATAGATTTAAACTTGTCTCTCAAAGAATCTCTAGGCCTTATTTTATATATTGCGCGGATAGCCTTTTTCTGCAGTATAAAAATTCTATTGATTTCGGCACCACTACCCCAGAGGAGGATACCGTAAGACATCAAACTGTGAAAGTAACTGAAATAAACTAATTTTGCCGTAGATTCGTCAGTGAGAGCGCGAATTTTTCTCACTGCACAAGCTGCAGAACTAAGTCTATCCACCAATTTACAAATGTGAGGGCTCCATTGTAACTTATTATCTAAAGTGATACCTAAAAATACAGTTGTTTCAACAAGATCCAGTTTTGAGTATTTAGAAGATTTCGGTTTTAAATAAAGGCACTACTTTTCTATGTTTCATAAGATCAGGAAACTCACCACAATCAATACATTTATTAAAAATAACAGCTAAATGAGGTGCAATACAATCAATTATAGAATTAATAAGTTTAACTGAATCTGTCACCTGGAAGGCTGCTGATAAGATATGATTTTGATGATGAGACACCAATAACTGTAGACACAAATCGTTGCATTAGGGTCGGAAGGAGAAAGATAACATCAGGTAGTGAAAATATAAGAGGGCCATCTGTTTTAACCCAATTAAGTGATGCACCATTATCGATATCTGAAAATATATACAAAGACTTAATATGTCTCTGTAGAGATAATCATATCCCACCACATTATCAGACCTAATATATAAATTTGCGTCCGCAATCTACCAGGAATGAGGATAATTTTGATATCGTTACTGATAGTAATTCTTCTTAATCTTTTAATTTACTTTATAAACTTGTTGATTTAGCACTATGTTAACTATAATTATGATGAATAGGTATAGGTAGTACTACCCATAAGCTCAACTTGTTGATTTTGCACGATATTAAAAAGTTTTTAGTAATTGTTGGATTATTATTTATTTCAGCAAAAACCTATTACTTTTTGTACACTCTACTTAATTATTTTTACTGACAGTAGTTAGTAGCTGTATTAAAGATTAAACTATGGAAGAATTTCGATAGCTTGATTGGTAAACAACAAATAACATAAATCGCACTTTTACTTTCAGGTAGATACAAATATATGTGTCGTTAATTACGACAATTAAATTCATTGCTAGTTTTACTTAATTGTTTTTACACCATGAAACTTATAAAAATACTTCCAAGAATAATTAACTTTTATTAATTATGTAACTTTTAAAACAAAACCTAACGTTAAACTAAGCTATTTCTCTAATTACGTCTAAATATTTTCCAAATTCTGTTTACAAAAATACGTATCAATTGTTATACAATCCAATATTGACAAAAGTTTGGTGGAAGAATTAAGCAACTAGACTTGCACTACGATACCCACCAAATAAATCCTAAAACAAGTATGCAGCTATAGTTATTCGAAAATATTTTTTTAAGTTTTCGTTCAAAATGTATGTAAGTATGAATATGCTTTTATTCATATGGAACTTTAGTAAATAATTAAGTGCAAATATATTTACTTCGTTTTTATGATGGAAATATAAATATTTTGATGTTGCAATATTTTACATAATTGTATTTAATTCCTTCATTTTGAAGATAAAAATTATGAAAAAAATTGACAATACGTATTACATTTTTCTTGATTTTTTAGTGCAATAAAAAAAAAAACACGCAAGTCGACTTGCATCCTTGTTCCAGGGGGGGTGCGAATTATTAGATGGCTTAGTTGTCCTTCGCCCTGCGTCGTGATCGCTACTTTCACTTACCATCCGTACTGTTTTAGTGCTCGTTAGTGTTTATCTTCAGGAGTGATAAGAATATGGCACTTCGTCAGTATTCAACGCAACATATTGCTGACATACACTTCGTGTATGGTTTTTGCAATGGAAGTGCAAATCTGGCTGTGCAAGAATATCGACGTAGGTACCCTAACAGGCCTACACCGAGTCGCCAAACCTTTATCGACGTGCATTTAAGATTAGCGGAAAGAGGAATTCAACGAGCTATTAATGAACGTGATCGTCTGGTATCGCCCGAAGATGAAGAAGAAGTGCTTCGATTAATTACCAATGATCCTAGACTCAGTGTTAGACGGATTGCAGTGCAACTTGAAATGTCTAGGTGGCATGTATGGAGAATTTTGAAAAGAGAAGGACTACATCCTTATAATTTTCGACGCGTACAAGATGTGATTGGAATAGATTTTGCTGCAAGGTCTGGATTTTGTTCGTGGATCAATCGCACTGTGAGACAAAACCGAAATTTTTTGCAAAGAATTCTGTGGACTGACGAAGCAAAATTCACAAGAGCTGGCATTACCAATCACAGAAATGATCATCTCTGGTGCTCCGCAAATCCCAGGGCGGTGCGCCCGAGTTCGTTTCAACACGAATTTTCGGTTAATGTGTGGGCTGGCATAATAAACGATAGACTAATAGGGCCGTTGGAATTGCCGCCTACATTAAACGGCGCTAGGTTTCTAGAGTTCCTACAGACTCAGATTGCGGACAGGCTTATGGATCTACCGTTATCATACCGTCGACATATGTGGTTCCAGTTGGATGGTGCACCTGCGCATTTTTCGCGAGCCGTGCGAGATTATTTAAACATTAATCATTCACCGTGGATCGGTCGCAGTGGTGTAGTAGCGTGGCCCCCTCGCTCACCTGATTTGACACCCTTAGATTATTTTTTGTGGGGTCATATGAAGCAAAAAGTATACGCTACAGTTCCAAACACCAGGGAAGAGCTCGTCGCGAAGATTATGTCGGTCGCCGAAGAAATTAGATCGGACGTCGAATTAATTAGGCGCTCATCAGCACAGATGGCACAGAGAGCTGTAGCGTGTCTTCAAACTGGAGGTGGCCACTTTGAGCAACTGTTTTAGATAATAGTTATTTTAATTAAATATTGAAAAAACAATTTAAAAAAATCTAACACCAATGTTGTGTGTTTTTATTGATTTCCTGTCCAGGGTCCTGACAAAGGCCTTTTGTGCTTGCGTAGTTCAAACAACAATAACTCTTAAAGTATTAGACATACAGTTGTAAATTAAATGTTGTATTATAGCTTAACTCAAAATCTCTCGATCTAGTAAAAAAATAAAAAGGGTTGTCGGGGTTGTTTTTGTAATTATTTGCTATAATTTGTCGATTTGCGTAATTTTACGATATTTTTTTTGAGTTTCAATTTTTATTTCAAAATTATGGAGAAGTGAACACTTTGTTTTGTAATGTACACGGTAGGACAATATTGTTGGCCTTCAAATAAGACCATTTTCATCTCCGTACGAGCGAAATTTTCAGAGATATGTTTTTTTTCTTACACGTGTAGAGAACATTTCAACTAAAAAAGTAAAATGGCTGCCACATATGGGGGAGGTGGACTGGGTCCATGTTTAGTGTGTATTTGTAATGTAAAATAGTTGTTATATAAGTGTCTAAAATATCGCTAGTCCATGCCCGGACACACTGTATACATACAGCAAGCAACAGTTTGTTTACATTCTTTATCTCAATGGCCTTACTTTAGTTTCATTAGGACGCTCATGGGCCAGAATGCCAATTGTCCTTTCTGCCTTGTGTCACTCAGTAAATAGTAAATAAGACAGTGATAAGTCAGACGTGTCACCTCAACTACCAGCTATAGAGAATGGAACTCCGACAGAACCCGCGTTCTCTTGAACGACGAGTTCTCTGTGTGCAATGATCAACGGCGCCGCATAGATTACAGTGAAAGCGGAACTCAGAACTCGGAACTTGGAATTCTGGAACTCTTCTGTGGGATCAGGGCCTAAGCTTTCGGTGCAGGAAGGAAACCATTGTGAATAAATATAGCATATCCATAGCGAAGCCTGCCTGGCTACCACTATCAAGTCGAAAATATGTCGCCAAGAACTTACTAGTGTGATCCAGCAGCTCTACATGAGAGCCAGTTCCGTTCTAGGCTTTATTTATTTATTTATTTATTTAATACTGATCCTAGATCATAAAATCTTTGTCACATAAATAACTTTTTATGTAAGAAAATGTATAATATAAGTACTTCAAATATGTCAGTTGTCCTTAAAAATGTGCGACAGATTTGAACAATTTAATACTCACTCAATGATCTCTTTCTGGTAACGCTACGAGCTATTTTTTCTGCTCCTGCACAGGTGATAGGGTTTGATGTACCAGTGCAGCAATTATAAACCATGAATTTATTCAAACTGAAAATAAATATCAACAGGTATTTTATTACTGATTCTTCAATAGTGCTTAGCTTAGGGATATTTTACTTTTATCTTCCAGAATCATTGATATCTTAAAAGGGGAAAAATACAAAAAGAGATTTGTGCTTGCATGAATCATGAATTCGGAATCAATTATGTATCAGTAACCTGGACCACCTGGTGGTAAGCGGGCGGCCCCCGTGATGTTAAGCGGTCCACATAGCCAAATGGACGCTTGCAACACATGGGGCATCACTCACACGTTACCAACCCTTCACCCCTCCAATGAGCACTGAAATACATTCTTATCAATAAAAACAATCGTATAAAGTTGACACCAATAGAACATTTCATGCTAGTAAACTTTCAAAATCAAAACTTTATAGAAATCGCATGGCGTGCGGTAAAACGTAAAACTAAGTTTCAAGCCATGTACTTATTTACCACTTACAGTAGGTAAATGTTACGTAAAAATATACCTTTTGCATCTAGTAGCTGCAACTATTAAAATATTGGTTACAATATCGAGCGGAACTAAATCTGTGACATTGCTTCCTCTTCCAACCATAACCTTCATTACTCCAGATGACATTCCAACAAAAAGACCTGTAGCTCCATTCCAGTTGTCTATCCATCCAGGGCTTGGTTCTTTTTGTGCAGATATAACTATTTATCAACAAATAATTTATTGTTTAACTAGAGGTTTATTTAGATAGAGTATATATTATGGTTTTCAAGTAAGGCACAATATTATTAGCAAATAATTAAAAAAATTGTTTACCTATTGATGGTCGGACTATTGCAGCAGGCATGTTACTACACTCCATTAAAACCATTTCTTCACCAAGTGATTTTGTGAATGTGTAAGTGTTGGGCTTATTTCCTATAAAAAATAAATGTTTAACAATAAAGTACATACATATTTTAGCGTAGCGAAGAATTCTACTCCAAATTATAAAGATAGGAACATACAAGCCGCCCATTGAAACTCTTTCGCAATTATTTTTTAATTTAATGCTGGGACAAATGGTGCAGTTTAAAAAAAAAAGATGTAGGTACATTTTAATTTTAAAGCTTCAAAACAGTTAAAACGATCCGCCTACAGATAATAAATATTAAATATTGTCAGGTAGAGTAAGGGCAGTCTAGAGAAAGAAGAAAAGAGTTATAGTCATTGATACAATCGAAGGAATAAAGGAAAGGATATAGCCGTAGCTATATCTATTGCTATACATAATATTATATTTTAGGGCCGGCAACGCGCGAGTGATACCCCTGGTGTTGAAAGCGTCGTAGTCGTCGGCGTGTAGCATAGGCTACGGTAACTGCTTACCATCAGGCGGGCCGTATGCTTATTTTCCACCTTAGAGGTATAAAAAAAATTGCTTCGGTCCGCCCGCGGAGTCGATTCTGAAGCACTCGAATTCATAACTAGTTCGAAATAAAGTAAGTAAGAACTCGTACTTTTTTCGAATGAAAATCAAATTGGGCTATTCTGGCAATGTCGAAGTAGCCATCGAGGGCTAGTCCTCGAACTGCTTCGACTGGTCGGGACCGTTCTAAAGGTATTTCGAATTATCAAACGTCAAACAGTTAGACCAATCTTTGCGTCAGTGTACACGTCTCGGCTCCGTAGGTCATGACAAGCAGGACGCACTGACTGAAAACTTTTGTTTTAAGACTATTAACTTATGAATTACGATATAAACTAGATACTATTAAGATATAAAAAGTGTAAAAAAAATATGGACATCAAATTTTTTTTAAAATTAAATTTTAGAATGTAATCGCGATAATTACGACCTTGATAATTGCGTTTTTTTAATGTACCCATTTAAAAAACGCAATTATCAAGGGAAACGAAACGTATCGTGCAATTTTTATCTATCATAATGAAATTTCTTTTTTTACACTCGTAATTATTTCGAAGGTTAGCTCGATGAGTGCCGAGAATAGCACTCGTAACGCAAGTTCGATTCAAGGGCAAGTTCGAAGAAAGTGAGAATCGAATCCATGATCAGCACCATTCTTGCACAAATGAATGTAAATAAACCCACCGGCGTTGAATTTGGCCGAAGCTCGAAATTTCATACAAAAGAGATGCACTCAGCGAAGATTTTCTCTACTTTAATATGCTTTTTGCACTGCATTTTATATCGTTTCAAAACTAAAAGTGCCAGCTTGCCAGACGGTGTTGTCATTTTAAATGTGTAAATGCTCATTTCTGCCATTTAATTTCAATCTTCATATAAAAATCAACAAATTTTACAGTGTCCACACATGTTTGGCGTTTACTAGAAATGGCACAGTAAATTCAATGAAGGCTTTTGTATCTTTTAAACGGTACCGAATACCGTGCCTTAAATCAACATTAAAGCAGAAAAAATCTTTACAGAAAACACCTATTTTGTAAGAAATTTCGAGCTTGGGCCAAGTAGTAATCTGTAGTTCCCGATCCTTATAAAATACTAGCCGTCCCCCGCGGTTTCACCCGATTTCCCGAGATAAGAAAGGTTATACCTAATACTCGGGGATAATGTAACTTCCGATTAGTGAAAGAATTTTTCGAATCCAACTGGTAGTTCCAGAGATTAGTCCGTTCAAACAAACATACAAGATTCCAATAGGTTTCACTATAAAATATGAATAGCAAAATCATACATAATATAAAAAATAATACATAAGAACTTATATTGCCTGTATTACTTACCCAGGAGCTTTTTTGTGATCTCATCATCTGTTGGGAAGTTTTCAGCGATACATTTGACTTGTTCTAACGTGTAAGTGTTAGAATATACTTTTTCATCAATTTCATGGCGTTCTGCATTACTGAATGCTGTTGATACATGAATAAATGCCTGAAATGGATAAAGGTAGCTGTGAGGAACAGAACTTCCAACGAATGAAACATAACATTTTGCCCGGGCATTATAATATAAACGAAAGGGATTGAAAAAAAATACGTATCTGGTCCACATAATCGGTTCTACAATTAAGCCCAATTTACTCCTGCTTTAGATAATCGTAATTCATGAAATCCTTGTCCATGCTTGAACCTTTGAGCAACTGTTTATTAAGATTATGATGAAAAATAATATTAACAGTTACTTATATCTTACATTCGGATCACGGCTCTCGTTTAGTCAGTCAATTAGTTTTGGTGTACCACCCTGGGGCCTACGTGATGACTCTTATTCATCAATAAAAAAAACACATCATGAATGTAAAAAGGCAGTATATAATTGGTATTGCTTCAACTTGTTTATGATGCGACTGAATCCGTTCTAAAAGTCGTTCAATGAGGCACTTCCATGAAATCTTTGTTTTATAAGGCTGGCTGAAACTCATAACCTGTTACTAGACTACACACTACTTATACTCACCTGATTGCGTATCTCCGTGCCTTGAAAGTCCAGGACGCTCGATCCCAAGGCATTTATTCTCGTGATCGTAGGGCTATCAGACACTTTCACACACACATTACAATTACGCAATCTACACTCACAATCTCACATATATACTAAAATTACACTCTCACACCTCTCAACCGATTGTGCATCACCGTGGCTTAAAAGAGTCCCGTAGCTCTCGATCTCAAGGCATTCGTTTTCTTATCCATAGGGCAATCAGTCACACAAACACACACCCCTCAATACTGATCACATCACCATTTAATATTTTACGTAGATTTTAATTTTAATGTTATATCTTTCTCTGAATCATGTTTACATATATTCTTCATGCATCTGTTCTGCATAACTTAAAATTGTCCGTGGCGGAAGAGGCTGGTTATCCTTAACACAGGCTCCGGCTTAGCTTGGATACCAGTTCCTCCTACAAACTTTAAAATGTCATGTTTATTGTATAAATTGTTATTCTAGTTTTTAAGGGGAAAGAAAATAAATTTATTATTATATCAATGAACTGGTATTTAAATACGCCACGGCTAATAATCATTATTTATCAACGACCTTTAACTTTAAAATTAAATGTTGTGAATAAACCTTTCTATATATTATATACAAATTAGCTGGCCCCGTGTGAAAGTGTGGCCCGGTCCCCAGCATAAAAGTTATCCTTGTTCAGCGCTGGGGTCTTTTTGAATAAGGCTGTGTTTATCGCAATCTCACTATGGTCAGTGATGATGTGTCCGCAGGTCGAAAGCAAAGCGTTTGGCTCGCGCTCTTTCGAGGCTCGCAAGTCCGTCTACGCTACGCGAATTCCTGCTTCACTTGTGCTTGGCTCGTGCTCGGTTCGCGTAGCATAGACGCACCTATCTTATATTCTTTGTTAGAAAGAGATATAGTGAGACTAAATTAGTTTAAGTACAACTACAGCCCCAATATATGATATCGTTAAGGAAGTTCGATATTATTTGTACGCCGCTGGCTAGGTACACGGTATACGGTAGGTACGTTACATACTATTTACTTAAGTATTTAGAAACCTATATTCTATATACCTATATATTTAGCTTATTACTTTCCTTAGGTCTATGCTACATACATACTTCTAAATTTACGAGACGCTGACATAGCTTGATTACTTGTTGTGTCCCAAAAACATTGATATTTAGAGCATCTGCAAGAGGTTCGTTGAAATTCACCGAAGCCGCTAAGTGAAAAACAATTGAGACCTTAAACAAAAGAATAATTTATAGATTAGCAAGTGTCTAAAAAGGTGTTTAATGGAAGAAAACAAGCCTTATCATAATTATAAGAAAAAATAATTTAACAATTTGAAAAAAACAAAAATTACCTCATTTTCCAAGAGAGTAACATCATCATCAGCTAAGCCAAAATTTTCTGTACTTATATTCCCAGAGAGAGGTATCAATTTATTTAATACCACGGCATTTTGGCTCTTGAGTCTATCAAATGCCTGAAAATGAATTGATTAAATGCTGCAACTGTTTGCATGTCACATAAAAAGTTTTGACATCACTCAACTTACAGGAGAATTAGTAATTTGATGAATTCTTCTATGCGCCTGTTCACCCTTTTTATCTCGAAGTAGAACGTATATTTTCTCTATCTTAGTGCTATACAACAGTTTTTCAATTAATGCCTGGAAAATCAAATCCAATATATTTTAGCTTCGATATTTAGGATTACAATTTCGGAAATACAGATTACAGAACAAAAAGCAGATAGAGCGCGCAGAACACGGGAGTGAGGCCAAAAAAGCGTGTATTTGCTTTGTTTAACAAACTTTATTTAACGAAAAACACTTTCTTTTAATAAATTTTAAAGCAAATACAAATTCAAAAGCGAATACCAGGTATGTGTTTTTCAACCATCTGCCTTGTTCTGTAATCTGAGTTCGGAAAACTTACTTTTCTAATAGTGCTTCCATGCTACGCGAAGCGAGCACGAGCCGAGCCGAACAGGATTCGTTCGTTGCTCGCGATTTCAAGCGTGGAGCCTACAACGTGCGCGATGCGAATCCCTGTTTTCGTGAAAAAACTGACAATCGGGCGGAGCGCAGTCGAGCGTGTCAGGTTAAGCGGTTCAACATCATTGGGAAAGAGTATATATATCTACCAATTTACTATCAATCTGTCAAACTTACTATTTACTTAGAAGTTCTACATTACTGAATGTAGAAACAGGTTGGAATTGCAATGTAGGGAAGGTATTAATAAATAAATCACAGGACCACACTTCAATGTATTTCATTTATTCACCTTTGGATTTCAAATCTAAACTTCAATATTTAAATTCATTTGAATCCTTTATAATTCTTATATAATCATCAACATATTAATCAGTTCAGATAATAGACAATAAGAATCGGATTACGTAATTCAAACCTTAGGATGATAATTCTAAATGAATTATATATAGCATATTTCAAAATCAGGTATACCTAACTACATCTGAGTACTAAAGGGTTTAGTTCAGAATAATAAAAATAATCATTTAGGCCAGACTTTAGAATGTATTTATTCAAATATTTTAGCAATAGCCAAAACTATGAATTTACTCTCAAAGCTACCACCGGTTCGGATGGCTGACCATATTGAGAAGATACCGGTAAGAAACTCAATATTAAGGTCTTATGTATGACCACTACACATTCAGAATTATTCTCAGTATATAACAGAAATACACAGAACACACATTATAAAATTATCAATTGTTACAGTTGACAATATCAAATATACTTATCTTTATATCGACGGGCAGTATCACGATTATAATAAGCAACCACTTCCAAAATACACAAGACTGAACTGAGCCCAGACCTTCCCGTTTATTTTATATTTTACAAGTACACTTCAAGAATACAAACGGAAGTATCAACCAATCGCAGAGACGGAAGTCTCAATACACCATAACCGGATACATTTTATCAGGAAGTGTCACTAATCTCATAATAACAAATTTAGTAAACCATTATCACAAAATTACAACATTCGTTTTAAATTATTGGAATAATTACTACCGAATTTAGGTATGATTAATAATATGATTTATCAAAGCCATTACATTGTTCAATTAAAATATCAATCGGAAGTCTATTGAAATCTCCTTACATTACAATAAAATGTTTATCAACAATTAAATTATCGCAGTAGTGATTTGATGACTTTGTAATTATTCCAATCCAATTATCATCAACATTACAATTTAAAATAACATTAAGTTACACCGGAAGTTTAATTTAATTATTGCACCGGAAGTTTAAATAATAATCAAACCTTCAGCTCAATAGTGTTGCCATTGCAAATAATAAATTTATCAAAAACTTATTTCAATAGTGTTGCCACTGCAAATAATACATTTTTGAAGTACTTATTTAACTCAGATATTTGACTCAGATTTAACCAAATATCTAACAAGCGCGAGACGAATGCTCGTTCAAGGCTCGCAAGCCCTTCCACGCTACGCGAATCGTGCTCGCAGTGTTCTCGTTCGTGGCTCGGCTCGTGCTCTGTTCGCCAAGCATGGACGCACCATAACAGTGCGGCCGCGGAGAGAATGCGTTTCCGTCACCTGTTTGTAATTGTCAAATCACGGAAATGGCTGATCTGATTAAGATGGGACTTTGAATTATTATCAATCATCCTGTGAAAGTCCCATCGCAATAGGGTTAGCAATTTCCAAAACTATTGAAAATTTTGATCAGCAAGACTAACATCAACAAATCGTAGGTATAATGAGCACCATTCCTACTGGACTGATATTTTGAAACTGTTTTGTTTTGCCGGCAAATACTGCAAAGTCGTTAGAAGTCTTTTATTAAAATTTAGTAATTCTGCTAAAATATTATATGATACGAACTGTTTATTATTACTATCCCTACTGTTTATTATCCCTTTGTACGTGAAAAAACTGACAATCGATCGCGCTCGTTCGAGGCTCGCGAGCCCGTCCACGCTACGCGAATCGTGCTCGCAGTGTGCTCGTTCGAGGCTCGGCTCGTGCTCGGTTCGCTAAGCATGGACGCACCATTAGGAGATAAGAATAGATATGAAGGACGCATTACTTTATACACCGTAACTTTTTATTCGTCTTAGAAACGCAGCCCCTTTAATGTACCCAATGAAAAGGTACTATTCATTGTACAAGTTCAAGGTGGGGTTTTAGACGGTAAAAGTCCGGCAGAACCTGGCCGCTCCCCCCCCCCACCCCCAGGGCGGTCGGGTATCTTATGAGGATTTCCCCACGCTATAATATATTACATATATAAGAAAAGGCTATTGCAAAAAATATTCAAAACAATAGCAATATTATGCTATACTTACATACAACTCGTTCTAGTTGTCGCAATTCGAAGAAGGTACGAAGCGAAATAGCACAAAGTCTGTACACAGACACTTGATAGAAAAGAGTAGATATTATGGGTGGCGAGTTTCGCTTTGTTCCACGAACTAACTTCAAGCAAAAGGAAGTTGGTCGACAACACGACTGCGTGTATAGGTATTTTATATTTATCAAATCTTTTTCAATATCAATTGTATCATACCAATTGCGTCGCATCGATGACACAAAAATACATTTCGTATTATAAAACTGAAGTGTATGTTTGTAATGTCAAAATAACAAGCATTTTCCTAAATGCTATGAATGTACACTAACGAGCAATATAAAACGGCCACTAATTTATTATGAAATATTGACCGATTTTAACGGGGTATTCACTGGCAGATAGCAGATGTTAAAAGGAGAGTTATAGAATACTTTTATTTTAGAAAAAGAATAAGGGTTTGCGTACGCAGGTGAAACCACGGGGGTCAGCTAGACCCAATCTTTATATCCAATCTACAATCTACAATCCAATATACAATTCAAAGTCCTGACTGACTGACTGACATATAAACGCACAGCCTAAACCACTGGTCCTAGAGACATGAAATTTAGAGGGTATATTCTTTGTGAAGAGTAGGTATCCACTAAGAAGGGTTTTTCGAAATTACCTAAGGGGGTAAAATAGGGGATGAAAGAAATAAAATTTGTTTCCTGTAGGCCACGCGGGCGAAGCCGCGAGCAGAAACTAGTACTTTATATTATAAAGTTGAGAGGGAACCGTTTATCATGGTATGCATATGCTATGAGAAGAAATGAAAGCCACGTGACTAAAAGAGTTATGAATATGAATGTGGATGGATATACGGGAAGAGGAAGACCGAAAAAGAGATGGATGGATTGTGTGAAGACTGTGAAAGATGATATAGGTAAGAAAGAGTGAATATTAGTATGACGGATAGAAGAGACGAAAGGAAGAAGCGTACATATTGCGCCGACCTCAAATGGGAACAGGGCAGGTAAAGTCAAAGTCATTTATTCAATTTAGGCCCTAGTATGACCTTATGAAGGTCAAAGCTACTGGAGTTACCACCAGTTCGTAAGCGGCCGTCTACTGAGAAGAACAGGCAAGAACTCAGCAACGTTACATTTTAAATATTTTTTTTTGGATAATCTGACTATATTGGCTATTTTTTCCAAAACATTTTGTATACATACATACTTTTTTAATTTTACAAAATAAAATACAAAAGCATAAAAAACCAACATACAAAATAAATATAAAATAATAACCTACACTAGTTCATAACTTATGTACCTAAAGGCTTTAATTCATACAATGTGCACTTTTGCAGAGTGGCGCTATTTCCAGACATCTTTATCTTTTCAAGACTTTCCTTATGTGAAATTTGATCTTAAAATCAGTCATTTTGGTTACCGAGGTAGTATTAGTTATAAAAACGTACACTATTTCCAAGAAATAACTTTTGATAAACTTATTTGAAAATGCATATCTTACCCAATAAACTGTTCATAACTTCCTCATCGCCAGAATACAGTTCTGCGATGTCTCTTGTATGTCTTAGAGTGGCCTGGCCTAGACTAGAGTATGAGGAGTTTTGTATACTATCTTCATCTATTTCCAAACGTTTCGCATTGCTTTATGCGGTAGAAACGTGTTTAGTGTAGTCTATTTTAGAATAACAAATATTTCTTACATTATCATAATACTTATATTATTTACAGACAATACGTAATTTATTCAGTTTTCATTTGATCTGCAATTATAATATAACTTGAAATACTATTTTAAGTTGCTGTAACTGCGCTTCAAGCCTGGATGTATCAATCAATAAATTTATCAATTTATGTCGACAAATCTGACAAACTATCAGAACGATAAAAAACCTAGTTTATCAATGTTTTAAATAGATCGACGATCCATGCTCGGCGGGCTGTAGCTATGTAATAATTTGATGTCTTTAAGCCATTAATAGATTAAAAAGAACTTGACTAATCGCACTTACATTTTAGAGACTTATAAAGTTTTTGTTCGAAGGCCTCGGTTTTCTCATTCCCGATAATGTTAAGGAAAATGGGCTATTGTAAGCTTGAATACAAAAAGGCGAAGATGTCAAACGGCAAAATTGGAAGGGTCACAATTACTTTACCTGTAACTTTTTCATCCGTCGACATAATTCAATTACTTCTTGAGTTCCATTAACATTAACCTCTAAAGCATCTTTCAATGGTTCATTGAAATTTACTGTAGCTGCCAGATGAAAACTACGGATGTCTTCGAAGGAGATAATGAAGATGTCAGTCAAATATTTTTATACACCACACATTCCTCATTGTTTCTAACCGGATCGTATCATAAATTAAAAGCTTGCATTACTTATTTCTATCGTAAATTGAATAATGATAAAATTAATAAAGCTATCGCAATGAATATTGATAGTTGATAGGTATTAATTATGTCATTCGAATTTATATTCATCATTTACAATCCAGCCCACTGAAGAATATTAACAGCCTCTTGACAGTCCAAGATTACTTTCAAAAATATTTCCAGATAACGAAATAATATTCTTCAGTAATATTGGTTTGGTAGCTTTCAATCTGTCAAAAGCCTGACCTAAGCACAGAATAATTAATAGTACCTAAGTACCTAAAATCAAAAGAAATTCTAGAGTACACTTACAGATGATTTTTAACCGACGAAAAAACGGATTTTGATGATATGAATTTTATAAGGTTTTCAGTCGGGGATAAACAAATATTACAAAAAAAAATACATACTTAAGTAGGTTATTGGTTTGTCCGCGACTGAAAAACCTTATAAAATTCAAGTTATATTCAATATATATTTAAAAGGTTTATTATTTTTTGCTTTTCAGTTTTTTCGGTGGTTTAATTTTTTTGTTAAAAAGTTTTTATTTAATTGTTCAATCCTCTCATTGACATGATTTCCTTTTTTGTCACGAATGAGTGAGGAGATATATTTGCACCTGTGTAGCTATTTTTCGATCAAAGTCTATAAATATCAACATAAATAATTATATTTTGGTAATATTTCAAAATTTACCGAACAGTATTTTTTATGTTTTAGGAAAGAAGAAAAAAAGAAAAAAGATTTATTCAGGACAACACAAAACTTTACATTAATGACTGTAGTAATGACAAAAAAAAAACAGAACAACCTATTAAAAACTACACAAAAATGCAATGTTGCGTGACACCAGGAATAGGTCTCGACTCAGCATCGAATGCGACTCAGCAATATGCTTAGGTTAGTAAGAAAAACTAACCCTCACGCTGGTCTTCAGTCGGGGCTTGGTTGGTTAAGATTCCACTTATCGCGCCGCAGGTCGTGGGTTCGATTCCCACACTGGACATACATTTATGTGCATGAACATATCTGTATGTCCTGAATCTGGGTGTAATTATGTATATTAAGTATGTTTTTAAAAACAAAAAGTAGAATATTCCCATGTATTTCCATAGTACAAGCTCTGCTTAGTTTGGGATCAGATTACCGTGTGTGAGGAATGTCCCAGGATATTTATTTATTTATCATTGAGGCCTCTAATTGACTAAATAAAAATTCAGAACATACCTTCCCAAGAAAACCTGTGCCTCCAGTTATAAATATGCATTTCCCAGAATATAACGTTGCAACTTCCGAAACATTGAATTTGCAATGCCAACATTTTTTGATAACCTTTTCACTGAAAAAGAAAAATATGGCAAAAAAATATACAATCAAGCACGGGTTAAACTGTGATATTGACACCATCCAAATAAGGATTTTCCGATTCCCAAGGGAATGCAGCCCGTAACGACGAGAAGCTAAAAGCAAAAACTCGTATATTCGATACAGAACCTACGTAGAAATAATACAAAGTTCTAACAAACTTCTTGAGAATATGTCAGAGGATGGTGAGCAAAGTAATAAAACCTAGAATTCAAACATAGTTCTTTTTAATGAAAGAATTGGATTGGAATCCACAAAAATAGGAGCTGCTACCAAATTGTAATAGTCATATCATCGTTTCGAAATCTAACAAACATGTGGAAATGGAATGGATACAGTTATACATACAGTCATTGACAAATAGATCTTGTAGCAATGGTTTTATAGAAACCTTGAAATCTAATGACAACTTCATTTTTTGCAATACGTTCCCAGATTCTAAAGTATTACTTCAATATACGACCGTAGAGAAATTGGTAAGGAATCCTGCAATTCTTAGCAGCTGCGGGTCTTGGCAGTGAACTGTAATTAAGTGAGATAGCAGCATTACCACGCTTTACGAAGACTTGAAAAGCGGCTTATTGGAACATTATGTAAAAAAGCATTTTAACATTATTCTAGAGGGTTAAACGCATCGGGGTGATAACAAAGGTGCACGCGGCGGACTACTCGAGAATTAGATACACGATAGTCTTCGTTTTGGGTGGTCTAGTAATTTTTTTATAATGCTTATAGATGGTTACTTCAAAACAATGATAGCAATATTGTGTAGAAGGTGGGTTTTTGGCCTACCTGCAACTCGCATATTCCATTCACTGGACCGTACGTCTGTTTTAAACTGTATATACTGATTCACCACAGGCTTTTCAGGACTTAGTCCCATCGGCCCCGGTGCCTCTGCCAGCAACTGAAACTTGATCCGTGCCATCCTCCCCGTTAAACGTCGACCGGGGCTACCGGGCCTTCTCGTAATTTTATTGGAAATCTCTCAAATGGATCTCATCGATGATAGTAAAATACATAAATACTGATTTTATGGCTTATTAATGATAATAATTTGATAAACTATAGTTAACAATATTCCAATAAAAAACGTATTTAACTGTGAAGCCTTTAACTCTGTGGGTTATCTTTATGCACACGTCCCAATTGCTTGGAAAAAGTCAGAATGTCTAGTATACACTTTTCTTAGTTTCATTTGCACAATCATAATTATTTTCATTTAAATCACATCAAGTAGGTACCCGGAACTCTACGGCCTCTAACTCGAATTTATTTTTGACTTACTTCAAAATTTGGCATGCGTCTCCTTCTCTCTCACAATGTGGTTGGACTTCTTAAGAGTAGCGAAAAAAATCCTGTTTTGATGAATTTACTAAACATTGCTAGTATTGCTACCCTCACATGAACCACTAGTAGGTACCTAAGTACCTATTCAACATTCATTCAGCTAACTGCGCAACCTGCATGGGTGAGATAATAATATAATCTTATGATTTAATGTCCGTTGAGCTCCGTTCAGTCGGTAAAGCTGAGTTCAATATAGGCAACACTTATAATTATTAAGTACGGAATATAGCTTAATACTTCGTTATTATAAATCAACTAGCTCTTTGTGTCTCACTATAGCTATTTTTTAAACTCCATGTGGTACATCCAGGTTGAGTGTCGAAGCTGTGCACGCGTCGAAAAAAATAGCCCCTAACTGTTAGGGGCTAAATCAAATAAAAATAAATAAAATTGCAAAATAATGTTTAATATTTAAACTCCCGATTTTAATTGGAATATTTCAACAACTGCTATCATTATGAACGTTACTATGACAAGCAGAATGACGCAGAGGGAGCGTAAAACGTAGCTGTTACGCGCATACTACTATTGAATATTCTGTGGCGTAGCATCCTATAAAAGTTGGCCTGTTTTATATATTCGTGTAGTATGGCGACATTCTTTCTAGGTCAATTTATTTCTATGCTCCAGTGTATATTGTAAATATAACAATCAGACAAAGAAGTTTTTTTCATACGACTAAATCTGTAAACAAATCGGCTCGCCTAAGTGGTAAGCGGTTCTCGTAGCGCTTGCATCACACGGGGCATCACTCACGCGTTACTTCCCCCCTCTCCAGTGAGCTCTGGTATCCCCACTCACGCAGGAACACAACATAAAGTTATTTGCCTGCGATATTCTGTAAGGTGGAGGTACTTCCCCGGTCGAGCTGCTCTTTCTGCTGTCAGCGACACAACGCTATGCTCTAGTTACTGAAAATCAAGGAGGACTTACGGCTGTAGTTTCAAGCCTCACGAATCATAAGCCCAAAATCGGCAATGCGAGGGCAAGGGGGAAGACTGATGAGGAATTCAGAAACAAAATTAACTTAAGCGCTCGTCAGTTTGACTATTTGTTTGAGATAGAATTTCCTACTCTATACTTTTAATGTCACTGTCTCTGGAGCTTTACTATTATTTTAATCACTTTGGTTTTCTCGCTATTATGAGTAAAATCCAGGCGCCTGTACCTACCTAATCATATTTTAAAATTTTGTTGTATTTTTAAGTGGAGACTAGAATTAGTTTGATATTTTTCCTACTAGGTATATTAAATAAACGTGTTTCCAACTTTTCCACAGCCATTCATTCACAATATAGTAGTCATGCGAATGATCAACATTCGCATGACTACTATATTGTGAATGAAGAAAATATTATCATTGCTATGAAAAGGCTATGAAGCAATGATAATATTTTCTTTAAATAAAATCAAAAACTAGTCTGTCTCAATTCTAATATTGACTAAGTCTGGTCGCGCCCTCTATGATAGGATACAGATATTACGTATAAAAATGTTAAACCTCTGTGAAGTAACCATAGACTGCGAAGAACCTAGTTCGCCATTCCTCCGATAGATGCTGCTGATAATATATTATATTCTATAATTGAATTATTGAAATAACAATCATTATTATCCTGTATCCCTCATAAAAAAAAGGGGCCCTACGAATGAACCTCCCCCTAAGAAAATATTAAAAGGGTTTAAATTTGAATAAAAAATGGTTTGGGAAAAAGAGCTAATTATATTGTTGTAAAGTTTTCAGGTCAGTAACAGGAACGCTCATTATCATTTTCTTTCATGTTATTCTAAACATTGGTAAGAAATAAGACATAAACTTTGCTTTCAGAATAAATCGCCAGTTTGGCGTGGCGATTTACATAGGAATTCCTAAAAAAATAAATATAAAATGACCCTAAAAATTATTATCTTACTTTTTTGCAAATTATCATGAACGGTTATTATGTTATCATTAGGGATACCTAATGATAACGATACTAGATATTGTATCGTGATAATTTTACGTCTATCATTCCGATCATCTTTATGTATATGTATATCTATAAAAAAATTGTTTAACATCACAAGTTCACAAATATAGATAAGGTTATCTATTTTTGTGAACTTGAGATGTTTAGCAAAATGGAAAAGATAAGTAAGGAGGTTACCTAACCTAGGTACCTATATAAGTACATATTATTATGACATGTAGATATATGTTTGAGATACGTGTCATAAATGATAATTTTTAGGACACAAGTATTTTAGTACCTAATATTCCGTCCACAGAGAAAAGAAATATAAAGTGTATTCTCTTTTCCGTGATTCCGTCCGTTAATCTGTAGCTTACATAGGTATAATAACTAAAATATACAATAGTAAGGTTTGATTTTTCAATGGCCACAGTTTAGCCGGCTTTTCACTATGGGATATATATATAACCTAATATTTTAATGTGAAAAGTTGCCTTAGGTACCTGTCTTGTTAATTTGAAATTGGAACAGTTTTTGTAGACTTAGCTGAGGTATAAACTCTTAAGTCGGCTTTTCACTAGCGGATATATAATATAAACTACATATGAGATGTAATATTTGATACGTCGTCATACATTTTGTACACACTGTGCTATAATACACATATATTACATCCCAAACTATAATTATATCTCAAGATGTAATATAATATTATGTTATATCCCATAGTGAAAAGCCGGCTTTACCCAAGATTTATTAGCGATTAAAAAATTTGGCCTTATGAAACAAATTCCGAATATTTAAGATTTTTTACATGTTAAATATTATTTTCTTACATATATGAGAAACAATACAATAAATACCGAAGTTAAATGACAAATTTGTACAATTTTGTCAAATTGTATGCAACAAAGTTTTCTGTTATAGGGCTCTGTCTGTAACTATAGTTTTACAGATTTCTAAATAGTTACTGCTACGTAACAAAATGTAATAAAAAAACCGTACACAAAATGTCACAATTAAATTTGATTGTTCTTCTTTGTAATAAGCTGTAAATTTCCCTAATAAATAAAGTCCGCGCCGAACTTGTTGGCCGTTCGGGCCGAACTGTTTTATCTTGCTATTGAAATCTCATGTGCGTTTTATCTTAACTGGCTTCGCGACGGCAACACTCGTCAAAAGTTCCGGCACAGATTATCATAATCCTCTGTGGTACCGGCCGGCCAGTTTGGATGGCGGGCACATGAGATTTCGATAGCAAGATGAACTGGTTCGGCCAACTAGTTCCGCGCGGACATTCCAAATCTACATACCTAAGCCATAATAAAACTTTCGAGCATGTAAGTTAAAGTCGTTTGTAGATTAGGCCACTTACGATAATTTAGGCTCTGAATGTATTTTGAATTTTAAATACAAATGGTTAATACTGTATTTTGTATTTCAAATAACGACATGAAAAGATTTCGTATTTTAAATACATACGAGAAAGTATTTTGTAATGTATGTATTTTGCCCAACCCTGAGTATTGTTATCCATGCACTGACACCATTTTATAGATAGTTCATTGATCCTTTTGTCCAAATTCCGGACAATGTGGTAATCTGCTGGTGCATAGGCGGGGATTATGGTGGGTGCCGGAGGCATTCCAATCGCAGCTCCTCTAATTATGCAACCGTCTGTTGTGCAGTGTGGTCTAGCGTTGTCTTGTAGGAACACCTGGGCGTAATTGTCTGGCCAGATCTAAGGAATCTGTAATTGATGACAGACGGCACTGGTCCACCAGGCAATTACTAATACCTTTTTCAGAGCCAACTTTCACTTGGGGCAGTATTTGGCGGGTTCTCCTGAGTTCAAACATTGTGATGAGCGTTTCCGATTATCGCAGAGGATCCATCATCATCATCATATCAGCCCATGAAACGATCCATAAAAGGATCCATGAAAGGATCCATATTTCTTCGCAAGTATGACGGTTGAGTAATATAACGCAGTACTTGACGCTTGTTTGTTGGTGTGCTAAAGTGTGCTTCACTCAATTCATGTGGTATGGTACCAATGAGCTTATTAAGATGCTATCAAGCAAGCAAAGGTTATGCCCCATTATTTTTGAGTCAACTAAAGTTCTCTTTAGCGTAAAACAATAATTAGTCATCTAAGCAGACAGTAGAAACACGTAGCGCTATCATAACGCTTTTAGGAGTATATTTTCTCGCAAAAACCGTGATTTTCACGGCGCTTACGCATTTCGTTAATCGTTCTACAATAACAAGTGTGGCCGGATCGCGTCACTTGAAAGGAACATAGTTTTGATACATGGAGTAGCTCAATGTGTGGTAACCCATTTTTCAAGCTTTTTCACTTTTCCACCTTTTCCAATTTGTTTCATGTGTATTAAAATTGACACACACCAAAGCCTGTTGCTAACTCTGACGTGGTTTACGATGGATCCGCTTCCACGGTCACTTTTAATTGACGGTCAAATAGGGTCTCATGCAGACCGTCCATGGGGTTTGTTTCCAGAATGAAACCTTTGGAACCAAAAACGTACAGTAAAAGAAAACCTACCGTGTTTTCTTTTACAGTAGCTTCCCCATACACAGCATTAATCCATCGTGCTGTTTCTGCAGTTGGTGTCACGGTGTAACTTGTATTCGTAAATAACGCTATATTTTAAATTTTCCATACTGTTTGAACATAACGATGTCAAAGAAAAATCAATGACGCATAAACAAATGAACCACTAATGAAACAAATACACAAGCCTGAATTACAAAACATTGTTTTTGGAATTCCTAACCAAACGCATAACCTATTTGGGATCAAAGAGGCCAGTTCGACAAAGGGCCAATTTCATGTGAGGACTTACTTAACACATGCATAGAATTTGTTTCATGCAGTACATAAGAATCTACCAATTATGTGTTCCTAGTAACACAGTTGACCTGAATTCCTTAGGAGCCCATCGTCACGTCAGATTTCCATTTACTTTAGTGACAGGCTACGTCAAATCCACCTCTATACGACATTAAGAGCACTCTCGTCTCTAATTAGAGATTAATTGAATCAGGGTGTGACGAAGAGCTCTTTGTCGGCATGTAACATAAAAGGTCTCCGTAGATTCACAAAAGTCCAAATATCTCCCAAGTTCCGGGTGGAAAACTCGATTTTTATTTAATCTTCTATGAAATAACCATGAATCGAATTCAAAATTCGAATGTTTTCGTTTCCCATTCATTTGTCTAGATGTAGTGCGAGCAAGTCAGTAAGCCGCCACGCGTAGTCGGCGTCGCACGTAGCGCCATGTTTCGCGCAGTGACCGACAGCTGGAAGCGATATTGGTGGGGAACAGGTACGGAACAACCAATCACGACTTCCTCAATATACAACCAAATTATTTATATACGATGTGAGAGCGAAATGTGTATGTGGGTGAAGGTTTTCAGTTCGCGTAACAGTCTATGATTATATTCTACGGAAACATCGAATAACTGGAATATTTTCAATTAATAGCGGTTAACGTTACGGACTTAACGTTTACTACCTTTGGTTAATCAGTGAATAAAACCATACTATAGGTACAGCCAACCCTAAGTGAACGCAACCTGGGGTCTACCCAGGTTTACTGTTGATAAAAAACTGAATCTTACGTGAATCTTACGAAAGGGCGCTAAACGGTGCGAAGTACGGTATGCCACAAAAGTTCACAACTATTTACGTCTGCGATCATTCAACCTCGGAGCGCATTCGGCTATTTCCGGCGCACGTGGTTAAAAGACGTGTAGTAACAGGTGTTGCAAATCGTAAAAATGGTGGCTTTCCGGTATTTGCATGATAACGACTAACACTGTTTGTAAAGTTGTTGGATGCAATGTGAAAATAACTACCGATTAGACATTGAAGCATTTCAAAATATTTACTTATTGCATTTCTCCTACTAACCCAATGATCATTGAATATTCTTCCCATTAGTACTTACCTACTAATTAAATCATAATAATAATAATAAGCCTTTTTTATTTCCACACACATTAAGATATGTTACAGTTTAAATGTTTGTTAATTGTGTCAATATACCTATGTAATTCTATAAACTAGTGTTAGTGTGTTATTTTTCTGGGATTTGGATCCCGGCTTGGGTAAAGGCCTCCTCCTTCATCTTCCATACATCTCTATTTGTACCTAGGGCCATCCAGTCATGCCCTGCTTTTGCAACGATATCATCAGCCCACCGTCTGGATGGTCTACTAACATTTCTTTTTCCTAACGGTCTTCTCCAACGTGTCGATTTTATAGTCCATCTGTTGTCTGTGAGCCTCGACATATGACCGGTCTATTGCCATTTTAATTTTAAAGCATCTGTTAATTTCGTTCCTTCTCTGATAATTTCTGCCCTTATTTTGTGTATTTTTCTGATTTTTAATATGCAATTAATAAATAACAATACTGCCTAATTATCATTAGTGCTTGATTAGTGCCTAACATCCTAATTATTTTAGTAGGTAGTAGGTACCTACCTATGTTTCCAAATTATGTATTTACAAAATGCCGATAAATAAATAGAACGTTTTAATGGTTTCATGATAAGAGTGTCTGATGTCTGATACAACAATTTTTTGGGTAAACGATTTTCGATGCTCACGTAATAAAAAGTATTTTTAATTGTGTTTATATTTCGGCACTTAGATTGGTTTCTCTAAGTTTCGGCAAGTAGGCTTATTTGCGTTTAATATACCTACTCATAATATTGATAAATATATCCTCATTATTCAATGACTCAGGCACATTACCAACAACAATAAATAAGACTATAACAATAGTACCTATACAGTACATTAGGTAGCTACCTATGCCATGGAGGTACATAATACATTCATTAAATTTAATTATTCAATTTAATTTTATTATATTTCATTCATCCCACTGCTGGGCAAAGGCCTCCCCCTTTTTCCTACACTCACTTTTTTCCATTGCGGTCTCTCCATCTAGCAGTTCGTCTTCTTCTTTCAGCATGTTAGATGCTGGCACTATGCCAGTTATGTTTTTCAATTTGTATTTGCTTTTTTGGCCTCACTTCTGTATTCCGCGCGCTCCATCTGCCTTGTTCTGTAATCTGAGGTTGGTCATTACAACACGTATTATTTATTTACATTCTATAAATTCTAACCCACACCAGTGATCGCACTATCTATATGTATTTATGAGAGTTAAATGGCACAACCATGCCATGGCACAATGGTCTCTCCCGTTGAAAAATCAGATCAAAGTCAAAGTGGAAGAGAGTCGGCATCTCGCGAGTGATACCCCTGGTATTGCAAGTGTCAGCTACCATAACCGCTTACCATCAAGCAGGCCATATGCTTTTTGCTATAGGCTATTTATTTTTATTAATAAAAATATAATGAGAATTCATAAAGGTGTCATCTTTTTTAACCCTGAAGAGGTTTTTGTAGTCAACCTCTTTAAGTATTTATTGAACAGCTATAGCTCAGAGTATATAAATACTACGTACCTACAAGCTATAGAAAGGGACAGGTCTAGAGATAATCTAATCAATACTTTATTGACGTCTCTGAGTGTACCTAATAGCTCAGAGTAGATAAATACTACGTACAACTAATAGTTAATTATTTGATTCGTCATACTCAGCGACTTTTACTATGGAATGGAAACAACATGTAATCGCGAAAAATTATAAAATAATTCAAAGGACGATGACAGGTTGAATATGGAGGCATGCCTAAGTAAAAAAAACAAAAAAAAAAGTAAAAACTGCCGTGACCAAAAACCATGCATAGTGCATTATTAAGCATACAAGACCTGCATTTTGAATTTGTTCTCCATTTTTCATTTAAAGCATCGGATTTTTGTAGTTAGGTGAAATATTGATTGACAACACAGACTAATATTGTTTAAATGATAAAAAATTATTAATCCGTAGACATTATTATTTTTTACCCAAGACGAAGGAACGAAACTGTAAGTTTTACGAAAGTTAGCTAGGTTAATAGAAACCTACTGTGTCTATTAACACTTATCTTACAAACTGTTAAACAGATTTTAATGCGGGTTTCTTAAAGTCTTATATGACTTTTGTACACTGAGTGTAGAAAATTTACGTAAGTAGAAGTCGAAACATGTTGTATTTATAAAAAAAATATTTATTTATTTTAATTAAGGTACACCAACAGTTATTACATCAAAAATTAGGTTGACAAAACATACATTATAAATTAAGCTAAATGCATAACCAATAATAGGCATACACCACATGCCATTAATTACAAGAGTAATAAAGTTCTCCAACTTAACTTACAGTAATCTAATATATATATCTAAAACTAAACATAAAAATGAAACTATACAATGTTGGATTACCATTACCCTTTTCGAAACACCGTGTATAAACAGTGACCTATTGATTGACCAAACGTACCTATGTAATTAGTAATTTGCGTCTAAAGGGCCATTTTAAAACGTCGGATTCTATATCGGAACCGGATTCAATTTCAGCAATTGCTAGGTATTTTAATTATATCGTTTAGTATTTGATACAAATGGACGAATGAATAACCTTAATGGCACACCTCCGAACATTGACAATTTGTACACTACCAGTAGTTTCATTAATTTTATAAATAGCTTTCCGCACTACTTCTCCGTATAAGCTTTGACCACGGAATAAAAAAAACTTTGACTATGCCAAATCTCACACTTCTCTGCAATTTGTATAAAAAAGGGGTACCTACAAAGTTTTCTCATGGATAGATAGACTTAGATAGAAGAGTACCTTGACTCGCGGTTAGAAATATAACAATGACATTAATTGACGCGCGTCACACGCGAGAACCTACGGATTAAGAGTTTACATTTGTACACATACACATACATTTGTTTATATTATATGTAAATAAATAAATTAATTAAAAATTAAAACATTACACCTACCTTACATACCTTTATATACCTACATGTATATGTATGTACATATTATGTATTTGTTTTATAAATCTGTCCTGCTATCAGTCTATCAATGATCACAGATATGTGTTAATTGAATAAAATCGTCATTATCTTTAGTTGTTCACTTAAAGATTACGTTATTGTAACTCTTTCCTAAATGATAAGCCCCTTCGCGAATAAAATACCCAAAAAACGTAGTAGCCTAATCACAGAATAGATAAAAGTACTGACGTACTAATAACTAGGTATTTCAGAAAGTTAAAAACAACTGCTAAATAACGTTATATAACGAGATCATAATCTTTACATAAACACATTTTTTTAACAAACAATCGTGAGTTTTTTTATTTATGAACAGGGGCCCAAGTCTGCTCCATATATAATGTAACTACGGTAGAGTTTGTGAAGTGAGGGCTTGTAGAGTTAGGGCGTGTAGAGTTATAAGCTTGGCTCTACATGAGATCTGATAACTTTGCGAGTTGCCTATGACATTTTTTTATTTTTGTAAAAGCTCCTATTTTTTTTGTTTGTGTACTAATACAAGCTTACATACCAAATTTCAGCTTACTAGGACTTCAGGAAGTATCCTAAGAGTTTTGATGATCATCAGTGAGTCAGTGACGAAATCGGGGTTTTTAAGATATCAATCAAATCTAAAGTATAAGAGCTATGTTATTGAAATTTAATATGTTTAATAAGTTTACTATTGACATCATATCCCGAGAATTTTGTTTATCTGGTTTAATCCAAACCCACGTTATGAGGGTTCAAAAAAACGACGAAGCTCTTCGAGAAAAGACAGGTTGTGCCCTTGCGCTTCGTCTTGGCGGCGGGTACTGTTTTAGACATAGTTTTCTGGGCCGAAAAAAGGTCATTTGATTGATCGTAAAGTGTGTCCGCTCTATAAAACAAAAAAAAATGCTGATAGTAAATACTTACTGGTTTCTTATCTATAGAATTTGAGTGACAAGTCATCACATTTCATATCGTTATCAACATTTTAAAGCCATAGAAGGATGCTAGGAATAATATCAGTTTCAGTAAAAAAACACCGATAATTTATAACACGAGTCACATACAAGTTGAGATAACTGCTTGTCATTAGCGTCAGATAAAATAACCGACAATTTAACATCAATTTTGAACTTTTTGTTGATTATAGTGACTTACATGACACGGCAAAAAATCTACAAGACAAGTCAGTGACAACACCTAAGTGATAAATTACTTTGACGAAGTGGTGATTGTTACCTCCGCTCTGCCCACTTGGTAGATTTTATGACTGACTTGTTTAACCAAAACAATCAGTCACTGTACAATGATACATAGCTTAAAACCTTCCTCAAATAATCAGCTAGATAACTGGAAATCAGCATCAAAGTATTTAGTGGTTCTCGAGTTATAAAGCACACTAACGGACAGAGAAGCTGCGTTTTATAATATGTCGTAGAAACGATATGAAAAATGTATTTCTTTCAGCTTTTTTATTTTCTTACTATCATCAAAAATCTTCTATACCTATTTCATGTTTGTAAGTTTTATAGTTCGTAAGATTTCTCTGATGGTATTTTGCTTTAGTATAGATTTAATTTAAGTAATGTTTAAAGTAAATACTTCATATTTACTTCTACATATATATCAGTTAATTTTCTCAGTTGATGACATTTACGTCTCTTGAACCAATCTTCAGCTATAAGCGACAGAGTAGTTTACCTCGTCCCACAAACCGCAGGAAGCGTACGATTGCATTGAATATTATAGCAACACGCCATCGCGCCATCACGCATCGCCGTATAACCGCGCTTCGATGTGGAGAGGAGACACAATCAATAATTCAATGCAATCCCATTTCAATTTATTTGCAAATTGTTAGAATCCAATATTTTTGTTTCAATTTTAAATCATTGCGTTAATAATAACTCAAGTACCTACTGTATGCTAAAAACTACGTATACTGCCTGGATATGTATGTACACACGGCTACAGATCAAGCTATACATTTCCAGTATAAGCTGATCTCGCATTGTATTGGATTTCCGTACAATGAGAGGTCAGCTTATATTGGAAACTAGCTACCTCGCGCGGTTTCACCCGCGTTCCCGTGATAAAAAGCTAAAAGCCTATAATACTCGGGGATAATGTAGCTTCCTATTAGTGAAAGAATTTTTAGAATCCGACTAGTAGTTCCAGAGATTAGCCCGTTTAAACAAACAAACAAAAAAAACTCTTCCGCTTATTATATTATTAGTATAGATGTATAGCTTGATCTGTAGCCGTATGTACATACATTTGAATGAGAAGTAACCTACAGTTTCTAGAAACCCTGCAATTAATTAATCTCTTTGGTAAAAGTATACCCGTTATACATATAACGTTTACGATGTCAAAGTTTTGATCATAGATTAACTTTTACGGGGCTTTCAGAACTAGGCGGTAAGTTTAGTAAATGAGGGGAACCCAGCGATATCGTTGTCCACATATCAACGCTCAATGCAATAAACCATAATTAATGATTTATTGATAACATACAATATGCTACTTACAAAGCACCTCTTATTTATGAATCTAAAGTAAGATGAGGTTAAGAATAAGTAGTAATCATTATACGTAGCTACATGCAGCATACATGTACCTAATTACCCACTTTGCTGAGTTGCTACCGTTTTATATGGTTTCATTGCTTCATTAAATGAGTTGTGTTGCAACAACCAACTTGCAATACTGGTTAATGAAATAACTAGTCATGACGTTACTACAAATTTAGAAGTATCTACATCAGATATTTGTAAATAGATACCACGATTTTTTTACACATTTACATAACGATTAAAATGGTGTGAAGTGAGAGTGGATGTTTTACAAGTAATAGAGACGCTTAATAGAATCATTTAATGTTCAGCACAGAAATGGCAAAAGGCGAATCGCCAATCTATGCCGAACAATCAACGGAGCTAAGCAGCTCCACAATACACAAATTCAATGAATCGCTCGCTGCAGATTACCTTCACAAATCGTTTCCACTAACAAATAAATCGAGAGTTACCCGTTACCAGGGTAGTGTCAAAACTTACACATTTATAATAATTATATCATTAATGGCATATTTTTGAAACATATGTATGTGGATTAGTCCTTCTGAACAACTTTGACTATGGGACCAACACTGAATTCTCAATTTTTTACTTTTCATACATTATGATCGAGCAAGGTTGACATTTTGTAAGATAAGTAAAAAATTTTTTTTATAATTCGCTATTGGTCCCATAGTAAAAGTTGTTCAGCATGACTAACCCAACATAGGTTTCGAATATATGCCATCTCGAAATCTCCACCTGTTATAATTACATTTACATTACAAGGCTCTTTTGCCATGTCTCTACACAAAGTTACAGCTTCTGTTTCTAAACAGCGAACAAGTTACATTGTTTTTTATGTGTTACAGCGTCATTATTACTCTTCAAACAATGCTAAGTACTCTCTATTTAAGCTTGTGAAATATCGTCCAACGGAACATGACATGCTCTGAATCTCGTTCCATGTTGGACACATGTACGTGATCTCAGCTGCAGAGCTTGTTTGCTCACATTGCCTCATGGAAACCGGTTATGTTTTAAACGTGGGCCATCGGAATTTGCTGGAATATTACTTCCACAGAAATTTTCCAGAGCAATTGACACAGTTACCCTAAAAGAGGTTTGATTTTCAAATGACAGTAATTTTAAGAATTTATTAAGTTTCGGAGTCCGCAATAAAATATTAGACATTTTCTTAAGCATTCGTTACATGAAAGAATAAAGTGTAGTAAGATTAATAGTATGACTTAAAAAGTTAATTAAGTTTAAAGAAACCGGCTGTAAGACTTGTTCTTTATTACTCTTCCAGATCAAATTCCAACTCGAATAGATCCAAAGAATAATCCTAAATAGAACTGAAATAGAATATCAACTCAATTATTCTCCAATACTTTCAATACAATTCGGAAATTCTACTTATGTAACCTGGCAAAAACGTCGATTTTAATTAAGTTAATGTAACTCGTAATCCCAGTGGGAATTCAATCGGAAAAGTTATTAAGGTAATGGACTATCTTTGTAAAAATTACTTGATCTATTTTAGTTTGACACGCCAACATATCCCTGCATAGTTTAACAGGTAGATAGCTGAGAATAAATAGAAGAAGAATATAGATCTATCTGGCGTCCATAGTACAATCTCTGCTTAGTTTTGGATCAGATAACAGTGTGTGAGGAATGTCCCAGGATATTTATAATTGTTATTTATTTATTATAGAAGATAAGTCAGGGTGGTTTAATCAATAATGATCTTCATTGAACCCATATGAACCAGCTTTCTAGCACTCAACAGACAGGAACTCATAAACATTATCCACTTTTACTTGCCTTGTAGTAGTAATAAAACTGCCTATTAAAAACCTCTGACAAGTCCAGTTTTCTAAATCATGTAGGTATCTCAAGCAAAGGTGACACTGACACAATGAATAAAATCCGAAAATAATTGAAATGGGTAGAATGAGTAAGCAATGGGTTTTAAAGTATTTTCTTACTTATAAGATAGGTTAGATCAACGATGGCGAAACAATAGCACTCGATAAAATAATTTGGGCACGTAAAAACGTAAAAACTACTGCAATCCAATTTGTGTTTTTTTTGTTTATTTACACTGTAAATAACCTTATTATATTTTACGTAATAATCTAGAAACAAGAACGATTTTAAATAACTTCAGTATGTTAATTATTACTTCAGCGTCACGGTAGTTACATAACGAGTTACGTAATCGAAGTATTTTGCATTGATTTGCATTGAGTGGGAATTTTCTTTGACGCACATGAAACATAGGTTTCAATGTGAGGTCAAGACCAAGACGCGTCAATATTATTTAATATTCATTGGCCAAATAAGAGTTAAAAGTCATTTTTTTCCTCATTTAATTATGAACTTGCGCTCTGCTTAAAATATTTATAATTATTGGTCCCAAACGGTACTATCAATCAATTCAATGAGTCCATTGCATTGTGTATGAATTGGTCAATCAATTGATATCAAGTGTTTTTAATTAAAGGGACTTTCTACAACATAACATTATGTCAAAGTACTTAACGCATGTCAAAATAATATATGCGTTTCTAATAAATACATAAAATATGGAAACCACACCGATAAATTGGGAACAATGTAATTTTATAGTGCGCTATGCTACGCGAACCGAACTCGAGCCGAGCCGTCGCGGATTGTAAAGGTTCGTCCGTCACCTTAGAGTTGGTTTTCGCTTGCCCCAGATTGCAAGAATCAATTTTATTATAATGTACCAAACCAACATTTTACCAGTGAGGTTACTAACAGGAAGAAACAGTGCTGCTAACATTTACATAAATGCAAAAAATCTTGTTGACAAGATAAACAGTCGAACAACTTTCATAACAATTTTGAACTTTGATAACGAAGAGTTAAATCATTATTTTCTCTAATTCAGTGTATTCTGTCTATTCAGTTTCAACGAACCTTTTCATTCCGCCACTGTACAACGTAGGTACAACGTCTTCGTCAAAAAGCTGACAATCGGCGGCATTCGGCGGAGCGTAGTCGTGCGCGAGCCGAACGCTCTCGCACTCAAGTCCGTCCACGCTATACGAATCCGTGCTCCACGTGTGCTCGGCACGTCGCGTAGCATGGACGCACCATAAGGGTGCGTCTATGCTACGCGAAGCGAGCACGAGCCGGACCTCGAACGAACAGGATTCGTTCGTTGCTCGCGATTTCAAGCGTGGACGTACTTAACGAGCCTACAACGAGCGCGATGCGAATCCCTGTGTTCGTGAAAAAACTGACAATCTTGCAAGCCCGTCCACGCTACGCGATTCGTGCTCGCAGAGTGCTTGTTCGTGGCTCGGCTCGTGCTTGGTTCGTCAAGCATGGACATACCTACCACAAAAATCTTTTGTAAGATAAAAATCTTTTATCTTAAAAACTCCGCGACACAATGAATTAAAATATGAATATCTATGCAAATTATTACGTCGCTCGCTTAAAACGAGACCAAGAACTGCTGTTCTAATTGTGGAATATATGAATAATTTGTCTTTTCCTAAGGACAATGAAGCATCTATTTCTGATGTAGCTACAGTCTTGCTAGATGAATTTTTAATTGTGAAATCCAGGTCAGCGTGGGCCCTTATAACCCGGAGGTCAGCCGTCAACGTCATGTTTGATGTCACCACAAGAGTACAGGGTTCGTTTTGTTTACTGTTGTGTATAAATACAAATAATATGATTATTTTTCATCTGTAAGCGATTTAACATAATTTTCAACACACTCGCTAGTAAAGTGACAATTATTGCAAAATTGAAGTCTGTTTTTTTGCTCGCAAGTGTGTTGAAAAATGTCGTATGACACTCTGCATTGATTTATTACATATAATAATCAAATTTGCACACATGTATCATAATGTACTATTTCAACACACTTGCTCGTAAAGTGACATTTATTGCACCGTTTTAGTATCTTAATGCAGCTTATTAGAAGCGCTCGTGGCGTAGCATGATAAGCCGTTCTTAATCGACGGCAAAGTTAAGCTACGTCTGTCGTGGTCGGTACCTGGATGGGTGACCGCCTAGTGGTATTTCAAATCGAGCGTTTCCGTGCTTCGGAAGGCACGTAAAGCCGTTGGTCCCGGTTATCACTTAATTGTGACAGTCGTTAAGCTAGTTGGATGCCTCCTAGGCGGCTTGAAAAATTCCAACAGTAGGTTGACCACTAGCCTCCCTCCACCAATCCGCAGTGGGCACGCGTGGTGGAGTATCGCCCAGTCCCTTTCACCCTCATTGGTGAAGGGAGGCCTGTGCTCAGCACTGGGACATTATAGGCTGATGATGATGATGATGATGAATGCAGCTTATTACGCACTAGTGCTTTTTACTTTACATTATAGCACAGTTTCATGACAGGTATAATCCCGATTATGTTAAGTTTGTACCTCACTGCTAGTGATATGTGTGTAGACGTAGCATTCTTAATATAAACAGGAAAAATAGTTTGACAGCGAATCGTAGTAAAAAAACTTGCGCGCCATTTTTTTTTAACGATCTCATTGTTGGTTTGATTAATATTAAAAAATAAAGTCTGTGTTTTTCCTCAAAAGTGGGTTGAAAAACGTCGTATGACACGCGTGTGCATTGATTATTACACTCTCGAGTCCCGACTCCCGAATCTTGTACGCCTGCGTTTCACGCGCTTAATACCGCCTCTTCTGTAATTACCAACTTTGCACACATGTATCATAATATACCTACTATTATTAAATTATGGAAAATTAATTATTTTCCTATGCCTATAAGATTTAGAAGGTTTTACTTCTCATACATTGTATTGTAGGTATTTTAAAATAATATAATTCTCTACGTCAGGTAACTAATCCTGCAATGATTTCCGCATTAGATAAAAATTTTATGATTGCTAATCTCCATATACGTATTAGGTATCTACGTGGATTCGATGTTTTTTTTGGTAACCAGATATTACTTGTAAATATACTTAGGTACCTATATACTTATAAAAATGTAGCCACGATTGTACACGTGACAGAAAAAATTGGTAAAATGTACATCGGGTATTAATTATTTGTTACTGAAGGTCTCTGAACAATGGCTGTACGAATATTATACATTTTGCGTAGATGTATTTATATGATTTTAGTAATTAAAGTAGTTTTATAATTACTAGTACGTATTTTCTCTATTACATACTTACATTACGATAACTGCTCATATTCAGATTTTAAATAGCCTACTAATTATTATGATTACTTCTTTTCTAATAAGTATTTGCCGAACTTTACCTACCGGCTCTCAGCAAAAACATGATTCCGAACCAGTTTTATAATCAGATCACAGATTACAGAATAAGGCAGATGGAGCGCGCGGAACACGGGAGTGAGGCCAAAAAAGCAAATATAAATTGAAAACATATACCCTGGTATTCACTTTTGAATTTGTAGTTGCTTTGTTTAACAAACTTTATATAACAAAAAACACTTCGATATTAATAAACTGTGGTTATTAAACAAAGCAAATACAAACTGGAAAACGAATACCAGGTATCTGATTTTGAATTTGTATTTGCTTTTTTGGCTTCACTTTCGTGTTCCGCGCGCTCTATCTGCCTTATTCTATAATCTGTGAATCAGATATTCTAATAATTTTATAGTGCAGCGCAAACTTCGGACTTTAGTCTGCGGCACACAAAAAGTCTGTGTAAAAACAAAGGGTTGTGCGCGGGGCTTTATGCGCGTCGTGAGCGCTACTGCTTAGAATTGTATAGGTTCTATTTTCACCATTTTCACAGACTCAAAAGTTCGGCGCGGTGCGGTCTGTCATCTGCGCTGCACCTCTGGACAAATATAAAGGTGCGTCTACGCTACGAAAGCGAGCCTCGAACGAACGTTCCTCGCGATCGACTGCGCTCCGCCAATTCTCAGATTTTTTACGAAGACAAGGCTCGGCTCTTGCTCGGTTCGCGTAGCGTAAGCGCACCATAAGATCCCTCAAATAAGCTGACAGATAAAAATAGAAGATCACATAGAGGTGGAATAAGTTGAACCAATCATTGATAATGATAACCTCAATCACAATAATGGGTAAATAAGATAATGGCAATAGAATCGCATCAGCTATTTGAACTCTAGTGATGCGACACCGGTTAGAAAGTTACTCAAGTAAATTATGGCGGAAAACTCAAATTTTATTAATTAATCAAGCACATGATAACTATAAACGATTCGTGTTATCGACAAAAAATATTCATATTTTCAATATAAAATATTCATATATCAAATATTCTGATTTTAAATTTAAATCACATATAAAAAAAGTTCTGAAAGAAAGAGCTTATTGTAAAGTAGCTGATTGAAATATTAAAGCTATTGAAGATAAAGATGTCTGAAAGTAGGTAGCTGCACTCTGCACAAGTGCACCTTGCTCATGCTTTACGAAAGCCAGTAGGTCAATAATTGTGTTCTGTTTAGGTTATTATTTTTTATTTATTTTATTGTTCCTTTTTCGTATGTATCTATATTTAGGTATATACTTTCTTTTTTATTGTTAATTATTTGGAAAAAAAAAGCCAAACAATAGTCTTGAATTGAATTGAATTGAATAGTCAGATTGTCCAAAAAATATTTTAAAAAATGTAACCTGCCGTTTTATCTTCTTGCCGGATTCTTCTCAGTTGAAGGCTGAGTTCCGAACCGGTGGTAACTTCAGTAAATGTGACCTTCATAAGTGCCCTTCTGAAGCCTAAATTGAATAAATGGCTTTGACTTTGACTTTGACATACATATTAACCTACCTTTAAATGATTAAATTTGATTTGTTACTTATTTGATTACCTATTTGATTTTCAATGCCAAACTACAAAACCAATTTCATGAAGTTTCTTAAATAACTTCGCTCGGATTAAAAGTTAATATTCTTTATCAATACTTTTGAACAAACTCGAGTTCAAACTATCATTTACAAATGACATCACTAATTTCATCTAAGCATGTCGCAAAGGGAGTGTTTGCATATAAAATTACTATTTATCATTCAAAACTACAGTCTAGGTCAAATCATTGAATAAACCATGTCCATACCATTTAATTCAAGGAGCCTGTTCTTAGTTTTGTGTGTGCAATGCATTATATTATTCGAAAAAGTGAAAAATGAAGGTTAATTCAAATAACTTTTACATCGCATCCCGTTTTCCGCACGATTTGAGACAGAAATAAACTTTAAAAGGATTTCATTGTTTCAGGTATTCTGCCGGATAGAGCTAATCGAATAGAGGACATTTACCTGAGATTCTATAATGGGTGAGTATAAAAGGTTTACGTAAAATCCACATAGAAACTTTTTGAGAAAATACTATTGATTGAAAGGGTTTTAAGGAAATTGGTACCTACTTAAGTCCACTGCATCTCATTTTCTCTAACCAATATGAGCCTCAAAAGACTTCTCACAATCTGTTTGTGAAGTCAGGACTTGTAGAGTTAGGGCGTGTAGAGTTATAAGCTTGGCTCTACATGAGATCTGAGAACTTTTTGACAGTGCGGGCCATATGATTTCACTTCTTTTTGTAAGTTGCTTATGACAATATTTTTTATTTTGTTTGTTTTTTTTGTAAAAGTTCCAATTTTATAATATTTTTGTTGTTGTTTACTAATACTAACTTTCATACCAAATTTCAGCTTTCTAGGACTTCAGTAAGTACCCTAAGAGCTTTGATGATCATCAGTGAGTCAGTGACGAAATCGGGGTTTTTTAGATACCTATCAATAAAATCTAAAGTATAAGAGCTATGTTATTGGAACTTAATATTTTTAATAAGTTGATATCATATCCCGAGAATTTTGTTTATCGGGTATAATATAATCCAAACCCAGGTTATGAGGGTTCAAAAAACGACGAAGTTCTTCGAGAAAAGGTAGGTAGTGCCTTTGCGCTTCGCTTGGCTCGTCTTGGCGGGAGGCACTCCCGTGCCCCAGATATGTAAAAATAGTAGCACGTTTTGTCCATTGATGCAACTCTACCCCACGTAACTAACTAACGTCATCGTTATCCCAGTACCTACCTACTACTATATTGCAATTCCTTGTCTATTTATGTACAATAAAGCTACGTTAATTCCTTTTGCAGTCGCACCTGTGAAGACTACGTGGACATTCCTCTCGCCCAAGCCAGCCGCATGCTTGAATTCAAAGGTTTTGACAAAGATAGCCCTGTCGTTCTATATGTCCATGGTTTTATTGAAACTGCGCAGCAAGAAAGTATCCAGGTACCAATGATCATATTATACCTTTAAATAGTTGGTAGGTAGATCACATAATGAGATAGTTTACCATTGAGCTATTATTACATATAGAGAAGACGCCACACACACATCACAGTTATGTTCCGTTCAAGTGAGGCCATCCAGGCCAAGAAACGCGTAAGCACTGTGAAAATTACGGTGTTTGCGAGAAAAATACTCCTAAAAACTTTCTGATAGCGCTACGTGTTTCTACTGTCTGCTTAGACTAATTATTGTTTCAGCGCTAAAGAGAACTTAAGTTGACTCTAAAAAAATGGGACATAAGTTGACATAACCTTTTCCTATGATAGCTTCTCTATACGTAGAAATAACAGCTCAATGTTGTTCACATGATATTTCAACACTCCCAATTATTCCCAATAGCTTTTGAATTTAGGCATAGAATTTTACGTCAAAATACTTCGTTCAATTAACTTCACACCCCTACTATACTATAATCATCATTTAAAATATAGAACATCATTTTGCAGGTCGTGGTGAACGCATATCTGGAAGCTAAACCCGGCACCAATATTATTCTTCTGGACTGGTCGAACATGTCACATGGATCTTACTTAGTTAACGCTGCTAGAAACACCAAGAAGGTAATGCAAGTTTTATTTCTAAGCCGCTGCAGCACTGTCAATGCCTTACCAATATGACCTTGCAGCAACAGTTTTGTTGATTCTATTGTACCTTCTAGCATATCTAACTATTCGGTGCTAGCAAGTTCCAAGGCCTGCGAGCACTAATTATTATTTAGTAGGTACATTCGCGGAATTGAAAGGTTCGTCACCTTAGAGTTGGTTTTCGCTTGCACCAGATTGCAAGAATCAATTTTATTATGTTTTTTTTTTTTTTATACCACTTAGGTGGCTAATAAGCATACGGCCCGCCAGATGGCAAGCGGTAGCCTATGGACGCTTGCAACACCAGGAGTATCACGCGCGCGTTGCCGACCCTTCAGAAATCTCTTCACATCCCTTTTGAAGAACCCCATGCTGTAGAAGGTAGCCGTGGGCATCATCTTAAACAAGTCTTCAGAATACCGTCTGTTGTACAAGCGGTAGAACACACATAATGAGGCAAAGTCTTTCCTCAGACTGAGGGGCTCTAAACCGCTTGTGAGCTCGGGATCGTCGACAATTCTGATGGCACGTCGTTGAACCGAGTCTAAAGGATCAAGCTGGTATCTAGGTGCCCCCGCCCATAAATGACAGCAGTACTCCATATGAGGCCGGACTTGCGACTTGTAAAGTTGCAGCCTTTGCCCCAATGTGAAGTACTGCCTCGCTCTGTTGAGCACTCCGAGCTTTTTGGATGCCAGCTTAACCTTGTCTTGTAAGTGACTTCGGAACAAAACGTCGCTAGAAATGTCGACGCCAAGGATCCCGATGCTTTTGCTGATGTTCAGGGACGTGTTCTGGAACTGTGGAGCCACAGCAAATGGGGTTTTCTTAGCGGTGAACGCGCAGGCTTGAGGCTTAGTGGGGTTGAAATGGACTAGGTTTAGTCTGCCCCAATCGGAGACACTAGTTAGTGTACTCTCGATTTCAGACAACAGCCGCTCGCGGCTTTCCTCCACCTCGGAACGAGGGATATTAGCACGGCCCGTGTAATAAGCGTCCCCTGTACTGTCGTCTGCATAACAATGAACGCCGTCAATAGACAGCATATCATTGATATGCAGTAGGAACAGTGTTGGGGACAGCACAGAGCCTTGCGGGACGCCGGCATTTATGTCCATGCTGTCGGAGCAGGTACCGTCAACGACGGCTCTTATGCATCTGCTGGACGACCCCGGTGCCCGACCCGATCGAACGCCTTCGCCACATCTAGGCTCACTGCCAATGCCTCACGTTGACTCTCGATGGCGAGTGACCAACGGTGCGTGAGATACACAACTGACAGCTGTCACCTCCGTACGAATACTTGCTCTATAGAAATTAATTCATATTAAATAGTAAAACCATATATTTTTCACTAAATACTAGTTAAATATAACCAAAAGTGAGTAATACCTAAGTGATATTGGTTTCAACACCTAAAATACGACTGTGTACAAAAAAATAGACTCAGTGATATAGTGACTAGAATTGACTTAAATCTTACATAATACTAAGTTTAAATGCACAAACCTATCAACAACTCAATTGCAATCATTATTCAGTGATAAAAGTGACGAAGAAAATTACTACTACTCGTTTTTGTGGCAAAAAACAACATTTTGCTCAAATAAAAAACCGTTTGTCAATTTGAATACAAAATTGACCTTTGGACTTAGGTTAGCGACAAATCTGATAACTGTTATAATACTTTGCAAAATTCAGCTCACAATAGTAAGTCAAGATAGCTAGTTGGAGAGTAACATCGCCCTATACCCCAGAGGCGCAGGATCGATTCCAAGCTTAATTTACGATTTGAGAAAAATCTTTTTTAAAGGAAATGGATATTTCCGATTGTAATGTAACTACGAGACGCTTCAAACCCAAATGTAAATCAACTTCATTTAGCGACCTTCTAAATTCAACACACTTTGAAAGTGATTTATCAAGTACATGTCACGAAGTTGATGCATCTATGGTAAGCCTACCGAACATGGAACCAAAACAATATGCAAAGATTGATGAATTAAATGAAAAAATTACAAAACTAGAGATTGAATTAGCATCGGCCCACGATCAAGTAGAAATAATATTATCAGAAAATTATGAACTGAAAAATGAAATTGATAAATATAAGAAAATAATTAAAAACTACAAAATCATTGGAACATCAGATAATATAACAAAAAAAACGCCTTTATCACACCGTAAATCATATTTAAGAGAACCAATTCTAAAACTTAAGGTACATCAAGAAACGCAAACAGAGCAGAATGTTGATAAGAATATTATTATCTGTGAAACAAATGCCAATATTAGTTGCGATTTACAAAATAGCTACGGCACCACTGCCATACCCAGCACTTCAAGGACAGAAAAAACGAACCTACCCGAAAATAAAAAAAATAATAATAACCAACAAGAAAAAAAACTGGTGATACCTCAGGCCTTGCAAGTAAATTCAGATAAATTAACAGAGAAGAAAAAAGTCATGGTGTTCGCAGATCAACAGGGTAGAGGAGTGCAACAGAGTTTGCAACAGTTATTAGGATGCACATATCAAGTATTTTGTTTTTGGAAGCCGGGAGCAAAATTACAAGATATTGTGAGTATGTGCAAAGAAGAAATTTTGAATATGACTGAACAAGATTATATTATATTAATGGGAGGAATCAATGATAATAATCCACATGATGTATATACTAATATAATGTTTTGGCTTAAAGATATTGTAAAAACAAACGTATTAATTTGTCAAACACCGTACAATAAATATCTTAATGAAAAAAAACTTAACTACGAGATTAAATACTTATGCTCCAAATATGAAAATGTAACTTTTGTTAATTCACAATTAAGTAATGACTCATATTTATCTTTAAAGGATGTTGTTTCATATGCCTGCCGTAATGTTCTACGAGAAATCCTACATCTAACATATAAAATGAATTTAAAAATATATAGGAACTCGCTGCTACCCAAACAACGGGATACTGATCTTTTTCGTGCCTAATAAGGTCGAGCAAATCGATAGGAACAATAACCATTTTACGCTCTTTCATCAAAACATAGCTGGAATTTTAAATAAAAATGAAATTTTTGAATTATCAATCACGGAACTAAACAAACAAGGGGAGCCGTTAGACTTTATTTGCCTTACTGAAACATTTATGAAATATGGTTCTGAAAGCAACTTAAGGTTAACAAATTATAAATTGGCTTCGTTCTTCAGCAGGCCTCATCAACGGCGGGGAGGTTCGTGCATACTTATAAGGCATGACTTAGATTATACACCACTAAAAATCACTGAACAGCTGGCTGATCTTAACAATTTTGAATGCTGTGGTGTTGAGTTAAATGATTATAATCTTATTGTAGTATGCATTTACAGGGTACCAAACTCGAATATCCAAATATTTTTTGAAAGGCTAAAACTCTTATTATGTAACATAACTAGAAAGATTAATAAACATGTAATAATCTGTGGGGATTGGAATATAGACATCTTAAAAGACACAGCTCAAACTAAAGAATTAAAATCTATTATGATGAATTATGATATGACTACACATGTTAATATGCCCACCAGAAAAATGGCTTGTCTTGATCAAATAGCTTCTAATATTGGGAAATTAAACACAAACTGTAAAATTCATAGTTTAGCGTTATCTGATCATGATACTGGACAGTCACTTTCCTTTTGTATACCGGGGAAACATTCACGCTTAAAGTCTATGAAATATTGGTTTGAAACGAGAAGAGACTTCTGTTCAGATAACATAAATAAGTTTCATCAGTGCATATCGGCCCTTTCTTTCAACGAAGTTTACCAAGAGTCTGACTGTAATAAATCGTTTGAAATTTTCCATGATCTATATGTACTGTTTTTTGACCTTTGTTTTCCAAAAATACGCGTAAAAATTAATAACAAGCCGATTAAAAACAAATGGATTACAAAGGGACTAAAAAAGTCATGCGTGAATAAAAGATTGCTTTATTACCAATATCATCATAAACATGCAAACAAACGAAATAATAAAAATAAATACCTATCATATTGTAAATTATTAAAAAAATGTATACAGAAATCACAATGCATAAATAATAATAAACATATAACTAATTCAATGAATAAATGTAAAGCTGCGTGGAATGTGATTAAGAATAATATAAATATGAATAACTATAAAAATGACATATGTAAAATAATGGTAAATGATAATTTAATTTATGAACCTAATGACATTTGTGAGAATTTTAATAACTTTTTTATCAATTTAACACATACAGATAAAACATTACAGAAACAAACAAATAACATATATATTACTGAGGAAATACATAGTATGTTTATTACACCAATAACTGAAGCTGAAATATTTAATTTGATTAAGTCTCTCAATAATACTAATTCTACAGGCTACGATGGTCTTAACACAAAAGTCATAAAATTAACCGCAAAATGGATAACTGTGCCTCTATGTCACATTATAAATTGTTCGTTTGAACAGGGTGTTTTTCCTACTCGTCTTAAACGATCGATAGTTAAACCATTATTTAAAAAAGGTGACCCTAGTGATATGAATAATTATAGACCCATTACACTAATACCTATAATATCCAAAATTTTTGAAAAGGCAATGCTCCTAAAAATTGATAAATTTTTGGTAAAAAATAACATTTTGATTGAAAATCAATTTGGTTTTAAGAAAAACAGTTCCACTACTATGGCTTGCTTCTCATTGGTTAAACAAATTACAGAATCATTAAATAACAAAATGGCAGTAATGTCTGTATTTCTAGACATGAGCAAAGCCTTCGATTTTGTAAGTCATAAGCGTCTACTCTGCAAAACACAAAAATATGGACTTAGAGGCAAAGTAAATGATTGGCTCGAGAGCTACTTAAGTGGACGGCGACAACGTACACAAATAACAAAGATAGTTGGAGATACAAAAGGTACTTTTGAATCATCATTAAAAATTAATAGCTGCGGCGTCCCACAGGGTAGTGTCCTAGGACCACTTTTATTTTTATTATATATAAACGACCTACCAAAAATACTTAAACAAGACTGTATACTATTTGCCGATGATACTACATTAATAATTAAATCAAAAAATAAAAATGAATTAGAATCTATAACTAATGATGAAATTAATAATACAATTAAATGGCTTGATGATAATAACCTAAACGTTAATATTAATAAAACTAAATTAATTAAATTTCAACCATACAACTTTAAAAATAATAGCAATGAGACCTCTAAAATCAAATATAAAGATGAACATATACAACAGGCTGATTCTACTGTATTTTTGGGCATATCCATTGATAAAAACTTAAACTGGAAAGAACACATAAATAAAATTTGTACAAAATTGGATAGATTCGTGTTTGCGCTTCGGCGGTTAAGAATCCTAGTTTCAAGGGAAATTGCCCTGTCCACATATCATGGTTATGTCTCATCTGTAATTCGTTACGGACTTATTATATGGGGTAACTCTGTAGATATTAACAGAGTATTTAAAACCCAAAAGAAATGTATAAGGGCACTAAATGGATCGGAATACCTTGCACACTGTAAACCAATATTTAAAGAGTTAAAAATTTTACCGCTCCCATGTCTGTATATTTTTGACATATGCTTATTTGTAAAAAAGAATTCCTCACTTTTCCCACTTCATGATGTTGTTTTAAATAAAAAAAACAGCAGAGACTTGTATAAAATATATGTGCCAAATCAAAGATTAAATGTATACTGTAAAAATGTCCATTGTATGGCAATAAGAATTTATAATAAATTGTCAAAAGACATTAGATCATTACCTTTTCAAAAATTTAAGGCGAGACTTTTCGATTGGTTAATTGACATGTGTTTTTATTCATTGCAGGAATTTTTCGAATATAAAATTTAATTTAATTTGTGCTAATTTACCCTTTGATTATTATTATTTAAATTTTTATTGATGCTGGCTATTGACATTGTTTTTTTTTTTTTTTTGTAGGTAATTCCTTAATTTGATTTCTTATATTTTGTGTTTTGTTTCGTTTAATAATAATCTGATAATCATGCTTACTAATATTTCTTCACCTGGAACAGGTAGAATATGCTGAACATCTCAATTAATATGACATCTTGTGTACCATATTTGAAGAAATAAATAAATTATTATTATTATTATTATAAGGAGGTCACCAGCTGAGCGACTGTGGCGAAAGCCATACTGTCGGTCGCTCAACAAATCGTGATCCTCCAGGTATCTCAAAAGCTGCGTGTTGATCACTCGCTCCATGACTTTGGAGAGAAGGGAGGTGATGGCGATAGGCCTGTAATTCGTCGGGTCTGATCTGTCACCCTTTTTGGGCACTGGGTGCACATGGGCAGTCTTCCACGAAGACGGGACTTCCTTTTTGATGTAGGAAAGCGCGAAAAGGCGCGTCAGTACTGGACACAATTCAGGAGCACACCGCTTCAGCAACAATGTACCAACATATTACCTACCAGTGAGGTTCCTAACAGGAAGAAACAGTTCTGCTAACATTTACATAAATGTGACGTTTGTTATCGAATAAGGTTTTGCTTGTTTTTACATCACTTCAAACACAATTTATTGCTTTTGCGGAATAAAATATAAGTATTTTTTTTTTCAATGATGATATTGCTCTATTTTCAACAAACACATGCGACAAATTTTAATCCTAGAAAAATTTTGATCGCAGTAAAATCGCAGACTAGCAGCTACACAAGCTAGTATTGACTATACATTTTTTAAATGCTCAAAATGTTGGGAACCAAATAAGATTTATGGTTTTCTAATTACATATAATAACATAGCGGTGATGTAATTCTTCATATATCTTTTCAGGTGGGTGCAGCAGCAGCAGAACAGTTAAACAGGCTTCTAGAAGCTGGACTAAACCTTGACAAACTGCACTTTATAGGACACTCACTAGGAAGTCACGTAGCTGGCTACACAGCAAGGGAACTTAAAAATAAATATAATAAAACAGTTAAGAGGTAGGTATACCTATTAATATTATTCTTGCTACACATAAAATATTGATATTACTCTTTCAATACTGTGAAAGTATTATTGTTTAACGCAGTCACTTTCACTGTTTTCAGTGAATAAATTAAGCTTTTTAGAAGGGTAATGGTAAAAAAAAATGTGTATAATATAAACTATTTTTATTATGAATATACTATATGTATCAGTCTCAGTAAGAGGCTCAAAGTTCCTTATTACGATTACTTTTATAGAATAGTTACCTTATTTATTAATCTTCTAAGTAACATTATACAGATAGTAGGTACCTAATTCGATTGGTGTACATAAATGAATGGTCACCCACCATGTAATCTGTTGATGAGAAAATTAATAATAAAGTCACGATTACTCAACATTTTGTTTCAACATTCAAAGTTTGTATTATTATTTCTAGCTCAAGTTTTTGCTTAAATACCGCTAGAGATAAATTACACTCAATTTTAATCCGAATCCGGTAGTATCTTATTTATTTATTTTATCGAGGACGATTCGATTTTACCTCACCAAAACCTATAACTTCATTACATAAAATTTGAAAATATGCCGGCACTTTTGTAATTAATAAAACCGAGCAAATACCACGTATTCTTCTAAAAACACAAATGAAACAAAAATACCGGTGCGTACAAAATATTACCGACGTGTTATACGACTTCTCTATCCGCAGTACGTGATACCTCAGAGTATATAAATACTACGTACAAGTGATACTAATTCGCAAAAATCATTACTACACACTACTAGGTCCCAGTCCGGTCTAAACTAATATAAGTCTAAACATTTAACTAAAACAATCAAACCATTTTTACTGATTCTTATCGTTAGTATGCCTAATGAAATAAAGTTTAAGTATAATTCATATTTTATCCATAAGATATAGAGATATACCATCACGGACTTTTTTGTAGATATTTATAAATACACAATTCCGTAGTACATTTTGATATAGGTCGTAAAGTTTAGTCAGCGTTAGCAAAGAAAGCGCAAAAAAATCTATGTGTTTACGAAACATTGTAATTTTTTATATAAAATTATCTAACTCATAGTGAAAACCGCATCAAAATCAGTTGCGTGGTTTAGGAGGAGTTAGCGGACAAACAGACAGACAGACGCGGAATGCGACTTTATTTTATATTATAAAGTGATTTTATTAAAATTCAAGCCTATTATTACCTGTGCCTATTATCTGTTCTATTATGAACGTTATTTAATTTAAAACTTATGGCTGAAACATCTGTATCAAAGATGTTTGGGATATAAGATGTAGAGCATTTGTATCTGGATTCTGGATTCCATAGTACAAGCTCTGCTTAGTTTGGGATCAGATAGCCGTGTATGAGGAATATCCCAGGATATATAATGTTTAGTATCTGAAAATAAACTACAATAAAAACAATGTGTATTTCAGATTAACAGCACTCGATCCTGCTTTTCCAGCGTTCTATCCTGATGGCGTGATGATGGAACACGTCAGTGCGAAGGACGCAGAGTTTGTGGACGTCATCCACACGGACGCTGGCGGCTACGGCGCGCCAGTGCGGACGGGCACTGCCGACTTCTGGCCTAATGGGGGCAAGAGCATTCAGCCTGGGTGTCCCCGATTTGCACCTATACCACTCTCTGACGACAGTAAGTTTAAAAATAAACGCATATTGACTTGCATGGTCACGTAAATAATGATTACATTGTTTGACAATTTCAATCTTCTTCAAGCTTCTCCGCTTTGCTGAAAGTAAATCTTATTTAATATGACTTTATCTTTAAGACTACAGTTGTATTCGTGTTAAATATATATATTTGTTCTCATGTATATTTATAATATACCTATATTTATTTTCATATTATCTTTATATATTTTTACAATAACATTTAAATTATATTATTCGATACAGTTTTGTAAATGCTCTGCTCGCGTTATAATTTAGATTTAAGTTGTTATAGCCTATAATTCGATGTAAGCATACAATCAAAAATTGTTTAGTATATAAGTAAGATATGTAGCGGTTGGCTGTCCTTTAATAAACAAATAAATAAATAAATCTTGTGGTCGAAAATGTATGCCTACGATTACCCGAATCAATAACATAATTCGCCGGCGCTTAAAATTGAAGTAAGCAATAATAACGCAAAAATAAAAAATCTAAATAAGGACCAAATCTCATTCATAAAGCTATATGTATAATTTCAGATCTATGTAGCCATTGGAGATCATGGCGGTTCTATGCGGAATCGGTACTGAACCCTGAAGCATTCCCAGCGTCGCCTGCTGAAACCTACCTCAAATTCAAAGAGAATGCCTCTCCTGAAACCGGCATGGTCTATATGGGACTTAATTGTGATACTAGGTGAGATTTCTATACCAAAAATATTGTAACGAACGCATGAGTTTATAGTCATAGTGCTGGGTCAGTTTCCGAATCGTCTTCTACTCTCTTCTTTTGTTCTCTCTCTCTTTCTCTTCTTCAGCTTCTAGTTGCTGAGCTTCATGATGATTGCTTAATAGCCTGAGATACAGTTATGTGCGATAAGTAGAGAGACGTAAAGAGAGATAGGGATGTGCTGGTTGGGGTAGAGCATAGACATTTTTGCTCTATGGCGTAGAGGTTAGATAACCTGACTGCTTCGCCAAAGGCACAGTATTATATTTTCCCGTCTCACTCTTTCGATCACCAAATGTCACCTGTCAGATAAAGACTTCGGAATTTTAGCTAATCAACGTTTGATAACTTCATTATGAATAAGGGGGTTAGCGTATAATTTATAAATATAAATCTTTACTTTTTTGTTTTATATTGACTTACCAAATCATTTTATTCACTTACAGTGCTCAAGGATCATATTATATGACAACGAATTCTCATCCACCGTTCGGCAAAGGAATGGACGGATTATATCCAAAAAGTAGAAAAAGTTCCACGAAGAAGGCTTAGAGATAGTAGGTATTTATAAGCTTCTAAGCATTCTCAGTCGAATTTTGTTGACTCTTTCACAACCAAACAATATTTGTAAATGTTGTTATTTAATTTTTACTTATAAATTAACAATAAGTTTTGGACATCTTAATTTATCACAAGTAAATTTTACTCAGAACCTATATTGTACCTATAAGAAGGCCTGTCATGTTTTGTGATGAATTAATAATTACTATTAATAATATTAGCCATAGAATAATTATAGGGCTATCGGGCAAGTGGTTGGTGGTGGTATGAACATCTTTTCCGACTTTTATAAAATATATTACCTACACTGCCAATAATTTAGCTTATGGTAACCCAATGCCATTCTCCAATCGCTTTGCCATAGATTGCCTTAAATTTTAAACGCACAATTTAGGTATATTTGATGTAAAATGTCATTAACTATTATGATACTTATCATATATTTTTTATATCCAGTACTTAATTTACGCAGTGCAATTAATGTGTTTGGAAACGAAAACGAAGAAAAAACTTATTTTGACGTAGGTCAAAGGTAAAGTAAAAAAGTAAAGAAGTAATTTTTCAAACAGATTCAATGATACCTACCATGACTTTATTTAATTTTAATATGCTTAGTTGAGTGATTATTATGAAAATAAAATTAAAAAGATATATTTTTATCGATGTAGATACATATGTTTCACCTCACTAGATCAAAAAAGAGATCAGAAAAAATAATTTTGAACGCTGCCAATTGTAGTTTCAGATTTAATTTTATTTTGTATTGCTGTATTATTTTACTTAAAAGTAACGTAATAATAATAGGTCAATGTTAAAAGTATTGATGTTTAATTAATTTTTGTTTGTAAAGATGTAGTTAAACGTACCTACGTATATTTTTTTCGCATGTTCTATTTTCTCGCTAGTAAAGTGAAAAAATCAAATGTGTCACACGAGAACTAAGTAATTTGTTTCTTGTGCTTTGAATTCCTAACTACGACCAAAATTCTAACTTAAAAGAAGAATAATTATTAATTCAATTAAGAAAAAAATCTTTCATATACAACAAGTATGAAGCTATGGTTAATTTCCTTCGCTTGCTCGGGATTCAAACTCAGCGTTCGCAACAAGACGAACTTTGCTCTCTCGTTGCAACCAAGCTAAAATAATTTTAATACATCAGAATGTTTAACGATACGTATACGATATTTACCTAATTGTCAAAAATCTACTTTGACTGATACGATGAAATACGAATATGACTATATCGAACGTTTTAATCTGTAAATACTGCGTCAAATGGTAGATGTCAAGTACTTACTTGATTTATGAGTATTTTTTGTTATGTTTTATTAACTTAAGAATTATGATCATATTCCAACCACGTGTTATTTATCTAATTTTATTAAAACAAAATGTTTATTAATTTATCTGATATCTGTGCTAAACGTATTGTCCTAAATAGATCTGAAATGAAATGTGACTTAGCATTCTACTATAAGGTGATGGAAAATATGAAAAAGATTAAGAACTTTTAAAGCTAACTGAAAACAAACATTTATATTGGTATACCAGTATATTGTTAAAGACTACAATATTGTAAGTAAAACTTGTAGGAAGGTAAGCATAATTTGTTCGACAAGACTATTTCTAAAAATGTTAGTAGTACCTAGTTAGTTATTTAGTCCGTAGCTAATTAGGATTGATCCTATATAAACTTGAATAATGACATTGGGTTCAAAATAGGGTGTGGTAAATGACTAGTATATTTATTTTATACTTAAATACCCTTTGTTAGAGTACTTTTAAGGTTATTCATACATCACCATATTGCAAATTACAAACCGTAATGAATGTCACAAGTAGATATAAGTAGTTATCGCAGTGTTCAATCAGTACTTAAGGGAACAAACTTTTAATTGTTAATAATTATAATATTAATAGCCGATCACCATAATAGAAATTAATAATAAATGCCTACGTATATTGTTGTTTATTACTATATTTTGTTTTTTTTTACTCACTAAGGCATTTCCACAGTTTCCCGTATCAAAGAAAAAACAATATTGTTGCCAAACATATCGCCGGATAGCGAAATTACTTATTATTAGTAAATATAAGTATGTCACCCGATTTCAAGCGATATGAAAATCGTCGTTTGCGACTTAATTATTCAAATCAAAATCAAAAATTAATTTGTTCAGTTTAGGCCCTGGCTATTTATATACTCCGAGGCCCTGGTAAGGCACTTATGAACACATACAGTGGAATTTACCACCGGTTTTATTTGATATACCTACTTTAGTTTTTTGCTGAAATATTAGTATACCAAATTATTATTACAATGATGAATTCGTAACAATGAACTCAATAGGTTACTTAGATAAAAATAAAATATAATTTGTATTATCTAATCATGAGTTTTTACTCATGATTTATTTATTCATTGGAAAACTTTTCCTTATCACTACTAAAATCTAAATAGTGAAATATGTACATATCTTAATAAAATGAATTTAAAAAATATATTTACATTACGGAAGAAAATTAGGTACAATAATAGATCATTTAAATTAATTTATACAAAATAAAATTACCTTACAAAATATTCAGAAATGCCGCCTTGTAGCATTGACTCCGTGCGGACTTTTGCCTTGTATCTTTTTATAAACTCTCTGGAGAAAATCCCAGATCTGCAACCGCAAATCTTCCGTGAACAAATATAAGCCGAAATATAACATTCCAGTCAAAAGAAACCTGAAAACACAAAAAACACTCTGTATTTAAAAATGCATTTTATCAATTCACACGGGATCAAAAGGCTGAAGAGTCTGATGAAGAGTTTTATCTACATAAAATTTTACTGACGACAGATAATGTATTTTTGATGCATAATAGTTATTTATGCAACTGTTGTATAATAAGGGGTAATAAAACTCTCATGAGATACTATTATCACAAGAGTTTGAAGAATGTGGCTGTTTGCTGAGTAAGGAATGGACCGAAAAAGCAAAAAAAAAAGGAGTTGCATAATGAAATTGTACGTAGTATTTATATACTCTGAGGTACAACATTATAACACTGTTTTGGGTGATATAATGGTTACTATGACAACCAGTGTTTTAATGTTGGCAATAAGCTAACTGTTTCAGAAACTTTTATAGAGGATTTATAGCATGGGTGTAGATAAAAATGTATAAACTGAGAGAGAAGTATCTTTATCTCTAAATATTTTGGTATAACTGGGTATAACATAAAGTCCGCGGTACCTACGACCTATTGTAATGTATGGTTCGAAATGTTGAGATGTAGAGAAAACGGATGAAAGACGATTGCATGCAGCTGAGTTGATTATGTTGAGATGGATGTGTGGAGTGACAAGAATGGATAAAAGGAATGATACATAAGGGGAAGCTTGAAAGACTGAAAAATTGAGAGTACTTATAAGGGTGCATGGTACAAACCTTGAATGTACCATAAAAGAGCCACATCATTCACGATATTCGTGAAATTGTTGATCTTGAGGTTGACCCATTGTGTATGGCTCCGTGCTCGCATACAACGTATTATGCTGTTTCGATCTGTGGTAAACTTCACTCATGAACTTTGTCGTCCAAAATATAGTGAATGCAAATGCTCCCATTAGAAGACTGCAAGTTACACACAAAAACACAAATGACAAAATTGAGTGCAATCGTAGACGAAGATTCTTTCGAAGATATTGATTCTTCTTGGTGCTATCGATCGTCGTCACAGTTTTTGGAAATTACGATCGTATTACTTCTATCTAGATACTAGTATAATATGTTTATATAAAATAGTACTCACAGTCCAGCACCCATAATAAAAAAAAACTATTAAATGGACCGTTGGCAACTTAAATGGTCCACCGTTGGATTACTACTGACTGACTTAAATTTCATCCTATAGTCCTACTACTGTGCAAAACCAAATCTCAATAAAAATAAACATGCATTGTTTTACTTGTTATTGTTACGTAATCGAAAGAGGCTCATCACATCATGATACTACGTTACAGCACAAATATCATAATGTTTTCAGCACTTTTCAACTTTTCAGCACTTGCTAATTGCCTCGGTATTTATTACGTCATTTTTGAATATTAGGCAATAATTTGATAGCTCAGTGGTAGGGACGTCGAATGCCTTACAAAAGGTCTGGGGTTCGAATCTTACAATGAGCTTCAACTTTTTTTTGAGTAGGGCCTAATATAAAGTGTCTCATTAAATTGATGACGAATGAAGTTCTATTCGCTCGCTTCAGTACCCTGAGTGTAAAGCTTCCATAGAATTAACGTAAGTAGCGCGTTTGCGTATTTTTAATGGTGCTTCCATGCTACGCGAATCGAGCAGGAGCCGAGCCACGAACGAGCCTTCAACGAGCACGATGCGAATCCCGTTGTACGTGAAAAAACTGACAATCGCGCTCGTTCGAGGCTCGCGAGCCCGTCCACGCTACGCGAATCGTGCTCGCAGTGTGCTCGTTCGAGGCTCGGCTCGTGCTCGGTTCGCCAAGCATGGACGCACCATAAGAGAACTTGTACCAAAAACGCAAAGCGTTAGTTACGTTAATTCTTTGTAAGCTTAACAATCGGGGTACAGTATTTCATTCGTACATACACATAAAATTTTAATTCGGTACCTGTTTAGATTAATTATTTTCAACTTTTAGCAGTTGTTTTTTTTATTCCGTATTCCATTACATTTATTTTTAGTGAATCATCGTTTTCACCAGTTTAGTTAATTTTTAAAACCAACAAATTTACAGTCGTCACAAAGAATTAGGTGGTTTAGTAACTCATCATCAGTCGCCAGTTATTTTTATATTCGTCCGATGAAATTATATCCCTATAGTATATACTTTACAGCGTGTGATAATTCGGACAATCAATGATATGAAGAATTTTATACGATAAAAAATTATGATTATGATGAACATACGTTACATACAAAAACTAATAAAAGTTTTATTTTATTTATTCGTAATAGTAAATTATTAGGTTAAATTTCTTCAATAGATTACAATTAAATTATTATATATATCATCGTCTTATCACTTTTCCAGTCATAAGCTTTAGAAGTCTCTCCTCATCTAAAATAAAAAAAAAGAATTTAGTATCAATGTTTTACGAGTATATAGTGAGTTGATTGACGAACTTCTACAGGCATTTGATTGTAAGTCATATATCAATTCGGGGTATGATTTCTCTTTGAGCCATATCCGTATAGGTACTACCCTGTACTACCTCAAAGGTTAGCCGATGTCGACGATAGAAATATTCGCACAAACAAATTTCGCATTAAAATGAAAAGCTATAGAAAACTAACGTTCAGTTCAAACCAAACGGGATAATTGTCACGCATGTTCGAGCATTTTCCACTTTTAATTAAACTCGCAAATAATTATGCAACAGATATAAAATTCAAAAGTATCATTTGTGCATTTACATTTTACTGCAAGTCAAAAATGAGAAGAAAGTATTTGTTTAATAATTACCCAAGCCAGTCATGTTGCTAATCGTCACTACATTATTTTCTCGATCCATCTTTAACAAAAATCGCCCGCCCAAAAATACTGCCACCATTAGTGCACCCGTCAAAAGAGCTCTATGAACAGCAAAAATAAAAATGTATATGAAAACAAATGAGAAATAAACAAATAATAAATTAAATATAATAAATAATGCTGAAAATAGGTAATCATTTTAATCCAACGTTAACATTATTTAAGACTAAGCCCTCTAAAACGGAAGCTAAACAATATTGCTAACGCAATTCATTATTTCCAATTTAAAGCAGATCTTATGCAATTCATCAATTCCAAATCTTTTAATGAATTGAATTGTATATAATGAGTAACTATTTTACCAAAACATATTAGAATCACTTAGGATCTGCCGAGAATTCGAAAAAATGAATTGCGTAGCAATATTGCTTTAGCTTCCTTTTTAGCCCCCTAGTTGACCCGGTGAACTTTGAACCACCACTTTTTTTTTGGGTTTTACCCTTTATTTGTGTACGAGACCGAATAAAACAAAAAAAAACGATCAAGCCGTTTTTGAAGTTTAGCGAGACTAACAAACAGCAATTGATTTATAGAAAAATATTATTCATGAAGTAATTGCATGAAGTAGTTTGAAACATCCTATTACGAGCGCGGTCTTCTCTACTCGTGCGTTGGGTTGGTTGGTATGTTCTACCACAGAGTTAATAATATATTATACATAAAAAATCATAATTAAATGCAATATCTATTTGTCTTTATACCAATTATCTTAATTAATGGTAAACATTTTTATCATTGGGCGTAGACGCATTTTTGTCAGATTGGTACATTGAGTGGACTATATTTGTAAGACGACTAAACTGGTTTCAGCCGTAATCCCCTTTTATGTGCACTAAGGGTTTTCTACCAAATTTCTGATCTCTACGTCCATTGGTTTGAGCATCGATATAAAGCAATAATAGCCTTAAACTCATCGATATATTATAATTAATAATAATATCACAAGTAGATATATGGCAATAATCAGCGGGGCGATTACGTAACAAAATTTCAATCATTTTCGAATTGAAATCGGTTAAATATAGCGGTTTTCTGATAACTTTTTTACGTTCTGATAACTGCAAATACAAACAGTGGTTCATTAGAAATGGAACCATTTCAGATTTTGTAATATTTCTACCGATTCTGAGGTTATTTCAATCAGAATTTCATTGAAATAAAGTTACGGAATCCACGGACCGGTTTTAAAAGTCGTTTTTTATTTAAAACAAATAGGTACTCACAAGCCAGCTAACACCATTATGAAAATGATATTCCTGTGACAGGGCCACTGCACTGCTTTAATTCAACTGTTCTTAGAGAATGACCAAATTTTATTTACAATGTAGGAACATCGGAATTCTGTGTTCAAGCACTACGTTGTTGAAAATAAACAGTGACAGTCGAATGTGTATATTAAACAAGCCAAACAACTTTTATTGTGTTACTTGTGAGTAACCAATAGAACTGTGACCACTTAACCTAGAACCTGAGAGTCTTATGCCTTAACTTTACTTAGCAACATTTACTTTTCTAATTTTATTATATTTACTTACCTCTTTGTTTTGAAAATTGTTATAACATTACCTTTGCATTTTACTGCGTATCTTACTATAACTACACCATGAAGAGTACGCAGGCACCTACGACACAAGATTCTTTATCTTAGTGTAGGTTCTGCATGTCATTTATGCCTGAGTAGATAACAAGTGTTTTTAAGCTATGCACGTTTTTATATTTTTTTATGTATGAACTTGTATTTTTTTAGGGAAATAAATGTATTATTAGCCGTCAGAATCCATTTTGTTTTGTGACCGACCGCCATTCTATAAAAGCAAAATGCGCTTCGGTATCGGGTTCACTTTTCGTCGAGACTTCGGAGCGGCAACACCTACCATATTCGTAGCTATAATTTGTCTTATTTTCTTTACTTGATTTTGTGCTAATTAATTGTTAAATAATTTTATTACAAATAGATTTTTGATTAAGATTTGTATTTTTTTTAATAAATTGTCATAAGTATCGCTAAAATCAGAAGTGGGATCGGCTCCATAGCCTTTTATTGCTTTGGTTAGCAGCGAAAATAATTTTCAAGTTGAGATAATTTTTACTTGATCATGGCCGAACGACCTACCACTAGAAGTAGAGGTAGAACGAGGCGTGATCAAAACATTAATGCTGATAATCTCCAAGATACGCTTGGAGTTATTCTGGCGCGCCTCAATGCGCTAGAAGGCTCCCGTCTACCCACATCGAGTAATGAAACGGCGCTGGAGGTGCGAGCCGTTGCGACGCCGCCGCCGCCACCGCCGCCGCCGCCGCCGGACACACGTGGCGTGGAGGCGCCCAGCAGCTTGATCGCGTCTACGCCGTTACCAGCCGCGTCGGAGTCGAATATCAGTACTATTGGGAATTCTCTCGCTGGTACTTCGACTTCGTCTGACGTCACTGATCGCCTCATTGGAGCACTGAGTGCATTAACTAAGGTCAGATCCAACCATTATTATATCTCTAACTTTGATCCCAGTTTGCACGATATCGATTCTTGGTGTGAGGAGGTTGAAAGAGCACGCGAGACTAATCATTGGGATGACAATGAGTGTTTATCCCGAATTGCAAATTGCTTGAAAGGTGACGCTCGTAGCTGGCTCAATGATTGGGTTACTAACGATCGTACCTGGTCAAATTTTAAAATAGAATTCAAACCGTTGTGTTCGCGAAGAATCGATATCGCCAATATTTTATACGATGTTATGAGTACCAACTCTGATAGTTATTCAACGTACGCTGAATATGCAAGACGTTCCATTTTGCGTTTAAATATCGTGAGAGGGTTAAGCGATGAATTAACAGTCGCGATTGTGATACGCGGAGTAACTGATGCCCAAGTTCGTGCTGCTGCGACTAATGCCCATCTATCAACTAAAGATCTTGTCGAGTTTTTGTCTATATTATTAAAAAGCAAGACTCTGAAGAACTTATAGAGGTAGTTACAAATGCCGTTTCGCTATTTGGCGCTCCCAAGCTTATAGTCTGTGATCGAGGGCGTATGTTTGAGAGTGTGAAGTTTCGAAACTGGGTTTCTGAATTGGGTAGTCAAATTCATTTTGTGACACCTGAGATGCATTGTGAAAACGGCCAAGTGGAGCGTTACTGTCGTACTTTGCTTAATATGCTGCGCATAGAAGCCGCTAATCAAGAGAAGGAATGGTCCGAATCCTTGTCGAAAATGCAGCTCGTCATTAACTGTACAAAGCACAAAACAACCCAAACCTCACCTCTACAACTACTTATTGGGGTTGAAGCAGTCACACCATTAATAAGATCACTTGTCCGCGATGTTGCGGTAGACAGCACTAGGCCAAATCGCGAGTGCATTAGAGAATTGCAAAGACAGCGCGCTAGTGAACTTCTTGACCAAAATAGACGCAAACAAGATGAGTTTGTAAACAAACATCGCAAGATTACTAGATCTTTTAACCTAAACGATAATGTTTTTGTAATAAAAACTTCTCAAATTACAGGCAAGTTGGACTCGGGTATGCGAGGGCCTTACCGTGTGGTAAAGGTACTGCCCCATGGCCGATACGAACTGCAACTGCTAACCGGTTCGTATGGTAAAACTACTCAGGCCGCCGCCGAGCACATGGTTGCCTGGCGAGGAGAGTGGACCCCTGAGTCATGTGCCACGTTTTTTGAAAGTAAGTAATAAACCTATGGTTTAACCAATCGGGTTAACTGGGCCCCGTTCCATATTATAATAACCATAGTTAGCTATTACATTGGTGATACGGGTTAACTGGGTCCCGTATGTTATCTTAAAATTCGGCATGGAGCTTCGGCTCTGTCGATACGGGTTAACTGGGTCCCGTATGTTATTTTAAAAATTCGGCATGGAGTTTCGGCTCTGTCGATACGGGTTAACTGGGCCCCGTCCTGATTATTTTAAAATACGGCATGGAGCCCCGGCTCTGTCGAGACGGGTTAACTGGGCCCCGTTTAATTATTTTAAAATAAGGCAGCTTTGGCTCTGCCTAGATGGGTTAACTGGGTCCCGTCTATAATCTGAAATACGTCATCGAGTTATGACCTTGTCTATGAAACTAAGTAAAATTACAGTGTACTTTTGTCTGTTTTTCAGCCAATGATGATATCTCAGAAGATCCATCTACTAGTGCAACGTGCAGAGAGGGTCCACTGAACATTGATGCCATGGAGGGTCCTAGTGTCGAGATTCACCCGAGTCCACTTGCCGAGTTTTGAGGATGCGGAGAATGTGGCCGAGGACGACCACACGTCAGGAGAGGCCGTATTAGCCGTCAGAATCCATTTTGTTTTGTGACCGACCGCCATTCTATAAAAGCAAAATGCGCTTCGGTATCGGGTTCACTTTTCGTCGAGACTTCGGAGCGGCAACACCTATACCATATTCGTAGCTATAATTTGTCTTATTTTCTTTACTTGATTTTGTGCTAATTAATTGTTAAATAATTTTATTACAAATAGATTTTTGATTAAGATTTGTATTTTTTTTTATAAATTGTCATAAGTATCGCTAAAAGTATTATTATTATTATTCTCTAATTCATTTACCTGCCGAGATTCTGATTCAGCCGTTTTGGCTTAAATCTGGGCCTGAGCCAAAAAGAGACAGGGAGAGACGCCCGCATATTGTCAAAACAGTCACAATAGCGTGCCATTAGTTTACCGTGAGTTTCCACTAGTCGATTAACTAAGAACAACATAACTAATCACAAGACGATGTTGGATGCACACATGTTAAACCTCAACTCAACTATATTCAATATAGCTTTTTGCCCGCGGCTTCGCTCGCGTAGACTATACGATTTGTTCGCGTAATAAACGCTAAGATATTAATTTCGTGAAGATTCCTAATTGTTCTTGTGAACTCGGTGGCCAATGCGATGATGGGAGCGCGGCGCGGCGACGGCTGGTGGAGGACCACGTGCTCCCATCCATCAATCATCAATCAGCCAGGACTTTGCTTTTTAAATGAGTTATTTTAATCTTTTATATAAAGCCGGCCAAGCGCAAGACTTAGTCTCACTCGCGCACCGAAGGCTCTGACCTTCCTTGGACGTATATTTATTGGATTGGGCCATCACTGTTGCTTAAAACCGGACAGCATAATTAAGTTTGTTTGTGAAGGAATTTGGATGATATTGAAAAAACTGTGCTAGTTAGAAACATTGTTCTATTTTTCCTATACTTTTTCCAGATTTTTCGCATTGCGGACCTCGGAGATTGGAATTATTCATCAACAGTCAAAAAGTCTTAAAAAATAATAGAAACATGTTTTAAAATGTACAAATAAAGCCCTTTAACATGATACCTCACTGTACATACATTTGTAGCCCTGCTTTGAAATTGCAGGGCCCACTCTGTTCACCTTTACAACCGTAAAAGTAAAAAAATATATATTTGCAATAAGGTTGGGTAAGCAATATTTAAAACTATTCCAAATTTTAAATCAACAGCATTACTGGTTGTTGAAATACCGCTGTAACAGTCGAACAGACAGACTAACTGGCACCATAAGGGTTCCTTTATTAGCTTTTTAGTTCGGAACCCAAATAAAAACGAAATACCAGTCACTAATAACGATACCCCAAGCACTATATAATCATTTTATAACTATACTAAAAATTAGTGCCAAAGTAGATGCCTCATAGAGTAGGTATAGGCTACACGTTATGAAAGGATTTCCCGAAACGTAACCACTTGAAAGAGAAATTGGACTCTGGCTGCAAGCAGGTTCTCTCGTTATCAATTTGGAGCAGTCCGAGCAGGGAGGTTCCTCCCCCTTACATCGCAGTTGTGTTCCTGCGGTGAGTGAGGTCGCCAGATCTGGGTGTAGGGGACCAGTATGTAGTAGGCACCAAATAATACCTACCGCTGCCGGCACAACGACTCCTCTCAACCTTCAAACACTTTTTCAAGAAGGGTGTGGAGAGAGATTCGGTAAAGCGTGAGTGATACCCCTGGTGTTGCAAGCGTCTATAGTCTACGTTAACTGCTTGCCATCAGACGAATAGCAAGTTTTTTATTTGTCCTGTCTTCGTCGTAAGTGTAACTATTTATATGCCCTATATATGCCTATATGGCTACCAGTATGGTACTTTTGTCGATCAGGCTGGCCACCACAGACTATCGTGCGTAAAAAGCACAGGCAGGATTCCGCTCCACTCCGACTTTAATGACATTCATACATAGGGCTCTTGCCAGAGCTCTCGTGTCTATTCAGAGCTATTCGTGTATCGAGTGGCTTGAAGCGTAACGATGATAAGAGGTCCATCTGACATTAATGTCCTGGAGCTCATTGTATTTTTCGCGACATATCGAGGCGCCTGATTGACGGTTCCTATAGCCAAAGGGCTGACGAATACTCCAGCTAGAAGATTAGCATCACCATACAAAAGGGCATCGCCCGCCGCCTGCAAAGTTTGGGCAAACTACCAACTGGCAGCTTAGATCAGCTATATTCTCTTTGTGAACTGCTGGTCTCTTTTTTTATTTTTATTTGTGTTCTGTTTGTTTTCTATTTCCCACTTAGTCTGTCAAGCAATTTCATCATACCTGAATTGTTCATGGTCGTTTTTGAGAAATCGATGAACATACATGAAAAAAGAACATACGCGTCCAACTTAGTTTCCTCCTTCTTTTTTGAGTCGGTTAAAAATAGGAAACCTTTTATCACGGGAGAATTCCCGCGAGGGTGGTACAGTGGGAATAGTTACTCGACCCAGAGCTATGCCATATGTAGGCAAAGAACTTTAAATGAGAACACATCGTGAAGTTTTGCAGGTTCGATTCTTACTTAGGTAAGCCTTTTTCATAAGTTCGTCAATGCAGCTGTACTTATTTTATTTGTTCATTCAAGCTTTTTTTTGTAGTGAACCAAAACTAAAAGGTCAAACGGGAGAGCGCTGATGGCTCTCATCAACCAAAAAAATTATATCAAAACCATTGATCCTGTCATAAAATTGTGAGAACGAAACCATAGTGCGATTCAGGAAAAAGACAACGCCATCTAGTAGTTCTCTCCCTCTGTGTCTCATAGCCGTGAGACGGTCTGTAAATAAATAAATTGAGATATCTTTTTTTCCCTTGAGCCGATTTTGATGAAACAAAGCCTAGTTGAAGCGCCCAGCAACGCTCAATCACCCTGTGGAAATCCCATGCAAATCCGTTCAGTGGATTCGAAGATTATCCTGTTCAAACAGACAAACAGACAGACAGAAAGACAGACAGACAATTTTTTTTTAAATGGTATTTATGTATTGTGTTAGTCATTCTACATCACCCCCAATCAGTTTTTGGTAAATATATTCAATGTACAGACACGACTTTTCTACAGTTTTATTATATGTATAGATAGATATAGAAGATGACATCGTCTCGGTTAACTTACAACAAATAGTGTTTTCACTAGCTCCAATGGTTTTCACTTGATAAGTGATAAAATCGACTTGCTTGTTTGCGACACGTGAGCGGATCGACTTAAAACATTGTTAATTCACAATGTCTTGTGACGAATCGGATAAACATGTAACAACTTGATATGTAGTGAGAACACAACTCTCGACTAATGTTTACAGTTGACTAATTGGGTTAACATGTCAATTACACACAGCCTCACTAACATTTTGTACAAAATCGTCGGTATTTATTGTTGAGCGTCGGTGTTTATTTTTGAGTGTAGTGGAAACGTACCTAACTACTACGTGCTATAAAATTAATCAGGATTCATAATTACATATTAAATCTTTTCGATGCCAGAGTGTAGTATAGCCTAGCGTCCTGCGTTGTGGCAGCTCAATGCCGGAAATCCGGTTTTCGCAAATCGCGGTCCGACGAGCTCTGTTCTCCCTTGACGTCCGAAAGTCGAGTGGGCCAGACGGTATCCCCGCCATTGTGCTTAGGACGTGTGCTCCAGAGTTGTCTCCAGTGTTGACGCGCCTATTCAGACTTTCCTATACCGCCGGACGTGTTCCTTCTTCGTGGAAGACTGCCCTTGTCCATCCGATTCCCAAAAAAGGGGACCGAACAGATCCGTCCAATTACAGGCCAATAGCGATAACCTCCCTTCTCTCTAAGGTGATGGAGCGGATCATCAATACTCAGCTCCTCAGGTATCTAGAGGAGCACCAGTTGATTAGCGACCGCCAGTACGGCTTCCGTCACGGTCGTTCCGCTGGTGATCTTCTTGTTTACCTGACGCACCGATGGGCTGAAGCCATAGAGAGTAAAGGCGAGGCATTGGCAGTTAGCCTCGATATCGCTAAGGCCTTTGATCGGGTCTGGCACAGGGCACTTCTATCGAAGCTGCCGTCGTACGGAATTCCCGAGGGTTTGTGCACTTGGGTGTCTGATTTTCTTGCTGATCGGAGCATCAAAGTCGCCGTTGACGGATGCTGCTCCGATATCAAGAATATCAATGCTGGCGTACCGCAAGGCTGTGTGCTATCACCCACACTGTTCATCCTGCATATCAATGATATGTTGAAAATTGCCAACATTCACTGCTATGCGGATGACAGCGCTGGGGATGCCCAATATTCCGGCCGTGCTATGCCGTGGGCCGTGGTCCATGGTGGAGGAAAGTCGACTACGACTTGTGTCTGAAGTCGAGACTTCGTTGGAGCGGGTCTCGGAATGGGGGAGACTTAATTTAGTCCATTTTAACCCCTCGAAGACACAAGTCTGCGCGTTCTCCGCGAAAAAAACCCCATTCGTAGTAGCACCAAAATTCGAAGACACTCCTCTCAACATCGCACAGAGTATCGGGATCCTTGGTGTCGATATTGCGAGTGATGTCCAGTTCCGAGGTCACTTGGAGAGCAAAGCCAAACTGGCTTCAAAAAAGTTGGGTGTGCTGAATAAGGCTAAGTGGTACTTCACGACACTCCAGCGGCTACAGCTTTATAAAGCGCAAGTAAGACCGCATATGGAGTACTGTTCGCACCTCTGGGCAGGCGCACCCGCTTATCAGCTTGATCCACTTGCCTCGGTGCAAAGGCGGGCCATTCGTATCGTTGACGATCCCATACTCACTGGCGGTTTAGAACCTCTCAGCCTTCGGAGAGATATAGGCTCGCTCTGTGTGTTCTACCGTCTGTATAATGGGGAGTGTTCGCAAGAACTTTTTGACCTGGTGCCATCATCACATTTCTACCATCGCACCGCTCGCCGGCGATGTGGAGTTCATCCTCACATCCTCGAGCCGCCTCGATCGTCCACACAACGTTTTAGTCGGACGTTCTTATTGCGGACCATTAGGATGTGGAATGAGCTCCCCGTTACGGTTTTCCCTCAGCGCTACGATATGGGGTTCTTCAAAAAAGGCGTAAAAAGAGCTCTACAAGGTCGGCAACACATTGGCGATCCCCCTGGTATTGCAAATGTCCATAGGCGGCGGTGACCACTTACCATCAAGTGGCCCGTCTGCCTGCTTGTCAACCTATTGACATAAAAAAAAAAAAAAAAAAAAAAGTTTAAACACCGTATTTATTTAGGAAATTGGAGCATGCTAGCTTCGCTCACTTGACGCGCTCCGCCTACAAGCTTTGTAAAACGACAATTGCAATATATATAGTGTAATCTGCAATGAGGCTGCATCATACACATGGAGCAGCAGAAAAGTTGTTTACTGCAAGTTGTTTACTATTTGAACTGAGCAACTGCCGGTTTTTATTAATCAGTCAGTATGTAACTTTGTTGCAATTACTTTTCGAATTGAAACCGGTTCGATATAGCGGGTTTCTCCAACTTGTTTACGTTCTGGCAAATGTAAAAGAAAGCTCTTGATTAGAAAGAGAACCATTTTCCATTTGGGAATATTTCTACCGATTAAGAGGTTGTTGCGATCTGAATTTGATTGCAATAAAGTTACTTATCCCTGCACTGTACTATTATTGTAAATGTGAAAGTGTCTTTGAGTATTTAGACTAAATACAAAAAGGAAAGTTTTTTTTTATACGACTGTTAGCATTAACATTATATTATTTGAATATTATTTAATTTCAACCATTGAATATTGATTAATTATAATTAATTGTCAGCATTATTTATTATGAAAGTGTAAAACGGTTTATTTTGATATTGTGTATTTGAATATCGAGGAATGGCAACACCAGAAAAGTATAATCGTAACAATGGCGGCCATTGGAGGGAGTGTTTTAATTAATTTTGTGGTAATTACCAAGTTTACCAACGGTGTAAATACAGATTTAGCTTGTTTAAGCCAACTTCTTTTCAGTAAATAAGGTATGGTTAATACGACTAAGTCGGTAAACAAGCATACGGCCCGCCTGATGGTAAGCGGTTACCGTAGCCATATGGACGCTTGCAACACACGAAGCATCGCTCACGCGTTACCGACCTTTCCCCCTCCCCAATGAGCTCTGGCGACCTTACTCACGCGCAGGAACACAACTTTACAAACATAAAGTTATTTGGCTGCGGTATTCTGTAAGGTGGAGGTACCCCAGTCGAGCTGCTCTTCGAAGGAATAAACGCTTTGCTCTACCTCTCTTAAAGTGTCTTTTTATATGATTATCAGTTCGATAAGTCGCGCGTCGGGCAACTTTTTTCTCCTATGCAGATTGAGATTATAAGCATGGTTATTTTGGGATAGGTTAACTAAACGACAAAATATTATTTATTTAAAAAAATACACTTCTATATTTATAAGATGCTCGTGACAGGTGTCGTAAAAAATGGTGTAGTAGTAGTAGTAGTACTAGTAGTACTAGTAGTCATCGTCGTCGTCGTCGTTGTTTTGTCAGGGTCTTCAGGCAGCATCAGGAACTTTGTCACAAAATATACACCAAAACCCAGAACTGCAGTAAGCAATAGACTGAAAGAAATTAAAATTATTTTAGAAATAACCACCACCTGTGTATCATCCCATAGTTATAAGGATCAAATCTTGCGAAGTAATGTTGAAAGGCAAAATAAAGGAAAGACTCTCCTAAATATTTTTCTAAAATATAAGTAGCCTATCAGCTACCAGCCAGTGAAAGTCCCGCCAAAATCGGTCCAGCCAGCCGTTGCAGAGATTAGCCGAAACAAACAGAAACACAATTTTTTTTCACGGCGCACTTTTACTTTTTCATAAAAAACTTTAACCGGTTCCAATTCGAAAATGATTGGAACTTATTGCAACAAATTTAAATAATTGCTCCACTGGTTGATATCCATCTCTACTTTACACAAAATAAATAAATAAACACACAGTCCAATCAATAAGATCAAGCCTTTTAACCTAACCCAGATCTTACGTGTAAAAAACAAATATTTTATTTCATGTAAAAAATACTCGTATATACATAACTTCAAACCCTTATGTTACTTTATTTGGATCTCACGTGAAGAGCTATTATGTTGGCTTTTACCCCCTGACTACAGTGTAAGTAATCTGTACCCCGAGTGTAAAGAATTAAAGTTAATAAACGCATAGTATCGCCTCAGAGTATATAAATACTACGTACAAGTATCGCGTTTGAGTTAATTAACTATAAATTAGTATGGGAGTTAGTACCATGAGTATTCCGCTAGAGGTGCTGTGCCAATTCCTATAGAGAAATGTCGTAAACGCGTTATACGTTTACTAACGACAATTCTTTACACTCGGGGTGCAGATTACTAAATAGTTACGCACGGGCCTTGAGTAGGTACACGAAATTGAGTTTTGGGATTATAATTTTAGAAGAGATTGAGAAAAATTAAAATACTAAGAAATATTTCATTACTTACAATGCATACGCCATTTTTCCGCTACGAATATTTAATCTTTCTAGATGACTAGTATGTCACTGTAGTCTTTGCAACTTTTGTACAAGGTTTCAGTAAGCAAAGCAGTGCTATAATTCTACTGCTGGAACTGTCATTCATAAGGGTCGTTTAACACTGTTATATAAAAGCTACTTCAGTTGAAAACGATTGCAAATTAAAAGCGTCCCCTCTTTGTAGGTAGGTAGGTACTTCCAGTATTAGTTTAGTACCTATATTCCGTGTTTCTTTCAGGTGTAGCCTTACTGCCCCCCCGGGGAGTTTGGAACTTAATCAAAAGCAATAGGTTGCCACTCGCTCACTGTCCAGTCCACAGCAGATTTACGAATATACGTATGCGACGAATATCCCTACAATTTGGCATTTTTATAAAACTTGGTATCATTTTATAGCTGGAAACCCTTTATTGACGTGACGTGGCACTCAATCAGCCAATCAGGAACTGAGTAGTGCATAACATATTAAGTTAGAATTGATTTTAAATATTACTTTGTTTCCTTTATTTACTCCGCCCAGTTCTCTTAACCGCCCCCCTGGAGAATTTAGCCTGAAAGAAACACTGCCTATATTAAATCTACCAATTTCCCAACACGTTGACAAAGGTCTATCCAATTTTCATTTAGATAATTGTGCCTTATTGTTTTAGGAAAAATATTTGGTTATGTAATTCTATTTTTCACTTTTTTATCATTCTGTTAAAGGTAGTATAGTAACAAGCACCTACTACAAGGCCGCCTAATAGTGAGCTGTCACTGTAGCATACTTGAAATAAATCGTGGTCATAGCGCGGCACACGTGTGGATGAAGCGGTTCTAAGGGTGTTTTCGTTGTTTTCAGTAAACCCGTGGTAGTCCAATATTTTTTTTGTTCACAGATATTAATATCTATTAATATATTGATAAACACGGCCCTAGATTATTGATTCAAAATTTATATTCTACAAAACTAATATCTTTGCTTGTGTAACTTGCTTTATTCTTTTCAAAGAGAACAATGACCACTGTTGATTAAACATAAAAATGTTACGTGGGAACTTTCATATAAAAAAAATAAGTTTGTTTTAAGCCACAATATTTTATGTCTACTGAGGATGACTGCTAAGCTGGAGAATATGAAATAATACTATTTAAGAGCGAGTCATTTCGAGAACCTACTTCTCGAATGGCATGACGAGGAGTGCGGAGTTAGAAACGAGTGATTGATCTTGTTGTCACGGTAAGTACAACTAGCTGGGGAGAGATTCTCATTTCAACACTGAAGTCATTCTCCAGTGCCTCCTAAAATAGTGGAGGTTGTATACCAGCCTATATTGGTGTACATCTTCACTTAGAATTGAAACAGATACGAGGTTTTTTTTTCTAATTTTAGGTTCCGTGATATAAGGTGGCGTCAATTACGTGAGAAGTTTAGGGGGAGTCAAGCCGAATCTCAAGCAAACTCACGTAGGGGGAGGGGGGTCACAACAAATATCACGTAATTTTTTTCAGCAAGAAATAGTGTAAAATTACGAGAACACTGGGTAAATTGTTTTTTAGAATTTTAATAGCTCCCTTTTAAGTATTTTATTGTTACATATTTTCAGTGTGATTCTAGACTACGTTCTAAAAAAATGTTTTTAAATAAATCCAACGCAAACAAGCACAGATTAACTTATTTACAAAAAAATACGCATTAAAAAAACCCACGTTGGATTAGTTGGGAGGAGGAGGGGGTCGAGCCAAATCTCACGACCAAATATCACCTATGGTGGAAGGGGGTCGAAAAATCGCCAAGATCGGCTCACGTAAATAATGAACGCCCCCTAATTGTTAAATGAAACAAGTATAGAATAGGTATATCGGTGTCAGACAGTTTATCAGTATATCTGTTTAAGCCCTTTTCCCCAACATTGGCACATAGATTTTATAGTTGATTGCCCCATAAGTCGTGGGTCGATTAAATTGGAAGGGAAAAGATGTACTACGTCATCGAACAGGGTGTAATGACTTGTAATGTGTCCAAAAATATATCCTAGGAAGATTATCCGAGGTCACGTCCCTCAGCAATGAGGCATATGATGCAAGGACGATGGTATTAGTGTAGGTCTCCACTATAATATTAATTAATTAAAAATGCGATGAAATATATAACACGATTATTTAATATCATCAAATTACCGTTTATAATACAAAACTAATGCTAAAAATTAATAATAATACAGATGTACCATTTTGCTTATATCTATAGATCAGGCGTTCCAAGCCTGTTGATGCTTAGTTGACAGCTCATTATATTAAGTATGGGAATCAAGTAAGGTCATATTTTATAATTCTCTTGATACCAAAACTCTCATGCACACTGGTAAAAAGAATGTAGGTATGCAGCAATGGCGGAATTTTGATTCAGTCGGCCGAGTGACTATTTAAAAATAGCTTGCATTTTCCAATAGCAAGACTTTAGTTTTGCGATCGGTTCTAGGGAACTGTGGCGAAGGCCTACAAAAAGCCACATAAACTGCATCCGCATCTTATAAACTGATATCAAGAAAATGACTGCAAAGCCCTGCACAAACCGACGCGCCCAGCTTGTAACATCTGGACGCGTCGATATGAGCACGTTGCTACAAATTCATACACCACAGCTGACCGCCACCTTGCACTCCAACGCGGAGGCAAGCTGGACACGTCGCCTTCGGCTTGATGGCTTTACAGCCCCCCTAGACAAGATGGGTGTCGACAATCGTCATCGTTAGTAAACGATCAACCTTTGTATGGGATTGCCATAAGAGATTGTTAAAAATCACGTGATATTTCGATTTCAAATGTCAATCCCATACAAAGGTTGATTGTTTACTAACGATGACGATTGTCGACAACCATCTTGTCTACTGGCCCTGTACCCTGAGTATAACGTTTGCAAAGAAAACGTAACTATCGCATTTGCGTATTTATATATGAAAACTTGTACTAAAAACGCAAACGCGATCGTAACGTTAATTCTATGCACAGTTTACACTCGGGGTACAGAATATAACTACTACTCCACTTCTATCAATGGTGTAACTACTGTAGTAGTGCTGAAGGTTAAAGGTGACAGTGTAACGGCGTCTGGCATGTTCATCAGGTACTTCGTAGTCCAGTACGCTCCAAAAGCCAGTAGCCCGGTTATTAGTATGCTAGAAAAGAAAATTCAAATACAGTTCTTAATCAGTTAAGTACTTTAATATTCTTTTACATAATTTAATGTAGAATATACGATGATGGCTCAGTCAGTAGAGACGTTGAATGCCGTGACCGTGGTCGTGGTCACAGATTAAATAATAGTACCCTGGCTGGCTACCACCATCAAACTGAATATCTGTCGCCAAGCACCGATATCTGCCGTTCCATTCTAGGCTTTGTTTGCTTACCATCTTAGGCGACAGCATCAATGGCAAAGGTCAGATTATGATCAAAAATAGACCGATAAAATAAATAGATATACAAATACACTATGTATAAATTTAACACTTGTGTTAAAGACCCTGCCGTTTTAATATAAACCGATTTATATAAAGAGAGCCCTATAAATCGTCAAACCAAAATCCAAAGTCTCATCTTTAGTGGCACGTATTGTATATTATGCCATAAAGTCATTGCCAAGCTTTAATATAACGGAATTGATACAATTTATTATTTTTGTACGAAAGCATAAATAACAATAATAAAACTATACCGTACCGTAGTACCCAAAAAACGGCACAAAATAAAGCATTTTTTTATCAGTTGTACTTACAATCCAAAAGGCATGTTTCTGTAACGCAGCTCACCCTAGGTCTAAAACAGACGACCTTACACACATGACACTTTGTTCCATTATAACACCTGCTATAGAAACAATGGTACTTTATATAGATACAGATTACTAAAGTTGATACTATATCTAATGACATAATATTCTCATAGCGTGTGCTATACTGTCACTCCTTCCTTCGGTATTCCTTCTATTCATCAAAATTATTCGCAGACGTCTGTGGACTATTAACACCAAAGTAATAAACTCTGGATATTATTTTATCGAAAATTATAAAGGAAACGTCATCACAGGGCTCATAAATGGTAAATTTTTTGCTGCAATTAACTTTTGAGTGTAGATGGTATACCCGCCAAGTCTGTTTTGCAGCCATAAAGTGCAATACTTTGCAATACTTCCTTGTATTGCCTTGTCGGAATATACTTGCAAAATTGTATCTGCGGCAAAAGTATTGCCACAAACATATAAGACGGCAGGATGTCCAGCTTGTTGCAAGCGCTCGAATTAAATTATAGTAACGCTTGAAGTGTGCACTACGATTTTCACCCCAGCCTATTGTTGAGTAAACACGAATTGTGTAGTAAAGAATAGTGTTCGGTCAGTTTATAAATATAAGCCAACGTGTAATGATTATTGTAGGTCCATAGGGCACATACAGTGCATAAGGTATTTATAGTTGGACATGTTAATACCTACATAATAAACATAGATGTGTGTCTTTTACGGATGGCTGCATTAATTCACTCAGCGCAATGAGTTATGGATTAAGCTATACTTGCACAACAGGCTTCAAAACGAAGAAATGTCTACGAATGAGTAGAAGATCAGGAGCGACTAATACAGCTCGTTTATATAGAGTCAGGCTATATAGCTCGAAGAGCCGATAACTGATGTAGAAGAAAGTTTCTGTAGTGGCGACTAGTTCGATCACGTACCAGAAAGTGCCGAGCGGTACCACCGTATGGACCGACTTGTCACATTTGCTGAGTGCCGCTGGATGCAAGCGGCCCAAACCATACGTTGTGGAAATCAATGTGTGAGGCTTTTATGTTCAGCAGTGGACATCTTCGGGCCTAATAAGATGGGTTGGTCTCTGATAAGATGTCCCACGAAAAGAGCATGAATTAATGACAACCTCTATCACACACGAAAGTGCTCTCAAGATATGTGCAGTGTGCAGCATTTTTTAGCTACCAGGCCTAGCTGGCACCGCAGGCACAGCACGAAAAATATCTACGCATGTGTATTGTTCAATTTAGTTGCAACTGTTTTTTTTGTATTTTCTCGTTGACAGAAGAAAAGTTGTAGGGTGTGCAATGTGATTTCTTTCTTGTCCCCTTGAATCTCTCACTTAGCTCACTTAGCAGGATTCAACTCAGAATCATTCACTAATCTCGTGATTTAATTCTGCATAGGATTTCATCGCTTAATCAAGATTAAAATTAATATTAACTCGCAATAAAATGAACATTTTTTGTTTTTCAATTAACAATCATTTGTAGTTTTTTACAAATATTTTTAGTACTTATACCAAATATATATACATAAAATTCAAAGTCCTGTAGTGACTGACTGACTGATTGACTGACTTATATATCAACGCACAGCCTAAACCGCTGGTCCTAGAGACATGAAATTTGGAGAGTGTATTCTTTGTAAAGAGTTGGTATCCACTAAGAAAGGGTTTTCCGAAATTCTACCCCTAAGGGGGTAAAATAGGGGATGACATTTTGTATGAAAGTAGGATCTTCAAATTTTGTGTTTAGGCTGAAGACTGAAAATTAATTCATACGTGTCTTAGCGTTTTTGATAATCCACCCTCAAAGGGATGAAAAGCTGGATGAAGTTGTATATGAGAACTCACTGATTGATATATCAACGCACAGCTTAAACCGCTGGTTTTAGAGACATGAAATTTGGAGGGTGTGGTCTTTGAGAAGTGTAAGGGTTTTTCGAAATTCCACCCCTGAAACAGGGGTTGAATTTTCTGTGAAATATATTATTACACACGTAAGTCCTCGGTTTTTTCATGCGTTTTTACGATTGCGAATTATACTTTATTTTGTAAATAAAAATTGAAAAAAAAGCCAATAGAATATAAAAATCAGTCCTGACTGACTGACTGATATATCAACGCACAGCCTAAACCGCTGGGTTTGTTCTTTGTGAAGTGTAAGTATCCACTAAGAAAGGTCACGTGTATCAGTTTTTCCGAAATAGGAGATTCCTAACAGAATCAATAGGAAACAACAACAAGAAAAAAAAAACAATTGAGAGGGAGTGAGAGCACTTATAATGTCTGTTTTTGAAGAAAAATATGTCATTTATTTTCTGTAGGCCACGCGGGCGAAGCCGCGGGCCGAAGCTAGTGAAATATAAAATTCAATTGTGTTGTGCTGATTGTATGATAAAATATTGATTGAAGACTTAAATATTATACTAAAACTAGCTGTACCCCGCGGTGTCACCGGCGTTCTCGGGGTTAAAAAAAATATACTTACATAAAAATCAGTCGAGCCGTTTTGGAAGATTGCAACCACAAATACTGTTACAAGAGATTTTTATATAATTGGATAGGTAATAGAAAGTATAATAATATGAAAAACAGCTAAAATATCAGTTTATTGCATTTTCCACCACTTAGCATCATTGTAATTTGTACTGCATTGATAGTGACAGGTATACTTTTAATCAGAGTTTAACGCTTCTAGAAACTGGAGGAAGGTAAGTACTATTTCAATATCACTAAGACGAATTCGGCTGTCATTACTATTGCAGCCAATAGCGTCAAAATTCCTATTCCGAAGTACATTTTATCATAGGAATTGAGAACAGGAGCTGATATTGGAGCCGGGAGGGCAGCTACTCGTCTGCGTTTACTCATAGCTTTGAATTCGCCAACAATCTGGGAAAAAATAATTCTACCATTCACATTTTTCTTTGTTGTTATTCTTTAAGTATATACATAGGTAATTTAAGAATGTTGCGAAGATAAGTAGATGGGATGACTCCTGCTGTTTATGTGTGGACTTATGATTTAGATGGTTACGAAATTGTCACTGAAATTATATTGTGATTATTAGAGAGAGAAAGTAGTATCATCGACATAATAGTTAATAGGATATTGTCATCAATGCTATGAGAATTTTTAAAATGAGTGAATATGTGATGAAATAGATAGATAGAAGTAATGAATTTTCCGTCGGGGTTCTTCCGAGAGAGTACAACGTGGAGCTTCAAGAAGGGTGTAATGGGATTTTTGCATGATCGGCATTGCGTTCTTGATGTCTCTGGTGATGAAAGTCCTACTTTCTTGGTAGCTGCTTACCATCAGGCGAGCCATATGCTTGTTTGCAAAATGGAAGATAAATAAATAAATATCCTGGAACAATCCTCACACACGGTCATCTGATCCCAAACTAAGCAGAGCTTGTACTTTGGAAACCAGATAACTGATATAATACATATACTACTTTTTGTTTGTGAATACATACTTAATATACATAATTACACCCAGACTCAGGACATACAGACATCTTCATGCACACAAATGCATGTCCTGTGTGGGAATCGAACCCACGACCTGCGGCGTGATAGGAATCTTAACCAGAGTCTTAACAAACCACGCCAGCTGGCCCGTCAGATGTACATATTGTACCAGCTACAGATTACTAGGAGCTTAAAATTAAAAGGAATGAGGGAATTTTGTAAATAGGTTGAACTGTAAAATCAATGCGGTAGTTGAATAAACTAACCAGTACTACCGCAGTTATAGCCAAAAGAATAACTCCAGATATAAGAAAGTATCCATGTACAAATAGGCTTAGATTTTCATTAACCGTTGTTGATATCACAAGTCCTATTGGTATAACTATTTGGCTCCATATCGAGCCGCCGACTAGGGTCTGTTCATCTCTGTACTTAGGCCTTGTGTCCACACCAGCAGCAATCCACAAACCTCCCGCTACGATCACTAATCCTAAGCTGCACAACTTAAGTCCTATATCAACGTATTTTACTACCATTTGATATGGAGAATTCTACATGTTCTACGTCTTCTTCTTTAATTCTACACGTTTATTGGTTTTGGAAAATGGATATCTAAATAGAACTTATTGGATGCGTTGAGCACTGAAATATGTTGTCTGACATATTGACATTTGACAAGACGGTTTTGAAATGTGGAGAGAGGTTAAAAAAAAATATAGACTGACCTATTTGGTAGCAATCAAGGGATTGATATCAAGGGGATATCTTTAGAGCGCATGTTTTGAGTAATTAAAGGAGAAACTGGTTTATTATCAACTCACTGATCAAATGGCCCTACCATCTCGATTATTTCCTTTGATTAATAAAACACATATATATCATAAAAATATATTCGGATTTCGACTCATGGGCAACCTCTAGTGTTATAAATATGTATTCTTGGACTTTAGTACTTATACAATCGTTTATTCTGTCCGTCCAATTATTACGGTCATTACTTTAGTTAAATATGGGATAATTACTTTAACAATGAACTAAAATGATAGTACCAACGAAATTTCAAAACCGCGTTCATGGCTCCTACAGTATTGTTTTACATTATTTTACAAAATGTTGAAACAATTCATTATATTTACTACAATTTGTGTTATCTACGTGCTCTCTAACACTTCCAAGAGCTACGTGAGTACTTAATTTCTCAGATTGGGATTTATTATAAGGTCATTATAGATAATCTGGTCGAATCGAGTCTTGGTCTCTTTTTACATCTGAATGTTTAGTCTTGGTATCGGACTCAGTTTGGCACTCTGTCGTGGTCTTCGTCTTGAGTCTTACTAGAGACTCGTCATTATAACTGCCGTTTTCATGAAAATGTTTTATGTTATTTTCAGGGTCCTTTTATGCTGGTAGTGACAGAGTCTAAACAATGCAAGGGGCCCAAGCGCAAGGAATGCTGCAATATGACAGCAATTACAAAAGGCAACGCGAAAGTAAATTTCGATTTGGTTATTAAAGAAGATACTTCACCGTCGAAAGTGAGATTACCTTCATCATAATATTTTTTAAATAATCCTGTATGTACGAGGATTTATGTTGCAATCATATTCCGATTGAAACAACCTCTTAATCGGTAGAAGCTACCTTCCACCATCGCAACTCACGCCATCGACGGGGAATCCATCCTCACACATTGAAACCAGAATTGTTTCGAACTGTGCGGGCTCAAAGGAGCTTTCTTCCGCGGACGCTCAGGTTGTGGAATGAGCTCCCCGCCGTGGTTTTCCCAATGGAGTACAGCATGGGGTTCTTCAAAAAGGGCGTGAAGAGATTTCTTCAGGGTCGGCAGCGCGCGAGTGATACACCTGGTGTTGCAAGCGTCCATAGGCTACGGTAACTGCTTACCATCAGGCGGGCCGTATGCTTGTTTGCCACCTTAGTGGTATAAAAAAAAAAAAAAAAAAAAAATATTACAAAATCGTAAATGGTTCAATTTCCAATGGAGCACTATTTGCATTTGCAGTTACCAGAATGTTACAAAGTGTTCAGTATATCAAATCAAAATCGATATATTGCACCGGTTTCAATTCGAAAGTTATTGAAACTTATTGCAACAAAGTTACATAATCATCCCACTATAAGTTCTGTAGGCAATGTTGTTTAAATACTATCAATATATTCCATTTCAGGGTAAAATCATCGCTTTGTTAAACGACAAGGAGGTTGTAAAAATGCAAATAAAGAAACCGTGTGACCATGTGGTTTTGAAGCCAATAATCTATTCCACATTGAATATTACAAAAGATTGTGTAATATCAAAGGTAAAGCCATTTACGCACTGTCAAATCTGGGTGTTGATAAAGATTGTCTTCCAGCGCCTTTTGGTCTACTTTGGACTACCCTTTGGGACTACCAGTAAAGCAACCCAGTGTACCCCGCCACATGACATCTCTATCCCGCATCCCCAAGCCCCACAAAATACGCAATTAAAACTAAATTCGTCTGAAATTGTTTTTGGCATTTGACATTTTGGCGCCTCCTGGCAGCTGTCCTCCAGGTTCCACTCAAGATTTCTTTGATTTATTTTATATCAAGATAAGATAAGATAATATTTATTTGTTGCACAAAATAGTGACAATAGTAGGTATTAAGCTAAAATTCAAATTGACATTGTTTAAATAAAAATCAATATAACAATATTAATAGTACAACAACATAAAAGCAATAGTACAAGTACAACAACAATAAAACAATAGTAAAAGTATCAACTTCAAATATCAAGAGAATTCTTCAAGAATTGCAGGGTCGGCAACTTGCGAGTGGTATTCAAGCGTCTATAGTCTACGGCAACCATTTGCCACCAGGAGGGCCATGCTATGCTAGTTTACAAAAAGTAATACTCCCAAGCCGTTCTTAATCGATCGGCAAAGTTAAGCTACGTCTGTCGTGGTCGGTACCTGGATGGGTGACCGCCTAGTGGTATTTCAAATCGAGCGTTTCCGTGCTTCGGAAGGCACGTAAAGCCGTTGGTCCCGGTTATCACTTAATTTTGATAGTCGTTAAGCTATTTGGATGCCTCCTAGGCAGCTTGAAAAATTCCAACAGTAGGTTGACCACTAGCCTACCTCCACCAATCCGCAGTGGGCACGCGTGGTGGAGTATCGCCCAGTCCCTTTCACCCTCATTTGTGAAAGGAGGCCTGTTCTCAGCAGTGGGACATTATAGGCTGATGATGATGATGATGAATACTCCCAAGGGAACTCTTATAAATCTTGATTTGGATGAGGATAGTAAAGGTTTCGTTCATTCACAGGGTCATTATCGTTACAGCATCGATGTGAATAGTATTGCCCAAAATTTCTACGGTGGTATGCTTATGTACGGAAATTGGACATTCAAGATGCTTATGTATAGTGACAACTGTAATTTTGCATGTGTTGTAATGCAGGCAACGGTAGCACAGCAGAATAATACCAACGGATCTACCTAATGAATAAAGTTAATTAATAAAAGCGTTTCTATTTACTTATTGTACCTAAAACTCCAATAAAACTAAAATTTAAAAATGTTGTAGGTAGTAAAGTACTACAACATGGATATGTTGTAGTACTTTACTACAACATTTTTAAATTACGAAATCAATAAGAAATGAGAATACGTGAGAGAATAAAATCCTAAAAAAACATGTTTTCTTTGTTTGATTTTGAGGGTGTACGGGTGCGTTTGTGTGGAATGTGTCTTGCCTACCTGTCGTTTCGACAGTTATCTTAGCATAATCGTATCAAAAAACACACATCCTCTACCGGTAGATTTAGAGATTTGGAAATAGTCCTTGATTAGGTACCCTAGAGGAGCCCTGATAAAGGTATTCCCCAAATTCATCCCCTCAGGGAGTAACATAGGGGATTGCGGGTGAAACCCTATGGTGGAAAGCTGGTTAATTAAAAGCGATTTTTTTAGGTAAAGAAAGAAAGAAAGAAAATACATTTATTTGAAGAAACACATTAAAGAATTTACATACAAAAATATTTAGTCTGTGCCGTCAAAGAGGATCGTCAGCTCAGCATGGTGCTACTGACAATATCAGCAGCGCTGATTTTCAGCTGACGCCTTTAAGTAAGTAGGTAAGTAGGTTTTAGGTAAGTATATAGATTCCTTTTTTTTCATTATAGTATTTTTTTTTGCAACGCGCGATAAAACTCACCTGACACTACAGCCAGGACTCCTCTACAGAGGGTCTACTACGAAGAACTATACACCAATAGTCCAATCCTCGTCGTCAAATATCAACTGAAGGGACGTAAATTTTTTACATTTCTATTGGCTAATTGATCGACAATGATGATCGAACTATCGTGTATGGTCGGTCGTAGTAGAGCCTAAGGTTATGGCAGGACTGTCGTGTGGACTCGATTCCTCAGCATGTAGCTTTTTAGTTGTATTTTTAACCGACTTCAAAAAAGGAGGAGGTTCTCAATTCGGTTGTATTTTTTTTTTATGTTCGTTACCTCATAACTCCGTCATTTATTAACCGATTCGGAAAATTCTTTTTTTGTCTGGAAAGGTACACTTCCCGTTTGGTCCCATTGTCATCAGATCAGGATTTGATTACTTCTAAGTGTACTTTGAAATCGGTTTAAGTTATTTTGTATATGACGCTGGCAACATCAGTCGTATCATGGTCTAAACCTCTGACGACAAGGATCTATTTCAGAGGAGGGCCCTCTGAAATAGATTATTGTGCAACAAGAGACGATGTTCGTATTTTTGCAAGTGCAGCGTTCGAATTCCGAACAAGCGAAGGATTCTATCAAGGAGGCCGAGGATATGAATGCAATAAACAATTGAGTATCGAGCTCAGCAAGTAATTTTAAGTTAGAATCCTCTACATAGTAAGGGATTCAAGTCACAAGAAATAAATCACTTTGATCTCGTGTGATACATAAAAATGTTCACCTCACTATTGAGAAAATAATAGATGTAAGGCAAACAGTTGTAACTAAACGTAAAGATACAATATAGTAGGTAATTTATTAAAATATATTTTTGGACGAATTGTCTTTAAAAACATAAATAAATCAAAAATGAACAGTTGACTTTTATAATAATACAGCAATATAAGAAATATCTTTATTATGCTGTATTATTATAAAATAGATTATGATGAAATAAAATGATATAGTATGAGCTAGTGAGATGAAATAGTAGATTACATAACAAGTGAGAAAATAGGGAATTTTCTTCTTGGAATTCAAGACCCTTTTATATATTTTAATAAATAAAAAGAAAACACAGAATTACGTATATTATACGCAGTAGAGAAACAAATACACTCACCGCACCCACCGGTATTGAATTTGGCCTAAACTAAAAATCTAGGTGTCATCAGCAAAGACTTTCTCTACTTTAATACTAGCTTTATGCACTTATTTGCATTTTTTTAGGGTGAGTGTATTTGGTAAAAAATATAAATTGGGGACAAATCACATAATTTATTGTATCCCACACAGAAATCAAAATAAATACGTAACCCAAACAGAAATCGGTATCCCGTTAGTTCTATAGATAGGTTAGATACACTTGTTTTAATGCGTCAATTTAATACGGTCATGATTTAGATAAATATAGTATAATCACTTTAATAAATAATCAACTTAAATGGAACCAATTGTATTTTAAAGTAGCTTTTATGTCTCCCATAGTATTGTGTGACGTTATTCATAATGTTCAAAGAATTTGTTATATTCTCTTCAATTTCTGTAGTCTACGTGCTTTCTAACACCCCCAGTAATTCTGTAAGTATTTAACCAGACATATAGGTACATAATACAAGGTTGGGATAAGTACAAATCGGTACCGTCCAAGTTTAGTATACTCTGTAACTTTCAGTATGAAAATGTTTTAATGATGTGTACGCACGGCTACAGATCAAGCTATACATTTCCAATATAAGCTGACCTCTCATTGTACGGAAATCCTATACAATGCGAGATCAACTTATACTAGCAAATTATAGCTTGATCTATAACGATATATAATTACACGACTATCAAAATATAGAGTCACGGAACAGTTTGGAGGAGGCTTTCCCGCAAAGGGCGGCCATTACAATACTAACCTTATTTTAAGTATTAAAACTAACTTTATTAACAAATAATTAATACACAAATTACACGACATAAGATATTAGATAAAAACTACATGTAATGGATAAAATATAGCTAAGAAAATAAATAATTACAAGCATTCATAATATGCCGACTGTCTTTGGTAAGGTAGGTATGTTTATTCCTTAGGTAAGGAGAACATTTTATTTTACTTTTTTCGGGGCTCTTGCACTGGGGTCAGTTTTCAACCTCATCGTACCCTCATCATAGGTAAAGGTAATAGAATGGTTAAGCTTTTTACAGCGAAAGTGATACGAGACTTATTTTTTACAGGAATGTTTAATGGCATATATTATTATGGAGTAAATGGAAATACATGTAAAATAAATATTTAGAAGCTACATTTTGAAGCTCAAATAATCTAAACATTACTTGTTCTGACAGACGCAGGGCCTAAGCCGCTGCAGCTACAATCTTGAAATTTTGAAGTTAGTACTTTAATAAAACCGCCAACATAAAAATGTAAGGAACAAGAATTCCAAACTGATTGAGTTGGGAATCTCTGTGATACTTATCAGTATCCCATTCCTCCAACAAGTGTTGGACATCGTAATATAACTGAGCGTGAAAATAATGTGTTATTTTATTTTCAGGGTCCTTTCAGTATGATAGTGACAGAGTCTAGACTGTGCAAGGGACCTAAGCGCAAGAACTGTTGTGATATAACAACATCTGTAAAAGGCCAATCAAGGGTAAAATTCGATGTTATTGTTAAAGAAAATGCCTCACCGTCGAAAGTAAGATTTCCTTATTAGTCAACATAATTTACTTACTTAGGATATCTGTGTATATTATTGTTATTGTCAATCAATTGATTACGTACCTTATAATGCAATTTATTAAAATGGCAAATCTCTAATTTTGTGTGGTTTATATTTCTTCACAGGGCAAATTCACTGCTATCTCAAACGGCAAGGAACTTTTTACATTTACAATCAAGAAACCTTGCAACCATGTGTTTTTGAGGCCGGTGCTCCATCCCATCATGAATATTACAAAAGATTGTGTAATTTTAAAGGTACAACGCTTAGTCCACTCTCAAATACCTACGTTGAATATTATAAATGCAGCAGCGTTTTGCAAACCCCCCGGCGAATAAATTAAGATTTAAGAAAATTCAATCTTTGTTGTAGTCACGGTAGCTACTTATAGCTTTCACATGGGGAATGAATATACAATTTTATTGATATGATGTATATGCCTAATGTTTGAAAATTTTGGCATACCTTTCGGCCACATTTTTTTTTTACAAATAGCCCCGGTTTGCGCTTTGTCCCCAATCGATGTAGGTATCATAATTGTGCGCCGCCATTTGGAAGAAAATTGGCGCCTGATGAGTATACCAGGATCCCGCCGAACATCTTCGAACTCCTTTTATACACCTAGGTATCTGTAATTAGGATGCACTGTAAATTATATATAGTATAATGTGTAGATGTAGATGCACCCCCCTGAAAATAATCCTGTCGGCGGTGGCCATCTCCTAGACTTACGCAGTCGTACCGGGTCAGCCATTCCATTCCCATGAATCTTGCGACATGATATAAATAACTCAATTTGGCTTATATTCTTTAGTGTACCGATCCTAGGTCCGTAACTGTACCTAGTGATGATAATGTCCAAGTTAAAACTCTAGAAGCTCGGTAATAGTTCTCCCTGGATCATGGGTCCTACCGTAAGGAGTTCTTGAAGTTGAAAAGAATTATCTGCCAGCGCCGGTCCTGGGGCTAGAGCGAGAAATGGTCGCTCTAGGCGACAGCCACCAAGACCAGGAAGCACCAAAATACTAAAAGCGAACGAATTTCAAATGAAAAGTCTAATTTTGATTGTGTCTTTTGATGGGTGCGGGGAAAGCAGCGGGCACACTTGAGTTGTACAAGCAACGTCATCGCGTAAGCCAAATCGACATGTAGACCAAAGGGCTTTCGCTCTACAACTATCAAGCACTAAGGCCGGCGCTAGGTATTATTTTTCCATGCATGTAAATGTAGGCTAAGGCAATCCACATAAATAATATTCCCCGCAGATGCAGTATGATGATGGTTTTTGTTTTGATTTATCTAATAAGCCCTTTGAAAGAAGGTTACTTAATAAATAGAATATATGGTATTTTTAATATTTTGTTTTTTTATTTTTTTTTTATTTACAGGGACATTATTACTCCAACATCGACGTAGATAGTGTTGCTCAGGCTTTATACGGTGGCATGTTCGTGTATGGAAATTGGACATTCAAGTCGCTTTTGTATAGTGACGACTGTAATTTTGCTTGTGTTGTAATGCAAACATCTATTATACGGAGAAATAATACTAACTGACCTGCTGACATGTTTTTTTGTTAGTTCACTAACTTTTTATTATATATAGTGTATATAGTGAATAAATTCTTAAACCATTAAAATAACTTCGTTTTTTGTTTAGTTTATTTATTATCCTTGATATTACACACTGCTATCTGCCCAAACTCAGCAGAGTACAGCAGCTTGTACTATGAATACGAAATTACTGATAAATCTCAAATCAATCAAAAAACTTAAACAGACATCAAAGTACACCTAGAATTAATCAAATCTTGATCTGATGACAATGGGACCAAACGGGAAGTGTACTCTTCCAAACCGAAAAAATAATTTTACAAATCGGTTAATTAAATACGGACCTCCTACTTTTTAATCGTCTTCAAAAAAAGGAAAAAAAAGAGATTATCAATTCGACATAGGGATTGCAATCCGGATACTTCGAAATCCGAAAATGACTGAAAAATCCGGATATTAGGGGCCTATTATAAATCCGAATATTGAGAGTGAAATCCAGTTTTTTCGGATTTTAATCATAATTGATAATAGTTAATGTTTAACTAAACATTTTCATTAAATATCCAGTAGATTTAGGTCAGTATTACTCTGAAATCTATACCATCTAGCTAATAGCTAAGTCGGCCAGTAAGTCTTAGATGGAGACGATGCGCGCGCGGTGGGAGTTTCTCAAAAACTCTTTGCACAACGTAATATCAAGAATGATAGTTCTATATAGTCGGGTTACCGCTGAAAGCATTTTGTATATCGGCTGATCTCAGAAAATTGTTACTTTTGAAAGGTTCTGACACACCAGCCTTCTAAGCAAGCTTCCTTTATATGAAATCTCTGGTGGTCTGTGCGCTTGGATTTACAATTTCCTGAGCGAACGATCTATTCATGTAGTAATAGACAGGTATTCGTCGGACCTTTCCGCAATCAATTCCACAGAGTTCGGTTCTCTCTGCAACCTTATTTCTGCTGCATATTAACGATCTGGTGAAGCCCGGTACGTAGACGATAGCACCGTTGTCATAGATACAATTGTTGCGAGAGGCCATGGTAGAGCGTTTGAACGTAACTTTACTGGCAGTCCCCGAGGGGGGCAATGCTATTCTGTTCACTTTTATTGCCACCAAGACGCAGGTGTGTCTTTTCACCAAACGGAGTCCTTTCCACCAGGCTCTCGCCCTCGACTCAATAAACCGCCGAGCCAGAAGACTCATCGAATATGAGACTAATTATGACGAAACTCACGAGCCTCGACCATCGAAGAAAAGTTGCTTGCCTTATCAGTTTTATACAGGATATATTTTTGAGAGTGTGTGCAGGAATTGCCCAACCTTATTCCAACCATCATCTCTATTTTTACTCCGAACCACAAGACACGGGGATTTTTTTTCTTTTGTATCCTCAATTATAATGCGGACAGCAAGGGAGTGTTTAAGGGTCAACAATCTTTACTTACGAAGATTTTAGTACCCTTAAGTACCTTAATAAACTAGTGTATTTTTTTTGGAATAATCAGATTTAAATTAAAAAATGTTTTTTTTTTTTTAGTGGAACTTGCTTCCGGCGACTGTATTCCCTGACTCTTAGAATCTAGGGACTTTCACGGCCTGGATGAATAGGTTCGATTTGGGTTAACGTGCTCCACCTTAGGCTTCGTCCTTTATGGACGGCTTCCTAAGGTGTAGCACGTTAATCCAAATGGATTTTATCCAAATGGACGGCTCAGTGCCAAATACAAGCCAATTTTTTTTTTTATATTGCAGTTTAATTGAATTTTTATTCAAAAGCAAGCAATGGAAATACAATAAAATAGAACACCTCTCTTCAAACTACTAATAATTAAGCATAAACTACGCGTACAATTTAAAATTACAAAAGATTGCAAAATAATACAAAAATTCGAAAAATCCGGATAATCCGGATTTATATGTGATGATAAACTTTGAATCCGGATTTGAAAAAAATCCGGATTTTGCAATCCCTAATTCGACACGTATGTATGTAATATTATTGGATCTGCAATATATTCACATATGATAATCTATTAGGGCTTCCAAGCAAATATGCAAATTTTCATAGGTGTTTGTATGTATGTATGTTTGTGTGTATGTTTGTATGTATGTACGTTTGTCCACGCATATGTCCGAAGATATTAATCGGATTGTAACCATTTTTTATTGGTTTACATTTACTTCAACTTAGGGAACAGTGCAAGTTTCATAGCAATCGGTTCAGTACTTTTCAAGATATGGACAAATATGTGTGACAGCCTGGCTTATTAATACGAGCTACCGGTGTGGTGTCAAAGGAAAAACATCTTTAAACCTTGGTCAAATTCTAGTGTATTTAAGAACAACTAAAAATGACGAAATAAAAAAGTAATTAAAAAAAAAAACTACTTAAAAATGCATTAAAAAGTATGAAATAAATCTGACAATTCAAATCAGCGTCAGATTCATATCATACTTTTTAGTGTAATTTGAAGTCGATTTAAATTTTTTAAATAACTTTTTTTATTTTCAAGTTTTTTCTTATACTATACTAAGTCGGTAAACAGGCGTACGTTACGCGTAAGGTAAGCGGTCACCGCAGCCTATGGACGCTTGCATCACAAGGGGAGTTACTCGCGCGTTGCCGACCCAGCAGAAATCTCTTCACATCCTTTTTGAAGAACCCCATACTCTTTTGGGAAAACCACGGCGGGGAGCTCATTCCACAGTGTGAGCGTCCGCGGAAGAAAGCTCCTTTGAGACCGCACAGTTCGAAACAATTCTGGTTTCAATATGTGAGGATGGACTCCCCATCGATGGCGAGAGTTGGGATGGTAGAACGTAGCCGTGGGCATAATCTGAAACAATTCTTCAGAACACTGTCCGTTGTATAAGCGGTAGAACAGGAACATAAATAATAAGGAGGCAAAGACTCTCCTCAGACGACAATTCTAGCAGCACGTCGCTGAACCGAGTCTAAATGCCCAAGCTGGTATCCAGGTGCCTGTGCCCACAGATGACAGCAGTACTCCATATGAGGCCGGACTTGCGAATTATGAAGCTGCAACCTTTGCCCCGATGTGAAGTACTGCTTCGCTTTGTTGAGCACTCCGAGCTTTTTGGATGCCAGCTTAACCTTGTCTTCGAAGTGACTTCGGAACAAAACGTCGCTAGAAATTTCGACGCCAACAATCCCAATGCTTTTACTGATATTCAAGGACTGTTCTGGAATTGTGGAGCCACAGCAAATGGGGTTTTCTTAGCGGTGAACGCGCAGGCTTGTGTCTAAGTGGGGTTGAAATGGACAAGGTTTAGTTGACCCCAATCGGAGACACCAGTAAGTATACTCTCGAGTTCAGACAACAGCCGTTCGCGGCTTCTCTCCACCTCGGAACGAAGGGATATTAGCACGGTCCGTGTAATGAGCGTCCCCTGTACTGTGGTCTGCATAACAATGAATGCCGTCAATATACAGCATATCATTGATATGCAGTAAGAACAGTTTTGGGGACAGCATAGACCCCTTGCGGGACGCCGACATTTATGTCCATGCTATCGGGGCAGCTACCTACCATCCACGACGGCTCTTATGCATCTGCTGGACAGAAAGCTGGCGACCCATTTGCATAGTCTCTCGGGAAGCCCGTATGCTGGTAATTTCGATAGGAGACCCCGATGCCAGACCCGATCGAAAGCCTTTTCCACATCTAGGCTCACTGCCAATGCCTCACCTTGAATCTCGATGACGAGAGACGATTGAAGTCGGTTAAAAATATTTTTTTAAGATACCCATGAGAATCAAACAGACTTGGTCATACACGCAAATTGTGTTAGGCGAGAATCGAAGACACGACCTTTGATGCAGCAGTCAGTAACCTACACGCCAATCAATAGCCACATCAATAGTTTATAAGATAACTACATTTAAATTACAGATTTAAAATTGTAATGAGTTTGTCCCAAATCCGGGGAAGTCTGGGTAATCCAGTCTTCTTTGACTTCATCGAAGTCGCAAAAAAGTTAAAGAATAAATTCGTATATATATTTTAACCGACTTTAAAAAAAAGGAAGAGGTTCTTAATTCGGTTGTATGTTTTTTTATGTTTGTTACCTCAGAACTCCGTCTTTTATTATAACCGATTTGGAAAATTCTTTTTTTTTTTTTTTGGATAGGTTACACCGTTTGGTCCCATTGTCATCAGGTCAGGATTTGATAACTTTTTAGTGTGCTTTGAAACATAGTAACCTTAACCGCGCGGGCGGCGGACAGCACTCTACGCCTCGCAACCCCCACCATCACCGGGCGGCCGGGGCGAGGCAGTCGCGCGCGACCCAATGTATTATATTACTCTTTGGTCGCGACCCGCCATCGCACCACTTGCGTTATTGTACTTATCGGCGACAGACGATCTTTTGTTAATATTTTTAGCTGGCATTAAACCACCCTGTTTTTTACAGTCCGCTTTCATTTATATCTAATGTCCTTGCGAGTCGACCCTAACATTGGTCCTTCGAGCTGGATGTTAATGTTATGCCCCACAATATTAGGGTTGCAAGGGTGGTGGCTACTGGTGGGTCTATGCTACGCGAACCGAGCACGAGCCGAGCCGCTCTTCGTTGGAGTGGGTGGACGTACAACGAGGCGTTCGTCAAAAAATTATGGTGCGTCTATGCCTATGCTACGTGAACTGAGCACGAGCCGAGCTTCTATCCGTTCGTTGCTCACGTGTTGTAGGCTTCTTCTTCTCTCTCTCTGTGGTCGTTTCTTCATGGCTGAAGATCGTGATCACCGGACGTCTTTGATAGAGCGTGGGCGGCTTGCCTCCAGCGACTTCTGTTGGTGGCTAACTGGACCACGTCGTAGAATTTGGCGCCTTTTTCCCGTAGTTGATCCGTCCATCGAGTAGGAGATCTTCAGAGAGAGAGAATATATGGACCGGGAGATACTGGCACAATTTTCCTGGTCATTTGTACCAGTATGGCGACCCTTCAAGGGTCTAATTACTTAATGACAAAAAGGGGAATTATGGTTATAGCGCTGGTACCGGGCCCAATCGCATGGGCGTTAATCGAACGTGTCGGATAAATTACGAGTATCGAACGATTTGTTGTCGATGTCCAGTAAATTTGTGCCAGTAATCTCCCGGACTAATAGAGCAAGTGGTAGTAAACCTACCATTTTCAATTCCAGCCTAGTCTATTCCAAAGGTGGTGCAGCACGCAAATGCATTGCTGCAAAAGATTGTGGTGGGTGTACAACTAATTAAAAGTAACTAAAATCATAATGGTTAGAATCATGCGAAGGATAAATGTATTCTGCGGTTTCTCTACAAGGTGGAGGTATACTCTTCTGTAAGGTGGAGGATTACCCCAGTCAGGCTGCTCCAAATTTAGAAGGGGATAACCAGTTATGCCCTAACTCTCCGACTCTCTCTTCATACCCCTTCTGGGTGTCCAGAAGATTTTTCAGGGTTGGCAACGCGAGAGTGATATGCTCCTGGTGTTACAAGGATTATAATATGTTAGGGGAATTTTAGCTTCTTACATTTAGGGTGATCCAAAAATCTTCCTCATGTACACAGGAGATTTTTTGTAGTTTTGAGTGTATTTTAAGTTAATTAATTACCTGACAAACAGTTTTTTTTAAGCATAAAATTTTTAATATTGTGTCGAAATTCAAAATTACAAAAGTTCAAATCAACACTTGATTTCCTAAAAAAAAAAAAAAACATGGGCCATCTGTATTCTGATGTTATCATATCATATATATTGTTAGCTTTATGAACTATATGATACCTTTTAAATAGCAATGAGCACAATTAATACATAATTTGAATGGTATTTTGTTCAACGAACCATTTAATTCGAGTTGGTACTTACTGTAATTACAGCTAACAATTTTGGAATCGAATCAAACTGTGTAAGTATTTATTAGTACAATACAGAACATAGTGTTATTTGATGTCAGCCATGACTATACAATTGTTCTTTATTTCTATTTTCATAATCTGCGTATTGTCAAATGCACCTAAAGAATATGTAAGTACCGCACAGTTGAACGGATCCTTTGCTCTTTTCTGCCTTTGTGGGCATTTTTCTCACGCTCCTTGTATTCAAAAAGAAGTTGGCACAAATAGATTCAAACTTATGAGCGAGCACAACTCATTCGCGACATTGATTTTAATTGCATTATGAGCCGAAGTATTAAAAAAATACTGTAAAAAGTCCATTTAAGAAATTACTAATTTGATATTAAAAATATTTTGTCAACAGTATACCTACTTAAGTTTATTTATTTATTACAGGGACCCTTCGACTTAGCAATATCAAAGTGCCGCATTTGTAAAGGTCCCAGACGTACTGAATGTTCCAATACTTCCCTTTCCGTTATCAATAATAAAATTTTACACTTTGATATGAATTTGACAAAGAATGTGACACCGACGAATGTAAGTTTAATTATTTAACCTATCTATAATATTTTTATTATTTACCTATCTATAAAAGAAATAGGATAAAAATACAGTATTTTCTACTGATATTATACCTCTTAATGTATAAGTTTGTGTGAATGTTTATTACTCAACAACGCTGTACAGTAAGAGGCACGAGTCTTGAGCACAAATTGACCTGCGCAGTAGTTAATTTTTCGGTGCGTTTGGCGGAATGAAGAAGGGGAGATGCCCGAGCTGCACACGATTGGTTCGTCAGTCGATGCTCGTCGTCTATTGGATTCTCGCGTGTCATTTGGCTACTATGATTTGGCCAAAAGTGTACATGCGCGAGCTTGCCCCCACTTCTGCCTATCTGTGCTCACGACTCGTGCCTCATACTGTACCGGACTACTAAACGGATTTGGGTAAAATTTGGTACCTACACGGGATACTTTTTATCCCGAGAAAACATAATAATCGGGAACGCGTGACTTGAGGTGTTGATGCTAGTAGGTGCACAACTTGTAAAGGAAAGGAAGGATATATCTATCTGAAAGGGGTAAAGACTACATCATAAATAAATAATAATACTCTGATACATAATAAATTACTCAAAAGTTCATAAAAAATGGTTGCTTCCAAGTTTATTGAATTATAATTATAACCATCGTGTCACCGCTCATAGAGCGGTATTATAATTCCCAAGACGGCCAAGCGAAGCGCAAGGGCACACCTACCTTTTCTCGAAGCGCTTCGTCGCTTTTTTGAACCCTCATAACTTGGGATTGGACTTAGATGAAGGATAGACTAGATAGGCAATCAGAGAAAGAGCATAGTATACGCGAGTGTTAGAGAGAGACAGCTAGATGAGACCATACACGTATTATTTTGCGGCATAGGGATATATACCTACCATCTCCGTTACACGTTATATAATTAATGATGTTTCGACATAGCTGAGTTTATTCTCGGCGCTCCCAATAATATTTTAAATATGATTCTTAGGGTAAAATAATAGCGAAGACTAATGGAAAGCAGCTTCTGAGACTCCAAATGAAGAGACCATGCGACCATTTGTTTCTACGACCATTGTTTCAGACCATTATGAACGTTACTAGTGACTGCATTTTTCTTAAAGTAACTATCGCTTTTACAAAATTATTGAACTCATAAACGAAATTGAAGTTCCGAGACTTTACATTATAAACACTGGCCTAACATTTTGCACCATTCAATTTTATTCAAAAATAAGTGTACCCGTTACTTACCTTATCATCATCATCATCATCATCATCAGCCTATAATGTCCCACTGCTGAGCACAGGCCTCCTTTCACAAATCAGGGTGAAAGGGAATGGGCAGATACTCCACCACGCGTGCCCACTGCGGATCGGTGGAGGTAGGCTAGTGGTCAACCTACTGTTGGAATTTTTCGGGCCGCCTAGGAGTCATCCAACTAGTTTAACGACTATCACAATTAAGTGATAACCGGGACCAACGGCTTTACGTGCCTTCCGAAGCACGGAAACGCTCGATTTGAAATACCACTAGGCGGTCACCCATCCAGGTACCGACCAAGACAGACGTAGCTTAACTTTGCCGATCGATTAAGAACGGCTAATCATGCTACACCACGAGCGCTTCCTTATACCACTTACCTTATATTCAATCAATATTATTATTAATCAAAGTTAATAAATAAGTTGATAACTAGTATGTAAGTAAAACATCTATTTTATTTTACAGGGCTTTTACCATTTTAATGTTGATATAGAACAAGTGGCACAAAAATACTACGGAGGCATGTTCCTGTACGGAAACTTTACATTCATGTCCCTATTCTACAGCAACGAGTGCAACTTCTCCTGCTATGAACTTGACGTTTCGTTATTCCCGAAGGTTAAATCATAAAAAAATAAAATTCAGAAATAAAACTAAGTAAGTATTTTTATTTCAATAAATAAATAATCTAAAACTTATTTTATTTAAACTAAAATAATACAGTTAAATTTAATCGAATGGGCAATCTTCATTGTGGTCTATGCTTATACAATACATTCCTCTTGAACTGAAACAAAAAACAACAAATAATAAAAAAATAATGATGACGAGGAACAACATGATCCTCTGATTTACAAGACACCAATGGTATAGAAATATATATAATAAAATTATTATTTAGGTTTTCTAGTGGATATTTACAAGACGACTATTTTTTTACCATTAAGGTGGAAAACAAGTATACGGCCCGCCTGATGGTAAGCGCAGTTACCGTAGCCTATAAACCCTTGCAATACCAGGGGTATCATTAGCGCGTTGCCGACCCTGAAGAAATCTCTTCACACCTTTTTTGAAGAACCCCATGCTTTAACATACTATAATACTTATTATAGGGTATTTGTTTTGTAATTTTTTTTTAATTAAATGGGCTTGCGTTTGGCCACTGACCCGTCCATAAGGGGCGATGCCGAAGTCTAAGATGAAACACGCTTACCCAGAAGAAACCTATTCACTCTGGCCTTGAAAGTTCCTAGATTGTAAGTGTCAGGAAACACAGACGCCGGAAGCATGTTCCACTCCCTTGCTGTCCGCATTATAAATGAGGATGCAAAACGCTGTGTCCGTATTTTTATTAACAGGTACGTCAACAACGTACGGGTGAAAATTTTCCCGGCGTCTTGTTGTTCGGTGTAAAAATGGGGATGGTGGAATTAAGTTGAACAATTCCTGCGCACACTCTCCAAAATATATCCTGTAGAAAACCGATAAGCAAGCAACCTTTCTTCGATGGTCGAGGCTCGTGAGTTTCGCCTTAATTAAAGACTCATCTCCGAAGAGTCTCCTGGCTCGGCGGTCTATTGAGTCGAGGGCCTCAAGCTGGTACTTAGCTGATCCATCCCAAAGATGGCAGCAGTACTCCATGCATGACCGGACTTGTGCTTTATAAAGTTGGAGCAACTGCGCAGGCGTGAAGCACCGCTTCACCTTAGAGAGGATACCCAGCTTTCTGGCAGCTGTTTCTGCCTTCGACTCAATAGAACAGCCAAAGTTTATTTTGGCTGTTAATGTTATGCCTAAGAGATCAAGCCGATCGCATATTTATAAATAAATAAATAATAAAATTGTATAAAATGTTTAAATTTTTATAAAAATTGTAAAGCGTAAAATATAAGTAGAAATATTATTATAAATCATAAATATAAAAAATAATAATTGCATGAACAATAATGTCATAATAGTAATTATATTATAATTCATCACCATATTTCTATGTAATCTCAAAGTTTTTGTTATAATTCATGGAAGAGCAATGATACCTATAATACAGGTTTTACCTAGTTTAGGTATCACTGCTGCCCAATAGATGCAAATGTAGATTTTTCCTACCTAGTTGTACATTTTCGGTATTTATAAGTATTTGTATCTTATTTTATTGCACTTTTTTTGAAATAAATTAAATTAAATTATTAAATTAAATTATTAAATTATTGGCAAGGATATATTTTGGAAAGTAGGAGCCTGATGGTATGGACTCCGTTTGGCGGTGAAAAGACACGCCTGTGTCTTGGTGGCGTTAAACGTGACCAGATTGGCTTTGCCCCAATCAGAGACTGCCTGTAAGGTCATGTTCAAACGCTCAACCATGGCCTCTCGAAACAATTGGATCTCGTCACTAGTGACTCGTGCGCTGGAAATGTATCTCTCTGCAACAGTGCTGTCGTCTGCGTACCCAAAGATACCGGGTTTTAACAGATCGTTGATATGCAGCAGAAATAAGGTTGCAGAGAGATTGCCAAGAGGTCCGACGAGCACCCGTCTATGACCACTCGTATAGACCGTTCACTCAGGAAATCGGAAATCCAAGCGCACACGCCATCAGGAATTCCATATGAAGGAAGCTTGCTTAGAAGGCTGGTGTGCCAGACCCTATCGAAAGCCTTAGAAATATCGAGGGATACGGCAATTGCTTCCCCGTGTCTCTCAATGGCTTCGCTCTAAAGATGTGTGGCATACACAAGAAGATCCCCAGTAGACCGTTTTTGGCGGAAACCGTACTGTCGGTCGCTGAGGAGTTCGTTATCTTCAAGGTATGCCAGGAGCCTCCGATTCAATACACGCTCCATAGTCTTGCAGAGTATGGAGGTGATCGCAATCGGTCGATAGTTTGTAGGATCGGCACGGCTGCCCTTCTTAGGCACAGGTTGCACGTTAGCAAGCTTCCAGACTTTCGGAACATGACCCATTCGAAGTGAGAGGCGAAACAGGCGTGTCAAGACAGGAGACAATTCGGGCGCACAATTGCGCAGGACAATGGCTGGAATGCCGGTAGGACCACTGGCTTTATTCACGTCTAGAGCGCGTAGTACCTTTACAACCTCTTTTTGCCGGATACGGATGTCCGGCATTTGGCAGTTGCAAGTGGGTAGTGGGGATGGTGTTTGTAAACCAGCGTCTAGACATGAATTCTCTGCGAATAGAGAGGCAAACAAATTGATAAATAAATTTGGTTTTGTTCAGCTAGTTATGTTGCTAACTGCGCCTGCACCTGCACCAGTAACATAATGTATTCTTGGACTATGGCCACAATTCCCCCTGTTGTTTAGGTATGTGCCCCTACACAGTGGGCACGTGACGAAACTTCAACTTACTTGCCCGGTATATCATCTCCAAGTGTCACAGCACGCCTGTCACTCCTGACTCCCCACCTTCCGTGTTCTTTGGGACATGTACTGTCGCAAGGAATGCCGACCAAGCGCAGGCGCCGGCGCACGGACGCGGCGAAATAACATGAACTCATAAAGTGGCTGCATCGTGATACTCCTGTAAAAAAGGATATTGAATTAATGGTTCAAGATTTTTTTTAAAGGATCAAGGAGGAGTTCAGACTATATAGGATCTAATCTGAAAATGGCCTTGACTCTTGTCTTTGGATTTAAACTCGAAGTTCAAAGTTTTATCTAGTCATATCAAAACTGGGAACAATAAAAGAAAAAAAATCAGGCTTGCGAAACATAATGGAAACACGGTTCGAGAGTCAGCTTGAAGTATGTCGGCTGATCGAAAAACTCAATTTGGATGAAGTTGAACTGCTATTAAAGTTGATAGTATGCTGGATATTAAGCTTATAGTGGGTTGATAGATGTAACTAAAATATGCTTGCGTTCAAAAAACGGATTTCACCCACAATAAACAAGAACATATTAATCCGTTAGTATTGAACTAGCATTAGAAACTTTACATTTCATCAAATGCCATATACTCACGCATGAAATGCCCCTTGCATCCAGGCTGCAGCCTCCCTCCGTTGACGCAGAAGTCAGCGTGTCCGACCTGTCCGCTCTCGCCCAGGAAGCCAGCGTTGGTGTGAATAACTTGCACGACGTGGGCATCATCACGACCCAGCCGGAACTGACGCGAGCCGTAATCGGACACAAGTGGTCGCGCAGGATCTAGACCTGTTAATAATAATGAGAATTTAAATTATTAAGTGGATCCATTGGTCCAAACTAACGGATTATGCATTTAGCATTTGATGTACAAACTGTAATTAATTTGAGACACGCTTCGGTGTAAAAGTATAAAAAAAGTTAAATACTCACTGTGTCACCATCACAGAATATATCTAAAGTCACCATATACAATTTCTAATAAAAAGGAAGATAATGAAAAGAAATCTAAGTAAAAGAAGAAAGGGATGAGAAAAGATGAAAACAAACAGGAAACCGAGAGCAGATAGAAAACAAGTTCCAAGAATTATGGGAGAAACATCCGACAATAATTATATGCACACGATTTCATTGTTATTATGTAACAAAATGGTGTTACCTACAATCGGTCATAAGTATAACGCCCTCAAGAGATGTTTATTACCATATTATCAATAGTGTATTTTTTAATTAAAAATAATGATTTAGTAATGTCGTGGGTTGCTTATCAAGAAAAGCTTTATAAACAAGATATTATGACTATTAACTAAATGACGTTCAGTTAATGGGTAATATATGTATTACTATTATATGTATTACTGGAAAGCGTCGAGCGGGACGACCTCCAACCAGGTGAACCGACAATCTGGTCAAAATCGCTGGGCGCCGCTGGATGAAAGCGGCCTAAAACCGTTCGAAGTGGAAGTTAATGGGGGAGGCCTATGTTCAGCAGTGGACATCCCTAGGCTGATATGATGATAATATTATTTTTAGACCAGCTTCCGCCCCGCAGCTTCACTCATCACTATCATCAGCCTGTGGAAGTCCACTACTGGACATAGGCCTACCCCGTCCTCTGAGGTCCCCTAATCAAACCCCCGTAGGGGATGTTGTTTAAAAAATCCTTGTTTTAGTGCTCACCTACATTATATACAGTAATCCTGTGCAAAAAATCAAGCTTCTAGACCCACTAGGTTTAGGCTGTCCGTTGTGTCAGTGTTGTTAGTTTTTGCAATTTAGATTCAAAGCCGCTGATGACAAAATTTCGATTCACGCCCTATTAGCAGAGCACTTACGAAGGTCGAAGCAACTGAAGTTACCACCAGTTCATAAGTGACCCTTCGACTGGGAGGAATCGGCAAGAAACTCAGCAAGATTACATCCTAATCCTAACTAATATTATAAATGCGAAAGTGAATTTGTTTGGTTGTTTGTTTGTTTGTTACGCCTTCACGCCTCAACTACTAAACGGATCACCGTGAAATTTGGCATGCAGATAGCTTATGGTATGGAGAAGGACGCAGACTTTTTATCCCGGGAACGCGGTTGAAACTGCGGGGGACAGCAAGTTTTTTTTTTTTTTTATACTGTTTATAGGCCTGTGTTTGACCACAATCTCACTATGGTAAGTGATGATGTGGTCGAAGGTGGTAAGCACACAAAGCCTAGAAGGAACTGGCTCTCAAGTGCAGCTGACGGAACACACCGATAGGTGCTTGACGACAGATTTTCAACTTAAGGGTGGTAGCCAGCCAAACGGGTACTACAAAGTACCCTACCACCGTGCTATGGTTTCCTCGCGATGTTTTCCTTCACCGAAAGCTCAAGCTCATTGTAGGATTCGAACCCGGGACCTTCGTCTCGGTATCCGACGTCACTACCACTGAGCTATCATCGCCTTAAAGGTCATGAGGCATTTATGAAAAATCGCCCAAAATAACTGCTAAATATGACTTTTAAAATTGCTATCTTTTATGAAAGTCATTGTATTGATACAGCTGAATATATTTTTAATAATTGCTTTGAATAAAACGTCTCGTTCATATCGGTATGAAAGTGACCTTCGATAAAACGTCAATTATACAAAAGATAATGATGAATTACATAATACAATTCGTTTTGCAGATTATGTTTTACTTCATAACATAAAGGCAATTTTTTGTATGTCTATGAATTAAGTCCCAATTAAAGCAAAGTCAGATAAGCGTAGTTATTATAATCGTCTTTATAGTTAAATGCTTATGGGACGATGATAATAGTCGTTATCAACTTCCCATAAGCAATAAACCCTGAAGATAATTTAGTCTTTTTGATATAATCTCTATGCAATCTGCCAGACAGCTACATATAAGCCGCGGTTCAGTTGATGCGTAGGAGTGCAAGCAGAGGCTACGCAAGTCAGCTGCCGTTACCATTTGCCTGACTGCGTGACACTTCTCTACCAAACTCACTGGACTCACCAACTCCAGCAAACACAGCGCAAGGATTATTTTTTCTGCAAATCTCAATATCTTTTAGGGACAAGATTTTTTATGAATTTATCCTGAAAAATACGTTCAGGGAATAATAAAGAGTATCTACTACAGCTAAATTAGAAATTTGGCAGGTAGGTCCTTTATGTGTGCAGGTATCCGCTAAGAAATGTTTTTTTCTCAAATTGAGTTGAAGTTACCCAACGAGGTGAAAAGGGGACTTGAAATTTCTATAGAACTATTTAATGGAAAGAAATCACAACACAAAGAATCACATAGGAAACAGTCTTAATTTTGTTCAGTGTAGATGATTAAATATGGATTCTAAGGTTTAGCAAATTATTTTATTGTCTCTCAAACGAATTTCAATCAATTGACAACAGGTCTTTACAATCAGCGATTTCAAGTGTGGACGTACAACGAGCCTACAATGCGAATCCCTGTGTTCCTGAAAAAAAACCAATATATATAGATCATAGACATAAAAAAATCAAGACGGAGTGTCACCTAATAAGAAAGTGAAGCCGAAAATTTCCTACGTATACGAGAGTAAAATCAGTGGCCCAAGCAGGCACAAATGGTACCTACTGAGCCTTACTGACAACCGATCGGCTTCCTATGTGTATAAGTGTGTGTGAGGCCATGTATTTACAAGAACGCCGGCTTCCTATTACTTGCGTCACTTAAGAACACAGACCATTCCGTCTTTCATTTTTTATTGGTCTGAGGCACAGGTCTGAGGTATTCCTGACTGACTGATGGATCAACGCACAGCCTAAACCGCTGATTGTAGAGACCTGAAACTTGGAGGGTGTGTTCTTTAGGTATATGACGTAGGCATCCGATAAGAAAGGATTTTCCGAAATTCTACCCCTAAAGGGGTGAAAAATGGTGGCAAAGTTTGCATGGGACAAAGTGATTCCTTGGTCCAGTCTACTTCAAATTTATTTATGGAAGACGTGTTTCTTATTTTATTTAAACTCATCGCCTAACGGGGTTAACAAGAAGTACAAAGTTATTTTAGTGGTGATTTGCATCGAAGTTGATTTCAAAACTACTAGTGCTTTTGATTTAAATTATATTTTATTTTGACACATGTTTGAAAACCCAATCCGATTTTATTCATAAAAAGTTGAACTCGCATAAATGCTTGATGCTTGGTGCAATGCAATAGGTACTCTTTAAAATTGGAATGTCTTTCAATTTTATTTGTTCTTGGATATTTGAATGAAAAACATAGCTTATACCTTGATTTTCCTTCGAAAATTCCTTGGTAATCTCTAATGGTGCGTCCATGCTACGCGAATCGAGCACGAGCCGAGCCACGAACGAACAGGATTCGTTCGTTTCTCGCGATATCAAGTGTGGACGTACAGTCGAGGACATAAATATGTTTACAATTAGTAAAATTCAACAACGTTTTCCTCTTAAACTACTGATTGAAATTAAGAGATAATATTATAAAGGCAGAATCTTCTAACATATACTATTATGATTTGTGTAATAGTTCAACACTTAAATGTTTAACATGCGAGAAAATTGCTTTTGAATTTCAAAAAGTGTATACATATTTATGTCCTCGACTGTACAACGAGCCTACAATGCGACTCCCTGTGTTCGTGAAAAATCGGCGGAGCGCAGTCGAGCGCGAGACGAACGCTCGTTCGAGGTTCGCAAGTCCGTCCACGCAACGCGAATCAGTGCTCCACGTGTAATCAGCTCGTGCTCGGTTCGCGTAGCATGGACGCATCAGATATATCATATATAAGATCATGGAACGTGATATTGACATTGCCATCGTCGATCTAAATAATCATAGTTAAGGCAATTTAAGCTACGACTGAGCGACGTATTCTCATCACAACGATGTATTTTTGGGCGCGTCTATGTGTGATTGTGTTTTGTATAGAAGATAGATAGATAACTCTTTATTGTACAAAAAGTATTTAACAAACTATTAAAAAAAAGCTCGTTAGAGGCTAAGATATGAAATAACATGCTAGACTCAAAAAAACGCTAATGGAACGTATAAACCTGGCACAACGTATCATGGTCTTTTCTACATGAAATTCGAGTTGTACTTCCTTGTTTGTGGACCTAAAAAAATACCAAACACCTTGAGTTAAAGATTCGACTACCATTCAAGATTATTGGAAAAAATACTACCTCAGAGTACATAAATACTACGCACACACAAGTACTACAATCAAATTGCGTCATCAATTATTATTTCTAAAATATACGGTAGATGACTCAATTTTTTTTACCGGCGCGACGCCTGTCTCAATGAATCTGTTTGGGTCCGGCTGCGGTTGAATACATACATAATTGGTAAAGGACTCCACACACTAGTCACAGACCAATTACGCGAAGTAAAAACTCGAAAGCGCACGGAAGCTAGAGTGTATTGGCATAGTTAAAGTTCGGAGCAGGAGTGCAGAAAGCTTGAAATTATTTATTTATTAAATAAAGAAAAAGACGCATATAAAACTTGTCAAATATAAAACTAATATGGCCATAGGGTCCCGAGTACTCCCGAGTAGGTACTTTGGTGTGAATTAACAGCAAATAAAGCTAGAAAAATGTATGTTTTAGACATTGTTACTTGTTCCATGAACAATTGTGACATGCATATATAAAGCAATAACACACTAAATTATACGTTTCACAGCTAAATTACGTATTTTTTCATTGGAATGCTGTCAACTATATTTTATCAAAATATTATCATAAATCGGCTCATAAAATCAGTTTTTACAACAGTAGGACCTATATCTATTTATCTATATCTAAAAATATCAATAGATAGATAATACTTTATTGTTACCTACACCAAAAAATATTATTACAATAAATAAGAGTGTAAGTGTTAGTTAGGCCTGGGCGGCCTTATCACTAAAAGCTCAGCTAAAAGTGATCTCTACCAGGCAATATCTCTCAATATACAAGACAACATTATTTATTTTTAACATAGAAATTACTAATTAACACTTATTTTTCGATCTGTCTGTGTATAATAAAGGTACATTAAAAAAAACTTTGATAGAGAGCGACGAAACGAATGGCTACAATCACAAATTTGATCGGGAACAGTAAGAAGTACCTAGTTGATTGTTTCGTGTATACGCCCATTTAACCGTATGTGTATGTACACAAAAAATACCTACGTGTTTGAAATGATATCTATTGATGCCCGTGGTGGTATACCGAGAGGCACATTACATTACATTACGCAGGCGACTGCTGACGGAGACCCGCGTGTAGACCGCAGAAACTCAAAATGGGGAAAATTGACATCAAATACACAAAGGTAATAAATTACCAATTTTATACTTAAGTTTAATTTGTTTATAAATTATTTCAGTGAGTAATTTCTATCAAATTAATTCATATGAATAACATTCTACAGTAGAATCTTTTTTTTTTGTTTTTATTAGAAAACTATGCTCAATAACTATGTAGCAATGGATGAGTCTCATGATGAAGAAAATCATCCAAGCATTCTTGTCCAATTTGATGGTATTGAATAATTTATTTGCATACCTACTTACGAATCCTAAATATGATTCCAATTTATTCTATGGAAATCCGTTTAGCCATTCACGTTAGTGAGATGAAGACACATCTATCTTTTTACCGACTTCAAAAAAGGAGGAGGTTTTATGTTCTACTGTATGTTTTTTTTTTTGTATGTTTGTTTTGTTTGATGAGTTGTATATTACTCGGAACGGCTTATGCGATTTGGATGTTTTAATATCGCGGTAGATTCTGAGGTGGTCCCATATAAATTGTAGCATTATCTGACCATGGACATCGAAAATATCATGGAATTTCTCAACGGAAAAGAGGACAAACATCGCAATTGAAGCATTTTATTCAATAATGTCAACAACTGATCAATTATATGCACTGCACATCCTCGGTCAGTGACAAAACTTGAGAGGTATTGAAAACGCACGTGAAATTCAAAATTGAAAAATAGATTAACTTTTTAACAAAAAATTCAACTGCCTTCAAAGTACACTAAAAAGTATGAAATAACTCGTCAGCGTAGGTATATTTTAAATGGAACATGTACTCTTTCGCTGACTTCAAAACTTCAGTTTTTAGTGTACTTTGAAGGCGGTTGAATTTTTTTGTGAAAAATTTTATTTTCACTTATTGAATATACTTTTTTTTTTTTCTTAAAACCGCTTTGACTTTCAATCATGAAATCTGGTAAGCCTGATACCTAATATAATATCGCACATTAGTAACAAATTACAATAGTTTTGTGCCTGAAAATATCATAAAGTTTTCGTCAAAATGAAAAATAATTCTTCAAGCCGATTATGGTATGGGACAAGGAGGTGTGCAATTTCATCGAAAATTTCGCGTTTACCGGAAAAAATATAAATTTTAATTTTAATCATCTTGCCTTTTTAGGGTTCCGTAGCCAAATGGCAAAAAACGGAACCTTTATAGATTCGTCATGTCTGTCTGTCCGTCCGTATGTCACAGCCACTTTTTTCCGAATCTATAAGAACTATAATGTTGAAACTTGGTAAGTAGATGTATGTGAACCGCATTAAGATTTTCACACAAAAATAGAAAAAAAAACAATAAATTTTGGGGGTTCCCCATACTTAGAACTTTTTTTTTAAATAAAACCCATATGTGTAGGTCTTCAAAAATGACATTGAGGTTTCTAATATCATTTTTTTCTAAACTGAATAGTTTGCGCGAGAGACACTTCCAAAGTGGTAAAATGTGTGTCCCCCCCCTATAACTTCTAAAATAAGAGAATGATAAAACTAAAAATAATATATGATGTACATTACGATGCAAACTTCCACCGAAAATTGGTTTGAACGAGATCTAGTAAGTAGTTTTTTTTAATACGTCATAAATTGAAATTTATATCAAATACTCAGGTCTATACTACTATTTACTTATATACCTACAGATTTGTACGGAACCCTCGGTGCGCGAGGCTGACTCGCACTTGGCGGTTTTTTATTTTTAAGTAGGTTCAACTTGTATAGCATTATACCATTTATTTAAAGTTTTGTTAATTCCGAAACATATCGCAAAAGTTTAAAAAAAATAGGTAGGTATATAAAAAAGTGAAATAATCGAGCTTTATCAGTAGGTCTGTTTTTTTTTTATTAATACGTTCCCAAAAACAATATACGAATCAATTTTATCTCCTCTGAATGAATTTGAACTCTGACCTGAAGATACTATGGTCAATTTTAATAATTTCGATCCTGTTGTCATGGTGAATGTATTAAGAACAATTTGGCTCCTCGGTCAAATACCAATAATAGCCGATGGTTTATTAGATGAAATATACATTTTTTTCATGTTAGTCATGTAATAGCAGTCTTCCAAGTTGGTACATACTTACATACATGCTAATAGTAGCATACATACCTGATACCATATCGTATAACATACACATTGTCGATCGAATGACCACTTAACCACAACGGTAGCAATATCATTATTGTGAGGGAATTGTTTCGAGATTACTGACACTATATTTATTTATTTTACTCGATCGGTGGTCGGAAATTCTACTATTCTAAGCACTTGTTAAATAGCGGCCCTGAAATACATTTTAATTTGCACTCATCGACTCCATCATAGCTACGGACTGACCTTCACTCCAAAAACAACTACAGATTAGATTCTTGATACACTTAAATAAAATTGAATGAAACCAAACAGAAGAAAAAACAAAATTTGTTAAATACCTAAAAGAAATAATAGCCAGGTAAAAACCCACTTTCTAGGTGGCTAACTTGTTTTTATAATTGATAGCAGGAATATTAAATTTATAAAAATTTCCCCCTTAATTATTATGGTCAACGTAATCGAGTCTGGGTTATATAATGCATTATGTGTACAATGAAATTAATAAATGCATAAAGACAAAAAATCCGTAGAAAAATATAAAAAACCTCAGCAAATAATTAAACTACCAAAATGCATTAGGTAAGTAATTATCTACCAGTTATGGTGGTCCCCATTTCTTATTTTTTACAGATATTTTTTTATTCCGTTAATTTGAAGCGCCTATAAGAGACGTAAATTTATGGTTCTCGCATGAGACGTATGGCAATGGATTATTGTATGTATCATGCTTCCAAAGCTATTTAAAACCAAACTTGTTCTTTTTCAATAAAAAACCGATAATATACCTAGTTCTATAACGTGAATTTTAATATAATTGATGAATACAAAATGAATACGTACATAAATGTACTGCCAATACTCCTAATACGCTAAAAAAACGCATAAAATTTCGTCTCATAGACGATTTAAATTGGCGGAATAAATTAAAACCCAAGAGAAAAATTGTTAACTTATATTTTATTTATTGAAATACATACGAGTATTTTCAACAGATATTAATTTTAAACAACAAAGTTTATGATAATAATCATTAAACATTTAAAACGAAGACCTTGAATTGTAAATTTCGCGTGTAAAAAATGTTTGTGTTGCAAAACACGCTGGAAATTATGTAGGTATAGTAGAATAATTATTAATCTAATTGTTATTATTTGTCCATTCATTAAATCATATAAAATTAAACCTTTATTATATGTAACTGTTTCTATTTATTTCTTCTTTGTTATTTCTTATCTAACAAGCTTTTTTCTTTAGTTGTTCATCAACAACGAATGGGTGGACGCGGTCAGCAAGAAGACCTTCCCAACCATCAACCCTCAAGATGAGTCCGTCATTGTACAAGTTGCCGAAGGAGACAAGGTAGAGACACATTCAAAACTGAAATATTTCGCTTGTGTAAAGTAATTAACAACAAGTTTTCGTGGATGCGTAGCTAACAACAGTATGGCCGCAGAGAGAATGCGTTTCTGGCACCTGGTAATATTGGGGTTATCTCGGAAATGCGGCTAATCCTATTGCAATGGGACTTTCACAAGATGGTTCAGTATTTTCTTAGGCATAGTTGAATGAAAGTCCTATCCTAATCAAATCAGCCGTTTCCGTGATATGGCCAATATTAGCAGGTGTCAGAAACGCATTCTCTCGGCGGCTGCACTGTACTTGAATATAGGAGTGATATTATGATTTAGATATCATTTCATTTTAGATAACATATCAGCATTCAGAATTCTATCGAATCTATAAATAAAATGCACTATTCTCATTTCAGGCTGACATTGATTTAGCTGTGGCTGCTGCTAAAAAAGCATTCCATCGCTACTCAGAATGGCGTACTCTTGATGCTTCCCAAAGAGGACGGCTTCTCCTCAAACTGGCTGATCTTTTGGAGAGAGACGCTAAATATTTGGGTGAACTTGAGACATTAGACAATGGAAAGCCTGTGAAGCAAGCTGAAGGCGAAGTTTTTTGGTCAGCTAGTATCATTCGCTACTATGCTGGCAAGGCTGACAAGATTTTGGGAAACACAATTCCTGCAGGTTAACTAAATATACTTTAATTGTCGTTAGCTAAACACAACATTCGAATAAAATCATAAAGTTATTCAGATGTTTGAAATACTTTATTTTATTTTAGATGGTGAGGTTATGACTTTTACCCTAAAAGAACCAGTCGGTGTGTGCGGCCAAATTCTTCCGTGGAACTATCCGATCCCCATGTTCGTTTGGAAGATTGCCCCCGCTCTTGCCGCTGGTATGTATTTCATCAGTTTACTTGCCCTTTTAACAGACTTTTTAGTATCTATTTTTATGAATAGTAAAACGGAGAAAATGTATTGTAATTGTGGAAGCTTTCCCTTTAATTTATATTCATAGAACCCTACTCTGCGCGTATTCCGAAACGCAATTGGCTGTTTCTTTTTACTTCCATAGGCTCACTGTAGACATAACAAAACTAATTTGAAATCCTGTTCCATTTTCAGGTTGCACTGTTATAGTAAAGCCTGCAGAACAGACTCCTCTCACTGCTCTGGCCCTGGCTGCCCTTGCAAAGGAAGCAGGATTCCCACCAGGCGTGTTGAACGTAGTTCCTGGCTACGGACCCACTGCTGGTAGTGCTTTGACTCACCACCCTGATGTCGACAAAGTTGCTTTTACTGGATCCACTGAGGTGGGATTTACTTTTTTTTTAACAGATGGGAGTCTATGTCTATCAACGCCGTTTGGCATAACATCGTTATCAATTTCCATTATATATTTGAAGTATAGATGCTACACTGCAAGTAAATAAAATAAAAGGTAGTTTTTGATTAACTACATCGCGACCCACTTGACTATTGACCATAAATAGTTCGAATAGTTCTTTCGACAAATATTTATTTGGAACAAATATCTCCCACATTGATAAAGCTAATTCAGACTTTCAGACGCCAACATCTTTTTGACTTATACATTCAAGGTATCAAACCCAAACGAAAAATATAAATTGCAATAAGTCATTCATTTTATTTTATATTTTATTTGTAAATTGGATAATGGAATTGCAAAAACAGATAATTTTACTAGATTCTTTTCCTTTTTCCAAATTAAATAAAAATTATTGTCTAAAATGGCTTATTTTCCTCCTATAGGCCCAATGTTCCTATAAAATCCTGCCAATAAAAAATCTCTATATATACGTATATGGATATCCTGAGAAAAGAGACCATTCTAGAAAGAAATAGTTATACCAATTTTGTAAAATAACATAGCATAATTTAATCAGCATTGCTATAAATGGAAGATTTTTATGAATGGATTTTTTTTACTGTGTATAGGCCTTTGTTTGACCACAATCTCACTATGGTAAGTGATGATGTGGTCGAAGGTGGTAAGCACACAAAGCCTAGAAGGAACTGGCTCTCAAGTGCAGCTGACGGAACACACCGATAGGTGCTTGGCGACAGATTTTCAACTTGAGGGTGGTAGCCAGCCAGACGGGTACTACAAAGTACCCTACCACCGTGCTATGGTTTCCTCACGATGTTTTCCTTCACCGAAAGCTCAAGCTCATTGTAGGATTCGAACCCGGGACCTTCGTCTCGGTATCCGACGTCACTACCACTGAGCTATCATCGCCTTAAATATCGCATATCGCTTGCAGAATTATTCATGAACGAGGTATGTCTAGTAAATATGTATACTTTATTTCTCAGGTGGGCCGCATTATTATGAAATCCGCGTCTGCAGTCAACTTGAAGCGTGTTACCCTTGAACTTGGTGGCAAAAGCCCTCTAGTAGTTTTCAATGATGCTGATGGTAAATATTCTTATGATTTCATTTATTTGTCCACAAAGTAATATAAAATAACTTTAGATCTTCAAAAACAACAATTATATTAATATTGGTACTTGTCTCGGTTTATTTTAGTGGACGTAGCAGCTGACATCGCACACAGAGCCGCTTTTGCTAACGCTGGCCAATGCTGTGTAGCTGCTACCAGGACATACGTACAATCTGGTATCTACGATAAATTCGTTGCTAAAGCCGCTGAAATCGCCAAGAACAGGACCGTTGGTAATCCCTACGAAGATGTGCTCCAAGGGCCTCAGGTGATAAAAATAACGATTTTTCTCGACAGTTCATAATCCAGTCCAAAACATTATATCAACGGATGTTACAAAATAACTGAAATATTTTGATGTATATTTATATTTCTTTTTATAGATCGATCTTGAAATGTACAACAAAGTAATGGGGTACATCGATGTTGGTAAGAAGTCAGGTGCACGTTGCGTAGCTGGAGGTGAACGTCACGGTAAAGTTGGGTACTTCATCAAACCTACTGTTTTCGCTGACGTCAAGGATGACATGAGAATTGCAAGAGAGGAGGTGAGCATTATTTGTGAATAACGATTAGGTACTATAGTAGATAATTGAACAGAAGACGCGAATAATGTCAAAAATCAACGATGTCGCGAATGTTCTTAACAAATACTTATACAGGTGGTTATCGACGTCTTGTGTCTGTAATAAGTCAGACGATGGAATGAGGTTAAATAATTCTTGCGCCAACCAATACAAATATATATCCAGTGGAAATCGATAGGCAAGCAACCTTCCGACGATGGTACGTCTCATAAACTTTGCCATAATAAGCAACTTATCTCCAATGAGTCTGTCGGGACGAACCGTCTCTTGATGCAACCATGGTGGATCTGTTCAAGAGGTGGAAGCGACCAAACTTGTTTTACAAAATTACCAAATAGTAGGTACTTATTAAATATTGGCAATTTTACAGATTTTCGGTCCAGTCCAGAGTATTCTCAAATTTGACACGTTCGATGAGATCGTAGACCGCGCCAATGACTCCAACTACGGTTTGGGAGCTGGTGTCATCACCAACGACATCACTACCGCACTCTCCTTCGTCAAACATGTTCGTGCGGGTTCCATGTGGTCAGTTTCTTAATTTATTTCTACATAATTCAAGATCTTCATGTTTCAGCATCTAACCCTGAGATAAAAAATATTGAGGGTGATTTGTCTCTTTAATTTTTATTCTATTTTTTTTTTTGTTGGGTCACAACAGCTTTATTCTTGAGATTTATATAGAACCACTCCAGTTACGCATATCATATTTTGCACAGTAGTAGGTAGTACTCATGTTGAAAGTCTATCAACAGGCACATATTGGTATGTCCAGGCCGCTGCACTTGAGAACTTATTCCCTCATAGGCTTTACACATCATCACTTGCCATGGCGAGATTGTCATCATCATCATAACAGGCTTCCTTTCACTAATGAAAGGAATGAACAAATACTCCACCACGCGTGCCCACTACGGATTGGTGGAGGTAGGCTAGTGGTCGACCTAGTGTTAGAAGTTTCAAGCCGCCTAGGAGGCCTTCCAACTAGTTTAAACGACTTATCACAACCATGGTGAGATTGTAGTCGGACACAAACTCACTGTTGCACTATTTGTTTCAGGGTCAACACATACGAAGTTGTAACTCCCCAGACACCATTTGGCGGTTTCAAAGAATCTGGTATTGGACGTGAATTGTAAGTTGTATTCTAGCGTTCATATTATCACGGTCCATTTTATGTTTGGTAAATTAACATTAATTGGAACAAACTTTATTTTGCAGGGGTGAAGATGGTATCCAACAATACCTGGAGAATAAGACTGTATCACTTGCCCTGCCTAAGAGACCACGATTGTAAATTGAAAAATATGATACAAAACATCGACCAAATAAATAACCAACCAATGCAATGCTTCCAAATATAACGATTTTTTATGTAAATTTATAGTTTTTTTTATAAGTGTGAAATGCTTATAAAACATAATTTGGTAATTACCTACTAGATGCCTAACCACTACTCCTTATGCCTATTTTTATATTCCTATCAACAACTTACGTTTAAAGTCTATAGACATCAAGTATCAAGAATAGATCGCGTTAATTGAAAATAAACCTGTACGTGTACGTATGTACCTAGTATTTATCTACTCTGAGCTAATACATATAATTGAATACAAATGTTTTAATCTCGACTCAAAACTTCACTTGAGCTTTGGTTGGCTGAACTGAACTTGATTATTCTACTTTAAGGTCTACTTTCAGAGTACGAGGGATGAAAAAATATTGAGATCCTATGGGGGATATAACTTTTCCAATGTTGCCATATATTTTAACTTCAAATATAATATTAGCCTACCTACCTTCATTTGCAACATTCCTAATGTTCATTATTTGGGCTAGTCAACAAGTTCAAAATTCTTGATAATAAGCACCTAAAAATATGAGCCGGTTTTTGTTTTTTAAAACTACAAAAATAACAGAAACGGCCTTATTTTTGTTTTTGACAACATTTATTGGACTTTTAATTTTTTGTTTACTTTAATAAATTATCTAAGAAAGAAAATAAGTCGGGTTTTCCTTCCTGACGCTATAACTCCAGAACGCACGAACCGATTTCCACGGTTTTGCATTCGTTGGAAAGGTCTCGGGCTCCGTGAGGTTTAAAGCAAAGAAAGTAGGGTGTGGTAGGGTAGGGTAGGGTAGGGTAGGGTAGCACCATAGAGTAGGGTAGCACCACGCGAACGAAGTCGCGCCGGGCAGCTAGTTATGTATAAAATAATACACTTTAATAAACTCGTGTCTAAATATCGCGTGATCTTGTTAAGTTATAAGAAGGGCTCTACGAAGTCAGATAATTTTAGATATTATGTCGACATTTATGAAAACGGAGATTGAAAAAATAACAGTTAAAATAACCTTATGAAAAATTTACTTAATTAAAGATTTCCAACGGTTTTTTTATTCTTTCAAATATCTAGATGATACCATAATTTATTCAATTTTTTTAATTAAATTAATGTTTGTTACAATAAAAAAAAAAGTGGTAAGTACACCGTTTTTAGCGGCAGTGCACCCATTATGTCGTATGTTGACATAAAAGTTCCGGGAATCAGAAATTTTTGATTGGAAATTTCTTCCTCTTTACGAATCTTTTATCAACATTTCTTAAATTTTAATAGTTTTTGATTTATTAACGAAAAACTAAATACCATCTTATTTCATCTTAATTTGTTAATTACAATTGCAATTTTTTATATGCTAATAAATCCTCGAGGTACATTTTTCTAGACGTAATTCCGAATCGAATGAGCTATCGCTCATATTTTTAGGCTCTTTATCAAGAATTAACACGTTTTGGTACTTGTTGACTAGCCTATTTGTGAGTATACAAACGTAAGTTTACACTAATAAGTGAATACAACAAAAGCTACAACTCTTATTATCGGTGGTAATCTTATTGATAATTAAAACCGTATATGTACAGTCGAGGACATAAATATGTATACAATTAGTAAAATTCAACAACGGTTTCCTCTTAAACTACTGATTGAAATTATGAGATATTATAAAGGCAGAATCTTCTAACATATACTATTATGATTTGTGTAATAGCTTAAAACTTAAATGTTAAACATGCGAGAAAATCGCTTTTGAATTTCAAAAAGTGTATACATATTTATGTCCTCGACTGTACCTATGTATTACATACATAGTTGAATAGTTAGTTCGCGGATGGGGGGAGGTCTCCAACTGTTGATTTAAATAAAATTATCATCTTCATCCTTGATCAGTTCAATCCACGAATAAGTACAATATATTAAAATAAATTGAAAATAAATAAGTATTAGGTATACCTTGTAGGTATCCTCAATATTTCGAACTAATTCGAACTTCACTCACAATAACTTTAACGAATTACGAGTATATAATTAATATGATTAGATACCTACTCTTCCTTGGTAGGAATATGAATATATTTGTATTGTCTCTGTTTGCAAATGTTGATTACTGCGCAAGTAAAATACCACAATCATCATGGCTTTTTAACTGGTATTTTTTATTGTAATTTATACCTTTGTTAGATATAGATACAGCTCTATTTTATGTTACCCGCGCAATCTGCCATATCGTTCACACAAGTTCAAGTTCACGCTGTTCTGTTCACATCATCAGTGATGCCAACTTAGCAACTTTGTAACTGGATCTAGCTATTTTTTCTACAATTTAGTGAAGCTTGTAGCTTTTATTCAATTACTTCTTATAGCAACTTTTCAATACTTTCGAGAGTTCGTAGTAGGGCACTGGGTCTCGATCGTGTCTCGATAGAAAAAAACTTAACGCGATGCTATGGGTCTGGGTGTGGGTATAGGTCGGCGGCCTCGTATTCCCAGTTTCATTTCTACATTCAAACCGTATGTTACTCCTATAGTAGCCATGCTACCTATGTTTTACCACTTCTGCCTTGTGTTGTTTTATCAATTTAAAACTAATGCTCGGAGTTTTAATACATACTGTATATTGCTGAGATAAAATTAATTAGGTACTTGTGAAAAAAAAACGTACCTAATTCACTGAATTTTATACTCTCGTGTTTGATTTAATATAACATGATTTTTTATTGTTATCTACTAAGTAACATTTAGCTACTTGTAGCACCTTTTTTGGGTAACAAAATCTGGCAATCTAGCAACTTTTTGCAAGATGTCTAGCTACTGGCTAAAGCTAGCAGTTGGTAACACTGTACGTCAGTACGCTGGAGACCGACTTGCTGAAAACACGTGTCGTGTTTTTGTGTAACGCCGGTGGTTAAGATTAACTGTCAATATGGTGAAATTAGACGTTAAATACACTAAGGTAATAAGATATTTCTTATTTATTGAAAAAAAAGATTTCATTTTGAATCAATAAAACGTAACTCGAACGACGTGGTGAAAATATTACATTTCTATAAATAGTAGGTAGGTGTACCGCACATAGCATTTCTATTCAGATCGTACCTACCTATGTAAGTTCATTGCTTTATTATCATCTAAGTATTAAAACTCATGGTCCATATTACCACAGTAGATATATCAAATACTGTGATATTACTCAGACTAGATATAACATATAGCGAAAATTTCACTATATCTATCATCATAATCATTACTAGGTATATTACATTATATGCTAGCTTTCGCCTTGTTAAAACCGCGATCGCTATTTTTACCCCCTTATTGTACCTAGATAGAAATTGGAAAAATTTGCTTAATTTTTTTTTGCTGCGTTATTTGAATATATTTAATCTGATACCTATGTCAAATAAAAATGCATTTTTTTTGCACGTAAAAGGAGCCGAAATGGGCGACCGAAATCTCAAAGTAGGACTACAAGCACAGACTACTACAAGTAAGGGAGTCATTTGTAGTAATTTGTACATTCCAAAACAGGTTTTTTTTTTCTTTTATGTTGCGTAGTTTTTGACTTGTGATTAAATATTCATAAAAAATACGTTCAAGGAAGGTCTGTAACCCGAGTGTAAATAATTGACGTTAGTAAACTTCACTCTTACGAGCTCTTACTAACGTCTATTTTGTATAGGAGAAATTAGTACCATGAGTATTCCGCTAGAGGCGCTGTGCCAATTTCTATACAGAAATGTCGTAAACGCATACGCGTTAGTAAGCGTTTACTATCGTCAATTCTTTACACTCTGTCTCCAGTGAGTATCGCAATATAACTAAATAAACTCGATATGTTGAAAAAGTTTTGTTCTACAAGCGACAAATACCGAAGTACCTACCTACTGCAAAGCCATTAGATAGAAGTAATTTCACCGAGGCTTGTAACTCAGCAAAAATTTGATACAAACTAGGTACCTACTGAATAATAGTGTTCTTCGATTTCTAATAAAAACTAGTAGGTACAATACCTAAAACATTTTTTTACACAAATCCGCGGGCCGGAAAAAATAAATGGTCACGTTATACCTAATGGGAAAAAGTCATAAAAATTCTTTTAATTTGGTCTCCATAGCTTTTTATGCTCGTGCTATTCGGACACAATACAACCACATCGTGTGTAAAGTCATCCATTGAATTATCTCGCATTCATTTTCCACTATTAACGGGCATCACGAAAATAATCATATTTGTAAAAGTTGCAAGCCACTCAAATCTGTATATTGTCATTCAGTTGTTTATCAATAACGAATGGGTAGACGCAGTCAGCAAGAAGACCTTCCCGACCATCAATCCTCAAGATGAGACCGTTATCTCACAAGTCGCAGAAGGAGATAAGGTAATATTCAAACCCCTTATAAATAATTCATATCAGAAATAATTGAAGTGCATTATAGGCTACCTAGCCCTAGAAGGCTTGGTCTGTTGACCAATGCCATTTCTTTATTGCTTGCTTGTAAGCAGGTTTACCTCGACAAGTATTTGCACTGCAGTTAATTTACTTAGCATCCATTGTTTGTTCGGGTGTTTTATTTGAAGAAGTCATGATTCATAATGATTTTACTATGACTATGTTGTAGGCCGATATTGACTTGGCAGTTGCAGCAGCCAAGAAAGCCTTCCATCGGTATTCAGTATGGCGTACGATGGATGCTTCACAACGTGGCCTTTTAATGCTCAAACTTGCAGACCTGATGGAATCCCAAGCCCGATACTTGGCAGAACTAGAGACTTTAGATTGCGGCAAACCCGTCAAAGATGCGGAAAGTGAAGTTTATTATTCAGCTACAGTGCTCCGATATTATGCCGGGAAAGCCGATAAAATTGTTGGAAACACCATACCAGCAGGTAACATTTGTTTTGAAATAAATACCTACTTAGTAAGATATATCGTTGTATGATGACTTATGGTGTGAATGAACTAAAATTAAGACAACAGTTATAGGTATTATTATTAACTTTGCTCCAGTAATACTTATCACAATTTTCTGTACATTAATAAACGTTAATGAAATTTATTTGTTCACTTCCTTATCTTTCAGACATTCATATAATAATATTGACGTCCATTGTCGCGCTATCTCCGCTCTCATTAAGCGTGATCTGAGGGTCTTAAATAATCATTAGATGGAAAATGTATCTGGTTTAATCAAGATGAAGTCCTTTTACTAATTCTTATTTGCTTCAATAACTTCATCTTAGCAATAACATGTTAGTATTATATTGATAAACAACAAGAATACAAAAGCAATAATTATGTCTATTGTCGGTAAAATGCAACAAAACAGTGCAAACTGTTATTACTTAGAAATGATAAAATCAATTATATTTTACTCGATACAAACATTGGCTATGTCCAGAGCACAAAGTATTACACATTTTGAAATCCGAAAAACGTAAAATATGTACCAAGAAAGAGAGACGAGATGTCTTTAAAAAATGATGAACACTTTGGCTAATAAAGCAGCTATTTAATTGGCGTGAAAGGAAAATGGAAAATATTCGTAACGCATCGCGTTTAATTTATATTAGTTTTTTGTTGAAAATGATAATGAATTCTATTCTAGTTGATGACAAATGTATCCGTACAAAATATATGCATGTCTGGAACAGATAATATTGTATCTTTTAACATAAAAACATAAATTATATTAATGATCTACTTAAAAATAAAATTAATAATGTTAAACGAATGTTAGTCGTTAAAAGTTTGGAAAAATGCAAATCTTGCCAAAATTAACTTTAATCCAAATGGCGCGAACAAGAACAGTAACCTTTAAGTCATTAATGAAATACAATAACAAATTAATTTATTGAACACACTGTGAATACAATACGATTGACCTCTTTTACAGATGGAGAAGTGTTATCTTTTACATTGAAGGAGCCCGTTGGTGTCTGCGGTCAGATTATTCCATGGAACTACCCAATCCCCATGTTGGCATGGAAGATCTCTCCCGCTTTGGCAGCAGGTATAAAACTATTTTTAAAGAAGTGGCACTCCAAGCGTCGTTCTTGGAAATCTCAAATCGCACATCTTTAGAAGATAGCATCTATGGTCCGAAAAATACACCTGAATAAACATACTTAAAACTTGTTTACTTATTACTTTAATTAGGCATAAAGTAAGTCACTCTAACTGTATCCTCAGGTTGCACCATAGTCCTGAAGCCGGCTGAGCAAACACCACTAACCGCTTTAGCCGTGGCTGCTCTCATCAAGGAGGCAGGCTTCCCCCCTGGCGTCGTGAACATAGTTCCCGGTTACGGACCGACAGCTGGTGCGGCTCTTACACACCACCCTGATGTCGACAAGGTGGCATTCACTGGTTCTACCGAGGTAATTCCAAATGTATTTGCTAATATTGAAGACCCATCCCATGCTAGCGATGATCATAATGAAAAAAGTACTGGTCACCTGATTATCTATTTAATGTTGTATTTCAGGTAGGACGAATTATTTTAGGTGCTGCTGCAACTGTCAATCTGAAGAGAGTCACTTTAGAACTAGGAGGGAAGAGCCCCTTGGTGGTGTTTAATGATGCTGATGGTATGTAACAGTGGTTATCAACTAATAAGATATAAATATTACAAATTGTCAGTGATTTGTAGTAGACTGTGCTAAAAGGGAACTGGCTCTCAAGAGCAGATGTACACGCAGTACGCATGCAGGAGACAGATTTTCAACTTGAGGAAGGTAGTTTAACAAGACGAGTACCTATGTACTACTAAGAACCACCGTGCTATGGTTAGACCCACAATTAACCTCTTCATCGTTACTAATACGTGCTAATACTGTAAGTGTAATTTCAGTGGAAAAGGCAGCTCAAATAGCCCATGCTGCTGCTTTCGCGAATGGTGGCCAGTGCTGTTGTGCTGGTACAAGAACTTACGTGCAATCTGGTATATACGACCAGTTTGTCGTGAAAGCTGCGGAAATCGCACAGAAGAGGTCGGTGGGTAATCCCTTCGATGATGTACAGCAAGGACCTCAGGTGAGGATATTAAAAATATTATACAAATTAAATTAAGAGTTTTTTTTTTATTTCTATGCATAGATGCTAATTTGTACATATTTATTGTAAACAAACATATTTTCTTCTAAAAAAAAATTTGAGAAACATAAATCAACAATTAATTAGTGCAATAACCAATAAGTATGCGAGAATTTTACACCAACAGAAAATAATAAATTTGGATATAAATTTCAGATCGACAGGGACATGTACACCAGAGTACTGAAATATATCGAATTTGGAAAACAAGATGGTGCTAAATGCGTTGCTGGTGGCGACAAAATGGGTGAAAAGGGATTCTACATCAAACCTACTGTTTTCGCAGATGTTAAAGATGACATGAAAATTGCCAGGGAAGAGGTAACAACAGCTTTTACCTATGTAGCGTGTATATACGTACATGCTACTTACCTAGTAGAAATAGCAAGGGCTCGAAACGTGCGAATTAGCAAATGAGAAGATCTCCCTCCCCAATGAGCTCTGGCAACCATACTCACGCGCAGAACACAACTTTACACAACATAGAGTTATTTGGCTGCGGTATTCTGTAAGGTAGAGGTACTTCCCCAGTCGAGCTGCTCTTTGAGCGAATAAACGCTATGCTCTACCCATAGAAATAAAATAACTACTTATGATATATGTATACTATAGATACTTATGATATTTCTATGGCTCTACCTCTCTTAATTAATTGCATGAATCATATTGTTTTTTCCTAGATATTCGGTCCAGTGCAAAGCATCTTCAAGTTCGATACCTTCGAAGAGGTAGTTGACCGCGCTAATGACACTAATTACGGTCTTGCTGCTGGAGTGATCACCAACGATATCACAACAGCTCTGAGCTTTGCCAAGCAAGTGCGAGCCGGTTCTGTTTGGTAAGCCATTGTTTATTTTATAAGACAAAAAATATTGCTCGCACAACATCGGGCAATAACCATTGTGTTAAATATTACGAACAAAAGAATGGTTTTTAAAAGCATTTGTGAAAGGTATGACCATATAGGCTAAAGCGCAAGCCACGCCTCCAGCTGCGGCTGTGAAGCGAAGAATGAAAAGATGCCTCAGCGCCCGCAGCTGCGACAGCTATGCTCGCTCAGCTACGTTAGATCAGCTGGCGGTGTGGTGCGAAGAAGAAGAATACTAGAATTACCAGCATAATTTTCGATAATAACATGACGTGAGGCAAAAAAAAGTTACGGTATGTCTACAACAAACTCTCTCTTCGATATGGGCAGCGACGAAATTAGCTTTTAGGCAAACAACAAACTCTTCGATATGAGCAGCGACGAAATTAGCTTTTAGGGAATTAAGAGACTTGATATCCAGTATTTTTAAGCAACTTCAAAAAAAGGAGGAGGTTCTCAATTCGGTTGTACTCCGTCATTTATTAACCGATTTGGAAAACTCTTTTTTTGTCTGGAAGGGTACACTTCCCATTTCGTCCCATTGTCATCAGATCAGGATTTGATTACGTCTTAGTGTACTTTGAAGTCGGTTTAAGGTTTTTGTAAAACAGTCCAATTATTTGATTGATGAATATTTCTTTACGTCCATGAAATATCATTAATCAATTATTTCATCAATAGGTATTAAACGGTGCGGTAAAGAAAACCAAATACAATACTAACAATAATTACAACTCATCTAAAAAAACTCGCAGTTTCGATGCCTATTTTATCGTAAATAGAATGGTTTTTTGAAAATAAAAGTGTACTTTTACTTCATTATTAAAATTATTGTAAGTATGAGAGATGTTTCTCGATGGCTTATAGTTTTCTTTTTCAGGGTGAATACATATGACCACGTAACAAGCCAAACTCCTTTCGGTGGATTCAAAGATTCTGGATTAGGAAGGGAATTGTAAGTATCTACCTTGTCTTGTAATATTGCTACCAGTATCATCGAGAATTTTCTTTCATCGAAAATTGGACCTAATGGTTCTAGAACCCATTTAAGCTACTTATAGACTTTTATATCGTTAACTGATCAACTGACACCTTCTACCTCTTCTGGGTTAATTAATAGAAATAAAGATATTGACATTATTTCTTTTCCCAGGGGTGAAGACGGCATCAGTCAATATTTGGAGTGCAAGACTGTCACATTAGCCTTACCGAAGAAACCCACGTTCTAAAAACATACAATTTTATTTGAGTTTTCTGTTTTTAAAGTTATACAATATTTGCTACGTTTTGTAAGATTTGTAAGATGATACAATAACATAGAGATGTAAGCAATTGCAATTAAAATGTTAATTCGTAAGATATGTTAAAGTTGAAATATTTATTGTAATAAAAAATATTGTTATTAAAATGCCATAATTTTTTCTACGTATTCAAAATTGTTTGTAAAAATAAAAAAATAAAAGAACTAAGTATAGTTCTGCTAACTGAGAATAAGGCCGGTTTCATTGTCTTACTAGGTATCCGCGCGCTACAAGATTCACCCGGGATCCGCTAATACACTTTTCAAAGGATCTCTGTCCCAGTTTCAAGCTGTGCGTTTTCTGCCAGTCTGTAGATATCTTCGTCGTTCCATAAACGAATCTTATGGTACTAGTAGCAGTTATTTATCGCGGTAACGAGAATATTGTAACTATTCACAATTTACTATGTGATTAAATTTATGACTGGCAATTTAATAATTTCACTTGTAAATTACTTGCAACAAAATAGCAGATGCCACCGTTCAAGTCAACCGGTTAATCATTTGAACGTTTTCTCCCCAACCTGTTTCAGGCCATGACATCAGCCTTTAGTATGGATTCTCTAGTGTAGAGTTCAATGAACATAATTTGAATTACATTTAAATAATAATGACCAAGTGTGTATTGGGTTCGCGCACGGAGGGTTCCTTACAGTATCTAGTAAAAACCAACTTAATTCTGTACCTCTGTCTGTAACCCAATTTAGTCTACAATTTGGCTATGAAACGACTAGCATATAGAACAAGACATTAATAATTAAAAGACCGATAATAACACTTCCAAAAATGCAAAAAAAAAACAGTCCCTATAAATACTCACCGACAATTTTATACTGTTTCTCAGTGAGATGATTTGATATCATCCCGCAGACGTGGGCGCCAAGTGAGTGTCCCACACATGTGATCATCTTGGCCAACGCTCCTGCTTGAGTGATTTGTGAATACAACTGAGCAGTACATTGAGCTGCTAGCCTGAAATAAGAAAATGAGTAAAGTTATATGATATTATCATAAAAAGTACACCTTCACGCCTCAACTAATCAACGGATCATCATGAAATTTGGCATGCAGATAGCCTATGTTATATGATATTATCATAAAAAGTTATTTTCCAATCGCTGGTTTATCATCCTAACACGCGAAAGTGAGATTGTTTGTTTACACCTTCACGCCTCAACTACTCAACGGATCACCATGAAATTTGGCATGCAGATAGCCTATGGTATGGAGATGTATATGGCATTCGAGATTTAGATTTCAGATTAATTATAATTTTTTAGTCATATTGAATTTAGAATGCAATTTTTATATCAGTGAAAGTTGTTAATAGCTATAATACACGCATATTCGTGTTTTATTTAACTGGGTCAGTATCCTAATCCTAACTAATATTATAAATGCGAAAGTGAGTTTGTTTGTTTGTTAAACCTTCACGCCTCAACTACTCAACGGATCATCATGATATTTGGCATGCAGATAGCCTATGGTATGGAAAAGGACATAGGCTACTTTTTATCCCGGGAACGCGGGTGAATCCGCGGGGGACAGCTAGTATTAAATATGTTTAGAATGGAATGATAATGAACTTACCGCCTACAGTCAAGATGAATTATTGTTATGTATAGGCAGTCGATTATTTATCATTTTTTATTCATATTGAATTTAGAATGCAAATTTTATATCAGTGAAAGTTGTTAATAGCTATAATACACGTATATTTGTGTTTTATTTAACTGGGTCAGTATAGGAAATATCTAAACTAAAAATATGTGTTAATATGGTGATGATAATTTAGTTTAGTGTAGCTACTACTGAAAGAAAAACAACCTACATAATTATAATCTGTAAGTAAGTATACTTATTTAAATAACAAGGCTAGGCTGATCGAGTGATCGACTGAGAGATCAACGCACAGTAAAGGACTAGTCAAAGAACCATGTTTATATAAATGTTCCATTAGTCACGAAGATGTTTCTTTTTTAATTCCCTTAGTTCCCTCAGGACGCGGGGAAGAACCCTAGGGCAAATGCTAGTAGGTACCTAATTGTCCTATAGGTATAAGCTGGACCAAAAATGCAAAATTGAGTTTTATATAGTGTAGGTGAGATTTTAGGGTGAGGTAACGAGCCACCAAGGTGTTGCAAGCGTCCATAGGCTACGGTATTTGCTTACCATCAGGCGGGCCGCATGCTTGTTTAAACATACAGTATACTTATGAAATGAAAGTGGGCATAGTAATACATGAAAATGCTGATTTTAGATAACCTGATATTATGGTTCAATGGTTTTACAGTTTTACCAGGACTTTCACCGAAACCGGCTATCGGTCAGTGAATTGATTATCATACTGTTTTTAACCTACTACATTCAAGAATGTGAATACAGCTAACATTTTAATTCACTGTTCTAATGTCAGAATACCTATGTAGGTATGTAGGCAAGCTAATTAGGGTTCCGTGCGCAAGGGGTCCCTTGCGGGACCTTATTACTAAGACTACGCTCGACTGTAAGTCTGTCCTTTATTTGTAAGTTTATCTTCCGTGTATATTTTTACCGTATTGTAACAAGTTGAAATTTCACAGATATGCATTACTATGGGTATACATTTTTTGCACCTACTTGTCATTTCATAGCAAAATCCACGGTAAAGTTGAGAAACAAAACATTGAGTTGGTTTCATTATTGTTGTACGGGACCCTTTGCACCCGAATCCGACCCGCCCGCGCCTTTGGCGTTAGTATGTTTTTTAACCTTCTTTTTTGCTTCTTAAATTTTTCCTTCGAAGAACTCTAATTACAGGCCTACGCAAAAAAGACTGTTGTTGGATTTGCGACATTATGTCCTGCATGTAAGATTTAGAATCTGGCATGGCTTATCGTTTTAAACAATCACAATTTAATCAGATGCTACAACAGTAACTTACTTCAAGTTGGAGAGAGCTGACAGATAGCAAGGAAACCTGGTCAACGGCGACCAATCCACCATGAACACGTTGTAGTCTTTACGTGAAAGATACGCTGAGGAAGAACATTACAAGTTTTAATATAACATTACATTATCATCCCTATATTAATAGTGGGAAAACTCATATTACCATAAGTTTTATATTTATGATTTCGAGTTGTATTGATACAAAAGAAATAAAACCATAAGAACCAGATGGTCCTCTACATATAATAATATATAGTAATGCCTTTGTAAAAAGAGTTACTTACGCATTTTATAAACGTAAAAAAAGATAAAGAACTCACCATCGCGTAAGTAAGTCATGGGTGTCTTGGAATGTGTGCCATTGAACCCGTGTATGATGAGAACATTCTTCCTGGTTGGCTTCCACCCAAACTCCTTAAGGTGCTTGGTATTCCGTACATCCACCCAATGCTTGTGCGGGTGCTCTCTGCTCAGAAAAACTATCACACATCATTATATTCAGAATCTTAAGACTTCATTGCTTGATTAGTAGTATTTTTTGTCGTAAACTTGGACGTAAAAAGAACTTAAAAATCATCAAATAAGTCTGCCGATCCGTCCGCCGATCAGTCTAGGTAGTCTCTATTTTAATCTAGGTTCTAGGTGAACATAATATCAAAAATTAATTTAAATCAGTCAATCTGTCGATCTGGCTGAATTATGTTTTCTAACGCGTCTCACGAGCTCGTACCAAGCATGGCGCGAGCTTCATCCTACGTAACACACTCCACGTTGACATCAGCACACTATTAGGTAAGTATGAGTTATATATTGGGGGGTCTGGAGTTCTAAAATATACAGGCCTAGGCTAAGTTTGTTCTCCAGATCTCTCACAAATTACGAATGTTGACAACATTATCGTCAACTGCATTTTTTGTACAATGTAATTTCTGGAGATGAAATAATAAACATTATTATTTTTATTGGGCAGCATGTGGTTGAATATTATTATAATTAATAGCTTGGTTTGACATACTTTATAAAAATAAAAGCATTGGGAGTTACCGCTGTCCCATTACTCTCACAGTGTACAGTCGAGGACAGAAAATGTTTATCACATTTCAAAGTCGATTCCATCTCATACAGCGCGCGATAAGGTTTAATATGTCTAATAACAATCCACGTCATTTGATTTCCGGTCAACCTTATGAAACATAAATGTGCAAGCGATTATAGTATGGTCACGTATGGTTATAGTAATTTGTGATTATAGACCGTAAGGTGGTAAACATTTTTAGTCCGCGATTGTAAAAACATGTAGCTATAACAGTGTGTACATAAAAATAAGCTTTCATCATACCAGAAGATAGGTACTTAGTATTTAATATTTAATCACTAATAATATATTCAATGTCAGTAAGCATTATGTTGAGTTTTGGATTTTTCGAAATTTGACCGAAGTGAATACTGAGTATTGATGAATGCAAATGGAGCTTAAGCAGCCGTCGTCGCCTCAATAGGCATCATCTATATGCCATCAACGAAAAAACGAACATTTCATTGATTCTTTGCTCCTCAAGTTTTTTATTCTATTATTGTTCGCAGCGCGTTCCCACAGTGAAAGTTGCGGAATAGGTTGCTTCGGATAATTTACTATGACAATGTTCATAAATCGTAGCAATGGAAAAAGGAAATAAAAAAATATCTCTCCTGCTTTCTTTTAACTTTCTTACGGATATACAGGGTTTTAGTCCCATAAATTGATTAAGTACCTACCTATATGATTAAGCAATTCATAAATTTATTGAAAGTAAAGTAGGTCCTACAATAATTCTGCTTACTATACAATAAACTTTTGAGTTGAATAGTTAGTTTCCTATGTCCATCTCCAAATTCCAAGTTGCCACTCCACCAAGCATTATAACAATTGATTCAGTAGCATACTGCCAGTTTCTGAAAGCCAAATCAAAGTTAATCTCTTGTTGAGAGTATATAATACCTGCCAGTGTCATTGTCGTCTGAAATGACTAACCCCCTGACTCATAAAGCGCTATTTAACTAATATACTTTTTAATGGGTCAAATAATTTCACATTATTTGAAAATGTCAATAAGATGACATTATTTACGAATAGTTAAATAACGTTTTATGAGTAAGGGGGTAAGACGACAATAAATTTGAGTATAGATTAACTTTAATTTGGCTTTCAGAAAGCAATTCGCCTAACTCACTTTCACAATTTATAATACTACCTATCAGCAGGGAGAATCAATCTATTCGTCCATGCTATTAGTTAGGAAATATTAATCTTAGTGAGAAGGAAGTACATAGGCTATGGAATTACTTACGGTGTAAACAAAAAGAAGTTAATCTCACTGTCAGGGCATTTCCATTCCCTTTTCATAACACATCGCAAATATCGAAAGTCTATCATCGACATTATGTCACCGCCGACCTCGGGCACTGGAAAAAAAATTACAAATTTATTCGCTACAAATTAAAATACGAAATCAACAATATTTCATAAACACACAGATACAAATGTGTGTACAGTTAACGACTTGCTAAATGAAAAGTAGGCTAATGTTTGGAGAATTTAAGAACAAGATTAAGAAGTCTGTTTGGGCTTTTTATCTATGGTCTAGCTAGACGTTTATACGTTTTACTTTTATCGGGATACAGCGAATGCACCAGGCGAGACCACTTTCACACGCAAGTCCGAAGATGATATACAACCAGTTCATTCATAATTAAACATATGAAAAGCAAAATGTATTACGAGTTTCGTACAAAGATAACTTGTTTGTTTGATTGAATTGTTACGACAAATTTTTCGGTTGTATTTATATTGCATTGGAATATTATTTTTATTGTGGTTCTATCATTCTTCAAAGGTAAGATGTAACCCCCAAAAGGTGCAGTAGATAATAAGGTAAATCTAGTTCACTACTTTCATCCTTGAATTTTTAAAACTCAATTTTCACTTTACCTTTACAATTTCTGTGACAACTCTTATTGTTAGCACTTTAGTATTTAACAACAACCATAAATAAAACATAAGTGTACACTCATACTTAAGTGGCGATTAAACAAGTAAATTAATTAGCAACGTTGTAAATAACAAACTCTCGTGCGAAGTACTCGCACGTTCCTGCAAAATGGACGAAATCGTTTAGAGTCTGATGTTTTAATTATAAAACTAAGTAGCGTATGATATACGAATGAGTAATTAGCTTTCCTTTACAGAACTGGAGAAGCAAAAACTGACAACAAAATCAAAATCAAAAAGTCATTTATGCAGTTTAGGCCCTGGTAAGGCACTTATGAACGTTAAATTGGTACATACAATTGAATTTACCACCGGTTCGGAATAAACTTATACTGAGAAGACTCCGGCAACAATAATAATCATGTAATGATAAAAATACTTCTTGACTACTTTCTTCTACTAGATATCTATAAGCATCTAAGATAATATAGTACAAAGACCGTCTTAGGAAATGCATTAGCCTTTGTGCACACAAGAGCTTGAAGATTTTCGTAAGCCAAAAAATATCAGAATGTACTACTTTCGTAACTGAACAGATCCATCGGGGTAATGGGCCTTGTCCCGTAGCCTTTTGAAAAATAAGCTAATGAACCTTGGAATGAAATCTAGAGGTGCGACTCGCGTAGCGTGAGGGGCCCGGAGCGGAGACTCCATAATATCGATGATCTTTCATATTTTATAAACAATATAGTTATAGGACGCGCGTCGCATCCGCGAGCCAATTGACTTAACAAAAGATTTTTGGCTTCAGACAAAAAATAATACGAATAATCCTATCCACAGAATTAGAAATATCCTCTGACGCCTCGGTAATAAAAATATAATTCCAATTAGTCCGTCAGTTAGATTATCAAAAGATATTGGACACGTAGGTATTTCTTGCTTTGTCAAATCAATACAAATTGACAACTTTACGATAAAGCTTGTCAAAGTTCGGGAATGGGGGCGCGAGACGTCACTTGTTTGTGATAAGTACAGTTGAATTTACCACCGGTGCCACTCCGTCCGTCTGTCTCTCTGTCTGTCTGTACGGTATATTTCAGCAACCACTAATGCTAATGATTTTTAATTTGGTATAGTTTTATATATTGCTAACCCTAACATACCTATTGCAAATGTAAAACTTAAAATAATATTTTTATTTTCTTGTCAATAGGGTAAGGAATTGAGGATCAAAATTTTATAGTAGGTAGGGTTTAATGGGTTTGGTATCATATTACGATAGAGCTTCGTTTGTACATCCCAAAACAGGTTGTTATTTTCTCGTATGTTACGTATTTTTTGAGTTATGATGAAAAACGACAAAAAAATACCATTCCCTGCCCCACATCTCCGCTAAGTTCATTAATTGAAAAATCAGAAATAATTATATTAATAACAATATAATATAATTATATAGATACCTATACATTCATGTAAATATTACAGGAAAAAATAGAACGATGTTTCTAACTACCACAGTTTTTTACGAAAGCATCAAAATTCCTTCACGAACGAATTTCGTTATGCGGTCCCGCTTTTTCTACAGTTATGGCCCAAAGCAAAAAAATACTTGTAGGAAAGTCGGAACCTTCGGTGCGTGAGTCGGACTCAGCCTTTTGGCTGATTGACCGATTTTATTTGATAATGTAAATGACCGACTAGAAAGAATTGAAGCCACTGCGGTTACTATTTCATTACCAACGGTATAAAGTGAATGAAGAACTGTATAAAACGAGATCGTTAACTGAAAACAAAACAATAGACTGCTTTTTATATAATGAGTGTTACCATTCATTGTAACTTTTACTTTCTGAGATATTTTTTACTTAATATAATGTAAGGTATAAGAACGAATATAAGATGTATTCTTGAGTTAAAATTTACTCTCATTCCATTTTTGTATTATAAATAATTTTATCTCAGGGAGAGCTGATAATTCGGTAGTATAAATCTATATTTAAGGAATACGTTTATAAAGGTAATTGGATTGGTTGTGTTGTTTCCATTTGTTTACCCAATTTTTTATATACTAACTAGCTGCCCGGCGCGACTTCGTTCCCTACCCTACATTTAAACCTTCCCCGGACTTCCACGAATAGTTCAAACCCAAAATTAGCCAAATCGCTCCAGCCATTCTCGAGTTTTAGCGAGACTAACGAACAGCAATTCATTTTTATATATATATAGACTAGCTGCCCGGCGCGACTTCGTTCCCTACCCTACATTTAAACCTTCCCCGGACTTCCACGAATAGTTCAAACCCAAAATTAGCCAAATCGGTCCAGCCATTCTCGAGTTTTAGCGAGACTAACGAACAGCAATTCATTTTTATATATATAGATAATATAATAAAGATAAAGAGTGTATTTGTTTGTTTGTTTAAACGCTCTAACCTCTGGAACTAGCCGTTGCATTTGAAAAAATCTTTCATTAATAGGATGCTAAATTATCCCCGATCGTATTGGCTACTTTTTATCCCGGGAAAGCGGGTGAAACCGCAAGGGACAGCTAGTTTTTTAACACTTAGGATTTATAAATATTATTATTAAATATCCTACTTGTAAATGAATAGTTTCTTGCCAACAGTCTTGAGTATTTTTCCACTTGGCTAAATACATATGATTGCTGTCCGATCAATGGAAATATCTCAATTTCTCTTTCGCTTGGCGGTGTCTCTACCAGAGCGGAAAAACTCGTCAAGAATGTTTACTTTTTAAATCTCAGCCGGCTACTTATTTTAAATCGATTACTAATTGACATACATTTAAATTCGTAGACTAAATTAATGCCTGCCATAACGTCTCTTTTTTTCTAATGCAATTTCCATTTATGTAACTACAATATAATGAATACTTGCCTATTTTTGTAGATATAAAAATAACAAATAATAACAATCCACACTTCATGAAGCACATTTTATAACAATTTCACTATGGTACGTCGTCATTAAAAATAATATATTTAGTATTAATCAAATCAGGACGTGCACTATAAAAAACTCATAATACAGTTCGAGTTTTGAATAAACAATACTCGGATCGAAATTTAGCTTTTTAAATAAACGCGCGTGCCGTCTGTTGCGGCGATAGCAGTGGCAATGCGGGGCAATGCGGGCACCGTACGTTCAGGCGTTCAGGTGACGGTGAAATGTTAATCACCGATGATACGTTGAGCTGTGTTTGCTTGCTACCACGCAGCATCAACGGGACATTACAAAAATACCTATTCCACTTTATACGAAAAGTTAAAACATTTGAAAGATTGTTTTATTTAAAAATATTATAATTAATATAAAATATTATAGTGCCAATTTCTATAGCGCAAGGTCATATCGTAAACACAAAATAAAATGCGATTGTAGCGTTTTGTTTTTGTTCCCGTTTATCCCCGAAATAACTGACTGAACGGATTTTTACAGAATAGTGACATCTAGCGGAGTGTTACTTAGCGAGTTTTTTGTAATTTTACGTTTCATTCACTCGTTATTATTTATCTCGCTTACCAAACTATGTAACAAAGAGTAATATAATACAATCGATATAACCTTACAATCCTAAATTAATTAGTGTCGTCAATATAATGGTTTGAACAACACAAGTGAATACAATTATTAATAGATATATATTATTAGGTAAGTACCGTACATAATCAATATCCCAATAAGTACCTACCTACCTACCCAACAAAACTCGTTTGCTGAGATTGAATTAAAGTTCGTATTTCGGAGATCAAAGCATATCGTTAAGTTAAAGTTGGACATTTTGTAAATAATTTTTTCTCTTATATCATTACACATTGAAAATCGAACAGCTATTAAATTTCATTTAAAAACATGGAATAAAAAAAGTGTTGCCATTCGTTTAAAATTTCCCTCTTTTCGTTGTAAAAGTATAATGGTAGTAGTTGCAAGGTCAATACTTGATTGTTGTTATTTAATGAGACGTTTTCATTCCATCGTTTTATAGAGTTGGTTGAAAATACCTGTCAAACTGTTGATAATTCGAACTAATTTGAACCTTACGTAAGTACACCCTATGGAAAGAAAACGTCTCAGTTTGTTGCTCAATATTGCCAAAATAGATAACTAATCGTAAATAAAAATTAAATTATTATTATTATTAATAATTATTTTAATTATTATTAATTTGAATTATCTATTTAAATAAATAGCCAAATAGGTAATCACGACTATCGCGTTATCATTTTAGTTGTAATGTTCATTTCTGTATTATGCTCATAAGACAACGGTTAAATGACACTAAAATAAGTATTTGGTGTTGCCAAAACGAAAACAATACCAACCACAAACAATAGGTAGGTACATGCTTCTGTAATACTTACTACACACAATTTTATCTTGTTGACTTTTGACTTCGCGCGGCCTTCTACCATGTGCTTCTGCAGTAAACATTATAAATATAAATAGAGGTATAGACTTCGTATATGATTTCAGTTTCACCGCTACGTGGCATCGAAAGAACTTTTGTTTACCTATTTATTAGAACTGTTGTAGATATAAAAAATAATAAGGTACAATTTTTGTTTCAACATTCTCGGTTCAAGTGTAAATTCCAAAAGGTAAGTAATTACCTAACTCAAAAGACAATTATTATAGTTATACCTAGTATAATATGTAAACGTAACGTAACTTGTAACATGTTCTGTAATAATCTTTTTAAATACCTATTTAAAAAATATTGCTTTTGATTTAAAACAACTGAATTTAATAACTTTAAGGTTTCTCTAAATAATAAAAAACAAAGTTGCCATCATCAAAAGTGTCTCCGGTTCCGGTTTTTACCATCATTTTGAAAATCTCTTCCGGATGCCTGTGTATAAAGCCGGGCAAAGCTGGGTTAAGTCGCTCACCAGTTATAAAATAATTTGATTAGGTATCTTAAGGTTTTAGCGAGAACAAATATTATTAAACTCGTAATTGCCGTTTGTGAGGACTCCAAGCTCCAACCCTAATAACTTCTTTTAAGTTGTTCTGTGATAAAATAATCTTATTATCAATTATTTAGGTATTTTTTAAATCATATTTTAGAATCTCGTTGTCCATCCTATCCTTTTATATGTAATAACAAAGGGATACTCGCCCATATAAATGTTTTGAAAATCTTATGCAAGATATTGTTAAACAAGTGGTTCGTCATCAGTTCATCCAAAAGCAAATAAAGGCAGATCGCAACTAGGTATTTTTCCTATGTGACTTACAGAAGAAAATGCGCATCGCGTTTATTAAAATTTTTCCTCTTATAGTATAGTGTATAGCTTACATCGAGGATAATAATTTCTTACCTAGGTACTTGCATCACTTCTTCAATCAAACTCAAGCGAGAGCGCGAGTGTAGACTGAGATCCTAGAAATGTCAAATGTACTGAACGTTTATTGTTTGCGAGCCCAACGAGGATTTTCATTAATTACACAAGGAAACAGCATTTTTGTTGCATTTTTGTTGCATGTTTTTTTTTTTTTTTTTTTTTATTTGGGTAAACTAACAGTGCCACAATGAACATGTTAACTTAATTATAGTTATAACTACTTAATTTTTATAATTGTAGCACCAACCTCGTTTACCACAGTTTACCATAGTTTACCATTATGATTGATATAATAAATTTTTGGGGTGCTGATTTAGATCTGAAGTTAGATTTTTTGTATCACCTGTAGTTTTTGAGATATAATGAGATTTTCAAAAAAAATATACATTAATTATAAAATAAAAATGAAAAGTAACCCCTTCTATTACAGGACTGGTCGAGTAACAAATAACAAGTTAGGGTAAAACCATTTGGACCGGATTCTTTTGTCAATCCCGTTTATATCAACCACGCAAAAATAACAATCATCCAACAGTCATCGAGAATTTGAAGGTTTCCGCTAGATCATTGGTGTTTGATACTTGAAATAGGGTCTTTTCTTATTCGCCCATAATCTAAAAGACTCCATGCATGTTTTACATACAGAATAAGGCACCCAATAGGTACTTTTCGCGGGTGTCCAAAGGAAATCCAAAGTACCTAATCAAAATTTTTGAATGTATATTCACCACTGATGTTAAAGAAGTAGTTGGGATTTTTTTTACAGATATTTCTCGACGTGGACATTGTAAAAGAGAAATACTTTCTTTTACAAAATAGCTCGGTTTATGAATATGAAATGTAACCAGTACAAAAATATGGCCAATCGCTGTATCTCAAAAACTAGAGATGCTTAGAGAAAAATTCATTCAGAGTATATATAAAATCAGGAACCTCGAATTAGTAAACAATAGCCATCCTTCCATAATTCCGTGCAACAAAAAAAGTCTAATGTTGTTGTTATTCATGATTCTTGTAACGATTGTGCTATCCTACTTGCGAATGCAAACCAACGTATTTCTTTAATTTTTTTCTGGAACAAAACGGGAATCTATATTTTATTTGTTTGTTTATATTGGCCCTGTCGCGGTAAATTTGTACTTCTTCAACAACTGCGATAGGACCTTACTCGCGAGTGGCGCCAACTGGTGGCCACAGAAACGATAGCCCTCGTTGTAAAAATACGTACTTTACCAAACAAAGATAAGATGGCCAATATTTAGTTTTGCAAGTTGAAACTTCCGGCCTTTTTTAGGGTTCCGTGAAAAAACTCACCATTTATACGATCACTTTAAACCCGTATTTCGTATTTCCTTTTTTCAGAAATCGCTAGAGGTATCAATTTGATATTTAAGTATATCAAATACTAAGGACTGCTGTCTCATATTGCTATATGCGATATTGCTGAACAAAATACAAGTTTCTAGTCACACAAAAGAAATACCCTCTGGCTGATTTTCAAAACCCACTAGACTATACAACCCCGTTAATAAATTAATTTAAACCTATAATTTTACATAACTTTTATACGGAGGGAGATACTTGAGCTAAAAATCTACACTTAACACTTCCGACAGATGCACTTGAGAGTCAGTTTCCTTCTAGGCTTCTGCTTTCCACCACTTTTGGTCACATCATCACATAACGTGGTGAGATTGTGGTCAAACATTAGCTTATGTGCAGTAAAATCATAAAATAAAAAATAAATATATTCAGTTTCTCAAACTTTTATGCAAGTGCAATGAAAATTATCAGTTTTAAAATTATACTCAAACATTTGGTTAGACGGCATGATTCATCACTGTTATCAATAGCATGCGCTATCATTTCTAATATCGTAGGTATGTTCTTAGATTACGCAATTAAACTGTGTTCCTTGCGATAAATGTGTGTTTAATTGTATTCTAATACGTAAAAATAACGTACCTATTACATCTTCGCAATGTTTACAGGAAAAAGGAGGGGTTATATAGATTTAGACATGGAACTTTCCAATGATAGAGGTCAGATATTGTTCAGAATATTATACGATTACTTTAATATTTGTTTAATTTGAATTACTTGTCATGTCTCATTAATCTGTATGTTTATAGGTGTTCGTGTTTATTCATTCATAGGTAAACCATCATTGTATTATTAATAACAACTAACATTAGATTTATCCATAAATGGTAGCAATAATAACAAAAAAAATACTTTTTAACTTATTTTTTATTCAGACGAAATTATATTGATGCAGCTCATAAAATACTTGTTACACTAGCCAAACTATCACACTACATTATAAAAAGAAATAAAGTACCTAACTCAGTCCGTCTGTATGCTAACTTTTCACTTGAACCGATTTTGATGAAATCTAGCATGCAGGTACTATTATTTATTCTGTGATGGAGGCTAGCCTATCTTCCTAGAAACATAGCTACACTTTATACCGGGAACGCGTGGAAAAGCTAGTGTCTAAATCATATTATTTAGTTTCGCCATCTTTTCTACTTATGTGCTTACTGATACCTCTATGATTGCTTATGTCATCATTTATAGTACAATAGTGGTAAATAACATGACGTACTAATTTTCATGTATTAGGTCCATATACTACTTTATGAAAATACACAGTATTATTTATTTTATGTATTAGAAACTCTGTAGAAATAATGTAGATAGTTTATTTGTGATAACGTTGTATACCTGTAGGTAAAGACTGGAAATATTATTTATGTGTACTTATATGTATTCTATGGACAGCCTCAGCATGTTGGCAGCACACAATGGTCAAATTATAAAATTTTATTATTCAGTTATGATTTTGTTGTAATTTTAACAGGTACTGAATATGAAAGAAATAGAAATGGGTAAGTTGTATTGTATCTAGCACTCATTCTTGAATCTTGTTTTAAAATCGCAACCAATCATAATAAGAGTTCTAGATTATTTGATACTGAAAGTTCGATATTATAAAAACTTATAATTTCAGATGGGTTGAAAAACTCTGTTTACGATGCCACCAAACGGATCCAACACAGTCATGGCAACCATCTTGGTGGTCAAAAATATGTCCATTTCCATATTTCTCTACTTACCGTCAGTCAGCACAACAACTTTGCATCATTATGTTTTGTAAGTTACCTAATCATCATCAATTTATTAATTCAGTTGTACATTCTTTGGTCCAACTACTTAATTGTTTAATTTTTCAGTTCTATTAGCATGGGGAATATTATACGTGGAGCTTGGTAACCCATTCAGTATAAATGGGGAATTGCTAAGTATGAGTTTATTAGTTATTGCCGCTTACTTAGTTGGATGGGTATTTCTTAAAGTTACCACGCTTCCAGCCCTCATAGGCATGTTACTGACAGGTATAATATTCCAAAACCTTCAGTTAGTGCACATGACAGATACTTACAGAAAGCTTAATCAGGATTTGAGGTCAGTTTCACTCAGTTCTTATATTAACGTGTACAATTAAAATATGTTTTAAAGTAATCGCCTTTTTAAACTAATCTTACCTTAATCATCATCTACCAGCTACCTGCCCTGTTCCCAGTCACTTAGGGTCTCGGTGCAATATGTCCGCTTCTATCCATCATACCAGCGTTCACTAATACTAATTTTACTTGAATGATTCCAGGAAAATAGCATTGGTAATAATTCTCACAAGAGCAGGATTAGGACTCGATGCTGCAGTGATGAGAAAGCACTACGCTGCAGTTTTACAACTTGGCCTATTACCGTGGCTTATCGAATGCGTATCAATCGCGGTGTCTACTTACTATCTTTTAGGATTTCCATGGATTTGGGGTAAGTTTAAAACCATATTTCTCATTCAGACTGACATGACATGACTAAATCACCCAACGTTTGATATTTCAGGTTTTCTCTTAGGTTCAATGATCGCATCAGTATCACCCGCAGTTGTTGTTCCGTGTTTATTCAAATTGCGAGATGTTGGATATGGGGTGTCAAAAGGTATACCAACAATCGTGGTTGCTGCTGCGGCAATAGACGACTCCGTTAGTGTTGCAGTATTCGCAATTATACTCAATGCGATGTTTTCACCTGGATCTGTAACTTATAACATCATCAAGGTATTATATATATTTGACTTGCTTCTAAGTTATCTGTATCAAATTATAAATAATAAAACTTTATTTATAGGGTCCATTGTCTATAGTTGCCGGTGTGGTTCTTGGATCATTATGGGGAGGTATGACGGCAATTATTCCAGAGAAAGGGGACATTTATGTAGTTCCTTTACGGTTCCTTGCATTATTATTGGGAGGACTATTTTCACTATTCATATCAAGTATGATTGGCTGGAGTGGTGCAGGTAGTATAACATCACAGTTTCACAGTATGCTCTAAATTGTGTATCTAAAATTTTAATAATTAATTACATATTCGTTACAGGTCCACTTGCGATTGTGTCATCGGGATTTGTAGCTGCATTTTACTGGGAGAAACAGGGCTGGCCAGTTAATAAGAATCCAGTAAGCAATTTGTTTAGGATCCTGTGGATTTTCTTTGAGCCCATATTATTTGCTTTTACGGGAGCACAAATAACGGTAATCAAACCTTGATTTACTTATACTGATGTGATTGTACACTTGTATGTTATACGTTCCCCAAGCATTTTTATGCCTAAGTATTTTTTGTTTATAGATTAGTGCTCTGGACCCACAAGTAATAAAAATGGGTATTATATGTCTCTTATCATGCCTAGTTATTCGTGCCATCGCTACATATTTAGTCAGTTTTGGATGTGGTTTAAATAGCAAAGAGAAATTATTTATTGGTCTTACTTGGATGGCTAAGGCTACAGTGCAGGTTGGTACTTTGTACTAATTTATTACACATTTTGTAATGGTTTCATCTAAGATATTTTGTAATCATGCAATTTTTTCTAGGCTGCCTTAGGGCCGGCTGCTTTAGACTTAGTTAACAGTGGCCAAACAGCAGGATCTGGCAGAGAAGAAGAAGAAAGACTTGGCAAAGCAATTTTAGCTATAAGCGTTCTAAGTGTAGTCGTGTCTGCGCCATTGGGAGCTCTTTTAATAGCCATAACTGGTCCAAGGTTACTTACTAAAGGGGAAGACGGTAAGATTTGATATTTTAACTAATCGATTGTCTAACTATGCAATTTATTGTTATGGGTACGAAAATAAAATCATATGAATTTACGTAATTACAGATAACATTGCAACGGAAGAGAATGCAGAAAACATGAAGGAAACTTCATTACCACTTTGATGGTTTCGTGAAGAACTTTTTAATTGTTAACATTAACGGGTAAAAAAGGCCGTTAGCTGTTAAATAATAGATAAATAATAATTTTAAAGAAGTAACGATGTACTTAATGTCTATAAATAAATATTATAAATAAGAATATCTTAAACAAAACATTGTAAAATGTTCTTATATAACTGGGGTGATTTTTCTAGATCATTACCTACCTACCTATCCAATCTAACTCAGCCTAGTTCTATTGATATAATGAGTATTAAAGACGATCTGATGGACTTACCGTAAGTTAGGTACTTGCATGTTTTTGAAATAAACTTATATATTGTTTAATTAAACATTATCACGACTATTAAAATGTAAGGATTAGAGTTAGGCTTAGGGCTATAAAAAATTATCAAAAAAAATATTCTTAGACTGGGTTGATAGGGATATAGATATCTATATCTGTGGGGATAGAAAAGTTTTTTATCGTTATTAAATGTAATAAATAACTTACTTATTATTTACAGAGTACCACCTTACCATAATGTAGTACCATGGACGAATAGGTAGTACAAACTGGTTTCTATAGTATAAGCTCCGCTTAGTTTGGGATCACACATCACATGAAATATTTCAGGATATTTATTTATTTATTTATATATTTTAATATTTCTGTCAGAAGAGTACCAAATTACTTCTTTACAAATAAAATGATCCTACCTAAAAATACAAAGTATCATTATTATTACTTAGGTACCATAGCTCCTGGAATAGGACATTAAGGTACATTTTTAAAAGAGGTAGAGCATAGCGTTTATTCGCTCAAAGAGTAGATCGACTGAGGCCTCCATCTTACAGAATACTGCAGCCAAATAACTTTATTTAGTAAGTATTCCTGCGCGTAAGTAAGAGGCGTAAGAGTAAGAGCTCACTTCTAGGGAGGAGGGAAGAGTCGGTAACGCGTGAGTTGCGCGTGAGTGATGCCTCGTGTGTTGCAAGCGTCCATATGGCTACGGTAACCAATTACCATCAGGCGGGCCTTATGCTTTTTTACCGACTTAGTAGAATAATAAATTAACTTCTTAACAAAAAATAAACCGCCTTCAAAGTAGGTACACTAAAAAGTATGAAAAAACTCTTATCTGACACTGTTTTGAAGTGAGCGAAAACGTGTTCTGTACCCCGAGTGTAAAACTTGCAAAGAATTAACGTAACTAACGCGTTTACGTTTTTAGTACAAATTCTCTTAGAAATACGCAAACGCATTAGTTACGTTAATTCTTTGGAAGCGTTACACTCAGGGTACTGTACACAGACGTATGAGTAGTACTAACAGACGAAACCTATTTTACGTATTATACTAGTATTAAAAACATAAATTGAAGTCATTTTCCGTCATCTGATCTGTCATGATAATCCGTGTGACGGGTCAACAACTGTATGTTTTTATTTGGTTTTATTGCGAAATATTAATTGTTTTTGTAGAAATAGGGCGAAAATCTAGGATTAAATATGGTTAAGTGTAGTGCCTATAAGTGTGATAGTTCAAGTCATAAGGAATTACCAGGAATAACGTTTCATCGGTTAGTTTTGATTTCATTACAAATTCAATATATTTATTATGGTGTTTTTATAAAGAAATAATTACCATTCGTAGGCGATAAATTGAAAATATGATCAACAATTATGTTAAAATTACGTGCCAAACGTTGTATCTAAAGGAATCTACACAAAATTTAAGAAATCTAAAGATTTATATATTGTTTACATATAATGTATCGAGGGGACGGATTTGGTAAATTAAATTTATTTTGGGTAAAACTTTCGGAGACGTCACACAGGGCAGGGGTAAGAGGTGTGTGCGAGGGGTGCGGGAGGGAATTCCCTTCCCCCCGGTACCCCCCAAACTTGAAGCAAGCTCATGGTTTCCGAGATATTCATGGTTGAAGTTTGAGGTTATATATGAGGATTTTTGACATAAATTCACTTCTGCATCGACTCAGGTGGGACGCGGGGTAAGGGGGGAGTGGAGGGGGGATACCCTTCCCCCCGGTATCCCCAAACTTGAAGCAAGCTCATGGTTTCCGTGATATTCATCGTTGAGGTATGAGGATGAGGTTTTTTTGGCAAAAATTCACTTCTGCATCGGCTCTGGCGCTGCGGGCAGTGCAGTCCCTTCGCCCTTGCGTAACGAAGAGCAGGCACCCATGCTTCCTCCTGCCCTCATTGTTATTTTCAATTTTCATAATTTTTTAATCTACGTACCTTCTAGGAAGCAAGTATTAGAAAGTATTTAAAAAAAAAACGGTATAGCCGTTCTCAGGTTATAGCGTGACCAGAAGAAATAGGGGTTAATTTTTATATAAATAGATAAATGCATTGATATATTATGTCTGGCTAATTTTTATATTTTCTATTTAAATGATATTTAGTCTAAACTTGTCAATAGTCACAGTACTCACAGTGATTACAAATTGTGTGTTTAGTAGTTTCCCTTTAGTTTATTTTTTTATTTCTAAGGCAGACCTAAGTAAGTCATTCTCACTTTAGGGCCTTTGCTTGCGGCGGCATCGTGTGACGGGTCGCTCATTTCACTCCAATACAGCGAGGAGGGCTATGGCTGCCATACGCGTCATACTTGTGAACTGCTGGTGTTTGTGGGGGCTAGTCTGCTTAAGTTTACTATTTATTTACTTATTAAATTAATTTAATTTACTTTTTAGTTTTGCCGCCGCGCCTTTGCTCGCAATTGTTGTCAGTGCGATTAGAACGTAAATGTTATGTAATGAATCTAAGCTTGTTTTATATGAGTTATTGCTGAGCTTATTGTCGGCTCTTCTCAGCAAATGTAACCTTCCGAACCGGTATTAGAGAATTAGAGTCAGACTTTTCATACGTGCCTGCGAAGGTCTATTTGAATAAATGATTGTGAATTTAATTTTTTGAGTGAATTGATTTTCTTTCAATAAAACCTTAACTAAATCATACTTTTCTGTTATTTTCGTGAAAATATGTGCAAAACAGACTACTAGATGTCCCCCGCGGGTTGACCTTGAAACCGTCCTTCTCCATACCAGGCTATCTGTATACCAAATTTCATGATGATCGGTTGAGTAGTTGAGGCGTGAAACCGTAACAAACAAACAAACGGAGCTACTTTGGCATTTATAATATTAGTATGGATTATCTCCGCCCGCCACCGCCGCCCCTCATTCAAAGACGTAAAAATCTTTACCGGCCTTAGTTCGGCTCTGTAACAGCTACACTTTCTTTTTAGGTGTAATTGGCTTCAATTTTTTTTGCGAATGCTTTGTCTGTTTGTAGGTACTACTACTCATACGTCTGTGGTTCTGTAGAAAATATCTCGCTGGATTATTCTTATCACCAATGATAGGGGAAATCTTTATGAGATAAATGGCAGCACTGTAGAGGTCATTACACCCTGAAAATACACACAAAATCAAAATGTCAAACTGAATGATCCAGTGTTGTCGGTGCAAAACATTTTGTCTGGTTTTGGATCTTTTTGGGAATCGGCAGATCTTCGTGACAGTATATCTTTTTTCAATCATGTCAATCATGGTGTTTGTATCCGGAGATTGATATCATTGATAGTGCTCTATCCCTATCTATAAATCTTATGGCTAAAAATTTAAGTAATCCTAGCAAGTGCGTTGTAAGTTTTAAGATAATGAAATATCAGTGGCAATGATGAAAAATGTGGGAACTATACTAATTATGCTTTAAGTTAAAGAAAACAGCAAGAGGAAACCATATCACGGTGGTAGAAAAGTACCCTATACTTTCAGGGTAAAGTTGCCAAACGCCTACCGCGACACCGCACCGGTGTGTTTCGCCAGGCCACACTTGTATGTAGGCCCTATGCTTTTTTAGACTTTATGAACTAACCACCTTCAGTTGTTCAAATCTTCGCGTAAAAAAAATATCTAACGACATGTCGTGGGTTTAGTGAAAGAAACGAATCGTTAACGAAGTTAACGAATTCGAAAATGAATAAATAACGCTTCATTTGCAAAAAAAATTTTTTTTATAAATTCGTTATTTTATTTTATTTATTTATAAGTTAATTATAATTTATTTTCGTTTAAATAATAAAACTAAACTAAATAACTTTTATTAATAAAAAAATTCTAGTAAAAGAAGCAGGACATTTAATTCAGATCTTTTTCGTGATTCAATGCCGGCAACACTGCACGCATTGCATTATTATTTTTATTCTAAAACTATTTTCTAGTCTTTTTTTAACTTTTTATTATTTTATTTTTTATATCTTCTTTATTAATTTATTTTATAACATTAATAGGAAATAGAAAAGGTCTGTCATTTCTTGGCAAAACAACATGATTTCTGCAAACAAAATAATTCAAAAATATACACGTATGGAAAAGTTTATTCAGTTGAGAAAGTTTGCAAATAAACACATTAAGGATATGGATTACCAATACATGCAGAGGAGCAAGGTACCTACAATGCATTTTCAAAAATCCTTGCCACGACTACCTATACCGGACTTATCGAAAACTGGAGATCGGTACTTGAAGGCTCTGCGACCACTTTTGAATAACGAACAGCATGACCAAGCACAAACACGTACTAACAACTTTTTAAATAAAGAAGGTAAATTACTACAAGAGAAATTGTTAGATAAAGACAAAGCAAATAAGCAGACGAGTTACATATCTGAATATTGGTTTGACCTATATTTACGCGATCGTGCGCCGCTTCCAATCAATTACAATCCCTTGGTTGTATTCCAAAATGATGCTAAACCAGCCTATAATGATCAATTGATTCGGTCAACAAATTTGTTGACCAGTGCAGTAAGGTTTATGTTGTCTCTGAGAGATAGGATCTTGGAGCCCGAGGTTTATCATTTGAACCCAAAGAAGAGTAATACACCATTATTTAGAACTGTTACAGGAATGCTTCCTGAAGCTTTGTCATGGTAAGCTTAACTAACATTGTAAATAAACAATAATGTAGATCTATAATTGTTAATTCCATATACATTTTTGTGTTTAGGTACATACATCCCTGTATTTCAAATTTGTATTTTTTTTTTCAATCTAACAAGGCAATATATGAAATGTGATCGTTGATGGTGGTTATTATTTGATGCACAATTTAAATATTACAGGTATGGTGCATACTTATTCAAAGCCTTTCCCTTAGACATGAGTCAATTTGTGGGACTATTTAGCGCTACCCGCATGCCTCTTCTGAATAAAGATAGAATTTTCAGAGATCCACTAAGCAAACATGTTTTGGTACAAAGAAATGGAAACTTTTATGTTTTTGATGTTCTGGATGCAGATGGTAATTAAAATGTTAATTTACTTTTGCTTATTGTCAATTTCCTAATATAAAATTTTGCTCATGGTTCCTTTCAGCGTTTATCTCTCAGAATAGATCTCTAGTTCAGAATTTGCCCATACTGGCTAGAAAAAAACACTCTGTATATAATAATGGTTTGCTGAGTGACCCCATTGTTTCATTAATCTGTGACTCTCTATGGGAAATGCATTCTATAACTACATATGAAAAATAAAAACAGTCAACCGATTAATCCACAAAAATAAAAATAGTCAACTGATACTTAATAAATGTTCTGCATAAAACTTTGAATAATTCAGTATTGCTACTGTTTTAGGTAACTTACTATCACCAACGGAACTCCTTGGTAACTTAAGTCAGATAATTAAGGATCCTACACCAAAGACTGAGCATCCACTGGGTGTATTAACCAGCCAAAATCGAGACGCATGGGCTAAACAACGTTCCCATCTAGAGGAGATAGGCAATAAAGATGCTTTGCACCAAATAGACTCTGCTATATTCAATTTGGTACTAGATGATGAAGTTCTTGGTGATGATAAGCATAAACTATTAAAACATTATTTACATGGAGATGGTCTCAACAGGTTGGTAGAACACTAAATTTGATTAAATTCCATATTCATCTTACAACTTATTTTTACATTTTTTAATATAGATAAAAAAAAACAATACATATATTTAAAAGTATAAAAACAGATCCCCACCGGCATCGGGAACAGGGTCCTAGGTACTGGTGGTCAAGGCTCCAGAGATAGGAACTTCCTCACTATGCGTGCCGTCTCCAAGAGCACTGCCTTCTGAATCTGGCCCTTGATCCAGCCACCCAATGCGAGCCTCTTAAGGCGAGGCTCTTGGCAATCAGGCCATGGGCGGAAACGACTATTGGTACAATGATTGCCGTGTCAACGGCCCACATGTCGACAACCACGTGTGCAAGATCAAGAAATTTCCTTTCTTGCATCTTTCTCCGCCTTCACGAAGTTATCGTCATGGGGGACAGTAACATCAACAATCATTTCACGACGCTCTTGGCGATCTATCAATACTATGTCAGGCTTATTGGCAAGAATAGTCCTGTCAGTAATGATAGATCGGTCCCAGTATTCATCATCATCATCAGCCTATAATGTCCCACTGCTGAGCACAGGCCTCCTTTCACAAATCAGGGTCAAAGGGAATGGGCAGATACTCCACCATGCGTGCCTACTGCGGATTGGTGGAGGTAGGCTAGTGTTCAACCTACTGTTGGAATTTGCAAGCTGCCTAGGAGGCATCCAACTAGCTTAACGACTATCACAATTAAGTGATAACCGGGACCAACGGCTTTACGTGCCTTCCGAAGCACGGAAACGCTCGATACGAAATACCACTAGACGGTCACCCATCCAGGTACCGACCACGACAGACGTAGCTTAACTTTGCCGATCGATTAAAAACGGCTATTCATGCTACACCACGAGCGCTTCCCAGTTCGGTCCCAGTATTAAGGCCTTACCCCACCTCAAAAGTGCTCCTTTGATCCTGCATATCAATAAAAGTAACCAATCAATAATTTTGAAAAAAATATATAGTACAGTTGAGGATATATACTGACTCCTGTATGATGTGAAAACACGATTCCTAAACATTTTCTCGATAGAAAAAAATCTCAAACTTCCCTCTGAATTTTACAAATAAATCGCATTAGTCAATTAATACTTTACCTATACTAATGAAACTTTTTATATAAACTGTAGTTAGTACAATACGTGTACCATATGATTTGAATTTAAAATAATGTTTTATTTTAATTTGTTAGAAATTAAATCTCAAATATTTCGAGTGGTACGATGCGCTGCCGCACAGATTCAGTCGCGCTCCGGCGTTCGAACGGGGAACCCGTGTCTCTTGCTCTCACGACCCACGTAGATACGTACCTAATAAATTATAAGTGAAGTGTATTTTGTTTTAAATGGGAAATGATCGAGACAAGAAAAGAAAAGATGGAATTGGAGAAAAGAAAATGCTACACATATTAAGAATAAAATATTGAAGTAAGTACCTACCTAAAATGAATCATAATATGTGTTTTTACCTAGGAAGGCATTTTGGTTTGTATCTACCAATAAATTCTGAGTCTGATTATTGTAATGGGTAAGAAAAGTAGGTAATTTCCAGTATAAGCTCCTCTGATCTGACCTTCCATTGTACGGAAATCCTATACAATGCGAGATCAGCTTGTACTGGAAATGTATATCTTGATGTGTAGCCGAAATAAAGAAAATATAGGTACCGGACGTGGACCCGTGCCCGTAAGTATCAACCACCTAGCTAATTAGGTTAGATACTAAAATGTTTTCACAACAGCGTAAGTAAAGCATGTACATTTAGGTTCCTACCTACTATGTAGGTATATATTATGCAGTAAATTGAATTTCTACAATAAACATTTTATTGGTAAATATTAGGGTAGTCGTCCAAGTAAATGGCCACGGTCACATATTATTTTATTAGTATGAGATAAAGAGAAGTAAAGCCTATTTTGTTACAGAATGCAAATACCAACGTACATACCTAATCATAATTGTACCTACTACATAAATTTTTCATTTTCAGAAATAAACAAATACCCGATTCTGACTGCAATACAGAAAATGTACCGCACGTGGACCCGTGGCCGTGAGTATCAACCGCCTAGCTTATTAGGTTAGATACTAAATGTTTTCACAACAGAGTAAATAAAGTTTGCACAGGTTATTAGGTAGGTATCCAACTTCTTGGTAGGTACCCACCTACTAGGTAGGTATATGTTATGTAGTGAATTGAATTTCTACAATAAATATCTTATTGGTTATCCTTACTACTATTATAAATGCGAAAGTGAGTTTGTTTGTTACGCCTTCACGCCTCAAATACTCAACGGATCATCATGAAATTCGGCATGAAGATAGCCTATGGTATGGAGAAGGACATTGGCTACTTTTTATCCTGGGAACGCGGGTGAAACGGCGGGGGACAGCTAGTTCTAAATAAAAGGGTTAAATATTAGGGTAATCGTTCAAGTAATTGGCCACGGTCATATTATTATATAATTTTAGTAGTATGTAAGAAGAAACGTATAGCCTATTTTATTACAGATTGCAAATACCAACGGAACACATGGATGCCAGTAGTTCTAAACATGCAAACGAACCTGATTTGATGGCTTTACAAACTGTAGAATTGTGAGTTTATCTAACTATCGTTACCTATTAGTGTGTACTTTAGTGTAAGTAACTCTTTCTGTCTATTATCTTTTTACATCTTAACTTTTTTCAATACATATAATTCTTAGTTTACATACATATAATATATTTACATACATTTTTTTCTCATATATAAGTTTGAATGTAATTGGGTACCTTATTTCTGCGTTTCTTAACTTATTATTACTCACTTAGAACGAAGTGCTAGTTACATAAATTACATAATTAATTTATTATTGAAACTGGTTATTTCAGGTACGTAATAAACTATTGTGGAAGCGAAGCAGAGCATATGATATGCTCTGCTTCGCTTCCACAATCCCACAAAAAAGCCCAAAAAAAAAAAAAAGCACAAAAAAGTAGTCCTTTTCTTTTTTCTCCAATAATGTGGACATTACTCAATGTACATCCAAACGCTTTGTTGTGATTACATATTGTTTGAAGTGATTTAAAAAATGATCCAAACCGATGATTCTTCGTCCATCCACGGGAATAATATGCTGCATATGCAATATGTAATCACAACAAAGCGTTTGGATGTACATTGAGTAATGTCCACATTATTGGAGAAAAAAGAAAAGGACTACTTTCCAAATACACGTTGAAATGCAACATGTGCAATTTAAAATTTAGTCTCGACTCGGAACCCAAATCAAACCAGGATTTAAATAAAGCTGCAACATCTGGCATTATATCTACTGGTATTGGCTTTTCCCAATTTAACGAATTATTTTCATCAATGGATTGCCCGTCTTTTACTTACTTATTTATTTTCCCGTAAGAGTCTTCTCAATAGAAAGATGAAGTTGGTAAAGTCGTTCTCAAGTTATTGCATGACCAAGGGAAATAGGGATTAATTTTTATATATACATAGAGATCTCAAATAGGCATGTTTAGTTTTTCTTACATGCACTAGAATTTGACTTGAATTTGATGTTTTCCCTTTGAGACCGCACCCGTAGCTGGTATCAATAAGCCAGGCCGACACACTTATTAATCCATATTTTGAAAACTACTGAACCGATTCTGAAGAAACTTTCACTGTTCCCTTCATCATATCAGCCTAAGGATGTCCACTGCTGAACATAGGCCTCTCCCATTAACTTCCACTTGGAGCGGTTTTGGGCCGCTTGCATCCAACGGAGCCCAGCGACCCTGACCAAGTCATCGGTCCACCTGGTGGGTGGTCGTCCCACACGGCGCTTTCCAGTACGTGGTCGCCACTCGAGAACCTTCCTTCCCCATCGGTTATCGGTTCGCCGAGCGATGTGGCCTGCCCATTGCCACTTCAGCTTACTAACTCTACGAGCTATATCGGTAATTTTTGTTCTCCTACGAATGTCCTCGTTTCGGACCATGTCTCGTAGAGAAATTCCGAGCATAGCTCGTTCCATAGCTCGCTGAGTGACTCTGAGCTTATTTATGCGGCCAGCAGTAAAAGACCACGTCTCTGTCCCGTATGTAATCACTGGCAACACGCACTGATTGAAGACCTTTGTCTTCAGACTCTGAGGTATTCTGGACGTGAAGATATGCCGTAGCTTCCCGAACGCTGCCCAGCCGAGTTGGATTCTTCGGTTGACCTCTTTGTCGAAGTTGGACCTACCTAGTTGGACAACTTGTCCTAGGTAAACATACTCGTCTACAACTTCGAGGGCAGTGTTCCCAACAATCACCGGCATTGGCGGAATATGAACATTAGACATAATTTTTGTCTTGTCCATATTCATCTTGAGGCCTACCTGTTGGGAAACTCTGTTGAGGTCATTGAGCATGATGATCAAAGCTTCTAGCGATTCCGCCATTATGACTATATCGTCGGCAAATCGAAGGTGAGTGATGTGTTCGCCATTGATGTTGATGCCATATCCCTTCCAGTCCAAGAGCTTGAATACATCCTCCATTACAGTGGTGAAGAGTTTCGGGGAAATTACGTCACCCTGTCTTACACCCTTCTGTAACTGGATTGGTTTCGTACTCTCGTCCTGGACTCGGATCGACATGGTGGCTTTGCTGTACAAACACTTCAACACTTCGATATAGCGATAGTCAATTTGGCATCGCTGTAGACTCTGCAACACCGCCCATGTCTCGACTGAATCGAAGGCTTTCTCATAGTCCACATACGCCAGGCATAATGGCCGATTATACTCCTCAGTCTTCTGTATAATCTGGCGGAGTGTATGTATGTGGTCTATGGTACTAAAGCCTTTACGGAAACCGGCTTGTTCGGGAGGCTGGAAGTCGTCAAACCTACGTGCGAGACGATTCGTAATGACTCTCGAAAATAGCTTATAAACGTGGCTTAGGAGGGATATCGGGCGGTAGTTCTTCAATAGGGCCTTATCGCCTTTCTTGAAGAAGAGCACCACCAAGCTTCCACTCCATACTTCCGGCGTTGTACCTTCGTGTATGACGGAATTAAAAAGCTTCTGAAGGACTACAAGTATCGGTTTTCCACCCGCTTTCAGGAGCTCTGTTGTTATTCCGTCTTCACCCGCCGCCTTGTTGTTTTTAAGCTGTTTCAGAGCCATTCTAATCTCGTATAGGCTGACGTCCGGGATATCTTCGGTGTAGTGTCGGGTCAACTTGGCTCTTGCGTCACTAACCGGAATTGGATCTGGTTTCTGTGACGAGGTGTACAGCTGTCCATAGAACTTCTCGATCTCTCTCAAGATCTCCAGCTTTGACGTGATGATGTTGCCGGTGTCGGTCTTCAGCTTGGTCAGTTGACTTTGACCAATAGACAAGTCTCTTGCGAATACTTTGGAACCTTTGTTCTGCTTTATTGCCTCTTCGATACATGATGTATTAAAGAGGCGCAAATCGTGTCGCATTGCGTTTGAGACCTGCCTATTCAGCTGCCGGTATTCGGCTGTATCAGCTGAAGACTGCAACTTCATTTCACGTCGTCGCTTCATGAGTTTGAGAGTTTCATCCGAGAGTTTTTGGGTTCTATTCGTGCGGCGGGTCTTAAAGAACTTAGATCCTACCGCATGGACAGTTTCCACGAGCCTGTTGTTTGTATCGTCCACCGTCACGCAATTATCCAGGCATTGGAAGCGATTCTGAAGTTCGAGCTGAAAGCTGTCAGGGTCCTGGATATATGCAGATTGGGGTCGGAGCGTAGACTTTACCAGACGACATCTCTCCACCTGGATGTTCAGGTTCAGTGTGCCTCTTACTAATCGGTGATCGCTTCCGGTCTTAACCCTGTTGATCACAGAAACATCACTGAAGATTTGCCGCTTTGTCGTCAAGATAAAGTCTATCTCATTTTTGGTGGATCCATCGGGGCTACACCAGGTCCATTTCCTGTGTGGCCGCTTTTTGAAGAAGGAGTTCATCATAAAGAGTCCCTCCAACTCCATGAAGTCGGCCAACCGTTGCCCCCTAGGGTTCCTCTGCCCAATTCCAAAGTGCCCCACTCTCAGCTCATCGTCATTCCTAATGCCTAGCTTCGCGTTAAAGTCCCCCATCAATACCATATAGTGCGTTTTAGAGGAGTGTATGGCTCGTGAGATATCCTCATACAATGTCTCTATCTCGTCATCTGGGTGTGATGAGGTCGGAGCGTATACCTGAATGACCTTCAGCGAATACCGTTTGGTAATTCTGAGTATCAGGTATGCGACTCTCGGTGAGACATTCTCTATCCGCACTATATTCTTGATGAGGGGCTTGCGGACAATAAACCCGACACCACCCTGTGACAGGTGATCACCCTCCCGGTAGTAGAACAGGTTACCGGATTTAAGGATTATCGTGTCCTCCCCCTCTCTTCGGACTTCTGATAACCCCATAATATCCCAGCGCAACCTGTCCACTTCTTCCTCCAACTCAATGAGCTTCTCGTCGGTCCTCAGAGTCCGTGCATTGTATGTTACCAGGTCCAGTCGTCGTTGTTGGTAGCCGGATCTCTGCCGGAGACTCTTAGCACCCCCTGCCCCGCCGTTACCGTGACCGCTACCGTAGCCCGTAGTTACTGTTCCCTTAGTTGAAGTAAATGTAAATTAAGCCTACAATTTGTACAATTGCAATTATTTAAATACATTTAAAAAGATAGTCAAACATAAGTTATGCAAGAAAGGGTACTATAAAGTTTCAGAATTTGTAGATGACAAGAATGCATTTGAATGAATTGTTCGCTTCGCAGGCTATTGTTATATAATAATATATCATTTGTAAATTATAATACTTCTAAGTACAAATAAAAAGCTTGCTGAGTTTTTTGCCGGAGTCTTCTCAGTTCAAGTTGTATTTGGAACCGGAGTAAGTTTACGTTCATAAGTGCCTCATTAGGGCTTATATTGAATAAATACTTTTTGATTTTAATTTTTTACCATATTCCTAACACCATGTGATCAAAATGAAATAAATTGTTTAATTAAATCGCTAAATAATACATCTGCAGAAGGATATGACGAAATCGCTACAAAAGTAATTACCTAAATACTGTAAACAAGAGCTTAGCCCGATTTTAGCTCATTTAATAAATCTATCCTTTGAAAATGGTGAATTTCCAGACTTATTCTCTCTGGTCAAACCACTACACAAAAAAGGCGACAAATCGAATATAAATAATTATAGACCAATAACGTTAGTACCGATTCTGTCAGTTATTCGAAAAAGCTATGCATAAAAGGATTATGTCGTTTGTAAATAAGCTGAATATTATTAAAGAGGAGCAATTTGGATTTCAGAGTAAAAAATCCACTACATTAGCTGCACTGGTACGTGAAATAACAGATTCTCTCAACTCAAGACTGGCAACGTCTGTTATATTCTTTGATATGTCGCGAGCTTTCGATTTCGTATCACATGAGCTTCTAGTCACTAAATTAAATAATATTGGCCTACGAGGTACAGCGCTTAAGTGGTTGCAGACTTATTTACAAAATCGGGAACAATATGTCGAGATAAATTGTTTAAATAAAGAACTGGCACTAGTTTCTCATAAATCGATAAATAGAGTTAATGGCTGTGGTGTGCCTCAAGGTAGCGTCCTGGGGCCGTTGCTTTTCTTGATCTATATAAACGACCTTCCGGATGTGACTACAAATAAATGTACCCTTTTTGCTGATGACATATCAATAATTATAAGTTGTAATAAAAATTAAATAAATAAATTCATATACGTATAGAACAGATTGAAACAAACATCCGCGCGTTCTACTATATTAGCAGCGAACCATGGTCACATAGCATCTACATTAAAATATGGGTTACTTATTTGGGGAAATTCTCCAGATATACATAAAGCATTCATTGCACAAAAGAAATGCGTTCGAGCAATATGTGGTGTACCACCACATGCCTCATGCAGGCCCCTGTTCGATAGTCTGGGTATATCTCTTCCTTGTATGTACATACTTGAAGTTGCATTATTTGTAAAATCTCATCATAGTTATTTTAAAACAGGGCAAGACATTTATCCAAGAAGCACAAGGCATCCAGATCGATTGGTCTTTGACAATCCGCCTCGAATGGCTCTTTATCAAAAGCAATGTTTTGCAATGTGCATAAAGGTATATAATGCGATACCAAATAACATTAAAACACTTCCACTGATACGTTTTAAATGTAAATTGATACAGTGGCTAAAATCCCAACATTTCTATAATATTAATGAATTATATGGGTACAATTGTTTGACATAGGTTTTTCGTTTTTTTTTTTTTTTCGTTGTTCGTAGGCTAAATTGTATTTGACATGTGAGTAAAATAGACAAAAAGTTAACATAGTCAATTAATATAATACCTTGTTCTTATATGTCTGTGTATAATACTTAATTTTAGTAAATGAATATTTAAATTGATAACGTGTTTTTGATTTAATAGTAATTTGTATTATTTTTATTTAATAATTATACCTAATGTACCTAGTGTACCTATTTGCATGCTTATTATGAAAGCTGAATGTGCTGAATACTATAACAATGAACTGTATAAATTTTAAGACCTTGTAAAACCACATTTAAAGCAAATAAATGATATTCTATCCTATTCTTTGATTTTATTTCCATACATAGTAGTAACTAGGTATGGAAATCTAGTAAGATGTCAAATACTGGTGTATTTACCCTATCGTGCGGCGCTTTAGTACTTTTCTACAATCGTTTTATTTTATTTCCATACTTAGGTCAAATAACTGTGTATTTACCCTATCGTACGGTCGACTCGTGAGTCGTGCGTGACTCCTGCCGGGCTGCCGTGTCATGAACTCGTGCGAGTGAGATAGTTGCGACTGCGCGATGCGGGGGCTGCACGGCCGAGCCATGAAGCGGGGGCAAAATGTGGATTTGAGCTGGGGTAGTATACGCTCTTAACTAAATTAAATTAAAAATGAAATGCAGTGTCAATTTAAAAGATGTCTATTGCATAACTTTAAAGGGATGTACGATCCGCATCCTTCAATTTGAAGAACCTCAAAAATATTGGCACTTTTTTTTTATGTTTACTTGTTATTCTCTCAATTCTCATACATATAATATGTAAAAGAATTAAAAAAAAACTATATTTTCACGTTAAATATCATATCATTTATGCTTTTTAATTATACCTTATTCCTTATTACAATATTTTTTCAGGTGGTTTGACAAATCATTCAGCCTCATAGTGACTGGTGATGGTGTGTCAGGTGTTAACTTCGAACACTCTTGGGGTGATGGAGTGGCAGTACTAAGATTCTTTCAAGATATATATGCAGAGACTACAACTAAACCCTATGTACATCCTGACTCCAAAGCTGCTGATACAAACAGAACTGTTCGCTTATTGGGTAAGCTGAGATTTCTACAGATTTTTATTCCGATTGTTGTAATATGATAGAAAATAATATAAATAACTAGCTGCCCGGCGCGACTTCGTTCGCGTGGTCCCACCCTACCCTACCCTGACAGCAAAATCCCCATTAACAAAATGATCCGCCATTTATTGAATTCATTTGTTACAAAAAATGTGATAAATGAAGAACCGCTCTACCGATTTTGTGCAAACTTCACATAAACCATCTACTAAATAGTCCGAACAAAGCCTAAACATTTGGTTTGGATAGGTGAGCCCGTTCTTGAGTTATAAAATTACAACGAAAAGTGGCATTGATTTTTATATATATAGATATGGATATAGATAGATAGAAGATAGATGTGCTTGACATATTGCCTACTCTGTAAATTATGGAGCTGGTGAACAAAAGCGGACTTGTCAAATGATTAGTTTTTTACAGGAGAGGTAAAATACTAATTTGAAGCAGATAAAAACATATGGGACATGTGAGACATGTCCGAGTCTGTTAGAAATCGCATTTTTCGATAATTATTTTGTATAGGACAATGATATGACCGAGAAGAACCGAGAAAGAGAATAATAATATGTAAAAAAAAAACGTGAATCCTGGACAAGTGCGCTTTTGTTGCCTGCTCCTCATTAACTTATTACCAAAATCTGAATGCTAAATCGTCATGAATTAATGAAAATCAATCTTTATTGTAAGCCAAAAGAAGTAATAAAAATAAAGGAAGATAATACAATACAGGTGGGCAATTCAATCTTTGGTTTGCAATCTCGTTTGTTTTAGAATTCAATCTGGATGAAAAGTCAAAGCAATTTGTTGATAATGCAAAGAAAGAGTACAAGGATTGGTATGACTCTTTAAGCATAGACTACATTTTATATGAAGGTCTTACAAAAGGAGCATGTAAGAAATTCAAAGTCAGCCCCGACTGTATTATGCAGCTTGGATTCCAAGTATGTATTTTGATTGCCCCCCTTTTTACCATAGGCAGGCTACTCTCACCCAGAACCATCGAACAATTTTATTAACCCAAAGAAGCGCAATGACGTTCATTTTGGTTGACATATATTCCGCCAATTTCCCACTGCCGACAACGCGCTCTGATTGGCTAAGTCAAGCATGCATGCACTCTGATTGGCCATGTCAAAAACACACGATGCAGTGATTGGCGCTTACTGTTCAAATTCAGTGACAAATCACTGACGAGTTTCGGAATTTGATTGTTCATTATTACTACTCTAAAGGGATCTTTCCTCGATGCCCAGAACACACCGCTAGGTGCTTGTCAACAGATTTTCAACTCGAGACGAAGGTAGCCAGTCCGGCGGGTACTATAAAGTACCCTACCACCTTGCTATGGTTTCCTTTATGGAGGTGAAAGGTGGATGACACCTCCATTTAATAGGGAAGAGACTGGATCATAGTGTCTGGGGACCGCGGTCCCACTGTACATGTTGCACAGTCGTATACATATGCAGATCGTGAAATAAACTTCGTCAGCGCGATGCAGGATGTTGTGGCGCCATCTCTATTTCTGCGTGTGAACTATCATAGTGTAACTTATATATGTACACCTGACAAGGTTTCCTTCAAGAAAGATCAAGTTCATTCTTGGATTTGTACCCATTTTCTTCGCCCATTCGAAGACCACTGAGCTATCATCGCCACAAAAAGGTTTCTGTCTGATGTAATTATGCGGTAAACACACCTTATTACATACCACTGTGCTAAGATTCCGTCACGATGTTATTCTTAAACGAAAGCTCAAGGCTCAATATCGCATTAAGTTGTCAAAACCACGGAGACATAATTCTTATTGTCATTGTAATAAAGATTATATTAATTTCAGGCTGCTTATTATCTTCTACGAGGTAATTTCGTCGGTACATACGAGTCCTGTAGTACATCTGCATTCAAGCACGGCAGGACTGAAACTATGCGACCATGTACTGAAAAGACAAAGGTAATAGATATTACGCACACTTTACAAAGTAACCACGAGTTGTCCAGTCAGTTGTCGGAATTGGTAAGACCAGAGTTCGTGGTTCGTGGTTTCGATTCCCATCCAGGACACATTTGTGAGAATGCACATGTCTGCCTGTTATGAGTCTTTGGGTCTTCTTTCTTTCTTCTTCACTTCTTTTTAATTAATTATGTATTTAAAGTGATATGTATCCAATCCTTAGTGTAAGCTCTGCTTACTTTGGGATAAAATAGCCAAATTTGGAGAATGTTCCAGAATATTATTATTAACGACTTATTAGGATGGCCAGGTAATGGCAGCTGATAATTTAATCATTAAATTTGGGTATTGTGGATTAGTAAATGGCATTATAATGCAATGTTTTTTCTTTTGCAGGCATTTTGTGAAGGTCTCAACAAAATGTCAAAAACAGAATTGCGTGCGATAATGCAAGAATGTTCCACTTATCATTCAGAGTTAGTGAAAGAAGCTGCGATGGGCCAAGGCTTCGACCGTCACATGTTCGCCCTTATGAAGATTGCCGAAGAGAACAATTTACCAAGACCAGAGTTATTTGACTCATATGAATATAATTTCCTGAACAAGTCAATATTGAGTACTAGTACATTGTCGTCGCCTAGTGTTATGGCTGGAGGCTTTGGGCCAGTTATTAAAGAAGGCTTTGGGATTGGGTATGAGTTTCTTTTAAATATCTTAAATATAAAGCTATTATTATTATTAGTTATTATTCTACGGGACCATTTTCATACAGAAAACTTATTTACGGATCCAGTCCCTTCGTGTGCGAGTCCGACTCTTACTTGTAACTTGTTGTGGGCTCTTTTCCGCAAGTAGGCGAGTCCGACTCGCACTTGGCCGGTTTTTATACTGATATTTTCTCTAGCCATGACACTGGCAGAATAATCGTTAAGGAGTCATAAGATAAAAATTGCATTGAGTTTTCTTCATCATCATCATCATCAGCCTATAATGTCCCACTGCTGAGCACAGGCCTCCTTTCACAAATGAGGGTGAAAGGGAATGGGCAGATAATCCACCACGCGTGCCCACTGCGGATCGGTGGAGGTAGGCTAGTGGCCAACCTACTGCTGGAATTTTTCAAGCCGTCTAGGAGGCATCCAACTAGCTTAACGACTATCACAATTAAGTGATAACCGGGACCAACGGCTTTACGTGCCTTCCGAAGCACGGAAACGCTCGATTTCAAAAACCACTAGACGGTCACCCATCCAGGTACCGACCACGACAGACGTAGCTTAACTTTGCCGATCGATTAAGAAGGGCTAATCATGCTACACCACGAGCGCTTCAAAGAGTTTTCTTATGATACCTCTATTCTATTGTACAAAATACCTGTCAATTACTAATACCGATAATTCGAACCATTTGGAACCTTAACCTTAAGTTCACGATTTGACCACAGACTTATAAGAACGTATATGCCTGTGGATTCTTCTATCTTAAGAAAAGTCCTCATTGGAAAATGTCTACCTTTTTTATTGTAATGTAAATGCTATCAAGATTAATAGTCTCTCTAATTAGACTAAATATCATATTTTATTTTCCAGATACTCTGCATTTCCAGATAAACTGGGAGCAGCTGTAACAAGCTACAAAACGCACAATGATAGCTCTCAATTCATAGATGCGTTACACAGATCTTTCAAAGATATAACTAAAATATTATCAGGCTGATGGTATGTGCCTTAAAATAGAAGATAGTTTATAAGAAAATACAAATTAATGGAATTGGATAAATCAAAAAATTAAAACTGTTTTTTTAATAATAATAAAGTGCAATATTGTCACATAAATTGTACTTTTATAATATAATTAAGAACATTTATAAATAACGAGTAAGTTTCTGTAAGATGTGTAGTACCAAATTTGAATTAAAAATCTTACAGAAGTTTTGAATTAGTTTAAATATATAGTAGTATTTCAAAATTACAATTAGGCTTCCGATAGCAGGTATTGGAACAAAAAAAAACATGTTTGAGATTTTGTAAATAAATAGTTATTTTTTTATATTATTTGATATCTATCTTCTTACACAAAAATTGCGATAACATTCAATTTTTTAAAGCACTGCGGTGCATCTACCATGAGTTCTCTACACTAACGTAATCTACTAGCTAGCGACTACGGTGAATATTTTGTACTAGCTGCCCGGCGCGACTTCGTTCGCGTGGTGCTACCCTACCCTGTGGTGATACCCTACCCTACCCTGATGTAGCCTATGTCACCCGTGGATAGTGTAGCTTCCCAACAGTGAAATAATTTTTCAAATCGCTTCAGCACTTTCGGAGCCTATTCAATGCAAACAAACAAAAAATCTAATCTTTCCTCTTTATAATATTAGTATAGATGACGAGCACCGCCTCTAGTGGATACTTTTGGAAGCATTCCATACAAAATGTTTCACCGTAGTCGCTAGCGAGTGTAGATTACGTTAGTGTAGAAAACTCATGGTAGATGTACCGCAGTGCTTTAAAAAATTTAATGTTATCGTAATTTTTGTGTAAGCAGATAGATATCAAATAATATAATAATATAACTATTTATTTACAAAATCTCAAACATGTTTTTTTTGTTCCAATACCTGCTATCGGAAGCCTAATTATAGCCTACTAATATTGTATTTAACCTTTCACAGGAGGTACTGTTGGCAAATGTTAATATTACCCCCTTATTCATAATCGCATTTTAACTAAATCAGTGTAATAGCTCAGAGTATATAAATACTACGTACAAGTAATAGTGTCCTCCAACTCACTCTTTCGATCACCAAATGTCACGTGTCAGATAAATACTTTATTTTTTAGCTAATCAACGTTTGATAACTTCATTATGAATAAGGGGGTAAATCTTTTATAAAAAAATAAGTAGACATAAGGAATATCTGATTGTAAGTATACACTGCAATTGATGGTATATAAGTTACAAAGATTTTCATAGGGCATCGTGCCTCTACCCAGATGGATAATCCGCCTTACTAAAGCATGACATTTAATTTCACTCCGCTTGAGGGGCTCCCTGAGCAAATCGCTCTCAGTTCGTACTGCGCACGGCTGTCAAATACTGTCAATTCTGGCTTGTTTATTTCATGTTCCCATAGAGGCGACTATCCTTCTGGACGTTTTAAATTCTTTGATAAGTTATTACAAAATAAAATTTATATTTTGTTAGTTTTTGTGATATTATTGAGTACTAGCTGACCCTCACGGTTTCACCCGCGTACGATTTAAATTTTTTGCGCGGAACGCTAATCGTTTTCGAAAATAAGAGTGACCTATGTTACTCATTATCATATTAGCTATCTGCCACTGAAAGTCCCGTGAAAATCGGGCCAGACATTACGGGAGTAGCACGAACACACATATGTTTCAGAAGAATTAGGGTTCCGCGCAAAAAAAATAAAACCATATTAATTTTTATTGAATTTTGAGAAAAAATCATATTTTTTTTCTTCCCGCAGTTTCAAGATTTGGGTGAAACTGCGGGAGAAAACAATCGTACCGCAGGTGTTAACCGAATTACCGAATGTAAGCTTATAATTTCAAGAACAATAAAAAGTAATAATTTCTCATACAAGTTAAGATACATTATCATACATTTTGTAGTAGAGAGTTGTATAAAAAATCTAAAATTCATTATCATGATCACAGATTACAGAATACTCAGATGTAATGTACGGGACAAGCACTGTGAGGCTCGTATTTAGCTATGTGTGCGTGAGAGCACTGTAGGAACACGTGTGACAGTGTGCGTTTAGGGATGCCAGGCTGCATTTAGGGCTGCCAGGCTGCGTGTAGGGCTGCCAGGATAATGAAGATAAAACTCCCACGTTTTTTATTGGATAGTTATTATCAACTTAAAACTATACTTTCAAATAAATAAATTCTGAAAAGGCTTGTGATTTGAGAATGGATTAAGTCAATAAAAATATGACCAAATTACCAGCATTATACTAATAATCCATGTAAAAAAATAAAGAATTTGCCAAGTTCAATTAAGAAAAAAAAGAAATGAATACAGAGATGTCATCATTTATTAAAATAGAAATAGGTAACATACATTAGAGTGGATTTCAAATAGCATGACTTCGGTGACACATGGTATTTTATTAGATTTCTCAATGGTTAATGTTCATTTCGATATAATAACTACTATACTATGATAGAGCGAGGTTTCATGAAATATTGAGAGTACTATTTCAGAGTAATCAAATGGAATTTCACAAGATATTGGTAAAAAGCCCTTGACCTTGACGACTCATCATATGTGAAATTGAGTTTAACAGCCTTTATTGTGCACTAACTTCTTAAAATATTGCCTTTTGCCACCTATAACTCTAGCATTCGTTTCTAATTTTGCTATATAATGAAATCTTATATTAATATATATTTTTCTATTACTATTTAAAATAAAATGTATGTATGTTTAATATAATGATATTTTATATTTTACTAGCTGACCTGACAAACGTTTTTCTGCCATATCGGCTCGACTTCGTTTGCGTGGTGCCCTACTCTATACCCTAACCTACTCTTCTTCTTATTTTTAATTTTGGCAACCAAGCCCAAATTAGGACTCATTTCTGCCAGTGTCGAGTTATATTATAGTTTTCAGTCACAATAAATCACTTCACATTATAGTCCTCAGTCAGTCACCGTCCATAAAAGTCATGTTTTACTACAATGGTGGTCATTGTACTAAAACTCTTCACGGACATTTTGAGACAACTTGAAAAGTCACGATACACATAATTCATTTCATTTCACTTCACTGGTGCACATGGATGATCTTTATTGGGTAAAATACCACCAAAAATACACAATAAAACTCAAAATACACAAATTTATGAAAATGAAAATGCTACGTCACTCTGCAAGTTCCCGCCAAAAAGTCCTAACCTACTCTACTCCACTATTACGGTATTTTTTTTTTAAATACCTATTTTTCGTCATAATTCGAATACATAATTTCGGCACCTTATACAAAAAAACATGTTTCATATTCAATATGTTTGAATAAGCAATATTTAAAACTTATCTTCAATACCAAAATCATTAGTGGTTGCTGAAATGTAACGCTGTGATAGACGGACAGACGGACGGAGTCACAACATAAGGATTCCTTTTTATTTTTTCGATTCTATTCGGAAGCATTCAAAAAATGGCGTTTGGAATCAGGGTCATCATCAATGACCTATAAATTCTAATATTCAGCCCGTCCACATAAACTATAAGCGCCATTTATTTTTTCATATGGTACTAATAAATTTCTCTTGCCTATTTATTTTTGTTAAATCGATCGATCTTACAAGGCCCCATAATACCACGACTTCAAGGAAAATACTTTCGATGTAACCTAGCAACACCAACTGATTTTTGTTGAGGTTTTGTGTTCCTAGTGATCAGTGACAAATACACGAAAAAATAATACAAATAAGTGAAAATATCTATAATTACCTATGAAACGACATTCCGTCTTCCTTTTTTTGTTTTTTGGAACAATTTTTACAATATTTCAAAATGCAGGACGGCATATTTTTTAAGAACAATTTTGCCACTAGTGACGTACTTACAATACGAAGCCTTGTTTCGTACTGACTCAAGTTTGTATTTACTTTTGAATCTGTATTTGGTGTGTTGGCCTCACGCCCGAGTTCCGCGCGCTCGATCTGAAGTATTCTGTAATCTGTGATCATGATAAAAACATAAGTTTAACATCAGTACCGAGGCGGGATATTTGTTTTTTTTTACCTTCGTAGCATTGAATTATTACGCTTCGTAGATAGATTCTACATGCATAGATATTTCAGTGATTCGCGACTATAGCAGTTCATTTAGAATATTGTGGAATTGATACTTTTAAACTAACTTATTAACTATTTTCGTACATTTCCCAAAATAGTCACTTTTACGGTTTTAGAGAAACCGTGAGAAATGTTCAAATCAAAGATTTTCATAGGGCATCGTGCCTCTACCCAGATGGATAATCCGCCTTACTAAAGCATGACATTTAATTTCACTCCGCTTGAGGGGCTCCCTGAGCAAATAGCTCTCAGTTCGTACTGCGCACGGCTGTCAAATACTGTCAATTCTGGCTTGTTTATTTCATGTTCTCATAGAGGCGACTATCCTTCTGGACGTTTTAAATTCTTTGGTTCAAATATGGCTCATATTATACAAAAAACATTCATAACACAATGTGCCAAATGAACTTCTACGGTCGCTAATCACTGAAACATATCTATCTATATTGTTCTACGAAGTTAAAAAAAAACAAATTTCCCGCCTCGGTACTGGTGTAGCTCAGAGTCAGAGTATATAAATACTACGTCCAACTTATAGCTAGTCAAAATTACTCCTTCTACTTTACAATGCTAATCATCACAGCTAGTACAATAGTACCACAGATAGTACTGTACTAGGTAGGTACTACCTAGAGGTACTCTTGCCGTTGGGTAGAATGCACGGAACAAAAAAACGATTTATGTTCCATGGGTAATACTTATTAGATGTGTCCAAGTACCTATACACTATGAAATACCTATAAATACAACGACGGGCGGCGCTTTAATTCAGTGACGACTGTTATCGATTTTCCCTTGTCCATCTAGTAAAAGGGAGAATATTTATAGTCAGGTCTTACAAATATACCTATTGTGTACAAAAAAACATTTGCTTAAATGAAATATTATAAGGTACCTATCATACCAAGTAGGTTCTTATTAAAATTTGTCCATGGGTAGGTAGGTGTAGGGTACCTATTCAAAATGAGGTTTGGTATGTATTTAGTACTCTATAAGAGTACTCATTTACCAAAGCCGTAGCGCAAACTACTCAGCCAGCGCGGTTGTTGAGAAAAAAAATTAAGAAGTTTTCAATTATTATATGTTTTTTTATATATTTTATAATAATGTGTGTAAAAAAACCCGCACGCTTTTACACGGATAAACGTGCAATAAGTACGTTTTTTATACACACGTTATAAAATTTTATACAATACTCGTGACTTTCTACTGTGACTCGTGACGTTTAAGCGCCCTCGGCCTCGCTGCGGTCGCGCGCGCAAAAATGACTTAAGTCACGAGTATTGTAATATACTTTTTTTTTAAGGTAATAATTTAAATAATTCTCGACAACCGTGGATAGTGCGCGCTACGGCATTGGCAAATGAGTACCTACTCATAATGAGTATTAACTATATACCGTAAAACGGGGTGAATAGAACTGACGTGACGTGGCGAATAGTAAATGATTCTAGGTATGATTTTAAACGTTTAATATAGCAAAGAAGCCGCAACTTTAGCGATTTGGTAGTATTGTTTTTCTTTGTCTGGTATCATTTTGAGTATGGCAACATCGCCAAAAAAAGAAAAAATAACGTTAATGGGTGGGTACGCGAATATGGTAAAAATAGATACAACGAGGGTGTTTAGTTACGAAACAGGGGTGATTAGTGATGATTACGATAGGGCTGCCACGATGTTTTAATTAGCACAAAGGTCAGTGGTAGTGACATTTAATACCGTGGGTTCGAATCCTACTATGAAGTTGAGCTTTCGTTGAAGTGAAGGGAGACACTTCAGAGCCAATTTCTTTTAGACTTTTTGTGCTACAAACAGCGTGCGCGGCCACATTATCGCTTACCATGGTGGTTTTGTGTTCAAACAGGGGCAAATCCAAAGTAAAAAAACAAAAATGTTAAACCAGCCTAATGCGCAGCCTCTTATTTGAGGCAATCTTGTGAGCTATGTCAGTCATATAGTATATGTTGTCAATAATCTCCCCCACCACCCACTTCGAAAATGACATTTAAATAAAATGCGACACTTGCGAGGACACAATAAAGTGAAATTCAGATCGCACAGCGCGCTGCGCGCGTAAAATTATATTCACCTACAACGCCTTTCTCTGTCTATCGCATAACTGCCCTTTAAGACGCGCAACCTGAAACGTTAGGGTTATCATCTTGTGGCAAATCATCAATCTAATTATTTTTTTACCAGCTATATATATAGATATGACATTTAACCGAAAATCATAATAATGATTCTTAACAACCTTCATGCCGGTTGAGAATTATTTAATTTTTTAATAATTAAATAAATAAGAAGCAATGATGATGAGTAAGCATTTACCAAAAACAGAATACTTATATTATGTACTTTATAACAAAACTACAAATTGTTATAGTTTGAAATATTGTTTTGTTGATTTTTACCTGCCTGCCTGTTTGTTAAATCTTAGTATTCTAAATGAAAGTTGGGTATGAAGATAATGCAAGTATCGAAAGTAGCTAGATATGCTTTGTAAAACGAGAGGATCAGATCCTTGTAAGTATTTAAGCAGACAATTTTGATGTAGTATGTTTCTACCTTCATTTTAGCGTACTAGCACAGAATAAATGTTTGTTCACGAAGATTGAGTACTTAACGAATATTTTACCCACAAATGTATAAATAAATATGCACGCGTTATTCGTAGTGGGCGCGTGGCAACCATCCGGCATTTCCCCGGTAGACCGCGTGTGCGTGATCGTACCTAAACATGGGAGCGAGACAGGCCTGGCACTCGGGGTACAGATTGGCTTTGCATAGGTGGCCCGCAAAATCACCGATTTTTGGATTTATTATGCGTTAAATTATTTGTAATTTTCTTCAAGCATCACGCTTTTGAAGAAACTAACAGCTAGTGAGAGTAAAATCTTATGATTAGATTTACAAACTGGCATATATTTTATCTCACTACGATGACGGGAGTCAGAGATATACTAATAATAAAACTATTTACTTTCACAACCAAATGCTAACAATTATTTATCCCAATTAAGGACCATTTATAATTAAGTGGGGTCAGTTTTGGGTGGTGGTGTGAAATGCCATGCGGGGAATATATTACAACTCCGTATATTAATGTTACATACAGTCCACGCCGGAAAAGCGGGCGGAATTTATTACAACTCCGTATATTACCCAAGATAACGAACCTTCGACGAAGCTTATTCAGAAAAAGCGCGATAATAACGTGCACGCGTTTCAGCTCCCACTCCCTTGCTGTCCGCATTATAAATGAGGATGCAAAACGCTGTGTGTGTATTTTAGGAATGTCAACAACTTTTCCCAGCATCTTGTGTGTCGGTGTAAGGATGGGGATGGTGGAATAAGGTTGAACAATTCCTGCGCACACTCTCCAAAATATATCCTGTATAAAACCGATAGGCAAGCAACCTTTCTTCGATAGTCGAGGCTTGTGAGTTTCGCCTCGATTAAAGACTCATCTCTGATGAGTCTCTTGGCTCGGGCGGCGATCTATTGAGTCGAGGGTGTCAAGCTGGTACTTAGCGGATCCATCCCAAAGATGGCAGCAGTACTCCATGCATGACCGGTTTTGTGCTTTATAAATTTGGAGCGACTGCCCAGGCGTGAAGTACCATTTGACCTTAGAGAGGATAACCAGCTTTCTAGCAGCAGTTTCTGCCTTCGACTTAATAGAACAGCCAAAATTTATTTTGGCTGTTAAGGTTATGCCGAGGTGATCAAGCCGATCGCATATTGGCAAGGATATATTTTGAAAAGTAGGAGCCTGGTGGAGAGGACTCCGATTGGTGGCGAAAAGACATGACATGACTGCTTGTTGGCGTTAAAGGGACCAGAATGGCTTTGCCCCAATCGGAGACTGCCTGTAAGGTCATGGTCAAATGCTTTACCATGGCCTCTCGCAACAGTTGGATCTCGTCACTGGTGGCTCGCACACTGGAAATGTATCTCTCTGCATCAGTGCTGTAGTCTGCATACTACCGGTTTTCAACCGATCGTTAATATAAGTATAAATAAGGTTGCAGAAACAACTGATCCCTGAGGAACTCCGGCATTGATTGCCAAAAGGTCCAACGAGCACCCGTCTATGACCACTCTTATAGACCGTTCACTCAGAAAAACGGAAATCCAAGCTCACAAGCCATCAGGAATTCCATATGATGGACGCTTACTTAGAAGGCTGGTGTGCCAAACCCTATCGAAAAACTTAGAGATATCGAGGGATACGGAAATTGCTTCCCCGTGTCTCTCAATAGCTTTACTCCATTGATGTGTGGCATACATAAGAAGATACCCAGTGGACCGTTTTTGATGGAAACCGTACTGTCGCCCGTTGCGTTAGTCGCGTGCGTGACTGACGCCGCTGAGCGCAGTTGCAGCGACCATGGCTCGTCGCATCGTCGATTGTTAGTAATAACGATAATAACCATACTCCATCCATACTTCCATACTATATATAATATTATAAATGCGAAAGTAACTCTGTTTATTTGTTTCTCTCTCAAGCCTTAGCGACTGAACCAAGCATCATGAAATTTAGTATTCCACAAACTTTTTTTCCCATGAACGCGGGTGAAACCGCGGGGAAAAGCTATTTTTTTATATTATTTTGTTCTTAACCTAACTATCCTAACTATATCCTTACTAATTACTAATATCCTAACTTCCTAACTATAATCCTAACTAATATTATAAATGCGAATGTGAGTTTGTTTGTTTGTTTGTTACGCCTTCACGCCTCAACTACTCAACGGATCACCATGAAATTTGGCATGCAGATAGCCTATGGTATGGAGAAGGACATAGGCTACTTTTTATCCCGGGAACGCGGGTAAAACCGCGGGGGAAAGCTAGTATATATTATAAATGTGAAAGTGAGTTTGTTTATTTGTTTGTTTGTTACGCCTTCACGTCTTAACTACTCAACGGATCATCATGATATTTGGCATGCAGATAGCCTATGGTATGGAGAAGGACATAGGCTAGGCACTTTTTCTTATCCCGGGAACGCGGGTGAAACCGCAGGGGACAGCTAGTTAGATCATAAGTTTCATTCAAAATCAAAAATATGATCATTATTATATAAATCAGAATCATAAAATTAATGAACAAAATTTGATGGATTTGCCTGACTATGAATACGACTATATTCTACTTACGCAGAATCAACAGCGTTCCAATCTACGATGGCGCATAAAGGTATATTATACAAAGTATGCCGCTTTATATTTATTTACTTTATTCGTTGAGTGTTGAATTGAGTAGTTGCATTTTGTTTGTGAAACAGTAGCGAGCGCGTAGGTAGGATGTAAAACATGTGTAGCGAGGTTTAGTACAATCATAATTGTTAAATAGTGTCCTTTGGGCTTTTTGTGCCTCAATGATTTAGTGCACAACATGAAAAGGAATGGCGCATAAGCTATTGTGACATTACGAACGAACACGAAAATGTCAAAGTTCACTGTGAAATGCTGTGGAGTGAATGAAACTTGGTTTGGATTTGCTTGCATTGTGAAAGTGATAAATTAAAATCATGAATTAGAATCTTAATAACTCTCTTCCGTGATGTGAGATTCCAGTTGTTGTTACTTTATCTCTAAGGTAAACATTTTTATTTGTTTCGTGTTTCTTGAAAATAATTTCTTTGTTGAATCGTGTTTTTATTTTTGCTATACCATTTAACGTTGCCTCAATTGCATTTTATTGTGAAAATTTCTGAGGCAGCATAATAAACAATTTAAAAAATTATAAAATATTATTATTATATTTTATTTTTATTTGAAAATGTCGTCATAGAAATGCTAGGTCTGCCGATTTAGTCAGATTCAGATTGCCCTTTTAGGTGGACAGTAGTATCGTTACCTACTTATATGATTAAAATTTTACAATCGCTAACTCAACCCTTTCTTTATCAGCACTAGTTATAATAGCACTAATGTTAGAAGAGTTAGACCATCCTATATATTTTTGTCATAAAATCAAATGCCCTGCCCGGAACAGCTAATCAAAACCTATCCCATATCTCACAGTGCATTTTAAAATAGTATAATTACAAATGGTACATACATTTACAGACATTGTAATATAAGTCTCACAATTACTATTATCATTATCATGGTGTTATCTTTTACATATTTGTAAAATCTTATGAACATTCTTGTAGATCAGCTACACAATCTGTATCAAAATAAGATACTTTAAAAAAACTCATATCTGTCAATCACGGCAAACAGTTATCTACAAAGAAGACAGAGAACACAAGTACCAAGTCAAAAAAGCGTAGTACATCCAAATTTGACCAAAAATATTTTAAATCCTTACAAGAAGTGATTAACATTGCTTACATTTCTCAGGTATAATACCAAGCCTCGGCTGTAAATGATTATTTCTGTACATTATATTCATCCTTTTTTAATCATCCCTTATAATCTTGATAAAAACAAGACATTACAGTTTATACCTATAGAATGACCTAGAATTATACCAATTAAAATCTATGATGTGTAGTTTACCTTGACCATAGCTAATTGATTACTCATGTGTGTACTCAGTTAAAAGTGCAGAGATTAAGGCTTCATAAAAATAGTAGACTAACTAGCTGCTTGGTGTATTAGTGTGTATGTAGTCGGCCCTAGGGTAGAGCGATAGGAGTGGTTGCTCTAGGTGCCAGGTGGCCTGTGGCTGCCAAAATGCTGTTAAAAGACAATTTCAAGCAAATAATATTCTTTTACGAAAGCACATGATATGCACTTATGAATTACGTACCACTCATCCTTTTTTTTTTCTCACTTATGTGTAGATTGTTTCATAGCAATCTGTTTATTTTAATAATGAACTACTTCTTTAGTTGATTCAACACTGCGAAAACATCTTAGCATACTGATGTGAGAAGTGATTTAGAAATTGATCAAAGTTTTTTGTTACAGAAAAATGTTACTTTAGAAGAATCATAGAAAAGACAAGATGCTGATTAAAGAATATAGAATACCACTGCCGCTCACTGTGGAAGAGTACCGGATTGCTCAGCTCTACATGATAGCAAAAAAGAGTAGAGAAGAGAGCTCTGGTGAAGGTAGCGGTGTAGAAATCTTAGTCAATGAGCCATACGAAGATGGACCTGGAGGCCAAGGTCAGTACACTCAAAAAATTTATCATGTTGGTAGCCACTTACCTGGGTGGTTTAAAAGTCTGCTACCAAAATCTGCCTTAACAGTCTCGGAAGAAGCTTGGAATGCCTATCCATACACAAAAACAAGGTACACATGTCCCTTTGTTGAAAAATTTTCATTAGAGATAGAAACTTACTACTTTTCTGACAATGGCCACCAAGAAAATGTCTTCAAATTATCTGGAAGTGATTTAAAAAATAGAATAGTTGATGTTATCGATGTTGTCAAAGACCAACTCTTTGGTGCAGATTATGTGAAAGATGAAGATCCCAAGCTGTTTGTATCTGAAACATGTAATCGAGGTCCTCTCTGTGATAACTGGTTAGACGATTATTGGATGGAAGTTCAGGGGAGACCTCAACCACTGCCTAATGGTAAATCTCTCATGTGTGCCTATAAACTCTGTAGAGTCGAGTTTCGATATTGGGGTATGCAAACAAAACTTGAAAAATTTATACATGATGTTGCATTGAGAAAAACTATGCTGAGAGCTCATCGACAAGCATGGGCTTGGCAAGATGAGTGGCATGGCCTGACAATGGAAGATATTAGAGAAATTGAAAGACAGACCCAGTTAGCTTTGCAGAAGAAAATGGCTGGTGAAACAAGTGATGAACAAGAAGGTTCAGAAGAAAATTCGAAATCACTAGCAGCTACAATGAGTAGTCTTGAGAAAAATGAAGACTTAACAACACCAATAGTCTCTAAAAAAATGAATGCTGAGAAGAGAATCCAAAAACATTTAACACCTGAAAGAACTCCACCATCAGAACATAAAAGTTCATCAAAGTTAAATCTTAGATCATCGTCATCTGGTTCTATTAAGAGTTTGCAAGCACAAGCTGCAAACTGGCGAATGGAGACCTTAGTGAGGGAATCCGAAACAGAAACAGGCTCTGAGGATGAGTTTTACGATTGTGAATCTTCTTTCAACAAGTGGTCTTCAATGTGTTCACTCGACGAAGCTGACATCGATATATCGCCAACGCAAGGCGATCAAAGCCAAGAAGATAGCATTTTCAATCCAACTTTCCTGAAAAGAGTTACTTCGGAAAGGGGTTCTCGTCGAATGGTTACTTTGCAAAGTCATCATAGTATTGACGGTTGCCCTGAAACACCCGTTCATGGCTCCTGTTCAACTACTGTACTCATACTAGTATTTCATGCTGGTAGTGTTTTAGACGCTAATGTAGACATGACCGCAAAAAAATCTGATGTGACAACATTCAAAGGTGCTTTTGAGTCTGTAATGCGACAGCATTACCCAACACTTGTTGGGCACATTACAATTAAATTAGTTTCATGTCCTTCTATATGTACCGAACCACTCGGAGTTTTATCCACACTTAGCCCTTACAGTTTTGACTGTTCACCATCGACAATTGAAACTCCTTCACTCACAAATGACCTTATACCTATTGGTGCAATACCTTTAATCGCCACCACATCTCCTGACTATACAGAATCTGTTACAAAAACAATTAGTTCTGCTAATGCTGTGTATAATGAGTTCATTAAATCTGAAGATGGAAAAGGTTTTAACGGGCAAGTTTGTATTGTAGGCGATAGTATGGGCTCGGTATTGGCATATGATGCCTTAAATCGCGCTCTTCAGTATCAATCACGTCACGATAGTGAAAACAGTATTCTTGATACAGAAATTACAATTCCTAATGACCCAAATGAACAAAATTATCTGAATAAATCTCACTTGCAAGCCCCTACACCTCGAAGACGCTCCTCATCTACAAGTGATAATCATGTAAAATTTGAGTTTGAAGTCAGTGACTTTTTTACATTTGGAAGTCCATTATCGCTCATTTTAGCTTCAAGGAAGATTTCTGATGATAAATTCCGAGATATCGTAAAACCACCTGTACAGCAAGTGTTTAATTTATTCCATCCTACTGACCCAGTAGCTTCAAGAATGGAACCATTACTATCTGCAAGATTCACAAATTTGCCACCTATTAATGTTGCTAGGTACACTAAATATCCCTTAGGCAACGGACAGCCTTATCACTTACTGGAATTAATACAAAGCCATCCACAGTTATTTGGAGATCATTTGCAAATGCCACCAACACCAGTACTGAGACGACTTTCAGAAGTATCAGTGCAAAGTACTGTTAGTGGCCTAGTTGATAATATTCCCTTGATTACTATGAATGCTTTACAACAGAAATGGTGGGGATCTAAGCGACTCGATTACGCATTATATTGTCCGGAAGGTTTAACAAATTTTCCCACAAATGCTTTACCGCATCTATTCCATGCCAGTTATTGGGAAAGCTCAGACGTAATAGCATTTATATTACGTCAAATTGGTCATTTTGATTTGGCTTTATACGGTCACTCTGAGGACAAAGAAAGTCCACTGTTTAAACCTGGTCAGGAGAGAGAAAAGTGGATGAGAAAGCGAACTTCCGTAAAACTGAAAAATGTAGCTGCAAATCATAGAGCCAATGATGTAATAGTAAAAGAGGGATGTCCTCAAACATTCATAGCTCGATTTATGTATGGTCCTTTAGATATGATAACTTTAACAGGGGAAAAGGTTGATATATACATGATGAAAGATCCTCCAGCCGGCGAATGGACTTTGCTATCAACTGTAGTTACAGATAAGACTGGGAGGATAACTTATAAATTAAATGATAAACAAAGCGTTGGTTGTGGCATATTTCCGGTAAGAGTTGTCGTTAGGGGTGATCATACTAGTTGTAATTTCCATCTCTCTGTGGTGCCTCCGCAAACTGAATGCATAGTTTTCAGTATTGATGGATCTTTCACTGCTAGTGTTTCGGTCACGGGCAGAGATCCTAAAGTAAGAGCGGGTGCTGTTGACGTAGTACGTTTTTGGCAAGATTTAGGCTATCTCATTCTGTACATTACTGGACGCCCTGATATGCAACAGAGAAAAGTTATTTCTTGGCTAGCTGAACATAATTTCCCGCATGGGTTAGTGTTTTTCTCTGACGGATTTTCAACAGATCCATTAGGACATAAAGCGGCGCATCTAAATAGCCTTATAAATGAGCATGGAGTTATTTTACACGCAGCGTACGGATCGGGCAAAGATATTAATGTGTATCATAATTGTGGATTAGCGCCAAAACAAATATACGCTATTGGACGTATCAGTAAGAAGTATAGTAATATGGCAACGACTTTAACTGACGGCTATGCTTCACATTTAGCTGATTTGAAGCAACCTGGTGCAGTGAGGCCAGCCAGAGGCAATGCACGACTCCTTGTACCGCGACGTTTGTTGGCTCCGGTTAGTAGCATTCCTTCAACACGCGGTCGTCGCTAAATTTTACAAAGCTCCAAATTGCCATTATTACCTAGAATATTTTATTGAAATGCTTAAACTTTCTTGGGTTAGACGGTGTTAGAGATAGGATATTTAGTGCTTAAATATTGTAATCTTCTACTAACATGTCATTTCGAATAATGTTATGAAGTTTCTAACTCGTCTATGAATTTCAGAAACAGTTATTCTCCTGATATAATATTTTATCCAGTATGAATGATTTGGTTATTATACTCAGGCTTGTGTAAGTATGAGAGTGTTAAGTTATAAAATTATAAGTATTTAATATTGTATGTGTATTTCACGTCACTATGTACCTAAACAAATTGCATAAAAATATTACAGTAAATTACTGTTTTAATATTCTAACTCTAAGAACTTGTTACGTACGTCTGCTGTAATTGGTATAAGCTAAACTATAGATATTTATTGTTATTAATGTTGGGGGATTGGAATCTCTGTTTATGGAACAGAGAAAGTTTCTATTTCTAGTCTATTCAGTAACTTATATTTGTAAACGTGTGTATGTACAGCGTTATTTTACTAATACTTAGTTCAAATTATTCGATAATAATAAATTTTATGCTAGTTAGCTTTGACTAATGTTAATTCTACTACCTAAATATTTTTTTAGATTTATTCGCACGTTCGACCGACGACGGTGTGACTTGTTTGTTAGTTAATGTTCTTATATCTTAAATTAAAATAAAAAGGAGGTATAATATTCGTAGGCGCGGTGAGCGCCTTGAACTGTCAACTGACACAGCACTCAAGGATATATTAGAAACAAGACCATTGATAGATTTTTGGTTATCTTGTCGTCAAGAAAACACAAAATTTTACTTTTTTAATGCTTTTTGTCACAACTTTTAAATGTGAAACTGGGTTTTCAACACTAGTTTACCTTAAAAATAGAAAGAAAGAAACCGACTTGAAGTGGAACCAGACGTTAAGATAAAACTTTCGACACTTTCCGCGAACTTGCGATTCTTTAGTTAAAAATAAGCAGCAGCTTCATACCAAAAAAAATGATGATATATGAATATGAATAGTGCTGATCTACTGGCTCGCTATAACTGAATGCTGTATCTTCCCTTTTAGTTTTATCTAAGATATAATGCGACTACTGTTTGATCATTTTTATTATGTGCCAGAACGATTATCAAATATTTATTAAATCGTATTTAATAATGTATTTATTATGGTAAACATAAAGGTTTCGTTATGCAGCCGACTGTAGGCGGCAGCAGCAGGCGACACTACTTATTTTTCTTCTTTCCGTAGCTAGCGACACATCGCGCGGCTTCGCCTCCATAGTAATACATAGAAACGAAAGAGAAAGAAGTAATGTCGCGGCGACACGCGACAGTGTCGCCTGCTGCTGCTGCCGGCGGTCGGCTGCGGACCGGCACTTTAAAATATATAGTAAATTTTTATCTGCAAGACCCATATCCCCGAAGCGGAAAGTAGAACGAATACAATTTGCCCTTATTGAAAATATTATTTTATATGTACCATACATACTTATTCATGTATAAACATCGCAGATTGCAAAAAAAATACTAGGTAGGTAGGTGATATTAAGTATATTCATATTTTTTTTAAACTGTATAACCATAATAAAAAAATAGTTAATACCTATATACTATTATCGTTTATGGATATAAAGTTATTATTCAGTGAGTTAGGGGGCAAAAAATAATATTATTGTATGGATAAATTTAATATGTATTACCTACCATTGTATACAATATAGTCCCAGCCTGTGCCAGCGCGCTGGCTAGAACGCTTACTAATTTAGTCAACTAGTGGATCTCGCGAGTAATTATATGAAATTTTTTCGTCGCTTTAGTAAAATGGTCTAAAAACTGACTCTCTCTCACGAAAATTCACGAGAGTTGGTTGAGAAATGCAACCTGTAGAGAAGAGCCGTACATCCGGACATACGAAAGCATTATTGTCCAAGCTGGAGGCGCTTAGCACGCTCGGTCAATAGCAACTTGATTTCATATTATGATTCTATATTTATATTTGCATTAACAAATGGCAGTAGCAACTTAAAGAAGTGGCGGCGCAAAATGTGGTATTTCTCTTCTACTATGCTTAAAGGCATGTTAAAGGTCAATTGTGTGATATTTTACTGCATTATGAGATACATTATTAGATCATAGTACCTATTTACTTAATACATGAAGGCTGTTTTCAGAACCGCTGGTAACTTCAGTAAATTTAACCTTCATATGTGCAGTAGTGCACATATGAAGGCCTAATTGATTAAAAGGACATGATTAAATTATAGTCACTTTAAAAAACTGACACCATGCTTGTTTCCGGATTTCGCGAAACATCTTGCGAATTTGACAATTTGAGTCACTATCACTTTGCGCGAGTAGTTAAATCCCGAAGTGTCCAATAGTTGTGGATACTTCACATTTTTACTAAGCATGCGTTCTTCGGATTTTTACTGTAACATGTAGGTTCATTAACATTATTACAGAGTTATTATTTTAAGTCTTGTTCGAATGGTACCTACGTAGATCAATGCAATCATTAATGTACTTATTTACCTACTTGTGCAGATGATCGTTGCATATTTTAGAATTCTTTAAATTTATATGTATTTAACTTAACCATTTAAAATTTTTATAAATATAAATTGCTTATATAATAGGAAACGTTAATAGGAAACGTATATTCTGGTACATTCCTGTTTCAGATTTATTTTTTCTATTGTTATAACATTTCCTGGAATTAATAAGATTACTTACTTATTTATGGTAAATATTTAAATGTATGCATTATTAAATTATTATGGATTGTAGTCACTAATTCATATTTTAAAATTAATTTTTGAAAAAAATCATGGGTAATGTATAAATGTAAGTTGGATGTATATTACTCGTTGATATGAATTTAGAATGTAGATATTGTAGAACTACAACATCCTGTACAATTTGAGTCCGATGTGCAATTACATTACCTTATCGGAATTCGCAACATTATTGTCCCAAATGTTTAATAAAACAAATTCAAATTGGTCGCGATCAAAATAATGGATAGTTGCAATATGTCTAAATATGTTTAGGTAAGTACCTAGGTATATACTGAAAAATAATTGACATGGGATTCAAATAGGTATTAGGATGTGACTTCGTTGAATTTGATTTCTTGACTATCGATAAATGCTAACTTTACTCAAGAGAAAATAGAAATATGTTGGGTATGTCTTAAACCATTCCTTTAGGTGTAAGATAAGAACTCTCATATTATTTTTATGGCTGAAGTCAGGCAATTAAAAGTGAAGCAAATTTTTTTGCGATATTTTATTTTAATTACTTTTTAACTGTGACAAATGTAATCTGAAATATTGCCCGTAGCAAAATTGTATACTAATTATAAAACGTACTTATTATTAATAATCTCCATCAATCAAGGTACCCAGTTGCACAAAGGCCATACCTTGTGATGTGCCCCAACCAGATTCTCCTAGAATATTTACAATAAAGAACCTAGATAAGCACGATATAGTGTAGAACGACCTAAATTGGGCTTTTGACGGGATGATTCAATTCATCTAACATTATACGCAAGTAATGTAATTTTCAAGATATCAGCATTATTATGTTATAGCTGCAACCTGTAAACGCTTACCCGCTTTTGTATGGCTTCCTTCATACGAGGCCGTGTAATTCTTTACCTGTCTAAATTTAGCCGATTGGCTGGCATAAACCTGAAGCCCTGGGCGGATGGGATGAAACATGATGTATTTTATGTTTATAAATTGAGAAGCTATAACTTTCAATATAAATAGATAACAGACGCGTCTTGCAGATATTAACTGCTATAACGTAGGTATGTATAGGTAGGTACTATGTTGATATTATTATAGCACCTACTATAATCATTTCCAAAATATGATACAATTTAGGTATGATTGAGGTAATAAAATTAATTTAATCCTCAATAAATGGGTCATGGTAAAGTCTAACTAACGTGATATTATTATGTTTCAGATATATCTAGGTATTACTTTTTTTTTATATCCTTGATTTGTTATGTTTTTTATGTACCGTCAAATGGGGTAATTTGAGAATAATACCTTAATTGGGATATTTTCGAGAACAAATTTTATTTCTTGATTTAGCAACACACACACACAATAGCTCGGTGATTTTTATTTCTAATGCAGCATCATCGTTCGGTCTCCAGAAAATGTGAGTAAAATGTTGTTTAATCCTTTTCCAAATTTTATGAATAAATCATAAACTCAACCCTTTACGCGCCACAATCAAAATGTCGTGAAAACTTTGTTCTTACAGCTAACTATGAGCAAAAATCAGGTCTGGATTTGTTTCGATTCATAACTTCAATTCCCGATGTATTTAATTTTGAAACTTAAAATAATGCTGCTAGCATATATTTTTTCTTTTTTACAAAACATTTCAGTTGCATAAAAATTGTGGTAACTTGGGACAAGTGTCTCTAGTAATAGAAGCCTCTGGTTGTGAAAAAGTTTTGTCTTATATAGCAATTTCCAGAGGAATGTACTTATTTCCTGAAAAATATAAGTGCAACTAGCTTTAAAAAATAGTGATAATTATTTTTCGATATCGACGTAGATGTCAAAATTCCATACAAAATATAATAAGTTCTAAACTCTATGAGTATTTATTTATAAGTACTTTTTGTTACTTAAGTAGTAGTAAAGTTGATTTTATAGACATTTATTCTGAACAGTATGAGAAATAATTAAGAAGTTTTGTTTATTTCAGTTTTATTTACATCAATTAAAAGAAGAAATCAAATACTTTAGTTTTGTGTATATTTAAATAAAAACTGTTCCAAACGGTGTTTAATGTGATTATTGTAAACGTAGCCACTTTTTTAAAAACGAAATCGTGTCCCATGTTGGTCTGTTGCTTGTCAAACTTGAGAAATGGCGGTAGAAGAATGGGTGTCCCAATTTACCCCCACATTTAAGGTAACTTGGGACAACATATTTAAAAAAAATAAAAAAATATTGAGGTTACCGTAACCTAAAATCTGTTCTGAACATGAAACTTTGACTACACACTGGATTATAGAGAGATTAATATGTGACAAATACCTATTACTATGGATTTGATGTATCGTTGAACTTCAAAAGTGTCCCAACTTCCCCCGTTTGACTAAAACTAATTTAAGTGTAGGTACTTAAACCATAACAGCTATGACGAAATGAATTACACATTCAGGTATTTTCACCTTGATTAATTGAGAGTGGAAGCACTAATTGGGGCGCGAATAAAGAAAGAGATAAGGTAATTTGTTAATTTTAGTATTAGTTCCCTTAAATTGACATTATATTTATGAGGGGATTACCTGGTTGCGAGCCAGCTCCAACCAAAACAAATACGTACTACGTATACCCATTCTTATTTTGGATATCAAAGAATAAAACTCGAATGAGGTTGAACACTATCCAATAACTAAAACCAGTAACATAAGTCAAATTCCGAGTGTCGCGTTTTTTTTTTAAATCGAAAGGCCTTGAATATTTTTGTTTTTTTTTTTTTTTTTATACCACTAAGGTGGCAAACAAGCATACGGCCCGCCTGATGGTAAGCAGTTACCGTAGCCTATGGACGCTTGCAACACCAGGGGTATCACTCGCGCGATGCCGACCCTGAAGAAATTTATTAAATTTTCAATTTTTACTTGCCTGGGTGTCTAGGAAAAATAATGAATTTATCAGAAACATATTCTTTATTATCTGACCAATAACTAAATTAAATATAGTAACTATTGACGTCACCTATTTATTTTCTTAGAGACTGATTGAAATAACAGAATATCTAATGATTGAATGAGATGCAATTATATCAATCGCAGGCAAAGCTGGATTTATATTTTTGTTCTCGATTTAAAAGTAGATATTAAATAAAATATCTTCAACATTCCCATACCTGTAAGTAGGTATTGAAAACAGCTTTTAATAAACAGACAGGTCTTGAAATCACAGTGGAAGATCCGTGTACCTATTTAACATTTATAAGTGCTAATATACTAAATTGTTTTGTCAACAAATAATTTCGTCGGTTCTCGCCATGGGCTAGAAGTAAAACCATACTACTAGAGATTCAATCAAATCAAAACGTAGTACAGTCAACGTCAAAAGTAGCTGATCACTTTATAACTTTGTGTCACTACTCAAATCACAGATTTCATACAATCAGTCAAGATAATGTCAATAGATTATTATTAGAAAGGGTACTAATGTAGCTTTTGACGCCGACTGTACGACGTGATTCATCAATATTTCTTTTTTTTGCCATTATAAGTGCTAGTTATTTCATAAGTTTGACCGAATTGTATGTTATCAGCTATTTTATGAACGTAGACAATATTTACATACAAAAATAGAAACAATCTTGCAAGTTTTAGCTAAATACTTGCCCTCTTGTACCTAACCCGAGACAAATGTGTACTACTAACATTGTTTAGTTTTGTAATTTGTTCGTATTTATTGACCTGTTATAAAATGTTGTTAAAGTTGTCCTCTAAGTGCTAGCTTCCATTTTTGTTGTATTCATGTAATGTACGTATTATGTGTGTGAGAAAATAAATTATTGTTGTTGGCAATATTTGTTCTTTTTTCTGTTATCGCTAATCCAAAAGTTCCTATGGTTTACGGAGTAACTAGTAACTAATCTGTGACTATAGATAGTTTATGGGCCGGAGAGTGTCATAGGCTAATGTTTATCCAAAACGGGAATTCGGGTGAAAGTTGAAACCACAGCCAATCTATACTAATATAATAAAGCGGAAGAGTTTTTTGTTTGTTTAAACGGGCTAATTTCTGGATCTACCAGTCGGATTTTAAAAATTCTTTCACTAATAGGAATCTACATTATCCCCGAGTATTATAGGCTACTTTTTATTACGGGAACGCGGGTGAAACAGCGCGAGGTAGCTAGTTATAAATAAAACACATAAATAGGTAATACGAAACTTTTATTTACAATTGATTCACAGCTACAATAATGCTTAAAAATAAACTTAACAAACTGTACGTACAAAAATGGATAAAACAAAATATAATTGAATAAATAAAATGTAATAATAGAATAAAATACATTTTCACCAATCAGCTAATTATCTAACGTTTAGGAAACTCCGACGCGACGCGAATTCGATATGGCGTCGCCGTCGCCGCGTGTTACGAATTCTCTCACTGAAATGTGTACCTATTTTTGTACTAAATAAATTGTATCGCTATCTTAAAAAAGTGCGCGCCGGTTAAGAGACTCTTAACTCAACTCAAACCTCATAAAAATTTATCAATTTGAATTTTTTTAGGAGTTTCCTAAGTTAGGCATTGGTTGGTGAAAACGGGCATTTGCAATAAGATGCGTTAAGTTTTCTTAAAATAATACTAATTAGATAAGTGATTAGTAATAAGGTACAATTTGTCATAATATACAATAAGCCTCCTCACATGTACTCAAAAGAAACTAAACTGATTACTAACAAAAAAAAACCTGGCATACTCCTCAGGCGCCATTTTGTTTTTTTTTTAAATGGCGGCGCACGATCAAACCTGTATACAGCGATTGGGGACATTCATACGAACAAAAAATGAATATAATATCACCATAAAATATTTACAGGAGATATCCATTATAGTCTTTTAATAAAAATAAAAAAGTAAAATAGTGTTTTTTAAACTAATACTTGTAGCCTATACTGTATATATTATAATCTACCCATTCTAGTGCCATAGAATACGTACAATAGTTAATAAGTAATTTTTCATGGTTATTGAATTTGTCAATCATCAATCTTTTTTGAAAATAACTCTGTAACGTGACTTTTTAGGACACACACTATAATTTTCTGTTCGAATGAGTTTTAACCGTGCACCACCATTAAAAAATAACCAAAATGGCTCCCGAAAAGTATGCTAAAATCTTCAAACCCCTTTGTTCCAAGCCCTAACTATTATATCTACTAACACAAGTAACAATCAAAATCTCTTAAAAAATTGGTTCCGTTAGAGGTGGCATTCCTCGTTACTTGAAACTTGTGAGAATCCATAAAAATACTTGTACTACTACTGCTAGCATGGGATGTGCTGGTTAGTAACTGATTCGTTTCTTGTTTGTAGGGGCTAAAAGTATCACCTATTAATAGCAGAAAGGCGTCTATAAGACTTTCCAACGGAGTGTTAGAACGAGTAGGTACTTAAATATTCGTTGCAAATAAAATTACTTTCAAATAAAAGTATCAACGTAACACATTATTTACTACACGATCGCTAGCTATTCTACTAACTTATCATAATAATATGACAATTTATATTAGGAATTAACATTTTTAACATAATGTTACAATACATTTACACGTAGACGACAATTAATAAAAAAAGAGTGCAAAATGGTATAATTTCTATAGTACTGATTGCTAAAAGACAAAATATGAACTACAAATGATTCACAAACACCTGACTGATGATTTGATAAATAGACAAAAAGGTTTATTGTACCATATTTCGAGTAAATAATTATGATCTATAATAAATAATGTAATGTTACTCACAAAAAAGTCAAAAAATATTTGAAAATTTAGTTGGACACACCCTTATGTTACACACATAGGAATTCAAAATAAGTACAAATAACAAAATTTGAGATCTTATTGTACTTTAACAGTTCATAATTCTTAAAAAATCACTGTACATTACCAATCTCTAATGTATATCATAATATTCGAATATATTTATATATTAATTTGTATACAAAATGTATCAGTGCTCTTCCCATAAGTTTAAGTTTGCGATCCGGTAAAAAAAACAGTTTGTCAGTAAATTGTTCGGTTTTATATTTAAACTTCCATAAAAAATCTATATTGATTGATTAAAAAATATATAAAATCCAGTTCAGTTACTTTGCAATCAACTGCAAACATACTAATAAAATAAATATGCACTATAAAGATTTGTATTTTATTTTAACTTATAGTAAAGCAGATACATATCTGTAACCTATATCCATGCACGTGTAATAAGACACAGCCGATAGTTTATAATTTTATGTTATAAGGTAGGTATCTATTAAATTAATAACATTATAGACATTAAAGTGTATTTATAAATTGGTACTATACTTTTGTTTTTGCAGCTGTGCTTATCTTGACTACGATCGTGTTATTACTTTTTAACCATTGGCACATCATAACACATCTTTTATGCAGTTTAGGTGTGCATTATTATATTAAAGTTTTGTTCGAAACACCTTCAGTAGCAACAATGTCCTCCACATGGTACGGTCAGCAACTTGGCATTTTAGTACCCTTTCCTAATAATCTATTGACATTCTCTTGACAGGTCGTATTCAAACTGTAAATTACCTACTTATTGTTAGACGGCCCTAAAGTGATCAGCTACTTTTGATGCCGACAGTACAATATATTCAGATCTGTCGATGACATCATCGACTGTTAAATTACTTTTGTGCTATTTTATCGCTGACGGTTTTTAATACCATTCAACTAATTTAGCTTCTACAGGCTTCTTCAGGGAGTAAAATGTTCACAAATGACAATCCGTGATGTCATCCATTAGTGACAATACACCGAATATTTTGAGCATAAAATACATTTCAATATTTAATAACAACTCGAACAATATTCCATGATTATAATTACCCTGACAACAACATGCACAAAAATGTAGGTTTTAAGCTCAGATTACAGAACAAGGCAGATGGAGCGCGCGGAACACGGGAGTGAGGCCAAAAAAGCAAATATAAATTGATAAACATATACCTGGTATTCGCAATTGAATTCGTATTTGCTTTGTAACTTTATATAATGAAAAACACTTTCTTTTTAACAAACTTTGCTTGAACAAAGCAAATACCAGTTCAAAAGCAAATACCAGCTATGTGTTTTTCAATTTGTAGGTATTTGATTTTTTGGCCTCACTCCCGTGTTCCACGCGCTCTATCTGCCTTTTGTTCTGTAATCTGTGGTTTTAAGATTGAAAATTGTTGCTTACAGTGGCGGTGCATGCCTGGATACAAATTCGTATTCATATTCATTGTTATGATTTACCCATAACCTTGCCAATAAATATTTCAATCAATACAATAACTTATTGACATCTATATCCCATATAATCGAATTTTCAAATGTAGATCATTGAGTATTTGGCAATTAAATCTTCCAATAATCTCTTACTCCGCCACAAGTTAACCTCATTTTAAATCATTATATCCGAGTAGTAATTTGCGCTCAAAACAACTGATCTGATAATGGGTCAGATGGTGATTTACTGGCATTGCTATGAGAAAGCAGTGATCTTCTTATGCGACCCTCGTGTGAATATAATGTCTTCATCGTCCGCGTTGACGCTCTCGGCCTTAGTAAGAGCGACTGTGTCGCTGTGTACTACGTGAGGCGACTCGTTAAACTCGTCTAGTTCTTCTACACCCGCTAGAATTGAAGGTAGTCTCATAATATATTGCAGACCTCGGAACTTATACCAGATTTTGGTTGATAATTGATGGCATAAACATGGCAGTCCATGAGGGTAAAACAGGAGAATATAAATCAGTTTATAAGACGCGTGTGAGTATATCAAAGAGTTAATAAATAAATAAATATCCTGGGACATTCCTCACACACGGTCATCTGATCCCTAACTAAGCAGAGCTTGTACTATGGAAACTAACTAGATAACTGATATAATACACATACTACTTTTTGTTTGTAAACACATACTTAATATACATAATTACACCCAGACTCAGGACATACAGACATGTTCATGCACACAAATGCATTTCCTGTGCGGGAATCGAACCCACGACCTGCGGCGCAATAGGTGGAATCTTTACCAGACTCTTAACCAACTGCGCCAACTGGCCCGTCTAAAGAAGCGTGTAAGTATGTAAAGGAGTTAATAAGACGCGATTGAGCATATCGAGTTTAAACGATGCGTGTGAGAATATCAAGGAGTTAATAAGACTCGTATGAGAACACAAAGCAGTTTATAAGATGCATGTGAGAATATCAAGGAGTTAACAAGACGCGTGTGATAATATCGAGTTTATAGGACGCGTGTGAAGACATTTGGTGATGGTGTGAGTGGGTTGTGTATGTGCAGTCTACTAAGAATATGTATAGATAGATATGTTTGTACAGATATAGCATAATATATTGGACATACCTGTGGTGTAATCAGAGGGTGCTAGTAACAAGTACTGTTCGGAGCGCGTCGGCCACAATAAATGTGCCATCACGCAGAACGCCAGGCAATCAGCTGAGTAAGTAATACCTGAAATTAAATTAATTAACAAACTTAAAAATACTGGAGATAAAACCAGGGCACGTAGCCCTAATGACTCTCGAAGATAGCTAGGGACACACAAAAAAAAATATAATATAAAAATTGGGCATTCGATCTGATGGTACATACACAGATCCCAATGCCAAACTTTTTAGCACAATTTGGCCGTAGTGGGAAATGGTTTGCGAACTGGCGAAGTGGCGAGCTACATAAATGTACTCGTAGATTATTTTAATTTGTCTCGCCCCCGTCCCCGCTCCATTCCATCCCCGCATCCCACCACCAAAGGGGCAAAAATTTGGTTTCTGTGCAGTTTACGTTGATTGGTACAAAGAAGTTTGCCGGTTACTTTACCTATATGAAACAAGCGCTCCAATAAATTAAATTATTAAAAGAAACAAAAAACCCGACTGCGTAAAACAAAAATTAACTGAAAAGAGAAAAACAAGCTCGTCGGGACAAACCAACAACCTAATTTTTTTGTAATATTTGTTTATCCCCGACTGCAATACCTTATAACATTCAAGTTATATTCCAAATTCTATAGATTAAAGAGCTTGTTTATCTCTTTTCAGTTAATTTTTGTTTTACGCAGTCGGGTTTTTTGTTTCTTTTAATAATTTAATTTATTTCAGACTTTTTAGTTTTATACAGAATGAGTTGTAAGTATTAGACGTAGTATTTATATACTCTGAGGTATTGGTAAGTAAATGAGCCATCGCAACTCTGTGAATTACGTACGGTAACCGCTCATAGTAGGTACTATAATACCTACTGTCCTTGCATTAAACATGTTTTTTTGCAGTTTATGTCAAAATGGTAGCACAAAAGTATTACAATATATACATATATGGAATGGGCTCTTCACAAGCTTTCATTTGATACCCATATTGTTATAATAACGAAATTTTTGTTATTAATTCCCCCCCTATTTTCTTATCCGTAGACGCCATATAAAAATAATATACCCTATGACACTCCCACAGTTCAGACGAATCTAACGACACCTCATATGCTCAAATCCGTCAAGCCGTTTAGGCTGCAGAGCGTGCCAAAGAAATAGACATACATACATACATACATACACTCGAGAAACATAACCCTCCTTCCGGGTCAGTCGGGTAAAAAGAATTTAGCCTGTACCAACAGTATGGTAGTTATATTGAATGACAATTTGATTTTGATTTGATGAAGTCGGAACTTCAGAGCCTTGGCACACCATTACAGAGCCAATGATTTTTTTGAAAATCGGACCTTAATGAAATAAACAGTATATTTTAGATAATTTTTCATAGCAACATATAGTTTACACTCATTATGTGAAGTGCGCTTATGGCATAAAGTTCACGTATTATCTTTATTAATAGAGATAACAGTATGGCTATATATGACAATAAAAAAACCTTTTTGTAATGAAAAGCTTTTACTGATTATCATAATGAAGTTTCAAGTGCTTTTAGAAATATATAAATACTTATTAGTGCATGGATTAGGTATTTTCTAATAGTGTAGATATACATCCATTATTTCCAGTTTAATCGCAATATTTGAGCAAATATCTTTGGCACAATTTTTTTTTACTAAGAATTGTATTGCATGATTAGTTGCCCGTACATAATTACCTGTTTAATAACTAACTTAACTAACTATTCACCACAGTTAATTGGGATAAAACTTACCCAGTATAAACTTGAACCTCCATAGCGGGCTTATCTGCAAAGCAATCAATGCAATGATTGGCAGATATACGAACCAAACGAGGCTCGAAGCGCCGAAATGAAGCAAGAAATTCAACTTGGTTATGTTGTGTTCGTAAATCATCGTGTTACGTAGTTCTAGCAGGAACCACGTCATTATGGCAACGCGCAGTGCTAGGATAAGCCAGCCCGGCCATGTCTGATATTCGTCTATCTCTTCAATTATATCCACTTCAGTCTATAAAGAAAATATAACATTAGACAGAAAAATCGACTGGTATTACTGAAATGAGAAGGAAGGAATCCGCGAATGTGTGTTTGTTAGTTTGTCTTTTCGGATCGACATAATTTGTGGAAAGAGATAGAGGCACTCGTAGTGTCATTTTACGATACCATGGTATGATAAAAAATAAACATTTTATCAGCGTTCATTTGATTATCTTGAATTGAACACTCACAGAAGTACATCATAAATGTTTTATGGTTGTCTGGCATATATGGAAATCACTTCATAAGATGATTATCTTCGTAGGTATATTACTTTGTTCATGTACCAACTTTTGGGGGCAAGGTTTTCTTTTTCAAGATGATAACAACCATACAGATCAAATTACTGCTAAGCTTGTTTTGAAAAGAGTAATTGTTGAGTTTATTGCTGGCTCTTCTCAGCAAATGCAACCTTCCGAACCGGTATTAGAGTATTAGAGTCAGACTTTTCATAAATGCCTGCGAAGGCCTATTTGAATAAATGATTTTGAATTTGAATTTTTATGTATTATTAGCTGCCCGGCACGACTTCATTCGCGTGGTGTCCTACTAACCTATACCCTAACCTACCCCTACCCCTACCCTACCCTACCTTACCATACCCTACCCTACCCTACCCTACTGTATCCTACCCTACCGTATCCTACCCTACCCTCGCAACTTTCTGAATTTTTCTTTCATAAGAACCTTCTCCTGACAATAACAAACACAACAAAAAAAGAATTAGCGAAATCGGTCTAGCCGTTCACGCGTGATGGCGTGACCAAGGGAAATAGGGATTCATTTTTAGGGTTCCGTAGCCAAATGGCAAAAAACGGAACCCTTATAGATTCGTCATGTCTGTCTGTCTGTCTGTCTGTCTGTCTGTCTGTCTGTCCGTCCGTATGTCACAGCCATTTATTTCCGAAACTATAAGAACTATAATGTTGAAACTTGGTAAGTAGATGTATTCTGTGAACCGCATTAAGATTTTTACACAAAAATAGAAAAAAAACAATAAATTTTGGGGGTTCCCCATACTTAGAACTGAAACTCAAAAAAAATTTTTTCATCAAACCCATAAGTGTGGGTTGTCTATGGATAGGTCTTCAAAAATGATATTGAGGTTTCTAATATCATTTTTAGGGTTCCGTAGCCAAATGGCAAAAAACGGAACCCTTATAGATTCGTCATGTCTGTCTGTCCGTGTATGTCACAGCCATTTATTTCCGAAACTATAAGAACTATAATGTTGAAACTTGGTAAGTAGATGTATTCTGTGAACCGCATTAAGATTTTTACACAAAAATAGAAAAAAAACAATAAATTTTGGGGGTTCCCCATACTTAGAACTGAAACTCAATTTTTTTTTTTTCATCAAACCCATAAGTGTGGGGTGTCTATGGATAGGTCTTCAAAAATGATATTGAGGTTTCTAATATCATTTTTTTCTAAACTGAATAGTTTGCGCGAGAGACACTTCCAAAGTGGTAAAATGTGTGTCCCCCCCCCTGTAACTTCTAAAATAAGAGAATGATAAATCTATAAAAAATATATGATGTACATTACGGTGCAAACTTCCACTGAAAATTGGTTTGAACGAGATCTAGTAAGTAGTTTTTTTTTAATAGGTCATAAATTGAAATTAATATCAAATACTCAGGTCTATACTACCATTTACTTATATACCTACAGGTTTGTACGGAACCCTCGGTGCGCGAGTCTGACTCGCACTTGGCCGGTTTTTTTCTAAACTGCATAGTTTGCGCGAGAGACACTTCTAAAGTGGTAAAATGTGTGTCCCCCCCCCCTGTAACTTCTAAAATAAGAGAATGATAAATCTATAAAAAATATATGATGTACATTACGGTGCAAACTTCCACCGAAAATTGGTTTGAACGAGATCTAGTAAGTAGTTTTTTTTTAATACGTCATAAATTGATATTAATATCAAATACTCAGGTCTATACTACCATTTACTTATATACCTACAGGTTTGTACGGAACCCTCGGTGCGTGAGTCTGACTCGCACTTGGCCGGTTTTTATATGTATAGACGAGTGATTACAGTCTTAAAATAAAGAAAGAGATCACTTACAGTGTTCCATACATAAAGTAATATGTGAACAATCCCATAGGCAAGCCAGACACCAAACACAAGTGGCTTGTATGTGAGCTCCAACCTCGTCACTGCCCAGCCTTTCGCCAGCAACAGTAGGAGCAGCATGAACAGTGTCTGAAAAATATAAATATGTATTAATAAAATATATCCATTGTTATTATTTGCTTCATTTGTACAGGTGAAAGTGTTAGTTGTAGAATACTACAACCTTATTAGGTTCGATAAGTATAAAGACATTCGTTTTTAGGGTTCCGTAGCCAAATGGCAAAAAACGGAACCCTTATAGATTCGTCATGTCTGTCTGTCTGTCTGTCCGTGTATGTCACAGCCATTTATTTCCGAAACTATAAGAACTATAATGTTGAAACTTGGTAAGTAGATGTATTCTGTGAACCGCATTAAGATTTTTACACAAAAATAGAAAAAAAACAATAAATTTTGGGGGTTCCCCGCCGTGGTTTTCCCAATGGAGTACAGCATGGGGTTCTTCAAAAGGGGTGTGAAGAGATTTCTGCAGGGTCGGCAACGCGCGCGTGATACCCCTGGTGTTGCAAGCGTCCATAGGCTACGGTAACCGCTTACCATCAGGCGGGCCGTATGCTTGTTTGCCACCTAAGTGGTAAAAAAAAAAAAAAAAAAAAAAACAACTGAAACTCAAATTTTTTTTTTTCATCAAACCCATAAGTGTGGGGTGTCTATGGATAGGTCTTCAAAAATGATATTGAGGTTTCTAATATCATTTTTTTCTAAACTGAATAGTTTGCGCGAGAGACACTTCCAAAGTGGTAAAATGTGTGTCCCCCCCCCTGTAACTTCTAAAATAAGAGAATGATAAATCTATAAAAAATATATAATGTACATTACGGTGCAAACTTCCACCGAAAATTGGTTTGAACGAGATCTAGTAAGTAGTTTTTTTTTTAATAGGTCATAAATTGAAATTAATATCAAATACTCAGGTCTATACTACCATTTACTTATATACCTACAGGTTTGTACGGAACCCTCGGTGCGCGAGTCTGACTCGCACTTGACCGGTTTTTGTTTTATTCAACTAGATTCATGAAAAAAAAAATATGTTCAATTTTTCTATAATCTATACCACCTACAATAATCTCTGATTGGCTAAGTCAAGGGCACACTAAACATTTAGATAGTGATTGGTCGGTACTGATATTCATCATCAGCCTATAATGTCCCACTCACGGAGAACAGATTCTGTTCTCCGTGGTCCCACTGCTGAGCACAGGCCTTTCACTCACAATCAGGGTGAAGGGGAATGGGCAGATACTCCACCACGCGTGCTCACTGCGGCGAGGTGGAGGTAGGCTAGTGGTCAACCTACTGTTGGAGTGTTCAAGCAACCTAGAAGGCCTCCATCTAGCCTAACGACCATCACAATTAAGGTATAACCGGGACCAACGGCTTTACGTGCCTTCCGAAGCACAGAAACACTCGATTTGAATTACCAATAGGCGGTCAACCATCCAGGTACCGACCACGACGGAGGTAGCTTAGCTTGCCGATCGATTAAGAACGGTACTTTTATTAATCAGTGCATAATCACTTACTAGTTGCGGAATTAATTGCTCGGTATACTACTCTAACTAATGAAATTTTTCCTCGATCACTGTTCAAATGGTTTTTATTCCTCTATCTATAATTTAGGTTAATTTCAAATAGACCCCGTGCCCTGTTGTGAATTTTTTTTGAATGACGTAACGCTGTGGACACGTGAGGCGTAGAATTACCTAGTAATATGGTCAAATTAGGAAAAGAACCCCAAAAACTTAATATCGGTGCGATCCTCTCACAGTCACATTAGTACCTATAATGTAACGTGAATTGCTCTTCCGTAAAATGCACATTTTAAATTGTTTGCATTTTCTAATGTGTGGGAGCTTATCCGGAATGACGCATGACGTTATGATAGCAGCAAGTAAATGAGTCTGATGAGCGCTTACCACCAGTCGCGATATTTATTGCGCACCTAATTTATATAGGTATTTATGTGTTTGACTACAATGTCTCAGCAAGGTAAGTAATTATATGGCCGAAGGTGGTAAGCACACAAAGCCAGAAAGGAACTAGCTCTCAAGTGCAGCTGTCGGAAAACTATTTGACGTATCGACATGTTTTCACAGTTGTTATTGATATTTTTTGTGGAGAATACGGTCCACCAGTAATATTCATTCTTCTTGAATTTGATGGAGCAAAATTGTACAATGGCTTGTGCATAAAATTATGAACTATCTATACCTACTAATATTATAAAGAGGAAAGATTAGATTGTTTGTTTGTTTGTTTGCATTGATTAGGTTCCGAAACTACAGAACCAATTTGAAAAATTCTTTCATTGTTGGGAAGTCACACTATCCCCGGATGACATAGGCAATATTATATTTTCAAAAAAAATTGTGATTCTTGTTAGGTGTAAAAAAATACCTAAAATATTCATTACATCGCGTGCGCTGCGCAAACTATTGATGATAGAATAAAATAATGTACTAAGACTTTGCAGAACACATCATTATCTACAAAAAGTGTCGCGACAGTAGGTATATGTCTTACTATTATAGTTATGCCACAACAGGGTTGTTCTTTTATTTGAATTTTTTTACTGAAATGCCACCGCTAGAAAAGGTTTATTTGTATCTTGGTATTAATCCTTATCAAAATAAATTACTTCATATAAAATACTGCTTCAATACCTTTATATAACTTTTTGAACTATTCAATTCGGACTTTTCTTTTAAAGATGTCACGAGTTTGAAAATTAAGTATTATAACACAGTATTTTTTTTAAAAACTCCTCCGAAACGGCTTGACCGATTCGTATGTTTGTGTATATGTCACCGTATTTTTGTGAAAACCGTTTATAATCTACCTAGCGAGATTATAAACTCCCCGATAAATTCTGAACTGTACAGTATGGTACATGGGCTTACAATGTAACATATTCATTTTCGATAGTTTATAATCTATCGTTGTCAAACCGTCATATTGTGAACCGTGCCTGATTCTGGTCAGTCTTGGCTCTAGTTCGTTCTGTATTCATAGAGTTAGAAAACAAACACAGGAGTTAAATAAAAGAAATGCACATATAATTGATTGAGATCAAAATAAATATGTCAATCAATATTTTTTTTAAGAAACAATAAGAACAATCAACTACGTTACGCCAAAGATGGTTTAACCAATCAGCGCGCAAGGTGCTTTCCGAGGCATTCGACACCCCATTACGACATTGCACCCGTGCGAAGCCGGGGCGGGTCGCTAGTGTACTATAACATAATTCAGCACCATTTACTAGAAAACAAATAGTGCCTACACAATAGGAATTTTTTTAGAAATTTGGAAGTATAAATATCATATATCAGTGTAAAATCTAAGTATTGAATCAGAATTATATTGATTTCTTATAGGTAAGTAATCCTGGAATGTTTTAGATTATGTACCTATAAAGTCAACATACTCACTCTACTCATGATGTCTAATATATCACCAGCTGCCGCCAAGCCTGCAAACCCAACCCCGTCAGCTGCAAACTTGACTGTGTGCAGTACATTGAAGCAGAGTGCAACAAACTCCAGCATGAGGCTGAATGTAAACAACTTTGTCACAGGATGTTTTTGTGTTCTGTAACAAAGACTTAATCTTTGAGATTTAAACTTATTATTAGACCAAAATGACCCTTTATTTAACATTCTTTTGGTTTTCTAATTGGTGATGTTGCATTAATTGTTTATAATAATGCAAATTTCCGAATCATTATAGTTAATTATTTTACATGTTGTTTGAATTGGGAATCTCCTTTATTTGTTCATTAATTGTAAAGTATTCAATATGGATAGATTTTAAGAAGGAGAGTAATCAATCAGTCTTTGATAAAACCTGAATCAGTAAGCAAGATACTATTGCTTTTAATAAGTAAATTTTTGTTAACAATAATGAAAACCTTCAGAAATTGGATTTGTAACTCAGCAATTGCAAGGGCCTTGGAAAATGAATAAAGCCTTTTCATAGGGTATTTAAAGCTAATTGCTCATGAGTCATGCAACATACCTTACTAACTATTTCTTAATATTAATTAAATCATTTTGTAATCTCAAGGTTCTATAAATTCATTTTAAATAACTTATTTGTTAAAATATATAACATTCATTACCTGACAGCATATATTTGAACTGGTAACAGTATGATATAACAAAGCCAGAATACTAGATACAATTCCAATGTATTTTGTCTATCAAATGAGAATTGATACATAAGCGTGTTGTAAAGTGATAGATTAGGGCTTCCGTTAACCAGCCAGAAGTCATACTGCACTGTCTGGGGTATGTTTGATAAAGTATTGTTATCCTTTGATCCTCCCGAGTAGTGATGCCAAGTACAAGTCACTTCGTTTAAGTAGCATGCCACCATGGAAACATACCAAAATCTGTAAATAATAACAATCATTGTAATAGTGTTTATGTTACAATTGTTTATTTCTTAAAACCTACATTAAATACAAGCATGTTAAATTGTAGTAAAATTATTTTTAAATTCACAATAGGATAACTTTATTGTATTAACCTGTTTTGCATCCTACACTCCACATTGGACTATAAGACACAAGTTTTAAAATTATCTGTCATTTAGTTTCTTCCATTCCTTAAGTTACTATAAGTTCTAATAGTAATAAGTATAATTTTATAATGGAAGTTATGGACAAAAAATTATTTCCTAATTTAGAATTAAACAACTGGTGTTATATTTAATACTTGTCTCGCATGATTTCACACACATTCCTGGGACATAAAGTATATAACAGATTATCTATGGCAAGATTTTTTTGTGGGTTTTGAAAACTAAAATTTATAATATTATGGACAAATTTTTACCTTGGCTGACCAGAATTCTGAATAACATAAGTGAATTGATTGTTTTTAATCACATTCCATGGTGTGTCTTCATCTATACATAGTCCGCCTTTAGGACAGGGTATCCTTCTGAACAAATCTTGACCATATGCATTACATTTAGGGTGGTATGCAGTACCATTTAAGTTTTGGAACATATACTGGCAAGCTAACTCTTTGTCAATAATATCACGACTGTTATAATAATGTAAAAAATGTTTCCTATCTAAAACTGCAAATGTTATAGGGTACATGAAGTTTTCCTTCGATGATATGTTCCCGAATATATAACCATATGTTTCCTTCTGAAAATGAATATCTGTTTTCTGGAAGCCAAATTTGACCAGGAACTTGAAGAACTCATCTGTCGAGAATTCACCCGCAATATGTGTGGATGATACGCCGACAAAAATAGAGCTTAATAATACAAAGGCTCTTAAAAACATTTTGAAAGATGTACATTACAAATAACACAACATTTCACTCTTGGATTTTCTTATCAACACACAAACATATTATAGTATCTCGGTTTTATTTTTCTAGGTATGCATTATTATATCAGAATGCCAATAGAAACGCCATAAACACATTATATATTTGTAATAACTAAGTAGTGGTACGTAATAAATTATGTCACGGATGTCGATTGTCGCCCGCCGCCATGAATAATTGTATCACGGCTTTGACAGCTAGAACCAGTGCTGCCAACTCTTCTAACCAAAAAGGAACTGCCAGTCCCTTGAAAAAGCGCTAGATCGATCTAAATACTGTTTAGACGAGAAATAAATGACAAAAATAGACAGCAGTTGGGAAAAACCCAGAATTCAGCACCAAATTCAAACTGTAACTTAGCACCCAATAAATTGAAGTAACTAACATGCATTTTTTTATAATATATCGCATGAGTTAGCACGACTGAGATAATAAAAATAACAAAGTAAACAAACTTTTTTTTTTAAATTTTCATAAGAGGTAGTTAACATATTTGTATTTGCATCATCATCTGATTCTTGGAACTTTTTCATTAGCCTGTGATACGACTTCATTCGCTCCAAATATAGTAGATAGTCAGACTGCGTCAGTTTTAACAATTTTGGATTGTGGAAAAAGCGCTAGATTTAGCGCTAGGCGCTAAATCTTCTCATCATATTTTTAAGTTTGGCAACCAAGCCCAAATTAGGGCTACTTTCTGCCAGTGTCGAGTTATATTATAGTTTCCAGTCACAATAAATCACTTCACATCATAGTCCTCGGTCAGTCACCGTCCATAAAAGTCATGTTTTACTACAATGGTGATCATTGTACTAAAACTATTCACGAAAACTTCTCTTCAAAATAAAAATGAAAACGCTACGTCACTCTGCAAGTTCCCGCCAAAAACCCCAGATCGGTAGTTATTTATTTCATCAAGTGCGTTTGTGCCATAGACATTTCGAGCCATATTACTGCTTACCAAGTACAGGTCGGTTAACTAAAGCTGGCACGTTTCAACACATTTACACCGTCTCTCTCGCGCAAAGTCAAGCTTATGAGTATGAAGGAGACAGTTATTGTTTTGCTTTTGCTACTGCTCATAAATATAGAGTGGTCTATTTTTGCATTCGTCCATTAGACTTGACTGATTGCAAATTTATGAGTACTGTGAACGTGCCAGCTTTCGTTAACCGACCTGTAAGCTTCTTACGAGAAACTCAATTCCAACATTAAATCTTGGTAAGTTACATCTTGCTAGGAAGAAAATATCAAAATCGAAAAGTCATTTACTCAGTTTAGGCCTGGTAAGGCACTTATGAACGTTATACGAATAAATTATTGACATAAAAAAATAAGAAAACTACCTACCTATATTTTAAATAATTAACTAAAAATATTTATTTCAGGATCACCATTACCCAGACAACAAATTAGAGAAGAACTAAGTATAATACCTACAACAGCTGAAACATCTCAGGATCTTCCGCAGGCTGTTATGGTATGTACCTGAATCAAACAAAACTCAAAAGTTCTGTGACTACCAAAACTTGTAAGTATTAAAAAGGTATATTCATTGATTGGGGTGGTGGATTTAGAAATCCATTCGGAACCCAAATTAAGGTTGTTTTATGTGTTCGATTTGAAATTGAATGATGAAACATGACGCTTACACTCAGTACATCATGTTAGACCTTTCTTTTCTTTCAAATCTTTGTACAGAAATCTTTACTGCAGTAACTTTATCTTTATATAATATAATCCTTCTGTGTGTGCTATCACTGAACTCCTACTCAACCGCTGGACCAATTTAGATGAAATTTTTGAGTGTGTATGGTTTAGATGTAAATCTACCCGGTAATTGGACCCGGTAGGAATTCTTACTGGTACATGCTTATATTAATTTTTAAAATATGTTAAAATTTAAAATAATTGTCAATGCTTTTCACTTTCAACTTTTCATATTGCAGGTTCCTAGAAAACAATGTGCACTCTCCAAAACAAAGAAATTATTAATCTCACAAAGAGGCTCAACAGACTCAGTAATAAATGTAATAACTGATAAGAAAGGCTGAAAAGCTTATATGTACAATCAAAATCAATATTATAGGAAATGGAAAAAATATTTGTTTCACCTTTTTGTACCTATCACTGTAACTGAAATATGTTGAAAATACTTACTTAAAAAGGTCATAAATTTTTAAGTAAGTATTTTCAACATATTTCTGTTTCACTATTTTAAGTATTATTAAATTTTGCATATTTCTATCTGCGCCATCTAGTGAGCGTTTTTTTTATATAACATAACAAGAGCTCTATCTGTGGAGCAGGGTTGCAACGAAAGCCTTGATAAACGTACGAGTGGCTCATCTATCTGATCTATCTCAAAAATTTTAGTTTGTGTATTATCTATTAGCGCACTTCAGTCCGTAAACGACGGCTAACTTCATTTCATACCCTATTGCTACGGTAGCGTCACCAATTTAACGCCTCATAATTGACACTCCATAGATTATAAAAAAAACTATATGTACCTATGTATGTAGATAGATATGTCAATTTGTAATTTTTTTTTGTGATTTTCTTATTTCATTCATGGCGGATGGTGATAGTGATTGAAGAATATATTAGGAAGTGATAGGCTAGTTTTCTAGTTATTGTTTCGTTGCTGTTTAAAACGATTCCAAAAATGTTTTAGCTTGTGATCAAATTCATTTAAAATGTTGGACCTTCGAAATTAGGACACATTATTGCCATAGCAACTACACTTTGCCCACTTCCTTTGTGATCCACATACATGTAGACCTCGTTCTCTAAGTGCTGATGAATTTATTATGTGTTTTGACTGATAATGTATGAATTAGTATGGGTTTATAACAGTATTTGCAGAAATACATGATTTGTAAGGGAAATACTTAGCTTACCGTAACCTCGAACACGGAAGTTAACGATTTAGCCGCACCGATTTTCAATAAGCTCAACCGCAATTAAGTTCAACAGTGTAATTTGTGTGGAACATATGGCTATCGTTTCACATGAGTGAATTAAATGATTATTCGGAAAAGTTTGGACTTATAATGAAAAAATGTTTGAAATAGGAGTCCCTCAGCAGTCTTCTGATGATAGTTTGGAGAATGCTGAATGGTATTGGGGCGATATCACACGGTAAGTAGATCATGTCACGTCCCTGGTATCGGCTTTTCTAGTAGGTAGTATAATCTAACAAAGTTCTCTCAAGCTGTTTGTAAACCACAACCAGCTTAAGCTAATTGAAGGTACACATATTACACATAGCTAATTGAAGGTACAATTGTATTGGACGTAACTATGTGTCTGATAATGATACAGCCTACACTTTTTCTGAGTAAATTAAGCTTTCACAGTGTGATATTTACTTACTTCAACCAATACCATTATTGCCAGGAATAATACAATTCTTTGCAGAACTGAACTGTACATTTTAGTTTTCCTATCATGTGTCACCATATTATCATTATCCTATAATATATTACATGGTAGAAATTTGAGTTGGGTCAGTGACCTTAATCCTTACTGTCACAGGAAACTAATTTTAGGAGTTTGTCAATGCATTTAGGGTTCATCTGCATATGTCTCTGTGGAAAAGGGCTTTAACTTTTTTATTGCCAGTTGATCTTATTCCTTGTAAATATCTAATGACTCAATGGGACCAAGGGTCAGAGTGTAAAGTTTGAGTACTAGAGATCTCAGAACAGTAATTCATACACTTTTTAGGGAACATTAATTCAAACTTGATTTTCCTTTCCTTACTTTATGAAAAGCCTTTTTATTATGGTTCATTAATGCATCAAATGTAAATAAACACTTGTTTGAGCTGTAATCGCTAATAAATCTTAAAGATTTTACTAAACTATGTTTAAATAAGGAAGACAGTCTTCAGCTTTTATTGAGTAAAGGTTTACAGCCAGATATAGAGAACATACAATCAAGTCCATGTACTGTACACAGATCCTGGATGGGATTGATTTCCATTCAGAGCCTGTGGTGTGGCAAACGGGGTATCTTAACTCCATGCCCACAGGCTCATCATTAAACATTGATTTCAATGGCACAAATGGCTAATTCATCGTTTCAGATTATCACTCATGATATAGATTAGAATAGATTTTCACTGATGCCTAAGGATAGGACGTAAATCTTATCAGATTGAAGAACGTAAAATTTCTTATTTCAGTGATGAGGTTACTGAGAAACTCCGAGACACCCGTGATGGCACCTTCCTGGTCCGCAATGCATCAAACAAAGATAGCGGATATACCTTAACAGTAAGAAAAGGTGGCACAAACAAATTGATAAAAATATACAGCCATGACGGGCGCTATGGCTTCTGTGAGCCTCTCGAATACAAGTCCGTTGTGGATCTGGTTAAGTTCTATACTGAGATATCCCTGAAACATTGCAACAGCAGTCTTGATATAAAGCTTATGTATCCATTATGTAAATTGCCAGAAGATGAAATAGATGAAAACATAAATGTTGAAATACTTGAAACTAAATACAAAGAACTTCACCAAAAATATGTATTAAAATCCAGGGATTACAATGTTCGCTTTTATAAATACACTACGCTTAGGGAAGAAGTTAACCTGAAGAAGCAAGCATTAGATGCATTCAAAAAAACAGTCAAAATTTGTGAAGAGCATTTAAAAATCCAAGACAAAATGCAGTCTGAAGCCCAGCCACATGAGAAGAACCTTGTGTTGGAAAACAATAGACAGTTGATAGCACGTGTACATAGCTTGAAACAAGCCAAATTTGAATTAAATGATATACTAAAGAACACAGTCACTGCCAGTTTAATACTTGAAAGAGAAATAACAAAATTAAAATCAGAAGTTATAGATCTCTTCAAGATGAAGGATCGTTACAAATTGTAAGTTGCATAATGCTAAGTGTATTTGTTTTTCCATGTTTCATCTTAATCTTATATTTTTATTTCTTTTTAATTCTAAGCTTACAGGTCATTCAACTAAAGCTGGCACATTCACAGTAGTCACACTCTTGCAATTTCAAGATACAGGATGCAGTAGCAAAAGCAAAACAATAACTGTCTCCTTCATACTAATAAGCTTGACCGTGCGTGTATGAGGAGGACAAACTTTTCATGATGCGAATGAATGCATTGCGATGCACGCCGCGTGCTTATTCACACTTTACACAAGCGCAACGTATAAATGTGTTGAACATGCCAGTTTTAGTTAATCAACCTGTACTAGATATTGTAACCATTTCTTGCCATTTATTATAAAATAATAAACAATTTTATTATTATTTATATCAATACTCACAATAGTGAATCATATTTTTAACTGTTTATAAAGAAAAGATTAAATAGTTTTTTTTTTTTTCAATTGAATACATATATTTTCTTTTGTTAATTACAGATGGCTACACGGTCAGGGCAAAACAGATGAGTATTTGCAAGCCTTAGAAGAGGACAACATTGATAAGCTAGAAGAAACTTATGCCCATCGAGTAAAGATCAGCTGGGAAGTTAAATGTACAAGAGATATGGCGGAGAAGCTGCTCACTGGAAAACCTCAAGGCACTTTTCTAATACGACCTAATTCTACCGGACAACTTGCTTTGTCCATCTGTTGTAACAATATGGTCTATCATTGCATTATCTATAAGACTGAAAGAGGTTATGGGTTTGCTGAACCTTATAATGTTCATAGGTAAGTTATTTTATATTAAAGACTGATAGATTGATTTGGTAGTGTTTACCTAACCTTTAGCAATATCGGATTCAGTCTCACAATTCTCGGGCGTGTGGGAAAGAGATGGTTATTTTATTTTATTCAATCTTTATAAACTTTTACTTATCTATAACATATTTTAATTAAGCCATCTATTAATAATATACATTACCATGAGTTATTATTATGTAAACATTTCGTCTTGATTTATGTAAAAACTTTATTTCAGTACTTTAAACGAGCTTGTACTACACTATGCCGTCAATTCATTGGAAGAACACAATGACCAACTGAAGACTACACTAAAGTACCCAGTACATGAACATCTCGTAAAAAAACCTGAAAAGAAACAACAGCAAGATACAAAACAAGTGAAGTGAAGTTAATTAAATGTCATACATCTGAAAAAAAATACTACTGCAGAATACTGTAGCCTGTCAGTACTGTTTGCACAGTTACTTCCAGAAGTTATGGAGTAATCTGTATGCATTACTATGACGAAAATGTTTGGTATTATCATTTGTAACAAACAACAAATATTCCTAACAGTAAAAAAGCAAAAATACTTACAAACTTCTTTCCTCTTATTGTGTGATATTTTAGGTAGGTTTTTTGAACTGTGTCAAAGGCGGCGATACATCTCAGGGCAATTAATATTTTTCATAAATTACGTATGAATGTTGCATGAGATTATTTTATTGCTTTGTGTACACCTATGTGAGCCCAAATGTACAAAATCTACGTACAGGTACCTTAAAAGGTACATTTTTTCATTAATGTTTAATCAATACAATAATAGTTTAGATATTTTTTTATATTGTGATAATAATGTGATAAGGTCTCATTCAGGTATTATGAAATAGCCCAGTGCTTTTGATTGCTCTTCAATAATGTTCTTGAAAGATATTCTCGCCCAGAAACGACTGTAAGTGACAGTTCGGTATTCATAAATATTTTGCACAATAATGACATAGATCTTCCAATATTAGTTTGAAGAAGAAAGTGATAGTCTTTGGATTGGTAGTGAACCAATAACACCTGTTGAAGAGTACTTTACTGTAATTCTATTGTTTTATAAGCTCTACTTTCATATATCTATATATAATATTATATTAAGTCTACATTCAAAGTTAAAGCAACTCAATAGGGATTACCCTGGAGGGCACTCACGAACGCATTTTTTTACTATATGTATGTAGACTTACTAAGTTCTCATAGAGATATGTATATTATTATATGTGATAGTAATTATAAAAGTTTCATGTCTATTTTCATCTTGTATCAATATTTGTTTATAAATTAGTATTCATCAAATGGTGTTTGTTTATATTGTTTCTAATGGGAATAATGTTTGAAATTCAAACGGTTTCGAAATGTGAATGAATATTTGGACGTATATTTTGCATGAATTTTAAACATCTTTTAGGAGTATAGATAGGTACTCTCTGATTGTGCGTAAATTCAATATTTTACTAAACGATAATTTAAACCATATAATGCTATTGTACAAATGTAATTCAACAATACAGTACAAAAGCGACATTATTTTTAGTATAAATGTTGAGTCTACAAATAACTTGCCACAATCGTGAATTGTTAACTTGTCTTGAATGTTTTCGGTACGTTGAAGTACTGTTTATTTTAATATGTAAACTTGTTTATTTGTGTGCGCGTCTCGTCAATTAATGAGTTAACTGATAATTTGGTATGTAATGTCGCTTAGAAAAGTGATAGTGTATAATGTTATTGTTCGTAACGTTTAAGACTAGAGCTAAGTAGGACTAACCAATTGATCTGTATTCGAGGGAGATAAGAAAGTTATATTTTTGATTTAACATATTGCTTTGACGGAAAGTAATTTATTTGTTAGCTGATGGTTTATATTGTTGGTGGTAGCGATCCGCGAAACCCGGATTCAGTGTAAACATTGTGTGATACAAATTCAGTTCACATAATGCTTCTTTGTAGGTTAAACAACTTTAAGCAGTGTACACTGTACTTCGTAAGTGCGCTCAATCTGCAAGACACAGTACATCTAATTTCCCGTTAATACACAATAAAATGCCTAGCATTCGAACAATAATAGCTATCATTCCAGAAAATGAAATCATTCTTTATATGTATCGATGTAAAACGCACATAAAACCAACAGCCTTTAGTAGCAGTTATGACACTGCAATAAATATTATACTTAGGTATAGCTTGTTAATGAGCTTATTTAATGTAGAACTGTATTCCGTTCGTTCTATATTTACCAGTCCATTAAATACTAATGAAATGATAGTATGAACAATTATTCTAAACGGTTAATTCCTTCAGCAATGGATTGACGTTTAAATCCTACATCATGGTTTTCTAATATTAATTACTACTTTATACACACACACAAATACAAGATAGTAGGTAGGTACCTATAAAAAGTAAAAACAGTCTATATTTGGTAGTTCATCTAGTTATACCTACTTCTCTCTTCTACCTTGCTGCTAAATATTTGAAATATTGTAAAATATTTTACATATTATGTATGTATATACTATCATAGTTAGGAGCAGTAACCTTGATTATTCGCACGCATGATCTTAATCGCAATTATGTACCTACCCACCAACTAACTACTGGCTAATTCGGATCCTTAGATTGAAATAAAAATGGGATGAAATAACCCCTTCTTGTTTTGATGTAAGTTCTAATGCAAGATTTATTTCTCAAAAATTATTATTAAAATATTGTTTAAGGTTATAATAATAAACTAATATATATATATATATTTAATTATAGTTTTAAAGATAATATAAGTGAGATTATTGAAGTCAAGTTATTTTTGTATTCATGTCAATATATAAAAGTATCATTGTGCAAAATAATATTCTTATGAAAATTGCAATTTGGCTATCAGATGAATGATCTCAAGGTTTCAATGATTTTACACTATAAGCTTACTCAGTTATTTGTTTGTTATGGTTGCCGAAGGCCATGTCAAGTCAACAGGAGCCAAATCTAAAAGCGTAGATATACGAGCAGTCGCCATTTTATAAGACATTGTAATAGTAGAATGTTTTAATAAGTGTTAATAAACAAAAATCAAAGAACTCTTTTTAGTTTAATTTAAAATCAAAAACTATTATGTATATCCGTTGCAATCTAACGTTGTTCCTTGGCAACATCGAGGAACGATCCCTCTTGGCAACAATCATAGATTTAGAATTTTCTACTACCGTAGAGGGACAATCTAAAATCGGCCATGGCATCGCCCCGCCGCCGCCGGCAGGATTATTTACAGGGGGGTGCGTCTGCATCTACACATTATACTATCAACTAATAAAATATCATTTTCAACACACGCTCGTAAAGTGTCAATTATTGCAATATTGAAGTCTGTGTTTTTTTCCTCGCATGTGTGTTAATAAACAAATTTGCACACATAGGTAGGTTTTTTTTTCTGATTACATATAACCAGAGCAGAGCAACATATTACTTTTTTTTGTCCAGGGCCGGCTCTAGCCCTACCCTGGCGTCCTTTAGTTGGTGCGCGATCGAAATGGAAAACGAACAGTTATATTTTCACCAGTGACCAGAAATTAGGGTGCATTAAAAACCTTCGCCACATCTAGGCTCACTTCCAATGTCTCACCTTGACTCTCGATGGCAAATGAACAACGGTGTGGGAGATACACTATGAGGTCACCAGCTGAGTGACTGTGGCGGAAGCCATATTGTCGGACGCTCAACTAAACGTGATCTCCTTGGTATCTCAAGATGGGACTACCATTTTGGTACAGGAGAGCGCGAAAAGACGCTAGTTTTTTCTGGGGGTAATAATTCGAGAGCATTATTTTATTAAAGATATTGCATTTTGGTGGCGTCGTCGTCGCGAGCGGCGCCCCCTAAAACTCTGCGCCCGTGTGCGCCGCACATCCTGCACTAGGTTACGTAAAGCCGGCCCTGATTTTGTCGCCCCTTGAAACTGGCGCCCGGGCAGGTTCCGGGGCTGGACGCCGACAATTATTGTCAAATGTGGACGCGGCATTCAAATCAAATGCACACAGTCCATAGTGTATCAGAACCAAAACATTGTTTGTCCAAGGGATCTGCTTAACTGTATAGTTTTAGGTTTTCAACAACTTCCTGTAGTCTATAGAGATCGATGCGGTCGTTTTCTACAACAGCTATGGCCAAAACCAAAATACATCATATCAGACTGACTTAGTCTACCCCCCCCCCCCCCCCCTGTAAGTAAACGGGCTATTGCCGAATTTCACTGGTAAAAATATAACATTAGTTTTTGGTATTCCATTTTGATTACCAGGGGGTACTAGGATATTGATTGCACACGGGTGACACGGGCACAATTACTATGATTGTAGCACGGGCGCTACATGGGCTAGCGGCGGACTGACGGAACTGAGCGGCCGATACTCGCTCCCTTCTCGTCGCGCGCATACCTAAGGCGCGGTACAGCCACGGTAAAGTCACGTAAAGTACAGCAGTTTCGGTCAAACCATATTAGTTTGTGTTTGAAAAATATTGTAAGGAAAAAAATAAGCAATACAAGAGAACGAAATGTTTTTGAAATGTCAGTTTATTGATAAAAAATCAATACAAGTCGTAACCTATAATAAAATGAATATACACAGGAATGATAATTTTAAGTTTGACACACGATGAAATCTGAACTTTCGTGTTGGTTCACACAGTATTACAATGTGATGATGAAAAAGTAACAGAATAAGCAAATTTGAACATTCACAATACTGTTTAAATCATAGTCACTTAATTTGATTTCTTGGAATCTTTGGATGGAGAACGTGACCTCGAGCGGGACATGGAGCGTCCCTTGGACCTGGAGCGAGAGCGGCTGCGGCTGCGCGAGCGCGAGCCGGAGCGCGCCGAGCGGGAGCGCGTGCGCCTGCGAGACCTCGAGCGGCTGAGGACATTCACAAGTATCAATCAGTACATCATAATCATTCATTTTCCCCAAACTAGAACTACACTTATTCAATTTACTTTTATAAGTTAATGTAAGATCCATTTCAGCATGAATAACTCTTATTTTTCCCAACAGGTTTTTAAGGTAATTGGAATAAATGTAGCTTCAAAATGTACTTATAATTAAATCAAATTCTACAATTCTGTATTCCAAAACATTATTTGCTAACAAATATTACAAGTAAGTATTTTTATTACTAAAATGGTGAACTAGCATGATGGAATAACGTTAGCAGATAATGTTAGCACCTGCAAATCAATATTATCCTGACATGATCAACCTTATGCAACAGCATGACTTTTGTGCACATAATAAGAAGTAATGGAGTATTGTCCTGAAGTTAAGAAATAGCTTCATTATCTTGTCAGCATTTTACCAAATCATCGATTTCTTTTGACTATAATTAAATACTCTACCTTTTGACTACTATGCATATTATTTGCAAACATAGCACAGGCCCTCTGAACACAAATATGGGATAATAATTGTGTAACTCACTGAGTGCACGCAGTGGTTACAATAGATGTGCGTCACGATGCGCAGTACGAACATAACTCTCAATGAAGTTCTCGACAAGTGAAGCGTGCACGTAGAGTGTAGCTACGTAGTTCGCAGAGCGAAGTTACCGATGCGGCTGACTTTATCGGAGTTCACGCCGCGAAGTGAAAGCTACGTAGCGTAGACAATAAGAAGTGCAGACACTGACGAGTTTGATCTCGGCGCACAGGCCAATGATAACCTATAACATAGTTATCATTGGTATATGTGAATCCAAAAATGGGATGGAATCTTTATGTCTGTCACTACAGTAGTTGTTATTCATAAACTAAAACTTATTGTTTCGCTACTTTCTGCCGAGATTAAAAATCTAGATGCATATTAGCATTTTATCTTGTAAAGATTCCAAGCCATGGAAAACTTCCATACAACACAGACATGGATAACTACCTTACCACCATGACATGGCCAGTCTTATTGGTAAATGAAGGTCTTACCTGCGGCGGCGGCGGCGTGTGCAATCTCTGGCGTAATGTCCTCTGTCTCCACAGTCATAGCAGCGGTCATCATATGGTCGAGGCGGCAGTCGAGAGCGCGGTGGTGCACCCCTTCCTCCGAAGCCCCGACTCCCATTAGACATTTCTACACGAGCCCGTCTTCCACATATTGTACGACCATCCAAACCACGAATCTATCAATAGAACACAAATACATTTTCAATAACAGAATTAGGTATATTGGCAGACTCTAAAATAAGCAATGAATCTAAATTATTATATAAACAAATAATTAACTCACAGCATCGTCAGCATCACGCGGGTCTTCAAATTCTACGAAAGCGAAGCCGGGTGGGTTTCTGGCCACCCAAACGTTCCTCAAAGGACCGTAATATGAAAATGCATCTTCGAGTTCAGGTTTGCTGGCATTATTACCTAAGTCTCCAACATATACTTTGCAGTCACCGTAACGTGACATAATGTAGGTACGTACTCTGTAAAAAAATTAAATAGTTAAAAAGTGCGTCACAAAAATCCCACGCCATCATGGAGGCAACCGGCAAAGCAGTAGCACAATCACCGCCAAAATATACAAAGTTTACATTAATCTGTTTCAATGAATTGATTTTTTGAACTATTGGCGTAGGATCTCACCTTAAATTACTATTTATTTAAAAGATTTCACAATTTTTAGATCATTGAATTGAAACGACGACACAACGATAGATGCTCGTGGACAAAATGGCGGGGCAGGGGCTAGTGATGCCAGATCAGATTTTTTTAAATCCGTAGATTAACCAAAGTTGCAGTGACGTTGCGTTTTCATTTTTATTTTCATAATATACTCAAAATACACGATATTTTGAGTTTTATTGCATATTAGCGGTGGTATTTTATCCAATAAAGATCAATCCATATGTGCACCAGTGAAGTGAAATGAAATGAATTATGTGTATCGTATCGTGCGTGACTTAACAAGTTGTCTCAAAAAGACCTTGAAAAGCTTTAGTACAAACAATGACAACCATTTTACTAAAACATGACTGGACGGTGACTGATAATGGATAATACGGCCTATTTGAAAGGTAATGTGCGGAATATAAGCAAGTGATATATAAAATGTATGCGACTGAAGGACTTTGTATCCAAGGACGAGAACAAATAAAAAAAAAAGTTGCTTGAAGTCTTGAACCCACAGACGTATGAGTAGTATGTACCTACAAACAGACTAAGCATTCGCAAAAAAATTTGAAGCCAATTACACCTACAAAGAAAGTGTAGCTGTTACAGAGCCGAACTAAGGCCGGTAAAGATTTTTACGTCTATGAATGAGGGGCGGCGGTGGCGGGCGGAGATAATCCATACTAATATTATAAATGCCAAAGTAGCTCCGTTTGTTTGTTTGTTACGGTTTCACGCCTCAACTACTCAACCGATCATCATGAAATTTGGTATACAGATAGCCTGGTATGGAGAAGGATGGTTTCAAGGTCAACCCGCGGGGGATATCTAGTAGTCTGTTTTGCACATATTTTCACGAAAATGAAAGAAAAGTATAATTTAGTAAAGGTTTTATTGAAAGAAAATCAATTCACTCAAAAAATTCAATTCACAATCATTTATTCAAATAGACCTAGACCTATGAAAAGTCTGACTCTAATTCTCTAATACCGGTTCGGAAGGTTACATTTGCTGAGAAGAGCCGACAATAAGCTCAGCAATAACTCATTTAAGAGCACTAAGCTCACCATACTTTTCAAACAAAAGCTCTGTACTTATGATGGCGTTTTAAACACTTTTCGTTAGATGTTTTAAACAAATTGGTATCTTGTGAACTATATCTAGCAGTGTAACTAGGCGAAAATAAAAAAAAGTGTGAAATAAATTCAGTAAAAGCCTCCGAAAAACAGCGTTTTTTCACAAATTTTACCTGAACTTTAATATAATCGATTTATCGCCCCCGAAACCCCCTGCATACTAAATTTCATGAAAATCGTTGGAGCCGTTTCCAACATTCAGATTATATAATACCTTCGTATTCTAATGATTTTGTAGCAGTTTTTCATTGCTTGAAAATATGGATAAAACGCCGTTTTCTAAAAATATAATTTTCTAAATCGATTTATCGCCACCGAAACCCCCTGCATACTAAATTTCATGAAAATCGTTGGAGCCGTTTCCAACATTCAGATTATATATATATATATAGGTATATACAAGAATTGCTCATGGTATCAGAAAGATTATAAATACATGGCCTCTATTCATCTAGGCTGATGTATAAATGGGGGCTATATACAACCGAAGGCTCTGGCGCTATCTCTCTTTTTTCGCAGTGCATCTTTATCAAACATTACGTTGGATGAAACAACAAGCTTTTAGACTGTGCTTGCGTTGAAGTTGCGTTGGCCATGCTGAGCCGCCTTAAAACAAGCATAGATTCATTACATAACATTTACGTTCTAATCGCACTGACAACAATTGCGAGCCACGGCGCGGCGGCAAAACTAAAAAGTAAATTAAATGAATTTAATAAGTAAATAAATAGTAAACTTAACCAGACTAGCCCCCACAAACACCAGCAGTTCACAAGTATGACGCGTATGGCAGCCATAGCCCTCCTCGCTATATTGGAGGGAAGTGAGCGACCCGTCACACGACGCCGCCGCAAGCAAAGACCTTAAAGTGAGAATGACTTACTTAGGTCTGCCTTAGAAATAAAAAAATAAACTAAAGGGAAACTACTAAACACACAATTTGTTATCACTGTGAGTACTGTGACTATTGACAAGTTTAGACTAAATATCATTTAAATAGAAAATATAAAAATTAGCCAGACATAATATATCAATGCATTTATCTATTTATATAAAAATTAACCCCTATTTCTTCTGGTCACGCTATAACCTGAGAACGGCTATACCGTTTTTTTTTTTAATACTTTCTAATACTTACTTCCTACAAGGTACGTAGATTAAAAATTTAAGAAAGTTGAAAATAACAAAGAGGGCAGGAGGAAGCATGGGTGCCTGCTCTTCGTTACGCAAGGGCTAAGGGGCTGCACTGCCCGCAGCGCCAGAGCCGATGCAGAAGTGAATTTATGCCAATAAACCTCATCCTCATACCTCAACGATGAATATCACGGAAACCATGAGCTTGCTTCAAGTTTAGGGATACCGGGGGGAAGGGTATCCCCCCTCCACTCCCCCCTTACCCCGCGTCCCACCTGAGTCGATGCAGAAGTGAATTTATGTCAAAAAACCTTATATATATCCTCAAACTTCAACCATGAATATCTCGGAAACCAAGAGCTTGCTTCAAGTTTGGGGGTTACCGGGGGGAAGGGAATTCCCTCCCGCACCCCTCGCACACCCCTCTTCCCCCTGCCCTGTGTTACGTCTCCGAAAGTTTTACCCAAAATAAATTTAATTTACCGAATCCGTCCCCTCGATACATTATATGTAAACAATATATAAATCTTTAGATTTCTTAAATTTTGTGTAGATTCCTTTATATAAAACGTATGGAAAGTAATTTTAACATAATTATTTATCATATTTTCAAATTATCGCCTACGAATGGTAATTATGTCTTTATAAAAACACCATAATAAATATATTGAATTTGTAATGAAATCGCAACTAACCGATGAAACGTTATTCCTGGTGATTTTTGATGACTTGAACTATCACACTTATAGGTACTACACTTAACCATATTTATCCTAGATTTTCGCCCTATTTCTACAAAAACAATTAATATTTCCCATACATTTTAAAATAAAAACAAACAGTTGTTGACCTGTCACATGCAGCAGTGTTCTATAGGTGTAAAAACGATATGGCTCGATATGAAAAAAGGTAAGAGTAACAAGGATAAGGTTATGCTATACATTTATAACTATAATACGTAAAATATGTTTAGTCTGTTTGTATGTACTACTCATACGTCTGTGGTCTGAATCATATTATTCTTAATATTACAAACAGCCAGTACTAAAAGACTGTGGCCAGTAAGTACATGAAATAGACAAATAAATAGGTGGCGCGCAAGTCGCCACAAGCACCTGTCAAATCGTAGCCAGAGAATCCAAGATTGAGTTTTCTTATGATACCTCTATGGCATAGAGATAGAGGTATGGAGGTATCATAAGAAAACTCCTCATTCTAGTGAATAAGATATTATATATTTTGTATAATTTCAGATGTAACTTAAATTAATTGCACATCATACTTTCCATCGAATATAATTTGCATTGAATTATTACCATTTGGCATTACAGACTGTTAGTGAGGTCTCCGTTGGGTCTCCATAAGTTCTATCGATTCATTATCTTTCTCATTCATTCAACCAAGAAGCTTATAAGATTCTTGCATACAACACGTAGATAGAGGATTAGTTTAATCCTCTATATCTACGATTCAACATAATTATTTTACCAAATAAGGACATAATATTCCCGAAAGGCATCTTCTTTTAGGCGAGTTTGGAATAAATAACCCACAAACCTAATACACGTCTATGATCGATACTGGGTTGGGTTAGTAGTGTCTGTATGGATGGCAACACCAGAAAAAAAGAAAAGCAATGTAGCGGACGGACGTCGTTGCGACTTTTCTTTCCGTCATGCAATAATTTTTGTCATTCATGAATTCGTCGATAAAAAATAATTTAGATGGTGTCACCTACGTGAACGTTAGTTGAAATATAGTTTAAATAATGTGTTAGTATTTCATTTCGTATAGTTCATCTTCGTAGTTCTTTATGATAGGTGTGTGACAAGTAAAGTTCGGTAATGGTGGCCATGTCATGAAAATCCCCACAGCCATGGATGATAGCTCCGTATCTCATCACAACGGAGGGCAAGTGGGATCTCAAATCGGAGTCAGTGTAAATAACAAACAAAATGACGAACCTAGCCAGAGTGTCCAGTATTCAATACCGGGCATTTTACATTTTATCCAACATGAATGGGCGAGATTCGAGCTGGAGAGATCACAATGGGAAGTGGACAGAGCCGAGTTTGAGGTGATTTTTTTTTTTGGTCTAATATATTATAATAATATACGCGTTATAATTAAACTTCGGCATGTTGTATTTGTGGTTTAGTAACACCTAAATTAGAATTTATGTATTATATTTCAAGACTCCTTCAGTGTTTTTTTAAGTAGCACTAGATATGCTTTTTTTATCTTTATTGTTGAACTAGGAAAAGTTGTTTTGAAATATAACAGCAAATACTATAATTCTCTATTGCACTCAGGACATCATTTTTTTTATATTTATTAGGAGGCTTTGTTTTTTTTTTGTATAGAAGGTAGTTTGCATGTGTTGTGTTAATAATCATTAGAACTACAGTAAATTAGCATTTAAAATATTTCTCAAGTGGGTAAGAGTGGTGAAAAGATGTAAAGTAAGACTTGCTTCATTGTTATAATAATGTATTGGGTATATTCACACTCAAAAAGCTTACATTCTGAAATATGTGAAATTTGGTTAGGTTTTTCTATAATGTAAGGAGAACATTACGGAACATAGTTTCGGAACACACGAATATGCCCATATCTTACTTGTAACAAAAACTATGTCCTGTTCAGTTGCGATCACAAAGTAGGTAGAATTCGACCTACCAATATGATATAAGCAATAATACAGAATTCGCTAATTTTGCTAGAAGTTGAAATTAGCAAAAACTATTTTCTTAGGGTTCCGTAGATCGCAACCAGCTGCAAACTTGAAACTAAGTGTAAAAAGCTAATACAATTTACCAATGAGTTCGCAACTAGTACCACACATTTTGCCTAGGAGATAAAAGCGAAAAATCACTTTTTTAAGTTTATGTATATTCCGTATGTCACAACCGGTCCAAATTGCTTGAGAAGGTAGGTAATGGTTTTCTAAAGACATGGTATTGTCACAACTAGTACCACAATTTTTGTTTAGGAATTATTCAGTATCAAAGTTTTTCTTGATTTTCACCGTTTTCCGTACTTCCAAATCGGTTGTGAATTTAAGGTAATCATATCCATAAATAACTCTATCAATATGCCATAAATCATTAGTACCACAATTAATGTAAATTGATTATCTAATTCTACTGGACTAATGATACATCTCTTGAATAACAGTAGTGAGTTTGCATGCACATTTGTAGCTGAGCTTTCACTGTTGTATATTTTACAAAGTTGCGGTAGGTATGGGTGAGTTAATTCCCATGACAGTTCTAGTGGGGAGAGACACTAAAGGTGTAAATTTTTGAGGACAGTGGACTGGAACTCTGAAATTTAAGCATTGAAAAATCTGGGGACAGTCAGTTTGAGCTCTTAGAATTTTGTACAAAAATATAAGATCCAATATATCTCTGCGCTTACTAAGACTATTAATTTGGAGATGCAATGGTACCTAGGTATATATTTATATGTAAGGAATGATGATGACTGTATCTACTATATTTCAAAAAGCTGAACCCTCACCTATGCCATCTTGTTGCAATCTCATTTAAACTCCTTAGTAAAATGCTGTCTACTGGATCTAAAGAAACTATACAACTTATGAGAACAACACTCATTAGTTGATTTTCACAAGATTGATAGATTTTTCAAACTGGACAGCATTCCAAAGCACACTGCAGTAGCACTTTCCTGTATACTTGATTGATACTCAAACATATTCAAAAATTATTTACCTAATTTAGAGCATTAGGTACCTACCTACAACAACAGGCTTTGTTGATGTTTTTTGAAAACATTGTGGGGAAACCATAACACAGTGGTACTTTGTAGTACCCACCTGGCTGGCTACCATCCTCAAGTTGAGAATCTGTTGTGAAGTACCTATTGGTGTATTCAGCTGGACTTGAGAGCCAGTCCCTTACAGGCTTTGTGTGCTAACCACTATTCTATTAGCCATATCATCACTGACCATGGTGAGATTGTGGTCAAATACAGGCCTATAATAAAAAAACCTAAACTGAGTAAATGTCTTTGACTTTGATTTACTTTAACTGAGGGGTAGCTTACATCTTAGAGAAGTACTTTATTTATTTTTATCCTGGGAATATGGGTTGAATGAAACAGGTATTTAGTAATTTGTGTATAATATAAATATTTTCTTATTTAAATAATTCCTATTGAGTCTGAAATGTAATGACACGAAACAATCAGTCATTTTTAGCTTGGCTTACTCCTGATTATTGACACGCTGGGAAGACGAGATAAAAAAAACAGCCAGCCCAAACTGGGCCTAAATAGCACAAGAATATATTTAAAGCTGTCAAATTAGTCTTTGCCATCTTATTTTGCGAGTATTTAGGCGTAACCGCGATAGATGGCGACTAAATTTATATTGAAAACAAGCATTGGACTAATTTGACAGGACTAAATTTCTTTCATCCTTTTGTTATGTTCTTTGTTAGAAAGAGACATAGTGAGATTAAAATTAGTTTGATTTACAACAGAATCGGTACCATGTGTTTACTTTATAAGGCTTCAAATTAAGCTGCCAATTAAAATACTTTTTTTGAAGATTGATATCTTTTTACTTTTCTATATCATAAATAAGTGATTTATATTTTTATTCTGTTTGGTTTTAAAAAAAATCTTTTGTTATTCATATAGGCACGGATCGCCTTCCTCCAAGGTGAGAGGAAGGGCCAAGAGAATCTAAAGAATGACCTCGTCAGGCGGATCAAGATGCTTGAATACGCGCTGAAGCAGGAGCGAGCCAAATTTCACAAGCTCAAATATGGAGTGGAGCTACAACAGGGCGACGTGCGCCCCCCACCTGAGGAGTCATCGACGGAGGCTGAGCCTGCAGAGCGGGCGCAGTGGAAGCAGGGCCGTCAGCTCATCAAACAGTACCTGCAGGTAAGTTGCAACCGCTTACCATCAGGGGAGCCACCATTCAATTAATCAATATTAGAAAAAGTGATATAGGGATTCTCCAAGCTCTTCACACAATTTTAATTAAATGAACTGCAATTTTCACGGTGGTAAACCTAATATTCAGATTACAATATGAAGTAGTTTCTATCAAGTCTCTTTGCAGCAAACATCACTATTTTATTTGTGGGTTTAGCTTCAAAACGATTCTGGGTGATAAGTGACCTTTCAGTATAAGTTGGCGCATAGTGTTGCTTGTGAGTCCTTGAGATCAAGCATATAATAATAATAATAAGCAATAGGAAATGTGTGACAGAAAGTAGTAAGAAAAAAAAAGTTTTTTTTTAGCATAGCATTCTAAAGCGCGTGATGCGTGTACGATAGTTAACCATGAATATCTACCATTCAGGACATGACCATACCTTATATGTTGACATGTGTTTGTCAGGCACATTCCCTACATTATACCGTCAAATGCAAACTAGATAATATGCTGATTTGTATCAATGTGTTGATCCACAGGAAATAGGCTACACGGATACCATTCTAGATGTGCGCTCGAACCGAGTGCGAGCCCTCTTGGGGCTGAACAATGAGGAGGTGGAGAATCCCAACTACAGAAACTATGACAAACAGCAACACGACAGATGTGACTATTCCATGAACCATATGACACGCAAATATGACTATGGTATGTTATGTACTTATTTACTCATATTTCAATTAAATGTCGATTTAAATGGGGTTTGTATTTTCAAACAAATGTGAAATTTTAATGTGTCACTTGTGTCAGTATTGGTTGGCACCTACATTCTTTATCATACAATGTCTTTCACATAAATATACAAACATGATATTTAGTGACATCAAAATTCTCACAGATGGGACAGATCCCGTAAAGGATTTTACGTGAATAAGCAAGCTTTTGTTTAGAGAAATACAGTAAAAACACGCTCGCATACAACCACACATTCATAGATTTTAAATAAATGGACTTCATGAAATTAATATCTGTAACATAGGAACTAGAATGAAAGGCTACATAATAGTACATTGTGATACATGTGTGCAAAGTTGGTTATTCCAGACGAGGCGCTATTAAGCGATAAGGGAGCCGAGATTGTAATAATTAATGCACACGAGTTTCATACGAAGTTTTTCAACACACTTGCTTGTGAAGTGATTGCACCGCTTTTATGTTCATGATGCAGTCTTTTTAGACACATCAAGTCAACATTAAATTATATCAAATTATTGACAATTCATAATAATGTACTGTTTATTGTTTACACAGGTGGCAAGGAACCTCGTAAGGGTGGCGTGTCGGGCAGCGGGTACAGCGAGGAGGGGCTGTCGGTGCAGGAGACGGCCGCCGTGTTCGCCAACTTCGAGTTCCTCACCAACCAAGAGATGGACATGGATGAGATCGACGACCTTGATGCCAAGCAGCCGCACCACGCTTCTGGTAAATCAGGTACATATGGTTCAATGTGTTGCCGTTATATCTCTAAAATAAGCTCAATGACATTTCTTATTGACGGGCCAGTTGGCGCAGTTGGTTAAGACGTGGAGTCTTAACCTATAGCGCCGCAGGTCGTGGGTTCGATTCCCAAACAGGACATGCATTTGTGTGCATGAACATGTCTGTATGTCCTGAGTCTGGGTGTAATTATGTATATTAAGTATGTATTTACAAACAAAAAGTAGTATATGTATTATATCAGTTATCTGGTTTCCATAGTACAAGCTTTGCTTAGTTTGGGATCAGATGACCGTGTGTGAGAAATGTCCCAGGATATTTATTTATTTATTTATTATTAGTTGGCAATGTGGTATATATGTATTTATAAAGTAATATTTTGTAATAAATAATATTACATTTAAATGTTCATTGCTAATGCAGCAATAGCCTAGATGATTTTATCTTGAAGGATAACTGTGAAAGAAACTCATTGGTTTTATAGCTATAACAATTATCTTTTACAGTTTCTATGTATTGGATTTACATAAGTGTTTGTTTAGTACCTGTATAAACTACAATATCAAATCAATATATCAAATTCAAAATGAGTAGTATGACTGTGTATGCTGATGAATGAAAACTACGCCAATTTTTCTTAGATCTAAATGTGTATGCAAATCGAGCATTGTCCGTTCATAGTAGAATTAATTTCATGATAAGTACTTATTCAAACAAATATCGTAATCAATTACTTAGTGACACTGGTGATGTTTCAATGTACCTTTTATGATGTACTGCTTAATAATATTATACTAGGGTTGGGTTAAAAGTTCTCGGCCTGACAACGAAAGACTGCGATTTTCAGGTAAATTTTAATTTTAATTTTTCTACATTATCTCCATTGACTTCAACACATTTGGTCCATGTTTCTCCAACATTAGTATTTCTTCCCGGAAGTGAGAGTCTTAAATCGTTTGCGCATTTGCGTTTGATCGATATTCAGCAAATGTGGCATCCATCTTGCGCAGACCTTCCGCATCCCTTATTCTTTGTGCAAGATGTTTCACACCCTTCTTGCATTATCCCCACAGCCTCGGCTATCTCACGCATGCTGTATGGAATTGCTTTATGACTGATTGGAACGCCATCTGTGTGCTACGCGGAGAACTTTTCACATTACCCTCGTAAATATGAATGTTTAGATGTTTTACCAATAAAATTAACGGACCAATCAGAAATGTTCCCAATACTCAAAAGTATGTAACTGTAATTTTAGGCGTCTGAGTTTTTTTTTTATTATACTACTAATTTAGGTCGGCAAACAAGCATAAGGCCCGCCTTAAGCGGTTACTTTAGCCTTATGGACGCTTGTGATGCAACGGGTGTTGTATCACAAGGGACGCTTGTGACACCCGGGGTATCATTCACCCGATTCGATCCCCCTCCCCAATGAACATAACAGGTGGAGATTTCGAGATGGCATATTTTCGAAACCTATGTTGGGCTAGTAATCTAATGTAAAAACCAAACCAGGTGAAGAGGTGGACCACGAAGCGGAAGAGGTACTCAATGAGCTGAATTCGCTCACAGAGAGCGAGGCTGATAGCGGCGGCCAGGGCGACGAATATCCAGTCGGTAAGTCCTTTCTTTTGTGTCTGTTCACATACTAAAAAACTACTGGATAAATAAAACCAGATGATGTTCATTTTTTTATGTTTTTGGTATCTACGTTATTTAAGTTGCACAAGCTGGAAGAGGATGCTGGCTCCTGAATCATAGATAGCTCTAGATTGGGAGCCAGAGGCTTCACATCATTTACTGTACTAACCATAGACTTAGGATTTCGCTACGCTAACTAGACCTACATAGCATGGAAACGAAATATGACAATCCTTATGACTCTTTGCGAGAGACATAGAGACGCATAGAGATTTTAGTCGTGAGTCAATGTTATTTTAGAAGATCAACCCATATCAACCCGGGTGCTTATGTATGATTTCGTAATTTACTGAAAATAATTACGATCGTGCAAATAAAACTAGAAAAGTGTATGTTATAGACGTTGACACTTGACCTGTTAGCAAATGTGATGTGAATAGTATGAAATAGCCCGCAATTATAAGTTTCACAGCTAAATACGTATTTTTTCATTGGAATATTTTCAACTATATTTTATCACAATATAAGCATTAATTGGCTCCAAAATCAGTTTTTACAACATATCCATTTATCTACATCCAAAAATATAACTATGTAACTCAAGACTAGTTTTAATTTTTCCCATAGAATCCCTAACATTCATTTTCGTCTCGTCTTATACCTAGCTATGTTTTTCATACAATTTCTTTGGTACTGACATATGTCATTTTCAATAAATTATTCTTCTTTTTCTATTCTTAATTTATGTTGGGCGCGGTAGTATCGGATTGATTTAATTTAGCATGAGGTTTTCATATTTGGTCGACATCTATTTGTTTCTTTCGATGCTATCATGAGTACAATTTATGTGTCTAAGTATCGTTTACTAATTGCCGGTCATCTATATAGTAAAAAAAAAACAAAAAAATACGCTTTAATTTTAAAATGACGTCCACCGGTGAATTATTAAAAAATCGATAGCTGACATCAATACAATCAAGAAATATTCTGAGACAAAATCTCGTTAAGTGTCACGTTTCGAAGATATAAGCTATTAAAGTTTTACTGTTAAGAAAAATTAAAATATAATTTTTAATGCAAAATTAATTACTATACCTAATAAACTATAGTAAAAAAAAACTAAAAACACGTTTTAAAAGGCCTGCCTACGCTTTTTTTGTTAAAATATTAGACTTAATTACAAAAATCGCTACACTAAGGCCCTTACGGGATAGTCAGAGAATTTAAGTAAATTATTATTTAATACACTATAGTGCAGGGCTTTTTAAATCAAAATGGCTGAATGATAGGAATGCCAGGCTCCATACTAAATCTTCCAACCCCTATTTCTTTAGTCGAGACGGGAAATAAACTCAATGCTTCGAGAACTCGAGAAATTAATTCCGTGCGCTAGGTACCTATCTAAAAAAACACGCATTAGGTATGCATACTATGTTCAAATAAAAAAATATTGTATTGAAAGTTAATTTTATTGTTTGTTGTTGATTTGTTAATTAATAAGTGCAATTTATGGTAACAAGAAAATTACTAAATGATTTAATTGAGCTCATCTATCAGTCTATTTTGTAATAAAGTAGCAATTTGAAAATACTATAAATTACGATTTATTAAAAATCCGAAATTTCTCGAGATACTCGAGAAATTTAAGAAATCTTGGTCGAGAATTCTCGTGCCTCGAGAAATAAAAAAGGTCAAGGAACCAGAAAACCTATTGAGCACCAGAATACCTCTATCTCCACCGATCCGCATTGGGCATGCGTGGTGAATATTTGCCCATTCCCTTTCAACCTCATATGTGAAAAGAGGCCTGTGCTCAGCAGTGATTATAGTGGCGTCAGCCCTGGACAACGCTTAATATTAGTTATGGTGAAAGGAAAATCTTAATGAAAATAATATCTTAACACAATCATTAATAAGTTGAGAATTTATTCAATAATAGTAATAAAATTAGCTATTGAAAATATTTGTGGGTCGACTGCATATTTCGGCTGATGTCAAGCCGACGTTACATGGTTCCAACGCATTGGCAATTAGCGGGGATAATTATAATGTACGTAATGTGTCAGGCGGCGTGTCGAGCGGCGGGGGAGTGGGCGGGGGTGTGGGCGGCGGAGTGGGCGGAGGCGCGGGCGCGGCGGGCGGCGCGGGCGTGGGCGGCGGCGGCGAGGCGGACGAGGAGCCGCTGGCGCTGGGCGAGCTCGCGCAGCTCACCGTCAGCAACGAGCCCGAGGCGTACGACGTCGCCAGCGCCAACAAGGAGTCCTTCCGCAAGACTTGGAACGCCAAGTACACGCTGCGCTCGCACTTCGATGGGGTGAGTGTTCACCACATTTTATTTTAGTATGTTTACCTGATGTGTCGGTTTAATCTCTTTCCTTCTATCCGTCTTACTAATAAAAATATGGAACACGGTTGTTTAACAGCTGTATAGTTATGCAGTGTGTAAGCCTTACACAGTTGCTATACACTCCCTTTACTAATAATCAGTGTGTAAGCGTTGTATAGTTATCTATTTGTTAAAACAAAAACGACTGGCAACTTTTTAGGAACATTTTGAAACTAAAACTATCTAACTTCAAAATACGGGGAAAAATGTGAAAACACCAAAAGATACTGAAAAATAATTATATAAAATATTAATCATATCATAAAAATCAGGTTTCTTTTTCTTAAGACTATTTTTATTTTAATAATTAAACAAGAAAATTACTTTTAATAAGATTCAAATAGCTAATGGTGGTTTTGAACGAAACTGTCTTGTGCTTATGACTACAGTAGCCATTTAACCAAAGAAGAAAGAAGAACGTCATTGTCAAATTACAAATGTTACGTCAACAAACGAAGCAAATGGCTGTGCCAATGACTTCAAAACTAAGAATACACCTACCGGAACATTTTGCATAAAGTTATCAAAATCAAATAAATTGTCAATTTTTGTTTTATTTTATCCATAACTCCAGGTCTCCAGTATAAAACACAAGCCTTTCACTACGCAACTAGGCATTTTTATGACAATTATAAGCAAACAATGAACGAATGAACTGTTCCGTGGACCGCAGTATGACCGCAGTCGACTGAGTCGCGTTGGCCCTAAAATGACTTTTTAGGGCCAGCGCGTTGGTGTCATTTTGTTGCGCGGTTGGCCTGGTCCGTAGTAAATGGACACAACACTTGATTGTCAGACACAGCTGATCTATTGAAATCCGCCATAATGTTCTTATACAAACACTAAACAAGGGTCCTGGCCCGTGTAAGCCCTGTGTAAATTTCCTAGGTAACTAAAACACGTGTATACAGGCTTTGTGTCAAAAATGTTTTTATTAGTAGCAATTATCCTATAACAGATGTGTACACCGCGTGTAACTTTTTATTAGTAAGGCTGTTATTTGTATAACAATTATTATATTTGGTACTAGCTGACCCCCGCGGTTTCGCCCGCGTAGGGGTCTTTTTGCGCGGAACTCTAATAATTTTTTTGAAGTAAAATTAGTCTATTTACTAAAAAGCTGTTTCTTTAAAATTACAAACATATTTTTTTTCTTATACCTACGATTCTGACAAGTCACCTTTCATTCCTTGGCAATACATATTGACCGTTACTTATTTGTACAACAATTCCAGGTGCGAGCGCTCGCGTTCCACCCGACCGAGGCGGCCCTGGTGACCGCCTCCGAGGACCACACGCTCAAGCTGTGGAACCTGCAGCGCACCGTGCCCGCTAAGAAGTCGGCGGGGCTGGACGTGGAGCCGCTGTACACGTTCCGCGCGCACACCGCGCCCGTGCTGTGCCTCGCCATGGGCGCGCCTCGCTCCGAGGAGTGCTTCTCCGGAGGCCTCGACGGCACCATCCGCGTGTGGAACCTTCCCTCGCCCACCGCTGACCCTTATGATCCCTATGATCCTGCTGTGCAGGTCAGTTGCATTTTATACTTTACTAGCCATCCTGCGCTGTCTTACTCGACGCGCGCTCCCGACGGAGCTTATGTTTTATCCTATTTTTTATTACAAGGAATAGTCTGTCTATGTGCTAAGTTTCTTCCAAATATGTTCACATGTTAGTGGAAACAAATGCATTAATCGTGGTAGCTTGATTAGCCGTTCTTAATCGTTGGGCAAAGTTAAGGTACCACTGGTGTGCAGGTACCTAGATGGGTGATCACCTGGTGGTATTTCAATTCGAGCGTTTCCGTGCTTCGGAAGGCACGTACAGCCGTTGGGCCTGGTTATCACTTAATTGTGATAGTCGTTAAGTCGGATGCCTCGTGGACCACTAGCCTTCACGAAATTGAAAGGACAAAGATTCAATGATATATGTTGATCGTCCAGGGTGGTGTGCTGCGCGAGCACACGGACGCGGTGTGGTCGCTGTCGTGCGCGCACGGGCGGCTGCTGTCGTCGTCGGCGGACGGCACGGCGCGGCTGTGGGCGCCGCGGGCCGCGCGCCCGCTGCTGGCCACGCTGCGCGACGACGCGACCGCCGCGCTCGCGACCACGCCCGCCGCCGCAGACTTCGCCGACGCGGGCGCGCGCGCCGCCGTCGTCTACCGCGACGGCACGCTGCTGCTATACGACCTTGAGACCGGACAGGTACTATCACCACTCATAAAACATTCACTACTCATATATTGATGTTCCCGGTGAAGCGAGCGTCAATAGGGTCTTCGCTCACCGTTGATTGGGCCGTATGATTGCTACTATAGTAGTATAAAGGGAATAGCCCCTTTGTGTTTTTGAGGCGATGACGCTCAGTGGTAGTGACGTTGGATACGGAGATGAAAGCCCCGGGTTCGAATCCTACAATTTGCTTCAGCTTTCGTTGAAGGAAAATCTGTCGCCAAGCACGTATCAGTGCACTTGAGAGCCATTGCAGTTTCTTCTAGGCTTTGTATGCTTAGCAAGTTCGGGCACATGATCAGTTATCATGGTTGCAGATTGCCGTCAGGTAGTTGTAGTTGTGGTGCAGTATTGTATTAGATAATAATACTAGTGTGTTGTGTGTGTGTGCGTGTGTCAGGTGGTCCTGCGCATCGGGTGCGAGAGCGGCGCGCACCGCGTGCGGTCGCACCCGACGCTGCCGCTGCTGGTGACGGCGCACGAGGACCGGCACATCCGGTTCTGGGACGCGGTGTCGGGCCGGTGCGCGCACGCGATGGTGGCGCACCTGGACGCGGTGACGGGCCTGGCGCTCGACCCCAACGGGCTGTTCCTGCTGTCGGGCTCGCACGACTGCTCCGTGCGCCTCTGGAACCTGGACACGAAGACGTGCGTGCAGGAGATCACGGCGCACCGCAAGAAGTTCGACGAGAGCATCCTCGACGTCGCCTTCCACCCGCTGCGGCCCTACATCGCCAGCGCGGGCGCCGACGGCCTCGCCAAAGTCTTCGTCTGAACGACCCGACACGACTATACTATATACATATATTACATGTCATTTTACTTTCGATACGAACTTTATGTAACGCAGTAGCGAGTCGCGTCATCGCTCTAGGACGGGCGACCGGTACTCTTGGATTATGTGTCTAGTCCCTTCGGTACGGTTACGAGTAGCGACGTATCTGCGATTCGACGACTGCCGTGTATACGGACGGAGCCGCCGGTTCGTTTTATCGTATTTAAATATTGTAACGTAATGGACGCGCGCTCGACGCTCGTTATAAGCGCGTAGTGAACACTCATCTATGTATAGACATTTGAAATCTATTATAATATATTTTTAGACTTTCAGTATGTGGATTTTAGGTTTTTATCGCGACATTGTCACCGATTTTACGATACAGTGAGAATATTGTTCGTTTCTATGCATCTGTAAGCGAGACCTTAATAATAAATATCCTATGGACACCGACGATGTTTCCTTGATACGTTACGAGTTTTATATGTGTCTGTACAGTTAGTGTTTTACGCAGTATTTGCTGATCTTTTGCAGAGAACGAATGGTGTTTCTTTAGCTAGATTATTATTATTTAAATCGATACGATTTCTGTAGAGTATATTTTATGTTTTGTAACATTTACTATGTTTACATGCTCTCATAATATCTTTTGCTGATTGGGCGATCGAACAAAAATATGATTGAAGAAGTAGAAGTACTATATCGAAAATAACATAAGTAATGTTTGTTCGTACGAGTACTGCGATGTAGAGTATATATTATAAAACATTACTATTCCTTTATTTTCCTCGAATTCATACTTGTACACATACATCCAAAAATTGATAGTAAAAAGCAACATAACCGATTTGCATGTTGTTTTTTTATATTTGTTGTTTTTTTATTCCCCAATTGCCCTTAATTTTAACAGTTATAAATACTCAAATACATATATTTAATAATAATAATATTACACGGCAATATGCATTCAACTGTATAAAAACAATAAATAAGCAATTGTATTAAAAACAAGAAAGTAAAAATAAATATGGCTGGCAACAATGGCAATATTTGAAGAAAATTTTTAAATTATGGCTCGTCGAGAAGGCGTTCTATAGCGTTGAGGGATTCTTCTCATGTTGAAATGGTTTCTGGTATTTTGTTGTAAATGACGTGAAGTGAGAAGTAAAGATGTCTGAGAGTGTCCGATTTGACAAGTCTGTGGCACAGTCTGTGGGCTATGGTCGCGTATTCAATTTCTTTGGCTATGGGGCTATGGTAGCAAGTTTCCCGGCACCACGAGTATTGTAATTCCCGGGCGCGATTGTTTCCCCGAGTTTAAATTGTGACTGGTTTTGCCCCAAAAATACCGCTACCTGGAATGGCTGACGAGTTTTACTGTAAAAAGAAAAATTTAAAAAATCAAACATGAAAATGTAACTAACGCCGAATCATAGTGGCCTAGGCACAGGTGGGTTGCTTTTGACCATAAAAGCGAATAAACAAACTCGTTAATACAGTTAAGGCCCTGATACGGTGTCAGCCATATATAGGTGATAGTCCAAGTTCAGGGTTTTATGTTTTAGTTTTCATTTATGAACATTACATTACAAGTTCGGAATACACACACACCGAGAAGACTGCAAGATAATCGGCAAACTATATTTTTTGTGGATCTAAAAGGATTATTGATTGTCTATAGGTAAGTAATTATTTTATTGTCTGTTTTTTTAAATAGCTCATATTTATTTTCATATTCATTTTCAGGGGGTCTGACATTTTAATCCCATACAAAGTTTGATTAGTTTAATAACGATGACGATGGTCGATATCGTTTACTTACAGATCATATTCATATTCACAAATAATCTAATAATATAACTTGACACTGGTAAAAATCAGTCCTAAAAAGGATTTGGTTGCCCTACTACAAAACTAAGATAAAGAACATTCATGGACTAAGTACAGTGGCCGGCAAACAACTTGAGCCATGACCTTGAGTGCGCAGTAGACGATTTTAAGGTGTCGTTGGTGGAAAGAGGTGCGCGGGGGCATTCTGTCGGCACGCGTCCACGCTATTGGCCGAGCATGAGTGTACATGCGCGAACTTACCCCCACTACGTCGACTTTGGCTCAAGTTGTTTGCCGGCCTCTGTACTAAAGCTTGTTATTTAGCAACAATTAGCAATTCAGCTCGGCAGGCAGGCAGGGTTTTTTCAGACCAAATATGGTAACATTGCGTGTTGCTGACGGTTGGCTACAAGTGTTTTCCATCTACTTTGTTCCACCAAATAACACCAGCTCATGACGACTGAAGTGTCCATGCGTAAAATTGGTAAATGTTAATCCGTTGGCTTTAGCTTAATGTGTAAGAAGTTTGAAAGAAAGAAATAATAAATTTATTGTTTCGATAGTTAAAGCTGTATAAAGTTCTATACGTGGCTTAGAAATTGATTTTAAGGTGGCTCCTGTGAGCTACCTTAGTTGTAGATCGTTATATCAGTATGTAATAGTCCGAAAATACCTCAGGTCATTTGGAAATTACAGACTGTTTATGCCTATAGCGCAGAACAGAAAAAACAATCTGTTCTGTGCCATCTATCCACCATCTATCTATAGTGTTCAAATTATCGAGGTACAGAGGCCGGCAAACAACTTGAGCCAAAGTCGACGTATTGGGGGTAAGTTCGCGCATGTACACTCATGCTCGGCCAATAGCGTGGACGCGTGCCGACAGAATGCCCCCGCGCACCTCTCTTTTCACCAACGACACCTTAAAATCGTCTACTGCGCACTCAAGGTCATGGCTCAAGTTGTTTGCCGGCCACTGTACTCTGTTTTTACCTACGTACGAATACGAATAATATGGGATGTTACATCATATTGTAACGACTAGCAGTTTGATTCTGTATTTTTCTTTGGTGTAATGAAGTCACAATGAGGTACAGCGCTTTCTTCGTATTTATTTTGAATCTTATTCAGCTATACAGATAACGCTCACTAAACCCAGCTAATGCCTCAGTTAGCTCAGTAGGCACTGCGCGGACGGCGGCGGCGCGGGGCGGAAAAAAGCGCGGCGACAAGCGAAGCCTTCTCATGATATCCCATTTTAAACATGTAGGTAGCCCTACTTTAACATTCCCCAATTTCGGCCCTTTTGCAAAGTAAATGAAAATATTTACAACGATTCCAAATTTCATGGTTGCTTTGCTGAATTTGGCTGTGATGTGACAGACGGACAGAGTGGTAGTACCATAAGGGTTCCTTTTTGGTTCGGAAACATAAAAAAAAAGGAGTAGCTTTGTACCTACCTAAAATCCCTATTGGTAGTATGAGAACAGTGACGGCCCTGGCGGTAGAGTAGTCAGTAGGTATACTATAGTAGTCTTTGCGGAAGAGCGAGATTGTCGGTTTGGTCGACGCGTTGACTGCACCGCTCGCGCCGCGGGGCGCCACGCCGCGCCGTGTTTCTCAAAAGGCGCCATCAACATTTTATTAATTGCTTGAAATTGTTTTTCATATTTGGATTTTGGCGCCCCCTGGCGCCTAGAGCCACCGCTCCTCTAGCTCTACCCTAGAGCAACTATTAAATATTCTGTGCCTAGAGCCGGCGCTGCATGAGAATGTAAGAGGTTATAAGAAAATAATAAATATGTAGGTAGTAGGTCAAACATAAAAAGGGAAACATTTCTCTGAACGTTTTTCTTGGTAAGTCAGGATATTGGAGAGTCTTATGCAATAAGTTAAACCACATTTTTTATTAATTTATACTATCGCTTTATTATTACTCGACAGTAATGTTTAGAATGCAATGCTTCGGTCATCGCTATTGACAAAACGGAGGTGTTTACTGAATTGAGTCTCGGTGGAACGTTGTTTATAATCCAGTCTGGTGATATAACTCTTCGATGTTCGGTGTGTATAATCGTGGCTTGTTGGCTAACAGTAAACAATGCGTTCGAAAATCAAATTAAAATTTTATTTCACTAAAATTGTATAGATAAACAACACAAATAGGTACATGTACCTATGGTATTTTGTTCGTGAAAAAACTATTTAATCCTGTGTAAATGAATAAACGTTTTCTGGATTTCAAAAGTTCCCTATCAGTTTTGTTGCCAGACCGAAACAAACTTTATTCAGTTTTGTTGACGTAATTTTTGGGTAAATAATGATCTTAATAATAATTGGTAAGCCACGGTTATACATAATGGTTTTTTGAATGTAAGTTTAACTAATTAATTTCAATCGTATTTATCTAACTCTTTATATATTCTAAATGTGTTCAGCCGACAGTCGTAACTGTTTGATTTGGAGTTTCTTTTGTTTTCACCAACTGGCATTTGTTTTATATTTTATTCCATAAGCTGGTATTTTTATCCGTAATAATGGTAACCAAATGCAATGCAAGAAATTGGATCTGCAATTTAAAGTTTACAAACTAATAATAAGCGAGATAATTGACTATTGGTTTATTAGGAAACGATTAAATAATTTTTTGTCTTATCTAAAAATAAGTAGGCAGGTAATTAGGTACTTAGATATTCTTTTATACTTATTCACCTCTACCGACTTTAAAAACACCAAGATAACGTCATTTTTTTTGCATAAATATGGATAAAATCACATATAGGAGATATACCTAGATAACGCTAGTATCACGATCTGTATGAAAACCAAGCGTGCCATTTTAATACCTACTAGGTGCTCTTGCGTTACCTAGGTAGGTGTGTATATATATCTATATATCATATAGTAAAATATATTTATTCGGACAACTGAATCCATTTTTGTTAGTACAAGTACATAACTCTAAGGGTTAGTATAAAATAACAAATTTAGACATTGTATGCTCCAGCCAATGATTGACATAGGTGCCTTCACATCTCTCAGATATAGCTTTGAGGAGACTGTTGCCGCTCCTCCGTACTCTCTGTAGCAGTGATGCATAATTGCTGCAAATATATAAGTAATAAAATATATAGGTAGAGTTGTATCACAGATATTTAGTAATTTTCAGTAAGTAAGGCTCCAGTTTCCACCAAAGGACACATAACATTGAATTTATCTTCAGGTTTCAGGTTTGGGATTTTTTGTTTACATCATGTTATGGCTGACGAAAAAACTATCAGACCTTCCAAATCCCCCTGACGAGGTAGAAGAAACTACTACTCCGATGCCGTATAATCGTCACCTCCCACCACATCTCCAGGGATGATCGTCCAATAATGACATAGGTAATCTTAAGATCATTAGGTCTATTATTGCGTGTATACCTGTTGTTCATTATAAAATGGGAATTATAAATAAATGAGGATTGATGCTTGTTTTATTTTCAAAAATGTTAAGCAACGTAAGCCTTTAAAACAATACTTAAAAATGTTTTGTTTCTGACGTACGAAGTACCTATACCTACTATTGTAGTGTGTACAGCATTTACGCGAAGATATAGCAGCAAGAAGATCTTTATTATTCTTACTTCTGAGGAGGTACCTACCTAAACTCCTATTATAAATGTTCAACTTAATAGGTACATACCTACCTAGCATTGAAGGCCTCGTCCAGGATCCTTACATACATACTTTCGACTGCCTTACCGAGTGCTGTACTTCTCGTGTGCTTTTTTCCAAAATTCTATTCTATCTTTATTCGGTAACGTAATCATATCGAATTGTTTATTCATTCGGAGAAACAAAAGATCACTTTCACTCCTGTTCCATGGCAGTGTACTGGAAGACGAGGGTATCCTGAAAAAGGGATATGCAAGTGTACAGGGTGGATGTTTTAGACGGGTCAGTAAGGGTAGCTACCTTAAGGGGTGAAGTCAAGCGAATATGATCTTAGCAATATTATATATCTTATTGCTATCGGCATTTACAGATTTCGGAAATCTTGAATCCTGTCTCCGACAAGGATAAAAACCGGTCAAGTGCGAGTCAGACTCGCGCACCGAGGGTTCCGTACAAACCTGTAGGTATATAAGTAAATGGTAGTATAGACCTGGGGGCCTACCACAAGCTCTTAAAACAAGGTTAAAATAACCTTATTTTGCGTTTTCGTACCATGACATCCTTAAAAATAAGCTTATTATAGGCATAAAACAATATTGTTTTGTTAGCAGGTTTGATGACGTCACCTCTAATCGTTCATTCAAATCGTACCATGATGTGTCTTTTGACAACTAGCATTATGGTTTTTATGTCAATTGCATATATCAATCAAAATATAACACAATATACGCGACGAATTATCCAAATTTATGATAAAAATATCTATTATTATAGTGATATAAAGTCAGTAGATCGTATTTATTTAACTTATCAAATGAATTGTGTATCTCTAGCCTTCTAGCTTTTGCCATCTAGCATTTCTAGATGGCAAATGAATATGAACTATTTGTGTTTTTGGAAGCAAATACCAAAGAAGTCAATAATAGATACACGAAAGCGACGTGGTATGCATCTATGCTACGTGAGGAATCAACACTTTCGCATGCAATGGACCAAAATGCCATTTGCTATCGAAACCATACGACCGTATGGGTTTGAAGCTCACCGAGTGGCTCGCATATTGTCACCAAAATAATCGAGGCCTCGGGCGGGGAGCTTTTTCCGCCAACGCATTAGCTTGGCTAGCCTGTTGGGAACCTTGCCGATAATCTACGGCAGCCTAGAGGAAAATTTATATACGAGTGCTAGATTGTATTTCATTTATTTGTTGTAAATATTTAATATCGTATAGATTAAGCTTTACTGTGATTGTACTGTATTCATAAACGTTTATATACCTAAATACACATAATGTTTCATTGTATGACCTGCAACTACAGTAGCATTCCTGACAAAAGGTAATAAATAAAAATATGTGTTGATTCCTGTGGTTAATTCTTTATTCATATAATTTAAAGACAATAGGTACCTGCCTAGACTATAGGTATTAAGACTGAAGTGCCATACATAAATATAAACCTACCTAGGTATATATTTATGTATGAACTTTGTCTCAGTTTTTGTAATGACCAAGAAGTGCTCCATTGCTTTGCTAGTTGAGGATTAGGTACCTATTTCTCTCCAGCACATTTCTTAGAGTAGTTACTTTGAATTCCGGCGAATTCTTTACTGCAAAATGAATAAAATAATACTTGAATTACTTCTGTTTGTAACCATGCCATATTAAATTTCATTCACTGAATATCACTATTGAACGGCGGCCCCTTGCCTTGTTTTCATATTGACCTAAGTAATATTAATTCAAGTAATATAAAAGTCGATATACATAAAATAAATATTTGTATTATTTCAAAATATGTAGTGCAACAGGGCACATTGAGTTTCAAAATTCGTGCGTCACAATTGACAAGTTTTTTTTTTGTCCCGTTCCATCCTATAGGGCCATCATCTTCTCTCACAAAATAACCTTATTGCCAGACTGTTTTGTTTTCACCTTATAATAATATTACTTTGATTCGTACCATGAGCTCAATCGTTCAACATTGATATAACATTGCTAAGTGCCGAGAAAGAATGAATGATTTGTAAGAATTTGTCTATGGCTTGCTACAACCTGATAAAAGATAAAAAGAAATAACGATATATTAACTGTATAGTGCCATTTCTTTCACACGTTGGACCGAAATGATTTGAGATTCTTCATCTTTTAGCAAAGTATTAAATTAAACTAATTGTAAAGTATAAGTAACTAAAAGAATAAAATATTTTCGAGTAATTTCTATAAAATGCATACAAATATTTTAAAATGTTATTATGAAGAGTAAGGAAATTAATTGAAAAAATATATAGACTGCCGACTCTAGATTATCAAATGAACTGAATCGGAACAAAATATTTACCTGTCATTCTTGTCATACTCAAATGTCTAATAAAGATATCCAAGATATTTAGTTATTATATATATTTGTTTATGTAATTTAATAACAAACAAAGTGCAATCAATATGGAAACATCTTAATAGTATATTCGACAGTAATATTCAGTGCATGAAATTTAAGATGTCATGGTTATAAACATTTGTAAGTTGCACAAATGTTGCAATTCATTTTGTAGAGTTGTAGCCGAAGAGTTCGCCAGAGATCCAGTCAGCAGGTAGAAATGGTTAAATACAAACAGACCAAAAATACCGCCTTCAATCGATATCTACAAGCGAAGGAGTACTCTCAAAAAAGTGTACGTAGAGATGTAGAGGCTGGTCTAAAGTGAAGTCTAAGTACCTATAAACGCTGAAATAAAGTTTGAATCTGTATCTGCAAGATTTTTTAATGCCATACTTATATTGTGTATAATTATCTTACTCTCATTAAACTTATGTGAATAAAGAATGTAGGTACATAATACTTTCTTGTTTTTATTCATTGTGTTATTGACGGGAATCCTACTGTAGTTGCAGGTCTTGGAATTAAACATATTATGTGTATGTAGGTATATAAATATTTGCCGCTGTTGTCGATCATCGACAAGGTTCCAGGTTCAAGCTCGTTATTGGCAGTGTTTCCTCTTTGGATAGCCAAGCTAATGCGTTGTCACAAAAAGCTCCCCACCAACCGGTTTGCCGAGGTTTTGATGATAATGTGTGAGCAAATCAGCGAGCTTCAGACCCCCACGGTTCTATCCACAGCCACAAAGGCTACAGAAAGTTAGGTCCAATGGATGCGTATTTTAGAATTTCCCGCACGGTTGCATCTGCTCTACAACAGTATAGCAGATTGTTGTGAGTTGAGTTTTCAATACAAATATATAATACTTAATTAATATTTTACTACATTAGATGGTTAAAATGATTATCTTTATAGATTATTATAAGACTGTCGTCTTTCCGTCTATATGTAATATATTCCATCCAGGCTAATGTAGGTTACGACCAATTTTAGAAAATTTGCCAGAGAATCTAGGTAGTTTAGATTCCAGGAACACAGGGACTACTCTGTGTACTAACACTGCAGGAAAGTTAACTTTATGGATTAATCTGGGGTTATTCGATGTACGTTGGTTATAATGAAAACAGGATATTCATAGTGGGTAGGTACCTAAATGAAAAATCACTAAATATATAAACACGCTATTTATAGCTCCGCTTCATCTCTATAAATCTAAGGCTAAGGGTCGAGGGATCGATATTACTAACGTAGATGCATAGTTGTGTAGTGAACGACAAGTGCAATTAAAAACTTTATAAACAATCGGTTATATTATTTTGGGATGATACCTAATCTCGCAATCCCGATATATTCATTCTATAATTAAATAAATTCGATATAATTACTTTATATGACACTATAATAGATTTTTATAATATAAATTTGGAAAACAATGTTATTTCCAGCTTGTAAATACAACGTATATAAGATTGCTAAATTTGACATTAAAACAATAATGTTAATTGTCAAAAGCTTATAAAAAATAGCTCATGGTACGAATTGAATGAACCATTATGATAAATAAACAAGGTTGTTTTCATGCATAAAATAAGCTTGTTTTAGGGACATCATGGTACGAAAAGAAGAATAAGGTTATTTGAAAGAGCGAGAGAGTATGGATGAGTGACAGAGATGAGTATTGTTGAGAGAGAGAAAGTTGGTTAGGCCCATAGCGTTATTTCTTTTCATCTTTAGTGAGCCCATAGACAATTCTCAAAAATCATTCGTTCTTAGTAGGCATGGCATAAATCACAAGTAGCAGGTGATAAAGAATATGATTCTGTTTTCATATGTCACATCTGTTACCGTCCATGACATAGCCTGTTACATGTTATAAAGAATATTTAAGAATATAAATAAAATGTATGCGACTGAAGGACTTTGTATCCATGGTCATGAACAAATTTAAAAAAAAAAAACTTTATCATTGATTAGCTTTTAAGAGTATTCAAAAATAAACCTTAAATCAAGTGGCATAAAGTGTTAACTTCTTTAACATGTTATGTAGCAGGATAGAAAAATAATTTTTTGCTACGAAAGTATATATAATTTGCATCAGTGATAATTTGACACTTGCGTGCGATACTCTCACATGATTTTGTGAAAAATACCGTCGATCAGCATCGATGACGTAGGTTACAAATCATTGCAAATCATATATCGCAAGTGAAATCATGCTATAAAAAATAATAATATCATCAAATGAGAATTCCTTTAAAGTAGCAATAATTTCCATGCCTAGTTCTTAGCAGGAATATAACAATCATATAACAATAGTGTTTGGTAGAGGTCATGGTACGAATATAAATAAGGTTATTATATGCTGGAAACAAAACAGTATTGCAATAAGGTTGTTTTGTAAAAGATGGGGGTAGGCCCCCAGAGTACTTGATATGAGTTTCAATTTATGACGTATTAAAAAAAAACTACTTACTAGATCTCGTTCAAATCAATTTTCGGTGGAAGTTTGCATGGTAATGTACATCATATTATATTTTTTTTCAGTTTTATCATTATCTTATTTTAGAAGTTACAGGGCCCCCCCCTGTAACTTCTACACACATTTAACCACTTTGGAAGTGTCTCTAACTATTCAGTTTAGAAAAAAATGATATTAGAAACCTCAATATAATTTTTGAAGACCTATCCATAGAGACACCCCACGTATGAGTTTTATAAAAAAAAAAAAAAGAGTTTCAGTGTTAAGTATGTAGGAGAACCCCCAAAATTTATTGTTTTTTTTCTAATTTTGTGTGAAAATCTTAATGCGGTTCACAGAATACATCTACTTACCAAGTTTCAAAGAAAAGTGCCTGTGACATACGGGCGGACAGACAGACATGACGAATCCATAAGGGTTCCGTTTTTTGCCATTTGGCTACGGAACCCTAAAAAGGCTCTATGGGGTGTAGTTATGCTAGGGAACGTAACGTCATAAATAGAAAAAAAACTTTTTCCATACATTTTGTTAAGAAAATGAATGGGATAAGTTGATCAGTATTTTTTTTTTTAATTTCTGTAAATTCCGATACAAATAACTCAAAAAGTTAGGGATAGTCTTAAGACCATATTCGCGTGGCTTCAACCCTTGAGGTAGTTAGCCCCTTACTGACCCGTCTAAAATTACCAGCCTGTATGTAGGTATACAATTTATGTAAGGATTCAAACCATGCACGTCTAAATGGCTCACTAAATATTCATCTCAATTTCTGCAGATGCAGATAACAGGAACAAGAGCTTTAAAAATACTAACCCTGTTTTAGCAAAGTTGGTCCAAAGCGTCGTTAATCGGTTTATAGTAGTGAAGTCATCGTCGGTAACTGGCAGCAGCCGCAGCACCACAGGGTCGAATAAATAGAACAATTCATCTGCATGGTTAGCTCCAGGGGTAAACCGCATTTTAGATAGAAGTAACTTGTTCAAATTTCTAAATGAGTCATATTCGAAGTAATAGTTGTACATCATATTTCCATTTCTTAAAAATACTTCCGATGTTACCACTGCTGGATACATTATAAGAGAATCAGATAAATAGTTTATAAGGTCATCGTATGTGTTGCCGCTAGTAGACGAGTTTTTGAAATAGAACTTCATAGCATCTTCAATGAAATTAAACTTGCTTTCTTCATTACTAAATTGAAAATTTTGAGGCACGGTATCAGAAACAGTTTGTGTGATATTTTGCAGACCTTCAGGATTGAAGTATGAGGCCCACATGATACCCTCTTTGTTGTTATAGCCAATTATTATGCTAATTTCAGAATCCACTTTCGGTGATTTTAGTAAATCTGCAGGATGTTCCGTTATTACAGCATTTTCACTTGTATTAGAGTTTTCTAGGCATGGTCCAAATGCATATAGTCCTAAAGCATTATTTGTTGTGTCCCTGTTTGAAGCTTTAACAATATCACCTGCATCGGCATTTTTAAATATTTCTAAAAGTTCATCAGGGTCAGATGTATTATAACCCATACGGGAAGCAACAGTAGATGCAGCTTCAATAGGATTGTCATCGAATGCTTCTTTTGATATCATAGTACCACTTTGAATGATCACTCTATGGAATAAACCTTTCGCTGCATTGGTAAAAAGCAAATAATTTACTGCGCTTGCTCCAGCACTTTCTCCAAATAGAGTAACACAATCGGGATTTCCACCGAATTGCTTTATGTTATATTTCACCCATTTAAGGGAAGCTATTTGATCTTTGAAACCCATGTTTCCATTTGCTCCTTTTTTATTTAAGCATAAAAATCCGAATGCACCCAAACGATAATTTACGGTGACGACAATAACATTTTTTTGAATTAAATATTTTGGATTATAGATCATGTCTGTTCTACTGCCTTCGTAAAATCCACCTCCATGTAAAAATACAATAACTGGCAGTTTTTCTTTTGGGACTGATACAGGGGTGTATATGTTCAAAACAAGGCAATCTTCTTGACCAATGGCTAATTTAAATTCCTTTAAGTATTGTTTGCATATAATAAAATCAGTATCAGCCATTAGAGTGTCGTTCCATGATGGAGGGTCACCGGGTTCCTGAGAAAATAACTACAGTTTTAGCATGGTAGTAGAATAACTATGTGGAAAAAAGAATAGAGAGATTCATTTTTTATTTAATAATGCAGAGATCCCGTTTTCTATCAACTCTTCCTACATAGACAAACACAAATATAGCTACACAAATTATATAGGTCCTTACCTGGAATCGTTCACTGACGAAAGCATATGGTATTCCGAAAAATTGTTTGTATTTTCCAAAAATATGAATGGCACCTTTTAGTTTCCCTTGTCGTATTGTTACTTCTGTTGTTTCCATAAAACACGTGATGTAGTTATTATTTAAATAAAGATAAAGTAAAGCACACAACCAACATGTAATATTCATCGTGGATAACTAACAAAATGTGTTGTAGGTTTCGAATTTTAAGTACTACTTTGGTAATTATGGCAATGAAACCTACGCTGACCTCAATTCTATTGGAAACTAGATAACATGGTATTAAAGTATTTTACAACATTTAGTCGGGTAACATACAGGGTTGTACCTAATTGATTTAAAATAAGATTTAAGACCACAAACTCATCAAGTAAACATATACTTATACTCATAAAGCGCTATTTAACTAATATACTGTTTAAAGGGTCCGTAAATAATGTCACGGTACCTCCTTGATTTAATATTAAGTACATTTAAGATCACAGAATCGTATTCATGCAAATAATCATACTAAGTAAATAATTTACATTAAGAAATCAGACAGTAGCAAAGATGAATGAGGAGGTCAGTCAGATGTATGTCAAAACCGCAAGTTGCAGTTAGATAGTGATGATAATATGGCGGTAAGCACACACACAAAGCCTAGAAGCATCGAACAATTAACCCAAAGAAGCGCAATGACGTTAATTTTGGTTGAAATATATTCCGCCAATTTCCCACCACCGACAACGCGCTCTGATTGGCTAAGTCAAGCACGCAAGCACTCTGATTGGCCAAGTCAAGTTGATTGTCAAAAACAAACGATGCAGTGATTGGTCCTTACTGTTAAAATTCAGTGACAAATCACTGACGTGTTTCGGAATTTGATTGTTCATTATTACTACTCTAAAGGGATCTTTCCTCGATGCCTAGAAGGAACTGACTCAAGTGCAGCTGCCGGCACTGCCGTTCAATGGTACCACCATTGAGTTACATAATAATTCAATGATATCTAGCTAGTATTTTCTCTGAAGATTTTACAAACAAATCACTTGCGTGAGATATTAATTTGTTAGTAAACTAAGTAGGTATTTCAGTAATATCTGATGATTGATGATGAGCTACGAGAATAGTAGATTATTAAAAAGGGTTGAAAGGCACAAATCCCACACGAGATATTTTGAGATTGGTAGCTTTCACCCGAGTTAAACTGACATAATTACAGTTGATAGATATTGATGTAAATATTACAGATGTTTCTAACTATGGCACAGATTTTTCGAAATCAACAAAATTCCTTCACAAACAAAGTTAGTTATGCAGTTCAGTATTTTTCTACAGTTATGGCCCTTACTTTGTTTTGAGTAAATGGTTTTGAGGCAGTTTTATCAGGATCGTAAATCACACATCCATTGCACTTTTTTTTCTGTTAAATGTTTATAATTTATACAAAAGTCTCAAAATAAAAATATTATGATTCTTATATTCAAATATTTTTTTAAGATGAAAAATCAAGATATTAAAAAAATTTATGTACTGTGTGGCATCTTTGTAACATGCTTTAGATATAGTTATATGTGTCTTTGGAACCTACTTATCAACCTATACTAATATACCAAAATACTTTCCAATATAATAAGCTTCTTTGCTTAGCTTCATTGTTTTTTTTTTGTTTAAACGGGCTTATCTCTGATACTAACATACCCCCTTGATTCTACTGAGATTTTCTATAGTGGCCACCTCTACCAACCTCTCGGTCATAAAAGACGGCACACTATACCTGGCAACCACTTACGAAGCGTCAGAGACCATCTGGGGTAGGTCACGCCGAGAGTACTCGCCCCTGGTACTCTTGAGAAAATGTGAGTCATACCGTTATTACTCACTACCATTTGTCCAGCGAATGGTACCGGAGCTGTTAAAAGTCGCTGACTACGCGCATCCCACTAGCTGCGTCTGTGCCAGTACTGACGCAAGCGCAAGCACTAGCAAAAACACATCCTAGGGTTCTAGCGGATTCAATCCCCGCTTGGGACGCCAGTGAAGCTGGCTCCCATTTCTCTATGAATGGTACCGGAGCTGTCATGCGCGCTCACTTCCCAATACGTATCCACGCATCTACCCAATGCCTACAGCTGGGTTGCCGGAAAACTAATCTAACGGTTAGTCCTCTACTCTCTATCCAGGAAAGGGCCGGAGATGCAGTTCACTCACAGGAGCTCACTTGCTTGAGGGTTACTCACTAACCCCGTGTCTGACCACCAGGTGGCCCTTTGCCTTAGGCCGGTAACTTCAGACACTTGTTGCGCGCGGAGAATGACGCTCGACCCACACATAGCCAAGCAGACAACATGCCACTCCCCTGCAACCACCACATAGACTACTGCGAGACCTTCTCCAATGTCAGGTGCCGCCTTAATACCGCGTTCCCTTATCCAAACAGCCGGACCCGTAGTTCCAGCTGCGAACCCCATCTACTACTACTACGGGTACTACTTTTGGGCACTACCAACAGTCTATTCGAAAAATTCTTACCCTAAAAGGAAGCTACATTATCCCCGAGTATACTTAATAGGTTTTTATTCCACGAATGCGACAGTTAGTTGCTAAATAAAATGTCAAAGGTTGGAGATATGTTTTAATCATGTCAAAATTCAAAATTCAAAATTCAAAATCATTTATTCAAATAGACCTTCGCAGGCACTTATGAAAAGTCTGACTCTAATACTCTAATACCGGTTCGGAAGGTTGCATTTGCTGAGAAGAGCCGGCAATAAACTCAGCAATTACTCTTTTCAAAACAGGCTTAGATAAATTACATAATATTTACATTCTAATCGCACTGAAAACAATTGCGTGCCCCGGCGCGGCGGCAAAATTACAAAGTAGACTGAAAAAATATTTAATAAGTAAATAAATAGCAAACTTAAGCAGACCAGCCCCCACGAGCAGCACCTGTTCACAAGTATGACGCGTGTGGCAGCCATCGCCCTCCTCGCCATATTGGAGGGAAGTGAGCGACCCGTCACACGACGCCGCCGCAAGCAAAGGCCTTAAAGTGAGCATGACTTACTTAAGTCTGCCTTAGAAATAAAAAATAACTAAAGGGAAACACTAAACACACAATTTGTTATCACTGTGACTATTGACAAGCTTAGACTAAATATCACAAAATAAAAAAATATAACAATTACACAGACATAATAAATCGATGCATTTATATCAAACTAAATAAATGAAGAACATTGAATTGAATTTATTTAATTACAATAGGTAATATAATCTGTAACCTAAAAATATAACTTATAATAATAATAGCATACTTTGAATTAAAATGGACCTTGAACTATCTGCTCAGTGAGGCAGGTGCAGAGAGAAGCTACTTCCATACATCCTTGTCGTCAATATAATGAGACACTTTATAATAAGCCCTACTCAACAGCCGCTTTTTGATATGTTCCTTAAATTTAAAAAAGGACATACTGGTCACGCTATGAGGAATTTTATTGTAAAATTTAATACAATTCCCAAGAAAGGACTTATTTACTTTAGCTAATCTAAATCTAGGTACAGTTATTTTGTCTTTGTTTCTAGTGTTTCTATCATGATAGTCACTATTGACTGGAAACAAATTAATGTTCTTGCGGACATACATAATATTTTCAAAAATGTACTGAGAGGGCAAAGTTAGTATATTAATATCCGGAAATATATTTCGTAGAGACTCGCGAGAACCCAAACAGTAGATGGCGCGAATTGCCCTTTTTTGTAATACAAAAATTGATTCCAAGTCTGCGGCAGAGCCCCACAGCAAAAGGCCGTAAGACATAAGACTATGAAAATATGCAAAATAAATTAATCTGGCTGTATTAATGTCCGTCAGTTGCCTTATTTTGCTGACTGCAAACGCAGCGGAGCTCAGTTTACCACCTAAGGCTTCCAGGTGAGCACCCCACTGCAATCTACAGTCTATAGTCAGACCAAGAAAAACAGTCTTATCTACTACATTAAGTTTATTACCATCCACAATAACACTGGTATCAACTTTTGGTACATTTGGTAATGAAAATCTTATACATTTTGTTTTTTTTGAGTTTAACATAAGATTGTTGGCAGCAAACCATTGAGACACAGTCTTCAGAGCGTAGTTAACTTTTAAAAGATCTTTGTCTTTTCTATCTACTTTAAATATCAGAGACGTATCATCTGCAAACAAAACGACATCTGATAGTTCTTTCACCATATAAGGTAGGTCATTTATATAAACTAGAAACAGAAATGGGCCTAAAATCGAGCCTTGAGGTACGCCTAATTTGACTAAGGAGCCCGATGACACACTACCATTGATTCCTACTTTTTGTTGGCGCCCTGAAAGATAGGAAACCACAAGATCGAGAGCCACTCCGCGAATTCCGTATAACTTAAGTTTAAGAGCTAGCGTTTGGTGATCTACGCAATCAAATGCCTTGGAGAGATCACAAAAGATACCAATAGCATCGTGTGAGCACTCCCAGGCCTGAAAAATATGCTTAATAAGTTTAGCTCCCGCATCCGTAGTGGACTTACCTCTCGTAAAACCGAACTGATCATCATGGAGTATCTTGTGGTTATTAAAATGCCTTAACATTTGGTTTAGCACAATCTTTTCAAAAATCTTACTTAATGCAGGAAGTACTGAGACCGGTCTGTAATCTGAGGGATTGTTTTTACATCCCGATTTAAAAATTGGAACAATTTTGCTGTATTTCATTAAATCAGGAAAGTTGCCCTGTTCGAGACATTGGTTAAAAATTAGGGCTAAAATAGGGGCAATATTAAAAATAATTGACTGTATAACTTTAACTGACAAACCCCATAAGTCTTCTGTATTTTTCATATTTAGTGACTTGAAAGCCGTGATAATGTCATAGTCACTAACCTGGGTGAATGCGAAGTCTGGAATGTTTCGTTGAAAAGTCTTCTGTAAAATAGATTCTGCTAACGTGGAAGACGAAGCAAGATTTTTAGTAGCCTCCATAGGTATATTTGAGAAAAAAGTTTCAAAAGCAGATGCTACTTCTAATTTATCTGATATTAGTTTATCATTAATTTTAAGACAAAAAGTATTATCTTTGATTTTATTTTTACCAGTCTCTGTATTAATAATCTGCCACACTGTTTTAATTTTATTATTAGAATTATTTACCCTATTGCCTATGTAGATGGCCTTAGCTCGAATGCATACCTGTTTAAATAACTTGGAATAGTTCCTAACATATGTATGAAAGTTTTCATTACTATTGTAAGATCTCTGATGGTAAAGATCATACATGTTATCCCTACTCTTCCTGATTCCTTTAGTTGCCCAGTTACAGAATTGAAGTTTATTATTTACCTTTTTAGTTTTGATTGGACAAGATACATTAAATTCGTTGCAAATATCTCTAAATATTTTGTCATAGTTTACATTTGGATCATCAGAAATATACATAGTGTTACTAATTTTATAATCCATATTAACGCTGAAATTATTTAATCTTGTTTCATTAACTGACCTAAATGTTTTCGTTATGGATGACCTAAGTTTTTTACACGGTAATTTTACCAATTGTGCCAAATGATCCGAACGGACGCCACCTATTATGGACTTCTCTAAAACGTTACCGTTAGTAATTATGTTATCAATACAAGACGAACTAGTAGCCGTTACTCTCGTGGGCTCATTAAATAGAAGAGACATATTAAATGATTTAAATAAAGTAATAAAATTATTTCTATCTAATGAGGGTATCAGGATGTCAATATTAAAGTCACCACAAATAATTACTGACTTATTACACCTAGATAATTTACTAAGTATTTGTTCCATTATAGAACAAAACAACGAAAAATTAGACGCGGGAGGCCTATAAACACATATAATGATGGAGCTTTCAATCTCTGCACAAGCCACCTCGCATACGCGTTCCACAGAGTGACAAGTAATATCAGAACGATTTTTAAATTTAATATTATTATTTAGCAAAATGAGGGTGCCGCCACCCTGAGCAGTCACTCTGTTGAACGCGCTGGCAACAGTAAAGTTATTAACATTAAAAAGCATTGTATCTGGTTTGAGCCATGTTTCCGTAAAACATAATATATCAATTATCATTTCATCACATAATAATTCAACGTCAAGTATTTTGCCAGAGAAGCGATTTATATTCTGGTGTAGTATAGTTATGCTATTAGTGTACTTCTCTGTTGTCGGAGTTATAAGTTTAAACAACTAATCACAGTATTGTTAGTAATACTAGACGATACCGCTCTGTCACTTAAGCTACTGGCAGTTATATTAGCTATAACCATGTTAATATTATAAGCTATCAGTGTAGCAATTGAGATTTTACATTTTTTGGGCATAAACAATGAGTCCCCAGTAAATTTTAGTCCACTAACAAATTTATTAGTGTCGAAATAAGAAAAAAAAAAAAAAAAAAAAAAAAAAAAAAAAAAAAAAAAAAAAAAAAAAAAAAAAAAAATGTGATGTAGGCAGCTATTTAAATTTGTTTATAATAATTATAAAAAATTGCATCGATGAATATAGAAGACACTGATTTACATTGTTATTTCGTGCTATATTTTTCGTGCGCACTTTTCCAAAAGTTAATCCTTTCTTCATTAGGTAATGTTATCATTTCAAATTTATTATTTATGTCCAAAAATTGCATTTTTTTATCGCTTCTGTGCCATTCACATTCGCCGTCCAGCGACGGTTTTCTGGAAACAGAATTAAATATTAAGAAATATGTTGGGAAATTGCTTGAGAGTCCTATTTTATCCTACTAAGGTCTCAATATACTCGTATTATCTTATTATTGTAAATGCGAATGTGAGTTTGTGTGTTTGGTATGCTTTCACGCCTTAACTATTCAACAGATCATCATCACAGAACATAACTACTCTGACGAGATCATCGGGCAAATAATGGCACGGGTGAAACCGCAGGCGACAGGTATGCATGATCAGTGGCGATCATAGGGTGGTGCGTGCGTGCCTGTGCGACTGCACCGGGCGCCGTCATGGTGAGGGAGGGGGTTCGTCAGTCAACTGAGAGAGAGATTCAAGTTAGGATAAAATCTTTAGTCAGGCACTTTCGGTCAAGGTAGTATTTTCTAATTTTCTTCCTATACCATCTGGTATACCACAGGGGTCTCATTTAGACCCCCTTTCATTCACTTACTAAAATGATTTGGTAACATTTTCTCTAAGTCTGTTCTTTTCCCAAATTATCTGAATAACTGCAATAATATAGTCTGGGACCCAAAGATTTATCTTCAAGTATTAATATAATGACAAAGAAGTCTGTTGTGTACGATTTGGATTAAACTGTATAAAAAATTACAACATTATAGTGAAAGTTATTGAATTGCTCGTTTATTATTTGTTCGGAACGTTCTTCGATATAACGCCATGTTCTCCATCAGAAAGCCAATTTAGTCCAAACATTTTCTAAAAAAAACTTACCAATTATGGGGGTGAATTGGGCAGTCTTGGTTAGGGCTCATATGCCTATAAGACAAGTTTATGTTATGGTTTCATAGGAGCTACCTACCGCAGACGTTCGGACAGTGAATGAATAGGTTTTACCAAACGAGTATACCTAATGTGTGGTTTCTTAGGTTCTTGGGTCGGCAACGCGTGATTGACAGACAAATAGATATACAAACACATTTTACTCACCCTGTTTTAGCGAAATTGGTCCATAACATAGTTAATCTGTCTATCATTGTCAGATCGTCAGGACGTGGTGGTGTTTTAAATACCACTTGATCGAACATGTACCACAATTCATCGCCATGAGCAGCACCAGGTATCTTGGACAGATACTTCGGCAAAATTAACTTATTCAAATTTCTTCGAGAATCATATTCAAAGTAATAGTTATACACTTTATTACCATTATTCAAAAGAGCCTCATTTATCACCAAAGAGGGGTACATGATAAAACAATCTGAAAAGAAGTCAATCAGGTCGTCGTATGTATTGCCGCTGGTTGAAGAGTTTCTAAAGTAAAACTTTTTAACATCTTCAATGAAACTCAACTTCTCAGTATCATCTCTAAAATGAAAGTTAAGAGGTATATAATCCGCCAAGTTCTTTTCTATATTTTGAAGACCTGTAGAATCATAAGACGAAGCCCAGCATATACCCTCTTTATTGGTGTACCCCAAAATTATGTCTATATTCGGATCAAGATTCGAAGATTTCAGTGAATTTATTACTGATTCAGTTATGACAGGATTTTCACTTATGCTTGAGTTTTCTAGACATGGTTTAAATAAGACTGTTACGTCATTCGTGACATTTTGGTGCGAAGCTTTAACGATATCATGTGCTTCTGCATTTTTGAATATTTCTAAAAGTTCATCGGGATCGCTAGTGTTATAACCCATACGGAGCGCAACGGCAGATGCAGTTTCAATCGGCTTATCGTCAAATTTACATGGAGATAACATCGACCCACTTTGTATTATGGCTCTATGAAATAATCCTTTAGCTGAGTTATTAAAGAGTAAATAATTTATAGTACTTGCGCCAGAGCTACTGCCCATTATAGTAATGCAGTTTGGATTACCACCAAATTGGAAAATATTATCTCTAACCCATTTCAAAGCAGCTTTTTGGTCTTTAAGAGTCATGTTTCCAGTTGCTCCTTTTTTATTAAGGCATAAAAGTCCAAATGCGTCAAGACGAGAGTTTACCGTAACAACAATGACATTCTTTTTCATAAAATATTTGGCATTATAAAGACGGTCAGTGTTGCTGCCTTGTCTGTATGCACCACCAGGTAAAAATACAATAACGGCTGCAGGTTCCTTCAGTTTAGTTAAAGGTGTATATAAGTTTAAAAAAAGACAATCTTCTTGACCATCAGGCCCTTCTAATAATCTTGAGTATTGTATACATTGTTTCTGTTCCTGAGTAGCAATCAGCGTACCATTCCACGATGGAGGCTCACCAGGTTCCTATTGGAGAAATGCACGAATGTTGGTAAATTTGATGAAACCATTTGTCAAGTGTGTGACCAAAACGATATGGGTAAAGTCATGTGGGCTATATATTATGTCTAATTTAGAGTAATTTAGATACAGTTTATATCTATCATAATAAATATGTCAAAAACTGTTCATGTTGGTAATTAATTATGCATGTATTGAGCAACATGAGCGAATGGGGATAATCTGGATTTTTATAACACTACAGATCCATAGCAAAGATGATACATTAAAAGACCGCTTCGATCTATAAACTAGAGGGTTTGAAGTTGTTGTTATTGACTTTTACGGCAAAGTGTAATTTTTTATCGCAGTAACTGACTCATTCATCAAAAATTTTAACCACTTCTATACGACATAAGAAACCATGATATTTGCCATCAGGGTGTGATCATTTAATTTTGTAATTTCAAAGCGGCGCAATAAGAGTCACTATCAAGTGTGTTGAAAAGGATATTGATTTGCTGATTTACCTGAAACCTTTCTCGAACAGAAGCATATGGTATTCCGAAAAACTGGATATAATTTTCATGCTTTCTAATAGAACCTCTTAATTTTCCTTGTCGTATAGTAATTTCAAACGTGTCCTCTAAACATTTTACGTCACAGATTAATAATACGATTGAGAATATACACGACACTCGCGATCCGTTCATTGTGTAAAACTATGTATTCATTTCCAAATGAAGCAAATAAAACAAATAATTGAACACATGTGTATTACTATCTTCCTTGAACACTTAGGAAAACATACAACGTAAGCGCTGATGACGGAATCATACGTAAACTACATTGCCGATTATGTTGGTCTATGACTCTCTCGGGAGACCTTTTCACATTAACTTGCAAAGAATGGTGCGTTTTTTTTTCCCATAAAATCGTATATTTTGAGTATTGCTGGATATTATTAATACTATTTTATCCAATATAGATTCAAGTGCAGCATTGAAGTGAAAAAATATGTTTATGGTGAAATGAAAAACATATCGAAATTTTTGTAGTCGTCTCAAAAAGGTAATGAAAAGTTTTAAAACTCTTCATTATTGTTACTTAAATAAGACAAGGCTGTATGACTCCTAACCTGGGCTGAGCCTGCTATTAGGCGAACAAAATAAACAACAATATAATTTCGTCAACATTTCTAGAATATGTTTTTGGTTCGAAATTCGAGCTTCGAATAATATGATGAAAGAGTAATTCAGTGTACTGTATAGTCCCACAAACTTATCTGGGCCGGTGGCCAAAAAAAAGGTACTAAGGAGGCCAGTAATATGATGTATGCAAACTTCCACCGAAAATTGGTTTGAACGATATCTAGTAAGTAGCTTTTTTTAATACGTCATAAATTGAAATTCATATCAAATACTACCATTTACTTATATACCTACAGGTTTGTACGGAACCCTCGGTGCGCGAGTCTGACTCGCACTTGACCGGTTTTTTGAAGAACCTTACTTTTGCGGGGCATTGAGCTATATGTTAATCAATATACATCGATGTTGTGTAAGTAAGTGCTCGTGGTGTAGCATGATTAGCCGTTATTAATCGATCAGCTACGTCTGTCGTTGTCGATACCTGGATGGGTGACCGTCTAGTGGTATTTCAAATCGAGCGTTTCCGTGCTTCGGAAGGCACGTAAAGCCGTTGGTCCCGGTTATCACTTAATTGTGATAGTCGTTAAGCTAGTTGGATGCCTCCTAGGCGGCTTGAAAAATTCCAACAGTAGGTTGACCACTAGCCTACCTCCACCAATCCGCAGTGGGCACGCGTGGTGGAGTATCTGCCCATTCCCTTTCACACTCATTTGTGAAAGGAGGCCTGTGCTCAGCAGTGGGACATTATAGGCTGATGATGCATGATGCATACATCGATGTTGTGGAGTTGATTAAGACCACGGAAAAGATAATACACTCTTTTCTCTGTGATTTAGACTATGTACGAACTAATGTAGGTAGTCCATAATTTCATATCAATTATGTCTGTGTATGATTTCAATTAAATAATAATTATAGATAAAATAACAAAAGTTTATTGTTTCTCATGACGATTCTGCATCGATGCCTTTCTAGTTTCTATTGAATAGGTATATTGTTATCTAATAAATGAATTGCTTGGAATTAGTCAAGCAATGTAAATTCTACTGTTTTTCTGGATGCGGCAATGTAATAGTATTTATATTAATCTAACTCAATACCTAAACCTTACTAGGTACCTAATGATTTATTATTCTTTGCAATTATCGCTTTAAGCCCATCACATACGTAGCTATAATATATATTAATATGAACCATAGCAAAGCATTTTACGATATATTTTCAATACTAATCTTTGAGTGACCGCACACGCAGCTATAATATATATTTCTGTTACTTCACCAACTTGTACTGGAATTTATATTATGGCTCGGCATATTAATATATATTATAGCTACGTGTGTGATGGGCTTAAAACATCTGTTTTAATAAATCGGGCGTTAGTTTGCATCTAGTTTTAGCCAGCGAGAATTGGATACATAAAGTTGTAGCCGGTTGATTTACCCCTTGTTATAACCGTTAATAAAAAGGATACACTTTTGTTTAACCAACTACAACCGGCTGCATATAGTTCTACCCAGCTAAACCTAGGTGTAGCCACACTTCTTAAAGATACAGCATAAACAAACATACATACATGTGCATGCACACAAATGTTTGGCATAGGTGGAAATCTAACCAGTTAGGTATGCAACAAACGCTCATCAAGAAGTATTTGGTAAGAAACTACAACTAAACAAATGTTTTTTAATACGAAGAAGTCCGTAAACAAGCGTACGGCTCGCCTGATGGTAAGCGGTTACCGTAGCCACATGGACGCTTGCAACACCCGGAGCATCACTTAGCTAGTAAAGTGTATCATCTATGGCATCACTCACGCGTTACCGACCCTTCCACCATCCCCAAAGAGTACAGACAACCGTACTCACGCGCAGGAACACAACAAAAGAATTTGGCTGCGGTATTCTGTATGGTAGAGGTTTCTTTTTTTTTTTTTTTTACTGTGTATAGGCCTGTGTTTGACCACAATCTCACCATGGTAAGTGATGATGTGGTCGAAGGTGGTAAGCACACAAAGCCTAGAAGGAACTGGCTCTCAAGTGCAGCTGACGGAACACACCGATAGGTGCTTGGCGACAGATTTTCAACTTGAGGGTGGTAGCCAGCCAGACGGGTACTACAAAGTACCCTACCACCGTGCTATGGTTTCCTCACGATGTTTTCCTTCACCGAAAGCTCAAGCTCATTGTAGGATTCGAACCCGGGACCTTCATCTCGGTATCCGACGTCACTACCACTGAGCTATCATCATCGCCTTAAAAGAACGATAACTTAAAAGATCGGTACTAAGGTAGAAACTAATCTTTTTTATTAAGATGTGCGTCCTCAACACTATTTAAAATGCCGTATCCATTATATCATGTTGTTTTTATAGTTATGTGTAAAAGCAAGTATATTTATTAATTTTCTTATTTAAATTGATCTATGGGAACCAACAAGCTCACTTACCTCTTGCTGGTGATATAGAGAAGAAATGTTCGGGTAAGTACTTATTTATTTTATCAATTTACAATTAACTGTTGAACCGACAAGTGTACGTAGGTATTATTTTGAGAAAATATATCGATTATTTGAAAACTTGTCATATGCCTGGTAAATGAGTACTCACAAGAGGGGTGTGGATGGACGGAAAGGTCGAAAGCAGAAAGTTTAACTGTGGAAAGAACGATGGGTCATTTTATATGAAACGCGTCCCCAGAGTGTAGCACTATGAGCTATGGTGGAGATTGTTGGCCACATCGAGGGCATCATTTCATTGTATGACACCAAGTCTGGATTCCATGGGAAAAAAAAGATATTGACGGTTAAAGCAGACAAAATAATGTGTAACTTTGTTACCGTCCCGCAGTATTTGTATAACTTTTCTGGTTTAAAAGTATTATATATGCTAATGCAGAGTTTAATCTATCTTTGTGCTAAGTTTCACCCACATCTGATAAGCCATTTCGGCGTAATTTAATAACAAACATCGATAAAAACATAAGCATTTTTACTTACATTACTAGGATAAGGTAAAGATCTAAATATTATTATTTCTTTTTTTATTTGGCACAGCAAACAATGACACTCACATAATATTACCTACCTACTATATGACATTTTGTTTAATTGCCGTTCTTTAAGTGTAATCAGCCCCATGGGCGATGACTGACTGGATTATGGTAAATAGCAAAACATAATAAAAAAGAGAACTTGAAGATGACTAAAAACTGAATATGGTTTAAAATATGAATTTGGTTAGTGAAAGTCTCATTTTTTTTTTATGTTCTATATCGTTAATGATAACGAAGACACGTACATAAAGTAGGTACCTACTTTGTATCCCGGAAACACATGTAAAATCCCGAGGCACAAATTAATAGTATACCAATAGGGTACAACACACATAAGGAGGCAGTCTCTTCTCAGACTAACGGGCTCTGAACCGCTTGTGAGCTCGGGATCGTCGACAATTGTAATGCGAGAGTAGATCTGTCCGTTTGTTATGGTTTCACAGCTATGTTACTGGACCGATATCGATAAATATTAGCAGACAGATAGCATGGAACCTGGAAATTGACATGCAGTTATTTTTGTCTTGAAAATGCGGTTGGTATCGCTGGTATTGAGTATTCTGTGCCGCAGGGCAGAGCTAATAATAACAAAAAACAATCATTACCAAAGGAACATTTTTGTAACTTCAAATGTGAATATCTTTTTTCTCCCATGGAATTCAGACTTGCTGTCATAGAATAAAATAATGTGCTCAACGAGACCTACAATTACCACTATAGCTCATCGTGCTACAGTCTGGGGACGTTATTACCCATTCTTCTTTGTTTGGAATAGTTAGGAAGCTACATACCTACTTCATTTGTAAATCCAATACATAAACGAGTGTTGTTTAATTTCAGTTTGATAGCAGGAACAACACTTATATTCATTGTGGCGTACTATGCGGTTACGACGTTGGATCGAGCGCTAACCACGAAAGAGCCTACTACAGTCAGACCAAAAAAGAAAAATAAACCTAAAAAGACGAGAAGAACGACTACGATACGAACAAGAGCCTCCTATCGTGCCCCAAAAACCACAACGCCATATAATTGCCCAAATATGTTACTGACTACCATACACAACTTGACTACCGTACAAAACTTGACTACTAGTGCTATGCAGAATACCACTACACCCTTTCCGACACTGTCTACTTCTTCTTCATCTTCTTCTTAGTTTTAAGTTTGGAAACCAAATCCAAATTAGGACTTATTTCTGCCAGTGTCGAGTTATATTACAATTTCCAGTCACAATAAATCACTTTCACATGTAGTCCTCAGTCAGTCACCATCCGTAAAAGTCATGCTTTACCAAAATGGTGGTCATTGTACTAAAACTCCTCACTTTTTGAGAAAACCTTAAAGTCACGATACACGTAATTCATTTAATTTCACTTCACTGGTGTACAAGGATTGATCTTTATTGGATAAAATACCACCGATAATATATAATAAAAGTCAAAATACACGGATTTATGAAAATGCAACGTCACTCTGCAAGATCCCGCCAATTTCCCACTGTCTACTTAAATTAAATTACTTACTTTTAATATTAATTTTGATGTTGAGTAAATTCAGCATTGCTGTAATCACAATATAATACTGTGGCACAAAATAAAAATGTAGTTTACCAATTTTTTTAAATCTTCTATGAATTTTATTTGGAAAAGAAACATGAATGTTAAACAAAAATTTTTTTTTCGAGAAACATTATAAAAAGGCCTGATAACGTGTTCCCATCTTTGAAATGAAGGAACCTTTTCCATGCTTAGTTTTAAATCAAAGAATTTGTAAGCTTAGTGAAATCTATCTCTGGTAACAAACAAATACCCTAATTCTCTCTCTTACAAATCCAGATGTGAGTCCAGCAAATCAATTTAAAGTGATATATTGCATCTATATCTGGGGGCACAGGAGTGCCTCTCGCCAAGACAAGCCAAGCGAAGCGCAAGGGCACTACCTTTTCTCGAAGCGCTTCGTCGTTTTTTTGAACCCTCATAACATGGGTTTGGATTATACCAGATAAACAAAATTCTCGGGATATGATGTCAATAGTGAACTTATTCAACATATTAATAGTTCCAATTAGGGTTGGGTTTCTTCCCGGGAATAAACCCAACTTCAAGTAAATTTCCAATTTAGTGGGAAAGAACCCGGGAATTTTCCCATTGGGTGGGAAAATACTCAAATGGTATGACCATTTGAGTAGATTTTGCGTATATAGCGAGAAATACCTTTACCAAATCGTTTGAATAACATTTAACATGATTTCTATTAGGGTCATACTCATATCATACAATAAATAAACAATAAAAAAAATGTTGCGTTGTTTTTAAAAAAAGCGACGTTTTGGTCTGTAAGGGTTGTGGTGGACAGTCGGTGGACAGTCGGACAGACGGTCTCGTGCAGAAAGAGCACGTGTGCACATGTACGACGCTTACATAGCCCGTCCCGGGTCCCGAGGGAGGTGTTGCAAGCGTCCATAGGATACGGTAACCGCTTACCAACAGGCGGGCCGTATGCTTGTTTGCTACCTAGGTAGTATAAAAAAATGTGTGATAACTTCCTCCAAGGTCCGCGTAGGTCCGCGCGTAGGTGATGTAGGTACATACAACAGCGAGTATGATTAAAATAACAATCAAAAGCATCGACAATTTTTTTTTTGAGGAACATAAAGCCATTTGAGTATTTTCCCGCCGTTTGGGAATTTTCCCGTATTTTTCCGTTCTTTTCCGTATTTTCCCGTATTTTTCTTTTCTTCCCAATATTTTTCTTTCCCTGCCCATCCCTAGTTCCAATAACATAGCTTTTATACTTTAGATATTATTGATATAAAAAAAAAACGATTTAGTCACTGACTCACTTGATGATCATCAAAACTCAAAGGTACTTCCTGAAGTCTTAGAAACCTGTTTGGTACCTATTTAAGCTTGTATTATTACACAAATAACAAAAAAAATATAAAATTGGAACTTTTAACAAAAAAAATAAAAAAATGTCATAAGCAACTTACAAAAAGGAAGTGAAATCCAACCAAAAAAAAAACATTTAAAATGATGCCAAGACGATACCATATGGCTCGCACTGTCAAAAAGTTATCAGATCTCATGTAGAGCCAAGCTTAAAACTCTACACGCCCTAACTCTACAAGCCCTAACTTCAAAAACTCTACACACCGTAGTCAAAATATGTGGCAACTAAAACGGCTTGCTTCAAATGTGAGGAAAATGAAATAACAATTATTTTACGCAAAGTAGTTTGTTTTTATTTAAGTAGTGGATATAATCGAATGAACAATGAAAATATGAAAGAAAAATAAATAATGTCACCGCGACACTTGAGCCCCATTTTGCCGATCGTATTGATGGCGATGATAATATAATCCATGATCGACCAGGGTTATACTTTCGGTATGATACTGATAACGGTACGCTTGTAATTTAAAAGGCACTTAACCTGTTTCTATTATTCATACTTGCTTGCAGTCGCCGTATAGCTTGCTTAACATCTCTATGGTTTCGTATACATAAGTCTGATACAAAATTCAAAATTTGAGATGATAGCATAATGAACAACGACACTCCCTCAGTCCCGTACCCAGCCGGTGACACAGTGATTGTTCAGAGGCAGACGTTGTTGTTATATTGTAATCGGGACAGATGAAGCCGCACTGAAACAAAAGGTTACGTAAAGATGGAGATTCATATTTTTAGATAATCATGAATTGTATTACAGGTACTGACGGTACAGAGACGTGGTCTTTTACTACTGGCCGAATAAATAAGCTCAGAGTCACTCAGCACGCTATGGAACGAGGCATGCTCGGAATCTCTTTACGTGTAAGGGTCCGAAACGAGGACATTCTTAGGAGAAAAAAACTACCCATTTAGCTAGTAGAGTCAGTGAGTTGAAGTGGCAATGGGCAGGCCACATCGCTCGAAGAACCGATAGCCGATGAGGAAGGAAGGTTCTCGAGTGGCGAACACGTTTTGGAAAGCGCCGTGCGGGACAACTTCTACCAGGTGGACTGAAAACCTGATCAAAATCGCTGGGCACCACTGGTTGCAAACGGCCCAAAACCATTCGGACTGGAAGTTAATGGGGGAGTCTTATATTCAGTAGGCTGATATTATGATGATGAGACTGGCATTAAATCTATTCATCGGATTACAACATCAAAATAGCCCATTCATTAGGTACATTAATGAAATATACCATATTTAATGAATGTATCTTCATGCTAAGGAACTCTACACACTCGACCAGTTTTTTACATCCACCTTCACGCAGCACCTCACCACCTCGTCTATCCAAAAAGGCCATGCCATGCCTTCCTCACATCCACTTTTTAACCCTAAACTGACTTTAATTCTTTTTAGTTTCCGCCGTAGTTACTTTGTTTACAAAAAAAAGACAGACCGCCATCTTGGGATACCCCGGCTGACGTGTCATGTTGACGTGAATAGGTTAGTACCATGACAGACTTACCGCCTTGGCCATATTAATGCAAAAAATCCTTTGAGCCCTCGGTTTGACGAGTTGCGAGAGGAGCAACCAGGCCCTTCCTGCGCAGCGGTCCCACTTTAGCGCCTGCGTCGCGCACGCCGCCGCGCAAGTTTTTGCCTTCACTTGTTCACCTGTCGCGGAGCCATCGCCTCCTTCACCCATCGTGGCTCGCTGCGACAATGAAGTTATTGATTTGTCGTCAATAGGACAACTCATCATCATCTGCCTGCCCTGTTCCCAATCATATGGGGTAGGCGCAATATGTACGCTTCTTCCATTCGTCTCTTCTATGCATAATACCAGCATCCACTCCTTTCTTACCCATATCATCTTTCACACAATCCATACATCTCTTTTTCGGTCTTCCTCTTCGCGTATGTCCATCCAATTTCATATTCATAACTCTTTTAGTGACATGGCTCTCATTATTCCTCATAACATGAAGAGAAATGAGAACCACTAAATATTGCTTTGAAGTCCGCATTAATTACTAGAGATTGTAAGTGATATTTTGTTTGGTGGAGTCCATTACTACATTCCTTACACGCAAACGTAACTAACATGCTCATCCAATTGAATTATTTTAAGAATCATTTTAATTGCAACAAAGCATAAAAAGAGAATCACAAAATGTTCATGCCTAAAGTAGTAAAAATGTTGGTTTGAAAATTTCATTCGTATAAATCGATTAGTGAAAAGATGTCTCCTGCTCCAGTAAAAACTTATCAGTAGGTACACAAGACTACAATACGACTTTAACTATATCTTGATCATTTTCATAATAAAGTCATTGTATATTAACAATCATCCAATCGTCGGCGAGGGCCATCCAAGCGTAAGCGCTGGGTTGTCGACGCTCCAGGTCCACCAGCACGGAACGAGCGCGCTGCTGGTCCCGACTCGGCATTGATAATAGGATACTGTCCAAGAATAATAGAAAGAATATTCGAATTAGGTCTTAAGCCCTGGTAAAATAGGAAGCGCTATATTATGTGGCATCAAGGCGCCTAGCGCCGAACTCTGACGCCGTGCGAGGACGTTGAGTTGTACAAGTACAAGTGCAGTGAAACCGTCCATGCCACCGCGGACACGTTGATTTGAGTGTACCTTATTTCTCTGAATAAAATGACAGACAGAAGAACATAAAAGGGTTCTACGGAAATCAAAATAGTAATCTCACTTGCCTGAAGCCTCCTAGACATGTCCCTGCTTTTGCAAAGGAAGCCAAAGTGGCATTGCTGTCATTTAGTTGATGGTAACATTCTGCTTCTAAACATCTTAAGTAAGGGATCTGTGAGTAAAATATATGACGGTTATCATGCATTATTTACGCACCTATTACCTAATTATATTGAATATATTTAACAATTATTTAAAATCATCTTTTCTCCATACCCTTCGTCATGTTGCATTTAACGTTGAATTATTGCCGGTTGATCATGATATATCTAAGAAAATGAAGTTCCTTACCTCTCCAAACTTCTCCAGTCCCATTTTTATAAAACATAGTGCATCGTCAACGTTCCCTCGCAGACGGCAGCACAGTGCAATTAGGTGAAAATAAGTAGCTGATTCTCCTAATTTTTTTAAAGCATGCGCCACGCATATTTCTGCTAACTGAACAATTGAACATAAAAACCAAGAGATAAAATAGCTAAAAAAAACAAGTTAGAAACATAATGTATGAGCTTATTGGCAGCAAAAAATAATGTAACTTGATGATCGACCTAGCTGTTCATTTATAATTATCGAAGATTTTAGAATTTGAAAAGACTTACATTAATAGCTCGTAATCTTAACAGCAAATCTGCGGCGTCATAGAAGGGACTGCTCCCAGGCAACAGTGGTGTTTGGTCCCACCAGTCCCCAAGCTCGTGGTCCCAAGCGCGTGGTTGTCCCCACTTATTTTTTTCATTTAAAGGTATGCTTTAGAAACGTAAAGGTTATTTTAGTAATGTACAGGTGCTGCTTGTGGGGGCTGATCTGCTTAAGTTTGCTATTCATTTACCTATTCAATATCGATTCAGTCCAATTTCTAGTTTTGCCGCCGAGGCACGCAATTGTTGTCAGTGCGAATGTGAATATTATGTTGCTGAGTTTATTGCCGGCTCTTCTCAGCAAATGCAACCTTCTGAACCGGTATTAGACTAAGAGTCGGACTATTCATAAATCCCTGCGAAGGTCTATTTGAAATAATTGATTTGAATTCGAGTTTGTACCTATATTATGGTTACGCATTATAAATATAAATTGATATACTAAATACTTACGTTTTAATACATTCCATAATTTTATCAGCCATGTGGAAATGCTCTCTTTCCATGTAGTAAGCGCTAGTGGCTACCCAGGCGACAGACCAAAACGGATAAAGGGACATAATCGCTGTAAAGAAAGGTTCTGCTGCTTCGGGATTCTCTTCTAATACCATGCAGCCTTTGGAAAGCAGGCTGGAATAAGAATCAAACTTTTTTTGTTTACTTCCTTGCAACTCCTTTCATCCTCACAACAAAATCTTATAACGTAGTCGTGACTATAGGCATTTCAAAGAAAAAGATTTAGATATCATCGATATCTTTGGCGTAACTACTGGACTCAGAATCTGCACATTTAAATGATTTTCCAGTATACCTGAGTGGATGCCTAGGATTCAATACAATAGCTTTGTTTAAGGAGACATCAGCCCAGTCTCTGTCTACATCCTTCATGCAAGTAGACAATTCCCGCCAACTGTTTGCATCACGAGGCTTCTTCGCTACTAACTAAAAAAAGCAAAAAAATTGCTTCGGTATATTTTGCTAATCAAGTATCATAGGAGCACACTTACTTGTAGTGTGTGATAAATCTGATAATGGTCAAAAGAAAGCACATAGGTACATGAGAAATAATATAAATTCAACCAACAATGGTTGTATAGATGTTATTGCAGAAAGGTAGGAATAGCTCGAGAGCCCAAGGCCAAAACGGTACATTATATTTTTTTGGTTTCAGGGTAATTTATTCGGCTTTAGCCGTAATCATACAGTAATAATTTTATAAAGTGACTTTGTGCGAAGCGTCAGCAGCTTCCCCATATATATGCATTCACAGATATATCGTATATACGCTAGTAGATTTACAGTCAGACAAAATGGCGATATAGATTCCTTGTCAGTTGTTCTCGATAAAAGTATCGATAAAAAACGAGAAATTGGCATTCATTATATGTATTTTAATCGTTCAACGTGTACGCGCACTTCTTGTCTAGGCATTATTTGTCCGTAACCGTGCTCACTGACCGTATAGTCACTCTATTCATACTCTAACTCTATGGCCGTAATACTATGCGACAAAACCTTTGGTTGTGGGCTATCGTATTATCGTATAAACACAGATTTATAATGTTTTGGATAAGCTCTCATTAGAATGATTATATTTGCTAGGTAAATACAGTTGTTGTAGCAATATTTCTTTATAGCAAGTCTAGGCCTCACCTGTAAATAAAGATCCATGGCATGCGGTATATCCTGCATTTGACGAGCTTGCCTGGCAGCTCTCAGAATAGGATCTACATTCTTATAGTTATCGACTTTAACTAACACATCACAGGCACTTCTCATCAGGCATGCGTGAGACATCATCAGCATTTCCTATTAGATATAGTTTTAGTGAGATATTTAGATTTTGAAGAATGATAAGAGTCAGGTTTATCGAGATGACTCAATTGGATTTTGTAACATGTATTTTTTATGGGTTCCGAACCAATAAGGTAAAAAGGAACTCTTATGGTTTATCTGTCACAACGGTATATTTCAGCAACCACTAATGCTATTGATTTGAATAGTAATAAATATTTCTTGGGACAAAAACAAGAATTTATTTCCTTTTGTGTAAAAATATGAATATGTAAAAATGGCAATAAAAATACCATCCCCCCCACTTATCTCCGAAATTTGCAAAGCCAAACATTTGTAACGATTACCTACAGTAGACCTACAGTTTTATGGAAATCATAAAAAAATCTTCACAAACAAATTTAATTATGAGATCTGGTTTTTTTCTACAGCTATGGACCAAAGGAAGAAATGATACGTCTATGGAAGGTTGGGTCAGACGGAGACTCTTGGCCGGTTTTTATTTGAGTTAATTTAAGTCCTATGTCGATTTAATAGTGCGCTTTGAATAACTAGACAAAAAGGTATGATAGAGAATTTTCAATTTCCTAAAATTTTTCAAAGGTTTACGAAAATTTAAGTCTACTATTTACCTATAAATTGCTCTAACTAAGATTAATTTTGAGATTGACGGCTTGTCTTGTATTGAGAGATTGATTATTCTATTTTAAGCTATAAATCATAAGTAATAAAGATGGTAGTATAAAATATTTGATTACTTCAAAAGTATCATCAGAGGGCAAGTACTCTTGAGCGACAAAGTTATTGTTAACGTAGACAGCTGCGTCCTGCCAGCAAGATGTTGAAAGTTCAACTCTAGTGCGGGTCTCGCTTAGTTGCCGGTTGAATGTTGAAAATTCAGTCGTGCCTGAAATATTTGGTTTATTTCTTTCCTATAACTGTGAATCCACATCAAAATTGGTGGAGTGGTTCTCGAGTTATAAGCTAAAGTTTTAAGAGAGGTAGAGCGTAGCGTTAATTCGCTCAAAGAGCAGCTCGACTGGGGAAGTACCTCCACCTTACAGAATACCGCAGCCAAATATTTATGTTGTGTAAAGTTGTGTTCCTGTGCGTGAGTAAGGTCGCCAGAGCTCATTGGGGAGGGGGGAAAGGTCGGCAACGCGTGAGCGATGCTTCGTGTGTTGCAAGCGTCCATATGGCTACGGTAACCGCTTACCATCAGGTGGGCCGTATGCTTGTTGGCCGACTTGGTCGTATAAAAAAAAAATATGAAGTTCCTCTACTTACAGAATACCGCAGCCAAATAAGTTTGTTTTGTTCCGCGGGAGTAAGGACGCGCGGACGACATAGCTCATTGGGGGTCGGTAACGCGTGAGTAATGCTCCGTGTGTTGCAAGCGTCCATATGGCTACGGTAACCGCTTACCATCAGGCGTGCCCGACCTCATCGTATAACAAAAATAACTTGTATTATGGGATCGACTAATTGCAAACAATAACCGCTGTTCCATACAAAAGTTCGATCAAACTGTATTTTCAATCTTTTTCAATTATTTGGAGTCAGCGGAATATCTACTATTGCGCGGACTCCAAATAATTTAAAAGGGCAGGTAGATGACCTTCTATAGTTATTTAAATAACAACAAAGGTAAGATAGGGGAGTTTTTCCATAGATTTTAGATGCTGTATTTTTCACAAAGTAAATCGCTTACCATAGTAAGGTACTCTTTGTAAAGAAGTAGCAGCATTGCTAACTGTAGACTGCCAGTCCCTAGCTAATTGACCTCGACCGGAGCATTCTCGGTTCTTGTTATTTTGTTCCAATTCATGTAGCATATTTACTATCTCAGAGCTTAAAATAAAAAAACAATTTACTAATACAATTAATAGATTATGAAAAGAAAAAGACAAGCTCCCTTATCATAAAATGTTATTTGACTAATATACTGTTTAAAGGGTCACGTAAATAAAGTCATTCTATTGTCATTTTCAAATAATGTGACATTATTTACGTGACCCTTTAAACAGTATATTAGTTAAATACCGCTTTATGAGTAAGGGGGTTAATTGATTAGATGTAAATCAATTTATTATGATGTAGGTAAGTAGGTATAGTATGTCAAAAAATGCCTTTATGTGATCTCGTCTCACTAGTAAAATAAAACACGCATAAACAGCAGAAAGGATTTGGCTGAAATTTGGCTCGCACAAAGAAATGCTCTATATTTTTTTTTTTTTTTACTGTGCATAGGCCTGTGTTTGACCACAATCTCACTATGGTAAGTGATGATGTGGTCGAAGGTGGTAAGCACACAAAGCCTAGAAGGAACTGGCTCTTAAGTGCAGCTGACGGAACACACCGACAGGTGAAAATCTGTCGCCAAGACAGATTTTCAACTTGAGGGTGGTAGCCAGCCAGACGGGTACTACAAAGTACCCTACCACCGTGCTATGGTTTCCTCACGATGTTTTCCTTCACCGAAAGCTCAAGCACATTGTAGGATTCGAACCCGGGACCTTCGTCTCGGTATCCGACGTCACTACCACTGAGCTATCATCGCCTTTTAAAATATTAAAGATATTAAAGTCGTATACGTATTTTTCCATTTCATTCTTTCGTAAGATAAAACAAAAATATCTTTATTTTTACATCTATTTGCCCTCTTCTCTGAACTCATATAGCTGTATGGACTGTATGATCTCATTCTTATATTGACAGATATAAAAAAGGGATAGCTACAGTTTCGCCAAGAACTATTTGAACACTAGGTACTTTCTAAATTAGAAGAAATAGATTTCGGGCGGGTGGAGTGCTTGGGTTATCTTACTCCGCCATTGGCTCATTGACACTCAAGGCCATTTGCGTGATCTTTACCACAAAGAACACTCCCGGGAAAATACTAGACCCCCTCGGGTACACGGGTGAAACCGCGGGCGGAAACTAGTATATAACTAAGAGAACTTACTTCTTAATGCGAGGTGGTATCTCAACTCTTACCAACGGGTTTGCTAACTTAACTTCAACTATAGCAAAAGCAGCATTGTAGTCGGCACCACTGGTCCGGACCCTTTGGCTCGTATCAGTGCTTGGACAAGAAGTGCTTCTGCAACATAATATCGCATTATACATATGCTGCTAAGCAGTGATGTAAGTAGCAGTAAAGAAAATATGCGGATTATATTAATAGATTCTAAAGATATCTGGGTAATTTATATTATTTATGAATGATGGATGGCAAACGCCGTCATATCGTAATAATTATTGATGATTCCCTTGATTAACAAAAACAGAAAAAATGACTTTTTTGATATTATAGTTAAAATTATTAATTGGCCATCGATGTATATTGGTTATTACGGAACCCTAATATAGTGAGGCCGATATTTTGCACAGTAAACAATATCACCATGATAAATAGTGAGGTATGGTTGACAGTAAGTAAAAAAAGCCTATATGAAAACAGGTTCTCAATGTTGCTACCCTACAAACAGTCTCAAACTCACTTGCTAAGTTTGTATGTATTACTTGCAGAAGCAGGTGCCTTGTCGTTCGGTGTGAGCAGCAAGTCGCATCCACATTTCTCCATCATGTCGTTGGAACTGATCCAGTGCAAGGGGACGGCTAGACGAACCCTGTTTTCTAATATTTCATTTATAGTTATAGCTAATTTTATAGGTACTCTATATTTTAACCTTTTGCGAATGTATTTTATGGCATAATTATATTTTTATGTTATTACAATGTCGTTATGTAGGTAACACTGTTTTAAAATCCTAACTAATATTATACTTGCGAAAGTGAGTTTGTTTGTTTGTTACGCCTTCACGTCTCAACTACTCAACGGATCGTCATGAAATTTGGCCAGCTGATAGCCTATGGTATGGAGAAGGTCATAGGCTATTGTTTATCCTGGGAACGCGGGTGAAACCGCGGGGGACAGCTAGTGTATTATAAAATACCCCATTTGTTCAGCAATGCTAACTTTGATGTCTGCTGACATAACAAAAAATTAAATTTATCGAATTAAGTTTAAGTCTGATGCATTGAAGTAATCTCAAGAACAATAGCAGCTCGACTGGGGAAGTACCTCCACCTTACAGAATACCGCAAACAAATAACTTAACTTTGTGTAAAGTTGTGTTCCTGCGCGTGAGTAAGGTCGCCAGAGCTCATTGGGGAGGGGGAAACGCTTCATGTTTGCAAGCGTCCATATGGCTACGGTAACCGCTTAAGATCAGACGGGTCGTAGGTATGCTTAGTCGTATAAAAAAATAAAATAAAACTCTAAAAGATAGTAAGGAGGGATATTCTCTCCTTTCAATCCCAAAGTAAATACAAATGAATTTGTACTTACGTCCTGGATAAAGTAAATTGAAAAGATTGAGAAATGACATGAAGCTAAAGCCGCCACTTTCACTGTTAATATGGATTTCTAGTGGCCAGTTATAGTGTCGCAAGTGATCCCATAACCAACGATCTGAATTTTCCAGCATGAGGGTGCGATGAAATGACCCCCATACAGTCGTATCTGAAAACCTCAAACAACTGGATTATATGAAAATCATGGAAGATCCTATACTGTTTTTGATAATATTGAACTCACAATCAGCAAAATCATCGCTCAGATATTGATCTAGGTCAATGTTATCATCGTTTTGTAAATCTCCAATTTCACACGATAACTTTTCATCCTCATTAGTAAATATATCGTCTCCAGATCTGAGACTTTCCCATTGTGGATAGAAATTCAAAGGGTTAAATCTCTTGGTGACTGGGTGACCCTGGCTAAATGTCACTAAACCGGTATTCTTAAAAATCAATCGAATAAGATTACAATCATATGCACTCACCGTAATTGAATTTGGTTCAAGCTCGAAATTTCATACAAAAGTGGTGTTTGCAGGAAAGATTTTCTCGACTTTAATGTTGATTGTTGAAGGCACTATATTCGATATAATTAGAAAAGTAAGCATTTGGAAACTTCCAATAGAATTTACTGTGCCATTTCTCTTATGGGTCAAAATCATAGAGGTGAAGAATTCCCTTCCGACAAAGATTTTCACACTTTAATTACATGGTCATATTATTGTGTATTATTTAATACATACGGATCATCGGTAATTATCTGCACCTAGAGTATTTTTCAGAAATAGTTAAAACTTGTTTGTTCTTTTATATAAACTATACCTAAAAAATCACTGCGGGAACGCGTCCGTGAACGATTTTCCATGATTGAAACAAGGAAAACTTATACAATATTATTTTTTGAGAAGGCTTAATCCTACAGTTTAATTATAAATGTTTTATATTTGCGGTCTCTATAGGTAGTTGATTTTTCTCGCATTAAAATTTGCATTGATTTGGTTTCTAAATGTTGTCTGACAGTTAACAAGTCATTCCGTGAATGCGACCATAATATGTCAGTTTCTTTTGAAATATATGTGCTAGATAGTGCTAGTGAGCAGTCACGTACACATTTTTAAGACGAGGTGGATCGTGTATTTGTATTATTCATATTCAATTATTAATTACCCTGGTAAGTGCCAATCAGTTCGTTAATTAGACTGCGTACTTTAATTACTTATCATTAATGGAACGTCCGTTAGGTGTTTATTGAGCCAAAAAAGTATAAACATGTAAATTGATTCTGCTAAATAACATGGCTTACAAGCAAATAACCTAAAAATCCGGCATTAAATATGGCGCAGTTCCTTTGTAAACGTTTATAAGTGTCATAAAGTCATTTCGAGAACGGTCATTTCGGGATCGTTCTCGAACAATGACGGGCGTTCCCGGGATGATGACTATGTTCCCGGAATGATAGTAATTTACTAAGTAGTAACGAATGTTAGATTAAAGCTGTTATTGACCCTCCTACTACATAGAATAAAGAGGTATTTGAAGATTGAAACCTTTATCTCTTTGTCTGTCTTTTATTAATTAGTGAATAAGTGTCATTTCATCTTTAAAATAGTCGGAGGACGGCTGAGTCACAAAATACCGGGACTTTAAACGAAATCAATTTTATTTCTAGGTATTAAGTATTCATAATCTTTGGAGGCAAATATATTTGGTTTTTTTCGTTACAGAACGTTTATATGTACTATATAAACGTTCTGTAACGAAAAAAACAGAAATATGGAAGAAAATAAAGATGAAAAAAATGAAGAAATCGAAAGAAGGCGGAAAAGAAAACTAAGTCTATAAATGATATGTCTGAAAGAGAGAAGAGGCAGCAAAGAAAGAAATGGAAAAGAAATTCTCAAAAATATAGGGAAAAGAAAAGGATGTTGATAAAAATATTAAACGATAGTCCTCCAGATTCAGAAAATGAAATCAACGATCCTTGTCCGAATGCATGGCGGGTTAAGTAAGGCAGAAAATCTGTAAAAAAAAAGATAGAGCTAAAGCGTATAGAACTATAAAAAAGCATAAAGTTCAAATCAGCATGATGCAAAGAAAAATAGACAGATTACGTAAAAAAAATGGAGAAACAAGAGGCTGGTGGAGAGAGAAACTAAAAAAAGTATAGCTTCACCTAATACGAAGGTCAACGAATTGGTAAAAGATTGTTCTGTTACTCCAGAAGTACGAAAAAAACTTTTGTTCAGCGAAGTTTAATTTTCCCAGCTGAAAGAAAACTGTGACAAGTTACCTAAGAATTCCAAAGAAAGGGAAGGGTTTCAAAAATGCGTGAGTGGCGAACGTATTACAAAGTATCGTTTATCCAAAATGGTCATGCCATTTTTGTCCAAAATCAAAGTTAATCGAAACATTCTAGCTTCTGATCGGAAGCCTCCAACATAAGTATGTTGGAGGCAAAAAAAAAGATTATATTTTTGGGAAAGATGATGTCAGTAGTTTTTGCCCCGGTAAAAAAGATTGTCTCAAAGGAGGAAAGCAGAAGCGTTTTGCTTTTTTACATCCTAAATTTGTGGCCAAGTCGGGTATCCAAGTATCTTACGTCACCGTCCTTTCCGGGAACGCCAGAAAAAAGTCAAATAAATAAATATTTTTTTAGATAACCTATTACTTACTGTTTAATTATATAAAAATAATATTACCTTATTGAAACATAATAACAATTTCAAATTTACGTGTGCAATTCAAAATATAAATTGAAGTTTCGTTTCAAATTTAGCAGATAGCATGGTTTTGAATCGATTATTTTACGATATGAATGACAAAACAAAAAAAAATACTTAAAATAAATTATTATCTTAATAACAATTTATTAATTAGGATATTCCGAAATAATTTTGTTTTAAAAGTTTATTAAATTACATTTTGCTGTATTTCAAAAAACGTTCACGGAATGATGGAAATTTATCCCAATTTGGTTATTTTCTGCCATAACTTCAAAATAAATAGATATCATGCGTGGCCCTTTTCAAAAATAAAGGATGAAGTATAGCGCTATAATTGTGAATTATAATTACTTTAAAATTCACATATATATTTTTTGAAAATTTCAAATCGCAAAATGCTCACCTCTCTGATTTTGACCCTTATACGCCAAAAATGTTATTTACCATAGTAAATAACATTTTTGGACTGTCCATAGACAGTGCAAAGTTAATTTTTATTATGAACATTGAAATTACATTTTTTAACACCTCAAATGGCAAATATGAACGATTCCACATTTAAAATGAAGACACTGTCTGCAAGCTGGCTCTTTTAGCTTTGAAAAGATATCAAATGCAAAACGCTAATAATAAAGCAGAGAAGATTTTTCTGAAAACACCTCTTTCGTATGAAACTTCGAGCTAGGGCCAAATTCAATGCCGGTGAGCTTACAAGAAAATATATATTACTAGTAGCGCCCCGCGGTTTAATCCGCGTACCCGATGGATATACTACCCAACCTCACCCTACCGTTAAGTTTTATAAAACTTGTCCTAATTTTTTTTAAGAACCTTACCCAGATTTATTAGAAAACTTCAATAAAAGATTTCGTTTTTTAACGTTAACGTTTTCAACTTATGGCGTGACCAAGGGGATTCGGGATTTATTTTTATATATAGAGTTTATTATGGGGAACAGGAAAAACTACGCTGGCTGATTTGAGTCACTTTTGACGTTTTGAGGGTTGAGGGAATTAATTGTAACTTACAGAAATATTTGAAAGGGGTGTTTTCGAAGCAGCTGTATATGTAAAATTTTCGTCATATGGGACTACCATATTGTAAGACGCAACAAGCGTTAACTTCATGCAATTCGCCCGCCTCAACACTTCATGGTGTTGAGCATTTAGCTCGTTCCTCTGCGCTGATAGCTCCATTGTGAGGAGTGGAAGGTTGTCCCAGCTCATACTTTGTAGAACTGGGAGTTGTACCATCGGTTGCATTCTTTTTTTTATGTGCATTTTATCTTTATCTGAAACATATTTGTATAAAAAAATAGCTCATTAAAATTTTACTTCCTCAGATAAATACTCACCAATAAACATACGCAGCATATCAATATTGCAGCAACTTATATCTAATACAGGCGCCCGCGCCGACTTAGTGCTAGCGCCAGACTTGCTCGAGCTACTCGTAGTGACGCTTTGTTGTATTGAGCTCGATTGATTTTCAGACAGATCCGTTTCTATGCTTTTTAAAGGCTGAATGGTAACTGTAATTGTAATAATTAATTGTAATGTAATTAAAAAACTCAAATTCTTGTATTTTAAGCTGTTTAGTAATGTTTATATTCTTAGTGGAAACTACTACGTACTGACAAACAAAACAATTAAATTAGGCTGTTGACTTTTCGTTACCAGTCGTTTATATTTTATACCATCTTTTTTACCCGACTTCAAATAAGGAGGAGGTTCTCAATTCATCTGTATATTTTTTATATATGTTCACCGATTATTGAATTGCAATAGATCCCACGGCATTACAATATTTATTTTATCATGATCAGACCATGGACTTTGAAGATATAATAAAATTCCTCAACGGAAAAGAGCACAAGCATCGCGATTGCAGCGTATTATTCAATATTGTCTACAATTTATCAATGAGGCTTTCAAAATACACTAAAATGTATCAAATAACGACGTGTAGGAACTCAAATTTAAGAAAGTTTTTTATCATGTATGAACGAACAGTTACCATACTTACTGACTAAAGGATAATCAGCAAAAAGGCACATCTTCTCGTAATCAGAGGGATCATAATTCAAGAAGCCCACAGCTATTGTTCTTTCCTTTAAATTTTCTCTAGCTCCAATCGATTTGATATTACTAGTGAGCAAGAGCTGATCAAAAAATGTTACTTTGATTTCGTAGGTTTTAGGAATATCATCAGTTAATCGCAAGCTCAATATCTTCACGGTGATTTCGTCAAGGGGTGGAAGGTTAACATCTGCACTAAATTCTAAATGTGATCTTGTCGAAACTGATATTTGTGAACGCGTCTGTATGTACAATAGAAAATAAGATGTATAAAAGTACCAGGGTAGTATAATACACTACACATCTTAGAGAAACTACACATAATGTAATAACGCAGCGATTTTTTATACATTCATGAACACAGCCTATTTTTTTGGATTGGTACTACTTATTTGTAGGTATAGTTAAACATTTTGTATGTTTATGTCCATGGTTTATATTTTGAATTAGACCCATAGATAGGTATATAGAAACAGATATTTGATTGTATTATTACACGTGTTATTTATTATGTATTGACCTTGTTTTTCTTCATTTTAAAATTAAATGTATATGCGATTTTATTAGAAAGGTTTCTTTGTGTTTCACTCCACTTTTATTATATTTCTATAAACAAGTAGTAGTACAAGTAAACAAGTGTAGTTTTATTTATAAAGACAAGATATATTTGACGGAACTTGTCAAAACAAACAATTATGAGCAACAAAAAGTATGTATTGGTTGTAAACCAAAAATAATGGCCAGTGGTCGCCCATTGATCAAAATTCGAACGCAATGGATTCAATAAGATAGATGATTAAAAAACTTTGTTATAATAAAATACGAAGATATCGTTTGTTGAAGTTCCGCTTACGTTATGGTACCGTTTTTACTCAAAGTGACGTCACGCGGAACCCCCGAACTTTGACACACTTTATTTATATTTATTGATAATCTAACTGATGGGCTTATTAGTTTTTTTTTACCCAGGCAGGAGTCATCCCTATTTTTAAGTTTGAAGAAATAAATAAATTTTAGTATTCGGTTTCATTTATTGTCGTACCCACCCCGTATACAAGTGGACCGACAAATCTGAGAGGAAAATATACTAAATGAAGAATATGATTATGATGATGAATCACGATGTTTGCGCAATTTTTATTTTTTATAGCGATAAAACGGATTATGCGCGGATGTTTATTACAATTAAAATAACATTAAGTACTGAAATACATTAGTGCTACCAATCTGTGCCATTATTGACCTCATTATCTTACACTCTATTTGCCTAGCCATGTACATGCAAGTAGATACTAAAGTTTTGATTATGTTTTTATTGAAAATTATGTTTTTATTTGGTTTTTCTATTTACATCGGTGGTGGTAGTGTTATTAAAAATGCAAATAACTATGTGAGTAAATGAAATTATCAAACAAATAATTTGGTTTTTATAGTAATGCACTCAGTATAGTAATTACTATTTATTTATTCAGGGGCCTTACGTTCTGCAGTGGCGTAATTACCAATTGTGTAGTGGACCCAAAACGAAAAATGTCACTGAAGTATCGACATATTTCGCCCCAAGGAACGATAAATATATCGCGCAAATAAACACCACTTTTCTCGAAGATTCTCATATCGATGAAGTAAGTAACAAACAAGAAGTGTCTTACCAAGATTCTTGGTCTTAAAATTAGCAAGATCTAATTAGGCCCATTTGTGTCAAACATAGTGCGACAAGAAGAGACACTCTCTCGTCAAAACTGTCCTCTTTGGGACGTACTACAACGAGCACGATTCTTTGTGTTCGTGAAAAAACTGAAAATCGGGCGGAGCGCAGTCGAGTACGAGACGAATGCTCGTTCGAGGCGGAGGAGGAAAGTCCGTCCACGCTACGCGAACAACGAACGAATCCTGTTCGTTCATGGCTCGGCTCGTGCTCGCTTCGCGTAGCATGGACGCACCATTACATCTCGACTCGATCCCCAATTTTGTCTATATGAAACCATGCAGTGGTTGTTTTGATTTCAACATTTATCGATTATTACATTTGCCAAAGTGTATTCGTCATCTGTCAACGATCGTCTGTACTCCAACTGTCAAAAGTCCGGAGGTACCTTACTTATTACGTGATTGTAGTAAGTCTGAGATAAATCTTGTTAGCGTAGCATTATATTCTTTTTCACTCACTACGGTATTACCAGCTTTGAAGAACCCCATGCTGTACTCCCTTGGGAAACGACGGCGGGGAGCTCATTACACAGCTTGAGCGTCCTCGATAGAAAGCTCCTTTGACACCGGACAGTACGAGACCATTTTGGTTCCAATGTGTGACTCCCAATCAATGGTGAGACTTACGATGGTAGAAGGTAGCTGTAGGCATCAGGTCAAACAAGTCCTCAGAACACTGTCCGTTGCACAAGCGGTATAACACACACAAGGAGGCAAAGTCTCTTCTCAGATTAAGGGGCTTTTCGTTTCCGTAATATCGGTACAAACACTTTTCATCATTTATGTTTCTTCGCAGATGAGGATAGCCGTGTACAGCAGTCAAATTAACACTAAAACGTTACTGTGGAATTATAAAATAAAAAATCCATGTCAACATTTCACTTTTGCGAATATAATAAGAGAAAAGACCAAGGCAAAAAATTGTGTCGTGCCAAAGGTTTGTCTTTCGTTTGAATGTCAATTTTATATTTTGTGAAGATATATAGTTATTTTAATATTCATTTTCAGGGGATCTATTGCTCTACAATAAACCTGTCAGACATAGGCAAATCATTTTTTGGATCCTCATTTTTTTACGGGGAGTATGTATTGAAGGTTACCACTTTGTCTAATAGAGGGAATATAGCATGTTTGACTATGGATGTAGCTTTCATGAGGCCTTAGAAGACGTGAGGATATGGTGGCGACTGCACTGCAATAAAAATATTTTAGCATCATTTCTTTTGTTTCCTTATATTTATAACAGGTTGTCCATTACATTTAACAGGTCAGGGCTAAACGACCAGGATTTGCTTGATATATGATTTTGCTAAACTCCATCAAGTACTAGGTACTTTTAATTACTACATAGATTAGCTACTACTATCTAATGGCATATGATATACTTTTGATCCCGGAAGGCGGATATCTCGAGAAAACCGGTAATACCGCTAGACGCCACATAGCGTCGTTGTTACGATTTACTACTATACCAATTTCGATGAACATTAGATGCTTTTCAAGTACGGGTGAACCGCGGGGGTCAGACTGTTTATAAAATTACCAAAGATTATTCTTTATTTATTCCGTGCTTCGGAAGCCGTTGGACCAGGACATAGTCATCGTTAAGCTATTTGGAGGCCTCCTGGGTGGCTTATAAAACGCCAACAGTATTTTGACTAGCCTACCTCCACCAATCTGCCCATTCCCTTTCACCCTCATTTATGAAAGGAGGCCTGTGCTCATCAGTGGGTCATTATAAGCTGGTGATGATGATTTTTTATTGTATTATTAATAATATAATAATAATAGCCATTTATTCCGAAACTTGGGGTACATTATTTGATCACTAATTGTTTGGAACGAAAGACAATTATAGAATGTCCCGCAGTTCGGTGTGCCTTTTGGCGTAGGCCTCCTCCAACTCTCTCCATTGCACTCTGTCGTTTTCTTTTTCCGTTTCCGTCACCTGCTTGTTCCATTTATTTTCTTTACTTCGTAGCATGTGTCCTGTCCAGCCCCATTTCAGATGGTCTATACGATCCAATACGTCTGTAACTTTGGTTTTCTTTCTTATCTCAGAGTGTCTAATTTTGTCCCTTAGTTTGAATTCCAACATGCTTCTTTCCATTGCTCTTTGGCTTCCAGTAGTCTCTTTCTGTGAATGTCAGTAAGCGACCAGTTTCGCATCCATATATTATGCATGGCAGGATGCAAATGTTGAAAGTCTTCCTCTTAATGTTCATGTTTAAATCTTTACTCTTCATATTTCCTTCAGAGACCAGTATTTTTTCCATCCGCAAGCTATTCTCCTATTGACTTCCATAGACATTGAGTCTTCAGGAGAGATAATTTGCCCTAGGTACACATAGTCACTCACGTATTCGAGATCATTTCCATTTACTTTCATGTCTGTCCCTATGGAATTAGTCATCAGTTTTGTTTTGTACATATTCATATCTAGCCCTGCTTCGTTGCTCTTGCCTGCTAGGGTTTTAATCATATGTTCAAGTTTCTTGGACTCTTCTTCTAGGAGGATAATATAGTCTGCAAACCTCAAATGATTTAGACGGTTTCCGTTGATGTTGAGACCGTATTCGTTCCAATCTAATTGTCTAAAGATATGTTCCAGCACGGCATTGAACAATTTGGATGATAACGGGACTCCTCCGACTTGTCTGATGCCTCTGTTTATAGGAAAATTGTATTATTACTATAAGTTAACAAAAGATAACAAGAAATAAGATCATATTGGTGTAATATTGATTACTGTACAACGTGTCTTTTTTTTTTTTTTTTTATACGACTAAGTCGGTAAACAAGCATACGGCCCGCCTGATGGTAAGCGGTTACCATAGCCATATGGACACTTGCAACACACGAAGCATCGCTCACGCGTTACCGACCTTTCCCCCCCTCCCCAATGAGCTCTGGCGACCTTATCTTCTTTGTCTTATCGCTAAGCGAAGAGATCTCTTCCAGACAATTTTTATTTAGTAGGATACGTAATTGTATCCTTCAAGATACGCCCATAACTACTTTAGCCATAGCCTTAAAAGATACCTTCTATACATATAAAATGCTTTGTCCTGAATGACTGACTGAGAATCAACGCACAGCCTAAACCGCTGATCGGAGAGGCCTGTAACTTGGAGGGTGTGCTCTTTGTATGATGTCGACATACGATAAGAAAGGATTTTCAGCATGAAAGATAATTATCATATTCTGATATAATGTGACAGATATGCTTATTAGAAACGCAGTAAAAGGAAGGATTTTTGGGAAATTGAGTTTCTTATATATTCGTAATCCTCGCAATGATATATCAATACTGAAATCATGGTGATATCCTCATTTTAATAGCTTTTCGGGAAGTGGTACTTTTAATTGGCAAAGACGCAGAATGTTTTTTGCTGAGAAGAGAATTACTAAGCACAACTGCAGAAATACACATTACTGCTTTTACAAATCTTTAGACGCCATTTACTCGAAACTATGAATTTTTATTGCGTTTCTGTTTGCGTATTATTCTTATATATTCTTACTGCGTTTCTTATAAGCGCGGCAGAGAAGTGTACAGCATTTGCCACTTTTGGAACTAGACACAAATTGGAACAACATAACTTAGGAATGCAACAATAAAACTTAAAGCTATATAATTATGTAGGTACTACATGTATTTAACTACATTTAGGGGCATCAATGAATTATTTTGATTGGAATGACTTAAGTACCTTACCTACTCTTGAATTTGGGAAGTGAATCATGAAATATGTCGATACCGTCGATACCACATTCATAATTACCATTAACAATATTATGCTTATTACATCCCTTAGAACTGAGTGCGTATGGAAAATGTGAGTTAAGGATTTTCAAGGAATAGAGCTACTTCATATAGCGTAGGCCTAAGGAAGGACGGCGAGGAGGGCGATGGCTGCCACACGCGTCATACTTGTGAACAGGTGCTGCTTGTGGGGGCTGGTCAGCTTAAGTTTGCCATTGATTTACTTATTAAATATAGATTCAGTCTACTTTGTAGATTTGCCGTCGCGCCGGGGCAAGCAATTGTTATCAGTGCGTGAATGTAAATATGTAATGAATCTAACCTTATTTTGAAAAGAGTAATTGCTGAGTTTATTGACGTTTCTTCTCAGCAAATGCAACCTTCCGAACCGGTATTAGAGTATTAGAGACAGACTTTTCATAAGTGCCTGCGAAGGTCTATTTGAATAAATGAATTTGAAGGGTATATCATAATTCCACTCCTACGGGGGTAAAACAGGGGCTCACAGATGAAACCATGGGGCGGAAAGCTCGTATTATACGGTGTGGATACGACATAAAATACGTTTTTTTTTCAATAAGGGACCAACTCCGAAATCGCAAAAAAAAAATACATACATTTTTGCCGAGGAGACATGTGCCTATTGTATTAAAAGCAGTTATTTTTTTGCGATTTCGAAGTTGTTCCCTTAGTAAAAGTTTATCGTATACATGAGTACTTTTTGTTGTTTCATTTATTGTCGTATAGTCGTATCCACCCCGTATAAGTCATCAGTTTTTTCCTATTTGATACGGAACTGATCGGTTCACAAAAATATTAAAAATACATTAGTAGCTAGAATAATTGGCATATCAGCTAGTGTTCATTTATTGAAAACATATGTGATTAGACTCATTCATATTGTCCTCTGCTTTGTGACCCTTACATGCACTATTATATTTAATTATGTATACATTGAAAGTCGTTGTCTTCATTATGAGTACAGTTAGTGTAGAAGGAGATCTTTTGAAGACGCCAAATAACTATGTGAGTAGAAGTGCCGAAAATCAATATTTTGTGATCAACTTTTTATTTGCTTTTTTTTTGTTTTTGTTTCAGGGTCCTTATTTAATGGAATATGGAGGATATCATCAATGTAGGGGTCCTAAATCAGTAGATGATACGCACGTAACGTCGGAACTAATCCTCGTAAATGATAATTACATATTGAATATGAATGTGACATTTCTCAACGTCACTATTGTTGATGAGGTAAAGATTTCCTTTGACTTTTGATTATTGCATGTTGTTTTCTAATCGGCATTATGTACCGATTTTTCACTGCTCCAGATGAATCAGCCCAGTGGTTTTAACTATATTCTCGAGGAATTTGAAGTATCCCAGAAAAACAAAGAAACCTGTTTTTCTGGGATACATCAAATTCCGTTTAGTAATTGGAGAATGATTGAAGTAACAAGCATACATACGATTTTAGCCACAGGTCCTGAAATAGATCAAGGTATAATTTTTACAATAAGGTTTAAAAAAATTGTGAAAATGTCTGCCGTGTAATATACACAAACTTTTGTATTTGTAATATTAGTAGAATATTTATGACATTTAAAAGTGGCTCAATTTTGCAAGATGAGAACCTAATATGAATGAATGTGCAAAGTACATTAATCTTTTTTTTCCTTTTTAGATTAGGATTACTGTATACAATATCAAGTCAAAACCTAAAACTCTATTATGGAACTACAAAATAAAAAAACCATGTCAGCACTTTGCTTTTGCAAATATAATTAGCCATGAGACGAAATCGAAGAACTGTGTGATACCGAAGGTTGGTTCTCAAATCTTAAAAACTAGTAATAGTAATTTAACATCTATTTGGAAACAATCGCTAGTTATCCCAATATTTTTAAATGGTCACAAACATATGTAATGTTCGCAATTGGTAATTACCGGGGTATGTAGTTTAAAGCATCCGGTCATACATACTCTATATAATTTTTCCCCTAATGACTTTGATTACTGAATTACATTTTACGTTCATCATCTGCTTGCTCTATTACCAATCATTTAACGTTCGATTTAGTCTAAATTGTACGTTGTATGTAGATCTTTAACAAAATTAGTTTAAAAGTATTAAATTTTGGCAGCGACTGAAAATCAGTGCTGTGGCCCGGTACCTGTACTGGGCTTATAGTTTATAACTGAGTCGCTGTCCATTTCTGATGTCACACAACACAATTATTATATATATATATAATTATTATATATATATTAATATTTTGTATATCTCTGCTTTTATGTAATTGTGTTGTGTTACATTTGAATAAATGTCTTTTCTTTCTTTCTTTCTTTCTAAATTCAAAATATTCATGAAAATAAAATACCATTATTTTTAGTCTTGATCAGGCGATTTATTCTTTTACATGTATTTTTTTGTGGTTTTTTGGTGATTTTCCTAATTCCTAGAATAAAATATCGCAGATAAAATGTTTGCACACATATACCTACGTAATGCAAAATTTATTGACTAACTTTCTTGATTTCACCAATATAATACCGTGAACAACAACAGTAGTTAACAGGCAAACAGCTATGGTTAAATAAAGTACATATACCATACATGCCTACTCAATTTAAATATATTATGATATATTTTATGTATGAAGAAAGCTCAAGTTAATTCCAATACATTAAAGTATAATGTATTGAAAGGAATATTTAGTTGTTACTATGATCTTATGAGTTTGTGACTTTACTTGTTCATTTTCAGGCGACTTATTTCAGTACACTCAGTATGACGAGCGTCACCAATTCGTTTCTTGGATCGTCGTTTTTCTACGGAGAGTATCTTTTCAAAATACTCACTATGTCTAAAAAAGGGAATATAGTATGCATGATAATGGAAGCAGCATTCAATAAATTGAAGAAGACCTAAAGGCGCAATAACTTTAAAGCGATAATTTTTAATTTTAACATTTTATTTGGTGTTGCTCTTAAAAAATAATAAGTATTAGATTAAATAGTTTGAAATGAACTGAACTGAACCTTCATCATCATCATCATCATCAGCCTATAATTGTTATAATAGTAACTAAGATCTGGGGGTACTTCGATATGTTGATCTCTCATTACCCACATATTCATTATTAATAAATCAGTGTTCAACTAGCAAGCCTTGTTTCATTACATGGTGGCAGCGGTGTTACGTAAAATAAATTTTTAAAACGGTAACGCAACAGTATTAATTCGGGTTTTATTACTGTAAAACAATAGTACGCTAGTGTGGAAGTATGGAACACGCTCGTCCGCCACCAGAATTGCAAATTGAAGGAAGTCCGACCGCGCGAGCGCATGCGTGGCAAAAGTGGTGGAAACAGTTTATGGTGTTTATAAAGGCCTCGGGGGTCATTAAAGAACCGGCGGATGTTCAAGCGAGCTTGCTAGTGAACCTCATTGGAACAGAGGGTTATGAGATTTTTTCAACTTTTACATTCACCAAAGAAGAAAGTGCTGATAATCTCGAGTGTTTAAAAAAGAAATTTGACATTCATTTTGGAACAAAACCGAATGTCACTATGTCACGCTTCAAGTTTTTTACGAGGAATCAACACTCGGGAGAAACTATTAGTCAGTATGTTACAGCACTAAGATTAATGAGTCAATATTGTGAATTTGAAAATCTCACGGATGGGCTGATACGAGATCGAGTTGTCTGTGGAATCTCTGATAACGTAGTGCGAGATCGCATGCTACGAACGGAAAGTTTGACATTGGACAAGGCGGTTCAGATATGTGAAGCAGCAGAGATGTCAAAAGAAGAAGGTCGACAACTTGAGGAGGGAGCACACAATGTGCAGGTGGATGGAGTGACTGGACGAGGAACTGGACGTGCTGAAACATATATAGGACGTCAGGGAGGACGTCAACGGAGCGGCAGGCGAGTGCCAGCGCCCGCGGCGCCCCATCGTAGGCGGGCAGCGAGTGAACCGTGCGAGAGCTGTGGTAGTGTTTATTGTGATAATGGGCACCGGTGCCCAGCTGTTAAGGCACAGTGTTATGTTTGTAAAGGTCACGGTCATTATGCACGGGTTTGTTCTAAGAAGGTGCCGGGTAAGCGAGTGCATAATGTGAGTATTTCAGATTCATCTCATCATTCAGATTCAGATTCGGATAATGATATGTTATTCGTGAATATGATACAGGATAATGTGCATAGTTATAATATGTCAAAAGAATGGTTCGAGTTCATCAATATTAATGGTAAAAATGTTTGTTTGAAACTAGATTCAGGATCCATGTTAAATGTTTTATCGAAACGGGTTTTTGATAGTTTAGGTATAAGTTTAAAATATCTTACACCTTTTAATAAGAAAGCACATTCATATACAGGTAATACGTTACCAATTATCGGAAAATGTTACCTCACAATAAATTTTAAAAATAAAAAATATTGTTTAAAATTTGTTATCGTTAACATGGATTGTCAGAATATTTTGGGATTAAAGGGTTGTACCGATCTGGGACTCATCAAAAGGGTATATTCGTTAAATATTGGTAGTTATTCAGATTTATTTTCTGGTTTAGGTGAGATGCCAGGCATTCATAAAATAATTGTAGATGAGTCTATACACCCAGTTATATGTCCTGCGCGAAGGGTTCCGTTAGGATTACGGGATAAGTTGTTTGATGAAATTAAAAGAATGGAAAAGTTAGGGGTGGTGAGAAAGGTAAATCATCCAACGGAGTGGGTTAATCCTATAGTAGTAGCGGCAAAGAAAAATGGAGACATACGGGTATGCTTAGATCCACGAATTTTGAACCGTGCAGTACGTCGAGCTCATTTTTCGTTACCTACCGTCACCGAGTTAGCAGCGCGACTTCAAGGGGCGTGTTATTTTAGTGTGCTAGATGCGAGGTGTGGATTTTGGATGCTCAAATTAGATGATGCGAGTGCGGATCTTTGCACTTTCAGTACACCATTCGGTAGATATCAGTTTCTTCGATTACCCTATGGTATTAACTGTGCGCCTGAAATGTTTCATGCAAAAATAAGGCAATATCTAGAAGATCTTGATGGTACTGATTCTTTCGCTGATGACATTATTGTCTGGGGCTCTACAAAAATAGAGCATGATATGAGGTTAGAGCGGCTTTTACAGAGAGCAAGACAAATAGGTATTAAATTCAATGATCAAAAGTGTAAGTTTGGGGTTAAGGAGATAGTTTATTTGGGTCATGTTTTTGATGAGCGTGGAATGAGACCTGATAGTGAGAAAATTAAGGCTATTATCGATATGCCCGAACCTTGTGATAGGAAATCTTTAGAAAGATTTTTAGGCATGGTAAATTATCTCTCAAAATTCATTCCCAATTATTCTGAATCGGTTGCAGTTATTAGGGGTTTATTGAAAAAAGGCACAGAATGGATATGGGATAGCCAACACTCAGACGCGATTAAATGTCTTAAACAAAAAATCTCAAGTGCACCGGTGTTAGCTATATACGCGCATAATGTACCAATTGTGTTGTCGGTGGACGCGAGCGCGGAAGCACTTGGTGCTGTACTGTTGCAGGCAGGACGCCCAGTAGAGTTTGCTTCACTCACACTCACGGATACCCAGTGTCGCTATGCACAGATAGAAAAAGAAATGCTGGCCATTGTTTTTGCGTGTGAAAGATTTCATCAGTACATCTTCGGTAGGAATGACGTAACAATACAAACGGACCATAAACCGCTTGAATCAATTTTTAAAAAGCCCTTGTCGTCAATACCAGCGCGTCTTCAACGGATGATGTTACGTATTCAAGGATACGATATTAAAGTAATGTATACCCCAGGTAAATACATGTATATTGCGGACACACTATCGCGAGCTGCACTGCCCGAGTTATTGAGTGATCGCATTAATAAAGAGGTAGACATTCAGACGTGTTTCATGATTAAACATATACAATTTAGTAATGAGAAGCTAAATGTAGTTAGAGAACACACGAAAGCCGATAATGAGTCAAAATATTTAATTAAATACATAGAGGATGGTTGGCCGAGAAGTAGATATGAGGTGGAAAAAAATATTAGTGTATTCTGGCCGTATCGTGAATGTATGCAATATTTAGAGGGCATAATATTAAAAAATAATTTGGTATTTGTTCCTTCGACACTTCGGGGGGAAATGTTAGGACGCATACACGAAGGACACTTAGGAATAGATAAATGCAAGAGGCGAGCACGCGACGTTATGTTTTGGCCGGGCATGTCACGCGACATCGAGCGCACGGTGCGCGACTGTGCGACGTGTGCGCTTCACGCAGCGAGACCGGCTCGCGAACCGTTGTTGCCGCATAGTATACCAGACGTTCCTTGGCTTAAATTAGGTTCCGATATATTCGAATTTAAAAAAAAGTATTATTTAATTTTAGTTGACTACTTCTCAAATTTTGTAGAGGTCAATGAATTAAATTTCATTAGTAGCAATTTTGTTATCAAGGCTATGAAAGAACAATTTGGAAGACACGGTATACCGTGCGAATTAGTAACGGATAATGGACCTGCCTATAGCTCTAAAGAGTTTAAAACTTTTATGCGAGAATGGGAAATTACTCACATTACATCGTCTCCTTTATACCCGCAATCTAATGGAAAAAGTGAGCGTACAATAAGAACAGTTAAAAACTTATTAAAGAAATGTGTAAGCTCTGGTCATAATTATCAATTAAGTTTGTTAAATTTTAGAACTACGCCTAGATATGATTTAGATTCACCGGCTCAGATTCTTATGGGCAGGAGATTAAATACGCGTTTGCCTACCTATAAGAAATTATTATTAGAGAAAGTTGATAACAAAAATAACTATAAGAAAGTAATTGAGCAAAAGAAAAAACAAAAAGAAAAATATGACAGATCGTTAAGGGACCTCCCTACGCTAAGAAACAATGACAGAGTAGTAGTAGTTGATGGTCGCCGCCGTTCATTTATGAAAGTCGTAAATAAAGCCATTGAGCCTCGATCTTACATATTGCAGGATGCAATAGGTCGTAAGTATCGACGTAATCGACGTCATATTTTACAATACAAACCAAAAGCAGAGGTGCTATCAGATAGTAACACGGCGACACCACCGATCCCACCGATCATTGTAAATCCGGGCCCGGAGGCAACAGTTGACAGTCGCGAATCTAAGCATACTCTTGGTTCACCAATGGATAAACATGATCAAAATTCAGGCCGTATTACTAGACGGAAGGCTCGGCTCCTTGCGGAAATGCACGAATAAATAAATTAAAAAATAATATATATATAGGTATATATATCTCGACAAATACATAAATATGTACCAATATCTACTAATGAGAATAAGTAATATGTAACTACTTTATTTAGATTGGTTAGCCATGGCTGTTTAATGTACTTAATAGTTTTTTTTTTTGTATGTTCATTACTAGTAATTACTACTAATGTATCATTAGAATCACAAATGTTTTATTTATAAGGGTGGTGGTGTTTAAGATAATTATATAAACTATTTTTGTTAATTAAAGGGGAAAGATGTTATAATAGTAACTAAGATCTGGGGGTACTTCGATATGTTGATCTCTCATTACCCACATATTCATTATTAATAAATCAGTGTTCAACTAGCAAGCCTTGTTTCATTACAATAATGTCCCGCTGCTGAGCACAGGCTTCCTTTCACAAATGAGGGTGAAAGGGGTCCAGCCGCCTAGGAGGCATCCAACTAGCTTAACGACTATCACAATTAAGTGATAATCGGGACCAACGGCTATACATGCCTTCCGAATCCCATCAGTTACCGACCACGACAGACGTAGCTTAACTTTGCCGATCGAGCTAATCATGCTACACCACGAGCGCTACACCGAACTGAACCCTTTTTAGTCCAAAAATTTATAAAAACAATATGAATGGCCATATTTGCATGAGTACTTGTAAATAATGCCAGTATGAAAATATTTGATATTTTATACGAAATCTACAATTATTTTGGTACACTTTCAGTTGCACATTTCTGACTTAATAAATACAAATATATAATTATAATTCATTATTTTTATTGCATAACTATGAATTGAAATAACGTTTACAAAAATAGTTGTATACATTTTATATGGAATCAAAACTATACCTATACCTTGTAAAACTAAAAAATCTCTAAAGAAAGAAACCAATTATTTTAATGTAGAATATTTTTTATTCGAATAATACTATTATTGCCATACTGTATACTTAGTATAACTAAAAATTAAAACCTTAAATACAATTTTACTACAACAATGTAGTTTTTCATCGCCAAATGGTGCACAATAATAATTATAACCAAACGCTTATTCAATAAACAATGTTTAAAACTCATTTTACAATTTGTATAGCAATACGGCGTATTGCAAATTGCAAACAATAAATACATTAACTACAACGCCTATTTATTTTACAATAAATTCCTTAAAATTATAAAGAAAACTATTAGTCTCAACAGCAATTCTAATATTTGTCCAAATCACAACTTTTATTTAAAATAAATAAACAAAATAAATAAATATCCTGGGACATTCCTCACACACGGTCATTTGATCCCAAGCTAAGCAGAGCTTGTACTATGGAAACCAGATAACTGATATAATACATGTACTACTTTTTGTTTGTAAATACCACTTAATACACATAATTACACCCAGATTCAGGACATACATACATGTTCATGCACACAAATGCATGTCCTGTGCGGGAATCGAACCCACGACCAGCGGCGCGATAGGTGGAATCTTGAACAGAGTCTTAACCAACACTAGCTGGCCCGTTTAAGCTTATAAAATACATTTAAAATATAAAAAGTCTATGTAAATACTGACAGTTTACAGAAAAAAACCTTTGCCAACTTGGGCCCAATGTACTCTACATTGGGCCCAAGTCTGCTATTACAAATTGTGGTTCAATGGACTATCAGTGGTGGAAAATATGCTCAGGAGATATGGGCCTATAATTACGACAAACATGTGCGTTTGGTGAATTGTAACCATAGAAAAAGTATAGAAAATCATGGTTTCAAAGAGTTGTCCGGGGGACATAATCATGGCAACGAGGTACAAGAAAACGTTGATCGACCCAATAGCATATCTGATTACCTAGGGATTGCTAAAATTATAACTCTTTTGTATCTTTACAGCCATAGACTACAAGAAGAGTGTAGTTAAACCGTACGACAACAGTTTCTTTAAGGTTATTATTAACTTTGTCAATGAGTCTCATATCTTTGACTACTTTTAGATAATCATCTATGAATTCGTCATTCATATCTTTTGGGATCTTGAAAGGATTGATCGCTGTCACAGTTTCTGTAATAAAAGAAAATAATATTGTTATATTATGAATCTTAACTTTTAAGCTGAAATGAATTTTCAGTTGAAGTAAAATGAATAAGTATCTAAGTTGACATAATTATTGAATTTGCATATTATAGTAACATAATATTAATTTTCCCCCTTACTCATAAAACGTTATTTAACTAATATACTGTTTAAAGGGTCACGTAAATAAAGCCACTCTATTATCATTGTCAAATAATGTGACATTATTTACGTGACCTTTTAAACAGTATCTTAGTTAAATAGCGCTTAATTAGTAAGGGGGATGTTGTTTAATAGATCTTTACGTTTTTTTTTGTTTTATGTTTAGGAGATATTTATTATCCTAATCTTATCTTATCCTAACTATTATAAATGCGAATGTGAGTTTGTTTGTTTATTTGTTTGTAACGCTTACCCGCCCTAACTTCTCAACCGATCAACATCAAATTTGGCTTGCACGTAGCCTATGGTATGGAGAAAGACATATAGGCTTTTTATCAAGGAAACGCGGGTGAAACCGCGGGGGATAGCTAGTATTATATATCTTTAGTATACATAGCTAACATTTAAATAGTATACCGGGTGGAGATTTCGAGATGCCATAATTTCGAAACCTATGTTGGGTTAGTCATACTGAACAACTTTTATTATGGCACTAACAATGAATTGTCGAAAAAAAATTATTTTATTTTATTCATTATGGTCGAGCTAGCAAGTTGACCTTCTGGATAGATCCATTGAAACTTTAAGCAATACCTGTTAATATTGATGATTAAGTAATTAATATTTATATGGTCGGCAACGCGCGAGTGATACCCCTGATGTTGCAAGGGTCCATAGACTACGGTAGCTGCTTACCATCAGGTGGGCCGTATGCTTGTTTGCCACCTTAGTGGTATAAAAAATTATATAGGCGCTTATTTATTTAATTTTTAATGTGTGAACTTACTTCTCAAAACGTTGATGTCGTCGAATACAAAGGCCATATCTTCACACTTTACGTCAATATCAGTATAACCTATATGTTGCATCATTTTTCGTACTTCTTGCGCTGGGTCCTAAAACCAAGGAAATTAATTGTATGTACTACAAGAAAAACATAGCCATGTACTATAAGACAAGACGAAAATGAATGTTAGGGATTTGTATGGGAAAAATTAAAACTAGTCTATATGGAAATCCTGTTGTAAAAACTGATTCTGGAGCCGATTAATGCTTATATTGTGATAAAATATAGTTCAAAACATTCGAATAAAAAAACACGTGTTTAAATGTGAAACGTATAATTATGTGGGCTATTTCATACTATTCACATCACATTTGCTCACAGAACAAGTGACAATATCTATAACATGCACTTTTCTAGTTTTATTTGCACGATCGTAATTATTTTCAGTAAAATACGAAATCATACATAAGCATCCGGGTTGATATGGGTTGATATTCGAAAAATAATTGACTCACGATTAAAATGCCTATGCGTCTATTTCTCTCTCGCAAAGTGTCATAAGGATTGTCATATTTCGTTTCCATGCTATGTAGGTCTAGTTAGCGTAGCGAATTAATAATCCTTACTAATATTATAAATGCGAAAGTAACTGTCTGTCTGTTACTTTTTCACGACTGAACCTCTGATCCGATTGCGATGAAATTTGGCACGGACATGTATGAAACTACTGCAGTGATATAGTGTGAAACATTATGGCCATCTGATCACAAACTAAGCAGAGATTATACTGTTGAATCCTAATAACTAATATACAAACATAATACTGCTTGTAAATATGTAGCTACTTACACGCAGACTAAAAACTTGTCCTGGAATCGAACCCACTACCTGTGGCGACTCAGCCGGAAATGCGCCGTAAAATAATCTCCCGTAAATCTCACTATCTTAAAAATATTATAAATGCGAAAGTTTGGATGGATGTTCGTTACTCAATCACGCTTCAGCAACTGAACGGATTTGGATGAAATTTGGTACGCTAATTGAATATGTTCTGGATTAAATATATACATAGGGTATTTCTTATCCCGGGAAAACAATACATCCCTCGGCTAGGCGAGTGAAACCGCGGCGCGCAACTAGTTACAAATAAAAACTTAGTCTGAGTTTACACTTGAGTCACATTTTTCTTGTGCATGGACTCATGTGTAATAGGGAAGTGGTACCATTCCTCTTCGATAAGTGCAATTCCTAGATATTTTAGCAAACAAGATGAATGTAAACGGCAGTATTGCATACCTGAGAGTCGTGATAAGGCGATATGTACCGGTCTACGTCCTTCAGCCATGATCTCCACTTTTCAGTTCTTGAGAGAATGCGGTAAACATCGAATATTGGTACATGACCGAGGATAATCATGAGGCAGTCACCACCTCCTTTCAGAAGATTATATATGTTCCTGAATGCATCCCTGTAAATATTTTTATTTTTTTTAATAAAGTATTCCCCTCGTTTTCTCTCTCTCTGTCTCATTCTTTCCATCACCATACGTCACGTGTTAGATAAAGACTTCGAAATTAAAACAATTCAACGTTTCATAATTATATCATGACCATATTCATAGGCTTGGTTATTAGGACTAAAAAGGAGAGCTGTAACAAATAAAATAAAAATACTCTCATGTAATCCGCAGCTTTAGTTATAAGTATTTTGATCGGTACAAAGATATTTAAAGTGTCCATTGTGAAAATCATGATACATACACTACTATACCTACTGCGAATTCACACTCTATAAAGCAAGAAGGTAACCTCACTTTTCATTAGCCGGTTGTTAATCTTATTTTATATCGCTATTAAATATCGTGAATAATGTTCGTGATAGGAGTGAGATTTATTTGTAATTTCTCAACTAAAAATATTTGAACAAAACAGTAACTACAAATTCATTATGTAGAGCGTTTATTTGCATGTACTAACGAGAGTTAAGAGTTCAGTGTGGATGCAAGCTATAATAATAATAAGAACACCTAATTATTAAATAATTAACGTCACACTTTTTTATGCTTTCAAGGAAATTACTACAATATGTTTTGATTTGATACTTATAAACTACATTAAAAGATATGGACTAATTTTTTTTTTTTAATGAAATAATGAAAGTTGAAAAAAAATAGTTAGAATAGTTAATATCAAATCCCATAATATTACAAAACAAAACGACTTACTCTTGATATTTAATCCAATGTAGAGCGTAAAACGAGAAGACGTGATCGAAGTCCTCCCTCAAGTGATCAGGTAGGCGGCCCGCGATGTCCAGCACAGTGAACGTAGTCTGCTCATCCATGTGGTGTTCATTCGCAAAGTTGACCATGTTCTCGCTTATATCACACCCGACGAGCTTCTTGAAGTTACAAGGAAGATACTTTTTCAATAAACTAGTAACACTTCCATCACCGCAACCTACATCAATGATTTTGCCGCCGATTTTTTTCCATTTAATCCTATTGCCATATTTTTCTAAACATTGCAGGGCATCCCGTTTTTGCATGTTATTGTTTTTTTGGTACAGTTCGGCGTCGTCGTTCATGATGATATTTTAGTTTGTATTCGCGTGGAGTAAAGTTTTTTATTGTGCGTTAGTGGTGCGCGTGTGGTTGGTAGCCGTACTCAGCGCGGTTTCCGCGGGCAGTCACGACACGAGCACTGTTCGTATGCATTTATATGTGCCACCGGCGCGGTGCTTCGATATCGATTGCGATGGTAAATTCGGCAGGCTGGAGCAAGTGGGAATTCCTTTGAAGATTTTTCTTAGAGCCAGAAAACGACAAACAGCTAACCTAAAAATTTAATAAAATATCGTATAACATTCTGTAGGTACCGCTAATTGTAGTTTTAACATTTTAAATTAAAACCGTTATCACGCGATCATCCGTGAAGTGGTACAGAGACAGCTATTAAAATATAATTACTGCGAGACAAATAAGACAGCATTTATTAATGTCGTAAAGTATCGTTAGTACATAAATTTATCGAACGAGATTTTTTCATGCTTGTTGATTAAATAACTGCAGTGCAACGTGATCTGTAGAAACTTCTGATAGGTAGATATATTTTACATAAAAGTAGTTGAAACAATGACGTGTAATCAAGGCTAGTACGCAATTTGAAAAGCCATAAAATACGCAGTTTACTATACTACATTTGAGTCACTCCGATACAAACGTAATGTTTATATTGAATGACCTGGTAGTTTGGATGCCTATAATTCTCCTTACGGGATTTTTTCACGACTTCGCCCACTGGAAAGTACTACTATGTTTGTAGAGTACAAATAAACTCATGAAAATATTCCTTTAAGTAATACATGTAAACAAAAATAATAAATAGTAATATCTAGAGCTAGAAGCTTGAAATTATGCATAGTAGATCTCTATCCACTGGTTTAGGATGTGTGTTATCTATAAGTCAGTTAGTGTTAGCGTTTTAATAAGTTTATATATTAATGTGGAACATCTAAATGTTTTTTACTACAAAACATCTACACTGCTGTTCTACATCTACACTGTTTACTACTTACTGCTTCTAGAGCCTAGAAGCATGCAATTTTACACAGTAGGCGAGCACTAAGAAAGGTACTGGAATTGAACCCCGAGATAAATATATGGGATTGAAATCAATGTTATATTTGGTTGGTATTTGTAAAGTTTGTCTTCCCATAATTTTCATACAAAATCGGGATCTGATGAATAAAAAAAAATAGAGGTGTTGTAAAGCACGTCGTTAGGTCTACTATAGGTACATATATTGAAATAGTTACCAATATGCTTGAAATTCATTCAACATCGGTGTTAGAGTACTCTTTACATAATCGCCTGGCTGGCTACAACCATTTTGGACGGGCCAGTTGGCCCAAAGGTCCCATCTATCGCGCCGCATGTCATGGCTTCGATTCCCACACAGGACATGCATTTGTGTGCATGAACATGTCTGTATGTCCTGAGTCTGGGTGTAATTATGTATATTAAGTATGTATTTACCAAAAATAGTATACGTATTATATCAGTTATATAGTTTCTATAGTACAAACTCAGCCACCCAGGATATTTATTTATTTCATCATCATCAGCCTATAATGTCCCACTGCTGAGCACAGGCCTCCTTTCACAAATCAGGGTGAAAGGGAATGGCTCACAGCTTAACGACTATCACAATTAAGTGATAACCAGGACCAACGGCTTTACGTGCCTTCCGAAGCACGGAAACGCTCGATTTGAAATACCACTAGGCGGTCACCCCTCCAGGTACCGACCACGACGGTGGTAGCTTAACTTGCCGATCGATTAAGAACGGCTTATCATGCTATCATGATTTTGGAGCCAATTAATCATAATATCGTCATAAAATACAGTTGAAAACATTCCAGCGGAAACATTCGTATTTACCTGTGAAACGTATAATTATGTGATGTTATTTCTTTCTATTTACATCACATTTGCTCACAGAACAAGTGAACATGTCTATAACATACACTTTTCTAATTTTATTTGCGCGATCGTTATTATTGTCAGTATAATCCGAAATCATAGATAAGCACCCGGGTTTAATCTTAGTCGAAAAAATTATAGACTCACGTCAAATTGTGTATGCGTCTCTTTCTTTCTCACAAAGTGTCATACGGATTGAAATATTTCTTTTCCATGCTATGGACGTCTACTTAGCGTTGCGAAATCTATGGTTGTACCATTGATGTGATGAAATAAAACACGGTGTTTTAATTAATTGTCCTCGTGGTATAATAATCCCCTGGTACAATCGTCTTGCTAATCAGTCAATCAATTTGCTTATCAGTATTGAAGTTTCATTGGAATAATTTACATTAACTATTATTCATCAATAATGTCTTCTTAAAGGTAACATTTTTCTTGTGGTGTGTATTTTGTGTGGGCCCAGCCATGAAAGTAGACCAAATAATGTAATGGGATCTAATGGGGTCAATTCTACCATGGGGACAGATCTACCGCTACAACCGTCCCTGAAAAATTCTACCGAATTTTAAACTCGAAATCGGTGGTTTTCCCAATAGAGGTATGGGGTTCTTTAAAAAGGGCGTGAAGAGATTTCTTCAGGGTCGGTAACGCGTGAGTAACACCATTGGTGTTGCAAGCGTCCATAGGCTACGGTAACTGCTTATCATCAGGCGGGTCGTATGCTTGTTTGCCACCTTAGTAGTATAAAAAAAAACACATATGAAATTAAACTATATGAAAGCCGACAATAGTAAGAAATGTTGAAACTGTCACCGAATAAAAAAAAAGATTTGATTTTCTGTTATGACTTATCCCTGGTAACCGCTTACAATCAGGCGGGCCGTATGTAATCCTATATTCTTTTCAAAGCAACATGTAAAATGTGATAATTTTTTTCTTCCATGGATTTCAGACTTGGTGTCATAGAATAAAATTATATCCTCAATATAACCAATAGTTACTACTATAGCACAATATGCTAGAGTCTGGGGACGCTGTTGCCTATTCTTTTTACCCGACTGACCCGGAAGGAGGGCTATGTTTGGCGTTGAATGTATGTATATATGTAATTAAACTGAAGATGAAAATAATAAACTATATGAGAAGTTAATGAGCTTTTTAAAGTAACAAGGAAGATATTTCTTTAATAAAATAGTAACACTTCCATCGCCGCAACCTACATCAATGGTTTTGTCGCCGATTTTTTTCCATTAAATTCTATTTCCATATTTTTCTAAGCATTGCAGTGCATCCCATTTTTGCATATAATTGTTCTCTTGATACAGTTCAGCGTCGTCGTTCATGATAAGATTTGATTTTAGTTTGTATACGTGTAAAGTTTTTATTATGCGTTGTGATGCGCGTGTGGTTAGTAGCCGTACTCAACGCGATTTCCTCGGACAGTCACGACACGAGCGGTGTTCGTTTGCATTGATATTTCACATATGCTAAGATGAGAGTATAGACGTAAGAAAAAAGATGAGAGAGATGAAAATTACTGATAGGCGTCTGATAGGTTTTCTCAAAGTATCTATTTTATTGATCTTTTTTTTACTATGTATATGACTATGTTTGATGAACTGACTCAAGTGCAGCTGTCGGATCACGCTGGTTGGTGCTTGGCGACGGCTTTCAATTTAAAGGTAGCCATATTTTAAGCACAGAAAGTTGTATTATTTAACTTATTGGATACTTACTTGTTATTCATATTTAACAGTTTGAAAGTTTGCTTATATACCACTAAAGTAGCAAACTAACATACGGCCCGCCTGATGGTAAGTGGTTACCATGGTCTATGGGCGTTTACAACACCAGCTGTATGACTCTGTATGAAGCTGTATTGAAAAGAGTAATTGCTGAGATTATTGCCGGCTCTTCTCAGCAAATGCAACCTTCCGAACCGGTATTAGAGTATTAGAGTCAGACTTTTCATAAGTGCCTGCGAAGGTCTATTTGAATAAATGAATTTGAATTTGAATTTGACTCGTGCGTTGCCGAACCTGCTAAAACCTACTTTATAACCTTCTAGAAGAACCCCATTCTGTACCTCCTTGGTAAAACCAAGGTGGGAGTTCATTCTAAAACTAAAGCGTCCGTGGTAGAAAGCTCCTTTGAAACCGCACAGTGCGCAACTATTTTAGTTCCAAAGTGTGAGGATAGACTCCCTATCGATTGCGAGAGGTGCGATGGTAAAATGTAGCCATGGGTATTAAGTCAAAAAAATCCTCAGAACACTGTCCGTTATACAAGCGGTAGAACACAAAAGGAGGCACAGACACAGACTCTCCTCAGGCTAAGAGGTTCTAAACCGCTTATGAGCTCGGGATCGTCTATAATCCTAACAACACGCCGCTGAACCGAGTCAAAAGGCACAGCAGTACTCCATATAAGGACGGACTTGCAAAACATAAAGTTGCAGCAGCCTTTATCCCAATGGGAAGTATTCTCTATTGACCTTATCTTCTAATAAGTGACTACGGAACACAACGTCGCTAGAAATGTCGACGCTAAGGATCCCGATGTTCTTCGAGATGTTGAGGGACATGAATTGTAGAGCCACAGCAAACTGGATTTAGTCGACCCCAATCGGAGACACTAGTTAGTGTACTCTCGATTTCAGACATAATACGTTCGTGGCTCTTCTCCAACACGGAACGAGGGATATTTGAACGGCCCGTGTAATGTTGTACTGTCGTCTGCAAAGAAATGAATACCGTAGAAACAAAAAAAGATTTTTTCAAATCGGTTAATAAATGACAGAGTTATGAGGTAGCAAACATAAAAAAAACATACAACCGAATTGAGAACCTCCTCCTTTTTTTGAAGTCAGTTAAATATATTTTGAATTTCTGTTAGTAATTATAAAATCTTCTGTAAAAGAACATAGCGTTTGATAAATCGGTCGACAAAAAATATTAGTGATACTATTTGAACCCATTTTGAATCATTGTTTTTTTTCTCTTTCTTTTCTTTTTTTCTTTTAGTATACTGCGAAGGTGTTTGCATCAAATATTTCACGCGTCCTCGAAATACACAGCTAGTTGGTATCAAAAATCTTTTACAAAGAAATGATCAGTTTTAGTCATTATTATGATCCCACCAAAAACAATTTCATCTACAATGTTGCCAAAACGAGACCATCGAGCTTGCACTGTCAAAAATTTATCAGATCTCATGTACAGCCAAGCTTATAGCTCTACATGCCCTGACTCTATAAGCCGTACAAACTCAACAGTTTAGGTAGTCAAAATATGTGGTAACAAAGGTGTAGAGTTTGTGACTTGCACATCAGTGGTGCCTTTTTTCATATCCCACTCTCTATCTTTGCCCTTTTTTCTTCTTTGGTTTATTGTTTGTAATATCGATAGATCTGGGCGATACTTGGCTTTTAGGCGATTATTTTCGACCATAGCTGACTGTGGTGCTAAAGGACCACTTGGCCGTTTCACTACTACAAGAACTATTGTATAACAAAAAATTAATGAACAGTGAATACATTTTTCACCTTACTCCCATGTGACGGTAGTGAAACGGCCAGGCCACATATTATATTTTGACTAGTAGAGTTTGTGAAGTTAGGGCTTGTAGAGTAAGGGCATGTAGAGTTATAAGCTTGGCTCTACATGAGATCTCATATCTTTTTGACAGTGCGAGCCATATATCTTGGCAACATTTTACATAAAAATGTTATTGATGTTTTTTTTTACACAAAAAGTTTATTATTTATTTAGGTAAATATACGTGCTAAGTAACCCAAGGAATAAGATTATTACAATAAAATGCTTATGCTTTTTTATTATTATTTTATTATTATAAAATGCTTTGAAGGTTCCATTAACCTTTATATATACATTATATAAAAGGAAGCCTTGTGTTACTACTATTTCTACCGTATTATGTGATACCATAAGAACAGCTTTTTATTTCAGAAAACAAGTAGTTAGGCGGTATAACTGAAGTTATCAGGTAGGAAGGAGATTGCCAAAATTGTTGTCGGCCTTTATAAAGCTTAGAAGGAACTGGCTCTGCAAGGTCAACTGCCGGAGCACACCTGGTGCTTGGCGACAGATTTTAAACGTCAGTGTGGGAGCTACCCATGCAAGTACCTACTACAAAGTACCCTACCACCGTACTATGGTCTCCTTACGATGTTTTCCTACAATGAAACCCTCAAGTTCTTGTAGCTTTCGAACCCGGGTCCTTCGTCAGGGAATGTAGTAGCTATCAAGACCAAGACTTATAACTGCTTCTCTAACTTCAATGTTATACGAAGCGTTGGCAGGGTCAACATTAATGTTCATAAGTAACTGGTCAAAGCATAAACTGAATAAAATATTGAAAATGTATCCCATAGAATGATATTTTCGAGGATATTTAAAAAATGTATCGATTGTATTTTTTACATATTTATTACCTCTTTATGGGTTATTTTCACCCCACAATCTTGTTTGGTTGTATATGTATCTGTTCCTTTTTATCTTAGATTGTTTCATGTACATATATTAAGACCGCGACGTAAAGAACAGTAATAGAAGTCAACATTGTAACTTTTACATACTTTGTATTATTGGTTATTTGCTTCTAGTCTTTTGTTATCCGATTTCCGTGTTGTTATTTAAATACTATTCCAAACTGAAGGACTATCGAAATCAGATACTATCGAAATTGTATGTATACTTATCTATATGTACGAGTATATTTACACCATACAGTTCTGAATGAACTGACATGTGCATGAACATGAAGGGAATCTAACCTCCTCGCCAAAATTCATCTAGTATTTTATATAGTATATAAAGAGTATATAATAGAAAAATATTATTGAATATAAACAAGAATAACTTTCAACCTTAATGCTCAAGCTCCTCTCTTCGTTATAATCGAAATTCACAAATGGACTGGACTGTTTAGGTTACCTACCTTTGGGGTTGAAATGTGCTTGATGTTGAAATGTGTTAACCATATTGGGGTTAGTTAACGTACATAGAATTTTTCAATGACAGTGTTGCAGTAGGCACAACTAGCAAGCAAACTATGTTTAAAAGCGAACCGACTCTCAAGTGCAGCTGCATAAACACTAATTTTACGAGTATTTATAGCATAAGCAAGGATCACTGTAACAAATTCTTGAAAGAGTTTGAATCTCAATACTTCCATATTTTTGAGTGTTATGGATTTAAAAAATACCTGCACAATTTAGTTTTTTATAATCAAGTTAGTAAATTGCTTGAGGTGAAATATTTAAAACATCTTATACCATAAACTATATAGAATAATAATATATATTGAAATTACCAAACTCCTGTGCTAACAGGATTTTCCTGTACCTATAAATGTAACTACAAACTAGGCATCCGAAAATAGATGAGAATTATCAGAGTTTTGAATCTAAGACGTCTGCTTTATTGTCAATAGCTACCTAAATACTTGCTCTTTTGTATACTAATTTATTGAATCGTTGGCCTTCATCTAAACTATATTTGTACTTCGTTCCATTACTTTGATGTACGTAGGTACTTAGTATTTCGTAAACTTGTCAATGCTCAGTCATGTTAAGAATTTCATTACTTTCTACGATTACTTTTACAGATAATGCGACTTCAAATCTTGTACTAAATGCATTTCATGTATTTTTAGTAGATATATGCAATCCATCGATAACTGAAGTTGGAATATGAAGAATAAAGTCTGGTATCATATTAATCTCTCCGCTATTATTTAATATTTATACGAAGTACATTATGAGAATTGTTCTTGAAAGATGGAACAAAGGAGTATCTTTAGAGGGGCAGTTGATATCAAACTTGAGATATGCTGATGACACTACTCTTCTTGCCACAACCGAAGAAGATATAAAAGACCTTCTCCAACTTTTGGAATCAACTAGTTTAAGTTTTGGACTTGCAATAAACCGCGAGAAGACCGAAATGATGATAGTGGATCGTGCTACTAACAACAAGCCCGAAATCATAAATGTTGCCAACTGCCAGGTGTGTCAAAGTTATGTTTATCTTGCTCCACTATCACTAACAGTGGATGATGTCAAGAAGAGATAACGAGACGCTGCGCTGTAACTAGATCAGCCGTTGAGAAGCTTACAAAAATCTGGAAAGATCGCAGAATTACCAAAAACACAAAGGTTCGTCTGATGAAGTGCTTGATATTTCCAATTGTCCTCTATGGAGCTAAGACATGGACGTTAAGATTGCAAGATCGAAGAAAAATCGACGCCTTGGAAATGTGGTGCTGGCGACGGATGATGAGAATAAGCTAGACTGCGCATCGTACCAACGCCTCCATATTAAAAGAGCTCAGGATTAAACAAAGAATTTCGTCGATTGTTCAGATAGGAATCCTAAATTTTACATTTGTACATGTCACCCGTAAACATGATTCAATGGAGAGGTTGGTCATCCAAGTTTGAGTTGAAGGCAAACGTTCACGTGGTCGGTCTCCAACCAGGTGGCTTGACCTCTTAAAATCTGCCACGCAATGTATGATTACCGAATGTTCCCGAAACGCCACAAACAGACAAAAATGGAGGAACATTGCAAATGCAGCGGTCATGCGCGAAAGGGACAATCCATTACCAAGACCACTCTGCCAAGAGTGCACGACTAAGAAAAATTATATTAATAAAAAACATCAATTATAAAATTATGGTCTACCTAATTTTTGTTAGGTTCAAAAACATAATCAGAATCATCTTAAAAGTGTGACTTGTTTATGTAATTCTGTGCGAAATCTTCCACCTATTAATTATCGAGAAAAAGTTAGCCAGCAATGTGCACATCTTGACCAATCATTTATTTAAATATTAATTTATCAATCATTTTATTCCCAATAATAATTTGCGGTTGGTGCAATAAAATTGATATTGTTTTGAATTCAACCCTTTCGTCATTTCGGCATTGACACATTTCCCTAATTATGTTTCTTCCCAAATGACCAATGTCCATCCACTTTCATGTATCACTCTTTTAGTCATATGGCATTAGACCTCATAATTATCAGTTATTCATTATTCACCGAAAAGCATGACGATAGAGTAAGTCATTTCAAAATTGACAAATGCTCTTCGGATAGGTACCATACGCGCGACACTGATGAATGTCTTGGGTAGTTACGTCTAAATAATGACAAAAACCAAACACTTTTTCCTCATGTGGAAGTCCATATTTTGTGTGAGTTTTAACCGACTTCAGAAGAAGGAGGAGGTTTTCAATATGATTGTGTTTTTTTATGTTTGTTGCCTCAGAACTCCGTCATTTATTAACCGATTTGGAAAATAGTTTTTTTGTTTGGATGGGTATACTTCCCGTTTGGTCCCATTAGGTCAGGATGAGATAATTTTGAATTTTTGTTTTTTTTGTAAAGTAGTTTTATTATGTATGTCACATGACACATTATTTTACATTATCAAATAATTTTTCCGTTTACATTAAGTCTTCACTTTTTACGCTGGTAAAAAGTGGCCTTTGTCTTGCCCTAGGGGGGCTGTATGTGTACTTCAAAGTCAAAAGTCAAAGAATAATTCAATAACTTCAATAAATAAATAATAGGTCCCAGAATGGCACTTACGAAGGTCACATTTACTGAAGTTACCACCCGGTTCGGAACTCGGTCTTCAACTGAGAAGTATCCGGCAAGAAACTCAGCAAGGTTACATTTTTTTAATTATTTTTTGTACATACTATGTTTGCTTTTGTTTTCCAAATAATTATATAAAGCTAAGCAGTATTTATATACTCTGAGCCTAAGTATAGATAGATATAAACTTCGTCTCTACGATACTAATTTTGTATTATGTACCATAAGTCGAGTAATGTATAAAAATTCATTCTTACTCATGTTATGACTAATTATTAAGCTCTCAGTCTGCACAGTCACAGGTTTCAGTTGAAAATCAGCGTTATGGACTTGTGACCTTGATGATCATACATTATAATGAGATGATGGTAATTTTATCAATAGACAGCGCGCCCTTTTAAATCAGTATATAATTTTTGTGGTATGATTATTTCAATTTGCGCTGATTTTGGTACATTTAATAAAATTTCTTTCATTATTTCTTCCTTTATTAAAAGTACTTTAATTTTAACTTTAAACTATCAATTGTATTGTAGAAGCCGTTAATTTATTTCGTGGAAAGATAATTCTGAGATTTAAGACTGAATTTGCCGCGTGTAAAATTGTCATTCAGCTCACAAAATTATGTTAGGACCTGCCCGACGACCGACCACGAAAAAGTGCATTGCCCTGCGTATGCGCACGTTTTGGTATATTTTTATTACGGTGTGTGGCGTCGACCGTCTACCCAATTGAGTTAGGACTTGACCTAGCCTAATGTGATTTATATTTGTGACGACATCAACTCCTTTAATACGGCTAACGGATTAGGTACTCTTACGTAGTGGTGTTTTGTTTAGATTTGTTAATCAAATGCTGATACGGCGTTGATGAATTTTACTTTGTATTAATGAGTACCTAGTGATCAGAGATAAGCAATTTTTTACATTTTTTTTATATTAAGTTTAAATTTATGACACACAATTCTCTTCATTTCTTATATGGGTACTAAGTATACCAACCTGAAATTTCAACCCAGTTTATAGCATTTGTAATAAACTTTCATATCGCTTTAATGCACATCATGATTTTTTGGTATCAAAGTGCCTTTATATATGTAGGTATTATACAAACATACATTACAGACTCGGTAATACGCTGCGGTAATCTAAACTTGAAATTCAAGGACAAAGTTAAAACCGCCGAAAAAATTCAAGTCGATGCATCAGTGCATACAACGCAAGTGCAGTGAACATTTAACATGTAGTGCGCTTGCAACTTTTAGGTCCTAGGGCGCAAACTTTCTTGATTTTCAACATTTTACATGAAAATGTTTTTGGTGGGATTAGATTATCTTTAATAGTGACGGTAGCGAAACGGCCAAGCCACATATTTTGACTAAGGTGTAGAGTTTATGAAGTAAGGTTTGTAGAGTTAGGGCGTGTAGAGTTATAAGCTTGGCTCTACATGAGATCTGATAAGTTTTTGACAGTGCGAGCCATATGGTCTCGTCTTGGGAACATTTTGCATGAAAATGTTTTTGGTAGGATTTCACTTATTTTTGTAAGTTGCTTATTATTATTCTTTGTTTTTTTTTGGTAAAAGTTCCAATCTTTGTATTTTTTTGTTGTTATACCATACCAAATACCATACCAAATTTCGGCTTTCTAGGACTTCAGGAAGTACCCTGAAGGTGTAAGTCAAGGATAGTAATACTTGTACGTAGTATTTGTATACTCTGAGGTAATACCTAGGTTTTAAATATATCCGTCACTTTCTAATGTCATATAAACAAAAAGGGCTGGAACTATCTTAATACCTGGGTGTTACAAGATTGACTTAAACCTTATTTATTAATAAGGGGGTATGAGTTTTGACGAAATCGGGGTTTTTTAGATATCAATAAAATCTTTTTCACACAAAGTTATAATAAATAATCAAATACAAATTTATTTATTGGTATTACTGCATAGTTTTGAATCCATAGGTTCCCATAATATTAATATAATTCAAATATGTTTTCGTTTAAAGAAATGATAGGTAACCGTTTGCTGTGCCGTTAGTACGTATGATTACCGTGCTCTCATATTGTAGTTACGAAACGAAAAAGCAAAATTAATATAAAGTTTGCATATTTGTAACATGTGTAAGAAAACATTATGGTACTGCTTTATACAACATCATAAAGAAACGATAATTCTAGGTATAGTTATGGATTTTCAAACTCAAACATACCTACATCTAATGGTAAATACCTTTGCAAGTACCTTACGTTTGCAAGTATCAAGAAGACATAATGTACGGCCACAATCGTGGCAGTCATCCGCAATGTCACCCCGTACGGGTTCAACCACCGAACGTGCAAAAGCAGGAGAAAGGGCTCGCAATAAGTGAACTTTATTGTACCCATTGCACTTTAATTTCACTTAAACATCAGCCGGAGAGCTCTTCGGCTATCTTACATATTTAAAAACAGCATGTACAATTTTACGTGTTACTTTTGGCCAGTTTTATGTTGTAGTGACAACCGTTGTGTATCTACATCTAGTTGCAGCATAAAAAATGCAGCTATCTCAGAACCTCTCATATTTAGAAAAACTTTGATAAATGATATATCCAGATTGAGCGTCAAAGCTTCACGTTCACGCGTCGAAAAAAATAGTCCCTAACTGTTAGGGGCTAAATCAAATAAAAATGCAAAATAATACTGTTTTTCCAGATTTGAATTGGAATATTTCAACAACTGCTATCATTATGAAAGTCACTATGACAAGCAGAATGACGCAGAACGAGCGTAAAACGAAGCTGTTACGTAAAGCAGCGTAAAAACATGGGTTGTTTTATATAGTCGTGTAGTATTGCGCTCTATCTAGGTATATCCATTTCTTTAAATAAACATTTTCTTTACCAAAATCAAAATCCTACTCAGCTCCGTAACGGCAAAATGAATTTGAATGACATTTGGCACCTAGGTTCATCGATATATATATAATGTATAACTAACTAATACATTTAATATAATTGCGTAGGTTGATCATTGTTCGCGACACATAAGTTATTTGTACAAATAATTACTGTTGAATATCGCACCGTGCTGGAATCTCTTGATATTTAATTCAATACTTCATCAAATAAATGAATCCTAAGAATATAAAAAGGCTTAGTTTATGAATGCTACGAAAAAACACTTAAACGCTACATATAATTTAGGAGCATCTTAAATATTTGAGAAGCGCTTCTCCCATACAATCGAAATTTAAAATGACTACTTAATACACAACTTACAACTTAAGTGTGAGTGGGGTTTCAAATATGGTCATTTGTCACTCAATTTCACCAAAGGTACACAGTTATGATTAAACTTGGAATATGGAGCGTACCTACTTTTATTCTGAAAAACTTTTTTTTTTATTGAAAGGGTTTGTCGCTGAGCGACCATATCGCCTTATAAAGATACAAAATTAAAGTGACAAACAAATGAAATAAAATGAAACAGTTATGAACTTAATCCTAATTTAACTAGTTCGTACAAAATTTTGGCTTTGAAAAACCCTTTCGGAACTTCAAAACTATAGGACAGTAGCTACAAAATACATATTATATTATTGTAATGTATACTACATTGGATCAATTAAAATTGAGCGTCTATTTAAAATTATTATATTTGTCCAATACACATTTTTTTTTGTTTTCTTATTTCCTGCGATCTGTCCGTACAGACATTTAGCTTATGTTATGTTAAGTGGGTGGAAGATAGACGTGCATGGCCGGAATCCAGTGACTCAACCATAATTAAAAACATTATCCGTCTCACAATACACATAAGAGAATAAACTTCGTTGACCTTACAATATCACTTTCGTCACCGTGGTGAGAGTTTCCTGCTAACTCCCAAAATAAATGCTCTCACGTTAACCAAATCTGGATTCTGGTTTCTTGTATAATCCAGTAGGTATTTTATTTGGTCAACTCTGGTTCAAGGTTTCTACATATTTCTCAGCTTTTAATTAACTTAATAAGGGCTTTTCAAATCGTACCGTATAGATTAATGGACTTTTATAGTATGTATATAATTGATAGATATCTTGAACCGGTATAATATATTCTTGATTGAGAAAGATGGATTCCAGAGTAAACCGCCTATTCCCTCCGAAATACTATGACGAAATTGGAAAGAGAAAGTAAGTGCATAGTAAACCTAATAGAGAAAAGCAAATAGGGACACGTTTTTGACGAAATTTACATATTTCTGTTTGAGTTGAGCACAGTTTCCTAAATAACCAATATTATTTCAACAAGTCAACTTATTTGGGTTTCCTCATTTTATTCACTTAAAATATTTGAAGAGCAAATAATTTTTAAAAAATTATATAAGAAATTGCAGCGCGCGTGTCGCCTCAACTAATGAGGCGACATGTCCGCAGGAATATTTCTAATTATTTTTTTCTTAATGTTGGTATGACTTGATATATAATTGGAAGTCTTAAACGTTTTGGTACAAACAACGAATGTCTCGATATAATAATGTGCAATCGCACAAACAATTCCTTGCTTGCAAACTTACACCAATACAATCTTTCACTTCATTATTGTTAAAAAAATTCGTACTTTCGTCCTCTCCCAACCAGTTAGTGAGTGCATTGCCCCATGAGCATTACTGCCGAAATTTAAAATTTATTTGCTGTCTTTATCATACATTTACTTTATTTGAGTACGAGTAAAAGAGTGAGGGATATTGTTTAGTCATCGGCGGTTAAATCGTCTCTTATGACGGTCCAATGTGTCGGGCCTTAAGGCAGGTTATGACTAAGGTCATAGAGGGTAAGTTGTCGTAGGCTTAGAAATATAATGGGTTAAGGTAAACACGATTAAGATATGTAGGTATAACACACTTATATACTTCATTATTTTATTATCATTAGAGTTAAAAAGTTGTAATCATTGTTTGAATTAATATGAGACTTTTTCAATAATTTATCAGCAGTGACGAGATAATACCTAATTGAATCCTTTTTTGCTGGAATAAAATACCTTTTCCGTGCTTCGGAAGGCACGTAAAGCCGTTGGTCCCGGTTATCACTTAATTGTGATAGTCGTTAAGCTAGTTGGATGCCTCCTAGGTGGCTTGAAAAATTCCAACAGTAGGTTGGCCACTAGCCTACCTCCACCGATCCGCAGTGGGCACGCGTGGTGGAGTATCTGCCCATTCCCTTTCACCCTGATTTGTGAAAGGAGGCCTGTGCTCAGCAGTGGGACATTATAGGCTGATGATGAAAATACCTTTGACCTTTGATTTTAATCGTGTCTTTTAATTATTTTATGCCCATACGACTCTTAAATAAAGTTTCTTCAAACTGATCCTGATTCCTGTTTTTAGAATCAGATGGTGTTTTGTAATTAGGGATTGCAATTGCTGGATCCAGTATCCAACAAAGCGGATCCGCAAATAACGGCGTGCGAACAAAAGTACCGGTACAACTAATAAGAAATCTGTGCTTTGTAGCACTTGCTGCACCCAAATGCATCACACCCTTTGACTTGATTTCTGCTGATAGTAAGTTGACTTCCGCGTATCCAGCATTCCAGTTAATGATGATTTAATGACCCTCAAACCAATTTTCTATACTTTATCTGCGCTTCGTCGTTTTTTTGAACCCTTTTACATTTATATGTAAAATGTTGCCAAAACATATGGCTCGCACTGTCAAAAAGTTATCAGATCTCATGTAGAGCCAAGCTTCACAAACTCTACACACCATAGTCCAAATATGTGGCTTGGCCGTACTAATGTTTAAGGGACTTCTCCTATACGTACGCTATACATTGGTTTCTTTCCATTCCTAAGGAGGTAAAGAAGGGGGCGCGGGTGAAACCGCGGGGCGGAGTGTACTTTGTCATTAAAATATAATACTGACATCTATACTTCACACCTTCTATCTATACCACAAGCATATCAAGAAGCATCAGAGGGAAATTGTTTAGGGAACGAGCGTAAGCCGAGCTTAATATCATGTAGTTACGTCACACTGAAGAAGATGGCGCTGTTGAAATGAGTTCAATGGAAAATATATTATCATTGAAATCGGCAAAGAAGGCTGTGAATTAGTACATCCTTGATTTGGAACTAGATAGCCTTATAATTTTAGGCTTTATGGTAAATATAGACTATGTTAATAAGGAGTTTATGCTTATTACGAAGCATAAAAAGGCATATTTTTGTCATAGAGAGCTGGTTTATTTGATTAATCCATCGAGGAATTCTTTTTAGTAGCAATCCAATTCAGTAAGTATCCAATTCAGCAAGTATCCAATTCAGCAAGTATCCATTTCAGCAAGTATCCATTTCAGCAAGTATCCAATTCAGCGAATATCCAATTCAGCAACTAGGAAGTGATATTGCACTGATCATTAACACAGTGTTTCCTTGACTTAGCCAATCTAAAAAAGAAGCTAAAGCAATATTGCGAACGGAATTCATTTTTTCGAATTATGCGGCACATCCTAAGAAAAAAGGTTACTCATTACATTATAAGATCATCATTTCAATACATTATAAGATTCGGAATTGATGAATTGCGAAAGAACTACTGTAAATTTAAAAAAATGAATTCCATTAGCAATCAAAGTCAAATTCAAAGCCATTTATTCAATTTAGGCCCTAGTTGGGCACTTATGAAGGTCAAAGCTACTGATGTTACCACCAGTTCGTAAGTCGACCTTCAACTGAGAAGAACAGGCAAGAAACTTGGAGGACTATACTAGGAGTATACCTACTAGGAGTATACCTCAATACTTTTATGGGAAGAGCGAGAATTATCCGTATTTTAGTGGGCATTTTTACCAACCTTATATATATATATTATTCAATTGTTACAGTAGTGATCATCGTCTGCTTTTGGCGCTGATGGTTTATATATAAATAGATAACTCTTTATTGTACACCATAAGATGTTAACAAAGGTTAACCATAAGATTTAACAGGCGTTTCTGTCTGTAACTACGTAAAAAAGTAAAAAAAAAAAATACGCGTTTATCATTATTGTATTGTGGGGCCTCGTCCGTCCTCGTACCTACTCTTTTATTTTATATGTGGTTCTTGTAGTTGGTAACACATTTAATATTGTATCTATGTAAAATTGCTTTGAAATATCCTGTGTTACTGTTTGTGAACCCAAATAAATGGAAAAAAAAAAAAAAAAAAACCTTACAGTTATTCAAAAACTGTAAACTATTTCTAGCACCCTACTAACAACAATAAGGCACCAGGGACCATCTACTGTAATACTTGCCAAAAAAAGCTCTAACTCTATTACCTACTACTCGCATGTACTCATGTGAGAAGCACGTGAATAATAATCATTTACCAATTAACGCTTTTATAGGTTTCAAATTAGGTTTTTTGTTCACCAACTCAGAAGGTATGTGACAATGTGGCCGAAGGTGCTAAGCAGACAAAAACGAGAAGGGAGTTGAGTTCTGAAAGCAGCCGCAAGGGGACACCGTTCTGGTATATGTAGGTACCTACTTGGCGCCTGATTTTCAACTAAATCGGCTGCTTGCTCGGGTGCATGGTAGCCAGCCAGGTGGTTACTAAAAATTACTCTACCACCATGCAAAGCTAAAAATGTAAGCCCAAATACATAAAATAAGGTAAATTTTGATTAAAGTGGGTCCAAAATACAAAAACACGCCAGAGCGTCTCAACTTAAAGTGCTCGAGAATTTATATTACATACTTTATTTCTTTACGACAGGTCTTTGAAAAAATATAAGAAGAAGCGATCTGCACTCGACATAAATTTACAACAAACGTACACAGAGAAACCGACATTCGTACATACAAAATTATTTACTAACCCACACAGAGACGTTAGAATCCACCTAAAGAATACCTAAAAAATATACAAAAAGCTTTTCCTAAGAATAAGCGGGACGGAGTACGGATCTTATTTTTCTCGCGGACGTTTCAGTCGCTCTCGGGTGGGTGAGTGGAGGTATTGTGAGTGAGGAGTATGGGCTCCCCACCACCCCCTGCAATAATACTGCGTCACTATTTTGCGCCATTACCTACACTCGCTTCCTATTCTATAAGTAGCGTGGCCTTTAGAACGTAACTTGCTGAAACTTTGAGGCTATGCGTCTAAATAGATGCGCTCGGCTCGTTCATGTATGCCGATGAGAAATCGATTGCGTAAATGAAGGTACATTCATTGAGTTACTGCTTTGTATACGTCTTTTACTTTGCGACCCAGTTTCAAATTATTTGGTTCTTTAAATCACGTTCCAGAAATTATATTTGACTAGACACACATTTTTTAATGGATAATACTACTTTCAGTATTGAAAGGAAATTATTATATTGAGTACAAGCTAATCAGTCTGTTAGTATAATTTTGTTTAATAGTTCTTTAAATTTGCTAAGTCACACATTTAGCATATTGTGTTTATTTTTAGCAGTTATCTATACTGCTAAAAACAATAGAGACATAAAACCAAGAGGACAAATTCCTCTTGGTTTTATGTCTTACTTTTTTAGATAATTGCACTGTTTATTATACATTTAAAAAAGTTGAGCAGCTTAATATTTAGCAAAATTACGTACTACGTCTCTAGGATTTCGAGTACTAGCGCTTGGCGGAGCTAGAGCTGCTTTATATGTGTTGCACTGTTCCAACTCGCATCGTAGGTGGGTTGCTCTGCTTTAATACATACTCCTAGCTCTTAGGTACATCGCTCGTATATGTACCAAATAAATAGCTACGACACTTAATTAATATCATACCAAATATCTAGGTCATTATTTGCATAGTTTAAAGATTAGTTCTCTGTAATGGAACAAGGCTCTTTTAAAGCTGTGCGATAAAAATTATACGCTGTACGTAAAAGGTATAAAAATACATTTATGGGCAGCCTGAAAATCCTGCTGTCATAGATTGTTTCAACAAACATAGAATGCATGTTCTGTATGGAATAGTGTAAAATAAGTTTAAGAGAAATAATTAGTGAGACTCCGTGAATAAAATGAATTACTTTAAGCAATAAATATTATATAAATTATATAATAGAAGATATTGATCATACATCGAACAAACATTTCAAATGCCGACACATGCAATAATTTTAGCAAAACAATGAGCTAAGTCTAACCGCCAGTGCCGCGTCGATACAAATTATTGACAATCGATAGTTAAGTGCTGCACGCACCGATGCACGTTTAATTCGATACCATTCAGCTATATCGATGTTGTTTTATTCGAGCTCATGATTATAATTCGATGCCGTATATTATGGGGTCAATTTTAACCTCTTTTGTAGGTGGACATGTATATTAATATTTCAACGTTTTAACAGTATTATGTTATTAGCTTTTGTTTTAATTTTATCGTAAAATTTAAACGTTATATAACGTGTATGATTATTTAGTTAGGTTATGAGGTCTTGAAGGTACCTATATATACTTATATTTTTGGTTATTTGAAAAAAAAACTTAAAGATGGATTAAAGACAGTCATGCAGGTAATAGAGTATTTATCTACTCTGAGGTAATAGGTAGGTGTATAATACGAACCATTTATTCTAACGTCATAATTTTCCTCTTCCTATTAATTTTTCATAGGGAACGATGAGAGAATACAGCGGACAGGGGGTAGTTTAAATGCACAAACTCGTAGCAAACAATTTTAAGCTTTAATAAAACTCGCAGGAATAGTTATGTACAGCAGACTGGAAATGCAACTATCAGGACCGGGGACAGCTAAATATACCTTTGCAGATATAGGCTTGGAGACAAAATGTGTACCACGGTACGAGTTCTCAACAATTTTTCTGCATTGAACGTAATACATCGAAGGTTTTCTAAGCAGGACTTTGCAACTTAGCTGCGAGGGAGGTGCAGTGAATATTGCGCAAGTGGAATATTCAAAGCATTTACAACCAAGGGATGTGTTCCGTTTGCAGAGGTGGGTGTGAGGCGACGGTCCTTTGATTCTGGCGAGATTAAACGTGCGGCAGACGGTGGCGCCTCTATCGATTGTTGTTGTAATTACAACGCTATCCTCGCCCAGTCGCAAATGAAATTGTTCCGGACAGAGCTAGTTCTAGATGCCAACGTGGTTTTACAGTTGTCGCACGCAAATGTTGATTCATTTTGAACTGTATAACCTTGTGGCGAGGTGTCACAACACTATTTTACGAAAAGCTCCAAGAGGTTTTGTTGGAGTTGCGGGCGCATTATTGCATATGATGTTGTATCTAGTGTTTTAATGAAATTCTAACGTATATAATGCTTTTCAGTGGCGCCACAATAATTCCTATTAATTGGAAAGCTATTGAGTACACTGCCTACTTTTAAATTATACAATAACTTAGATTTTAGTAATACAAGCCTCAGTTTTAATAAATTATAGGCTTTGTAAAGGTAGCAAAGCCTGTTAGCAATTCCCCTGTGGTGGTCGCTTATCATAAGATAGATAGAGAGAAAAATCAGCCATCAAGGATTGTTTGTTTACTATTTAATTTATTACGAAATCATAACTGATGCTCAAAAAAGCGACTACATATCGGCAAGAAACGAGCAAGAGACGGTGTCCAACAGAATTGACTTGTGAAGAGTGACGGCGAGCCTCCTTATAGGCGCAGGGTAAGGATCCATAAGTTGTCATAGACATAGGCTTGACATCGTAGTGAAAATCCGTTACGTGCAAAAAATCTAAAACTTATTAATATACTTATACATACTAATGAATTAATTCATCCGTGTATCAATTTAACAAATAGATATAGTTGCTTTCAAAGCAATACTCGTAAAGTACGTTCTGACTATTAAATCAATGAATTGTTAAAATATCTACATATTTTTATTTTTATTACAGAAAACAACATTGATAAATATGGTAAGCAAACATCCCACAAATAATAAATTGACGACTGCGCACTCAACTTATACGACCGCAAATCCACATCCAAATTCGAAATACGAATGGGAACACAGAGAGACGAATCCAATAAAACATTCGTAGCGAGTTCGTAGCCCACGAAACGTAGATACGTCTACGTGACGTAGACGCCTCCTCACCACGCATGCGTGCAACACTCGTACAGAACAAACGGACAGTTCCAATTTCAATTGTAGAAAAAAAATAACCAATTCGAAATGGAGAAGGCTTCGCGGCGACCAATGGGAAGGCTCACAGTCGTAATGCCAACTGTGTGGGCGGAGCGAGTGATATCTAGGATTGGAATGTTCGTTGTATTTGTTTTGCCGGATTCGAAGGCTTTATTGCTTGGTGTTTGAGCCTCTTTCCCCTTGAGGGTGGGAGCGGCGGAAAGCTCGGTATGGTTTTGGGGATGAGGCATTTCACATTATGTACCGTATTCCTTTGCAGCCTACAAATGTACGGGGTGACCTACATATTGAAATGTTTAAAGAGCTTATTTTATTGAAAAGGGTTGTCAGCTCTGTGAAGTAATAAGGATGTTCTATTATTTTTTGTTATGAAAACAAAGCCCATTGAGTTCTTAGAAAGTATGTTTATTACAAAAGTTTGTGCCTCTGTAATTAATTGTGAAGAAAAAATGGAGCAAAAAGCTTTCATAAAAAACGCAGGTGCTTAAGAATTAACTTGTAATAAAATTAAGGAGTGTCGTTCTTCCGACTTTATGAAACTGTGAGTATTGATTTTTCGATAGGGAAAAAACGAAGGCAACGATCTATGCAGATCTGGAGTGCTCTCGGCACATCAGATGGCACCGGCGGGGCAGCCTCCGCAGACAATCGAACGGTGGGGGGTGCCCCCCACTGGAGGTCGGGGAACTGACAAAGATTATGTACGCTGTCTACTATCGGAGATGCAGCACTCCATTTGAAGATCAAGGAAATACCGGTTAGAAATAAAGCCTGAAAAAATCTTATACGCCAAAGTAAAGTTATCACTGAAAAACAGCAATAGAAAAGTTTTAGGTGCAAAATACATTTGTACTTTATTACATAAAATTAATAACAAAATATATAGTTAACCCAATAAGAAAGACGTGGTTATCTTGTCCATCAACTTATACTTCCAGTGTTGTTTGAAGGAGTTTCCTAAGAAAGGTTACAAAAGATTACACGTATGTGTGTGACACACTTGTAATCTATTGTAATCTTCTCTATATATTTAGTTAATGAATATCAGTATTTTAATCACCAAAAGTCACAATAATTTGCAATGTAGACGTTCCTAACGTTTGGTAATCCTTTGTCAATATAATGAAAATATTATGTTTCATTTGCTTTATCTTTGGCGATATCGACCCGTCGGCGGCGACTTCCCATTCTCGAAGTAAAACACGGCGGGAAGGAAACCGCGGGATAAACCTCCCCACTTCGCCACCACCCCCCCACCCGATCTTTACGTTTCAGGAATAAATATTTCAGAGCGTGTGCTTCGGAAGTTAAAGTTATGTATCGCCCACGCCAACGGTAACAATCTGAGAATGAGAAAAGCTGGCTATACACCTACTTTTATATAAGTTCCGTTTTTTGTGCGATTATTGTGTGGTACTTCTTTTTATATCTAGCTGTCCTCTCGTCACTTGCGTTGACTGGCCAGCTGGCGCGGCTGGTTAAGACTCTGGTTAAGATTCCACCTACGACGCCGCAGGTCGTGGGTTCGATTCCCACACAGGACATGCATTTGTGAGCATGAACATGTGTCTGTATGTCCTGGGTATATTAAGTATGTATTTACAAACAAAAAGTAGTATATGTATTATATCAGTTATCTGATTTCCATAGTACAAGCTCTGCATAGTTTGGGATCAGATGACCGTGTGTGAGAAATGTCTCACGATATTCCCCAGGTTCTTGAGATGAAAAATAGCCTATAGCACTCGGGAACAATGTAGCTTCCGATTAGTGAAAGAATTCTCAGAATCAGATCAGAAGTTATGCATATTATCTCCTGCATTTAAACTTTTTTAAGAGTTTCTCTTTAATTATAACTAATTATAAGTATAGATGGATTCAAGTTTGGCCAGATACGTCGATACTAAAGAAGTTATAAGTAATAATACCTGTAACGACGATGTAACACACGTGCTTAAATTATGCTTATTCCTGCCGGAAAAGTTTCAAGTATGTCTTGAGAAAAAAAAAACGTTGCGAAACATGTCAGTTCCATTCCGTTACGACAATTTATACACAGGTGGTGGGTTTCATTCCCACCATAGATCTCGAGAGAAGGAGAGAGGAGAAGAAGAAGATTCGTTTAAGAAACCGAAAATACGGACACAGCGTTTTGCATCCTCATTTATAATGCGGACAGCAAGGGAGTGGTACCTACTTGCTTCCGGCGTCTGTTTCCTGACGCTTACAATCTAGGAACTTTCAAGGCTAGAGTGAATAGGTTTCTTCTGGGTAAGCGTGTTTCATCTTAGGCTTCGTCATCGCCCCTTATGGGCGGGTCAGTGGCCAAACGCAAGCCCATTTAATAAAAAAAAAAAAGACCTGATGTCCCACGAAACACCCCACTTAATATCACAACTACACGTAAACGAACGAAGACCAATCGTAGACAATTTTTACTCACACAGCCCAAGAACTCACTTGTTCGTAAGCGCTTACACTACAGTTCATTCTTTGTAAATACGCACTACCGCGCTCTCGGATCTACACACCATGCGTGTATAGAGATAGATGGACGAATCGCATGACACGATTTCCATTGCATGATCGAAACGACCAACGGACGGCCGAAGCATGGAAAACGCTGTCGAAATACCACTAGGCGGTCACCCATCCAGGTACCGGCCTAACCAGTGGTAGCTTCACTTCGCTGATCGATTAGGAACGGCTAGTCTTGCTATCGTGGTGTAGCATTAACTAATTCTCGTATCTACTACCTAACTTATCAGCCCAATATGAAGTCAAGATTTTAATGTTCATCGTCAGCAGGTGATATTATCGACTGATACTCATCTATTAATTGGAGCGAAACACTTGCACATATTTTAAATTCCACGTGATATTTTTATGGCTTTACTCCCGTTTCATATACCGAGGGAGAATTTTTTTTATGTCAATCATATAAGTAATAAGGTTAATTTTACCATTGATTGATCTTAAAATGTGCAGCGAATGTTATCGAGATAAGGAAACTGTAATTATAAGTCACATGTTCTTTACCCATTGTTTTCCTAGACTACGTGACCCAGACGTTGATAAAAATGTCAATTTAATTGTAATTATGAATGCCACTTTAATAATTAGTTTCAGCAGTCAATTATTTTTTATTTTATTGTGAAGTTATTTTAATGTAGTGAAAATATAGGTATTTCATGATTGCTTTCAAGTCTATAGGTAATTATGTATTTATTATTATATAATATGTTGGATTGTTTGTTCGAGCTTACCTTCCACCACCATTTCTAATTCAAACCTAATTTTTTTATGGTATCCGTGAAACGTCTGAAATAATATTTAATGTCTAAAATATTATTTAATAATTACAAAATCTATCGATCTATAAGTTAACAATATATTAATTAAATATATAGTTGATGATAGTTGTTTGGGTAATGATTAGCTTTGTTGTTTTGAATTATGTAATATATGAACTGTAACTTTTCGAGAACTAGGATAAATAAACATTTATTTGTCAAAAGATTTTCACACAACATTTTCAATTGTTGGCAAAAATACGCGTAGGCGCTTTCCTTTATCAAGGTGTGAATTTATTGCTCTAACACAACTCAAGGCTGTAGATAAGAAATGACCTTGTTTGATAAATACAACGTATTAAGATCACAGGTATCGAATCTAAAGACACAGTATAGGATAGGGAAGAGTAATCTTGGCAGACTCGTTCTAATTTCAAATCGTTAATTATCATTTTTTTCAATCGTTAAAGCATTTCTGAAATTATGAGTTATTTACACCATACAGTCTGAGAAGTATAAAAAATATGATGCAATCTACCGATTTATGTACGCATACATTTTACGACGCAGCGACGTATGTACACACGGCTACAGATCAAGCTATACATTTCTAGTATAATCTGACCTCCCATTATACGGAAATCCTATACAATGCGAGTTCAGCTTATACTGGAAATGTATAGCTTGATCTGTAGCCGTGTGTACGTTGTAGGAAGCATAATAGTAAAATACTAGACATACGCGGTTACATACGTACCTAATTGATTTGTGGCTCTACTATATATTATACCTACGACAGAAGTTGTTATTGCAATATCGTAATTAATGTCTCAGAGCTAGGTATATCTACATATACGGGTGGATACGACAATACGTCATTAAATGAAACCACATAATGTACTCATGTATACGATCAAATTTTACTATGGGACCATTATGGGACCATTATGGGACCAACTTCGAAATCGCAAAAAAAATACTGCTTTTCATACAAAAGGTACATGTCTCCTCAGTAAAATGTATGAAAAGCTGTATTTTTTTTTTGCGATTTCGAAGTTGTTCCCATATTAAAAGTTGATCGTATACATGAATGCTTTACGGGGTTTCATTTAATGTGGTATTGTCGTATCCACCCGTATATTATAAGTCAGTTACACCATTACACTTTTATTTGCACCTTTATTCTCGTGAAACCAAATAATATACCTATATGCTTAAGCATACAAATATTGCTCGTTTAATAGCATGAAGTAACTTACCTAATTACAGTTCCTATTTTGTATTTTTTCTACCACAACTAATAACTTACATTTATACTAAACAGCCTTATCGATATTTATAAATATAATTGTTGAATACTCTTTCGCCATGTTTCTGTGATTGCAACGAACTTGTTATACTTTAACTGGTATATGTTGAAGAATTACGTAAAACTAATAAAACAATAATATTCTGAAACCTTTTGAAACAAATGTTGCAATCAGTTTACTTCGTAACTAGTGTGTGCCCCACGGGTTCACCCGCATACCCGTTTTTTCTTACCCGGGTTTCCGATGTTTTTTTTTTCTTCAATGGCCTCACGCGGCTTGTGTATTTTGCCAATTTCCAGTTATATTATAAGTTCTAGTCACAATAAATCGCTTTCACATAGTTCTCAGTCAGTCACCGTCGATAAAAGTTCTGTTTTAGTATAATGGTGGTCATTGTACTAAAACTTTTCACGGAATTCTTGAGACAACTTGAAAAGTCATGAAACACATAATTAATTTCATCTTTATTGGATAACATACCAACGATACTATGCATACCGATAAAACTTAAAATACATGAATTTATGAAAATAAAAATGAAAACGCAACGTTACTCTGCAAGTTCCCGCCAAAAAGTCCGTTTCCGATGTTATCTCGGACGATAAAGTATTTTTGTCTTTTTTAGGGTTCCGTATCCGATGGGTGCCATGGGACCCTATTACTAAGACTCCGCTGTCCGTCCGTCTGTCTGTCAGTGGGCTGTATCTCAGTAACGGTAATAGGTAGACAGCTGAAATTTTCAGAGAATATGTATTTTTATTGCATATTCTATTAAAAATTAAAGACTTTTTTTGGCGTTTATTTTTTCATAGCAAAGTTGAGTTAGTTAATATTGAACGGAACCCTCCGTGTGCGAGTCCAACTTGCACTTGGCTGGTTTTTTATATATGACAATGTCGGTAAACTAGTATACGGCCCGCCTAATGGTAAGCGGTTACCGTAGTCATATGGACGCTTGCAACACACGAGACATCACTCATGCGATTCCGACCCTTCCCCTCCCCAATGTGCTCTGGCGACCTTCTCACGCGCAGGAACACAACATAAAGTTATTTGGCTGCGGTATTCTGTAAGGTGGAGGTACCTCCCCCCCAGTCGAGCTGCTCTGTAAGCGAATAAACACTAGGCTCTACCTATCTCAATTATCTCTTATTTTAGAATATCTTCTAGATATCTGTTAAGTTTAATTCAAATCTGTTCAGACTTCATTGAGTGATAGAGTTACAAATATACATAGTACGACCTAACTTTCACGTATAGCAGAAGAAGGATTTATATGTGAAACTTATGTAGGGCGCGTCGTACTTTTAGTATCGGATCAACACTGAAATCCGAGAGAAACAACAGTTACTTTGAAAAACCTTTTTACGTTAACAACTCATTACATAAGATGGTTTAAATCACAGGCATATAAGAAACAGGCATTGCTTAGTGTAGGTGCTGCTGTATAATTTAATGCGCATAATTCTAATGAAAATAAAATTATTATTTAATTTATTTCTTTTTTTACATAGGCAAAAAATTTACATTTTTAAATAATTATAAAAATAATACATTTTAAATATAAAAACAGCATCCAACCGGTATCGGGACCAGGGTCCTAGTTATCGGTGGTTATTATTATTTGTAAAAAGGTACAGGTTTAAGGGCTTTATTAATTTTTCTTTTTAATTACACGGTGAACTAGTCATAAATATCGATAAGAATATCTCGTCATGGCTACTCTAGAACAGTGTTGAAAAAAAACCGTTAATCGATACAAAAAGTAGGTTTGTATTAGTAGGCTTTTGTTGTTGTTTCTGTAGTTGAAAGATCCCTTTTTTTTCCTGTGACATTACATATGATTACATACATTATGAGAAAAAACAATTTACGTGGATTAAATTAGAAGCAGATTTTATAGAAACGAGTAAATTTTACTTATGTGGAAAAACAATCACCAAGCAGATGCATACACTCACTTTAGAAACAGTTCATTTGAGCCATTATGTGGTTACCACTATCTACCACATCTTCAACAAGCTGCGATTGTGGTCAAACGCACTGGTATATACAATGTTAATAAATAAGTAATTACGATCCATAATAGATCAAATATATTGGTATAAACTTTTGGTTTCGATACAACAATTTAACTACAAAATACAATTATTTATATTACTTCGTACTTTTTCGGTCAGTCTAAAAAATGGTTTGTTAAAAAATATATATTCCCATAATGTCGATAGGTTTATCGATATTTGTACAGCCCTACACTACATTTATAGGGCATACATAGATAGAAAACGTAAAGAATGATCGCGACATGATACAGCACATGGGAGAAAAATAACGCTCATTCCCTCCACGTAGCTGTACAAATAAACTTTACCAATTTAGGGTTGAATAGCTACATTTTGTTTGAAAGTTTTTCTTTTAGGTATCTCAATTTATTTGAATTCTTTATTGTAATTTAATATCTGGGGCATATGTTTTATATATCATATTATTATTATTTTCTATTTTCAGCAGGTACTTATCTGTTGACTTTATTACTACCTAATATTAGTTACTAGCTATTCCGTTGCTAACAATATGATTATACTAAAACATTATAAATATGTGTATATATACACATAGATATATAATTAAATCCAAACACATTAATACAGACGTGACATTGCGAAAGGAATTTAAGTTAAAACGGTCCGAGAGACCGGGAAAAATCAGCGGCGATGACTAGTCGATTCTATACTTGGGTAACGTTCCTAATCCCGAACCCTTCCTAGCAATATGATTTGCGTCAGTGAAGATGCGTTCAGAACAGATCACCGGACGGTAACCGAGTGGAAAAAGCGCTTCTCATCGGGACCGTTACTAGAGATCGTTCGCTTTCGAGTGGTGTTTCTGAACCGAGTCTGTCTATAAAAACAATGCAGAAAATAAAGCTCGCGGTGTAGGTAACTTAAAGGTAGTCTTATTCTTAACCAAACAGATTTTTTTAAGAAAACTGATTTTCTTCCAGGTATTTTTTTTTGCGGACGCGATTCATTTAAGTTTGTATTTTATTTAATAAAAATATATGAAATAAAAATGTGGTGGCAGCGCGGGCGGCGTACCTTTGCGGTATACCTTTGTTTATGCTTCTAGTATTTCCAAAGGCGTTCAACCACAAGGTGGGTAATGTTATCATTCCATTAATTACAACAACCACCCCCAGCTTTTTAAAAGTAAATTAATCCGATTAAGGGGGAATCGAAGAACCCGCTCCGTCCGAGTTTATTCAGGCAACTTTCTTTAGAATAATTATTTTTTGTAATTAAATCCATCAACACGATTTTTTCCTAATGATTCTCCCGTGGGAGGGGCGGGTCAACAGGAAGAGGGTGATTTTATTTTTCTTTAAATTTTTTGTATTTCACAACGAAGACTCGTTAGTAGGTATAAAGGAGGATCTCATTATTTTTAAGTAAACCAATATAGAAGTATCGTTATGATTTGTTCGTTTTGTTGTTATTAATTCATTGACTAGGTACATTTACTGTAACTGATACTCCTATTTGAAAATAATATACTTTTGAACGAGTGAATAAAGACGTAGGTAGGTACTCTTAATAGGTGGATCTAATATTGTTAACTTCGATGGATTTGTAGCTTAGTTCAAACCCGGTGTTTCTAATTCTATATTATATTTTTCTACAGTGTAAGAATCACTAGTAACATTATCTTAAGATATTTGGCATGACTAATAATCTCACAAAAGCTTAACAGCTTCGCCCCTACCGACGCAGTGTTAATGATAACTCACCTCTAAAGCGCACATCATTTAGTTAATTCTAAGAAAATTAATTGAAATGAGTTTTGGCGATGAAAAGATGCCTGTACAAAAGAACGGTGGCCTCTAGGTGTCGCGACGAGATAACTTGTTCATCTTTAATTAATTATTTTGTGGTAAAGAATCTGTTTGCTTTGATACTCTTGGCTCTATTCATTGGCTTTTACAATTATGATTTCAATTAAGAAGTTCTAGAAAGTATTAATTTATTTTTCAATGTTCATTATATTTCAAGTAAAAATTTAATTACTGAATCTAGATAAGAATCACGACGTTTGCAGTCTTTTGAAATTCTAACTACATAATACCTATAATAAATACTAAGGTATCATATTATTAAAATTATATAAACACAGTGATTCATTATAATTTAGATACAAATTATAAATAACTGACCAAGTAACTAATATTATCAAGTGTGTGCTTTCCAATTTCCCGCAAGGCTTTTAGGTCACATCTGCGTGTGAAACCGGACCAGTATGTAGGCCAATTGTAATATATCGACACGAGGAGACCGCAGATTGATGAGACGAGTCTCCCCCGCGTGTCCGCCCGGCTCCCTGCACCCCCACTGCCCCGCGGGATCCCGCTCCATTGCAATAGATTGAGCCTGTTTTGTTTCCTTCTGCCCTGGTATCACAAGGGAATTTGAGATATTTCTATTACCTACTATGCTGAAGTATTTAGTAATTTTTTCTTGGTATTTGAGTACTATTATAATGGTTTATTATGAGACTATTTCGGTGTATTATGAGACAATTTCTCATCCAACCCCACAATCAGAATTCGATGCAGTATGTTAAAATAATAGGGGCTATTTCGGCTATAAAAGAAGTGCTAGAAAATATGTGGTAAAGATGGGATCGTTTGAGAAAGCGGCGTACGGTCGGGGGTCACCGCGGGGCCGATACATTTCTACCAAATGCCTTCCCCACGGCGTTACACGAACTATACAACAAAACTGGCCCATTGATATTGCCGATACACAAATACAATACTGAAGTTATGCCTTTTGGCTGCCTTTCAGATAACTTATGACTTTTATATGTGCGCTTGGGGATTTTCCCTGGCCGTTTTGGAATGAGTTATTACTTTTGCAGAAGTGACAGCTTACTCTGTGGCGCCAAACATTGTTATTTGTTGTTTGTTATTTCGAACAACTGAAGTTTTAACTAACTGGACTAAAGAAAAGGTTAGATAAAGCACGCTGTAGGTGCAAATTGCTTGAATTTACAGTTAATAGTGATAGTCGGGTCATACGACCAGTTTTCCAATTAACGGCATAATTTTTGAATTCATTAACATTTTGTGTTTTTATCTTCAGCGTATTTATGATACCATCAAAGAGTTGAGATGCACGCAAAACTCGATTAGTGAAATCACGAGAACGCTTGGCGTACGACCTTATGGCGGCTAATTCTAGTATCAAGGCGAGTGAGATAAGCTGACACGATGCGTTTCCTTCGTTATGCTCCTACTTAGTGTGTAATGTATTTTCCTTTCTCAAGTAGCTTTACTTTCAAAGTCATTTATTTAATTTAGATCCTAGAAGGGCACTTATGAAAGTCGAAGCTACTGAAGTTACCCACATTTTGGAAGTTGGCCTTCAACTGACAAGAACAGGCAAGAAACTCAGCAAGGCTTTTTTAATATTTTTTGGGAGAATCTGATTTTATTGGGTATTTTATTTAAAAAAAACAAATTATAAATGCTAGCAAAAAACACAAAAAATCCAAGAACTAATAAGGAATAAAAATGAACGAAAATGTGAGAAAGAAATCTATGTTAATCATAGATCCGTAGCTCGTAGCATGTTCGTAGCACTTGCTTATAGGTTTCGTAGAGGATTTAATATAGACAAAACTGCAGATAAAAAGGAGGTTTCACTTCACTAATCCATAGTGCCTAGTACTTGATGACTATAGTGTTAGGCGCCGAACCCACAGAGTTCTAGAATTCTGCGTTTCGCGAACTCTAGAACTCTTTCTGTGGGATCAGCGCCGTTTTAATAGTAATTATAAGACATTTGATACAGCCCCATCGCCATGGATGCAATTATTATGCAAAATCATTAACATCTTAACGAGATGGAGAGCTAGCGATCGATTCGGAACACCCCTGTTATTGGAGTCGGAAATTAATTGAAGTTGAATGATTACTTTCACATTTTTCACAACATAAATTGTACGTTAATAAACGTTTTGAACAGTTTTTGATTTACCGAAAAATAAAAAACAATATAAAGTAATTAAAGGACGATGACCCCTTTCAATGGAGGCATGCATTAGCTCATAACCTGCTGCGACCAAAAAAAAAGCCAATGTGCAAAGCATACAATACCAGCATTTTGAATGTATTCTTCGTTTTTCATTCAAAGCGGATTTGTGTATATTTAATCATTTAATAACACGAATCTGTTGACATAAGTGATAGGTCTTAACTCCTCTTGGGGTCAGTCGAAGGTCAAACGCAAGCCCATTTAACATAAAAAAAAAAAAAAAAAAAAAGGTGACGTGATGATTCACTGTCAAGTTTGTGTCAAAAGTGACAAAAACAATTAGTATTTTAGATAGCTGTAGATTTCTTCCACTAAATTTTCCCGAAATTTAAAAAAAAAATGGCATTGGACAAAATTATTTAAATGCAAAGGTATTTCGATTATAAAGGTAGTGATATTTTATTATTGCTAGCGGCGGATCACAGCTATTGCCAATATCCTATCTCTGAATTAATAATTACCGTTCTGAGGTAATTAATCAATTTGGTAGCCTCTCCGTAAATTCTAACAAAAGTTAAGGTATTTTCCAACCGTCCTTAGTGGTAGCACTGATCACATTGACATATACCTTAAAGTGACCGCCATTAGATAGCTAAATAAAAAAATACTAATATGCAACCAGAATTACAAATAAAATATATTTTATTTCTCAATCTTTAACTGAAGCTTTAATTATTTTTAGATTATCATCAAAAATCTAGTTGAATTAATGTAAAATACTTCAAAATATAAATTTGCTCGTCATGCTAATCAGAATGAGGGCAGAATTGGTCATCGTAGTTTAAAACTAAAATATTTTTTAACAAAATACCTATGTGCAAGTAAATTGTAATGATAAAAATGACAATATTATACAAACAAACATACGATACATAAATAGTAGATGTGGAATAAGAAGCGTTGAAAAAATCAGCTCACTTCAGTATGGAACTCTAAAAAAATGAAATAAACGAAATACTTAGTTACAAAAAAAAAACACACACACACACAAAAACTGTTTTTTTTCTGCCGAATTGAATATTTCTATAATATTACAAACACAAGTATTGATTGGTCCGTCAACAACACGTAGGCTATTTTAATCATCCATGGTGATCTATTCCATTATGTGCGTAAGTAGGTAATGTGTACAAAGGTTCCATCGCAGGCCAGTGTGTGCGTGCGCTCGTTAATCATAATTTCAGATGTTTGTTCGTGTGTATGTTCATATTATTATGTTTTGGGGATAAGAAATTAGTTAGTGGACATTAAACTTGCATATATTTGGACGGCATGATCTTGATCCTTGGACTTTGTCACAATAACTGAGACCTTTATATGATTAATGGGTAAAATAAATCAATCGCGAATACGTATTACCAGAACGGAAACAGATAACTGTATAAGCAAAGTTAAGTTGCTTTCATAATTACTTACTCATTATGAGATCTAGAAAGCGCATTCGATTAATATATAATAATAATTTATTAATAAATCACTAATATGAAAAAAAATTACGAGGAAAAATTTTAGGGCTTTTATTCTAATACTCTTTTTAGGGTTCCGTAGCCAAATGGCAAAAAACGGAACCCTTATAGATTCGTCATGTCTGTCTGTCTGTCTGTCTGTCTGTCTGTCTGTCTGTCCGTGTATGTCACAGCCATTTATTTCCGAAACTATAAGAACTATAATGTTGAAACTTGGTAAGTAGATGTATTCTGTGAACCGCATTAAGATTTTTACACAAAAATAGAAAAAAAACAATAAATTTTGGGGGTTCCCCATACTTAGAACTGAAACAAAATTTTTTTTTTTTCATCAAACCCTTAATTGTGGGGTGTCTATGGATAGGTCTTCAAAAATGATATTGAGGTTTCTAATATAATTTTTTTCTAAACTGAATAATTTGCGCGAGAGACACTTCCAAAGTGGTAAAATGTGTGTCCCCCCCCCTGTAACTTCTAAAATAAGAGAATGATAAATCTATAAAAATATATGATGTACATTACGGTGCAAACTTCCACTGAAAATTGGTTTGAACGAGATCTAGTAAGTAGTTTTTTTTTAATAGGTCATAAATTAAAATTAATATCAAATACTCAGGTCTATACTACCATTTACTTATATACCTACAGGTTTGTACGGAACCCTCGGTGCGCGAGTCTGACTCGCACTTGGCCGGTTTTTGTTTGTTACTAATGCGGCGCGCTACTTTGCACTGAAATTACTGATGTCATGGCGCAGAGAAGTTGGCATGATAAGAAAACAAAAAGTAATAGTCTGATATAAATCATTATTTATTGATTATATCTATATGACATGGATTAACCAACGCTGAATTATAGAGCCGCAGAACAACGGGACAATTACAATATTTATACAGTAAAGCTGCAGTAAATCAACCGCATAGGCTTTCTCACAAGTATCAAGACTACGTGGGTAGCATACACGAAACTTGGCAAGAAGCATTAAGGGCTCGCACATCGTAGGGACTGACCCGTCATGAAATTTAAATCTAGATCAATAACCACGCTTATATCATTGTCTTCATTAGAGATAATTGGGTTCGCTCCCCAACGGCCGCAACTTTGTTTGCTTGCCGATAACTTGAGACGAATTACTTGGACGTAAAGGTGCCATGCCTTTGTAATCTACCCACGTAAGATCCTTATATTATGTGGAAGACTCATGTGATAGTTTGAGGAAATGGACAGTGCTATGTGGAAATTATATAAGACCAACTGAAATTGAAAACTGGATATAATGCAGGGTAATTCGTACATATGGGGTAGAGTTTCCTTATGGCCTTGTGATATAATGCAGTTAGTTTCTTGTTAATTTCTGGTTAACACCTACCTGAATAAAAATGAAATGTAAACAAATTCATATGAAACATAGGCGATGATAGCTCGGTGGTAGTGACGTCGGATGCCGAGACATAGGTCCCGGGTTTCATTCTACAAGATTGAAGGAAACGATAGCACGTTCGTAGGGTGCTTTGTAGTACCCATCTGGCTGGCATAAGTTGAACACACTAGTTCCTTCTAGGTTTTGTGTGCTTACCACCTTCGGCCACATCATCACTTACCATGGTGAGATTGCGGACAAATACAGTCCCACACAGAGTAAAAAAAATACAAGGGACCTTCAGTATCAGCTTATTTGTATGTCGCTACGAAAATGTGACACACATTTAGACAATCTACAGGTTTATGTCAACTATAAGTTATATTCATTTACTTACATCGTTAATCGACCGACATATTTCACTTTAGTATAAGGCGAAAATGTATCGTGTCTTATCTCCAGAAGGCAGCTTTCAAGGCGAAACTTGACCAGCTGTTGCGGCTGCCTTCAAATAAGAAAATCTATTTTACATTGTTATCATAAAGCTCACTGACTGTATTCATGTAGTTTGTACCAGCCGGGCTCGGTAATACCGTCATTTACATCGGGATATGTTTACACGAGGCGAGTAAACTCGATTACCTGAAATTAGGTTAGTACGTTTTATGTTATTTTCACAGGTAACACGTATGGTCACGTGTTCACCTAAATGTTTAATTAGTAAGTGATTTACATTTTCTCGCAATAATTAATTCACTTATCTACTATATAAAAATAAGTCGGGTTTTCCTTCCTGACGCTATAACTCCAGAACGCACGAACCGATTTCCACGGTTTTGCATTCGTTGGAAAGGTCTCGGGCTCCGTGAGGTTTATAGCAAAGAAAATTCAGGTAGGGTAGGGTAGGGTAGGGTAGGGTAGGGTAGGGTAGGGTAGGGTAGGGTAGGGTAGGGTAGGGTAGGGTAGGGTAGGGTAGGGTAGGGTAGGGTAGGGTAGGGTAGGGTAGGGTAGGGTAGGGTAGGGTAGGGTAGGGTAGGGTAGGGTGGGGTGGGGTGGGGTGGGGTGGGGTGGGGTAGGGTAGGGTAGGGTAGGGTAGGGTAGGGTGGGGTAGGGTGGGGTAGGGTAGGGTAGAGTAGGGTAAGGTGGGGTAGGGTAGGGTAGGGTAGGGTAGCACCATAGAGTAGGGTAGCACCACGCGAACGAAGTCGCGCCGGGCAGCTAGTATAATATGAATATTGGTACGTCAATGCTACGCGAAGCGAGCACGAGCCGAGCCTCGAACGAACAGGATTCGTTCGTTGCTCGCCGAGCCTACAGCAAGTGCGATGCGAATCCCTGTGTTCGTGAAAAAACTGACAATCGGGTGGAGCGCAGTCGAGCACGCTACGAATGCTCGTTCAAGGCTCGCAAGCTCGTCCACGCAACGCGAATAGTGCTCGCAGTGTGCTCGTTCGTGGCTCGGTTCGCCAAGCATGGACGCACCATTATATGAATGATTTACTGATATTCTTAAACTTCTACCTAATAAAAAACCACAAGTAGATGAACGTAGGTATGCCATAGGTAGACAATGCGGTAAAAGGTATCGATTTGGTATTTTATCCCACTCTGTCTCGAACTCTCAAACGATATTCAATTTTTTTCTTCTTGTTTTTAAAACTCCCTGCGTAAAGTCAAAGGTACACAATGTTCATCCAATGTTTGCACACTCCCGCATCGATTTCGAGTCGATCGCTTTCTAATCCCCATTTTCGCGATGCCATTACGATTTTTCGAGCGCTCACCTCACTCCATATTTCCGCGCATATCTCGACGATTCGCAGATCCATTATTTTTTATGGCTCGAATACACGATGCTTAGTGGAAGTATCGCCTCCCTGCCTTGTGCCTACCGAGTGTTAACGTCTTGTACACCCCGCGCAGGGGACAAGGGGTGACAATGAACCTCATATAAAAATGACTAATATTTTAAAAGACACATGTTTTTAAACTTGGGTCGTAAATTATTATGCAGATGTGCACAAGTCGAATATTACATTTGTTGTGGGTGTTTAGGAAGGATCGTTTGTATAAATTATGAATGTCGGTATTTTAAGGGAGTTGTAAGGATAGCTACCTATAATGGATTTATAGCAACATTTTGTGTTGAGGTTAATTGGAATTTACTCTAATAGTTAGCTTTATTACAATAAATATCTCTGATATTATTCTTTCGTCCTGATTATATTTTAGACTGACTCTTCGTCACCCTAGGTTATGTAACTCCCGACTCAGCCATTCCACTCAATACATTTTATCGACAAACGTCAGTGACGCTGCGTGACACTTATGTAAATATTTAAATACGATCCAGTACAAGCTATGAATATTTTAAACTCTAAGTAAACCACTCCGCTTTGTACTTCCACAAAGATATTCACACATCAATGAATGAAAGTACATCTATTATTCCGTATATATTAAGATTCAAAATCGCGTGCGGTGTAAGCGAATTATATTTTGGTTTTTACTTAATATTTATGCATAAAGCTATTTGATAAGTGCTCGCAAATTGGGGATCGATATTAAAGTGACGAGTTATGCTGATTGGATTTTTTCAAGTGGTTCTGAGGGGACGGTGAATAATTGAGTGCGATTAAGATTTATAAGAGAAAAACGATTTTTCTATTTATTTTAATAATTTTGTTTTAAATAGACTATAGAATATATTGTACCTACTGTTAAAACGTAATAAAATTTATTATAACTACGCCTTGTATTAGGTCCTTATTTATGTTATAACAACAACATTGCTATAGGAACTATTGAAGGCGCGAGCAAAGCTGTTCTTTGGTGTAAAGATAAAAAAAAAAAACTTGAAGTTCGAACTTTTAGTATGAATAAAAAATCGCTATCAATTCAAACAATGAACATCTTCAGATTGGAAAATTAATTTCAAGCAATTTAGTAAAGAGCTGATGGCGGTGTGAATTGATCACGCAGATCCCTGATCGTCGAGTGTCGATGTGGTACCAACTCCATTCATCCTCGCAATCTAGGAGGGATCTCTTACATTCAAGTAGCACTCACCTATCTTTCCGGTTCTCATTCTTTTGTTGGCCGCACTCTTCGGCTGTCGACACTTGATATCTGAGGATGGCTTTGTTACATTGTCGCTTTGATAAGCTAACCGGATAGGGCAGGGAGATGTATAAATTGTTTTTATTATATACATCTGATTGTTCGCTTCGCTAGAAGTAGTACTTTCAGATAACAAGATTTTGAGCGTTTTCATATTTATTAAGTAGGAACTTCCTACTTAATAATTCCTACTTAATATTTATTAAGCAATTAACAAGATTTTGAGCGTTTTCATTTTTCAGATAATTTAATAAATATTAAGTAGGCACTTCAATTGATACATCAATTACCAGTTCTACGGTTTTTAAAATATTGTGTATAGCATAATCTCTGAAACTGTGTACGTACATTTTCATTTTATTACGATAAATATATCTTATATTAAAGACTTAAAAGATGTCACAATATCTACCCGTCGGAGTGAACCGTACAGGTATTTGAAAAAAGCTACTACCCCCAGGTGGCAACTGGGAGAATACAAAGTGTGCAAGGCGGACGATCCGCCTTTGGTCTTATTACGTGTCATGATGTCAATAATTACTAATCCTAGAACGGTAAATTAAATATAAACTAGAACCCTAGAACGGCATCAGATATTAGAAGGAAAAGGCGTTGGTACAGCTTTCATCAAGAAATAGGTAGGTAGGTTCCAGTAATTAGAAATATCAACAGTTTTCGAAAAGATATTAATTTCGAAAATATCCGAGTGTTAATTAGTTTTTTTTATTCAGATTCATCATCATTTTTAAATAGCTGTTTTATAGGAAATAAGTTATTTTATCTGAAGATTTTGTTCCAGACATTTTTACATAACACAAACAAAATAAAATAAATAAAAACAATCTGATAGAGTTGAAATAGTACCATCCATCAAGACTACAGGATTAAGTTTAGCAGTTGCTATCAGTTCATTAATATAAGTTCAGTAAACTCGATTCTCGATGCGCGTGAGTGCATTTGACTCGGCAAGCAAAAACTCTACTATTGTGAAAAAGCATCAAATCACTCGTGGATAACTGACAAGAAAACTTTACTTTTGTTTTTTACACGGCCTACCGCACTGTCTCTATTAATGACGAATGCGGCTTAGTTCTTCCTATTGCATAACTTAACCTTTTTCATTATGCGGTCTGGAGGGAGATGCTCACAATCCAGGAACAAGAAGGAAGACACACTTTAATATTGGCGACTGGTGGCAAGCTACCATTAATGTGTTCATAAGTATTCAGGACCCGTCGGAGAAGAGAAGATGAGTCTCTTCTAGAACATCTTGCAGAATGATATACGCTGACCCAGCACCTATTATAAAGTTGGCACAAACTCCATGAATACACGCAATAGGCGAGTCTGGGCGGGCGAATGGCATTGATCATAATATCGACGGAGGCTTACGAGAGTGATAAATGGACGACCACAGCGTCACTGGCGTGGCGGGTTGACGCCCGCCGCCATATTTAAATCGCGCCTGTCACATCCGCGTCCCGCATAGGTGATGCTATTTGCTATATGGTTATTTGTGGTGATATTTTTATGAGGTTTTATTTATAATTTAAATGGTAACAGCTAAAGATTGAGTCGAGGTACTTTTAAAATGGGGTTTATCATTTTTAATATTGAGCATGTACTTTAACCATTATACTTCTTGTAAGGTTACTTAGTACTTACAAACATAGGAGTAAGATTTGCGTGTGAGTGAGTGTACCTACTATAAAAGATCAAAAAAAAAATACTTTTCATACATTATGATCGAGAAAGGTTGATGGTGATTTTGTAAGAAAAGTTAATATAAATTTTTTGAGAATTCACTATTGGTCCCATAGTAAAAGTTGTTCAGCATGACTAATCCAACATCATCATTTCATCATCATCATTTCAGCCTATTGCAGTCCACTGCTGGACGTAAGCCTCCCCCAGGGTTCGCCACATGGCCCGATCTCCCGTTTTCGTCATCCAGTCACCACCAGCCACTTTTTTCAGGTCGTCGGTCCATCTGGCCGGAGGGCGTCCTACACTACGCTTGCCGAGTCGTGGTCTCCACTCGAGAACCCGTCTACTCCACCGATCATCGGTTCTGCGACTGATGTGACCAAGTATTGTGGAATTAATTGTGGTAATCGAGTGAATCTCCATAACGAAGATTATTTTAAAACTAACTGTCTCCCGTTGTTTCACCCGCGTTCCAGGGTTAAAAAGAGTGTCATTTCTTTTGTATTCGACTTGTAGTTCCAGAGATTAGCGCGTTTAAACAAACAATCTAACAAAAAACCCTTCAGCTTTATATTATAGTAGGTATAATATAGAATATTTTAAAATATCTCATTTTGAAATGTTTCTAAGGAAATTGAAGGTAGCCTTGTATTTTTAGGATTAACCTTTCTACCACAAGACGACGAGTAAGCACAAAAATAAATATGACAAAAAAAGTATTTATTTATAAACAACTTGATGTTAAGAATTGAATATTAGAGTATTTATATACTCTGAGATATTAGTATGTCTTTTTATAAAGTCAGTAGTTTATAAATTAATTTTTTTGGAAGACATTTTATTGGTGAAAGAAATGTTCTTCAAAAACCAATACAATTTATAAAAAGTATAAATAAAAGCGGGAATACACCTTTAGCCAGTATTATCCCTCAAACAGAATCAACGAACCAAATAGGAAATTAAAATCATCAATCAAACTAAAAAATACAAAAGCCCCGTTTCCCATTGTCGCCGATATGTTTGCGCAAAAACGACTTTGTCGCATCACAGTCAAAGTAATAAAAAATCTGCACGCGGATTCATTTTACAGACTAGAAGTGCCAAATATCACTATAAATATATAAGTGGTTTATTAGTTTTAATAATTGTTAGGCGATTATTTTTAATTAACTGCATTATTTTGTGACATAAAATATGTTTTTTTGTCAGTTTAAGGTAAAAAAGGTACCACTAAAAGGTATACCTTAGTTTTCCAACTCACGGTTCCCCGCGGCTAGTTTTCCGCGATCACTCTTATAAGAGCTGAATTTTGTTAAACCATTTTTTTTAACCATACTGTCCAGCTGGCGGTAAGCGGTTATCGTAGCTATATGGACGCTAAAGTGCCTGAGTTATAGTAAACTGTGTGAAAAATTCAAGTTATCTGAACTGCTGTTTAAGCTGACCACCATACCAAGAAGCCTTTTTCATTAATAATGTGATAAGTGGCAATAATGATGTAAGTATAAAATATCTCTTCTAGGTGCTATATGCAGAGGATGAAAGAGCTCGGGGCTTTGTGATAGGACACGTAATACGCCCACAATTGGTTATTGCGTTGCAATGACTATGCGGTTTACGCAGCCAGGATGACGGCCTCCAAGGAGAGCAGAATAGGATCACGTGACATTTTCAACATATTTTCACAAAACTGATTTTGTATACTTACTTTAATAATATAATAAATAAGAGCCTGACTTGACTGAAATATCCATACATTTCCGATTTCTCGTACTTTTAGTACCGCAATAGAATTTTGCTATATTTAAATAGCTTATTAATACACCTTTTTAATGATTAATTGCAATATTTAATTTAAGACGACACAAACTTTAATAATAAATTCGTTTAAATTATTAAGAACTCTTCATATTTAAAATAAGCGGTCGATAAGCAATAACTACTGGCAAAATAAGACATAAATATAAAATTATAAAACATAACATAAAACACAAATTCTCAAATAATGTAGTTCAAAATGTTGAAGAATCTAAAAGAAAAGCTTAATTATATTCTAATTGATATACAAGAATAACAAATGTTAATATTATTTCATATACTAACACTATGAAACCAAAACTGAATGCTTTTGTGAAATATTGTGGTATACGATATAACTGAAGCATCGACGCTGCTAGGCCGAGTTCTTTCAGTGAGAAAGGGTTCGCAATCCTCAATGATTCAACACTTTCCATTGAAAACTTTATTCGAAGATTACTTCGTTGTATAAATGTAATAAGCTTTGCAGTGAGGAGATTAGACCCCGAATTTCACTCAGGCATTAATGACATTTTCAGTTGGAACGCGGGGGGCTCCCTTGTTTATGCTGAGACAATGATTTTGAAAGTCACTTTGTTGATCGTTATATAAAAGAAAAGCAGATATATCTGGGAGTTTCAACCACTTTTGTGTTTGGGGGATAACGTCTTTTTTCCAAGGTGAAATATTTAAGGATTGAAATGTTTTTGATATTTCGGTTAATCTACTATGAGGTTTTGAAAATGTTTTTTTCGATATATACATGTATAGCCAAGAAGGGAACGTGGTTGCCGAAATATTCTGATAGGTGCTTGACGACAGATCCTCAACAGAAGGGTGTAAACCAACCTGGCGTGGGGTTCCCAAACATTTGCCACAACAATGGCAAAGGAAAGATGAAGTAGAAAAAGGAAAAATAATAAAAATAATAAAATATCCAATTTTGGACATTCAGACCTAAAACGTAAGCATATTTTGTATCGTCAAAAGAAGATACCGGCCGGTTTGCACACATTAAATTTGAATTTGATGTCATTAAAAAGTTATTCAACAAAATACAGAGAAAATAAAAAACCGGCCAAGTGCGAGTCAGACTCGCGCACCGAGGGTTCCGTACAAACCTGTAGGTATATAAGTAAATGGTAGTATAGACCTGAGTATTTGATATTAATTTCAATTTATGACCTATTAAAAAAACACTACTTACTAGATCTCGTTCAAACCAATTTTCAGTGGAAGTTTGCACCGTAATGTACATCATATATTTTTTATAGATTTATCATTCTCTTATTTTAGAAGTTACAGGGGGGGGGACACACATTTTACCACTTTGGAAGTGTCTCTCGCGCAAACTATTCAGTTTAGAAAAAAATGATATTAGAAACCTCAATATCATTTTTGAAGACCTATCCATAGACACCCCACACTTATGGGTTTGATGAAAAAAATATATTTGAGTTTCAGTTCTAAGTATGGGGAACCCCCAAAATTTATTGTTTTTTTTCTATTTTTGTGTAAAAATCTTAATGCGGTTCACATAATACATCTACTTACCAAGTTTCAACATTATAGTTCTTATAGTTTCGGAAATAAATGGCTGTGACATACACGGACAGACAGACAGACAGACAGACAGACAGACAGACAGACATGACGAATCTATAAGGGTTCCGTTTTTTACCATTTGGCTACGGAACCCTAAAAAGCCGGAGATCTCGGCGATATATCGAAACTCATTCGCGTCGCACATCGGGCGTGCATGAAATTTACATGGAATTTTGTGCTTGTAATAAAGAATGATGAATTGGGCCCGCATTGGTAATTATGGCCAACAGTGAGCGAGCGCGCCAATATTAAATTGCGAAATTCAATAATTTTATTATATGACTGTAAGTTTTTTTCTGGGAGCATTGTAGTTATAATACAGAGTTAAATTACATAACTATACTTGTATAAGAAAGGTCAAGTGCGAGAAAGAATTTGGGTAAAGAGCATCAAGAGTATCATGCCGTCCTGGGGCATTGAATAAATGGCTTTGACTTCGACAACTGAGGCAGGTATGGACTATGCTGTAAGTTATTACGGCACACTGTTGTCAGTGCGACTAGATGTGAATATTATGAAATGAATCTAAGCTTGTTTTGAAAAGAGTAATTGCTGTATGAGTTGATTGCCGGCTCTTCTCAGCAACTGCAACCTTCTGAACCGGTATTACAGTTATAGAGTCAGACTGTTCATAAGTGCCAAGGTCTATTTGAATAAATGATTTTTAATTTGAATTAATATTTAAAATGTAGCTTAAAGCTCTTACGTTTTTTTAAGGTACGCTCTACCTGAGCGTAGCGTTTATTCACTCAAAAAGCAGCTCGACTGGGAAGTACCTCTACCTTACAGAATACTGCAGCCAAATAACTTTATGTTGTGTTTCTGCGCATGAGTAAGGTCGCCAGTGCTCATTGGGGAGGGGGGAAAGGTCAGTAAAGCGTGATTGATGCCCCGGGTGTTGCAAGCGTCCATATGCCTACGCGTACCTTACTACGGATCCCCAAAAATACAATTTGTTTGCTCTACCATCAACAGTTATCCTAAATGCATGCATTCTATCGTACAAATTAATATCTTTCTTAATTTTCTTTATTATAAAGTTTGAGTCTACAATTCTCACATTATGTAATGTTCCTTTCAATATTTAGAGTCATATGTCATTAAGTTAAATGTTGAAAATATTATATACCAATTTTCCTCTTTAATTAAGGGGTAAGTAATTAAAATATAAAACTATATATACTACTAACTATATACTATAACTATACAGGAAATTCAGTATAATTGTTTACAAACGGTAGCTGAATGGCTGTAACGTCTACGGGTACGCTTTGGGCACTTTGGCTATATTGTTGGGAAACTAATGGTTTTTTGTGTTGGTAATTGGATTTCATTCGCACGTTGATTTACTAGAGGTCGTTTGAGGCATGGATGTTTGTCACGATACCATTTCGCCGACGTAATATTTACTACGCTCCACTGAAGGGGTTTTCTTTCATCTTTATTTATTTTCTTGTCTTTCTTGAAGCAATATTTCTTACGTATTTAGTTTTTTCCGACTTTTGTAGTTTAATAAAAATACCTCAGACTAATGTAATATGAAGCATGAAACATACTACGTTTTTACTTAAATACCACGTGAAATAAAAAAGAATACATAATATTCATTAACGTAAATTTATATTTTTTTCTATTTTAATGTAAACTTATAAACAACAATTAGTTTCTAGTCTTAAATTATGATCATACATAGCATACAAAATTATCAAATTATTAAAATATTGCTAAAATTTATAGAAACTATAAATTTAAAACTTAAGAAACTTTTTTTTGGCAAGTACCTATAAGCATATACCGCAGTTCAATTTTAATTTTTCAGGAAGCAGCGGCAGTCTTGAGGAAATTTTATATACAAGATTTCAATTTGTACATTCTTTTATAATACTGTACACATTATTACCTATACCTATATACATTATTAGATTGATTGCATAATGCAAATATTTTCGTATTTATAACATGATATATACTCTCAAAATCTTTGGATCTTATAACACGAGGGACCACTTGCGTTAAAACACCTGACAACGACAATACTTACAGATAATTTTACATACTTATATGACCTACTGCATGCATACAAATATATCTACAAAAATAAAAATACGACAGTTTTATAATTTTACCTCATACAAATATGGAGGCTTATTCTGCGAACTTGAAGAGTGTTGATGCCTCGCTCCGGGCATTTGATGATTATAACAATTTAAATGACTATCATCATTTGCAACATGGAAAAACTTTGCAATGATAACCGAATTTAGCAGGTGAGAGTAATTGAGACGTAATTTTGATGATATTTCAGCTTTTTATAACTAATTTTAATGTAGAATATGGGTAAAACTTCATGTAATAAAAATACAATTGAGTCGTAGGAGTATGAATATTAAAATAACAGATGTTTGATTGATAGTTTATATAGCTTATCTATAGCATCTTCAATAGCTAACACCTGACTACAGACGTATATACACATAAGTGATCCTATAACGATTCCTTTTGTGAAACTGAAACCTAAAAAGAAAAATATCTTTAATTTAACATAAATAAGAGTTTAATTGTATTACTTTCAAGAATATTAAAAGAAAAATCATTCTCAATAATTGAGCTCAGAATCTTGATCACTTTTTCGTTTTCCTTAGACTTATATCTCAAAAACTCTGGTAGGTACTATGTTTTTATTAAAAAAGCTTGTATAATCTTTAATGCAAGGTTTTTTTGTTGACTGTACCTGCATTGTCTTCCAATAAACTCATCATCATCATTAGCATATAATGTCCCACTGCTGGGCACCAGGCTTACTTTCACAAATGAGGGTGAAAGGGAATGGGCAATACTCCACCACGCGTGCCCACTGCGGATCGGTGGAGGTAGGCTAGTGGTTAACCTACTGTTGGAATTTTTCAAGCCGCCTAGGAGGCATCCAACTATCTTAACGACTATCACAATTAAGTGATAACCGGGACCAATGGCTTTACGTGCCTTCCGAATTACGGAAACGCTCGATTTGAAATACGACGAGGCAGTCACCCATCCAGTTACCGACCAAGACGGTGGTAGTTTAACATTGCTAATCGTTAAGAACGGCTAGTCATGCCACACTACAAGCGCTTCCAATATACTAATGTATACAAAATATCAAGTCAATCCGACCACTGGAAGTGGGTGAAATTCGACTTGCAAGATTCTACCTGAACAAACAGCTTGTAAAAAGAATCTGACTGACTGATATAAATCAACGCACAGCTCAAATCGCAGCGTCATAAAAATTGCACACAGATTCCTTATTCCAGGCATCCACCGTATCCACTACTGAAGAGTTTTTCAAATGGGTGGATACCGCGGGGTGGAAAGCTAGTCTGTACAAAAAAGGGCATATTACAGTGTTAGTATTGAATCAAAAAACAAGCAAAAATTATAAGATAAACATGTTTATTTCCGTATGTGTAGTGTAATAGCACCCGGCCTGGCGGCTGACGGCGCGGGCGGGTCGGCTCGACTACTCAGATAGGAAACCTCGTTAGAAAGGGTATCCGATGCATGTTTTAAAATAATCAACTTCCGTGCTAATTCTTAATTTACTGCTTGGATGGTGGCAGCACGATAATTCGATTGAGCGGCGATACCAAGCCGGGGGCAAAAACGACGGACGATATAGGACCTATTTTTCATTAGAAAAATTACACATATGTATAATACTAGCTTTTGCCCGTACTAGCCCGTGGATTCATCCGCGATCCCCCATTTTACCTAAGGGATTGAATTTCGGAAAATCCTTCCCGAAACCTACCACAAGCTTACAAATTATAGGCTTTAGCTCAGAGTAGATAAATACTACGTACAAGCTTTAGTGTATCTGAAATTTTGTGATTAATCAGTGATATTTCTTTTTTATATATCGAGCAAGAAAGAGATAGATCTGAATATTATTTCATAACACAAATATAACGATACAAAGTAATGAATTAAGTTTGACAGTGTTCTTCAGTTTTGAAGTATTTTTGTCATTACAGTATAGCAACACTTGTGTCAATACGGAAATATAAATTTCACGCAACTGGTAAACTTTCATGAGTACCTACTATCTCTAGGATTTTATTATCTGTTGAAAAGTGCCTAGCTCATGACTCCGACTTTCTGTAGCATAATTTAGTTTTTCAGACTTTCTGTAGCATAATTCATAGTTTATTGAACTCTACTGGTGGACTGTAGTGTACACCACCATACCTATAATAAGTTTCAACTTGCTATGGGAAACATAGAGTGGAATGAAAATACTAAATTGTATCTACTCTACATAGTTAGATAAGGCACTAATTGGTCTTATATCCTTCACGTTACTTTGATGTTATATTAGCAAGTTATAATCAGTTTTTCATTGAAACAAAGCTGTGGTTTATCAATAAAAGTTCTTTGGACTTTATTCTAATATGTTCTTGGTGTATGAAGGTTAACAATTATAGTCAAACGAAGCGCATCTAATGTAATAATAGTCTGCATGAGGTAATAAAAGTTGAATACATAAATTATAATTCTCTTCAATGTTAGATGTTAATGTTGCCACGTTTAATAAATAATTGCTCAATTAATCGTATTTCCGAAGAAATGGATCAGAAAAATATGTTGATATTTCTTTGGGCAGGTGCTCAAATTGTCAAAGCACTAATGTCTAGTTGTCATAATAAATCCATTTTACAGATATGCCTCGCAGTCTAATTGTGGTAGGGTAAAATACTTATAAGTGCTGGTCATTGAATGTGTTCCCATTTTTGCCTTTTTATTGAAATTAAGATACGTTTGGAATATTCAGATAATACCTATATGTAAAAGTCCAAGAATCGTGTTATTTTAGAAAACCTTATCCAAAATGTGTTGTTTCTTTTAACTATCCCCAGATGGTAAAACGATAGATATTCTTTACCGTGGTAAAACGTAACGTAAAGTACAATACTGTATTTCATCCTTTATAAAATTACAGAAAAGTTGAAAAAATATGAACTCACGCACAACTAATACATAAAATGTGGGTAAGATAATTACAATAAATGACTTTTTAAAACTCATCGGATTGAAAACTCGACAGGAAAATATGACTAACTGATTCCACGATAAGTAGATATCGAAAGGGTTTAATGAAAACGAAGCGAAACTAATAGTGCACCTTCCTGTGATAGTGATCTTTAATATCGTATGAGTGGGCGAAACATTAAAATCAGACGCGAGCGGAAGCGGCCGAACCCTTGCTTCAGACTTTGTAGCCGGAGCCATCGACTCTAGTCCATCTATTTCACAATCATCTAAGTATCTTTTATAGCTAACTAGTTTCTCGCCCCGTGGTTTCACCTGAATTCCCGCGATAAAACAAGCTTATTTCCTACCATATAATTTCCCATTTTTATGCCAAACATCGCTATCTGTTCAAGGGTTTAGGTGGGAAAAGGTAACAAACGACAGTTAGACAGACAGACGGACAGACAGAGTTACTTTCGTATTTATAATATTAGTATAGATAAAATATACTCCTTACATTTTATTGACCAGGAAGCTTTTTAAATAACCTTTTCTGTTATAAAGGTTAAATGCAAATTACAGAGACATTTTATTTGAATCAAAAGGCGGCGTTTTGTGCAAACTAATCCTTAAATAAGGGTTGCCCACAGAATGTAGGAATGAAATATGACAAAGGGAAAGCGTAGAGGTTAAATGTGGTTGTGAAAACTATGTGCAAAGATTTAAGGGTGCGAGTGCCTTTTTAATATTGTCGCCAGTATGGTTTAATGTTAATACATCCTGAGCTGACTGTTTTCAAAGGTATTGAGGCCTTGCTTAAAGCAAGTATTACTAACAGTAAATTAATGGAATTTTTAGACTTTTCGGCACGTTACGTTTTCGTTTATTTTCATAAATTCGTGCTGAATATTAAGTTTTATTGCATACTAGACTTCCCTCTGGGACTTTTTAATATTTATTCACTCATGCATTAGCAACTTTCAGAATTGCAGGCTACCACCACTTTAATACAATTCATAAACAAATAGTTAGTTAAAACATCATATAGCGTTAGTTAAGTAAGTAAATCGGTAAAGCCACACTGCAAAACAATAACACATCCCAGGGGTTTCGGACCGGAACCCGCTCCCTAATCCCTTATATGTGAAACTTGGTATTTGTTTCGCCAAATCTTAGTTAATAATTCTAGAAACATCTTTAAAACAGGATGTGGCTGAGGGAGATCTACCGAAAGGTTTTGCGAACAGAGTTGTACAGAAACTATCCGTATTAATTATTTCGCTTGATCAAACATACAACTATCATATTATGTATCTATACGTGGAGGCCATGTGGAGGCTATTTAATTAAGTATACGTATATGTTAGGTTACAAGTTAAATAAAGATTTATTCATAATAAAGTTAGGTATCACAGGTTCATTAGCAAAATTTCTGAAGTCTTTATCTGACACGTGACATTTGGTGATCGAAAGATTGAGACGCAGGACACTATTAAACTGATTTAGTTAAAAAGCGATTATGAATAATAAGGGGTAAGACTAATTAATTTAAATAAATAATTGAAACTGTTTTACAAGAAATTTAAACCCACTTCAAAGTACACTAAAAAGTAATCAAATCCTGACCTCGTGACGTGACAATGGGACCAAACGGGAAGTGTACAGTCGAGGACATAAATATGTATACAATTAGTAAAATTCAACAACGGTTTCATCTTAAACTACTGATTGAAATTATGAGATATTATAAAGGCAGTATCTTCTAACATATACTATTATGTATTTGTGTAATAGTTTAACACTTAAATGTTAAACATGCGAGAAAATCGCTTTTGAATTTCAAAAAGTGTATACATATTTATGTCCTCGACTGTACCCTTCCAAACAAAAAAAAATTTTTCACTACATGCATAAGGCCCGCCTGATGGTAAGCGGTTACCGTAGCCTATGGACACTATTGCAACAACCAACACATTGGGGTATCTCTCACGCGTTACCGTCCTTACCCCCCCCCCCCCCCCCAATGAGTTCTGGCGACCTTAATCACGCGCAGGAGTGAGGAACACACCAAAGTTATTTGGCTGCGGTATTCTGTAACGTGGAGGTTACTTTCTCTGTGGTGGAGGTACACACTGCTACACATAAAGTTTTCCAGTATACGCTGACAACAAAAACATTTCCAACTCTTCCAATTTTTGCAATTTTTCAAATTTTTGCAACATTTCCAGTATAAGCTGATCTCGCATTGTATAGGATTTCCGTACAAGAAAGATCAGCTTATATTGGAAATGTATAGCTTGATCTGTAGCCGTGCGTACTTCCCCAGTCCAGCTACTCTTTCAGCGAATAAATGCTGTGCTCTACCTCTCTTAGAATTTATCTTCTCTATTTCCATTAATATTCTCTTTTCGCAAGTAAGAAAATCTGTTTTTAGGATAGAATTAGTTCTTAACTTTCCACCCGTGAAGGTACAGATACATTTTTAACTTTAACGGAGTGCATAGATGAGCGAAAAGAGTTAAATGTAAATGTACTGCGGGCTGCCGTGGTACAGATTGCAATTTAAAGTTGGCGAACCTGAAAATATATCAGCACATCTTTTCCAGGTCTATTTAGAGGTGAGTGTAAACATGTTTTCAATGCCCATCCTTTTATATGGAAGAGAAGCGTGGGAAGCGATTTTTTGCTAACTTATCACTAGACTATATAACGTATGGATAAGAGAGCAACAAAGGTTTTTGATTTCATTCAAACGATTCAATTTATAAAATTTATTTTAATTATTTACAACAAATATGTACAAAATACAATCTATATTTACAAAATATAATCTATATATAGAAAATTTCCTCAAGCCTGCCGCTGCTTCCGATTAACGGCAAGGTTCCCAGAAGGCTGACAGCGTTTCCTCTTTGGATAGCCAAGCTGACGCGTTGGCGGAAAAAGCTCCCCGCCCGCTGGTCTCCGGAGGTCTCGATCAATTTTGAAGACAAGGTGCGAGCAAAACGGCGAGCTTCTGACCCCCATGGTCCCAAGGTCTCGACCGCAAAAGGCATAAAAATATAATTGGGTCCAATCGATGCATATTTTTTGAATTTTGAATTTTCCGCACTGGCCGCCGCTGCCCCTGCAGCTTTACAAGTCGCAGGTAAGTGAGATGGCGCGAGTGTATCGACACATGTGGCATCCCACACCAGCGACTTGCCGACACTCCAAGGGATCAAAGACATACTATCCGGTCTCCTGCCATCGCCCCGCGCAATACCGACTGGTTCCAGTACGGAAGGCACGTTAGCGACAACAAGAGCCCTGCGGATAATGTCATTAATAGCCGTTTAATTATTGATTCAAATAAATATTTAGTCATAAGCAGTTTTGAATTTTTATTGCATATTTAGTTTGTAGTACCTTTGTCTGTACCTACCTAGTTGATTAAGTTTTGGTAAATCTATGAAGTTGTGTACCTAATTTAAAAGGCATAAGAAGCATTCAATAAGAAGAAGTACTAAGTACAAGAATACAATGTTTCCTCTTTATTTTTTATTAAGTACAATCCTTACTAATATTATAAATATGAGTGAGTTTGTTTGTTTGTTTGTTACGCCTTCACGCCTCAACTACTCAACGGATCATCATGAAATTTGGCATGCAGATAGCCTATGGTATGTAGAAGGACATACTTTTTATCCCGGGAATGCGGGTGAAACCGCGGGGGACAGCTAGTTTTTTAATAAATTAATTTGCTTACCTAACATATAGCTGACGAAGGAATGTCTCACCATCATCATAAGAAACCCAGAAGAATTCCATATCTGTATCTGTAGAGCCTACGACGCATCCTTATCAAAATTATGTATGCATGGCATTTTAAGGCGATTACATAATAAGTTGGCCCGTGTCTGCGGTGCAAGTTGTGATTGCATCCTGAACAACTTTGAACTGTGCTCGCACTCGATACCCTACGTGTGTCGGTGCCTTTAACCAACTCGGCTGGTCCGTTTACCTTACACTCACTGCATGCTGTTCAGGTCAGGTTGCTGCTATAAATTATTTGGGTTAAGATTTTCTAATGCAATTAAATTATGTGGCTTAGGTAGTTCTTACGGTTTTTTTATGGTCCAATAAAATAACAATATATCTTACATTACACAATAATATTTTCTATGATTTATATTGGGCGGAACAAATCAATCGATATTCCTGAAGAAGTTAGTGAATTGTTTCAAGTTTTTTTATGCGTCGTTTTTTATTACAAACCAATTTGGTTAGGGATGAACTAAACGTTAAACTTTAACAACATAACTACTTGTAATTTTTACAAATAATATCTAATAGTGCGTCCATGCTTGGCGAGCCTCGAACGAGCCGAGCCTCGAACGAGCACACTGCGAGCACGATTCGCGTAGCGTGGACGGGCTTGCGAGCCTCGAACGAGCGCGATTGTCAGTTTTTTCACGAACAAAGAGATTCGCATCGTGCTCGTTGTAGGTTCGTTCGTGGCTCGGCTCGTGCTCGATTCGCGTAGCATGGACGCAGCATTACATATTCTTTTGGCAACATGAAGTATAGAGTTCATACAGTTGCGATGTCCTTGTACTATCTTTCGTTGTACTATATTTATATGTATGTGAATGTATATATTTCTTTATTTATATATCTCTATATTCATTGTTTTCAACATTTTAGAAAATAGAAAAATCTACTCTTTATTAACATATTTACAACATGTACAAAAAACAATCTATATAGTACGTAACTTCCTTCCCAAAGTTATGAAAACAATTTCCAAATAATCTAGTTTTGCCGACTGTTAGGTATATAATATACTTAATTTTCTCTGCATACTCGAGTTCGAACCACTATAATGTATTTAAATATTCCCTGAGCTAGAGATTGAACCAATTAATTCCCCACGTACTAGTAACTTGTAGAACTCACATTGTTTGCACCGGCTTACGCTAATGATATCTACAGAAACTCGTGTGTACTGCTGGTACCCCGTTAACACATCAGATATTGTAAACTGACGACAAAATACGCCGCTAAAGGCAAAAGCGATAATCTCTTCCGTCTCAGACCTGAGTTAGACACCTTCGTGAGACTAACGAAGTTCTTATAATCCCTCCCCAGTCTCCCGTCGACTCCCCTTGTAATCGAGTTATTGCCTTGCATCTCATGTCTTACGACTCCCCCAAATTTAATAAGATCCATAGATTTTTGGAAGTACTTAAAAATATAATACTGTTTGCACCAACATATGGCCCCACATGAATTAATAGCCACTTTTCCCGAAAAGACATTAGAAACAGCAAACAAAAAATAAATTAAAAGTTTAAAATGGACAACATGGGCAGATTCAATGGATAAAAGCCAGTGCGGACACAAACCAACGAAGTGTCCAGTCAATACGTTAGAAAAATAAAAAAAAATAGTCTAATCTATAGAATATAATTATAGAATATAGAATATATTAAGAGTATTAATTTTGGTGAAATTTACTATTTATGGGAAATTTGGTGAACAATTAAATATAATCTATATAACCGTGTGTGAGGAATGTCCCAGGATATTTATTTATTTATTTATTTATATATATAAAAATCAATGCCACTTTTCGTTGTAATTTTATAACTCAAGAACGGGCTCACCTATCCAAACCAAATGTTTAGGCTTTGTTCGGACTATTTAGTAGATGGTTTATGTGAAGTTTGCACAAAATCGGTCGTGCGGGTAGTAGGGTAGGGTAGGGTAGCACCATAGGGTAGGGTAGCACCACGCGAACGAAGTCGCGCCGGGCAGCTAGTTTCATATAACAAAAATTAAAAGAAAACATATAAACTGATTACGATATTTTTATAGGTTACAGTTGCCAGTTAATTACTTAAAATGGTCAATGAATCCAAATTGTAACGTATTATAATTGAATTTTTCTTGGAGTTTACGTTAATAAAATTAAACAAAAAGCGGTAGGCTTGGTTATTTACGTTTTATTTATGCGACTCTACCGAGAACTCTCCGGTGGCGATGGTAACGTAATCACCGAGAAATTGCGCCAATCAATGTGCTCAAGCAACAATTTTAATATTGACAGTTAAAAACGCCATACTCAACGTTGTAACATCATTCTTATGCAAAAACTAAATGTCGAACAAACGTATTCAATATTTTCAGTAAGTTAGAAAATTGAAATAAGTAACTGGTGTTGCCGTGACATTAAAAAAGATATCGATTTGAATTAAATGCAGATTCATTATGTGCTTGTAACTCTATCTATGTACAATTCTTACAATTATAATATTACCAATAGGCTTCATAATCGAGTTCATTTATAATCCTGGAATCTTGCAATAGATTATAATTTTAAGATATTTTGGATGGCCGTATTAATTTTAACTTCATTTCATAAAAAAACGTGCTATAATATAATAACGCTATTTAAATAGTAAAGTATTTATAAAAATAAATTATAAATCATTTTTTTTAAACAATTTGAAGCTTTTTATGTGACGTTTAAACAGATTTAAAAAAAATAGAATTTCTGCGAATTTTCTGCTTTGAACTACTATAAAGAAAGATAACTAAGAGGTATCAACTAATAGGTAAAAGTAAATAGAAACAAAGATTTAGCCATGTCACTGGTTGAACCCTAATAATAAAAATCATTAAACGTAATAAATAGGTTTCTAGATAAGACGACATGTCGCCACTCCGCGCTGGCCGTTGCCATCACTTATTACGTATCAAAGTGTCTATACTTAGACGGTGAAAATGTATGTCGTTATATTACTTTGATTTAGTACCTAAATGTTTTTATGGTGTGTATGTGTCTGTTATCATTTATCAAAAAGCTAAACCATTTAATTCATAAATATGAATTTTGATGTTTAATTTTCATATGGGTACTAGACTTCGACAAAGACTAAATAAACAAAATCCTCTTTCAAGTTATAAACATATGTAAATATTAAATGCTATTAAAAATAGTGTTTGCTTGTTTGTTTCTTGATTGTACTGTTGATAGATTTCTAAACATCTTTCGAAATTTCGGTATGAATCATTCCTTTTCTTAGCATGGTGATCATAGACAACCGGATAATAATATTCTCAATTTCCAGACTGACTAAAATGAGAAAGAATCCAAAACAACCACTAACCACCCAATAGATGGCGCTCTTCTCACATGGCAATATGAAAGCAATAGAGTGTAATCATGTAATAAGCGCAATATTCTGGCAAACAGCCCAGAAGGGCGGGCTAATGGCATAGAACACGCGACTCGCACTCCACTGCTACAAAATGCAATTGGCCATCGAGTGCCCGACTTGTATTTTTTATTTAGTTTTTTTCTAACTTAAATGTCATGGCGGCTATTTAGGGGTTAAGGTTGGGATAGTCAACTTTGTAAAATATGACGTAAAATTGATAATTTTAAATGTTTTATTGTAGTTTAGTGAGACTAAAAATATAATATATACCTGGGGCATCAATGTTTATTCACGAACATGGTTAGATGTAGATACTGTATCATAAATAAACATTTTGAGAAATTTATTTACCATTTACATCGAAATGCTTTATTGATTAGGGTGGTAGGAATAAATAGTTACTATAAATAAAGTAACATGTATATAAGTAAGTTATTTAATACAGTATATTGTGGATTTGGCTGACAGCCCTAACAACCACATTTTTGTAATTTGAAAACTATATATAAGAATAGAAATAGCAAACAGTAAGCGACAATATTGAAAATTAATTACTCTGTCAATCATGAAATTATATAGTAAAGATAAATTTATAGTAATTTAATCGAGTTATCGACTTGATTATCAAAGTTATTATTTTTTTGTTGGTATAAACAATATTTTAATAATAAAGGTTCAATAGTTATCCATCAATAATTAATTGTTCACTATACCTAACTATGCAGCAACCTTATAACCTGCATGAACTTTCAATAAATAGTTGAAATATAACATAAAATTTTCTTAAAGCCATATGTTTCTCGGTTGATTTTACAAATGAACGAATAAAATCACAGAAGTATATAAAATATCAACATTACCTATTGTTGCAGATGTCTTCATATATTATAGATGCAGGGAAATCTAGGAAAAAAAATTAAAGATCACATACATCTATTTAACATCACATCAACCTAATTAATCTAATACTCACTGATAGTACAGCCTAAATCGGTTGGCCAGCAGCAAATTTTGCACAGAAGTTCCTTATACATATTTGACGGGCCAGCTGGCGTGGTTGGTTAAGACTCTGGTTAAGATTCCACCTATCGCGCCGCAGGTCGTTGGTTCGATTTCCACACAGGACATTTGTGTGCATGAACATGTCTGTATGTCCTGAGTCTGGGTGTAATTATGTATATTAAGTATGTATTCACCAACAAAAAGTACTATATGTATTATATCAGTTATCTGGTTTCCATAGTACAAGCTCTGCTTAGTTTGGGATCAGATGTCCGTGTGTGAGGAATGTCCCAGGATATTTATTTTATATAACGCAGGTGAGCACTAAGAAAGGATTCTCGAAATTGAATCCCTAAAGGGGAAAAAGTGGTTTCGCTTTAGGGCCTGATAAGGTAGTTATGGACGTCAGATATCTAAAATACTACTCAAATACTAATATTATAAATGCGAATGTGAATTTGTTTGTTTGTTACGCTTTCACGCCTTAACTCTACCGATCACTATGAAATTTGGCAGCGGGGGACAGCTAGTCATTCTATATATGATATGACTCTACCACTGGTTCGTACTTGCGGGTCAGTGAGTTCCTTGTAAATACTATACTGGTAGGTATAACACGCTAACCTTCATAGGCTGGTTCATTGTAAACCCATCAAAGAATTTTTATTATTCGTTCCTAATCACTGAAAAATACCTTATTTTAGGATAATATCAGCTCTATGTCCAGCGCAAATGTAAACAATACAAATATTTTAGTTGCAGTGGACTGTGACTACCACAGGGTAAGTATTTCAGAGCAGCTCCAAAATTCTGTTACAATTTCTCTATTTCAACGTGAGTGCGGTGCAGTGTAAGTTCAACAAACAGAAGGGACAAACAAACCCTGCATTGTGTGCTCCAAGAGTGAACTGATGTTATATGTTCAAGCCACGCTTTAAAATTATACGAACCAGCTATATTTATGAAAAGTGCATATTAAACGATTTCAGTAAAGAATTCCAATCTTTATTTCTACAATATTCGTATCAATTTATATTTTACTTCAACAGCTTATTAAATTTAATTGATTATGCATTGGATTTAGCTAAATTATTTTTATTATATTCTCACAACCTTTTACAGAAATAATAGGTTGAACACATGTAATTATATAGAAACCAATTGAGTACTTTTTATACAAATTAATTCGTTTATTCGGAACACTTTTTGATGTGGTCGTTTGATCACTCTGGAACCTTTTATTTTGGGACCAAAACTTTGACGTTTACGATGGCAATCAATCATTTGTTTCTGGCGCCAAATTATCGTTATAAAGTGCATAGGTGGGTTAGGTTGTTGACTTAGACAGGTTTTGGTAGTTAGTTTAGTATTATAATTGCCGATGATAGTTTAAATAGGTACTTACCTACCTACTGTCTCGCCTTTACCCTCGTTTTAGTTATTATATCAACTGGTTTCTACCATTGACAATTGAATGAAGCATACGTCAGAATATTTTACTAATATCTACAAAAATGATTTTAACATTGATTCAGAATAACGAGGCAGAAACGCAACATATTTAACTGTTTTTCCTTGGGAAAGTGCGTTTCAATTTCTGCCTATTCAATAATAAAATGAGTATTTCTACCATCAGACAATTTTATATACTACGATCAAAATATAATTATCCCCTTTAAAGTATTCATAACACTAAAAATAGGTGAAAACTGACCATATTAGACATTAGCTCCACTGAATGGTATAACAGCGTTCACGGCGAATCGTTTACGGGCATAATAATCATTAAAATGTATTTCCATTTTATTCGGGCCCAAACTCGAACCTTTGAGATTATGATCTCTATCCTTTTATTAGGGTACCGTACGACTTGTTATTCTGTTTAAAGTTTAAATAAGTATATAATTGTTATAAACCTGCATGTCCAAACAAAACTGTATCATTTTTAATAGCTTCTTCTGCTGTAATAAGTATTCGTAATATCTAAATGTTAACTTTTGCTGAAAAATAATAATAGATATTTGCTGCATTCTCTAATATGCAATAATAATATTCTACGGAATCCAAAAGGTTGTTTTTATTTTCAAATTACTTGATTGTTTTTTTGTAATAAAATCATACTCGAATATGAGGGAATGGGAAAATAAAGCAAGTAAATGTTTCATAACGTGTAATTTTGGTAAATAGCTATTCGATACGTATCAAACCATTTGGGAACAAAAGACGGTTATATGCTTAGAAATTATATGTATTAAAAGTATTTCAATCGTTTTCTTTTCCCTTTGAGAAGATATGAGCTTATTCAATAGAATACATAATGAAAAACTTTCAATAACATAATTTTGAATCCCATTGTGCATTGTGCATTTTGCAAAAGCGATAAAATTATATTTGTCTTTAACTAAACATAATTTTTTTTGGACGTTGTTGTGCCCTTTGATTAAGGATACATCCAGATTGAGCGTCGAAAAAAATAAATAAAATGGCAAAATAATGTGTAATATTTACATTTCTCCCGATTTTAATTGGAATATCTCAACAACTGCTATCTTTATGAACGTCACTATGACAAGCAGAATGACGCAGAGGGAGCGTAAAACGTAGCTGTTACGCGCAGCCTATAAAAGTTGGCCTGTTTTAAATATTTGTGTAGTATGGCGACGTTCTTTCTAGGTATATTTATTTCTATGGTTGTGGTTCTTGTTATAAAAATCGTAGCTTGGAAGGACATGGTTTTCGCACTGAAATTTTCAAAAGTCTTACAATTTAGCGAATTTTTTTGCAGGAATTTTTATAATACTTATAATTTTTTATTTATTTCTTCTTCGATTTTTTTCAACACAGTATTTAATTATGTTAATTGTTGATCCTATTTTAAATAAAGTTATTACATTTAAGAAACTCAAATGAATTCAGTACTCGTTGGAGTTTTAAGTATTTTCACGGGTATGTAGAGTTAGTACCTACTTGAAATGAAAACAATGATTTTAATTATCTTAAGCCTTGGTGTAGGTACCCCCTGGTAAATTTCCTAGAGCTGTTTTTAATTTTATCAGCGTGTCTTCGGCTGTTATTCCATCAATAACTTTTTATAGTCATTGTTAGAGTTCAAAAACACACACATACCGTATTAATTACTTGCAATATGAATGTAAAAAGTGCACACACGTGAAGTGGAAGGTGGCATGGTGTGTGGGGGCAGGAGGCCACACCCACGGCTACGCCTGCTCATTTTAAATTGTAATTACAATTTATTATTGTCTCTGTGCCGCCTTCAACGCGCCAGACGCCATTTTATCGATTACTACAGTTATGTTTGAATGATTCGGATTATCCCACACTATAACTTCATTCATCCTCCTTGTCCAATCAAATGCAAATAGAATGAAAATTATAGCTTTTTCTAAACATTGTTATTATAACCAGCTTTTGTTTTTTTTCAAGGGACCAGGGGGCCTACCACAAGCTCTTAAAACAAGGTTAAAATAACCTTATTTTGCGTTTTCGTACCATGACATCCTTAAAAATAAGCTTATTATAGGCATAAAACAATATTGTTTTGTTAGCAGGTTTGATGACGTCACCTCTAATCGTTCATTCAAATCGTACCATGATGTTTCTTTTGACAACTAGCATTATGGTTTTTATGTCAATTGCATATATCAATCAAAATATAACATTATATACGCGACAAATTATCCAAATTTATGATAAAAATATCTATTATTATAGTGATATAAAGTCAGTAGATCGTATTTATTTAACTTATCGAATTAATTGTGTATCTCTAGCCTTCTAGCTTTTGCCATCTAGCATTTCAAGATGGCAAATGAATATGAACTATTTGTGTTTTTGGAAGCAAATACCAAAGAAGCCAATAATAGATACACGAAAGCGACGTGGTATGCATCTATGCTACGTGAGGAATCAACACTTTCGCATGCAATGGACCAAAATGCCATTTGCTATCGAAACCATACGACCGTATGGGTTTGAAGCTCACCGAGTCGCTCGCATATTGTCACCAAAATAATCGAGGCCTCGGGCGGGGAGCTTTTTCCGCCAACGCATTAGCTTGGCTAGCCTGTTGGGAACCTTGCCGATAATCTACGGCAGCCTAGAGGAAAATTTATATACGAGTGCTAGATTGTATTTCATTTATTTGTTGTAAATATTTAATATCGTATAGATTAAGCTTTACTGTGATTGTACTGTATTCATAAACGTTTATATACCTAAATACACATAATGTTTCATTGTATGACCTGCAACTACAGTAGCATTCCTGACAAAAGGTAATAAATAAAAATATATGTTGATTCCTGTGGTAAATTCTTTATTCATATAATTTAAAGACAATAGGTACCTGCCTAGACTATAGGTATTAAGACTGAAGTGCCATACATAAATATAAACCTACCTAGGTATATATTTATGTATGAACTTTGTCTCAGTTTTTGTAATGACCAAGAAGTGCTCCATTGCTTTGCTAGTTGAGGATTAGGTACATATTTCTCTCCAGCATATTTCTTAGAGTAGTTACTTTGAATTCCGGCGAATTCTTCACTGCAAAATGAATAAAATAATACTTGAATTACTTCTGTTTGTAACCATGCCATATTAAATTTCATTCACTGAATATCACTATTGAACGGCGGCCCCTTGCCTTGTTTTCATATTGACCTAAGTAATATTAATTCAAGTAATATAAAAGTCGATATACATAAAATAAATATTTGTATTATTTCAAAATATGTAGTGCAACAGGGCACATTGAGTTTCAAAATTAGTGCGTCACAATTGACAAGTTTTTTTTTTTGTCCCGTTCCATCCTATAGGGCCATCATCTTCTCTCACAAAATAACCTTATTGCCAGACTGTTTTGTTTTCACCTTATAATAATATTACTTTGATTCGTACCATGAGCTCAATCGTTCAACATTGATATAACATTGCTAAGTGCCGAGAAAGAATGAATGATTTGTAAGAATTTGTCTATGGCTTGCTACAACCTGATAAAAGATAAAAAGAAATAACGATATATTAACTGTATAGTGCCATTTCTTTCACACGTTGGACCGAAATGATTTGAGGTTCTTCATCTTAAACTAATTGTAAAGTATAAGTAACTAAAAGAATAAAATATTTTCGAGTAATTTCTATAAAATGCATACAAATATTTTAAAATGTTATTATGAAGAGTAAGGAAATTAATTGAAAAAATATATAGACTGCCGACTCTAGATTATCAAATGAAATGAATCGGAACAAAATATTTACCTGTCATTCTTGTCATACTCAAATGTCTAATAAAGATATCCAAGATATTTAGTTATTAAATACATTTGTTTATGTAATTTAATAACAAACAAAGTGCAATCAATATGGAAACATCTTAATAGTATATTCGACAGTAATATTCAGTGCATGAAATTGAAGATGTCATGGTTATAAACATTAAAATTTGTAAGTTGCACAAATGTTGCAATTCATTTTGTAGAGTTGTAGCCGAAGAGTTCGCCAGAGATCCAGTCAGCAGGTAGAAATGGTTAAATACAAACAGACCAAAAATACCGCCTTCAATCGATATCTACAAGCGAAGGAGTACTCTCAAAAAAGTGTACGTAGATATGGAGAGGCTGGTCTAAAGTGAAGTCTAAGAACCTATAAACGCTGAAATAAAGTTTGAATCTGTATCTGCAAGATTGTTTAATGCCATACTTATATTGTGTATAATTATCTTACTCTCATTAAACTTATGTGAATAAAGAATGTAGGTACATAATACTTTCGTGTTTTTATTCATTGTGTTATTGACGGGAATCCTACTGTAGTTGCAGGTCTTGGAATTAAACATATTATGTGTACGTAGGTATATAAATATTTGCCGCTGTTGTCGATCATCGACAAGGTTCCAGGTTCAAGCTCGTTATTGGCAGTGTTTCCTCTTTGGATAGCCAAGCTAATGCGTTGTCACAAAAAGCTCCCCACCAACCGGTTTGCCGAGGTTTTGATGATAATGTGTGAGCAAATCAGCGAGCTTCAGACCCCCACGGTTCTATCCACAGCCACAAAGGCTACAGAAAGTTAGGTCCAATGGATGTGTATTTTAGAATTTCCCGCACGGTTACATCTGCTCTGCAACAGTATAGCAGATTGTTGTGAGTTGAGTTTTCAATACAAATATATAATACTTAATTAATATTTTACTACATTAGATAAATAAATAAATAAATAAATATCCTGGGACATTTCTCACACACGGTCATCTGATCCCAAACTAAGCAGAGCTTGTACTATGGAAACCAGATAACTGATATAATACATATACATACTTTTTGTTTGTAAATACATACTTAATATACATAATTACACCCAGACTCAGGACATACAGACATGTTCATGCACACAAATGCATGTCCTGTGTGGGAATCGAACCCACGACCTGCGGCGCGTAAGGTGAACCTTAACCAACTGCGCCAACTGGCCCGTCAAAGATGGTTAAAATGATTAACTTTATAGATTATTATAAGTCTGTCGTCTGTCCGTCTGTTGACAATAATATATTCCATCCAGGCTAATGTAGGTTACGACCAATTTTAGAAAATTTGCCAGAGTATCTAGGTAGTTTGGACTCCAGGAACACAGGGACTACTCTGTGTACTAACACTGCAGGAAAGTTAACTTTATGGATTAATCTGGGGTTATTCGATGTACGTTGTGAAAAGCCACTAAATATATAAACACGATATTTAAAGCTCCGCTTCATCTAAATAAATCTAAGGCTAAGGGTCGAGGGATCGATATTACTAACGTAGATGCATAGTTGTGTAGTGAACGACAAGTGCAATTAAAAACTTTATAAACAATCGGTTATATTATTTTGGGATGATACCTAATCTCGCAATCCCGATATATTCATTCTATAAGTAAATAAATTCGATATAATTACTTTATATGACACTATAATAGATTTTTATAACATAAATTTGGAAAACAATGTTATTTTCAGCTTGTAAATACAACGTATATAAGATTGCTAAATTTGACATTAAAACAATAATGTTAATTGTCAAAAGCTTATAAAAAATAGCTCGTGGTACGAATTGAATGAACCATTATGGTAAATAAACAAGGTTGTTTTCATGCATAAAATAAGCTTGTTTTAGGGACATCATGGTACGAAAAGAAGAATAAGGTTGTTTGAAAGAGCGAGAGAGTATGGATGAGTGACAGAGATGAGAATTGTTAAGAGAGAGAAAGTTGCTTAGGCCCATAGCGTTATTTCTTTTCATCTTTAATGAGCCCATAGACAAATTCTCAAAAATCATTCGTTCTTAGCAGGAATATAACAATCATATAACAATAGTGTATGGTAGAGGTCATGGTACGAATATAAATAAGGTTATTATATGCTGGAAACAAAACAGTATTGCAATAAGGTTGTTTTGTAAAAGATGGGGGTAGGCCCCCTGGATTTGCATCTTTTACTATATTTTTAACCGACTTCAAAAAAGGAGGAGGTTCTCAATTCGGATGTTAATATTTTTTTTTTTTTTTTTTTTTTTTTTTTAAATTGGAATGCCGATTCGAATACAGATAGTAGGTATACTTTATCTAGTAATCATGATGAATTCATATCTATTGACTTATGTCGTATCATTTGTTTTTATGACAGTAGATGGCGCTGTTATTCTTAAGTATAAACACTTTGAAGAGGAAGAGATGGCGCTGGCAGTTTTATGCATCGCGATGCTGAAAGTCTCAGATGCAATTTCTTTTTATATTCAAATATATTTTGAATATTAAAGAAACTTGAAAAAATGCTTTGCTTTGTTTCTAGCCCGGGACTCTTCTCAGTTTTAGTGTATTCCGACTCGGAGGTAAAATGCCTTATCAGGGCCTATATTGATTAAATACGTTTTGATTTTGTGTTAACAAAAACATGATAACACCATTCGATTTTTAATGAGTATAAATAAATAATATTATTTAACAAATGCATTAGATTGGTATGAGACTCATCTAATCTACAGAAATTCAAATTGCAAAACGACAAAGATGATTATTAGTTTGAATTTGATGTTTATAAGTTAACAACAATTCAGCATCAAATAGCATCGGACCCTCTGTTCACTAATTGAGACAAACTCATTGTGCCAGATAATTATCCGTACAAAAGATGGGGATACACTGAACACGGCTTAGACTTATTTTCCATATTTTAGGTCTTGCATACTTAAAGAAGTAGATATTTGAAATTCATTCAATAATTAATTGTCGATTTTATGTTTATAAAAAAAATTGCTTTCTGGAGGAGTGCTTCGATGTAAGAGAGGTAGAGCCTATCGTTTATTCGCTGAAAGAGCAGCTCGACTGGGGAAGTACCTCCACCTTAAATAATACCGCAGTCAAATAACTTGTGGTCCTGCGCGTGAGTAAGTTCGCTAGAGCTCATTGGGCCCTCCCCAATCGTCGTCGGGAAGGGTCGATAACGCAGGAGTGATGCTTAGTTTATTGCAAGTATCCTTATGGCTACGGTTACCGCTTACCAACAGGCGGGCCGTATGCTTGCTTATAAACTTCGTTGTATTAAAAATGCATTGGGTCCCAGTGTGTCTCAAAGCTAAATCCAATTGGATTTATAACAAGAGGTCTTGAGCTTAAAAGCGAAGTAAGTTTATCTACGTACCTTTCTTAATGCGAATTTGTGAGAGTTGAAGACTTGATGGTCTCTGCTGTCGTCTCATATTACAATTGTTTATGGTAAAGACACTCTTGTTGGACAGTTTATTTACATCATCCCCCATATTTTTATCCCGCATCTTTATTTTAACTTTATCGTAAACATTATGGCAATATTTCATGTCCACAGATTATTTTAGGCTCTGATAAGGCATATGAAAGTTTCAATTGACTCTACCACTGACTGAAGGGACTTCGGTTAGAAACACAGCATGTATTTCATCTATTTTTATATAAATAATAGCTGTCCCCCGTGGTTTCACCCGAGTTCTCGACGAATCATATATTTTGCCGGGATAAAAGTATCATATGTTTTAATCCAGAATATGTTCTATCTGTGTGGCAAATTTTATCCAAATCCGTTCTGTAATTTTAGCGTGAAACAAACATCTTCACAAATCATAACCTCACATCTCACATCTCTTTAGTATTTATGATATGTGTATCATAGGATAGGATATGATGAATGGATGAATATAGAACTAATACAATCAATTAAATAAAATAACTCTTTAAATAAATCATAGTACTCCACAAAATATATATTTTTTAATGGCAATAATCATTTTTATTTTTCCTTTTAAGTCATAAGCTCCTAACAGCACTTCTACGAACTAAGAAAGGAGCTTTGAAAATAAGTATTTCGAATTCAGATGCAATGCAAATTGGTACTTGAACCCCTTCACTTAGGGAGGGTAAGATGTTTTTACAACAGAGTGTCGACCGGTTATTTTGTAACGGCTTTACTGTTTTAATTGAATTGAATAAAGATTACAAGTGGCTTGTCACCTTTTTTATTTCTATGTGATCTTGTAAAAATGCAGACAAATCTAATTCAAAATGCCATTTGTAATAATATTCTTGAAAATTAAAAGAATCAAGATTATCAACTAGAAAAGCAACGAATAAAAGCCTCTGCTTGTTTGTCTGCATTAGTTGCAATAATCTCATTTCACATTTATATGTTTCTTTTTTCCCGGGGAAACTTTAGTCCCTCAGAAATACGAGTGAAACCCCGGGGCGGCAACAAGTTGTTTAAAATTTCACTGTTCTGTCTTGCACTGATTACTTTATTCATACATGTCCTTTCAAAACTGCGTCATATTCTTCTTTAGTCTGTGAGAGCTTTTGAGATAATCTCTTCGCTTTGTCTTCATTAAGCTACCAGAAGTTTATACCATTTTAAATTCATTGACATAAGGAATACAGTCGTTCGTTCTCTTCATATATTTTAATCTCATTATAGTCACATTAATTTTGAAAATTGGGTGACATTAATGAGAAAATATTTTAATGTCAAATTAATTTTAATTCACATGCAGCCAAATAAAGCCGGTATCACACCCTCATTACTTACCAAACACGCGTCAAGACAAGACAATAAACACGGTCATACATCACGCAACAGCATAGCTCAAAGTTATTTAATTATCGTAAGGAAAAACTAATCCGTGGAGCAGAGAGCGAAAATTGCGCCCTACGCGACTCCTTGAAGGCAGGTGCGTGCTTCTGCGTATGTGTTCACAGGATGTGTTCTATTACTACTACTAGCTTTTGACCTACGGTTTTACCCATTTCCTTCAATCTCATGTTATCTATATGTAATTGGATAAAAGTATCCTATATGTTCTAACTATATGCCAATTTTCATACATTTTGTGGTGCCATTGATGTGTCGAGTATAAACAGACTCACTTTCACATTTATTTTGGTTGGACTAGCTAAATTTTATAATTTAAATGATGTGGGAAACTTATAATCATTAAAAGATATTTATAATCACAGTAATTTAAGAGTACATTAAGTAATAAAATTGATTCATGAATTATTTTTAGTTATAGTTGCTGTTAATCAAACATTACGATATTGTTATTAAAATAAATATATGATTCAGCATCACTCTGTATACAAGGTGCTATACATCAATAGAGACTAGAGGCGGCGAAGAGCTGTCGTGTGCGACAATATTTATGCGCGCAATATTAACTCCGCTACGACGAGTATTAACTAGAAAACGTTTCGGAACTTAGAACACGCCGTATATAACTTAATTATTATTTCACGTACCTGTGTTGGCATATTATTGTAGGTACAGTCGACGTCAAAGATATGCTTTTTTTTTTTTTATTTTTTATGCTTTTTAAGAGTTACAAAAATATGTACATATTTTTGTAACTTCAAATGTAAACATATCTTTGACCTCGACACTAGAGTAGTGGCTACGGTGCAGCCTTGTTTGAATAAGAAACACATAGTAATATTAACATAATTATTTAATACCAGCGACCCGCCCCGGCTTCGCACGAGTGCAATTTACTAATGTGGCGTCATTTAGATTTAAGAAGCACCTAATTAGTGCCCGATCTATATCGACACATTCGATCTATTTGTTAGCGATTTTATATTGACACATGATTGACAGTCCATCGTTCAAACTGAATGTTGTATTCATGTTGTATTTTTTATTGAGATTGTCATAATTTATGGTCCTAACAATTACCAACACAACAAAAAAGAGTCAGCCAAATCGGTCAGGCCGTTCTCAAGTGACGCTCTTACCATTCTTACACATAAAAATGAGAAGAAGAGCAAATATCACGGCAGAAAAAGTCTTGCAGCGAATAGCTCTCAAGCCCAACTACCAAACCAGCATGAGCTTAGCCTCAGATTTTCAACTTGAAAGTGTTACCGAGCTAGGCGGAAACTATAGAACCACCGAGCTATGGTTTCCTGACTAAGTTTCCCTTCATCGAAACCTCAAGCTCTTCGTAGGATTCAAACCATCGCCACAGCATTCAACGACACTACAAGCTCAGTGGTATCACTATTCTCACACTTCGTTCAATGGTGCTTCACTGTTTTTAATTTTCGTAGCGGATCGTAGGTAATTCGTAGCTTCGTAGCCTAGAAGCATGGAACAATGAACCCAAAACAGCGCAATGACGTTCATTAAAGTTTGAAATCTATTCCACAAATTACCCAACACCGACAATGCGCTCTGATTGGCCAAGTCAAGAACACACGATGCAGTGATTGGTCCTTACTGTTCTAAATCAGTGCAAAGTCACTGACTAGTTGCGGAATTGGAATGTTCGGTAATGACTACTCTAAAGGGATTTTTCATCGATGCCTAGAAGTTAAGTAGGTATTCTGTGCTGTAGTAGGAAATCATCTCAATCATAGATCTAATCTTTAGAAAACTAATGAACTAACAGCCATAAGTATCTTTCCTAACACCACATTATCACTTGTGGTGAGATTGTGATCAATCACAATCCTGATCGAAGTTTAAAAATAACTATCGTCGGAACATAGGCTTTTCACTCACGATTCCATATTGAGTGTTGTCACTAGATGGCATAATGATGAAAGATTTGGGTTATTAGATATTGAGTAAGGTAGAATTAGTAAGTCAATATAAAACAAACTTTTAATACAAAGATACATAAATATAGGTTTATTGTTTTTTTCTTATAAAATAAAGACGTATATTTGTATACCTGAGTAAATACGTTTGGTACATTATATCTGACAAATTACATGATAAATTAGATTTTTATTATAATTTCTTATACTAAGTATTACGATGTTTATTTTGATGGAGAAAATATTAATAGATACATGACAGGTGTATTTTCTTAGTGGGTGTCTATATTACCCCGCATAAAATAGTGCCTATTACTCAACGTGTAACTATTATTATGATTAACATTTACATAATTATGTATTTGTCACAGCCATTTGCAGTAACACGGTTATCGATAGATATAATCGATTGATATTTGTGCCAATGTCTACATGTCATATTATTATACTTATGGTGTTACTATTTTTACTTGTTCTAGTAGGTTTATTTGAGAGCCTAGTCCACCAATCGGTTCTAAAAGAAGATAGAGAAAATTAAGAATATCTACAAACCTATATTTTGCACATTTCGGGAATTCTTCCTTATTTCGTATACTTACTTTTCCATTTCTAATTTAAAACAACCAAAGAAATTGATTTGAAAAATATTTTCCGAAATACCTTGAAGGGGTCAATGATTGCATGACGTCCGAAATGGCTAAGGGCGCATCGCATCAATACGCGGCGCCGATCCTACCCCGGGGGCAAATATAAAAATCATTCATATGGACAAAATAAAATTGCATCCCAAATAACCCGGTGCTCATCGGCCGAAAATCTATTAGCAATAAATATGAAGTTTTCCGATTTCACAGGATTTAAAATGGCGATTGAGCGCAAGTGAACTCTGTAATATAAAATCGGGGAGTTCTTATGACTTTTCTGTTTTATGGCACTGTAGTTTTATTCGTTCCGTGGATTAATTACGTTGAGTTATTTAGGGGGATGTTGACCGAAACTTGGTACTTATTATAGTTGGAAAAGAAGGAAAATTATAGCTTTTCTCTTGTAATATAATCTTCTTATAATTTGCTAATTAATTGACTGCAAGTAATACTCATTCATGGCGATGATATGGTTTTGGATTACAATATATTTTAAATTAGTTTTTAGGTATCTAATGTAAACCAAATGTAAATGTTATATTTAAACCCAAGCTAAGGAAAGCTTAAATACGTATTCTGGATGGGAATCGAACTCACTGTCTAAGATATGGCAGTCAAGTATCTAACCTTCATACCCATCAAAAATTGTAATATTTCTCTATTATTACTTTTAAAGTGGGAAGTTTCTATGAAACCAAGATTCTTGTGAACATCTGTGAGACTGAGAGTAGTCAGTCTAAATCTTAAATTAAGGTTCAACTAATCAAATAGAATATTGTTTTTTTATTTATTGATTTCGTATCTGACTAGTTCAGGAGGTGTAAAACATTTGTAGTTGCTACCATGAGTTTATGTCACTATATCGTTGTTACGCTGCTCGTGAATTCAGGTTGGTTATTGAGACTTTACAAGCCAGCTACTATATCTAGGACTAAGTATTGCAAGTTTGCTTCACATTAGCTGTCCCCCGCGGTTAAAACCTCTCTGTAAGTCAAAAAATTCCTAAAGCCATTGAAAGTCCCGTCATAATTGGAGACTAGCACGCACTAATAACAGAAGTGCTTGTGACATTGTTTAAGTTTTCGTATAGTGTGCAAAAAACCAAAATGAGAAAGGAAAGGCCTTTATTTTGAAATCGTTTGTAGTTTTTTTCATGACTTATTTCTGGGGATGAAGGGATAAAACAAAACACATAAATGATAATTTTCCCTTTTATTCTTGATATTTTCATCTACGATACAAGGCACACACACAATTTTAAGTAAATTAATAATAATTATAATAGAAATAATAAATAATAACACTTGCTTTCACAAATCCATTCTATAACTGGGATTAAAAGGTATATTTGAGAAGCCTCAACATGTAATTGACAAAAGAACCTCTAATATAAAAACGACAATACTGTATTTGTACGCAATGGAGTTACAGGGTTTGGGCCGTACCATCAACTCTCATTGCGATCCTGAACCGAAGCATTTTTTTAAAGTGATATCTGATAGCAAGAATGAATCAGTTCATGCAAAGTAATCGCTATAGGTAAAAGTTGATAGTAGGTCCCCTGTTCTAAATCAATATTATCGAAACATATTAATGTGAAATCAAAGTACCTAACTCATATAAAAGTACCACATTCACGCCCTTTACACAATCACACATGCTCAGCTAAACATTTATAGTAATAACTAAGTTTTATTCATTACGTCGCATTATCCATTACAGATAATTGTGAAATTAATTGTACGAGGCGATCGTTCGCATCGGCACTTGACTATTTAATATTAAAATAGCATATCTTTTATCAGTTCTCAATGTTCACTTCGCTTTAAAATTAATCGGGTCCCAGATTGTCCTCTGTTTTTGCAAACTTTTGTGGACAAACGTAAAACTATCCCAGGTTTGCGTTTGCCCATTGCACAATCTGGAAAGTGATGATGTGGTCGAAGGTGGTGGTGGTGGAAGCACACAAAGCCTAGTCAGGAATTCCTTGCATGTGATATATTGTCGAATAGCCCAGTGCCAATTTCACGCCCGATACAATCACTAAACCTTAATTAAAACTATTTTAGACATTTAAAGTCGTCTCGTAAACTAAGCATCAATATAAATAACGCTATGATTTCATACTTTATGTATAATGTTAAAACTACAAAACTTAATGTAGTACATTACTACCCATAAATACGACTCTGCGTTATGGATATGAAATACAGCGATTAAAATTATTTATACAGCGTCTAACAATATGAAAATGTAAAGAAAACACTTAGATTACATTGTACGCACAAAACTGTCTCTTCTGTGTTCAGTCAATAAATTTGAATCGTAAAAATGTTATCATTGGAAACTACTAACTTAACGTATCTATAGTACACTTTTATTTTAGAGATATATACTAGGTTCAGTTACATCTAATCATTGCACTAAAGTTGAATAAATTACATGATAGTGAAGATCACATATTTCTATTGAATGTCAATTTACATTATCATTATAAAAAATGTGGAACGAAACGTGTACCTACTGATTCGCAATTTTACTGGCAATATGATGGTCATTCATAGCCTTCTTAGGAACTTAAATAATTATGTTACGAAGAATTCTGAGACTATAATAATATTTTAGAAAAAACATTCGAAACGCAGTCTTTCATCAATTCCAATTTTGTATCGATCACTAAACGACCTTAAGAATTTGACGAAGCGTCAAATGATATGTAGTGTAGGTACCTACAATATTGTTTTCGAGTAAAAGAAATGTAGTTTGACAAAGATCAAATAATATTGGATAGGTACTTAATACATAAATATGGCATTTAACGAGAAGTATAAAGGTTATAATATTGACGAATAAATAAATCGGATCGTCGATAAAACCGTATTGACTTACATCTATTAATAATAATAAAGGAATATGTACAAATTTTTCTATGGAAGAAGAGTTCATTAGACTTCGCCTTAACATCACGAAATCTACGTTCTTACTTCGAATTGAATAACAATATTTACAATTTAATCTCAATATTACAAAGTACAACTTCATTGAGATCTGTTATGCGAAAAACTTTAATAGAATAAACAACCAATGAACAATTTTATTGAATTTCCGGTTATAACTGAGCATTCGTCATCCGAGAACGCTATGGAAGGTGAACACGGTCCATGTTTATAAAGCCACCAATTTTAAATCTTTGGGTTCTATTTTTCCCTAAACTCAGGTTTGACACTGATCAAAGGTTTTCTCGATTCGTCCACTTCTTTCTCGTAATCTTGGTTATCGGGGAAATCCATTGCCCCGGTGTTTGTCAGCTAAGTGGCCGAACTAAATAACACTGAGTTCTTGTAATAGCCCGCACGGTCTGACAGGGGGCTCTTCACATCACGCTCCATGGCCTGTTGGCGGGATTTGCGCTCCATCTCCAGCTCTTGAGCCAGGGATTCTGTTGACAAACAAGAAAATCTATTAAAAGTTGTAGCTAGTTCTAAGATCAACACGGGCCTGTTAAACCGTTTATTTTGGGATATCATTCAACAATATATTAAAATGTTTTAATCTAACTTTCAATGCTCAGTACACATACACACACACCCCCACACACATGGATAGAAATCGAATTCTTGAAAAGTTGAAATATAAACGTCTCTCCCCGGAAATATCATTAGTGTATCGGTGAAAGCCAGCTCACATCAAACGAACTCCGCATATACGTTTGACGGATTCTAATTTAATATTCGACAATGCCTTTGATAAAAACGCATCACTCGCAATATTGTGAGTGTTACTCAATTTGACCAGAAGGTCTAATAATCGTATAATTTCAATGTTATCAATATCTTTAACCTGATCAAGTATAAAGATACTGATTAACGTGGATCTAACTATTAAATGAGAATGTATTATTATCTTTTAGAGTAAGGTAATGCAGGATTTTATAAATCAAAGACAAAAATATGCATATTTCAGACACAGTAAATTCCCTAATAAGATTTTAAGAAAATTGACAAAGTTCGTGAAGAGGCAAGAGTAGGTGAGGTAAGGCAATTGTCTCCAAAAACGTCGACGTTTTACGAAATATGCTTATTCAATTTCATGCAACGCTTGCCGCCTCCTGCAATTTACGAGATATAAAAGATATAAACGGAATCGCGTTTTTTGCTTACTTTGATGGAACATTTTCTCAACAGGGAATTCAATTTCATTTCCCGACATTCGTTTACAATTTATGCTATGCGTGTCCAAATTTATGACCCATATTGTCTCCCTGACGCATCCTAACGTCTTCTCACTAATCACAGCGCGTAAAGAAAACAAACTGCAGGCAACCTAAGTACATTATGTTCGAAAACATTTGTCAGTTGAAAAAACTCAATTATAATCCGATTTGTTTCAGTGGAGACTAGCTGTAGGGCATCACACTCGCAAGTGTCGTCATCGAGGGTTGTCCCGAAACAGAAACCTATTATCTCGGGCGAGATTATACGCCTAGGGCGCACTGTGGATCGAAAATCAGCTTTCGAAGACATAGGGATTTCAATTTTTAAGTGTCGTTTTTTTTCTTGGATATGGATTTTGTTTACCATTAATATGCTCAAATATTCACACAAGTTTCATTTAGCATACAAACGGACGACTTATGATTTTTTTTCGAAAAAATTGTATGGAGCTGGTATGAAAAATGCGATTATCTTTGGAACAGCAAGTTAAACCTTAATATCCTTACAGGGAGTTTTAGAACTAATTATTTATGATTTATTGACATACCACACATAACGTTATCTGCTGCAGAAAAAAAGAAAAAAATTAAGAAATATATATATTTTTTTAAAATTTTGTAATGACTTGTTTTAAAGCACCAAGACAAAATACCAAGTTTATATTAGCTAATTAGCCTGAAACAGTGATATTTAATCATTATTTTGTAGTACCATGACCACCATGCAACAAAACAAATCACAAACTATTATCTTATTCTGGCAAGTAGGTAATTAGGAGTTCTAGTAAATATTTTCAATAATTAAGCACTTTAGCTAACACATCTTTGATGAGCGTAGTTAACTCCAGATGCAGCTGCAAAAATTAAGGAAATGCTTGATAAACCAATTAAATCTTTATTTACCCCACAAAAATCACTAGGGTTGCTCCTTTCACTAAAACTGTCTAAGTGGCGATACATCACGTTGCGAGAGACAGCCATTAGGGAAGGTGCTAAAGATATTTACCCGTCTTACTACAAAGTTCAACAAGCCAAATTGCAATGCTATCCTCCGAAACAATCAGTGACAGTAACGGATACATCAGCTAGGATTACACTTCAAGCATTACTAGATATCACGGTGAAAAGGATCCTTGAAAGTCTTTCTGGCAATGTAGAAAATAAGGATCTGAAACTAATATCCAAGTGGGAATTTGATGGTGCTTCCAACCAAACCCAATATAAATAAAAAAGGAAGGGGGACAAGATGATTCAAGTACATTTATGACCTCCTTGGTGCCACTCAAGCTGACTGCTGGAGACGAAAGTTTATGGATGAATCCTAAGCCATGCTCAGCCTTATATTGTCGTCCAGTGCAGTTCACTTTTGTAAAAGAGAACGAAGAAGTGGTCATCAGCTGCAAAAGGTAAACGGATGACGAAATTAAGGATCATATCCCCACTAAGTGCAATAATAATAAGGTGAGTCATCAACTTATGATGACAATTATCGATGCTAAAATTTGTACGTATCTTTCGGAAGCTAGATCAAATGCATCATGCTACCTGTGCTTAGCCAAACCTACAGAAATGAACCGTTTAGATGCTGTATCTTCAAAGACTGTGTCAACTGGCGTATATGAATTTGGCTTGTCATCACTACACGCCCGTATAAATTCTATGGAATGTCTTTTACATATTTCATATAGACTCGACTTCAAAAAGTGAGCTGCAAGAGGAAATGAGTACAAGGTATTATTAGACGCAAGAAAAAAACATACAGGATAAATTGAAAGATGAGCACAATCTTTTGATTGACATTGTAAAACATGGCTTAGGAGCCACAAATGACGGGAATACAGCAAGAAGATTTTTCGAGTTCCCCGATAAAACTGCAGCCATCACTGGGTTGGATGAAGAGCTTGTTCGAAGATTTGCCGTGATTCTGCAAGCAATAACATCTGGGGAGCAAATCGATGTTATCAAATTTAAAGATTATGCCCGCAAAACAGCCGAAAAGTACGTAGAGTTATACCACTGGTACCACATGTCTTCGACCGGTCATAAACTGTTGATACACGGTGCAGACATCATCGCCAATAACGATATTGTGCCAATTGGGAGCCTTTCAGAAGAAGCCTCAGAGGCCCTCAATAAAGATTTTAGGAGGTTCCGAGAACATCATTCGCGGAAAAAGAGCAGGCAAGCTTCCAATGAGGATATCTTCAATATGCTTGTTCTTTCGTCTGATCCTTTGATCAGCGCACGAAGACCTAAGTTAGATACCAACAAAAGCCAGGGTTTCTTCGCTGAAACTAAAGAACTGATCAAGTTTCCGGAAACTCAGTTTGAGTTTTTGGATGTATCTAATTTGGATCCTGATTCCGAATTGGAATCCGACGAGAGCGATATTGAATATTAATTATTGTATAATATAGGTAATTTTTATAAGTTTATATTGTCTAAGTATTTTTTTATAATTATGGAGTAATTTTTTTTTTTTTTTGTAGAATCATGCAAATACAAACATTTATTAAAATAATTATTGTTGGTATTTTTTAAATAAAAAAATATGTTTTTAATTTTTTTCTTTTTTTCTGCAGCAGATAACGTTATGTGTGGTATGTCAATAAATCATAAATAATTAGTTCTAAAACTCCCTGTAAGGATATTACGGTTTAACTTGCTATTCCAAAGATAATCGCATTTTTTATACGAGTTCCATACAATTTTTTCGAAAAAAAATCATAATTCATCCGTTTGTATGCTAAATGAAACTTGTGTGAATATTTGAGCATAGTTATGGTTAACAAAAGCCATATCCAAGAAAAAAAACGACACTTAAAAATTTAAATCCCTATGTCTTCGAAAGCTGATTTTCGATCCACAGTGGGGCGTCACAATTAAATATTATACACTTAAAAGCTTCGGCCTTTGCCGTTTCACTTCGCTGCCACCCCTAAATGTCCCATTAGGTCTGTTTGAATACGTAATATTTTTGCATTTGCCGCTTCTAAAACAGAATTGCCGGTTCCTTTGAGTGCTATAATCTATTTGTTCTTTGAAACAACTGTAATGGTTGAGCGCTTAGCTTAATAAAAAGTTATCCTTTAATGTTTTGCCCTTTTATATTTCTTTATAAGTTGAGACGTTGTTATCAAATGGATAAGCAATTGAAACATTATTGCAATAGTACAAAATATAATTGACATCTCTTAACAATGACATTAACTTTCACTGAATGTTGTAAATGCACAAAAACTTTAATAAAAACAACATCTATTTCGTTTTGATCGAATGGTCAAGGAATGACAAAAAAGGACTTGCCGATGTGGACGTGAATCCATTTATTTGAAAAGTGATAGAAATAATAAAAATAAATCGACAACTGATACAACACAATCGATATCAGATTGATGCTGTGAATAAATTGTTTTTTTCGTAGCAATAATTTTAACTAGAACAGTTTCACTTGAATACTAATTTATTTATGTACCTAAAATTGTATGTCAACCTCTGCAATTCAAAGGCAACATAAAAACCTGAGAGCATCGTATCATCGATTTATTTTTGTGAGAAATCGAATCGATTATATTATATAAAGTGTCTCAAGCAAGAAATAACAATTGCAGAGCATAGTCATTCTCAAATTGTTTCTACCTCTCCGATCACCTTTGATTGCATAAAAACTAGTCGGTTTCATACTTATTTTCTTATCCTATATAACACAATGGTACATTATTGTATTACTATATTTTACCTTTTTTATGTTTTTGTTATTTAATACCTTCGTTGAAATGATAGAAAGTCCGTCTGCTCATTATTTTTTTATCAATTTTTTGCGCAATCGACACCTCTACCCGTTGTTAAAGCAAAATTAATTACTGTCGTAAAATACACAGAAAAAGTGAGTTGATTAATTTTTCGGTTGGGAATTTGAGAAGGTTGTGAACAAAGGGGTGGCTCAAACGAATTATTGTAAAGGGAACTATACCGTGTCAGGTAGAGCCACAAAGAAACGGTTTGGCCGACATACAATTGGAACAAACGAACGACTGGGATGAGGTGCTACTGTTGCGGACTCTATCGGGCCGAGACGAATTATTCTGATTGGATTGATTTTCTATTAAAGATACACCTTCCGCCTTTTTTTAAGAATCAATTCCTTCGTGACTTGGATTCAATTCGTTTTATCTTTGTGACATTCAGTTGCAGGAATAGTTTAGAGTCAGCTCTCTACGGTATCTCAGTTTAAACTAAAGTCCCGTTTTATTGACTAACCAATTACCACATGAATTAATAGCCTTCATATAGTAGTTATCATAGTAGCTCAGTAGTTATTATTTGAGAGAGATCTCTACAAAACAGAGGCTGTTTTCTTCTACCTAAGCATAAACAAAAAAAGTTAATTTCGTCAAAGGTTTCGAGCGCACCTGCGCGGTACAATTTTATTTCCATTCATTTTACAAGCTTACCTAAAAAGTACCATGAAGAAGTTCCCTCTTTATTAATTTTTCAACTTTATATTACTTATGTAACATCGGTTGGTTTAATACGTTACTTGCGCTCTGAAAATGCAATATTATGACATTCTTCTCGAGCATTGTAATTTCAATTATGAGAACGGTGGAGATTTCACTGTTTTACTTTTAAGCCGGGAAATATTTTTTTATATATTAAATTAGTTCTAATTTGTACATAATATAATATGTAATAAAGATCTGATGATTCCTCAAATAATATAACGTAACAGAATTTAGAGAGGTAGAGCATAGCGTGTATTCACTCAAAGACAGCTTGACTGGGGAAGTACGGAGATACTTCGCCAAACGAAGTCCAGAAGTTGGAGAACTTACAGAATACCACAGCCAAATAACTTTATGTTGTGTTCCTGCGCGTGAGTAAGTTCGCCAGAGCTTATTGAGGAGGGAGAAAGGTGGTAACGTGTGAGTGATGCCTCGTGTGCTACAAGCGTCCATATGGCTATGGTAACCGCTTACCATTAGGCGGAACGTAAGCTTGGTCCAAAAACAATAACACGTCAAAAATCGCTTTTATAAACTGCTGGATTACATTTAACAGGTGACATCTCATGCTGTTCCTACTATACTTAGTACACCAAATGGTTAAATACAAACCTGTGCATAGTTAAAGAACCTCATCACAAAAAGATATCATTCCAAAAACAAATATGTAGTTATAAAATTTAACTAATCAAGTTTTTTAGTTGATATAAAATTACATTAATGTCGATACTTGATAATAATTGATTATCTCACTAAGCCGCTTGGTACAGTGTAGTAGGTATACCTACAGACCAATCACCATAATGATGGCCACGAAGGAAACCGTTCCATGATTGATTGCCATACATGTGAACTAACAGGAACTTTATCATTCCCATCGCCAACTTTTCATTCCGTGTTACTTTTTCCGAGTAATTACTCACGATACTTTTGACCCATCTCGTTTCTTATAAAAAGCACGTAGAAAAAAACTTTTCTAATTTACGAATAATAAAATATGTTTTTTTATACCGACGGTACTGAGGAAAGTTGATGAAAGGCTCCAAGTTTTAATTTTTGTTTTTCTGTTACCAACCTTTTTATATTTACAACCCTCGTGTATTTTTCTGTTTTGCCTTCATAGCGTTTTTACCTCTTCTTTTAATGTTTTGTTGAAGGGAAAATATTCATCTAGCGCGAAAATGTTCGATTGGCCTAATATTCTAAAATAGATTGATTTAGCAATCAAGATTAAACAATTAAAGTTAAACAACCCATTGCTTGCTCATATTGTGAGTACCTAAATGAAACCAAAGCAAATAATTTGTTGCTTTTCGATTTATTTGATAACTAAATTGTTTTCGCAAACCTTTTGTGTATGTAATTGCAAATGAACTTTCAATATCTAACATTGTATGTCTACTTACGTGCTCGCGTGAGTCGGGATACTTGGGGTGAAGTTTGCAATTTCTACTTGAACAGTCCGACGGCAAAACCCACTTGTCGGAAAAATACAGGAAATTATTACATTCGTACCAATGCTGCGGATGGACTGTTCTTGTCTTCCTTTAAAAATATTATACTGAGACAGCATTAAGTTATAATTTAAAAATAGAAATGGGTCATTAAATTTAGCCAAATAAAATATACTGTACCAAAATGATGCCAAGGTTAGTAATAAAAATAAATCTAAATTTTGTGCATGATGAAAAGTTAAATCCACATTTTAAGATAACATAACTTATAAAACTGGGAAGCATATTTCATATCTGTAGCAAGCGAAGGGTGTGCCTACCGCCTACACACAATAGTATCCCATGCTCCATCGGGGCCGGTGCATTTTTAATGAAATTTCTGGGCTTTCCACAAAGCGGATATAAATGAAAAAACTACGGTTTGATTCACCAATATGTGCAGTTTTTTTGCTTCTTCCTGGTTGGAGAGTTCAGTGTATTGCATTTTTTTAAATTCACATGAAAACTGCCTTTGAAGTAACGAAAGATTTTTTACTTAAAGACCGCTCCGATTTCAACATGTCATTGTGTGACAAAAGCCTGAGGGATACCTACCAAGTGTAAAACATTGGTTTCACCTGTTTTCGTAACATTAAATTATATTTTTTCAATTTATTAATACGTAAAAAAAGTAAGTAACAGTAGGTACGTTATTTTAGATCCATAATTAATTCAAAGTTTGTTAAAATTGTGTGAAATTAATACGAAATAAACAAATACTTTCGATTATTAATTTTTCATGTCGAAGTCCTCATTCAAAAGCTCACCCCACAATACAAAACGAGAGAGCGTATATCGTTGTACTTTTAAATACTTGAAATTCTCAATACGCTCGGTATGCAATATGATGAGTATAAATTTCATTTCGTACAATTTTTTCGTATTTTTGTCGGACGACCCCTTTACGTTGAAAATCAGACGTATCCTCGAACGTTACAATATTTCAACAGACAGAGAATTCAATGACGGGAATTTATGGATTGGTTGGAAATGTTTTGTTGCATAGAGTTTTAAGAATAGCTGGGTTTTACAGAATTTATCGTTTTTATTTTTGTCTTTTCAGATCCACATACTGTTTCCTATAATGTTTTGAGAGAGGTAGAGCGTTTATTCGCTCAAAGAGCAGCTCGACTGGGGAAGTACCTCCACCTTACAGAATACCGCAGCCAAATAACTTTATGTTGTGTAAAGTTGTGTTCCTGCGCGTGAGTAAGGTCACCAGAGATCATAGGGGAGAGGGGAAAGTTCGGTAACGCGTGAGCGATGCTTCGTGTGTTGCAAGCGTCGATATGGCTACGGTAACCGCTTACCATCAGTCAGGCCGTATGCTTGTTTACCGACTTAGTCGTATAATTTTTTTTTTTTTTATATTTATTTTAAACTTTCCGTAACGTAACCTATGAGACATATCAGTAAAAAATCTTATCAAAACTTATTTAATGCTTACCAGAGTAGTTCTGCCAGAAAGCAGCACCTCCGCTCATGATGTCGACGGGTGGCGGTGGATAGTTCCACTGTGGCTTGTCGGGGGTCCTGGGCGGCTCCCGTTGGAAGGGCGGCGAGGAAGCAGGCGGCTCCGCGCTCGGCGGCTTGCTCTCCGACCCATTCTCACGCTCCGACCGAGGCGTCTCCTGAGCTGACGGCGCCATGTTCTCTGCAAATGGAATCATCAATGAGATTGGAAACAGTTTTGAGTATAATAAATGGTATGCAATTTTGATTTATGTTGCAATAATTACAGCACTCGAATTAATCAGTCAAATGCACAGCCAACAAATCTAGCAAACAGCGATTATGTAAGAAATTTAACCGGAATGCGTGTTAGTTGAGCACTGAACCCTCGTTTCAAATGGTCTGCGAAACGATTTCCTGACACGGAGATTAGTACAAGCCTTCACCAGCGCTCACCCACCCTTCTTACGTCACGCACTCCATATCAACTTAACAACCGGTGAAGTCACAAATCACCCTCGTCAACAATCAAGAAACAATCTTGAGTAGTTCGCTTAAAGTTTGACTTTGTACGTATTGTCTGAAGAACCATATAAAATCACGTCGGATTTCAGCTAATACAAAGATAGTTTGACAGACGGCAAGTTAACATGTCAGGGGCATGCACTGGCACTTTATGTTGAAACTTGTTGAATAAACCGATAGCGATGCTATTGACATGTTTGAGTTACACTACCAAAACTAATTGTTTATGAAAATTATTAAACTTAATGCATGATTTCAATATTAAAATAAACCATCAATTGGTGCCATATTTTCAGTGAAATATATTTAATTAACTCACCAGTTACAATTCTGAGTATTTCAGAAGGTGCTCCGGACTGCTTGAGGGCTTCTTCTATTTTTTGCCGCCTCTTCATCTCCATTTCGAGTTGTTCTTGAATCATTTGTCGCTGTTTTCTCTCCTTCTTTAGCCGTTTTTGGTACATTACTGGTAAAATAAAAGATTTTTGTAAATAACCTCAATAACGTTGACTAATTTGATACAAAAATGCCAAATTTAAATCTCATTGAATCTTATTATTCATTTTATTATGATACAAAATCAACAGCTATAAAGTAGTGACATTCATAACTTAACTACATAACTTAATACCAATTAAGGATTTAATTTTTATTAACATAACTAATCAACTATGACAGAAACAGAGCTGTATGTGTATGTATGTTTGTGGGTGTGTGTTTGCGTATTTGCAATAATACAGATAATTAATAAGGAAATAACTGGGATAAAACTATGTATGTTCCTAGGGATATATTTAGCAATTTAGAGGAGTTTATATTTCGCTATAGATCTCATAAATATGTCCTATACAAGCTATTTTACAAAGTACATTATGAGTATATGATCATCCTGCATATTTCCATTTCACTACGACTTACATCATTCATGTATCATTCAAATAATTCAAGTTTTGTCAGATTGTCTTATAAATTATATACTATATGATTTCACATACATCTACTAGCTTATTTGTGTATATGTTAATAATAGAGGACGGCAAAATTCATCTCAGTTGAACCGTATCGAAACAACAATTACTTTGAATACCGCACGCAGAGCAAAACGAAATTTCAACTAAATAAACGATTTGCGCCTGCGCCTGCGTCGTGCGCCATACTTCTCTCCACCTGTAACTACGTCAATATGTACCTATACGTATGATAAACATGAAAATCGCTTTGAGTCTGTCCCTTTCCCTCCAACGTCATTCAACACCGTTTTCTTTATCTGAAAATTATCTCATAATACCGAGTTGAAGGATCCCCTACTCGATGCGCTTGCAGTTACCACCTTTTGATTTGGCATTTGTTCATCAATAATCTTGCGATTCCGACGCATCGATATTATTTCTCTTTCTTGCATGTGGCATTATGATATTTGCATCTTATTCTATCTGAAGTTCGATTGACGAATGATTGAGTCCGTACACGTGTTGATAGACGCTGGAGGCCCAGCCTCCGAGAGGGAAGAGGGGCGGCACAATGTCGAGGAGCAAGGCATACACTTTGAATAGTATTGAGTAATTTATTTCATATTGATCGATTGGTTTTTTGTTGATTAGTTTTTGCTTGTGATTTAGATGTAAAATATTGTATCAAATAGTTAAAACAACAAAAAATCCAATAACATTGTATATGTAAATAGGTAATAGATTTTGCTTCATTCTGGACTAACGTATATGGTTATTCTTAGAATTTCATCTGACCGGATGAACCTTTTATATATAACTATAATAACTTGAGACATATGTTTTCTAGACGAGCGTTTCTTGAATGTTCACCATTTCACGCATATTGTTCAAACTAAACGAGATAGTGTGACTAACTAATTACTATTAATTGTTTTGAACTAATAAAGTAAAGTTTTTTGTGAATAGATTTGTCTGGCTGGTCAACTCAAAGATTTGAATCGCACCAGGCTAAAGATGGAGATAATAGGAAAATGAGTAGGTTAGGTACTTACAAGGTTTCACGTACCACCACAACACTGATATTTTTGATAGATTTATAATTTTCACGAGATAGCGGCCGCTTCGGTTCGGTTTTGAAAAAAGATGTCCGCTGCACCGTGTTCTTTTTTCTCACACGTATGTCATTCGCCGTGAGAGGGCGACACCGTTGATTGGTTTTAGTTTGTGGGGTTTAGGCGCGAAATTTAAATATGCAAGTTAGGTTTGGGAAAGGGATGGAAAGGAGGATGGAAAATTAGGGATTATCTCTAAGCCTGTTCATATCCCCCCACTTGAAATAAACCGAGTATTTCAAAAGATAAATAAGAAGATAGAGACTACTACTATGCGGATTCATATAGTCATTTTATATTTACCTAAGTGTATTAGTTATAACAATAATTGTGTTGAATAAAAGCTATGTTAAGTATAAGATAAAAAGTTGAGTTAGGAATGTAATGTTAATTATTTAATCTATCGGAAGTGGACAGATTTTGATAGCAGGCCTCACAAGTAAACCTTTTGAAGTCTTAACCGTCACAACACGAATGATATTGTCTCTACCTGGATGAAGCTGTACTACGCGACCTAGTCGCCATTCGTTAGCTGGTAAGTTAGGTTCGTAAATGGTAACAAGATCGTTCAGTTTTGGTTGACGGTTATCGCTTTTAAACCATTTCATTCGTTGTTGCAACGTATGCAAATAATCTCTTTGCCAAGTTCGCCAGAAACTTTGAGATAGTCTCTGTAACAGTTGCCATCGAGATCGTAGAGTTTCGTTTTCGGAATATACCGGTTCCGGCAACGATACCAACGGTCGGCCTATCAGAAAATGGCCTGCTGTAAGAGCGTCAACTTCACCGGGATCGGATGAGATTTCTACCAGAGGTCTAGAGTTCAACATGGCTTCCACCTTCGTCAAAATAGTATAAAACTCTTCAAATGTAAGAATTTGGGATCCGATAATCCGTTTTAAATGATATTTGGTTGATTTTATACCACTTTCAAATATACCTCCGAAGTGAGGTCCCGATGGTGGATTAATCTTCCAAGTTATACCGCGAGATGAAAGTTGATTAGAAATATGATCGCTTTCTTTGCTAAGCATTTCAGAAACTTCAGACAGATAGCGCTTGGCGCCTACAAAATTGGTTCCTCCGTCAGTAACTATAAATTTACAAAGGCCTCTCCTAGATACAAAACGGTCTAAAGCTGCAATAAAGGCTTCGGTGGTCAATTCGGTGACCAACTCAAGAGGAACGGCTTTGATTGCGTGGCATACTATGAGGCACAAATATCCCTTATAAGCTCTAGCGTTACGTCGCTTACTCTCTTTAATCATGAACGGACCTCCGAAGTCGATTCCAACTGTTTGAAAGCAGTGACCTGATTTCAATCGGGAAGGTGGAAGATCGCCCATGACAGGCTGAAGAGATTTAGGTTTTACTTTAAAGCAAATTACACATTTAGATAATCGCGATCTGATAAGATTTCGAATGCCGAGTATCCAAAATCGACGTTGAATTAAAGATTGCAGTAGGCGGGGCCCACAATGAAGGTAAGTTGCATGATAGTGATCTACCAGGAGAGTACTTAAACGAGATAATTTTGGCAAGAGATATGGATGTTTGACACTTTCAGGTAAGTCTGTGTGTTTGAGTCGCCCCCCCACTCGCAAGGCTTCGCGAGAATCAATGAATGGAGAAAGCTTCAATAAATGTTTTGGAAGTAGTTTATGATTATTAGATTTAAGATGAAGTATGACTTCATCAAAATGTTGACGCTGAACATGTTTAACTAAATATTGTAAAGATTGATCGTATTCTGTGGCGGTTAGAAAAGATGAAAGGTTACGCTCGGAACGTGTAACTTTCGCGTTATTAATGAAACGATAAATCCAAGCTACTACTCTTTTTACACGTAAAAGAGTGGAGGACCGTTCCAGGAGGTTGTCAAGAACGTCAGCATCTGGTGTCACTACAGCGGCATGACACAAGTGTGACGACGACTTAAGCTCTTCGACGTTGTCGAGCTTTTCAACTACTGACACAGGCCAGTTAGTTGACTCGCTAGTCAGCCACTTAGGACCTGACCACCAGTTTTCACAAGTAGCCAACTGTAAACATGATAAACCGCGACTACAGATGTCGGCTGGGTTGTCATGAGTGGAAACATGTCGCCACACAGTTGGAACGATAGAATCATTAATTTGCACTACGCGATGTGCTACAAAAGTTTTAAGTTTGTGTGGTTCCGTGCTCAACCATGACAACACAGTCGAACTGTCTGAGAATAACACTGTTTGATTAAGATTAAGTTTTTTACTAAGTAAGGCGTGGATACGATTTACTACTTTGGTGAGTAATACCGCGCCGCAGAGTTCCAAACGGTTAACGGTAAGAACCTTTAAAGGTGCTACCTTAGACTTAGCAATAAGAAGATGGATTTGAACTTCACTATGAGTAACAACGCGCAGATAGACACAACATCCATATGCTTTTGTGGATCCATCACAAAATCCAATAAGTTGGAATTCATTTGACTGACATGGTATGACTCGACGCGGAATTTCGATATGTTTTAAGTTGTAAAGATCTGAGATGAAATTTTGCCAATCATGGGATATGTCTCTAGGCACAAGTTCATCCCAGGAAAGATTGAGACGCCATATATCTTGAAGGAGCAATTTTGCTTTGAGAATGAATGGTGTAAGCCATCCAAGTGGATCAAAGATTCTAGCCACGTTGGATAAAATATAACGCTTAGTGACATTGCCATCCTCGATCGGAGATTGTGAATAGGTAAAGTTATCACCTACGGGGTCATATTGGACTCCTAAGATTTTAAGCGTAGATTTGTTGCTTTCTTCTGAGAAAGGCTTTGGAATTTGACAATGATCTACTGGTAAGGTGGTAAGAAAAGATTTAGAATTACTGCTCCATTTGCGAAGTTCAAGTTGAGCACATCCTAATAGATTTACAAGTTGATTTTTTAGTTCGATAGCTTGCTCTAATGAGGGTGCCCCGGTAGTGACGTCATCGACAAACGTTTCATGACGGAGAGCCTCAGCGGCGAGTGGATACTCAACGCCATGATCATTAGCTAGCTGATGGAGAGTACGGATGGCGAGGTAAGGTGAACTACTAACTCCGTAGGTGACAGTCGCGAGTTCGTACTCATTTACGGGATCACTAGGAGATTCTCGCCATAGCACGTGCTGATAGTTGCGATCCTCAGGCCTAACCAAAATTCCTCGGTACATTTTTGATATGTCACACGTGAATACTACCGTATGTATTCTGAAGCCAGTAATAATGTCTATGATATCAACTTGCAGCTTAGGTCCAGTAAATACAATGTCGTTTAAAGATAAACCGTTTGTGGTTTTGCAGCTTGCGTCGAACACTACTCGCAGCTTGGTAGTTGTGCTCTCAGGGCGAAGGACGCAATGATGCGGAATGAGGTAACGCTTTTCCGTTTGTAAGGAAGCATTAGGTACAGGATACATGTGATCTAGACTTTCGTACTCGCGCATGAAATTAATATAATCAATTTTAAGTTGACTTTGACGGCTAAGCTTTTTTTCGAGATGAGTTAAACGCGACAAAGAACTGTTATATGAAGTACCTAACTGGCCATCGCGATCCTTTAAGAGGAGTGGTACGACGTAGCGACCATTAGATTCTCTATACGTTAAACTAGTATATAAATGCTCACAGACATCATCCTCGGGTACAGTAATAGGTAGGCGCGGTGGTTCCTCGACTTCCCAGAACTGCCGAACTTGTTCATCGAGGCTGCATGTAGTGACTAATAGGGAAGACGTTGCAATAGGAGGTAACGATAAATCAGCATCGATAGCACCGGTAAGTATCCAACCGAAAATGCTATGCAGAGCGGCCGGCAGGCCGGGCCCCAGCTTGATACGTTGACCATCATATATTTCATGGAATAGTTCTGCCCCTATTAATATGTCGACTTCCGCGGGAACATCATAATCGCGATCGGCTAATATTAAATGCTTGCAATATTCACGAACGACTGACGGTACTTTACTGCTAGGCATCTGAGCTGTGATATGATCTAACACGATCGGCTTAATGTTAAACTGCGGATCGTTACTATCGAGCGGTTTTAAAACGCATTCCGTCACACCCCTAACTTGAAATACTGTGTTTTGTCCTAAGCCAGCGACTGTAAGATTACACCGGCGGAGCTTTAAACCGAGAGCCCTGGCGCAAGTCGTAGTGATAAAACAATCCTGCGCGCCGCTGTCCACCAATGCGCGCACGGTGCGCTGTGTGCCGGCGACAGGGTTGCACACGCGCAGCTGACACGTACCTAGTAGTACTATACCGCTACTGCTTCCGACATGAGCACCGGTGCTCGCTTGAGTGGCAGCGCTAGAGCTGGGCTGCGTTTGCTCAGTATGTAGTAAGGTATGATGACGTAATCCGCATAAAGTACAAAATACTTTAGAAAAGCATTTATCTACGACATGATTAGTACGTAAACAGTTGGTGCACATTTTTTTATTTTCAATTAAAGTGAGTCTTGCACCAGAGTCTAAAGATTGAAAAGTCGAGGTAGTCCACGAAGCGCACCCAAAAGAAGCCCACCCAGAGGAAGCCCACCCAAAGTAGTCCATCTTGCGCACCCGTAGGTGGGCTTCAAATAAAAAATTAAAATAATTAATTTCCTATTCCACGAAGCACACCTACGAATATTACTCACATAGTGCGGGGACTAAGAAATAAAAATGTCGATAGAAGAAAATATTTATTATTTAAAAGACGCAACTTAAATTTCTAACATCATTCAGTTTCATTATACTTAATAATGTGACACAAAATTTGTCATTTTTGTAATCTTACTATTTAAAATCACAGATTGTTTCTTTCTTTATGACGGGCCTGTTGGTCTAGTGGTTAGTGACCCTGACTGCTAAGCCGGAGGTCGTGGGTTCGATTCCCACTCAGGACAAACTTTGTGTGATGAGCATGATTGTTTGTTCTGTGTCTGGGTGTAGTTTATCTATAATATATGTGTGTATTTATAAATTATATAAGTATGTATATCAGTTGTCTGGTTACCATAACCTAGCTCTGCTTAGCTTGGGATCAGATGGCCGTGTGTGAGTTGGATATTTATTATTATTTATTCTATCTATCCAAAAAATAATTATTTTTGAATTTTTTTTCTATTATTTTCCTTTTTGTGCTCTTAATAAAATCACAGATTGTTTCAAAATTATGCAATAAAAACTTGGACAAATATCAAAAACATAGTAAATATTGTTTTACATAGAGATCTATGTTGAAGTTTTCTTATAGCTACCTGTTTGGTGAATAATAAAAATACTCTACTTTAACATAAAAAATCACAGATTGTTTCATAATTGCAATAAAAACTTGGACAAATATCAAAAACATAGTAAATATTGTTTTACATAGAGATCTATGTTGAAGTTTTCTTATAGCTACCTGTTTGGTGAATAATAAAAATACTCTACTTTAACATAAAAAATCACAGATTGTTTCATAATTGCAATAAAAACTTGGACAAATATCAAAAACATAGTAAATATTGTTTTACATAGAGATATATAGTTTTCTTATAGCTACATGTTTAGTGAATAATAAAAATACTCTACTTTAACATAAAAAATCACAGATTGTTTCATAATTGCAATAAAAACTTGGACAAATATCAAAAACATTGTAAATATAGTTTTCTATAGAGATATATGTTGATGTTTTCTTATACTTTAGTTTTGTGTAAAATCACAGACTGTTTAAATCACAAATCACAAAAATTCTTAAATAATCTGGAAGAAATGGGCAATTGAGTATATGCACTTATCAATTAAATAAATCACTATTAATCAGAATCTTAAAGAGGCCTTTGCCCAGCAGTGGGACATCAAATAGGCTAGTAAAAAAAAAAAAAAATCAGAATCTTAATTTCTCTAGACAGTGTCCAACTGAAATTAAGCCATTTTTATAATCTTTTATTGTGTTTTCGATTATATTATTTTTTATTTCAGCATGTTTTTGATGATTTGAATAACCCATTTTTACTCTAATTTCGGCATAATTATTGCAATTTTTTTGGAAGCAATCTAAAAGTTTTGCCAGATTTATGGCTCTATTTTTATTGAAAATTTTATTTATTTCAGAGTAATGAGACTCTGTAAAATTATTAGTTTTATTTTTTACGTTATAACACGACCATTTGTCATGCCATAACTTATGTTCGAGCCACTGAGTTACAATGTAATCGTTAAATCTAGAAATACTTTCTCCTTGAGGACATTCGCTCATGATGTAGAGCCAGGCCTCATCCAAGTCTTCCAGCGGTAAATGTGGCAAAACCGTACATAAGGCAACATGTTTTCTATGTATGCTATTCTTATTTAAACCTAAGTCCCTAGATTTTCTTTTTATTGCTTTTTTAAAATGAAAATAGCATCCCATTATCTGTGCGTTAGGAAATACTGCTGTAAAACTCCTGACGGCAGCTTCCTCAAAATCGCTTGTGAAAACATTGACTTGCATTTTGGGTATTTTTGTTTTTAATAATTGAAATAAGATTTTATAGGTCGATTTTTTTTTGTTATGTAATAAAGCATAGGCTAAAGGTTTAACGATATTTTCAACCGCACCGTGGATGCTATAAATTTGAAGAAATGGTTTAGGCGCGCATTTAAAAGTTCCGTCGCAGTATATATGATCGCAGCTTTCAAGTTCCTGTCTACTCTTCTGTGTAGCAAATAAAAGTATTCTCGTTTTTCCGTCGTTATAGTCAGCAAGTACAAAATCTTGAAACGGTTGAGGTACCTGGATATCAAATAAATACTTCTCTCAATTCATTTGTACTAAAATAAATAATAATATGAATACATAGGATGTGCACATATTGAAGATAGTAAGGTAAAACAAATAACTTTCTTTGAAACCCCCGTGACTTTCTTTCTTTCACAAAATAAAAGCAGCTAGTTTAGATAGTTACTCCATAAATCGTTCAATATCTGCGACTCAAAAACTGGTCACTACACTAACAAAACAAAATTCTTTTCAAAGTTAAATCAAATATTATTATCAACCTTATCCCATTAAAATAGAGTTGAAAATGGCATGCACACATTTCTTTGCTATGATATTAGCAAACTCTTACATGAGGTGTATTTTATTACAATAACGTTCAAATAAAAAAAAATACATAGATTTCATGTCTCAATATTTTCATAATATTCTAAGGAAATATGAACTCTACTTACTTGTACATCTATAGGTGACTTCGCAAACAATCTATTTACACCGAGAGATTTGTTTCTCTTATTGTAGAGGCCAGACTTAACATTTTTATATTGTGGCATATCACTGACTAAATTCAATCCTCGGTCCAATGTATCATTAAGTTTTTGCTTGTAGATTGTAGGAATGGGCTCCATGGTGGAAACTACTTGCTGCTCGAGTTCATGCATTGCTTCTTTAATTTGGGTCTCCAAAACGTTTGAGGCACATTTATGTTCCTTTATTTTAACAACTTCTTCCATGCTACTTAATGTGAGTAAGCCATTACACCCTTTTTTAATACACCGCCACAAGGCATTGCCGTTTTTATAAATTTTGTGTTTACTATATTGTTTGTTATTATACACTAACACTTGTGTCCCCTTCCGGCCAAGTACGTAATTAATAGATGGGTTAAAATTTCTACTACTTGGACCTGCCATCGGCTCCATTATTTTGTTTAAATAAATTGCACAAAAATTAGAAAAAATAACAATAACAAGACCGGCGCACAATTGCATACACTCAGCCCGTGACGTCGCGATAGTGTAATGAGAACTAAGCATGTAAACAAGTTCCGGAAACGCTCGGCTAAATTCGGGTTGGCTCGGGAATTCAGTGGCGGGCGCACGCGTTGACTATATTAGCGCATCATGTATACGTCTTACCTTTGGGATTTATATATGAACATTATGAAAATTACAAGTATTGTATCACATTATTATTCATTTTAAATAATAGATATTTTCTTCTATCGATATTTTTATTTCTTAGTCCCCGCACTATGCGAGTAATATTCGTAGGTGTGCTTCGTGGAATAGGAAATTAATTATTTTAATTTTTTATTTGAAGCCCACCTACGGGTGCGCAAGATGGACTACTTTGGGTGGGCTTCCTCTGGGTGGGCTTCTTTTGGGTGCGCTTCGTGGACTACCTCGAAAAGTCGGGCACCTATAGATTGAGTGCGCTTCATTACAACAAGAACAAGTGAATGATGTCGTAGGTTGAGATTTAGTAAGATAAGATGAGCGTTTTGATCCGCTGCTATTCTGCCGATTACTCGCTGGCAATTGTTTTCTTTCAATGGTACGGGTAGAATTGGTAGAACTCAAAGATAGTTGACTAGTTTCTAAGATCTTTACGTAGTCTTGAAGAAACTTTAATAGTTCACAAAATGAAGGTATTTGTGAACTGTTCTGAGTTTCGAACCGTTTGCGGGTATCCGAATCGAGGGTACGAGAGGCTAAATGAAATAAAATAAAATCACCAAAGTTTTTGATATTTAAAGATTGGAGCGCATGATATGATTCATAAAACACGTTTGTTAATACTTGTAGTTCTTCGAAGTTACCAGATTTAACTGCTGGATAATTTAAGAATTTTTCTAAATATGTCAAAGCTAAGATACGTTTGTTTTGGTAACGTTCGATCAAGGCATCGAAAACAACTTCATAATTATTTGCCGTCATTGGAATCCCTTTTACAATCGATAGGGCGGGTCCGCGTAAACACGACACAAGGTAATGGTATTTTTCTATTTGTGATATAGAATTATTCTCATGAATTAAATGAACAAACGTATCGTAAAACGTTTGCCAGTTTTCGATATTGCTATCAAATTTAGGTAAACGCGCATTGACTTTGGAATTCCCGGAATGCGTGAGATCGGAGTCGACCCGCGCCGGCGACCCGGACGCGCCGCCCGAGCCGTCCGCTGGCGATCCGGTGACGTTGAAGCTCTTCTCGCATATCGGCAACGTGCTACCCGCTGCGATCACCGCATAATACAATTCGTCAAATGAAACCATAGAATTTTGGTTTATTTGTACATCGGGTTTGATTGTTACCTCTAAAGTTTGTATTTCCTTACACAACGAACCAAATTCTTCGCGAATTGAATGAACTCGAGAGTATCTGGACTTGAACGCCGATACCTTTGAACGATCTTGAACCATTTCGTTAGATAAGTCGTAAAGGATTTGCATAGCTCGGAATACATATTCGCGTTGTGATTGAAGTATTTTAAGTTTACTTGCTTCCATGTTTAGTTCGAAGATAAAAATGAAATAATGTTAGGTAGGTGTATGAAGGTAAATGAAATCAATCTAGGTGTAGATTTGAGGTGGAGTATGTAAGTACCTACATACATATATAAGTTTTACAATGTAAATGTAACATAAATACCATAAAATATTGTTACGGATTTATAAAATTTATAAATATAATGGAGGTAGGTTCCAATCTTATATGAAGACTCGAACAAAATGTAATGAAGATGTAATGCTACTAAATTGTAAATGACTTGTGAATCCGTGTAGTATAACTGTACGTATAACCAACACAATTTTATAAGGTTATACCTAGTTTTACAATGAAATGCGTAATTTTGCTAATTTCTCAGAGTTTTCGATCGAAATTGAACCTGAGATTAACAAAATACTATTTTTTCCATAGGTATTCGCGCTCGTAATGGACCAACTTTATGTTTTGAACTAATAAAGTAAAGTTTTTTGTGAATAGATTTGTCTGGCTGGTCAACTCAAAGATTTGAATCGCACCAGGCTAAAGATGGAGATAATAGGAAAATGAGTAGGTTAGGTACTTACAAGGTTTCACGTACCACCACAACACTGATATTTTTGATAGATTTATAATTTTCACGAGATAGCGGCCGCTTCGGTTCGGTTTTGAAAAAAGATGTCCGCTGCACCGTGTTCTTTTTTCTCACACGTATGTCATTCGCCGTGAGAGGGCGACACCGTTGATTGGTTTTAGTTTGTGGGGTTTAGGCGCGAAATTTAAATATGCAAGTTAGGTTTGGGAAAGGGATGGAAAGGAGGATGGAAAATTAGGGATTATCTCTAAGCCTGTTCAAGGTACCTTACCGTCTTTGAACAATTTATCAAATGCTATTATTATATTTAAAGTAGTATAAGTTCCGCCAGATTTGCTTACTTGGACCACAAGTTAACTTCAAGATATGTCTCGAGATGGTTAAAGATAGAGTTTTGATGGAGTCGAGCCGCGATGAATATGCGGATAACTCGTCCGTTTTATGGAAACGGTATGAATAATAAACTAATAAAAATACAAGATACAACCTTCTAGCTGCTCAGAACTACGAACCGGTGTCGAGCACTATATTTTATCGACTCTAGTCAAATATGTGCCACAATGTTGCAAAGGTTACAATATGTATTGATACACTCATACGGATATTTTTAATAATGGCGGGTATATAATTATACTACCTCATTCCTTCTATTCTTGATATCGTAAATTATATCTCCAATTTTTTTAAAGTTTATACAGTAAATAGAACCTTATTGTGTTTAAACAATAAGGTTAATAAACTTAATAAGAAAATATGAACAAAGCAAAAGCACAGTTAACAATCTTAGAGAAATGTTCAATGAAAATAAAGGAAAGATCGTTTTCTCATTAAAGATTTGCTAGTAATTAATGTTGTTGCTAATGAAACGGGCGAGGTTCACTAGCGATCGACTCCTACGCATCATTTGTCATCGCACGACCTCCGACACGGACCGGTAATAACGTAGGGATCGCAACGTGTCGCGTTTTTATTTCCATTTGCAATGTTTTTATATCGGAATTACTCACAAATTGGCTTTAGACTGATTTTTATATAATGATAAGTTCTGGTACACTTTTTGTTTTTGGTAAGTATGGTATTTATTTATAATTTTTCACCGTTTGTTTAATCGTGTATTATTAATATGACCGTACATAATTATTACGTTAACAAAATTAGGATAGAACGGTCCTTTTTCAGTTAATTTCCCGCTAATACAAAGGTCTGCGTCCAAGGATCCGTTCAGTGGAAAATTCGACGGACCATCGGATCTGAGTATTGATTCAGTTGAACACCTCTGGAACAGTTTTTCACACGACTGAAGCTTATTTTAGGGCCTTTTCATCTCACCTTTTCTGTCTATTAACGCTCAACAATCTAATATAATAAGCGACAAGATTTTGCGCAATAAATTAAACCTAGTTTTGAAACTACCAAGTTTTGTAATTTTGATCGCAGTACCTAGTTATTGAGAGTAGAAGCAACTGAAGGTAAACCGTCGATCAACGTCTTCCCACGTATAATCCAGCGGCAGCGGCGCTGTCGGCGTTCATTGTTTCTACAAGTCAATATTTGTCTATAGCTCGTCGGCTCCGCTTTGTGTTTCATAATCCGGCCTATTGCTTCCTCGCTCACAAGTCCCTAGCGGACGATGAATCGTAATAATTCTTCAATCGATTATTTCATTTGATGATGGTTGAACAAAAAGTTTTTATCCTTTGTTGCCGCCTTTATGCTCAGTGATAGTTCTAATTTAAAAGCACTTGAATACGTTCCATATTATGTTAATCGCTCTATTGTTCTATTTAATTCCGAAGAAAATTAAATACTTGGATTCTTATACATATATCAGTCATTTTATGAATAATAGTTCTATCCCAAGGATTTATCTCAGTATTTTTTTTATAAAAAGTAGTTGTTACGATTATGTAAACTGTTACATAAGTATGTAAGTTTTATTTTTACGGAATCTATTGGACCATGCAAATGTTCGAATTACAATAAGAAATAGTCTAGACTTAGTAAAAACAAATAAATGGCTAATTTTAAAATTTCTCAATATTACGTAGATGTAGCATGACACAAGCCAAAGCTTAAGAGAACACAACAAAGCGTGTGATACGAAGCGAAACAATTCGATGACCGAGCGTATGAATAAAAACGAACCACCAAAATATTGAAGGAATCCGTTCAAAGGGGAAAAAATGCAATAAAAAGCCCAGCCCGATACAGAATGAGAGTGTGGTTAAAAAGCAACGAACGAATATGCTTGCGAACATCCGCTGCAGACAAAAGTTCGGCTACTTGACTATGCAAATTATATTTGCGGACCGCTGCGGCTGAGACCCGATCTCCGACGTTTCGTTTCACTTTTACGTATATAACGTGTATTCTTTTCATATTTTCATCCGATTTCCTTCCCCTCGTTCATTTTGTTCCGTTTTAAAAGTCGCGGAACAATGCCGCTTTCCGCGGGGCTTATTCGCCGCGAGCCGTTTCCTTGCACGCGGCTTCTTTTCTTGTTATTATACAGCTATCATTTTATATCTATCGAGTTTTCTTTTCTTTAATACTTTTTTACTCATAAATGGCTGATACGGTCCCCTAGGGTTTGTTAATCCAATAACATGTAAATGAATTTGTATGCTTGTACACATTTAAATTGGTATCTGTTTTGTAACCGACTCAATGGGTTCCTAAAATCTTATAAGCACATAAGGCCTTGTGGCCACCACTGCATGACCTAATTAATTATTTATAACAAGAACTTAGCGTAATCGTTGAAGGCAATTTGAGCAATTTTATTTTACTATTATAAATGTTGTTTTTTCATGTAATAATTATTTAACTTTGAACGCATATCGTAAGGTAAGTGCAAAAGATTAAACATAGAAATTACGGTTCGCTGTAGCCATAATTACATAGTACAGGAGACTACTTTCATACGGGCAATATAATTGCAGAGATATTACCTAATGGCTCGTAGGTAGCGATATTAGTCCTTTCGTGTATTTATTTGTGTGGGACAGGTATTTATAGCGCTCATTATCATTGTTGGTTCAATAAAAGTATACCATTGTTTTGAATATTTACCTACCTACATTATATAAGTAACAACATATTTAGGTGTAACCAACCTATATGTACCAAATATGGATGTTTGTTACGCAATCACGCCATAATAATAATCTGTTCAGGAGATTATTTGAAAACCATAAAGATCCCGGAGTTCGGGTAAAGCCGCGGGCAGAAGCAAGCGTTTCTATAATGCCAAACTAAAGGCTTATAGGGCCTTTCTAATCATCAACCAATGAAAATCATGGTGTATAAGCTTTCATCTAGTACTTGTGGCCAAAGGTAAAAAATACAATGGGCTGTTCTGGGATTTTACGTTTTCTAAAATATAATTTATATATTATATCACATGTTCCATGATATTTCCACTAGTGTAATACGACGTAAATCTAAGAATTGACTTTTATGACAGCTGCTCCCCTACCAAAAGCAGCCGAACCATTTAGATAAGTCTTTTTATAGTTCTTTATTGAAAATAAATTGCCTAGAATAAAATCAGACATAGTTCAAATGGCTTTCCGATAGATGTGTATGAAATAATGTCGTGTAGATAAGATGCGTCAGATGTCATATAGGCGTATGTTGCGATGACGTCACGGTTTAGATTAGGGATAATAGAGTTTTGCTGATGTCTGATATGTATGAGTACTGCATTGATTTGAGTTAGAGCTGGTTTGGTAAATAATAACTAATTTACAATTTAGTTATTTTTACATTATCAAAAACTTTACTGACTGTGGTACTTAATTGACTACTGTCTATAGTAGAAGCTTCTAGATAAATAAATATACTGGGACATTTTTCACACACGACTATCTGATCTAAAAACTAAGCGGATCTTGTACTAAACCAGATAACTGATATACCTACTCCATAGACTACCTTTTTTAATAACATCTCCATGAAAACATCAGAAGTCACCAGTTCTGTCATCCCTTGTATGAGCATTTGTCATACTGTCCGCGCCGCTGTCCCCACTAGTCCCTAACAACCGTTTAGCTTTTTATCTATTTCCTCTGTTTTATTTCACCAAGTACAATATTTATGGGGCGGGTGTCGTCTGCGATAAACATTTTCCACAAAAATGTACGGATTATTGTGTTTGTCAGATGAGTAGGGATCTAGAGTTATGAGCTACGAATGACCTTTGGAGATAACATTTCATAACGTAGTACCTACTGACGTGTAGATAAAATATATCTACTAAGACATTGTGTAGGAATGCACTCTTGGAATTCAGTACTCAGGTCGTACCGTCTTTTTATTATATGGAAATGGAAATGCTTGGTTGCAAACAGTTTGAACTTTTTGTGGAATAAGGCGCCGATCCCACGGAGAGGGTTCTAGAGTTCTGAATTTGCAGTTCACTGTAATCTATGCAGCGCCTTTAAAAGTAAAAAAAAGTCTATGTCATGTGATCGGTAGCGAATATTGCAGAACTCTAGAACTCTCTTTGTGGGATCGGCGCCTCAAAAGCAGATAGATAGGTCTCTATGGTAAATGGCTACTTTCGACTATGGACGATATCAGGGAGATTGCCAATGTATTGCCGTCCTTTACAAAGCATGAAGGGCTACTCGCTCTTAAGTGCAAGTACCGGAACATACACCTAACAGTTAAAGAATGATGTGTTTAATTGCCTAAGTTACGGTACGAGTAACTTTTTGTTTTTCTTTGTCATCTTTCACTATATTCGTTTTTCATTTCTAAATAACACAACACCAATAAAGGTGCACAAAGAAATTTTTTATGAAAAAAAATATGAAAAAGATCGCAAGCACTTTTATCAAACCGATCAAAGGGCCGGTCGGACATTCCGACTTCTTACGACGTTAGTAAAAAATACAATCTCTCTTTATAGTTACCATTCCACTGGTTATTATATCCGTATCGATACGGCTGAACTTACGGACCGTGAAATGCACGATTCTTGATATTACTCGCCCCTGGCCCTATTCGAGTAATTTTGGACACTAGGTAACGAATTTTTAACTCAGGAATCTATAAATGGTTTGAAATGCCATTTAATAATACGAAGTAAACATGACTTTAAGCAATGTTCCTATTTAGGGTCGTACCTATTTAGGGAATGAAATTAAGCATTATTAATGAAGCATTAGACGTTGTTATTTTTATTTTTCATCCTGAAAAATGTTATAAAACCGTACTATAATTTACGTACTATGCTGCGGTATCTGTTACTTATTTTCAAAGCAACAAAAATATCATTGTCATCTGGTTTTTGATATAAAATAAGTAATGATCATAAAGTTTATCAATCATATAATATTCGATTAACGATGATCGTGTCTGAAAAGCATTCACACTTTCCTTCAAATTGTCGCACACGCCATTCCGACGTAATCATACTTTTATCGCTTATAAAAATCTTGATTGCCCAAGTCTCACACTGAAGTGTTTATTTATGTTTATATAGAAAATATTGTTATTCCTGCAACCGGGTCAAAACATCAATTTATGTAACTTAATACTAACTAAATACACCCCAATGAATCGAACGAACAGACGTATCAAATAAAAAGGAATCGATTCTTTGTGAAAAAATCGATGCAGTTTGGGATCGAATGATGTATTATTTTCATTGGAATGGCTCATCGGGCCATGCTTCCTGCGACATCAGTGTGGTCGTAACGTGATACCGTTTATTAATATGGCTGAATTAATAATATTGAAGAAATTCATTGGCAGGGGTCGTGAGTATCGCGTGCGAATGTATCGTGAGGCTTCACTGCATCAATTTGAGAATTAAATATCGATTTATAGTGACATTCTGTTGCTTGAACTAGGTATATTTGGTTTATTTGGCCTTAGGTAATATAATTATCTTACTGTTCATGAGCAAATATCTTTAACCTTTTGAATATCGCATAATTTAAGCTCATAGATATTTGTTTATAGAATGACTATAATATAGGTACCCACTTAATCGAAATGAAAATACATTAACTGAAAACCTTACAGATAATTGGACTGTTTTACAAAAAACTTAAACCGACTTCAAAGTACACGAAGAAGTAATCAAATTCTGATCTGATGACAATGGGACCAAACGGGAAGTGTACCCTTCCAAACAAAAAAAGAATTTTCCAAATCGGTTCATAAATGACGGAGTTATGAGGTAACAAACATAAAAAAAAAAAAAAAAAAAAAAAAAAAAAACATACAACCGAATTGAGAACCTCCTCCTTTTTTTGAAGTCGGTTGAAAATACTCATATAATAGCTTTTCATTGACTGTAAGTACGTATAATATGAGCACTTCCTATTTCCATGCAATATGGTTAAACACACGGGCCGCAGGTAGTCGCAAAACACAACAAATATTGACAATAGATGATTGCAGCCCGTCCAGCGAGAATCCCCTTAGCAAACTGCGAATTAAAACGGGGACGAGAAAAAATAATCCTAATGCGATTTTAATGAAGCCGAAATAAACGAATGCAATAATGAATTGTTAAGCCGCGGGCTATTCGTTTTCTGTTAAAAGAAAATGCAATGAAAACGAGACTCTATATTATGAGTTCTAGATATGATGCTTATTGGCAGGCCTATAGATAGATATAGATATTAGAGAATACCTGGAAATACTTGGATACAATTGGTGGAGGATACAAAAAAAAATCACAAAAGGAAATTAAGTAGTTACATAAGGTGTATGATATCTATCAAAAAAAAAAAAATATCATCTTTCTTTGTTGAACTAACTGAACAAAGCATGTCTGATTAATATATTTATAGTTACAATATACAAGCTTTGAACTTTAAAAGCGTATTGAAGCGTAGAGGAGATAAAATGTAATAATAATTATGGCTCAGTATTGCACAAAGACGCACGCCTTAACATCAAGTATAAAGCACACAAGCGCTGAAAATGTACACCTGAAGTCTGTGCTCGCTTTTGCATTAACGAATGCGGAAGCGGCGCTGTGCATACAGGACGCGTTGCACCCCCTCTCCCAGATCCTCCCTACCCTCCTGTGCCCCCCACTTTGGAGTCCCTGCCTCTCGCTCGAACCAGACGCCTCCAGCAGCACTGCATGTCCCACCCGTGCGTTCATTACCTCCACGCGGCGGCGGCGGCGACCCAACAATTCAAGTTTGCTTTCCGCCACACAATCTACGTTACCAGACAGACTAGACTCCCATACACCGGCCACTCGAATAATAAAGATGCAGAAATTAACCCGTCCGCACTGAAAAAGAGGAAACTAAGTGAAGCTATCTTCGCATGAATAGAGGTAATGCAACGCGAGCACTCGTAGAGCGAATGAAAGAAACTCGTCGGGAATACGTTGAGCATGTTGAAACAGAGGGTAAATGACAACCGCGGAATAAAAACAGTCAACAGATAAATGCAAACGATAAACACATGAGCTAACTGAAAAGGCGACATGAGGAAACTTGTTGACTTTCCAAACAGGTTTTTTTTTTTCCATTTCGAAAAAAAATTGCCTCCGGTAAAGGAACAGGTAAAGAAGCATCTATTGGTTTGAAAAATCAATAATGTTTCCGCACTAAATTTGATACAGCCCATAAAATATTCAATTACGCATAAGCACACATTTGCTAAGGCCAACAACGACCACGCGGCACCCCCATTAAAGACGCCTAAGGGCCATTTAATCGGTCAGTGGATGTAAATTCGCCGGCCCCAAAACAAATATCCCGAAACTAATAAGGAAACGAAATATGTAAATCGTCTGCCATATTGTTTCACAAGTGAAATCTTCCTTTAATCTTATAACAAATCCGCGTCCAAATGGCCGGTCCGGGCTGAATTTGAATATAGGAGGGTTGGCTCAAGGGTCAGGCTGTTCCACAACCTTGTTGCGGTGAGGAAGGAAGCAAATGTATGCAAGACACGCACGGAGGAGATAGTGCCCGTAATATTGTCCTATGCACATATTGCATCAAATTAGTTGTCGACTTGTAAACAAGGAGGAGGAAAGTAAGGCTGCTAAGACGTCGGCGGTGGGTAGTTTGCATGGATATGAGACCGGCAATATAGGAGTCCGCAGCTGCTGGCTGTACTCATTAAGATGTTTTATGGTCGGCCCGCCGGACCGTGTTGCCAATTTAAGATATTTCTATGCGGGACGGCACCACGTTAGTTTGGCTTCCGATTAGGGGATTAAAGTGGTCCTTTAAGGTATTAGTGTAATAATTGCGGCGCCCATTATGCGGTTAGAATTGTCGTGATAGTCCCCTCGTTACAATATTTAGGGTAATTTAAGTACGTATAGTGGCACTTTGAATCTGTAAAGTGTAGAATATTAAACCAAATAAAATCAAAATACGGTACAGCGCAGACGAGTCACATCACATCAAATAAAAACAAAACGGATACGTAATAAAATCCAGTAACAGTGGAAAAAGACAAAGCTCAAACAAATTTCGTTCGATCCGTCGCACACCTATTCCCCGCGCAGCAAGTAAATCAAAGGGTGTTGAAACTTTACACCCACTTAAAGCCGGACACAGTAATAAAGCGTTCGAACTTCGTCGACCCTGGACATCAAATGGGCCACCCCTTCTCGTATTTTGTTCAGGAGAAAATTAAAACTTCTCAGATGCCAGACGCACATTGACACAGAACTAAACACAATTGCCCAATAGAGTTATTTTTGATGAAAAAAGTGAACAACTACTTATTTATGCAATAGAATGATATCCATATGACGTACTCACAAATTAGACTACAATATGATGCGCACGGAAGTCCTACAAACTACTACTGCTTAGTTAACAAGAACCCGAAACGAGCCGCAACTTACGTTTAGAACGGAAGAGTCTCGTGTTCCTCATTCAAGTCTGGACAAACTAATAAGTTTCTATCGGTAATCAGAGAAGCCATACTATTGAATGCGTCAACTCCAGGCCCAATTCATAGTACTAGTTATTTTACGTTTTGAGAGATCCTATTATTATTATTTTTATCATCAACTTCTAATGTCATGTTGTACCTACCTTCATGATAAAATATCGACACGCAATTCATTAACTGCTTAACGATACTCCTCCTCCTCCTTACCGATGAGTTGCAAACTACTTAGTAATACTAAGGACCGTCTCTGGTCGGTCAGTTGGGATAAATAATTACAGATGAGACTTCACATACCTTTGAAATACAAAACCTTCGAGGAATTACACATAAACTTAGCTGGATTGTCAATGTAGAGTGTTTGTTTGAAACTCTATACGAGGCATGAGGTTAGTTTTAGAAATAAACGAGAGTATTTTTGAGCAATATTTCGCTTATTCTTTTTTATATAGCATTTTTGTTTTAAACTCTATGTAACATATATGTAGTAAAGGTTAATGCAACAGTAACCGCAATATATTACAAAATTGCATAGGCTCACATTAGGATAAAATTAATTGTATCTGACGAGGTGATTTCGTTGAATGTATTCCCTGATTAAGTGCACGGGTCGGACTCGGTTTCGAAGGGGTTATTAAATAATTTATTGTCTAGCAACTATTCGTGAGGGGCACTGCTCAAATGGTTCGCTAAGATTCTGCAAACTCTTGTTACGGAATATTGTTAACGTAAACTTTGTCCATGAAACTTAAATGGATTCGCACAGCGATAGAATGAATATGTAAGATTTAAACTATCCTTGGAGTTTCCTTAGCTTTAGTAAACCCGGTGTTTATAACAAATTCGAAATAGAATAGGGCAATTCTTTATTATTTATGCAAAACAATAATATAGCAAACCCAACGCTGATTGAATTTGGTCCGAACCTTTTATAGCTTTCAATGCACATTTCATCCTGTCAGTGGCAAATAACGTAGGCTGCCCATTCACGCTCAAAAATCACTCTCAATTGAGTCAAGTGGGACAAAATAAAAGGTGAATTCATCATGGGGGTGCGAAATGGAACCCCCTAGCGGAAAACCAAAGCGGGAAACGTATGTCCGGTCCATTTGTAAACACTAACAGGTGCCGACAGCTTTTTGACGGTTTATTAAATTAAATGGCGTGTGCTATTGCTTGTGATTCGTTGGCAATTTGAGATATTTGGAGTAATGTATAAGATAATAAAATTATATTAGATTGATATGTTATCTCTACCAATATTATAAAGAATGTGTTTGTTGGTTTGACGTGATTTTTGCACGGGAATACGAGGAGAGCGATATAGACTCTTTATCACTAAAGGGAAAGCGGGTGAATCCGCAGGGGACAACTAGTTAAATATAATCTCAAAATTATACGTCGATATTTGCAGGATTACTTTGTTCCATATTTATATTGTGTACTGGTAACTTTTCAATATTCTTCTTTTATGAAATGCTTGATATACATACACTGTAAACGTTTCAATAACCAATTATATAAAAAGCTATCTGTTGTCTGTTTGCAATTTTTAACAATCAATTCATAAACCGAAGTGCTCGGTCGTCACATAACAAACGATATATTCACAAATTTATTAGCATACCACTTCTAGAATCAGACAACGATTTTTTATGGCAATTCATAAAAAACGGCACCAATCAATGATGTACGTTGTACACAAGTTCTGAAATTAAAACTGCAACATTTTTGGCATCTCGTCTGGTTATGGTCAGCAATAAACGGCGGGAAGGGTTTTCATGAATCAATTTTGACTCGCGTTATTTGATTATGTGCAGTCATGTAGTACTTACGTGGAAAGGGCAGGAGATAATTCATTTTCAAATTTTGTCTGCGACCCGAAAAAATCGAATTAGGCGCTTGTATTTCACCAGTAGTTAATTAAACGGCAAAATGAAAGTGCTAGAACCGAGTCTGGGTATATCTTTAGCTTTATGTTCTATTCTCAAGTGATTCTATTACTGACTCGTAAAGCAAATACACAAGTGAGTTCGAGGCATGTCAAATAAACAACTTAGACTGCTAATAGGAACACTGTAATAATAAAATGGACAAGATAAACAAGCAAATGAATTCACGATAAAAACCAATAAGTCGATAAACCGTCGAGACTTACAGCATAAAACGTCTGTTTGCTACCGAATGAGAGTATAAACGGAATTATCTTTCACGCCTTAACGATTTAGACGAAAACACGATTGATTTTATTGCCGATCCATCAGATTGGATTATTTGCACGTTTTATTTAATTAAACAGTTGTATCCTTGTTTCAATATTTAAATTGAGACGAAACTTATTGATTGTAAATAATTAAAATTAAAATTCCGGAAAGTAGTGATCCATCGAAGAAAATTTTTTGAATTATTCAATTGTCTCATTTGGTGGATATTACAACAAGCGATAAATGTTAAAGAAAGGGTGCGATTATGGTTAGTTTTTACTGCATTGAGAAATCGGATTGAGCACTATAAACTGTTAATTAACAGAAGCAACGGGATCAGTGGGATTCCAACATCTTCCACAGATAACTATGTGAAGTATTGTCAGGGTTGATAATTTAGTACCTATTAGAATAGATAATTTGCGTCCTCGTATCGAAATAAAACCACCTGTTACTTTCGAATTTTCAATATGAAGGTAGGTATGTAGTTGTATTTTTTAACAAGATTGTTCAAACTGACAAAAGCTTGACAAATGGTTCTGTTTATGATTAAATTAAATATATAGTTTGTCACTAAGTTTGTTACCTATTGACTTATCAGTATTCTTAAAGTAGTTACTATTCGCTTCATCACTACCAATAGCAATGACGGTGGTGTCTAAATCCAACTATTTGAATCATCTCGTCAAGATTGATATTATTCTAAGAATTCATTAATTAGTAGGCAGGAAGTCAAGTTATGTTGCAAAACAAAGTTTTAGCTGTAAATATGATATTAGCAGCAACATTAATACGATATCCTGCAATCAAATCAGTGTATGGCTTCACCGACGTCTGTTACTCGTGTGTGGTCGCACAGTAAACAAAGATCTTAATGATCGTACACCGGCCAACGTAAACAATTTATTAGCCCGCAATCGACATCGTCGTTACAATCGATTCGTGCATTCGATGCATTGATACATGTTCGCTGAATCGAGCGACGCTTCTCCATTTGCACTCGTATCGATTTTAATTGTCTCTTGCAAGAACATTAGCATTCTTGTCAAGTTCTGGAATATGTACCGTACTCGAAATATATTGCACATTCATTATAACATCTTGAGAGTAATAATTTGATGTAAGATTCTCTTGACATTCATTATTATACAGTTTATGTATATCTAAACATAAATCAACTTTATTCAATTTAAGATGATGAAAGCAGAGCAAAGTAAAATTTGAGATCAATAAGCGATTTCCCCGAGACACCGGATGCGGTCTGCCGGGCACAAGTTCAATTATTATTGAATTTCCTATGTCCGGGGTGAGAGGAGACCGAACTGCGAACAGTCAGGGGTGAGATGATTCCTTTTAAACTTAAAATTTCATATAGTGCGGTACATATTTTGAACTGGACAATTTGAGTCTCGAATGGTCATATTTGACATCAAAGCGTGCTGCCTACAATCCTTGTAGTTTTCTCTTAGCGCCCTGTAGCGGAAGTCGTTAAATCTCACCCCTTCCAAAATTCTTTCAACAACAAAGCGAAGGGAATTAAACTCTTGACTCACTCTTAAACTCCACTAAGGCATTGGAAATTCTTGTTTTTGTTTGTTTCTATAATTAAAACGCGACTTGAACGCTTCTCGGATACTTATAATTCTACTTGATGTTGCTGTTCCGGTAAATCTGATTCCGCGAGGGTTTTGTTTCATTCATCTTTGGTTAAATAAAAAATCTTTTAGCATACAAAACATAGAAAAAACAAATAGGAATAGATAGTTTGTGGTATTAATGAGTTAGATCGTTTGGCAGTATTTCGTCAGAGCCGAGTCAATATAGTGAAGCCCGCACGGGTGGGCACTGGGCACATTACCTTCGCCCGGTGGCCGGCTGTCGGGCTGACTCATTCCGGTGTCGCCAGTCGCCACTCGCTAGTTTTGAACAGAGTTCTAACTCCCAGTGGTCTGGCGCTAACACGCAACTTCGGCTCACTAGTTCATACGCTCCGGTGGGCAATTTGGAAAATGTGGCTTAAATTTTGCTAAATTCGTTCGTTTGTTCTCTTACATAAATATTGTTGCTTTAATATTCGCCTACACTGTAAATTTTATTTCTGATTTCGACTATAAGTACGTAGTTGTATTTATTTGCTAAGTATAATATAATGCCCCATGGTAAATAGAATCTATTTACGCGTGCTTAAACAACATCGAATAATTTTGGATAAACCCTAAATAGATATTTCTAAGTAGGTAAATGAGGGCTAAAATATGACAAGCTTGGTATCAGATTACGAATACGGTACGGTCGGCATATGGTGCGCGCAGTCAATTGTAGTAAAATTGACAATTCGATCGTGGCAAAATCGACACGACCACGTCGCAACACTTCTCAGTGGTTCGATTTGGTGGTGGTACTACTTGTCATTTAACAGACACTTCTTTTTATGTATTTTAATATGAAGGATTCGGATCATCATAGACATACCGCGGAAAAATCCTTCTACTTACTCACGGACTGATGTAGTTGATGATTTACTAAATAATGTTCTGGTTAATATTTTTTTTTTAAATATGTATTGACCTGTGTTTGACCACAATCTCACCATGGTAAGTGATGATGTGGCCGAATGTGGTAAGCACACAAACCCTAGAAGGAACTGGCTCTCAAGTGCAGCTGTCGGAACACACCGATAGGTGCTTGGCCAGATGGTTAGTACAAAGTACCCTACCACCATGCTATGGTTTCCTCACGATCCAATATTAATTTATGAAGACAATACAATACCTATATCTGCTCGTCACTAATTATAACATTTTCTCAAATTCGCGCGAACTTTGTTTCAACTCCGTCTTATTAAGGGGATACATTATAATATACATTGAAACCCGTTCTAATAATTTCACATACAATCATAAATTCTAATTTACCTCGTGGATCTTGTTACTTCGCCTTCGGTTTTCCGGACTCATTGTATGTTACTCCCAAGACGTCGTAGCCCCACAGAGCGTATATACAAAATTAATTAGATAAAATTTCGGGGCCTTGTAATATTTTATTATTATTATTTACTCTGTTGTGCGAGATTTTATTAACGCGTTATATTTATTACTTACTCTTAGGAGTAATCTAAATAATGCTTTGATTGCCATATTTTATGTAAAGATGTATTCTTATTTACCTTATATAATTACAGTAGTGGTAATTACAAGGTTGCTTACATTGTGATACCTTCGCTGGCTTTCCATTTAGTTATCTCGCTACAAATGTTGATGGTTTGTTAAATTAAACGTCGTGTACTGAATTGCTATTTTCTTGATTACAAACGCCTATCTGTTCATATTTTATTTTGTTTTATTTACAAGATGTACAGCGTAGCAGTATTTTACTTCACATACGCTTAAAATCTTAAGAAGCGCTCGTGGCGTAACTTGACAACCAGGGATGTGGACGGTACCCGGATGGGTGACCGTCCAGTGGAATTTTAAACTCAAGCGTCCGGCCATAGAGTTAAAATATTAAAGAGTGATAGGACGCGTTACCTTGTGCGAAGCGTGACCAGTTTCCATATAAACACATTTACAGATATATCGTACACTAGTTGATTTACAAAATGTCGATATGGACTCCTTTTCATTTTGTTATCGGTAAAAGTACTGACAAAAAACGAGAAATTGGCAATTCATTATATGTATTTCAGACGTTCAAACTATGGACGCGCACTTCGTTTCAAGGCATTTTGCCCGCACCTGTGCTCACGACCCGTACTCTAGTATAGTCACTCTATTAATATTCTGACTCTATGGTCTCGGCTATCATTTAACTGTGATAGTCGTTAAGCTGGTTGGAGGCCTCCTAGGCGGCTAAAAATGGTTTGACTACTTAAACAGTAGGTTGACCACTAGCCTACCTCCACCGATCCGCAGTTGGCATGCGTAGTGGAGTATCTGCCCTTTCACCCTCATTTGTGCGTAGGAGGCCTGTGCTCAGCAGTGGGACATTATAGGCTGATGATGATGATGGTGGTTTAAAGAATCACTCTACAAATGCGTTGTAAGTCAGCCAAGATAAAATAACCTTAAAACAAGGGCCTTATAGCATCCCCGATAAGGCAAGGACCAACATAGAAGTTACTTTTCTTAAAAGGTAGTCAATCTGTTTGTCCATCCATACAACAGCACGGGCTAAACATCGGATTCTACTTAGCGGTGAAATGTGTTATGTTAGCCTATGCGTTTCGATTCAACCTTTCTTTAAACCGCCGCCCTTTAGTGTTTCTTTAACACGTATTGTTTTCTATTTAGAAAGTAATTGGGTGCTAAATTTATTTAATTCGCCATTTCTCTATTTTGTTCTAATCGGACTTTATAATTATTTGAAGTAATGAATACTAGTTATCTAATCATGCCTTATAGGTACTTTTACTGCATTTAAAGTAAGTTAACACTTTGGCATGCGTATTATTAGACTGTAGTGCTCTTTGGGAAAATAAATATCAGTAGATATCATTGCGATGAACTTAAAACATTTCTAGATGTAAAATTCGTATACAATATATAGATCTACGTTAGAGCGAGGCAAATGGTTCTGACCACTCGCAAAATCTAATCATTTGTATTACTTACGCCCTCGCGGATCTCATATTGCGCTTCATTTCACGAGAACATCGACGACTAATCGCTTTGGGATTTAGATTAGTTTATTGACTCATATTTTCCATTTTCTTGTTCACTATATGAATTGATCTTCATGAGTAATTCCGCATTTAATTTAAAAATAGAAGCATTTGGCTCTGTGCACGTGTGAGCATGAAGAAATATTGTCAAGTATGAAAAGATATAAATAATAACAGCTGAATATGATGATAATGAGAAATAGTTAGATGATAGTCTATCTATGCTATAGTTACAGAGAAATAAATGTTTTTTATTATTATTTATTATTATTATTATATAGTTACGTACATAATCTTTTCACACCCCACCAGCTGACGTGTGCTGCATTGTATCGGACTCCCGAATTGGTAATTGTGTCACGTACTGGACACCGCAGTATCCGTGATAGGAAGTGTGAAACAGTGTCAAGAAGTTGATACAATATCTAGTAGAGAATCTTGTAAACACGTCATAATTGAAACAACGCGAAATTTAATTGATAAAACTTAATCTATAATCAATCAAACGTATTGCTATTGAAAAAAACTACATACAGCCATTCAAATTAACACAGTAATTAGTTTCTATAAATAAATATTTAGAACCAAACTTTGGCAGTCCATAGTTATTAAATCAGCAAACTCCGATGGAATTACTCTTGACTAATAAAACAAAAATAAACGTATTAATGAACACGAAGGCTTTAACAAATTGAAACAATTTTTCCGTAGCCACAGCCACCTCAAGCAAAAAAGGAACGAAACCGCCGAAGCAACGTTCGAGTGTAAATATTTACCCGGCGTCGTCCGCGAAACTTTCATAGCGCCCGATAACTTCGGCCGAGACCTCACACTTGCAAAAAATTGTAATAAATGTAAACCGGTCGAACTTATATGTACCGATTTGTAATTAAGGTTCCGTACTTAACTATGTTTCGTAAAATAATTGGTTTGAAGTTGAACTAATAATATCAATTAGGGGATATTAATATAAGTGTTGTGGGTACAAGTACAAATGTAAGTAATATATGCTCACAAGTAAATCTTCATTAAAAACGTCCTACAATATACAGTGAAAATTGTTGCAAAGGGAATACCGTGCCAAAAAGAAATAATATAATTAAAATGAAAAAATCAGCCTTGTTGTACCAAAATGTACGAGGAACCCTGAAAAGCGATGTAACTGAAGTTGGTAATTGAATTCCGTACACGGCGCGTATCTGGTCCGGTATTCGTGGTACGAGGTCGCACGTCGCATCGCGGTCAGGATTTAGCGTGTATTGGAAATATTTTTTGATATCTTCCCACTGAACTCTTTGCGTGAAGAATTGTCGGTATTTTTATGAACACTCGTTGATCATTTACGAATTCCATCGGTGACCGCTGCACAGAATAACTGAACGATACATACATTTATAAAATGATGTGGCATTCATTTAATGCCATACGTATTATTGCAATTATTATGTAACTCTTGTTTTGCGAACTTGATTGTATTTTGTGACGAAATATGTTTATGTAACACGATTTGATAAATCAGTATTTACGGACTTATCTCACTGAACTCTGTTAGAAGAGTCTAGTAGTATTCTACTATTCAATTTAATAATAATTTCATTCTATCATATTTGATAGAATGAAATTAATGAATGAAATACAAAATGTAAATATTTTGAAGTATATTTCAATATGCATAAATACATTGAAACGTAAGTGCATCGTTCATTCGAATTGAATGTCGACCAATACAAATGAAATATAAGGAGAGACCGATCAAATTCTGGTAATATTGTTATGGCAGATCCACAGACTGGGTGCACCCTGTAATAGGAGGCTTCCGTTAAACATCACAATAGCACTGCTCTGGTCAGATGCACATTCGATCGCATATATTGTGTCCATTAAGATTGTGTGCGCATAGCACCACACAGAATTGGAAATCATCTATCTCTATTGGAATAAACCGTTCAACTGACAATATTAGAAGCATACTTGACGTTCAGTTATAGACTATATATTATTATATCGATGCATAATGGGTCTTAGCTAAGATGCAATATTCTGTACTCTTAACACAAGCCAAGTATTATAGTTTGGGTGACATGAAGGTACACATAAAAATATTTCTAACACCATTTTCAAAGCGAAATTTAGATCAAAATTCAGAACTATAGCAATACCATGGCAAATAATTTCATTAATAGACAAGATTGTATGTCAAATGTGATTTGATGAGGTAATACAATTATGATTGGGGTGCCACAGCCGCCAACGCCGCTAGAGCTAGAGGCCATCAATGACGGATTGTATTGACTACTGACGTATGTTGATACGATTGTCCGCCTGTTAAACGATTTCATTTGAATTTGATCACTCGACTGTCCGGTTGTGATAATGTTTGCAATGCAGGGGGCGCTGACTGTTGACTATCAAATGATCATTTGGTAACAAACAAGAGCTAAGTTACTATTTCAATGAATCATGGACACTGTTAGTTTGAAATTATATATTGTATCTAAACCAGTCAGGATAAATTCGTTGGTCGTAGTTTTTGCTTTATAGAAATTCGTGCCTATTCTTAAACTCGATCGACATAATATAATTTGAAAAGATAGTGTAGCTTAGTTTTTTCTGAAACTTAGTTTGGTTTTGCGTCTTGACATCATTGGAGCTGCTAAAATTATAGTTTTTACAGTAAAACCCATCGGAATCTAATTAATGAGCCATTCAGTTTCAATGAATACCGTTAATTACATAAGCAACTGCATACAGTCACGTTTGAATAAACATCTATCTGTTGACAGGAATGTATTAAAACGTATTCTACTTTTTGTATAAGATAAATATTTTACAAAAATGCATTAATGTTAGGCGCTACTGCCAACAAACTGTTTTGTAGAGCTATAAGTAATAAGGTGGTAAATTGTTATAATGAGGTATCTTTTAAACTCTACTTTTGAGAGGTAATAAAGGTAGCTTTCGACATGTGGAATGTGTACGTATGTATCACATTCCCCATAATTGAGATACATATCTATAACAGGCATCGATAACCCTCCATTCCGGACATAATGTACGCATAATTGGCGTAACATTTCCATTGCGAACCCTTTCAAGACGCCCGTAATGTTACGGCCTACATGTTATTTAATTACGCAATCTCGAGCACAATGAGAATTATACCGACTCCTTTACTTCTCTCAAATACAGAGACAGGGGTGGTACACTGGGCCGGATTCTGTTTTGTAGTTGGTTTAATAACTGAATGATATACTTTAGCCGATTGAATAAGTGTTATTAAAATTTAAATTTCATCCTTTTTAAATAGATAATGAATAATTTATAAATAAATAAATCAATAACACTTTTAAATGAAAGTCTAAACCATCCTCATTTACATTTAATTAAATGCAACCAAAGAATAATGATGCAAATTTTGGTTTTAATAGACTTCTGAATGCGACCCTGTTTAACTTTAAGCAAAAGGTTAAGGCATGACCGGAACGCCTTGAAATCATAGGGCGAGAAGTATGGAATAGTATTTCCGATCTCCCTACAAACTGTTATAGCTTCCTCAGTAATGAAAGGAAGGAATCCTTAAGGGGTGTCCCAAGATTGTCGACGTAGCAGGTAGTCTGACTCAATTATAAACGAATAAATAAAAATGATTAAGTATTACAACATATTGCGTCCTACAACTTAAGCAGCACTACAACAATATTGTCTACAACAGTCTATAGGAGTGTACTGTATTAATTTCATTTTAAAATATATTATGCAAATAAGAAACTGCAATTGTTTTCGATGAATTAATTACGCAGATTGCGCTGAGCGCAGTATCATCCCAGTTTAAATAGAAGCGCAGCGCATAACGAAAGCGCTAGATTTCGATACGATACCGGACTATTCAATACAATATCTATTATGAATGGATGTTCGCTTCGCGGACGTTGATTAGGCTCGTCGGGCTCTATTCCAATTTTCATGGCGGACTGCGATCGGCTTCCCTGATTGATTGTTATTGGTCCACTTGCTAGCGTATGGGACTTAGCTCACAGATCACCTAAAAAGTTTTCATAAATACAAAGTGGATAATTTTTTTCCTCTCCGCGGTTTCAACCGCAGCCGCAGCCCGCTGTTTACCCCATAGGGGTGGATAATTTGAAATTTTTCAGGTGTTCGCGGATTTGAGTTAAGTACGTTGTTATGTGAGTCAGTTTTTCCTTTTATATTATATAGGTTCTATATTGTATACAGATAATGTAGTTTACTTATTGTAACATGTTACGTATTCTGACTGAAATATAGGCGATAGTAGCTTAATGGTGCGAATCCTACAATGAGATTGAGCTTTTGGTGAAGGAAAACATCGTGAAGAAACCATAGCACGGTGGTTGTGTCAAATCAAGTTGGAAATCTATCGCCAAGCACCTCGGTGTGTTCCGACAGCTGCACTTGAGAGAAAGAATTTGTTTTTGTCATTTATATGACAATGCAATAAAATCGTTTAGCCATTTAATTTCGAATGAGGCTATATTAAAAACTATCGAATATATATGAGATTAAAAAAATAGGACTACGAACTTGATCAGGACCAGGAGTCACGACTATTTTATGCATGGTATCGGCGAGCAGTTTGTGTGGCGGGGCTTTTGTAAATAAAGTTGTATTTCATAGCGTCGACGCATACAACGCTATCTGATGATTGGTTTTTGGCAATTAACAGTATTGCTCACGACGCAATCGGGTTCATTCACCGTGTGAATTATGTATAGAACCACAGTTTCCCTCTTTGTTACACCGCAGTTCATATATATACGTGATTTATATAGTATTTATTTCTTTTCATTACTCGTTATGACATTCATTGATGTAGGGGAATAAAAGTGATTTAGAATTTTTTTTCGTAATTTTTTATAACATAAATAGCAAATCCTAAAATAAACAATGCCATTATTGTCTGGCTTCTATCACGGATGAAGTTTTATAGCAAAATGTTAACAGTGAAACGGAACAACTACCGATAAAGGTGTTAACTGGTGCTACGAGAAAGTTGTCAAAAAGCTTTTAAACTAGATCGAAGATCGCCAAATACCTTAGTCTAGGACGTCCATTAACAACGGTTTTATCGATAATACAGAATAAACACTTTAATTTACTCCAGTTAACTAGCACTAAGATTTTTCAAAAGGCTTATTTCATACTGTTATGTTTCACATTAGTAGACTTATAATTATAACATATGTTTCAGAAGCAATCATTATTTTCATTATACGCAGCGACAAGCTCATAGCGACCTGTCGTCCCTTTATTAACATTTAAATTTATATTACCCACATCTATACAAGAGAAATGTCTACCACGGTAAAATGTTTACAGCACCTTTATGTTGGGTGTGACATGTAAAATTGTTCATTACCTTATCTGAAATATATCTATGATCTAAAGGCAACATATTTATTCAAAGGGTAGAGTTGAATTTGGCTTGTCATTGTTTTCAATAGAATTAAACCCTTTGTCTCAAGGCGTTAGTACATCGTTGCTGTATCGCTTGACATTTGTACAAAGGTTACCTCCATTCTGTTGATTTTCTTTTTACTCGCTGACACAATGTATTGCTTTACTGGAGAAAGGGTAGTATTGTATTCTGTTCGAATTAACCTTTACGATGTTTGTTTTGGGGTGCGAATTGGGTTTAAGATTTAGTTAGCAATAAACATATCATCTAGACATTATGTATATGTTATGTAAATGTCACTTTTACATTATGAAGGTGCAATTTGCAATAATAGTAGCTTTGACCCAGAATAATAGATATACGATGGAATATGAAATAAATGGTTGCCTTCAATAGATCGGAGCCAACTTAATATATATCATAATTATTGTGATTACCTGAAGTTCAAAGCTATATTACATGGCATACAACTTTATGACATTATACTAAAAAACACGCCTATTGTTTACATTAGGTAGTACGTTTTAAAAGATTCAGATCAATCGTCATATGATTTCAAGTATTTAGCATTTTAAATATGTCATCTAATATGTAACCTATTGAAATTGAAATAATCGTAGGAGCACATGAGTAGTCTTAGGTTTATGACCCATAAGGTCGAGTTTTACGTAGAGCAAGCCCCCGCGATAGTGCACAAACAAACAAATCCCATTAACAATAATCACCTTATGATCATAACGAGTGAATACACATATAAAAATGGCTAGGCTATTGAAGAGGCGTCGCGGTTAGAAAATTGGCAACATACAGCACCCGCTACACAGCTCCAGTAATATTAGAGAGAATAATAGTTAATGTTGGGACTAAATAACGTAGCGAGGAAGAAAACAATGCTCTCGTAATAAGATCTCTTGTTAATTGCAGCAAATGCGAGGCGAGCCACTGATCGGTGATTTATGAAGCCATTGAAATTACACCCTATTTGTTCTTTTCAAAGCGCACGAATCTTAAGTGTTGGCGTGAAACAATAAACGTGAACTTTTGTAATAAAGTTATATTATCTTTGTGCCATATCTTCTTTTATTCTGCGGCATATTTTGCCTTCACCTTCTAGAGAGCTAGATATTTTTTGTGTGTGAATAAGTACAAAATACTTGCCTGAACTAAAAAACATAATATCTAAATGACTTACCTCTCATTTTCTGTTCGTCTAATAGTTGTCTCTCTAAATTGTCCTTTACTTCTCGTTCTCTCAGTACATCCATTTTTAGTTCAGCTGCAAATAAATAAATTGGGTCATTAAATTATACTTATTAATGATACCAGCCAGGACCACATGATCATATAAATAACATGACACATTTAAAGTATTTAATGAGTTCAATCGAATGTAACCCATTATAGGAAATTGCTAGCATAAACAACATTTTAAGTTAAATAAATGGTTCATTGTACACAAAAAGCATTGCATAAATTTAACAGTGAGCTAAGCAGGCAACAAGGCCGTCAGCAAGGGGCCGATTAGGAGCATAAACACGGATTAACTCATTCGGAATCCCGGTACTATTGTGAAGGAGTCGAATTGAGAGATTTGCATAACTTTCAATTAAACCTAACCTGACGGAAATGATTGGGGGAGAAATTTCCGATTTGGGTATGTTTCGAGATGCTTATTCTCAACTTCGAATGGAGTTCATATTAGTGTTTTAATTAATAATGAAGAGCATAGGTTCTACGTTATTAATTACAGCACTAAAAGGTTCAACGAGAGGATGAATCATCCCCTAACGTTGAGCCTTCAAATTAATAAAGTCTCTTTTCTATATTAGAGACGGATATTGTCCACAATCTGAACTCAAAACAGTTTAGTTACAAAGTACCTTCTAGGGTCCTAGATCGATCAATACCTATATACAGTTTACATACATGTGCGTCGATATTCTAATGATTGGTATCTCCAAAACCTACAAACAAAGTTCTTCAAAACTTTGGCCAGGTACGCACCCAAATTAAATCTTAACAACATACAAAGTAAATTAATTCCCAACTTTCAATCAAGCCTTAATCTTCGCCATCAATAAGTACCCAATATCCGTCCATACGAGGCGAAGGCGTCATGGAGGAGTCAAATTTGAATAGAAAGAGGTCATGCTCGCTCACAGTTTAATTTGGTCCCTTATTCAATTAGGTACCTAAGTCGCGTCTATCTAATGGAGGTCGTAAGGGATAAGGCTGATTAACTTGCGTTGTTAGCACCTACGGTTACTGTTGCATTACATGGATCATCTAATTTGGAAATTTCACTGGAATATATTGTTTTGGACTGCTCTAAGATTGCAATCGTATTGATTAAGATCAATTTAGCTGTAGGTGAAGTAAATATATTTAAAATTATTTCTGCATAATTTATGACTATGCATATTTATCAATAATTTGATATGAAAAACTCACACATAAATATTAAATACTATCAATACTTGCTCTCTTATATTATACTTATCTTATATAGCTTTTAACGCTATTAAAAATATTAAGTTCATTTTAATTAAAATATTTAGAAAAGTGGAACATTATTACAGTAAACATTTCTGTTCCAACGTAATGAATCGATATGTACACTACACTGCATAGTTTATAATATCAGCTGATACAAGTAATGTCGGCACAATATCACCGGACCCGCAACTATCTTGTTCAATGCAACGAGAATTGTTTCGCTTAATAATTCCGTTAGCGTTTTAATTATTCCAGCAGATTCAATACGAGCTTGCAGGCCATTAACAATTGTTACATGTATATCGTTGGTTGAAAGGTATTTTTAAATTGCGTATTTGATTATTTCAATTGTAATTTAAACAGTTGTGTTCGGAAGTTTAGTTATTGCGCGCGAATGAGTTAATGATACACTGAGAATGAATGATGTATATAACAATCTCAAATATAGTAGAAGTATTTGTCTTTATATGGACTATTAAGAGGACCTAAATTAAATGTTTTTTTTTTAATTCATATTTAATTTTAATTCCATCCATGAAAGCGTTAAAGAGGCATTGCTTAATAAGCACTTTAATTAATGTCTGTCATGCTGCCGTAGATAATGAGCTTATATCATAAAAATCCTTATCTCTACACTTAATCTTTGCATTTTACTGTACAGTATGCAGAATATCTTTTTGTATCATACTTTAACTAAATAGGTAAAATTTTGCAAGCAACTCTATTCCGTGAAATAGGTGAATATTTTTGAATAACAGTACCTAAATCAAAACTAGAAAATAATTTATTGTATCATAATTAAAGCCATAATCAATATTATAGTAGGTAAGTACCTACTACAATTAAATTCGACTGAAAAATAAATTATTTGTTTTAAGCTATCACGTAGAATTGAGTATTTTTAAACGATTAGTTTTGAAAGAGTTTCCTCATTAAATCAAAGTGCGTCAAAACGTTATGGTGACTGTGATATAAATCTACAATGATATAAACATATAACAGCCAACCAACCGCATGTTCACATACCGTATCGAACTACAAAAATCTTGGCGATAAAACAGAGACAAGTTAACTTGCCCGCGCATGCTTATAATAAGGGACCGGATGACTATGAGTATCGTACGAAAGCTATCTACATTTGAGATCTTGTAAATTGAAACGTTCTTTACTCGATGTTTGTTAACAATATAGTACTTAATATTATTGCTTTTTATAGACGTGTTTTCACTTCTAACATTGTCATTGGACATACAGTGTGTATTGACATACAGTCGTTGTAATTCTATCCCATACTTAGAATATGACTTTACAGTAAAGTAGGTTTATTGAAAGAGTAATTTTGTAAGCTTCTTTCTTATCCTTTTGATAAAAGTCAGTCTTAGTTAGATTTATAGTAGACATACTTATACAAAAATAAAGATACAACAATACCTCATTTCTATATTAATAATCTCAGATATAGAAGTATACAACGATGACAGTTTGAAGTTCATAAAAGTATAATGGTGCATCCACACCGCAGTTATATTTTGTGGAGCAACATTGTGCAACATACCATAAGGCAACATACCTAATAACACCGTGTTGCACAGTGTTGCTCCACAAAAGTTTACTGCGGTGTGGATGCACCTTTAGACTCAAAATGTAGTTTCCTATCCCGAATGTATTAGGTAAATAAAGCACATATACATAAGAATAAATACATTCCAGAAATAATTCACAGATCGGACACGCGTCACATAAATATTTCCTCAGAGAGCTGACAGCTGCACGGTGAAAAATCTATGTGAAATATTTGCCCTACAGATTTTTTTGGGATTAGATAATATAAATCGAAATGTTTACATTTATTAACATTGAAAACATGCAACAGCATGTATTAACAGTAATACAAGCTTTCAAGTAGCTTTTCATAATCGCGAGCTTCTTTATTATTTATATTAATACAATTTCTGTAAAAAATACTTTTTATTATTAAACTTGAATAGCAATCTAAGACGAGATTAATTTCAAATCAATCCCGGTATACTGTAATTTACAGGGCTTTTAGTTAAGAGTGGTTTCGCACATGAGACGTAAATTACCTTTGCCAAGGGATGGCCATTAAGGCTTCGCGTTGGTATGCACCGTATCTCAACATCTCGCGATTTGCGAGTAGAGGCGCCTTAACAAAAGGTACTCCTGGTGGTCCCTGCGGACTTAGTAGCCATGTTAGTACGTATCTTTGCATTGTTCAACAGTAATGAATAACGATATACGTAATCTATGTTTGCATGACTAAAACATATTTTTATTACGTACGACTAAGAATTTCAATTTTTTAATAAAATTTCGCCATAAACTTAAATCATTAGAAAGCGAAAATTATTACATATAGAGATAAAAATCAAAATCGTATCAAAATCCCGCCACCAGAAGGCAGAATATAAAATTGACCTCTTAAAAAACGGTTATCGACAAAAACAAAAGAAAACCAAAACACTAAAGCGGAACACTCGATTATTAAATCGATCTTTATATCGGATCAATCAAATTTAAAACCTGATCGAGTTGCGGCCGACGAAAAAAATATTACTTTATAAATAAAATAATAATAAAAACGATGCGCTTCGTTCAAGGGAATATATAATTAGGGACAATTATTATGATATCGAAACTCAATGGTCGATAGATGATTGAAAGGATCGAGACCCATAAACAAAAGGATCGATTTTGATTACGTAATTTTATAGCGTTCGTAATGTAAGTAATTCATTGATAAATGTAACCAAATGCGTTCCATAACCGCTTATGATCATGATCTTATGTAAATAAAAGTCATTTTTTCTTATTATTTTTTTAGTCAACCAGCAGCCAAATGTGATTCTCTAGACTCGAAGGGTCGCGGAGAGAAAATTCTATTTCTCTTCAATTTCGTGCACTCAGCAAAAATAACAATAATATTTAAATTTCGAATGTGACGCCCTTGGAGACCTGTCCAATGAGATCAAGCTCGTTGTTATTTAAATGTAGAATAACGACTCGATGTTGAGATGGATAAGTACAGGAACGGAGAAGACTTTCAAATCAATCTTTGTTCTGATTGAGGACGCATAATCTTTTCAAACGAATAATTTCCTTACACTAATTGGACTAAAAAGGTGTTAGAGTAAGATGATTTATATGGTATCCGCGTAGTAGAGTATAAAGAAGGAAACATTAATTTCATTGAAACATAAGTCATAGGGTGAGCGAATTAAGACATATTTTCACAACCCCCGCTATCTTGAAGACGAAGTTGAGCTTGCAGTTAAAATAACAATTAAAGTCTTCCTAAAATTTACGACTCAAAACTGGCAAAATAATTTAAACGAGCGGTGTGGTGAAAACGACCGAAATGGGTCTTTGAAACGGGAAACAAAAGTAAGTATTCAGATCTCCCTTCGACTTGTGTTCGGTCGTTTTTGCACAAATGAAACCGAGGAAGTATTTGGCGGTCTTAAGGTGAAATTTTAATAGTAATAGCATAAGGAAATATTACTAAGGAATATTGTAGCTTTAAGTGCTTTTAGAGGCTTTTGCAGAAATTGGATTTATGAAGAATTATTACAACTTAAAATTTTAATTAAATGTAAGTAGGTATCATATTGATTACAGAATCGTTTCTTTAAAAAACATTTAATAGATTAAAATATAAATAAACACATTATCTAAATTGATGGCATTCGACAAAGGAAATTCAAAATAATGGTAATGGTTGTCATGGCGCGGAAAACGAATTTTCTTCCCTTTGCCTCTTTTTTAAATTTACAAACCGGCGGCAATTTTATTTTATTGTTATTAGATTTTTCCGGATTATGTCACACGGCTAAGTCACTGCGGAGGATTATTCCCGCAGTCTCCACGCTAATAATCATAAGAATTGCTTCCCTTTATTATGTGTGAAATTTAGAACATAAAATCTTTTGCAACCGTTTCTTATTTATCTTACTTTCAACCCTCCGTAGTACAGATAAGTTATATTTCCAAACAACACATTTTTAAGTGCCCTTCATAAAAAAGACACTGCCTAGTACTACTTTATCTGACGTGGAGATTTTGTCATACATGCCTGACACATAATTTTATGAATAAATTATAAGAGATTTGCATCTGGTACGATGCGTAGCGATAAGGTACATTTTGACAAAGATCGTAAAATCTAATATTCCTATACGTAGTCTTATTACTGTTATAGAGGTACAAATAATGAAGATGTCATCGCAAAATGGATTAAAAAGTAGTAGCGTATCGAACGTGCACCGGCTGAATAACTCGTGGTGTTATCGGCGCACGCGCACCCAATCTGCGATCGAAACACACTGGATAAGATTATCCAGTAGCCCTGTATTATTTTAATGAGACTACACGACTCCTCGAGATTCGATACGATACGAAAAAGCTTAGGTAACGAAGCGAAAAAAATATACGGGTCAAGAGAGATATCAAGCAGCCGCGGCGAGATGACGGGCCCCGCGAACGGAATACTACTGAGAGAGGGATTTTTAAATTAGCCACCGAACGCGATAAACTCTCGTACATCTACATACCAGCTGACGGCAGATCGGCTGATACCATTATGTCTCTGGTAAGGCACCGATTAAAAAATATCCACATTTATAAGCGGACAACATCTGGTGGTATTTAAATAAGATATAAACGCGAGAGTCCGCGAATGTTTTGGCTTTCGGCTACACTTTTTCTTTCCCCGATGGAAGCTCCCCTCGTCGGATATATTGGTATTAAAAATGTAAGGGAGATTTATGCGAATGGCTCTAAGCTTTCATTAGTTGTATCTTACGCGGTGTTTTTGCGGTCGCCGCTCCCTGACCGGTAATTTTTCATTTTTCAACAAACTTCCCGATGTTTCTGGCGCGAAGCAGAATTTAAGTGCATATAAAGAATATTAATGCTCCTCTGGAGTCGCGGGCAGGTGTACGATATGACTTATTTTATTTCGATTCCCTGCCTGTATTGCGGGAATAGAAATTAGAAAAAAATGCTTAAATTAAAAGTAATGGAGCACATTGATATTTAACAGACGTAAAAGATAATGTTTCAGGTACCTATTTTATTATATTTCAGTTTTTTTACGGGGCAGTAATTGATTTACATAATTAAAAAAAAACAAATGAAGTGAACATATAATTAAATAAGTATATACTTTTATGATACACTTAAATTGTAAATTATCTAAATTCGCTCAGAAATAGCTTGTATCGCGTACACTCTTACAAACATAAACAAGGATATGAAACATATTCCGGCTTGTAATTCCGTATGTAAATTACAACTGCAACAAGGGTTCACATTTCACCCCCATAGAGACATGATTTCAACCATTCTTACTTGAACCGCAAATAACGAGCTTGCTGATAATCATAAAGCTCTTATAAATTGGTGAGAGACTAACAGCTTCTGAACCGTGGTTTATGTCAATTTTAAATATTAAGAACTTAGATGATGTAGTTATGCAATGAAGTGATACAATAAGGTTTCTCGTTTAGTAGAGCGAGGTGGTCTTAAAGCCCTGTTTAAAGACTTGATTTTCTATAAAATGCACCTTTACAGAATCAATTGCATGACCTTCACATTTAAGGATATCTTGAATTTCAGTGTATGATAAATAAATAAAATTTACACATAATTTTTGATCATAATAAGAATATTTATTCATACAAATTCCCAAAATAAACTAGTTACAAACATGATATAAAAGCCTACTTAATGTACTTATAGTAGACATAGAGATGTGTGAAAAGCACAAACACACACACATATAGCTTACAAATGCGAACAATTCGGCGTGCGTCACATTAAATTATTTCAGCTAAGTAATTCCGAGCGGTTAATTATTGCGCACAACCTGGGAGGAGAGTTGAGAATGTAATTATTATTAAACTTTACGATTGTCTCACTTTACCCCTTTACTTCACTGTCCCAACACAGTACGACTTATCTGACGCACACTAATAACGGAATTTGAATATTCCTGCGACGACTAAGGGCTCAAATTCAAACGAAAACAGAAATGACATACAATAATGTTAGTGAGTTAGTTGTCCTACATTAGATCCGGAGATCCTGAGGGAGTTTCTTAGCTTGTTGCGGTACAGGATTCATATTTGAGTGACTATCTATAATTTTATACGTAAGAGACATGTAGAATGCTACGATCATAATTAAAATACAATTTATATTTATTAATGTATGCTAATTTATTTAATTAAATTTTCATAGCCTTTCATGTTCCTGAAAATACAGTAATGAGTAAAAGAGTAATCTCTATTTAGTAATGAAAAAATAAGCGGTTATATTGAAAACTGACGAGTCTAAATTTTTATCGAAATAACTTAGAGATACCATGACATGACATAGATAAAAATATTTTCAAAGAGTATCTTTCAAACAAAAGTGAATCAAAATGGATTACAAAAAAAACAAGTCCAATGTTCAATTGCAAAGCTGTGCAGCCTCAAGCATTTTGAATGAATCCACATTACCCTCCGCTATATGTCCGAAAATAGGATTAGCTATTATTTAATAATTCTCATTGTGTAAAATTGCCTTCATTTTAACGGAGTAACCCTAGACCACTCGCTGTGGGATCGGCGCCTTATAGTATATTTAAAATACGCGCGTCTTTTTACTAGCGCGATGCTTGTGAACTGTGGACGCAATTAGGTGGTCTTATGCTCCCAGTATCTCGCGCGAGGACAGGCATTTTGCTTATCATAACAATAAATGAATCTTAGAATTGTTAAATTAAGATATCTGCTACAGGTAGGTACGATTTGATTGAGAACATAATAAAAATGTGAGGCTATACTCTGTAGACCGTAGGTACCAACGTTAAAAGATATTTTTCTTCGAAAGCTCGAGAGTACCAAACGTACAAAATGTAAATAAAATTTACCTACACGATAAAATGTTACAAAATAATAAGTGAACTTTTATGTTTCTATTGTTAAATGTTTGAGCACAACGCCCCGGGAGCAACACGCTCACAAAGTTTTCCCCCAAGAAAATAGGGATAATTATTTATCCTTACACAAACACAGAGGAAGCATTTTCTATTAGAATAACAATAATTGACGCTTTATTATGATTTACATTAGGTATCATATTCTCTATCATTGTTTAAAGCTACTGTATGTATAAAAAAATGTAAAAATGGTCACTTTTGTATACATAGATACATTTTGCCATCCATACCATGTTGGTATATTTTTAAGTAGGTACCTATTGCTCATAAAAAATCAACTGCAAGTTCATGTAGAACACAGGCAGATCAATAATAAGCATTTACATACCACTCGAAACAATGTAAAGTTAGGATAAGTAGGAAATTGGCATAGTATGTTTTCAGCCATTTTCATAGATTTCCGCATAACAAGTAATCATTCAATATTTAAAGCTATCTGCGCTAGATGGCGCGCGTGTGGTCGAGTCGCGTGCGCAATGTAACCGGAGCGACACGCGCAAGTAATCCAATATGGCCGCCCGATGTCTCTTGCGTATCGGTACATTACAGGAATGGCATTTAATACACCGCCATTAATGTCACTTATTGTTTACTTAGTTCAACGAGCGAATACTACGGGAAACCGCAGAGGCTTTAGCAGAAATTAATCATGCGTTAAATTTAGACTGTCATTTAGAGGCGATATTCGGTTTTGAAGTCAAAGCACTAAACTATTCACAGAACCATGATTTAATATAGAAGGTAAACAAACAAAGATTGGGGTAACCGATTTTTGCAGCACCTCCATGTTGCACAATGGTGCGAAAGCTGGCGCGGCGTGGCAACAATGCATCGTTGCTCATATCTGCGCTCGCGCATCTCGCGGTGGCTCGTTAGGCCGCTGGGGGCGGTTGTTTGTACTGCGATGGGAGCTAGCTCACAGTTGAGTTATGAGCTTCGAGCTTCGTGATGGACAGTTTTACTGACACTATCACAATATAACTATCAAAATTTCAGGTGTCTAAGAAACTGCTCTACATTTCCTATAACATATATTGATCGTTTAAATACAGTCTTCCATATAGTTATTTATTTCTATCTGTAAATAATATTTTATCTTTAGATACTATAAAACACTGACTAACGCCATGCATACGTCGTAATGTTCATATTTATTTTTCCACATGTTCTAAGTTATTTTAACTAAAAATCTCAGGTATTTCTGGAATTATCAATGACACGTTATTTTTGGGACCCAGTACAAATATTTATCAATTTATTTTCATGGACAGATATTATCAACGCGAATAAACAAATCGGTATCAACAGTTGCATATACAAATGTGAAATCATACATAAAACAGTAATTAGTTTCACCCCGATAATGTCTCCACATCGTCAGCATTGTAAAAGCTTTCATATCAATTGAATCCATTAGCTGAGTACACAAGTCCTGTCTGTCTATTTGCTCATCAGTTTTTATCATTGGCCAGTTCATGTTTGTTCGATCGGTCACTTCCACGTTATTGATGGGCTATTTCCCTTCAACTTATATTTGCAGTTGTATTTTATCTCTTCATTGTAAATTGTTATTTATGCAATCGTCATAAGGACTTTCCCAAATGTATCTAAAAGTATCAAATACAATTGTAATTAACATTTGTTTGCGATTTCATATTGCTCTACCAACAACATTTTACAGACAAAAGGAAAATTGTGACGGGACGACTATGTGATTATTATGTTGCTACTAGTTCAGTAAAACTTTGAAAGATGGCGCTGTGTTACTCAGGGAGGGAGTACTGTAAAATCATTCTGCAACACCTCCGGTGTAGTTTAAAATCACTTGTAACAAAATTCGAATTCGTTTTAAATCAGAACCCATAAAGTATACCAACACTATCTACCTGTGCCATTTGCCCGTTGAACAGCACTTAGCTTAACAAAAACTGATAGTTGTAAAACAAAAGAGCAAAACAACACCGCTGTAACAAGAGCGGACCATTTCGATCAGAAATAAACTAAGCGGTAAGAATTAACAGGGATAAAGGCTTAAAAGAGTAGCCGAAGCAGATTTATGTCGCGTTGATCGCAATCGGCCGATTCACCGTGTTACTGTCGTTTTATTTTTCCGATTGACCAAGGAATGCGTTCATGTAACGTATTGGAAACCAAAGTTTAACTTATAAAAGATATGTTTGTTTGTATTGCTGTAGAATTTTTTGTAATCTAGTGTAGTTTTATTATATAAAAAGCACGACATAACAAATAATGGCCAGGAAAAATATGTAAAAAACCTAGGTAGATACTACAATTTTCCTTTATGTAGTCTATAAACCTTCTCACAAGAGCTAGGTACTCGAAAATATGACAATATGACACCTATTTCCCATTCATTGCCACTTTATTTACACGAACGAATCGACAGCGCTTTATCACACCAAAAGTCTTTTCACACAACCCTTCTGTGGTTATCTGATAACACAGTGAATGCGGTTCACATTTGTCTAAGCGTCACCCACTCTGCAGTAGTGTAAAAATTGTCAGCGAATGTGCCTAGATAGTGATCTGTCATTTGTGACTGAGGGGTTGGGCCTGTGTTTACTTAGCTTAGCATGTTGTGGCAGACTTCGTGAATGTACCTAATCAGTAAACATTATTTTTCCATTTCCGTTTCCAAAAAAACACGAATTGCCTATTCAATGAATCGTATGTTTGCGATATTTTTATGGACAGAGGATAGTTAATATATGAATAAGGAACTTGTACCTATATAAAATCTGAAAACTAATAATGATCTAAATAATATACAAAAGCACACAGTACCACCAATCAATTGAGTTGAGGCGAACGAAGCGAGTGATTGCTGTAATTTCTTCAAAAAAATTCAACGGTAAAGTTCGCCAGACACATCGATTCGAAAAAATGTTTCATCAACAATAATTTTATTATCGTAATAACAAAATTACGGGTTGTATCCATACGCGATTCTCACTCTTGGTCTCTACGGCTTAGGGAGGTATTCCCTCAGCAATCACTTATATATAAGGGGAGAAATGGAACCTTTTGTTGGCCTATAGCATTATTATTTCTCATTTTGTTTTGTTTATTAATACAATTGGCTTGAGGCGCAATATTGATATTCAAGTTTGATGATGACTCGCGCCACGATTTTTCTCCCCGACCTCACTGTATTTTTATGGGTTTTATAACAATTGGGTTTCGTTCCATTTTATTTAGGCATCACTGAATTGAATAACAATGACTGCATTTTAAATTTTAAATGTAATGTAGATAATGTTTTCCTTAATTGTATTTTCTACTGATACATATATTTTTTTACCCATAGCGCACAGATTATTTCTCATGGAGAAAACGAAATGACGTGAATAAATAACTCGCAGAAATATCAATTAAACAATTATGCTGTCCGAATGGAATCGTGTGTAATGATAGTGGGCCCGGCTATAACTCAGGCGCATCTGTTCTACGGCTATTTGCAAAAGGCACGACATGCCCGGACTCGCGTGGAACACGGACCTGTCTCCGGACTTAGATACTTTAATACTACGCTTATGACTTGTTAAATGTAATTTTCTTTTGAAGATTATTATCAATGATTCGATAGGAGTTAAAAGCAGTGTTGAAGGCTCAAAATTGTTTCATGATTTAATTTTAAAAGAAAAGTTTTACCCGAGTGTGTAGTTTGTGTAAAAGACTTAAATGGATACCTATAAAAATTATGATAATATGGACTACATGCATAAGATTTTGTAGTTCCAGAGCACTAGAGAGATAAAATACATATTAGGCTTGCAATGAATTGTAAGAAAACCATAAACATAACCACTACCATTAAATTATAAGAGATAAACGGCAACGACAACGCCCCAAGCGATTCTATACGTGATAGTAACGGGCATATATCATAAGTGCCTATAAATGACAACAAAACTGCTGTTTACCGACTATTTTCTAATTTTAATAATTTAACGTAATAACGCAATAAATGAACAACATATGCGATGCAAATGAAACGTGTGTCGTTATAAATACCCTCTGGTCACGGGATTGTAGAACTTGTAGCTAAAGTAGTCTTAGAGCCCTAGGAGTAGCTAATCAATGTAGCTCATACGATTACGCAGAATCGATTCACGCGAGATGTTGACTAATTTCGATTATAACATTTACATCGATGAAGCTTCCTGTATTTTACAGTGTCTCCGTGTTATAATCTATGATAATTTCACATGTAAATTCAGAAACTGTACGTTTAAGTAAGAAACTTGTACATATTATTTAAAAGAGCCTCAGTGACTATGTTGCTAATTTATAGCCCATACTCTTTTTTTATGTTGGCTAGTTTGACGCTCTTGTAACAGAACTCTCAGAAACTAGAAGTGGATGTTTATTCGGAGAAAACGTTAGAAGGATTTATAATAAAGAAGACCTTTTAGTAATAAAGCATACAGCTTAGTGTCTGTTTTAGTTTAACAGACATACGAGACATACTGATAGAGTCATCAAGAAACTACTCCTGTTTAAATTCTTTCAGTTCTGGAGGCAACAGACAAGGTTTAGGGTGCTACTAATTCAGTGATCAATTCCTTTTACTAATTGGCGTGATTTGTGAAAATTTTAAAATCCTGTTTATGCTTCGCTTTTTCTTAGCAACTTCTGATGCATCAGAGTGCATTAGTGTACTAACAAACAAATATATAATTAAAAACTCACCTTTCTCGTAACTAATCTGTCTTTCCTGCTGGCGGGCATTATCAGCTGCCACCTTGAGGAGTCCTTGTATATTTCTGAGCAAGGTCTCTGTGGAGGAGACGAGTGTATCGGCGGAGGGGTCTACCGGCACGGAGGGCGGCGTGCCAGTCGGCGCCGCGTAGCTCACGGGCGCTGGCGACGATGATGCCGGGAGCTCTCGCTCACCATCGCTCAGCTCCGCGCCTGCCATGTTGAAATAATCTAATTAGAAAAAGAGGGAGAATATGTTAAGGATATTTTTTGTAAAAATAATCTTAATCTTAACAATAAATGCAATAAGGTCATATCGGCTACTTAACATTCTACGATACATTGTAGCAAACTTATTATAAAAAGATTGCACAAAGTAATGTCAAAAGAATTTGGTGAGGCCACCAAAAATATTGTCATGATGACTGAAAGGGACTGACAGCTAGAAGATAATGGTCTCTAATAACCAAATTAATGTAGAGTATCAATATAGTGTAAGTAATATGGTTATTTGTTATAACAAATAACAGTCTTATAACAGTTATAACCAATATTTCACTAAGAAATCATAGTTTATTATAATCTTAACTCATTGGGTCGCGGTTAAAAATATAACAATGACATAATTTTTAATAATAGGACGCGAGAACCAAGCAAGAACTATTTTATGCGTACAAAGAACAAGCGATCAAACACTGTTTTTACGTTTAATTTAAGTAACCGCGGCTTTAATTACTTGCAAACTACCGACTTCGTTATGTTAATTATTATAAATTAATATCAGTAACAGCTTTATAAGAAGCCTTAAAAGGAGTGTAGATAAAACTAAAAAGTATTGAATATCGACAAATGGTGTTATTCGCGAATCGCGTGTATGTATCATTGGGATCGCAATTATTGTTGCAATGAACATCGATATCGCGTGGTGATCACCGGGACACGGCTTTGATGGAATCCGACGACTACCTATTCAGATGTACTCTTTAAAGCTGCATTTAAGCTTAGTGATATTTTATTTTCAAGGCCACAAAATTGAAGACAAGTTGAAAGTGACTTACTTAAGTCTAAGAAATAAGGTATATATTTTATTGTTGTTAGTTTCTTATGTCATGAAATTAACCTGAGTAGACTGAGGGCCACGCGCGTCTCACTTTTTATAATAATAATGCAAATAAAATAAAAATAGACTGAATAACTAGGATTATTATACACATAGGTACAATAAACATCCCGTACGTACAATGAACAGTAAATTAAATAATTTACGGTTTTGAAGAGTATATATACGTTGACTTTCAGAATAGGGATGTGAGGCCATTCGACACCGAATGGGCTGTCTCTAACCGATTTATATGCCCCGCTGCACTATGCTTTAAGTTGTTCCTTTTGCGAGGTTGGCCAAGTACTCGAATACGTTTCGCATCGATTATATTATAATTACCTACTTGGCATTTCACTTACACTCGTTAATTTGGTAAAACAGCTCATCCAAATTAACAATAGTAGCCGTTAATAGCATGCTTTTAAATTTAATGATTATTACTTATATAAATATCTACGTACTTATGAGCCTCGGACGAGAGTGATGAAGTACCAACGTGAGCACATTTATTATTTTAAAATGTTGACGAGATAATTACAATAATGTTCACCTTATGTCAATAACGGACCTCACACGTAAAAAAAAAGAACTTTCTTTTTCGATTGGCGTCTCTCACGGTCCAAAATAATAATCTATCGATACATTTAATTTAACTGACAAGATAGTGACCGCTCATCAAATAATGAAGACAACATCGTTTCGTCATTGTCGATGCGCACGATAGCACTCTCTGGTCGTCACAACACCATCTCCCTAATAAGGCCAATTAACAGGATCCAACAACAATGTATCAACCCAACATAAACTCTATAACAAAAACTAAGAACGCAAATTCAATCGAACTTCAGATCGAGTAAAATACTTCACGGATATTAAATAAAATTAAACTGAAGATAAGATTGCTGATGAAAAGAAAAAGGTAATTTCAAATGAACAAAGATCAAAGTTGAATGACACATCTTCCGAGCAAAAGCATTTTTATAACTAGACTGGGGCGATCGTGATGAGCGTGAATTATGTATCGAGAGAAACAAAATACGAACCAATACAAAATAAAGACAATTTTACTAAATATTTTCAGAGAAGGGAATTTATTTCAGGTGTTTCATCAGCTTTGTCGACGAATCTATTGTTTACACAAATTTCCCCGGGCTCATCCCGTAAAATCGTGGCCAAGTGAGTGTTTCCTATAAATCGTAGCCAGCTAGCCGTTCCCACGCTCCCCGACCATTTTGTGTGTAGTCTTCAATAACTACAGTATACAATCCTTATTGTTTCACTTAATTTAGCTATTGTATGCTCCAAGTATTTACATTTGTGGATCAATGTTATGATTTGCATTATCGTCGCCTTGTTGAGGAAGTCATGCTAATTATTTTCCTTTACGTAGAAACTGTTTACGTTCATCGTTTATTCTCATAGTTACTTTAATTATTTATTAAGTAAGATAAGTTTCCTTAGCCTTTAAACCGTTATGATTACCGATTTTATAAACTTCACATTGCATTTTGAAATAGGTTTAATTGCATTTACAGTTTGGTGATGGCGGCCTAATAACTTGTTTGTGCTTGATTGATGATGCAGGTTGTAGGTATAGGCACTAAATAAAATAAAATAGTACAACAGTAATCTTATAAGTATATCTAATGTTAAAAGATCTACTGCAAATAGTATATACTTAAATACAAGAAAAATTCTAAATATTTTATAAGGTGCATTTAGGCTTAATTCCAATTTAATTATCATCAGATTATATCATTGGGTTTGTGGTAGGTACAGTCGAGGTCAAAGATATGTTTACATTTGAAGTTACAAAAATATGTATCCATTTAAATAACAAATCATATGATGTTATGCATAAGGTTAGTTATTTAAATGGATATGATTTGACCTCGACTGTACAACATCGTTATTCTCTTGATTTTTTTATTAAATAGTTAACATTTAAATGTAATTTTATCTGAAATACCTTTTAATGTATGTAACATAAAGAAAAAAGTCCCGTGGTCACGTTTAAAATTGAATTGAGACCTTTTAAGTGCTATTCACATATCATAAGGGGCAATTGCGAACGATACTCGTAATAAGATTTTATTATATAGGACCATTACAAGTAAACGTGCGGTGTCTAGGGATCAAGGTGGGAAAATGTATGGGAACAAAGGTACATGATCATTTACTAATCGTCTGCGAGGATGCGCCCTGCGCAGGAGTGCCTATTGATTCCATATGATCATTCGTATCATGCTGTACGGAAATATACCTTTTGATCTACAATTCCACCAAGTTTTATTATGTGGATGTAGGTAAGTTAAGTTATAAAATAATTAACATCAATAAATATGGTCATACATTGTATCGAGTAGCCATTTTACACTTATTATGAGTGTTTCCAGTTTCTAAAATAAAAGGAACCATGGTTTTATGGCTGATAATTTCCGAACTATGAATGCTCAAGGTTCCAGGGTTATTACTGGGTAATTTCGCCTTGCATTACATGGCAAGTATATTGGACGGGTGATACCAGCTTGTAATGCTACACGGACACTTTCTTGTCATGCCTAGCCGTGATTACATCGGAAAGAGATACTCGTTGATTAATATTGGCATCGAATGTATTAGATTCTGATAGATAACCCATCTTGCGCTGTTATTGAATATCAAGCGTTTATAATACATGATCACGTTCTAAATTAGAAGGAAATTGTAGCTTTCTACTGACATTGATCTTAGGTTTTCAGTTTTGAACAAATTTCCGAACCTATTCGTACCTTTGACTTTAACTTGGCCTTTCTGAACTATCGACGATCTTCAACCAAGTATGCAACAACTTAACCTAATAAATAGGGAACTGACAGTGAAACTGACCATCATCCTCATCCTTCACGTTGTGGTCCTCCTGATCCGACAGCGCTGCATCGCTTTCGTCGGTGTGCGATCGGGGTGATGCTGCAGCGGTGGCTGCGGAGGGCATCCGCGGGGGCTGCGGGGTGCGGCGGGAGGCAGCAGAGCTCCGACCGCTGGCCGAGCCCTCGCCCCGGTCACCGCGGTCTCGGTCACGATCGCGGTCGCCCCGGTCCGACCGGTCGCGGTCTCCGGACCCTGATTTCGATAGGTTGAGAACAGGACTGTGACCCGGTGATGAACCTGCGGTTTGATTGTGTGGCTGTTACTTAGTAACTTTGTAAAAGGAAAAGAAAATAATAGTCACAGACATCAATCTAAATAGATAACGCAATCCGTATGAAAACCAAGCGTGTAACTTGTTTTGTACCGATCATAATGTGATAATGTCACAAGATTGATTTAGTTAGGCTGGAATTAGATTGAAAATGAAGCTATCCTATTTGACAGCTAAACATAATATCCCTCTCTACACATCTCTGGTGGACATGCCGCCTTATGCGTGTTCCCTGTCCGCGCGAAATAGTTTCAAAAGAACAACATTGTGCCCCATTTTTGCACAGATTTTGACACGCGCAGTACATTACACTTCGTCTTCATACACTTCGTCTTCATCTAAATAGATGTACAACTATGATATCATACAATTAACCTATAGTGGCAAGGTTAATGTGAGGAAAGATTCAACTGATTTTTGTAAAGCAGAAAGTATTTTTTTATTCGTAAGTAATTGTCGTTTTTACTGTAAGGAATTGAAGATTTGTTCTTTGAATTTTTTTCATGTGCTTGCCACTTTCGGCCAGATCATCACTTATACAAACCTATTACAATACATAATAATACCTACCAACTTATGCAAGAATAAGTAACTAAATTCTCACCGTTATGTGAACCATCGCGAGCTTTATCCATTGCCATAACTCGTTCCATATCGCCTCTTTCGTCACGCAATCTGCAACAACAATAAATCGTACAATTAAACGAAATTAAAAAGCTGCTAATTTATATCATTCGGAAACTGCCAATAACATCTTGTTATAAATGTTAAAGTACGACTGCCAGAAATCGGTCACGCTACCGAGCAAAATGAATCCTAACAAAGCTACTGACAAACAGTTTTATCATTTGAAACCATAAAGCATGCTTCCCACTGCGCTGTGAAGCTACCACAAAGGCAAAAGTATAATATTATAGAACCCCGCTGAGTTTCTTTGTGAACGGATGAAGACGGCGTATGTAATCATTTTGTATGCCGATCTCTCGTGCCGCTACCCTAATTCCGTAGGTCCTTTTTTGATTGTGAATTATTGAGCTTCTGATGCTTCCGTTTCAATTCCATTTTTTATTAATATTTACTTATTAATTTAAACTTTTTGCTTTAAAAAGTAGTACTCATTGACAACAAACATTAATAACAGCTTCAGTTTCCCGATATATTTGTTGCCATATTAAAAGAAAATGAAGAAATTATTATTATAAATAAAATATAAAACAAGTACAAAATATTGATAAATGAATTCCCCGCCGAAACCAATTTTACTCATTTCAAAGGGGTTAATGCTACAATTTTTGCTCAGTAATGCCTTTTGAGCATTTGAATATAAATGACGTCTGAAAGTGAAATGTAACATACATAATAAGTGGCTGTTTTAAGCCTTCGCGGAACCCTTTTGTGGATTACAGAGTAGCTACAATTTAGAGAAAGTACATATTACAAGATGTCCCAATTTGAAGTATACATGAATAGCCACTATTTATATACTATCCATAGGTATATTCCGTAGTAATGTCAAAAAATAGTTTCATTTTTTATTTTTTAATCCTATAATAATAAAATCTTGAGTTTAATATAATAGTTTTTTTTTTGGATTATATAACCTTTTTCTTACAAACTGACACTATCCATTGATATAAAAATAACTGAACTCTTATTGAATGAATTTCAATAAGAGTTGGTGCTTTGATAAATATTTTTAGCCGCTATTTTTATTCATAAAATAAATGGTAACGTATAAACAACATAAAAATCATATATTTTCACAATTCAGAGTGTTAAGTTAGAAGTCCCTATTTTATATAATTACTCTACGTTTGAACCCTCGAAATGGAGTCGTTTCATACTTTACTGACGAGTCACGGAGCTCCGTTTGAATTTAATACATTTTTCATTTCCGCCACCATTAATATGTAAATAATTCTTTAGGTACCTTTGAAAATATTTTGATTGAGTTAAAAAAGTTGTATATTCTGTCGTGAACAAAATATCTATCTTAATATTTAGTTATAGGTATAAGTAGGTACATTACTTCCACTGCCTACCAATAGATATAATTACACTTACCTACTTTTCTTTTAATTTAGTACAGCTTTTCTCATAATAAGTGATAACAAACGTTATTAATAGCAAGACCAAATAATTAATCATATCTGTTTTAGTCACACATAGGCGTCATTAAAAAAGCCTTTATCAATCCTATTCCGTTAACAAGGTATCGCATCCTGAACCAATCTACAATGATCGAATCATCACTAGATGGGACAAAAGATATCGCTCAAATCAATAAAATAATAAATTATTTCCACTTCCTCAGTTATACTTTTTATCTTTTGTTAAAGTGTTAGCTTGATTGATGATGCCAGTTCATACAAAAGAGCGAAGGCGCTTAAGGAAATAGCATACCTGTTCAATATAGGTATCCATATTGAGTTTTGAAAATAAAAACACTAATATTTTGTTTAAATAAGTGAACAAATTACTGTTTTATAGAAGCTTTAATTAGAATCATCGAAGAAGATTTTTGCGCGAAACAATGACAATAATAAAAAAAACACATTTCATGAACTAGAGTAGAGACGATACCTTATAACGTTTATAATTTACTTAAACGCAATTCTAACGCTACATTATATCAGTCAGAGCTCTGATGTAGACAAATTAACAGACGCCCCAACAGTCTGTCAGCAACAAGCATCATTACTCTACAAGCGAAATAATATTATTCATTCACTTGTCAAAACGTAAATTGGCGACGAATCCGCAAGGAGCGGAGTGGAAATAAAAAATCTAACCGTGACATGAAAATAACATCATAAGTACTTGATTTTTTAAGTCCTTCGAAGACTGGGTAATTGGATCAAACCATCCGAGATTTCAATCAGATTACGACTGAATAGGAGCATTTTTCAGTTAAGTAAAATAAATAATGCATATCCAGCACATGAAAATGAAGTTAATGAACCCATACGAAGGTTAACTACGTAAACCATTGCCATTATAGAATGGGTAGTGGCCTAAACAGATATTCCGGGGCCACGAGCGCGGACAATGCGTTGCAATCTACCACCAAAGCCAATGTACGTTGATTAGTTAATACTGAACCGTTCACATAACCTAATACCGCACTGCCGACCGTACCAAACCGTTCTTGTATGCATAATCTGATTAGCGTAAGTATTAAACAAAGCTTTCGGTAACAGTGTTGTCAATTTACATAGCCAAGTATGTATGTAAAAACTAATATATTTATCGAAGCCATCCAAATGCACAATCCATTTAACGACGTCTGTAATTAAAGCCAAGTTTATGAAACGAAACGAACTCTCCGAATTTGCATTCTCAAGAATCGATTAAGAAAATCAAATCCTGTCGGAGCGTCACTGCGTAAAACATTTGCTTGACACCCAAATCAAAAATCGTTTTAGCTCACCCTCGCGAGGGGAGGTTTGGGGAAGCGTCGACGCCTCAACATTTATTATTTCAGACATATCACTCACATGCAAAACAAACTCCGTCCGATCCATCAAAAAGTTTCTTCTCATCCCCCCGCTGCCCCTCTACGACATAAATCGAGTGTGTAAGTATTGTGGTTTCAGGAAGTAGGGGTCGTAGATCCACTACTGTGTTATGGATTTATTCGACTGATTTATAATCGTGTTAACCTATGTGATCTTATATATTTAGAAGTAAAACTATTAAGACGTCTACGACTTTTGATACATGAAATGAAGACAAAATGAATTATGGTATTTCTGAAGATTGCTTGTCGTGGAACTATACGAGTATATTATTATATCAACTACTTGGTAAATATGAGTACATTGGGTTGATTCATAAAAATACTGAAACATTTCTGACAGCGAGTGTACAGACTTAAAAGAAAATAATAAATAAGCTTGTTCATCCAAAAGAAATGAGCATTGTAACTCCCCAAACAGTCAACAAAGCTTCGAAGAAAATCGAGCGAAAAAAGGCTAAAAACACCTTAGGGGTTTACTAATCGAATAAAAAATATCAGCGACCGATGCCAATGTGTGGGGGAGAAATGGAATAAATTATAAAGAAAATACAAGTAGCAAAGGGGCCGTTGTTATGAGTAAAAAGTTCCAAGCATATGCAGATAACGTAATGTTTTGCTTTTGAAATGATGTGAAGGCAATATTGGCGTGTAATAACGTGCCGCATCACAACAGGATCGATTGCATAATTTTAAAGCTGTACATTTCGAGTATGGAAAACGTTGTTTTGGCAAAATGCTGCTTTCGATTTATCCACAATAAATATTAGTCTCGTAGTAGGTCCTTCCTAAAGGAAAAAACAATATCCACAGTATTGCTCTATTACTTGGGACTAGTCAAGTACAAAGATCTACAAGAGGGTAGGTAGATACAACAACGCCGTAAAACGCCTACTTTGATAAGCCTAATTAATGTACTTATTATATGCAGCCAGTTTAAAAATCGATGTTCAAGAGGAAAAGAAAATATTTAGAGAGGAAGGATAGCATTATTCAGGAATAATAGGAAAGAAGTAACTTGATGACTTGTCGGCGAACGCACCCTTCGCATAAACGTCACGATGTCATTTGTAAAAATTGCGGCCTCCCAAACTTCTCCAATTTTTTAACAGAGGACCGATGGAGACGGCTTACGAAAAGCAATTCTATGAATTTTAGTTTTATGCGATAATAAAATCTTTAGGAGCTCTGTAAATCGTCAATTTAGTGCAAAATATACCTTAAATAGGTATGTTCTTGTTTATGTTCTATTTTACTCTGTTTAACTGTATTTTGAAAGTTTCTTGCCTTGGAAAATTAAAAATACGAAAGATTTCGGGCTCATTTTCATTTCAATAAGCCACTGCCACCTATTCTAAAACTATAATTCTAAAGCCAAATTATTTCCTTACATACAATAAAATAATTTATCAAACTAATAAAGTTTATATGAACGGCGACTCCATCACTCTGTATTCTATAGCGGAAATGTCTAACCAAAATAACCAAATTCGGGGGCGACGAAAAGAAATGGTAGACAGTGGGACCTCCGCGGGGGAAACCGGAGACAGTTATTTAAATTTGAATAATATAATATGAAAAAAATTACATCACTTAATACCGTAATAAAAGTGCACTAAGCGACCGTGGCATTACGGTTGCCAAATGCAAAGAGGGCCATGCAAATTTCGCTTATGAAACGTGGAATGAAATATAAAACGTGTTTGGAGGAAAATAAAATATGTCTTTTGGAGCTTAGGAGCTCATTACGATATTACAAGTACGTGAGGAGATTTAACTTGTCTTTTGCAAAGCTGTGGAGATGAACGATGTTTCGAGATGTTTTCGGAGTTACTGTAAGTAAGTTAGAAAACATTTGATCGGAATTTGACGAGTTGTAGGTACGGTGTTCGATATAGGTAGGTAAGGTTTATTTTTACAGGAATAACTTCTACTTCTACCTGATCACTGCCTATCAATATTTACAATACCAATTGATTGCCAATGTGTTGCCAACTTTGAAGACCTGTATTTGCCTGGCTTGTAGAGTCAGACTTTTCATAAGTGCCTGCGAAGGTCTATTTGAATAAATGATTTTGAATTTGAATTTGAATTTGAATTTGCCAAAAGCGGAGTTTAAAAACTGCTCGTAAGCGAGTTTTTAGATCAGCAATTGGCGAGTTTGATATTGATGAACAAAATAAATAAACAATCAAAAGACGTAGACGTTTTATACAAAAGTGCGGTCACGTATCTAATAAAATAAGATAGTATATTTTTTTCGCTAGTGATTACCGTAGCGTAACGAGATTCCGATCGGGTCCACGCGAGGATTTAAGCGCCAACGCGTCGCCTGTCTCCCGGCACAATGTTGGATAATTATGCAAAATGGCTTCAACAATTCGTAGACCCAAACTTTTTAGGGAGAATAACCATTACATGTAATGGCAAATGCGTTGTGATATTGCCGAATTTCATTGTACAATTATTAGGGAAATGCGAAAAGAATTGGCCCATTATATTGAAGTATTTTATTACAAAGCAGGATAGACAAGGTACGCCGTTTAAAAATGTGTTGTAATCGTATACGAACAATTCAGTAACCGCCGATTGCATAAATATGGCTTCAATGCACATGCATTGGTATGGAGCGACCGCAGAGAATTCACATACATCGGCACACTTCCAATTCAATTCCTCGGATAATGTAAAGCGACAAAACCTTCCCGATCTTCTAGCCGCTTCAATCTAAGTCGTCGAATCGCATATGTATTCTCAAGTGGATGGTTGAAATTCTACATCGGTGAAGCCGCTGAATGGGCACGGGTAATGATTGTGATCGAAGTGATCGCTCGCGTTGACCGCAACATGTTACGAACGAGACGATAATGGCATATCGACATACACATTTTATTTTCTGTGGTGATACTATAGAGTTTTATGAATTCAACGTGGTTACATAAGTTATATTTATTAAATGGCTGCAATCTAAATAGTTTACAAAATTGATAATTACTTGGGAAGTATTAAAACTTAATTTGTGAGTAAGAGACATCACATGGTAGATAAAACATATCTGGAGATATAAACTCCTGTCTCTTTATAGATACTATCTGACGGACAAACGCAGTATCTGTGTCGATTTATCTCAAACCAGGGTTAGACAATGTGCCACATCGATCATAGTTTTGTCCACTCTGCTGATAAGCAGAACATTTTCCATTAGATAACTATCGACCAATTTTATCTTTAATTAAAAATATAATGTGTTTATTTCCTAAGTATTATTATTGTTGATTGTGAATAAATTATATATATATATATATATCTCTATTATGTATAAAAGAAAAAAAACTGACTGGCTGACAAATGGTTGCACAGTTCTAACCACAGAATATTGTTGATCAGAGATCCAGCAGATCTGCAGGAAACCTGAATTTCGAATAATAGGTCCACTAAGAAAGAGTTTTTTTCTAATTTCGGCTCTTATGGTTGGAAAGCTAGTTAGTACTAAAGTGAAATATGTAATATTTAATTCAATAGTTAACATAATACATACATTTTATTACTACGTTTAATAATAGCTCAATGAGTACATACTTCATCTTCGTTCCACTCGAGTTTGAGTCGGAAGACTAAGTAAATGGTAATTAGTACAAGGTAATCGTTATGCATATCAATATGTGTAAGATATGAATCAGAAACGTACAAGCAGATAATAATCACACTTTCGCTTATTGAAATCGAAGGTTTCTCTCCACGTGGGAGTGAAACACACTGCACACTTTGTCTTATTAGTCGTGATTGACGACAAAAATATTTAAAATACACTTAATTAACCTAACAAGCGGAATATTGAAACTTAATAGGTTTGACAGTTTGATTTAAAGATAACGCCTTCTGATTAAACAGGTTATTATTAAATCACACTGTATTATTAATTACAATGCATACCAAAATTATAACTAGCATTGAACATTTACTAAACTTTGCAAATAATTTGATATAATATTGTGAATAATTTCAGGCTTCGTTCGGTTGGGTTTTAGTTTACTACTCTTCTTTACCCTCTTAAAAATAGAACTTTCAAAAATCCATTCAAATTGGCTATGAAAGGACCCGATGTTAACCAACTTTCGAGACCGAGTTTCAAGTTATTCGGACCGTGCGTTAGGTTTCTTCCATACCAAATTTAACATCTAAACCCCCTATTAGGGGTAGTTTAAAACTAATAATTATAATCTTTATTACATATTTAATCGTGTTAAGTTTCAAGTTTATAAACCCAAAGAATAAGATTTTTCATACAAACAAAATCCCTTCTTTTGCTTAATTAAAAAAAAACCTTCTTAGTGGAATATTACGTATATAAAAGGAACCTGTGTGCAAGTTTGTAGCCCCAGCGGTTAGGTTTTGCGTTGATGAATCAGTCAGGACAGGTAATTATATCTATATATAGATTATCTCACCAAAAACATTTTCATGTAAAATGTTGCCAAGACGAAACCATTTCGCTCGTACTGTTAAAAAGTTATCAGATCTCATGTAGAGCCAAGCATAAAACTCTACACTTCCTAACTCTACAAGCCCTAACTTCACAAACCTTAGCCAAAGTATGTGGATTGGCCACATTTTCATTTTTTCAGTATACATACAGTTGAATTTACCACCGGTTCGGAATACACTTAAACTGCGAAGACTCCGGCAAGAAACTTGTAACGATGCGACCTCTCCTATTTCTATTATTGCTTCTGGTCACAAATCTTTATTCTAATTTTTAAATTTTCATATGATCAATTTTCTAATTCCAATTTTCAAATTTTTGAAATCTCATATGAAGAATGTCCATCAGACATTCAGTCTATTCGATCAGTTCTGAGACAAAACTTAAATTGTGCGGTCATGTCTTTACAAGTGAAATAAAACAAATCAGAATATATTTATTGCATAAAGTGAAATAAGTTACCAATGTGTACAATACTTGATATATAGCCGTGTGTACAATGTGACAATATCCAGTGCACTTATAGTATAAATAATTAACATACTACTAGAACCCAGCTGGGTTCTTTATTTTACTCAATAAACTATATGGAAGAGAGTCTATAAGTTTAATTTTTTTTCAACATCTACTATTTTGAATGCTCCGGTCGTAGGCTGATAGTAAGGCAGATAGCCAAAGCCTACGTGCGTGACATCTGGCGCCCGAACAGGGACCTACCTAATAGTAATTACTATTACCTAATAGTAATTACTACTATCTACCTTATTTATTGTGCTAAACACAATTACCTAGTACTTTAACAGTACATTATTTTGTGCAGTGTGCACTTGTGTATAGATTATCATTATCATCCATCATATAACCTTAATGCAGCAGATGGTAACTGCCTAAATAAGCTTATACCAATTTATAGTTAGATTTCTTGAGCAGCTTTCTAATGAATATAAAGCGTCTCTTTTTGTGCAGCGTCTTAACTCCACAAATATGGAATTAAGACTGCAAAGTGATATGATGTATGAATGAGGAATTTGAATCTTTATGAATGGCGAAACTAACTATATGTATATAAACATTATAAATAACATTCCATCTCTAAATTAATCACTCGCATAATCATTTTTCTAACATTTTATTTTAAATTATTGTCTTCCTTATTATTATCTTCCAACTTTTGATTTATTAATTTGAAATTATTTTACATTTACCAATTAAATTTTTACTTTTGCATCAATTAGTTAAACATTTTCAAATACTTTTGTCTACTCGGAGATATATTTGATTTAAACAATTGCCTTCTTTTATTAATACTTTCAATTGTTTTTTTAGTCACATCGTTATCAAGGGTTTTACCTTCACTAAATTATACCAAACATTATTTTATTTAGAAGATACATAAAAAAAATCTCTTCAAGATTTTTTTTACCACGGTGCCCCGGGTATTGTAACGATGCGACCTCTCCTATTTCTATTATTGCTTCTGGTCACAAATCTTTATTCTAATTTTTAAATTTTCATATGATCAATTTTCTAATTCCAATTTTCAAATTTTTGAAATCTCATATGAAGAATGTCCATCAGACATTCAGTCTATTCGATCAGTTCTGAGACAAAACTTAAATTGTGCGGTCATGTCTTTACAAGTGAAATAAAACAAATCAGAATATATTTATTGCATAAAGTGAAATAAGTTACCAATGTGTACAATACTTGATATATAGCCGTGTGTACAATGTGACAATATCCAGTGCACTTATAGTATAAATAATTAACATACTACTAGAACCCAGCTGGGTTCTTTATTTTACTCAATAAACTATATGGAAGAGAGTCTATAAGTTTCATTTTTTCTTCAACATCTACTATTTTGAATGCTCCGGTCGTAGGCTGATAGTTAGCTGATAGCCAAAGCCTACGTGCGTGACAAACTCACATGTTATACAATAGTTCTTGTAGTAGCAAAACTAGTCAGCTGTACAAAACCAAAGTAGAAAGATATCACTTTACAACAGTGAAAAACTAATTTTGGTCTAAAAACGCTGTAACGACTAAAGTTGTAACGTTGTAAGACTACGAACATTTAAAATAAACATTCTTGTAACACATACAAATTGCAGGACAATAAATATTTTTATAAACGTTCAAAAACATTTTTTCGTTTATAAATACGATGAGAATGTGTTCATCGGACGTTTTTGAAAGGGAGACAACATATTGGATAATTAACGTAACAGAAACAAACAATCATCCATTCCAAACATGCATAAGTACAAACGTCACATATCGAAACAGGGAGTTTGGCAGAAAGTAAACAGAAAATATAATTTAGAAGCAATTTGCCGCGGATATGTCCGCAATCAAATTGTCTCGTTAATACCACGGTGCTATCAAAACATTTGATTTGTGGGCCGCAGTGTAGGGTTGAGCGCGGTTATTTAGCCATACCATGGTTTGATGACCGTCGCTTGTTATCAATTGTTATTTATTACTGATATCTACGCTCAATTTTATAGTATTTCAGTAGGATTTAAAATATGGTCTTTTAAAATTAACTAGATATTGCAAAGCTTTACGCAAAACCAAAACAATTACATCTCCCGGAATAACAAAGAAAATATCTACAGAAAATCACATAAAAGAAATGTCATTCTTCATGATGAGCTTTTGATGTTAACAATAAGAGAGAACTAGTTACATAATTACATACAATTAAACACTTATTGATATCCAAACAAGAAAGTACAATATTTTTTACATAGGCTCTTTAATTCAGTTGACACAGAGCCAGCAATAACGCTGTAAATCGAAATGATAAATATACAATTAGATTTATACGCCGACAAGTGTTTACATGGAAATAACACGATTTTACTGGATTTATGCGCACTCACACTCAACTCATAGTCGGCGCAAAGTCAGCGTGCAAACAGTGAAATACTTTTTATTCGTGTTGTATAATTCCCCCGGCAGCTGGGATTTGCATAACAAAACGGGAAAAGGTCAGGAAGCGAACGGAATGGCAAGTGTCCGGTTTGATGCTCAGTCAGCAATGCTGGATAACAGAGAGTCTGTTCAGTAGCGCTACTATACTTGCGAGTTGTGACCGTAGACACATTTTATTTGAAGCCTTTCAGTTTTTTTTTAATATTAACTGTACCCAAGCACTATAGTAAAATAGACAAGACATATATATAATAGAATCGAGCACAAACATCAAGTATTTGTGTATTTCCCGACTTATCTATCTACTATCCTGCTCTGAAGTCATACTTACGGATATAAACACACAACCTCTTACCCTTTATGCATGCACTGTACAATACTATTTTCATAAATAAATCATGAAAAACGCCATCAAAGCCTCATAAAGAGATACATTTAAAGGATCTTTCATTACCCTACTTACCTACTAGACAGAAAAATAATGCTTCCTATTTGTTCATATTCAAACGGAGCACAGAATGTTCAAACTCAGGCGTTAGGGATGCATATTCATGGTTATTCTCCGCCACATGCAAATTGTTATTTACACACTGTAATGAATTCTTTTGATCTGTGGATTCACATATTTGATTTACCCCGTCGATGTCGGTATCAACATGACACGTTGATTATAATATTCATAGTTTTTGCGGTGAGCGATATTCATTTGTTAATTATTCCAAAGAATAATTTGAATTGGACCAATGAATGTTTCATTAATGCAAACCACCAATAAACTGACTATCAGTAGTTCAACATAAAACATGGAGAGAGTGGCAAATAAAAAAAATATACTAAAAACTTACATAATTACTTTAGCGATTCAACTGCTCGAAAGAAACGCAGAAATGACAAGACGATGACAAATGAGCATCGCTCGCATCCAACACAGTCGGGTGGCGGACCTCATCAAATTATTCCCTACTTAAAAAATCTTCGTAAACAAAAACGGGCCAGGGGAAAAAACACTCCAGTCGCAGAGTAAAAAATAGGTATTGGCAACATTGATTGATGCGTACTAATAGGGCGCGAAGAAATGAGGCCGCCGCGTAATTAAAGTAAAAGTGACATCTTCTGTCAATGACAGTGTAACCCTCAGAAGTGTAACCAACTACGTCTAGAAATAGAATGGTCACGCCTTTTGGGGAGGAAGTGATTAGTGTTGCAAACTTATTAAAAATTATTGAGTGAAGGCGTCTAATTGATAGCGGAATCTGTCGTCTCGCCACGCTTCTGGACGTAGCATGGGACATTCTATCTATCAGTAATGACTTGGTGTAAACAATGATTATAACAGGTGGCAATTTCGAGATTGCATACCTATTTTCGAAACCTACGTCGAGTTGACATGCTGAATAACCTTTAATATGGGAGCAAAAGCGAATTCTCAACAAAAAATTGAAACTTTTCTTACAAAATGTCAACCTTGCTCGATCATAATGTATGAAAAGTATTTTTTTTTAATTCAGTATTGGTCCCATAGTAAAAGTTGTTCAGCATGAGCATGACTAATCCAACATAGGTTTTGAAAATATGCCATCTCGAAATCTCCACCCAGTAAATAGATCCTCAGAAAGATGTCAATGTGACGATGTCCATTGATCGATAGTTTTGTCGTTTGTTTGAAAATTTAATTTATATTTAATCTAATCGTAAACCCGTGATAGATTCGAGTCAGTGTTTTAGCCGCCCTCTCTGGAAGTGACACCCGAATGAAGGATGGAATAATGAATCTTTTTCACCACGCCCGGCACGCGTTGCCGCATAAAATAACATTTGCAATTAGCATAACCAGCTGCCAGACTCTATAGCCCGAGGAAGGTTCTATTATAGCTACAATCATAAACAAATATCACGTTAAAAATACTAACATCAAACATAATATCTTATTATTTGGTAATATGATACAACTGTGTTCAAATAATCATTAAACGTGTTGTTAAGTTTTGATTAAAAAAGAAAGCACGCACAATTCAAGATATACGCGTAAGGTGCCGTACCACTTTAATACCCGGTTTTTATAAAAAAAAACGAATCGTTTTGCTTACCAATGGCAGATTTTTTTATTTCGTAAGCAAATTTTACCTGTGATAGTTTCTTCCATGTGGCAGGGTCTGCTATGCAAAACTTTGAGGTCTTTGCTTCATTATTAGTAAAGATATGAGTCTTAATTTTTACTGATTACGGTCCGTAAATTATAGGAATCGGCCAAATGTAGACCACGGTATACCTACCATATACCTAAGATATAACCTAGATTACATGTAGTTATAATAATGTGTAAGATAAAAGCTAAATGGTACACCTAATAAATAAGTGAAATGAGGTGATATTTGAGATAATTTCTTTTCGCCACTGCGTCTCTTATCGCTGTGTACATATCATTAGTAATGCAAAATAATGGGATACAGACACCTCGTGCCGTTTGCCAACAAATGATTAATGCTGTTCGCCATTAATTCTTATTTTTGATGAGAAATTTGACTTGGGCTGTCAGGCGTCGGATTCAGATTAATATAGGCTGACGTTGCAACTTACATTATGACAATGATCGTACAAACTTGGGTGCGGTAATTTTATGCCTATATTTGGTTATATTTTTGAAGGATAAAGTAAAAGTTTGGAATGAAAAATTTAATAATTTGATTACCCAAGGAATATTTCTGGACTAATATGATTTAATTCTAATTTAATTATAGAATTGCTCTTCTTGATTAATGTGAAAAATGTGTCAAATGAAAAGCCGCTATTGTAGAAAATAAAGGCATGATAAGTATCAGCTTTCTCAGAGATAGGTAAGTTGCAAAACCTAAAACTTAATATAAACATATTTGTGAAGGTTTTTAGGTGTCCCAAAAGGCTGATAAGCAGACAGGAAGTGACTACCGATGCCTATAACCCTCAGCAATAAACTAGTAGGTACAGGATGTCAAGCAAGTAGTACATAAATCCAGCATCAAAGGCAACAGAACGAATAGTTCGGTTCACCAACAGAACTAACCAAATAGTTCGCCATAAAAGGGCAAAGTACAAAGAGCTAGATAAAATTCCAGTACGACCGCATCGGTGACAAACTCGGAAGGTATGCCAGAGGGCTGACGACTGACGTCGTGACTCGGCACCCTTTACACAGCGCCCTTTGCATATTAGGCCACTGAAAATCAAAATTCGTTATTATTAATGATTCCACGCCATGACAATCTAAATATCTCTCGAAGCGCGGAAAGTTCCGCACTAATCGCGCAAAATTACACCAGGCTAATTCTAAAGCGCTGATATAAATGTACACAGTCACCAGATGCGATCGCCGGAATCATCTTTCAAAATAGTAGAAGAAAAATCACTTAAGATTCAAAGCATTCAGCATCTTTATCTTTCGGATACAAGAGTTCATTTTATGACCATTAATTTCGTCTTTTCCTCGGGTGTTTTATCACAACGGCTGCGAGTCTGTCGCGCGTCTCATTAATCAAAAGCATTTGTTTACAACGAAGGGAATTTGATTTGATTAAAATAATTCGCAATATCCTTGATAAATATCACCCTCGGTCTCCGTTTGATCTTCGTTGAAATTAATGGTAGAGGATTCAATCACGCAAATGTTGCCGCCGTGAGTCTTGACGTCTCGTACTAGATGACGATGACGAAATGTATTATTATAAATTAAAGTTATTGTTAATTAGTGGTGCTTAATAAACGGGATCCGACCGGTTGCTCATTTTCAGTCATTTCAGTCAGTTGATCTCTTTGTGGAGCATTTTTAAACTGTGTGGATTTAAGGGTCAACAAACAAAGCTATCTTTCCGTGGCAAGGGGCACAGGGATGAATAACGATCGACGTCACAGCGATGTGTGCCGATCCGGCTGGCGTATGCCCCCGGCGCGCCGGATTAACCCGCCGCTCGCCGATTAATCGCAGCTAATTCGAACCGAAACGGAATTAAACCGGACCAATTCATTGATCCCGACGATTTGTCGATTGTTAATTGACTGTTTCTGATTTACGTTTCTGAATTTTCTGACAGTCGTGACATTTGCTAACAAACTTTTTCACATAATAAAACAATTTTAGGCATTAGCCCCCTTACTCATAAATGTTATTTAACTAATATACTGTTTAAAGGGTCACGTAAATAACGTAACTCTTTTGTCATTGTCAAATAATGTGACATTATTTACGTGACCATTTAAATAGTATATTAGTTAAATAACGCTTTAGGAGTAAGGGGGTTGTGTTACTGTATGCTTACTCATGCCTTATCAATTTTAATGAAGATAGAAAATAAATTGTTAAAAGTTTTCTGAGATTCCAATTTACGTCTAGTAACCCATTTCACATTGTAATTGAAGTTGTTATTATTATAAATTTATATTATTTATAAGAAACTCTATAAAAATATTATTTCTTATAAGAATTTGTATCATGAAAGCTACAAGAATTTAATAATTAAATAAACGTGAAATTAATTGTTAATGAAACACGAGAGAGCGCGTCTCTACAAGAGAAAACAAAACAAACAGTACGTACAAATTATATTAAATCAGAGATAATCCTGTCAATTAATTGGACTTAGCATTGAGAACCGGTCGCGGGCGCATGCGCAAATTAAACGAACCAAGATAATACAAGAGCAAGGAAGCATGCCATTCAGACAAGGACATTAATATGACTTATCTATGTTACCTGCTCTATCTTATAATACCTATTTATTTAAAAGTTAATATTCAAAGTTTATACCAAATTAAACAACTTTTAACTTCACAAATTTTTGGAACATATAACAACAAAACTAATAAAAATTTAATATACACGAGAATAACAGTTTATTTTTCATTAAACTTCTGTCAAACTGACAAACTGTACTCGTTGATATCAAGAATGTTATATATTATCTATATTCTTGGTTGATATCTGTATTCCAAATTACAGATGTATATGCATTTACTTACTATTAACATTTTATTTTCGTTTTAATTTTGGAATTGTGGGGTAATTTTCTTTTAAAACAGCGGTAATCCCGCGCCTCGGCAGGGCATGGCGGGGCGATCGTCGGCTGACAGTGACACATCGGTACAAGGCCCGCTGTCCAACTGTAATTCTACCCCGGACTCGTTGGTGCGCACCGGGATCGACACGGCTGACGCAGACCTATGTGGATACTATTTTATTATACTATCTAAGGAATTAATTAGAGATATTTTGAAAAAAAATATAGATTTTTACCCGTGTCAAATGCTTATAAACAGAGAAAAATACTACGAATCTAATACCTCACACCAGATTCTGATTGGCGATACTATTTAATTAACATGAGAAATCCCATAAGAAACTGGTTTGTATAAATACAAAATAGGTATCGATACTTGGCGAAACATCGTCAATCTAATATGAATCGAAACGTTCAATCGTTGAATAGCACTTGAAAACGAAGTCAAAACCGCGAGTATCAAAGCGAGCCCACCGATCAATCACCATCCATTAAACAAGTAAAGAAAAGTGCTTTCCCCCGGCGATTGGCCCTCGAATCGGCCCAATTTACATGAGAGCCGCTTTTTCCTCGCATCGAGATTAGCCCCTGAATGAGTTTGATGAATTGTCCGCACCCCGCAAGCGGCCGCCTCTGTGAGCGGTCATTTGTTAAAAATACACCCGATCCAGGATCTAATTGTCTCCTCTAATTTCACACCCCCGTGATATCTGCGCCCCATTTGAATTAAAGTAGATGTTTTTTTTAAATTATGTTGCTGTTTTGTTTTTCCATTTTCTTTACTCGTGCAACGCGTTCTGAGATTTTTTGATTAGCATAGTTAATTAGTAGTCACTTATTATAATAAATGGTGATGGATAATAAAACATTATTGTGAGGAAAAAAAATAGAAATATTTATATACAAAGAAAATAATGACCTGCAAGCTTAATGATATGTTGAAACATGTATTAGGTAAGTGAAGTTCTTACCTTTCGAGATGTTTTACGATGTCCTCATATGCCGCTCTACAATTCTCCCAAATACCAGATCTGCAGACAAAGAAAATAAAATAAGAAAAACTAAGAAACGGTACAAAAAATGGATGGTAAAGTAGAAAACCGATATAAAAATGAAAATTATGGTGATATATGTTGACTTGCTTATTGAGAAATACTAATCAGTGAATATCTTACACCCATTAAGAGTATTTTTTTCCAAGTGGTCCTCAGTACAGACGGAAATTGGCAACAAATCGCTCTCAAGTGTATTTGAAAAGAAAAGTTTATAATTAAAAAAAGGGTTTGATTGTAAAAGGAATAATTATGAGCACTCAATATTAAATGTTCCGTTGGGCCGAACGAGGGGTCGAAGAAATTAATTATGTTTTTAAAACAATCGCTTATATTTGTGCCGTAACAACTCATGCGTGATCGTTGAAATTGTTTCTCGATTACTTTGCCTCTTTGTTTTCATTAAACTTTTCGTCTTCAATTGTAAAGGGAACGTCTTTAAAATAAAAGTACCTACTTATCTTTATACAGTCTCTCTTTTATACAGAGGGGATACGACAATAAATGAAACCACGTATAAAGTACTCATAAATACGAACAACTTTTACTATGTGACCAATTCCGAAATCGCAAAAAAAACAGTTGTTTCTTACAAAAGGTAAGTAAGGTAAGGTAAGACTCCTCGGTCGGTACACATATTTTACACACTGCTTTAACGATCCTAAACTAAGCAGAACTTGTACTGTGGAAAAGAAGTATCTGATGTACTTCATAATATCTTCTTGTAAAATTAAATATTGTATTTACGGACATGTTTAGTCCACCAAGCTGGGAACCGAACCCACAACCTGCCTATCACCAAAAACTGCCTTAATCCATCGTATTTAGTTGCTGATTACTTTAACTTATAAATGTGAATAATTAATCAAATGTTTGGTTTAAAACTTTTAAGTATTCAGCGAATATAATAGGCGAAGCGTGAAAAATTATGAATACCGCTATTTTACGCTTTAATTGCTTAATTGTATGCTTCTTATTTGATGACTCAAATTGTAATATGTAAGTTGTATGTTACGAATATTATGAAAATTTAATTTGTTTTTTGTTTTATACCACTAAGGTGGCAAACAAGCACACGGCCCGCCTGATGGTAAGCAGTTACCGTAGCCTATGGACGCTTGCAACACCAGGGTTATAACTCGCGCGTTGCCGACCTTGAAGAAATCTCTTCACGCCCTTTTTGAAGAACCCCATGATTCGCACAGTTCGAAACAGTTCTGGTTTCAATGGTTTTAATTATACAAAAATACAAATTATAATTACTATTCCTCTCAGCCATGGGGCATTTTTTTATCAAATATTTAAAGCAGAGACATGAGACACAGGTCGACACAAATACAGTTCTGTTGTATTGTATTACATGAGAGGCAGTAAGACAGTGGGGTAAGTTATAGTACATTGGACTAGTAGGTCTTCGGAACGGAAGTGAGGGCACTCAGTGTTTGTACTTTTCTAAACGGATTAACTTCCCTTGGACATTTAACCTGCACCACTTGTCTCTTGACCTGCTTAAAGGTTTCTTTTCGTGGTCTTATTAATATTTAAGCCATTTAGTAATTTATTTACTTATTTATGTATATGGAAATAAGACATTACTTACTACATACTTACTAGTCGAACGAGAGATGAAGTGAGTAGGATTGTGCACGCATATCAAATGCACCAATGACGTGTTGTTTCAAAAAGAACAAATTATGATTCCAAATTTTTATTTTGAAACAAATTGTGACGGAAAATAGTGTAGTGGCCAGTTTTTTTTAATTTGTATTCTAAATTCAAATAAATTCATTCTTATATAGGTACACTACACACTACACTAGTCAGTATCAGTCTCATTAGGGGTGTCAACAAAAATATGTAGGCAGGCCTTACAACAAAACTAATTAAGTTTTAATATTTTTATGGATGATCGTAAACAACAATCCACGTTTACTGTTAGATTATATTTCAATTTTTAATTATAACATCAATTAGCATTGGAAGGTTACACGTGCCTTCTTCGATTTCTCATTTTCCTCGACATGATTTTTATTATTTTGTTCAGCCTTCCTTGTCTTCAGGTTGAAAGTTAATTATGAAGTATTTTACCATTTAAATATTTAATTTGTATAATTATATTAAAATCGGGAGTAAGTTAGCATACCCAAAAAGATATTTCGACAGCTAGCGCAGTCTAACTAAATAGTTTGAGTCTATGTTCTCCTTATTTGGCAATTCACCCAATGAAATATTCAGCCAATAAGTTGTGTTATTTATTTACTCCTAAAAGACTTTATATATTGTGTACAGAAATATATTATGTCATACTACATTATACATACAAGATTCATTATTTTAATGAAACAAATAAAAAAAATCGAATTAAAAAAATCATAGTTATGGATAGATTTTTAAAATAAACATAAACTACGGAGCCGGACGGCTATTTCCAAACCGTAAATGTAATAGAGCAGTTCAAAACTGTCAGTAAACAATTTTCATAAATTATGGAAGCGTCAGTTTATCTTTCAATCAATAAAACCAAAATAGTTACACTTCCGGCAATTTATGACAACTAAATATGTAGTTACCGCGCTACATCAATGTCCAACGCATAAAAAGCTGACACAGGCTTTTGGGGTGGCGTGTGTTTTTTCTATTTCTATATTAATGCATTTTTAACAATATAAAGGCCAAAGTAATTAATATTAAGATATTTATGTATTCAACTCCAGTTTTGTATACCCAACCAAATGAAGGTATCGCATTTCATTGGAATAAGAAAGTCACGTGTTAGGGTCAGTTCACACCGAGACGTGACGTGATGAGCGAGTCACTTGTCACGAATTATCTCACTTCATCGTGTAAACTGACCCTTACTTAAATTTTCCAAGCAACAATAGGCGTTCACGGTGAGAAAAATATCATTACTGATTAGTCAAGCAAAGAGATAATGCTGTATGAAAGAAAGATATACAAATCAAATAGGTATCTTTGCAATAAAATGATTGAAACGTAGCATTAAGATTTGAATTCCATTCAAGCTGCCATTCACTAAATGGAATCTAATGTCAGGATTCCGTACCAATTAGATTTTTATTACATTTCCTATTAGATTTATATTCACATAGCATAGATCAGTGGCGCGATTACGTAACTAAATTTCAAACATTTTCGAATTGAAATCGGTTCAATATAGCGGTTTTCTGATAACTTTTTTACGTTCAGATAACTGCAAATACAGACAGTGGTTCATTAGAAATAGAACCATTTCCGATTTTGTAATATTTCTACTGATTCAGATGTTATTTCAATCAGAATTTCATTGCAATAAAGTTACGTAATCCACGTACAGAGCATTGAAAACTGATATCTAATTAGTATTTATTACTGAATTAAATACTAAGTAGGTACACTAATCGTGTCTTGGTGTTTCCTACTTACCTTGCAAGTGCTTCCATGTTGTGCATCGGCTGGCCCTTGATGATGGAGCCGTCGGGTCTGGGCACGCCGGGGTGTGGCATGCCCGGAGACATGAGTGCATGCTGGTGCATGAACCCCATGGGACCCAGGTGGGTGGGGGGTGCGTTGTACCCATTCGCGAGGAGCGGGGATTTCTCCATGCGCGCCATTTCTGCAATGAAATTAAATTGTTAGATTTACATGGTTTATGTTACCAAATAAAATGTTGCTAATTGAAGTATTTGTGTACTTTTATGTATATTTCAATACCTATGTATCTTAGTATAGACAGTAGTTACGCAGATAGGTTGAGGAAGTAATAAGTAGGATAATGATGAGAATTTAGTGTCACAAAACCTTGGACATCCTCAATTGGTAATTACTAGTACTATATTAGAATATGAAAAAAGATTATTCCCAAAGCACTTAAACATAAAATACAGGTAAAATCCAATTAATGCCCAGTATTATCATTTAATTACTGTTCCAATAATCGAATCGCCCGTAAAACGGTGTATCAACAATAATAAAATGAGCAATGAATTTCGAGACTATTGTTTTCTGGGTACCACAAACAACCCGTGTAAACATAAGGGGGCGTTGCGCAAATATTCTTAAAATGACCCCCTGAGAGGGTGTTTTCGGAGGTGCCGGGTGGTCTTCGACTGTCCATGACCTCACCCTCCCACGGAGCACCGGGCACCGAGGTCACCAAACCGACTGGGGCAACGGAAACAATTAACAAGGTGTCGAATTAAACACGAATTAACGGTTGGACCGTTAAAGGAAAATACCCTTTTCCATTGTGGCAGCGTTTTACAAAGGATTTTGGGATTGCTGAATATTAAATATTGTGTGTCGCATTGTTCCGCGATTAACGGAACAGGTATGTGATGTCGCCGCAAAGGGGAAATTTTAATTATCATCAAATCTTATTTCATTTTAGTAGATTGCATCGCCAATCACGAGCGTTCAAAGCCATTTTGACGTGAGCTTTGATATTTTACTATATGCTACATAAGATTGAAGAAAGGGTGCCTTTATTATGAATATGCATGTCGAATAACAAACATACTAAATCAGTCACTTTTTATAATACATTATGTCATAACTATATATTAGAAAAGTATTTGTCAATGGTACAATTAGATTGGTAATAACACCTTTGATTAAGGATACATCCAGATTGAGTCGAAGTTCATGCATCAAAAGAAATAGCGTGTTGCCGGTGAGTCAATTAAAAATAAATAAAATTGAAAATTATTTCTTCCGATTTGAATTGGAATATTTCAACAACTTACTGTTATCATTATGAACGTTACTATGACAAGCAGAATGACGCAGAGCAAGCGTTAAACATAGCTCTTATGCGCACCAACCTAAAAAAGCAGGCCTGTTTTATATACTTATTAGTGTAGTAATGCGACGCTCTTTCTAGGTACATCTATTTCTATAAATAAAACGTATAAAATCTATTATGTTATAAGCTCAGGTTATAAGTTATCTATTGTTGGTTAACATATTTACAAAATTCCAAATGATAGCGTACTGTTTTTTAAACTTAGAAGATAAGTGAAACCACTCTTTCATGATTTTTTCACTTTGGCTTTCCGATTCCAATTCAGTATTACCTACAGCGAAAGGTCAGAATGTTTACTTATGGAAAGTTATTCAATATTAATCGCCACTTTACAATACAGTAAGCACAGTCTACACAAACGTACCACATCGAAGTAACAGACAAACAAACATTATGACCAATGGACCCAGAATTAATTGCTGGGGTCTATTTACTTAGTTAACCGCTTCGGTTATCTTTTGAGCCATACGCCGTGTATTTATTATTGTAATTAATTATTCAAATTGTTGAATAGTTATGTGAATATCGAATTGATTTAGGGTTAGTATCGAATTTACCTGTGTATTTAAATTTTGTGGTTTATGAAATTACACCTGTTTATAAAAAGCACTCAGTAACAAGACCCCCAAAAGGTAAATAGTTAAATATTGGTAAATGGAAAAAAAAACATGGCAATGTCAAAAATGTCAATTGCATTAAGTATATTAATTAAGTCACTTTCTAACCAAAATATATTGGAATTGCAAAGGATTGCTTTGCTGGTTATAATAAGAAGTAAGGAGTCAGTACCGAAACATCGAACTCATAGAAATCGATAGAGAGGTTGTCTAACGCGGCACGCGAGACAATTATATGCCGTGTTCACGGTATACACCGAAAAAATTCGAGGTAGGTGCGCGAGCGGCCGATATTTATTAAAATTCCGTATTGTTCAGTGATCGTCTGCAAAAATCAAAGCCAACATGTGAACTACAAGAACCAACATGAAAACTACTTGGGCTGTGTGAGTAAAACTTGTCTAACTATTGGCGTTTACGTGTAGTTGTGATATTAAGTATGGAGTTTCGTGGGAAACCAGGTCCAAGCTAAATCCAAGCGTCAAGTACGACCCATCTCTCAAGATCTATGATCGAACTATTGTCATTTGATCTGCAAGGTTAAACAGCGCACACCGAGGCGTGAAGCCTTTGTTCCTGAAATCAATAGCTATCATATAGGAGTTATTGTTATTTATAATCAGGAAAGAAATTTTGGAGATGACGTCAGGTGACTTTATCATCCAGTGCCAAATTCCAAAGGAGCACAATTAGGTATAATAACCATTGAAATTTACAGAAAATAATTCTGTGATAACATCTCACTTTTTTATCATAAAGTAGGTTCTAGTCATGATAAGTCAAGTCAAAGTCACGCCAATGGCACGTCACCGGTCGATATGATATCCCAACAAAAACAAACTCAAACATTAGAAAGGAATACTATCGTCACGAGAATACAGCACATTTGATATAAAGGGTCTTCCTAAAACCACAATTAGGTCAATAAACCAAAAAGCATATTTACAAATCCCCGGACACGAAGTAGGGCCGACAACCGCACCGGTCAACCGCACGTACTAATTAACTAAATACGTGTTATAACCTGCGGTTAAAACAACCCTTACTTCTATCTCTTTCATACGAACATCATTATTTTCTAATATATCTATGTCTCTTTTACTTTGCGTTTTAAAGATGTAAGCATTCTCATTAGAATGTTGTTGGTATCAAATTCGATTGATATTTAAATAAAATTAGTCCAGAATCTAGACGTAGCTTGGTTGTTCGTTCATTCCTTTGTAAAAGCAGGTTTCAAAATATTATGCCCATAATATTGTACCTATTGGTATATAGGATTAAACAGTTATTATAATTAGTAATTTATATAATAAAGCCTATAAATCATTGACTTGGACGTCCAATTTTCCTTTTTGAATTGCATTATCGTTGCATAGTTCAATAAAAAAACTTTGCTCCAAACAAAATATGCCCCCATAATCGACAAAAATGTTCATCGTTTACGATTATGACTATTATTAAGCGAATCCACTGATCAGGGCATTTAAAGAAATGAAACGTCGATTCCGAACGGCTATTATATCGATTTTCATCGATTTATTGATCGAATATCGACTGTCCTCGACAAACGGTCGTACTAAATTACCGGCCATTATTTCGAATTAGAATCGATAGAATCGGGACCCCAATTATATCACTTATGTGTTTAAAGGAGGTTGGGATAAAGGTAATCATAACCGCAAAACTTAAGGACGATCTTTTTTACAATAAAAACATTTGACGCCGTCAAACAATTTGGTTAACTGTTTTTTTTAAGGAATTCAGAAGCGGTTGATATCCAAATGCACAATTAGCAATAAACGATCATTGTATTCGCAACCAAAGATAATGAAACAAGTATAATAACCATCGAGTTTCATTGCGGGCAGATTACAAAATGACCAAACGAGCAGGGCATTAAATGATTGGCTATAAACCTGAAAGTCCGAGTGCCGTGACTGACAATGTATTCTTCCTTGTTGATTATATGACATAATGCATATTTTATACCATTGATATTACCTAATTAATTAACTTTTTAGTAAATTTTAATTGTGAAACGTTTCATGCATTTCAGTGCTAACGTGACGTGAGCTGTTAATTACGCTTAATTAATAGGTAGATAGTTTTCAACAACACAAATTACTGCGGATTTATTCATTAGGCAATTAGATCTGAAAAGATAATAATGCGATTTCGTATTTTTAGGGGATGCGTATACATTCCGCATTATTCAATTAAAATTCAAAGACAGCACACATCGTTTACTTTGTGCAGACCAATTACTCCCAATAATTTTAACGCTGTATTTCAAGTTTTTTATTCAGCGAGTTGTATTTAATTTAGCACCTTCATAAAATGTCGAGTGTATGTAACCAACGATTTGCGAATCAACACACGTGGAGTGGGTACATTGTATACATTCGTAAATAAAATAAAAAGGTGTGTTATCAAAGTTATGTTACCGTCGTAAAATAGGAAATGTCTATCGTAAATGTATCCACCTAGACTTTATAAACTCTGCGGTTTTAACTGGAAACCTTAACATTACCGTAATGGCCTGTAAATCACGTAAAAGGAATAAATTAGACGCATTAAGTCGCAGAGATTAAATACGAGGATACTAACTCAATACAAAGTAATGTTTATTATTCATCCTTAAATCGTTGAACGCAATAAAAAAACTACACTCTTACGCCAAAACAAATAACTACAATGTAAAGCATATCCAGTGTGACGACACTCAATACAGCAAATCTTAAAGAGCCGCCCAAAAGAAAGAAACTCGAAAATGATACGAAACAAGGCGAATTAAAAGCAAATTACAGTCAGCCGGCAATCGTAGCATTTACAATAAATACATAATTGTACGGTCAGTATACCAATGGCATATACGATTGGCCAAAAATAACGGCTCGATGTTTCCAACTATAAATAAAGGTTCAAACTTGTCGCTTTTGAAATAATATTTAAGATTATTTCAGAATACTTATAGCAATATGGCACGCCTCAAGCCAACGTTATAAGGTTTCAATGAATAATCATAGTTTATATTATTAGCCGTCATAAAATTAATGTTCATATTTTACAGCTTTACCGATAAAATCTATCAATAACATTGTCCCCAATGAGGACTATTATTATTAGCAAACAGCGTGTTGTAAATATTTTACATACAAAAATCGTATGCATTGATATTTTCTATGATCTTTCAAGCTTTTATGTTTGTAGTATTTAAATGAATAGTATGCTTGACCTAGTTATAGTCCACTTCTTTATAAATTGCAATTAATTGAATTCGAAAGATGGTTCCCTACTTGGGAACCATCACTAAGAACTATGAAGAATCCTTATCAAGCAAATTGTTAATTTTATGGAAAATAATGTACGGTAAAGTGAATTTAAATAATAAGTTCCGTATCTTACTATGCGCTGACTCTACTATCTGCGTACGTACTGTCTTTAATATTCCTGTAATCTGTTAATAGTACTGTCCTACGACGTTGCTCTATTTCCGAGTGGTAGTAAACATGTTTGACACACGTATAGTGTTTATCTGGGTAAGAGCTACAGTACAATCATCAACACAAGTCACGCGCCGAGTACAATCAATAACAGTAATACACAATCGCCGACAAAATGCGGACGGTCAATATTGTGAGTCAACAAGACGAAATGTCAGACTGTGTTGCTAGATACGATTAAAAAAACGGTCATTTTTACAGATAAATAACATTTAAAATAAATGTAGAGCTAAAATTTTATTCTAAAGCACATCATATTTAGCAATTAAGACTGATTAAATCATTGGTAACGTCTAGTCTTTTGAATTACATATTTGGGGAAAAGTAGCCTTAAATAATGTTTGATATCGTGATATAGGTATATAAAACATTTAATCCACTACAACACATAATTCTTTCTTGTGCAAAACTTTCCACAAAATAAGATTAATTCTCCCTAACACGGCAACACCGACAGACTTATGTCTTCGCCATAAACTCTTTCATTTGGCTCGGACGAGCCTTATGAACAATAAAACGTTGAGGGCTGGAGATTTGGACTGTAATAAAATATTTGCCCTAGCACACGCTAATCCGCGTCCCTTACTTACGAACGCAATTTGAGAAGTTATAGTCGAACATTGAGGACGGCATGTTTATCCTTACCTATAGCATGTTATGTTCATTTTAGTTCAACATAAGTACTTACCTCTATCTTTTTAATTCAGCTACATTATTAAGAAAAGAAAATTTTGTCAGTATAGATAATTAGAGTATAATTTTATAATTATATCATAAGATTAACATAATTAAAAAGAAAATATGCATCCTATAATAAACCTAATAATTAAATAGGTATCAAATACCATAGCATCTAATAAACTAATGTTTCACACCATACAGACATTAATCAAGATTCCGGGAGACCGGGAAATCTTTATACGATACCAGCCAATAGGATACGAGTTTAGCGGCAATTCCGGACTATTTCAACGAGCCAAATAAAAGTTCTCTCCCTCAGTGTGAAAGAGGGTCAGGCTTAATTACTCGTAAATTGACTGGGATACAGTTTTATCCCGGATAAAAGTGTTGGCGAGGATAACGATGTGTCATACGATTATGGGTTTTCTTAGCAACAAAAATAAATATAACTTGAAATAGATCGTTCATATTATGGAGATGATTAAAAAAATTGAATCATACGGCATACCGTACGATTCAATTTTTACATAGCATATGATGACGAAGAAATAAAAAAAAAAAATTAATTGATTCAGCAATATCCAAAACAAAATAAGTGGAATACAAAGTAATAGTATTGTGGTAAATTCGTAGCTTGAGGCTAGTAATTTTAACAGTAACATTACTTGAACTACGCTTTTCGATTCTCAATAAGTTACAATATGACTCAACTCAACCATAAATGTTAACAAAAGAATCGTAACTATTGTTGCATAAGATATGGAGCTAGTCAAATATCGAACCATATTTTTATTAATAACGTTACACAATGGGGAGATTATCTGCCGGTGGTTTTTGAGGGCAGCTGTTACTGTTGAGAATCATGTCTGGATCGGTATTAGAATACGATTTTTACATCAATGATACAGCATTTTTATTCCCGAAATATGAAGTTTACTTATTCCAACTTTGAATGCTGAATATGAGCCAATGAGAATAAGCGCGTGCAATCATTATAACTGTCGATGACCACGCTCATCAGAAGAACTTCATTGTTGCCATTTAATAGCACATTAAAATAAATATACTGTAAATATGTTACTTGACAGGTGCTTACACTCAACTAATTTAAACTGTCAGCACCGTAAAAAAACAAAACGACTCCACACTGTTACATTGTATCACACCTACTAACAGCTATAAACAAGTATATGCATCAATATTTAATTATCAAATTAATCTTTGTCGTATATAATAAGTTTGATATAGTTAATAGGGTGTTATTACGTGTCGTCAATTTAATAACAAACGAACTGAATAACGGAAGGAACGTGTAATTTCACTCCAACTCGATTGATCGACAATACGTCTCAGTATGGAACGCTTCGGGCGATATCGAATCGGCTCGTTGATAAATGGTTAATAAATCAGTTGAATTAACATAGTGATTATTGTCGATAATTTGCCATCTAGTCATCACAGTAAAGTTTCATCATGATAAACATCAATAAAGAGTTTGTTAAAAAAAACCGGTTGTCGCAATCCATCATATTGTTGCGGGTGATGTAATAGTATAACCGTTAAATCATTATATTCCCTTAAGGTTAAACTGTACCGAGGTGGGAAATTTTAATTTTTTCGAGTTTTTTTTTTGTGTTATGAATGATTTTTGATATAGGTATATGTGCCATATTTGAACGTTTCTCATGGTTTCTCTAAAAACCGTAAAATTTACTATTTTGGGAAATGTACAAAAATAGATTATCAATTCTACAATATGCTAAATTACCTACTTTGGTCTCGTATCACTGAAATACCTATCCATATTATTCTAGGAAGGTAAAAAAAATACTTTTTTTTTTATACTAGCAAACAAGCATACGGCCCTCCTGATGGTAAGCGGTTACCGCAGCCGAAAAACTCGAAACAATTCAAATTTCCCGCCTCGCTACTGATGTTTAACCTTAAAGTTCACAACACAATTTATTATTAAAAGCAAATCAAACGAGATATTTGAATATAGTGTTGAAATATTCTCTGTAGTATAAAAAAATTTTGGTATAATTCGTGGAATGTTTCGAGGGTGAACAGAAAACGAAGAAAACAGTTTTTGCTAATTAAAAGAAATTCCTACGCCATTCTTTCTCCAGACAAAAACAGATGAATCCACCCGCGAATGGCGGCTGAAGGTGTGCGCAATGTCATAAGTGGCATAACAACAGTTTAATTGTGAACGGCGTTCTACACGACACAAGTATAAAACGATGGGAATTTAACACAGAGCTAATGTGTGTATGGAAATTATCTGCTGTTAATGTTTGCTACATGCATAAAAGAAGTATTTATTACTGTAACTGTGAGAGAAAAAAGAATACGTTAAAGAATAACGACTATATTAATGTAGTTGATTGCTTTATTTAAATAGTAGGTATATGCTGCATAAATAATACCAATTATGTTGATATTTCCAAAAAAATGCATGCTTAAGACTTACATGTAGAACAGACATATCTCTCGAAGATAGAATGGTGTATAGTAATTAGGGTTCCGTACCCTAAGGGTGCCAAACGGGACCCTATTACTAAGACTCCGCTGTCCGTTCATCCGTCCGTCTGTCTGTCAGCAGGCTGTATCTCATGAACGGTAATATGTAGACAGCTGAAATATTCAGAGAATATGTATTTCTATTGCCACTATAACAACAAATATTAAAAATTCAAGGGGGCTCCCATACAAAAATCGTCTTTTTATTGGTATTTTGTTTTCATAGCACAATGAGTTAGTTAATATTGTACGGAACCCTCCGTTTGCTAGTCCGACTCGCACTTAGCCGGTTTTTTTGTATCAATATTCAATAGGACGTCAGGTAAACAAACCTAATGTATATTTCTATAAAATTAATGTCAAGAGAAGACTACATATCTCTGTCGAATTACTGTAGAATATTCCGCTAATTGAAAGTCGATGGTCGGCATTACCGAGGGCTGATCGGTAATTGTCGCTACAAATAAAAACACACTACGTTACACAACTGCAGGTGGTCACTCCAGACCACATATACCTATTAATCCATTTGCCCATAGGGTGTTATACTGAGTTATAAGCTCAAATTATTTTTCAGTTATTTTTAACGGTTCTAAGAAATGTAATAGTAATACATAAAATAATAAGAATATTATTAGTTTAGTATCGATCATTTGTTGAGTTGAGTTTTGAGTAGAAATTGAATTTTAATCTTATGCTTTGATTCTTGTTTTATAATACCTAAAGATTAGCGCAATATAACTAATACAATCCTAACTAATATTATTAATGCGAAAGTGAGATTGTTTGTTTGTTTGTTAAGCCTTTACGCCGCCAATAATCAACGGATCATCATGAAATTTAATTTAAGATAGCCTATGGTATGGAAAGGGACATAGGCTACTTTTTACCCCGGACACGCGGGTGAAACCGCGGGGGACAGCTAGTATTATTATATTTAATACTATTATACATGAATGCAAATGCTCCATCAAATGATAATTAACGCATAAAATATTATAACATAATTTATCTACTAATGAATGTCTAATGCCAATTCTGATCAAAGGAAACTAATATAAAATAAAAATAATGAACCTCATATATTTTATTAATTCCTGCATTTAAAGAAGCATACATAATATTTTACAACAGCCAATTAAAGGATGTTCTTTGACACAATTCACAAGTACTTAGCATTTTATTCCGACAAGGCAGTAAAGTTTTCAAGCCGACACGCGTCAATTGATAGTAAACAGTCAACAGTTTTAGTTAGCGCATCGCTACGGCGTTTAATTATTGTTGCCACTGCTGGCTTATTATTACGATTTCCTTATAAGGTGCAACGGCAATTTGTTTGATTGGCCGCAACAGTCAGTCGATGTTTTAACCATTAAAATTGTAAACGCGGCCGCGGATAGCAAGAAATTGCTATGATTGCTGACTTGAGCTGTATTTATCGAAGCTTTTTTATATAAAAGCAGGAAATAAAAAGCTACCGTTTCCACTAATTGTGAGGAATATGCGAATCGTTTTTACAACTCGATAAGTGTAAAATAACGTTGTGATTTTAAAAAAAGCTAGCTCAGTTAATGTGCGTTTGTTAGTGTCTTACTTTTTACTGCATAGCTCTGTAATTGAATGACACGAAGCGCTTGTTAGTACGATGAATTAAAAACAAATGGGATCTACGTGGATGATTTATGTGGCACTTGATAATTCTCACTGCATCTCGGTTTAATCGCAAGATGAATGACGTGGCTATAGAGATTTAAAGATAACATATTTTCGAAACCTATGTTGGGTTAGTCATACTGAACAAATATTACGATGAAACCAACACAGAATTCTCAATAAAAATATTTTTCATACATAAGGTAAGCTTTCATACATACTGGTCTTGCTCGATAATATAGTAAGAAATGAAATCGAGATTCAGTGTTTGTCCCATACTAAAAGTTGTTCAGTATGACTAACCCAACATAGTTTTCGAAAATATGCCATCTCGAAATCTCCACCCGGTTTACAATATTGCTATTGCATATAAAATTGTTCTATTCCATTCTACCTTTAGCCTAAGCTTAAAGTTCCTTCTAAAGCTACTGAGAGAGGTAGAGCATAGCGTTTATTCGCTCAAAGAGCAGCTCGACTGGGGGAGTACCTCCACCTTACAGAAAACCGCAGCCAAATAACTCTATGTTGTGTAAAGTTGTGTTCCTGCGCGTGAGTAAGGTCGCCAGAGCTCATATAGGGGATGGGGGAAAGGTTGGTAACGCGTGAACGATGCTTCGTGTGTTGCAAGCATCCATATGACTACGGTAACCGCTTACCATCAGGCGGGCCGTATGCTATTTACCGACTTAGTCGTATAAAAAAAATATAAAAAATCAATCCAAAAACAAACCAATCTAGTAAAAATTTAAACTAACACAGTAGTTAAATTAATATGTGATACGATTAAACAAGACAATAAACAGTCTCATAAACCCAGTAAACATGTAACAGTGTAAAGAACAAAGGCGTGAATAGAAGAGAGTTACGCAAATTGACTGATCCATCATATCCCCCACCCTTAACATAAACAGGCAAATCCTTACTTAATTTCAGTCGCAGAATTCAATCAGAATGTAAAGCTTTATACCCCTGCGAGTAATGTTATAATGCCTTACATTATCCCCCCGTTATAACATCCGACTCGCGGCGACACTGTACGAAACCTTTAATTATTATCAACACATCATTTTCATGCCAGTTCCTCAAATTATAGGGTTGGCAGAAACCAATAACAATGTCATCATTAGAGCAACTTTGAAGTATATGGAATATCTGTAAAGAAAACGTATAATGGAGCAGCTTAATTAATTAAACGCCTTTGTAAAAATGCCTGATGGTATCGTGTGAATTAAATACAGTGAATTCAGCCAATCGATGTATTAAAAAGTTTATTACCAATTAACCGTAGATCTAATCGCAAATACACTAACACTATAAATTCAACGCGGAATGAACATCGATTTAGATTTACCGCCTTAAGATAAACATCGGTAGGTAACCCTTTCAACGAGCACGTGGGCCTAAACATCCCTTTCACGCATTTCATATTCCTATTTCCATTCCGTTCAACCTTCGCAGGAGGATTATATTCTGCCTCCGATGTTTTCGTATCCTATTATTTCACGGGGTGAAAATGGGCCACCCGCCACCTCACTCACTCACTCAGACAGTGACACCCTTACGTATAAGTGTGACGTATATGGATAACTTAAATGCATGTGTGTGAGCGCCTTCCCAGGACTATCTCTATATGTGTGCGTTTGTTTCATCAACTGTAAACCACTGTCAACGACTCGTCAAAATAATATTGGCTTAACGCTGGAGCCTGAACACAGATACGGAACATGGAAACTTGATACACGCACGAATTTAATTATAATGGCTTTAATATTAGGGATAATGGAAATTGTTATTTATGAAAACGTTGTAATAATGTTTTATAAAACACCTGCCCGCGAATGAAAACTTAAGTTTTTTACGATTCAGTAATTAAAATACTTAACACTTGAAACCGGTATAAGTTCTCAAATAATATCAGACAATGGCATACTTGTCGAGATTGATCGTGAGCTTCAAATCTTCAAAACGAACCCTTTACGAAACCCATCCATCTTCCCACTAATTGTAAAATAATTAAAACCGTCTTACTTCTATGCATCGCCGAGTATACATACGAGACACAATAACAGATAATATAAATGCACGACTAAAACATACCTTTTCAGATTTTGCTCTACAATGTGGAATAAAAAATTCAATAAAATGAAACGTACGCTCATTTTATGCGAGTGAGTTTCGAATTGCAAATTTTGGGGAAAAAAGCGAACAAACTACACTTAAAGTCAAATGCGGCAGTGCGCGATAAGCAAGTGCCGCTTATGCAAGATCACGAATGTAATTGCTCCCTTGTCTGGCACGACACTTCAAGCGAGAACGAAAAGGAAAATACCAAACACATGGGAGTAAAAGAGATAATACGTAACAAAATCAACAAAGCCGTAAGCGACAAAAATGATTGATTGCTAGCCGTCTTGTGCTGAGCTCTATTTAATCACTTTATTCCCTTTTCTCCGTTTGTGTTGGGATAATTTTGTATTTGTGTAATTTGTATACGAAATGAGGAGGCATACCTCCAGTGAAGACGGGGATTCATATCCGGCGCCTATCCGGGCCTCACATAAACCCGATTTTGATGTTATCACATGTCATGGTACCGTTTGTTTTGATTTATATTACAAAGCCAGATTAAGTTAAGATTAATGTTGGAGTTAATCATTTTGAAACAGATTCGCATCATACGATTTACAAACATCCCATTTTCTTTCCGCTACGTCACTTTTGGTTTGTCACGACGTCCTTAAAACAGGAACAGTTAATTAAGCATTGAAAACACTGTATTTCCCTGTTTATTTTTGATAGCCATGTTTTTAATATATTTTAAATTTCTCATAGAAGTACCGACACTTTTGCATAGTGACAATTAATCTGCGCAACTACAGTTTAGTTGGTCGTGTGATAAAAAAAAGTTTTTTTTATTAACTCTCCTTAAATCTACATAACATTCATGCACTTACCACTCATATGTCCATTTTCATAGGGCGAGTAGTCTCCGTTCTCAAGGCGGTGCTTCTTGAAGGGATGTCCAGGGAACTGCGTAGCTGCCAGCGATAGGCCCACTCCTGATGCGCGCTTCGGTGGTCGACCCGGTCTGGAGCTGCGGACATAGTAGCACGTTACTGCGGTTTAAGACAATATACTTACTCTATAACGGTTTAGTTTGGAATAATTCAAGGCTTAAGTGGCAAAAACATCTTCTGAGCTAGTTAAAATTTATGGACGTAATCAGATGTTTAAAACAACTTCAGCCTTTACATTATATTGAGGCTCTTTTAAACCTGATTGTTGTCGACAAATTGACACAAAGAATTCAATACTCTGAGACATTGTTCATATAACTCTATACGAGTGACTGTTAGAAGAATTTAGTTATCAACTCAATGGAAAGTTAATAGGGAATTTCAGTTATCCAAAAATCGATTGTCATCGCTCGATACGGAGTTATGTAACAATCAAATAATTAAATGGGAAAATTACCCCAAACCGTAAAGTATCATAAATAAAACATAAAAAAACACACAGAACAGCATACCAACTTGTTCACACTAACTACTTATACTTATAAATAATAATAATATCAATCATATAAAAGTCTCATAACATAATTGTTAATTAAATTCAATTAAAATAAAGTAATAAAATCTTCCGACGCATGGTACTCTTTGGTACTTATCAAATAAATCAAGTTCTCGCGTGGGGCGCAGGGTGGGTGTAGATTTATTTTTATTTATTTCACTCCCCCAAGATTTAATACCGAAAGACGTCGGCCACAGTTTCCACAATTTCACGCTTATTGTTTTCCCATCCGTGATTTATGGTCACGTAATAGACAACAGTATTTTCTTGGACGCAATAAAGTTTGTCACCTAAATCTTTCACCCTTAAGCCTATTATGGTTCCATACCTGAAACTTTTCTGCTTCAGATAAACTAATAACATACAGTTTTCCTAAACAAGTCTTCTTTTCTGAATATAATTCAATTCTGGTCTCTACATTTTGTGAGAATCTTAACATCCCAACTATTTTAAATGTCAAAGTGAGTTTGTTTGTTTGTTAAGCATTCTCGCCTCAACTACTCAACGGATCATCATGAAATTTGGCATGCAGATAGCCTATGGTATGGAGAAGGACTTTTTTTTATCCTAAAACGCGGGTGAAACCGCTTGGGACAGCTAGTATACCTTGGGACACCTATATATATTTTAAGGCGATGATGGCTCAGTGGTAGTGACGCCGGATACCGAGACGAAGGTCCCGGGTTCGAATCCTACAATGAGCTTGAGCTTTCGGTGAAGGAAAACATCGTGAGGAAACCATAGCACGGTGGTAGGGTACTTTGTAGTATCCATCTGGCTGGCTACCACCCTCAAGTTGAAAATCTGTCGCCAAGCACCTACACTGAAAAAAATAATTATTTAACAGTAACACAAAATGTTACTACCAATAACCTAAACAGAGTGACTTGCGAACTAAAAATTACCAGTAACAAAACTAGTTTTGGTTCATTACTAAATTGTTTGATTAAATCTAAGAGATATAAGATTAAATGTAACTAAAGTTAGTTTCCAGACAACAAAACTTCAACATACATAACTAGTTTTGTAGAACCTTTTTTTCAGTGTATGGTGTGTTCCGACAGCTGCACTTGAGAGCCAGTTCCTTTTAGGCTTTTTGTGCTTACCACCTTCGGCCACATCATCACTCAGATTGTGGTCACTGAGTGGTCAAACACAGGCCTATACACAATAAAAAAAAATAAAAAAAAATGTTTTTCTTCTGAAATGTCTTATTAAATATTCCCCATTCCAATTACACACTTGATTTATCAATGTTAGCATCAGTTTTAACTTTAGCCTCCTATCACTTGGCATCATATTCATGCATTCGTCTACACATTCGTTTGATGGCTTCCAATACTAATTGGGAGTAGGAAGTAAGATCAATTACACTGGTAGAGCGACTGGTACTAACTATCAACTAATCCACACTACATTACAACTAGGTATCATCACATCAGGCGTCGGCCAAGTTCGGCAATTATCGGGGGAGCGATGCTGTTATCATAGTATCGGCTTACGCAGAAACTGACTCTCGCCTATTTATTTTTATGTCAGCAACCGTCATTATGAGACACTCCATTAGCTTGGATTGCGGTGAGTCTCGTTTTCGGTTACGCTTTGGGGTGCGATTGTATGGTGTGACGATTTCATTTTTCGTTGGCATGTCCTGATAAAGGGTTTTGTTATGTATACATGAATCTTAAGGAAATTAAAGACTTACTCATTGTTATCAATCTCAAAAATGGAACCCTGGGTATTTCAGAACTTAGTTCTCTATATTTCCATTAACATTTTTATATCCATTAACTAAGAATCATTTTATAAAATGTGTTAGAGACTTGTATTAAATGACTGATGAGTCACCACAATCGAAGTCGGATTAAATAAATAAAACAAATGAACTGACATCATCGAATATCGACAGCATACAATTATTGTGGATCATAAATAGCCTCAATGAACTTCAAAAAGCCGCTTATAAAAATATGTTTACTATCGGCACCGGCGAGTACAGTCAGTCAGGAGCAAAAAAATCTAAACAAAACCGCGCCCGCGACGAAATCGAATATTGAAAGTGTCGAGGGACAGAGATAAGGAGAGCACGTGCCGCTCCCTTGCCGCCACTTAGGCCATACCCGTAATCTGAATACCGCAAAGCTCACTGCGATAAACTGCCATTAAAAAGCGTTCGATTTATTACCGAACGATTTCCGAACGATTTATACGGGTGTGCGAAGTCAAAAGAGTAGTGCCAAATATAGTACTAGAGGGCAGAGGGTACAATTCAGCTATGGGTAGAAATCGAGACGAGGATTTGAATTCGAAACCAATGAAATAGGTACCGACTCGTATATCTAATTTATTAAAAACTAGATAAATAAAAAAGTGTTATTTCGTTTATGCAGTGTGCTCAGGTGTGGAGGTAGACCATATCGTTATAACATCGTTTCCCAACCTACCTCAAAAAATAAATGAAAAATCCTGAGTTTAATTTGAGGTCTTGAACAATGCTATACTTACTGTACAAGGTACAAATTGTGATGCAATAATTATAAATCAAATAAATACTTATTTGTGAAACTAGTGTCCCTAAAATAGAAAAAATATCAAAGCACATACCATTCTACATAAACAACATAATAATATTACTCTTTCTACCGACCAACCCCAGTGAAACTAACACCACGTATAGTTTTGCTTTTTGTATATTTGCGTGGCAATATTCATCACTCACCGCCCGTGTCACTGATCAAATAGCATCTACAAAGGAGTCCCCAGATATTTCTGACAGATATAGCCTTGATAGATAGTTCGACAAACATATCGAACAAATCCTGATCGACGAACTCTATGAAGATTAAACGAAAATTCTGCGGTACATTGAAAAGAATACCTACACGATATAATCTAATGTGATTTCCTAAATACGTGTTACCGACAAGAGATGAAAGATTCCTCATTGTAGGAAACCATTCAAGCCCTTCGACCGTCTAAACTTCATAAAAAAACTGTAGGATCTTAAACACCACGTGAAGCTTTTAAGTACACAAACAGCATGAGCGCTACCGACAGTCTATGAATAGACACCCGAGTCTTTGTTATTATAATTGTATTACTATTCTCAACTTTTAGTGGACGTGTTCACACTCACTAGTAATTACTGACACTAAATCATAACGTTCACGTGGCGTAAACATCCTTCCCTGTCTTCAAGGCAGATAAAAAAAAGACCAAAAACAACTCGCTGACAGCCTATTGTAAGCTAATAGTCATAATCTGTATATTTTTTGTTCTTGTTTCATGAACGTTCGATTATTTACACGTTACTGCTCTACGGGCCGTATGGGAATGTTTACATATTTAATTAAAAGACTTTTAAAACCAAAAATATCCTTTTTATATTGAAACTAGATCTTATAATAAATGGTGCAGCGCATGTTTTAGTATGAGATATCTCAGATTATGTAACGTTTGGGCACAATTTAATTATGAATAGTTCAATGGATTTAGCGGTGGGTACAGAGACTACAGGCAGAGCCAAAGTGACATCATACATTGACATTATGTAGGTAGGTATTGCATATACTCTGATGTATTACTAGAATCCTGTCGTAGCAACCTCAGAAAAAATGTATAAATTATGTTACGGTACAGATAACTCCAATCGAAATTAATAACTGGATAGCAAAAAGATAACAATCTAGGAATAAATCTAATTACACGGATAGAGCCGGACTGGATTTTACTGTTAAAACCAAATGCAGTAAGAAGGCGCATATTAATGTCACAGTGAATTAACGTGCTATATCTGTAGATATCGCGATACGAATTACTCAATACCTGATAGGAATAACTAATTAAAACGAATCATTTTTGATTACAGAGTACGGTAAACGGATGTGAATTAAATTTACCTATCAGAACCAGACCGCTTAAATCTGTTTGATACTTTATTTCCTTCTCAAAATCCCCTAGCTCCTCGGAAACATCATGTCTGGATGTAACACCAAACAATGAAGCTATGTCTTAAAAATGGCCCAAGAATCGGTAGGCAAGGTAAAACAAACGTACGTAATCTTATCTACGGTAAACTCAAACGCAGTAGCAGTTTGTCTTGGGTTCAATGCAAACATGATAAATGATTTCGGTTTAAAAAAGCGTTGGTCTATTTTTTTCTAAACGAGTTCCGGTCGGAGCGAGATGCATTCTTTCCTCGGATAGACATATCACCTATTCACCTTGAGAAGTACCTGAGGAAGAAGAGAGATCCAGATTATTGATTTCATTTGAATACCCAAACTAAAAAAACTAATCAAAACTCAGATAATGCTTTGTAAACAGAGTGATTAGAAAGATGTCGCATCTGTTTGGGACACTAATTCTCTGAGGTTAGCGATTAACTTTTCATCATTAAAAGCAATGTTTTAATAAAACAGCACAGGAAATATGTAATTGAAGCCAAAAATTAGAGGGCACTAAGACAGTAACAATAAAAAGTGAAAGCAAAGCCGCGTTTAATCGTGTCATAAAAATAAAAATTAAATAAAAAATGCTTGGGGTGGCAAAGTTCTGCGACCGTAATTCTGGTTTATAATTATTTCATGTTCAGATGTAGCAAGATGCCCTCCTAATGGTCCCCACCCCGGAGGCACTGATATTTTTTAACATAAAAATAAATTATTTTCTGCATTTTTTTGTATTTAAACGATGAATGTTAGCATCTTCATTGTAACAAATGAATGCTACTTAATAATGTGCTAGTTTACAGAATACCTACATCTACTCCAATTATAACAGGTAAAATGATTCAAAGAAATAAAAACTCTAGCAAGAAATTTAAATAGGAATAAACCAGATATAAATCTGATATTAAAACACATAGGTACAGTCAACAACAACATCTTGAAGTAGTATTTTAAATTATGAACATCCAAACGTATTATAACATATCTAAAGTTTTATGTAAGGTACCTACGTTCTTTTGTTGCGGAGATAATGCAAGTTATTTAATGTCTGTCAATAAAAGTTTTGCAATTTACTGGAGATAGAAATAAAAATACCTACATTGCTATGTGAGTTTTAAATGACAAATGGATTGGCCTCAATTAAAATAACCAGTACAATTGTAAAGCTACATAGTTAAAACACTATTCGTCCGACGGTACATCACAAGTCAATGTGGCAAGTCACCGCAACGATCAGGTAGCTGCTACGTTTCAATTTCTCCGAGGCATTTTATTTACAAAACTAATTACGTTTGTCTGATGGGGTATTAAACAGCTCCCGGTGCTTCACTTGATTCGTTGACAGTTAATAAAGACATTCCAAACGTATTTAAAATCCAAACCCATTTCGTCTGCGATCAGATCGTATCGTGATGATGTTATTATTGGTGGCATATTCTATTACTTTTTTCTCATGTGACTGTACTTTTGTTCTGTTAATCATCCTCGACAATATAAAATATCTTATTAGCGATAGAACGAGACACATAAAAATATTTACTAGGTCGAACATGTTTTATTGTCAATTTTTTTCTTCTAATTTTTATTACTGTTGGCACGAACATCATTGTCGGCACGCCACGTGGTCCGGATAATTGAAATGTCCAAACACTAAATTTATAGTTCCTACAGCGTCACTATTTATTTTTATTACTCATATCGATCGTGTTTTCATTGGTCAAACGTTATTACAATCTACTCTAAATCTACAGTTAACGTTAGGAGAAACAGAAGTGATAATTATAATGTAATTAATAATTGACAAATAAATGTAAAATTATCAAAATATTTTACTAAATTTTGTTGTAATAAACAAAACAGATGATTAAAGATCAGAATACATTATGTTTTATAATTAACTATCATGAATAACTTAAACAAATGAATTGGACTTTGAAGTAATAGTGTTTAACATTTAAATTGCATTAGTCAAAGACAGCTCTCCATAGAGCCACAAGGCGATGATAGCTCAGTGGTAGTGACGTCGGATACCGAGACGAAGGTCCCGGGTTCGAATCCTACATTGAGCTTGAGCTTTCGGTGATGGAAAACATTGTGAGGAAACCATAGCAAGGTGGCTGGCTACCACCCCAGTTGAAAATCTGTCGCCAAGTACCTATCGGTGTGTTCCGACAGCTGCACTTGAGAGCCAGCTCCTTCTAGGCTTTGTGTGTTTACCACCTTCTGCCACATCCTTACTTACCATGGTGAGATTTGGGTCAACACAGGCCCATACACAGTAAAAAAATAAAACAATTATTTTAATGCTTTACGAAAGTATTTTTATACCATTAAGGTAACCGTAGCCTATGGACGCTTGCAACACCAGGGTTATCAATCGCAAGAATCAACAAGGATTAAGTTATTCAAGTTATTATAACGGCAGTAGAGAAACTCTTGCAGCCAAATTATTAATAAACCTTGTGATATGTGATTAATGGTTCGAGTTATAAACATGTTAATAAAGTTGCTACAGATCACTGCGTCATATAAAGCACTGCGTCATATAAAGCACTGTATAATTAAAACAATAGAAGAGAGAGAGAATCTAATGGTAGAAGTATATGAGTAGAGATATATAGATACATCAGTAAGCGAATCAGTGCAACTTTCACAAACCGTAACTATAAATGTACAAAAGCAACATTAAAATGTTAAATATTAATTGTAACAAGAGCGGCCTCCCCAACATCCCTTTCTGCAAATGCTGGGGCAACATAATCAGCCCCCAAGGGACAACCTCTCGTAATTAGCGGCTGTTCATTTCTTAATTTCAATATTTAATTACAAAGGAAACTCGATGACTGCATTGAATAGAACGAGACGTCATCTTCAGAAAGACTTTCGAATCGTTTTTGTTTCTAATTCGCTAATAGCATCGTTTGATAAAGGCTTCTTTATTGTTTCTTTGTCTGTTACATTGGTCTACTATATCAAAGGATATTTTAATTCCATCTATTCATCTGAACAGTACTGTCTGTTGATAACTGTTTATATTTTAAAACATACATCAAATTTGAAAACCATCAGTGAATAGGTACGTTCCTACCTCACTATTCGATATCCCTTGACTTATTGTATCCATCAATGTAACTTTATAGTATAGGTACTTTAAAGAGCCGTCTTGCAATTTCCTTTTGTCGTTCCCCATTGTCAGACGTAATGGTTCACGACATATTATCGTTTTATTTCATTTCTTTCAAGACGCAATGAAATTCCCTTTTACCTATTACCTACCTGTCTACGGATTTTCTTACAGTAAAGTCTGTAGATTATAAAAAGCATACGTATGAATGCATTATGTTTGTTTTAGGGGTGTTAAAACATATTTCAAAATCAAAGTATACTCGGGTATTGGTATACCATAAGAGTTAATGATTTCCCTTTGACATTGTTTTTCATTTTGGCACTTTTCAATTGGTTTGGTAACAGTCGCGATGCGTGCGTTTGGCACGTTTTGTTCTGAATCGTTGACGGGTGTTGGTTCGGACGTGGCCATTCACGCGGGCTATGTATTGGAGGATTGTTTTGTTGTGTAAAATTATACAATTTCTGGCCGGGTGACCACACTGCCCACTGCCCACACCAACTGTCACGCCCTACGCCATTCGATTGAAAATGAAAAATCTATTATGAGTTACGACAAAAGATTTCTGTACCATGCTTTATTTTGTAATTGCTTATTTTTTGGTATGAAATATAAACATGCACATATTAAGAGTCATTCTTTATATTTTTCGGATTACCTTTCATGTATGATTGAACTTATAACTGATCATCTTTTAACACTATTCATTATTTTCTACTAATTGAAATCTTTTTTTGTAACTGGCGCCAAAAAATATATTCTGCTACAATAGACTAGACAAATTAAAATTTTGGGTCCATGTCGGATGCAATGGTATTATATTCAGTTCTTTATATTTTATAGTTTTTCTATTTATATTGACACGGTTCATCGGGAATAATCAAAATGTTTTGCTACCGTTCCTGCCGATTGTATTTTTTTTTCTCCCGAAGCGTTCTTTTGTGGCAACGAAAAAAGTGACTCGCTACCTGGCCAGCAACACAGTTAGTTAGTTCCTAAATTAATTTCGTCTAATTCTGGCGACTAATAATGTCGAGTCATATAAGTTGTACACATGCCATCGGCGCCTTTTAACTACACAAGCTTGTTGGGACAAAAAAAACTGAAGCTTGTTTTTCATCAACCACCATTAGAGAGACACTTGAAAGATAGATGCAGTATATTTAAATGTAAATTTATTGAATTTTTAAAATATATTTCCGTATGCGTTGCACTATTATTATACCTATGCATTAAAATGCATAAGTTGAAATAAGTTTATCACTATGATGATATGTAAAGAATAGATAATTAAAATTTAGTTTTGCATGGGTACTCAGAGCTTACTTTTGATCTCATTCCACGGAAAGCCGCGGGCAAAAGCTATCTGTTTATATAATTATACATTTTATATTTCCTTTCCAAAGGTCATTTAGACAATATAAAAATATTCACAATATAATGTGAACAACATGTTTACGTCATGGTTGATTGTGGCGTTTGTTTCTCGCTTTACGTTTACGTCCGCTGTTCTCTTTTTAACTTCAATTTCTTATGTTCAATGAAAAATTAAAATAATCAAAACATTCTGGCTAGAGATTTGAAACAGAATAGAGTCCCGGCGCGGCCGTGTGATCGTTCACTGTTGAACAAAAATAAACGTTATGATTTGTTAAACAGGTTATTAGAAAAACATCGGCGCTGTCGACAGGGAGTTTGGAAATAAACTATTAAAACACGGCCAAGACTTAGTCGGATATATCCATAACTGTATTCCGTAGAATATTAAGAGTTATGTTGAAATCGTTGTAATGATAAATTCTCATATACCTAAAATACTTTGTATTCCTAGATCATATCGTCCCACGGTTTGACCCGCGTATCCGAGGATCTGATATTTTCCCGAAACAAAGTGTCTTATGTGTTAATCCATAACATATTCTATCTCTATGCCAAATTTCATCCAAATCTCGTTTATGTGTGACTGAATCACAAATATCCAGACATTAACAGTGAGATGAGATGGAATGTTCAAACTAAGATATTTGTTTAATAAAATGAATCATAAAATTCTGTTCTCTAATAAAATAACGGTATGAACTATAAGAAAAGAATGCAAAATATTCTAGATTATCTTTTGTATTGTTGTAAGTGCTCACACATGAAATGGATTGATATTATAGAAGTCTCTCCGACTCAAAATAAAATTGGGATTTTTAATATAAACACAACATACTCATAAATCAAGAATGTAATAGTTACACTCTGACGCTATCTAAGTACCTACATCTGAAAAATCTTTTGTTTGATCAAACTCAAACATCTGGATGTTGAACAGAAGTTCATAATAAAATATGATGAAAAAATATGTTAAGTCCTTTTGTATCGACCGCTGCTGTCTGTATTATACTGCGAGCAAAGAGTCTTGATACTTCAATACATTTTTGTAATATTTTATTCGTAGATAATTACACCAATTATAGATAACGCAAGTTTATTGCTATCGATGCTTAAACTTATCGTTTGATCTACCAATCAATGTTCTCTATAAATGAGATGGAATGTAAGATATAAAATAAAAAATAACAAAATAGGTACCCTGAGGGGTAGTCTATTATACTCTAATAATAATCGTTACTTTCAGCTCAAAAAAGTACAATTAATGGACATGAATATCATCTTTGCCCTATGTACATTTAACTTAATATCAAAAGTCTGCATTGCTAGTTTACACCGGTTTTAATATTGCTCTAGGCATTTGCAATGTAACTATATCTCATATTTTTATCGTTCGCATTATTATTTGTATAGGTCTCTTGTTTAATTTGTATCTAGCTATATAATTAAAAATCAATTGCCACATGACTTTATGTAAGAACATCAGTAGAAAAGGCTCGACCCATTTGGCTGTTTTTTTTTGTAGTGTTCGTAATTGTTATGGCAATATTTGAATGTTTTTTTTTTTTTATTTACTTGACAATAGTAATAATAAAATAATAACCTATCCTACTTTATATTATAAGCAAAAGTTTGTACGGATGTGAGGATGTTGGTTACTCTATGACGCAAAAAAACTACTGAATGGATTTGGATGAAATTCGGCACACAGATAGAATATGTTCTGGATTAATGCAAAGATAGCGAAATTAAGCATATAGTAAGTTATTAAGTTAATGTTGTATGCAATGATATCCATTGGTATTATCCACCAATATAAACATTATTTATCGACTTACATAGAGTGAAGACTAAACTCAATTGTATTGGAACTCATAACCTATAACCGTAGGCCATTATGCCAATTAACTACTGTAATACATTACGAATATCACACAGCTTGTATTGATGCCGTACACATGCGATGTGAACGAAGTTATCAGAACTTATATATATAAGCGCTATGACAGAAAGACAGACAGACGGATGGATTGGCACCTTATGGGTTCTTTCTTTTTCGGACCCTAAATCTGCAATTGGACTAATTTGACAGGACTAAATTTCTTATATACTTTTCATATGTTATTTGTTAGGAAAAGATACCTACATTACGAGTACATTATTTTAATGTGTCAATAACAGAATCAGCACTATTGTTGTTATAAGACAATAAAGTTGTTCATCTTGATATAAAATATCAAAATCGTTCGATTGTATTATAACAAATTGCAGCCGAAACGTACCGCACCACAGTAGTTCATAGTAACTCGCTGAGATTTGTTTTCATAATACATCATAAAACTATTAAATATTGGATCGCTGAGTGAGAATACCCGCGCTACTGTTTTCACGTTTCAGCGTAAGTGACAGCCGAAAAGCGGGAGCCGTGTTTCATATTATTAAATTATAGACCGATATTTTGATTTTAGTCTTAAAAGTAGGTGCTGGCGTCATATTAGAAACTGACAGGTACTGAACACATCATGGGTAAGTCTGATCTCAAGTGCCGTGCCATTAGATAGCTTGACGGCAAGATGCGGGGGTAGAGTAGTGCTCTGCTCTCCCTCCCTTTGTCTCCCACCTCGACGTAATAGCTTAACAGATTTGGATAAAAAGTGGGAAATATATATATCATTGTATTGTACATATGGTTCTAAATAATATCTTGAATTAAAACACAGGATAAAGAGATTTAGATACCTCTAGAACCCAGGGTTAAAACTACTAAGGAAATAAGATGGCTCATCTTGACGTTCCTCGTATGTATAGTTTATAACTTGAGCCAAACAGTAACATTGATCATGGCGTAATCGGTTTGTTATTTCAGAGTTTAGTCGATGTTTAAACCTTGTTTTGTTTTGTCAGAGGCATGTGGGAATCATTCTATTGTGTTCCACATCCGGGTTATGATTGGTTCTTTAATTTTAGACTGATTGATACCATTCTCAAAATCCTATAAGTACTTCAGATAAAAACGCGTAACTATTCGACGAATATAACAATTTAATTAGAGTTTTCGTTTTCAATCTCCTTTTTTTTCAATACAAGAAGATCATACAGAATTATCTCTGGGTATGACGTGTGTCACAACTACCTTCAGCCTGACTTCCGTTCCCAGCTCGAAGCTTATCTTATTTAAATATAACAAATTAAACCCAACGTCTGTTGACTTAAATTCATGTCCTAAGGATGCCTTCAACAATAACGCATTTAAATAAACAATTAAAAAACAAAAGCTCTGAGATAATTTATTTCCCGAAATGCTCCGTGCTATTTTATCAATTTGCTCAACCGATTAATAAAATAAGGGCAGTTCGGAATCAATTACGAAATGCCATTAATTACTTATAAAATTTCTTTTATAATATTAAAGTACAACATCAAATAGTACTTTTATATAAATTATTTATTTATAAATAAATCGTCGAGCTTCCCAAACTAGGAATTTCCAATATATTAATAAATTTTATGTAAAAATCTAAATTTAAAAAATTACTTTCAACCAATTGCTTTATTTCATGCTCTGCTGACGATTAAACTGGACTAAAAATTATGTTTAATTTGTTAACTGTATGAGCTAACGGAATTATTAATGTGTTTTGTGACAAGTTAATTAAAAGATAGCCTAATTAAAGGCAGTAAGGTAAAATAATGAGACAAAAAATGCATTCATCCTTATTTGGGCACAACACCGCGTGTTATTTTGTAATGAAATGAATAAATGTAATTCAATTGTGTTATAAATGTCCGTGCCCACACTTTTTTAAATGTAGTTTTATTGATAATAGCGGTTGTCTTTTTGTATTGTTGTTTTCCTGACTGGTACAGTTATAACATAAATAAATAATGTTTTTTGTTATAAATTTCTAATTTAGATTTATTGAAATTTATTATGGTCTATGTCATTTTCTCGCAAATAAATGTATACAGGTACATACCTAAATAATGTGTGTAATATATAGGTTGTCATTATTGTAATTAATTATGATACCAACTTTTTTATTTACTTTAGATATTTATTTACTCTATATGTATGAGCTTGCTTTGCGTTCTTAAACAATAAATAAATTAAAAGTTTTAAATTACAAGTAATGAATACCTACACTAAGTCATAGATTGCTTTGAGATAAGCCAGTTGCAAGTTGAGTTTTCTTATGACTCTACCGATCCGATTGGCAAAGCATCGCTACCAATTTTCATCAAAATGAGTATGAACCCTGAAAATTGGCATGGAATACATTTTTTATCCAAGAAACGCAGGTGTAGCCGCGGCGTACAGCTGGTTATGTTATAAGGCTTGAAAACAAAGTGTAACATAAGGCCAAGAGTTAAGTCGGTCGTCGCGTGCCGCGGTCTGCGGATACTTTTTGGTCTGCGGTTGAGCAGTTACTCTTCACATCATTGGACGGTATTCACTTACAAATCGCGACGCTCTGTGTTGTCTATAGTTAATAGTAAGACAACCACAGATACCTACCAAATGGTAGGTTACACTTTAAAAAGTTGTGTACCGATAGGAAAATATAACTAGGTATATTGATTTAACTCCCAATTTATAATTTTAACTGTAGTCTTTCTTAAATTGTCTTTAAATATTGGCGATTGAATAACCTTACATTTGAGTTCTATCTCACCATGGTAACTAATTAAGTAAAGAAGGGGAATATTAATCAGTAATAAGGCCAACAAACATGATAATTTCCCATGAAAACATAGTTTTTCCAATATTGACACCATATGCGCCTGTTGAACAGCAAATGAATGGAGCAAACTCTATTTACAATCTCATTACGATAGGCACTCTTTATATTGCAACTACAAATCAAAACGCACCCCTTTAATTAAACTGCCGGCACTAAGTCAACGCTAACTATTGGCAAAACTACGAGTAGTAAGCTGTTAGTGTTCGAAATAAAGGCATGTTATAATTTACTCGTATTATTCTATGCTGTTTATCGTTAGGGTTGCACCAGCGACAGTTTAGATAGCCTGTGGACACTGTGGTGGCAATAAACGATTAACTCCTAAATGCATTAAATATTATCGATCTATAAGTAATTAATGTGAACAAAGGTAAACAGTAAAAACTATGCGTTTGGCGTACACGTACGTACATACGTTCTGGATTCTTGGAAATATGTCATCATTATGTTATGAGCAATAATAATAATAACGTTTATTGGATAAAACAACAGATTACAGTGCATGTATCGTTGGTTCCCAAACTAGGTAAAACCTGTATCTTGGGAACCACCTTCCTTATTGATACAGTTCATTCATTTACAATAATAACGTTAGAATTTCAAATTTAGAAACATTAATATTTATTTACTATTTTCATAAGATTATTTATTTAATTTATTTAAATATTTATTACATTTATTTATTGAGTGTGTGTGGGGTGTGTAATGTGGAGGTGTGTGTGTAGTGTTGAGGTGTTAGCAATAGTATCGGAGATATTCCTCACAAAGAATTACCTTAACATATCTTGTTTTAACATAGAACATGGTGAAATAGAAGTCGATATAAACCAGTTAAAAGACCTCACATTACGCAGGATATCTAGAGCAATTGTTAATTCATGTCTATCACATATTTTCTGCATAAGATAACCCCAGGTATTAATCTATGAGACAACTAAAGGTGGTGACTTAAATGGCACCTACAACGGTAATTGTTCGCTCGTCTCATGCAATTATTATAATGACCTTAGTTTAAGAATAAATATATTTAAACAGTTGCAGGATTAATACCGCGCAGGATGCCATTTGTGGATAATCGAATACGATTTACACAAATAACATAAGAGCATAGTCGTTAGCTAATTGACCCCCTTATCGTATTCAAATGTGTTTGAATCGTGTTTTTATACGCTTTTATTTCACACATTTAAGATTTTTGTATCAAAAAAAAACTCCCCTATTTAGGAAAAAAAGTCAAAAAAATATGCAAAAACTATAAATGTTGTATTTCTTTAAATAATTTCGAAAGGTCTAATAGCCCAATTATTTCAAAGGGAATGCTTTTTTCCAAGTAGTAGGATACTTAAGCTAACAACTGTAGACTTAGAATTTGAGATAACTATTTTTATGTCGTGACCACTTGTGGCTGACAAGTTGACAGGTCCATCTGATGCTAATAATTGCTTATGGACAATAGTATTACGAGAGAAATTGTCAATGTGATATCCCTATAAAGCTGAACTGCTACACACCGGTAGGTACTTTGCAATAGATTAGGTGGTAGCAGACTTGGCTTACGATGTTTCCATGATCAAAACACATGATTCGACTTCACTATCTATCATCATTTCCCACTATAGTCTGCTGAAGTATTAAAATGATCTATTTTTTTATATTTTTTTATTGTGTATTTTTTACTGTGTTTGACCACAATCTCACCATGGTGAGTGATGATGTGGCCGAAGGTGGTAAGCACACAAAGCCTAGAAGGAACTGGCTCTCAAGTGCAGATGTCGGAAACACACCATAGGTGTTTGGCGACAGATTTTCAATTTGAGGGTGGTCGCCAGCCAGATGGGTACTAAAAAGTACCCTACCACCGTGCTATGGTTTCCTCACGATGTTTTCCTTCACCGAAAGCTCAAGCTCATTGTAGGATTCGAACCCGGGACCATTGCCTCGGTATCCGACGTCAATACCACTGAGCCATCATCGCCTTAAAAATTCCTGAGAACCTAAGAGTTAATTTTAAAATAAAATGAAATTCCGAAATAACTCATTTACTATGAAGCGCCCGCTTCCACCATGTGGGCTACCTGGGGAAGTATCGAATGAAATAATAATCAAAGCAGCGCGACGTCCATTCAATTATCCCTGAAAATTGAGGCTCATTAAAATAATAAAACAGCCGGCGGCGGAATCAAATTGAATGATAACAAAAGCTTGTGTTAATTCGAGGCGACAGACAGTTTTGCTTATGTATGATAAGAGAAATTCGGACATAAAAGTCTTGTGTGTGTTGCTTCGTCAACAAGTGCTACATAACGTTCGTAGGCGTGTACTATCATGAGCCCTGTGATTTTGCACAGATGCATGTAGACTTGAGAATATTCAGTTATTTCAATAATGGCCAGTATCGGTAACTCATCGGGATAATAATTGCGAGTTTAGAAGAGCAGCGGAAGCCTCTGTTTGCACAATTATAGCGAGTGTGCCAGCTCCTCTATGCAACCCCAAATGCAATTGTGTACATTTGTGGATTGAGTTACACTGCCACGAAATATTTGCATCCGCGAGTCTTGCTGTCAGTTCCGTGAAGGAACTAGTGAAACGAATACTGTGATAACAATGCTATTTAAAATGCTGCCTTGTTTTTGAAAATTCCATGATATTAAATGTTAGTACATTTTTTATGTGATTACTGAATAGTGTCAAATGGTTTAAAGTTCTTATGGAAAATACTTCAAAAAACCATTAAAAATTGAGATTTATGAATTCATAAAAGTTCTAGCATTTCAGTAAAGTGGCATCATCAAGGCATCCCTATTGACTAAATGAACATATAAATGACAATTGCCAGCCAATAGTTCCCCCCAAGCGTGTACCATACGTTCCCCTATTTGGTGACCACTTGGCGTCACTGGGTGGTCATCCCGCAAATTGCTCTTTCCCAACAAAATTGTCAATAAAACTCATCTGATTCGCAGTTAAACAAGCGAGCGACATTATTAATTTATGCGTTGTAATATGGCGCAAACGTTGGCGTTATCCCGTGTAAATTATTAATAGTGCTGGGGTAAAAATTAAGCTTAAACCGAATGGGTAGTTTCGGCGGTAACGTTCGTTTTATGTTTCTATGTGCAGATTAATTTGTCGGGCTACGTTATGACTATTTTGGGGTAGGTTTTTATAGATTGGCGAAATCATACGATATCGTAAAGTTCTGTTAGTTTAGTTTAGCCTTAGTGTCTGTCTGTGTTGAGTACTATATTGTTGAATAAATCTGTTGCATGAAGTGTCATAGTATTGTTTGACCCCGATATATATGTTAAACTGGAACATCAAACAAACATTTCCTGGATAACGCACTTAAAAGTGAATAGCTCCCTTGCGAATTACCTCCGATGTTGTCTTAGGAGAAAGCGATTACACAAATCTGAAGAAGCTATTAATCCAGCTCGCTGCCCTCGAATGGCATCACGGTTTGTTTAATAAAATCGCGAATTTACATATCAAAACCTACAAAGGGGCATAATTGGACCCGATGACTTAGAAAACGTAGTGGGTGAGGCGGGAGCGCCACCCCCAACAACAAACAAAGGAATTATACCCGCCTCAAGAAACTTTTAGCAATGGAAAGCTCCTTAACAAACAGACGCGTGTGTATCTAATGAAATTCCTATGGTTGCATAACATACCCGTGTGAGCGCTGAGCGTTATTAGCGGAATTATTTCTCGGGGTAAAATCTTTGAAGGCGGTTGCTCTTTCGGAAAAGTTGTTAAGAAAATGGGTTGAGATCTTTTCGGGATTTCATTAGTTTGTAACTATGCGGTGTGCTACGCTAGGCATCTAATTTATTAGGTAGGCGTATCCAAGGGAACGAATGGGCAGCGAGCATTTGAAAATGGAACGGAATTGCCGAATCACGCCGCTTTGAGTGGAAGCCGCCTCGATACGATTCGTTAAGAGACAAATGTTTGGATTCAATTCCAACAATTTTTTTGTATGTAATTTGTAACGGTATATTTATTCCGCATTTGGTCTGCGACTCTACGGTAGCTATGCTACATTTTTTTCTATAATTAAGTTTGTTGTTAATTTTAGAACCGTTTAGATTGTCCGATTAACTTGGGTGCTGAATGGCAATGGATTCTCAAAATGAATTGGGAAAGATTTAGCGCTAGTTTTTATTGGATTGATATAAATAGTCGGTCGGTTTTAATGAATTGGTTCCAAACATTATGCATTCCCACACAGCACGTAAAGTGCTATTATGTTCATTGAATGAAGTGCAAGCTGACGACATACGGGCATCTTATACTGCTCTTGCTCCATCGAGGATATTGACACTTGTCCGCCTGTCATAAGCTTTTGTTCTATCACGTGTTAGGTTACACATACACACAATCGTGCACGTGTTCACTTTGTCACGTAGCATTATTTTGCTTATGATGATGAATAAAAATAGGAAACAAATTATTTTTGTAGATTTCGGATACCTATCCTATCTAATTTTATTTTATTATATAAACTTATGTAACATAGAGGTACCTACTCGTATCTTAGAATGGTAATAAAATACTTATACCTTGTCTAAGTATAGCAAGCAGTGCAATAACACAGGCTTCCGTGTAAAAACTATAATAGCGCGTACCATTTTGACAGATCCATTAAACACAATAGGTACCTGAGGTTGCGAAGTACGTCAGCAAACAGGTAAATGTAGTATTTTACGGCAGATAAAACGGATCGCGAGCCAGATCTCAATACTCCATAAATATTTACATTAGAGTGAAATAAATCAAAATTAATAAGATTCAAAATATGATCCAGAGCAAAAATTTCAAAGGATGTTTATTGGTAGTAATTTTTAGTTGTGAGTGCGGTTTGCACTGAAACTCGGTTCTCGTCTCGCAGTGGAAAGCTAATCGCGTCGCGCGTCGTTCGCGCGTTATAATTAGTACAAATCGTCTGTTCCATGCCGACATCCGTAGAGCTCGGAACTCGCAGACAGAAAATTAATTAACTAATTAAACGCTCTACATTTCCTTTTTATTTGCACGATCGTTACGACTGCGGTGAATTAAAAATAAAACATTATAATTGTTATACGTGTTTAGGTAGCGTATTGATTTATTAATTACACTTACACGCTTTGCAGATCACACATTTACGGCAAGTTTTGTGCACTTGCTTGCAGCGCATTATTTTGATGTGTTGGGATTGGGAATCTTCTATGGAGGTGGAGATTTCGAGATGGCATATTTTCGAAGCCTATGTTGGGTTTACGGGGTTGTACGGGACCAATAGTGAAATCTCAAAATAAAAAAAACTTCTCATAGCAAATATCAACATTCAATCACCAATCAATTTATTATATATAATTATGTTTGAAAATAAAAAAATAAAATAAAATTCAGTGTTGGTCCCATAGTAAAAGTTGTTCAGCATGACTAACCCAACATAGGTTTCGAAAATATGCCATCTCGAAATCTCCATTTATTCTAATAAAAGAGCAAAAATTGTATTATATAGAATATAGACATTTGCTATATGGGGGATTTTAGGGGCGATAAGTCGATTCAGCTAGGTCTCATCTCTGGGAAAACGCGTTCCCCCAAGTATTCGAGCAAAGCTCGGTTACCCAGGTACAAATCTTATTAAATAAGTGGCAAACGTCAAATTTTCGTTAAATAAAAGAAGTAATTTCATAGGACAATTTGTTTTCTACTACGTATACTTAATATGTAGTAGAAAACAATAAGACTATAATTTATGGGGAGCAAATCATGCAGCATAAATGCTCACGAAGAGAGACTTATTCGTGATGATCGACGATAAGCGCGACAAACAAACCCTGCTTTGTCATCATAAACTGCTTTCTTTACTCTATGTCATAAACGAATAGACGAAACTCCGTACCATGGTTTAGTATGGTTTACCATTTTTGCGTCTTTACTAAAAAGGGTCAAAGTATACTCTGGTGTTTCAATAATAAATTCAAAAAAGAATAAATATAATAAAAGATAGAAGCTGGTAAATATAATCAATAATAATATAATACATTTTTTTTGTCATGTCTAACCGTTTCTATAGCCACGTTCTCTCCATGGAATCCGGTAATCTCGCGAGTTAATAGATTCGATAATTCATCGCGACGCGCGTCTGAATCGATACCACTACGATTGATGGCACTTGTCTCGATGCCGCTGAAACGTGACACATTTCAATGTTTCACTTGGTTGTTTATTCGATTACAAAAACATTTTAATCGATACTTTTAATGAAATAAACACAAAAAGACATCCTCGCAGTGCAAACTGTTAATTAAAAAAATGTTACTAAATAACAATACTCGAATAATAATACCGAGACGACATAAAAAATGTTGAGTTAGCAACGAATGATAATTCTATTTCGGTTTGCTTGTTTTTTGCCCATTAACTTAGATATTTAAAAATCTATTAAGCAGTACAACTTTTTTAAACGCTTTCCCATCGCAATGGGCTCTACAAGTGATTTGGGCTGTGTCACTAAGCGATTGGTTTCGGCTCAGAATTTGTAAAGTTCGATACACATTTTTGTAAGAAATGTCCGTTTTATTCAATTCTTTGTGGTCACATTCCAATGATCGCTTCGGTGACGGCATCGAAGATTGATTTCATTTAGTTATGGATTGATGAATGGATTTTATAGGTAGGTACCTAACTGGACTACAATTAGTAAAGAATATAGTAAATGTGTACCAAACATTAGTGTACCTATATTTCAAAACAAAACTTTCTTAAAGAAACCTTTCACGAGTTATTAATGTAGATATTACAAACCCCAAAAGAGTTGAAAACACGAAATGGAATTATACGTTCCCCTAAAAGTTGCAGTTAGAATTAGAAGCACAATTTATTCCGCACCGGGACGCAGCGGGGCACGATATTTCCGCGTTTCCTAAATCGTTTCCGTCCTTACTTTATACCATACGATTTACCAGGAGACGATTTTTTAGAATATCACTTTGAATTTAAGCAGAGTTATTTTTACTGTATTACAAGCTAATTGGTATATTTATTTCGAAAATCTATAGGTACATATATCTATACTATAATAATAATAATATTATAAAGAGGAAAGATTTGATTGTTTGTTTGTTTGCATTGAATAGGCTCCGAAAGTACTGAACCGATTTGAAAAATTCTTTCACTGTTGGAAAGCTACACTATCCCCGGGTGACATAGGCTTTATTATATTTTCAAAAAAAAGGGTAGGGTAGGGTTGGGTAGGGCAGGTCAGGGTATCACCACAGGGTAGGGTAGCACCACGCGAATGAAGTCGCAGCTAGTGTTTTTATAAATGTAAAAATAATTCCATCAAATCAGATAGTTTCATAAAGATTTTTCATTGTTATTGAATAAAAAAACAAACTGTTTCCAAAATAAAGAAAATTACAATTAAGGAGTCAGTTCGCCACCCAAAGTATTCGAGCAAACCGAAAGTTATAAAATGATCTTAAACGGCAACGGGGACATGCAAACACATTAATTTATAGGCACCAAAACAAACTTTTTAAGTCTATAACAGTCTTGGGCAACTTTTACATTAAGGCCCGGGTCGGGAAAGCAATTATGGTTACATTTACATCTACTAGGTACACCGCGCTGTTTGTCTCAACTCGCCTTCCATTTCTATTACGTTTGCTTTGAAATATCAAATTAAAAAGTTAACATTACATCGATCTGTAAATCTACTACATAATTATGAGAGTTTAAATGAAACAACATTGTAATAAAGGGAACCAATAATTTTTTTAACAAAACAAGTGAGCTCTCAAATAAATCCAACAAATATTTTAATGGCTCCATGCATCGGCCCTTTTTATTGGCAATATAAAATGGCGCGCGTTAACCGCGGACCAACCCTTACGGGACAAAGTCTCTTGGTGAACTATAAAATAAATCTAGCAAGTTATCGTCCACAATAAACAGTCGCGGCGGAAGGCTATCGTCAATTCCCACGCAAACTTGCTGTTAATAAAAGCAACAAAATTATATATTCAAGAGTTAGGAGGTGGTGGTATGGCAGTTAGGGCCTTCTACGTGGTCCGAGTTACAATGCAAATTGCCGTGGAGGGGTGCGCCGATGCCCTCTAACTGTGACTCGCAAAGATGGCCGCCGTAATGGCGAAATGAAATTATTAAGCATTGTCTTGTGAAATCGGCCGCAGTCGACACCTGAGCCTCAGAACCCGAACACTTAGGATGGATATTCCTGCGTGACATCCTAAAAAGTTACCCGCCTCGCGAACCATGGGGCATTTTCCCACCCCAATCTTACAAACTTGAACTAGTTTATATGTGTAAATAAGATACCTGTTAAAGAGTTCGTATGACCCACGTAATAAATAACAATAATTACACAGGTGATTTAAACCGGGAACCAATTCACTTGTAAATAATCTGATACAGTAAGGACTCATAAAGATCATGAAATTTTATTAGATTTATATTTGACGGATGAACTAAGATGAATATTAATTCTTATGTCCTGTCATCCATTGTTCTAGCTTTAGCCGGCTGAGAGTATAGGCCTGGAGTAAACGCGGAAGGTACGCACTTCCACTTGTTTCCAACGCTGAGACATTACTTACGACCCCCGACTGAAAGCTTTGTATTAAAATTTAAATCTACTTTGCAAAGTGTATTTTATACACGTGCTCTTGCAATTTTGATCGTTCATAAAGCTCCAAATAGCTCCTATTATTACCCGTTACCTTTGCGGTATTGGGTGTTACACATCTCTCCCCATCTATTCCAGTTAACATTTCGACTAAGACGCCCATGAATTTGGTATGCATAATGTTAATATATTATAGATGCTTTAATTACTCGTTTGCGGTACACTTGCGGTTTCTCTGTTGATGTTCATTTCAGTTCTGTAATGCTTACCTTCCAACCTACCTACATATATCGATACCTACTCGACGTATCCACCACAATGTATCTTCATTAACGCACCAGTGTTGTAATGTAATGGATATCATTAAAATGCCAGTAATTCGTTGAAGTAATTAAATCACTAACTAAACATCATTCGATTGGAACGGAAACGAGACGTATGCATCAGTCTATTGTTTATTCGAAATCGATGTCCAAAATCGCGTCTTACAAAAATAAATTAATTTCAAAATTTGTTTTCGACTACAAAGTCTGGGTTCCTACTACCAATATTGGCCGGGTGAAATTCCTCTTTAATCCAACGCATGCCCAGTTCTTGTTTTTAATTTCACACAAAAAAACAGCTCCGAGTCGGTGATCAATCAAAACTCCCGCTCGTTTCTTTTTTTTCTATACTTTATTGCTATACACTTTCGCCTCTCTGTAACCGCTATAAATGTGCCTTTATTATTTTGTTTGTAAAAAGGAAATGGATACATTATGAATTAAATTAGATGGATTTTTGTCACAATGTTTGATTACTAGGGGGAATAAAGCGCGTTGTTAGGAAATTGTAAAAGTTGCATAATTTGACATTTGAAATGGATTTGAAGTAAAGATGAGCAGACTAAGAGCTAGTTTTATAAGTCACGACTTGGCGTCGACGTATGATTGAGTGGTCGCATGTTGAGTGCCAATCCTAGCTCAAACGTGAGTGTATCAGGGCTTAGGAATATTTAGACACGGCTCATTTTAGAAACGCGCATTTTATCGTATATTGGAAGTTCAAGATTTTCGTAGGTTAGAAAGTAGATTTTTAAAGAAAAAATACTTTTTAGTTCTTTTTGTCAATAGTTCACATTATAATGTAACAAAATGGATAAATAAATTGAGGAGTTTTATTTCCCTTTTATACTGGGTGGAGATTTCGAGATGGCATATTTTCGAAATCTATGTTGGTTTAGTTATGCTGTACAACTTTTACTATGGGACCAACAATGAAATTCTCAATATTTTTTTTTACTTTTCATATATTATGATCGAGCTACGTTGACATTTACTATGGAAACAAAAAAAAAACTGATAATTTACTATTGGTCCCATAGTAAAAGCTATTCAGCATGACCAACATAGGTTTCGAATATATGCCATCTCGAAATCTCCACCTGTTATATTGTAAAATAGGAATAATCAAACTTGCTTAATTAAATTATTTCTTCTTATTTAGTAATGCAGGTACATATTTTAGCAGTAAATTGGTTTAATAACAATATATTTTTTTATATTATATTTATTCTTTAGAGTGTCTTTCTAATGAAATATAATTATAGCTCTACATACAATCTCACGAACGTTCGTCGCAAAGAGCCCTCTGAGTTGCGTGTAAATAAACATTCACATTCGTTTCTCGTTCGTGATTATTCGGCCTCATTCGGTCTGAGCTGGGATAACGTGATTTATTCAATGCACTTTAATTGCCACCGAGACTTTTCTTATTGAATGTACTTTCTGACGATTCCCGCAAGATCATTTCATGATTTTGTAATAATTGAAATATAATAATAACTTATTGTAATTTTCAGCGAAGCCTTGAAAGAATATTAAAATTATTGTAATAACATGACTATTTACTAAACTGCCATAATGACCGGTTGCTTATCATAATAAACAGAGTTTATTTTATTTGGAGACAAGACAAATATCAAAAATGTTGAGTCGTACGTATGTCAACGCGAGATTAGGTCTGTTTTCATATTTGTTTTACGAATTGCGCCCGCCATTCAAGTTACAGTCGTTCACTCATAATGCTCAGTAGAAAGGTTCCATAAGATACGAATAAGTAATACATAGACGAGATAAAAAGAAAAAGGTACCTACGAAGCCATAAAATAACGTAAAAACATAGTCACATGGCACCAATATCACTTGAAATATTACCGACCAACCGATCCTTTTTCATTCAAAAGATAAGATTATGCGATCTGTAAGCACGTCGACGAGGCAATCTGCACTAAATCCTATTTTAAAAACACGCAACGGTGGGTTTTAAAGCGCACTCACTAAAACTAGACACTCCCACACTTACACAAAAGTTTTCGTGATGATGCTTTTAGCTTTTTTTTATCACCTTTTGTGTCTCTCACGCATTCGGAACAATCGTGAAATGTTTTGTCACATAATCCGCTAGTAATTGAATTTCAGCTTTGAATCCTTTTAAGATGCGTAAAAAATATAAAAAGAAGGTAATTATTTAATCCATATTGTAGAAGTTTATGGCCTTTAGCATTAGATATTTATCTAATGCTTGTATATCAAAGATCATTTAGGTATGACTCGAACATGACTGGTTTTTCACAAACTTCGGAAGCGACTGTAACACATTCTGAACAAACAAAGAAACACATTACAAAGCCATAAACCAAGCAACAAAGGAACCGACGAATACGTGTTGAAACTGATCCATCATGTCTCCTTTTAAAATAACAAAAAAAACTCATACGCTACACACAACAGATGTTTTCGTAAAAAAGCCGACCCCCATCGACCCCACTATATAAAACGCCGACTATAATTTCTATTAAAATAACTGTAATTTCCTAAATTATCATTCTATCATGAACGTTTAAATGCAAATTTGGCATCCTGATGTATTAATGTGGTCATAGTTTTGACAAATTGGATAGGAGCTCGTGTCGAAGAATTAATTTGGTAAAACAACAGTTTTTCTAAATTTTTGACAGGTGCTTACATGCTAATCGAGTGAACTCATATGCTATATTTTTTTTTATTTATCCACATGGATAGATTAATTGTAGAATTCGAATGTCCGAGACGAAATTAAAATTATAAGAATACGTAGGCCTCATTTTTATGTCACATGAAGGCCGCATTATCATGTTAATATTTCACCAGCCAGGTATTGTTATCATATTTTGTTGATTTTACCCGAACAATCCATGACAGACATTTGTACTGATAATGAAAAAAATAGTATTATCAAACCAAAATAATATGGAACTTTTTCATAATTAACTATTGATTCTTACAAAAAACATTACACAATTCAGATGTTATCACTAATAAAACCGATACATATGAAATATAACTATCAATATCTGGAAGCAAACATAATATCGAGCAATGATGAGTAAAGCATATCAACATGCAAAATTCCAATTAGATTCCAAACATATGATTGTGATAAAGCAACCGTTATTGAAGTCGCTTATCTACGTAATTAGAAAGGAACTAAGCTGTAACCATTTGTGTTTATGGGAACCTTCGAGTGGTGTACTGCCATGTTCTCTGATAGATAACGTACAAATGCAGTTGTATTGATAAAACTAGCCCGTGGCTCCATTTGCAAACTATATTCGAACCTCAAACAAATTTAACTAATTACACAGTTTATATACAGTAAATATCCTAGGACAAATAAATGAAGGTATAAGTAGGATAAGTCAGATAAGTAGGGTAAGTCATTGATGATTGCTTATAATCAAGAATGACATAAAATTATTAAAAAACTTTGCTAATACAGTCATGGTATTTTCAAGGCATGATCTCATCTCTACTCAGAAATGTCCTCATCAAAAGACATTCAAATCCTCAATAAAAATTAAGTAAACCTACTACTTGTAAATGAATGGGGAAGAAGTATAAGTAGATGAAATATAAATGAACACCGCCAAATGGTACACGAGCATTAAGGGTAACGTGTGGGTCGTTAACAGAGACATTCAAAAAATTATCTGCCCAGAATCCGGTACTTGGCAGCCACCGCAGATTCGTCAGAAGGGAATACACCATCAAATATTCAATTTTAAAACAGCCGCTAAAAGCGAAACGTCATCGCCTACGCAAACACAGCTGGGACTTTACGATTTAGAAATTTAGCTACAGATGGGACACGCACTCCGGCTCCAGGAAAGAGATAAGTAAGAAATTGCATTAGCAAAAGTGAAAAACATAAACGATAATGACAAAAATAACGTCTCGGATGTCGCAATTGCCTTTTATAAATGTTTTGAGGGTGTGTATCTGACGCAACGCGATGTGATTCGAGTCCTTTGAAATTATTCTGTCAAGAACAAGAAAATGGCACACAGAGTAGGAAAAATTTCATTAGCGCCAATCAAAATGACGAGGTCCAAAATGAAGCTCGCAAAGAGAGTCGTAATCACGGAGTTCAGCAGGCACCCCCTCGACGTGAGGTCTTATTAAAGGAATAATATTTACAAAACGAGACGCCTCAGAAATCCCCAAATTAAGATCTCGCCGAAACCCGCCCAACTTCCACAAAGTGGAATCATTAAATTAAAAATGTAAACTTTTCTCTTAGCAAGGTAATGGGCATCCCAATGTAGATAAATAGATGGAATAGCTGCAAAAAGGAGCATTTTCCTGTTCATTAAATTTTTCCTTCGCTTTTTTTATTTCGACCCCTGGTGCTAATTTTGTTGGAATTCACGCCCCTAGCTCCTCCCGCTGAGGCTCAATCACAGAAATTTTATATCCGGAATTAAATAAGTACCCAACAGTATTACGAACCAAATTTAATATGGGCTTATTTTTAACGGAGTATCCTTGTTAATTAATCAGATACTGCGCTATACTTATTGGATTTGAAATATTATTTTGTTTCTTTCAAATATTTGTTTACGTCTTAAGATACCTACCTTGGTTCGAATAATAATAATTGAATGTTTATGCGAGTAATTCACTACTGAAGATGAAAGTGCTAATTTGGTATATCTTTCCTCGCTGCTACAAGAATTAACCTGAGCGATGCCTTAAAGTCAATCAAGGAGAGAAATATTCTCATCAGTGGTAACTTATTTCGAGGGGTGGTTTGTATTATTAACTCGATTGTCTATGTGATGCTGCAAGCAGTAGAGACTTGGGAGGAAATGTCAGGGAGCTCGGTAGCAAATGCAATTATATGTAGTGAGATGCCGTCTGCAACCGTCGGCGTCTACTCGTCTCCACTCCACCGCACTGCTTCAAGCGATGCCACCCTTTAACCATTTAGTGGATCATTTGAAATTTAGTTGTTGTGCACTTGCACCTGACGATTTAAATTATGAGAGAATATATATAAATACGCTATCCGTATTGAATAATGAAAACCATATTTTATTTTGCCAATATTTATCTTAACAAATACGATACTTAATGTTCTTTTCCGAGATATATATAGATGATTATGAAAGAACGTTAATAATAGTTGTTGGAGTAGACTGTTATAAATGTATGTAGACGTTTCGATAATGTCAATAGTCAAATATATTATTTTTGCTTGAACATGGTATCGAATTCCATTATAAGATATTGATTGGCGCAAATAAGGAAATCGAATTATTCAATGTCCTCCCCTCATTTGTTTCCCGCTCCCCCACAGCAGAGATGAAGAAATTCTTTCTGAGTTTTCGATTACTTGTCCAATTAATTTTATAGATTCATTTGTCTCAGACGCTTTGAAATATAGACTGTAAATATTGGGCATTTCGTTTTTACCGCGCAAATAGCTACCGATAGCTCTAAATTGTGATTTAATTTAATAGCTTTTTATATTTTTACTCGTGCTCAATAGATTAACGTTACAAATTAACAAATAGTTGGAAGTTTGTTTTTGTTTTAGTAGTACTGAGTACTTTTGTCCCAATGACTAAGTTTACGGTTACGTTCGACCCGCTCTCACGTGGAGTGGTGACAATAAGTGGAACAGGGATGTCGAGTGTTACGTAACATGAGCTCTTGGGGTATTGTGATGAGAGGGAAAGTTCACGTTCCGTTTCTCATCACGCCTCTGCGCGCAAGTGGGTGAGTGTGGTTAGTGACCAGAGCAACGCACCGGCCATTCATGACATAATTGGCAATCGGGCTCATTAAACATGTGCACCATGCGAAAGAAGTTTCAGTAGTAGTTAACACCTCTATTGGATTCGTATTTTAGCATTTAATTTGCACGTGACTGGACTATGCACGACAACGTTCATCGTTTCTTTATATCGCAATTAACCGTTGAAAGTTTGTAGGAGTAGTTGTAGTACTACAACGTAACCTTCAATTACATTCAACAGAGACCGTAATAAATTAACAATTGAATAGATTGTTAACGCTTCGCTTCCAAAGTACAGACTGTATCCAAGTATTTTACTATTTCTATACAAGGACAAAATTTCCTCTCATTCTGAACCTTATCCACGAGGAAATAAACAAATGGAATACCTATAATAATTAAGTATGAGTATTACATTATTCATATTCGTAATCATAGCCATTATAATTCGTGCTGGTGGAATTTTAACTCTATAAATATGAACATAGATCTACAGATAGATATAAGTAGTTGTGAGATAAAACAATGAGTGGTCAGGCAAGGTGTTAAGAGAATACCTATTGTTCAAATCAGCGTGAGCGCGGGGGCGGCGGCGGGCGCACGGGCGGGCGGCGCGGGGCGGCGACATCAAAGCCGATTGACATTGAGATGTGACCACACCTTCGTTTATGGATAAGCATTTATGGATGTTGGGTTTGAGCATCTAAATCCGCCCAATCATTTGTTTAATTTGTATTACTCTTATAAAAAGCTGCTTATTTAAAAAAAAAAATATGTCTATACAACTTTTGCTACATTAATAGCAAGAAATTATATGTTCTTTTTTTTCATTAAGTAGAAGGACACTGTTAAGGGTATAATTTACACACAAAGAACACTTTCCCATGCAAAAACACAGTCGGACACCTCGTGTTACTCAACAAACACTCCTCGGTCAGTGGAAGGGTTGCGATCTTTATATCGCTCGATATATTTAATATCGCTTGAATTACTGGTATTGTAGTATTTTGGTAATGTTTATACATTATTTCATCAATAACAATCAGTTTAACTGAATTTTGTCAGGGAATTGTTTTATTATAAACAACTTAACGATTTTGATCTGCATAAAATATTTTATTTTTATTTTAGACGGTGCAGTTTTCATAAAAGAATTGAATATTGCTTGAGAAATATTTTTATACTACAAAGGTAGCAAACAAGCACACGGGTCGTCTGATGGTAAACGGCTGCCGTATGTCACAAATGACTTGTCATATTATAATTTTTTCGCAAATCCATTTAAAGCATGTGCACCTCATTAAGAGTGATATGAAAATAGGTCCAATGTCGGAACCACTGGCGTCGGGGTGTCGGCACCGGGACCCTTTACAAAATCATTTCTATTCCGTTTTCCACAGAGAAAATTGCCCACGGACGGTCAAAGGGTTAACGATTTAGTGTTTATTTGAATTCCGCCTTTGTTAGTTTAAAAGGCGTTAGAATGTAAACGGATCCTTTGTTGTGATTGCCTGTCCAATGTTTTACTGAAAACCATTTCGGTTTATGCTCTACAATTGATATGTTCTTATATCGGTGTTTGATGTTTCAATAATAGTCGGCTCAATATCTGCATTTTGTCGACAAATTACGAATAATAACTTTATTCACTACCTACCAAGTGTATAAAAAGCAACATCACTCTCACTCGAAAAATTACAAATACAATCCTGACAAATATTATAAATGCGAATGTGAGTTTGTTTGTTTGTTACGCTTATTCAACCAATCATATGGTATGAAGAAGGACATAGGCAACTTTTTACACCAGGAACGCGGGTGAAACTACGGGATACAGCTAGTAAATAATTGGACTGTTTTACAAAAAACTTAAACCGACTTCAAAGTACACTAAGAAGTAATCAAATCCTGATCTGATGACATTGGGACCAAACGGGAAGTATACCCTTCCAGACGAAAAAAGAATTTTCCAAATCGGTTAATAAATGACGGAGTTATGAGGTAACAAACATAAAAAAAAAAACATACAACCGAATTGAGAACCTCCTCCTTTTTTTGAAGTCGGTAAAAAATAGCTGTTTAATATTATAAATGCGGATGTGAGTTTATTACGCTTTCAAGTCCCGAACATTATGATTGGCACGTAGATAGCCTATGGTATGAAGAAGGACTTAGGCTACTTTACATCCCGAATATTTGGGTGAACCCGCGGGAGACAACTGGTAATAAATAATTCTTCATTTTAATCTATTCGATATCAGAGCTTTTAAATCACAATAGTAATACGAGAAGCGGAATTAATTAATACTTAAAAAGTTTATCGTAGGAATTAAATGGATGTGCGTTTCTCTTTTTTATCTTAATACTCTAAATGATGCGCAGGATTATAATAAAGTAAAAACGTTAATGACATTTGAAGTCATATAAATCGAATTCCATTGGATGGTCGCTACCTTATTAAAATATTTTGGTTGATATATATATTATATTTACTGGTTTAAATAACTCATGGGTATCTTTTTTTAGGGTTCCGCACCCCATGAGTGCCAACGGGACCCTATTACTAAGCCTCCGTCAGTCCGTCCGTCCGGCTGTCTGTCTTTCAGTGGGCTGTATCTCATGTGTAATAGGTAGTACTTTGATTTTTTACAGAATGTGTATTTATTGCCGCAATTACAACAAATAATAAAAATTAAATAAAATTAAAGGCACCCATAGAAGAAACGTCTTTACCGCTTCGTTAGCGAGTCCGACTCACACTTGGCTGTCTGACTGGCTGAATTCTAACTAGGTATATACTCATAAATATGTGTAATATAAAATGAAATTAAATTAAATTTCAGGTCATAAATGTAGAGTACTGAGCTGTTAAAAAAATATAACGATTGTGTGATAAGTAGTAATCATTATCAAAAATATGTAATATTCAATAACGAGACATAAATAATGAAAGTAACAGTCCCAAAGAATTGCACTTATTAACCAAAGCCCAGTGAGAGCATTCAGTGCCAGTATCCTATTGTATGTACCGCAGCAGGCCTCGCTCCTCAACGAGGCTCTCAGTGGGGAGCCCACGGTAGCCCAACAGTCTCTTTTTGTTCGCCCAACATTTTATCAAACATGTTAATGGCCGGCTTTATGACGCCAACAAAAGAAGTGTGCCAACAGAGGCGTTAAATCCTTTACGATTTGATGATGATGATCACGCATTTGTCATTGGATCGGTTTTGGGTCTTGTTATCGGTCATGCGGAAACTGTGATACATATAGAAATAACAGATATATTCGTGTTAGTATTTTGTAACCTCTATTTTTTATATTCCATTGTCATAAATAAGATAAAACTGTGCTTGTTACTTACCAGCAAAATGTTCCCACGTCGTTAAAAAGAAAATATCACAAACAATCATGCTTATAAATAACAATAAACAAAAACAACTAACGCATTCATTATAACTACACAAGATATAGATAGGTACTCTGTAAATTTATCTGTGATCTTAGGTTAATCATTTGATCATTAAATAGCTAGGGTGTAACCTGGAACCAAAACAACGACAGCTAACATTTCACCCACAATAATTCCAATTACATTTAGATACAGTAAAATAATCACACCACTGAGACATTATGCAATTGAATTTATAAAGACTGATTTAAGGACCATTCAAGCATTTAGGAAAATTAACGCAAAATTTTAGATTCCAATTAAAAATGAAATGGAACCTACCTTTGTAGGAATGGAAAATTGCGGAAAACAATAAAATCGTAAAACAATAGAAAAAACACACCAATAAGCAATTTTGTTGGAAAATTATACTGTGCTTAAATATCCTGCGTTGCGGGTGTATCGTGTGGTCTTCCAGGCTACCCCCTTAGCCTGCGAGTAACCGGCCGAGCCCGTCCGAACGTTCCCGAACGCAACCGAACCCGGCCGAACGTAACCGAACGCGCGGTGCGTGTGAGTTAGCGACATACCTGTCTGGCGCTTTCATTGACAGGCACCTGAAATGAAGAAAAAAATCGATCCAATTCGTTGAAATCTTTAAATTTCAATAACATTTTGTCTTTCTACATCGGAGATTTACACAGATAAATTTACATGCAAGGTTTTGTTGTAGGCATGTATAATATGAGTTATAACGATTCAATATGTCTAATACTATACATAATTATATATATTACATTTCATTGTTCATATTTCTCGCAATCGATCAAAATAATTACTCTGTGGAAGGGATAAAAGCAACAAAATGTATAACAAAAATTAAAAGCAAACACGTCAAAAAAGATCAAACAATAATGTGGCAAAAACAGTTAAAAACAACATTGCAAGATGTATTAGGACAGTTGTTAAAATATGGGGTAGCGTCGAACGGCTTGACTCCGATGATATTGTGTGCTTGCACGCGATCTCTCTGACTGGTGTTTGTATTCGCACACTGCTGCACCGCGCCGCACCGCGCCGCACCGCACTACAACGGTTCATTCCATATTTGAATTTCATATATATTTATGGGTAAACGTTGTTACAACTCAACTACATGCATCGTTAATAATCATTATACCAAATCTGTTGGTTTCTCTACAATATATCAACGCTAGAGAAACTATTAAAAAATCATACTGTTAATCTCAGAGCGTTTAGAACCTGTAAAGTTAATACTAAATTATAATTTTAAGACGTGGATCACTCACTCAGTTATTTATATTATCATATTGTTATTATTTAGCTTTGGAATGTCTAAATTTGATCATCGACAGTATAAGGAGTCTAGTCAGTCGAGTCCAGTCTCGAGTCAGTATTTTAGTGCATTAAATTAATTGAAGGTTACATTACATATGAATCGACCAATAAAGATAGATTAATATTGAATCATTATAATACGGACAAGACCCCTCCCAATGGACGAATTTATTAAATTATTACCGGACGAGATCACGCAAACGAAATCGTAAAATTAAAGGAAATCAATTCCGTTAAATTGAATCCAATTCCCTTAACATCATTCCATAATAACGAGGGCACGTGATATCAGTAAAATGTACCTACACGATATATGATCAGAGACCAGGCCAAGAAGAGCTATGCAGATATCTAAGGAGGCATCTACAGATAGTATAATTATTGTTTGTATGTGAAATGAAATCGTCAATGCGCTCAATAATTTATTGAAACGGAACAATAATATAGATCTAACAATGAATAAAGTGGTAGTACATCGGTACAGACAATACATTTCACTTCGCGTGTGAACACCACCGATGACTGTCGCTTTGTGCTGTTTTGACACAAATACTTTTCTCGTAGATATTTTAATCAGTGGCACTTACCACTTAGGTGGCTTTTTCGTGGTGTCGGCATGTATGTACACGCAACAAAATCAAAAATCACCTACTTGAAAAAACCAATCTATCAATATTAGAACACAAAAAAATATGCAAGTCAGTTAATAATCCCGAATCGGCAATCGACAATGGAAATAAAGTCACAGTCACTTTTTTAATAATGGCAACACAATTTTTTCTTTTTTTCATTGCCACCCTAGGTTCGTTTGACATTTGAACCGGCTGATGACTTGGCCGCCATGATTGATCGTCGCGACCCAGTAAATGAGTGCAATTTAGCGTTTATTTTCCCTTCTATTCAATGTTTGTTATTGCTAGTTGCATTAAAATATGTAATGTGTCCCTTCAAAAATACTATAATTCTGAAATTTGTGTGGTAACTACTATTAGAAAAGATCATCAAGCACCTTACCTTATCAAGTCTTCGGGTCTCAAGGTTAAATAAAAACAAATTAATTCTGACAAAAGAAAACAAATAAAATAATATTTACATACAAATTAACTGTTGAACTGTGACTGGTAATCATTTGTCAACCTGCAGTGTCATTCGAAATCCCACAGTAGGTGCCAGTTATTATTTACGGCAAAATGATTTTACAGTTTATTAAAATAGGGTTCAAATTGTAATTCTTCATTCTGTAAAACTTCTCAATAAGATTGAGAAGTAGAAACAGTGAGTGAATGCAATTTTGGCTCCTATTTTATTAGTGATACAATCCAGAATTGTTCGAATATACTATTGGAACGTGAACAAAATGACCGACTGTATACGATTTATCATCGGCCCAAGTATCCGCCCAAACCGTAACGAATCACTAGTAAATAAATTGACCACAAACATTTCGGACCATTTCTTTTGATGTGGCGTCCAGAGAAAACTTCCATATTAATTTATTTGTGCTGTAAGTATCTGGAAGATTTGTGGCTTTGTTGATTTGCAATATTTGATGTAATAAATCAAACTTCTTGTGCCGTGTTATTATGGCGACTTCGTGGCTCAAATCCGTATTTGATATCAATCATTTATTATTATCTCGTCAATAAATATTTTACAAGTACCTAAACTTTGTTCCATGTTGATTAGTTTATGTTATTAATGAGCCTTGTCTAGCTACAATTACTGTAGAATTACTGCTATTTGTCTAAACATACACTAATAGAGAAACTAGCCAACATACCATTTGATGAATCGATATGGCAAAAATAAAACCTACCTGAGTATAATATAATCAATTCACAGTGATCCTATCTACCCACACCAGTTTGCACGCCACCAGCTTGAGAACTGTGAATGAGCCACATATAATGAGCCACAACATAATAAATTACATTTGACAGGTCCTAGAATTAGATTGATACGTTCTAGGCTACACATTCAATTGATCCTGATGTGCCGGGATGTGGGGGTCTACCAGACTATTTGAGGTTATGATACCCCTCATACATCATAGACGAACCGTTATACGATCAAATATATATTCTGACATTATCTTGTTCTATTTAATTTAACTTCAAGTTGGGTTTTAAAATATTTTTTTATGTTTATGTTCTGGCCTACAATGTGTTTTATTGTCAGATTTATTGAGTACAGCTAATTGAATGGTATGTAACTATTTACACACGAATAACCTATATAATCATTTCGCGTAATTTGGACATTCATGAGAACATCGCGTTGCTTTGTGAATGGTAAGATATGTGCACGTAAATGATTAAACACGAACAAACTTATTTGTGATTTATTGTTAAAAAAAACAACCGCTAAACTGTCTTATGGGCATTTCAATTAAATGTTTTCATAAGAAATTTAAAGCCCTAATTAAAATATATTAAGATGCAAATTTAGCTATACTTTACTTATGTGCATAGTGATTTGTTTAAATTGTATATTTATTTTCAATAATTGTATCAATGTATTATTAGATATATCTACTTCCACTCAAACGAATGCTCAAGGGACTAGAAATTGCATAGCCCTTAATTAAAATGCAGAATAATAATTTGGAAATATCCACCCCACTTGTAAATCAATTTAATAAAGTAAATACGAGTGGCTGTCCCTCTTGCGAAGGCACTACTTAACAGCCTTAACTGATATTCTAAGGTTTGAGATCAAATTTCAGAAATGTTATTTGAAAATACAATAATGAAGATGTTGGCAGACGCTTTCCTTAATTCTTTATCTGCCTCCCAGATCGCAATGAAATATAACAAACATTTAGAACACTAAAATAAAAAATATTAACTGCGACTCTTTCGCCACACCTGCCCTCTTTGACACAACCGTTACGAAATATTTTTCTTTATCCTCTTGAGGGCATTAATTTCCCTTCACCCGCGATCCAGCTAAGGAAACAGTCCAATTAGTGCATTACTTCTTACTTAAGACGGGATCTGATTTCCGCTAAAGATGCAATCCAGTACAAATACCACAATATTTTTATTAATAAAAATCTTTCATGATTTGTAAATTGAATAATAAGATAACTTGATATTAATAAGGTTTATAGTAATAAGTCATTTATATCGTTATAATAAATAATTGTGATTAATAAAGTAATATGGATCTCGTACATGCGACCAATAAATAAAATAATATTTCAAAAATGATTACTAACTAATAACAATTAATTTAAATTTATCATAGAAATAAAATTTAAATTGGTTTCTATTAACTATAAATATTGAAATACTGTGATGACTATTGATCACTACTGTCGTAATCAAAGTAAAAAAAATAAAAATGCAATAAAAAAGATTAATAGCAGATATTATTAGCGTAGTTTATTTTTATTTTTTTATTATTTTTTGTTGATGTAATTTCATTACTTATTTCTTTATTGTATTATTGTGTTCCTTTTTATGTACCTATTTGTATTTTGTGCGTAGTGTTTTGGTAGAAATAAAATAATTTAAATGTAAATGTAATTATAGAATTTATAATGAAAATATTATTTAAGATCTTTAATAAGAATGACATGTTTTTTTAATTGACTAGAAGTTCGTCACCTTACCCTTAAAATATTAGGTAGCCTTATCACCCTTACACGGACGCAGCAAGCTCTCAACCGGAAAGCACGACATGGAAATATCGATATATAAATATAATAAATATATTAATTACAACAATACATAATTATTATGATAATTTCAAGTATTTTTATTTGTGTTTTTTCTATTAAAGGTCACCGTTTCAGCAAACGATAAACATTTTTATAGCTGGATACTGCATATCTTATAGCATTCAATGTAGAGCCATCTTACAAGGTTTCTCCCCTTTCCCTAGTCTGTGTAGAACAAGGTTCTTTATTTTTATTATTTATAACACTCGGAAGAATTATTACTTCTGAATCGTTTAAGTCCTTGCTCAGTGCTTGTAATCCCGAATGGTGAGATTAAATGCTCGCCCACCGCTAATTAAAAGGGTAACTTTTCTACCTAAATGATTAATCGAAACGTTTTTATAAAATAAGCAGACAGTTTTCTCATAAATTGTTTGTATTAAAATTCTTTGAAAGATAATTATAAAGTCCAAATAACAGTTGTCAAAATTTATAAATCTACAGCAGCACTGTATAAAAAAAAATGTTTCAAATAGGTAATTGTTTTTGTTTTAAAAAACAACGTAGGTAGGTACCTAGTATTAGTAAATATTTAATTAGAAAGTATTGACAAGATAAGTATACGTGTATACTCCAAGTAAAAACATGGTGGTAGTGAAATATAGCAACAAGTAGTAAATGGAGGCTGTCCATCATGGTGACACCTGCCCGAGGGTGGCTGACACTTCTCGACCTTGCACTTACCACTCAATGAACTATTTTTTGTTCAAGTAACTCGTAACGATTCCCACTGCGAAGCGCCACTATTACGTAATTACATTAATTGCATAATGTACGATGTCACGAGAAAAATATTGCAATTGATGTTATAATATTGGTAAATTTTACTTTAATTCAGAAACAAACGATTTGAATAATTAGTGAATGTAGAGGACATTTACTAATTATCAAATAATAGTGGTGAGTCTGGTCAACAATACATGATTTATCTGTTTTCACAGGTTTTTTTTCTTATGTAGTATGTTTGTCTAACTTACCAGGGACTTTTAAGAACTACTAATATAGGTGTAGTATCCTTGAGAAATAAGTTGAAAAAGATGAATACACAAATAGACAAAAAACTTATTCAACAGTGCAAGGGTAGTCGCTAATCAGTTTTGTTAAGTAATTGTTGAACTAATTGCTTACAAATTATGTTAATTAAGTGGAATGCATGGTAAGTCGTAATAACTTCTCATGGATGAGCACCGGACGACTTAAGCACGCAGTTTATTACAATTCATACATTTCACCCAGTTATAATAATGAAAATAAAAGAAAAAGCTAATTTAATCAATTAGTTCAATGTTGAAGTTTCAGTTCACGCAAATGCATTATAATGGTATTATGGTGTCTATTTAAAAGATAAATTTATTGTGTTTGTGAAATGAGATTCTGCATTTTCAATTGTAATAGCAATGCACTTTTTTTTGTTGATACTCCTTTTCCCTTTATGGAAATAGCAAATAAAAATTATTAATTATTGTAATAACTCTATATTAAAATAAGTTTATAAATAGTATAGAAAATCTATTGTTCTTCTGCGCAATGGTAAGTAAAAGAAATATTAAATAGTTTCATAAAACTTTAAGTTGGTTTAAAGCTTCTAGAGATCAGCAATGGTACAAGAGGCAACGGGAGCGATTAGCTTCAGGCGTCGAGTGCGTGGTCACGATTTATTGAACAACTAAACAAAGTTATGTGTACGCTCATAAAATAATACTGAACTTGTTTGCCTTTAGTTTCTCAATGCTTATCACTTCATATTGGCTTAGCCAATGCTCTGTAGGATAAAGGTCTACGTTGGTTCTGTATTTGTAAAGCAAAACTACGATCTAGGTACGTGCAATAGATTTAAACTATTCATAGCAGGTGCTTGTTCAATTTTTAAAACTTTTTGTGAGAAGCTTCTTTTTAATCTGGAATGCTACAAGCCTTAGATAGTTTTTACATCGCTTTAACCCATGGTTTGACCACAATCTTAATAAATTTATAACATGGTTTTTAATGGTTAATGTTTTGAACTTTATAAGAGAATTAATGTGCTAATAATATTCTGTCTATATTTCGAGAAAAGTTTTTTCTTTAGTTTAGTTGTTGCCATAGTTAAAGTTGACCAGCATAACGAACCAAATAGGCTTAGTAAAGATGCCAACTCAAATAACCACCATATTTAAATGCCACAAACTCCATAAACTCTTCCTGACAAAGTTGTTACGGTTTAGGGCAGCTGTAGACTTAACCAGTTATAGTTATATTAAACTAGCCCTTAACAATGTATCAAAATGATATAATGAGACAAGGCAAATTTTCAAACCGTCATACAAGCTGATAATATAAACGGCCACCGTAAAAGAGAATTACGTTGTTAGAACAACTGGCAACCATTTTTCTTCATACCTTAGTTTGTTGTAACACGCAAACCTCAGCACTAGAATATAGGTACCTTAAATGCTTATAAACTTTCCTAATTTATTAATAAGTACCTAATACATGTGAGTACATATTAGTTACTGGTTAATATAAAAGGTAACTTTATAGTGATCAAGTAAAATATAAAAACCGGCCATGTAAAGACGTTTCTAGTCCTTTAATTTTTAAATTATTTGCTGTTAAAACGGCAATAGAAATACAGATTATGTGAAAATTTCAAGTGTCAACGTTCAATTCAATATATCCTATTAATAATATCGTAATATATATTTTGTAAATTGTAATACTTATAAGAACACATTTAAAAAAAAAAAGACAAAGATAATCAATACAAGAAAGTACACTATGTTTATTTAAAATGTGTTTAGTGGTATCGCATACGGCGCTGCTCATATTTCCGGATAGCATACATCATTCGTACGATATCATTAAGACATCAAAACAGAGTGAGGGGTGGAAACACGCCTTATTTTGTATAATTCAGGAAATCGTACATTGTGATTTGGGTAAAAGGTTTCATAATACTCGTGCTATAAACAACTTTATCTGTAATTCGGGTCCCATCGGTATATTAGTATTAATGAATTCGTGATGGTAAATTATATTTGAAGTCAATATAGGGAACAGTTATGACATCCAAAAGCGTACAGCTTTTAAGTTATCTAAACCAATTTAAAAAAAAAAAAAAATCCGTAATTTTGTAAGAAGTGAAAGTCTAAATTAGTGAAATTATAATGAGTAGATAATCACGCGAAATATCCAAACCACTCCAAACGAATCGAGGCGAGGTTGGCTACAATCTAATCAGCAAAAAATCAGCCAACGTAACTCAAGCACACACTCTCATGACGAATACAACGCATCAATCAAACGCGAAAACCATTCGTCTCCGCTATTATCCGCGTACCATCTGCCAAAAAAGTATTAAATAAGGTTACCAAATAGATCGGTTGGATGTGCTACGACTTCGTAGCAAAAGAAACTATTTCGTAGCATTCGAAATAGAGTCGTAGAATGCTGCACTACTATTTAAAATCTTCCTGTTATATTAGATTTCATAGCATGAGTTCGGTGACACATGGTATTTTAGAAGATTTCTAATAGTTAATGTTTATTTCTATATAATAAAGGTATACTATGATAGAGCAAGGTTTCATAAAAAATTGTGTATGTATTTCAGAGTAATCAGATGGAATATCTCTAGATATTGGCAAAAAAAACCGTGAACTGCCACGACTCATCCTATGTGAAATAGGCAATAGTTATTGATTTACTCATCCATTCAATGAAATTTTATTCATGAGAGCATATCAATACATGTGGTGGTTTGATGAACGTTGTAGCCGTGTGTATTCGTAGCTCAATTGACACGAAGAAGCGCTGGCTAGTTACGAAACTGCACAATAATTAGAACTGTAGGCGAATTAAAAAAATACCTGAGAATTCTGATTGTCAGATAAAACAACACGATTGTCTGGGATTGCATATTGAAAAAACATGCAACAGAGATAAGGCGTTACATGCCTGAGTGAGTTAAAGGCATCGCTGGTGCACACCGGCTAATTGCATTTCCTACCGAGTTACTACACTGGTGAAATAATTTGTGTGGTATTGCAGTTATTTAGTTCGTTAGATTTGTGATAGTTTACATTCCTTGCAGTTCATTGACCCCTGCAATACAATCGTGGAATTGTACGAGTAATCAAGCAAAATGTATATCGATAACAAACGTGCTACGGTATCTGTACAGTGCGCTGTATAGAGCTACTAGTTATACGCCTCGGTTTCACCCGTGATTTCATACAGCCTATAAACCTTAAATTACCTAACGGGCTATCGAATGCAACAACAAAATAATGACTAATCGGTCTGGTAGTTCCTCAGATTAGTTCAAGCATACATACATACATTCTTTAGCTTTAAAATATTAAATAGTGTACTCAGATAATATTAAGGTTTTTTTCTAATACGTAATGGAGCTGTAAACATTTAATGAAATGTTTGTTTTCTCTGGAAAAAGGACAAATATGTACTAATACACGTTCTTCAATGCCTAGAATGTATTTTCTAGCAATGAATATGTATAACAATTTACTTTAATAATAATTACCTACTAATTTCCATATTGTGTCCCACAATTTAATTCACAGAACAATCTTGATACGCTTTCCAAAAGCAACAAATTAGTTATAGTTAAACTGCATGCCCAACTATCAATGCGTTAAGGTAGATTTAAAACATTAAGGCTTTTTGTCTTAGGCAAATCGAACGTGATCACAGAACAAGAACACTTTCACCAACCCAATAATTATGGTGAGAAAAAAAACAAAAACTGTTGAAAATATAATAGTTACTTTAGATTTTTGTAAATGAGTTCAACCAGTCTGCATTGGTTTCAATTGTTTATAATATGATGCATATAATACAAAATCATAATATCATAACCATATAATACAAAATCATAACATCATAACCATATGATACAAAATCATAACATCATAACCATATGATACAAAATCTAAATTAATATAATCAGATGTCAAGGGTAAAGTATTATTTTTAAAACCGGCCAAATGTCTGAGTCTGACTCACGCAAACGTCTGGTACCGACCATTCTTAGACGTATAGTGGTATAGTTTCTTCGTTAGGGCCATAACTGTAGATAAAAACCATAACATAACTAAATTTGTTAGTGAAGGACTTTGATGAGATCGAAAAAATTGTGTAATAATTTCAGGTTTTTGGCTTCGTAATCTTCGGAGACTTCAATAAAGTAGGATATTCTCAATTCGCTTGTATGTTTGTGTACCACATAACTCTGTCATTTACTAACCGATTTGGAAAATATTTTTTTTGTTTGGAAGTGTACATTTCCCGTTTGGTTCCGTTATCATCAGATCAGGATTTGATTACTTTTTAGTGTACTTGGAAGTCGGTTTAAGTTTTGTGTAAAACAGTTTTCAATTATTTTGAAATTTTTCATCATAAGTCAAAAACTATCTTAAATAAAAAGAAAAAAAAAACCTGTTTTGGAATGTACAAATATAGCCCTTTCATATGATACTCCATTTAAACTTGTAGCTCCACTCGGAACCCTAAAAAGTTAAATATCTTAGTTATGTCTAATAAATCGGTAAGCCTACCTACTTCTATCAGTTTTCTATACATAAATAAATAAATTACATGAACACACACATTATTACTATTAATATATTATACAATAGTTGTTTAAGCTACAAGTACGGTAGACAAGACGTCTCGCACATTTTATCTCATGTTACGGAAGTTGAATTACCGTATCTAACTATTTCATGAGCAAACAGCTTAACCATCACGAACCTTACACCGTTGTCACATTTAACTTGAATGCACTTTTCACTTGTACATACAACAGTTTATAATTAGAATATACTTTGGAAAGGTTCCAATTGCTGTTCATTGTGTAACACTTATCTAGGAAATCATGAATGGAAATGTTGTATGAATAACAACTTTTGATTGTGCTTCTATTTTGTACTCGTCTATGATACACAGTGTGGCCGCAGACAGAATGCGTTTCTGACACTAAGAAAACACTGAATCATCCTGTAAAAGTCCCATCGCAGTAGGAATAGCCATTTCTGAGATTAGCTCAATATTAACTGGTGTCAGACACGCTCAGTACATAGTTTTGAGATTTGTTACATATTTATGAATATTGCACAATAGTAGTGTAGTACTTTTTAGTACCCGCCTGCTTGTTTAAGCAAGTTGAGTTGGGGATAGTTCAGGGACAGTTTCTAGCCTTTATGAGCGTCTAGCACTTACCATGGTGAGATTTCAAAATAGAAGCATATCTATAGTAACAAGAGAACATATTTTAAGCGTATTAGTATAGTAAATCAAAGATTAAACTCAGCTGAATCTAGAGCCGAGCGTTATAGTACAGAGTATACCCTGTTAGTTATGGCGCGGCACCTTTGGTTTTGACAAACAATGATTACTGAAATAATGAGTCTATTCATAAATTTTGTCCCTATAACTGATAAGGCTTAGTACCTACACACGGCCCACCGGGAAAGCAGGATGTATCAGTAATCTTGTTTGCTAAGAAACATGAATGTGTTTACACCTAATTACTGGATCTTTATTACAGTAAGTTGGGAAAGTTATCAAAATCTTGTTTATTTAGTAGATTATTTAAACCACAAAAGATTAGGATAGCTAAATGAGTAACTAATTACCTAGTGAAGCAAAGATTATCTTTTTTTTCGTATATTATGATGTAGGACTAATATTGTTATTGGGGGTGAGTTATTTTGTTTTTGCCTCAACCGCACAACCATTCGTCATTTGGTCATTTGATACGCAAGTAGCCTAGGGCATGGAGAAGAAGAGGCATTTTTTTACATGGGAAACCGCGGGTCTTTTACTGCTCATGCAATACCTTCGACTACGAGTAATTTTAAATGTTTGGCTGCACAAACACTACAGTACTGAGAAAACCATTTTGTAAGGTGGAAACCAAGTCTATTAGATGTTTACAATCAGCACAAGCAATTGCTAGAATCGCATAATACTCTATATGCATGCACTATATACACAAAACTATTGTGTGGACAATAGAGTTATCTGATTCTCAACAATGCATATGTATAGGAATTTTAATTGGAAATATGAGAAGCGAATGTTGCGATGTTTTGATTTAGCGCCGTTTCTATCCTGTCTACGTTAGATTGCTACCGAGATACGACTATATTCTTTATGGCCATTGATTTCCATATGTAACGAGGCGTAATTAAGTAAAAAAGCAGTGAGAATTGCACCCATTTCATACTTTACCGAGACTTGTCCGTTATTAGTCAGTCTTCATCAATACATTTTACTATTTGTGTTACAATAATTATTATTGGTGAATCCTTATTTTTTAATCCCTTTCCTGATAGTGGACTCATTGTATTACCTTTTTTTTAAAGATTTGTGGTGCTACATACCTGCCAGCAGTGACGGGTTGTAATAAAACTACACTACTATATTGTTATAGTTCATATAAAAACATAAACGGTTAAACTATCAGAGTGAAATAATTTCAACAAAAAACCGGCCAAGTGAGAGTCAGACTCACGCACCGAGGGTTCCGTACAAACCTCTAGGTATATAAGACCTGAGTATTTGATATTAATTTAAATTTATGACGTATTAAAAAAACTACTTACTAGATCTCGTTCAAACCAATTTTCGGTGGAAGTTTGCACCGTAATGTACATCATATATTTTTTATAGATTTATCATTCTCTTATTTTAGAAGTTACAGGGGGGGGGACACACATTTTACCACTTTGGAAGTGTCTCTCGCGCAAACTATTCAGCTTAGAAAAAAATTATATTAGAAACCTCAATATCATTTTTGAAGACCTATCCATAGACCCCACACTTATGGGTTTGATGAAAAAAAAAAAATTGAGTTTCAGTTCTAAGTATGGGGAACCACCAAAATTTATTGTTTTTTTTCTATTTTTGTGTGAAAATCTTAATGCGGTTCACAGAATACATCTACTTACCAAGTTTCAACATTATAGTTCTTATAGTTTCGGAAATAAATGGCTGTGACATACGGACGGACAGACAGACAGACAGACAGACAGACATGACGAATCTATAAGGGTTCCGTTTTTTGCCATTTGGCTACGGAACCCTAAAAAAACAAGGCCGCGTTAAAAAATAATTTAGCAACTGAAAATCACAGAAAAATCCTCGTAGCAGAAAATTTAAATGAAATTAACAACGAGTCAATTACGGCCCCAGAACAGAATGAGGTATGCCTGTTATAAAAAATGGGAGCCAAGGGTTGGTGGGATTTCTTTCCGGTTCTGTACATTTATTTAATTAATCACATTCTTACGAATGGGGCCCTCGCCGGTCCGAATGTCCGAATATTTGGAGTTCTTTTACCAAATTAAGAATTTGCAGCAACATGATTATGAGATTTTAAATCAAATTTCTGTCCAAATTCTATTTTTTATTTTATTTTATTGTATTCCCTTTTATAAAGAAAATACGTAAAATATCATCCCCTTCTTAGTAGTATATGCCATTACGGGACTCGCTTATTATAAAATTAAAAACTGTATTTTAGAAGGGGTCATATTACAAGTCACTTCGCAACAATCTCACTAGTAATTACGTTAGTGTAACAAAAATAAGGGTGCTTTTAGGAATAAGGAAGTTATAGAATAGAACTATTCGTATATAAATATCTGAATTTATGGATATGCAATATAACTATGCATTCTACAATATCATCCCATAGCACAAGATCTTCATAGTTTGAAATTAGATAAACATGCTGTATCTGATATGCAATATTTTAAAAAATGTGGGCTCTCGATTAATCGAATGACGTACCTAAACCCAACAAAAGTAATTAACACCACACAAAAACGCTTTTTTTTTTCAATGTAAAATATTGCTGTATTAAAAAATAAACATTACTATATCGTGTTTTACGGATATCGATAGTAAAAATCTACCATATTTTTTTCTAGTGAACTTATATTACAGTTGAAATACGCAAACAAACCGAGTAGAGCAATTTCCGATGTGTCGAATCGATTCGCAACTCTCCAGCACAGTGTTGAAAACACGCACGAGCATAGAAAAAAATATAATAAAAAGTGCAAAATCATATCGCTGTTACATCTCGAATGGTTCGTTTTTTTATTTCAATTTTCGAGGGTTCGCTAAACGTTTGAAGCGAACTCTATTATTCGGTTCCCGTTTCGATGTGACGTAAGCATATTCGGCACTCAACAGCCGTTTGTTATTAAATGTAATAATGTATATCATAACGTATTCATATCTACGATCTCAATGGATATGCCAATTTCATTATTTTTTTGCACAAGATTAATTTTGTTTGTATTTATGTATTTATTATCCTAAGGCCACATGGCATGTGGAACCGATGTCGTATTTTTTATTAATTAAGTAGTTGTATTAGCGTTTTAGGATAACTTTGTTTAAATAATAAGAATATCCATATTTTTATTGCCTTTATTATATCAAAAATTTAAATGGCATACATTCTCAGACCTTTCTTTTATTTTAATTTTTAGTTTTAAATCTGTCTCTATAAACTTATGTCTTATAATGATTAAGGTTTTCACGCAAATATCATAACATAAAATGCTTTTAGCCTTTTTACCTTCAAAATATGATGAAGTCACGCAGAGCACAAACTGACTTTGCCAGTAAGGAAATAAATAATCTAATAAACCCACTAACAACAACGATTTATTATGCCTTTCTTAATATCGCATTACGTCAGTTTCTATTTACCTAAAAATGTTTCATTTGCATAATAGCTCTTTTTCCCGCCATTACTATTTACGTTAATATTCTGAATCGTTGGAGCAGGGGTCGCACGCACAGAAAACATAAAGACAATTTGTATGTGGTGGCCATTTATGTAAATATAAATCTACGATACCGTGCTATTACAAAAATGTGTACTAAACGGGAGTGGCTTTGCATATTTACATTTCTATTTGGGTGTGGTTTTGTCCAGGAAATAATTTAATTAATACAATACGTACAGATTTTTAACAGACATTCTTATTTGCTGCTATAAAGCTTTAGTCGTTTTTAAATGTTAAAACTGGAGGTAATTAAATTTGCATCCCAAAACGAAATAAAAATCAGACTGAACTTAATAACAATTTCTGTTCGTTTAATCAACAAAACATCAGAAAGCAATAAGCTCTATTATGAGTCCGATAGAAATTCTCATTTCATTCGTCTTAAGTCGTCAGAAACAAAGTGCGGCCGTCGCGGTGGTGTTATTAACGCGTCTAAATAATTACAGGGCACATCAATCAGAGGGCATATGCAGATAGAGCATTTTGTGCGAGTCAGCGCGCAGTCGGCCCACTGTGCAACCCTTTCTTTGATATCTGTATGATATTACGTTTACAAATGAAATTATTAAAACACGTTCCTAAAATGTATTGTATCCGTATAGCATAGGCATGGGAAATGTCGATACTTTTTTTCATCAAATCATGTGGGCTTTACACAAATAAATTTTGATCAAAATTGTGGGAAAGCGAGTATCTAGATTTCATCTAATTAGTTACCTACTTACAATAAAATGTTTACATAAACGAAAAGTAGTTCCATTAGCTTGGATGGAAGTGTGGATAATCCAATATTTCTATTTAACTTAAAAGTTAAATAACAAAAGCTTAAACGTTATATTTTGGTTAAGGAAATCGATAATACCCCAAACAAAAGGCATCGAAACCTGCGACGGTAGCTCTACACCTCGACACAGAATGATCGGCACATTTCGTCTAGAACGCCACAAATTGACCGCAATTAAAAGAACAATGACTAGTTTCAATTCCCCAAACTTAATTTCCTCCGACGCAAACGTGTAACTAACCGAAAAACGCATTTATAAATAAATTAAATTAATACGTTTTGCTTCAGTAGGCTATTTTGGGTGCAGATAAGTATTATTATTAGTTAAATACCTAATAAAGAGGAGTACAATTATGATCAAATATTTTCTATATCAATTGATCTTGCCTATATTTTTTATTACATGAATCATCTTTGCTCAAAAATTTATCACCTCAAAAATATTTTATACCCAACCGATAATTTTTCTGTTTCAGCAACGAAATTAATAAATTACTCTTTTTGCCTTGATGTTCATGGCATGGACACACTGGGCTATCGGGCACGCGTCAATACTGACTGACATCTTTACCCATAGTCACCGCATCACAACAAAACAAACATACATTTTCCTCTCGAATGCACTATATCCATTAAAATCAACTGTAACTATATACACATAAGTATCATAATGTAAAAGTAACATTTTATGAAAATCAATTTAATGATGGTTATTATTAATGTTCCTGTCTTTGAAAGCAGTCTAATTAAGTTTTTTAGAACTATTGAAATTTAGTATTGATTGACAGGTGGCGCTAACGGCTATTTAAAATGGATACATTACTTTGGTTGGATGTGATTATTACTGATTTTTAAACAATTGGTTAACAGTTATTGTTTTGAATAGACAGAATCGGACCAGCTCAACTTCATTAGTTCAGTTATTTACACAAACAGAATTCTCTTACACAACGAGCTAGGTAGTAACATAGCAATAATTAAACAGATCAACTTGATTGTTCATATGTTTCGTAGATAGTTTATCCAAATTTTGGATAATAGACTTATTATGTGCATTATCACGATATTTTTTAGCAATGTGCATGCTTTAACACGTTTTCACGGCTCGTACGACAATTACTGCTATAAACACAACATTGGTTAGGCATTTCATGAATAAAGCATCAAATGTATCAATTAAATAATTACCGCTGTATAAAGATTAGGCACTAATAATTGAAACGAAGTCTCCGTCACGATCTGCAGTTAGAGCAATGGCAACGCGCGGTGAATTATAAAGAATCCATCAACATCAACGCAACACCGATCACGAAATCCGCCATCAATCATAAACATCAGAAAGGATTAAAATCTACGTTGCACCTTCCGAAGCTTGAGTACCCTTGTTTTTCTCTAACCCGTAAATACTGAGGGGCGTAAGTATGGCCGGGGGGCGGTAAATATTATCAAGGGGGACAGGGGGACTACCACCGCTCTGGAGGGGGGCACTATCCCTTATCGCGAACGTTACCCTCGCTGGCGGCGGCCGCTAGACCGCCAAAATGTGGGGCAAATCGATTTCTCTGCCCCATTTTTGTGCATCTGGACCGTTATCGATTTTTCAGCTTCACTCATGAGGAATCAATAACTTCCCGCTACAAAATAGTAAACTGTGTTTTTATTGCATTTTGATGACATATATTTTTCTTAATTACCAACAAATATAATAAGGCATTAAAATTATAACATTATGAAGTCGTAAAATGGGGAACAACATTATTTTAAGTGCAGCGACGATAATTGTATTAAATGTGTCCGATGTTGGAATGATATAATTTATATATTGTAGATTACTTTAATCGGAGTTAAATGCGTGAGTAGTCACCGCGAGCTTCTGATGACCCGGCTCTGGGGATATGTTTCATTTTATAAAACTGATATACCAACCATGTTGCCTTAAAACACCTTGCAAAAATCCTTGTCTATAAGATGGGCCTGTATGATAAAATTTGACCTCGTATTCGATTTTATTGACGGTGAGTTATAGAGCAACCAGACTATATGAATAAAGTAGGTACTTTGTGTTAGTATTATACAGCAAAATATGAATGATAATTCCATTATTTTAATATAAGTTTTTGTTAAATGTTTGTTAAAAAAAAAACAAGGTTTTTTTGGTGACTATACTTTTTGTTGACTTTACTAGCATTTTCATCCAATGTACTAATGTTTACCAAATATCAAGTCAATCCGATTACCGGAAGTGGGTGAAATTCGACTTGTAAGATTCCACCCGAAAATAGTTACGTACATACATTGCAAGTAGGGATGGGCAGGGAAAGAAAAATATTGGGAAGAAAAGAAAAATACGGGAAAATACGGAAAAGAATGGAAAAATACGGGAAAATTCCCATACAGCGGGAAAATACTCAAATGGCTTTATGTTCCTCAAAAAACATATTTGTTGATGCTTTTGATTGTTATTTTAATCATACTCGCTGTTGTATGTACCTACATCACCTACGCGGACCTTGGAGAAAGTTATCACACATTTTTTTTATACTACCTAGGTAGCAAACAAGCATACGGCCCGCCTGTTGGTAAGCGGTTACCGTATCCTATGGACGCTTGCAACACCTCCCTCGGGACCCGGGACGGGCTATATAAGCGTCGTACATGTGCACGTGCTCTTTCTGCACGAGACCGTCTGTCCGACTGTCCACCGACTGTCCACCACAACCCTTACACCCCAAAACGTCGCTTTTTTTAAAAACAACGCAAAAAAATTTTTTTATTGTTTTTTTATTGTATGATATGAGTATGACCCTAATAGAAATCATGTTAAATGTTATTCAAACGATTTGGTAAAGGTATTTCTCGCTATATACGCAAAATCTACTAAATATGACCATTTGAGTATTTTCCCACCCAATGGGAAAATTCCCGGGTTCTTTCCCACTAAATTGGAAATTTACTCGAACTTGGGTTTATTCCCGGGAAGAAACCCAACCCTAATTGCAAGTCTAAAAGCTTGTAAAAAAGATACAGTTGGAAATTCAGAAAGATCAGTAAAGGCTCAGTAGACCATATTTTTTTAGAGTTATATATATGCATTAACAGTTTTTGTAAAAACTTTTCAGTTGCCGAGAAAAAGACATTTTCTCTCTGACGCCAATCGATCTTATTCTTTATGAAGACCAAAAGACTCATGAAACGAAGGTTTGATTATATACTAGAAGTTGTATAAACTTTTTCTCATACATTTTATAGGGACATCTACACGTCACCGGTTTAATGAAAAATAACTTTTTCCTGATACTCTAAGAGCAGATACTAAGACTAGAGGTAGCTGTCCTTACTAACCTATCTCAAATTTCTACCCTTTATAAATCATAGTTTAAAATTTACAAAATGCCTGATGTTTTATTTAATATCTGATTGCCATTTTAAAACCAAAAAATACATCTCCTTTATAAAGTAACAACACATAATCTTTGTAACATTGTTGAAATAATTGACGCGTGATTTGATTAAAAATAAAACAAACAACAGACGGAGGTTGTAAAACGCAATTTACTATCTTTGAGCCGGCATCCTCCAACGCACATTTGATACTCGCCTACTAAGTTTTTTATCGATTCCCTTTTTTAAATTGTTGCGAATGTTTTATTACGTTTTATTATATACCGTATATCAAACTTTAACGAGGGCTTCAGACGGACTTAAGTAGCCCTTATCTCATTTTGTTGCTTTGTTGTAAACTTTTCCATTTGTTTGCAATGCACTGCCTGCTGACTTGGTACCTATTTAACGAGTATAGATTACTCCCGTAAATTTTATGTTTAATAGGATATAATTCTCATGTTTTAGTTATTTACGTGTTACTACATGGAAGGATATAGGGAGGTCTAGACAATAGATCTGTGGCCCAAGATGCTATTACAATTGTATTCCAAAGAACTATCATTGGTGTTATAAAGACACATTTGACAGTGTTTGTAGTCTACTAAATGTGCGGTCGAATTTGAGTGATGTCGTTTTTAACAGTTTCAAAATGGGCATTTTTGCTTATGCGTTCGAATTGGGAAAGGAATTGGAGGAACAATTTTGCATCTTTTGCCACAAACGATTTTTCCCAAAATCGAACGATTAGATACAAAAATGACATTTGCATGGACATCGCATGCTTGTCACTTGTCTCAATCTACCTTTTTCCTTCAGTTAATATATAAACAAAGTTATCTGACGAATTCTTCTCTTGCCTGTTAGTATTTCTATCAAATATTAGAATAATAAATAAATAATAAAAATTATTAAAAAAACTTATCTGTCAGATTCAAAGATGCCAAAATATGATCACAAACAAACGAACCTGCCACGGAGGTGGGTCAAAATTTGCAGTTCACGATGCGATGTCGTTTTTAACTGTTTCCAACTAAAGCGAACGGTGAACGAACACAGTTCAAAACGTCAATTCCGCCCACAACTTTCCAAATCGAACGCCAGTTGTGATAGTTTTTAGCATTTTTGACTGTTATTTTTGCTACCGTACTCCATATATTGGGTCAATGGCAGTTGAGTTGTATGGGATACTGACAGTATGACATTTTTGATTTAAAATAGCAGACTTGTAGTGTAGTCTTACAAATATGTTTTAAACTATCGTGCTACAATTTCAATTAAAATGTATTTGCATAACAAAGGGTCTCAGATGTACTCCCACTTATTATAAATAATATTTTAAAATAATAAATGTTATTATACTGAAATCATATAAAATTATGTACATTATGTACCTATATACATTAACATAGTTTCTTTACTCCCAGTACAAACAATGTTAGTACTGAAGTAGGTAAACTTTGCGTAGTGTTTTTACTAACAGAGTTTTGTACACCTCATTGGTCGTATATTTACCGTGACCACTATTATCTAAAGCTAACATTATATAACCAACGCTTCATTAAGTAGGTATACAGGGTTATTGGTAAAACCTTGCAGGATTGTATTGCTGACGTCATAAACAAACTCTAGTTCTATGACTTTTTACAAAACATAATACATCTACCAAAAACAAACTATCAAGATTTCGTTGTTCTATCTATCTAACACAATTTCAATTCTGTATTTTGTTGTACCTTCGCCTTCTGTGCACTGTCACTCGGTCTTTTGCTTCGCGTCGAGTTTAGCTAGAGACGTAACATTTAGAGTTGAATATAAATATTTATACTGATGTATTATTAAAAGTCATAGAACAAATGTTGTTGTTTATGATATTAGTAATATAGTCCTGAGAGGTTATTAGTGTTTTCCAAATAACCCTGTATAAGATAGGTAATTGAGAGTATATATTGGTTGTACACAGGTTAGTAGGCTAAAAAGACCGGTCGTACAAATAGATTGAAATCGCTACTTAGCGATAAATTATGAACGTATTGTATCACACAGCGTCATCATATTATTATTGTATTAATTGAACAGCAGATTTAGAACCGTATAATGAAAAAAACGAGCACTAAGTAAATTGATATGGTATCATGAGAACAGCATTTAAAACGTTACTTCATTGAATTGTATCATAATAGACTAATTGTGCGAATGTGTTTCTTATTGAGTTTCTAATCTAAACTATAAGTGTAGCTAATAACTTCATAATGTTATATACATAGAGCTTTATTGAACAATACAAAAAATTTACAGTAAATTATTATTCTTATAATTGAATGCTATTATTATTATTAAGTGTGGTGGTGAAAATACCGTATGATAAAGTTAATTACGAAATGTCATATAATTACGAAGATATGGCAGTTTTACAAAAAATTAAATACTCTTTCGTATAAAAAGTGCACTTATAATTATTTATGATCTGTTTGTTCACAAAATAACGGAGCATAAAACTCATGGGGATAGATTTTACTGGTGATATTGTGCAAACTAATATCTGGAATATGATATAGGTACCTACGTTGAATAACCCTGTATAAATAGAACCAGGTTATTGGTATAATCAATCACAAATAGGCTTTTACTCGTATAATTCAGGTATAATAGGTAACAGCAGGTAATATCCGTCTATAAAATACAAAAAAAAACACAAAATTACTATGTTTTTACCGTTGAAAAATGTTCAAATAGAGTCTGTTAGAAACCATATGCACCAATATCATAATTTCTCATTTACACATCATAGTTCAATTACTAATGAAAATGTATGATCTATTTTTAACTATGCGAAATTATAATCAGAAACACATGTCGCGCTTATATTTTTAGATTTTTACAACCCATAAAAACGCCAGCTAGAGCAAGATCAAAAGTTTATTTTCTTCATAACAATTAGATTGAAGTAAATTGACAGAATGTGAATTTATTTATAATAATTGTTTATCTTATGATTTTACTCTCTTATCTTGTAATTAGTAAGTACGTCTCATTCACACCATGGCGAGTGGAGCGAGTCGGATAAAAACTTATTTTTCTTGTATTTCCGCCTCCCATTGTCTCGATACTAATCTGCATTGGATTAATAACCACATATGTACTCACGTGAGTGTATAGACAGAAAAAAACATTTATCTAAATAGTGCAAGTAACACTTTTGCACATTATTCTATAGGACAACTGTCGAACCTAGTGAAGAATCCCTTGGATTTGTTAAAAAAAGCACCTTTTATTACAAAGTTCCCCAAAGCGGTTATGCCTCAATGATATTCGAAATTGTGTAATACATTGTTTAATAAGAATTTATTTCCCGATTATATAACGTAAATTAGAACGCTCAATTGGCTCTACATCTGTAAAACTACGTTGTATGTGCTTGTTATTTGTTTCTGTGTTAGGAAAATTGGTAATGATTGCACCTGCACACTAATAAATGTAACCTAGTCTCTTATGTGAACTGTACGTACCACTACCCATAACTAGACTACCTTCTAATCTATCATTTTCTCGCGGCGTTTATACGTCTGTAACAGTTCATCTCATGATAAACGGCAATGACTCCTTCTTCTAACTATAATTAAACATGATTAGAGCTCAACACATGGTGAGCCGCAATTATAAGACGTTACAACGGCTACCGGCGCACTACGTTACACGCCATGCGATAGTTTCTATCAACCATTCAATAACTACTTAACACGGAAGCGAATATTAATTAACCGAGCTCGTTATTGCATTGACGCTTTTTCTGAATCCGATCAGCTTTTGTCAGTTGACCGTGACGACAGTGACGCTGCCTTCTCCACGTCACAACTCGAGACGCGTGGCGTGTGCGATGCCCGCTCCAGTCCTCCCTCGAGTGCCAGCCAGCAATACCAACTTGTGGGAAGGAAACGCACATTCCGAATCCATTCAAATCCACAATCATGAATGAACCGAATGCGAAAGGGACGAATATGCTTCGTTGCAAGAAGCGTGAGCGAGACGCAATTTCAATAGTACGCGAAACGGAAATAGAGAACCCGAGATAATTCCGTCTAGCCGGGAGGGATTCCCTCGTGTCACTTGTGTGCGTTCGTTTTTCGAATTATACGGGAGGATTTCGAATGTCGGCGTGCGTTTCAACTGTGCACTTCGTTCGTATTCGGAGGGTCCTTTGTCGGTGTTGGTTTCGATTCGGGTTGTCGGCGCGGCGCCACACCGTTCATTCTTTCCTTTCCGTCTGAGGCTCAGCGCTTCCCCAGCTACTTGTTGATCAATCGTAATAAATTGCCTCCATGATATTCCCATTGTGGAACAGTTTGTCGCTTTACTGCCTTTGAGGAAATTGCGTTTCCTTGAGCCACTCGAGTTTATTTGCTACTCAGACATTTAGTGAATGACTGTGAATGGCATTTTGAGGTTCAGTGATTATTTCATTGTGTTCGCTCAATCGTTTTGTAAGTGTAGTACGAACCACTAATAAATGTCGTTGAAATGTGGCACTGATCTAGGTATCCACTTCATGAATAACCAACAATATGCGGTAATGTAGAAAGTAATGTTTTATTTGCGTGGGTGTCCGTCTGTGTCGATAACAGATAGAGCGAGTGGCGAGAAGTGTATGGAACCCGTTTCGGAGTCGCGTTCGAGCCGCGCGTTCGTCCGCGGCAGCTGGACCGGAGCGCTAACGTATAAAAGTTATTTCACTCACGGGTCACACTACTTAGATTAGCTTTTAAAGTCTTCAAAATATCTTTGTACAATATTTCAGTGGAGTGTTTTAATTAGCAGTGTTTACATGTTATTAATAAAATAATGTATTATAATGATACATTTACGAAAGAAATAACTAGATTTACAAGTAGATTTGCTTGTGACGACATATTTTCTGGGATTTTATACGAGCAAAAGCTAATCTATTATAGTCTATGCTTGCAACAAAAATTAAGCAAGTGAAAAACCACCAAATTAGGTAGGTACCTAAGATAAGTAGTTTATATAAATTCGCAGCTGTAGCGCCTGCCGGCAACCCCGGCTTTCCCAGGACCGACGCTTGCGTTTTAGATCATCCGATATTATACAATATCTGTATATTTATATGTCGTAGTAACACAGAAATCGGTAGGTATATTGCTATCTAGATTTTCCTTATATTTATCTATATTTAAGTAAAGATCTATGTAACTACTGGGATCGGTTTAGTGAAATAAAAGCCTAAAAACTACAAATATATACCCTACGCCTATTCCAAACCTTATCTTTTCCACTGCGACACACGCATGTAGATATAATATAAAATATAGACCGAAATTAATATTAATTAGATAGAAATTCTCCAAATAATGTACCTTCACACTTCTCTTTTCAATCTAAGTAGTCTCTAATCAAGACTTTGCAAAAGGTCCGTCAAAAATTGTAAATTTTTCACTAAGGGGCAAAATTGGCTCGAACCAAGTGAGAGTGCCAATGGTGTCGATTCTGTTGTAAATCGCACTAAACTAATTTTAGTCACATCACATCTCTTTCTTACGAAGATTATTGAGCTGTCAAATTAATCTACGCCGTCTTATTTTGCGTGTATTTAGGCGTAACCGCGATAGATTGCAACTAAATTTATATTGAAAACAAGCATTGGACTAATTTGACAGGACTAAATTTCTTACATCCTTTTCTTATGTTCTTTGTTAGAAAGAGACATAGTGAGATTATGAATTAGTTTAGTTGTAAACAACTGAATCAGGACAAATGTGTTGAGTGTGAAACTAGTAACTTTCACCCGAGTTAAACACTCAGTTTTTCATTTCGACAATGAGGAAAGTAGCAAAATTTTCTAATAAAAGATTTACTAATTTTTGCACTAATCTCGATTTCCCACACTTTTTCTTCATCGCACTGCACACTATATACCTAGTAAAATTTATATTTAAAGCGCCATTTTTTTTACGGCGGCAATTTTGTCGGGAATTTAATCACATATCCACTTTTTTTCTTTTAAATGCTTATAATACAAAAGTCTCCAAATAGAAATTATTACCGTTATTTAAATGTAAGCCAAATATTATGATAATAATACTTACTAAAAAAACACAATGAATATATAATTTAGTAGTATATACCTACCGATATAGTATTACCTACCTATACTTAGATTCTTTTTAAATTACTTTTCCACCCTTGGATAGTAAGAAACTTTTTACTGAATTCCATTGATTTGTCGTATATACCCAATATAGGTACGACAAATCAATGGAATTCAGTAAAAAGTTTCATACTATCCTCATCCTACTCCTAACTAATATTATAAATGCGAAGGTGAGTTTGTTTGTTTATTAGGCATTCTTGCCTCAACTACTCAACGGATCATCATGAAAGGCATGCAGATAGCCTATGGTATGGAGAAGGACATATGCTACTTTTTATCCCGGTAACGTGAGTAAAACCGCGGAGGACAGCTTGTTTTACTATAAATGTTTTAAAGGGGTCGAGTGGGGAAATCATTACAATCTGCGTTACCTTTCAAACAAAAACGCTTGTCTAAAAACGCTATTAAAAATTATATTTAAAAATACTATACTATGTCATAATATAGTTTTTAATTAATAATACAGAATTGTCAAAATATTTTACAAATAATAGATACAATGAAGTATACATATATTAGATACATCACCCAACATATAGTCTAAATTTACTATTTAATATATGTAGGCAGGTTATGTTAACGTTTTCATTAATTAATTTGGCAACATGCGTGTCTGAGACACTGCATTGCAGTGTCTTGGTTTAATATTTCAATGAGAACCACTGCTTGGACCAACGCCAGTCGGAGTTCAACCATTCATATTATTCCATATGGTTATATCTAACGTACCAACAATTTATGAACGGGCAGCTAGCTTTGGACGTATTCCATTGTTAATGTTGATATAGGTGTGAGGTATAAACATAAATCACATCTGTGGCTGTGGTTTAGGAACAGTTTTGCACAGCCTATAACATTTATTAAAATAATAACAGCCTATTTATGAAACAAAATATAAACGATGACATCTAAAAATCTACAATGCAAATTATGAGTTCCAAATGAAAAACGGAGGTTTTTTAAAGATTTCATTTTAATTTAGTTGTATTAAACTGGCATCAAAAATGCCGTCGAAGTTCTCTGGCGCACCTACCGGCTCTACAAAGGTAATGAGGTAGTTATTTCAGTCCTTTGTTTATTTACAAAATATCACTCCGTTTGAAGGCGGACCATCAAAATGAGTCGTAAAGTTGAAAATTCCATAAAAAGTCGTGTTGATGACCTCCGTAATTGAACCTCGCTCTTTGTATCAGAGACAATGGACGGAACCCTGAGCTTTGAATCTATTGATTAGGAATAAATAAGTCAATAGTAGTAGGTAGGTACCTACCTCCTGCTGGCGTATGATTGAAAATGTAATCGATAGATCCTAATTACTTGCAATTAATTGAATAGGGAAATACATAAAAATAAGTAATGCAACAAAAACAGAAAACAGATGAATTAAATAAAAAAAACTAAGTAAACGTATTTCCTATGTCAGTTCAATTCTTTATCCAATTCAATTATTAATTCAACATTTTACCAACCATAAATAATAATAGATCCTAATTACTTGCAATTAATTGAATAAGGAAATAGGCAATTTGAGTTTATCATTATTATTAATATCATTAACATAGAAATAAGTAATACAACAAAAACAGAAAACAGATGAATTAAATAAAAAAAACTAAGTAAACGTATTTCCTATGTCAGTTCAATTCTTTATCCAATTCAATTATTAATTCAACATTTTACCTACCTACCATAAATAATATAAAAGAGTTAGAGAACTAAAATCGGTGATCACCCCACACAGAACCTTAGCTCCAAAGGTAATACGATACGCACTCGTTTATCTGATGTCGAGCAATTATTGAAGCGTGAAAAGATGCGTCCTCCTATTATTTACACTGCGTTTTGTAATGCGGGCGTTCCGTTTTTCAAAAATATCACATTTCCGAAGTGCATCAGAGTAATGACATTACATTTGCCATCTATACTCATTACTAAAGTATGAATCTACAATACAATTTATACACAATGACCTACTTACCTACTATTATTAGCATTGAGATAAATTATAATAAATGCTACTTTCAATTTTCTTCTAATAATGAAATATAAAATATATTGAATAAACATGTATTAAAACATTCATGAACTTATTCAAACAGATTATTAAACCAATCAAATCCATTTATAATCATTATTTAAAAATATTAATTCAACATCTAACAGGATTTAAAACATGTTATTTTTACAAAAAAGAGCAAGGTTTCTTGGTAGATGGATTAGTGAAATCGAATAGTGGAAACGTGTCAATACAGATTAGTCTGATGCAACGGCCGCCGGCGAACATCATCCATATTTTTTATTTAAGTATTTCTCCTTTAGAATTGTGAAAACTTAAATAACATTTCTAAATTTGGCCAATCAAAATATTAATTTCAAAATCTTTTGTAATTTTATACACTAAGAAAGAAGAAACAAAACTTGAAATTTGAATTAATGTTAAAAAGAGAGATATCAGAACCAATCCAAAGATAGGTTCAGCTTTAAAACCTTTCAACAGCTGATTAATATAACAGCAGAAGCTTTTAAAATCATGCAATTATTTATACTCATCTTATTATATTTAATCAAATAAAATAATCTCGAAATCAAATTAGATACTTAAAAAGACTAAATATTTGTTAGGCATTTATATTTTAAGAAACTGTAAGACTTGATTAATAAAAGTAATGAATTCATAGTTTGTAAAAAAAAATATACATATAATAACTACTACTAAATGACCTAGAACTACCTAGGAATCAGAAAAATAATAATTAACCAAAAACATAAAGTTTCGAACAATAAGAATGATATCACCACCTACGTAAATTAGGCATACACATGTTTAGTGATTTCATTAAGTCAAAGAAAAATATGAGTCAGGCGAACTTCAGCCAACGGGCGTTGCGACCCAGCCCAAACGTTTCCGCTTACCAATAAACAAGCATTAAATATTACAAACACAAAGCGTCAATACGAGCAAAAAAATTAAAATTAACGCCTCCCAAATGCACACTTCCAGTGGTCATTACATTTTTAAAATCACATTCGGGGAAACAAGGGAAACACTTATATAGGCCTACGCGGACCAGCGCCGCGCGCTCCAACAGCAAAACAAGATTTTTTAATCTAACTTTAGCGTTTGTAAAAATTACTATTTAAAAATTTAAGCCTGAGCCACTAATTAACAGAGATTTAACCCTTCCGTCGTCGAAGCTCATTTTAATATTTAACTCGGTGGAAATATTTGGTGCGTATTAAAACGTGAAAAATTAATGGGACGCACGACTCTCCCAATGGTGCTGTAATTTCCCCACTAACATTCAACTGTTCCAATTATTATCTTAAACATTTCCTACGTTATGTTGTTGGTTTTGTAGTACGAGATGTTTTATATCTTCAGATATAGGTAGCACGTGCTAGATTAGGTACCAGTCACAAGAGTTTTCACAAATTTATTTTCTAATATTAGGCCTATCACATGACATTTATTGCAAACCATAAAAAAATGGTCCAAGCTGATTTGAGTTCTTGCCATTACTCTGTAGTGAAAATGTATACCTATTAGGTAATTTATTAACTTGATATTTAATTTTATTGAATTAAGAGAACCAATCATGCTTTAAACAATTTGAAAAATTAACAAAATAATACAGTTAAATCAAGAATTAAACAAAAATAAGGACATCGTTCCAAAGATTTTCAAGGTGTGGAATCTGATTGGAGTTGAACATCCTAGAGGAATATATGTACACATATACTGTCTATAGATTCTGTTTTACAAAACGTACCTTGCCGTGGTGCAGTCCCTGTAGAGCACGTCGAAATCCTTGCAGGAAAGGAGCTTGCACCGATTGACGCCAGGCTGAATGGCACCCAACCCGCGTAAAATTCGAACCTGTTCCACATTGCACACCAGCGGCACTATGTCCAGTCTTTTTAGTTTTGTATACACTGTGTGCAGTCCCCCAACTAAATGCTTCAAAAATAGTTCAAATGCTTGTGGCAAACACAGCATGGTATCGCCTTGAATGATGAACGCAGCAACTTTTTGTCCACGATAGTCAACCAATTTGCACTCGTTTGCTGAAGGGTCCGAAGTAGAAATAGGCGGTGGGCTACCGTAGCGAGGTGGACCGTGATGATGCGCCGCTGCCATCAGCTCCAGCGGTGAGTGGTGCATCATCTGGAGCGATCCCAGCAGACCGAGGCCAGGTGGTGGTAGAGGCAACCGCGGCGCCAAGAGCTGCGGAGGGCTGAGCCCCCGAGCTGGTGATGCTGCCTTCACCCTCGGTGAGCCCCCAGAGGAGCCACTCACTTCGCTTGCTGTCGACGCTGAGTCCACGGCGGACTCCATTCTCGTAAGATCTGACTACACACGCATCACACACCCGTCGCGCGCGCTATTCCGCGCAACAATAAATAAAAAGCCGGAGCGAAACGAGGGCGCGGCCGCGTGCGCGCGCCCGCCCCGACGGCTATCTCCGATTGGCTGACCGGTGCTGCAAGTTTAATTCGATTGGGTAACGACGTCTTCGTAGTGTCTCCGCCTCTTTTTTCGTTGCGTTGCGTTGCGAGCGCGCGAAGAAACGTTCCTGTTTCTTTTGGGTGTTGTGTGGTGCGGCCGCGCGTCGGGGGTATATTGATAAGAATGTCACCGGCAATCAATATGAGCCTAACCGCTCAGTAAGAAAAGCGCGAACTACAGGCACTTTTGAATTTTAATAGCAATGCTTATTTTTTTAAAGAAAAAGACTTAAGTAGTCACGCGTAAATATTTTTATTCCTATTATGAGGAAATATCAATCTATATCTTATTTGTATGTTAAATATTTTACTAAATCATAATTTCTATACGAAAATAAGTATTTGAACTATCTCTTTAGTAGAACTCACAATTTTAATGTAGTTAAGCTAAAGTTAAGATATCAAAATTAAAACTTTGAAACTTTGTTTTGAATGTAAAGTTTTTAGACATTAATTTAAATATCTTTTAATTTTTTTTCATAATGGGTTCATTTCTTTTAAAAGTTATAGATTTTTGATATAAAGTAAGTTTATACACACAATTAATAGAACTTTTTTATTGCTATTATTTACAATACAGGTCGGTTAACGAAAGCTGGCACGTTCACAGTACTCATAAATTTGCAATCAGTCAAGTCTAATGGACGAATGCAAAAATAGACCACTCTATATTTATGAGCAGTAGCAAAAGCAAAACAATAACTGTCTCCTTCATACTCATAAGCTTGACTTTGCCCGAGAGAGACTGTGTAAATGTGTTGAAACGTGCCAGCTTTAGTTAACCGACCTGTAATTACCTACCTAAGTTCTCCATATTCCAAAATAAAAATTAAGAATATTTTCTTAACGTTGCCAACCGCACCCCGGCCTACCCTACGCCATAGTAATTTTTTACCTAATATAAGCTGTAATATGAAATCAGCTGATGTAGAATAAAATGTATTGTTTTCTAAGTAATTATACATATTAAGGGAGATAGGTAGGTACTAATAATTATTATTTATTTAAACTTATTTTTTTATTTTGTATATTTATTTAAAACTAAAGTTAGTTGAAAAAGTAAAAAGTAACTAGGTAGGTACAGCTCCTTATAGCTTGAAAAAAATCCCAAAGCTTACCTATGATCTGCTTATTTTCTATTATTTTCTTTTGGTAAAATCAAAATTAAGAAGACTTTCATTTTTTGTATTTTTAATGATAGGTACAAGAAATAATTATTTACGCTATGTTAGCTGAGGTTGGGATTGGAAGTCTCCCATTCCACCTATTTATGTTCAATGTTCAATTGAACAGGTGTGCGTTCGCGCAGCGGAATGTTGTTGAATTTAAAGATATTAATTATGCAGATATTTAGTGTATGACGTCGTATAATTGTGTATGGTAAAAAAAAAATTGTGTACGCAGCCATTGTGGAGAAATTCACCAAAAACTGATTCCGCTGGGCGAACGTTGTCCTGGCGGAACTTATTTTAATCCATAGATTTTAGAAGAAAAGAGGTGTGTCCAAAAATTAGTGTGTATTTGTGTGTAATTGTGTATGTATGAATAAAATGAGTGCATGCATAAACTTCGGAGAAATTCAAGTTTCCGCTACGCGAACGTTTGGCCATTAGCTAGTTTTCATATAAAGCGCTTACATAGAGAGCTGTAGATTTTTACATACGTTGTTTTGAATTTGTTTATATTTGTTTAAAAAACAGATTTATAAAAAATCGTAGGGCTTAAAAGATAAAAATATAAACGTAAAATACACTTAATAGGTCTTAGTTCTTAAAGTATGCACTTTGGGGTCTAGATTTTCACGTTTATACAAACCTTGTAAGTATCTGAAACATGTTGCCAAGTATCAATGATGTTCCGTTAGTAATTAAAGAGTTAAAGGACAATTTTACCATGAATAGATCACTGTTTACAAAACAGTCAAATATCACGACGTTCTAAAGGAATTGCATGGTAAAATGTATGCCAAAAATTAGTTTATTCATTCAACTATTCACATGCAAAATTTCATGTCATTAAATTTAGTAATTAAAGAAATCAATTAAAATACTGACGAAGCATCGAAAACCTACATAACCCGACCAAGTTCGGATAGCTACAAAAAAGCGTCCATGCAATATATTTAGGTAACATCCCAAAATTTACCGTATAATACCGGTATTGAATTGGTATAGGTGATAACACAATTGTTGTTTCGATATAATTTAAAGGTCATTTATTTTTGTACACCAAATTTTTGTTCAATTGTTCTGATTTTTCAGCTCCAGAATTGACTGGAATAATTCCGGAGTTCCGATAGGTATTCACATTTTTTAAAAGTTAATATTTTGATTTAATTATATTCTTGTGAACGCACGTAATTTAACGTCTGTGGAATATTCCACAAACTGCTAGTCGAACAGGTGTGCGTTCGCGCAGCGGAATGTTGTTGAATTTAAAGATATTAATCCACCTTTACAAATGCCAGGTATTGGTCATTACAAGGCGCATTGTTCGAGACCCCCGTACACTAATAAATCATTTCAGTGTTACGACGATTTATGTAGCAAAATTCAAAATAGTTCCAAAAACATAATGCCTCATGCAATAATTTATACAACTGAATAGTCTAGTTATGTGATCTGTGATTTTATTATTGAAACTAGAAAATATGAGGTACACTTAGAAATGTTGAGGTTATTTACTGTATTTGCTACTCATTTAAGAATATTTTCTTGAAAATACCTTTTTTATACCAATGTTTTAGTTTATAAGCACTTTCTTAATGTTGATCAAATCTAAACAACTGAATAGTCTAGTTATGTGATCTGTGATTGTTAATCTGTGATTTTTTTTTAAGCTAGTGTACATTATACTTAGAAATGTTGAGGTCTTTTTCTGTATTTGCTACTCATTTAATAATTGGTATTGAGTTGTAAATACCTTTTTTATTTTATAAGTACTTTTTAAATGTTGATTTATTTTTATATTAGGCAGACTCTCAAACCTAAACAACTGAATAGTCTAGTTATGTGATCTGAGATTGTTAATCTGTGATTTTATTATTGAAGCTCTAAATATTTTACTTACCCTTATATTCATAATCGTTTATTAAACCTATGTTAGTTAAAACACATTTAAGTTTATTGCTGTCGTTGCAAGCGTTTGTTAACGTTATTATAATTACTTATTTAAGTGTGTAATGAAACATAATTAAGTATGTACTTAATAAAAAAAAATTTTGTACACGGATATTTAAATAGAAAAGTACTTGTTAATTGAAGATTTGTTTTTATCGTAGATAGTTGGGTTATTATTAAAAAAATATTTTTAATTCAAGAAATGCAATTGTTTTATTTTTTCCTAACGCTTGTGTACGGAACTGTACCATATTAGTAAATACTATATTGGAAGGTTAAGAACGTCTCTTAGATATATGGCTGGGCCGCTTTTTTGTAGCTATCCGAACTTGGTCGGGTTATGTAGGTTTTCGATGCTTCGTCAGTATTTTAATTGATTTCTTTAATTACTAAATTTAATGACATGAAATTTTGCATGTGAATAGTTGAATGAATAAACTAATTTTTGGCATACATTTTACCATGCAATTCCTTTAGAACGTCGTGATATTTGACTGTTTTGTAAACAGTGATCTATTCATGGTAAAATTGTCCTTTAACTCTTTAATTACTAACGGAACATCATTGATACTTGGCAACATGTTTCAGATACTTACAAGGTTTGTATAAACGTGAAAATCTAGACCCCAAAGTGCATACTTTAAGAACTAAGACCTATTAAGTGTATTTTACGTTTATATTTTTATCTTTTAAGCCCTACGATTTTTTCTAAATCTGTTTTTTAAACAAATATAAACAAATTCAAAACAACGTATGTAAAAATCTACAGCTCTCTATGTAAGCGCTTTATATGAAAACTAGCTAATGGCCAAACGTTCGCGTAGCGGAAACTTGAATTTCTCCGAAGTTTATGCATGCACTCATTTTATTCATACATACACAATTACACACAAATACACACTAATTTTTGGACACACCTCTTTTCTTCTAAAATCTATGGATTAAAATAAGTTCCGCCAGGACAACGTTCGCCCAGCGGAATCAGTTTTTGGTGAATTTCTCCACAATGGCTGCGTACACAATTTTTTTTTTACCATACACAATTATACGACGTCATACACTAAATATCTGCATAATTAATATCTTTAAATTCAACAACATTCCGCTGCGCGAACGCACACCTTCGAAGGAATTATTAAAATAATAATAAAACTAATAATTATTTCTGCTACATAAAACAAAGGTTATTACAATGAAGTACAAGTCTTTGGCCTGTATTATAGAACGAGATCAATCTCAGATCAAGTCTCAAGAATAGATCGTGTTACTTGAAAATAAATCTTATTTCATTCATACAGGTTCCGAATTATTGTTTTAGTAATCTCGACTCAAAGCCTGACTTGAGCTACTTACTTATTCTGTGCTTGAGCATTGAAAGAAGTTATAGAATACGGACCTAATGGTGCGTCCATGCTACGCGAAGCAACGAACGAAAAGGATTCGTTCGTTGCTCGCGATTTCAAGCGTGGACGTACTTAACGAGCCTACAACAAGTGCGATGCGAATCCCTGTGTTCGTGAAAAAACTGACAATCGGGCGGAACGCAGTCGAGCACGCTACGAATGCTCGTTCGAGGCCCGTCCACGCTACGCGAATCGTGCTCGCAGTGTGCTCGTTCGTGGTTCGGCTCGTGCTCGGTTCGCCAAGCATGGATGCACCATAAGAGTATTTTGGCTCCCGAGCTAGAATAATAATGTATTATGGGATTTGTATATGGGATCTGTACTATACTTAATAGGCTACGAAGGATCGTTTCCAAAAAAAATCGGCAACCTAGTGGAGTGCTCTGCTTCTAATAATATTACGAAACTAATTACAATACAAAGGGGTTGAAAGTGTCGAAACAATAGCGATCTCAACATCGTTCGACAACTTCGCGAAACTGTCGAAATCCACTTGAATAGGTTCCGTCTTTACGGCCACGTTATATTTTACGCACAAAATAGTAAGGTTCAAGCGAATAATATCTCTAAGGTCATAGGCGTAGTGTAAGTTTCTGGTTTTGTTTATGAATAGGCATAAATTTGTTTATAAAGATTCTTTGTTCGGGATGTTTTTCATTGATTATTCTTTATGTTTTATAATAACATACATCAATTAATTGTAACGGGTTGGAATACTTATAAACTCTTCAATAAGATTTTTTGTTGTATGAACGAGTGTTTTGTTGGACATCTTTGTTTTGCTCTTGCCTATATTGTTGAGTAACTTAAAACTTGTTGTATTATGGCATCATATTGTTTATTCCCTCACTCAGCTAACAAATGTTCTTACTGTATTAGCATTGTTACTTTATTAAAGAGCAGATATAGAAAAACTACATTAATTTAAAAAAAGACCCATTAAAAGATAAATTGCCTTACTGATATTTTCGGAGTCATCTCTAAATATATTAACCGGTAGTAGAGTCAATTTTCTTTAACATTCAATTCAGGTTATGTGCCTTACCACCAGGGCCAAATTTATAATAAATGTGCTTGGGTTTGAGTTAATCTATACTATCTATAGTGGGGAAGAAAGGTTCTCGAGTGGCGACCACGTACTGGAAAGCGCCGAGCGGGACGCCCTCCCACCAGGTGGACCGACGAGCTGGTCAGAGTCGCTGGGCACCGCTGGATGCAAGCGGCCCAAAACCGTTCGAAGTGGAAGTCAATGGGAGAGGCCTATGTTCAACAGTGGACATCCAAAGGCTAATATGATGATGATGAATATTCTATACTTTTCTAAGAGAGGTAGAGGCTAGAGCTAAGCTTTTATTTGCTCAAAGAGCAGCTCGAATAGGGCAGTACCTCCACCTTACAGAATACCGCAGCTAAATAACTTATTTTAAATTCCTGTGCGTGAGTAAGTCGCCAGTGCTCATTGAGGATCTGATATTTTCGTAGAATATAACAAAGTCATACAAATATATATACCTACCTAGAAAGAGCGTCTCCATACTACACGACTATATAAAACACTGGCTGGTGTACGTGACAGCTACGTTGTACGCTCACTCTGCGTCATTCTTTATAATGATAATAATAATATAGCAGTTGTTGAACAAGTCAAAAACAGGAGAAATTTAAGTATTGAACATAATTTTCCATTTTTATTTAATTTAGCGTGAACTGCTTCGCCATTCAATATGGATACGTATTCTTTACAAATACTATATTTGTAAAGAATGATGTATTTATACAAAGTTTCTTCCAAATCAGTACAGCTTACGGTATGTTTGATTAACGAGCATTGATAATACTTTTTGGATACCTACGTATGTAGATATCGTATACCTAGCCACGTTGTATGGATAAGTGTAAGTCCTATGTCACGTCGTGTTTATTACTACTTGTACGTAGTATTGATATACTCTGAGTTACTACTAATTAAATTAATTGATTAAAGAGAAACATCCTTGCAATTTTAAAGAGGCCGTATGCAAAATTTTGCCGATTTCGCTGATTTACGTGATTTAACAATCGTGATTTTACAGTTAAAATACTGTATTTATACAAGTTTTAATTCACTATCTAAAATATAATTTTAATTATGATCTTATAAATGAGCTACCTCATTATTTTTGTAATTTTATTTATTTGCCAGTTTTTCTTTTGTATGTATCTAATGTTTTCTTAAGAGCAGTCAGCTCACCATACTTTTCATACAAAAGCTCTGTACTTATGATGGCGTTTTTAAACAGTTTTCGTTAGATGTTTTAAACAAATTGGTATCTTGTGAACTATATCTAGCAGTATAACTAGGCGAAAATAAAAAAAAGTGTGAAATAAATTCAGTAAAAGCCTCCGAAAAACAGCGGTTTTGCACAAATTTTACCTGAACTTTGGCCATATCTAATGTACCTATAAATTGTAAAAGTAAAACAGCTCTAAACAATGCTTGCAAATGTATTGGAGATTCTAAATAACTAACTTTTTTTTCACAAACTTGTAAGATTACATCACAGGAAGTTTTATGATATGCGAAATCATGAATGACGACCTAGCGAAGCGGCCTCGAGTGATCAGCGGAATTTACCAACTGATAATTGATGGCTCTGATGGTGTCTCTCTTTTTTCGCAGTCAAACATTACGTTGGATGAAAGTACAAGCTTTTAGGCTACGCTTGCGTTGAAGTTGCGTTGGCCATGAAGGGCCCCCTTAAGTGGGAATTTGAAACAAACGCATAGGTAAGCTTAATAACCCTAAAAATACATTATTTAAAATTGAGTATTTTTTAAAACTCCTAAAGCACCTTTACCTGCAATCAGAATAAAATAAAGATCTGCATCATTATCAATCATAATTCAAAGATTATAATAACATGTCACAACATATCGTGTAAGAAACCAAGAACAAAGAACAGTGTTATCTATATTTACCAACTGAAACACTGGGTAATTCATAATGGCTTCAAAATCGTTGGTATTAAAATGTTTTATGTCGTTTAAGGGAAATAACGCTGTAAAAAGATGAATCACAGTAACAATGAACAGTCATTGGAAGCGAAATATTTAACATTATTTACCATTAGTTTTGGAAGGTACTTATTTAAATCAAATAACCAAAATATAAAAATAACTTGCTCCTCTGATTTACTATACGGTGTATCCCAGGGCAGTATACTAGGTCCGTTGCTCTTTCTAATAGGTACACATGAATGATTTTCCAAATGTAACGAATTATCACATTACCTTATTTGCTGACGACAATAAATGTGATACTAAAACAGAAAAAAAAATGTATAAACAGCAGAAGGCTTATATTTAGCATTAGGAAAGCTGTCATTTATTTCTTTTAAAATAATCCTACATATCGTCACAGAATATTTAATAGTACTACGTAATATCGTGCACCTTAAAAGCGTTATCTATATTTAAAGCGCGGAATATTTTTACCTGCCAGATAATCTCCAGTTCTCATTATCAACAGACAAACAAATTAACTGAACTAAGCTACCTATCTGTTATCTGGACTGAGATTTCACAAGATTACCTACATGAAGTCCGTCGTACATATGTCATGTTCTGTTAAATTACTCCCATAAAGAGATACAGCGCAACTTATTGTCTTCATAAGTATAATTAGTTCAGTAGTTAGTTACCTAAACTTCAAAAAATTGGTTCAGAATCTCAAAAACTAAATTTTTAATAACAAATTACAATCGTGTAATTTGTTATTAAAAATTTAATCACGATTAATAAAGGAGAATGGGATCAACGCAAACAAAACATGGTATTTCGAGTATGGACTGTCAAAAAAATCTTATAAAACATGATATGTTTGGTTGGTAAAAATATGAGACTGTTTTTGCAGGTATCGATCAAAATCGCGAATAGTTTCAAGTTATGTATTTGAGCTCCACACACAAGCAGCAAGAGGCTGTCATAATCTGTGGAGAATAAAAAGTATCCTACCTAACTAATTACTGTGAGTTAGGTAACGATGAGTTATTAATCAAAATATAACCCTATTTCAATAACCACAGCAAGCAAACCAAAGATCAATGTTCTGAATCTACTGAACCAGTTTTTCAGTAATTTTAAATTAAACCGGCAACGCCACAAATGTGTTTTTTGAACATCAACTTTGTTATCCATAATATTAAACTTAAACAGCAAAATAAGTTTTATATGTATATTTATAGGCCAAAATACTACCATTGTAAGTGATGTATGATGTAGCAAAAAGTGGTTAGCTTACAAAGCTTGGAAGGAACTGGAACAAGTGTCCAATGCACTTGGAACATACCGGTCAATCAAGAGCTAGTTTTTTTGCGAGAGGTAGAGCATAGCGTTTATTCGCTCATAGAGCAGTTTGACTGAGGAAGTAACTCCACCTTACAGAAATACCACAGCCAAATAAATGTATGTGGTATTGTGCGTGAGTAAGGTCGCCAGAGCTCATTGGGGAGGGTGGAAAGATCGGTGTAGCTTCGTGTGTTGCAAGCGTCCGCTACGGTAACCGCTTACCATCAGGCGGGCCGGTATACTTGTTTACCGACTTACGGTTTCAATAAACAAAAACGAATCGTTTTGCTTACCAATGGTAGATTTTTTTATTGGCAACTGGGCATATAGATCATTTCTTAAGCTAATTTTATATGTGATAGCTACTTCCATATGGGAGGGTCTGCTATGCAAAGCTTTGAGGTCTTTGCTTCATTATTAGTAAAGATATAAGAGTCTTAAATTTAATAAATCTTAAAGGATAACGGTCCGTTAATTATTAAAACCGGGCGTTTAAATTAGTCGTTTAAAAGAAAAGAAATATTATTCAGCCCCCTAGACAAGATGGTTGTCGACAATCGTCATCGTTAGTAAAAGATCAACCTTTGTATGGGATTGACATTTCATTGCTCAGATGAGTTGAACAGGCGCTTATTTTAAAATATATGTTGAGTTAAAATAGAGAGATCCAGGATTAGGCCACAAAAAAGTATCGGAAACAAATGGTCTTTACCGAGCAATAAATCGGGCTCAACATTGCGATGCGAAGCTGCAGCAGACTGGTGCGCATACTCGTTAAACTTTATTTTTATATTAAAGCCGTAACTTTGGGCTGCGACGGCCAACAACTGTAATCCCTGTCGTGAAACGTGGAATTTTACACAGATTTTAATGTAAAATCGAATGTGCCTGAATTGTGAAACTGAACGTACGTACAAAACCTGCTAGAACGTAGAGTTTTAAAAATATCCAGTCGAATTTATTAAATACTTACTTCATAATTATATATGTATACCTTAATTGTAACTCTATGTGTATACTTATTCAAAACCTTATATAAAAGAAGTACTTACGTTAATTGGAATATAATATATTCTAAGATACGAGGTGGATACGACAATACGACATTAAATGAAACCACGTAAAGTACCTACTCATGTATACGATCAACTTTTACTATGGTTTATGGTATGGTTTCATGTCGTATCCACCCCGTATAATAATTGGAAGATATAGCAATATCACAAATAATATACTTAAATATCATTATTGCTTAAATTTGATATACCTCTACGTATTACTGTTACCGTAGATAGCTTCCCTATAAACAAGCACATCCTTTTTACAACGTTTCTAATTAAGAGTAATACGAGATCGACAGCGAGAAAACCGCAGGCAATAACCCAATTAATTACATTGCTTTACAATGCACGCGTCCAAAGTGCAGTAAATAATGCAACCAATAGTGGCATTGACTCCCCTGCCCACCGGATCGTGCCCACGTTTCATGCATTTAGTGCTAGTGGAACTGTGGAACTATGAAATTAAATTTGTTCACAATGCAAGGTGGGACGCTGCGCTTTCGATAATTTATGTTTTCACTAATTTGCTTTCGACGCCGCTTTGTGGAGAAGTTAGAGCGGCTGCACACTGTGTCTGAGCTCTTAGTTTATGTGCCTCATATTATTAGTAGGAAAATACACAGAAGGTACCTAAATAAGGCGATTCTACATGGCAGTGATTTGGCAACATAAAGAAATCTAATTGTTTTACGCTTGGCAATAACCAATAACATGAGATCTTATAAAAAAATCATATTACGAATTAAAAAATCCCAAATGCATTCCATTCACATAATTTCGTAGTCTTGGAGGCTTCAACTACAACCTACCTCAACGTCACCTGGATTCGTTTAGCGAGTGTTGACTGTTGACGAGGTGTGATTCAAGTCTCACTTTGAACTCCGCTTTGAGTGTCTCATGCTCCTTTGATGTAAAAATCATAAGTCTCTCCCCATCAAAGTGTCTGCCAATATTGACACGGCTTACCAGTATTCCAACATGTGAAAATTGCCACGGAATGCTTATTCTGTGTCATTTAATTCTTGAATTGTCTCTCTGAATTAAGTAAGCTTTCGATTTTTTGTGAAGTAAAAGAAAATTATGCGTATAGATTCTTATCAATGGATAAGTGATTTAATCAATTTGCCTTATACCTACTTATTTCTAGTAATAAGCATGAGAAAAGTACGAAATCGTTGCTTATAATTTACGAAGATCTACAGTGAATTACTTTCAAAGACTATCTTGACCTGAAATACAGAATAATCTCCTCCAAAGGTTACGGATATGAATATTATACTAAAGAGTTCAGGTCAGTTGGCCAGTCACCGGCTGCATGGACGCTGACCTCCTCAAGATCCCAGAATAGGCTTCGCTTCACACACTCACACTCGTACCGAGGCGAGGGGGCAAGTATATTATTTTTTCCAGTTTTCATCACTTCACGCTCAGTCTGTCTTTTGATTCAATGGCTGTGTAATGTGGTGTTGGTGCATTTATTTTGCACTCTTGCCTTGGTTGCCAGTTTATTTTTCATTCTCTTGGTGGTTGCCAGTTATTCCCCGACGCTTTGAAGTCAAAGCTCTTTTGACTTTGCGGGGCGGCTGACCGCAGTGCAGAATGAATGATACGAGTAGGTACTTTTTACGCTGAATAGTCTCGTGTAGATTTTTTTCTAGTTGTATACAACTTTTTTAGCTTTGTTGACTTTGTACCTGCTCCTATTTTCCTTGTATTTATGCAGGTTTTACACTTTTATGTTTTTAATTTAATCTATAGTGGTAAATTCTCAGGTGAGACTATAGAGTAGATATTTAATCATTAACAATTAAGATTTCATACATGGTAAAAAATGAACATGGAGCTATTTTTATCTGTACTGAAGAAACCAATGAACCAGAATAGACTTTTTCTGCTGTGCTGAGTTATTTCTCAAAGATATCATATCTAATTATTTCTTGTTCTTTCTATGCGTCACGTAGCATTTTAGGTTATTGATTTGATGGATGTAAATAATGCTTTCATTACACGTGTAATATTTGGTGTACCACCATACCCTTCATGCAGGCCCCTGTTCGATATTCTGTGTATATTGTGTCTTCCTTGTATTTAAATAAGTTGCATTATTTGGAAAGTACAGATATTTTAAAAGACCGCAGGTAATATACCTACCCAAGAAGTACGAGGAATCGAGGAACCGTTATTTATACGTATTTGCTTGTTCTGTTCGTAGACTCAAATGCATATGATATGTTAAATAGTTAATTTAAAACCACATAGCAAATACTTAATTCTAGTGTATAAAAAACATCATTGCCAAAACTAATACGATTGGGTCCAGGTTAAGAAACCTGTAATGATAGTTGTTAGTGAGTGACATACAATTAATGAAAATGAAGTTGGAAAGCAAGTAATACTCCACAACTTCTTGATTTCTCCGATGACATCAATTTGGAGAAAGGAAAATATAAGATACCACCTACTGAAGGAAATATAAAAAACCGAGGTGAATATCTCATGTTATGTTATGTATATTATATTCCCGCACCGTAGCTGATAGTCAAAGAGTCTGATAGTAAGTAGGTGACACAATATAATGGGTACCTACAGATGAAAAATTATTCACACTCGCGCGTATTGACTCTATACACATTGACAGGGGCGGAAGCATGATGCCGCGAAATATGAAACAAACAGGGTTGTCGAATTCAAGTTTGGAGCTTACAGTGAAATTTTTTGTGACAAATAAAATATAACTTGAATAAAAACTTCAAACTGACTCTAAAATGGGTTTGCACTTAAAAGCAATAGCACGATATCGTCTACATCCGTATCCCCTATAGTGGGAAGTTTACATTATGTTCAATTCACATGATTCAATATCAATTATCATAAATTTTAAAACTATTAGGAGCTATAGGGCACAATACACGCATTTTAATCATTTGTAATACTTCATATTCAGCTGGCTTCATGATATTGTATTCTCATATTTTTGTATAATTACTTTGTATAGCCTTGTTTGACCACAATCTCACCATGGTAAGTGATGCTGTAGACGATGGCACCGCCGTGCTATGTTTTCCTCTACCAAAAGATCATAAAAAATAATTATCCTTAAGCTCATTGTAGGATTCGAACTCACGAACTTCGCCACGGCATTCAAAGTCACTATCACTGAGCTAACATCGCCTTCGTGTTTCAACAATAAATGGCAAGCTTACAAATTGAGAGAAGCTAATAAGCCATTGCACAAATTATGCATTCTGTGTGATCAACCACATTAGCCTCAACCGATACCTGAATAGGTGTGTCAATTAACACTCGAACGCCCCCAGACTGTGCCCAGACCTCGGCGACCCGAGTGTTAGGTTATCGATTGAGGTCTCCAAAAGCATTGAGTAAAGAAAGGTACAATATCTACAATAGGTCGGTAATCGCTAGTTAATTATTTTGATTAAGTTATATACAATACTAAATACTAATAATGCTTCCACACAAGCTCTGCTTCTTTTATGATTAGGAGACCTTGTGTGGTTCAGAATATTATTTATTTAAAAAAAATGAATGAGTACCAACCCTACATAAGCGAACGTGTTCGGAAACGAGCAGAAGTCGGATGTCAACGCGTGACGCGTTTTGAATGTACCTCCGCGGTCGCTTATAATAAATAGAATATTTTTATCGGGAACCCGCACTCACTGCGAGCAAATATTGTATCGTGGTAATCTCACTGGATTCTGAACGCTACTTAAATTTAAAGGCGCTCCAGTGTGCATAAGTCTATGATCGAGGGGATTGTCAACAATGAGTCTCTCTCCGTATTGATTTCATTACAGTATTTTTAATACTATGTAGTAGCTAAGTCCTTTTAGAAGTAGAGCTAAGATTATGCTTATATGAAGACATTGAAAGACCTACATATAGGGACACTACATATAGGTACCTAGGTAGGTACTAGACTCGTGTATATATAAAAGTGTCAGATGTTCAGTTCATACTGCTATAGAGTCCTAACGGTAACCTATATGATTTTATAGAACACCAAAATAAGCAGCCAGTTATTATCAGATAATATTTATGCTGACAAAGAAATCAGGAATGTAACACCTCAGCAAAGAAACAATTTCTATATAAATATTGCATATCATAATGCGCCACCCCCTCAAGTCAACCAAATTCATACTATTATCAATTTTATTCAGGCGCGTATGCGAGAAGCGTTTTATTACAATCGACTATCCATCAATCCGTCACCATGAAACCCTTGCCAATAAGTGTCAGCCAAATAATCCTGTATATTGTCTCCGTGGTGTCGGTATACATGAAACGAAAATCATTTGAATAAATATTGGATGCATTTTCCATAGGAACCGTTCGAAATTTTAATGCGACTGTTTTGTCGACAAGCACGTTTTGCATGGATTTCAGTTATTATTACTGCACCAACCACCACTTCATTTTGATCGATTACTAGGTAATCGGCTAAAGCTACCCTATATCTTAGTCGTATCCACAAAATAATATTCTCTACGATTAAACATTGTAAAACTAATTAGGTTTTTTTATGCGTTGTCGGTAAACAAGTGTACGGCCCGCCTGATGGTAAGCGGTTACCGTAGCCATATGGACGCCTCACTCACGCGTTACCGACCTTATGCCCTCCCCTATGAGCACTAGTGACTTTACTCACGCGCAGAAACACAAAATAACATTATTTTGGCTGCGGTATTCTGTAAGGGAGGTATTTCCAGTCGAGCTGTTCTTTGAGCGAATAAATGCTTCGCTCTACCGAAATTTCCAAAGAGTTTATGGCCATACACATTAGTTATCATGGCCCTATTTAACTTAAGAATACACACGCAAATAATATCCTATAACACTGAGCCATAGTATATTTTAGCGAATTTCGGAGCTCTACTGCGCTATTCTGCATTATACGTGACGTGAGTAATCTCATTAGTGCAACAATAGTAGCGCCTAATCTGATACGATAGCACGGTGCGCCAGTTTCAGGACTAAACTGAAATAAATAACCTGAATTAGACTAGTCTTATTTTAACAAACTACAGTTGAAAAAAAGATTGAAAAGTTTGAAATTATAAAGTTTTGCTCGAATCGTACTTCTTAGCATTTAGCAGTGACCTATTCAACGTTCAGGCAATAACTACGATCCTCAAAAGTTCTTATTATTTTTTACCGACTCAAAAAAAGGAGGAGGTTCTCAATTCGGTTGTATGTTTATAACCGACTTCAAAAAAAGGAGGAGGTTCTCAATTCGGTTGCTTTTTTTATGTTTGATACCTCATAACTCAGTCATTTATTAACCGATTTGGAAAATCCTTTTTATTTTGTGGAAGTGTACACTTCCTGCTTGGTCCCCAGGTCAGGATTTGATTACTTTTTCGTGTACTTTGAAGTCGGTTTTTTGTAAAACAGTTTTTAATTTTTATTTTAACAACTGTTTATTAATATCAATGTCAAAGCATTGTTCATAAATTCAATAAAGAGTGAGGAGTTGAACGTCAAAATACGCAATAATCAAACAATACGCTGTTACCGTAACATAAACCACAAAAAGCCAAATGTCTCATGGAAATATTTTTAAAATTCCCCGAGGAAATGGCTACTCGAAACGCGTAATTCGACATAGCGATCCCCGGTCACCGGCTAAAATGTAAAATGGCTCCCTTGCATTTTTTTCCTAAGTGCCATAAAGTATGACATTTATTACGGTCAGATCTGCCTCAACCACTATTGATAGGCAAATGAGAGAGTTTTTTAAAAGAAAAACGATGTCTGCTTTTTATGTGCTCGCTAGGATAAGGATGTTTTCAAGAAGTTGCGACTTGCTATGTTTGCTCGTAATGGACAGTTTTCTGTGTTTTGCGTAAGTTCGAATATGTACGCTGTTCTTTATGAGCATTTTTTGATATTTTATCTTTTAACTAGCTGCCCGGCGCGACATCGTTCGCGTGGTGCTACCCTACCCTGTGGTGATACCTAACCCTGTGGAGATACTTAACCCTGTGGTGATACCCCACACTACCCTACCCTATATGAATAATTTTCCCCGTTTTTGTCAACATTTTTCACTGATGCTTCGCTCCTATTGGTCGCAGCGTGATGTTATATAGCCTGAAGCCTTCCTCGATAAATGGACTATCCAACACAAAAAGAATTTTTCAATTCGAACCCCTAGTTCCTGAGTTTAGCGCGTTCAAACAAAGAAACTCTTCAGCTTTATATAGCAATATTCTTATAGATAAACAACTGCTTTAGGTTTCACATACATCCCTTCTTACAAAAAAATATAGACCAGAAGACGTCGTATTATTTGTAACTTCTGTGCCAGTAGCTCTGCTTATCTGTGGAACCACCGAAGTCTTTGATGACAAAATAATTTTGTAAGCACCTATACAACTAAATAAAATATCCATCCCACCTCATTGCTCGTCTCAATCTCAGATCTCAGAATCTAGTCTTTCGGCCATAGTTAAGACTCCGGTATTCACAGCCAATCAGTCCGATTATTAATTGGTAAGTATTACAAAAAATACTAGCTAGGCTTAATGTATGCTCTAGCTAGAGCCATGTAAGAATCTCGAAATTGAGCTATCATTGTCGATAAGAGCAATAACTCAGCGAATAGGTCAAGCACAATAGTGAGTGCCACCGATAATCGTATATTAAAGCCCTTATCCCTTTGAGCACCTTTGCGACAATGGAAAAGAATATAATGTCGAAAAGTGGCCACATAAAAATGACATACGGTTCCAGGCGATGTCGGCGAGATGAAAAAAATATTGCCAGTAACCGCCAAATGTTGCATTATGATAAAGAATATTATTTTTCTTTGCCTTTTTGCTGAAATATTGGTAGTTACCACAAAAAAAAGTTAACTTTTAACTAGGTAGTTACGTATACATTTTCTAAATTATGAAGCTATAGCTATAGGTACCTAATAATTGTCTTGTTGAAAGGCTTAATCAATAAACTCAACATGGTTAGAAGGTAATAGCATGTAATAGTCATAAATATTAAAGGTTACTGCTCCCTAAGTGTGGGTTTTCCTTTTTCCGCTATAACCAAACAAACATCCCCTTTTTGACCGAGCTAAAATTGATTTTCCCATCAGGCGGCAAATGCGAAATCGTAATAAAACTATCCGTATGATATGTAAAGTAGCTATAATATTGAAAACTTCCAAAGTCCATCAATAAATGTGGCGCTGTGTGGGGAACGTTACGCGGTGTTATGATGTGTAGTGTCGCGCCTGCATCAATTTGAGGTATCGATGATTTCTTATACGATACTTAAGTATACCTACTAATTCCACAATTTTTTTTTTTTATTTTTTTTTTTTATACCACTTAGGTGGCAAACAAGCATACGGCCCGCCTGATGGTAAGCGGTTACCGTAGCCTATGGACGCTTGCAACACCAGGGGTATCACGCGCGCGTTGCCGACCCTAAATGAGTTTCAGTGGTGAAGGAAAAGGTCTTGAAGAGACCATAGCACGATGCACGATGATAGGATGCTCTGCAGTTTCCGTCTGCCTAGCTACCGCCGAGTTCTAAGGAATTTAACTCAAATCATGTAGCAATTAATGATTGAGCTATAACAGGCCAAAACCGATTTGGAAAATTCTTTTTTTGTCTGGAAGGGTACACTTCCCGTTTGGTCCTATTGTCATCAGATCAGGATTTGATTACTTCTTAGTGTACTTTGAAGTGGGTTTAAGTTTTTTGTAAAACAGTCCAATTATTAGTTAAGGTTTTGTAATGTATGGACAGTGTCATTTTTACGTCTCTCGTGTCTGCATCGTAATTTTAGTTTATGAAACAATCAGCTTAGTCTATATTAATATAATAAAGCGAAATAGTTTTTTAAAAATTTTTGTTTGTTTAAATGGGCTAATAACTGGAACAAGTCGGAATAAAAAAAAAACTTTCACTCATAGGAAGCTAAATTATTCGCGAGTTTTATAGGAACTAAGGACTTTTTATCCCGGGAACGCGGAATAAAGGGCGGGAAGCACCTATTATAAAAAAATACTTGTATGTTTGTTTAAACGGGCTACCAGTGACAGAAGTATTAGGTATCAAATATTTCTGGCACAAAAAATGCCTGAATGCCTTACTCATCACAAACAAACATTATACCATCGATATGCATCGAACCCCAGCCTAGAGAGTGGCAGAGAGGCGTCAAAACGCACCGACCGCAACTATCAAAGAGAAATCTTTTCCGTGTATCAATAACGACGATCGAGGCGTCGACTAGACACATTGCGCTCCTTTATGTGGCTGCGATGTGACATTATATTATACCCAACAGATATAAATACCTACTGACACATTAGTTTATAGAGATTTACCTAAGATTAAGCTAATATGCAGAAAAGTAAGACAGTCAAAATATTTTATAAAGAATGAAAAACTAGAAAAAAAAGAGTTTGATTGAGTTTATTTGACTAGTTACGCCGCGCGGTTTCACCCGCGTACCCGAAGGATATATTGCTTTCCCGAGATATAAAGTACCCTATGTGTTATTCCAGAACATATTCTATCAGCGTGCCAAATTTCATCCAAATCCGTTCAGGATGTTGAGGCGTGATTGAGGTACAAAAATCCAAACTCACAAACATCCAAACTTTCGCATTTACACTTAATATTAGTGATTAGTGATAGTGATATTTATTCGATGTCTCTTGTAGCCTGTAGTGTCCACCTATTAGTAGTACCTACCTAAAAATAAAACTGACAAGAATCTACCGATACAAAATTATTAAAAAAGAACATGATTTGTTTCTCTTTTCTCAATCATCAAATATTCATACAATTTGAATAAAGTGCTCTCGTCTCAATGCGGCTAGGGCGTGAAATTATTTTCCTTGGCGTATGCAGATTAGCAAGGGTGGCTGCTTGGTTGGTGGGGCCCAGGATTAGTTCCGGTTTACTTTTTATAGGATTCCGATGATAAATGTTACCATTGGATAGGCTAACGGATGGTGCGTGAAATGTATCTAAATCAGTTTTTTTATCGGTTCTTAAATAGTTTTGCTTTTCTTTATTTTACTTGGAGCAATTTGCCTTATTGATTTGTAAAGGTCGGCAACACATTATAGGTGCTACAAAATGTCCATAGACAAATGTGGCCACTTATAATACCATCAGGTGGACCCGGTGGACCATACCATCATATGTCTGATTCTAACATAAAAATATAAGAACCTAAAAGAAAGATTTTAATAGGTGTAAGGGTACCTAAACTTGCATCATCATCATAATCAATTTTCTACATCATGCATAGGTACATCTCAATCTATAGATAGGTATTTTCAATATTTATTGTGTGTTCCTATCTTCAACAATACACAATACAAACAGGAGGAAGTGAATTTTCAAAAATTTATTGTTTTACTATGATTAGAATATACGTACGTACCTACGTTAGTTAACACAACACATGTCGCCACCCTTCTATCACACTAACGGTTTAGGAGTCAGACAAAAAACGAGGAAAGTCGCCGAGCAGACGGGCGAACGGACGATTGGATCCCGAAATATGATTTATAGATCGGACGTCATCGGCAATGCGCTTTCTATACGTCACGGGACATGTCACCGCCTCGCCCGCACCCGACCCCCACGACTCCTGAGGGACGAGGAAAATCACATGTTTCTGTAGCCACCCGCGAACGTTGTTTTGTAGTATAACTAAACTGATTATTTTTAAGTTTATTATAAGTGCAAATGACTGAATAGGACATTCATTTATTTGCACTTGAGAGCCAATTCCCTGGTTTTGTGTGCTTTTACCACCTTTGGCCACAACTTCGCTTACCATGGTGAGATTATGGTCAAGCACAAGTACAACAATAGAAAAAAATAACGGTATTATCGAGCAGTAGGTAGCATTCTGTACATAGTATAGGATTGCTTCTATTGTATTCTTGGATTTTATCATAAGAAGTCCGTTTTCTAAGCAAGAAAAGCTCTTGTTTTGATGAGCTTAACTAACTAGATAATAGATAATTTGTCAGGGAAATGCTGATCAACAAGATGTGGATACCTATATAGGTAAGCACTAAAAAATTCTATGCACAGCCTGAACATTTGTATGAAATCGAACAATAATCGCTCATATTGTCAGTTACAATACAATTTGTTTGGAAACTCAACACGTGAGAGAAATAATAACAAATGATTCGCGCCCTAACGCCGTCTGGCGTTGAAAGATCACGCCTATTGCTCTCATGCTGATGAAAAAAGTATACAATATTACTCCGCAAGATACATTAGCTTCGACTTTGAAACCCTGAGACTGCCGACATGGTAGTACACACATGTACAGATTACTTACCTATCTATAATCATTAATAAAAAATCGAGCTCTTTTTTTTTCTTTTGCCAAGCCTTTTTATATAGATTAAGATATTATTTAGTATAGTTTTATTTAGATTTTTCAATTATGTAATAAATAAATACGACGAAAATAAATAATAATAATTTAAGCGCTAAGGATGGTCATCAATATAGTAAATATCTACATCTATTCCTATTTTCAAATCATATACATATGTTGCTGAAATATAGCGCTGTGACAGACAGACTGACAGACGGACGAATTGGCACCAAAAGGGTTCCTTTTTTACCTTTTTGGTTCGGAACCCTAAAACTGTATAAACGCAAACTAGGTATACCTAATGTGTTTTATTTTTCTTTTGCTTCTTCAACAATAGGTATAACTCCGTTTTTCTTTAATACCTACTTATAAGATTAGATATTTTTAACGGCCATATACCTTATGACAAAAAACGTCGTTACGAAGACGTCACACCAGATATTATTTAAGTAGGTAGGTACCAAAGAAATTGGACTAAAGTAGGTAGGTACCTATATATTTTGTTTATACGTGGTTTCGAACGACTAGGCCCCCAATTCTCGCGCTTTCGACATCGATGTCGAATTGACTTTTTAAGATATCCGCCCTCAGAAATGTCTACGCGACATTTATGTCGAAGATGCGAGAATCGGGGCCTAGGATTCGTTCGTTAATGTAGTTGCAGTATCCTACAGGCAGCTGGGTGGCTCGCGGTATTTGAACTACGGAAGTGTTGTGGATCCGCCCTGTGCAACCCGAACTGAGCCAACTTGACCTGCGGCAGAACTATGGGGGGGGGGGGGGGGGGCGGACGCGCAACCGCCCATTTCTTTTTCATCGACTATCGGAAAATACAAATTTTGTTCGCTTAACGCCCACGCGATTGGGGGGGCCGCCGGTACCAGCGCTATGACCATCATTTTCCTTTTCGTCATTACGTTAGTCAGTCACCGTCCATAAAAGTCATGTTTTACTATAATGGTGGTCATTGTACTAAAAGTCTTCACGGACTTTTTGAGACAACTTGAAAAGTCACGATACACATAATTCATTTCATTTCACTTCACTGGTGCACATGGATGATCTTTATTGGGTAAAATACCACCAAAAATACACAATAAAACTCAAAATACACAAATTTATGAAAATAAAAATAAAAACGCAACGTCACTCTGCAAGTTCCCGCCAAAAAGTCATGAGGTGGCCTCACTTCACTGTGATTGACGTCTCTTAGGGATGCAAGGTTTCCAAAAACAAAACGATATCGATATATATATATTGAATTGAGTCGATTTTGATAAATCGGTCTATTAGATCGATATTTCTTATTTTTTTAACCTTATAGAAATCTAATGTAGTTGTAGTTATATCAACCGTTTATCAATTATATGTACTATAATTTTTATACTTACCTATATGAATAATCACAGGTATATAGCAGATAGGTATATAAAATGTGTTTTTTTTCATAAATGAAGTAAAAAAAACAAAAAACTGTATTTTGTACCATTTCTTGAAATTAAAAATAGTAACTTTGACAGTCTGCTTCCTTATAGCAGGTTTCTGCTTTGAGTTATAGTGGCTTTGAAAAAAAACGTTAAGGAGAAACACTTGTTGCCCCGATATATTGAGATTTTCGGTATTGGTATATCGATATCGTTATTTTTGGGGGTCGATATATCGATATGTCGATATATCCATATCGACATTTATCGGATTTCCGATATATCGTTGCAACACTAACGCTATTCTGCTGTCACATAGAGGTGTGTAACTCATAAAAAATACTCGAGCTGCATAACAGCTCACGGCTCAGGTGTGTGAGCCGGTTCAATGACTCAGCTCGCAGATCAGCTCAATTTGTACCTATAGTCCACGATACGCGCGCACGACCACTACTGCGCGTTGAATCGAGCCGACTGTGCTGCCGCGATTCGTTAGACTCCACCGAGCTACTCTTTTAATACTTTAGAGTTGGAATTATTTTCTTTTTTTATATTATCTAGTAATGTTACATATTTATTTATTGAATTAAATTATTATTTAAATACGAAATAATAATTCAAATTGATGACGGAACCCTCGTTGCGCAAGTCTGACTCGCACTTGGCCGGTTTTTTATTCCTCATTACACAAATCCCCCAAAGCTACACCAACCAAAATAAGAATTATCATTTTGGATAAAAAAGGATGCAAAAAATGCATACGTAGGTACTAATTCATAGATTAGAATCACAATAATAATCTATGGAGGGAGTCGTAGATACAATAGGAGTTAGATTGAGCCGTGAGCTAGTCATTTTGTTGTTGAGCTGTAACTCAACGGCTCAAACCCGTGTGATCGGATTCATGAGCCGTTACACACCTCTACTGTCTGTCACATAAAAATGTCAAATGTCAAGCTGATCGCATAACAAAAATATGGTAATAAAATTATCGATTTAGTCATTTATTTGCCGATTTGCTTCCTCATAAAATTATAAATAAATACCAAACTAGAAAGGGAGCAATATACTTACTAACATGCGATGGACAGTACATATCGAAGGCGGTCCGATGCGGGTCAATCATGCAGCGGTTTGCATTGGAGATAAAGTATTTTCGTTTGGAGGATATTGTTCAACCGAGGAATATAAGGATTGGGAACCTATTCCCGTCCATATGCTGGATACTTCAACACTTAGGTGGTCGTTGGTGAATTATAAAAAGACAGATGTGATACCTTTTCAAAGATATGGACATACCACAGTAGCATATGGTCATAAGGTAAGATAATAAACTATTTATAAACTACTAACTTTGCCTATTCCATTTTATTCGAGATCAGCTCAGTAAAGCCTTATTTTAAATAAATACAATGAACACAATAGAGCTTTTATTACATATTTCCAAGGAAATTAAAATTTGAAGATACTGTTATGATCCTTTTTTAGGGTACCGTAGCCAAATGGCAAAAAACGGAACCCTTAAAGATTTGTCATGTCTGTCTGTCCGTCCGTATCTCACAGCCACTTTTTTCCAAAACTATAAGAACTATAACTATGTTGAAACTTGGTAAGTAGATGTATTCTGCGAACTGCATTAAGATTTTCACACAAAAATAGAAAAAATCAATAAATTTTGGGGGTTCCCCGTACTTAGAACTGAAACTCAAAAACCCATAAGTGTGGGTTGTCTATGGATAGGTCGTCAAAAATGATATTGAGGTTTCTAATGTCATTTTTTTCTAAACTTAATAGTTTGCGCGAGAGACACTTCCAAAGTGGTAAAATGTGTGTCCCCGCCCCCCCCCTGTAACTTCTAAAATAAGAGAAAGAAAAGAAAGAAAGAAAGAAACAGAAAGAAAGAGAATGATAAAACTAAAAATAATATATGATTACATTACGGTGCAAACTTCCACCGAAAATTGGTTTGAACGAGATCTAATAAGTAGTTTTTTTTAATATGTCATAAATTGAAATTCATATCAAATACTCAGGTCTATACTACCATTTACTTATATACCTACAGGTTTGTACGGAACCCTCGTTGCGCAAGTCTGACTCGCACTTGGCGGGTTTTTTATTCCTCATACCACAAATCCCCCAAAGCTACACCAACCAAAATAAGAATTATCATTTTGGATAAAAAAGGATGCAAAAAATGCATACGTAGGTACTGATATAACTATTATACTTCTCATTTCCATAATAATAATGTATGTACTAGAAATGATATAAATGATGTGTAAAACTAAATAATACCACTACAAACTCTACATAATGCATAACAGTATGTTACTATTTTGCATAACAATTTAATTTCATGATAGATGTATTGTTGTAATATAGCCTTGACAAATAAGACTTGTAAATTGAGTCAAGTTCCAAATAAATTAACATCTTTTAGCATAGCTTATAATTATAATTAAATGCTTCCAGGTTTACATGTGGGGCGGTAGGAATAATGCTGTAGCATGTGACACACTTTCTTGTTTTGATACAAAAACATTTGAATGGACCACACCTTCTGTTACTGGAATGGTCCCCTACGCTAAAGATGGGCATTCCGCTTGCATAATAAAAAATAAAATGTATATTTTTGGAGGTTTTGAGTATCTTACAGATCAGTATTCACAAGAAATCCATTGTTTGAATTTGGATACTATGCAGTGGACTTTCATTGACGCTGGGGGTACCCCTCCATCACACAGGGACTTCCACACAGCAGTATCAGTTGGCGACAGAATGTATGTATTTGGTGGTCGAGGTGACTTAAACAGTCCCTATAATTCTCAAGAAGAAGTATACTGTCCTCAAGTATATTATTTGGATACAGTTGAGGAGAAATGGACAGCAGTCACTACAAGTGGTACTTGGCCAGAAGGACGACGAAGTCACTCAGCATGTATGTTATAATTAGATTATCTTGAACAGCAATTTTTCATCTGTATCCTGCATGCAGAAGGGATTGTTAAAGTGATATGCTCACCATCTAATCTAAATTTCTCTTGACATGTTTCAGGGCTATACAATGGTTTCATGTATATCTTTGGAGGATTTAATGGCAATACAAAATCTCACTTCAATGATCTGTACAGATATTCTGTAAGTGGCAACTATTGGCAGTATATCAATGTTGATGGATCAGTGCCATGCAAGAGGAGACGTCAAGCATGTCTTATTTATAAGGACAAAGTTTATTTGTTTGGTGGCACAAGGTTAGACCTTCACCTACACTTATCACAAATACACAAATCCTACCATAATTATTTAGCTTTGAGGCTTTGTGTGCTTACCAACTGACTACATAATTAATTACCACGGTGAGATTGTAGTCAAAAACAAGTCTATTCATAATTAAAAAAAAGATTTTTATTTAAAGCCTATATCAGATTATTTATTATCTATACTAATAATAATATAATATTATAAAGTAATAATAATAATAATAACCACACTACACACGTGCTACACCCACGCTCGTCTGTTATGAGACTGTACATCCCGCGTAAGTGTGGAGGCCGTGGCTTTTTAAACGCCAAGAACCTCCACAACCGCGAGGTGTACAGTCTTAGGAAGTATTTCCTTGACAACGAGTGTGGGATGCATCGCGATGTGGTGGCAGTAGACAGAGGCCTCACTCCGCTGTCCTTGGCAAACGAGAACTGGCGCAGACCAAAGGTGCTAAGCACCGAGGACCGCAGGGACGTATGGAAGAGTAAGGAGCTTCACGGGCGGTTCTACAGGGCCCTAACAGGGCCCGATGTAGATCTGCTCGCGTCGGTGAACTGGCTACGTTTTGGTGACCTCTTTGGGGAAACCGAAGGTTTTGCCTGTGCAATTGCGGACGAAGTTATCAAGACGAATAACTACCGGAAATATATCCTGAAGGACGGTACGGTCGACATCTGTCGAGCATGCCGCCGTCCCGGAGAGTCACTCAGGCATATTATTTCCGGTTGTTCTCATCTTGCTAACGGCGAGTACTTGCACAGACATAACCTAGTAGCCAGAATCATCCACCAGCAACTTGCTCTTCAATACGGCCTTGTAGAGTCCGAAATGCCGTACTATAAGTACGCACCTGCGCCTGTTCTCGAAAATTGTCGTGCCACGCTCTATTGGGATCGATCTGTTATCACGGACAGGACTATTGTAGCCAATAAGCCTGATATCGTGCTGACAGATCGATTGAAGCGCCGGGCAGTGCTCGTCGACATCACCATCCCCCATGACGAGAACCTCGTGAAGGCCGAGAAGGACAAGCTCAGCAAGTACCTTGACTTGGCTCACGAGGTGACCGCCATGTGGGATGTTGATTCGACGATCATTGTCCCGATAGTTGTTCCTGCGAACGGTCTCATAGCGAAGAGTCTCGACCAACATCTTGAGAGGCTCTCGCTGGATGGCTGGATCAAGGGTCAGATACAGAAGGCAGTACTCCTGGACACGGCGCGCATCGTCAGGAGATTCCTCTCTCTGCAGCCCTAACCACCGGTAGCTTGGGCCCTACCCCGCTGCCGGCGGCATACTAGGATTAGGTTTTTTATAACATTTTTAGTTGTTTTTATAGAAATATTGTAAAAAAAAAAATCATATTTATATATATAGGATTAGGTTTTTTTTATAATATTTTTGATTTTATACATTAATGTTATAAAAAAATAATTCTAAGACTTCAAATAAATAAAGAGAATAATAATAATAATAAAAATTCTTTATTTGCAGTTTTACAATTTACAAAATAAAGAGGAAAGATTTGATTGTTTGTTTGCATTGAATAGGCTCCGAAACTACGGAACCAATTTGAAAAATTATTTTACTGTTGGGAAGCTACACTATCCCCGGGTGACATAGGCTATATTATATTTTCAAAAAAAATTGGGATCCTTACTAAAACTCCAATAATGTAACCAAAGGTGTAAAAAAAATATCTAAAATTCTCTTTACATCGCGAAAACTATTGAAGATAGAATAAAATTATGTACTACGACTTTGCAGAACACATCATTATTTACAAAAAGTGTCGCGACAGTATATGTCTAACTATTATAGCCATGCCACAAGAAGTGTTCTTTTATTTAAAAAAAATAATTGAAATGCCGGCGCGCGGCGCTAGAATAGGCTCTTTATTTGTATCTTGGTATTAATCCTTATCAAAATAAATTACTTCATATTCAAGACTGCTTCAATACCTTTATACAACTTTTTGAATTATTCGTTTCGGACATTCCATTCGAAAGAAATCACGAGTTTAAGAATGTGTTTGTAAAAAAAACTCCTCCGAAACGGCTTGACCAATTCTTATGAAATTTTGTGTCTGTGTGTGTGTATATATTCAGTAGGTCTAGGTAGGAGAATAGGACGTAAACTATTTTTCATACCCGTAGCCGTGCCCGTAGGGTAGGGTTTCTTAATTTTTTCTTTCATAAGAACCTTCTCCTGACAATAACAAACACAACAAAAAAAGAATTAGCGAAATCGGTCCAGCCGTTCACGCGTGATGGCGTGACCAAGGAAAATAGGCAAAAATGTTCATTTTTATGTACTATATAGATATTTTTATTCTTATTTTAGTTTGTAAATTATGTACATAATTTATTTAGTGAAATATTAATAAGAAAGAAAAGAAAGAAAAAATCTAAAAAGAAAAATTAATCTGTATTTTAATAAGTTTTTAACCATTAAAGTTATGTTTTCAGTAGTTATTATGTGAAAGAGTAAGAAACATACAAACTTTCGCGTTTATAATATTAGTAAGGATCATATAAATTATATTTATATGTCATCATCATCATCATATCAGCCTAGGGATGTCCACTGCTGAACAAAGGCCTTCCCCATTAACTTCCACTGCGAACGGTTTTGGGCCGCTTGCATCCAGCGGTGCCCAGCGATCTTGACCAGATCGTCGGTCGACCTGGTTGGAGGTCGTCCCGCTCGGCGCTTTCCAGTACGTGGTCACCACTCGAGTACCTTCCTTCCCCATCGGCTATCAGTTCTTCGAGCGATGTGGCCTGCCCATTGCCACTTCAGCTTACTAACTCTACGAGCTATATCGGTAGTTTTCGTTCTCCTACGAATGTCCTCGTTTCGGACCCTGTCACGTAGAGAGATTCCGAGCATAGCACGTTCCATAGCGCGCTGAGTGACTCTGAGCTTATTTATTCGGCCAGCAGTAAAAGACCACGTCTCTGTACCATATGTCATCACTGGTAACACGCACTGATTGAAGACCTTTGTCTTCAGACTCTGAGGTATTTTAGACGTGAAGATGTGCCGGAGCTTCCCGAATGCTGCCCAGCCGAGTTGGATTCTTCGATTGACCTCTTTGTCGAAGTTGGATCTACCTAGTTGGATAATTTGTCCTAGGTAAACATACTCGTCTACAACTTCGAGAACAGTGCTCCCAACAATCACCGGTATTGGCGGAATATGAACATTAGACATAACTTTTGTCTTCTCCATATTCATTTTGAGGCCTACCTGTTGGGAAACTCTGTTGAGGACATTGAGCATGATGTTCAAAGCTTCTAGCGATTCCGCCATTATGACTATATCGTCGGCAAATCGAAGGTGAGTGATGTGTTCGCCATTGATGTTGATGCCATATCCCTTGTCCAAGAGCTTGAATACATCCTCCATTACAGTGGTCAAGAGTTTCGGGGAAATTACGTCACCCTGTCTTACACCCTTCTGCAACTGGATTGGTACCGTACTCTCGTCCTGGACCCGGATCGACATGGTGCCTTTGCTGTACAAACACTTCGATATAGCGATAGTTCATTTGGCAACGCTGTAGACTCTGTAACACCGCCCGTGTCTCGACTGAATCGAAGGCTTTCTCATAGTCCCCATACGCCCTGGCGTATGTGGACTATGAGAAAGCCTTCGATCGAGAGTCGAGTCGAGATCGAGAGAAGACTCTTCAGTCTTCTGTATAATCTGTACGGAAACCGGCTTGTTCGGGCGGCTGGAAGTCGTCAAACCTACGTGCGAAACGATTCGTAATTACTCTCGAAAACAGCTTATAAACATGGCTTAGGAGGGATATCGGGCGGTAGTTCTTCAATAGGGCCTTATCGCCTTTCTTGAAGAAGAGCACCACCACGCTTCCACTCCATACTTCTGGCGTTGTACCTTCGTGTATGACGGAATTAAATAGCTTCTGAAGGACTACCAGTAGCGGTTTACCACCTCAGAAGCTCTGTTGTAATTCTGTCTTCACCCGCCGCCTTGTTGTTTTTAAGCTGTTTCAGAGCCATTCTAATCTCGTACAGGCTGACGTCCGGGATATCTTCGGTGTAGTGTCGGGTCAACTTGGCTCTTGCGTCAATTACCGGTAATGTATCCGGTTTCTGTGACGACGTGTATAGCTGTCCATAGAACTTCTCGATCTCTCTCAAGATCTCTGGCTTTGACTTTTATTTATATGTATACTATATTAAATATATTTTTCCATCCTTTAAACTTTGATTGCTAATCTGTGTGCCCTTTGGCAAAGGCCTCTTCCAACTATTTCCATTTCACCCATCTTGTGCCATCCTAGTCCTGATTTAGCCTGCTACTTCAGTGATTACATCATCCCATCTTTTTATCTGCCTTCCTTGCCTGGTCTACCCCAGAGAAGGGAAAACTTTCTCTGGGGTACCAGGGACTAATAATCTTACTCCATTTGTCTGTTCCGCGGACTGCATGGCCAGCCCATTGCCATTTCAGGTGCCATGTTTTTAGTGCCGCGTTTTGCGTTTTTGTTGCTTTCCTGATTATGCTGAGCCTAGTTTTTTCGATTCTACTCTTGCCCACCATACTCCTCTCCATACTGTTTTGGCATGTTTGTAGCTAGTCTATGCGTGTATGGTGCGTGTGACAAATGATTTTTACCCGACTGACCCGGAAGGAGGGTTATGTTTTTCGAGTGTATGTATGTATGTATGTATGTCTATTTCTTTGGCACGCTCTGCAGCCTAAACGGCTTGACGGATTTAAGCATATGAGGTGTCGTTAGATTCGTCTGAACTGTGGGAGTGTCATAGGGTATATTATTTTTATATGGCGTCTACGGATAAGAAAAGAGGGGGGGTATTAAAATCAAAAATTTCGTTATTATAACAATATGGGTATCAAATGAAAGCTTGTGAACAGCCCATTCCATATATGTATATATTGTAATACTTTTGTGCTACCATTTTGACGTAAACTGCAAAAAAACATGTTTAATGCAAGGACAGTAGGTATAGGACTCTGGGCGGTTACCGTACGTAACTCACAGAGTTGCGATGGTTGTTAGCGTTACTGTACCTTACCGCTCATTTACTTACTAAAACATACAAATCATTATATATAAAACTAAAAGGTCTGAAATAAATTAAATTATTAAAAGAAACAAAAAACCCGACTGTGTAAAACAAATATTAACTGAAAAGAGAAAAACAAGCTTTTTAATCTATACATACTTAGGTTATTGGTTTGTCCCCGACTGCAAGACCTTATAACATTCAGGATATATTCCAAATTCTATAGATTAAAAAGCTTGTTTTTCTCTTTTCAGTTAATATTTGTTTTACACAGTCGGGTTTTTTGTTTCTTTTAATAATTTAATTTATTTATTAGATTTCTCAGTAGTAAATGATTATTTCTTTATTATACAGGAATATATAAATAAAATGAGGGATAATGGAATATTTTGTGTGGTATAACAGAGTGAAATTTAACAAGATATGGGTTAAAAGCCTTGCATTCCTACGTACACACGGCAACAGATCAAGCTATACATTTCTAGTATAAGCTGACCTCCCATTGTACCGAAATCCTATACAATGCGAGATCAGCTTATACTGGAAATGTATAGCTTGATCTGTAGCCGTGTGTACCATCCTACAACGACAAGCTAGTTAGCTTTAAAAAAAAGTTTAATTAAGCACAAAATAAATAAGGCTAACTATATACGGCATTGTGCCCCCCATGGGTGGCAATTCTTTCACCAAATAACTTTATAACTTATCAACCAGGGACTACAATATTTTTTTTATATTAAGTAATTCCGTGATCATTACTGTTTTATAATTTTGATGTGAACAGAAGTTAACCTCTTCTTCTTGTAAATATTCTTCATATGTCCACAGCCCCTGCCCGCATGTCAACAATCGCCTGGTAGATAATACAGACAACAACCCAGAGAGACTCATAGACAACAGTGACTTACACTTACTAGATTATGCACCTACCCTCAGAACACTCAGTATACTATCTGTTTTGGAATATAATCTAGACCAAACCTCACTCCCAAGAGATATCATGTATGTACTGCGCAAACGTTTTCTAATGAATTAAACATTATTAATATATACACTAATACAAAATCCATAATGGTATTTACCTTGATGTTTATTTTATTTTTGTTTCAGAATTGATATTCGCAACATGACTGCACCTAATCGCATCAGCAGGCCTATTAATCAAGCTGGATGAATGTATGATATTTTAATTGTGTATAGCATTGGCACTTGGAAATAAATGCTATTTAGTTAATTATTATGACATTTTTTGTAAAATAATAGTTGCAATAAGCACTAGGAGATAAGACAGCCACCAGGTGGCTATTTACTGTCAGTATAGTCATACTATATATTCTAGAATTAATTTATATTATAACATGTGCTGTCACAGATTTCTTGGTTTTATTTGGTTAATTAATTAATATGTGCATGGATTTTTGTATATTTAATACAGATAAGTTTGCATATAACCACTGTCTCGCCATGGTACACACGGCTACCGATCAAGCGATACATTTCCAGTATAAGCTGAACTCGCATTGTATAGGATTTCCGTACAATGGGAGGTCAGCTTATACTAGAAATGTATAGCTTGACCTGTAGCCGTGTGTACAAACCCAGCAGCTTTGAGAATTGTATATTTATAAATGTTAGAATCCTACAAACAAACACATCATACCACAGAAACAGATTTAAAAGAAAACTAATTTGATTGCAAATATATTTGATGATAAATGTATATATCACTTATCCTCCTTGACAATGTGTCTTTTACGCTCTGGAACGAATGGGACAGCACCAGGCTTACTATGAGCACGTCTGTTGGCTTCTTTTCTTTTGTTCTTCTGTCTGATGGTCTTGAGCTCCTTCTGTGCATTGTGCACATGCTTAGGTACATGCCTGTGTCGTGCTATGCGTTTTATTTGTGGGTGGTTTGCAAATTTATCCTTCAAAGCCTCTGCATAGTTGAGTGCTGTTCTTTCTCGAGGTTTGAGCTGAAATTATTTAAGTAATTACCTCATCATAAAAATATTACATATTGGCAACCTAGTCTAGGTTAACTTCAACATCTTACTTTATGGAAATAAATATTATCTCATTTAACCTAGTCAAGAATGTAGTGAATTTCATTTAATTATTCATTTGATTCTTACTTACCACACCAAGTTTCTCTGCTGCTCTAGCTTTCCACATTCTAATATTCATTTCATCTGACCCTGTTAAAATGTACTTATCATCTAAAGACCACTTTACGCATGTTAGTCTCTGCATTCTCTTAGTATGATATACATCTCTTGAGTGTCCTTTGAGGCTTTCAAATATCCTCACAGTTTTGTCATAACTGCCGGACACAAATTCACGGCCAGTTGGTGAGTAGTCCACATCAACAACAGCTGAGGTGTGGTCCATATGAATGTTTACTGGCTGTTTTAGTTTTCTCACATCAAATGTGTACAAACTGAAAATTAAAATAGCTTATTACAATACTATTTTCCCCATATAAATACAACATTAAATGCTCTGTTGGAAACTTACTTATAATCTTCATTAGCTACTGTAAATATAAAAGCCTCCATTGGATTCCAGGACAGTGCATTAGACCTGAGTTCCAAAACAACCTTCCTTAGTGGTCCTGATTCACGACAGTCATACAGGATGATGCTTCTATCACTTGCACATGATGCTAACAGATTGTTTTCTACCTATAAATATATTTTTAATTTAACTGACATAAGAATTACAAGGAATGGCATTATTTTATAATGAAAGAATTAGTAACAATATGTACCTGATTAAAAGCTACATGATGAAGACTATCTACTCCCCACTTAAAAACTTTAATTGGTTCATTTCTTGTGCTTTCCCACAGTTGACATTGTTCTCCACAAGTTGCAAATATGGGTTTGAACCTATGGTGTGTTACTCCAGACACAACTGACATACTGAGCAATGTGTTCACTGGTTCTTCATCATCAGGTGACTGCACAGTTGCCTTCCAAGTCTTGATTGTCTTGTCATCACCTACACTTGTAAATGTATCCCCATTAGGGTGGTAACATATTGACCGCACCCAGCCTTCATGAGCAACAAAGTTCCTGGTACATTTGCGCATGGCTAAATCCCAAACGCGTATTTCTCCATCAAAAGCTCCACTGGCTAAGACAGCAAGTCTACTAGGATGTTTAGCTAAGCTAGATACGCCATCGCTATGCCCATCAAGATTACCGACAAACGGCTTAGCGAATACCCTCTCAAGCTTTACAGCATTCATCGCCCGCACGTATTCGCGTGGTGCTTCCATTGGATGTAGACTCGGATCATAGTTTCTGGGCACTAAAATTTTATGTATTAATTTAGTTTCATATTGGAATACAATGAAGAATAAGCGAAAGTTAAGAATTGGATCACACTTACGTTTATGGATATCTCGTTTAGTAGCCCGTAAGTATTCATCGGGATTACGACTGATAACTTTTATTTTCACTTTAGACATCTTACTATTCTATTTTTAAAATTCCGAGTTTCTTTCTGGCCAAATTTAGTGGTGTTTTGCGTAGGTACCTATTTTATGTTTATTTCTAACCTCATAACCAACAAATAAATTGATTGATGATTCTTCTTCTTCTTATTTTTAATTTTGGCAACCAAGCCCAAATTAGGGCTCATTTCTGCTAGTGTCGAGTTATATTATAGTTTCCAGTCACAATAAATCACTTCACATTAAAGTCCTCAGTCAGTCACCGTCCATAAAAGTCATGTTTTACTACAATGGTGGTCATTGTAGTAAAACTCTACACGGACATTTTGAGACAACTTGAAAAGTCACGATACACATAATTAATTTCATTTCACTTCACTGGTGCACATGGATGATCTTTATTGGGTAAAATACCACCAAAAATACACAATAAAACTCAAAATACACAAATTTATGAAAATAAAAATGAAAATGCTACGTCACTCTGCAAGTTCCCGCCAAAAAGTCCAAATTGATTGATGATTGTCATAACAAAAACACATGCTTTTTTTTTTTATAATTTGTTCATGACTGTGGGTACAAAGTCCTTCAGTCGCATACAATTTTATAATATCACGTTCATATAGTCCGCACATTAACTTTCACATAGTCCGCATTAACAGTCGCCGTCCAGTCATGTTTTAGTAAAATGGTGGTCATTGTACTAAAACTTTTCACGGACTCTTTGAGACAATTTGAGAAGTCACGAATGTCACGATACACATATAATTCATTTCATTTCACTTCACTTGTGCACATGGATTGATCTTTATTAGATAAAATACCACCGATAATATGCAATAAAACTCAAAGTACACGAATTTATGAAAATAAAAATGAATATGCAATGTCACTCTGCAAGCTCCCGCCTAAAACAACCGAGTTATCAATGTGTGAATGGACCTGTCCATTCCATTGACCTCTTTAGTGTTGCGAGTACCGTTCTTATATGTTAGTGCTTAAATATTATTATTTTCAGCGGAAAGAACTGTTTGCCTGTAAATAAAGTATATGTTGGACATTTTGGCGGGAACTTGCAGAGTGACGTTGCGTTTTTATTTTCATAAAGTGTATTTTGAGTTTTATTGCATATTATCGGTGGTATTTTATCTAATAAAGATCAATACATGTGCACATTTGGGACAGATAGTCTGTGTTTGTGTGTGTAATAAGAATTTATCAAAGGAATTTATGAAAATAAAAATGAAAACGCAACGTCACTCAGCAAGTTCCCCCCAAAAAGTCCCAAATGTTATGAACCTCTTTAGTGTTGCGAGTACCGTTCTTATATGTTAGTGCTTAAATATTATTATTTTCAGCGGAAAGAACTGTTTGCCTGTAAATAAAGTATATGTTGGACTTTTTGGCGGGAACTTGCAGAGTGACGTTGCGTTTTCATTTTTATTTTCATAAAGTGTATTTTGAGTTTTATTGTGTATTTTTGGTGGTATTTTACCCAATAATGATCATCCATGTGCACCAGTGACGTGAAATGAAATGAATTATGTGTATCGTGACTTTTCAAGTTGTCTCAAAAAGTCCGTGAAGAGTTTTAGTACAATGACCCATATTCATATGTCTGTGACAATGACCACCATTGTAGTAAAACATGACTTTTTATGGACGGTGACTGACTGAGGACTGTAATGTGAAGTGATTTATTGTGACATGTCTGTGATTGTGACTGAAAACTATAATATAACTCGACACTGGCAGAAATGAGCCCTAATATGGGCTTAGTAGCCAAACTTAAGAAAAGTGGACTTTTTGGCGGGAACTTGCAGAGTGACGTAGCATTTTCATTTTTATTTTCATAAATTTGTGTAATTTGAGTTTTATTGTGTATTTTTGGTGGTATTTTACCCAATAAAGATCATCGATGTGCACCAGTGAAGTGAAATGAAATGAATTATGTGTTTCGTGACTTTTCAAGTTGTCTCAAAATGTCCGTGAAGAGTTTTAGTACAATGACCACCATTGTAGTAGAACATGACTTTTATGGACGGTGACTGACTGAGGACTATAATGTGAAGTGATTTATTGTGACTGGAAACTATAATATAACTCGATACTGGCAGAAATGAGCCCTAATTTGGGCTTGGTTGCCAAAATTAAAAATAAGAAGAAGAAGAAGAAAAGTGTAGGTATGTTGCAGGTTGCAGCTATTTGCAGAGCTGTCTGATTCCTGTTTCTTCTTCTTATTTTTAATTTTGGCAACCAAGCCCAAATTAGGGCTCATTTCTGCCAGTGTCGAGTTATATTATAGTTTCCAGTCACAATAAATCACTCCACATTATAGTCCTCAGTCAGTCACCGTCCATTAAAGTCATGTTTTACTACAATGGTGGTCATTGTACTAAAACTCTTCACGGACATTTTGAGACAACTTGAAAAGTCACGATACACATAATTCATTTCATTTCACTTCACTGGTGCACATGGATGATCTTTATTGGGTAAAATACCACCAAAAATACACAATAAAACTCAAAATACACAAATATAGGAAAATAAAAATGAAAATGATACGTCACTCTGCAAGTTCCCGCCAAAAAGTCTGATTCCTGTTTAATTTGTCTTATTGTGTTTAGTTGTTGCAAAAGTATTAGAATAGAGATACAAATAATTTCTCACAAAAAAAAAAAACACATTAATCGATAATTCGGCAGTATAACGTGATGGTATAACTCACATAACTATAATTTTTACCTTTTTTACAATCGAACAATTACCCCCAAAGGAGCGCAGTGACGTTCATTTTGGTTGAAATATGTTCCGCCAATTTCCCACCGCCGCCAATGCGCTCTGATTGGTTAAGTCAAGGACGCATGCACTCTGATTGGCCAAGTCAAAAACACACGATGCAGTGATTGGTCCTTACTGTTTAAATTCAGTGACAAATCACTGACTAGTTTAGGAATTTGATTGTTCAGTATTACTACTCTTAAGGGATTTTTCCTCGATGTTTTTTACCTTTTTGGCAAGAATCTTATATATTATCGTAGATTCAGGATTAGGTAGATAAGCTGTCAGCGAATGGCGAAGAAGAAAGCTACATACAATTAATACTGCCATATTTACACTTTTACCCCATTATGTGGGTAAACTGGTATTGGGTACTTTGGTTTTACTATACAATGGGTGTGGCAGGTGTCAATCCCATACAAAAGTTGATCGTTTACTAACGATGACGATTGTCGACAACCATCTTGTCTAGGGGGGCACATGATACTATTATAACTTCATAGAAGTCAAAGTAAAACACGGAATTGATGAAGTATACTTTAATTAAGACCTTAAGAGACATAATGACTAGAAGAGTTGTTGTGACTTATCACGTTTTGACCGCAACCTGCTCAGGTATTGATTGTATAACATTAAATATTCGGCCGGGGCGTGGTTAATAAATAGTTAATTTAATACTTTATATGTTAATGTTAATAATGTCTTCGTACGTACAATAGCTTTTATTTTTTACGTACAATAGCATTGCCGAAAGTTGACGCCTATTGAAAGGACTCAAAGCAATATCCGAATTCGGTCCGAGTTTTCTAGATCTGTATTTTCGCGGATTCGTATCGGACAGGCGGAGCCGCTCTAAGGCCTGTTACATATTATAGAAAATCGTAGTTTAGAAGGAGTTAGTGGACAAACAGACGGAAAGCAACTTTATTTTATAATATGTGGTGAAGACTGATTAGACAACTGATAGGTGAGACAATTATACCAAACTATCCTTTGCTTCCATATAAACTCCCGAAGTTTCATATTTACTCGGTTGAGCCTGTCGGATCTGAAAGAGAAAAAATATTTATTTACCTATATATCTGTTTTCTATTTATTTTATCTGAAATAGAAAATATGTATGCATATTATTATCCTCTTTATTATGTTTGGTGGTTTAAAAATTAGGCACATGCCTACATATATTGCTTCCATGTATCACCGTCGTTATTTATAAGTTCTTATTTCCAAAGTAATTATTTTTAATGTTTGTATCAAACTTACGTATAAATATATAAAACAAATTACTAATGTAACTTACGTGGATTAAAAATACAAAAAATAAAACACGCTATTTAAAGTGGAAAAATAATAAAATGCTGGTATCCCCATCAACTTATAATCCGACTATTTACGAATGACAGGTAGTACCATAGTTAACCACCCAAAATAATAAGCCTCACACTTTGGTCGGTTAGAAAATTGCTTGCCATCAACGAGTTCAACGACACTGATTTTGACACTGATGTCAAGAATAGAAACCTATACGCGAGATAGGGACAACAAAATATGCTTAGTCCTGCTCACACATACACGTTTTGACATATACGTATCTCGCTTAAGTAATTATTATTATTTTAGTGGCATATCTACCTAATCCTCAATCTACGTATATTCTAATATAGTGCTGGCAGCACTGAAACAAGCCAATATGTATGTACCAGTGTTGCCAATTTAGCTCTTTTTTAGAGCATCTGCCCGTATATAGAAATATTGTAATATACTATATTGTGCCGATATTGTGTTTAGTTTAGTGTACAAATTTTTGATAGTATAGAAATTAGGTCGTAGTAAAGTAAGTTCAAGTGAGCCATACATTCAAACTTCCGTATAAAATAGCTCTCTGAGGCTCACTTTCGAGGTTTAACTTATAGTAATGACAAAACCAAAGCATATTATAGTTATTGCTGAGATTGCTAAGTGCGATTGGTTAATTACTAATTAAGAAATGATAATGCCGACTACGATGATTTTTGTTAATTTTATGTGAAAATGTGAATTTAATGTCTTGTCTCTTAGGTAGGTAGAGTCTGGCAAACGAAAGTAGATACTCGAATTATTTGCAAGCTTTTTATATGGCAATGCAAAACAGAGCAAAAATTTTCTTTTTTTAATATTACAGGCAAGTATTCTATAGTAATTTTGTTGCCATGTTGATATTTTTTTAAATTTACCGCGCTTTTTCAGTATCTACTTTCGTTTGCCACTCTAGTAAGTAGGATTGGCTCTTATTTTTTTAAATAAATCTAGCTCTTGTTAGCTTTTTTCTGACGTGACTTGTCTGTCTGGCTGGTGGCTCTTTTTCACTCTTTTTTAAAATTTGAGTTGGCAACCCAACACTGTTGTGTACGCAATAGGCATGGAAATTATTGCTACTTTAAAGGAATTCTCATTTGATGATATTATTATTTTTTATAGCATGATTTCACAAGCGATATATGATTTCCAATGATTTGTAACCTACGTCATCGATGCTGATCGACGGTATTTTTCATTGGAAAACAAAATCATGTGCGAGTATCGCACGCAAGTGTCAAATTATCACTGATGCAAATTATATATACTTTCATACTTTGTGTAGCAAAAAATTATTTTTCTATCCTGCTACATAACATGCTAAAGAAGTTAACACTTTATGTCACTTGATTTAAGGTTTATTTTTGAATACTCTTAAAAGATAATCAATGATAAAGTTTTTTTTTTTTTTAATTTGTTCATGACCATGGATACAAAGTCCTTCAGTCGCATACATTTTATTTATATTCTTAAATATTCTTTATAACATGTAACAGGCTATGTCATGGACGGTAGCAGATGTGACATATGAAAACAGAATCATATTCTTTATCACCTGCTACTTGTGATTTATGCCATGCCTAGTACGCAATGGAATGGAGTAAATAAATAAAAAATCAAGATAAACAATGTTGTGTTGTGAAAAGAAACAACGAAAGTGAATTGAATTGTTTGAATCATAAAAAGGTAATAATGTTCCAATAAAGCATTCTAAATTTCTAACTATTCTGGGTAATGAGTAATACTTGCATGGCCTTTGGAATCGGGATACATATTTTTATAAATCCAAAAATATCGATTATTTCAATGGTCGTTGAGTTTATACAGAAATAGTAGTTTAACTAAAACGCCTTGACGCGACGCTTAGGATACCTCTCCCTCCCTGAAGCTCAAATTTTTTAAGGTGTCCCCATTCTCCCCACCATGTTACAAACCAAGATAGGTATCAAGCTTTGTCTAACAATGTTCGTAAGTCTGTTCTGCCAATAGGTAAAGGTAGATTGGTAGCCTGAGTAATTGAGAAATACATACCCCACAAATGGGAGTAATGACATTTTGTAATGTGGTCCTTAATTGTGTGATTATCTATACTAATATTATAATGAGGAAAGATTTGATTGTTTGTTTGTATTGAATAGGCTCTGAAACTACTAAACTGATTTGAAAAATTCTTCCATTGTTGGGAAGCTACAGTATCCCCAGGTGACATAGGCATGTTATATTTAAAAAAAAATAGGGCTCCTTGCGAAAACTCCAATAATGTAACCCAAGGTGTATAAAAATACATAAAATATTCTTTACATCGCATGCACCGCGAAAACTATTGATGATAGAATTAAACATAATTACAGATTACAGAAAACATAATTATTTACAAAAAGTATTTAGTTATGCCATAATAAGTATTCCTTTACTAAAAAAATTTTATTGAAATGCCGCTGCACGCCTTATCAAAATAAATTACTTCATATTGAAGACTGCTTCAATAACTTTATACAACTTTTTGAATTATTCGATTCGGACATTCCATTCAAAAGAAATCACGAGTTTAAAAATATAAGTATGAGAACATTCAAAAGATATCACGAGTTTACAAATGTATGTGTTTATAAAAAAAAACTAAACTCCTCTGAAACGGCTTGACCAATTCGTATTAAAATGTTGTGTGCATATTCAGTAAGTCTGAGAATAGGATGTAAACTATTTTTCATACCCATAGGGTAGGGTAGTGTAGGGTAGGGTAGGGTAGAGAAGGGTCGGCGACTAAACGGGGCCTTTGGGGTCGTGGGCAATCAGAGCTGGGGCTCTGTGCGCCCAGAAGCGACCCCAAGAAGGACGATGGGTCGATGTGGTCACGACTCATCGTGCGATTGCACCGCGAGGGTGCTGGGGGAGGTATCACACTTCCCCCGGGATGAGCTATCAAAGCGCCACGCGTGGAGGGGTGAGGAGGTACGCGTTCAACACGAGAGCCCGCCCTCTCTACAGCACAGATGGCGACCACCGTGGGGTTGTAGCCGGTACAAGTCCGGCATAACCCGCTACCACCGAGACGGTCGGGTGTACTATGAGGATTTCCCCACGAAATATAAAAGGGTAGGGTAGCACCACGCGAACAAAGTCGCAGATAGTTTTCTAATAAAATTATAAGTAACTTTTACTTTCATTAGAAACACTTGCATATCGATTAACATACCAGTACCTCTACCATGATTTTTCTACGCTAACCCTACGGTGAATAGGTATTTTATTTGACACTTTCGGAAGCATTTCATACAAAAGTTTTCATCATAGTCGCTAGCGACTGTAGATTGCTCATGGTAGGCATACAGAAAAAACAGAACATACAGAGCTCTGATGCAGTGGCTACCACGTAAGTCGATGAAAATGTATTTCATTGAACTGGGCTTAATTGAAATCCCATTAAGATCTGAGTTTTATAGCATTTAGACCTCAAGCTTCACAAGACGAGTCAATTGTTTGATATTCACATGTTCCATAAAATCAATACAAATTAATCAAGCCCAAACACCAGGTAGGTATTTGCTGTAAATTTTTGAGGAGACACTCGAAAAACATAACCCTCCTTCCGGGTCAGTCGGGTAAATAGCGATTAGTACCTATGCCAGCTCCCATATAAAAATGTTCGCAAACTTCGCCGTGCGCACAGACATGACTTATGTTTTTTTTTATATCATGTCGTGCGAGACTATACTTGCGATAGCGCCCTGTATATTAAGTAGGTAGTACTTAGGTAGGTTAGGTTAGGTTTTGTTCGGTATTTTTCTTCGAATTTTCCTGATGATGAAACCCTGAAGCATCGATCACTTAACTACAACACGTCATAGAGTTCCAGGTGGTGCTCTTTTTGACGCTTTTTGGTGGGTTTACGCAGAAGCATTATTTCGAGATGACCGGGCCTCTCCTCTATTGTTGTTTGTATTTGTATGTCTGTATAATAGATTACTAAATTTAATAAATCTAGTACATGAGTACTTCAATAAAACAATTTCCTAATTTTGCATTGTGTGATATCATGCGACCACCCGACATGCGGTGAAAAGATCAATGTATGTTACAACTTCCGTATTTATTCTAGAAAAATTAAGCAAGTCCTACATCAGAAAGTCTACATTAAATTAAACCTCCCTCAAATTAGCAAATTGTATTCTTGTTTTGTTTATCGTTATTCTATTATAACCACTATTATTTAGGACAAGTGAAAGGCTGTTTGGTGGTGTTTGTTCATAATCAAGCACTATTTCCTAGAAACGTTTCCCTACAGTTTGGAAAGAGGTATATTGTGCATAATGCGACTAAGGGTCACTTCACACCGAGGAGCTACGCAACGCAATGCGGTGTAAGCTTACCCGAATTCTTCGTTCATATTACAAGGAAGTTAAAGTACATTATGATACATGTGTGCAATGTTGGTTATTAATAGTTGGTGTAATAATAAATGCACACGCGTGTCACACGACGTTTTTCAACACACTTGCGAGGAAAAAAATAGACTTGTATTTTTTGAGTCGATTTTTTGATAATAAATCAACCACACAATGAGAAGGAACGTTAACAATTTTTTTTTGTCAACTTAGCATTTACAATCTGCCTTTTTTTTAAGGCATTCAGCAAAGTTTGTGTAATTATATCTATGGCATTTGCGGTATGATTCCTGTAAATTATCCGTCGCTTATTTTCTGCAAGACATTGTGAATTGTCATTGGCCATAGAAATAACATAACTACATTTTCCTTTTAAGCCTCTGTTGGCCAACTACTTGATCCATCAGGTGGGCTACCAAATGATTGGGATGACTGCTTATTCTTTTATTATATGTTTTGGTTTTCAATTGTATGTACTTTGAGATCGTGGTGTAATATATCATTGGTAATAAACCAGGGAACATCCGCAACCATTCGGATTGAACCTTTGATTGAAACCTTTGCAGGATTTCTATATTCGAGTGGGATGCAGTTCCCCATAGCTGTATGCCGTAACTCCAGATTGGCTTTAATATAGCTTTGTATAGGAGCACCTTGTTTTCAAGGCGTAGTTGTTTGACTGTGTTTAATGCCTAATTGCTTCCGTTTGGCAAATATATGCTTGCGCCACGTCAAACGCCGATCTAAGTGTATCCCTAGGTATTTGCACCTCGGGTATTTGTACGCCATTCAATGTGACAGGTGGACATGTCTCCCTTCTCCGAGTAAACGTGACTTTAACTGACTTTGTTTCATTCGCCTTGATGCGCCATTTTCTTAACCAGACTGAGATTTCAGTGAGACAGCTTTGTAAGAGTTCAGATGCTGTGTCTGGGTCAGGATGTGTGGTAAGCACTGCAGTGTCATCGGCAAAGGTACTAAATGTGGTCACGTCATTGGTAGGTAGGTCAGCAGTGTGCAGTAAGTATAGTGTGGGTCCGAGAACGCTACCTTGAGGCACACCAGCGTGTATTGGGCTATTGGGCATAGTTCTGACAGTGTTTCACCACTTTTGACAAGAAAATTGCGCTCAGTTAGATATGACTTTAAAATTCGGTTTTGAGCAGGAAATGCCTTCTTTATTTTGAATAAAAGTCCTTCATGCCACACACCATCAAAGGCCTGAGAAATGTTGCTGCGCAGTACTTTTTTTTTGGCTTGAAAAGGCTTGGTTTATTTTTTCCGCAAGGCGATGCACTTGCTCTTTTGTCCCATGCTTTTGTCTAAAGCCAAAATTGGTAATCAGGATCAGTTAACAAATATGGCGCGCAAGTTTTTTTTTTTACAGCCGAGATCTTTCAAACTATTTTACCCGTTTAAATTAAGAATGCTTGGTCTACACACATATCACTTGCAGTGAGGTACAAACTTATCATAATCGGGATTATACCTGTCATAAAACTGTGCGGTATTGTAAAGTAAAAAGCACTAAAAAAACCGGCCAAGTGCGAGTCAGACTCGCGCACCGAGGGTTCCGTACAAATCTAGTAACCTATATAAGTACATGGTGGTATAGACTATTTTACTAGTATATGATATGAATTTCAATTTATGACATATAAAAACAACTACTTACTAGATCTATTTCAAAGTTCCAAACCAATTTTTGGTGGAAGTTTGCATGGTAATGTACATCATATATTTTTTTTAGTTTTATCATTCTCTTATTTTAGAAGTTACAGGGGGGGGGGGACACACATTTTACCACTTTGGAAGTGTCTCTCGCGCAAACTATTCAGTTTAGAAAAAAATATATTAGAAATCTCAATGTCATTTTTGAAGACCTATACATAGACAGACACGTATGGTATTTTTTTTTTCTATTTTTGTGTGAATATTTTAATGCGGTTCACAGAATACATCTACTTACCAAGTTTCAACAGTATAGTTCTTATAGTTTCGGAAAAAAGTGTCTGTGACATACGGACGGACGGACGGACAGACAGACAGACAGACATGACGAATCCATAAGGGTTCCGTTTTTTGCCATTTGGCTACGGAACCCTAAAAACGGTGCAATAAATATCACTACGAGCAGTGTGTTGAAAAAGCATATAACAGTAGGACGCTCTGAGAAGGAAGAAATATTAGTAGGTATGTAATAGGAAATCTATACTAATCATATACTAATATAATAAATAAATCGGAAGAGTTTTTTTGTTTGTTTAAACGGCCTATCACTGGAACTACAAGTCGGATCCGTTTTTTTTTATAACGGGAACGCGGGTGAATCCGCGCACGACAGCTAGTTATGCATAAATTGTAATTTGAAATTGGCGTTATGTTTTTTTTATACCACTGAGGTGGCTAACAAGCTTACGGCCCGCCTGATGGTAAGCAGTTACCGTAGCCTATGATCCTTGTTATGTGAAATTAATCCTATCATTAATGTATGGTCGGTCATGTACACACGGCAACAGATCAAGCTAGCCGTGTGTACCTGTGATATAATGTTTATTATATAATGTATTTTTATGATAAGTCAGTATAGTGGTATAGTTATGAATAAGTAACATAACAAAGATTAACATTTTATGTTATTTATTGCTGTTGCTAATAAAGCCATAAAACCGGATTAGGTTTGTGCTACTTGCACAGAGGACAATAATCCTTTGGTTTGATTTATTTGAATAACATTATAAAATGTGTAGCGCGAACAGGCCGCGTCGTTAGATAAGGTCACCGGCTTGTTGCTAGCTTCTGAATGGCAGTATTTTGTTCGTTGACCTGAGAACGGTTGCGCGGGCGCACGCCGGACGTTAAACGCATACAAAAATCGACCAACTTGTTGTTTTACTTCTACTTGATCTCGTATTAGTGCATTTCGGGAGTTACCGGCTTGTGACAATCAATGTGCATGATAAAATCGGAATAGATTTTATTAGATATTGATGTGATTTATAAAAAATTGTGAATAAGTGTTTGTGAAATACAGATCTCGAATATAAAGTAAGTAGGTAGGTATTTGTGATTGCTAAAGTAATTATATCTATACTGAAATCATAATTTAAGTAATAATAATTAGAAGATACTAAGTACCTTTTTGACGTTTTATTTTAGGTATTTATATTGTAATAATTAAATTATTTATCTACTGCCATGCCTGTTTTCAAATAAAAGTTGGCATCAATATCAGTTGATTTTGAAGTACCAAAATTCATTGTTAAATTACCAAAAACGTAGCTAAGTAGGTTCTATTCGAAAACTGCCAAATATTGTCGCGAGGTTAGAAACCGAAATCTAAATATCCTTCATAATGTTTGCTAATATCTTGTTTTGTTAACTGTACATTATTGCGAATGTTCATAAGCGAAAGAGTCATCACTGTAACCTACAGTAGAACAATCGGGAACGGTGGCCCATATCTTTATCGTTTAAATTGATAATGCGGTCAGATGGGATGTGTGAACGTGGGAGTATCACGTATGCGCTCAAGATATACCTACACTATATTTCAGAACTTTTGAAAGCTTTTGCCCTGAATAAAGTAGGTACCTATGCGGCACGCGTCTATTGACAAACTACTTGTTCCATACCAACAAATAAAAATATAAATACAAAACCCGACCAAGTGCGAGTCGTACCTACTCGCACACGGAGGGTTTCGTACAATAATTGTAATATTAACTAACTCAACTTTTCTATGAAATGAATAGAGGTGCAACAAGAAATAAACTAAAACAAACACGTTTCTTGTAAGGGGTCCGATTTAATTTTTAATTTAATATCATTTTTTGTTATTTGTTGTTATAGCGGCAATAGAAATACACATTCTGTAAAAATTTCAAAAGTCTTCCTCGGTTAATGAGATACAGCTCGAAGTAATAAGTGAAAATACCTAGTATTACCTCTCCGCTCTACTATAGCGCTCTTCAATTATAAACCCATTCGTATTTAAGTTGAATCAATACAGTGAATTATTTGTGGCTGCTGTCATTCCGGATTTTCACATCAATAAAAATATTATGAAGCATTCAATCCCACTCATTTAATTATTATAAGCGGTACAATGGCTTATACCGTAAGCAGTCATTGCCCGCCCGAGCAACATTGGTATTTGACATAACACATTTAAAAATATTTTTAAATGAGTTATGTTTACTTATATTATAATACTAAACGATTTATTATGTAGAACAGGGTAGATTTTTAAATGGATTTTCTAGATCTGATGTATTTAAGATGAACCCTATCTGGTGGAACATTATTAGCCTCTAAATGAGGATTATTAGCTTCAAATTGAGGCTAATAATGTTGAGGGCGTTGAGGCCCTCAATACATATAGGCTCGTTGCGCTGGTTGGCGACCGATTAGCTGAGTTGCTAACTTTGGTAAGTCACCACATACGCTATATACGCGCAAAATAGTAAGCGCCGATGTAAATGGGTCCCAAATATAGTCAAGTTTTGAAACAAAGTATAAAACATCACACTTTCATTCATAAATTATGAAAAATGATTGGAAAACCGGAAAAGTACCGAAAGTGGTAGATAGCGACCACCTATTTCAGTTTACGACCACTAAGAATGCTAGATAGCGACCACTATTTTAGAATATACAAAATAAGTAATAAAACATGTTTTATTGATTTAGAATATATTTTTTTCCCTTTTAAACTAAACATAGTTAAATAAACACAAATAGTATTGAATCATGCTCTCACCAGCGACACATTGTGGACGTCCGTAGGGAATAACAACGAGCGGTGCACACTTGGCAACACTTAAAAGCCAATCTTTAACCCGCTTTTCACCTTTCGCTTTTAAGAGAGGTAGAGCATAGCGTTTATTCGCTCAAAGAGCAGCTCGACTGGGGAAGTACCTCCACCTTACATAATACCGCAGCCAAATAACTTTATGTTGTGTAAAGTTGTGTTACTGCGCGTGAGTAAGGTCGCCAGAGCTCATAGGGGAGGGGGGAAAGGTCGGTAACGCGTGAGCGATGCTTCGTGTATTGCAAGCGCCCATATGGCTACGGTAACCGCTTACCATCAGGCGGGCGGTACGCTTGTTTACAGACCTAGTCGTATAAAAAAAAAAAAACCTGCATCCATCCTGCAAGATCTGGTCCTCTTGTTTCGATAACATCACGTCACGTCTCTTTTTTTTTATAATGCTGAATTAGCAAACAAGCGTACGGCCCGCCTGATGATAAGCAGTTACCATAGCGTATGAACGCTTACAACACCTGGACATCTCTTCACACCCATTTTGAATCCCATGATGCACTTACTCCCTTGGGAAAACCACGGCGGGGAGCTCATTTCATAGCCTGAGTGCCAACGATAGGATACTCGCCTGCTTCCTTCTCCCTTCGGCACAGTACGTGACTATTTAAGATCCAATGTGAAGATTGACTCCCAGTCGATGGCGAGAGATAGAAGTAAAGCCCGTAACGCACCTTCCGACCGTCGGACTCCTAGAAGGTAGAAAGTGCATTACGGACTCAAGCTGTAGGCATTAGGTCAATAATTCTTCAGAATATTGTCCGTTTTATAAGCGGTAGAACTCACATAAGGAGGCAGTTTCTCCTCAGATTAGAGGCCCTAAATCCCTTGTGAGCTCGGGATCGTCAACAATTCTGATGGCACGTCCCTGAACACAGTCTAAACGCCCAAGCTGATATCCAGGACTCCAGGAACTCCAGCACACAGATGACAGCAGTACTCCATATGGAGCCTTAATTGCGATTTATAAAGTTGAAGTCTTTGCTCCGATGAGATGTGCTGCTTCGCTCTATTAAGCATACCGAGGTCTTTGGTTAATAGTTTGACCTTATCGTCTAGATGACAAAGATCTCAGCATCGAGATTCGAGATCCTTGTCATGTCATACTTTATGATTTTGTGGGACGTGTTCTGGAATTGTGGAGCCACAGCAAATAGGGTTTTCTTAGCGGTGAACGCGCAGGCTTGTGTCTTAGTGGGGTTGAAATGGACTAGGTTTCGTTAGTGTACTTTCGATTTCAGACAGAATCGTTCGCGTATATCCTCCTTCTTGGAACGAGCGATATTTGCACGGTCCGTGTAATTATCGTCCCCTGTACTGTCGTCGTTAATAGACAGCATATCATTGATATGCAGGAGGAACAGTGTTGGGGATAACATGGAGCCTTGCGGGACGCCAGCATTAATTAAGTAGCAAATATTCCTCACCCTGAGTCTCAATGGTGAGTGACCAACGGTGTGTGAGATACACTAGAAGGTCACCAGCCGTGTGAATGTGTCGGAATTCCGTATTGTCGGTCGCTCAAAAAATCGTGATCCTCTAGGTATAGCTGCACATGGGTAGTGTTCCACGAAGACGGGACTTCCATTTTCGAGTAGGAAAGCGAGAAAAGGCGCGTTAGTATATGACAAAAATCAGGAGCAAACTGTTTCAGCACCATTGACGGTATACCGTCTGGCTACCTCGATATATGGATGTCTACAGAGAGCAATATCTGCTGGACTTCCCGTTGACCATATACCAATCTCCGGCATGGAGCTGTCACACTGGGGGATGGTAGGCGGTGTGTCGTCCACAACATCCAAAGTCGAGTAAGAGGCAATGAGAGAGCCTAAAAGGTCAGCCTTTTCCTTAGCACTATGGGCTAAGTTCCCGTCCAGTTTACATAATGGTGGGAAGGACGACTGGCAAAAGTTTCCTTCAACACCTTTGGCAAGAGACCAAAAAGAAGAGAGACTCGTCCGTCTTTCGCTAATTCTGATGACGAAATCGAACTTAGCGCTGGCAAATATTAGCTTACTCTTCCCACTGTCGGTACCGTCGTAAACGGAATCCCATATGCAAGAGTGTATTCCCTGTCCTTCGATGTCATGAAAAGCTTGTTTTAGGTCTTCTTGGGAGTATTGGACAGTCTCTTTATTCCTTTTAGTTACTTACAGATATTTCAAGATGTTCATCTTGAAAAAAAAAATACAATCAGTTAAATAATAAGAATATTGAAACTTCCTAATTTATTTAACTTTTAATTAATCAATTAATCACGTGGTTGAATACAGAACATACTTAAGCAGCTTATTTTAGTTTTCAGCTATCATTCTTTTCGTACTAAATCTTGGTGGTCGCAAACTACCATCGTAATTTTCGAACTATGTGTGTTAACGACCACCTATTTAGTACAAATGTTTGTGAGTGAAATAGAAAAACTTTTATTAAGAAGCCATGTGGTCGTATACTGAAGATATGCATCTTAAGGCTTTAAAAACTCCAAATACTAAATTGTGTAATCATAAATAAAAAATTGAGAATATACTAATCAAAACAAAATAACACTGTACGAGTCAGAATACGACCACCTGGTCGCTTTCTAACGTTTTGATAAAATATTCATTTCAGTAACCGACCACTGGATTTTAGATTAAAATAATAAAAAAAAAAACTATAATACAATTAAACAATTGAATTTTGTACATAATTGAAGTAACCATGCATCTAATTTGACTTAAAAACTAATACTAAGTAACAAAACTTACCTTCGAATGCCGCGCGCCTTGCTATTTTTTTTGTTCTTTCACTGCATGTCCAGACATACTGAATCAACACGTGAACTTAACGTCCTTTTTTTTGTTTTGGGTTCAGTGGTTGATATCAAATTTAGTTTTTTTAAATTACATAACTATTAAAATAATATTAAAAGCATTCTTTTCATTTTTATCTCCTAAAGAAAAGTTATTATCTTCAATTAAAGAATCCTAGACAGACAAGTGGTCGCCAACCAGAACTGGTCGCGAAACCGGCGCAATGACCCTAGGCTGGTCCCTGTTGAGATAGTTATAAGAAACACAGACCGAATCCCGCCGGGCTATTGCGTATCTTTGGTGGTAATCGTAACGAACACCATTAATTATTTCGTCCAATACGCGCACGCGGTACGACGCTACGACGACTATTCGTGGGCCCCGATTGGATGAAATTCATTAATGGTGTTCGCTACGATTACCACCAAAGTTCGAGGTAGAGTCCCTGAATCGGTGGTTAATTTCTCAATATAAGGTCCTTCTAAAGTCGTGGCGTATATTTTGAAGGATGAATGTATAAATCAAAATACAATATTATAAAAATAATCCATTATTTTTACATTTATACATTTTAATCGTGTCAAAACAATAAATACATTTTCAGTCGATACAGAAACATTTAACCTACCTCAGTGAATTACTTACGCTCATACAGGAAATACGAATTGATATAGGTAGGTTACTAAACTAACTACACAATGTTGTTATCTCAGTAGGTATGTATTACACATGTAGAAAAAATTAAAGTATAGGCTCAGAGTATAGGTATAAATACTACGTACAAGTATAGGATGAGCGTTTATTCTTGCTTGCTTCCTATACGAGTATCAGTAGTTACCGTTCAGCTTGCCTCCACAACTTATGAATAAGCGAGTCCGTAAACAAGCGTTTAAAACACGAAGATAAAGTGTTCTGTAATCTGTGAAAATAATCTATAATTTTTTTTGATACTAAAATATTATTTCTCTTTGTTCTAGGTTAGTTCACCTGTCAAGATGGTTCCTACGAGAAGTATAGCTCGCTTGGTTTTATTCTTCAATTTATTCACATGGGTGCGGGCTGAGGTGTTTACCGCCATATCGGAGGTGGAACCACTTTTGGAAACACATAAAAGGATAATTGATGATTTAGATTATTACATAGAAAAGGAAGAGGAAAGACTCGATATTCTTAAGAAGTGAGTACCTATATCTTAACATTAGCATACTTATATTTGATAAGATAATATAAGATAAAAAAAAACAAAATTGTATCTGTTTGCTTTTCTTATTTAAATTTTGAACTATATTTCAGGCATTTGTATCTTTATAAAAAGGAACATGACAAAGCAATGGAAGATATCCCAAATTACTTGGGGAACCCAATCAATGCTTTCACTTTAATAAAAAGACTGACTACTGATCTGGATCACATAGAAGATAGCATTAAAATTGGAACAGGTAGGTACCTACTATTTTAATGTCGCTGTTTTTCTAAACGTGTGACTTGAAAAGGTTCAATAACATGACTATGGCTTTTAAACTTGAGTTGATACCTAACCGGTTATCAGAATCTACAAAATATTTTTATAGTTAATGTCGGCAATAAAAGTGGAATAAATTTCCCATACCATTATTTGTAGGTAACATTTTAGTAAAGACTGAGTCAAACTTATTGGCGGCTGTGATATTAGGCGCGGAAAGCTGCGCAGTAGCGAAAACCAAGGTATGCGGTACATTCGAGTGGACTGAACCTGCGCAAAGCCGGCTCGCAGCGCACTTCACAGCCGCCATTAAGTTTGGTTCGGATTCTAAATCTCCTCCCCGTTCATCTATTGGACCACTAGGCGTCTCCACCGCTTTTTCGTCGACATTCCTTCTTGCCATAACAAGCGTTTAGATTCCTCTTTGCGCACGGCCAAGCTGTGGAATGCTCTCCCGGACAACGTGTTTCCAGACACATACAACATGGGTGGACGACACTTCGCTTACCATCAGGCGGGATTGTGGTCAAGCCCAAGCCAATCTATATATATAAAATTCATAGTCCTGACTGACTGACTGATTGACTCATATATCAACGCACAGCCTAAGACGCTGGTCCTAGAGATATGAAATTTGGAGGGTGTATTCTTTGTGAAGAGTAGGTATCCACTAAGAAAGGGTTTTTCGAAATTCCACCCCTAAAGGGGGTAAAATAGGGGATGAAAGTTTGAATGAAAGTCCGTCAGTTTCGAAGTAAGGATCTTCAAATTTTGTGTTTAGGTGGAAGATTGAAAATTAATCCCCGTAGGGGGGAAATGGGGGATGAAGTTACTTATGCAAGTCCTTCATTTCCACAGTAAACATCACTAAATATATTATTATACAGTGTAGGCATCCACTAACGAAGAATTTTTTGATATTTCACTCCTAAGGGAATAAAAAAGGGAATGAAAGTTTGTATGAAAGTCCGTCAGTTTCGAAACTAGGATCTTCAAAATTAGTGTTAAGGCTGACGATTGAAAATTAATATATACGTGTCTCTGCGTTTTTGATAATTCCACCCTCGAAGGGATGAAAAGCGGGATGAAGTTGTGTATGGGATCTCACTGAATAATATATAAACGCACAGGCTAAACCGCTGGTCCTACAGACATGAAATTTGGAGGGTGTGTGCTTTGTGAAGTGTAGGTAAGCACTAAGAAAGAGTTTTTCGAAATTCCTCCCCTTAGAGGGTAAAATAGGGGATGAAAGTTTGTATGATAGTCCGTCAGTTTTGAAGTAAGGATCTTCAAATTTTGTGTTTAAGCTGATGACTGAAAATTAATTCATACGTGTCTTAGCATTTTTAGGGTTCCGTAGCCAAATGGCAGAAAATGGAACCCTTATAGATTCGTCATGTCTGTCTGTCTGTCTGTCCGTCCTAGGGTTTCGTTCCCGGGTCCCGGGAATCGGGAATTCCCGGGAAATACGTCGTTCCCGAAGTTTTTTTTTGCGATTTCCCGGGAATTCCCGGGAATTTCTTTATGAGATTGAATGCTCTAAAATACTGCAAATATTGGTCAAAATTAACGGAAAACCTTTGAAACACAAAGATGTTGCATACGATATTAAAACAAATGTCGATATCCACCGAAATCGAACGAACTGAACTACAAGCTTATGAGAATAATCGCTGAAAGGAACTGTAGGAAGTGTGTATTTATGGAGATATCGTATTTTTCTTAGAAAAATTTCAAGTTCTCCGAAAATACCCATAAAAACATGTTTGTAACCTGTCAAAAGTCAAGTAAAATACGTAATATAATTTAATTACCTATTTGTGTCTCGCACACAAACATAATTAGAAAATTATAAATAATCATATGAAACTATAGGTCATACATAGTTACTATGGGTAGTTTCTAAACTACCGATTTTAGAGAAAGTCTCTGAATGCGCGTAATTTTGAAGAAAATTAAAGTTTAATTAATATTTTTTTTCAATATATATTTTTGGAAATAAAGCTTATCAGCGTTTTTGTCAAAGTCAAGTAAAGCACATCATCATCATCATATCAGCCTAAGGATGTCCGCTTCTGAACAAAGACCTCCCCCATTAACTTCCACTTCGAACGATTTTGGGCCGCTTGCATCCAGCGGCGCCCAGCGACGCTGACCAGGTCGTCGATACGTCTGGTGGGAGGTCGTCCCAGTACAGTATAGTACACGAGTACGTGGTTGCCACTCGCGTCGTCTTCGAGCGATGTGGCCTGCTCATTGCTATCACATCAGCTTACTATCACTAAGATCTATATCGGTAATTTTTGTTCTCCTACGAATGTCGTCGTTTCCCTGTCTCGTAGAGAAATTCCGAGCATAGTTCGTTCCTTGTGAATTAGTAAATTTTTTTTTCAACACATGCTCGTAATTTGACGTTTATTGCACCGTTTTTAGTATCATAATGTAGCTTCTGACGCACTAGTGCTTTTTAATCTATATTACCGCACAGTTTTATGATAGGTATAATCCCGATTATGTAAGTTTGTAACTCAATGCTATTGATATGTGCGTAGATGAAGCATTCTTAATTTAAACGTTTAAAACAGTTTTGCTGTCAAAAAAAGAACTTGCGCGCCATATTTGTTGACGTTCTTATTGACTTATCAAAAAATCTAGTGAAAAAAATACAAGTTTCTTTTTTTCCTCACAAGTGTGTTGAAAAACGTCGTATGACACGCGTGTGCAATGATCATTACACTCTCGGGTTCCTTTGCTTAATAGGTACAGGTCGGTTAACGAAAGCTGGCACGTTCACAGTACTCATAAATTTGCAATCAGTCAAGTCTAATGGACGAATGCAAAAATAGACCACTCTATATTTATGAGCAGTAGCAAAAGCAAAACAATAACTGTCTCCTTCATACTCATAAGCTTGACTTTGCGCGAGAGAGACGGTGTAAATGTGTTGAAACGTGCCAGCTTTAGTTAACCGACCTGTACCGTCTCGTGTGATTACCAACTTTGCACACGTCTCATAATGTACTATTATTTAATTCTGAGACAAATAAATTGCTAATTTAATTAAATTACGTGGTTTACTTGACTTTATATACGTTAAAATAACAAAACTAACAACTTTTAAAATTTCCCGGGAATCGGGAATTCCCGGGAAGTAATTTTTTTCATTCCCGGGTCCCGGGAATGGAAAAAGGTCGGGAAAAACGAAACCCTAGTCCGTCCGTATGTCACAGCCATTTATTTCCGAAACTATAAGAACTATAATGTTGAAACTTGGTAAGTAGATGTATTCTGTGAACCGCATTAAGATTTTCACACAAAAATAGAAAAAAAACAATACATTTTGGGGGTTCCCCATACTTAGAACTGAAACTCAAAATTTTTTTTTTCATCAAACCCATAAGAGTGGGCGTCTATGGATAGGTCTTCAAAAATGATATTGAGGTTTCTAATATCATTTTTTTCTAAACTGAATAGTTTGCGCGAGAGACACTTCCAAAGTGGTAAAATGTGTGTCCCCCCCCCTGTAACTTCTAAAATAAGAGAATGATAAATCTATAAAAAATATATGATGTACATTACGGTGCAAACTTCCACCGAAAATTGGTTTGAACGAGATCTAGTAAGTAGTTTTTTTTAATACGTCATAAATTGAAATTAATATCAAATACTCAGGTCTATACTACCATTTACTTATATACCTACAGGTTTGTACGGAACCCTCGGTGCGCGAGTCTGACTCGCACTTGGCCGTTTTTTTTGATAATCCACCCTCGAAGGGATGAAAAGCAGGATGAAGTTGTGTATGGGAAATCACTGATTGATATATCAACGCACAGCTTAAACCGCTGGTCTTAGAGACATGGAATTTGGAGGTTGTGTTCTTTGGGAAGTGTACGTATCAATGTATATGAAGTTGTGTTGTGTATGAGAACTCACTGATTGATATATCAACGCACAGCTTCAACCGCTGGTCTTAAAGACATGAAATTTGGAGGGTGTGGTCTTGAGGGTGAAAGGGGATCTAATATATTTTTTTTTAAACTGAATAGTTTGCGCGAGAGACACTTTCAAAGTGGTAAAATGTGTGTCCCCCCCTCTCTCCTGTAACTTCTTAAATAAGAGAATGATAAAACTAAAAAAAAATATATGATGTACCTTGCGATGCAAACTTCCACCGAAAATTCGTTTGAACGAGATCTAGTAAGTAGTTTTTTTTTGATACGTCAAAAATTGAAATTCGTATCAAATACTCAGGTCTATACTACCATTTACTTATATACCTACAGGTTTGTACGGAACCCTCGGTGCGCGAGTCTGACTCGCACTTGGCCGGTTTTTAGATTATTTACAATGCATATATTTGGACATAACATATAGGCAACTAAATATTATGTACACTTAGGAGCCCTTACCGTTTAAAACCTTCGGAACATTATTTTGAGCTCATCCTTATACCTATCTTAGTTCTTATTTGTAAATTTTTTTCGGTAAAAATACACCAGATACCTGTCTCATTATAATTTACATTTCCTGTATAACAATGAATTGAAACACAATACAATGATGAACCAGACTTTACAAATATTCGCGTTTAAATCAAAAGATTGGTGCGTCATTAACGTGTATGTTTGCTTCATATTTATTTGTGTTAATAATTCTAAAGAAATTTTAAATGGCGATTATGGTAGAATACTTGCAAAATTGTCTATGACGTCAGAATGATGATCTACTTCAATAACTTCTTCGTAATATCCTAACTATAACTGTTTGTTTATTTGTTTGTTACGCCTTCACGCCTCAACTACTCAACGGATCATCATGATATTTGGCATGCAGATAGCCTATGGTATGGAAAAGGACATAGGCTACTTTTTATCCCGGGAACGCGGGTGATATCGCGGGGGACAGCTAGTCTTATATAAAATATAATAATAATATTGGTAATCCTTTGACAGATTACATCAAAAACATAACAATGAACCACCACGACGTGAAATACCCAGCGCTTGAGGACCTGACGGGGGCCGCTCAAGCTTTGACCAGACTACAAGAGACGTACCACTTAAATGTCAGTGAACTCGCTGAGGGTTTGCTTAACGGCGTAGCTTACAGGTGCGTAAACGAGCAAAAGGTTTTATAAAGACAAACTGTATAAAAACATTTGCGAAAATACCAAACTTTGAAAAAAAAAAGCTGTTTTGTTTTTTTTTTGTATTTGGACTATTGTTACCCAGGGTCATGTGAATTAAGTGATAATTATCTATTAGATGCTTACCTATATGGTAGCTCGATTATGTGTCTGACAAGTTCTGATAAGCACTAGCAATTATCAGCTGTTACTTTTTGCTACTAGAACTAGTTGTTTACATGTAATTTGCCATTATCCGAATACCTACCAAATGTTTAATTTTCATTATAAAAGTTTAATGTTCACGAAATTATCAGACTATCAAATTTTTTAAGTGCACGTTTGTTCAATACATATTATCATCTTGTCACGAAGTAATAATGTTTTCATTAACACCCGTATAATGTATATACGGTCAGTAGATTGGCACTTAAGTACCCTTTCATATTAATCTATTGAAATTATCGTGCCTTGTATGAAAACTGTGAATTGCGGAGTGTGACACGGTACTAATGTAATCAGCTACTTTTGACACTGACTGTACCTAACAAGAAACCTTTGTACCTATGCGTCATATAAAGCAGTTACCTTATTTTCATTATTTATCTAACTTACGTAAACTTATTAACACATAATAACTTACTGCTCTTCTTATTTTTTAGCTCAAGGTAAGTCTATGAACATATTTATTTTGCACATGAAGTTTGATTACCTTGTGTAATGCTTTTCCCACACGTTAAGTACACATTAGGTAATGATTGTAATAGTCTTAGGACATTTTGATAGTAAGACATCTGTATTTTATTTGTATTCATTAGGTACTTTTAAGCTCCAATTTTAATACAGTGATTCAATCAAAAGTATACGTTTACATAAGAAAATATTTGATGCAGGTGTTAATTGTATTTGATCGTTCAAAATGTAGTGAAGTAAATGAAAAAAAAATCTTTGAGTGGGCTGCTCCTTAGACTTTATTATCTATCAAATTGGGAGTCTGACTCAATGCAAACAATTTTAGTGGTTCAATAATTTATTTTACAGCGCCTGTCAAGTCTGACCGCAAATGTTTAGTATCTTTTCCATGGAAGGAAGAGAAGATTGTACAAATAAGTCCCCGAAATAGATCCCCTTCCTATATTTCTAGGCTTCTCAGTTATTGAGAAATCTTGTAACTGTCAATGCTGTTTATGTTTGATTATTACTTTAGTTTTATTAATCTAATACTGGTGTTGGGACGTAAGATACATAGTAGGTATAATCAACTATAACAATTGAACATTATTATTTACAGTACACCAATGACGGCTGGCGATTGCTATGAATTGGGGCGCGCGCTATACAACGAGGGAGACTACAAAAACGCACTAGCGTGGATGTTGGAGACCCTACGCAAATACAAATCATACGATGAACCGTATTCGTTCGACGAGGCCGATATTTTGGAGTATATTAGCTTCTCACATTATCTATTAGGTCAGTCATTAAAACTTTATAGATTCGTTTATCAATCACATATCATTTTAATTGCGCATAAAAATTTGCGAATGCCGAGACGTGAGATGCAAAACAATTTTTAGTACTTATCACAAATCATTATATACATAAAATATGTAGCGTTATAATTGAAATTACAATATCACGTGATGCATTCACCGAATCTTTTCCATTCTTAACAACACCAAGTAGTTGGCTGTTAGATGTAACGCATTTCGATTAAATGAACCCAGTTGTAGATAATTGCCAGCCGGGGAGAGCTCTAAAGTTGTTCGTGAATGAATAAACGTTTCCATCCGTCGTTTTCCAGTGAGCTAAAAGAGATCTACCTACTGAGTCGTTGTAAATAAACCCTTATTTATTATTTTTACGGCAGTTATATAATGTAACATACGCTGCGATGTCGAGGGTATGGACTGAAAACAATGAACGGGTTCTGTCTTACGAATCAATATCTCATGAGTTTGAAACTAACAATACACTCAATCAAATCGAATTATGCTATCCACGTGGACAATGACCTTAATTCTTGCTGTTAGGCGAGGCTCGCGTCCCTACAGTGCATTTATGAGCTGTTCATTGACGTTATTGAATAATAAAGTCAACATGTATTGACTGATAAAGTAAGAGATATTGTATCTGAAAGACCGTACGGTGTGTGTGACTGGGCCTGGCAGAGCCTCATGGATTTTGATTCTGAGTGTATAAACATTTTTGCTATTTTAGAAGCGCTCGATAATGAGAGAGAGATAAGAAGAATGATAAGCTGTTCTTAATCGATCGGCAAGTTAAGCTACCACCGTCGTGGTCGGTACCTGGATGACTGCCTAGTGGTATTTCAAATCGAGCGTTTCTGTGCTTAGGAAGGCACGTAAAGCCGTTGGTCCTGAGTATCACTTAATTGTGATAGTCGTTAAGCTAGTTTGGAAACTTGAAAACCAACAGTAAGGTTGACCACTAGCCTACCTCCACCGATCCGCAGTGGGCACGCGTGGTGAAGTATCTGCCCATTCCCTTTCACCCAGATTTGTGAAAGGAGGCCTGTGCTCAGCAGTGGGACATTATAGGCTGATGATGATGATGATGATCAGATTTTATCTATATGTTCTGCCATGATGTCATGATGTGAACATCAAAGATTTTTAAGAACTGTATGTTTCAGGTGACACAAAATCTGCCTTGGTATGGACACAAAAGTTATTGGAGGTGGAGCCAAAACACACTCGCGCTCGCGGAAACATTCCACATTACAAGAAGAGTATTGCCGAAGAGGAAGCCAAACTTAAGAAACAACGTCGAGGGGTATGTTTTCTATACTCATTATTACAAGCTCTTGGAATAAGCCCTCCATCCCGGGGAATTTTCCGGGATAAAAAAAACCCATATGTTATTCCAGTTATCATCTACCAAAGTGCCAATATTTTTGTGATAAAAGATAATTAGGAGGATTGTACATTACTTACTTATATCGTTTATCTTGTACTAAATTGTAGATTTTTTTATCAGGAAATGGGTCTTGAAGAAGAGATACCTGCTGCTGCTAAGCCATCCAGTTATGCTCAAGAGAGAAAGGTTTACGAAGCTCTTTGCCGAGGTGAAATGGAAATACCCAAAGCAATGGCCAAAAGGTATGTTTGTTTGTTTGTTTTGGGGTGACTAATCGACCTCTTACCGCCATAAGACAAAATAAAAATCTTAAAAAAAATGGTTCCAATGGCACATATTTTACAAGCTTTTATTTAACTTGTATGTAAGTAACTATATTTGTTCGAGTGGAATCTTGCATGTCGAATTTCACCCACTTACAGTGGTCGGATTGACTTGATATTTGGTATATAACAACAATAAATAAACAATAAATATTAATAATATTCAGTGCAGTTCTAAAAATATTTTACATACTTTGTTGGTCCACAAACTAGGATAACCTGCATCTTGTGGACCACTTTCCCAGTGAAACATTTAAAAAAAAGTATATTGGAAGACAATGCAAGTATGGCCAACAAAAAGTACAGGAACCAAAAGAAGCTTGTATTAAAAATAAAATATTTAACAAAAACTTATTTTAATTACTAACTATAGTATTCGTCAATTGGATTGTCATTTAAATTTGTGTAATAATAACTTCTCTCTGAACTGTAAACTGTAAAGATTACATTAGAAAGCAACCAGGTCGTCAGCGAGACAAGATTATCCTTGTGCAGGGGACATTGTTAGTACTAAAGTAACATAAATGTTATTCATATTAAATTTGATGATTCACTTATTCTGCAAGTTTGTGAACCTTTATGGGTTATGACGCATTTAATTTGTGGTTGCCTTAGCGCATAAAAATTAAATAACAATAGAATTTCTAACATTTTCATAATATCCTCTTGATTACAGATTAAGTTGCCGCTATTTGACTGAAAATCATCCCTTCCTAAAGCTGGCTCCTATTAAAATGGAACTGATGTACCTGAGTCCTGACGTAGTGGTGTTCCACGAAGTGCTCAGCGACAACGAGATTAAGTTCATCCAAGATAAATCTAAGCCGAGGGTATGTTATCGGTTTTTAGTATGGATAGAGTTATTTATTTCAATGTCATTTGCAGTGACTTGTTTGACTTTGTTAGAAATCTAAAACATTTTGATTTAATATATAGTTAGTTGCATGTGGCGAGTTTTTTTTTTTATCAATTTTCAAGTTATATCCGGCCGCTAGTTAATACTCTAATATCTTATAGACACTAACACTAACATACACTATAACGTACCTAAGTAACTGTTTTAATTTGGGCAGCTGGTTTTTTGCCTATTTTGACAAAATGTGAAGATGAAAATAAAATAGCAAGCAGAAATATTTAACTATATTATGAACACACATCCATTTACCGTCTGTTTAGCACTAAAAGCTAACCGAATCACCATTTCAATCCAGTTCAAACGCGCAGTAGTCCACGACCCTAAAACTGGTGAGTTGGTACCGGCCAACTACCGTATAAGCAAGTCCGCTTGGCTGAAGGATGAAGAGTCGCCCATCATCGAGCGCATATCGCAGCGAGTGTCCGACATGACCGGCCTCAGCATGAGCTCTGCCGAGGAGCTGCAGGTCGTCAACTATGGAATAGGAGGGCATTATGAACCGCATTATGATTTTGCAAGGGTATGTATATATAAGTACGACTAGTTCCCCCCTCCCCACCGCGGATTTTAAACATTACTCTGTTGTAATGTACACATTATTAGGGCTCGAAATTTAGAAAACTCTCTCTTGAGATTGTATAAAGAATGCCAGCAAAAGGATTCGAACATTTTTGTTCGCAACCTGGCATACTCATCAGCCGCCATTTTATTTATTTTTTGCGATTGGTGGCGTACTAGAAAAAAAGTACCAGGGTGTATATGTCCTTAAACGTCACGTTTCAGGGGTATTTTTATATGTATAGATTGCACTTGTGTATTATAGTTAGCCCTAACGTCTAATGTTTTTTTTTATTTCATTAGTTTTACCTGTACTAAGTACCTATTATATTTAATTTGGTTTCAGAAAACGGAAAACGCTTTTACCAAATCTGGTGGGAATAGAATAGCAACAGTACTGTTTTACGTAAGTATTGGATGTTGTAAAAGAGTTCAGATTTGGATGTGGAATTGGAATGTAAATAAACAACAATAAACATGAAGTGCTTCAAAAAAGGGTGTGAAGAGGTTTTTGCAGGGTCGGCCACGCGCGACTGATATCCCTGGGGTTGCGAGCGTCCATAGGCACATATTCCCGCCATACGCTTGTTTGCTACCATAGTAGTAAAAAAAGGCTGCATCTCTAGTGAATCTGCTAAAAACACCGATTGTTGCTAGGTGACAGATTTATGACATGAAGTTGGTAACGTATCAGGTGGTACCTTACCACTGTGCTATGGTTTCCTAACGATGTTCACCAAAAGCTCAGCCCTGGAACCCATGGCCTTCGCGACGGCATTTAACCACACTAATTTGGAGGGTAGGGGTAAGGAGAACGATTTCTTCTTCCTTAAAAGGTGTTCACTTGGTGGCGCTACAGTAGCAAGAGAGTATGAAATGAAATTATACCCCACGAACTTATCTGGCCCGGTTTGAGAGGCGCTGTTATCGCATTTGGTGCAGCTAACAACCAATGGCGAATGGCAGGCAGATTTACATTTCAAACTGGCGTCGTTAGTTTCCCTTCTGGCCACCGGGCCAGATAAGTTTGTGGTACTAGAGCCGTTGTTGACGGAATGGAGTGCGCTGAGTATAGTGTTGCCAGTTACACTGTAATTACAGTAGATCTATCGTATTTTCACACCATCTACTGTTTTGAAGTCAGCGGAATTAATCTGCTTTATCTGGCAGCACTGTACTCAGCGCACTTCACTCCGGGAATCGTACCTGGTCGTGGGTACGATTCCCACACGGTACCGGCGGCGGCGGCGGCGCGGTAGGTGAAATCTTGACCAGAGTTTTAACCAACCAGCTGGCCCGTTAATAGTTATAGTTAGTAACACAATATACCTAATACATAATTGGACTGTTTTATAAAAAACTTAAACCGACTTCAAAGTACACTAAGAAGTAATCAAATCCTGATGCGAACAGTGGGACCAAACGGGAAGTGCAACCTTCCAGAAAAAACAAGAATTTTCCAAATCGGTTAATAAATGACGGAGTTATGAGGTAACAAACATAAAAAAAAATACAACCGAATTGAGAACCTCCTCCTTTTTTTGAAGTCGGTTAAAAATAGAACGTGTAACAGATGTCGGACGTGGCGCAAGGGGGCGCCACCGTGTTCACGGAGCTCGGGCTGAGCGTGTTCCCGGAGCGGCGCGCCGCCGCCTTCTGGATGAACCTGCACCCCTCCGGCGAGGGCGACCTCGCCACCCGCCACGCCGCCTGCCCCGTCTTGAGGGGATCTAAGTGGGGTGAGTCCTCTACTCTAATCGACTTACCTACCGATTACTACGTTTTTGTTTCGGTCCACGTACCAAGTGCCAGCTAGCCCTGCCTTATACTTTGGGCACCCCAGATACGGTCCACTTAAACGCTCTCGCACCACCATAAAGTTTTGACAAAATGCGTCAACTCTACACTGTAAAGGGTTGTTGGAACTGTAAAGTGCAGAAGGAATGCAATGATATTGGCATAAGGCATATTTTGGGATATACTTTTACTGGTAGACTTTAGTTTGAACAAAATGTCCAGTCGTTTGTGCGTGCTGATGTGGCTGAGCGTACGTACATAGGTATGTACATAATATATAAAATTTGGTAAATGCAAACACAAAGTAGAAAAAAAAATATCTTGTTGAGCAACAAGAAACTTGGCTTGTAAAAACAAATTCACACAGAGATAATTATAACTACTCTGTAAGTGGCAATACAATCAGCAAAGTCTGTGCTAAGGCTACGGTTCCGACTCTATTTAATCATTTTTGGTAACAGTGTGCAACAAATGGCTTCATCAAGGAGGTCAGGAACTGTTGAAGCCGTGCAGCCTCGAGTATCAAAGCGAAGGCATCGTGCGCAAGATTCCCCGCCCAGTGCCCAAGACTTCCAGATAGAATCTACTTTCAGTTATTTACTACATACTTAACATGAACTGAAGTGCACTCTGTGGTTTTATAGGTAAGGCAAACGTCATTATTGGAAAATAGACCGGTGTCGATTGTTGATTGAACCACCCATTTGTATAGTTATGGGATAAATGATTCGATCGTTGTACGTCGAGCAATACCGTGCAACTAATATCAGCCAATATGCTTTTTCATCGATTGTTTTTAAACTTCATTAAGGTTAATTAAAAAGGCATTGAATAAATAGATTTAAAAGATCGCTTTCCTAAATTTCACAAATTATCGAAGCTTTATGATCATAATCGACACAGGTATATTTGAATAGAATGTACCTGTAACTGTAGAGCGGTACGTAGTTTGAATTATCTCCAGTGTTGTTAGTCTTAGCAGTACATAGTTAAACTAGAATTTGTTGTAAAAGGCTTGCTTATAAACAAATATTATCCAATCTTTTCGTCTCAGCTTTTGCGTCAATTGTAAAAGTGTTATCAAGCTGATAAGTCTAACAAAGTAATGGACAATATTCTTAAAAAATACATATCCTATAAACATTTTATCATAAAGTTTTCATTTTAAGCAATGGAGATTGCATTATAAGTACACAGATATCCATAAACTAATAATCCAAGGTAATAATAATATAATACTAGAAATATAGAGCTAGAGGAGTTATGCATTTAAAAAATAACTTGTATGAATATCCTTACTAAAATCAAATTATCGTATATTAATCATAACATCAATGTCGTTTGCCTTTAAATCATATGTCTAGAAAAACTAGTGTTAAATAAAAATACCTACTAAATATACGAGCGAATAAAACATAAATTCATAAAAATAAAAATCTTGCCTGATTGATGACATTTACCAACATTATGTAGATTAAGTTATTTTAATTCTTATTAAATGAGAAACAAAGGCTTTGAACCTGACAATAGAGGCTGCATCAATGCGCATTATTTTAATCATTAATATATTCCCAATGTAAAATTTTTGTGAGCGTAAAGTTTATGTACCTACATTATTATTTTTTACAATTTTATTAGCATTTTAGTACAAAACACTGAAGCGTTCAGTGTTCCAGTGAAGTGTCAAAGTTAGAACAATATGAACATTTATGTACCTGTATGTATATCATAAATGTATTATGTCATATATTTATATTATATATTATTGTTTATAACGTTTTGTACAATTTTTACGTTGCCATTACTAACCATTATAAATAATAGATATAATATAAAACTACATACTAAGTATATGGCTGTAACAAAATCCTCGAATGCATTTGTTGAAGTACATTATATTGTATTAAGTTTTATATAATTTAATTCTAGAGTGTAGTATTGTCAAAGATAAATTGAATACATGTCAGCCTTCAATTTGCTAATTGATGAAAATGATTTGCATTTAGTGTTTGTATTGTGTAAGTATACTTTATATACCTACCATATGCCAAAACTGATAACAGTTTCTTGAAATAAATATCAAAAAACTAATATTAATGACTTTTCACTGACACAAAATAAACTAAGTACAATAATTCAAAAAATATTGGCCCCTAACTAGGGTACAGTACATATTATAAAAATGAATCTATTACCAAAATAATAATTGGTATTCTTATATTGATTTAAAATTACATTACCCTTCACCATTATCAGTTCTTGATTAAATTAATACTTAAAATTAGTCAGATGTAGGTAGTAATAATTTCTACAGTGTCTTCTTTCACGTAGAATTCAAACGTTGTGCGGAGAGCAATTTAAGACAACAAAAACGTTACATATAGAATTAAACGTATACTGTACATAACATTCCTGTTGTTTATACATTACCCTAAAGCTTCTGCATTGATGAATTATCGTCGCCGATGATGTAGTATGTTAGAATATTTCAGAACAAACAAAGTAAGTACATGCATGATAAAGCTTTAGCATTGCACACTACTGTGTTTGCTATGAAACACTCTTCTCGATTTGTTTCAAATCTTCTATATTATACTACCTTCAAACTGAAATATTGAATGGAAAATCAAAGCAATCATGTTTAAGGACGACACATTTTGTGATGGAATTATTAGTAAGAACTTATTATATTGGCGATAGGTACCTCAACACTGATGGATTAAATAAAGAATGACTGTTAATGCAATGACTTAACCAGGGTAACCGCGAAGTTCTAATAAAATAAGGTAAAAACATCAACTCCCAATACAATACATATTATTATTATATCAAACTGTTATGTTTCTGTAACCTTCGGCATTGAGTTTCACTGTCAGACATAATGACTCTTTGTTATAAGGTCAATAGTATGATGGCTGGAAAATAGGCTCTCGGGTTGCTTCTATGGATTCCACATTCAAGGAAACGTTAATGTTTGCTTCTGAGTTTTCATGCGATTCTATGAAATAAAGAGTTACTTACTCAAAGTAAAATTGAGAGCACACCCATATAAAGATAGAAATCGTAGAACCTCTAAGTTCTAGTCGAAATACACCTACTGATATGGTGTATGTTACCGAACCTTACCGATGATAGACTACCCAAGTTTTAAGAATGACCTTTTCCTAAATACTATGTTCGGCAAACTGATTCGAAAAGTTACTTTGGTCTACGTCAAAAGAGATTTATTATGCTGGCACCAGGTGAACATAATAATCTTAACGGCTCTATTTGGGTCGGTAAGTTAGAAATGGACTATGTTTAAATGAATATTTTTCATGTTTTCATTTATTCGCTTCTCAACTTCTATTATTTTGGTGATATAAATCAGCTTATTTTGATTTACCCGCAAGCTGTAGACAAAGGAAGATACTTTTTTGTTTATGGTAAATATCTAATTGTAATGAACGCATTTATAAATTTGTACCGTTTGAAGATTCAACAAAAAACAAAATTAGAATTTATGACTAAAATAAGTGCTCCGCCATATTAACATAACTTACCGTTCAAAAGTATTTGGTACCTTCTCGTTTCCCTAAGTGTATTGATAAGCTAGCTACGCCGAATAATATTAATCAATTTATCACGTTTTGAAACTGCCTCTTTTTTTCTAAACCTTTGGACGTGTTTTATTGGAAAACTATTTTTATCGGTTAAAATTATAAATCGGTGCTTAGCGAAGAAATAAATCCACAGTAGATACTTTACACTAAAATCACTTTCGATTCATGCAAGAGCTGACAACAAACTGTTGAGCAGAGTCCGTCGCCGATGGCTAACGATGAAACCGGAGCTGATGTGTAAACATCCAGTGACTGGAATCCTCGCGACCGGCTGCAGCGACTATCGCGTCGCGCCTCGCTATGACCATTATCACTACTAATTATTATACGTTAAGATAGCGATAACCATTGACCACCATAGATGATGCCTTGATAAGCCTTTGATCTGCAAATCGTTATAAATAACTGATAATTGACATGGATTGGTTCTCATGTTCATTTCACCTCTTGTTGTTTGAATGTATTCCTCTCAATTCGTTCATTAATAATATGATTATTTTGATCACCGTGGTAAGTAAAGATATGGGCGAAGGATTGTTTGTATAACAAGGCTGATCTGCGGGAAGGCGGTCCATCTGATGGTAATCGCCTATGGACATAGAAACACCAGGGGCAACTGGGCCTCAAGTGCAACTGGTAGATGCTTGGCGACAGATTTTCTACTTCAAGGTAGTATCCAGCCATGCAAGTATTATGCTGAGAGATGCAGAGTGCCTATCAGCGTGCTATCATGTCTTTCGGGAAAGCTCAGTTCAGCTGCTTATGCAGTTCGAAAAATTAGACAGCTAACAGACGTAGACACAGCTCGATTAGTTTATTTTAGTTATTTCCATAGTGTTATGTCTTATGGCATTTTACTTTGGGGTAAAGTTGCTGATATAGAAACCATTTTTATTTTGCAAAAAAAAGCAGTGCGAGCTATTTATAATATGAGTTCTCGAGCTTCCCTCAGAGATAAGTTTAAACATATAGGTATCCTCACAGTAGCATCGCAGTATATTTATGCAAATATATTATTTGTACATCAGAATATTAATATTTTTGTAAAAAAAAGTGACGTGCACTCTTTTAATACTAGAAATAAGCATAAACTTGTGACCTCTGCTTATAGACTCCAAAAAGTGCAAGGTTCATTTTTAGGACTGAGTATACAATTTTATAATAAAATCCCTAATAAAATTTTGAATTTACCGTCACATAAGTTTAAGGAATGTATTAAGGCCGCTTTAGTACAGAAGGCTTACTACAATATTACCGAATATTTAAATGATAAAAATGCTTGGGTGTAGCGCTCGCTCTACAGGAAACATCTGATGTAATAAATTTAAGTTTGATTTTGAAAAGAGTAATTGCTGAGTTTATTGCCGGCTCTTCTTAGCAAAAGCAACCTTCCGAACCGTGCATTAGAGTATTAGAGTTTGACTATTCATAAGTGCCTGTGAAGGCCTATTTGAATGAATAAATTATTTCATTTCATTTCATTTCATCGTTTCATCACGATGTTTTCCTTCACCGAAAGCATTCAAACTCACTATCTTTGTCGCGGATTCCGATATCACGAGAATTTCACCCTTTTCATTTACTAAATATTATTTTTTGCTGGAAACTGTAAATAATATACATTTTATGTAACGATAATAATAAGCTGATGGTATGCACAGTAATTATAATATCCTGAAACATTCCTTACACTCGGCCATCTGACTCTTGCTAAGCAAAGATTTTTTGCGATTTACCTTGTAACAAATCTAAGTACTATAAACCTATAATATTACTAGCCTTACTTCGCGGGTCCACCCGCGTTCCCAAGATAAATAAAAACCGGCCAAGTGTAAGTCAGAGTGAGTCGCGCACCGAGGGCTCTGAGGCTCTTACTTTTTTACGATTTTGGTTCGGAACCCTAAAAATTACCTGTTTCTCTCCGTGGTCCAAGCTTCTTCCAATGTCCTTGTCGAATTCCATCAAATCGGTTCGGCTATGAAGACAATACTAATGGTACAAGTTCGTAGCTGACTTCAGGCACCAGCAGCAGGCCTGTCGCCACGACACTACTTCTTTCTCTTTCGTTTCTATGTATTACTATGGGGGCATCGTATTGCTAACTACGGCAGGTATTTCACATAGCAACGTAGTGTCGCTTGCTGCTGCTGCCTGCAGTCGGCTACGAACTTGTTCATTAAGTTCCGCCTCCTTTCTAGGTACTTACAGATATTATAAGAATAAATCGGCCAGTGCAATTTTTATTTCCACTCAAATATAACGTCCCCATCCCCATTACATTATTCCCGGGATCTGGGGGCACGGGAGTGCCCCCCGCCAAGACGCGCCAAGCGAAGCGCAAGGGCACTACCTACCTTTTCTCAAAGCGCTTCATCGTATTTTTGAACCATCATAACTTGGGTTTGGATTACTCTTATACTTTTGATTTTATTGATATCTAAAAATCCCCGATTTCGTCACTGACTCACTGATGATTATCAAAACTCTTAGGGCACTTCCTGAAGTACTAGAAAGCTGTAATTTGGTATGCAAGCTTGTATTAGTATAAAAACAACAAAATATGTCGTAAAACATGGAACTTTTAACACCCAAAAAAATACAAAATAAAAAAAAAAATCACAAGCAACTCAAAAAAGAAGTGAAATCACACCAGAAACATTTTCATGTAAAACGTTGCCAAGACGAGACAATATGGCTCGCACTGTCAAAAAGTTATCAGATATCATGTAGAGCCAAGCTTATAGCTCTACCTACACGCCCTACGCTACAAGCCCCAACTTCACAAACTCTACATACCGTAGTCAAAATCCTAAGGACATTCCTCACACACAAAAAACTAATTAAAATAAAAATAATTGTGACATGGCCGTTTCGCTACTACAAAAACTATTGTATTACAGAAAAGCAATTAACAGTAAATAAATTTTTCACCTTACGCTCATGTGACGGTAGCGAATCGGCCAAGCCACATATTTTGACTAAGGTGTAGAGTTTGTGAAGTTAGGCGTGTAGAGTCATAAGCTTGGCTCTACATGAGTTCTGATAACTTTTTAACACTGCGAGCCATATGGTCTCGTCTTGGCAACATTTTACATGAAAATGTTTTTGGTGGGATCAATAATTCAGAACACCTTTGAATTTTTATTTTCTACTCTGAACACTATAATAAAAGAAAGTTTAGTATTCTTATTATCTTTTACCCCTTAGAAATGTTTACTCCCCATTCCACTCGCTTAGGAGTAAGTTTTCATAAACACAATACTTATTACTTACTATTTGCCAAAATAAAGGAACAATTTTCGCGTACTCTCTAGAATTTTCCACATATTATCATCTCTATCCCATTCTACACACTAGGATTACCTACGCTTATTTTGTTTCTTATTATCATTTGCATACTATTTGCAACTGTATTAGAATAGACTAAAGCCCATTATTACATTAAACTAGCGACTGTTTGTTGCCAAAATAAAATAAAATAAAATTACTTATACCTGGAAAAATTCGAGATCCGATTGAACCGATCCTTACATCTCAGGCTAAAATGTATCTAGCCAATATTTAACTTCGCTATTATTTTTAGCCAGCCAAGTCGATGGTGCCTAAAGAAAATCTCGCTCTACCCTGATTAAGAGCGAGCGGACTAGGGCCGGCGCCACGGCGTTGGCGATAGATAACCCATAGCCAACCCAACGCCACAATACAGATATCATTAAATTCTTTTTGGTTTCCCGAGTGTAAAGTTTGCAAAGAATTAACGTATGTGCAAGCTATAATATCGCGTTTGCGTTTTTTAGTACACACGGCTACAGATCAAGCTATAAATTTCTAGTATAAGCTGACCTCCCATTGTACGGAAATCCTATACAATGCGAGATCAGCTTATACTGGAAATGTATAGCTTGATCTGTAGCCGTGTGTACGAGTACTCGTATAAAAAAAGCAATCGCGATAGATACGCTAATTTCTTGCGTACTTTACACTCGGGGTGTTTGTGCGCATTCTGTGTTTGTATTTCGGTTTCCAATGTTTCATTAACTAACACATAAATAATGGTATTTTACCATACCATTATTAATGGTAAATAAATCCTTATTCACGAAGATACATATACATTTTATTATAGTAGAGTTGCCTATGAGTAATTACAACACGTGAGGTCGTGGGTTCTTTACCCATGACTGACAATGCTAAGAATTTTATTTTTATCTTTGTTGTAGTCTAGTTGCCTTCACTTTAAGTATTTAGTTGCTGTAAATGTAAATTTATTTGTAGAGTTGATAATGTTAACTTGATAGTGGGTATACCTACCTACCTACATACCACATCATTTTATTACAGAATAGCAAGTGAATATAAGAACAATACGTAAGATATACACCTTCGTAATGTCATGGGGCGGGCGTCTCGACGTATTTATCTCAAGGTAACTACGTCTCTGCCAAGAAAGCTTTATGCGAAGTAGAGTATTGATCCGGTACTTAGTTACTTTTACATCGATACAGCTAGCTAGCCTACCTATCTTTATTCGGTATCATGCATCCATAATACCTCCTACATACATGCTATATTTTATATATTTCCTATTGGATAAGGATTCATTTGAATTGTAAGAACTTGATTGTTCTCGCTCTACCTAGTACATGAATAGTTTATTTATAGTATAGATGCTAGTAGTGTTACCTACAATAATGATGATACATGCATGGCCTATTTCTAAAATTACCTAACCTACTCATTCAATGTAGGTATTAAACAATTAATTATTAAGTAATAAGAACGGAAGAAGGTAAATATTTTCGTATATGGCACGAGCTGTTGCTCTTGTTTCGCTATTGTTTTGCTCGTTAAAGAATCCACGGAATTATTAAACAGGATAGTGGCTGGAAACATGTTGTTTCTTTTTCAACGATTTGCATTGGGATGTCACACGACATGTTTACAAAATATTTTCTCTGAAAAATGTGTTGTCCGATCAACGCTTGTGGTGTGCGAGGAACCGATTACTAACACTTGAGTTTTCCAGTTTTATATTATGTCACTATCGAGATAGTTACGTAATATGATCTACTTGTAAGAGATACTGTGGTATTACTTAAGTTATTAGTAAGTAGTAGTTATTGATTTCGAAATCCTGGGAGCTGAGGCCCATGAGCTAGCAAGCTCGATCTTATCTCTACGTTTTCTTATGATTTTGGAGTGTCTCAAAACAATTCCTTGAATTTGTAGTTTCAGGAGTTATAAGCATTTTTCATAGACTGATATCAGGTCGTTGGGGCCATCCAAGACTCTATAATTAGGTACTCGAGAGAAACCCTCAATAGATTTGCTCATTATGATGTTTTTGCACATGCAATGCAAGGCTTAGCAAAGTGAACAATGCCCAATTGATGTAGGGCAAATTCAGCGCCGGACCTAGCCGTTGCACATTAGGTTTTTTTAATACTACTAAACTAGCTTTCGGCCTGCCTGTTGGTAAGCGGTTACCGTAGCCTATGGACGCTTGCAACACCAGGGGTATCATTAGCGCGTTGCCGACCCTAAAACCACTTACGTAACTATTTTGGTTTCAATGTATGAGGATGGACTCTCCGACGATGGCGAGAGTTGCGATGGTGGAAGGAAGGTAGATTGAACAATACTGTAGCACACTCTCCAAAATATATTCTATAGAAGACCGACAAACACGAAACATTACGCCGATGTGCAAGGCTCGTTAATTTCGCCTCAGTTAGCGAAACATCGCCGACTAGTCTCCTAGCACGACGGTCTATCGAGTCAAGGGCATCCAGCTGGTATTTGGAAGATCCATCCCAGTAGTGACTGCAGTACTCGATGCACGAACGGACTTGTGCTTTACAGTTGCAATAACTGATCCGGCGTAAACTACCGCTTCACCTAACAGAGGATGCCCAACTTTTTTGCAGCAGTTTTAGCCTTTGACTCAATAGAACTACCAAAAATTATTTTGGTAGAAAAGGTTATGCATAGGAGCTCAAGTTGGTCGGAAATCGGTATGGATATATCATGAAAAGAAGGAGTGAGGTGTGAGTGATTTAGTTTATAACCTTTTAGCAACATTAAATTAAATTGCCAAACAGTTTTGTCGTTAATAACTCCGTGCCAGATGCTATTCACACGCGGCTTACAGCCGTTTACTCGTAAGCAAAGAGAGAGCTCGTTTTAAGAGAGGTAGAGCGTAGCGTTAATTCGCTTAAAGAGCAGCTCGACTGGGGAAGTACCTACCTCCACCCTCAGACCAAGAAAAAAATTAAAGGCGGAACGGTCTGTGTTCTTAAGTGACGCAAGTAATAGGAAGCCGGCCTTCTTGTAAATACATGGTTTCACACACACATATAGACCATAGGAAGCCGATCGGTTGTCATTCCATATTGAGACGTTGACAGTGACAATAAGACTCAGTACCATTTGTGCCTGCTTGGGCCAATACTGATTTTACTCACGCACACGTAGGACATTTTTTGCTTCACTTTCTTATAAGGTGACACTCCGTCTATGCCTCCACCTTACAGAATACCTACCGCAGCCAAATAACTTTATGTAGTGTAAAGTTGTGTTCCTGTGCGTGAGTAAGGTCGCCAGAGCTCATTGGGGAGGGGGGAAAGGTCGGCAACGCGTGAGCGATGCTTCGTGTCCATATGGCTACGGTAACCGCTTACCATCAGGTGGGCCGTATGCTTGTAGGTAGTATATTGGTAGGCCGTATTAGTCGTATACAAAAAAAAAAGCTATCGAATTTCTTTATTAAGCTTAACTACTGTATTAGGTTACAATTTTAGCTTGACTAAAATGATTTGAAATAGTTATTTGTTCAACAATAGAGGAAATTATGGTTTTTGTTTCGAGTGCTGAATTTGAAAAACCCAAATACCCATAAGTATCTGTGCGCAAAACTAATTTCAGAATTATGTTACGTCCTGCGTTTTCAACGGCGTTCCCAAGGGACCAAATGCTTTCCCGGGATAAAAAGTAGGTATCCTGTTTGTTAATCGTAAACATTATATCTCTTCCTCACATTTCATCAAAATCTGTTCAGTTGTTTTTGTGTGAAAGTGTAACATACATCTTCGCAAATCACTTCCATACAATCTTTCACATATATATAATAGGTACTAGCTGCCCGGTGCGACTTCGTTCGCGTGGTCAGCGTGGTGCCCTACCCTCTACCCTACATTTAAACCTTCCCTGGACTTCCACAAATATTTCAAATCCAAAATTAGCCAAATCGCTCCAGCCGTTCGATTTCTAGCGAGACTAACAAACAGCAATTTATTTTTGGATAGGCATATAGATTATGAGGATTAATTATCACAAACCGCTCATATAGGCAAAGGAAACCTCAATTAACTGGTAAACTTTTATTGTTTAAAAGATGATACACACATCAAAAATAAAAATATCTCATACATTGGCATATTTTTGTCAGTTTCTTATTATGATTGAAAAAACATCAAAATTTAAAATTTCACTACTCCATTTATAGAACATTTAAAGTAGGTATTATATTTAAAGTAAATACTGATCAAACATTTAACATATAATATCATTTTAAAACTACGTTTCTAACGGGAACACAACATCTATGTTGGAACATAGTCGTATTAAATTAGAAAGTAGACTTGTCAAGGTCGCGAGAGCATAAACATAAAACCAGCAGCCCTGTCACACAACAATACCCTGTATAAAATTCTATCTCACAAATACGGCGTAGCCGCTATATCCTCCATCCATCTTGTACAAAATAATATAATACTTATAGTAAGATAAACAGGATCAAAAATATAACTCCTCAAAATATTAAGAGATTCTTAAATAGACATTAAATATTGTTCTACAGCAGAAATGTCAATAAATCAGACTCACAAGTTATGTCAGGAATGTGCTCAGCTTACAGCTAGGGATACAGCTATGAAAGTGTTTAACACTAATAAATCTAAAGGGTTTGGGGCAACTAACGTTTAGTTCAAAATTCTATTCTACCCACAACATAATAATACACATGTCGCATTACATTTAACACATCAAACACTGAAACATAGAAATAGATATCGAGCCACATTCGAGTAACGTTCCACGAGCTGACGTGATGAATATGGTGCTATTATAAACCTAATTACTAACTATACTACATAATTGAAAGATTTAAAAATCAATTTAATATTAATAAGATTTTACACTTAAATGGCAAGTGGTTTTCCATTAGCTTGGTTGTTTCATTAACAGATTTTACTAAAAATTAAGTACAGTTTTGATATCCGAAATTAGGACATAAAATGCCTTTCTAACTTAAAATTAAACAACAATAAAATTGCCCCGGGGTTTAACACTTCTATGTAGAAGTTTAGATTTCATAATTGCGGAATTTGGAGATGACTTCAGATGGCGGCTCTTGGTTGCCGGTGCCCCATCGGCCCCAGAGGGCGGCGCCGCCCTCGGAGGCACGTCGAGCCGCCGCATTAGTAGGGCCCAAGCTGGAAGGGCCCGATGCACGTCCAGACTCTCCCTCCAGCATGCGATCTTTGGTGTTGGGCTTGCTCCAGTGCATGGATTGCTGCACATGATCCTTCATACCGAGCCACTGCTTGTAGCCCATGGCGATGCCACTCTGCCTCCACTTGTCATAGAGAGCACGCTTAGAAGGATCGCACAACGTCTCCTTGGCTTCCTATGAAACAATACGAGTATTGGTTTAAGCTGCTAAGAATCCCTGATGCGTGAATTATGCTCCCTACTTGGTTTGGAATGATGTTAATTCAGCTGGAATTTATTTGTAACATAATAAATATTTATGTTCAGATTCCATAATATCTTTGTAGACATTTTAAAGGTTGTAATTAACATTGTATTGTTTGTTTATATTACAAGTCCTTTACATATACTTACGACAATAAAATTCGAGGTAGAAAATTAATTAAAATTGAGCAAATATCGTAAATAAAAAGTTTGGTACTAACCTTCAGTTGTTGAAATTTAGCTTCAGCTTCTTTGTCACCATCATTTTTATCAGGGTGATGCTGCAGAGCCAGCACTTTGTATTCAGTAGTTATTTGCTCCACCTGAAAATAAAATTTAAAGTCTCTTATCAGGGGCTCTACCACGGAACAGATTTTTTTTATTCCGTGGGCTCTACCGCGTTTCTTTAGTATGGTAATCGTAACGAACACCATTAATGATTTCATCCAATAAGGGCCACCCAGTCTTGGATGAAATCATTAATCGTGTTCTTAACGATTAGTACCAAAGATACGAGATAGCCCAGCAGTAATTAATCACTGTAATTAAGAGTAAATAACATGGAATTGAAAGTCTTCAATTAATTCTTTCTTAATAATGCACTAATAAATAAAAATATGTGTCGCTAATAACGGAGACTGTGGTAAGAAACGGGAAAAACCCCACATTAACAGTACGAGTTAGCTATGACGCACAAGTTTGTGTTTACAATTAAAACCAATGTGTCATGTTAAAGCATGCAAATCAATTCGCAAACGTTAACATTCTATACGAACTTAATTTATATAGTTCAAAATGTAGGTCAACTCGCGCGGCCTCGGCAAAAATAAGGTCATTGAGCAGAACACTACAATCAATAACAGTGATTTGCCAAATCAGAGTCTGTACAAAACCATATTAATGCAAGCTATTTTATTCCAAATATTTGAGAATCATTAAAAGTACTTACAGAGGAATTCTCGTCGCAACCGAGCAAGGCGTAAAAATCGTCGTCCGGGTTTTTCTGATAATTTAATATTTCATCGACGCCAGTCATTTTCACGACCCTCCCGTTCAAAACCCCGATTGATACTGAATCTGTGTTGCCATTGCCTCTCTCTCTTCACGTCATGCTGTCAATCAATAATACACTTTTCTCGTAGATACATTTACGGTGATAACTATGAGTACATTTTAATAGAATGCAATATTTAAAACTATTTTATCAACGTGATTAATACTATATGTAGGTATTAGGAAAAACTACGAATGCATTAACTGAGATCCAAACATTATTCCGGATGGCAACATGGCAATAGATGTCAGACAGTGGATAGAGTAAGTAACCCACAGACAAACGGTTAGCATCCATCCCTTTCAAACATGATAGAGAGTGCACTTTAGACGTGCAATGGGATGAGACAGAAAGATAATGCTGCTGTTTCGTGTCGTGTGCCGATTCTCGATGCTCGCTCCGTGACGTGCTTGCTATATGTACCTTGGATGGGAACAGTAGCATATTTATCTATCTCATCTTGTGCGCTTACCATAACATTGTGTTCAGCGTTGCCAGATTAGAGTTTTTATTTCAGATTGGAATCTGAGTAATAATTTAGCTTTGGAAATATTTGAGACACAAATATTTTTATTGGAAGCAAAATAATGCAAATCGTGCAACCTTTCTTATTTAATTTGTATTTTTGTTATTTTACGGTGTATATAATATTGCTACTAACTATATAATATAGTTAAAAACTGTTATCGTGTTTAATAGGTAGGCTATTGATGTTGGTCGGGAGCACCTTTTCCCGAGGGACCTTTCGATATACGTCTATATCTTTGTTCAATTAGCATTACTTTAGGAAACGAAGTATTTTTATTTCTACACTTATTTGCACGTAATTTACGACCTATATAATAACATAAAACTTTATTGAAACCAACTTAATAACAATATTGAAAATTCTAAATAAAACTATACTAAATATCTTAATATAGGTTAGCTTATTTATAAGTTCTATCTGTTTTTTGTTTCTTTTTACCTTTCTTGATTAAAACTAGTTTTTTTTGTTTGATTGTTGGCTTGTTTAAAAGTGCTAATCACTGGAACGACCACTTGATGGATTCGAAAAATTCTTTCGCTAATAGGAAGCTATATAGATACATTATACTACTTTTTATGTAGATCGGGGACGTGAGTGAAACTGCGTGGGATAGCTAGTAATAAATATTAAGTAAGTAAATAATTACAATACACCTGTGTGTGTAAAGAAAGAGATAGTACCTAATAGGTGCGAACCTATTAATTATGGTTTAATCGAGACAATGCGTATGGTACTGATACTATTGGTATGTATTGGTAATGCCTTTAAAATGTTATCCCTATTATGTTACATTCATAGGTCACATACTTATCTATAACTTAGTAAATACATATAGGTAGGCAAATAATCTTACGCGCGCTGTATAAACAGAAGGCTGACGACATTGCATATTCCATGCATGCTCTAGACATTGCCGTCTCAACGCGCTTTTGCATCAAAAATAGCCACTGAAGACGCGCTAAAACGTAAGTTTACGCGGCTCACCGGCCGCCGCGGCCGTGTGCCCCGCTTCTTGTCATTTAATAAAGATCGAGAACCTCGTGTTACACCACTAATGTGCTGATTTACGCGAGTTAACATTACCTTCAAGAATGTAAATACTGTTGTTATGTTTGGGAACCGTGGAGATCGGTAAGCGCTGTCAACGAACTAGGCGCTCGAAGATCTTCCATCTTTGGCAGCGGAAGTAGCGGCGGATGTCCCGGCAATGGGTGAGCGGAGTGGCATTATGAATGCTTAACAACGATGCTCGCAGCTTCGTTCCCATATTTTCTATTCGGCCCGTGTCTTCGCCGAAAGTTTGTCAACCTTTAATTTTTTTTGTTGAGATTGATTAAAATTCCCCATGGTGAACACGTTATTAAAGTTATTGTCTGCTAGTGCTAAAACCTATAGCCAGGTAGTAATCACTGCAGACACGATGCGTTTGAAATAAATAATTTTATATTGTGTTCAGATACGAAGTTTTGTTATGATGTCAAATTATGTGGTATAAAATTAAGTTATAATATGTACAATAGTTGTCAGCGGGAAAACAGCCATTCCCACCCCTTATCTGAGTTACTATAGATGCTTATTAGAATTATCAATGATGACCCGATATGATGCTATCAGAACACGAGTGAAGACCCATTCGTCGATAGGTAGGTACCTTTATGTTGCGTGACCTTTATATCGTGTTTGTCTTAATTTCAAGCTGAAGTTTTATAGTTAAACTTTCCACGTTGCGTGGAACACGTCGTTAATTCAAAGTGGATATGTGTATTTTTCACACACAAAAATATAAGCGAAAAAATTCGTAGGTGTACGATTTTATGGTATTTCTACATCAATGGGTTAAGAAGCACCGATCTTATGGATGGATGCCAAAAAATCAAAATAAATCATAATTGTTATGATTTCGATACTGGAGGTACCAACAAATTACACTCTCGTTTGATTTCACTAGTGATATTTTACGGAAGTGTATAAGTAAGTAATTGTAATTATTTGGGGTTCGAGTTTATTTTTGGATCGGATGTTGTATTGGAATGACTAAGGAGTGCGAACGTATTTCTTTCCAGTGATCGAAATATTACTGAGCAAGAATATTGAAGATCAACACTCGAGTTGTGTTAGCTGTGTGGTTCCGAATTATAGAGTATCGCATCATCATCATATCAGCCTATGGATGTCCACTGCTGAACATAGGCCTCCCCCATTGATATCCACTTCGAACGGTTTTGGGCCGCTTGCATCTAGCGGTGCCCAGCAACTCTGACCAGGTCGTCGGTCCACCTGGTGGGAGGGCTTCCCGCTGGGCGCTTTCGAGTACGTGGTCGCCATTCGAGAACCTTTCTTCTCCAGTGGTCCGTCTTCGAGCGATGTGGCCCGCCCATTGCCACTTCAGCTTACTAACTCTACGAGCTCTGTCCGTCGTTGTCGTTCTCCTACGAATATCCTCATTTCGGACCCTGTCACGTAGAGAAATTTCGAGCATAGCTCGTTCCATAGCTCGCTGAGTGACTGAGCTCTATGGGTATCGCATAGGATAATTTTAACCAAGGGGCCTGTTGATATTCTGGTATAAGATGCTGTCAGCAGCTGAATGCTTGTTTAAAAAGTCCCATTAAAAATATTTATTGTTTAACTACAATGTGGCTATTGCAAACCTCTTAAAATATGTTAATATACATAGTTTAGTCTACTGATTGAAGGTACTGTTAGCCGTGCCAAATGCTTCTCCCGACAGCTAAGGCCGTGCTATTCAAACAAGGAATCAATTAAAAGTTTATTATTCATTGTATACTGTGAGAAGGGTTACAACACGCTTAGATAACGACCCAACGACACCTTTAAATAGACACACGCTACTTTAAATCACTAACAACTCGGTCCTGTTAGTTTTATGGACTAATTTATTTATTAACTGGCTGGTACAGCCAGGTTTCACTCGCGTTCCCGGGATATAGCCTGTATCCCTCTTTATACCATAGGCTTTACATAGAGTTTCACATATTTCATCGCAATCCGTTAAGAGGTTTTCGTCGTGTAAAGGTAACAAACTGAGTTACTTTACCTACATTACGTAGATAGTACCCATCGCACAGATTACTAAATATTTACTTCGTAACCCTAAATAGCAGTTCCGTGGACTAACCACAAGAAGACAGATTTAGGACCATACACGCTACTAAAAATAGCGCTATAGGTACCTGAAAGCAGGTGTAAAAAACTAGCCAAGTGCAGTGTTGCCAATTTAGCGACTTTGTCGCTAGATTAAGCGACATTTTGACACTCACAGCGACTTTTTATTCTCATTTAGCGACAAAAAAAACTAGCGACTTTTCTAGCGCCTTTTTGATGTGAATCGTTTCTCATTTAAATTTATTTGATTCCACATTTGTGTAACTATGACTATACAATAAATGAATTTACAATCCTTAGTTCATTCCATATTGAACACAACTGTAGCTACAATCGATAATGGAGAAATCGAGAGAATATTTAGTGCTCTTAATAATAGTAAAATCAAAGTTACGAAATCGCACGGGGTTAAAAATATTGAATTCCATTTTAATGAATAAAAAATTTATGATTATGATTTACAATTAGAGGTACTCCGGCTTATTGGCACCAATAAAGCCACATTTACCCAGAAAAATCAACAACCATCGACCTCGATGGCGAGTGATCCTCAAGTTCCGCAACCCTCGACCTTCTGAGAGTTGCTTAATGAAAACTAGAAAAGCTTTAGAGGAATCGTTCGTATATTTTTGATAAACATTTGATAAAGAATATTTTACAGAAAAGGTGACACACTCGTTGACACGATTAGTAACCTAGCAACCACAACTTTTTTATTTAGTTGACAGACATACATACAAATATGCTGCCTCTTTTTTTTTACTAATGCTATCATTCAACCTTAACACTTTCCCTCATTAGTTCGAAAGAAGTTGCATCCCAATGTTAGCTCTTATCATATTGATCCTTGGTCTCGGGACTGCCTTTGTCAGAAGGTCAGCGAGTTGGTTCTGAGAACTAGTCTTCTGAACATCCACTAATCCTTCTTGTACTGTTTCACGAACAAAAAAGTGTCTGACACGGATGTGCTTAGTTCTTTTGTGGAATTCTGGATTGCGTGCAACGCGTATTGCCGCTTCATTATCTACCTGCAATGTAGGTATGCCTTCTAATTTCGTAAGTTGGCTAAAGATTCTTTGTAGCCACACTAACTCACGTGCGCCTTCACTTGCTGCAACAATCTCTGCTTCAGTAGTTGAAATCGCAACTGAGGCTTGACGTTGGCTTAACCATGAGACAGCTCCGCCAGCAAATAGACATGTAACTCCAGTGGTTGAACGTCCAGTGTGCTCATCGCCAGCATGATCTGCATCACTATAGCCTTCTATAATGGCTTTAGCACAGTCAGAGTTATATTTAATTCCATAAGATATTGTTCCATTCAGATATCTAAATATCCTCTTGACTCTAAGCCAATCAGCTTTAGTCGGATTTTCTAACTTTCTGGAAACGAACCCAACAGCATATGATATATCAGGACGCGTGCCGGTCATAAGGTACGCTAATGCTCCTACAGCCTCTCGGTACGGGAACTTTTCTTCAGGGTTATCTACTTTCCCTGCTTCAATACTTTGGTCCCTCTCAATAGGTGTTGAAACTGGATTACACTCTGACATCCGAAAACGTTCTAAAATCTTCCTCGTGTATGATTCCTGTTTAATCAGGACAGAACCATCTTGGGATCGAGCAATTTCCAGTCCTAAGTAGTAGCATGCTGGTTTAGTCGTTATCTTCAGCGTGTTCCCTAAATCCTTAAGAAATTGGTCCGCTAGATTTTTATCTGTCGTAGCTACCAGCCCATCGTCCACATAGAGTGTGATTAAAATTTTCTTATCTCCTACATTTTTGACGAAAAGACAGGAATCAGCTGTATTTTGTATAAAGCCTTTTTCAAGCAGAATACTTTCAAAACATGAGTTCCAGCAACGAGGTGCTTGTTTCAGACCATACAGACTTTTCAGTAGTCTACAAACTTTTGTTGTGCCGTCTGTGAATCCATCGGGCTGCTTCATATAGTTTTCTTCTTTGAGCTTGCCATTCAGGAAGGCTGTGGACACGTCAAATTGTACCAAGTGCAGCTTTTCCATAGCGCTGACACTTAATAAAGCTCTTATAGTAGCCATTCGGGCAACCGGACTGAAGGTCTCTCTATAATCAACCCCTTTTTGTTGCTTAAACCCTTTTACTACAAGTCTTGCCTTGTACTTGTCAATCGTACCATCTGGGTTTCGTTTAATTCTGAATAACCACTTGCATGGTAACGCCTTTCTATTAGAGGGTAGTTCACACAGCGTCCAAACTTTATTATCATCTAGAGATTTCAATTCACTAGCCATGGCTTTTTGCCATTCTGCCCTATCATTTCTCCCCATAGCTTCTTTATATGTTTCAGGAAAAACCTCAGTATCTACAGAACATACGTAGTCTTCAAGTTTCTTGGGGCGTGCAATATTCGCTCTGTCTCTAAGATTATATCGAGGCTCAACTACTCTCAGTGGCTCGATTATGTCCAAGTGCTCTTCATTAGCGTCGGCAAAAGGTTCGTCGTCAAAGCTATCGTTAGGTGCCTCCTGAATATCGTCTCGATCCTCATCTCGATCCTCCTCATTCATAGCGCTCTCACCGATATCTTCATCTACATGAACTTGGTCTTGATCTTCTGTTATATCTCCCTCTAGAACATTTTCATGTACAACACTTTCATTATCGCTTCCGAAAACACGTCCATTATCGTTGTCATGCATAACTCCCTCTGAACTAACAGGGGTTCTGGTAGAAATTCTAAATTCAACATCAGTCTCGAACGTAATGTCCCTGGACCTTAGCGTCTTATTCCCATCCCAGACACGATAACCATCATCGTTTTCGTAGCCTAAAAGTATGCCTTTAACCGCCTTCTTATCTAATTTTTTGCGGCGTTGTATTGGAACATGTGCATAGCATTGACTTCCGATAACTTTTAAGTGACTAATCTTTGGCTTTTTACCATGCCATAACTCGTAAGGTACTTTTTCAGCTACTCTAGTAGGACCTGTTCTGTTAAGCACATATGCAGCTGTGTTAATCAACTCTGCCCATAACACTTTTGGAAGCTCTCCTCTAGTGTACATCATGGATCTCATAGCTTCGACTAGAGTTCTGTTTTCACGCTCACTACAGCCGTTCTGTTCCGGCGTGTAAGGCATCGTCAGTCTTTGCTTAATTCCATGGTTTTGCAGTATTTTATGAACAGCTTTATTATCAAATTCACCGCCGTTGTCACTAAGCAGTATCTTGACAACATGCCCCGCATTCTTTACCTCTTGTAGCATTTGTAAAAGTTTATCTTTCACTTCTGACTTATGTCTAATGAAGTAGACCATTACGTAGCTAGAGTAGTCGTCCTTAAATAATACGTAGTACTTATACTTAGAAATGCTATCTACAAAGGGACCACATACATCTGTGTGTATCAACTCTCCTGGTGTTGATGCTCTTTGCCTGGTTCCAAATGACTTTCTATGAGATTTTCCATATATGCAGCCCTCACACTTTACCTTGTCAAGACTCAACTGTATGCCTAGCTCACGCTTTACCACGCGAATGATGTGTCTTTTATCTTGATGTGCGAAACGCTCATGATAAAGTTGAAGCATATTTGATCCGTTTATTGCATTAATCTCAATATACCTTTGCATTGTTGGTATTACCGTTTTCATATCCAACTTATAAAGTCCTCCTCCCGGGACTCTCTTGCCTACAACCTTAGTAGTGCCTGCTACCTCTAGCTTACACTCTCTAGCCGTTGACGTAAATTTGCTATCTCTGAGCAAATCTTGCGTTGCTAGCGTTGAAAAAAGATTCTTTGTTAAAGATGGTACTAGCCACACATTTCTTAGAGAAAACTTCTTCTTATTACCACTGACATTTGCTTCTACCACTACAGTGCCATGTCCTCGAGCAGGGATAATAGTTCCATCTGCCGTTGATACCGCTTGATCAGAATCAAATTCGTGAAATTCAGTGAAGAAGTCACTTCTAATCGCAATGTGCGTAGTCGCTCCACTATCAACATACCAGCTGTTTCGGTCTTGAACCTGACCTCTTGAATATGTGTTTAATATAAGCGACTCCATCGTAACAGCTTGTTGCGCTTGCTTAGCAGTTGACCCTGAGCCTGATGTGCCTGGAGTAGGCTTAGGTGGCCTCCCATCCTTTATCCACTTCTTGCACTTGCGAACTCTGTGCCCTATACCAGAACAGTAGTTGCAAATCAGCTGCTCGTTCTTGCTTTGCTTTACAACTTTTCTTTGGATTGGCGTAGTCACTAGTGTTTCCTGTTTTGAATTCTCTTGACTCACCAAATTTCTTTCGAACGTGCATAAATTACTAGTTAGACTGTCTATGGTCTTCTCAGTCTGCTTTAGCATTAGCCAGCTTGACTTAAAATTGAAGAACCTATCATCCAGTGTGTCTAAGGCCTTACATATCAGGAGGATTTCAGGGAGTTTCGCAGTCGGGTCAACTTTAGAAACTTCTAAACACATTTCATTCCAGACATTCTTTAACTTTGACATATGAGTGGGGATGTCGTGCTCACCGTTATGTTTTAGCCCAAAGAATTCTAAACATAAGCTGTATACCCTGCTTTCTGTTTCTCCGTCAAATAGCCTGTGTAATTCTTGCCAGACCTCCTTTGCAGTCTTATACCTCATTACTTTCTTAAGTGTTTCTTCAGTCATATTGGTTGTTAACATAAGTAAAGCTCCGCTTTCAATCTTCTTATAGGTGGCCATCGCCCTACTATAATAACTGACTTCGGCATCACCTGCACCAGTTGTGGGTGGATCGGGTTTCTGAAGTCTGCCTTCTACTGCGTCCAAGGCACCTTCGCTACCATCTAGCATAATAGAGACTTTATATTTCCAAGTTTGCCAGTTCTCCATCCCTTCCAGCTTACCAATATTTATTTTTGTGGTAAAATCCATTATAACAAATAAGAAATTTTGCTTTTCCTTTAGCTGCGGTCCATAACCTCAGAGAGTTGCTTAATGAAAACTAGAAAAGCTTTAGAGGAATCGTTCGTATATTTTTGATAAACATTTGATAAAGAATATTTTACAGAAAAGGTGACACACTCGTTGACACGATTAGTAACCTAGCAACCAAAACTTTTTTATTTAGTTGACAGACATACATACAAATATGCTGCCTCTTTTTTTTTACTAATGCTATCATTCAACCTTAACAGACCTCGAGTGCGATTGTTATTGATTCGGATGATGATGAAGATTTTATATATATATTTTTTTATAATATTATTATTAAATTTGAATACTATTTATATTTTTATATTTTGAGTTTCACTTTTCAAGCATCATTAAAAAAGCGAGTTCTAGAAAAAAAATCTGGCGACTTCTAGCGACTTTTGAACCAGCCATCTAGCGAGATTTTATTTGGTAGAGTTGGCAACACTGGCCAAGTGCGAATCGGACTCGCACACGAAGGGTTCCGTTATAATGTTTCTTGTATAATTTAATTTTTAATTTTATGTAGATTTTATTTTTTGTTGTTATATTTTTGGCGATACAAATATATTTTCGGTCAACTGTCTACCTATTAAGTACGGTCCATGAGATGTATACAGCCCACTGATAGACAGATGGACGGATATCGGAGGCTTAGTAATAGGGTCCCGTTGGCACCCTTTGGGTTCTTCTTCTCAGTCGTACACTCCTGGCGGAGTGGTCGTGGTTATGGATCGTCTGATGAGTTTGTTGCGGCTTTTGAGAGACTTCTCCATCTTTCTCTATTCGCGTCACTGCCTGTACATTCACTGAGGGAACAATTTGTTGATGATTTTATGAGATCTGTCCATTTTGTGGGTGATCCGCGAACTTGTGAGCCGCGGGAACGTTGACCTTCTACTCTTCCTTGTACCACTAATCGTTCCAATGAGCTTTCGTTGCGGATGATATATCCAAACATCGAAAGTCTTTGTTTGATGCGAAGCTCTTTCAGGATGGAAACGTTAGTGCGGTGAGCAGCCCATTTTATCCTGAGCAAGCGCCTCCAGCACCACATTTCAAGGGCGTCAATCTTTTTCCGACATTTAAGATGGATCTAGCATGTCTCAGCTCCATACAGGAAAATAGGAAATATTAAGCATCTCATTAGGCGAACCTTGGTGTCTTTAGTTATGCGGCGATCTTTCCATATCTTCGTGTGCTTTTCCACGGCAGATCGTGTCACAGCACACCGTCTTCTAATTTCTTCTTCGCAACTTCCAGTATTTGTGATTGTGGATCCCAGGTAGATGTAAGTCTGGACAACTTCGCAATTAGCTATTTCACGTAGGTCAGGGCAATTGTTCGTTTTACGGTCCACTACCTTAATTTTGGTTTTATCGCGGTTTATGGTGAGGCCAAAGTCGGAACTGGTTGTTTCCAGAAGCGAAAGAAACCCTTCTATGTTTGTTTGTGTCGTCGTAAGGAGAGTATAATCGTCCGCATATCTCAGGTTTGATATCAACCCTTTGGGTACGAAACCCTAAAAAAAGGAACATAAGAATTAATGGTACATTGGTCTGATGAGAATTTTCAACGTATTGAGATTGGATGTGACAAGAAATTAGAATTGACATAAAATCGAACATTCGAGGTACGTAACCAACGGGTTTTTCTTCTTTTATAAGATAAGTCTACCAAACCGAAAAGGCTTTATTTTAAATCTAAAAAACGGATAATATAATTATTTCAGCTTAGTTATTTTATTTGTAAAAAACAAGAAAGGTAACCGCATACTCGTTCATCATACATGCGTCTGCGCTTCGTTTATAAGAAAACATTGGTCGATGAACTCTGAATTTGGATTAAGTATATAGTATACTTAATCCAAATTCGAGTCGATATCTGGCTATCGTCAAGGGATACCTAGCTTTCAATATTAATTTAGTTAATATATCCAACACCAGGAAATGGGGTAACTTTGAGAAGGATGTTTGTGTATTATCTAATGACTAAGCTTGTTCTAGATATAGTTTTGAGTACAAATGAGTTGTTCTCTTCATGCAGAAATATTATTTTCATATTTATTATCATAGGTGCCCTATCTTCCCTAATATTAATCTAGACTTGTCTAACCAACATTTGAAGCATTTTACTTTTGTATAGCAACCTAATAAGCTAATGAACTGGATGTTAACAGCAAATTGATTCGACTCAGACGGAAGCAGCCAATTGTATTCAAGCCATCGCTCGTTGATACGTTGGTCGATGATGGTTGAAATAGGTATCTATAATCGCTAAGTATAACTGGGCAACGCGTAGTAAAAATGCAAACTGGGGTGATGCCAGTAATATAAAGTAAAACTATAGCTAAAAGTAACTCTACCTAATATAAATAATATTTTATTATTTGGTCATACATTAATAAATAGGTCTTACATGTGTTGCTAATGGTATAACTAATACGCAACTTATTCCACATGGATTCATTACATAAAAGAAGATATAAGTTTATTACTTACTAGGTAATAGTCGTAAAACTCTATGGAAAACCAATTGGTTTCGAGTGTTCAAAAAGACAGACACAAAGACGTCACTTTTCTTTCATGAAAAAATATCATGTAGAGATATGGTGAATCTTATCATCTTAATTTTATTATATGAATATCATATATCATCACATATCTACTACAAATAATAATAAATATTGCTTAACTAGATCTCATAAATTATTTTGAATTTGTAAAAACTGGAGAAGGTGAAAGATAAAAACACGTAAGAGCACAGACTACAGCGGACATATTCTCGCTAACACAAAACTGTGTCTATGAGAGTCGGCCACCTCTCACGCACACATTAGTTGGCTATTCCGCGGGAAACGAGACTGTCGCAGTTTACACAGAGCCGTTTACCCACGCTCGACTAATATGTGAATGTGTGCTCGCCGCCTTTGTACGTACAGCGCCTACTTACTAGTGGCCTACTTGAGCGACACATTTTTCGTTAGCGAGAATAATTCCGTTTTTTTTAACATCCTTGCTTGAAAGTAATAAAATGTTTGAGTATGCGGTATGTATGAGACACTTTAGCCTACCTTTCATACTTCGAGCAGACGGTAATGTTTATCTACCTGTTTAAATAAAACATACACAAGTAATACTTTTTCAATTAAAATCCACTTTGAATCACAACCGCTAAAAGTTCTTTGAACAAAATATTGCGATGACTAATGAGGGATTCTGATCACACTGTATAGTCCGGTGAGCATGCGCCTTACAAAAATAAACAGGCTTGCATTCCGCGAATATATCACGGATTTTGAACTCACATGTATTTATTTTACACATGTGACTAATGATATCAACTTGTATATCTTTACTTACGGTAATGTTACAGTGATTCTGATAAAATGCGTTTGTTTTATATACGAGTATCTTGCTCCGTATATCAATAAATTAGATCATCCTGTAAGTAGATATTTCCTTTGCGAGGCTCGAGATTGTTGTCCTAATTCCATACAATATCAATAACAAAAAATAAGGCTGGGAAATAAGTTAATAAAAGAAAATGTTCCTGTTGTTCGGATAAAGTTACAAGTGAAAAGCCATTTATTTATGTTATGCCCTGGGAATTTTAAAGCTTTATTTTTGCCCTTTATGTAGTTTTGAACTACATAGCTGCCGGTTAAAATAAGCTGAGAAGATTTAGCTATTGGACTGTTTTATTTTTTCAAAAGCCAAAATATTTACTAAAAACGAAACAATTTTAGGTTACAAGATAAGATTCTTACCTAAAAAATTAAATGAACTATATTTTTAATTCGTAAAAGATTTGGGAAAGAACGACACATCACGTTTGTCCTTTGAGTCCATCACAGACGTAGCTATAATATATATTAATACAAATCATAGCAAAGCACTCATCTTTGAGTGACTGCACACGCAGCTATAATATATATTTCTGTCACTTCGCCAACTGGCACTGTGATATATATTATAGTTCGGCATATTATTAATATATATTATAGCTACTTGTGTGATGGGCTTTAGATACATTCAGTCAGACTTACTTGAAAAGTTGGATATTTTATGGGAACCTACCGTTGATGTCATACCGCGTGCTAGATTTCTATCATAAATCAATAACATGAAATTACTTCCACCTAACTATCAATTAAACTAAATACCTACGGTAAATTTATATTTCCATAAGCAACGATCAACATAAATTAAGTTTTGTACAAATATGATTTTCTAAACTGTTCTGAAATTAGTTCTAAACTTCTAAATTTGCTTACCTACTGATAATGTTTGTTTTACGTATTGATTTCAATTTCCAGATTACGTTACGATAACTCACAATAAAACTTTGGCATCTCCCTCCTATCAATGAAGATATATGTATCTTCATATAACATATCAGTTTTTGAAACTGTATCAAATCGAACTTCGCTATAGAAGTACTCGCATCGTACTCGTATATCCTCCATTTGGCTTGTTCCCGTTTGACTACGTTCCTGTTTGGCAATGCACATTGGTTATGCTTGTATATATTACGTATTAATATTATTCTTTGTTTGTATATTTTAAAACTACTATATTAATGACTAAGAACTGCATGTAAACTGTAACCTATCTGTCATTTTTTTTTAAATCACATGTAAATAATTCGAAATTTCTAAAATTTTCATTGATTTTCGTGTTTTGTAGTTGAATTATTATAGTTGAAGGTCGAAAGCAGATAGTTTAATTATGGAACTTTGTTTGTACTAGTTAGGAGACAAACATACTAAAAGAGAAGACAAGAAGACAAGAAGGTCCCATATTTTGGTTTTTTGTTTACATCTCTAAAACGATACATCATACGAAATGTTATTATGAAAGCTGATACAATTCTATACAACTTTGATTCAAACACTTTTATATGAGCTCCGAAAAACGGTAGATTTTCAAAAAATAGTTTTTTACTTCCCCTTATTTTTTACCACGTTACTTGATGGTGGTCTCAACTGCCATTGAAAAATCAAAGGATTCTCAAGTTGCAGTCATTGGAGAAGATGTTGACTTGGCAGTTCTGCTCATGGCAAGGACTGCGCCTGGCAGGGGCTATACCGCGGATCTTTGGTGGCAATCGTAACACACACCATTAATTATTTCATCCAATGACGCGCACGCGGTTTGACGCGATGATGACCATTCGTGGGCCCTGATTGGATGAAATTCATTAATGGTGTTCGTAACGATTACCACCAAAGTTACGCGGTAGAGCCCAGGATAATTATATTCGTCAATCCTAGCAGAGGCAAAGTCTCTACCACCTGTTATTCAAGTCAGGAGCAGCAAGTAGGAACAGCAGCTAGGCCTGAACGACAAATTATTTCTACACACCTTTACTGGGTGCGACACCACATCAGCTGCAGTTCTGTTGGCCTGTTCATCTGAGAAGGATAAAAAGGATAAAACTTTAACCAGTGCGGATTTTTTTTTCAGGTTCAGAATCAATAATAGATAATATTTCCGAGATTACTTAAAAAATAAAAAAAAAACACTATTTGAAATCGGCAAATATATTTATTTCTCTTTGTATAGTCTAGTGTTTGATCACAATCTCACCATGGTAAGTCATGATGACGCCGAAGGTAGTAAGCATATAAAGCCTAGAAGAAACTAACTCTCATGTGCAGTAACCGGAACACACAGGTACTAGGCGCCAGGTTTAACATGAGGGTGGAAGTCAGGCAAACGGCCGACCTTCTCGTTGCTTACTTCGATATTACTTTATTTGTGAACTATCATCGCCTCATTTTTTTAAATTAAGTAATTTACTTATATGATGTGCCGCCCCGCAGTTTTACCCGGACTAGCATAATGTTATGTAGACAACCTTCCAAAATAAACTTAACGGGCTATCAATCCTGAAAAAAATTAAAACATTCTAGAAGTTCCAAAGATTTGCGTGTCCAAAGCCCATACGTCCAAACATACATACTCTTCAGCTTTATTATAAGTAAGTATAGATTACTCTGGTATTGTATTCATCAGTTTTGTGAAGACTTACTATACGACTACGATACCTACTCGTATGTTGATCATACATCCTATACGTCTAGCTTTATATAAAACTCAGTGAATGAATGAGCCCAATGCCTTCAGTCAATGTATGATGGGCTGGTGGCACAAAAGTGAGCTTTGTTTTACAGCAGATGCACGTAAACACAGTCGACCCGACCGACATCTGGTATATTTTTTTTGCTTCCACTAAAATCAGCTGAAGGTCTTAATATGGCATCGCTCGACATACAGACAGAATATTAATGAATACGATATAACGATCGGCATAAAATTAAACCTGCTTAAACAATGCTACAATTATATTGAAACAGGTGCTGAGTGCAAAAAAAATTGCCATAGCTATAAACCTAATTTTGTAGCAGGTGCTACTAATTTAATAGAAGCAATAATCCTTAACTAATATGATAAATGCGTAAGTTTGTATGTCACGCTTTCAAGCCTAAACCGTTTAACCGAACATGTGTTAATCCGGCCAGAATATTATCTACCTCGTCATCATCAGAAAATAATTATTCTATGGTACCCACTGCTGGGCCTCGAGAACTACGTAGTAGTAGCACAAGATATAAGATACTTTTTACCGGGAGCGTGAAAACCGCGAGGACGGCTATCTAGTCTTATTACATTACAAATAACAGGGAACACTTTTATGGCGATGGTAGCTCAGTGGTAGTTACGTCGGATGCTAAGACGAAGGTCCCGGGTTCGAATCCTACACTGACCTTGAGCTTTTGGTGAAGGAAAACATGGTCCACCGGGCTGACTACCACCCTCAAGTTGAAAAGTCACCAAGAACCTATCGAGTATCTCTGTGATCCACGGAGGGTGTGTTCCGACAGCTGCACTTGAGAGTCATTTCCTTCTAGGGTACACAAGCTTACCATCTTCGGCCACACATCACTTACCATGGCGAGATTGCAAACAAACAGCCGGGCTATTGCGAATCTTTGGTGGTAATCGTAACGAACACCATTTATTGATTTCATCCAATGACGTGCAACGACGATGACGATTTGTGGGCCCAGATTGGATGAAATTCATAAATGGTATTCGTTACGATTACCACCAAAGATTTTGTGGTAGAGCCCCAGGCCTATTTATTATACAGTAAAAAAAACACTCCCATTGAGTTTAAAGGCCATTGTGCTTTTCACACACAGTTTAGAAGGGAAGATTGTCGAATACTTTCATAATAGCGACTCTCGTCACAGTTCTCATTTTTCGAATGGGTCGACTGAGAGTTCGGGATTGAAATTTTAATACCGAAATTGTCATGCACGGCTGAGTTTTGACTTATATTTCAGATTTAGGCGTATATGTGTGTTTCGCCGTCGTAATATGTATTTATTATGGAAATAACGCGTAGATAGAGTCACGAAAAATCTAAATAGGCGTAAAGACAATCTCTTTACGAGCTATGTTATATAAAATACAAAATGCTGTCATTATTATTATTGATTCGTATTTAATTTTGTAAAACAAAACAGAGACGGTAGGTGAGCAGAGTGAGGGTAGCGAATGGAGGTGAAACTACCGAGCCAGAGTAGAGCGTATTTAAACTTACTTCTTATACTTTCTTATACATGCTGGAATTTTTTGACGGGTCAGTCACAGTACCTAAGGGCATGCTACCTTAAGGGTTGAAGCCACGCTAATTTGATCTTAGGAGACTATGCCAAAGTTTTTGATTTATTGCAATATCGGTATCTACAGAATTAACTTAAAACATTTAAACTTTATACATTTGTTTTCCTTACAAAATGTAAGGGAAAAGATTTTTTCGATTTGTAACGTTTCTAGTACCCTAACCTAATTGGCCAATATTTTTTTTTTTAATTTTCGCATCTCTAAATTAATTAAATAAATTCTCTAAAATACGAATTCCGAAGCTTGATTGTGCGAATTGTTTACATATATATGTTCGTTTTTAAAAATATCGCCATACACTTTTCAGTTTTTGGCAAAACTACACGTTATTTCCCCTAAAAAATATAGAGGTTTCTGCGAGCGACGACAGCATGACCTTTATCGCATGAATATGAAACAACCAAAGAATTCCTGTATTCAAACGAAAGCAACTTTATTATTAGGCTGGCATCTGGGAATGCATAAAAAGAAATGCAGCTATAACTTATCTAGCGGATATGTGAAGATATTAACCGGAGAGCCATTTTCCTATTCTAAGACAGTTTTTTTTTATACAACTTAGTCGTTAAACAAGCATACTTCCCACCTGATGGTAAGCGGTTACCGTAGACTCAGTCAGTTCTGGTTCTGTGATATTTTTGTTTTATTATTAAATAATAAAATAAATAATAAAACTAAAACTAAAATATGTTTCTTGAGAAACATACCCTATTTTTTAGGCATAGACAAATTATAGGTACCTACATCCACAAATTGAATGAGGATTGTGCCATACATGAGGCCACTTTACTAATAGGGTATTTCCAGCAGTCTTATCAGAATTTTCAAAGTTCTCTGTAACGTGTGCGGGCATCATTGAAGAATTAAGTAATCATCTTTCCTCCAGGTTGCAAATATAGGCGCCTACAAAACTTGCTTGGGTCATTTTTTTTTTTTTTTTTTATACCACTTGGTGGCAAACAAGCATACGGCCCGCCTGATGGTAAGCGGTTACCGTAGCCTATGGACGCTTGCAACACCAGGGGTATCACGCGCGCGTTGCCGACCCTGCAGAAATCTCTTCACACCCCTTTTGAAGAACCCCATGCTGTACTCCATTGGGAAAACCACGGCGGGGAGCTCATTCCACAGTCTGAGCGTCCGCGGAAGGAAGCTCCTTTGAGCCCGCACAGTACGAAACAATTCAGGTTTCAATATGTAAGGATGGACTCCCCGTCGATGGCGAGAGTTGCGATGGTAGAAAGTAGCCGTGGGCATCATCTTAAACAATTCTTCAGAACACCGTCCGTTGTACAAGCGGTAGAACACACATTTCATTCACACAGGTCATTTACGAACGTACACGTCTGACACTTGTCATGTAAAAGTTTTCGTAATTTTGGTTTTAAGCTAGCGGTTCACTGTAGTCATGAAAGAGCTGGTAGGTACGTGCTTATTTGTTTATAATATTGTACCCCGGCCCGTCTGTTCATCACCGCGCACCGGTCGATGGTCGTTGGTTTCGAATATGAATGAACGTCAACGTCAACACAGTACGGGGCTTATTTACAAACATTGACGCCTAGCGTGTGCCACGGCTACCGAAACGGGCGCACATACGGTGCACTACACGCATAAACACTTAAAATTAAATCTGGGCTCAGGCACCCCCCGTTTATGTATAGTCGCGGTCGCCATGCTTCTTGAACATACTCGGGACAGTCCTGAATACAGTAAAAAACTCTTCGCCTACTATTATATATCTTCTCTAAGTTTGCATTTATAATATTTTCAATGACAAATAATATGCATCCATTTTCCCCGAACAGCTCATTTTTGCCACAAATATCTACTGACAACCTACTTACTTAAAGAAAACTTACTTATGTAACTGCGGGATATGAACTTTATGATTCTTCCTCCAGTCTACCAAGGAAAACTTGTAAATTTATTAAAGCGACACAAATGACATGTTGTTACATTATAAATTGTAATATTCATAATTTTCCGTTATCAATGTTATCTAATAATAACATGGTCATTGTATATTCAAAGCTACATAAAGACGCTTGGCTTCCTGTGCGCGCGTGCTATGAAAGCTTCGCTTCCTTGTGAAAGCCCCGCACGTGTGCGCCCGAATCCCGCGCCGCGTTGCGTTCGACTTCACCTGCGCCCGCGCCCGCCGGAACCATGAGATAGAGCGCAGAGTGGCGCAGGCAGAGCCCGCCGCGCATTCGACGGGATGTGTCGTGTTTAGTGAACATTTGGTGTTATCAAAAAAAAACATGGGACCCCAATTTGATTATTGCCTACGTGCCACAAGTGAGTTATCAATACTTATACTTTGTTGTGTCAACTTATTATGAAAGTTCAGGATCGACCGCCCACACCGCCCGCCTAAAGTTTCGTAACAAACTTTACTAATTTTCCTCCGGCGCCCTATGGTTTCATGAAGATATTTGATTTTCTTTATAACTAATAACATAATTGGAGTCCGAGAATAACTCTCTTTATGAATGTTCCAGGAAGTTATTATTCATCTATTGAGAGTATTTATTGAAAGTTTTATATCTTAGTATATTGTAAATAGAATGTGTATATTGTACTTAGCTGTTGTATACCTTAAGCTTTAACATGATATTTATATGCATGCAATATACTTATAGGAATGTTGCTTAGAGTATAAATTAAGCAAGCTGCTTAGGAATATAGTAGCTTGTCTATATAATAATGTATTCTTAAAATTAATTTCGTGCCATGTTATACAATTTGAGTCCAAAGTATGACTTCAAATTAGTCACTGCTGAATCGTAAACGAAACCGTTCTTAAAACAATTTTAGATAATCTTTCGCACGTTTTCCAAGAAATGCTATTGATTCATGAGACAACGAGCGCTAGGAATTATTTCGCATAAACAGATGTCTGTTAATTAAATAGATAGATACTATTAATGATAATACACAAGCACGCGGTTACAATGGGGTATTTAATCTTCTATTGTACGTATCTACATATCGACATAATAAAGCGTTAGGTATTACATATGAAGATAGGTTACGGAAGTACTTAGAAGCACGTAGGAGTCTGTAATAGGCTATATTTATATTAGTTACCATTCTGTAATAAAAAACAAGTGTCATTACAAAGTAATTACATATAAACTAAACACATTAAGCATCTTACATTTTTTTTCGTTGATAAAAGTATATATTTTTTATATTTACCTATATTTTTAAGATAAGTAAGTCAAATAAATACTAAAAATGTATGTTATTATTCTATATACTTTCGAAACTAAGGGCAATAGCTCTACGAATTCTACGACCATCTACGACGTAGGCTCCTGCGTTTTTATCTAATCTCGCAAGAATACGGTATACATACCTATTATACATATATGTTACTTATGATAATGATTTATACAAATGTGGCAATCAATTACTGTCAGGCACGTCAACACAATTATATTATACAGCACTGTACAGTGAATAACAATATATGGCATTTAGTGGGCCACTATTGTTTGTTAGTTGTTTTTGTCCACGGCCACATGTTCCCAGGGACGGCTCGAGAGAGGCCTTTATCCGCCCCCGACCCCTGGATACCGAATATAATACTCCGCACATGCGGGTTAACTTAACAAAAACACATTCTAAGTGTTTCTTTCACAATCTGTGACTGTGTGTGATTCGTTGACGTTTTTTCTAAATTCTTACTCTAATGTGAAATTAAATTCAAATAAGGCACTTAAGGTTCATAAGAACGTCACAATTTGACTCTTCCACCGCTGCACACTCAATCCAATAATTATTATATCCAATTTATAAGGAAGGATAATAAAGATGTTACTAGGTACACAATATATTATTTAGATAATACCTACTCTAATAATGTACCTATTTATAACCATAAGTATTTATACAAATGTAAAGTCTCATCCATAATATATTTTACGGTAGGTAATTAAAAAGAACATACCAGAGAGGGTTGTTTCTACAATTTTTAATAATGTAGAGCAGAAGAGCTTTAATTTTTATCATCAAACTGTCACCTAAATAAAACACTAAAACTGATGATAATGTTCATAACTTAAATGGGTACATATGTGTTTAGAGTCCATTTCATGATAGATGTCATAAACCTAAATATTTTCCATCGATATTCTTTTTATTTTATTTCAATAGTTATTCGTCAGATTCGTAAAAGGTGTAAATTAATTATGACGCCTGACGGGGACGTAACTAAGATAATCTAAATTTAGAATAGGCTCTGTTGCTCCTTTGGTTTAGAAGAGCCAATTAATTAAATACCTGAAATGTACACATATTTTGTACAAACATATAATATAATGACTAACTATAATAGGTAGGTACCTAACTATAAGTTACATGTGGTTAATACTAGTAGGTAAATGAATAGTAATTATTAATTACCACTGAGCACTAAATCTGACTTATTAATAAGTAATTAATACGGTGCACATTACTGATTGTAGTTATGTGTGTAGTAACGTAAGTATACAAAGGTCCGATATTCTCACATTCTTGAACATGTCAACTAGCCAAATGGATTGTCATTATACCACCAAGCATAGGGTAGACAATGGACGAAGATTGCTTCAATTCGCATTTTCCGGCTTTCAAAAGTAGGTTGCTCCACTCGGCCCGCACTGGACGTAATGGAGAGCCGTTACTTCATTGGCGTTATTGAATAATTCCCGTGTGGCAGTACAGCGCTGACCACCGTCTCTGTGCGCCGCCGACGCCGTCGCAATGATACTCGGTAATCGTTGGAAATCAGTAATCACTGCACCAATTATCATTCTTCTACAAGGAAATTGCCACTTAGAATCTAACGCATTTTTTTTACAGATAACCCATCGTACTTCGCATTGCCGAACAAAGATGTTCCCGACAGTCCAGAGTCACAGGCTTCATCCGAGCCTTGCTCCCGGTCGGCGCCGGGACGTGTCTGGGCTGATAATATCCGACCTCTGGGCTCACCCCGCCGGAGGGAGCCAGAGAGTCCGAGGCGAAAAGAATTCAGAGCGTTACTGCGTTCGCTGTCAGCGAGGGAGCCAGAGCAAGCTGAAGGATTCCTTAAAGGACACCCGAGACCGGGAGACTGTGCTCCTGGTGATATGAGACACACGTTTACTGCACCGAGGATAAAGTGAGTTTCTATTACTAATATGAATGAATATACATTTATTAAATCAAACCTAATAATTGATGATTTATACAGGAAAGGCAAGATAAGTACAACAGTCATGACTTCAGATGGAACCCAGGAGCGCGAAGAAGTATTCTACACAATTCCACTACAGGGCAGGAGGAGGCACTCAGTCGGAGGGTACTTAACAACAGGAGCTGCGGGGGCGGGAGAAGTTACCTCGGTTCCCTGCGAAGTCCCAAGAATGCCACCACCACGTTTCACTCAGAAAGAAGATGACACTGTTAAAAGAAGACGACCAAAGAACTTCTCCTTTAAAGGTAAATACCTACTCAATTACAATTACAATACTTCGTAGATACGCCAAAAGAATGTTTAGTACCAGCTATACAAATATAGAGCTCTCAAACCAGTATGAGGAAAGAATAATTCATACTTACCTAAAAAGTAGGACATTTTACTTTATTTGGTTTCTGAGAACCATACAAACGTATTGATTTATATAGTTAGGAAAATAATATCGCTTTGGTAAGATTAGTAAGAGGAAATAAAAAAATATTAGTTGATATTTGCATGACGATACTTTTTTATATCCTGCAAATACTTGGTGTTTTTTTATATTTTTTTATGAAAGGATGTGCTTACTTTTATCTCGTAGGAAACTTACGCTGTAAAATCTATTATTAGGTAATAATAATGTACATGGAAGTGAAGAATAATGATAAATTATCATAAACAACTCAATCGAGACGTAGGGCAGATATAAGAGGACATTGCACTCAAGTTGCCCTTAGACCCTCAATGATAAGATGCATTGTCAGAGACGCCTAATATAATAGACAGATAGGTAATATCAATACAGCGGTACATTTGATTTCTACGTATCTTATAACCTTTGTCCTTAGTTCAAGTAATCAAATAATGTGTATGCTTTTTTTGTAGTTAATTAGCTTCGCACATGGGCACTTAACCAACTAATTGGCTCCAAGAAGACGGATCATAGAATTTGCCAATCGAATAGGGGTAATAGTTGATTTCTTAATTTCAAACAAGGTGCTCTGTACCCAAACTCTACCTACGTAAGCTTATCTTTTAAGCATCGTAACGATTCGCCGATTTAAGATCTCTGCCGGCTTATCTAAGAAACGAGATCGGAATACAATCGGAACGTGTTTAGTGTTTACGGAGTATTATTTGGTTATCGATAACGCAGCAAGAATATTTACACATGAGCCCAAATTCGTTTGCCAAGATTAGTCAGGGATGGCGTTGCGAGTTGCGATTATGATTGTCGCGACGAGCTTTTAGTATGCGAAGTGCGTGCGCGCGCGCCGCCGCCTGACGCCACTCGGCCGGCCGCGGCCCGTCCGAGCTCCGCGCGAAGCGCACAGTTCCCCGCGCCCTCGCTGCGCATCATCGCGAACCGACACTTCTGTTTGTCGCAGTTCTGAGGGCTCTTTCGTGCGCTTTCTAGTGCTCGCCTGCAGTTCAGTGCAATGACAGGCGTTTGACTTGAACACGAAACGTGACGGACTTCTAGCTTCTCGCTTAACACATTGTCATGGAGGATAATAAGAGTGAAACAATGGCCGACACAAGTAAGTTTCATAAACTATTTTTTTTTTGACATCGTCGCTTTTTTGTATTTTTTTCGGGCCGAAATTTTATTAATCTTGGAATAATTGATTAAAATATAAGGAAACATTTTAAGTTACTTGCAAATCTGTAAATATATCTCTTGATCGATTTCTTTGGTAATAGTTCTTCTTACTTTATGTAATTTTGCAGTAAGGAATACCAAACAATTTGTTCAAAAAAGTGTTAATTAGCTGCAAGATTGCTTGCTTTGGGGCAGTATCTCGATAGATAAATGAATGCTCGCTAGTTGACTAATATCCTAATATAATGATAACTAATATCCCTACTTGAAAAGTCGAATTAAAGTAGGAATATTTTTTGGAAAACAAGTGAAGCAAATTAATGCAATCAGTTTTCATGGTAAAATCATTCTGAATTATACCTATAAAAGATGTGTATCATCGACAGTTTGCTTATGATTTTTTACTCATCCTTAAGTAACTGAACAATAATGCAATTGTAATACTTATAACTTTGCCACTGAAGCCTTAATGTGTCGCGTTAATAAGCTATTGTGTTTGCTTTGGACGTCTCTAAGTGGCCTTCACTGTACTGAACCCAGCATCGTAGACGTCACACCTCGTACTTCGAAGATGTCCAGGCCCATCCAAAATCAATGTCAAAGAAACACCGTACAACATTACCAAATTAGGTTTACCGTTTTCAAACAAATGTTTTTTGGACTTTAAGCTTTATGACTATACGATTTAAAGTTGTAATGGAAAAATTAATGGTATGTGTGTTGGTCAGTCAGGACACATTACCTATGCAGGGTGGCATGTATAGCTGAATAAACATGGAGTAATTTACATGCATCGAAGCAACTCCCGTAATGTACTCGCGCTGGGAATGTAAATGGGTAAACGCGCCTCGTATAACTTGTATTCTATATTCTTTGTGGAGAATTGCTCCCACAGATTTTACCTAGTAAGTACCTAGTTACCTAAACTTAAATTAGCTACAGTACATAAGAAAAGAAATCATCCATATTTTATTATACTAGATACTGGTTTTATTATTTTGACGAATAACATGACACGTATTTGTGATGATGTATATGTATCGATATAGTATATGAGATGGGGATTTTTATTTATATCAAGTACTAAATGAATTTTAAACCTTAAATTAAAATTTTCAAAGAAAGTTACCAAAAACAAAGTTTGATAATAAGATGCGCCAAGAATGCTAGAAGCGCATTCGGCGCGATCAATCGTTACGAGAACTTAAAGCTATTAGGCAGTGTAAACAATCTTCTAATTTTCTGTTGTGGAACTAACGATAATTTGACACCTTTATCAGATAATAATTTATAACTTGGTTTATGATGGTCACTATCAGTGCTGTCGTATTGTCGCATAGTAAGACGAGAGACGACGACTTGTTATCACGTGTGACCGCATTCAAGGGTGGGTATCTATAATGTGTGCACATCCTAAATATTTACCAATGTTAACATAATATTGGGCTACAATTTCTTGTTTAAATTATATAGTATTTATAGGATTTGTCATCAGAAAAAACAAACTTTTCCATCAATGTAACATCGGTTTTATATAATTTTAGATTTGGACTAACAGAACATTGAGATATCTACAAAACAATATTTTTCTACAAGAATATTTTCGTTGTCACTCAACAAACTTCAATTAATGAGTCAGTGGACGGATTTTGCAATTGAGAGCATGTGGTTTTAGGTCGGGCGTAGGATTCAGGGCTTACACAGAAGATAGCTACCACATAATTAATGAATTTATTCTGACTCAGCGTTGCAAATAATACAAAAAATACCTTATTATAACTAAACCACAGAGTATGATTTAGCATTGACTGAATTGAATGAAGCCAGAAGATTTTTATTGTTTATTTTGATATAAGTAATGATTCATATGCAGACAGGAGCCTGGCAGCGTTATTTATATTCCTATCCGATAAATAATTATGTTTCAAATTAACCCCTTTTCTGGCAAACAATGTTGCCCGCACAGAGTATTTAGGTGCCAGGTACTCAATTAATTAGGTACAGTTTGTCTTAGTTGCGTCAGAAGCTTACCAAAGTTGCGTCTGTTTTCACCACTAGCTTTCGCGTAGAGCTTTATTCGCATTCGTGATTGTATTGGTAAAAGTACCTGTTTTATAATGTCTGGCAGCATAGTTTAAAGAATTGTTCGTACCTACTATCTAGCTAAGATCTATAAGAAACAGAAATAAAATGCATAAAAAACTCAAATCTACTCCCGATGACAATATTTTAAAATCTACTTACAATAATTACAGAAACCTATGCAATAAAATTATTAAAAAACTAAAATCTGAATACTATAAATTACAATTTGTTAAATGTTCTGGTAATAGTAAATTGACATGGAAACTTATAAAGGATATAGGTAACCTACAAATAAAGAATGAGCCGGCTGAAGCCCTACTGAATATCAAAGGTTCCAAAATAGAGTCCCTTGACGAAGTAAATTACTATTTTACTAATGTAGGAAAGTCACTTGCAAATCATTTACTAATTAAACTAAGTACTACTGATACCAAACTAGCGACCAAGGCGCTGTCTTCCGATTCTCCTAGTTTTTCATTTTCTTTGTACCCAGTTGATCCGTATGAGGTTAGCAGCACTATTGGTAGTCTAAAACAAAACAGTGCCCCTGGCTGGGATAACATTCCTACGAGAATACTAAGTGAATGCAAACATGTCCTTGCTCAGCCAATAGCACATCTCTGCAACCTAAGTTTTTCATCAGGCGTGTTTCCTTCACTTTTTAAACCTGGAATAGTTACACCAATCCACAAGGCTGGAGATAAAACACTTCCAACTAACTATAGGCCTATATCATTGCTCACCTCGCTCTCTAAAATTATGGAAAGGTTGGTTAACAAGAGACTTGTCTCGTGTCTTGAAACAAAAACTCTTTTATCTGACAACCAATACGGCTTTCGAAAAGGTAGATCCACTGATGACGCAGTTCTCCATCTTACTTCCAGAATAGTACAGTATCTAGACCAAGGACTTAAATGTCTGGGGGTCTTTCTAGATCTCCAGAAAGCATTTGATACCGTATCCATTCCGATATTGCTGGCACGTATGGAGAGCTGTGGCATCAGAGGAACACCTCACTCATGGTTTAAAGATTATCTTACCAACCGAAATCAAAGCGTCAGAGTCGATGGTCACCTTAGTAATAGCTCCCTTTGTACTTATGGCGTCCCACAAGGTAGTACCTTAGGGCCCACAATATTTTTAATGTACATAAATAGCCTATGCAGCCAAAAACTTGACGGAACTGATCTCATAATGTTTGCTGATGACACGGTTCTACTCTTTCGCGCAAGAAGCTGGGAATCGGTTTTTAAAGTCTCTGAAATGGGTCTTGCTACAATTTCTGCTTGGTTAGAGGACAGTTTGCTTTCATTGAATATTGGCAAGACCAAATACCTTACTTTCTGTAAAACAAACGTTAGTAAACCTAAGAAACTAAATTTGAAAATGCATACTTACCCATGCAATAGAAATCCCACTAACTTTTCAAACTGCAATTGTGATTCACTGCAAAATGCGAATGAAGTTAAATACTTGGGTGTCATACTAGATGATAAATTAACCTGGGGTTTGCAAATATCAAGTGTAGCAAGTCGAATCCGTAAACTTATCTACGTCTTTAAGAGCCTAAGAGACAATATGCAAGACGAACTACTTATGCGAATATATAAGGCCCTAGCCGAATGTCTATTGACATATTGTATAAGATCATGGGGAGGAGCCGCAAAAACATACCTTATTAAAGTAGAGAGAGCGCAACGTAGCCTTCTAAAAGTAATAAAGAGATTGCCTTACTTATACCCGACAACTGACCTGTATAAACTGTCCAACGTTCTATCGGTAAGAAAACTTTATATTCTGCAGTGTCTACAAAGGTTTCACCGCATCAATGTCCCCACACTTCCACCTTCAAAAAAGAGACTTCATAGAATTTCTATGCCAACTTGTAAAAGCCAATTTGCCAAAAGGCACTACAGCTATAATGCCACGCTGCTGTATAATAAAATTAACACAAAACTAAAACATAGGCCATGTAATTCTCATGAATTTCAAAAGAAAGTTATTGATTGGCTTAGTAATCTAGATTACGCTGCAACAGAAGATATTTTCGTTAGGCTGCAATAAAAATGAACACACACTTACACACACCCCCCACAAACACACACGCACACACCCTACACACTAACATACCCAACACAAACATGCACGCACACACACACATATACACAAACACATTAGTGACTATTTATCCTTTTATTTAATTATTTTGTTAGCACCATTCTTTTTGCTTTTTAAATTAATTATTCAATAATTGTTAATACAAATTTAGTTTATTAGTTTTAAAGGGGAAGACACTGTCGCCTGTAACACAGTTATTATTTAACTAGCACAGGCGACAGGGCTTCATGTAATGTAATATCGTTTTTTGGTGAAATAAATAAATTATTATTATTATTATTAGCTTACTCTCTGATTCTACGATCTATCAACTCTAGGTCGCCGATCCCACAGCCCAAGATGACAGTGAACGCAGAACTCTGACGGAACTCTAGACCGCTCGCTGTAAGATTGGCGCCTATACAAGTAGGAAGAAACAAATGCGATAAGTTTCGCCCAATTATCTGCAAAACTCAACATTTCTGCGTAGACATTATGACAATGAGATAACTAATATGTTATCCGACTTATGATCTTCCATTTGTTAATTGTCGTGATGTGTGGGCAGTTCTATTTACTGGAAAACTACGGTCCATTTCCTCTTAATTCCGGGAAGCGTGGTCTTACCTAATAACGTGAATAGGCCACATCCTATTTGTTGTCGAGTAAACTGTGTGGTGCAAAGGGACGGCTTAATTTACTATATACGTAGTGTTACACATATGTGGAACAATACTGCAAGAGTCGATAATATTGTGTAAAATTTTCATAGGTTTTTTTAAATAGTTTAATGTTTTCATGAACAAAGTTATAAATAAATAGAGAAATCTATCGAAATATCATCGTTTCCAGTCGTCGTTTATTTAATTTGGCACATAATTGATTATCCTATTGGCATATAATTACGTTGCAAACCAAGCCAAGCTAAGTTTCGTTACAGTTTTACGCAATCGAAACTTCCAAACAAAAGCTAAGTGAAGTTTTCCAACTTGCGTTGAGATCAAAAAGCTACCTGAAGTCTGGCAACCATTATATGGTGCTACAATATTTCACCCGACACATCAAAGACGTCGTCGCCGGCCATTGAACTGAAAACTGAACGCGGTGAACACTCCTTGTGGCCCAAATCAACCACCATCGGTACCTGCTTTGCTCTACTTTGAAAAGCTTTTCGTAACATACATCTGGACTTTGTTGTAACGTTAAAAATAGTTTTTAAGTGCAGTATCAACACAGTTGATGAATTTTAATTGGACTTTGTTAAATGAACGTTAGTCACATTCTAAAAGTACTCATTCTTAATGTTTTTTTCTATGAAACGAGCATACCATACAAGGGAATTAAGTTGCCTGAGGGCTGCGGCAAAAACAAACTAAGTAGTTAATTATTCCCAGGTATTAGTGTTATTATTAGGTAAGTACGCGAACCTTCCTCCTTAACTTCAATAATAAATCATAAGGACATCTAGGTTTAAGAAGTATTTATTTAAATGCTTAGTTGTAACTTAATCTAAGTACCAATAGATATCCGCATCGGTATGTAGGTAATTCAAGCGTCATATTCAGCCCCCATGGCTGTTGCCCGTTGCATCTAATCGGCTATAGTTATTCTGGGCGACGCTGATAGACGTTTGTCTATTTAGGAAACGGATATTACATTTAGTCGGGTCTTCATTTGGCGGCAGAGGTAGGTAAGTATAAACTCGTATGAGTTTCCGGCGCGCGCGCGGTGCATAGCATATTTTGTGAGCAGACGATGCGTATGCATGGCGCTGGGTGCAATAAAAAATTTAACAGCGAACGTATGCTTTCATTCATGGGTGAGCTTTACTAGGAATGGAATAAATATGTGTGTTTTTAGGACAGTGTTATTATGTTCCTTTACAAAGAGGCTTGTAGTTTGACCACTTACGTTCTGTTTCGTATCTCATTAATTGTATGTTCAAGATATATTGCACTCATTAATCTTTGGTAAAGTTAATTGATTTCAAGTGCTTCTTACTGAAACTTCGGTTCATTAAGCCAGCGAGTGGATTCTAGATATGAGCCTGCTACAAATAGTGCTCTCCTTTCATCGTTTGTAGCTACTTAAAAATACGAGTAGAATACGTTTACGCTTGTAATATCATTAAATTTGCATTCGTCGTTGAGGAAATATGTCCACCGCTCATTGTGCAAAGTTAACACGATTTAATTTAAGCGACATGTGTAGAAAGCTTTATGATGCGCTCGCGCACGATCCGTGAACTTCGATCCAGCCAATGACCCTCAGCCGATATCAAGTGAACGACATCGTTCATGCCTTGATTATCCCTTGACAACACTTCCTTTCAATATTGGGTATCTTATTTGAGGAGTCGTTACATATGTAAGTTAACTCAATCGTTACATTGTTGTTTTGATGTCTCTACGTTACGACATTCCAGTTTTATGTACATACATTCATATTAAATGCGAAAGTGAGTTCACCGAATCATGATGAAATATATGACCTAGGTAGATCTTTTTGTCCCGGAAAAACATTAAAGCTCGGGAGCGGGGGAACAAGAACTAGTTATTTATTTAAAATTCTTTGTTTTGTTGCAGAGATGGAGGATATAGCTATTCTATGGAGCTCGGGATCTCCAGAGAGCGCGCTGTGGTCCGACTACCTAGTCGCAAGTTTCGACAAAATAATGTCGCAGAGAGCTAGGCACCACTACAGGTAATCATTATTCAAAACGTGTAACACATTCCTAGAAACACTGTTTTGGTTGTAAAAGAAAACAGATTAGACCTTGGCATAATATAGACCAGGATAATGCTAAGTGAAAGTTGAATATGGGACAAAATGCATGATGAATTTTAAATGTAGGTAGGTATTGTAGTGAACAACCTACAGTAATGTGGTTAAATTCTCGAGGAAACGGTGAAGTTTTTATTTTATGAAATGAATGATATACAAGTGCCTTACCAGGGCCTAAACTGAATAAATGACTTTTTTTATATTAATGCTTTATTTTTCCCTTTTTTGCAGAGTTACCCCAATCACGGTAGAAGAGCTATTAATATCAGATTCCGACGAGAAAGTAGACAAACTGTTCAAAGCTCAGCTGCAAATAGTGATCCTTTGTCCGAACTTAGCTTCTAAGATGGCAGATCTAAAGAAGGACCCGAAATGCGAGAATCTATTTAAAAATGACAAGATTCTAGTGATGCTGCTTGGCGTTGATAAGAATCAAGTTATTACAAATAATTGTGAAGGTAAGAGAAATTGAATACTTTAATTTAATTTTAAATATTGGACCTTTTTGCAATATAAGGCAAGGCATCGATGATCGTAAAAAAATATTATAATAATGCCGATTCTGTTGTAAATCGCACTGAACTAATTTTAGTCACATCTCATCTCTTTCTTGCGAACATTATTGAAAAAGGATACAACATATTTTAAGTTGTTACTTGATTAAAAATTTGTTATTTTGCGTGTATTTAGGCGTAACCGCGATAGATGGCAACTAAATTTATATTAAAAACAAGCATTGGACTAATTTGACAGGACTAAATTTCTTACATCCTTTTCTTATGTTCTTTATTAGAAAGATACATAGTGAGATTAAAATTAGTTTAGTTATAAACAACAGAATCAGGGCCATATCAGCTTATACACACTAATAAAAATCCGGTAATTTTATTTATTATTCGGAATTATTCTTTTTATTATTCAGTTAAAAACTGTTCTTATAATGTATCCATTAATAAAATAAAATATCCATCTTTGGATCCACGACCTGGTGAACTAAAAAATTACTTCATTAATATTTTTGTAGAATACCCCACAATAGACCAGTGGCAAATGATGTCAGTGAGAGAGAAGGACACGTCGTTCGTCGACACATTCCTGACCGCCGCCGTCGGCATCCTCAGGACTAAAGACTGCAAGGACACAGCCACTGATAGAACCAGCTTCTCTATAGTCCCAAAGAAAGTCAAAATAGTAAGTAGAACAACCATAGAGCTAGGACTCCCGCGTACCTATATACAGACGAAAACAGTGACGAAACTCGTGCCCCGTAAATTGTGAAAATCGACTCTATACCCCACAGCACTAAGTGTCAAAAAAATTTTTTTATTGACTATAACGTGGGGGCCCAAGATTGGCCTTATCACCTTTACGCGGACAAATCGGCGAGCAAGCTCTCAACCGGGATCAAAAGTACTTAATGATAAGACAATACATATATGTCATCTGTTGGCGAAACGGTGCCGCCAACTGACACGCTCGTATATTATGGAATTTGTAGAGCAAGGCGTCTCTAGGAGAAGTGTTTTTTTATTAATGCCTGTGAGAACTAACTAACATATGTCGTGAGGCTCGAATATTACACTGAACATGAATTTTCGATGAAGGAAAATATTGTTCGGAAATGATAGCACGGTGGTAGGGTACTTTGAACTACCCGCGTGGGTCTAATAATACAAATATATTCTAAACTCAAGTTGAAAATCTGTCGCGAAGCACTTACCTATGTATTTTGACAGCTACATTCAGAGAATTCCAGAGCCAGTTTCACTTCTATATATAAAAAAAACAACGGATTACATTAGTTCTAACATTGCACCTTCTAATAAATGCCAAAACTGCTAGGTACAAGGAAAATATTACTACTTCAAATTATACCCACTGCCATATCTTACAAAATGTTTACCTTTTATGGAACAAGGTAAGGAAATTATAAAAAACGTCAGTCATGAAATATGACCAACAGCGGAGCAGCTACGTGTATTCTATTTACCTTATAAAATATATATAATAATTGAATCATTTACAGTATTCAAACATATAAGAAAGCCGGTAGGCTTAGTATAGGTATGTATAGTCGAGGACATAAATATGTATACACTTTTTGAAATTTCAAAGCGATTTTCTCGCATTTTTAACATTCAAGTGTTAAAATATAACAAAAATCATAATAGTATATGTTAGAAGATTCTGTCTGCATAATATCTCATAATTTCAATAAGTAGTTTTAGAGGAAACCGTTGTTGAATTTTACTAAGTGTATACATATTTATGTCCTCGACTGTACTCAAATAGGTAATCCTATCTGGATATTGCAGATTACAAAATGTCGCTACATCAATTCAAAGTGGAAACTTTGTTCCGTTCCCGAAAAAAAATCTTTCAAAGTTTCCACCCAGAAGAAAGAGAAACTATATTACCATTTTAAATAATATTTATAACTACTTGACCATTGTTTGTAATTGTGAGTTTCTTCGTAGGGCCAGAGTCGGGTAATAGCGCTTCTCAACGACCCAATCAGAGATGAAGACAGCATCAAGATTATGGTGGACAAGAAGGGCGAAGTGATACACATACCGACCTTCAAAAAGAGAAACCCCTACACACTCCAATTTGATATACCAGGTAGGAAAATATTTTTTATTATATTTCGATACCTATTTAATTCAAATTAACATACGTATATGATTATTTTCCTCATATTGCATATATATTTACATCTAATTCATTAAATTAATCTAATAATTAAATCTGTTACATATAATTTATGTAACAGAATCATGCTTGGAGGTTTCAATGCTGGTATGGGTGCGCGTGAGCAAGAATGGCCAGTCGCTGGGACGGAGGCAGATCAAGTGCGAGAGCAGGCTTCGAGAGCTGGATCAGTTGCTTAGAGCTTCTGATCATCCTTTGGAGTTCATGTGCCAGGTAAGAAAAAAAAACCTAATTACGTCTTAGATTTCACCAAAAACCAGTATAAAATCTCTTACTAACTTACTCTACTATAAGGTTTGCCCATAACAATTTGTAAATATTGGTTTCAGACCCTAAACTTCAAGTCCACAAACAAAGAACAACTGGATAGTTGGATGCTCAGCGCTTTCCAGAAGAATATCCCGCCGCATTTTAATCTTCTCGCTTCCACGGAGCAGTTCAATCCTAAAGCTGACGTGTCTAGTAAGTCACATAATTCACTCTAAATAATTTTATAATTTGTACTACTACATATATGTATATAGTGGCCCTTTAATCAACTATCAATAAATAACCCTAGCCCATAGAGCCTTTTGATCCTTGTCGGAGACAGGATCGATTAATTTTTTTTTTCTAATATCACCGATTTCTCGCTGACTGTAATCTTTTTATAAATCTGTTAATGCGGATAGAAATAACTCAAAAAGTATGAAGCAGTCTCCGAATACAATGTTCGGGTGACTTCCAGCCTTCAGGCTGATCCGTCTAAAATGTCCTTCTGTATATTTACTTTTTCTTTTAGTGAAGAACTTGAGGTTGACAAAGATTTCTTCTATCCTCTACAATTAACTCTCTCTTATCTATACAAATAAATTAAATTGTAGTGTCTGTCTATACGTAAGTGCCTGTATCTTCTTATGCGTTGCACTCTTGATAGAGTGGTCGTGGTCGTCATGACGTGTAATTTGTGGCGCGCTTCACATTCACAACACGCTGTAATTCTTCCCTAACTGCTGTCCTTTTGGTGCAGCTATTGATGGATTAATTTGATCGGTCCATCGCATGGGTGATCTTCCACGTGCTCTGTTGCCCTCCGCGTTACCCTGCACCACCAATCGCTCTATGGAGACATCTGCACGACGCGACACGTATATATACGTACAAAGAAAGTTAAGACGGTTAAACGATACCGAGTTCCTGGAGAATGGACTCATTTGTACGGAATTTTGTCCATGAAATTCCAAGCATTCTTCTCCAGCACATTTTGAGAGCGTCTATCCTCTTTTTCTCGCTTTCCTTTAGGATCCACCGTTCCGCGGCGTACATGGGGAACAAGTGATCTGATGAGACTGATTTTGGTGGCGTTCGTTTTGTTCCCGTTCTTCCATATTTTTCCAGGTTTATCCATAGATGACCGAGAAAAAACCATACGCTTCTTGATCTCATCTACGCATCCACCATTGTTCGATATCAATGCTCCCAGATATACAGCATGGTTTTTTTTTCAGCCAGTGAGTGCAAATTCTGAACTACAGGTCTTAGAGAAAAACGCTGAAAGGGGGTTCCTGAGCAGAATTTTGAAGAAAATAAAAACCCATTAATATTTATTTAAAATAATGAGTATTTTCGGCCCACATCACAATTCGCAATTACAGTGACTTTTGGCGCATTATTATTGGCGCGGTCACCCCTATCTTCGTGTTAAAATCTCCCAATATCAGTAATAGCTCTCTTTTAGTAATATTTTGGATGGTGATCTCATGTTCTGAATAGAAACTCTCTATGTCGCCATCGCTTGCTGCGGTAGTAGATGCATAAATAAACCTGTATGATGTTGAGATTCACTAGAGTCGCCTTGAGTTTTATGCTTATGAATGGGTGGGACAGGTTCATACCAAATCACCCAATTCCTCATATGTTGCGGGAGGAAGATAGCGACGCCATTTCGGCTACTAACATCGTTTCAAGAAAAATAAACGATGTGTGTCTTGATGACAAAATGACCATTGCCCTGCCAGTGCGACTCACTAACCCCACAGATGTTCAAATTACGAAGGCCCATTTCATTTTGCAGAATGCGGAGTTTCCCTGGTTGTAGTAGACAGCGTACATTCCATGTTCGTATCTTCTGGATCTGTCGCATATTTAATCAGATTCCAGTAGGTAGTCCCATTTCCATGCGTTTCCTAGTGGGTGTATAGTATATATGGTGTATATATGTAGGTGGTGAGGAATACCCGACACTGCTGCACTGGGCGGCGCGGTTCGGGCTGGAGCGCGTGTGCTGGCAGCTGCTGGAGTGCCCGGGCGGGGGCGCCGCCGTCGCGCTGCGCAACCTGCGCCACCGCACGCCCGCCGACCTCGCCCGGGATTACAAACATTATAGACTCGCCGATATGCTCGCTGACCATCTCGTAACTATACCTTTCACATACCAACACTATAACCGACAATGTCTTACTAAAAGTTGTGATCTAATGCGACTTCTGTTCTTTTCCAGAAAATAAACGAATTCTCCAACATGTATTACTATCTCAAAAATATGTCGGATAACGACAAGGAGGACAGTCAGGATGAACTGAAACGAGATGAGCTGCGGATCGTAGAGACGTGCGACACTGTCGATTCTCCCGGTCCCGAGCGATCACCACGAAAGGAAGTAGAACCCTCCACCGATCCCTTCAGCGAAGCTTGCACGCACAATTTAGAGGAGAACACTCAAAAATCTGCAAAGAGTGAAAAGAAACAGCGACCGAACTTGAAACTACCGAAGATAAGGGAGCAGTTTTATCAAAACGAATTACCGAACCATGACGACACAGCAGATAGAATACAACAGGCACTCGAACACGATTATATAGTACAACCTTCCAATATTAAAGTAGAAAGCCCAAAATTTCGACCGAATAACCTCTATGCGAATAGTTCACGTTTAGTACCGCAGCCGACAGATATATTTCTATACTCACCCACCGAAGAATCTAAGACTTTCAATATTGACACACCTACTAGTGATATAAGCCAGATTAATTTAAATACTAAAGATACAAGATGCGGCAGTGTTAAGTCTGGAAAAGAGACATTCCCTCTAACAGGTCAAGAAGAATTAGCAGAGATAATAAACGACTTCAAGAACAATGTTTTCAGTATATCGGAAGTTGAAAAACTGGTGATGGAGTGGAAGAACAGGAATGAAACTCAGCAATCTATGAAGGAGAAACAAGAGCAACTTAATAAAATGCGAGAGGAGTACGATAAAATTCAACATAGGATCAAAGAGACAATGAAAAGACCCACACCGTTTGAGAGAGTGAAAAAAATGTTCTCAAAGAGCAAAAATAAAAGTAAACAAACTAACCTACCGAATTGTAACGTCAAATAAATTATTATTGAATTTTGTAAATTTATAACATCCACTTACTTTCAGGTCACAGCATAGAGAACCAAACTAACACAATTGAGAAGAGGAATGGGAATACCAGACCGAATAGCAGTTTAAGCGAAAGTAAATATCTGTCCGACACTGAGGTTCATAAATAACTTAGAAGTAGTTTTAGACATCAATCTGATTCCTAACATTTTTAAACAGGTTCATCCTCCTCTGGACGTCTCAGTACTGTGAGCGGAGGTAGCGTCGCAGAAACCAACAGTGTGCAGTCCGAGATTGACGACAAAGCTAGATCTATTGTAAGTTATATGCTTTTTAATTTTACTACATTCCAAAATCACTATTAAAAGTAATGTGACTGAATTTAACTTAGTTTCGATCCTTATTACAGATAAATGCCATGCTAATGAAAAAAAAACTTATTTCAATAGATTCAGATACATATTCTAGAACGACAATCAATGCTCTAGTCTTGTTTTGAGTCGAGATTAACATTTCAATTTCAAAACAATTGAATTTGGTACCTACACCAATGATATAAGGTTTATTTTCGATTAACACGATCTTTTCTTGAGACTTGATCCGAGTTTTGATCACGTTCTATAATACAGACATTAAGAGTTATGTAATTTTCCAGATATCATCAAGTACCCTCACGATGCATTCTGCGTGCGACGGTGAAAATCGTATGGACGACTATTTGATACCACCACCACCGCGTCCCCTCAACGGATGCCCTCAGTTCACTACTTTCGGACATCCTAAACACGATAATAGGTGAGTAGCGATATGTTATCTCTATCGGGGATGAAAAAGACACTTCCTGATTTTTTTATTTGTTTAAACGGTCTAATCGCTGGAACTACCAGTCGGATTCGAAAAATTCTTTCACTCATTTTTATCCCGGGAACCCGGGAACGTGAGTGAAACCACGGGGAATAGTACTAGTAGTATTATAAATGCGAAACTTTGTGAAAATTTTTACATCGCGATTGAGCACCAGACATGGTGCTCAATCGCGATGTAAAAATTTTGCTCATAGATAGATCGTAAGCTAAAGAAAAAGAAGATACTTTTTAATCCCGGGAAAACATTAGGTTCCTCGGGAATGCTGGTCAAACCGCGTCGGGTAGGTAATTACCACTTTACCTATATCTCGACTTTTTAGGGTCCCGTACCTACCCCAAGGCTGCAAACGGGACCTTATTACTAAGTCTCCGCTGCCAGTCCATCTGTCTGTCAGTGGACTGTTTCTCTTGAACCGTAATAGTTAGATATGACATTTTCAGCGAATCTGTATTTTCTATTGCCGATATAACAAAATAAAATTAAATGGAGGCCCCATATAACGGAACCCTTCGTTTGCGAGTCCGACTCACACTGGGCCGATTTTATTTGTTTAGGTTTGTTACTACTACAGGGTCAACAGTCTGCTTTTGCACATTAAAGTTCGTAATTAGGACTCAATTTCCGTTTGATATGTCGTACGTCCATCTTGACCATCTATAAAAACTCCTGTGTCACACACACAGGAGCTTATTTTACCTTAAGGTATTCCATGACATATTTCTTTATTATTTTAGGAATCTACACATGGCAACGATAGTGGAACGCGAAACGTCAGCGTCACGTGAAACACTGGACTGCGACTCGGAAGCAAGCAGTACACACTTGCGACTAAATTTTGCTTCGCGCGACAGAGCGACGCCGACTATTCGCTGCGACGATCGTGACGGAGCTCACATGTACATGAATATATCCGCTGCACATACATAATAATAAGAACCAAGTCACATTAACCAAAAATATATCACAAATATCAAAGAACTACCTACCTACCTGTGAAATAGGAAATACAAGGTTACAACAGATACAATAAAAGAAGCATTAATACTTTAGCGAGTTGTATAAGCCAAAATGCGCCTTATATACAAATTATTAGAATATCGAAAATGATAACTAAAAAACTAAACATAAGGATTGCTTTGTATGTGGGTTTCACATTGAATCGATTCGTTATTATCGACATTATTTTTTTCATCAAAAACCAATGAAGAAGACTGAAAAATACAACAATGTAAATAATTTGTAAATACATAGTTTGAATGCGTTTAGTCATATTTTTCTATTTATTGTCGACTTCGATATGTATGATACGTAATTACTTTTAATAGTACAAAATATACTCTTTGTATAATGTAGCATTTAAGATTATAGTAATATCCAGCTTGCAAAAACAAAAAAGAAAGGTATCAATTAGAATAATATATTTTTAGTTGTTACTCTTGCATTAAAATGTCTCAAAATGCATTTAATCGATCTACATTATATTATAAATAATTAATAAAATAATTTTAATAATTTGGTCGTATTTTATTGATTACCTAACGGAAAGGTGTTTATAATATAATTTGATTATATAAGGAGGTATTTATAGCGTAGATCAGCCATACTCAAAGTTTGCTCCTCGGAGCCGGAGTAATAACTATCGCGAAGCCCTAGGGCTCTGCGATAGTATTGATTCCGCAACTGACCAAAATACTTTCTTTAACCTAATCCTCTATCTACGTTCAGGTTGTATTTTATGTTGTTGATTACTATACCCCAATAATTTAATTAATTTTAAATACACTAAGTACCTATATTTTGCAATTTTTACAAATCCTACACAAACCATTCTTTGATTATTGTAGGGCTTCGTCAAATATTTCAGTTTCTAAATGGGATCCGTGGCCAAGAAAGTGTCGAGACCCGCTGTTGTAGATAATAATATATGTGATACCCACAGCAACTAAACATAATTCGAACAATATTCCCGTGCTGTGGGGGTGAGATACCTAACATGACACCTTACAGAATACCGAAGCTAAATATATGTTGTGTTCCTGCGCGTGAGTAAGGTCGCCAGGGCTCCTTGAGGGGGGAAGGGTCGGTAACGCGTCAGTGATGCTTCATTCTTACCACCAGGCGGCCGTATGTTTGATTGCCGATAAAAAATACTAATCGATATCCGAAATCGCAGATTTATACCTATTATAATTCAATAAAAGATATTTTAATATTAATAAAGTATAATTTTTTATTGCATTCATGTTTCAAATAAAAAAATACTGAAAATCATCGATGTATTTATTGATTTGGCACGGAACCCATTGTATTATTATTGAGATAAAATTAATATATGGTAATAAATACAAAAAGAAAACAAATAGTAAAAAAAATACATCAATGATCTTATGGTGCTATTAGGTAACTTCCCTATTAATACAGTGTTGCACAGTGTGGATGCACCATTACAAGATACATGTAAACACAATATTTGTCTTTTAAAATATTTAAATAATACAAACTCATAAAATTAAATTCTATGGCAGCGCCAATATTTGATTTAAACAATAACGTAATACAGTTTAATAAATAAGTAATAAAACACTCCCATTGCAATTTCATTTCACTGGTATACAACAATTTGGTACCTAAAAACATAAATTCGGTACACGTAAAAAACACATGAAAATTTAGTTATCATTATGAAATATCACATTAATTTATAAATACTTTTACATAATCTTACCACAGTTCAAATAGCCTCACAGGACCATTCATGTCATGAATTTCATTTCATTTTTAAATAAGTAATATTAATGCTGAAGATATCGTAATTCATCAATAAAGTCATATTCTTTATATTATCGAAATATAATAAAATATGACTTAATTAATTGAAAAGCATACAATTTTATAAATAGCTCCAAGTTATTGGTATCACTTTGTTTTAATAAATATAGTCTGGAACCCTGAAATCTGCTTTGCAGCTCTCATAAATGCAGTAACAAGAATTAACATCTCTTGGATGACCAGTTTTGGTTATCATAACTTTACCGGAGTCACGTAACCAAAATGGCAATACCTAGATTTGTATATCCTATTTATGGCAGATAAAGCTTTTCTGACTTGAGGCGATGACGTAGACTATAAACTATTTTTATCTTTGGCATGGTGAACTTGTCCGTTTGCGACGGGAGGCGAGGTCGGGGGGCAAGTAACTATAGCTTGGTACATGCTCCAGATGGAAAGAGGACGCATGTAGCCGATGGAGCGATGGTTCCCGTTCTCGAACAGCGCTTCAGGAGTCTCAAAAGACAGTCCCATATCTGTCAGCGTCTTGTATAGACCGCCTGCCGTCACGAATGCCTCTTCGTGCATACCTACAAAAAGTATATACATATATTATAATTGGACTGTTTTACATAAAACATAAACCGACTTCAAATTACACTAAGAAGTAATGAAATCGTGATCTGATGACAATGGGACCAAACGGGAAGAGTACCCTTCCAGATAAAAAAAGAATTTTCCAAATCGGTTGATGAATGACGGAGTTATGAGGTAACAAACAAAAAAAAAAAAAAAAAAATACAACCGGATTGAGAACCTCCTCCTTTTTTTGAAGTCGGTTAAAAATACCATCAGGACACCGCATTTTAAGTCCACCAATCTGTATAGGGCGTGTAACAATATGGTCCCCTACATGTACATGTTCGATGCAATCCGATCGAACACCGTTTTGCTGAGCCCACAACTAATATAGCGAGGCCGCACCAAGTGTGCATTTACCTCAGTGCGTACTTTTCCGGTCAGCAACACGGTCGCATTCATTAGCTTCTCCATCAATCATATAATTAGACGAAATAAACATTATTAAAGTGTTACAAAAGTCTTCTTATTCAGCAGTCATGCCACAAGGGTCGCGTCCCCTACAACTATAGTGTTTGGATATTGTTAAATCCGTAAAATCAGGATTCAGTAAAGCACCAATTATTATCATGGTTATCAAGTTATTAGGAAGAGTAGCAGTGTTGATAATACGTCCCAGGTGCGTTCCTTATCGCATATTGTAATGTAGTACTATTATGAAATATTAGCATAATTTATCGCAAAAACTCCATGTTCCATAACATAATGAACAATCATGTAGAATATTGTATAGCAAAATCTCGATATTTCATCCGAGCTGCGAAAATAAAATAACTGCAACAAGTCTATGCTATATAAACTGCAATAAGTAAATGTACTCTATATTCTCTTATAAACATTTCCAGTGGCGTAGCTTGCATAAGACGGGCCCTGTATCAAAATTTGTTGGGGGCCCTTCTACCTGACTACTACTTTTCCAAATGGAGGGTAAATATTTTTACGAATTTTTGCTTACATACGTACGGGGCCCCTGAAGCCCGTGGCCCCATATCATGATATGGCTGATACGGCGGTAACCAAGCCGTTGTTGAATTATGTTTGGTCCCACATAAATGCTCTACGTACAATATTGCGGATGGTATGAACATTATTAAGAAGTAACCTTCATATATCATCAAAGCGGCGAGCCCATACGTGACGCCGGTCCACATCTCCTCGCTCTGCAGCGCCGTCGTGTCGACGTGTCCGCCCCCGGCCCCGGCGCCGGCGCCGGCCCCGCGCGGCCCTCGCACGAACCCGTTCACGGCGCCCATGCGGCCGCCCTTGAACTGAACCACGTTGTTGTCGTATATCGTTGACAGGGACTTCTTCACGTTCGCCTCGGGGAATACTTGCTCGGTCCATCCGCATGAGCGTAGAAACCTTAAGAATATAACATATTAGACATGTTTTGTTTCTTTTTCAAATTCAACATGATGATGATATGAATGAAGTTTCTAAATATAATAGGAAAATTCACCTTACTGGTTCATTATTGGGGTCGCCTTTTTATGGTTTATTCTTGGCATAAGGTTCAAATCAAACTTCACTCTTATGTTCAATGCGTATGTCCATTCAGGGCCGGATCATAAGGCAGTGTAGGCAACGGCCTAGGGGCCCCGCGCACCGAGTTATTTTTTTTAAATGTTTCATCGAGTTTCAATTTAATATAAAGATGTGTATCCTCGATGGCAGTATTATTGCCATGTTTTGTTTTTACTACATTGTCATATTTCAAATGATTATAGAATGACATTCGATTTCTTCGTGGCAATTAACGCAAACTAATAAGACGAGCGACGGTACGGGAAGGAAAAGCATAATTATGAATATAATTGCATTGTGGTAGAAAATATATATTTTGTGAAATTAGAAAAGGGTAAAGGAACCCCGAGAATTGCATTGCCTAGAGACCCCGATATGGTTAAACCGGCCCTGTGTCCATTATATATTCGGTGTGAGAAGAACTAAGCAGTCGATTTTCAGAAATTTGAATGTGCTAATTTAAATACATAAAAAAATTACCAATGTCCAGCCAGTTGATCCGCCATAACTACTTTGCTATTGGCCGGTCGAACATCAAAGCGGTAGTAGGATCCCGTCCACAACTTCTCTTCAAACGAGTGTTGTGCTTGATGAAGCAACTTGGCGAACTCTTTCTCATCCTCTTCAAAACCGAGGATTCGAGCCATAGCGTTCACCACGCTCACTGACGCCACCCATAAACCGCCACAGTATGCACTGCAAGGGATTTGACGTTAATGGGTTTATAACTTCGTGTAAAATCAGGTTCAAAACGGTAAAAAGTAGTTCCATGAAATATAAGAAGCATTTTATTATTCGTCTATACAATTATATAAAGCGGAAGAGTTTTTTTGTTCGTTTGTTTAAACGGGCTAATCACTGGAATTACCAATCGGATTCGAAAAATTCTTTCACTAATAGAAAGCTACATTATCCCGGAATATTATAGGCTACTTTTTATCATGGGAACGAGGGTGAAACCGCGCCAGACAGCTAGTGAGGTAATAAAACGTTACAATTTCTTCCGAAATCCCCCACGTTAAACACAAGAATTGTTTCAAAAGGAGACGTTAAAACAATTATGGATGTACTACGCAATCACTATCAAGAACCATGAAATAGATCACTCACCTCGGCCCCTTCATAACCCACGCGTCGTAAGTCTGATCGGGGAAGCCGCCATTTTCAATGAGACCATCCCCATCGAGGTCCCAGAGCTTCGCTCGGCGGAGAAGCGCGACGCATGCGGGGTACATGTCGGCGAGGTACCGGCGCGAGTCAAAGGCGGTGGGGCGCTGCGGCGGGGCCTCGTGCGGCTCGGGGCCCGGGTCGGGCACGTCGGCGCTCCTGTACAACAGGTCGAGTATGTCGGGCACGGCGGCGGGCGGGCGCGCGCCCGGCGGCCGGCCCGGCGCGCCCGCCTCGCCCGCGCCGGCGGTCTCGCTCGCACCGTCTGCCGCCTCCACCTGCCCGGTGGAGCGCGAGTACAGGTCGTCCTCGGTGCCCTCGCGCACGTCGTCTATGAACGCCATCGACCGGTACCTTCGTTTGTTCACGTTACACGAGTTAGAAAGTACTTTACACGAGTTAGGCTGCATTCCGAATTAAATAATATCGCTCAGTGCTCACAGCAATAATTTGCGTACCGAGTTAGATATCACGATATTGACAGCTGAGAACTGTCAACAATTCGGAACGCCCGTTATCGCGCTCACAGTATTAAAAACAAAACATTTTCGAATTTAATTAAAATCTGATTTAACAATGCGCTAGGACTCCTTATATCTTTTTTAATTTGACTCGCAAAGAGGAATATTCGCGTTGTTTATTATTTTTCTCTCATAAAATCATAAAAAGTATCTTTGCCAAATAGAAAATAAAGAATCTTATTAGACTTTCTGCCGAAAACACAATAATTAACCGTCACTTTTGACAGCGCTCACGGTGATATCAGTTTAGGGCATGGTCGGTGTGAGCGCAATATGGCGGATATCATGACGTCATCTATGACGTTTCACGGGACATCGTAATCTGTAATTATTCAATTCGGTACGGGTTTAAGCACGCTCAAATCGATTATATCATTAATTCGGAATGCAGCCATAGTATGTACTCACTCATACAAATATATTAAGGGAGCTGAGCATTGCGCTTATTCGCTCAAAAACCAGCTCTGAAGTGGGGGGAAAGGTCGATTACGCATGAGCGATGCTTCGTGTGTTGCAAGCGTCCGTATGGCTACGGTAACCGCTTACCATCAGGCGGGCCGTATGCTTGTTTACCACATAAAAAACAATGATATCTTGTTTTATGGGAATACAATCGCCAAATATAGGCGCCTGTTGGGAAGGTACACCCTAATAATTCGAACAAATATTATGACCAGAATTCCAAATCAAAATAAACATCTTCAACATAATTATTTTATCACTTTTATTATCGAGATTTATTTCGATCGAATCGAGATTTATTTATTTGTGCAATAGTAATCACCTGTCTTCACCGAAAGGCGCAGTGTGAGCCCGCAGCAGTCGATAGTCGCGCATCACTTGCAGAATGAACTTGAGGTTCAAGTCCTTCCAATCGCTCACATCGTGAATGTTGTAAGCGTTTATGTTCGAAAAGGGCATGTCATCTAAAATATACAACATATCACTAAAAAGACTGACGTAAATCAGCCCGCTGTACCAAAGGCTATTCAGTAAATCGTAATTCAAAATTGACTTAAAATGCATTAAGAACAGATTTAACATTTCAATGCTTGCGACATTCCTTGGCGGTAAGTGAGTCGCCTTGATCAATACAATTCTTTCTTCATGGCTTACATGATAATTTACTTCATCATATCAGCCCATGGATGTCAACTGCTGTACATAGCCCTCCCCCATTGATTTCCACTTCGAACGGTTCTGGGCAGCTTGCATCCAGCGGCGCCCAGCGACTCTGTCCCGGGGCTCTACCGCGTAACTTTGGTGGTAATCGTAACGAACACCATTAATGAATTTCATCCAATCAGGGCCCACGAATGGTCATCGTCGCGTCGTAACGCGTGCGTACTCTCGTCTTGGACTCAGATAGACATGGTGGCTTTGCTGTACAAACGCTTCGATATAGCGAAAGTCGATTTGACATCGCTGTAGACTCTGTAGCACCGCCCATGTCTCAACTGAATCTATAATTTACTTACTTATTTATATCTTACAAACATTTGCCTGGAGCAGTCAATATTTGTAATATGTTCAATACCAACCTGGATCCCCCAAATCGTGCGGAATCGAGTCTTTAATTTTGAATTTGACAGATTTCCCATCGTATAGTGATTGCCTACATTTTTCCGTTTCTAACGCTATAGTGTCCCGGAACATGTATTGTAACACCACCTGAAATATTGAATATACATAAGAATAAGTAAATCGATAAATAACATAATAGGGATGCTGTCTGGGCAACTAACTCATAATTCTAATTAGACCGTCAGATTATCAAAAAATATTGGACACGTATTTTAGCATTGTCAAATCAATAAAAATTTACAAAGATAAAGCGCGTCAAAGTTTAGGAGCGGGGGCTCGTGACGTCACATGTTTGTGAGAAGTGTACCATCGCGTATTTTTTATTTGATTGACAAAAGAAAAAATACGAGTCAAATATTTTTTGATAGTGTAAATGACGGACTAAATACAATTTTTCAGGGCTCAAAAAGAAAATATACACTTACTTGTAAATTGGGCCATAGCTGAGCTAAAGCAAACGAAGCATAGAAATGTACATCGTACGTGTTGTACATTCGGTATTCATGACCTTCCAAATAGCCAAACAAACCGAATTCATGTCTGAAATGGAAACAAATTATTTTTAGAACAAACAACCAACAGTTTCAGGTTAGTAACTAAATATTGTACAATTCGTACCTAGGATCAGTTTCAGGATATTCGTCGTGTACGTCGAACCATATTGTACCGCCGTCGGCGACGTAGTAAAGCTCATTCATTAAGGCACTCTTCAACCAGTCTGGTATATTGCTAATTTGGAAAAATAACAGTAATAAAATTATTCTATCTATTCTAGTACCATATAATGCGTACGTGACGTTTTAGGACATAGACACCGGTTTTTAGGGTTCCGTAGCCAAATGGCAAAAAACGGAACCCTTATAGATTCGTCATGTCTGTCTGTCTGTCTGTCCGTCTGTCTGTCTGTCTGTCTGTCCGTCCGTATGTCACAGCCATTTATTTCCGAAACTATAAGAACTATAATGTTGAAACTTGGTAAGTAGATGTATTCTGTGAACCGCATTAAGATTTTCACACAAAAATAGAAAAAAAACAATAAATTTTGGGGGTTCCCCATACTTAGAACTGAAACTCAAAATTTTTTTTTTCATCAAACCCTTAAGTGTGAGGTGTCTATGGATAGGTCTTCAAAAATGATATTGAGGTTTCTAATATCATTTTTTTCTAAACTGAATAGTTTGCGCGAGAGACTCTTCCAAAGTGGTAAAATGTGTGTCCCCCCCCCCCCTGTAACTTCTAAAATAAGAGAATGATAAATCTATAAAAAACATATGATGTACATTACGGTGCAAACTTCCACTGAAAATTGGTTTGAACGAGATCTAGTAAGTAGTTTTTTTTTAATACGTCATAAATTGAAATTAATATCAAATACTCAGGGTTATACTACCATTTACTTATATACCTACAGGTTTGTACGGAACCCTCGGTGCGTGAGTCTGACTCGCACTTGGCCGGTTTTTTTCTGTATTAGTCTCCTCATTCGATGTATGTATATCATCATCAGCCTATAATGTCCCACTGCTGAGCACAGGCCTCCCGCACACAAATCAGGGTGAAAGGGAATGGGCAGATACTCCACCACGCGTGCCCACTACGGCGAGGTGGAGGTAGGCTAGTGGTCAACCTACTGTTAGAGTTTTCAAGCCGCCTAGAAGGCCTCCAACTAGCTTAACGACTATCACAATTAAGTGATACCTTGGACCAACGGCTTTACGTGCCTTCCAAAGCACGGAAACGCTCGATTTTAAATAACACTAGGCGGTCACCCATCCAGGTACCGACCACGACGGTGGTAGCTTAACTTGCCAATCGATTAAGAACGACTTATCATGCTATGCCACTATACTACCGAATAGTAACTAGCTGTCTCCCGTTGTTCCACCCGCGTTCCCGGGCTAAAAATTAACCTATATGTCCTTCTCCATACCATAGGCTATCTGCATGTCAAATTTCATCACGATCGGTTTAGTCGTGAAAGCGTAACCAAGTCACGATCACATTTATAATATTAGTATCAAGCGGCCGGCCCGTATGCTTGTTTGCCACCGTAAAGTTGTATAAAGAAAAAAGTTTGGATTACCTACCTATTATTAAATATGGGATCCTGCCACTCTGCGAGTTGTTTCTCCCAATTTTTATAATTTCTAAGTGCATACGCAGCTATGCTCGCACCGGCTATGCCGTCGCTACCAAAGTATTTAGTATAATACCTCTTGTGTACTTTCTTATCTTTTCTATACTTTATAATAGGCATGTCCCAAGCGAGACAAAACTCTGTGCTGCCCGTTCCACTAGGATCTAAGGATATAACACTTGATAGCGCTATTGAATCACATTTATAAAGCTTCTTCTGTCTATCTTTTTTTTCCTTTTCTTCCTTTAATTTACTGTCTTTGTCAGACTTATCTGGAACTTTGGGTGGAGGTGGAGTTAGGCTTGGATCGGGCTCTAATTTGCCATGCTTTTTGAGACATTCCCATACGTAACCCGAAGTTTTAGATGCATTCCATAGACAATAACCTTCATGTATTGTTTCTGTTTCTTGCTTTTTCTTAGCTATGGTAAATGTACACGGAGTATTGGCGATTTTTTGTTCTAGAGTCACTCCACAGGTGTGCTCTTCGGAATATCTCTCTAAATCAAGCTTTGCTGGAAGTAAATAAAAACGCTTATTTAAATAAGTATCTTAGAAAATAAACAAAATGAAAGTAAACTAGGTTTATGTGATCTTCAATCATCATAATATTAATTAACCATAACAGGTTTTGCTTCGCAATAAGGTTCATTTTCGCATCAATCTGACTACAGTTGCAATCAGTCTGTCAGTAAATCACATGTTAGTTTCAGAAAAGTTCGCAAGTATTTAGCACTTTGCTAATTTATAATTTTGCACAACTATGTTAAATTATGAGAACATAAAGCTTGATTGTGCCTTCAACCTTCAGGATTACAAATGACAGGAATTAACAACAGTTTACATAGTAGTGATAAAATATCTAACCAATAGACTTCTTCTTATTGGGGCCGCCCAAGACTTCAGTCCATGTAAATGTTATGCTAACATTTCTATGCTCGTTGCTCACGTTTTTAGCTGAGAAGACAAAAACTGCACATGGCATACTGCTGTCCTGAAATATAGATTTGATGGTTAGGTTAATGTGATATTGCCCTAAAAGCATATATGTATGTTTGAATACCCTAATCTCTAAATAGTCTATGACAGTATTTTTTTTGGTGTTTATTGAGCTGAAAAACCGTGGATGAAAATAATATATTTGGATTATGTTATGTAATTTTAGAGATATATGGTATATTTTCAGAAACACTCGAGTTTTGCGACCGCTGAAATAACTTTGTTTTAGAGAAATACTATGAAAAAAAAACTTATTTAAAATATCAATTACAGTAGATAATATTACTATAATCACATGTTTACTCATGTTATCATTATAGTAATTATTATATTAGGTACCTTATAATTTTGAGGTATAACAGGAGAAATTTGGCGGCATACAAGTTTAATTCCATATTTGGACAAGTCATATGTCGTCCAGGCGCGTGGGTACAGCCCAGTATATTCACAATTAGCTGCATTTAAATTCCATTCCCATGTAGCTGGAGCCTTCTTTGGTTTACTAAAAATCGTTACAGTAGTTCCAGTTAGAGTTTTACAATGTGTGAAATACGCCAGCAAAATGCTACATGATGTATGATGCACATTGATAACTAGCTAAAAACCATTTCTTAGGTAATTAGCAAAGTTTATTCATGTCCATGAATAAATAAATAAATATCCTGGGACATTCCTCACACATGGTCATCTGATCACAAACTAAGCAGAGCTTGTACTATGGAAACCAGATAACTGATATAATGAATATACTACTTTTTGTTTTTTAAATACATACTTAATATACATATACACCCAGACTCAGGACATACAGACATGTTCATGCACACAAATGCATGTCCTGTGTGGGAATCAAACCCACGACCTGCGGCATTGGTTAAGACTCCACATCTTAACCAACTGCGCCAACTGGCCCGTCAATCTTTCTTACATTTTCATACTAAATGAAATACTCAACTAATCTAGGAAATATACATACATAATTTCTAAATATGTTAATTTCAGTATTTTTAAAACAAAAAAAGTAAGTAAGTTTTTAAGTCGTAAGTGTTTTTAATTAGTATGGAGCAATCCAACTCCTGACTGAGTGAGTGTGACCGTTGGAACATGGACAATGGCGTCTCGCGATTTATAATCGGTGTATCATCATTTTCACAGATATGTCGAAAAAATACCTGTTAGATAAGTAAATTTTGTGCAAAATATTACTTCACAAAAAAAAAAACGTGCAAATTCCCTATTAGGTAGAGCATAGATTAAAGTAGAAGTTAGATAAAGAGAAGTGGGTGGGTATAGAGAGAACTTCTTTATAATCAAAAATATTTACACAAATTAATATTTTTGAAGGTAAATAAATAGGTACAGAGAAGAATACTTATCAAAGAATATTTACATTAAAAAAAAGTCTATCAGAACTTTTGCAAAGAATGTTAAGGGAAATGCAGAATGCTAGTAGGTAAACTCACTTGTATGTAGACAAAACTGACTGGAAGATAGTCTCTTTATTCCCATTCTGTATGTTGACAATGAACTGACATTCTGGCACTGTCACATACTCATACAAGCCAGGGTATAATTGGAAACGACAGAACTCTCCTTTAAATCCCCTGCCAATGGTTCCTCCTCCAATGCCACCTATTGGACAACCTGGACAAAAAAGTATGTGATAAAATAGGGTATAGCAATTCAAAACATAGGGCTGAAAGCTAGAAAGAAAGAAAAATTCTTATTAGCAAAGCTTTGATTAATAATCTAAAATCCTAATGCATCTCAAAATGACAGATTCATCATACAAATCAACTTAACATGTAACAGTTAGGAGTTTCCCAAGTTAAAAATTGGTTTGTGAAAATGGGCATAAGAGACTTTAAGTAACTGTAAGTAACATAATATTTTCAACTCACCATAGATTCTTTGTGCCGATATCATATGGATATAATCCATTATAGGACGCTTTTTACTTAATTTCTTGCCAATGTAATATTTAAGATACCTGGTGGAAGAATTAATATAAAAAAATATATTTTTATCTTGTGTAAAAATTAAATCTTTTATTTTATAACCAACAAAAATCCGTACCTTGCCGATAGAGGCATCATATCAAACATTTGGTTGGCTCTTGGTCTTACAACTTGCTTACTTTGCAAGGGGAACTCATGGTTCAGAAGAAACTTTAGTCCATACTTCGGGGGCTCGTCCAGCCCCGGCTCTTGGTCACCAACAGTCCCCATCTCCATTACGTAAATAAATCGTAGATATATTCGTTCCTAAGGACTCACAATATACCTACGTAACGGAAGCAGTTATCATATTATTCACAGAAAATTCGTAATAGTGATAACCGTGATAACACAATTGTTTTTAGATAACAGATGATTAAAATTGGATAATTCAAGACAACCGCAAGCAACACAATATTCAACCAACACGCGAGCAACACACGACTTGCACACGACGACTTCTAGTTACCTACACAAACTACCAAGAGAACTAAAGTTGTTACCTATAAAAAAGTACCTGTGGCACCGACACAACCACGGAACATGACACAACTAACACAACACACGAGATAAGTACAAAGTTATAGATTGTTGAATGCACATAATGTATTTCATTTTTATATAATATTATCGAATATCGACGATTTATATAAAGTAATCTGTCAAGTACAAATAAAATAAATAAAACGTTTTATTTTAAGGCTGCATTCCGAATTAAAGCTATAATCTTTGGCTATAATCGCTGTAAGTAATCGATTTGAGCGTGCTTTTTAACCCGTACCGAATTGAATAATGACAGACAGATAACGATGGCTGCTACCCGAATTAATAATATAATCGCTGTAATCGATTTGAGCGTGCTTAAACCCGTTCCATATTAGTTTGAGCGCCATCACGATGTCCCGTGAAACGTCATAGATGACGTCATGACATGCGCCATCTGGCGCTCACACCGACCATGCCCTAAACCTCAGAGTAGATAAATACTACCCTAAACTGATATCACCGTGAGCGCTGTCAAAAGTGACGGTAGGCTATTGGGTTTTCGGCAAAAAGTCTAATAAACTTCTTGGTTTTAGGCAAAGATACTTTTTATGATTTTATGAGAAAAAATAAAAACGTGAATATTCCTTTTTGCGAGTCAAATTATAAATAATATAATAATAATTATTTATATATTTCTCATCTACATATTAATGGTACAGAGTCATAGTTATTGCAGATAATATAGAGACTGGTGTCTGATTTAGGTAAAACCTGTATTACAGATCGCCAGGTATTCCCTCCGTGAGACCAACTAATTTATGAACACACTTAGGTACCTATGTTATTTGAAAGTCTTAATAAATATAAAAAATTACAAAAGACAAAATTATAAAAGATGTAAAAAGCATTAGACATACAACTAACATGCGTTCGAATTGGCTACTTGACAGTTATAATGAAAAAATATGAAATATGTTAGATATGATAGCTAATAGGTTAACAATAATTACACAATATGTTTTTTGCATAATAATAATTTTTTAATATTTTATTTTAGAAAAGAAAGAACCGAAACGCGGGCGGCCGGGATTGAGCATCTATGGTTTGTTTGTGAGGTTTGTGACGTCAAATTTAACTGTGTGAAACTCATAAAAAATACGCCTATACCTACTTGCTTGTACCTATAGTCCACGATAAGCGCGCACGCTCACTGCGTATCGGCTCGATTCGACGCGCGGTACGCGTTACATCGTGGACTATAGGTACAAATTGAGCTGATCTGCGAGCTGAGTCATTGAACCGGCTCACACACCTGAGCCGTGAGCTGTTATGCAGCTCGCGTATTTTTGTTTAGTTACACACCTCTAGTTTTGTTTATAGAGACGTGACGTAACACCTGACAAATGTCACGTGACCGGGTGTTTTTGCGCGAATTTCAAATGAAATGTTAAAAAATATTTTTTTTTCCTTGTAAATAACATTTTTTTGAGAAAAAGATAATTGTAAGAGGTATAAAATACACGTATGTAAATTTTAAAATATGTTTCCGAAAACTGTCAAGTAGCCAATTGCAGTGATGTATACCTTGTCAGCATGCTAGAATAGCCAGAAAAATCTTCCCTGGCTTTTGCATCATTGTGCAAAAGCATTGCATTAGTGGTGTTACTGGTTCCTTTTGTTCATATGGGAGATAGGCAGAGGCAAGGATAATTATCCTTCTCTCTGTCCCCACTTGGATCAAAGTTGTTGTTAGATCCCTGTAACAGAAAGTACGTAAGCACATTGCCTATATACCGCCCCAGATATAGATGCAAGTCCTCGCGTCATTAGTTGGACAGTCATAGAGCACCATGCCCCCTGTCCCACCTAAGCCTTTTAAGGTCCCTTTATATAAATATGGTTCCTGTATCAAGGCAACGTCGCACGTGTTAAGCTTCAGTTGCCGAGCCAGAAGGGCAGGCCCTTCCTCCATCGCCTGGCTCTCCTCGAGAGCAGTTGGCGACGCATACCCCAGGGTATTGAGGCCCTCGAGGATGTCATCCTCGAAGTCCGCCTCTGACGCCCCAGTCTGGATCACTGTCTCCTGCGCTCCGTCGTGAGCAGGGACCTCTTCGATGGCCTCCTCACGCTGCAGTGGTCCATCTTCGGAGAGCTCCACTCCTGCTTCCGCAGTGGGTGCCTCTCCCTTGTATTCTTCCTCGCGGCTCCTTCGCGGCCTCTTTGATGGTCCTCCCGTAGGAGTCCCTTCTAGAGCCGCCTGCTGTCTCAGCTTTTGGCGCTTTCTCCTTTGCGCCCCAGATCGTCCCCCCTGGCGCCAGCCTGACTCATGCTGGCCGACGGGTGACGAAGAGATGCTGCGTTTGCCAGTCGCGTCCGACGCCGCAAGATCCGAGGTCGTTTGACATCTAACATAAGGTTCCCGTGTCACGCCAGCTTTGGCAGTACCCTTATGCCAGGTGGGCTTAGTTGCGCCGGTCCCGCCGTTTGGTGTGCAATCCCAGCTTTCGCCGGTCCTGCCTTATGGTTATTTTTAAGTTTAAAATCCATTAAAAATCCCGAATAAATTACTTCGTCCCTCAACTATCCCCACCCGCCATGGAGTGCTCAAGTGGCAACACCCAGGGGCATGACCTCGCCACCCCTGTGTTAAGTAGCCCGGTGATTTCTGTTACGTCTATTTCATATGGAATTAGACCAATAACGGGGCGGCAACCTCGAGAAGGAACATCTCCACACTTGCCTTGAGGATCTACACCACCGTAGCGCTCTCCCTCAAGACCACGCCACCTTGCCAACTTAGAAGGGGTAAGGCAAGGTAGGCCTGCATCTATACTACCAAGCCAAGCATGTTATACAATTTTAAAAGCATAGACCCAGCCCCGCCCCTAAAACTATCTATGACGTTTCACAGGACATCGTTATCTGTCATTATTCAATTCGGTACGGGTTTAAGCACGCTCAAATCGATTTATAGCTTTAATTCGGAATGCAGCCTGAACCTGTCTGTGGCGTCTGTGATCTGAATCTAGCCCTTCTGCTTGAGTGACACTCAGCGTGACCAGATTTAGTAGTTTACTACTTTTTTGGTAGATTTGGAGGTACTGGCAACAGAATTTAGTATGTAAAAATTATTTGGTATATTTTATTAGAATTCACGCTTCTCAACTCGACTTGTGGTCATCGCACACCCTATTCCAAAAGGGGGGTGGGGAAGCAAAACCGGGGTCGTATAAACCCCTTGATTGCGGTAGCAAAATCGCCACTTGTGAAAACAAGTGTGTCTTTGTGGTTGGCTCACTGGCCGTATAGTAGTATATCTGACCTCTACGTCAGTAGGGAGAGAGCGGCACCACTCAGAGCGCGAGTCTTGCCGTCTTGGGCTTGCCCAGTCGGCGCTCAGCTCACGCTTTTCAGTTATTCTAGTACTTTTTGGCATATATATCGGATAAATGCGGAGTATTCCCCCTTTCATTGAATGGATTGTAACTATTTAATTTTCATTCATTCTTTTCGTTACCATTCGTGCCGTGAGTGAGCATAGAGTGTGATAGACTAGTGGGAATTCGTTTATTAAGAATTTTTATAATCGAGTTTAAAATGAAACCTAAAGATGCACAAGGATATAGCGATGAATGGGAGCAACATACCTCATTTAAAAGTTGGTTATGTACATCTAAGGCAAACACTACGAGTGCTCATTGTAAAGCATGCAACTGTGAAGTAGGTAACTATAGTGGCTTCTTTGAAGGAACATATGGCTACATTAAATATATTAGATTCTCTAAGATTAAAGTATATAAAAAATATGAAAGGATATTCCGGCATTTCTTAGGTATGCAAGTTACTTACGTTAATAAGTGGAATTTAATTCTTAGTTAATTATTCTTGTTATGACTTTTTTTAATACTTTCAACTTACGCAGTAGTGTGAACCCGTATTATGTTCTAAAGTTTATTAATTTGATTTCCACTCAAAAGCAAACAGTCGCTGTTTTATGTACGTTTATTAGGTACCTACGCATTTACATAACAATTACTATACAACTATGTGTTTATTGATGTTAAATGCTATGTTAAAATTGCTAAGTTTTTGATACTATATAGCGCTATATGAAATGTCCTGCATACTTATTTTTAACTTCTTTGGTTGCAGATTGATACGATTTTCAAAACATCAACCATTTCGGAAGAAGTAAAAAAAGCAGAAATCAGCATTGTAGCTGCCTTAGTTGAACATAATATTATAACAATAATATAATAGATTTTTGGTATTTTCTCGTTCTCTTTTGGTAGAATTCAGTAGGTTTTTAACCCATAGTTTTAACCTCCACAAGCAGTAGATTCGTCAAATGAAATCTGGTCACACTGACATTTGTGTATACAAAATTATGCTGACAAAAATAATTCTAAGTTGTGTTATTCAGGAAACGTTTTGTTCACATTCGTAGTGAAATGATAGATTTATAGAACGTTTCCTTGTGTGTTTATAAGCATAATAAATTGGTGTAACGTTCACGTTAGTTTTACTAGTTTTAGAATGGATATCCCTGTACAAATAGCTATTCGCTTGAAGTCACCAGGTCTTGCAGATTCTACGCAATGTATATTCAGCAATCCTGTAACTCAGATAGTAATCACTGAAAGCGGTCAGACGTTCCATGTGAATAGAGCTCTACCAGTGGACTGCAACCAAGCTCATCTCTTCAATTCGTTTATGATTCCTCAAATTAATTGTTTCATAGATGGGTGTGATACTTCAGTTGTGGTATTTGGACAGTCTAAAACTGGAAAAACATACACATTATTTGGACCAGGTAAGACTCAATCATCATAATGTCAGCCTGTGCTTCACTGCTGATCATAAGCCTGCCAAATAAGTCTCAGGAATTGTAGCAATACAAAGTTTTAACTACTACATGGGCAGGTAAGGGGCATGAGTCATGAGCACAGATCAACACCTGCACAGTAGTAAATTTTTCGGTCGGTTTGGTGGAATGAAGAAAGGGGGAGCGACGAGCTCCACACGATTGGTTCGTCAGTCGATACTCATTGTCTATTGGATTCCTACAGTGGCCGGCAAACAACTTGAGCCATGACCTTGAGTGCGCAGTACAGTCGAAGACAAAGATATGTATACACTTATCATTATAAAAAATAAGTAATCATAAAAAGCTCCATTAATTTGTACTCATCCAAATGCTCAAAAATATGTAAACAATATAGAAAACATAAATATGTACCCGACACGATCATAAATTTGTAAACATTAGATAAAACAAAAATATGTATTCATAAAAGATGCATAAAATTGTTACCACTCAATGTGCCAAAAATATGTATACAACCATCTGAGCAATGATGACACTGTATATGACACAAACATTCATTAATATATTATGTAGTATCGCTGATTAAATATTTACGTTCTGTGATGTCTTTAGACCAGGTCATGACGTCATTTGCTTCTTAAATTTCACTTTTAATTTGAATATACTTTTCAATCTCAGTCGGCAGATTCAATTAAGGGTCAGTTCACACCGAAACGCGGCAAGCTTAGATAGCAATAGAATATAGATCTTTAAAAAGTGTTTGCCATGTTAAACTTTTCAGATACTGTTCCGATTGCTCTCAAAATGGATATTTGAGAGACATTGGGATCACAAAACAAGAATCTTTTCTCAAAATGTTGAAAAACTGTCCGCCATGTTGAACTTTTCAGATACTGGTCCGATTGCTCTCAAAATCGATATTTGAGAGACCTTTGGGTCACTAAACAAGAATCTTTTCTCAAAATGTCAAGAAAGTGTCCGCCATGTTGAACTTTTTAGGTACTGGTCCGATTGCTCTCAAAATCGATATTTGTGAGTCCTTGGGGTCACAAAACAAGAATCTTTTCTCAAAATGTCGAAAAAGTGTCCGCCATGTTGAACTTTTTAGATACTGGTCCGATTGCTCTCAAAATCGATATTTGAGAGACCTTTGGGTCACAAAACAAGAATCTTTTCTCAAAATATCAAAAAGTGTCCGCCATGTTGAACTTTTTAGGTACTGGTCCGATTGCTCTCAAAATCGATATTTGAGAGACCTTTGGGTCACAAAACAAGAATCTTTTCTCAAAATGTCAAAAAGTGTCCGCCATGTTGAACTTTTTAGGTACTGGTCCGATTGCTCTCAAAATCGATATTTGTGAGTCCTTGGGGTCACAAAACAAGAATCTTTTCTCAAAATGTCGAAAAAGTGTCCGCCATGTTGAACTTTTTAGATACTGGTCCGATTGCTCTCAAATTCGATATTTGAGAGATCTTGGGGTCACAAAACAAGAATCTTTTCTCAAAATGTCGAAAAAGTGTCCGGCTTATGAACCTCTTAGATACTGGTGACCCGAAGGAAGGAAATGTCTCTCAAATATCGCTTTTAAGAGTAATCGGACCGGTATCTAAAAAAATCTACATGGTAGACACTTTTTCAACATTATGAGAAAAGATTCTTGTTTTGTGACCCGAAGGACTCACAAATATCGATTTTGAGAGCGATCGGACCAGTATCTAAAAAGTTCAACATGGCGGACACTTTTTCGACATTTTGAGAAAAGATTCTTGTTTTGTGACCCCAAGGACTCACAAATATCGATTTTGAGAGCAATCGGACCAGTATCTAAAAAGTTCAACATGGCGGACACCTTTTCAAAATTCTGAGAAAAGATTCTTGTTTTGTGACCCGAAGGACTCACAAATATCGATTTTGAGAGCGATCGGACCAGTATCTAAAAAGTTCAACATGGCGGACACTTTTTCGACATTTTGAGAAAAGATTCTTGTTTTGTGACCCCAAGGACTCACAAATATCGATTTTGAGAGCAATCGGACCAGTATCTAAAAAGTTCAACATGGCGGACACCTTTTCAAAATTCTGAGAAAAGATTCTTGTTTTGTGACCCGAAGGACTCACAAATATCGATTTTGAGAGCGATCGGACCAGTATCTAAAAAGTTCAACATGGCGGACACTTTTTCGACATTTTGAGAAAAGATTCTTGTTTTGTGACCCCAAGGACTCACAAATATCGATTTTGAGAGCAATCGGACCAGTACCTAAAAAGTTCAACATGGCGGACACTTTTTTGACATTTTGAGAAAAGATTCTTGTTTTGTGACCCAAAGGTCTCTCAAATATCGATTTTGAGAGCAATCGGACCAGTATCTAAAAAGTTCAACATGGCGGACACTTTTTCGACATTTTGAGAAAAGATTCTTGTTTTGTGACCCCAAGGACTCACAAATATCGATTTTGAGAGCAATCGGACCAGTACCTAAAAAGTTCAACATGGCGGACACTTTTTTGACATTTTGAGAAAAGATTTTTGTTTTGTGACCCAAAGGTCTCTCAAATATCGATTTTGAGAGCAATCGGACCAGTATCTAAAAAGTTCAACATGGCGGACACTTTTTTGACATTTTAAGAAAAGATTCTTGTTTTGTGACCCAAAGGTCTCTCAAATATCGATTTTGAGAGCAATCGGACCAGTATCTAAAAAGTTCAACATGGCGGACACTTTTTCGACATTTTGAGAAAAGATTCTTGTTTTGTGACCCCAAGGACTCACAAATATCGATTTTGAGAGCAATCGGACCATTACCTAAAAAGTTCAACATGGCGGACACTTTTTTGACATTTTGAGAAAAGATTCTTGTTTTGTGACCCAAAGGTCTCTCAAATATCGATTTTGAGAGCAATCGGACCAGTATCTAAAAAGTTCAACATGGCGGACACTTTTTTGACATTTTGAGAAAAGATTCTTGTTTTGTGACCCAAAGGTCTCTCAAATATCGATTTTGAGAGCAATCGGACCAGTATCTAAAAAGTTCAACATGGCGGACACTTTTTTGACATTTTGAGAAAAGATTCTTGTTTTGTGACCCAAAGGTCTCTCAAATATCGATTTTGAGCGCAATCGGACCATTATGTAAAAAGTTCAACATGGCGGACACTTTTTCAACATTTTGAGAAAAGCACATAAAAAAAGTCCTGTCGTTGTAACATTTGTAACCGATGTCAATCAACATTAAATCATTTTTTTAATTTTAAGTTACTTTTGTCGTGTGGGTGCAAACGGCCGACAGAGCTGAGACACTGTTGTGTGCGTGTCGACGCTCAGAACAGTTAGGTACTTAAGTAAGTGGCGTGAAAAAATAATGATCATTGAGCGGTGACGTTGGTTATGATTTTAATTCAATAAACTTGGAAGCAAACATTTTGTTATGAATATTTGAGTAATTTATTTTGAGCTGAAACTTTTTATAGAGAGTCTATACCTGATGTAGTCTTCGTTCACCCCTTTTAGAAAGATATACCCATTCCGTTACACGTTGTGTAGTCAAATTTCATCTCAGGACAATTCGAAGAACACCAAAAAATGTGGGATTCCAGTGCCTACATTTCTTCTCGGACCCTATAAACCATAATAGTCAAAGTTCATCTCACGAAAATTCCAACAACACCAAACACGGCTAGGATACGTTGCTCCGCTACGGAGTTCCAGTGTCCATCCTCCTACTCCATCATCAGACCCTGAAAACCATATATGGTAAAAGTTTATCTCACGACAATCCCAACAACCCCAAACACGGCTAGGATAAGTTGCTTCGTTATGAAGTTCCAGTGTCCACTCTTCTACTCCATCATCAGACCCTGAAAACCATAGATGGTCAAAGTTCATTTCACGACAATTCCAAAAACCCCAAACACAGCTGAGATACGTTGCTCCGTTATGGAGTTCCAGTCTCCACCCTCCTACTCCATCATCAGACCCTGAAAACCATATATGGCCAAAGTTCATCTCACGACAATTCCAACAAACCCAAACATGGCTACGGCTACGTACCTAATTCAAAATATTTGAAATAGTAATCATGAATAAATATTTCACGACGAATCGTTGAAATTGCATAGTGAATGGAGCGACAATAACATTACCTTTCTCAACGACTTGATCACTTCATGCGGTAGGCGACGTTGCCAGCCAGCTTGCGCACGAGCTGACAACATCGCGAGCGCGAAACTACCAACGGACGCACGCAAAATTATTGATTTTTTTCAAAACTTTTTTCAAGTAGGTACCTACCGTTCTTCAATAAAATTCTATGAAGGCCTTGACTGCAATGAGTTTACATATTTTTGACTGTAATGTTGAATACATATTTATGATATTTTGGTTGTTCACAAATTTATGATTTGATACATGGATATATATTATTGAACTTGTTGTTTACATATATAATTGTCCATCAGTGTATACTTATTTTTGAACTTCTGTGTGTTCCCATATCTATGATAATGTAAACGGCTACTTTTTATGTGGCTTGGTGGTGTATACTTATTTTTGTCCTCGACTGTACACGATTTTAAGGTGTCGTTGGTGGAAAGAGAGGAGCGCGGGGGCATTCTGTTGGCACGCGTCCACGCTATTGGCCGAGCATGAGTGTACATGCGCGAACTTACCCCCACTACGTCGACTTTGGCTCAAGTTGTTTGCCGGCCTCTGTACGTGTCATTTGGCTACTGTGTTTTGGCCAAAAGTGGACATGCATGAGCTTGCCCCCACTACTGCCTATCTGTGCTTACCACTCGTGCCTCTTACTGTATCTAATCTTAATTTTATCTAAAAATAAGGTCCCTCTAACAAGTGAAGTATAAGTGATTTATGGTGGCCCTGCATCAATTACAATTTTGTTTAGTCTTAGCATATTTTTTTTAAATTCATTATTTAGTTATAGGTATTACAATAATAATAATAACTTTATCGAAATCAACATAATAACTCTCTTAACCCTTGGTACTTGTGAGGGATGCGCATCCTATTATAACAATTGATGTCATTGTTATATTTTTAACTGCGAGCCAATGAGTTAAGTCTACAAGTTTGTACAACACTTCATTTGATATGAAGTGTTGTACAAACAAAGTAACAAAGCTAATTGCAAATTTAGTATTCTACCCTCTGTACTAGTTAAAAAACTGAATCATGGTAGGTTACAAAGTTATATCTAAACAACTGCAGCCTCTTCAGAGCTGGACAATATTTATGTTATAGGTTTGTACTCTTTGGCGTAAGCCTCTACCATGACTAGTTTTCAAATACATCTTCATTCTTTTTCAGGTTTTGAGTGCATCCATAGTGAATGTGATCAAGGTATTGTGCCCAGATTCCTCACAGAAATTTTCCACAAATTAAATCAAATGCCTGAGAGGGAGTTCATTTTGCACATTACTTGGATGCAAGTTGTTAACAACAATATATTTGACGTACTTGGAGCTGGTTTAGTCAGATGTTTAAATGTAGAAGAAGCTTTTCAGTACTTACAATTAGGATGGAGGCAAAGGTGTCAAGGCAATAACCATACCGTTTTTACTGTAAGTGTAGAACAAAAATGGGTTGGCACCAATGGTGTCTTAAATCACAGAATGTCCACTGCCAGCTTCTGTGATCTTGCTGCTTATCCAGAACCAGGATTATTTGCTTTGGAGAACATTATAAAAGAACTGTTAGCTGGCAATCCACCAAAACAAATCAATTATGACCAGTGTATTCTCACTGCAATGCTCAGGGATTCATTTGGAGGCAGAGCGTTTACATGGGTTATAGGCTGCACAAGCACAGAGCCTGAGGACTACCAGGATACACTGAAAATATTGAATTTGTGTTTATGTTGCCGAGGCATCAAGAACTTTGTGACCGTTAATCTATTTGCTGATAACAATACTCCTGTGGATACTGAGAAGTTGTTACCTTCAGATAATAACTTTAATTTACGTTTTGCAACAACTCAATGGATCAAATTAGTTTCCAATGCTGAAGGACTTTTTAACAAAATCCTCCAATCCAAATCTCTATCTGAAGCTGATATAAACCAAGTCAGCGAATGGTTGTTCTTGAAAGCTGAATGTGATGAGTGTTTAAATGGGGATGCTAGTGTTGATAACAAAGATGCCAATGCAAAACAGGGCTTACCCAGAATAGCTGAAGATACAGAGCCCAGTGAACTCAGTGAATCTGATGTTGACTCTGACTCCGAGGAGGGGACTCATTCTGACACGGTGTTCCAAGACAAACTGGAAAAACTTATGGAATATTTTAGAGAAAAAAATGACCAACTATTTGCTGACAGATGTGAAGAGTATCTGAATCATATTGATTCAGATGATATTACAATATCGGAAACTAGTGGGTCACAGTCGTTACCTGTTATGACATCACAGTCAAATTCAGGGCGTAGAAAAACTATTCAACCTGGTGAAAGCTTGTCAGGAGCTGAATTAGATTTACTGAGGAAAGTCGCTGCTAAAGCAATATCACCTGAATCTCAAAAAATTATAATTGAATCGCACAAGAAAGATCAAGATCCAGAACCTAAGTTGATTGAGAGGGAATTACTCAAAATGATTTCCTCCCCAAAAACTGAAGAAATATGTAAAAAATATAAAATTACAAAGGAAAAATATACACAAAAGCAAATACTGGCTAGGAAACTCTCAAAAGAAATTGGCAGCAGCCAAACACAACTGAAAGAGTTGATAAACCTCTGCATAGCAAAAGAAAGGTTAATTGATGATCTCACAAAAGCAATGTGCAATACTCAGAATAAGCCATATCTAGATAAAGTAGAAAGTAATTTAATGGATCAAGATACAGTTAAAGAAATAAGGAGGCATGAAACAAACCTCAAAACTTACAAGAAACAAATTGACCAAATAAAAAGACAAATTAAAAAGGATGAGAAACGCAAGAATACTTTGGATGTAGAACTTGTGAAAGACAAATTGAAGCTGGATGAACTTTCTGATACATCTGTTGATGTTAAAGATAAGAAAGTTAGTTCATTAAAACACTTCACTCATAGGATAACTCATCTGGATAGTATTTTAAAAGAAAAAACTAATGATTTGGAAAATTTGGAATTGTCTAAAGATAAGGAATTGTTGCTCAGAAAGGAAATAAAAAATTTACGTAAGACAAGGGAGTGTTTGCATGAGCAAAGGTGTAGTTTAGGCCATAAAAGGAAAATGTATAGATCACTATCAGATTCAGAGGTATGTTTATGGAATTGGGAATAAATATAAATGCTTACTTTAAATTATGGTCTATTAATGCAATTTACTTACTTTCCTTTTAGGAGCGCAAGCTGCTTGAATGTGAAGAAGCTATTGAAGCAATAGATACAGCAATAGAATATAAAAACAATTTGATTTGTGGCAAGTCCCCATCAGCTTCATTGTCAGATTCACAAGATAATAAGGATTCTAGGAGTCGAGGGGAACAGATGTTAATGGCGAGACTTGACAAATTGTCGCATGATGAGATGAAGACTCTACTTTATAGATATTTTCAGAAGGTGAGCTGACCATTAAAAAAATAATCAACCTTTGATCTATTATCGCCTGTCTATCTATCGCCTTGCTTGGGGCTTCCTTTCCGTCTCATGCCTTCTTTGACTCCTTCCTGCATTGAGGAATAAGTTAGGAATTTGTTTCAGTCCATTTTCAGTCAATTTTCAGTCAGTTTGGGTGTATGTTTATTTGTGATTGAAGTTAGTACATGGATAAAATGTTTATTGTTATTTTATACGGAAAAGTTTACAACAACTTCTAGTTAGTAATCCTAACTAATATTATAAATTCGAAAGTGAGTTTGTTTGTTTGTTTGTTTAAACGCGCTGATCTCCGGAACGAATAGTCGGATTCGAAAATTTCTTTCAATTATACGAAGTTAAAGTCATATAAACTTACTTTCTTACTGACCCGTCTAAAATTTCCACTCTGTATTATTTTACATAAAAGTAAAACCGATAAATATAAACATAAAGATACACTGTATGAATGTGAGGTTTTTATAAAACTAGTGCATTGTGAATGACAGGTGGTGGATCTACGTAGTGCATGTGCAGCGCTGGAGGGCGGCGTGGCGGCGGCCGACGAGGAGGCGGCGGCGTGGCGCGCGCGGGCCGCCGCCTGCCGCTACGCGCACGCGCACGCGCACAGAGCGCGCACCCTGCAGCCCAAGTAACATACCTACCTACCTACCCATCTAAATATATATAATGTTATTGACAAAATAGCCAATGTAGTCAGATTGTCCAAACAATAGTACATTATGATACATGTGTGCAAAGTTGGTTATTAACACTCGAGGCGGTAGTAAGCGCGTGAACCACAGGCGAACGCGATAAGTGAGCCGAGAGTGTAATAATCAATGCACACGCGTGTCATACGACGTTTTTCAACACACTTGCGAGGACAAAAAGAGTGTCGTATTTTTTTAAGTAGATTTTTTGATAATACTCAGGCTATATTCCGAATTAAATAATATCGCTCACAGTGCTCACAGCAATAATTTGCGTACCGAGTTAGATATCACGATATTGACAGCTAAGAACTGTTAACAATTCGGAACGCCCGTTATCGCGCTCACAGTATTCAAAACAGAACATTTGAGAATTTAATTAAAATCTGATTTAACAATGCGCTAGGACTCCTTAGATCTTTTTTAATTTGACTCGCAAAAAGGAATATTCGCGTTCTTTATTATTTTTCTCTCATAAAATCATAAAAAGTATCTTTGCCAAATAGAAAACCAAGAATCTTATTAGAATTTCTGCCGAAAACACAATAATTAACCGTCACTTTTGACAGCGCTCACGGTGATATCAGTTTAGGGCATGGTCGGTGTGAGCGCAATATGGCGGATATCATGTCGTCATCTATGACGTTTCACGGGACAACGTAATCTGTCATTACTCAATTCGGTACGGGTTTAAGCACGCTCAAATCGATTACAGCGATTATATCATTAATTCGGAATGCAGCCTCAATCACACAATGAGAACGTTAAAATATGGCGCACAAGTTTTTTTTTTAACTGCCACAGCTGTCAAACTATTTTACCCGTTTAAATTAAAAATGCTTGGTCTACACACATATCACTTGCAGTGAGGTACAAACTTATCATAACCGGGATTATACCTATCACAAAACTGTGCGTTAATGTAAAGTAAAAAGCACTAGTCTGTAATAAGCTGCATTAAGATACTAAAAAAGGTACAATAAATGTCACTTTACGAGCGAGTGTGTTGAAATAAGTATTTAAATTATACCGTAAATTTAAATGTAACCTTGCCGAGTTTCTTGCCTGTTCTTCTCAGTCGCAGGCAAACTTACGAACTGGTGGTAACTTCAATAGCTTTGACCTTCATAAATTGAATAAATGGCAAATGACGTTTGGTATCTAAGATAGTATTAGGCTCGAAAAGGAGAAGGTTCAGTAATGCACGAATCGGTCTCGTGTCGGTCGGGATTCCGTAGGTGTGCCTAAATTGTGAAGTGAGCCAGGCCTGCTTACGTGGCTTACGTACATAAACCTCATTTCCTAATAAATTAAGGTTACATCACGAAGCAAGAAATATATTCTTCTTCTTAGTCGTGCACTCTTGGCAGAGTGGTCGTGGTCATGGATTGTCCCTTTCGCGCATGAACGCTGCATTAGAAATGTTCCTCCATTTTTGTCTATTTTTTGGCGTTTCGGGAACATTCGGTTATGGTACATTGCCTGGCAGATTTTATGAGGTCAAGCCACCTGGTTGGACACCGACCACGTGAACGTTTGCCTCCAACTCGACCTTGGATGACCAACCTCTCCATAGACTTATGTTTACGGGTGACGTGTCCGAAAAATTTTAGGATTCGTATCTGAACAATCGACGAAAGTCTTTGTTTAATCCAAGAAATATATTACTAAAATGCTAATTTCAAAGAGATTTCCTTGAGATATTATTGTTTAGTTACTGGAAGAGATGATAAATCAATATTATTAATGATATGACTCGACTGACTGTTACAGGCATCCACAATCAATATATGAATACATGGCTGGTGGTGACGCCAACAGAGCTTTATTATTGGGGTTAACAACTGATTCAGAGACTTCGGATGATGCCATGCGTTTGGTTGATCGGATGAGGCGGATTGCTACATATCCTTCTGTAAGTATTATTAAGTGTTTTAATTTGGATTTAAAAATCCATATTAGCCATTCTATATGCGATATAATCTATGTATCACTTTCGTTTCATTATTTCAGCCTCCTACAATACCTAAGCAAAATTTGAGGCAGTTGATGCCAGCTACAAATATGCCAGTCGCTAAGGTCACAAAAGAGAAGAATAAGCTTGTTATTGTACAACAAAATAAGAAACACTGATATTGGCAGATACTTTTTATTTTCATTCTCAATATCATTACAATATTCATCTTTGTATGGGAATTTTGGATATGCCTCAATATACTATATTTTGAATAACATCACACCAATAAAATTAATAATGTATTGTAAATATTTTTCCTGTAAATAATAATATGTACTTTAAACCATTTTCAATAATGTGTAACAATTTTATAATATGAATAACTTTGTTCTAAGGAGCAGTTCTATAATAATCTGTGTAAATTATAACCTGGTTTTTCTTTACAAAATACCTACCAAAATAAATATTAATACATACATTTTTTAAGCTATTTTTTCATGTTTGTTGTAATTATGCCTTTAATATAATAAAATAATATATTTATGTATTGTTTCATGCTTATAATAGGCATAAAACATCTGCCTTTTGTACAAAGATGGAATGACATAATATAATACTTTTATCCCGGGACAACAGTAAGACGACACGAGGATGAAGGCTAGTAAAAATATGGGAATATGAATTTATTAAAATGGTACTTTAACATTTTTATTTTATTACGAAGGTTATGCAAATTCAAATTGCAAAATTAACTACTTATTTGAAATTCCACGGTATGCATAATACGCCTTCAGATAAAACTGAATAATAATGTGTTATATACAGTATGTTCCCACGAAGTTTCTGTAACGAAAAATAAAATCAATGATTTCATTTTATCTTTTGCTTGAGATACACTGATTTGTCTTTTAACATCAGTTAGATAATGATAACATGAGATTAGTATTTTATTATTTCTTTGTTTTTGCAATCACAAAACTTTCTATTATGATCAAGGTGACATGAAAATTGGCATTCTTATGGTGTGTCCAGACACAAATTTGCCGCGCGACTGTTGGGACAAACCCAGAAAATGTTAGCGCGAGCTCGCGACGAACGTTCGCGGCAGACGTCCAAACATAGTGCGGAATTCGCTGTTTCTGGTCACACCCTTAAATTAACTATACCACACACTCGCTGAGCATAAGAAAATTAAACTTAGAACATAGTACACACGGCTACACATTTCCAGTATAAGCTGATCTCGCATTATATAGGATTTCGGTACAATAGAAGATCAGCTTATACTGAAATGTATAGCTTGATGTGTAGCCGTGTGTACAAGCTCTGCTTAGTTTGGGATCAGATGACCGTATGTGAGGAATCTCCCAGGAATTGTTTTAAAAATAATAAAAACATACCACATTTAGTTTGTCGGTTCTAGTAAGCAATCTTTGACAACATAAAATCATTAGTCCTGGCGTAATACTATCGTCTTTGTGGAGTTCTAACAGGCCAAATCTTTCTGTAACTTCTTTGCAGAGTGCCTTTTCTATGTGTTTGTTTCTGAAATTAATATGAAAGTAGTTATTATGTATCTAATAAAAATATTGTGTAACTTCTTAGCAGAGTGCCTTTTCTATGTTTTTTTTGCTGAAATTAATATGAAAGCCGGTATTATGCATGATCCAAGAAAAAATATACCATGGTATTATGTACTTAATAAAAATTGTAAACACTCCTTCGAAGTATACAATGGCACGGCAGCATTCATGTATTCAATGATTACAAATTTCATCTCACTAATATTATAAATGCGAAAGTTTGAATGTTTGTACCTCAATCACGCTTCAATAACTCAAAGGATTTGTATGAAATTTGGCACACAGATAGAATATGTTCTGGCTCGGAGAGAAGAGCATATTTTGATACGCGTTTAAAAATAAACTTTATTTTTACATTCAATGCTTGAGAGCCGACCTAACGCGCTAACAAAAGAAGTGAAATGAAAAAATGATAGTTGTGCCGATTCTGTTGTAAATCGCACTAAACAAATTTTAGTCACATCTCATCTCTTTCTTACGAACATTATTGATCAAGGATATAATATATTTAAAGCTGTCAAATTAATGTTTGCCGTCTTATTTTGCGGGTATTTAGGCGTAACCGCGATAGATGGCGACTAAATTTATATAGAAAACAAGCATTGGACTAATTTGACAGGACTAGATTTCTTACATCTTTTTCTTATGTTCTTTGTTAGAAAGAGACATAGTGCGAAAATAGTTTAGTTGTAAACAACAGAATCAGCACCAGTGTTTACTTACATACTGTATTCAGTAAGGAGCATATTGGCCTCGTCTAGATGATTAGTTATGAATGCTATGAGCTCGTCCGCCGGGCAAGACGATGGAGTGATGAACTGCCCCGTTGGTGATACCATTAGTGGACCCGCTTCACTGAAAATACATTCTACTATGCAGTTTAATGCAGTCTTGGCACTTTTTTTATTCACAATAACGGAAAGGCTTACGGTTCAACTACAATTTCATATTTGCTAAGACATTCTGGTACAGATGCTGCAAACTTGCTGCCACGGCCGTAAAAGTCACCTATCGATGTAATTATCTGTCTTAGGTGATTGCAATATTGTGTTGCTGATACTTTTGGCATAAACTTCCTGAAAATATTAAAATGATTTAATCAAATCACCAAATCTGTTGGGAAATCCCTTTTTCTTATCATGTAATTTTTTTAATTCCAGTAACAAAAGTTGAAAATACCTTCTTCGTATGTGTATATTTCTTAAAATACTAGATAATGCTTTTTCATAATTAGGTATCATAATCAAGGCACCATCTTCCTGGTTCACCTTTTTTATTAGCTAAAAAACATTAATTTAAAATAAATCATTTGCATAAACATATTATTATGACTGTGTATGAAACATTCCAGGACTGTTGATTGGGGTTTTTCAGAGCTGCTCGGCTGCGGTCCCGATTGGGTATTCTACTGAATTTAAGTTCCTATTTTCTTCACATATCCAATGAAATAAAATCGTTCCTACCAATTGGATTGGCAACGGAGTAGGTCTGAATAAGGGGGACTTTTATTTTATTTAGGGCTAATTTTGCCCTATTTATTTATAGTATCTGAGCCTGTAGCCTTGTAAGCATGCTAAATACATACCCAACTTAATATTTAGATAATGCTCACCGAAAGCCATTCATGTCTAACGTCAATAATGTTTAGGTACACATCGCCGTCTAAGCTCACGCCGGTAAATTGTCCTAAGGCTATAGTTCTACCTGAAACAAGTGCAATTAATCCAATATAAAATAAAAATAAATCCTTCAGGTTTATAAAATCTATGAGGAAAAATATATATTCAATTATTCCATAGATTATACTTAGAAATAACATACTATACTATTCATAGGACATACAAATAATGTAAATGCATATAAATCTATACTAATATAATAAAACTGAAGTTATTTTGTTTGTTTGTTTAATGGCGCTAATCACTGGAACTACCAATCGGTTTCATAAATATTTCACTGTTAGGAAGTTACATTAGCCCAGTGTTATAGAATACTTTTATCCCAAGAACACGAGTGAAGCCGCAGGGGACAACTATTTAATTTCTATATTTGTAAAATTACCTACCTTGTAAATTTGCCATAGTTTTGGAATGCTGATTTGCTAGTGAGACCAAACTCTGGAGTGCACCTCTTATATGACTAATATTCCAACCACTATCAAATTTTACCTGAAAAAATGTTGTTTAAATTAAAGCAGAACTTAATTCAGTAAAACATACATATAATAGGTATACATTTAACTAAGTAATATTGGAATTTAGTTACCAACTTCTTTTATACCATATGCATTGCAAAGGTGATCAATTAAACTCTTGACTTGATCTCTTGTTGCAGATGTGAATTCATATTTTTCCTTTGCTAGATCACTATTTTCATATACCCATTCACTAAAAATATTTAAAATATTTTATTCAATGTATCTCATAAATTAGTTTATATAATTTAATATTATTATAGATTTATTTACGTAATAATAACAAAAATGGGGAAAGAAATTAAATAGGTATTTCTGTAAATATAATTAGGAAAATATGCCTAAGGTATTGGTGATAAATAATTGTTTCATAAAATATGTTTCAGTGATCGTTCAATTTTCGATAATAACAGTCGTGCAACTCGCGAAGACGCGACCGTGCGGTCCAAAGTGAAGTGCAAAGTGGTCACGTCACGCATCAGAACAAAGCTGGCGAGGCGGCCGCACCGCGATGACCTAGTTAACGTGGCGCACGCTTATCAGCAAATAATATTGTTAAGGCGAAGATAGTTTTCGCTAATACATTTCTAGTAACAGCTTCGAAGGAATCCCCGGGAAAGAGTAAAATCAGGCTTACAACAGAAACTGAACATCTGTTGTACAAATATTACGGTGAGGAGCGCGCAGAGCGCGAACTGCAAAGCCTAGTAAAGGATTTGCGGAGAATAACTCTAAAACAGACCATAGAAGTTTAAGTTAAACATAAATTACTTATTAGCCTGATATTATGAATAGGGAACACTAATGAAGGTGTACACTAGAAAAAAAAAGTTTCAGATTCCTATCAAATATGAGTGTTGAGATAAAATTTCTTACATAATATTCAGAATGGCTTTCCTTTCTTCAACTTTTCTTTTCATTCGAGTTGCCTGCTCAAAACCTTCACTATATTCTTGGTAAGCTTTGGCAAAGTCTTGTTTTCTGAAAACAGATATAAACAGATATCAAATAGGTAATTTATATAAAATAATATAATAGATTATAATTCATACAATATTCTTTCTTATTTTTATCAATTTTAGTTATTCACAACATTAATAAAAAAAAATTCAATTTTAGCTTAAATGGAAATAAGTTTGAAAACTACAATTTCCAAAATCACATGGATGCACTAGACAATTACTAGAACTAGGTGGAAAATCTGATATTTACATTCAAATCAAATTGGTGAATCTTTCTTTCTATTTGTTAAGGGAATCAACTTAAAGTTTATTCAAGTAATATTTACTTACATGGAATTAGGTTTTATTGTACTTTGAGGTATCTTATCTACATAATTCGTGGATATATCACAGGCGTTTAGAACTTTGACCACTGTTTCTCTAACATCACTTCCATTCAACTGAATCTTTACGAATTTGAACTGACCTGTAAATATTCATTGTGAGATAATAAAATATAACAGCAATGCTTGTTAGAAGATTGTTTTATGATTTCCTAGGTAACTTCAAAGTTGAGTGTGTAATAGAAACAATTATTTAAGACACTCCTGCAATCATAGATGATACACTAGCTACTTGTAATAACAAGACTAATCTGCAGCACTCTTGCACAAGCAGAGTTATTAAGCTAGGATTCTCAAATAACAATCAAACTAATCACTTTACACATTCATTTACAAAATGTTTACTGACAAATACCTTGCTTACTGATTATAAAATATAAGCCATCTGTACTATTTTCAATGCTTGCTATAGATAAGTACCTAGGTAACTTATTATGGAACTATGATTGGACTATGCCACTACATTGGGTCCTTGTTTTGATTTATAATAGTGGTTTGCCATAGCAGATGCTGTGTATATAACTGATCCCAAGAAACTTGATAATTTCAAAGTGTGGTGAGTATATGGAAGCCAACTAAGCTTCCCTGCTTTGTTGAAAGTATTTATTATTTAATATGACATTCTCTTTAAGACTACAGTTGTATTCATGTAAAATATATATATTTGTTATTTTATTCATATTATCTTTATATATTTAAACAATTACTTTAAAATTAAGAAACAGTTTTGCAAATGCTCTGCTCGCATTATAATTCAGATTTAATTTGTGATAGCCAATAATTGGTTTGTAAGCATACAATCAAATTGTCTAGTAGTTGGCTGTTCTTTAATAAATAAAGATTTATCTCACAGGTGATATACAAAACTCAAGATATATTATTAAAAATAAACATTCTGCAACACAAACACAATTAAAAAACATATTTACTATGTAAAAATTCCATTAATGTATAGTATAACCTGATTTATTCTACTCTCTTTAAATTAACAACAAATTATATTTTTATAAAAAGTATTGTTAATTATCTACACATTGGCACATAACCCAGAAGATTTTGTTTTATAATTATAAAATTCTCATAGTTTTAGGAGACAGCAATCATGTAGCAAAACCCTTATTAGACTTGCAGCAAGAAAGAAATCAGGAATTAGACTAACAATTATTCTGATGCAGTAAAAGACCCAGTCTAGCATTTGGACATCACTAGCACTTACCATCTGGCATGTCCTTTTGCCTTAAATAAAAGGATAGGGCTGGCATTGATATTCTTCGACTGGACTGTTGAGCTTCTAATAGTGCACTCAATTGCTTAAGTGAGTTTTCATTGGTACTCTGAAAACATTATTACAGGTAGGTATTTATCCCATTTTGCGTTATACCACATAGAGAAAAGAAATGAGCAAGATGGTAGTACAGACTGAGTCAAACTTATTGGTGGCTGTGATATTAGGCGCGGAACGCTGCGCAATAGTGAAACTGAAGGTATGCAGTACATTCGAGATGACTGTACCTGCACAAAGCCGGCTCGCAGAGCACTTCTCAGCGGCCATCAAGTTTAGTTCGGATTCTAACAATGTTATATAAGTGAAAAAGAAGTAAGACAAGTGACCATACCCTTTGTTCTGGATATTTTCCAAATAGATCTGGATGTACACTGAAGTAGAAGGGCCTTAGTGCAGTGGAAATTTCAGCTGAGCTCAAGTATCTGCAGAGCACTCCTCCTGCGCATCCACACCTGGAGAAGAAACATTTAAAATTCACTGTTTGACTTTACATGTTTGATTTGAATTCAATTTGCGGCGCATAAAATTAACGACTAAATTATACATCATAAAACTCATGTATTACAATAATATAACCTGATTTTTATTCTGGAATACATTTTAGAGAAACAGTTGAGCCTAAATTAAGTTTTTATCTGTTTTTACGGTTTTACGCACAATAAATTCGATCACATCTTTTCGTCTGGAAGACTTGTTTGTTTGAATGAAATGTCAAAGTTGACAACTTCTTATTATTTTTAAGTTTGGCAACCAAGCCCAAATTAGGGCTTATTTCTGCCAGTGTCGAGTTATATTATAGTTTCCATGGTAAGGTTCCAGTCAAAAGGGGCAAACGGCCTCGGTTCGGCTATCTCTCTGCTCGTTTTGCCTCGGCTATCTTAGTCTAACAAAAGTAAACTTAGGAAGCAAGTCTTATGGTTTATTTTTGTATGATACATTTTTTTGAGACATCAGTCCTTTTTGTATATTACGTCCATGAGAAAAGTTGGCCACACTTTATGTATTTTTTTTTATTTGTTAATGGCCATGGATACAAAGTCCTTCAGTCGCATAAATTTTATTTATAATTTAATGACATAAATGGCGTCCCGGCGTTGCCCGTAATAAGGGCGCAGGGTCTTTGAGCGCGCCGCGAGGGACGCATGCTTCTGGGACGCGTCGCGATCGCCGCCCCCTGAGACCCTGCGCCCGCGTACACCGCACATCACACATAGGTAAAGCCGGACCTGGGTTCGCAATACCTATACATTTATTTGACAGGTCGATGACGATGACGACCCGACGATGAGCATAACACCCCTTTTTATTTGTTTGCGTACTTAGTTTGTGCACGCCATTTAATTGATGACCTACCAAACGACTCAATCGATAATGAAGGCTATCGCGCTTGAATTTGGCGCGAGAGGCGCTAGCGTAGAGTGAGGTCTCTAAAAATGACAATTGTACATGTTTGAACGTTTACCCTTTGCGAGGTTAATGATGCGAGGAACAATCGTGCCATTCCTGTTTAGTTAATGTCAGATTATATGTATAAACCTACCTTTGAATCGGTACGAACCACTGTAACGCGGTTTTGTCTTTCGGACACGTATATCCTTTTGTCCAAAACACAACGGGACTGCGCAATACTGAGGCAATACTAATAATAATAATAAGGCCGAGAAGGACAAGCTCAGCAAGTACCTTGACTTGGCTCACGAGGTGACCGCCATGTGGGATGTTGATTCGACGATCATTGTCCCGATAGTTGTTTCAGCGAACGGTCTCATAGCGAAGAGTCTCGACCAACACCTTGAGAGGCTCTCGCTGGATGGCTGGATCAAGGGTCAGATACAGAAGGCGGTACTCCTGGATACGGCGCGCATCGTCAGGAGATTCGTCTCTCTGCAGCCCTAACCACCGGTAGCTTGGGCCCTTCCCCGCTGCCGGCGGCACACTAGGATTAGATTTTTTTATAACATTTTTATATTTTGGAATAGATATTGTAAAAAAAAAAACATATATATACATAGGATTAGGTTTTTTACAATATTTTTGAATTTTATTGTTTACTAATGTAATAAAAAAAAAAAATTTAAGGACAAAAATAAAGAAAGCGAATAACATTGAATTATTACGCTTAGAAGCGAAGTATAGATAGCTTAGAACAAAAATCCTCGCGACACGTAGGCCACTTGACAACCAATGTATGCGTGAGTACCATATAATTACACTCGCTGACACGCACACAAGCGCACGAGTAATGTTGCAAGCTAAACGAAATTTTTCGGTAAAATTAACCTTCCGATTTCGCCTACTAGTGAAATTGGAAGTAAGTATTCATAAAATTAATTAAATAGTTTAAGAAGTTCTGCGTCTTAGATAATTTATCATAGACACAGGCCTGTTATTTATTTATTACTAGTTTAATGGTTACGTTTCATATTACTTATTTCGGGTATTTTAACATAATAAACCAAGACAATGTGCAGTGCTATGAACGATTGTACAATTTGTAGCTTTCCTTGGTAATGATAGGTTTCATATATGATAGGTTGTATAGAAAAAGAAGATTAAGTAGTATCTAGGTATTTAATTATCATTAACAAAATTGAAATTTTAAAAGCCTATAAGTTGAATGTGTTTCCGGAACAACTGCCGCTTTGACAATATTTTCCTAGCTATATTCTCATTTTTCTACCAGTCTGATTCGAAATTATTTCACTAATATGAAGCTACATTCATTTACATTGAAGCTCCCAAGTATTATAGACTACTTATCCGAAGAACGCGGGCGAAACCGCGGGGGACAGCTAGTCGGTTATAATAGCTATAAATAAAAGAAACAACTTATCGGACTCAATTACTTTATTAATAACAAAATCAGTATCAATTACGTAAAACAACGCAAATTCGCACAAAAAACAGCTGGCGACACTTTGCTCGAAATCTGAGTGAAGTATTTTTATTTTTGAATTTTGTTATTTTACATGAATTACACAATAAAATTAGTGGCTTACCTGTGGAATGTTACATGAGAATTCTTATCTTTCTTCCCTGATGAATTATGACACAATTTTACTGCACAAACCGTCGTATTTATTATTTTTCTCAGAGCTGCACTCACTAAAACGTCACTCAATACACTGACAGCGCGGCGGTCATTTGGAGCCATTATGGCTCCAATTGAATGGATTATTTTTCGCGCGTGTACTTTGTTTCTAAGCGTAATAATTCAATGGCGAATAATAATAATAATTAATATCCTGTGTACACACGGTCATCTGAACCCAAACTAAGCAGAGCTTGTTCTATGGAAACCAGATAATTTATATAATACATATACTACTTTTTTGTTTGTAAATACATACTTAATATACATAATTACACCCAGACTCAGGACATACAGACATGTTCATGCACACAAATGCATGTTCTGTGTGGTTATCGAACCCACGACCTGCGCGCGATAGGTAGAATCTTAACCAGAGTCTTAACCAACCACGCCAGCTGGCCCGTCGTAATACTGAGGCATAATCAACATATATTTTTTTTATTTATCAATTATTGCTTGTTCATATGTCTGTGCGCTAAATATACTTTTTAAACGACGGTGTTAGGACCTTACTCGTTAGCTTGCCCATAATGACCCGTTGAGTAGTTGAGGTGTGAAGGCGTACATAACAAACAAACAAACAAGCTCACTTTCGCATTTATAATATTATTTAGGAAATAATATGTAGGTATATTATTGTATGGTGGCGTTTCTTTGTTTTGCGTGTTGATTACTTTCCTCTTATATTTATATAGTTCTCACTAGATGTTCTTCACACTGTTCGTAATTCGGCCTTCAACTGAGAAGAACTGGCAATGAACTCAGCAAGGATACATTATTTAAATATTTTTTTGGACAATCTGTCAAGTATACCAGCAAGTAAATAGTGGACTCAAGCAGACCAGCCCCTATAAGCAGCACTATTCACGAGTATGACACGTGTGGCAGCCATCGCTCTTCTCGCCATATTGGAGGGAAGTGAGACCTGTCTCACGATGCCGCCCCAAGCAAAGATTTTAAAGCCTGTCTTAGAATCTAAATATCTAGGTAGGTAAATAGCAGACTCAAGCAGACCAGCCTCCAAAAGCAATAGGTATGTACCTACCTATTCACAATGAAAGACGTGAAGTAAAGTAAAGTAATTTACACTCGATAAAAGTTCGAAATCGTACTTTTTTCGGTCGAACGATTAATTCGGTGAGAATTGGCTCCGGACGTGTTTTTCACGGCACGGCGTGGAGGTACTGCATTAACGATTAACGGATTTGGGGAAATTTAACGGAAGTTAACGAGTCCTTTATCTTTTTTCCATTCGTCGAAATGTTAAAACGCTAATGTTATTGCAGCTACATATAACCTTTAAATGACCCTGTCATATAACACAAATAATACACAGCGTTTGTGCTACCTCAGTATTGTGCTAGTAGACTACCATGAGACTACCAAAACCACACCAAAACTGTAAAATGTGTCAACTTTGACACCACTGATAGTTCATTGGACCTGCATTGTAATAGCAGACTTATGGGCCTGATCTGCCAGCTTTAGAGAATGGAACTCCGACAGAACGCGTGTTCTCTTGAACACCGTGCTTTCTGTGTGAAATTATCAAAGGCGCCGCATAGATATTAGTGTTAATAGTATAGTGAACGCGGAACGCAGAACTTTAGACCTCATTCTGTGGGATCGGCGCCAAATCGGCACCTAAAGTACATGTCACTATATACAGGATGACATGGATATTCGACCTATTCCTTGAAAGGGGTTATAGTAGAGGTCATTAACAACAAATTTAGTCCAGTTAACTAGGAGTCAAAACTGAATGGTTACCGAGCTGTGTTTGTTCTTCGATTTTTTAGAAAAGACCTTTTATTTCTCTGATTAAGTATATTTAAGATTTGGGTAAGCATTTTTCTAAAATGATCACTAATTTTTCAGCATTCAGAAAAGTATCAACTAAATATTTTACTATAGTAGCTTTTTCATAGTCCTCACAGTCTGAAGACAAAGGTCTTCAATCAGTGCGTGTTGCCAGTGATGACATACGGGACAGAGACGTGGTCTTTTACTGCTGGCCGCATAAATAAGCTCAGAGTCACTCAGCGAGCTATGGAACGAGCTATGCTCGGAATTTCTCTATGAGACAGGGTCCGAAACGAGGACATTCGTAGGAGAACAAACATTACCGATATAGCTCGTAGAGTTAGTAAGCTGAAGTGGCAATGGGCAGGCCACATCGCTCGAAGAACCGATAACCCAAGGGGAAGGAAGGTTCTCGAGTGGCAACCACGTACTGGAAAGCGCCGTGTGAACGACGTGGACCGACGACCTCGTCAGAGTCGCTGGGCTCCGATGGATGCAAGCGGCCTAAAACCGTTCCAAGTGGAAGTTAATGGGAGAGGCCTATGTATAGTAGTGGACATCCTTAGACTGATATGATGACAGTGAGTTTTTTCATAATTAATTGTTATTGGTAACAAGTCAGATTTCTAAAAAAGCTAAGAACCGTGACACTCGGCAACCATCCAGTTATTTTTTGGACAATCTGACTATGTTTGGCTCTTTTTTTTTTCAAACAAGTTCTAAGCAAGTTGTTATTAATGTGAACATTTCAGTCATGTCGAAGATAGTCCTTTCATTAGGTTAACAGGTAGGTAGATATGCAACTAATTAACTAAAACCTACCTTAATAACTTTTACCTAGGTAGCGTAGAGTATGACCTCGGTAAGCGGTAAGTATTTTTCATCAAAGTAACGCCTTGGAGGTAATCAGTCGGCAGGTGCTTAGTCGTAGGTACTGCGATAAAAGAATAAAGATGAATGTACCGCGGAAACATAAGTCAGGAAGATATTGCTAAATGATGTAAGTTGGAGGTTAATGTTTTAAATGAATAACAGGTGAGCAGCGGATTGGCTGTCGGCAGGCTGAGATAAAATCTGAAGGCTGCTCGTGTGGCGGCGGTGCTGAGTCCGGAGTGTGACGCAACGCGCGAGCGCAGACTAAGTAGCGCCGCGCGCCCTCCGCCAGCGCCTGCGACTCGCCCGCCGCCACTGCCACCGCCGCCGTCCGCGACCCGTGCTGCTTCATAATTGTTACACAGACGAGTTCAATAATTAAGCGATAAAATATACCAGCAGTGTAGCGGTGAGAGGAGGGCGGCAGTCGAGCGACGGCCGCGTTCCGTACCACACACTCGCGCCGAGTGATGGACCCGAAGTTCATTCGACATTTTTCTATCGGACGCCGTAGGAATCTCACCGGACTGGTTCCCGCGCAACGCTGCGTTAGTGCGCCGCTCTGGTGAACCCTTTCGCTTGTAAATGTGCCGATATTTACATATGCGCGCTCGATCTCGCGTCGAACTTTCGATCTGCGGCCGTGTCTCTTGCCTGAGCGCCGAGCCCGAGCTGGCTGCCGCCGCCGCCGGCGACTCCGCGCAGGTGCCGCCGCCGCCCCAGCGCACTCACCTTCAGCACGACGTGCGATGACCTACGTATGTCACATTCACACCCTCTTTCAAACTTTGTTATCTTAGTCTATGATTCTGGTACATGATTAGCCCAATTGGCATAATTCATGTCTCTATCAAAGTCAGGACTTTGATAGACACCCAATTTCAGATGAAGTTAATTTATATAATTATTGGGTATTTAATTATATAACCATCATAGATACTGATGTACATTCATAGGCTAAAAACAGTCTTGCATAATTTTTATTTATTTTCAATAATGCATTATTCCACTCTTGATTTGTAAACAAACTAAGGCATAGCAACTGCAGACTCAGTAAATTTTTTTACGGTCAGAATTCTACCTTCTTTCTCCATCAAATTAATTTTAATCTCTAGACTTCTGGCCGGTTAGGTATTATTATGTGTAAGTAATAGCTCTAGGTAGTCAAGGCATAAGTAAACAATACAAATTCTGAGAACATTTATATGCGTATGAAGATAGACCGAGTAAATTATTACATTGTTCCAATTAAATCACTGGACGTTGGTCGTTGATAACAAGTGACGTTTTTTGGAGTTGTTATCGACCCTACCGATGACGCTATAAACATAAAATTATACGATAGAGACATAGTAAATATATATATACTATGACGAACTATAATATGCAGATACGTATGTTAAACAAAGTCAATAAAAACAACATTTCCTTTAACATACATTGACAGGAAAACGAACTAGATATAAATAAGTGCTCTATATTGAACAAATCACGTATTTACCTACCTATTGAGTTTGCGTACTTGCTTAGGGGTACAACTTATATGGCTAGGTGATTTAAAGGTTACAACTTACAACTAAATAAATTTAACTTTATAAATAATATAATCATAATTATTTACTTACAAAATTCACTCATATAAAGCGAAAATATGTTGCATGAGCGTACCCAGCTTTTGGCACTATCGGATTTGCATTTATTAGGTACATTTAAAATATTTATTTCAAAAGCCATCTTCATGGATTTCCACTTTTGCTGCCAGGGGCGGTATTATAGCTTTTAGACAACCCCGTGGGTGCTATGTCCATTTGATGACTCATTTAAAATAACTTACAACCAGTCGGACAAAAAGGTGATCCATTTTATAAATGTACCTACGATAAAAAGATAGAGAAAAACTAAGTATTGTGAAAATCCTAAAGTGCACACCTCAAGCGTTCATACATTTTTTATTAATTATCTTCGAAGTCAGTCTGGGTATACAGTTTTGTGTCGTATATAAGTAGCACCGACAATATAATAGAAGTTGTAGACGTCTTGTCCCACGAGCGAGTGAGGTTGTAGAGATATTGCTCAAAACCGATTACTGATCAATTTTAATATCCATAGTCAGGTCATGTTGCTCTGCATCCACTATTTGGCTTTCATGTGTGCTGGAGCCCCGAGCATCCTCGGAGTTGGCGCCTCTGTCTGCTGCAATACTTAGGCAAATACATAGTTAACAAGCTAAATGTTATATGGGAGGCAGAAAGGGCCTAAAGGTGGCAAGGTCCAGTCCTTGATATGCCCGCGGGTACCTGTAACACAAGTAAGGACACATATAGATAGACATTACAAATACCGACAGACAAATGCACTTGTGAAATCTAACACACCTACTGGGGATGGTGATACAACTGGCGAAGGAGATTTGACATATTTACCAAGTGGTGAAATTATGTTAATTTTGCTACGTGCCCAGCTACTAGAATTTGGCAGTGAAACAAATAGTTTTACAATTATTATATAATAAAAGGGATACCAGATTTAAGTCAATCATAGGAAAACTTAATGGAATAACCATGGGAACATTTTCAGGTAGGTATCGGAAAGAAATGAAATGCTGGTTACATACGCCAATGCAAAGTCATGCATTGGCTCAACGAGGCTCTTTTAACATGATTTATCATTAAACGCAATTAAAATCAGATTGTAAAAAGGCGGGGGACGTTTAGGTATTCGGCAGAATTTTCGACCCCCAACCGATGGGGTTCTAAGAGTCCAAAAACCACCAATGTGACCGTAAGTTCTGACTTTGCGACTCTACCCTTTCCCTAGGTAAAATTACGTAAAAAAGCCAGTAAGAGCATATTTTTGTATTGCAGTTGTACTCGTATTTTCAATAAATATTACAAAAGGACAAATGTATTTATTTATAATTTTAACTCAATGAAACAAACAAGGAAAACGTTTTTCTAATATATTACCTAGAAAAACTATGTTAACTACTAGTAGGATTCATCCCAACGCACGTAAATTAATTTAAATTACTTGGACTTAGATTATGTACTATCACGCGTAAAAAAGTAAAATTACAGTGATAAAAAGTTTTATAATTTTACTATACTACGAGAGTCAAACTCGTAAATAAACATTTATTAAAAGTTATTTGTTATACAAGAGTGCAAAGTTGCTTTTTAACCGCGTGCTCAATTTTGATGACCCAGCAAGCGAAGGATTCTAAAATGTTATTATATTCCAGCTGACATCACGCTGTTATATTCAAAAATTAGAATCCTGAGCGTAAGCGAGGGAATCAAAAGAACACAAGGTGAAAAATCTTTGCACTCGACTGCAACACGTAACTTTCCATCCCACCTCAGCGAGGAAATGACTAAATGCAAAAAAAACATTTACAATCACAAGATACTTTTATTTCAGTTTAGGTATTAACGACTACATTATGATAGGTAGGTAAGTATTACAGAATAATTTTTTAATTATAACAAATAATACTTAGGTATAATTAAGAAAAATTGAAAGTAACGTTGCTACAGTTAAGAAAGAAATAAAGAAAAAAAAAACATCTTTATTGTTGCTTTTAGCATTGAATACGTACTCCATAGAGTGCTTGATTTCTTGGTCTCGGATAATTTAATAAAATATGCCAGGAAAACGTTTTCTGAGAAAGTTTTGGGTCCTTTTGCTTGTCGCCACGTGTTAAAGATATCGTACTGTTTCAAATACTTCTCGTGTGCTTGTTGACAAGAGATGATCAATAATAAAAAAAACAATATTTAAAACTATTTCAAATTTCATTTCAGCAACCATTAATGTTGTTGAAATTTGGAATAGGTAGTTTTAAATATTGATTACCCAACCTTATTGCAAATGAAAAATTAATAAAAAAAGGAAAGGAACCCGTTGCGATTCAGACGCCGTTTAAATTTATTAGCAGTGCAAATTGCATCATTCGTATAATATAATTATTGAACAAATAGAACATAGATATAAGTTATAACATAGTGCTGGATTGGTGGTCAGCGAAGCATGGCAAGTTGGAAGGCCTTCTATGTTCACAGTTGGCTGGTTTCACTGACGCCTCCTCCTTTACGCAATCAATTATTGTAGCTTTTCAACAATAGTAACAAGAGGCCCAAGCTCGAAAGTTCGTATAAAATAGGTGTTTTCAGTAAAGATTTTCTCTTCTTAAATGTTGATTTAAGTTACTTTTTTTTTAAAATAAATATTCTGGGATATCCTGGGATATTCCTCACACAAGGTCATCTGATCCCAAACTAAGCAGAGCTTGTACTATGGAAACCAGATAACTGATACATATGCTACTTTTCGTTTGTAAATACATACTTAATATACATAATTACACCCAGACTCAGGACATACAGACATATTCATGCACACAAATGCACGTCGATCGAAACCACGACCTGCGGCGCGTAAGGTGAATCTTAGCCAACTGGCCCGTCAATTACTGTATTCAGTACTTTAATAATGTAATAATTTTATTTACAACAAATATGTACAAAATACAATCTATATTTACAAAATATAATCTATATATAGAAAATTTCATCAAGCCTGCCGCTGCTTCCGATTAACGGCAAGGTTCCCAGAAGGCTGGCAGCGTTTCCTCTTTGGATAGCCAAGCTGACGCGTTGGCGGAAAAAGCTCCCCGCCCGCTGGTCTCGTATACGCCAAAAGTTTAATTAGTATTGACATTGGACAGTGCAAATTTATTAATTTTTATATTAAGTTTGAAATTAAATTTTTTAACACCTCAAATTGCAAAAATGTACGTTTCCACATTTAAAATGACAACACCTTCTCTTTTAGCTTTGAAACCATATCAAAATTATTGCAAAAAGCTAATATTAAAGTAGAGAAAATCCTTGCAGAAATCACCTCTTTTGTATGAAATTTCAGCTTATGGCTAATACAATGCCGGTGAGTGTATCGTATCAAGCATATTTTAATTTTTAGGGTTCCGTAGCCAAATGGCAAAAAACGGAATCCTTATAGATTCGTCATGTCTGTCTGTCCGTCCGTATGTCACAGCCATTTATTTCCGAAACTATAAGAACTATAATCTTGAAACTTGGTAAGTAGATGTATTTAGTGAACCGCATTAAGATTTTCACACAAAAATAGAAAAAAAACAATAAATTTTGGGGGTTCCCCATACTTAGAACTGAAACTCAAAATATTTTTTTTCATCAAACCCATAAGTGTGGGGTGCCTATGGATAGGTCTTCAAAAATGATATTGAGGTTTCTAATATCGTTTTTTTCTAAACTGAATAGTTTGCGCGAGAGACACTTCCAAAGTGGTAAAATGTGTGTCTCCCCCCCCTGTAACTTCTAAAATAAGAGAATGATAAATCTATAAAAAATATATGATGTACATTACGGTGCAAACTTCCACCGAAAATTGGTTTGAACGAGATCTAGTAAGTAGTTTTTTTTTAATACGTCATACATTGAAATTAATATCAAATACTCAGGTCTATACTACCATTTACTTATATACCTACAGGTTTGTACGGAACCCTCGGTGCGCGAGTATGACTCGCACTTGGCCAATGTAATTGGTTGAGACTACAAAAATATCGTGACAAATGTTCAAGAAAAATTACGGCCATTATTTTCTTTGACTTAATTCTGGAGTTTCATCACTAATCACTATAAGTACTGGGTGGAGATTTCGAGAAGGCATATTTTCGAAACCTATGTTGGGTTAGTCATGCTGAACAACTTTTACTATGGAACTGATAGTCAATTCTCAAAAAAAAATTAACTTTCCATACTAAATGTCAACCTTGCTCGATCATAATATATGAAGAGCAAACATTTTTTTTGTGAATTCAGTGTTGGTCCCATATTCGAAATCTCCACCTGTTATAACTCTATCCATACTCGGGTGGCGAGGGTTCCGCAAAAATTAGCATTGTAAATGAAAAGTCATACATTCCTACATTGAGAGATTTACATGCCATAGTCTTATAGCGTTTTCCGTAATCTATAGGTAATACCTAACTATTTTCTGTAATATTTTTTTCTCATAATTTGGGACGCAGATGTATCGGAAATAACTTTAAAATAATTTATTTTAATATTAATATTTGAGACCTTTACAACAAGACCCTTCATTTAGATGTAACAAAGTATACTTTATTTGGTTCCCAGATGTGAATCAAATTATACAATTTTAATTATTTTAGTCACACCAAAATAGAAAATTTCTAATATTCAAAATTATTTTATTCATGTCCGTGTTTGGGTCACAATATAAAATATAAATGTGTACCAAATTTTAACTTAATTGGTGCTGTAGTTTCGGAGTAAATTGGCTGTGACAGACACATGTGTTTTACTATAAGGATTCCGTTTTTTCATTCTGATTCGTAAGCTAATCAAAGGTAGGAAAATTATACAATTCAGAATTTATCATATCAGGGAAAAATGGCTACGGTCTACAAAAAAAGAAATAGTCAAGGGCACTAGGTACCCATTATGATATGACCAACTTGAAAACATCTAATCATCGTTTGATTTGAACACTGATCTAATAGTTAAATTGGTACATTATGTTATACATAATCGATAAACTGACTCGCATATGGTTTAAATCATCCTTTATCCATAAAATGGACTTAAAGAAAACGGTCCAATTCAATTTATACTTCTCCTGACTATCTTATACATATCTACAGGCTGATATATGATCCAATACGAATACGTAAATATTTAGTTTGTTAACATCGTGTCAACAAAAAGATACGTTGATAAGCCAATATGTATTGACATCAAATTGATAGAGCCCTTTGACGTTGGGCTTAATCACAGTTTGATCACAGTACTAGTGATCCACACAATTTCTTAGGAGCAGGTTGAACCTCGTCCGTGTAGCCACGACATGTCCCCTGCACGTGTGTGGGAACACTAACACATGTACACGAACCGGTCTGATAGACTCAAGCCACCGTTCGATACAACCACATAATTTAAATAAATGATAAAGTCTCATGCTGCGTTTCACAATTAAAACTGTTAAGGCCGTCGGAACGCTACGATTTCGTTTACCCGTTACATAATTAGAAAGCAACAAGTGACATAGAAATGTCTACTTAAAGGCACGCCATATCCATAAATATGCTTAGGTATTGTTGTTAAACTTAGGTATCCCTTTAATACAACGGTAAAGATACATCTTCTAATAAATGTAGATACCTTTTTACGAAGGTAAAATAACACACGTTTCTGTTTTAGACTATGTTTTAATTTATTAGTCATACCTACATCAATTTTTGATGTTTTTAAGAAAAAGGCACTCATCAGTCTATACCACGTGGTTACACTGGGTGCAGCAACATACAAACATTTTAGCCTGTCCATGGTACCCAAAGACTGAATGGCTTTGACTTGAACTTGACATGGTAAATTTTCCCAAATGATATGGTTACGACATCTGTCGTTGAGGAACACATGTTTTTAAATGATGGCAAAACGCATTGTCGGACGTCCTCTGGTGGACCTTATGATCCGCGTAACATAGCACGTGTTGGATGTGAAGAGCTGTTTTGCTCCGAAGACATAGGACTGGATTTTATAACACATGTTGGGGAAAGCCTACCGGCGGTAGTGGACATCTGTGGGCCCGATTATAATGATAGAGTTAAGGATATTTGAACACGTGGTTTTCCCAAAGGAGTACAGCATGGGGTTCTTCAAAAAAGGGTGTGAAGAGATTTCTTCAGGGTCGGCAACGCGCGAGTGATACCCCTGGTGTTGCAAGCATCCATAGGCTACGGTAACTGCTTACCATCAAGCGGGCGATATGCTTGTTTGCCATCTTAGGGGTATAAAAAAAAACGTGCTTCAAAATTAACGACAGTTACTTATCCAATTTCTTCATTTCATGAAAAGAAAAACATTAAGAAAAATATTTAAGTAATAATAAAGTAGTAATATGTTTAGTATAGGTTGATAATTTCAAATTTCACAGTATGGCTGTTATTATATTGGAATAATTTTTATATTTAGTCGTGATATAAAGTTTTAGCATAACGTGTTTTTCAAGGTTGAGATGGGTGAGACGCATTATTACTCGTACAATATGGATGTCCCCCTGTCATTCAGACAAAATAAATACTTTTGTTTTGTTATTTTAGCTTATAAAGAACGTTCCATCAAATCATTAGACTAACGCGTGTTTAGTATGACCTATTATATTAGAGTTAGAGAAAACGACGATAAACCAACGTTCAGTTGTAAAACTTCGTATTATGAGGATCCGTTAGGTATTTAGAACGTTAATTACTTGTCACCGTACTTTTTCCTGTGCAATGACTATCAGTACCCCCGAGTGTAAAGAATTGACGTTTGTAAACGCTAACTAATTAGTTTGCGTTTACGACACTTCTCTATAGTAATTGGCACAGCGCCTCTAGCGGAATACTCATGGTACTAATTTCTCTCATACAAACGCAAACGCATTAGTAAGCGTTTATTAACGTCATTTCTTTACACTCGGGGTACAGTAGTTAGAAGGTACCTACTAAAGCGTGGTTTGTAAAATCTTGGAACTACCTCTTCGACAATACCTACTATGAAAAGAAAATTTGCTGGTTTCTCTAATATGAAGTCATTAACAAATTGTTTTTTATTATTACTAGTAAAAACCAAAAGTAAGAACATTTTAGCTTATCGATCAAAGCGAATGTGTTTTAGATTTATTGATATTAAAAAGGATCACAATTTATTTTGTCTACGTATCTAGGTTGTATTTTGTACATTCATGAAGTGTAAGTCGGTCAGTCTCAGAGATTATTTTGGCAGAAATATATTCAAGGAATTTGATTTGACTGAAAACGTTAGAGAGGTAGAGCATAGCGTTTATTCGCTTAAAGAGCAGCTCGACTGGGGAAGTACCTCCACCTTACAGAATACCGCAGCCAAATAACTTTATGTTGTGTAAAGATGTGTTCCTGAGCGTGAGTAAGGTCGCCAGAGCTCATAAGGGAGGGGGGAAAGGTCGGTAACGCGTGAGCGATGCTTCTTGTGTTGCAAGCGTCCATATGGCTACGGTAACCGCTTACCATCAGGCGGGCCATATGCTTGTTTACCGACTAAGTTGTATAAAAAAAAAAAACGTTTCGATAACTTTCTTGAATTTGTTTCTTACGGAAGAACACTTTACTTTTTACCGTAATAAACTTAACTTTGAGGGATATCTACATCAGTCAAATAGGTACTATACCTACATAGTATTTCTGATTAAACTTTATAACTAGGCATCAAGCAAAAATCCCTTAACAGCAGGTAATACCTCGCAATCCAATTCCGCAACTAGTATGTTGTGCTGATTCATAGCAGTACCAACCAATTACTGCATCTGAATATTGAGTGTGTCCTTGACATAGCCACGTAGTCGGTGGAAATTGGCGTAATAGATTTTAAAGAAAATGGACGACATTGCGCTTCTTTGGTTTAATTGTTCGATGTTACTAGATATTTCATTCCGTATATCAAAAAATATCCCAAAGGTCAACAGTTTTCGGCCAAAGATATATCGGCGAAGTGACATGATACCGTAAGTAATACAATTCTTTGGTCTCAGGTTAGACGTTAGAAATTAATTGGTTATTTATTTAAAATCACATTTTATATATATTTTATGCAAATTAACTTATAATAAAAGTAAATCTCTTGACTTTTCGTCCAGTAGGTATCCAAGTTGGCAATAAAACACTACCTACACAATTATAGGTATATTACGACAGGTCTTAATTAACGACCTCTGTGACGTTGATGAGTTACCAATATAAAAAGAAGACTTAGATAACATTCTCGTAGTAGAGTAAATTTTATTCCATATTTATTGTTAAGTACACATGCCGTATAATTGTTAACCAAGGCTTGTAAGGCACACATCCCACACGAGATATTCTGGCTCTCAAAAGAAGTGAGAGCCAATAGTTTAAGTGTGAGATCTTTAGCTTACACCAAAGTTAAACACTCTGCTTTTTATTTCGAATATAAGGAAAGTAAAAAAAGCAAAATTATAAATATAAAATATACTTCAGAAAAACATGCATCAATCCCGCTTTCCGTTTTTTTTTTCTTCATCGCGCCATAGTTCCTGCCTGTTTTTTTTAACTCTTTATTCAGGCAATTTTATCGGATCTTAAATCACATCTATATTGTTTTCTGATAAGCATTTACCTGAAAAAAAAAAACTGGCAAGACAAGTTAAAGCTTAGCTTAGCTTCAAGAGCTTAAGTGAAAACTAAAGCTATTGAATTAAGAAAATGTCATCCTTGATATAATTTGAGAGCCATAGTTCCCCTCTATGTTTTGTAAGGTCTTACCTTCTACCACGTCATATAGAATTATTTTAATCATTTGTTATTGGTATGCTATGTTATTACTACTAATACACTAATACTAATATTATGAATGCAATAATATCACATAAACATCCTGCTCAGTTTCACTATAGTAAAATCCATTCCCGTAGGCTTTTCGTCTTATTGTGTTGAGCAAAGGTTCCTGTTTACTATGAAAATTGTTATTCGAAAATACAATACCTAAGACCGGCCGTTGGCGTGGTTGATTAAAATTTCACCTATTGCGTCACAGGTCCTGGGTTCGATTCCCACCCAGGACATGCATTTGTGTGCATGAACATGTCCTGAGTCTGGGCTTGGTAGTTATGTATATTAATTATGTATTTACAAAATTAACGTAGTATGTCAGTTATGTGGTAGAGCCGGTCTCCCCTAATACAGGTTTTATAAACTTAAAAGAGGAGTCCCAACCCATGTATCTTACAAACTTGTAATTTCATAAAGTTTTTTTTTGTTCTCCATAATCTGCTTAGTTTGGGATCATATAGCCGTGTGTGAAGAATTTAAGAGAGGTAGAACGTAGCGTTTATTCGCTCAAAGAGCAGGTCGATTGTGTTCGTAGCTCCACCTTACAGAATACCGCATAGCCCAATAACTTTATGTTGTGTAACTTGTGTTCCTGCGAGTGAGTAGCCAGAGCTCATTGGGGAGGGGGGACGGGTTGGTAACACGTGAGTGATGTCTCGTATCTTGCAAGCGTCCATATGGCTACTGTAACCGCTTACCATCAGGCGGACTGTATGCTTGTTTACCGACTTATTCGTGTATAAATATTACCCAGGTTATATATTTAATATATATTTCATAATTTCAGCAACAAACCTTGTTGGGGTTTTATGGGTGATCGTTATTGTATTTATTTATAGATCTATTAAAATAAAGTTGCATATTTAATATGCTTTAACATATTGCCTACGTAGACTTCTAAAATAAGTTAAGATCACTGATCGATTTCAGTTACATGCTAATGTGTGCATTTATACCAATATATAATATTTTTATGTACACACGGCTACAATCAAGCTATACATTTCCAGTATAAGCTGATCTCGCATTGTATGGGATTTCCGTACAATGGGAGGTCAGCTTATACTAGAAATGTATAGCTTGATCTGTTGCCGTGTGTACGAGTGTAGCGTAACCTATTATCTATACATATAAAATGCTTTGTCCTGAATGACTGACTGACAATCAACGCACTGCCTAAGCCGCTGATCGTAGAGACCTGAAACTTGGAGGGTGAGTTCTTTGTATGACGTAGGCATCAGATAAGAAAGGATTTTCCGAAATTCTACCCCTAAGGGGGTGAAAAACGGGGGCAAAGTTTGTATGGGACAATGTGATGCCTTGGTCCGATCTACTTCAAATTTTGCATAAACATTCCTTAAAAGAATTGATGGAAGACATGTTGCGTATTTTATTGAAAAACATCGCCTAACGGGGTCAAAAAGGGGTAGAAAGTTATTTTAGGGGTGATTTGCATCGAAGTTGATATCAATACTCCTTAGTACTTCTGATTTAAATAACATTTTTTATTTTGACACAATGACATGTTTGAAATCTCAATCCGATTTTCACAGATTACAGAATAAGGCAGATGGAGCGAACGGAATACGGGAGTGAGACCAAAAAAGAAAATACAGATTGAAAAACACATACCAGGGGGACGATTACGTAACTAAATTTCAATCAGTTTTCGAATTGAAATCGGTTCAATATAGCGGTTTTCTGATATCTTTATTACGTTCTGATAACGGCAAATACAAACAGTGGTTCATTAGAAATGGAACCATTTCCGATTTCGTTATATTTCTACCGATTCAGAGGTTATTTAAATCGGAATTTCATTGCAATAAAGTTACGGTTAATTAAATCCACGTACTGGTATTCGCCTTTGAATTTGTATTTGCTTTGTTTAAAAATCTTTATTTAACGAAAACACTTTCTTTTTAATAAATTAGCACACAGCAGCTTTACACATAGCAAATACAAATTCAATAGCGAATACCAGGTATATGTTTTTCAATTTGTACCTAATTGTTTTTTTTGGCCTCACTCCCGTGTTTCGCGCGCTCTATCTGCCTTTTGTTCTGGAAACTGAAATTCTCTTTAAAATTGGAATGTCAAATATTAAAGAATATTTAAACGGATTAGGATTCGAAATTTGTTTGGAAGTTCCACAGACGTATGAGTAGTAAGTAGTACAAAGTTCATACTTTTGCGAGAACGAGTGCGAGAACTTGCAGAGTGACGTTGCGTTTTCATTTTTATTTTCATAAATTCGTGTATTTTGAGTTTTGGACGGTTACTGACTGCATGAGGACTATGTGAAAGTGATTTATTGTGACTAGAACTTATATAATATAACTGGAAATTGGCAAAATACACACACCGTGTGACGCCAATGAAAAAAAATAGTTCATTTTCTCTATTTCATTAGAATATTTTGATTGTAGTTAAATTAATTTCTTTCTCATTTGATGTTATAATAATTAAATAAGATTCTTTGAGTTCGATTTTTTTGTGTACGTATAATATAGGTTTTTAGTTTTAATTGTAAAAATATCTGTGGCGTGCATTGGTTTTCGAAGGAGAAAATTCAAACCGTACGCGGGTGAAACCGCGGGGGTCTGCTAGTCTATATATATAAAAATCAATGCCACTTTTCGTTGTAATTTTATAACTCAAGAACGGGCGCAACTATCCAAACCAAATGTTTAGGCTTTGTTCAGACTATTTAGTAGATGGTTTATGTGAAGTTTGCAAAAAATCGGTCGAGCGGTTCTTCATTTATCAAATTTTTTGTAACAAATGAATTCAATAAATGGCGGATCATTTTGTTAATGGGGATTTTGCTGACAGGTTTGGGTAGGGTAGGGTAGGCTAGGGTAGGGTAGGGATGGGGTGGGGTAGGGTAGGGTAGCACCACAGGGTAGGGTAGCACCACGCGAACGAAGTCGCGCCGGGCAGCTAGTAAAGTATAGTTTATTTTATTAGGCATACCATTGATTGTGACAATCTTCAGTTTTAATAAAAAATATAAATTTATTATTTAAAGTGATTATTACAACTACTACTTTACTGTAGTTACGATATACAATGTTACATTATTTACTTTGTGGAATGTGGTGCATTAGAAAATAAACAATGCATGCATACCTTGCACAAATAAATTTGTACAGTTCTAATAGTATAGAAAAGTTGCCTCGTGCCAGATCTTCCGGAATTTACGACCTTCAATCTTTCATGCTAACACGTATTATGATATCAGCGATCAGCACTTTATGGACTTCTGCCAATGCAACTGGAACCTTTAGTTACGAACAGGTTGTGTCGTCGTAAAATGAACTTTATTTGTATTCCTATAACATATATTGCCATACTACATTCAGCACAATTAAAGAGAAGTGAAATTGAATCTAACCGAGTAGAAACTTGAAGCGAAGACGTTAAATGTTAGTATTCTGCCTATATAACTTACTTAACCATTAGCTCACTCCCAGTTGACAACTATCTCAATGGTATAAATAAGTACCTACTCGTTGATAACAAACAATAACATAAAATAAATAGGTAGGTATATATCGTCAAGATAATATTAGGGAAATAGGATATTAAAAAAAAATTAACTAGTCTCTTTATGACTGTTTAATCTAAAAATTCATAAAAAAATAATATTTGTATTCTGGGCTCACTTTTACCAATGAGGATTTTAAGAGAGGTAGAGCATAGCGTTTATTCGCTCAAAGAGCAGCTCGTACGAGCTGGGGAAGTACCTCCACCTTACAGAATACCGCAGCCAAATAACTTTATGTTGTGTAAAGTTGTGTTCGTGCGCGTGAGTAAGGTCGCCAGAGCTCATAGGGGAGGGGGGAAAGCACAGAGAAAAGAAATATAATAGAGACGCTATGCTAGCAGAGCCCGCGCGCCACACATGACATCAAATGGGCATATATCAACCAAAACACGCGTCAACGCTTCGTAGTATCCGCCATACTTAGCAGAGGTGCGTAGCTCCGCGAAAAATATTAATTATGTCGTGATGCGCTATTATTTCCTGTAGGAAACGAAGTGAGGAGTCGGAGTGTAACTCAAGGAGGGATTTCCTTTCATCGATGAGTCTACAAACCTTTATTTAATTGTGATATTTATAAAAATGTATTCGAGATTATGATAATTTTAGGTGTAAACGATAAACTCTGATACTACTGCAAAGTTATACATTGAAGGCAATGTACTCACTTTATTTGTACGCAAGGTAGCGAGCGCAACTCCGCACGTAATGTATTGCGTTCTTTCACATTCGTCGTGAGTCGTGACCTGCCGTGACCCCAAAACATCGATAGTTTTGTTCGATCAATATCGATAAAATACATCTTTTTATCACTGATTTGATTAAGGCAATAGTTGAAAGTTATATCAATATCCGCATTCATCTGTTAAAATTAAGCTTTCAAAACGAGAATATCGAAACAAATAAATTTTATTTCAAGGGCAATAAACCATGTAAAAATAACTTTTTTTTAATTTACTTCATCATGTTACACGTTTTTTTTTACAATTCAGTATTCTTTGCACAATTATTCTTATCGAACGTGAATTTTCTTCCGGAATTTCTAAAAATATATCGACGAAATTAAAATATCGATAATTTTATTGATATTTTATCGATAACTTTCGCTGCATTAAGCGAATAGCAATAAGTGTTGCTACTTGACGCCAGTCGACGCAGCTATTACGCAATTATCAACATTATGTCTAATGCGTTTGAGTTCAAAATTGCGTTCCATGAAAATAAGGCCATCTAGTGCCGAGTGGCAGAACTTTTTCGTCGATTGAATCTAGTTAGTTTGTAGATTACAAAACGACGTAAATACATTGTACGCTATTGAAAAATAAATTTTATATTAACGTAAAGAGGTATATTTTCATATGTATGACCTGTGTGATTAAAGCTATTTTTGAGTAAAATAGAAACGACCAATCAAAAGGATTGTTTATTTGTAGTACAATATATGATTTAACATTTATTTGTGTGAGTTTGGCGACGCTGGTTCCGATACAAATTCTAACGCATCGCCCTTCCAGTGTATTCTCTTTTCCGTGGGGGAAAGGTCGGTAACGTGTGAGCGATACTTCGTGTGTTGCAAGCGTCCATATGGCTACGGTAACCGCTTACCATCAGGTGGGCCGTATGCTTGTATACCGACTAAGGTATACAAAAAAAAAAATGCGCAATAAGGCAGAATTAAAGGGAACATAAATTGCAATATTATTGAGCTTAATAGAGAGGAAACATTAAAGTTAGCACGTAATTAGTGTGTTTTGTCTTTATTTTATTCCACGACAATACTAGATATGAGAACTGTCAATTACGGCGAGTATTTTGTCCTGGGTTTCATTGTATTCAACAGGAGGGACGTAATCCTGTCCAGCTATTCCCGACGGTCGTTGATCTAATTGAGCATTTGAGCGATGCGTGCGTGCTAATGGGCTAATTACGTACATGAGAGCGGTGAATTGGTGAGTCAACGGAGCAGGACGCGGCGACGCTCGTGGGTGGTAGACGGCATGGCTCCGCTGCGCTCGATACTGGCCTGACATACTTTGTTATCATCATTTTACACCTAACATTTTTTACAATAGTAATCAACACACACTATTCTAGTGCCTTACCCAATAACGTATTATAATACCTAGGTCAGGATCGTGACACACCTATAAAATGGTGACAATCGTTTGTATTTTGCGTAATATGGACATTTTCACTGACGTTATTAATCTCATCTTATTCTTAGATTCTTTATAGGTCTTTTCTAAGCACTTTTAGGGAAGGTCAAAGGTCTTGAGGCTGGTCTCCAACGATACGGATAGAGTTAGTTATAGGTACTTATGGAAATCAGCACCTTGAAATTTACGAACATCGACGTGAATTCTCAAGGAAATTGGTCTTCTAGGTAGGTATAATAAAGGTCAATTTTCGTAGTATGTTCACAGGCGACGGTACCCACTTACCATGAGGTTGACCACCTGCAAGCTTGTCAGCATTCTGACTAAAGAAAACAGTGGAGACAACTCGTCTGATCTAAATTCCTGGCCTATGATCACGATCATTTAACATAAACAGAAGGAAATAAAGCTATGAAAGCCTTTGCCAGTGAATACATAAATAAATCAGTAAGATAATGGTACTCTCTGTTTTTATCAATTAATTAATCAAATAAACTGGCAAAATAATTAAGATATTAGAAGATTGATTTGCAATTGGCAACGACTGAATAATAACATATAGACTTCAATATAATATTCCGCTTATTTAGCAGACATTACCTATATAATAATAATAATGTATCTAACTATTCTTTAAAGTTCAAAACTAAACTAAACATTTTTATATGTTGAATAAATAGACTTGTATTTGACTGTTTCGACTTGGTATGAGATGATTGGCCTTCGGTCTTGAATTCTCTTAAATGACGTTGCCGGTAGCTAATGGTGAGTCCGCTAGCTTAGGTCCGTGGTTAGGTTTTGACAAATTTCCAACTTTATTCTGGTAGCCAGTCAAGCGGAAACAATGTGTGATCGTAAAATGAATAAAGCTTTTTTAGTTCGACTCTGAATTCCTTCTTCAAAATTCAGGAATCTATAAAAAATACAACGTTTTAGGTCCATCGTTATCACATCAAAACGCAATATAAATGAGTGCAGATTTTTGATTACCATCAGGGGAATCACTAATACATTTAATAACATGTACATTTTATTCTCTATCCTAAAAAAGAACTGGTATAAAATGATTCTAACTTTCGCTGCGAGCAGAATACCTGGCGTATAACGGCCCGCGAGAGACACGCGCCAAAAAAACAAGAGCATTAGTTATTTGCGCGTAACGGCTCCGGTAGCCTGCCACACAGTAGCAATCTCAGTAATTTGCGAAATGGCTTTACGCTTGCTGTAATTATTAATCGGATTTAATTTTAATCATATTGCTGTTGCTTTCATATTTTTGTTTTATTTCAAAGTAGGTTTATAGTCATTCTGATAACAGTAATTAATGTACCATAATTGCATGATAATTTATCAATGTGTTGACGGTAATTATGAACGAGCTTCACATTCAGACACCTCAAGAATATTAAAGATTTCTTCGACGGTGAATTGGTTGCCACTACTTAGGTACTTATAACTTTACTAAACTTAGCCAGATTTCAATGAGGTCGAATACATGTGGCGTGGAGCCAAAATTGCAGGCGTTATAACTTTATAAAGGAATCTTTTGATAAAGCTTCTATTCTATGCGACAATTTGCGATGTTGGTACTCAGTCGTTTTATATTATCTTCCATAAAATTAACTTCTTTCCTATAAATTCATACTAAATCTATGCTTTTGTTAAATTCTTCTGCATGGAAACATATGATTCAATAAATACCCTTACTATTATTTGTCATATTTTTGAACATACATAGAATACAATAGACTTTATTTGTACACCACATGACATTACAATACAAGTAAAAAAAAGTAAGTAGAAAATATGCATGCCTTGTTTTCTGAGATTACAACATCTGCCTATTTTGCAGTTCATATAGGTAGATAAAAGAAATGATTAACTTTAAGTTATATTGTATTGTATATTCTGAAAATCTGAATGATTGGTTACGGGTTTCAGTTTTATAGGTATGCTCAAAACTTTTCTCTATTCACAATCTGGGGGCCAACCACAAGCTTTTAAAACAATATTATTATAACCTTATTTGTCTTTTGTCCTGTTTTGACGCCGGATGTCAAAGAGGGACAAAAGACAAATAAGGTTATTTTAAGTTTGGTAGGCCCCCAGATTGTGAATAGAGAAAAGTTTTGAGCATACCTATAAAACTGAAACCCATAACCAATCGTTCAGATTTTTAGTATTTTTTTTTGGATTCTCATTTCATTGACGGACCAGCTGGCGTGGTTGGTTAAGACTCTGGTTAAGATTCCACCTATCACGCCGCAGGTCGTGGGTTCGATTCCCACACAGGACATGCATTTGTGTGCATGAACATGTCTGTATGTCCTGAGTCTGGTCCGGTGTAATTATGTATATTAAGTATGTATTTACAAACAAAAAGTAGTATATGTATTATATCAGTATCTGGTTTCCATAGTACAAGCTCTGCTTAGTTTGGGATCAGATGACCGTGTGTGAGGAATGTCCCAGGATATTTATTATTTATTTAATTATATAATTCTCATTTCTAGGTATAAAGCATTAACGTCGCAAATTACTTTTCTATAGCTACTGTGCATATTAACTTATTAAGCCAAGTCATCCATAAAAAATTCTTTAAATTAATTGAAATATCAAGATACATTTGAAAATTAACCATCATAAGCATAACCCTAATATGATAATTTCAATTTCAACTCTTTTATAAATTGTCTTTAATGTGCCGCAAGTTATTAGATTGCAATTATCACTAATTAAATTCGTTCCAGACAAATTATGTTATACAACCACATATAAAAAGTAGGTAATTAGTGTAATTACCTGACACAAAAACTTTCGAATTACCTCTCAGTCTCACCACAATTAATTATTAACAGATAATTAGTGATGACAATGAAAGTGTCTTCTTGAAAGCGTACAACTGGCACAGATAAGCACATCTGTTTCTTTTTTTTTTTTTTTTTTTTTTTTTTTTTTTTTTTTTTTTTTAATTTATTTGAACTTTTTATAAATTCTATTATAAATTATACAGTTTCGCCAAACTGCACAACACAGTTTGTTGGCGAAAGAGGCGCTCGGTATACATATACGCATTTTAACTTTATAATAGCACAAAACAAAAAAAAATATATAAAACCAAAAAAGAATAGAAACTTTAAAAAAAAAAGAAATGACACAATAATAAGTCAAATAAAACAAGATACCATCTTAGCTAGGTAAGTTGGTATCTTGCTTTATCCGCTTAGAAAATTAAAGAGTATTATAATAGTGAGAGCAAGTTCTTTTTGAGGTTCTTCCGTAACGTTATAATATTCACATCTGTTTTTATTTCTCTCAAGAAGTCCATACTATTATAAATTACGGGCGTTACATACCGTCTAGTTCTCTGTCCAAAATAGTTGTTTACTCGAGGTATTACAAATTTTCCTTGTCTAACCTGGCTTGTGGAGTACTTATGCGTTCTATGTTCTTTATTATCTTGTCTATAATATTGCTCAATAGCTATAAGGTGATGTACTTTAAGATGTACTGGTAGTATTCTACATACATGAAACAATAGGTCATAGTTATGTTTACATTTTTTTCTAACTTTTTTATTTACCAGATATTTAATTAATCTAATTTGCATATTTTTTATATGATCTAGTTGAGTTTTAAATGTCAAGCCGTAACTACTCAGTCCGTAACTAATTAATGAATCCGCGAGTGCGTAATAAATAGCATACAGAACGTTTTTACCGACAATACCACTTAAATGAAAGAATTTACCCAGGATTGATCTCAGTTTGCCACATAGCTCGCTTATATGTAATTTCCAGCTCAAATTATTATCAACAATCAAACCTAGATACCTATACTTGTCCACTTGATCTATGAGGGTGCATTGACAGCCAGCTTTGTTGTTATGCAAGCACTCGTAACTATGGCCCACGATGTTTACACTTAACCTACCTTCTTTACTATATTTACTATAAGGGGAACAAATACACATAGCCTTAGTTTTATTGAAATTTATGAGTATTCCATTATCGTGCGCCCATTTCGTGATGTTTTCAAAATCCGTTTGTAAGTGGTTTTGCGCACTGCTAATATCTTTCGACGAGTATAAGAGACACATGTCATCTGCATACATAAACGCTTTACTATGGTGGATCACGTTAATCACACTGTTTACATGCATTATGTACCCAACCGGGCCGAACACTGAGCCAGTCGGTACACCTAGGCGCACACTTACCTCGTCACCGGTCGTTCCGTCTATTAGTGTTCGAAGAGTTCTATTTTGTAGGTAACTTTTAAACCACCGATTGATTGGACCTCTGATACCACACTCGTCCATCGCGCGCAGAAGCACGTTATGTTCCAGGGTGTCGAATGCTTTTTTATAGTCAATAAATATAAGTATATAATGTAAGTATAAGTATATATATTCAAGCACGTGCTTTGTTTAAAATCAAAATAAAATCTCTCGGCACCTGGACGAAACTGGCAATCATTGTTCACTGGCACACTCATCGCAAAGACACGCAATGCGTATGTAAGCATTTTATCTTCGCAATATTTACTTTTGCATCTCATTGTTATAACTTTTGTGGCAGGTGCGTACAGGAATAAAAACAAAGTTACGCGTTCACTTTATCTAACGAACGTGAAAAAGGTAATGTTTAAAGTATTAGAGGAAGCGCTCTGCAAACAGTGTGATAACAGCTGTTATTATTACTCAGCTTTTATGACGAAATTAGAGGAGTGACTAAGGGTGGATATTTTGACGTTATAGCTCCTATTGGTCAGCTAAAACACATTCCTCGTTACACATCTCGGTGGATATCAACTCTAATGCCTCTGATGCGTTGTTGAGAAATAAGTTGTAAGTGTGAGGCGCCTTATTCTTAGCTTTTCATTTATTGCTTAAAAGGAATTTAATTTTTATCTTGGCATATTTAGTAGTATGTCACATATTATTAACAAAACGTATTTACTATGCATTTAATTATCATATTTAATAAAGCGGTTTTAAGCAAAATATCATCATCATCAGTCTGTGGTCGTCCACTGCTGGAAATAGGCCTTTCCCAATAGTCGCCACATCAGAAAGCAAAATATATGTCACGGCAAAAATGTATTAGGAATTGTAGAATATCCTTAAATATTTCATAAAAATTTGGTATTATAAAGTGGGATAAAGTGGGTTTTATAAAGAAACAAACTCGTAAAATAAAGCTGAGTAGCAAAGTGGAAACATTTCCAAGGATATTTTTGAAGGATTTCGTAGCGAGCCGTCGCATCGTAGCACCGCACCGTAGACGCACCGTAGACAACGCGTAGAGTGCGGCGTAGTCACCGAAAACTATTTACATAAGTACATAATAATACTTGTTCTGTGACATAGGGCAGCTCTGTTTATATTACAATACTTGACTATATGGGTGCGGTCAATTCAATCAAAGCAGAGATTTGAATTAATTAAAATGTATTGTTATTATAATATAGGTTGATGTAGAATAACTTCTACATCACTACAGCAACTAACTGATGAATGTTCGAATAGAAAACTTCGTGGGAAAACCTTAGCACGGTGATAGAGTACCCTGGCTGGCTACCACCCTCAAGTTGAAATTCTGTCGCAAAGCACTTATTTCGGCAACTGCTGAAACAAGTGAAACTGCACTTGAGAGCCATAGTTACCTTCCAGGCTGAATAAAGATCGGTAACACATTGGCAATCCCCAGATATCATCAGTAGAAAGACAGCCCGAAATAAAATGAAGAAATCAGTCTGACATACAAAATAAAAATATGTCGATTTTCCATATTATTATATCTAATTAGTGCGGGCTCGATGGAAGGGGTAGGTGACGATTTCTAAAGAACACAAATTCTTTGTGTTGCTTTGATAGTGCCAGGGGTGGAGGGTACAGTGTGGTATGGTAGGGTGGTATGCATGGGGTGTATGTGGTAGGGGCGGTGTCGGGGGGGCGGGGGGCGGTGCGGGCACGCCCGCGGCCGGCTGGCGGGCGACGCCGCCGCGTCTGGCGCGCGCCGCCGCCGCCGCCGCCGCCGCCGCCGCCGCCGCGCCGCGCCGCGCTCAGCTCACTCCGCCCGCGAGTGCCGCGCCGCGAGCACGTCATGCCCGCACCCGCACCCGCACCCGGTCCCGCACAGCCCGCGCCGCACGCACCGAGAGCGCGCGACCACTCCCGCGCGCATGCCCGCGCCAGTGATGTTACCACACTCTGTTGTTATGTGCCGTCGGATCGTTCGTGAACGTGTGCCACTCCATCTGTTCCCGAAGCGTTGACTGTGCGTTCGGATCGCACGCGAGGATATCGCCGATTTTGCGTACCCGTCGACGTTGGATGCGTTAAAATTTCGGGTGAGTGAGAGAGGCGAGCGGCGGTCGTGCGCCCGCGGCCGGTTTGACCGCATTATTTTCGAAATACGTACGCGGCGATCCGGTCGACCGCGCTAGAATCATCAAAACATTATAACAACAACATATCAATTCGAAAATTTTCATGTACGAAGATTTTTCATGTCAACCGATTTTCGTATTTGGCCTCGACCTCATAGTTTTGAAGAGTACATTCTATCTAATTAAATAATGCGCTCCTAGTGATGTTTTGATATTTATCAGTAATAATTATCCAACCATCAAAACATTTTGTGCCTACAAACAAAAGTACTTGGCACTCTACTCAAAGCTACGTGAAACGCATCCCGTTGATGTCTTTTATAGAACGCTTTTGGAAAGTGTATGTGCGTTAAAATTTCGTTCATGTGTGTGTCAACTATATCTTTGTGTATAACATATCTTGTTCTTGTATTTTGTTTGATCTTGTATCATTATATAAATCGTAAAAATATTGTTTGAATTATCTTTTTTTATTGATCGAACCTTTTTAGATAAGGGCTCTGTCAGGTTGACATTAAACTTTATTAGATATATAAACACGCACTTAAACTACAACATCATCATATTCATTTTAGCTAGTGACAGGGTCAGACGTTTTTGTACAAACGTAACAACTGTAATAACCTCCTTCGAATAGTAAATAAATATTTAGTAAGTGTTTACCAATTGGTTACGAAATATATCAACATCGACTAGTTATTTATTTATACAAAAGCAGACTTATATATTATATTTAATTTTCTATTTTATTTTATGAACATCTTAATAGCCTGATATTTTTAAATATAGATAGGATAGATTAAACATAGATAGGTATAGCTACTCTATAAATTAATGTAGTAAATCCAAGAACCATTATATTTCATACATATAAACAATATACTCAGATATATTATAAAGTGTATAAAGTTGAATGTGGCAATATCTAACTGTCATTGGAATATAACCTTTATAATTATTTAGCAATGAACATCAAGAGTCTACTTTATATTAATTATATATTTATCGCGTAAAACTATACGAAGCTACTAGTAGATATCTACCTAGTTTCTAGATAGCTACTTAGTACTTGCTTAATTGATTAAGTTTGATAAATTTCCTATGAATTAAATAAATATCCACATACGGCTATCTGATCCCAAACGAATTAAGCAGAGCCAATTGTTTGTAACTTAACGTGCCCTACGCTCTTAGTTCTTCAAAATATTTTCGAATACGATTGTTATATTAGATAGGTATCAGTGTACCTCCATTGAACAGTAATTTCTTTTTAATCTTAATGTCTTGGTACAGAAATTCTTCAGTCAGACTTGTAGTATAGTAATAAAATATAATTTTACTTGCAAAATAACTTGCATAAAAGTAGAGTCCATATTACTGACGTTACAAATATACTGTACATTAATTATATCTACTTATGTGTGTACTTATATTTATTTTATTTATACCACCGAGGTGGCAAACAAGCAAACGGCCCGCCTGATGGTAAGCAGTTACCGTAGCCTATGGACGCTTGCAACACCAGGGAATACAAGTACTCAATTATTCAGAATTTTGAATCTTGGGTACCTACGCAACCTACCTTATACCTACCTACCTACCTTTAATGTGATAGCTGTGATACCTATCACATAAAATGTCGTGTAATTATAATTTCACGATTGTTAACTATTATTTTATTCCAAACCTGCAAAACGGTTGTAGTAAAGCTTAGTCATATGTTTTCTGACAACATTTACATTACTAGTTGAATTATGTACGAAAGAGCTTCATAACTGGCTTCTCCCGCTCCCATTGGTTGACCGCTCGCTTGGAACCTACTTAATTAAAATAAATATGTATACACGAGTACATTACAATGTACGTATGATGTTAGTGCATTTAATAGAAATACACGTAGAGATAAACCAACTACCGGTTGCAGACAATGTCATTCTTTGTTGGTTAACTTATTACTGGTAAAATGCATCATTTGTTCGCGCAATTCGTTTAATTTCTACTTTAAAACAACTATTTTCCACAAATAAAATTATCACGATATAATTGTATCGGTGCATAGTCTGTCTGTACTTGTGTCTATCAGTTATTAAAACTTGACTGTTACAAATTATAAAATAAGCTAAGTGAAGGAAAATCAGACGCACATTCAAAAAAATCTAAATCATCTTGCGTAGACAAATCAAAAATCCAGGAGCAAAAAAACTGCAGTCAAATCCATATGGGGTTTAGGTGCTCAGGTGGTTTTCTTACCTACCTACTGCTTTCATACAGCCTTAAATGTACTTTTCAAGTATTCTTTTATGTTCCTTAAGATTATATATATAAAAATGCCGTAAACTTGACCAATATTTTTGATAGAAAGTTGGTATCATAATTTTGTAATAGTTTGTTTTTCCTCATTGCAGGTGGCTCGAGGAGAATTATGCGTGGGGCGTGCGCATGCGCGGTGGTGTGCGCGTTGGTGGCGCTGTGCTGTGCCGCGGGGCTGGACGAGACGACGCGCGTCGCCGCCGAGAAGCAGCTGCTCGCGCTGCTGGGACTGCCGCGCCGGCCCGCGCGCCGCCACGCGCTGCCGCCGCCAGTGCCGCGCGCCATGCGCCTGCTCTACGAGGCCAGCGGCGCCATCCCAGCGCCCGCCGCCAACACCGCCCGCTCCTACCATCACACACCTACGGAACTCGATAAGAGGTTCCCGGGCGAACACAGATTTCGCCTCTTCTTCAACTTGAGCGGCATACCGGAGGACGAGCTCGCTCGTGGTGCTGACCTCACGTTTCAACGCGCCACGGGCGCCACCTGTGTACAGCGTCTGCTTCTCTACGACGTGGTGAGACCGGGCCGTCGCGGTAAAAGTGCCCCTATATTGCGGCTACTCGACTCGATGCCGCTGCACCCCGCCGAGGGCATGGTGACGGCCGATGCGCTCGGAGCTGCGCGTCGGTGGCTCACGGAGCCCGAACAAAATCATGGACTATTAGTGCGCGTTATTGAGGAGGGTGCACAAAATGTTGATGCGCAACAACCTCACGTTAGAGTACGAAGACGCGCGTCGGAAGAGGACGAGGAGTGGCATTCGAAACAACCACTACTGCTCCTCTATACGGAGGATGCACGAGCGAGAGCGGCTCGAGAGAGCGGTGAAACACGCCTTCTTCGTAACAAACGTTCGACGGCAAGACGAGGCCACCGAGCTCATCATAGGCGCAAGGAGGCGAAAGAGATCTGCCAGCGAAGACCATTATACGTGGACTTTGCGGAGGTTGGTTGGAGCGACTGGATCGTCGCGCCGCATGGGTACGATGCGTACTACTGCCAGGGCGACTGTCCGTTCCCGCTGGCCGATCACCTGAACGGCACGAACCACGCGATCGTGCAGACGCTCGTCAACTCGGTGAACCCGGCGGCGGTGCCGAAGGCGTGTTGCGTGCCCACGCAGCTCACCGATATATCCATGCTATATATGGATGAACAGAATAATGTGGTGCTCAAAAACTATCAGGACATGATGGTGCTGGGGTGCGGCTGCCGATGACGAAGGCGCCTCCCACCCACACCCAGTGCGAACCTAGTGATAACTCGTGGACCCAGTGTAAATATAGTGACGGCCTCGATTGTACATATCTGTCTTTGTATATATTCGTGTAATTATTATTTTATTGAAATGATGAAGATATAATAAATCATGTAATTTTAAATGAATGACTTAGTTTTATTTACCTGCAATAAATATTTTAAACATCTGATAGAGCTTCTCGACTTATTGACAAGTTAATAACTTAAATAATTATCTAAATAAACGCATTTCAAGTCACCTTGTAATAAAATATTCAATAACTCTGTGAGAATTAATCTGCTAGACATAATTAGATACCTACAAGGCTTTGCATTAATTTACATTATACAGGTTGTCCCAAGAAGTAGTGTCAATGGGAAGTCCAGAGGTAGGACACCTTTAGAGTATGTACCGCGGTTTTTGTAGTTTTAGAGTTATGATAATTTTGCTATGTTTTTTAACCAACTCTGTATATTACATTTTTGATCATAGTGATTTAAATAATGGAGATACATGTGTAATTTTTTTCTAAAAAAGCTGAATAGTCAATCTAGCAGATACATAAATATTCGCTATCAAAGACGTACCTAAACATTGCGTTTAAAAAAAATTGAATTGTCAAAAATGTCTAGTACTCTTGAATGTTTCCTAATTCTTTGAGGGTGATTTAAAAATCAATGTCACTTTTTCAGACTTCTATTTTACATTTTTTTTTACATAACATCTATGGAACCGAATGATAATTCATTCGCTAGAACTACTTTTCAACAAATTGAGAAAAATAAACTCGCAATCTCGGCTACTAACGTCACTATGATCAAAAATATCAATGCTAGATTTTGATTAAAAAACATGAAAAATTGTCATAACTCCAAAACTATCCAAAAATCGCTGAACATACATGGGGGTCATTCGATGGAGATGCACGATTTCATGACATTTCTATAGAGCAAAAATACTGTGAATATGTGATGCAATTAAAGAGAATCATTATATTGAGAACTGTTTTTACTGATTATAAACTTTTTATTTACAACAAATATGTACAAAATACAATCTATATATAGAATATTTCCTCAAGTCTGCCCCTGCTTCCGATTAACGGCAAGGTTCCCAGAAGGCTGGCATCGTTTCCTCCTGGGATAGCCAAGCTGATGCGTTGGCGGAAAAAGCTCCCCGCCTGCTGGTCTCCGGAGGTCTCGATCAATTTTGATGACAAAGTGCGAGAAAAACGACGAGCTTCGGACACCCACGGTCCCATGGTCTCGACCGCAATAGGCATAAAAATATAATTGGGTCCAATAGATGCGTATTTTTTGAATTTTGAATTTTCTGCTCTGGCCGCAGCTGCCCCTGCAGCTTTACAAGTCGCCGGTAAGTGAGATGGCGCAAGTGTATCGACACATGTGACACACATTATATTTTTTTTTAAGAGAATGGTTGAACAAAAAACCTTCCAACCCATTTTTATCTGACTTTACTAAGTGATACAAACAAAGTAAATTGTTGTGTGTATGTGCGTAGGTATTATGCACACTACTACATAACTAATATAAGTACATTTCTCATGCATAGGTAATGTGGGTTTTAACAAAAAACTGACAATATTTCGTAAAAAAAAATTTTGGGATTGCGTTTACCCATAGACTTAGGATTTCGCATACGTAGTTCTTAGTATATTTAGCGCAATCTTATGGTGCGTCCATGCTACGCGAAGCGAGCACGAGCCGAGCCTGAAACGAACAGGATTCGTTCGTTGCTCGCGATTTTAAGCGAACGAGCGCGATGCGAGTGTTCGTGAAAAAACTGACAATCGGGCGGAGCGCAGTCGAGCACGGTACGAATACTCGTTCGAGGCTCGCAAGCCCATCCACGTCAAAGGTACGACTAAGACTAAGGGTTTGACAACTTGTTTTTCAGGTCTCCAGGTCCCCACATCTTGGACCCGGTGAACAGTTTGTTTCAGACAATACTTAAAACTATAAGTGGCAGAGACACGTGAGTTAGCCAGTAACCGTGGCCAGTAAACAATCAAATTAAAACAAAAAATAAAAACTAAAAATTGTAAAACATAACAATAAATTGAAAAAAAAGAAAAAATATATGAAAATAAAGAAAAAACGATGTGTAAAACATGAAGGCTTTAGGCCGTAGACTTTGAGGGTACCTTCAGAGTCACATAATAGTCTCTAGCTCTAAACGTGACTGAAAACTGGCCTAGTACTCGTTCCAGTAGGTCCTCTTAAAATCCTAATAAGTCTCTCCCAGAAGCCCACCATGGCTCTGTTAGCGCGTTCATGTGCTGTAATGTAATGTGGATACTAGTTGAATAAAGTCCCAACATTTCATTTTCCCAAAAAAAAAAAGTCCCAGACTAATAGAGGCCTCGGGAGTCGGGAGACTAGCGGACGGAGAGCTTTTTCCGCCAACGCATTAGCTTGGCGATCCAAAGTGGAAAAGCTGCCAGCTGGCTGGGAACCTTACCGATGATCGGGAGCAGCGGCGGCCTCACGGATTTTTCCTATGTATAGATTGTATTTTGTATATTTGTTGTAAATGTTAAAATTACAAATCTCTACATAGTATAAAACAAAGTCGCTTCCCGCTCCCGTCTCCCCCTCTGTACGCTTCAATTCAACGCTACATCGCAAATTCTGATTGAAATTTACGAGATATATCCAAATTATGTAGTACCTACGGAATTGTGTATCATAAGAATATGTTCAAATGGTCCATTATGGCAATATTCTATGGATAACCTACACTCTACAGCGATTATGCGTTTTTTTTTGTGGGTTATGTACCTTTGAAGTTATTTTGTCCAATATTATAAATGTTATTTACGTTGGATATTTAATGTATATAAAATTTAATCTTTATAGACAATGATTATGATTAATATTTTAGAAGATAGCACAGATTTAAAATGTCCAAAAACAGTATTGGCGATACTGTGCACGGGCAGGCGAGCGGCGCGGGCGCGGCGAGAGTCGCTCGCTAGTATAAAATAATAATTAGTTTAGGATCAGATAACCCATGATGCTGTATGAAGAATTATCTAGGCTTATTTTTATTTTTTATTCTTCTCAGTCGGGCACTCTTGCCAGAGTGGTCGTGGTTGCAAAAGATGGTGTACATGGAGGGTCTTCTACGCCAATGTTCTCCTTGACTAGGGTTAATGCTTTTGCAATGCTTCTCCACTTTTGGCGGTTCGTAGCGCTGCGAGTACACTGTACCATGGTAGATTGGGTTACAGTCTTGATAAGATCCGTCCAACGAGTGGGTGATCGGCCACGAGATCGTTTGCCTTCAACCTGACCCTGGACAACAAGTCTCTCCATCGAGTGTTCGTTTCTGGAGATGTGACCAAAGAACTTGAGAATTCGAAGCTGCACAGTCGACGAAAGCCTATCTGTTATTCGAAGCTCCTTGAGGATCGAGTTATTGGTACGAAAGGCCGTCCACGGAATTTTCAGGAGGCGTCTCCAACATCACATCTCCAGTGCGTCGATTTTCCGGCGATTATTTTTTATACTAGGTACTAATTCGTACAAATATGCGTACGGTCTGGCGGTTACCGTAGCCACATGACTATTCATTTATCTCTTTATAATACATATTATCAACACAAAAGTTTATAGATATTTGCAACTACCGTAATATACCGTGCTTGGCAACAGATTTTCTTCTTAAAGGTGGTAGTGGTAGAAAGCCAGACGGATTATACATAATAACCTACCAACCATCTAGCTAGGGTTTTCCTACGATTATTTTTTACCAAAAGCTCACTATAGGATTCGAACCCACGACCATTGTCACGTCATTCGCGATGCTAGCTCAGTGGTAGTAACGGAGCTAGCCATATGGACGCCTGAAACACACGAGGAATCTCACGCGTTACCAACCCTTAATTCACCATACCCAATCCCCTTTATTAATAAATAAGGTGTAAGTCAAGTATAGTAATACCTAGGTTTTAAATATATCCGTCACTTTCTAATGTCATATAAACGAAAAGAGCTGAGGCTATCTTAATACCTGGGTGTTACAAGAGTGACATACACCTTATTTATTAATAAGGGGGAATGAGCTCTAGCCACCTTACTCACGACCAGGAATACAACATAAAGTTATTTAGTTACGGTATTCTGTAAGTCTGGGAGGTACTTCCCCAGTCGAGCTGCTCTTTGAGCTATACTCCACTTCTCATGTTTATCTTTCAATTATCTTATAATATCATATTATTTCTCATATTAATTATATTTAAAAGTATACTTTATCGCTAGAAAACATTTGAATCATGGAAAACTCGGGTATGCGTGGCAGACGCTCTTAAAAATTTTAATTACTGTTCCTATATTTCATCTTCTTCCCCTTGTTAAGCGGCGAGAAATAGCGGATATCTCGTATTTATTGAAGATAGCATCAAATGCAGTAGATTGTTCCGTTTTTTTTTTTTTTTTTTTATACCACTGTGGTGGCAAACAAGCATACGGCCCGCCTGATGGTAAGCAGTTACCGTAGCCTATGGACGCTTGCAACACCAGGGGTATCACTCGCGCGTTGCCGACCCTAAAATGTGTTCCGAATTACTTTGTAAATTAAATTTAAATACTCCTTCTCGATCGTATCGGAACTATCCATTACTTAATGTCCCGCTTGTCCATTCTAATTATAGACAAAATTCTTTTATGTGGAGAGCAAGCAACAACTTCAACACCATTGCTAGACATCACGATTTAGATCTTTTCTGCACAAGCGTTACATCGGCGAGGCGAATACTAAGCAATGACTTTTTCAATTAATGCATTACTTGTGAACTGTTTTAGAATTATTTGGCGGGTATGTATCTGAATTATTATGTTATTTTCATTTCCATACTATGTAAAGAGTGTTGTTTACTCATCACAGATTTAGTTTTTATACTAGTACCTATAAGTGAAGACCTGTTATTGGCTTCCTGATGAATATTAATGTTTTAAGTTTTGTATTTTAAATAGCTGTTGGTCTTCCCATAAAAAATAAATATGAAAATGATATGAAATTGGCGTTTTATCCAACTGGCTACTTTGATCTCAAATATCTGGCGTTTGATTAGGAATTAAAAATTCTATGACGCTTGCAGATGCTTGTGTTTTCCGAATTTAGTATTTCATTTGTTTTCGCGACTAAGATTTTTCTTTGACCTTGTTCGTATCGTAGTCAATAGTACATTGTGATACATGTTTGCAAAGTTGGTCATTACAGACGAGGTGGTATTAAGGACGATTAGGGAGCAGCCGAGAGTCCACGCATGTCATACGACGTTTTTCAACACACTTGCAAGGAACAATACAGACTTATATTTTTTAAAGTAGAGTTTTAATAATAATCAACCAAACAATGAGACCGTTAAAAAATATGGCGCGCAAGTATAATTTTTTTTTGACAGCGATTCGCCAAACTGTTTTACCCTTTTAATTTAAGAATGCTTCGTCTACACACTTATAACTTGCAGCGAGGTACAAACTTAACATAATCGGGATTATACCTGTCATAAAACTGTGCGGTAATGTAAAGTAAAAAGCACTAGTGCAATAAGCTAAGCTGCATTAAGATACTAAAAACGGTGCAATAAATGTCAATTTACGAGCAAGTGTGTTGGAAAAGTAGTTAAATGTCTAGCGGTCCACTTAACTACTTTTCCAACTACCACCATTGAACTATTATTAGGTACTACGTATGGAGAAGCTATCATAAGCAAAGGTTATTTAAAGGTTAGGCTTTAAAGAACTTTAGAGTTCTCTTTAGCGCTGAAACAATATTACATTTTTTTTTTCTTTTTTTTCCATTTATTTGGGTTCACAAACAGTAACACAGGATATTACAAAGCAATTTTACATAAATACAATATTAAATGTGTTACCAACTACAAGAACCACATATAAAACATATATATAGACATTAGAAACACGTAGCGCTATCAGAAGGCTTAAGTAGTATTTTTCTCGCAAACACCGTGATTTTCACGGCGCTTACGCGTTTCGTTTATCGTTCTACAACAACAAGTGTGTTCGGATGTCCTCACTTGAACGAAACATAGTTGTGATGTGTGGCGTCTTCTCTGTACGTAGTTATAATAGCTCAAAGACTACCACTTCTTCTTTCTTCTTCTTTTCACTTCCACTAGTAATGGACCAGTGCCTATTAAGGACTAAGATCTGACCTGACGATTACGGCAGATCTGTATTGTTAATAAACCATGATGGAAAAGCTCACTGTTAAACAATCGAGACAATTGCTCTAGCCCGCTGCTTCTTCAGACAACGCTAGACCACACACTGCATAACAGACCGTCAGTTAATTTAGAAGAGCTGCTATTGGAATCTCTCCGACACCTACCATGCTCCCCGGACCTTGCTCCAACAGATTACCAGTTTTTCTGGAATTTAAAAAAAAACTTGTAAGGAAAAAAAACTATTCCAATGAGGCAGGCGAAACCGCCTTCAAAGATTTTATTGTTTATGGCTCCCACAATTTTTTCAGCAAAGGAATCAATGAATACATAATATAAAATACCGGAAGTATACATAGATAACAATGGTATATATACTTTGATTAATCCTAACTTAATATTATAAATGCGAAAGTGAGTTTGTTTGTTTGTTACGCCTTCACGCCTCAACTACTCAATGGATCATCATGAAATTTGGCATGCAGATAGCCTATGGTATACAGAAAGACATAGGCTACTTTTTATCCCGAAAACGCGGGTGAAACCGCGGGTGAAACAGCTAGTTAAATATATATATGGCCCGCGGACAGGCCAGTTGCTGCAGTTGGTCAAGATTCCACCACCTATCGCGAAGCAGGTGGTGAGTTATAACTAAATATTTAATATACACAAATTTAATAGTGGGGGCTAATGGATATTTAATGTAATTATTTTTCATAATTTAATATAGGGAGTCGCAACAATAAACGATCTACAATCCCACATGGACATAGCATAGGATTTAGAATAAGTTTTATTTCAGGAGTGCGGCTGAAACTGAAGAACTCAGCCATTCTAAATATTATAATCATTTGAGTGTGTATGGGTTTCATTTATTTTTACAGAGTTACCGAGCCGAAATATAATTGCTTGCTTGATACTTGAATACTTGAACTATAACTGTTCAATCACATTTTTTTTCAAATGTCCAAACATTATGTACGCTTAGTAGGTATTTATTTCTACCAATGTCGTTAACATACCTATCGTGCAAAAGCTTATAAAGTCGTCGACAAAGAATCCCAGAGATAATATTTTAAGTGAATTCCATTTAGAGTGTGGCAGGCAGGTCTCCAAATTTCAAATATTTCGTCACAAGGCGGCTATATATCATGTTTTTGCCTGGACGCTGGAATGCCTGGCCGTATAATTTGGCCGGCCACCCGGCAACTCCGCGTCTGCCGCGCCCGCCGCCCTACGTCTATATTATCAGTAGATAAATTCAAGCTTTGTCTTTGCCTCGTATTTCGTTCTCTCGAGATTTTACTTTTGTTTTTTTTTCTCTGTTCGCCGAGGACGGCAACAAAAAACTGAGTGGAGGCGAACGAAGTGGGTATAATTTATTTTATAGTCAGCTCGCTCGTAACTCGGCGGTGGACGGCTGGACGCCGATTTATCCCCATCTCAGCGCAATTAACGTAAATGGATTGGTCGAAGTCGGTGCTTGTGTGTGACCGCCCGCCTCGATCCTCTTGGAACCCTCTGTAGCATTGACCACTCCCTGTATGTGTAACTGACGCTAGCTTATTACCATTCAAGGAGTAATCCTAGGTAGATATCATATTCCTCCAGTGGTCTGTTCCTAATTAAGGATTTTTTAACCACAAACCGAATGAGATACTAGAATTTTCGCGATTACGTGCGCGTTTACCGAGGAGTGAGGCGACTTATCCCTAAAGGAATTATAATTGTTTTGCATTCTTGCACGGGTATAAAAACAAAAGGGCGAGGTACAGGCCCCCCGCGCTGTTGGCCCTGCAGACCAGACTAAAGTCTGACGACTCGCATTCCCTTGAGACAAAAAGTTACGAATGAATCGGAGCGAGGCTTCGACTCCGGCTCAGGTGGGAAGAGATCGCTTTCGTTATAGCTACATGTGTGCTTGCGCTACTTGCCTGATTATTTGTTCAATTTAGCGATATTTTCGTTACGTGGGAGAACAAATAATGTCCTGGAACATTCTTTACACACAACCATCTCTACTAGGTAGTACCTACATATGCTTTGATTTGTGTTTTTTTAATCATAAATCTCAGTTTAAAATATATATCATAAATCTGGGTAGGTCCAGATTGCTCCATTTCTATTTCGTGGTGATAAAAAGCTGGCATTGCCATACATTTGTATGTCTATTTTGCACCAATCATATTATTTATTCACACATTTGGTCTCCGTGGTTTTCACGTGTTTCCATTGGCAATAAATGTATACTGGGACAGGATATATTAGATAGGTTGGTTAATGAGAGGTTTAATAGATTTTATTTTATTATTACTGTTTTCCTACTAATCATAGGTTGCTAATTTTACTTTCATTTGTTTTTCTTCTATTTTGTAATCGTATTGTGTTAAGTGTGTTGATTGTGCTGAGATAAATAAAAGAAAACAAAAAGCAATCATCATCAACTCAGGGCAATAATAAATTAAAAAAATAAAGAATGCTGGTCACTAAAGAAAAATTTGAGAAATAAGTTAAAAAAAATATACATAGATTTGATTGAATAACATAATATGTATGCGTATCTAATCTATAGCCAAAACCTGTCGACGTAACGCAAAATGACTACACCAATCTACCTCCGTGTAAGTACCGCGAAATTGTTTAGATTACAATGTTTTTATTTAAAAGTAATAAAGTTATATGAAGAAAAAACCAGTTTAATTTGTGCATGCTTGGAATATTTTAGTGGAGGCGTGCGGTCGATGGCCGCCGCAGAGTGGCCGCCACTTCGCGCTACACAATGTGCCGCTTGCGAGCGCTGGTACATACATATACGAGTATGGGTGACATACAGGTATAAACATTATCTTATCAACTACTCACTAAATACTGACACACATCCTCCGGCCACACGCAGCATACGAAAATAACATTTCCTCAAAGACTATATCTTACGACCTTAGTAAGAACCGACAATAGATAGATCGTCAAGAAATATTTAAGAAAGAAACCCGATTTACTTATAAAAAGAGATGGGTGTAAACGCCTATAGATCGTTTATTGTTGAGTTTTATGTTCAGCACTGGATGGCCTTAGGCTACTGAAGAGATTGACAAGTGAGTTGATAGAACCTCAGTCTTCGTATTCCCACGTTATTGTTATGTTAACCCTTGTTCATAAATAATGTTACAGATGTTAAATCAAAGGTTAATGCCATTCAGCATGAAATGACCAGGCATTGTTAACGTTGAAATCAACGTTTATGAAGGTGCAAGTGCTTTGTTTGCGTCTCGAATTTGAGTTACAGAACGGAATCGTTCGCGTCCGCCGTCAGTTTTAGCGTTCATCTAAATACCGACCTTTTCACACAATATTGAAGGTTCAAAAAGGATTGTAATTATATTGTCGGTATAAAAAATAATACTTATATAGTCGCGTGCCAAACATCTCACACGCCTCTCGCGTTTCGTTTGTCCCGTACGCACCTCAATCACAATCGACTTTCACCATAAGGGCAGCGTCACATTGGTTACATACAATTGCTGATTATGGAATTAAATTAACAAAAACATCCTTTTGTATGTGCAATATTAAACAATAATATGTTCACTTGGGCGATTTAAGTTGAGCTTTGCGGTGAACAGCCAGCAGAATCCTAACTAACTAATATTATAAATGCGAAAGTGAATTTATTTGTTTGTTACGCTTTCACGCCTCAACTACTCAACGGATCATCATGAAATTTGGCATGCAGATAGCCTATGGTATGGATAATGACATAGGCTATTTTTTATCCCGGGAACGCGGGTGAAACCCCGGGGGACAGCTAGTAGCAAATAAACTTGAAAAAATACTACTTTTAACACAATAAAATCCGATTATTATTCCTCACACGTCACAAATAGCAACTACGTGATCTTTTGTAAAATGAAAGGATATTTTTAGGTGAAACAAAAAACTAAGAATAACTTATTTATAAATTACAATTGGAAAGTAATTAATTGACCAAGAACATTATATACAACATTTAATAAGCACTGTAAACATGGGTAATTTACGTAACTTTCGCTCTAAATCATACATTTGAGTGATAGATTGAGTGTAAAGTGAATATAAAATGAATGGCCACTGATGGTGACCACTAGTCGTGTTTTGTCACGTGGCTGTATAACGGTGATGACATATTTAACTGGCCACTTGCCACCAGCTACCGGCCACTTGGATGCATGTCTGACGGCGCGGGCGGCGGCGCATCTCTCGAGACTCGTCGCTACACTACTAAACGAGTATTTGGTCAATATAAATGCAATGTAAAAAGATAGACCTTGATTCTCAGCGATCGTTGGCATCTTATCTGCATACGGACACATTTGAATCGATGGCAGTATTTTTGTATCCATACAGTAAGAGCTAGCACCTCCTAGACACTGCAGATGTTTCTTGTCCTAATATTTACCGTTTATTACGTTTGAGTATGTAGAGGGGAAAGATTTATAAACGTAACACTACTGTTTTTCTGACTCATGGAAAGTTGCGAACAGAAAATTAGGTCACAACTAAATTATTTCAGCTTTAAAACACCCACAAACGATTTACGTGTTTTTCAATCGCTTCACATGTAATATAAAGAAGTTTAGCGTGCCTCTCAAAAATATAACAGATTTTGTGTTTGTTGGATTCTGGATATAAACAGAAAAGTAATAGATGTATAGAGCATATTAAGTTAGTTGTATTGGTTCAATTATACGGTTCCAGTTCAAGTTATACTTGATCCTTATCGGCGATAAGGCACTTCGATCAACTATAACTTGTGAGATAGTTTACGCCATGCGCTAGACAGACATAAACAGCAATTTATTTCTGGCAACGAACCCGCGTCCTTGGCGCCGACCTTATTGCGCAACACCGGTTTCGAAATGCGCACACGCAGTCTATGTAAGTACGCTCATGTTACTCGCCACGATGACATATGTTGCTGATCCTAGATACATATTTAAAAGCATATTACAAAGTTTTTTTTTTGGGTTGTACTATTTGGATTCCAGAACAGCGACGTAAAAGTACGGACGTTCTCCTTAGGGTCATTGGACGATACTGGATGAACATCCAGAACACACGAGACCTCGTATGTGCCTTGAATGATTTGTGGTGAAACCATGGTGAGTTATGGCCTGAATGTCAGATTTCCACGGTTAATAGATACTCTTATCAGAATAGATTCTTAACAAATTATAGATGAGTGGAAACGTTACTGCAAACGGTGTGTGTTTGCAGTAACGCCTGCTAAGCAAATATGACAATACCATCCATAATATATGGTAGGTACCTACATGATTTCCAAAATCAATGAATTTTTTGCCCTCAAAGGACATATGAGACATACTACTAAAGGGGATACATTGAAAAGAAAGGAATCAAAATGTTTGTGGGTCAAAGATTAAAATACTAAGCTTTTTCATTATCCTAACGATCACCTTCGGTGGGATTATTCAAAATATTGTTCAAATACCGAACACCTGTAAATAGTTAGCCTTAAATTGCTATCATTACTACCACTAATTCAATTAAATTAACCGGAAAAAGGTATCTTTCTCTCTAAGGATGTGTTAAACATGATAAACATGTGCCTGTAGATAAGCATTCAATGATAGACATTGGTTTTTCCCAAAGCGTTAGTACTTCCGGTTTTCCGCACTCTGAATAGTCACGGGACCCGCAGTTGCCGACACTTTTACGTACCTACGATACATCCATAGTATGTTAATGGATTGTTTTGAATTCACATTTTTTCCGTAAGAGTATAAGCTACAAAATACATGGAGTTATGAAATATTATTATTATAATAGAAAAAGTATTGTATTTCTAAAGAAAAGTAATTAGTAGAATAAATGATTAAAATTTAACTATAGAATTCGAACAAGTAAATAATTCAGTAAAAAAAAACAGTAAATACATATAACAAAAACAATTTTCACATCCATTAATTTGTAGAGCTGAGTATAAAATTCTGAATCTGAAGTGAACGCTTATTGTGAGCCTATTTAGTATTTATGTTCTAGAACTGGAGGTCAAAGAAGAGCCTTATAAAACTGACTATTATAATATGCCACATCCACAGTGAGAATGAGGTATTTATAGATGTACGTCGCGGTGGTCGAGTGAAAGTGGCAGCAAGCCTCTTGTCTCTAGTGTCGAGCTCGGGTTCGGGCGAGCGAAGGCCGACCACAAGCCGGCCGCACCGACCAACCAACTTCTATAATATTCACACAAAAAACTGTTACACTACCAACACCCCAATTACTGCACCCAGCTACATTAATTCACTAATTCAATCTAATAAATAAGCCTTAACACATGTGAACAAAATTACAAGAAAATATTTCGGTTTAAATACATAGGTACTTAGAACTGAACTGGTTAAAACTATGTTATCATACACATATAAAGAGTGGTAGGAAAAGCTGGCATTGAAAGCTTTTGTTTTAGCAAATGTTTAGAAAAAGCTCTATCAACATCGATCGCAAATGCAGACGTGATCTTAAATGAATGAATGTCCCAGGATATTTATTTATTTATTTGTAATCCTTTAATATATTTATAACAGCAAGTAACCAAAGTCACCAAACATCAGTGTCTTATAACCTTGCGTAGCGACCGACATTCTGCCAGTGCGCTGCAATCGGCCGTCAAAGCGTAAACATTTTTTTGCCACAAACTACCGTTATCGAAGTATATATTATATCGTAATATAAATTACATTGACAACTTTATTTACTGCTACACTTATTTTTATTAAATTAAATTTTCAAGTTAAATAAATGATTGCAATGTTGCCTGTAATCGTGTCGGCAACATTATTACTACAGAAGAGATACCTAACGTTTTTTATATCCAGGGCTATTTAAAGACAAATTTAAAATGGCAATTTCACTTCTAGTTTCAATCAAGTCATACAAATTTAGGTAACTTAATTAGTTATTACTTAGAGAATCCGGATGTAAATAAATGTTAGACGCAAAAGCTTCGTTCGCAATGATCGCGCAGCCGGGCCTCGGCCGCGGGCACGGAGCGGCGCGCGCGCTCTGCAATTACCGCAGTGGCCTGCGGGGCATTCCTCTGAACGTTCAGCCTAATTAGTCCAGCGTGCGATGAGCCTTTGTCTAACAGTTAAGTTCACCTTGCCAGTTTTTACGAGTGGCATGCATTCGCATACTCGACCTCCACGGTAAAGGACATGGCCCTTTTTGTTTTTAGTACGAAAATGAAGGCATACTTGATACCAGCATGATATAATTCTAAATGACACGGATTATTATGATAGTTGACCAAGATTAGGTGATCAAACTTGTTTTGCAATATGTACGAGAAATCATTCCAGCGAATACTGATATCTATTACGGCAACGGAAATAAACCTAGTTTCAGTTGTTTTTCAACCAAAAATAACGTTAAATAATCTCTCAAGATGTGTTAGAAAACATTGATTCGAAGGTAATGTGTTCGAACATATGTAGAGAGCGAGCGGTGTTTCAGATGAACTTGTCTGTGAGCAAATATCGGAGCGTGTTTGGAAGTGACCGATTGGTGTGTTTACCGTGGCCTGTGCCGCGGCAGCCGCTGCCGGTCGGGCGCGGACGCGGGCGCTCCGCCACGGCCGCGGCTCCGTAAACGGCTTCCAACATCGGAACACTGTTACGTAAACATGTCAGACACATACTGCACAAACATTGACTGCACTGATCGTTAAAAATAATATTTATTCTACTACTGCGCTGCTCGGCTACTTCATAGTAGGTACATTCATCGATAACTGTCATGTAAAGGAACTTAAAAGTTTAGACCTGCCCAGTTCTCGGTTATTAATGTCTAAAATATTCATCTTACAATGATTATGCAGCCAGATAAACATCATAATGGAAAATTATTTGCAGAGACACTGCGCAAAAAGCTAGTAAACAATATTTTACTGGGCGTACCTACTTAATATAATATTGTGTACCTACCTACTATAAAATGTCTTATGTGTATTTACTATAGAATTGTATAGTTAGAGAGTAATGTACAGCCATGCAGCGCACTGCTATAGTGCAAAGAACACTTCAATATTAGAAGCGACATCCATCTACCATTACGAACACTTTGAATTATTAGTATAGTGTCGTAAATATTTGTGGAAGTTTAAAAAATATTGGGTTGATATGAAGTGAGTTTTCATAATAAATAACATCTGTCGAACATATTTGCTTCACCGTTCACTATATAACATTTGAATATTTTTAAATTTCCTATATTCCAAAATGCAGAGAACAAGTCTTTCATGTTAGGAATAAGTTTAACAAAATCCATAAACTTTTATGAGTGAAACTATGTTAATCGAGAGTTCGTCGAATTGGTAATCTTTGAATAAACACATTGTAGGTAAAGTATGAGGTGTGCTTTTATAAATGGTCTTGCGTGAAGATATTATAATCTGTGCTCATGGTACGGTCTGGTTTATAAATAGCCCGCGGCTCAGGCAGGTGCAGGCGCGGCGCGGGCAGACGCGCGGACGCCTCGCTTCCGCGAATCTCCTCATCTCAACTGTGAGCGACCAGCACTGTTATGTACTTCATCTTACCTACATCTCTTTTACAGTAACATGTACCAAACATCTAAGTAAAAGCTCACATTCCAAACAAAGGCTAAAAGTAGGTAATCATTGATATTAACTTTCCAATGATTATTTTCTATTAGATTTATAAATGCAATTTAATACATCCATAGAATTAATGTAATAGTTGTTAGCCTTCTTGAGCTACGTTAGGGCGATAAGTTGCGGAAATGTGTATATTTTAAAAGCGCAGCGCAGAAAGCCTATTTGGTAGGTACATAGATACAACTGTCTAACACGTTAATTATTATGATTGCGATTAACATTATTTTACAATCATCATTTTACAAATCAGATAGTACTATTTCTAGTTACGGCATAGATACATTGTAAGTTATAAAAAAGATGCCATACGAGACTCTGAATGATATAGAAAAGGGAAAGACGTACCTAATAAGTAAATAGATACTCTTTTTAATATATTTTTACCAAACGCCATTGCAATGTCTACATGAAGCTAAATCCATAATGTACATTTATAGTAAGTATGAATAGTTTGTTTCTTTACAATCCATTATCCATACTTCATCAGAACTTATGAATATATTAAATTAATAAAGTAAATAAGCAAACATATGAGGAAAAGTCAACAAGGATGGAAAAGCAGAGGAATGTTGTTATTTAACATGGAATTCCACATATTTCTGTATAATATATTGTAAAAAAGCTAGGTTTATAACAGACATTAGGTAGTCGATTTTTTAACAAACTATTCATTAAATTACTCAGGCGCATTATATTCCTACAGTCAGCTACAGAATGTTCTTGAGAAACATGATGTTTGAAGCACTCGCTTAGATAGTTTTAATTTATACTCGAGATCTTATATATATATGCCTGAAGACAAATTGGTTGGGCTACCGCATATGAAAATGAAAAAGGATAATGAGCTTGATTGAATTTTGCTCACATTATTTGCTACTTTGAATATGAGCTTTTAAAAAGAGCTCAACTAAAATCAAGTAACGTAGGTCGGATCTGAGATCACTACAGCTATTTTTAGTGGACGATCACGTTTACAAATAGGCTGTGATTCTGAAATAAAATTGTCTTGTAGAGCTCATTCAATAGCCTTGAATGAAATCTTACCGGGGAAAGCATTCGAATAACAAAATTGATATCTTCGCTTGTATAGTATAGAGTTATTTAATATTTAAGGCCTTTCCACATATGAAAAACCTTCAGGAGATGTTGTTTGTATGGTAAATGGCGTTTGGATGGGAATAATGATAGGCAGTCGGTAGACTATAGGGCGCCGCTCGGTGACGCCGCGCCGCCTGACCGTGTCGCGTTACGTGCTCACACACGACCGCCACAGACCGACAACTATCTATACTTTTACTTTGTTTCATTCGCTGCTATTGTACGTAGATGTTAGACGTCCAGAGTTTAACATTGGTTTATTACAAAATTGTAATATCGGTTGTCACTTAATTCTTATTGATTTTAGGTCGTTGTAAATTTTTGCATGAATTATTCTGCCCCTCTCAAAATACTCAAAAGAAAATAAAAAATGCATGAAACGAAAATCCAAGGTTTTTTTTGCTTACTCCATCCATGTACTACTAGCCGTTCGTAGACATCTACGATTTGTAGTACACATTAGAGCAGAAACTTAAATATACTGAATCGTGTTAAAATTGAGCATATTTACTAGTAGCAATTAGTAATGATGAGCAGCAAGAACAAGCGCTATGAATTGTAGCATAAAATGTAAAAACAGTCAAGCAGCAAATCGAACCAGAAGCAAGTAAAGTGCTATCCCAACTTTATCCATCCAAGTTGACCGTTCTCCGCAGCCGTGTAACGTAATCTTATGTTACCGTATACACGCACCCACCTGCGCGCACCACCGCCACTTGCGTCATTTACAACTTTAAAATAATAAAACTGGTTCCGATTGTGATCTATACGAAGGTGGATCGACGATTAATGTCCCAAGCACCACACCTGGCAGCCAGCCACGACCCCGTGCTGGCACGACACTCGATATCACGTAACCTATAGCTTTTTATATCTCAAATAATAGATTCCATATTCATATTACAGTGACATTAACCAACTTGTTTGCCGACCATTGATATAATCGCGCTCCTAATTATGTAGTTCAGTAATATGATCTCCATACATCGTATACTCTACATATACTTTGATATTTATTGAATATCGATTTAGTTTTAACATAAAATGATAATTTTAGTAGTGATCTCCATTTCCATGAAATTATTGTCATAATAAAACGAATGATTAAATTAATATAATTATTGAGAGTAAAGAACTACATAACTATATAATAACTCAGAATAACAACTTGAGAATACTTAAGTTATTCTTTGTAAGTAGTGAAAGTAAGTATCAGGATAAATTATTTATAAGCAATTCATAAAAAATGTCAATGAGCAATCTGCCTTTATAAGATTATATTCTCATTATTCATTGTTAGTTGGTTTTCCATACACGTAGCCACTCGACACATGTGTTATTTTTTTAAACAAAGAAGACAAGTTCGGTGCAACGACCTGCCCTTAAATGGGGAAATCAGCAAGGCGACACATGATGAGGCTGCGCGGGACGATATACACCGTCAATTTTACACATATCCAATAACGTAAATACCACCGCGTTATATAAGGGCCTCAGCAATCTACTCGTTACAAACTAATAAGAAGGATATAAATACTACTTCCAGTATTTTGTAGTGTAGCCAATTGGTGTTCTTGTAACTTTGAGGAAAATTAAGTTTAATTAAAGTATCATATCTATACTTTTGTATTTCCATCTCGAAGCCTTGAATTTTGTAATTTATCTTTCTGGAAAAATATGAAATGCAAATTTTGAATGGTCTATTAGCGAAGTTGACGTGACGTGAGCCTCGCCAGGTGTACCGACAACTTGTTCGGTCTCAGTATCTTGTTACACTCGGTTTCACATTAGGAAATTTATACGACGTCTCATATGACTACCGACTGTTAATTATTGTTTTATTGACGAGATAAATTATTATAAATTATTAATCGGTTCCGAGAATGAACTGCAAAACAAGGTGATTCATCCGCGTTTATTTCGCCGTGGCTCGCGCAGATGTGCGCCCGCGCCGCGGGGAGTGTTGATTATATTAAGTGACATTTCATTTTAATTCATCGACATAAATCTCGGACATTACGAGAGCCATTATCGTAGCTCGCAGGTGCTGCCGCGCCCCGCTATAAGCCAAAGGTCTTCGCCAAACGATAAACGTCAACCGACACATTGTCTGCTGCGCTGTGTGCGATGCGAGCCGTCAATCGCTTTCATTATCATTTATTATTATAACCATTTAACTCATGCTTCTTCATTGTCTAATTTTATAACTAAAACTTAATAAATAATATAACTGTTCTATTTATAGATTATATTTCTGTTGTGAATATGTACTTGATTAAAATAGTCATTTATTATGTAGGAATATAAATGCGTAAATAAGATCATTAATTTAACTTTGGGAAAGACTTACTCAAGGGAGCGAATTTAGTTAAAACCTTGACGGTTATTAGTGGCACGCGGCATGCCATATTTTCGTGCTTCAAACTTTTAACACGAATGTTTAAAAACTTATATGGACATTTTCACAATAAAGAGTAAACTTAAGATATAATACCCGAAGTATTATATCTTAAGTTTGAGTATGTCCATTGCATGTATGTAGCAGCCTTTAGAGCTCACGATGGAACGCACCCAACCGCTGTCACTTTTACGCGTCCACTTCATATATTTCCATGTATATTGTTTGTCAATATGCTGCATTTGCATAAGCGAAGCGAAGGAAATATTACGAGGTATGTACGAGATACGAACAGGCCCAGGCTCCTTCGTGCGTTTCCATTTTGCAATACAATCAACACTATGATACCGGCGCACCTTATTATCATAAGTATTTATGACTATTCAGTAAATCAACACATTTATGTACCTACTTTACACATTGCAAATTAGGTACGGTCGTTAATCGCGAGATTATAAACTAACATTAAAATGGTGGTCGTTAGTGTCGTGTCGATCAATGCAAAAGTTTTCATTAAATAATTGTGAGTAAGACATATAATAAATTCCTGTTACACTTTATTAATATGCTACGAAAATAATTATTTTACATGCTTTATTGAAGACCGCCGTGGTTTTCTCAATGGAGTACAGCATGGGGTTCTTCAAAAAGGGCGTGAAGAGATTTCTTCAGGGTCGGCAACGCGAGAGTGATACCCCTGGTGTTGCAAGCGTCCATAGGCTACGGTAACTGCTTACCATCAGGCGAGCCGTATGCTTGTTTACCACCTTAGTGGTATAAAAAAAAAAAGACATACAACGTGCGGCGAAACTCAAGCGAGTGTTGTTTAAGTAAAGTTCTTCACTTGGTTTGCAAATTGTTAACTACTGCAAATAAAACGTGCCGTTTCTGTGGGAAATGAGTAAGAAGCTTTGCTACGAAGCTCGTAGCGAGGCCTTCATCTTTGAGCAGTATTTTTTGGATGATATTTATGGGTAAGGGACTGATTTTATCGCAGCATCATTAAGGAAAAGAGTTTGCCTGTAGTCCTGGCAGCATTTGTGTCGGCTAGGTCACACAAGCGCAATGCAGTAGCCGACCTTGCGGGTGCGCGGGCGCAGGCGCACCGTATCATGTTGCGGCCACATTTCTGCAGCTCAACGCGCGTGCGGTTCAATCCCGCGACGGAATGTTCCTATCATCTGATAGCTTCGACGAACATTTGATATTACTCTCCACAACATTTGTTAAATACCATGGATTCAGTCAATGTAGCTGTTAAGGAATCTGCTTTTCGATTCATTAGACTCAAGTTGTCAACCATTATGACAAATACCACCAGAATATAATGGTTATATATGGTCTAAAAGTTCTTATAATTTCTGGTCTTAATGATTTTAGATGATATTTTTCGACATCAAACTCAAAAGGTGGGGCTTCCCCTGATACTAGGATTGCTATAAGACAGCGAAGAAGAATATGTGTAGCGAAGCATGTCTCCCTTAATTATATTGCAGTGCAACGTACATACCTATCTTAACTGGTATGTTTTCTCTCTTGGAGGACACACCTTGTAATAAATCTATAAGCATTCTATAAGGTTGTTTTGAAAAGAGTAATTGCTGAGTTTAATGCCGCCTATTCTTAGCAATATTAACCTTAGGAAACGCTTCATTAACATTCGTAGCAAATCTATAATATAAAGTGCAATACATATTTATATATGAAAGAGATACCTACTCTAGTCAACACCCTCGTGAAATTAAAAGAAAGTACAGTTGTGGATATTTATTTATTTATTTATAAGGTAAACGAAACAGGTTACAGTCGATTTACAAGCATTAAGATTATATTAATATAGCTTTTAACTAGACTATAACCCTAAACACATAGCATACACAAATTAAAAAAACGCATATTGTTGGTGTTCAAGTTAAGCCAATCAAGAAAACAAAAACACAAACTAAATATAACAATGAAAAACAATTAAAATCAAATCAAAAATAAACTAAATTTAACAAAGAAAATCAAATTTAAAACAAGGTAAAATCAAATCAGAGACAAATGTAAAATGAATTTGATTAAACATACAATAAGTTCAAGAATTTACTTAAGGACAATATGGATAAGTTGCCGAGGCTGAAAAATATCAAACTATTAATTTACACTGGCCAATTCATTATAAGATCTACACATTCATTATAAGATTTACAATAGGATTAAATAACGATTTTATAAGTTTGCAATATTAATAATTTGGCAACGATAATTCAAGTTGAAGTTGATCATCGAGTACAAAACAGGAGAATCCATGGCTGAAAAATTGATGATGATGATTAGGCATTATATTTAATTGTTTTTCATAAAGTTTTAGTTGATGCAGTATCAGATGGTAATTGTATATTCATAGTTTAGCCGGCGGCTCTGCGTTAGTGTCGCACACATAGCTGTAGCTGTGGGCCTGCAGCGACAGCGACACTCTGTACACGTGCGCCTGACACCAATCCGTATCTGACAAATGCAACTATTAAAATTTATGTATCCACTTCTATTAATAACGCAGGTACTGGATGTAATGGCGAGGTTCGCATGATATACGGTGGCGTTTACACGTCTCTCGATATCTTGGAGCCATTCTAATTGAAACCTAAGCCTGCCTCTACTACGACTCCAAGCGGCTCCAGAACTCTGTCATTTAATCTAGGTATCGTGATTATACAAATACCTTACGATCTATTTAATATGCCAAGTCACAACCTGCGCAAATTTCGAGTAGGTTTAAATGCTCAATCTGCTTATATTAGAATTGTTAAAGACCTTTAGTGAAGCTTAAATTATGTAAATAGAATGATGCTATCATTTTCATGATTTTCTATAAAAGTGTTACAACAATAATATGAAATCGAAATCAAATAGTTGGCTTTAGATGTATATCAATAAATCAACTTTCTATTATAAGTTATGTTAAATAGATATCCATTGCAAATTGGAACAACTACTAAATAGTGCATCTAATGGCGCGTCCATGCTTAGCGAACCGAGCACGAGCCGAGACACGAACGAGCACACTGCGGGCACGATTCGCGTAGCGTGGACGGGCTTGCGAGCCTAGAACGAGCGCGATTGTCAGTTTTTTCACGAACAAAGGGATTCGCATCGTGCTCGTTGTAGGTTCGTTCGTGGCTCGGCTCGTGCTCGATTCGCGTAGCATGGACGCACCATAAAAAGTTTTAATACATAATAAATCGTCGTCCCTGTCGATTGATGCTTAAGAGACCTAGTTGCTTTGCATCTATTTTTAGTTCAGATTGTTGTCCTGACTCGTAACCACAACTGATATAAATAATTCAAATGGACTTGTGCATTGACATAGTGACTCTACTGGTAGAATCTTGGAAGTGTGATTACAATTATTAAGTTCTAATGTTTGTAGCATTCGTAATAAAATATCTTTTCGTCGTTTGAACAAATTCAGCCATCTTGAACGAGACATCTTGAGTCGAGATTAGACTCTTGTTTTAGAGAGTCCAAAACTGAGGTCCGCCGATCGATCATTAGGACTTATTTATTTTTGACGGTGACAGGACATCGACCGGGTTAGTAGCGGACGCGTTTTTGTTATTATCTATAGGTTGCATCGGACCATTCGTCATGCTGTCAGTGGGACAGGGCCCAACGAAACAATCAAAGTGACCGCTTGATAACGGTGATAAGTGATCACTTTAGTTTTCCACTATATTTTTCACGGCGGTACCTACTTAGTTCGTGAAAAGTCTCGTGAGGGTCGTTGCGACGCTAAAGTGCGTTTTTTAGTTATTTTGCTATACAGTGACAACCGTAATGAGCCAAGTGACGCATATTGCCCAAAATGGTAACTTATCATGTAGGTACTAGGAATATCAGACTGGTACAGGATTTCTATTTATAGACATCAGTAGAAGCTCAGGATACAAAGTTTTGTCAAGACAAGTATTCCAGAGAAGGAGTTTCTCAAACGCTGGAATAGTGTTTGATCCCTAAGTTAATGCTAGAGGTTGGTTCGGATGTTAGTTGGATTTTTATCTTCTGTTTATTATGCTCGAATTATTTTATTCTGTAATGGAAAAACAAGAATGTTTTATTTTTTGTTTAATAAAATATTAAATTGACAGTGCTATCAATAGACACCAATACGGTAAAGTACCTAACTGTAAAAAAACTAATTTTAATAATACCGTCCGTCAATTAATCGTACCGCATCGTCTTAACTCTAGCAATAGTTGTGTCGTATTAAATCATAATCCAACACACATTTGTATGTGACACTGGAATATTTGCAGAAATAATAAGTTATTGATGCGGACCCGTCGAGGACCAGTATCTACTGCTTTACCACATAAATACGTGCGATGTTAGTTAAATAAGAAAGAAACATTCTATATAGATCTTAATACGGGTAGATAAGGTGTATACGTTTATAAATCTGTTTCTTTATCCGCATATTTAATTTTGTGTTTGTGTACGTGAGATTATCGAAGGCAAGTTTTGCATACCGCAGGCCACGACCATAAACTACAATACATTACGACCGAGCCGGTAGCTCCCGTGTTACGTGATACACGCTTTTAAAGAATATCAATAAATATTAGAATACTTTCTCATTAATTAACTGCTTGCATTTTCCATTTTTGCATAATCGATACATTTGTGTAGGTACTTTGAATATCATGTATATGTCGCGACAGGTGCGTGTGGTAGAGTCGATCACGATTAATGTTTATAGATCAACCACCTTGGAGAGAATGTTCCAGCCCCTTATGAAAAACTTTATACTCGTGATTACCAACTCTTTTATACCAAGCTTGAAATTTAGTTGTAATTGCAGATTTTTTCTCATTTAAAAGCATCCCCAAATAAACTAAGAACCTTAACATTCATGTGAAAGTTGTTCAACGGCTTATGTGAAACTAGGGCTCTGTAGGTAGCATCTTTGGGATTCATATATTATCTATGCTTGGTTTTTTGCATGGTAACTGTTATTCTGTTAATTAAACTCATGATAATTCAAATATAAGTTAGTGGCTCTGTGAGCTGTGGACCTCGCGAGTCTGTCATTGCATATTCACCGAGCTTTTTAAAACATAATCCTTATGTCATGTCAATGCCCCAGGCGCCGGCATTTTGAAAAAAATACCTAAAACTGAAATTCAAATTAGAAATATATATAAATAAATTTAAATTCTTAGAGTAGAACAGCTGGACATCTGGACAAACATACGAAAGCATTTTTGTCCAAGCTGAAATGGAGACGCTTTGCTCGCGCTTCGCGCTTGCTCAGTCAATTAATTCATTTACTTTAAATCTTGTACCCATAACCACATAAAACAGAAGAGGAAAACAAAGACCAAAGTATAGAGTTGCCAACATTACCCGAGTATAAATGCTAACCACACCAATAAAAATGCTTTGGCAAAATATTTTGCGGTAGTATATTTGGCAAGGGTGACTACACTACCCATTCTATTATGCATAGTCGGAGTGTTCTGGTAAACTTAAAGGTATAAAAAACACATTTCTAGTTTTTTGAATAATGTACCTATTCCTTAGGCATCAAATGTGAGTATCACATTTGGTGGATATTCTTCATGTTTCAGTGGGTATGTATAGCATATATTATATTTTACATTCCGATTTATTAATTAAGACCACATCGATGAAAAAATCCGTATTCTTGACTTACAATTGCGGAAATATACATGAGAACATAATGAACGAAGGAAAATGTAATCAATCCATGTTTATTGTGTAAATGCTGATCAATAAATATGTGGATTAGATGTGCGTTCTCATTCATTGCTCTCATCATAAAAGACCTAAATCGAACCCTAAAAATTTCGGTTATCACCGTTCCCACTCTAATCTTGAAGCAATAAAATTTCAATGGCTAAAGAAAAACGGGTCAGCTCGATAACCATAAATTTGGGCCGAAACGGATGGGACAAATTTTTATAATGGTTCTTCCCCATTTGGGCGCTGAGTTGCGTTAATGACAGCCTAACAGTTTGTTTTAACATCATTATAGGAGCGTATCGGGCATTCCATCGCAGGTACCTGCGGCCGCGCATGCCGCACGTACACATGTTGCAGCCACGCGGCGTTATTGATACGTGTCCTGATCATTGTTATTCCTTTCGTCATCTCTAATGAATAATCTATTGATAACATTTTTTAAATGATAAAATATATGGGAATATTTAAACCCAATTATACACAAATAATAAAATAATGTAATTTGTGTGTTTTTTGCTTAGCTTATGTCCTTTGAAATGTTTTAATTCAACTAAGGAATAAGGAACTTAGGTATCAAGATGGTCGTCAGCTCTAGATACATAGTACCGCCCATGATCGGCCCGCGGCCAGCATCCTGCGCCCATATATCCGTGGGACAGCTACACGCATTTACAATTACCTTATCTCGTCGTGTGCTGCCTCCTGACATCACGCGACAAATATTCGTGATCATCGAAGATTCACTGACAACTCTTGACTATGATTGTAAGTAAACGAATTAGTTTTTTTTTTATGAAATCAATTTGGTGAACTGGTAAAGCTTTTGCCAAATACCCCCGCAGATACCTCGCAGCTGTCGAACCATTGAGTCTTTTAAGCAGGAATAAGCAAGCACAGGTTTAACATCACACACTAATCCGCATACCTACATAATATGCGCTACAACACATACTCGTGGTTTATGATGATAATGAATATAATACATGTATTTTAATTTAGGAGCAGATCTACCTTTAGCTTTTAAGTTTTACAAATGAGTCATATGGGTTTGTCTCGTTTTTTTTTGTTTAAATTTATTTAAAGGTTGATACAAAAGGCGAAGCTTTTAATAGGACACACTTCATAACAAATACCTACTACATTTTAGGGTTCCGTACCTGAAAAGGTTAAAAAATTAACCCTTATTCGATCACTCTCTTGTCCGTCACCACCGATTTTCTCAAGAACAGGTATACTTAGCAAGTTGAAATTGATACCAAATATTGAGGTCTATAGTCCCTATTAGGTGTATAAAAATCAAGATCCTGAGTCAAGACGATAAAAAGATATGGGCAAATTACGATTTTCACGAAAACTTGTAAATCAAAAGTTACCCTAATTTTCAACTTTATTTTATTTTTTGGATTCTTCCAAAGGGAAGGGTCTTACACGCTCTTACATCGCAACTAAAGACTTGTGCTGTAAGACCTCGCTTTTAACCAAAATTGACAATTCTAGGTCAATCGGAAATACTCTATAGTTTTTGAGTAGAAAACCTATATGGTAGTTCCCGTTGATTTAGAATCTTTTAGAAAATTTGGCAAAAAAGCACAAGTAAAGGGAAAATTACGAAAAATTAAAAAAGTTGAAAATTAAGGCAAATTTCGGAACCCTCCGTGTGCGAGTCCTACTCGTACTTGGCCGGTTTTTTTTACTATTTAGTGAATGATTAGGCTGCAAGTAAAAAGGCAATCATAGCTTCGACTCGTAGTTACGACGGATGCCGCGACTATGCACTACTACAAAGTTCTCTACCACCGTGCTATAGTTCCCCCACGATGTGTTCCTTCACCGAAAGCTCAAGATCATTTACAGGATTTAAACCTACTACCTTCGTTCGTAATAGACGTCACTACCAAAAAGCTACCATCACCTTATATTACAATAAACTACGCTATCTAAAAACAAAAAGAAAACAAATTAAGTTTATTTTAATTGTTATAAGGCGAGCGGGCGAGACACAGAATAAGAAATTGACATTTCAATAGCAAAAAAGAAAAGCGTAGCGATGCGCGAGAGAGCCGAGTGATTTAGCGCAGTCGCAGACGCGGGCGCAGGTTCCCATGGGAAAGCGTCCGCAAATATTGACACTACGGGAACATGTTTATATGCACTTAATGCATCGCTCACCTTTTTTACATTTTATTTGTTTTGAGCGAGCCAGGCAGACGGAACGTCGGCCTCTTGTTTAAGTTGTTTTTATCATAATTTAATTTTACAGGTAGTGTCTAATGTCGGTTATAAAATTATTATTCTTACATCTGTCGTCTACGTGATGTTTTTTATCGCGTCAAGCGAATGATGCGTTTTGAAGACTATTATGTAACTCGTATCTACTGCAAAAAATAAACTCATTCAAACAAATAATACAGGATGTGGTGTAATTATTTTACACGAAATAGAATGCTATTTAACAAATAAAAACCAATTTGGTCAATAAATAGGATTCAGCCGGAGGCTGTCGAAGAGCTTTTTGGTCCCACCAATTCCAATATCGATTGTCACGCGTCACACCGACCTGCAACAAAAAATATAATTTGAAATTAAGTATCTATTTATTTTAAAATACACTGAGCTAAAAACTAAAAAGATTGGCGTCACTATTTATTTTTAGGTCTTGCAAAAACGATCCTTTAATTATTTTTTTAGTTTTAATCGAACTCTTCTTCAATCAGCATCTTTAGTGTCCTTGCAATTGCAATTTAAACATTCGAAAAATTACCCACTTTGTCGATATTTACGTACTAATAACTAAACCATGAGTGGCAGCTGTAGCTGGGACGTTTTATTTTCTCTCAAACGTTACGGTGTGACGAACGACAATTTGCGGTCAAAGTAATGGGTCAAAATTATGTGGTAGGTATGTCCTTGTCGTGTGGATGTGGATGTGGGAATGCGCAAGTTATTGCGTCACGTTCCCTCTAATTATCCGTCGATGTGGATGCACAAATTATAGCCCGTCGATGGCGGCTTGAACAAGGGTCAGTAGTTACCACTAGAATCATTGTCTTTGATCGCTTTTGGATTAGTCATTTTGTGTTGAAGGATTTGGAGAACCCAAACATTAATACATGGTTATTTAAAGATAATTGTAATTATTATTACATTAAAATACTAAGCATGCATTTGTTTCATTCTAGCTAAAATTACTTTATGAATCTTTTGGACATTGGATCAATAGTAGAGCAGAATGTACGATGAGATAAGAACTACGTACCTCCTGCATTATTTTTCCATTTGTAGATTCATAGTATTTACTTATTTCATTTGTATCCAAAACCTTATTATACATTAGAAAACGAAATGATACTTGTGCCACTTCCACTAATAGCTTTATGCTTTTGTATAAAAAGAGACCAACGTAACGCCTAAAGAACTCAACATACATTCACACGAGTATATTTTATGTTTAAGACATCAAAATCAATTATTATTCCCCAACTGCACCTATCCCCTGGGTTATTTATCATTATGATCTCGATCACAAAACGACAACAACATGGAATAACTTATTTAACTGTTCCAAGGGAATGTGGCTCTTATGACCACGAAGATAGATACTTATATTATTTATCGAAAGGATCCTCGATGCTCGGAGCGATTTCGATTTGGGATACACGAAAGCGTGCAAAGGATTTGGACTGTTTACGACTACGTGGGTGGTTGTGGGCGTGGCACCTTACATCCTGCTCGCTCCTGAGGCCCGAGTATATTTCCCTCTCATCCCTGGCCGCTCCCACAGGACCTTTCTTGTTAACGTATTTTTTGTTCCTCTCATCTCGCTTTATGGAATGGTCAGGCGAGCAAATATTTACTCACGATTTTGAAAATCTTGTTTTCATACTACCAGTGCGTAGAGTTGAGATGATGACTGGTTACTTTATGATGTTAAAGCTTTATTTTATACAAATGTAGTAGTGTCACCCTTTTTTGTACAATCCAATTGTGTCCTTTGTTAAAAGGAATTATGTTTAACTTACAGCATGTTAGAGGTAATTAACTTGGGAATTAACACACGGAGTATGTTGGCGTTTTGTTGAGACAAGCGTAACTTTGGACGTCTTTCTAACCCTGTAGATCGGTACATTATCGAGAGACATTCAAATACAATTAAAAAAAAAACAGGAATCGTTTTAGAATAGTACTTATAATATCAATCTGGTTATAAAAAAAACAATATCTATGTTATAATACGTCTTAACTTAAAAATTCTTAGAAGGTGTTCTTTCAAATAATCACTTACTGCCACTTGAAGTTCATTCCTAACAGCAAATTTAAGTTAGTTACTTTATTTGAACACTATTCAGCTTAATTGAAAATATACATAGGTTAGTTAGGTGTTTAGCGAGTCGAGGCGGCGGAGTCAAAGGCAAGTGTGGACCTCACACGCGCCTCCCCGCCCGGACCCGCCCGATAAAGAAATTATCCGCTTTCCAACTAACGACCACCAATCTACCCGCATAGTGCCTAATTGGTAGGTGACTGGAGCCCAATGATGAGCCAATCGTCTACGATTGAAGCCTTGGAATCGTATGTTAAATTATTAAATTCAATGAGTCTCGGTATAATGTCTTTGTATGGTAGATATGAAACCTGTAGGTAGGTAGGTATATGTCGAAACATTGAGGTACATACAAAAACGTTAAAATATTATCTTAACAAAAATAATTACCGACTAGTTATTTTACATACTCGTCCAATATTTCACGTAGGCAAATTATATTAATGTCATCACATTAATGATTCTGTGATATTCCACACGTGGGCAAAATCATTAATTGTGAAGTGATTTATGTTTAATCATCGTTTAAGCTGTATTTTTGTCTTAATCAATAAATTAACAATAGATTTAAAATTCATAAGTGTCCAGCCGCATACAAAAGACATCAACGCGCGCTCTACAATGAAACTTCAATGCTTGCGGTTTTTATGCAATTTTAATTTTGCACTTTCATAAACGTTACCTAAAAATTTATCTAATAAATATAAACGTGGTAAAAACAAGTATAAACAGGTCTATGCGTAAAGTGGATTCCATTTATTTACAATCAAAAGGAGCTAATTAGTTTCTGTTTTTTGTAACAAGAAGGGTATCGATTTTGAAGAACTATTTAAAAATTCCAAAGACGATGTGAAAAAACTACTGAGTCACCTGAACCGAAACAATGAATCACGATATATTAACCGCTACCTTCTAACGTTTCACTGATAAGGTGATAACATTAGACGTGCACCGATTGTATGTAAAGAAAAGGACCGTATAATTCTTATAAAGACTTACAAAGCAGGTTACTTATTGTGTCGAGCAAAAATGGAGCTTTAAGTGTTAAGGGTGGACTAAAATTGGCTTGACAAGACGCAAATAATAGCAAGTGGTTCCAAGTACAGAAGCGCTCTGTTCGAAGCCGCTGGCGCGATGGCGCTTGCGGAACAATGGCGATTATCTGACGCACAGACAACACAAACAGTCCATCTCGACATTACACCGCAAGGGTACAAAAAATGACACCGGCGCTAAGGGAAAGTTAACAGGTACACAAAGCGATGCCACAAATATTTTAGATAATGCAAACACGCACTTTGAAAAATATGCGTTGTACGGTACCTTTTTGTGAAGCGAAGCGAATTGTGTGACAACCTTTGTAAGGTTACAGTTTTGGGTGACGTCACATTGATGCGTAATAAAGAACGTCATAAAATAATTCTGAGCCAATTAATAAATGCGCAATTTACATAAAGAGCAACATAGCTTTTTTCTTTATAACGTTCTGGTTTTTTATTTAGTTTGTGTAAAATATGTGAACGGTGTAACAAAGTATCCCCGCTGGTCGCAGCGATATCCATAAATATCCAATAATGGTAGTCATAAACGACTTTAAAAATAAGATTATGTTTACTTTTACATAGACTACTTTTATGTAAGTAATATCTAGTCTACATTACCTACTTACATTGTTTATTTTTTAAGGTTATATAAACTTGACGTGTTTTATAACGTAAGGCAGATAGCCCGAGGGTAGGCTTTTATTTTGGATTTCAGAGAAGAAAAATATTGTGAGGAAATTATAGTACGGTGGTGTGGAAGGGTAAGGGTAAGTGCCTGGTTGGTTATCACGTTCAAATGGAAATCTTTCACCAAGCACACTAAGGTTTGTTCTGGCAGACGCATTTGGATGCTGAGTTTACTCAATTTTTTCTACTTTGAAAAGGCTTTTATATCAGTAATAATGTGGCTGAAGGGATGAGCACAAAAAGCTCAGAAGGGAACAGACTATACCATCATATAAGTGTTTGTTGTCAGATTTTCAACTTTCAATGTATAGTAAAAAAAAATGTTTTGTTCGCTTTATACCACTATATACCACATTATAACTTACCACAATCAAATTGTGAATAAACGCAAGCCTATCCAAAGTTAGAATAAGATTTGATGTGCATAGTCGACAGAACGACTCAGTGAGAACTCAGGCGCAGAGGTACAAAAAATTCTTTGATGACAGAATACATTACAACATTATAGTTATTTGTAGTTACAGCCAAGTTCCTAGTTCAAATTATTATTCTAGATAAATGTTTGATAATATTTTGAAACCGTAATTTACACTGCGGCAGAATAGGTAAATTAAGATTTTACGTAGACTACTATTGCTAGAATACTGAGTAGGTACCTAACTTAACATAATATGCTAACGAAGTGTTTAAAACTAATGGATATAAAATAAATATTGATTTTAATATTTGTCAAAATTAGCGTTCATAAATCTATTAATATATAGTCAACATACCGATCCGCTGACGCATAATAAATAATAGACATTTAGTCCGGAGCGAACAGCGGGTAGTTTGGAATGGCCTGTGACAAGTGACGGCGCTAACGCACTATTTGGCCTCGTATTTCGCTTTTGTGTTCAAAAGTTAGCGCCACCATGAAAAAGTACCGACGGAAGTAAGCTCACACAAAGCGAATGCCAACGAGCAAAAAACCCGACGAAAAAAACTGCATAATGTGGTCGAGTGGAGTGGCAGGGCGGCCGCTTCACCGCTCTTGTAAAATTTATAACAGCTCTATTTTGTTTACCTGCTTGACTTCGCCTTATATTGTCCGGTAATTGGAGGCATTTGACGATGACTTATTAATTTATTGACCATAGTTCTGCCTCGGTTTTTATGGAGGTGCTAAAACGTCCGTCATCGTTCTCTTTGTTTTTGTTACTCTACTTTTGTGCAAGTTCAATAAAATTGTGTAATTATTTCAGTTTAAAGTATCTAGCTTTTATTTTTTTATATAAGTAGTATAATGTAGTTATTGTGGCACATATAACATAATAATTATTTTTTGTCTAGAGTTACCAATATTTGATAGCTCTGGACAAATATTTGGTAACTCTAGACGAAAAATACTTATTATGTTACATGTGCCAAAATATTATCGATTACCAAAAAATCGTGCGCATTAGTAATTTTGAAAAAACTTAAGTTAATTATTTTAATTTCTTTACCTGTACTATATTAACGAAGTAATATTAATATCGTTAATATAACGAAGTAACTACATAAGTACATCTTTTTTCAAGGGGACTTTTCAAGTGCAGACGATTCCCCTTGCAGAAATATGTAGAGTTAAGGTGATGTATGATATGAATTGCCTCTGATCGATTTATTTAATAATCGTCCGTTATAACTTTAATTGGTCACCTATCCTATGATTAAGAAATTAATTTCCATGGCACTAAAAAGATCAGCATCAAATAATAATCGTCTATTACCAAGAATAGGAAATGTTTTCGAGAGACAATGATGGCGATGAAAATTAGCCACAGTATTACTATATGCTACAGTAAAACTGTGGTTTAGCTCTGTCAGCTTGTTAGGTATACCTACTTATAATACGTAGGTATCGACCGAACAGTTTTATTAAAATGTTCTATCTCATGCCTTTGTTTAAAGTTCTAAGGTTTCAGGAATTGAATATGATTTGTTTCATCTCTCGGTTTTTAGGGTGCCGTTCTAATATTTTCCCTTGACTAAAAGTGGCTATCTATACGCCAAGTTACATCAAAATCAGTTTGGCAGTTATAGAATGATTGAGTAATTAACATCCACACAGCATGCATTTAAATCAAACGTATTGCAAAGTATAAAGAAACAAAAATAGAGCAATGAAATGTATTCACAATATATTTCCTATACACCTGTGACGTACGTACGTACTACCACAGAATATTTAATAGTACATAGTACTACGTATCTGATCGCCCAATTTTGGTCGAGTCCGATTAGTTACGACACTCACAGAAATCTGTGGTAGCTTGCCGGACTCATCTATGTTGTCTATACCTTGCAATTATTTTTCTTTCATGTCGTATTTTTATTATTCCACCGTACTGTGTGATATTTGTAACGTATAATTACCACTGCAAATAAACATATATTATACCTACACAAACTGCGTGTTCTCAATCGACAAGTCGAAACGAAAAGGATACTAGCCGTTCAAACGAGTATCCCAACACACCTAACTAAAAGCGCGCTGTAATTCTTTTGGAACGTACCTTCACTAAATGATTATTGTTTTTTTTTTTTCACCAATTACCGCGATGTATTAGGGTTTCGTACCCAGAGGATGCGAACGGAACCCTATTGCAGTGGTAACTATAAGATACTATAAGTATGATTGTATGACGTCTTATATCTATCTTCTAACTCCTGTACCAAATAAAATAAAGTCTTAACAAATAATTAAACCTAAAACACAGCGGCAGGCTTGAGGAAATTTTCTATATATAGATTATCCCAAGTAGCATAACAAGCTGTTTAAAGGCTGTATTAAAGTTCGTTCTTATACTAAAAGCTGAATATTCAGGCTGTAAAAAGGCTGTATAAGCGCTTATACAGGCCTTATAAGTGTAAAAAGGGCCCACATTACACAGCTTATTTCGTTATTGGAGCTGTATAGAGGCTGTATAAACAAAAGACAAGTATAAAAGCTGTATTAGGGCTGTTATTAGGTGTATAGAGCAGCCTATACTCTACGGATATCCTCTTATAAGTATCTTGTAAGAATAATAGTTCTAAATAGGTTGTCGAAGAGAATTATGTGAGAATAAAATAAATAAAACTATTTACGATGCCATATTGAATGGCGACATAATATTGTTATTAAAATGGAAAGGATAAAATCTTAAACATGGATATCTAATGCTGTTTATTGATGAATTCAATGTGCAAATTTTAATTTATTGTGAACCTGTGTATGTTTTCCGTCAAAATATTCACGCGCCAACAAAATAATCAAGCCAAAATAAAGAAATTATACTAAATACAGTAAATAAGTGTTTGTTTTTAAGGTTAGGAAGTTAAAAATATATTTATAAATAATAGATATGAGTATACAAGATCATTATTCAAGATGATAACCATGATACGGCTATAGTTATTATGAAATATTCCTTTAATTGTAATTTAAATGTTGTTATTGTAAATGTAAAATGTCGACAATTTGCTATACAGCCTAAACGATACTTGGAGTGTGTTATAAGTCTTAGTAGCTGTACTAAGTAAGTTATGAACGTTTATTGCTGTATTAAGTAAGTGAACACATGCTTAATACAGCCTGTATACAGCTTGAACGATAAAACCAGCTTGAAGTGTCAGACAACACTTAACGCTGTATTATAGAGTTATAATATCTGTTTCAGAACCCTAAGCTGACGCGGATCCCTTTATACAGCCTGTATACAGCTTTAACGATAAAACCAGTTTGAAGTGTCAGAAAAAGCTTAACGCTGTATTATAGAGTTATAATATCTGTTTCAGAACCCTAAGCTGACGCGGATCCCTTTATACAGCCTATATACAGCTTTAAAGATAAAACCAGCTTGGAGTGTTATTAAATTCTTAACGCTGTATAGTAGAGTTTTGATATTCTATTTAAGAACCCTAAGCTGACGCGGATCCCTTACTAAGAATGTTATACAGCTAGAGCTGTATAATATCTCATAAATCACTCTTATAAGTATTAAAACTGTTCTTTACACTCTTGTAAGTCTCTAAAAGAACTCTAAGTTCTAAATGGGCTGGTTTATTGATGTAGAATATGCTTGCGTGCTGCTTGGGATATTTTGTAAATATAGATTGTATTTTGTACATATTTGTTGTAAATAAAAGAATATTTAAATCGGAAAAATTAAACCTAATATAAGTAGAAAATATATTTTTGAAGTGGGGCCCATGCAAAGTGGAGGGAAAAACATTTGTCTGTTTGCAGGCTATCGTTAAATAGGAAAATAATGGTACAGCTAGTTATCACGAAAGCTGGAATTAGGTATAATATATTATATTAGGTATATATATATTTAACATAAACAACAAACTAATAATAGTTAATAAAAAGTTGTTGAAGTTGTGATGATGTAAATCTTCTTTTTTTTTTGCACCTACTCTCAATATCATAGCAAAATTACGCAGTAAAATTCCAGAACAACAAAATGATGTTGGTTTTATTAGATTATTTTATGAAATACTCTGTGTGCAACTGACTCGGTCTTCGCCGGTTGTATATAAATTAATGCCTATAGGTTACTCATCCGCTATTTCAAAAATTATATAGAACCAATATAATTATCTAATTACTGAAAGGATAAAGTACCTTGTAGCCCGCAGACAAGCACGAAGTGAGATTCTAGTCAGGTAGCAAGTGATGTATTCTTAGGCATCACCGGTTAGATTTTATGGTAATAGATCTTATTATAGCCAAACACCTGTCCTTTCCATATATGTATCTAGTGTGCGTAGAGTTAGTTGCATTTCCACATAATCCGAGCGACGCTGTCGCCCGCGTGTCTCGTACTGCTTACACCTGTGACCTACACCAAAACATGTCGAAATATCTCAACATTACACTACAACTCCACAATGGAGTTAGTATAATGCCGTTAATGAACGACCGAGGCCGTTATTCCACGATGCCGGCACAGCGATGGAAGCGTGACATACGAAATGTGTTATTCAAATTAAAGCCGTTGTAGTAACACGTACAATTCTGGTTCTCTACGGCACCTGTAGACGAATGTGCCATTTACATTGTAATGCACGCGCACTGCTTCCAACCAGTTCGATTAGGAGGGGAATGCTGTCCACATATCTACTAGCTCGACTTATAGATAAACTTATTGTTAATATTATTTGGAAAATGTTGCATCTCAGTCTAATTTAAGTAACACCTACTCCTTAGGATTTTCAAATATTTTTCATAAAATATTGCTCACTTATTTCATGAATGAAAATACAATAAGAAAAATACATTGATAGTTTGTAGGTAGGTATATAAGTACGTTTTGTTTTATAAATGAAATAGTTGTTCGAGATGTGTGACAGGCAGGACAGACAACAAAGCACATGAGCGCGCAAGTAGGTACTTACGTGATTGATCCCGGCGTGGCGTGGGGGGAGTGGGGAATGCGCTGGCGCAGCGGCAGTGACCGCTGCAGCCAGGTGCGTGCGGCCATCGACACCATAAAATTAATAACCCGTCGAGCCTCCTAACCAATGCACTCTTGAGACTCATGCGCACTTCACATACAAGTATGCACCATATGAAAAATACAAGTTAAATATTGTGAAATTATAAGCCTCAACTTCCAATAGTCTATTTGCTACTTCAGCGTTTTATACTTAGAAAAAAATGAACAAGATATGAAAGAAAATGGTACTCAATGTTCATTGTCTTCATTATTATTATACGTTCGAATTTTCACCAATTCTCGGGATCAGCTTTTTTAAAGTTTTTTATAAATTATTTTCAAATTTCGATCTTTTCCCATTTGTCATTAGTCATATAATTAAGTATGAAAGGTCTCTTAAGCACTCGTTGCATTGCATTGAGAGGTATTTCTCGGAGTTATGTCTCAGTCCGTATGCCATTAGAGTTTTTACTAAAGGTTCTGCTAAATTGTTTATCATTGATACATCTGCTTATGAATAATAATAAACAACGGATATGTTCCTTACACATTATAAAAAATAATATCGAAGTACATGTTAAACAAGTCCCTAGCCGCAAGAAGTGCATTTTATCTGTACGAAATTGAATAAAGTCGTAAAAGTTTTGTATAGCGCAGTACATTAAGAGGATAGAATTTATAGTATACATAAAATATTCCAATGGTCTCGCTCAAATTGAATTTGTAAAATTTGTGTAATTGTATAATGGTTCATTGAGGGTTGACGTTAGATTCGTATTTAATGGAGGCTTAAGGCGGGCGAGTCGGGCCGCGCTCTCCTACAGTAGACGCTGCGACTGCAGACGGCCGCGGCCGGCGCGGCGGCGGCGATGGGTGAGGCGCAGGCCCGCGCCCGCGGTCCGCGACCGGCGGCGGCGGCGGAGGGGGCAGAGGGACCGACTCCGCCGAGACGGTGAGTCTGCCTGATAAAGGAGGATTTTATCCGCTCGATTTAGCATGAAATTGGAACACAAAGTGAATAAAGCCACAAGATTGTAAACATTATGAGGTTCCCCTTTTTTATTACAGGCATTCGGCTTATTTACGGTTCTTTTTTTATTGGTCACCGGTGTCCGCTCGAACCCCCTATTTATTACCTTGTTAAACTCTAGTTAACGAACTGATCGCTCAGTACCAGTTCGACGCTTGAGATGCAGTTAATTGGAAGTTTATCGCTTTACCCTAACAGAGCTTAATTGATTCGCGTTGTTCGCAATTGTAAAACGGGTCTGGTACCATTTCAGACACCAAATTAAATTCAACAAAAAAAAAGTTTAATCGAAATGTACATTTTGGAGGATGTTTAAAAGCTCGTAGAGTAGATGCGCTGCCGCGGCCCGGCCGGTGTAAATCACCGACGTTATGCGTTCCCACGCGCCAGGGTAACGCCGCGCCGGTTCAACCAGAATGAATGACTCACTAAACTCAAAGCTCCATTTCCACAAGTCATAGTGCAATTAATAATATGCGGCATCCTGTCGAATTATCTCTCGTCGTGGCAGGGGTCCGGGCGGCTTTAATTTACCACAATGGAAGTCGGTTCTGAGAAGCGTTCGCCGGCGAGGCGGGCCGATTCTTCGACGAAAACAAACAGAAAATAATTATCATAAAGATGAAGAGCGGCCGCTCGAGGCTCGCTGCTGCTAATGGGGGCCCACCTGGCAGCGTGCGAGTGCGCCCTCCCGCCCTCGCACATGTGCGCCCGCGCCTGCGCCCGACCAGCGCGTCCCGAGCCCGCGCATTCCTGCCGATACGCACACTCTATAGCCACCTCCGTCAACTTCACCGGTACCGGTACCGGCACCGGCCAACTAATAAACACATGATTGCTTTTTGATTGCGATTGGTACGTATTCAGATTTATATTTTTTAGGATTTCATTAGAAAAGGAAGCGTTATATATGTATAGTTTAATTATCTACATATTACGATGGAATACCATCAAATAGCGTGCAGATTAACTACCTAATACTTTATCCAGCTAGAATGATAGGATACTCATTTGCTTTTTTTTTTAATTAATTAAAGAAACTAGACTAACATAAACTGAATCACTTAACTCGATTGGCTGTCAAAAGTTTCAAAGGAAATCAAATTAATTATGTTAGTAAGTCTGACTGAATATAGTATTGCGCAATGTTGACCCTGGTTCTGCGGAGTGCAGACAAACTCGATCATCAGTCACAATATTTTCGGGGAAATCACAAAGTATTTCTTTGAAGCATGACGTCGTATGCTTTATGGGACATATTCCGGTGAATACTGCAGCCAGCTGATACTACACTCGCTGTTTGTACACGGACTTTGTCATGCATGGGCTTTTTCTCATCAATCTTGATAGTTTGTACCTATCCTATATCCTACCATCGGTGTGAGTATAGATTTATTAGTCGATACACCTGATTGCGGTATTTTTCTGTAGTCCTTACTCCTTTTTGACCCAAACGAAATCTGTTCTCCATACCGTAATTGTTTCACTGCGCTATGAATGAATTTCTTGAGTGCTGGAAGCAGTTCTCACGTCCAGGAACTCTTCCAATGCGTATTCTTTATGAATATAGATGAAAACGATGATGATTGTCCGACTGCAGTCGTCACCCACGATTGCTTTGTCATAGAGTCATAGAGCACTGTGAGTGATCTTGAAGATGACCACATACAGATTCAAAGGGCCAGTGCGGAAAATTCAAAATTCAAAAAATATGCATCGATTGGACCCAATTATATTTTTATGCCTTTTGCGATCGAGACCTTGGGACCGTGGGGGTCCGAAGCTCGCCGTTTTGCTCGCACCTTGTCGTCAAAATTGATCAAGACCTCCGGAGACCAGTGGGCGGGGAGCTTTTTTCGCCAACGCGTCAGCTTGGCTATCCAAAGAGGAAACGCTGCCAGCCTTCTGGGAACCTTGCCGTTATCGGAAGCAGCGGCAGGCTTGAGGAAATTTTCTATATATAGATTGTATTTTGTACATATTTGTTGTAAATAAAGCTATGCTTTTATATTTAAAGTCAAAGCCATTATTCAATTTAGGGCACTCATGAAGGTCAAAGCTACTGAAGTTACTGCCAGTTCGTAAGTCGGCCTTAAAATTTTAAATGTTTTCTACAATCTACAGATATAGGTAGGATCTAAATAGATGCCGCGAGTTTATGTAATTCGCGTTTCAAAATCTGTGCAAAAATGGGGCACAATGTTCTGTTTCGCGCGGACAGGAACTCGCATAAGGCTGCATGTCCACCTTATAGCTTAGCTGATAGCTTCATATTCACGTTAAAAATCTAATGCTAGCCTAACTAAATCAATCTTGTGACATTATGGTAGGTCCAAAAAATGTTACACGCTTGGTTTTCATACGGATAGCGGGACTTGCGTTATCTATTTAGATTTATGTCTGTGGTACAATCCGACTATATTGGTTATTTGGCACTTGTGAGGAGTGCAGCCACTTCCAGACATCTTTGTCTTCAACATAATGGGCTACCTTTTAATTGCTCTTACTTTCAAGACTTTCATGTGAGATTTGAATATAAAATCAGTTATTTTGGTGACCGAAAGTGGTATTTGTTTTAAAAACGTACACTATTTCCATGAAATATATATGTTTTGAACTCTTTACTCTCTCTCTCGTCTTTACTTTACTCTCTTTTTGAAGTTAACATTGCTTTGTGATTACGAATGAACATTATATTTTCATTTAAAATGAAGGTAAAGTCATGACATTTATTTCCATAAATAATTCCTTCAATGATTCACGAGGATCCAGATAATTACTATAAATTGTACAAACTCTCTTTTGTAATATAAAAATAGGCTCAATATCTGCTGCAGCTCCCCCACAGTAGGTGATACGCCACGATAAAAGGCTATGGAAATATGCATCTTGACATTCATCAATTGGCTGAATTTTCTGACAGCAACTGCAGCATAACTGAATCCTTTACAATTTGGTCACTAACAAGCAACTGGTGTGCGGACTGAAGCAATAGAAACATTTACTACATTTGGTTGTCTTCCTGCCCAGCCTCTGTTTCTGGTAGAAATCGATTTTGTGTGCTGTTTTTCTTCAAGCACGAACACAGTGTCTGTGTTTGACCGCAATCTCACCATGGTAAGTAATGATGTGGCTGAAAGTGTAAAAGCACACAGAGCCTACAAGGAACTGGCTCTCTAGTGCAGCTGTTGAACAGGTGCTTAGCGGCAGATTTTCAATTTGAGGCCAGCCAGGTGGGTACAAGGCTACAAAGTACCCTACCACCGTGCTATGGTTTCCTCACGATGTTTTCCTTCACCGAAAGCTCAAACTCATTGAAGAATTCTAACCCGGGACCTTCATCTCGGCATGTGACGTCACTACCACTAAGCTATTTATGCCTTGAAAAAGCTGGTCATGCGTTTCCTACCTAGATGCAGCTCAGCCACTTTATCATTTTTGCTTCGAAACAATCACTTCGGCAACTCCTACTGCCTTTATACCTCCCCTGCCTCATGAATAACTTAGATTAATAATGCCTCGACAAGATTTATAATTTGTTGTTAATTAAATTAATATTCGATTTAAAATAGGTATATGAATTAAATAAATATCCTGGGATATTCTCAATTCATGGCTATCTGATCCATGATGAAGCAGAGCTTGCCACTATGACGACTGATATACTACATATAGTCCTTTTGGTTTGTAAATACATATTCAATATACATAATTACAGCCAGACTCAGGGCATGCAGACATATTCGTGCACCCAAATGCATGTCCTGGGGGGGAATCGAACCCACGACCTGCGGCGACGCCAACTGGCCCGTCAATTCCTAGTTAACATGTTACTGACTTTAAAAAGTTTAATTAAAATTCTCACGCTGCGTGCCATAGTTATCAAAAACGCCGACTGATGACTGATCGAGTACCCAAAAAAATGCGTGTTAATCTATAGTCCTCAATATATGAAAGAAGCGGAAAAGCTAAAACTATGATTATGATACATAATTTCCCTTACCACATAATTTTGTGATGAAATACTTACTCTTGCTACGTGCCAAATGGATGGAGCTAAAGGATCCTTCTCTTAATTCACCAATATTTTAACTCAAGTCAAGAGATATCGTAACAAAAAGAAAAACCAAACCAAACTCTCGACAAAAAGATAATTTAAATATAACCACAATTCAAAAGATAATGGTAAAATAACAATAAACCGTTTATAAAAATAAATTAATAATGATTAATAATGTTCATTTCTTGATAATATAATTAATTATATTCGTTCTCATTACTTCATTTCTTATCAAGGCTACTACAACCGTAGGTATCTACTAACAACCCTATTCACCGCGTTTTATCTGCCGCAATGTTGGTCACCTATTTTGTGGGATCTTACAGTTATATTTTGACCTGTCTGACTGATTACGATAACAATTCCTCTTGCATTGTACTATTACATTTTCCCAGGATCAAAACTACTAACTGTGAATTTTAACATTGTTGTCATCTCATTATCTTCACTTAACATTGTATGTGGAAGGTAGTGGTTGAACATTTTTATCTAAGGTATGTGCTGTAATCTTTAAAGGGTTTGCGGTACCTTCCCAAGAAGAATTAGAAGACGTTAAAATCTATTCCAGACACAGCGTTATGTCATACAATGACATCTCTGTGTTATCTTGTACGTTTCAAAGGATCTCACTTACCGTCGATAACTTTGCTTCATAATAATTTAACACTGTGATCGCCGTCGAACTGTGAAAGGCCGAGATAAAATGCTTTGACGAATTCCACGGCTGCCTACCTCAATGGCGAAATGCGTTGTTTTTAGTTACCTTTTTCCAATGCCGATATTTGAGAGGAGTTTTTGCGTGGATGCCGCCGCGAATCGGTTGGTGGTCCATTAAAATTGGAACAATGGACCACTCAGGTTCTAATAGCCGTTTTATCTAACTTTGACGCAGATTATGTGAGTTTTGTCGAGGTTCGTTTTTCAAGTTTGCCTAATGACGAGATAGCTGCTTGATGACTAATTAAGTAGGCATTGCTTCTATTATTAACGTTAATGTTGTATTTAACACTTTTTACGTGGTAATTGGATAACTGAATACCTGATATTTAATTATGACATAACTTGATTATCTGATAATTGAGTTTTAAAACTAAATCATATTCCTAAACCCGGTTCCTAATACAAATAGTAAATTTACAAATCAGTAATTGAAGAAAAGAAACATTACTCTTGAGTAATTAATATTAATTGAAAAAATATTTTATAGTTAAAATATATGAAACTACTTTATTTTAATTTTTTTTAACAATAGTGCCTATCTCTAATGATTGTGTATATGTCCTTTATAAAATTTTTGAATGAAATTACTCATATATTTAAACTAGGGAATGTTTTAAAGAATATGAGTGTTGCGTTGAGAATTTTATCAATTAGATAGTCGAGGATCGCGCAGGCTGTCGGTTCGGTACCCCCTGCGGGTTCTACTATACATTGACTCTACCATACAAACAAGCTAGTGAGGAAAGGGCTTCCTTTATTAAAATTTAGTTTTCAAACATAGGTACTTTTTTTTTATTGTCAGCGTACCAAAATATAGTATAATACCCCAAAATTCAATCTATCCTTTATTTTTACGATTGTGGATTGATATTCGACACTAATTATGAGACATGTTGATTTTTCTTTTTTTTTCTTTTAGGAAAACTTACAGCTTATACAAACAGCTTGTACATGTATAATATAAAGGCCGTTTAAAAGTTCTCACATATTTTAATTGTAATATTGTTGTTATATTATCTGTGCTAGAGTTGTTTGCATCATTAGGCACATTTTTAAATTTATCGCTTGGTGAAGAAATTATCTTGTACAAAACTAAAACATGGTAATAAATAGTTCTCTAAAAATAAGAAGACCATCTAATGTATCCATTTCGGTTCCTGACAATTATCAATTAGGATTATGCATACCTACTAATTGAGGTCTATAATTGCTACCAATTAACAGGTATTCCCATGAGTCGCACATGTTTGTGATGTTTATCTGCATGTTTCATCGTTATTTAGGGTTGGTTCATTAAAATAAATGACGATATTATAAAAAAAAGTTATATCTTGCTACTTTCATCTTAATTACCATGGTCTACGATTAATTTTTTTTTGTATACCATGAACTCGGTAAGCAAGCATATGGCCCGCTGATGGTAAGCGGTCACCGCAGCCATTTGGACGTTTGCAACCATAGAGGAACAATCCCTTTAGAGTAGTAATACCGAGCAATCCGATTCCGAAACTAGTCAGTGATTTGTCACTGATTATGAACAGTAAGGACCAATCACTGCATCTCGTGTTCTTGACTCGACGAATCAGAGCGCATATGTCTTTGACTTAGCCAATCAGAGCACATTGTCGGCCCTGGGAAATTGGCGGAATATATTGCAAGCAAAATGAACCTCATTGCGCTTCTTTGGGTTAGTTGTTCGATGTTTGCAACACACGGAGCATCACTCATGCGTTAACTAATGAGTTCTGACGACCTCACCTCACTCTCGCACAGGAACGCAACATTATGTTATTTGGCTGCGGTATTCTGTAAGGTGGAGGTACCTACTTCCCAAGTCGATGCTTAAAATTATATTTTTTTTATTTTTACTAGTTTTAAGACAATTAGACAGCAGGAACATAAACGAAGACTATATTCGTCTGTGGCAGAAATCCTAATATTATAACAGTATTTGCGAAATTTGTTAAATTATTCTGAATTATCTTGCAGCCAGAAAATAAACACATTACTTCTACGTATTTTACTATCTTTAAACATGCTTTAAACAAATAGGTACCAGATAAGGTACAATTTAATTGAATGGCAGTTTCTGGGATTATAACGGGCTATAACAACAATGATAAAGTTACCTAGGCTAATTAGCCTAGCCTAGCCTAATTGAACCAGAGTTAAATAAAAGATGTGTCAAAATTACGTACGTGTGTAATTTTAACCCTGGTTGAGGTTGACGCAAGTGGGCCTTAATGTATAAATTGGTGTTCAGAAAGAGGTCCATTAAAACAAAAGCGTTTGCCTCATTTAAGAACCCTGTAACAGGAATGAATTCCAACGAGCAATACTATGCGTGTGTTCTGGACTTATACAGTTTCTTCCACATTCCTCTTAGTAGATAATGGATGGGTTAATACAAAATCAATCCATTATCCACAAGAAGATACTTAATATAAAGGTGTTTAACATTATTATATTTTTAGTAACATGGTTCTGTCTATTAATGGCCGATTCCTATTATTTAGACCGTTATTGATTAAAATTAAGACTATTTTTAGGGTTCCGTAGCCAAATGGCATAAAACGGAACCCTTATAGATTCGTCATGTCTGTCTGTCTGTCCATCCGTATGTCACAGCCACTTTTTTCCGAAACTATAAGAGCTATAATGTTGAAACTTGGTAAGTAGATGTATTCTGTGAACCGCATTAGGATTTACACACAAAAATAGAAAAAAAAAACAAAAATTTTGAGGGTTAGAACTGAAACTCTTTTTTTTTTTTTAATAACACCCATAGGTGTGTGGTTTCTATGGATAGGTCTTTAAAAATGATATTGAGGTTTCTAATATAATTTTTTTCTAAAATGAATAGTTTGCGCGAGAGACACTTCCAAAGTGGTTAAATGTGTGTCCCCCCCCCCCTGTAACTTCTAAAATAAGAGAATGATAAAACTAAAAAAATATATGATCTATATTACGATGCAAACTTCCACCGAAAATTGGTTTGAATGAGATCTAGTAAGCAGTTTTTTTTTAATACGTCATAAATTGAAATTCATATCTAATACTCAGGTCTATAACTACTATGTACTTATATACCTACAGGTTTTTACGGAACCCTCGGTGCGCGAGTCTGACTCGCACTTGGCCGGTTTTTTTTTTCTTTACTAATAGTGAAGCAAAAACCTCATAGTTTGCATAGTAGTCCCTCCCATATGAAAGTAGCTATCACAGGTAAAATTAGTTGTATTTGTTGTGTAAAATTAGGAGTAAGTATATGCCCAGTTTGGCAATAAAAATGCTAACCTGTGGTACCTAAGCAACACGATTCGTTTATTAGAATATATCGATGCAGAAATAAGAAAAAAAAACATAGGTACATACGGAATTCACCTGAAATTTTGTGAAGAATGCTTGTAAAAACTAAGAAAACAACTAAAATAAAAATATTATATATGCGACAATTTGTGTCAACAAATTAGAAAATGACACAAAATCCTGAAATAAAACATAGAATATAGGTACTATCTCGGTAAAAATATATTTTATTATGGGGATATATACGCAGGAGCATGGTCTCCTTTGGAAACTGGCAAGAGAATAACAGATCCGTCTTTATCCGTTTTTACATGGCCGAAGTACCTTGTTAAATTATTAGCTATCAAATGAGATCATTTTCTTTCCGCGGAAATGTTTTGTGTTGTGTCGTTCATCATTCAAAGTCAATTGGTGAAAATTTACATAGGTACTTACTTACCCTAATATATAATTACCATTCTATGTCCTAAAGTGGAAGTCTACTGGCTGACCATGAAAGGTAATGGTACTAACCAACGTCTTATAAGTACGAATAGTCGCAGGAATATTTTTCCAGATTAAACCTAATGTTCTTATGTAGGTATATTATGTCACAGTTTTGTAAGGTACAGATCCGGAAGCTACGTTTAAGATCAAATAAAACCGTAAAACAACATACCTACAGTGTTTACATACTTTTCATGGAAAATTATTTAATCTTATACCTAACTGTACAAACAAAAAACAGCACGCTGCTTGTTTGTAAACGATCACGAAAAGACGGCCAAGAGCCTTGGGGAGTGCAGTTAACATGTTCCATCTTTAGTTAGCGAATTTGTTCGCACAATGGAAATGATACCCTTATAGCGCAATCGTTAGAATCAATTTCGAAAAGCAAACTATCTTCGTCATCTCTGTAGTACCTATCGAAAGAACAACTTTACGCACTCACTTATAAGATTTAATTTTGTACTGCTGAAGCTGAAAGCTTCGGGAACTGAGCACCGAAAAGTGTTTACCCGTAAATCACGCTCATTGTTTAAGTAAACTTCTATTTTGATGCTTTACAGTGAAGCAGCGGCCGAACGAGATTCGCGCTAAACAATATTTTCTCGGTACCCGCCTACTTAATTGAGAGAAACAAAAGCTACTGCGCATATAAAAAGCGTCATTTATAATCGTACACATTTTTTTCATGACTTTTTTCAGCAGCACTATAAAATGTTACATGGCTGTGAATGATGTGTTTTGTTTTCGCGTTAGGTAATTATAGTAGTTCCCAACAAACATTTTAGCGATAATTAGACTTCTTTTAAAAGCCTTAAGGGTAGAATGGACGCTACAACAGCGCCAACTAATCTTATGACTTTAGAAAGCACTTATAATTGAACAACTGTGATAGTTGTATAGCAAAGCTTATGCTTATAGCCTTTTCTTCATATTAAGGATATGAAGAAAAGGCTAAATAAATATATACTTAGTTTAGCCATATATATCTACTTACCAATTGTCACATGCAAGCTGTGCATGAAATCTTATACGAGTAGCTTTGATCAATGCTTAGGTACAAATCACTAGAAAAATGTTACTAATTACTGAAGTTCTAGAACTAAGCTTACATAATACCACCACCAACCATAACCATTTTTTCTTTCCTTTTTTTTCTATTTTAGCACTGAGTAAAAATATTAAGGTACGTTCCAACTAGATCAAAACAATTTATCTTGTTCCTCTAATCCCTACATTACATACAATAAATTCTTTCCTGCTAAATACGACTAGTCATGATATTGGTATGCCTCTTTGCTGCTATATGGACTGTTAAGGCATAAGGAGCGTTTACGGCAGTGTATTTTAGCATTCGCGGTAAAATGGAAATAGAGTGAATAGGCATAATAAACTGTGTTACAATGTTGCGTTTTTTTAATGTTAGATGGGCTTGCGTTTCACCTTTGGCAGAACCCATGAGGAGTTATGACGAGGCCGAGGATGTAGCATGGTTACGCAGAAAAAGCCTATTCACTCTGGCCTTGAATACATCTGGTTTGTAGGTGTCGGGAAACACATATCCCGGAAGACAGTTATTTATCTTCACATAAACATTAAAAATATTATTAACAAGCTGTCTCCCGTAGTTTCCGGGATAAAAGAAGCCTATTTACTTCTCCGTACCATAGGCTATCTGCATTCCAAATTTCATGATGATTGGTTGAGTAGTTATGTTGTGAAAGCAAAGAAACAGAGTTACTTTTGCATTTATAATATTAGCTCAGATATTAGTATGGATATTAGTTAGGATGAGAAAGTAGAGCATTTTATTACTTTACTACCTGGGTGACCGAGCTTTGCTCAAAAATTTGGGAAAAACGCTTTTTTCCCATATGAGATGAGACCTAGTTAGATCGATATTTCGCGCTTATTTATATAGCAAATTTCATCAGCCTGAACGGAATCCTTTCAATCGTAAGTTTATGAACTAAATCAGCTAGACACTAGTCTTATTTTTTCATAGGAGAGGCCCACAGCTATCGGCTCAAACTGATCCCAATTTTCATATGATCAATCTGTTACTCATACGGGATGAATACGACAAAAAAGTTTACCACGTAAAGTACTCATAATTACGAACAACTTTTACAATGGGACCAAATACGAAATCGCAAAAAAAATACAGCTTTTCATACAAAAGGTGTCTCTTCGGCTAAAATGTATAAAAAGCTGTAAAAAAATGCGATTTTTAGTAGTACCCCGTATAGGGAAAAGAAAATGTTGTTACCTACCCATTTTAACATATTGCGCGTCCGGAGGAGTAGGAGATTTGGCATAGTTGAAGTTTATATGGAAATCTTAGTCAAGTTCAAGGCTCTTTGGGAGCACCCTAGGACCGTTGCTTTGCTTCAATTAACGAGAACCACTGATTTAGATAGAGGTGGATCTGGTGGACTATCTTTCATAGAGCACGATTAAGAAGAGGATTTCACTGTCACAGTCACCCAGCGGTGATCGATGTCTAGTGACCCTTGATCTGACGTCGCCAACCATGTCGCCAACCTTTAAAGCAGTGGTAATAAAGTTGAGGGTTGAGTGGGAAAATTGCAGAGGATGAGGATCAGCAGTCGACTATTATGGACAGACGATAGAAGTCAGAAATAAATAAAACAAATCATTATATTAGTACATTTATTGCTAAGTCTACATCATACATTTTATATCAATAACTTTCTTCAATCAAAAACTCACTCACAGATTTGTTATACCTATCAGGTAATATTTCCGTCAGTTCATTTCTCGTTAGCCAATTCACCTTTGACTTGCTAACATTTCCGCTCTTGTAATTAGCATAGTAGAAGAATACCTGCAAGAAAAACAACTTTATTGATATATGTTATACATATACGGAATAAGGTCTACTTATGTTTGATAATTACTTATTAAATATCGATTCAGACTAGGTACTTTGTAGTTTTTCTGCGTGACACGCAATTGTTGTCAGTGCGATTAGAATATAATTATTATGTAATTCATCTAAGCATGTTTTGAAAAGAGTAATTGTTGAGTTTATTGCCGGCTCTTCTTAGCAAATGCAACATTCCGAACCGGTATTAGAGTAAAAGAGTCAGAATTTTCATAAGTGCCTGCGAAGGTCTATTTGAATAAATGATTTTGAATCTGAATTTTAAATTTGAATAACTTTTTTTATAGGACCTAGTTGGTAAGCAAGCATACGCCCCGTCTGGTGGTACAGTAGTACCCAACTGATATGGCTTACCGATGTACCTGCGCAGAAGATACATTTTCAAAGCGAGTTGTGCAAGCCTCCTTTAGAATAAGAATTAATGGTTAGCGTTTAAGATAGTATAACACATGTATACACATATGTATTTGAAATTGTGAAATGGGAACCACATGGGATTTTTATGTGAAACGTGTGAATTTAGAAAATTAAAATAAATAAAAAATAAAAAAACTATTTGTTGGCAGCTGCCGCCATGTTAGCGCGCACCGTGCGGAGGGGCGTGACTTGCGAGTGAGACGGAACTAACAGCTGCAGTGTATTATGAACCTTATAGTAGTGATCTAAAGTTGTTTGTTATCCTGAGTACAATCAAGTGCCTAAGTCGTTTACTAATTACCAGTCACCCTATATATAGTTTGTTTGATTGTTTTAACGCGCTCATCTCTGAAACTACCAGTCGGATTCGAAAAATTCTTTCACTAGCTACATTGAAGCTACAATATCCCCAAGTGTTTTAGGCTACTTTTTAAACCGGGAACACTGGTGAAATCGCACGGCTAGTAAAAGTAAAAGGATAATAAGTAAATTAAGCACTTACTTTAGCACCAAGTTTTCCGTCAATTTCTTTGGGATATTTGTATTTATAAAAACCATTGGGGGCATTTGATAAAAACTGTACTTTTAGATCAGGGCCACATTGCTCCAACAATGTTCGTTCTGCAGTCTAAAACAATTAAAAAAAACATTAAATAAGAATATCCATTATTTTCTCCTGGTAAAACTGGTAACAACAATATAAAGCTGTTAATATGTATCTTATATATAAAAATGAATCCCTATTTCCCTTGGTCACGCCATCACGCGTGAACGGCTGGACCTATTTCTTTTTTTGTTGTGTTAGTTATTGTCAGGAGAAGATTCTTATGAAAGGAAAAATTAAGAAAGTTGCGAGGGTAGGGTAGTGGTAGGGTAGGGTAGGTTAGGGTATAGGTTGGTATGACACCACGCGAACGAAGTCGTGCCGGGCAGCTAGTGTATTATAAATGCGAAGATATATTTTCGTTTCACGCAACAACGCATTTTTTGCATAGATATGGTTAATAGGCCGGAGAGCGGCGCAGGCAAGCCAAACCAAGGAATAAACCTAGTAAATGATATGATTCATATTTAATAAAGATTCCTGCGATTTCTGATTGCTCTCATAAAGCAAGCCAATAGAGATAATCAGAAATGATTACAAAATATTGACTCTATTATTATCTACGCCTAAATAACAAACAACTAAAAGTATTTCTGTGCCGGCTAGATATAACTGGCTCTCCCTCTTTTCCATAATGTGTTCATATATTATGAACACATTATGGAGAATACTTGACATTTAGGGTTCCGTAGACAAACAGGGAAAACTTATGGTACGTCCATGCTACGCGAACCAAGCACGAGTCGAGCCACGATCGAACAGAATTCGTCTGTTGTTCGCGTAGCGTGCCGTCCACGCTTGCCTCTTGCCCCGATTTAGTCTCCTTATGGAGGTGCAAGGTGGATGACACCTCCATTTAAAAGGGAAGATCTTCCGCCAGGCTGGGTCATCGTGCCTGGGGACCGCGGTCCAACTGTACATGTCGGACAGTTGTATATATGCAGATTCTCGGGAAATCTTCGCAAGCGCGATGCAGGATGTAGGCGCGCGATGCAGGATAATGTGGCGCCACGCCATCTATCTTTCCGTGTGTGAACTATCTCAGTGTTACTGATAGATGGCTGATAGATGTCGCTACATCCTCATTACAGTTATGCCGTGTCCATCTTTGTCTGTATTGTGGTACATACATACAAGGTCTTAAATAATTAATAAACATGCTCACTCTTCACCAGCAATTCAAATGCAAAATTTATTAATACAATGTCAAAATTTGATCAAATAGACAACAAAATTATAATAAATTGTAATAGCTTATTTTTAATAATTAATAGGTTTTGAGTTTGACTACAATCTCATGCAACATAAATAATTTTATACTGTAAGCTCATGCTCACTGTAGGATTCGAACCCACAACCTACAGCTGAACACCTCGGCATTCGACGTCACTACCACCGAGCTATCATCGCCTAAAATTCAGTTGATATGAACTTCTTTAGCATGATACATAACATTTTATAGGTATTAACAACTACGGAACCCTACATTAAGCACGGCCCGACATACACTTGACCAGTTTTAATATCATATTATAATAAATATTCAGATATTTGCAATTTACATATGTAATGCTTTATAATGAGTTATGTATATTGTAACATTAGTTTACCTGTCGGAGGGTTTCTCCCTCCTTCCATTGTCCCTGAGGTAGTAAAGTTTTCATGTCTTTGCCCAGTTTGAATTGTGTTACAAGTACAAGATGCCTTTGCAAGTATCTCTCGGGAGAAGTTTTGTCACCTTTTTTGTCAGCCTCTGCAGATGAATAATTAATGAAAAATAACAACTTATGCTGGAATTTAATTTCACATTAAATGATGCCGATTCTGTTTTAAATCACACTAAACTAATTTTACTCACAACATATCTCTTTCTTTCAAACATTATTGAAAAAGGATAGAACATATTTAAAGCTATCAAATTAGTCTTTGCCGTCTTCATTTGTGGGTATTTAGACGTAACTGCGATAGATGGCGACTAAAATACTTGGACTAATTTGACAGGACTAAAGGAGAGTGGGTAAAAACGTCCCCAGACTGTAGCACGATGAGCTATAGTGGTAATTGTAGGTCTCGTCAAGCACATTATTTTATTCTATGACAGTAAGTCTGAATTCCATGGGAGAAAAAAGATATTCACATTTGAAGTTACAAAAATGTTCCTTTGGTAATGATTGTTTTTTGTTATTATTATATCTGCCCTGCGGCATAGAATACTCAATACCAGCGATATCAACCGCGTTTTCAAGACAAAAAGAACTGTATGTCAATTTCCAGGTTCCATGCTATCTGTCTGCTAATATTTATCGATATGGGTCCAGTAATGTAGCTGTGAAAACATAACAAACGGACAGATTTTCTCTCGCATTTATCATATTAGAGTACTAGCTGTGTATTGCATATCCATCTGTAGGCTCTATGCTGTCATTTTAATTGATATCAACCTAACTTAGCTAGAAAACGTAACATAAGACATACTAACCCGAAGGAAACCCCTATAGTGTGGCCTTACAATTCCAGAACACTTCCTTAAATATCAGTCAAAGCATCGGGATCCCTGGCGTCGATATTTCTAACGGCACTTGCTGTTCCGTATATAGTCACTTGGATAAGCTGGCATCCAAAAGGCTCGGAGTGCTCAATAGAGCGAGGCAGTACTTCAAATCGGGGCAAAGGCTGCAACTTTATACGTCGCAAGTCCGGCCTCATATGGAGTACTGCTGTCATCTATGGGCCGGATACCAGCTTGGGCCTTTGGACTCTGTTCAGCGATGACCCATTACAATTGTCGACGATCCCGAGCTCACAAGCTGTTTAGAGCCCGTTAGTCTGAGGAGAGACTCTGCCTCCTTATGTGTGTTCTACCACTTGTACAACGTTGACAGTGTTCTAAAGAATGTTTTGACCTGATGCCCACGGCTACCTTCTACCACCACAACTCTCCCCATCGACGGGGAGTCCAACCTCACACATTGCAACCGAAATAGTTTCGTACTGTGCGGTTGCAATGGAGCTGACTACCGCGGACGCTCAGGTTGTAGAATGAGCGCCCCACCGACGTTTTCCAAAGGGAGTATAGCATGGGATTCTTCAAAAAGGGTGTGATGAGATTTTAGCAGGGTCAGCAACGCGCGAGTGGCACCCTAGGTGTTACAAGCGTCAATATAGGCTACAGTAACCGCTTACCATCAGGCGGGGCGTATGCTTGTTTGCTGCCTTAGTGGTATAAAAAAAACTATCTTTCATAACGTTAAAGTACTATTTGTACCTAGGGATTTTACATGTGTTTCCGGGATACAAAGTATTTACCTTTATGGACATCTTCGGTTATCATTAAGATATGGAACATTAAAAGAAAAATACTTTCACAAACAAAATAAACCTGTTCACAAGTATGACGCTTATGGCAGCGGCAGCCATCTTCCTCCTCGCCATATTGGAGGGAAGTGAGCGACCTGACGCCGCAACAAGCAAAGGCCCTAAAGTGAGCATGACTTACTTAAGTCTGCCTTAGAAATAAAAAAAATAACTAAAGGAAAACTACTAAACACCTTTACCTTATCCTAGTAATGTAAGTAAAAATGTTTATGTTTTTATCGATGTTTGTTATTAAATTACACCGAAATGGCTTATCAGATGTGGGTTAAACTTAGCATAATGATAGATTTAACTCTGGATTAGCATATACAATAATTTTAAACCAGAAAAGTTATACATATACTGCGGGACGGTAACAAAGTTACACAGTATTTTGTTTGCTTTAACCGTGAATATCTTTTTTTTCCCATGGAATCCAGACTTGGTGTCATACAATGAAATGATGCCTTCGATGTGGCCCACAATCTCCACCATAGCTCATAGTGCTACATTCTGGGGACGCGTTTCATATAACATGACCCATTGTTCTTTCTTACATCCTTTTCTTATGTTCTTTGTTAGAAAGAGACATAGTGAGACTAAAATTAGTTTAGTTGAAAACAACAGAATCAGCACCAATATCCTGGAAATTGTTTTAATTAAGGCCCAATTTTACCAATGTTGAGTAACTTTTGTACATAGTAAGGGTAGTTTGACAGATTCTCCATACAAAGTGTGGATAAGTGCTATCCAACATTGGTAAAATTGGGTCTTATACAAATAAATTAAAACTTGGATAAACAAAATATCTTTTATTATGTAGATGACATAATTTACCTATATAGAACAAATGATTCAAGGTATATCTTCATTAATCTCTATCTCTAGTTGACACTGGTCAGATCAGATCAGATAAATGTTTTGTTTTTTCTCTTTGGTATTTGTGACAAATTCAATAGTTCTGGGTATCTGGTATAGAAACTAGGACCAGTCTTGGTCTCCCTTACAGCAAATTTTGTTCATTTAACTGTGCCAACTGAGAGTAAAGTTTGGTTAGTGGTAGTGGGTCTGGGTACTCTGGATAACAAAGGGTGTGAAGAGATTCCTGCAGGGTCATCAACCTGCAAGTGACACCCCTGGTGTTGCAAGCGTCCATAGGCTACGGTAACTGCTTAGCATCAGGCGGGCCGTATGCTTGTTTGCTGCCTAGGTAGTATAAAAAAATAAAAGAAAACTAATCATATTTTTGAGTTTAGTAAAAGGGAGAAACGGACCGTATTAAGATCAATCTGGTGTCCATCTGTCATGGAGGTATTATTTGAAGACCAAATACTGTAGAAACTTGTTTGACATAGAGATAACCATTGTCGACACGCACATAAATCACTAATAAAAGATGAGAATACAATCTAATTTAAAAATCTTTATATGACCTACAAAGTCTACAAAATATATAAAAATGTTCTTTCCGATGTTGTAGGTATGCATACCTGTCTCAATGCTGGCTAATTTGAACTTGGAAAACTCTTCATTAGCAGCATCTTCAAAATCCTGAGCTGTTATTTTACTGACTGCATCCAAGTCCACATCTGCTGATTCATTTTTAAGTAGCTCTGCTTGTATTCTATGAACAAGAAAATTAAGATCAGTATGAAATCAAAGACAAAAAGGAATCAATATCCTTCTATATGGAAACAAACTAACAAAAAGCATTTAAACTGTAAATATTTATTGTACTCACTTATCGTTCTCATGCCTTTTTTCATGATCGGATTTCAAACTTTTCTCTATTTCTATGGTGGTAAGCATTTCCTTATATCTTTTCTGGATTTCATTGAGAGGTGGAGTGACCACCGGTAAGCGCTCAACGCAGACTCCCGTCACAATATCCCACGGCGACTTAGTACTGAGTCCTACAACCACCATAATTTAATCATGTTTATATGATGTTTATATTAGCTGCCCTGACAAAATAATCATAATATTAGAGGTTAAGTATGTACGAACCTCTAACAAAAATCCTTTGGCATAGATTCATTTCTGTATAAAATAAAGTCTTAAATAACATTATAATAGGCTTAAACAGCTAGCAGATATACACAAGAAAATTTAGTTATAAAATGAATACTATAATAATTCTATTTTGGATCGTATTCACGTATATTTATTTTCTATCTCATGTCACTTGACTAGACTAGTGTACGTTAAACATCGATAGACTATCGATAGTATCGATAGTAAAAGGCTATCGAAACTATCGATAGTTTTTATAATTATCGATCGATTGTTTACTCGAGTAATATTATTACATCCCTAGAGTCGAGGTGTATCATAGACGAGACATATCCATAGACAATATGTAGGTTATTCCCCGGTAGGAGTGACAATTTGACAAAGACGTAGGCGTTGAGATTGTGTTCTATGGTAGGGGAATTACCTAAAGTTAAAGTCCTAAAGGGAAGTAGGGGTATTTCATTCATTTATACGAAAGAAGTCAGTCAGTTTGTGGATGTTTTTTCGAAACATTGAAGTTGTGTTGTGTGGAGTTCTTATAAAGATACCTGTTGTGATGGTTTAAGCCCGATCGGGCCGCGCGTCAAGCTATTCCGCCGTGTCGGTTTAGGCCCGATCGGGCCTAAACCGACACGATGCTAATGTTACACATTATCGTAATAAAGTACTCAACATTCGGTATGTGAATAGAGAGCATTAAATTCCACATCCGTTTATAATACGCATCATGTTACTACCTACCAGTACAAAAAAAATGAAATATGATCCATTGTTTGTGGTCAATGACCTGAATGAGTTTTCTTTCTCCAAGGCTCTCCGAAAATGAATGTGTAATTGTAATTAACTAACGTATTTCCTATAAAAGGTGAGTGATTTGTATAGAATATTAGTTTATCTAACCGTTTTAGTAATAATATTTATAATTTTTGATGTATGTAATTAGAATTCCTTGAATCTAAACACATACTTGTGACTCAAAGTACTCCCGTGTTTATAATCAAGAAAATCTTATTTCACACATCAGGAATTAAATAAATAACATTTGTTATTTTATTGATATCACGCTCAGCCTATAAATTTGAAAACTATCGATAGGCTATCGATACTATCGATAGATTTTAGTAAAACTATCGATACTATCGGATTACCAAACTATCGATGTTTAACGTACATTAGACTAGACAACTGACTGACAATGTCAATGTCTACATGACAGTTGTTGTTTGTCTTATATATGCCCAAAGGCAGGCAAAGGTCTGAGCCATACAGCCTTGTCTTATTTCAATTTTCTCGAGTTGTGTCACAAAATAAATCACTTCATATAGTCCGCACTGTCAGTCACCATCACAGATTTAGAATTTTCTACTACCGTGTCACCATCCTTAAAAGTCATGTTTAAGTACAATGGTGGTAAATTGTACAAAAACTTTACACGGACTTCTTGAGACAACTTGAAAAGTCACGATACACATAACTCATTTCATTTCACTTCACTGGTGCACATGGATAATCTTTATTGGGTAAAATACCACCAAAAATAGACAGTAAAACTCAAAATACACCAATTTATGAAAATAAAAATGAAAACGCAACGTCACTCTGCAAGTTCCCGCCAAAAAGTCCTCTACATGACAGATTAGAACATGAAAAATAAGCTACTTTCCGAATTAAAGGTAAAAAAAAGTACTCGAAAAAATTCAAATTTCCCGCCTCGTAGGTAACTGATATTTACCCTTAAACGGTAGAAATATTACAAATTCGTAAATTGTTCCATTTCCAACATTACGAATCGGTTTCAATTCGTAAATGATTGAAACAATTGCAACAAAGTTATAATAAGAAGTTGCTTAGGGATTTTCTATCTGTAGCTTAAAATCTAAAAAGCAGACGAGAATGTCACCTTTTAAAATTATTGGTTTTAATTTACTGGCAATACTTCTTTACCAATTCTGCCTTTTCCGGCTCTTGTGTCAAAGCAAGTAGGTGATTTTGTTTTTACTTGAAATAATCTAAATAAATCCATTGAATAGTGTGGAATATTGTTGATATTAAAGCTAAACGCAGTGAGTTACATTACCGCGCACGAGTTTTAGTCACTATTTCATTTACTAAAACCTTAAATCATTGAAATTCAGATGTCAAATTCCTGATAGGTTATGTGTGATTAGTGTACCGTTTATCTTTACTTTTAGGCCCAAACATGAAGCAGATCGTTGCTAACCAAAAAGTGAAGATCCCTGAGGGTCTCACTGTTCATGTAAAGTCGCGGTTGGTGACAGTGAAAGGCCCGCGAGGAACTTTGAAGAGGAATTTCAAACACTTGGCTGTGGACATTCGTATGGTTGGCCCTCGCTTGCTGAAGGTTGAGAAATGGTTCGGATCCAAGAAAGAGCTTGCAGCAGTAAGGACAGTTTGCTCACACGTTGAAAATATGATCAAAGGTATGCGTGTTGTGTTTTGTTTACCTGTCTACTTGAAAATGTATCTTATACATTTTCAGTATACATAGTTTTTACAGTGTAAATAAGTATTCTATTTTGTGTGATTAAGATATGAAATTGCTGTTAATGATTAAACTAAAGAGTTTTCCAAAAGTGCACTGTCTACTTTCAATAGTATTGATTATCAAACTATGCATGTAAGTAATTTTGTTGTTGACAGTAATAATTACCATCAAAAAAGCCAGTGTCTTGCGATAAAGCAACATTTCTAAATGTTTAAACTTTTTTTATACTACTTACAAAGGTATACTATGTTTATAAGGCTGGCTACCTCTAACTGATGCTAGCACTTTCTGACAACTGTATTTGAGACCATATGTACATTCCAAATCATCACAGACCATGGTTAAATCATGGGTACATAAACTTATGTATGGAAAAGGCTTGGAAGTCCTAAATAAGTTCAAGTTCTACCCATTGAGCAATTGAACACTAACTGTAGAATATTTTAATTAATATTTTAAACAAGCATAAATAACCTGCCTGCTGATAAGTGGATGGATACTTGCAGTACCTGGTGTATTATTCACAAATCCAAGGAAAAATTCCTTTAGAGTACTAATATTGAGTAATCCAATCCCACAACTATTCAGTGCTTTAGCACTGATTTAACAGTAAGACCCAATCACTGCATCATGTGTCCTTAACTTGGCCAATCAGAGTGCATGGGTCATTGACTTAGCCAATCAGAACACATAGTCCGTGGTAGGAACTTGGTGGAATAGATTACAAGCAAAATTAACATCATTGCACTTCTTTGGGTTAATTGTTTGATGTTCACACATAACAGACCTATACCAATCCACAATGAGCTCTAATGACCTTACTCATGTGCTGGAACAACATTATGTTACTTATTGCAAATGTCCATAGGCAGCGGTGACCACTTGCCATCAGGTGGCCCGTTTGTCTGCTTGTCAAACTGTCGACATAAAAAATAACCAGTTGGTTGTGGAATTCTGTAGGTGAATGATCTTCACAAATAAAGCTGCACTTTGAGTAAAAAGTGCTATGCTCTACCTCTCTTACAATATCATTTGAACCAGAAATTAAGGTGATTAGTTCTGTTGATCATTGCATCAAAAAAGCATGACATGCTATCAATCTCTGGCCTAGTTAGGATCAAGGGCGGATCCAGCCTTAAGGTCAGGGGGCGGTCTCACACTTATATCCAGCTTGGATGGGTTTCAAAATACATAATACTATAGCTGTTACCCGCAGATTCACACGGAAGTAGAGTACATTTGTAAGAATTTTTTAAATCAGCCCATTAGTTCAAGTGATTATGTTCTACAGAAAAGAGGGGCCGCGCAGCACAAAAAAATCATACTTAAAACCTCAAAAAACCTCTGGCTGATCTAGACGGCCGAGGCCCATGAATCCGCTCTTGGTTAGGATTGAGGAGTGCCACTGCCGACAAGTACTGCTCAGTTTAAAATGTTATGGCAACTCAAAATGAAGGTGTCCACAGTCAACATTTTGTGATTGCCAATTTTGATTGTGATGTTATAAATATGTTGTCTATTACATTATAATATGTATATTAACCTAGAAAATAATCATACGAAGAAAGACATTATTTTATCTATTCCAAATTTTATTGTATTTAATCATACTTCTCTATTCTCAGGTGTGACCAAGGGATTCCAATATAAGATGCGTGCTGTATATGCTCATTTCCCCATCAACTGTGTCACTACCGAGGGAAACAGCATTATTGAAATCCGTAACTTCTTGGGTGAAAAATACATAAGGAGGGTAAAGATGGCCCCTGGTGTCACTGTTGTGAACTCCCCCAAACAAAAAGATGAGCTGATCATTGAAGGAAACTCATTGGAGGATGTCTCAAGCTCAGCAGCACTCATTCAACAATCAACCACAGTCAAAAACAAGGACATCCGAAAGTTCTTGGATGGTCTATATGTTTCAGAGAAAACAACTGTTTTATTGGATGAGATATAAGGACATTAAATAATTAATTGGATAGAATCTTTCACTTCCACCCTTCTTTTCATAATTACTATGGAGTGTCCTGGAAAAGTTGACCTGTGTTACAAACAGTTTAATTTCAACTTTGAACAACAATTTTTGTGTTTGTTCATTCAGTAAATTTTCTGTTTCTATTATTACTTAAATTTTATATTACTCCAGGGTTTTGTCTAGTTTTTATATTCACTTTATTAACTCCTGAATAGCTAAAGTTAATGGGACTCCAATTTAACTTACTAATTAGGACAAGAACTAAGGAGAACATTGTACCTAATAATAATCAAGATGGTGGAAACCAAATAAATAAGGAAAATTAACGCGATAAAAATACAGGGTGGAGTATCGTGGGTATCCATGGGTAAACCAGCATTGACATGGGTGTATGGGAGGCCTCTTAGTCCATAAGCTGGATACCATCGGAAAATTCTTGTAGGTAGGGAGTGTCCGCCGAACATCGGCTTCGGCCAAAAAAATCCAAGAGGTTAAAATTACGCTACCATTACACTAAGAAGAGATAGATTATTCCTAAGGGCTGAATGAAATTAAATAAATATCTAGGGACATTGTTCACTACGGAAATCAGATAACTGATAAATTACTTTTTGTTTGTAAATACCACAGTTACAAAATAAGGCAGATGGAGCGCGCGGAACACGGGAGTGAGGCCAAAAAAGCAAATACAAATTGAAAAACACGTACCTGGTATTCGCTTTTGAATGTGTATTTACTTTGTTTAACACTTTATGTAACAAAAAACACTTCTTTATTAATAAACTGTGGTTAAACAATGCAAATACAAACTGGAAAACGAATACCCGGTATCAGATTTTCAATTTGTATTTGCTTTTTTGGCTTCACTTTCGTGTTCCGCGCGCTCCATCTGAATTATTCTGTAATCTGTGGTAAATACATACTTAATATAAGAACTCAGGACAATTTCATGCACAAAAATTCATGTCCTGGATGAAAATGGAACCCACGACGTGCGGCGTGATACCTAGGTGGATTTTGTAACCAAACATGCCAACTGGCCCGACGTGTTAGTACTTAGGCAGAGACAATAAAGCCAGCAAAAATTATAGGAGGAGCCACCCAGGGATGGGGATGCAGGACTAGGTTCACCCCCCTCGCGATACTTCCATTTGGGAAGCCTACCATTCGAATCTCTTACAAGAGTGGTCATAGTTATTAAAACACCATATTTAACTACTGTGATCTGTTTGAAGAATTTGTGTAGTACCTACTTCCTGGCAAGGCCATCACGAATTCTAATGTGAGTCGCTATTTTGTCACTAAATATCAGATTGTCGGTCTCTGGTTCAAAAGATTTGAGGATTTTTAGATAGCGCCTGTCATGTTTGAATGGCAATTTATTTGACGACTTAATTTGGGGTCTCTGAAGAAATATAAGAACGGTACATAGGTACTTAAATTGAATTTACTTTTAGTGCGTACTATCAGGTGCTTCCATGATTACAAAATGTTCATTGGTAACACCAGTTTCTAACGCTAATGCATGTTTTAGGAAGTCCTGCCAGAAGGTGCTCGTCTTGTCAGGGCGTCTCTGTATCTCAAATACCTACTAGAGATGTGTATACTAGAGCACAGATTAAGATGACTAAATAGTTACTACGTAAACTAGAGCTATAATAATACATTGTAGTTAAGTGGTAGTGACGTCGGATACAGAGACGAAGGTCCCGGGTTCGAATCCTACAATGAGCTTTCGGTACAGGAAACCATAGCACGGTGGTAGGGTACTTTGTAGTACCTATCTGGCTGGCTACCACCCTCAAGGTGAAAATCTGGCGCCAAGGACCTATCGGTGAGTTCCGAAAGCTGCACTTGACTGAGAGCCAGTTCCTTCTAGGCTTTGTGTGCTTACCACCTTCGGCCAAATCATCACTTCCATGGTATGATTGTTGTCAAACGTGTTTCTAACGATACTTAACAAGTTTTCAGGCGCCATAAATCTAGATAACGCAACCTCTTGGCGCAGGCAGACCGACATATTTGGCATCCGAGATTCCCTTTATCCCATGAATTTTTATCTCGAGAACGTGGGTGAAACAGCTGAGAACAGTTAATACTCTCTAAGTATATACTGTAGTCTTTGGTTAATACTATAATAAAACTGAAGTGATTTTTGTTTGTTTAAACGGGGCAATCTCTGCAATTACCACTCAGATTAGAAAAATTCTTTCACTAATTGGAACAAGGAAGCTACTTATTCTTCTCGAGTATTATAGGCTACTTTTTATCCCCGGAACGTGGGTGAAATCGAGGGGTTGGTAAATAATATAGTCTAGTATAGTATACAGAGAAAGTAAAAGGGATTGTTTTTGGGTCTCCATGAAAACGACAATAGAATTTTCAACGTAAATAATTTTATTCAAACTATTCTATTGAACATCACTAACTCATAAACATTGTACATCTGCAAATATGGGTGCCCGATAAAAGGTTAACTAGATGTTAAAAAGACATTAATTACACTTAATTAATTTACACAGATTAACACGCTCGATTATTTAATTAGAATACCTACTTAAGAAAATAGAATAAATAACTATTAAAATAAAACATTCTCATAGTAATATTGTTAATAATACACCAGTATCGAAACTTAAGAATAAATTAAAATATTTTATTAATATTATTTACAAAACAAAATTATATATAAGGTATCACGACAAACAATGTGCATGCATTCAAATGTGTATTTTAATCTGACCAAGTGAAATTATATTGTTGTTGGTCAAACGTTCTGTATCTTTGGTAACTTCTATAAGAAAACGATACGATAGGGTTTGTCGTAATCCCTTAATTGTCCAAAATTATCAGTAAATTCCATAATCATAATAATATTCGGCATTTGTCATGTATAGGATAATCAAATATGTCGTAATACTCTTGCGTATTACCGTCAAACTATCGATAATAATGCTATTAAGTACCATGTGGATAATATCAACATATACTATTACAATATAATATTCAACTTACTACATAATATTATAATGAAAACGAAATTAGCCATGTTACCACGTAACAACATCGTCGTATTGCAACTTAAGCTTTACATGCTCGCGTCTAGTGCCATATTTGCAGATGGGCATTCAATTATTCCGTAAGAAAATAAAATTCTCAATAAATAAATGTCAAACACTATTTAATTGGTGAGACATTTCACACCATATAACACAATTGCTTACTATAAAAATGATCAACAAACAACTTTGCACCTCGCCTAAATGTGTCAATGTGGACATCGTGTGCAGAAATGTCATGAGATTCAATGGTTACGAAGGTTGCCGCTTGAGCAAATAATCCTGATAATGTAAGTCTTAGCCTAGCCATGCGTGGGGTGGGTTCGACTACGCAGCGTCATAGTAAGATATTACTAGCAAGTAGGGATATAATATAGTTACATGATGAATGATATAGCGCTTCGACATCGCCCGTGCATCGTGCGGTATTGTATCATACAATAACCTCCATACGAATATTGTTATCATAGTAAACTCTCAACACTGACGAAAATTCAAAACGTATCTAGCAACCTGAGTAAATTAACATGTATAATATCATTTTAAAATTTATTAAATATACAATAAATTTACATAGTCATAGAAGCACAATCAGTGGGCTCTGTCTAATAATTAAAATAATAATTTCATACAAACATCGCATTCGACGAAGAGTTAACGCTAGATAATGGATCTTTTACAATAAACAGAAGCGTAATATAGTGATCTACGATGAATCGTATCGACGACTAACTCGGGTGAAAATTTACATTAGTATTATAAATAAAGATTTACGCTAAACGAACTCGAATAGGATCTATCTACGAAGCGATGATATAGGAAAGTCTGATCGTTAAAGTACAGGGCGCCGGAGTCGGTCCGCAGGGTTTATTGCTTTATCGTATCCGAGCGAGCTCACGCGTCGGGTCTAGATATCGGAAGTTAGTCGAGCGAGTGAGCTCGAGGCACTGTATCACGCGACGAGGGGTCGGTGGCGGGGTATGGCACCGTGGCGGGGGCGGGGTCGCGGGCGGGGTCGGGGGCCGGGGCGGGGGCGGCGGGGCCGGGGGACCTCACAGCGGGTCGCGGCGCGGCACCCACACGGAGGGCCCGCTCTCCGCAGTAATCACCGCCTTCACTTTCGCATATATCTCCTCCGGCGTGTCGCCCGTCACTACGGCTGCACAAAAAAACAGTTTTATACACGGTTATCTGATACCAAACTAAGCAGAGCTTGCACTATGGAAACCAGATAACTGATAAGCTATTTTTTTTATACCACTAAGGTGGCAAACAAGCATACGGCCCGTGTGATAGTAAGCGGTGCCTATGGACGCTTGTAACGCCAGGGGTATCACTTGCGCGTTGCCGACACTAAAATATAATACTTTTTGTTTGTAAATATATATATAATTACACCCAGACTCGGGACATTGAGACATGTTCATACACACAAATGTCTGTTGGGAATCGAACCGTCGACCTGCGGTGTGATAGGTGGAATCTTAACCAACAACGCCAACTAGGCCGCTAAGTTATGACAAATAGTTCATTTCTTGCGAATTCTATGTGTAATCAAAATAATAAAACAACAATAAACGAGTAATAACTATTCATACCAGTGAAGTACTCAGCGAACTCCTGTTCCATTTTAAGGGCGCGTTCGTACGTTTTCTTCGCTTGTTCTTCAGTCATTCGCTTATTCATTTCCCTGGAAAAATAGTCGTGTTAAATCAGGCGTACAACTTAAAAATTATAAAATCAGATTAATCATTCAAAAAGTGTATACTTACATAATAGATTCTACACTCTTTGGTTTTATAAATATGGCAATGGGATAAAGTTGCGCCACTTGCAATCTCTTTATTGCGTTACCGCTCACGTCCAAAATGCAATGTTTGCCCTGTAACAACATAGTTGTCATTAAATATCAAGGTTGGCGTAATTTTGGTAGACAGTTAAGATTGAAATAAATACACTTGGGAGCAAATAAATCGAGCCACTACCTTTTTTCACGTAAAATGGTAAATATTTTTGGTAATATGGAACGTATCAATTCGAACTATATATCGCCTAAAAGTTTAGTTAATAACCTTTACAATGAGGGTAAATTATTGAATAATAACCTTATTGAATGATAAATTATTGGCTCTGCAAGAAAAATGGTAATTTTGATAGAAAATTTAGTAGGGCTAAAACAGTCCATAAAAACAATAAAAAACAAAATTATTGCAAAAAAAATATTCTTAATAACTGGTATTACCCCCCCGGGCCCTGATACATTCTTGTAGCCTATTAGTCATCGATCTGATCAGCGTTACGATGACATATTGTGGTATGTTCTCCCACTCTTCAAGCACAGCGACTTTAAGCTCGGGAATGGATGAAACAGCGGGAACCCTGGCTCGGACTCTCCGTTTTAGCTCGTCCCATAGGTGTTCGATCGGGTTCAAATCAGGACTTCGTGCTGGCCATACCATTTGTTGAATCCCGATCGCAGACAAGTAATCCGTAACGATCTGCGCGGTATGAGGTCTCGCATTGTCATGCATAAACAAGAAATTTTCTCCGACAAAACCAGCATACGGCATTACGTGGTTTTCAAGAATGTCAGTTATGTATCGGTCAGCTGTTAATCCACGTCTACCATTGCCATCGTTGGCGGGGTCGACGAAGACAAGTTCCGTTTTTCCGTCTAGAGAAATTCCTCCCCACACCATACAAGAACCACCACCAAAACTCACCGTTTCTCGAATGCAACATTGGGCAAATCTTTCACCAGGACGTCTATACACTCGGTTTCTCCCGTCATTGCTAAAAAGACAGATTCTTGACTCGTCAGAAAACAAAACTGACCTCCAGTCTTCTAACGTCCAATTAATGTGTTCTCGAGCAAACTCCAAGCGAGATCGGCGATGAGCTACAGTCAATTTTGGGCCAGTTGCTGGTTTGTGTGATGTTAAATTTCGTTCTTTTAGTCTTCGTCTCACTGTCCACCTACTGATTGCGACTCCTCGAACGTCACGTAACGCTTGCTGTAGCTGAACAGCATTAAGTCCACGGTCGCGCAACGAATTGGTTGCAATAAAGCGGTCGTCACGTTCTGTTGTTGCCCGTGGTCGGCCAGTTCCAGGTCGCCGAACAAAAGCACCAGTCTCCAGATACCTGCGGTATACCCGCTGTACCTTTGAACGACTCAAATGAAGTCTGCGTGCCACTTCACGTTGTCCGTGTCCAACCTCAAGTAAAGCTACAACTTGGGCAGCTTCCGTCGGTGTAGTATCCATTTTATCAGGTTATTTTGATTACACAGACACAGATAAAGACAACAATAACAAGTAATATGGGTATGATTAACAAAAACCTCAAATTTAATCTTTTCTTAACAGAGTACAATAAAAATGTCATAAGCAAATTAAATGCGATAATTTTATTCTACCCTTTAAACTTTAATAAAAATGAAATTTTGACAACTAACTACCCTCATTGTAAAGGTTATTAAATACCCTTTTAGGCGATATATGTTTCGAATCGATGCGTTCCTTAATACCAAAAATAATTACCATAATGCGTGAAAAAGGAAGTGGCTCGATTTATTTGCTCCCAAGTGTATATCCTGGGACATTCCTCACTCACGGTCATCTGATCCCAAACTAAGCATAGCTTGTACTATGGAAACCAGATAACTGATATAATACATATACTACTTTTTATTTGTAAATAAATACTTAATATACATAATTACACCCAGACTCAGGACATACAGACATGTTCATGCACACAAATGTATGTCCTGTGTGGGAATCGAAACCACGACCTGCGGCGCTATAGGTTAAAACTCCACGTCTTAACCAACTGCGCCCGTCAAATATATGAATAATGCACATAGCACTCTTATCTTGACTTATGTGTAAACATTTCGGAATAATTACTGCAGTTATAACTTAATAATAGCGAGCTTTACAAATAACAATGCCTCCATGTCAGAAACCTTCCTCAGTCTACGCACAACAAGTCATCAAAAATTCATCACAATCCGATGAGAGATCTTCATCGAAAACTCAAGCTCATTGTAGGCTTCGAACGCGGGAGCTTTGTCTCGGTATCGGACGTCAATACCACTGAGTTATCAATGTTATGATATGCCTTAACTGTTATGAATGTACCTTATTGTTTAACTTATAAGATACACTTTTGTATAACCCTGGCAACACAACAGATATCAAGCTATATTTTACTAACTGTGTAATTATAAAAATCTCAAAATTAAGTAAATTAATCGCAGTACAGTTACCTTTTCGGCGACTTCTCGTACGGAAGCGACGGATGTGCCATACAGATTGTCGTTATACTGTCCTGCCTCTATGAAGAGATGGTTCTGTATATCTCGCTCCATTTGCTCGCGCGATGCCACGAAGTGGTAGTCGCGCGCGTCCACTTCATAGTCTCGCCGGGGCCGGGTCGTGTCTGACAAACGTACAAATTAACTTTAATTATAATAGAAATAAGGTTCAATTTAATAAAGCTGACACCATTTGCTTTTTTTCCACTGACTGTGCGATTACGAGAAGCCGCGAGTTAGGCTGCTAACGGTGCTGATTACGTTCCTTACAAGCTCAACTAATTTAGTCCCACTATATTTCTTCCTAACATAGGAATAGGATAGGATATAAGAAATTTAGTAGTATTTAAAGTACTTGTTTTCAACGTGAATTTAGCCGCCATCAGAACGGTCACGACGTTCCTGTAAATTACAATGGCATAGACTCATTTACAGATTTTAATATTATCTATCCATCTTCAATTATGTTGGTAAGAAAGATATGCGACGTATTCTAGTTTGCCAGAGCCTGAACAACAGTTCTGCTAAAACTTATCTATTATTTGGAAACTGGTTTATTGTAAGTATAGTGGTTAACTCACGAGGCACGCAGCTGCCGAATTTATCAGGGAACTCTGATATTAGGTCATCGTTTATTCTGTCCTTGAGCGGGCCGAGGATAATTACAGGCCGCGTGTAATTAATGGTCAACTGCTGCACTGTTTCATATGATAGCACCGTTTCATCTTGACCTGGAAAATATAACATTGAAAACTTTAGTTTAAAAAATTGCGCCATTTTATCATAGTGCAAGTGAAAATGTTGATTTATCTAGTGAAGAAAACAGTTGCTATGAACTATATATTTTAAGCGTATAGAAATCTAGGTTTATGGTTTGTTATTTTATGGCTGTACTAAAAAGTGATAAACCAGGCTAATAGGCTAGTTTCCTGAAAAAATATATTTAGTCCGTCATATACATTATCAAAAAATATTAGACGATTTTTCGTTTGCCAATTAAACAAAAAAATACGAGGATATGGTTTGTTGAAGTTCCGCGTGACGTCACGGTGTGGTACACTTTTTACCCGACTGACCCGGAAGGAGGGTTATGTTTTTCGAGTGTATGTATGTATGTATGTATGTATATATGTATGTATGTATGTATGTATGTCTATTTCTTTGGCACGCTCTGCAGCCTAAACGGCTTGATGGATTTAAGCATATGGGGTATCGTTAAATTCGTCTGAACTGTGGGAGTGTCATAGGGTATATTATTTTTATATGGCGTCTACGGATAAGAAAAGAGGGGGGGTATTAAAAACAAAAAATTCGTTATTATAACAATATGGGTATCAAATGAAAGCTTGTGAACAGCCCATTCCATATATGTATATATTGTAATACTTTTGTGCTACCATTTTGACGTAAACTGCAAAAAACCATGTTGAATGCAAGGACAGTAGGTATAGGTACTATGAGCGGTTACGGTACGTAACTCACAGAGTTGCGATGGTTGTTAGCGTTACTTTACCGTACCGCTTATTTACTTACTAATACTTACAACTCATTCTATATAAAACTAAAAAGTCTGAAATAAATTAAATTATTAAAAGAAACAAAAAACCCGACTGCGTAAAACAAAAATTAACTGAAAAGAGAAAAACAAGCTCTTTAATCTATAGAATTTGGAATATAACTTGAATGTTATAAGTTGTTGCAGTCGGGGATAAACAAATATTACAAAAAAAACACATACTTAGGTTATTGGTTTGTCCCCGACTGCAAGACCTTATAACATTCAAGTTATATTCCAAATTCTATAGATTAAAGAGCTTGTTTTTCTCTTTTCAGTTAATTTTTGTTTTACGCAGTCGGGTTTTTTGTTTCTTTTAATAATTTAATTTATTAGTAACAAGTGACGTCACGAGCCCCTACTCCCGAACTTTGTCGCGCTTTATCTTTGTCAATTTTGAATGATTTGGTGAAGCAAAAAATACCGTGTCTACTATCTTTTGATAATCTAACTGATGGACTAATTAGAATTATTATTTGTTTACCCAGGAAACATCCCTATTGTGAGCGCCATAATGAGATTTGAATGAAAGTTGTATTCGTATAATATTGCACGAAAGATCTATCGCACTAATTGACATTATGGGATACGTGCTAAATAATATTTTTACGTGCAATATTGTCGGTGCAAAAACATATACGTAGATCCATACGAATATCGAACAACGAACGGTGTGACAGCATGCCAGTAAGTGTCTGATTGATCGTTGTTTAATTTATTGGTTCTTTTGAAAAAATATACTCAAAACTTCCAGTTAAGAGTATTTGTACACCTAAAACGATGGTTATTTTAAGCAACGTAAAATTATTAAAGGATTAATTCGCTTTAAGGTACCTACTTTAACAGAATAAATGATGCAATACCCAATCTATCTAATCTACATTCAACAATACTATATGAATATAATATAAGCTACGTCGTACATAATACAATATTTTTTACATTAAATTGTGTACGTATATCACTAGTGTTAAAATACATATTAATAATCTCTATAACATTGATGTTACACTACCTATGAAAAAATAATAACTGCCTAAGTATTATTTTTCATAAAAGTTATATTTAGCATTTCAATACAAGATAAAATATGGTACATGTGGATCGAAGCATCAAAGACATATTTGAAGCAAACAACGATGAATTTCATTTCACTTTTATCTTGTTTCAAACTGCACATGCTATTTTTTACACATTACTCCATAATGGATATTTGAGCCAGGATTATGTAAATATTCAATTCCTTGTATTCTGATAATTCCGACTTCAACTCTACAAATGAAAATGTCTCGTCTATGTATAAATAAGCAAATGTACAGACCGTGATACAAACAGTATGACAGCGATCACTAGGCTAATAATAAAATAATTACAGCAGCCCTACACATCTGAAGCGACAAAAATTAACTTTAAAATAAACCAGCACAGCTTAATTTTAAAAAACGTAAAACAAGCTCGAATTAGAATGTCGTGAAGTCATCGTACGTTTGAAACATGCTAGTGACGTAGTGTCATGGTGCGGTATAGACTGTGGTGGTGGTGTGGCTGTAGTATGGTCGTGAGTCTCGTGTAACTAAGGCAAAGCGCGTTGTACTTGTGCGAGCATTCCCCAAGCGCGCCCGAAGCGTCAGCTGTGTGACAGAGGCGGCTCTTGTGTCCTCGTGTGCTTCCAGTGGCCCCACTCCACAACTAACTAGTCCAGACTAGACTAGACTAGAGTAGACCGCGCGCTAGACTACACCAAACTGTGCGCGCTCGCGAGAGACGAGCGACTCCGCGGATACTGACCGCCGCTCTCCTTCATTACAATTTTGACATGATCAAACACCTTTGTGAGCTCGATAGTTACATTTTCGAGTGCGGAGAGGCTATTAGAATAATCGCGTTGTATGAATTAAAAAACAACTGAACTTAAAGAAAGAATGACAAATAATAAAAAAACTGGAGTGTTATTGAAATGAAAACTACGTTTCTAATTGATGATCATAACCAGAATGCGGGAGGTAAGGTATCGGCTACGGCACTCGCAAGCTACGCCTCACTCCCAAAACTTACTCTCGTCCTCGAGATAAATGAGCGTTATCTCCTCCATCATGGGAAGTTCCACTCGATACAAGATTTCCCCTACACGTAGAAAAATTAACGTTACATATATTTAAACATACTCTGCATTATTCAGATAATCCGCACCGCGGACTAGGGGCCAAATGGGACTAACATGGGGTAGGTTTTGTATCGGTATCGTAGCCTGATTCGTAATTAGCAGCTTCCTATGATATTTATGAATTAGCGTTTAGGGAAAATAAAGAGCAAATAAAAATACGTATTGTTGAACAGATGAACGTTAACGTTTATATCGGCCTCGGTCAGGGTCAGGTTAGGCAACTAGAAGCACTGCGCGGGACTCGCAGGGCGCGACGTCTCACTCAACTCAAACCGACCCGAGTGCTCGCGGCGCTGCGACTGCGACCCATTTCAGTACCAACATACACTACATGTGGAACACCAATTTGTATTCTCCAACTGCCCACCACACACCCAAGTTCTGATGCTAATTTATACACTGCGTAGTAATCTGATAAGCCAACAAGCCTTCTTTATGGCACAATTTATACATTATAAACACTAAATGGACCTCATAATTGCACGTGCGTTCCGATACAGGAGGCATTGAAAAACGGTCTAGAATAATGACAACAGTTTCCAGGTCGATTAGAAACGTAGTTGTGTGGTAAGAAGTTGATATAATATATAAAATCTATCTAACACACAGAGGTAATGAGTACATAGCTCGGCGCCGGGTCGCTCACAACATCATATTATTCGACAAGCGACAATAATACATTATGCCGATACTTGATAAATATTGCTAAGAACCTTTACTTCAATATAATATTATAGCCATCACCATGCTTTTCCATAGACACTACAAGCGATAATTTACTCACACATATCCGGTACAATTTGAGTAACAATAAAATAAGAAAAATAAATAGTTCACTACAAGTATTATCATTGTGTCTGACTTCTCTCGATAATATGGTGTTGCATTATAAAGGTATTTTTCAAGGTTTTTATCATAATATATACCATAAAAAATGTTTATTACATAACTTCGCTACAAAACAATAAAAACTCGTTGAGTAAGCCTATTATTTACTTAACATAACTTTGATAAACTTAGGTATGTTGTCTGTGATTATTTTTTTGGCAATTAAACTTGAGTTCATTTAAAAGTTGTTAATTTTCTGGCAATAAAGGTAATCAACAGATATAATTTAAATAAGAACTTCTAATAAAAATGCTTCCGAAACCGTTTTTCCGATTAGAAAAATCTTAGGGACCTATTGAAAGTTGCTACAAATTTCTCAAGTTTTTCAACTTTGAATTGACAATCTGCCATTGTAAGATATTCAGCGAATTATCATAGGTGATGTAAGAAAGATAGTACTGTGGTTAGAATAAGCGTATAGCCTCCAATGTAAAAACACGACCCTATAATTTTAATAGTGGTTATTTAGCAGCCGCATGAAAATAAAACTGCGTAAAGACCTACATACTTTAGACAGCAAAATAGCGAAAATTACAATTATTTTATTTGATAACATGTGCACTTACCATCCGCGTTAGTGTCCTCCTGTGTGTAACAAAGCATGAAAGCTGTAACAAAATGTATCAACATATTAGTTTATTGTGTCGCTGTAAGCTCGTGATGTTAAACACTTCGAATATCAACCTTATGAACGTAATGGATTTTTTTACTATAGACAATTTGTTTGACCACAATCTCACCACGGTAAGTGATGTGGTCGAATGTGGTAAGCACACAAAGCCTTTAGTTTACTTAGCGAGATAATACCCTAAGTGTTACCAACAATATACAATGATTTGTGACGTTAATAGTACTTACGTTCTTGGTCTGAACCGTCCTCAGATTTGCCGTCCTCTCGACTCTTCATGAAGGGGAATTTTCTGCTGAACGAGAGCGTTTTCTTTTTCCTCTCAAGAGTTGATTGGCTCTGAAATATAAAGGTTTATTCAAACGATTATTATATAAAGCATACTTTGTATGCTTGTGACTCCACCGACAAAGTACCTACTTCGAAATTTGCAGACTTTGACGTGGATAGCCGTTACCATGCCAACGGGATTCTTTGTATTTTTGAACGAGAACCGAGACATAAGCAATTATTTATTCGAGATATTCTTGGTCAGTCAAGAATGAGATTGAGGTATTAGTAAAGGCAAATATCGTCGGGAATCGTGTAGCCTGGCTAGCTACCACTCTTAAGGTGTGTTCTGGGTGCTACACTTGAGTCAACCAGTTTCCCTATTAGACTTCTTTGTGTGCTTATCACCTTCAACCTAACATTCTTGTCAATTGAAGATTACATATCTTTTCTTCAATTTTTTTAAATTAAAACTATTTGCCCCAACGGTTTGAATTGTTTTGTGCGACACACTATTTATTTTTTATTTTTAAATTAGTCTCGTATTACTCCTTATAACATCAGCTATCTGACAGATAAGTCCCGTCCAAATCGGTCCAGCCGTTGGAGATTAGCCGGATTGATTTGGTATAAGTACCGTACATACTTCAATATGCAGTTAGTAAAATGCTGTTATTTTGACAGACACTTCAATCTTATTTATTTGTATAGATGATCCATATGTAGATCAAAGTGATACAATATGATGTCTGTATTATAAAGTGTAGTACATACAGTGGATACGGGCGTGCCCTGCCCCTGGAACTTGACCTGTCGGTCGCGCGCGCGCTGCTTGCGCTCCCAGCGCCGCTTCGACGGGATGATGCCGATCGCCTCCGACTCAGATTTGTCCAGCCTTCTGGAACACATCACCATTCATGTAGTTAACGAGTTGCCATGCAACACTTAAACACACACACACACACAGGGTCTGTGTTTCCCATCACCTAGATGTCTTCAAGGCCAGAGTGAATAGGCATTTTCTGGATAAGCGTGCTACATCCTCGGCTTCGTCATAACTCTACCTGGAGTCAGACGGAGGCAAAATGCAAGCCCATCTTAAAAAAAGCAGTCTCAACTTATATGATGCTTTCCAATTCTTGCTACTTCGATGCTCAAAACATTTAGTCCGTCTTTGACATTATCAAAAAATATAAGACATTTTTTCTTTTTGCAATCAAACAAAAAAAAACGAAGATTTGGTGTGTTAACATTCCGCGTGACGTCATGCGATGATTCACTTTTCACAAACAAGTGACAGCACTCTCAAACTTTGACACGATTTATCTTTGTAAATTTTTATTGATTTGTAACTGACGGACTAACTAGTATTATATTTTTGTGACCCAGGCCGCATCCCTATTATCAAGACTAAAAGTCTAAAGACATCACAACAAGAAAGATGCATGAGAGCCCAATCATAGAAGGCAGTGGGAATTCTCACTTTCTTTTTTTACTGCTAACAAGCATACGGCCCATTTGATGGTAAGCGGTTACCGTAGCCTATAGGCGTTTGCTGCACCAGGAGTCGGAATTAATTAAAGCCCGATATTAATAGTTATCTCTTTCCCACACGATTACAGTCGTGGGATGTCAATCGCCTCGTGGATATCAGTTTTGATATCACTAATACTTTGATAAGATCACAAGAGTATGTAAGATCTTTATAAGGCCAAACAAAGATATACTTGAACTTGCAATATTAACCTTGTACCAAAAAAAAATTATACATGTATGGACACAACCAAGACTCCTAGATACGACTCCATGGTATTGTCGGAAGAACTTACTACCCCACGCCGCGATTACTGCCATGGCAATGGGTTCAATGTGCAGGTCGGTTGACTAATGCTGGCACGTTCACAGTACTCACACTTCTTGCTTCATTATTGCTTCTATTCAATCAGTCAATTCTAACGGACGAAATGTAAAAAACGACCTTATTTATAAGCAGTATCAAAAGCAAAACAATAACTGTCTCGTTCATACTCATAAGCTTGACCGCGCGCGAGTGAGACGGACAAACTTTTCATGATGCGTATGCTGAGCGACGTCACGCCGTGCGCTAATGCACATACACTACACAAGCGCAATGTGTAAATGTGTTGAACGTGCCAGCTTATAATCGACCTGTAAGTAAAGTAATATAACAAGTAAATACCTGGCTTGCCACCACTCATCGTCAGATGCGTTGGTTACGTGTAGAATATCGCCATATCGGAATGGTAATCCTCTTGAAGGCAGCCCATCGTCTCTCACAGGGTCATAGTCAAATAATGCTCTGGAATTAGTACATTTGAAATATTAGGTAGGTGATTTTGTTAGGATTCTGCTGTACCCGACATAAAAAGTAGCCTATGTGCTTCTCCATACTATAGGCTATCTGCATGCCAAACTTCATGATAACCGATTGATTATTGAAGGGGTGAAAGGGTTACAAACAAACAAACTCACCTTCGCGTTTATAATATTAGTTAGGATGCCCACAATCTCACCATGGTAAGTGGTGTTGTAGTCGAAAGTGGTGAAAGGTGGTAAACATACAAAGGCTAGTAGACGACCGAAAATGGATTTTCAATTTGAAGCTGGTTTCCAGCCAAGCACCAAAGTATACAGGTACTATGAAATACCACGCTATGGTTACCTCACGTTATGACAAAATCAATAAAAATGCTTAGAGCATTAGAAATATCTTATCAAATTCTATCTTATAATATAAATATATCTTTCAAATAACTCAATCGTGTCTGTAAACTCACCTAACATACAAGGATCGTTTTTGTGAAGTCCTCAATAGTGTATGGTGTTGCTTTAACTCATTTATTCGAGCTTCGAACTTATTGTATTCCTGAGGCCTATACACGACTGTTAACTTCACATTCTGTCCAGTACTCTGAAAAAATGAATTGTGGTGTAAAACATCGTTAGGGAGCCAAACAAAACTGAGGCTCCTTTCAGTCTGTTTTCAGTATTTTGAAAGTTATTGCCGATTCATAGCCAAAGCAACCTACCGAGCCGGTATTAGAGTCTAAAATTTCATAAGTGCTTGAAAAGAGCTGTATGAATGAAGAATTTTATTTTCATACCATGATCTGAGAGGCGATCCGTGCCTCTCGCAGGGACTATACGAGTAACACAATTGGTTTTAAAGGTCATTCACTCCAAATTAACACTTTTATAAGTATCACAACACTACAACAACCTCCGTCTAAGATATTTCGGAATTATCACAGAGTTAAGTTTGTTAAAACTAAAATGTGCTTTATAACGAAGAACATAAGGTTTTGTTCAATCGCAACAACTTTTGTGACATCTGTTTAATTTAAATAGAAACAAAATAAAGTTATATGGATTCAGATAATTCCTAGCAAAGTAACATCTACTTTCTTATATATTCTTGTATATAGGAGCTTTTTGTTTGTAATACTGGTCTATCAAAACTGAGTAGCGTGGACGGTAAACAAATCATGCAGGCTGACGGAGTTCATAATCTTGACCTCAATTTAGTTGATGTACGTTGAACATCCATTTACACTCCCACACTAATATATAATGTTACTTTTAGGAATGTTTCAACCTTAATTAATGCTTCCCTTACATTAAGTTGACGAATAGTTAAAAATTAGGGAAACCGTCGTGAGTAGGTGTCACCAAAATAATATGTCGTGTTTGTTAATGCTCTTACCCCCTTATTAATAAATAAGGTGTAAGTTAGACTAAGGTAAGGTAAGGTATACTGGGATATTTTAGAAACCTATGTTGGGTTATTTATTCTGAACAATTGTATGGGACCAACACAGAAATCTCAAAAAAAGTGCACAACGCCGCTAAAGAAGTTTTCACTTCAATAACTTTTCGGGCAAGGTTAACCTTCAGTATGAAAAGTAGAAGATGTTTGAGAATAGTGCGTTGGTAATAGTATAAGGTAGGTAGGTAGAGGTAGGTAAAGTAACCTTGAGTGCCTTGGCGGCGAGTTCGTGCGTGGCGCGCGTGATGTCGGTGTCGTTGACGGCGAGCAGGCGGTCCCCGCGGCGCAGCGCTCCGCCGCGCTCGGCCGGCCCGCCCGCCAGCAGGAACGACACGTAGATACCGTGCCCGTCCTCGCCGCCCACTATGTTGAACCCGAGACCCTGCACACACCATATACATTGCATTTTTTTAGGGTTCCGTAGCCAAATGGCAAAAAACGGAACCCTTATAGATTCGTCATGTCTGTCTGTCTGTCCGTGTATGTCACAGCCATTTATTTCCGAAACTATAAGAACTATAATGTTGAAACTTGGTAAGTAGATGTATTCTGTGAAACGCATTAAGATTTTCACACAAAAATAGAAAAAAACCAATAAATTTTGGGGGTTCCCCATACTTGGAACTGAAACTCAAATTTTTTTTTTTCATCAAACCCATAAGTGTCTATGGATAGGTCTTCAAAAATGATATTGAGGTTTCTAATATCATTTTTTTCTAAACTGAATAGTTTGCGCGAGAGACACTTCCAAAGTGGTAAAATGTGTGTCCCCCCCCCCCTGTAACTTCTAAAATAAGAGAATGATAAATCTATAAAAAATATATGATGTACATTACGGTGCAAACTTCCACCGAAAATTGGTTTGAACGAGATCTAGTAAGTAGTTTTTTTTTAATACGTCATAAATTGAAATTAATATCAAATACTCAGGTCTATACTACCATTTACTTATATACCTACAGGTTTGTACGGAACACTCGGTGCGTGAGTCTGACTCGCACTTGGCCGGTTTTTTTAGGCTACCACATTAACCACCAAAAAGAATTTTGTTACCAATAACTTCTATTACCTAAAATTGAAATATGTTATGTCCATGCTACGCGAATCGAACTAGAGCCAAGCCACGAACGAACCTATAACGAGCCTACAACGAGCACGATGCGAATCCCTTTGTTCGTGAAAAAACTGACAATCGCGCTCGTTCGAGGCTCGCAAGCCCGTCCACGCTACGCGAATCGTGCTCGTAGTGTGCTCGTTCGTGGCTCGCATGGACATGCGCAAGCAAGCATGGACGCACCATAACCTTTAGTAAATTATCACCAAATTTTAATGAAGAAATTGTTGCGCTATTTCTCGACTCGGGGCACTTCAAATAGTTGGTTAGGTTTGAACTATGACAATACCGCTAGATCCAAGTTGTGCATTATGCAAATTTTTGGTAGTAATTAACTATTTTTGGATTAAACAATCATAATTTGGGTTCTAATTTCACGCTAAAATGGTGATTAATTTTCCTGATCATTTACTATTTTTGGCAACATAAAGTGATTTTTTTAATGTAACATTTTACGAAATCTGGGAACACCACTGCGGGCAGCTCATTCCACAGTCTGAAACATTGGAAATCCACATCTGAGGGCCAAAAAGCCCAGGATCCACAAAAGCATATCAATTATTCTCTTACCTGTGGTCCTTTCTCTAGTTCTACCACTCGGGTTTCCTCGTTAGCATTGTCGATGACCGCCACCGCTCCATCCGTCACGTCCTCACGACGTAACGAGTTATTTGTGCTTGATGCTGTTGGGGAAACATTTTATTTAATACGACTTCTATTACCTCTAAAGTAAGTAAACCATGAACAAATTGGGAGTATTTTTTGTGTATAAAGTCACTGAAAGATGAATAGGTTGACACAGAGGCTTTGAAATGCGCTTAGCAGTCTATAATTGGCACAATGAATGCTCTGTTTAATTGATATGGTCCATGCAGTAGACGATATGAAGTGCAGTATTGAAGCAGTGTGCTTCACGTCATTAAAGGATTAGCTTTCGCCTGAGGTTTAAAAAGCTAATCTTAACTTAGTCATTAGAGCTAAATACTTTAGTATAGTGTTGTGATACTACAGTGAGTAAGATTGCCAGAGTTGCCAGTGTCGTGCCACCACTGCGCTTAGTGTCTTCCACTGCTGGCACTGCGTCCCTCAACCACTCAAAAATAGGAAGAGGTTTTTAAATTGGCAATGTGAAAGTCGTCTTCAAGTTACAACAAACAACAATAAAATGGCACGCCTGATGGTAAAGGGTTAATACCATCAGGCGTGCCATTTTATTGTTAGCTTATTTCCTTACATATTATAAAAACAAAGACCCTCCGCCGCGTCTCTGTTTGAACGCGATATACTCTTAAATTACTGAACGGATTTTCATACGATGGTCACCAATGGACGGAGTGTTCATGAGGAAGGTTTAGCCACCGGCCACACTCGCACCTTGTCAAAGCAATTTCAACCTTATTGTCCTTCCAGTACGATTCAAAAGTATAAAATGTCGCACTCGTGTCTAACGTCCTCTGCCGTTGCGTGTAGTTTGTATCGAATTAAAAGAAAGCTAAGGTTGAAATTGCTTCAACAAGAAGCTTCCGCGTCCGTGTCCCGTTCTACGAGTGTGACTTGCCCTTTAGGTGTATAATTCATTAAAGTTTGTGTAAATTTGCTGAAATATGACTGATTGCTAATAATGTCGGAAAAAAATATGCCACGACGATAAAACTACTCTGCTTCCCGTGCGACTAAGAAACCGGGACGGGTCGCTATTAGTTGTATAAAAATCGTGTATATTCGTGGACATAAATATGTATATAATTTGTGAAATTCGAATGCAATTTTTTCACAGTTTGTAGATTCAAATGTTTCAATATAACACAAATCATAATAATATAGTTTAACCCCCTTACTCATAAAGCGCTATTTAACTTATATACTGTTTAAAGGGTCACGCAAATAATGTCACTCTATTGTCATTGTCAAATAATGTGACATTATTTTCGTTACCCTTTAAACAGTGTATTAGTTAAATAGCGCTTTATGAGTAAGGGGTTAAGAGATAATCGTTGGCATCATCGCCATCACAATCATTTACATATAATTTCCTCGAGTGTACATGTAATTGTACATACGTGTGTTAGCCCGGGAGGTCCTGGGCGACGGTTGTCCGTGCCTGGGGCCGGGCACCAGCACCAGCTGCACGCGCTCGCCCGTCGCCTTCAGCGCCGCCACTGCATCCTCGTGCGTCACGTTGTCGAGGGCCATGTCGCCTTGCTGCCAATACATAATTAAGTACATTACTTATATAGCAAGGACGCTCTTTATACCACGAAGTCGGCAAACAAGTATGCTGGACGCTTGCAACACACGAGGCATCACTCACGCGTTACCGACCTTTCCCCCTCCCCAATGAGCCCTGGCGACCTTACACACGCGCAGGAGTTAAAATTTCTAGACCTTGCTGAGGTGTGTATTCATCTGGCAATAAATCAATTTCTCCTATTAAATATACAGTCACTCTATCATTTCCGTAAATGCTACTGTATAGAGGCCTATAAAAAATGTCTTTACCCTTCACTTTGTCTGCATAAAGCCTAAACCTTTTTGCTGTCAGTCTAATAGATTGTGTGGATATTTAAATGATTGTTAGAATAAAAAAACCTTACCAGAGTCTTTGAGAACAATCAACAATTACTGAACGAATGAGTTTATTAGATTCAATGGTGAAGCATGTTACATAACTATATCGAAGCGCCGTTCCTTACACGGCGCTACTTCTGCCTATAACTAGCACTGACCAAAGAAGGATGCTAACCTTGGAATATATACATACTTTCGTGCATACAACTGGGTCTAATAAGTTGAATACTGAATCCAAATAAATGATACTCACGGATGTATTTTTGACCATGAGTAGTTTATCGCCAACCCTCAAGCGGCCGTCTCGATGCGCCGCGCCGCCCGCCATTATTTTAGTGACGTAGATACCGTTGTCCCCCGGGATGTGCTGGTTGCCGAGTCCACCCGCTATACTGAACCCCAGCCCCGAACCGCCTTTTACCAGCTCTATTTCTACAGATTCCTCCTTATTCGATACTTGTGACACGTTTAGAGTATCTTCAGTTGCACGACGTCGCACTTTCTGAAAATGAAAATATGTATAGTATTAAAATTATGTAATTAAAGTTGAATAATACAGATAGGCTTTCCTATGCAAAAATAAATACTCACCATTTTGACTGTATTGCCAGCCCTCTTTAGTGCGTCAACAGCTTCTGCGTGAGTCACGTTTTCAACAATCGTATCATTCACCTGTGTTATAAAAAATAATTCAATTATTACAATACTGTCTGTCACACATTCTAGTATCTGCTTAGTTTCAATTATTTCAAAAACAAAATAGTTTTAAAATTGTTTTATATTTACATGAAAGAATAATTCAAATATATTCAACTTGGTCAAGTAAATAATTTACACAATAAATAACCGTCTTTAACTTTGATGTAAACATAAACAAGAACTCATTATTATTGTTTCAATTCCAGCAATGGATGAACAATAACTTTGACTGTGTTTAACTCAAGAATTCACAGAGTTAATATTCACCTGTAATATAGCATCATTGATTTGCAACTGGCTTGCGGCGGCCGCACCGCCGGGTATGAGCTTAGTGACGTAGATATGTGGGTCGTCGGCCACGTGGGGGTTGTCCGAGCCGCCAGCGATGCTGAACCCGAGTCCAGCGCCGCCCGCGCGCGACAACACTACACTCATGTACACATAGCCGTCCTCCCCTTGCGTGCGTTCACTACCACCACCCTCTATGCCATTTACCTGCAACTTTCCTTCCTTTATTCATACATTATTCTACTGGCCTAGTTTGAATTGTGCTTGTTTTGTGCTAATAGGAGTTATATTGATAACTTTAATCCTTTATGAGTAGAGTTGCAAACTATAATAATACTTGTTAAAAACATTATTATGCTTCACTAGCTCATTTATACACCATTATATTATGAACCTTCAAACCATCCTTAAAACACTAGTATCCCTAAGCCACAAAACCGTAATTTATAAACTATATTAGAATACTGTCATCTAATATTGTTTCTCGAAATGGATACTGGCCAACAGTGGAAACATAATGTTAAGGAAGATGATTTAAAAAAATACACAAAATTATCTCACATCTACTTTCTGTACCTGCCACCTCGGCCTTCATAGATCTAGTTTATTCTGTGATGAATGTGAAATAGCTGGGCGGTAGTAATAGAGCTTCAATAATAAAACTTAAATCATTACAGAATTATGCCATACTGATAGTTTTCGTGCAAATTTAAAGAAGAATAAAGCTCTTGTAATTTTTGTTATAAAATACTCTAATATAATGTTTTATGTGTGTGTATACTGTTTACTTTACTTCTCCAACCTTAATATACTTTTTAGTCAGTACTTTTCACTGATTATAAATAAACAAGGCTCTCCCAGAATAATCCTTTTTCATGTATACTAGCAATACGGTCAAATTGAACAGTACACACAATAAAACATTAATGTCAACAAAATGTGACACATTGTATTATGAGACATTCTGATACAGCTCTGAAGTACAATGATGCAGTGCCTTTCAAAACAATTTGTGAATAAACAAACATGGAAGTGGCGATCATTTCCATGTTAGTTCCTCTTATTTATTATCCTTAAGTCTATATTGCTTTTGGAATTATTAATTTACCTGCTTCATTTCTGGTGACGAAACGTGAGCCTGAAATAACAAAATACTAGTAAACATTGGTCGGAAAAAAGTATGGAATAATAGGAATTTATGCATTTTTATTTTAACTTATAGTCCATCCTGAAAGATGTAATCTTTTGAATTGATCTTTGACCAGAATGTACAATTTTGTGCAATCAATTTCTTATCATAGTATCAGGCCAAATGAATTAGAATAGTGCAAATGTTGATAAAAATGCATAACTCAACTGAGTAGTCTAATGGGCCTTTGAAGCAAATACAATTGGCTAGTAATAACTTGTAGTAAACAGTGGGAGATTGTGAGTAAGTATAATAATTTATAGGTATAGGCATACAATACTAGATTTAGAGTAATTTTCACACGTAATTGAAGGCAGATGACTAAAATCATTTTAAAACTACCAATCTATGTTAAACATACTTAAAAATTGTTACCAAACTAAATATATCTGTACAATAACACTAAAACGGTTCTTTTTAATTTTGGGATTTAGTTTTTATCCACAACTCCAACTCCACTGTATTAAGTGATTTTGTGGAGTTGGTAGGACACAAAGTATAGGAGTGTTATGAGTAAGGTATTAAAAAATATAAATCTTATTACAAATTGTTAATGGAAATAATAAGCAGTTATTGTATAAATAAATGGACATACCAAGGTTGATAATCTTGATATCAATAATTTACAAATCTCTGTTTGAAATGTAGAGAGAAGCAAGTCACATTCTAGGCTACAATATATATTGGTAAAAATTATTTAGACTTAGGTTTAAATAGTTAAATTTATATTGAATGGAAGGCCAACTTCTCTCCTACTCACCGTATCAAGATTAAACAAGGAGGACACTTTTCGTAGGAATCCATTATGTGACTTTTTCTTCCGTCTCTCAGTCATTTTCAGGACCAAGTGTGCATAGCCCTCAGGTATAATTTATATTGTTGTCCGTTCTACACTATGTACACTGCATGCATTGTTAGTTACACACTTGTGTCCATTTTCAGCACCTTACTTGATGACTTTCAGCATGCACCATTCTCTACCTAGAACCCACAACTAGCTTGCACCAAAATATTTCAAGAGTATTGTGACCTTTTTTTCTGAAATATGTGACCTCCTTAATGTTTGCAGACAATCCCATAACATATAAGCTTATTATCATGTTAGCTTGGTTTAAATTGCAGCAGTCCTTATCTAATGAATGTAATAATTCGAGCCGAGCCCTTTTCTGATAGGTAGCGTTTTAGTAGAGATATGTATGGCTAGGTAATATTAGGCGTGTTACCAACTTGTGTTCGATGATAGGATGGTATGAATGTCAAAGCGATGAACCTTAATTAAAATGTCCGTGTTACGTTATTAGTGTGCAGTTTGTGGAGCACTTGATAATAAATATCATTGATAGAAACAACATCGGCGGGTAACAGCGAATTGTTACAAGCACAACTAACTCTCAACTCGCATTAGTCTCACCAAGATTCGGAAATGTTCCCCGAGTGTAGAGAAATTACTAAACGTTTAAAAATAGATTAGTGTTTATTAAATGGCCTTACTTGCGACGAATACGAAATATCAGCAGTGTGAATGTCAAAATTTTGTGTGCAATATCATTTCACTGATTATCATTTACGAGCAGTATACTTTCAATCGATGTAGAGTTTGTACGTCATTGGCACAATTGTGAAATTTAACGGCACCAATCCACACAACCAAGTAACGTTAGCGCACATATCGCCGAAAACTTGTACTATATTTTAGGTTATAAATAGTACTACGAGACGCGAAACACCAACCATCCGCCATTACCGACCACTTGTTGTATGTACTGGCGGGCGACTCCGTTTAGTTAGTTACCTTGGCATACGTCATCAAATTGAAGTTTCAAGAAAAAAGTATCGATTCACAACAATCATAATGTACCGAAGTATTAATATTTTATCGATAGATGGCGTTATTAACGATCGATTTTACATTTTGCAGGCTGATTATTTTGAAGCATGGACAAGACTTGAAGACAAAATATAAAAATCTGTGGTGTGTCCAACCGAAATATTTTTTACAACATACAACATCCATACAACTTGCATGCTTGCATACAACAACAAAATAATAATAAGTACCACTATACTACTTAGGTATTTTAGTTCTATGATGTCCAGGTTTTCCAGATAGTTTCTAAATTGGGTATACTATCCGTGGCACGGAACGGGTACATTAATGACGGGTACATAATTTCCATAACTGCCGGTTTCTATTTTCTTCTAACAAAAACAAATCGTTTTGCTTACCAATGGTAGGTATTTTTATTGCCAAACTGGGCATATAGATTACAACTTTAAGCTGTGATATAGATCATTTCGTAAGCTAATTTTATTTTACTCGTGATAGCTACTTCCATATGGGAGGGTCTGCTATGCCAAGCTTTGAGGTCTTTGCTTCATTATTAGTTGTAAACGTAGTATTTATATACTCTAGAGTATTATTAGTAAAGATATAAGAGTCTTAATTTTTAACCGATAACGGTCCGTAAATTATAGGAATTGGCCATCAGTCATCTCAATACGTACTGGGAGGGTCTGCTATGCAAAGCTTTGAGGTCTTTGCTTCATTATTAGTTGTACACGTAGTATTTATATACTCTGAGTATTATTAGTAAAGATATAAGAGTCTTAATTTTTAACCGATAACGGTCCGTAAATTATAGGAATCGGCCATCAGTCATCTCAATACGTACGGGTATTCCTATATCCAAAGAGTCATGAAGATAGGAGATCGTAAGAAAAGTACCAAACTACCCAAATACCAAATATACGTTTTAGTAGTTACCTACTACTACTAGTTTACGTAACGTTTTAATTATCCGCAAATATAGATCCGCACAGATCATAATTCCCCTGGTATACCTAATTCGCGCGTCCTTCAAAATAACCTTCGAATCGAACTTACGGGAGTCCTTTTCGAATGTAAAATTTCGAGGGGCGGAGCCAATTCGAACGGACCCGACCAATCAATGCTCGAGTTGACTGATTTTCTTTCTAAATATGCCGGCCTCGAAATAGCCAGAATAACAAAATGTGCTTTACACTCGATAAAAAATCGAATTCGTACTTTTTTCGATCGAGCGATCCGTTTCGATTGGGTGAGAAATTGAGAATTGGCACCCAGCCCTTCGTGCCCCGCATAGAGTAACTTATATACCTACTGGTTGCCCCGATCACTGCAGCGCATTCGACAGACCGCAACGCGCCGAACTTAGAATTTGTGAATTGTAAGTAGGTTCTTATCGGTTATATTTTCGCAAAATAAAAAGTGCGGTGCGGTCTGCGCTGCACCTAATAATGATGAAAAGATTTGTTCGGAAGTGCGGGTCGGCCAATTGAATTAAACCGGCCAAGTGCGAGTCCTGAGTCTGAATCGCTCAGCATTCCGTACTTCCTTAGAGAATTACTCAATTCTCCAAGCGTAGGTACTTACTTCCTGAGACGCATATTTTTATTGTTTGAGCCATAAAACTGTTTCGTAAAAAACCGGACCGCATAACGTGCTCCTTATTAGAAACTTCGTTATATTTTTCCTGTAATATTTAGGTACATACATAATTGTTTCAGACTTTTCTCTTTGCAAACTTCGGACATAAGGTACTCAATCCACAGATATAAATCTAAATAGATAACGCAAGTCCCTTCATCCTGTGTATATTAACCCTTTTGGCACACTAAGTACATACATTCGCGTCATCTTTATTAGATCAGATGTGTTACAAACAAGTACAAGCCCAAATCCTAAAGTACTTATTATAGCGAAAAATAGCTACGTATATCCTGTAATACAGAATGTGTTTCAAATCGTTTTCAATCATGTTGGGTTAACAGTACTTATTTAAAACTAAACCTCAAAAGTAGTTGCTGAATATACCGCTATGACTGACGGTACGTAATCCTATAAACATTATCTCGTGGACTGCGAAGTGTCAGACAATGTATTTCTTATGAATATTTCCACTTGAATCAATCTAGGCGCACATAATTTACCCACAGCATTAGTTCAACCTAACTCATGGTCGATAGTACTTATAAGTTCGTAGGTATGTACCATAACGAACGAATACGTGACGTGGTACTTTCTATTGGCCATATTTTCCGATCCATCCCGTACTTCCTACTCTTCATCTTACAATACCTACACTACTTACTTACACCGTAAAATACTAGCGCATGCCGCAATAGTACAATATTAGTCTGTGTTGCCGCACTTATTATAAGTTAGTTACCTAGTTATTATTGTAGTTAGTTACCTAGTCCTCAATCTGTTTTTTTTTAATTGAATAACAGCTTGTACCTATATCGTAAATATGTTCTTGGTTTTGACTTATACATTTTATCTAGTATTGTATGCCCAATTAACGTTAATTTTAAAGAAACTAGTCTAACCTTTTTTTCTTCGATTTCTCCACTCGGCGGTGGTGGCGATAGGACAAGATGGTGCTATGGAAAATACAAAGAGTTATGTAATCTATGGAATCTTTATCATTTATAGCCGAACAATTTTAAAAAGCTATAGGATTTCCAAGCATTCATTAAATATAGGTATAGGTATATTCCATGCAATAAATCTTGAATAAACCTTGTTTGAATCCGGAGTATCATTGCGTGGCTCTGACTTCTTATTGTTATCCAGGAGGAAGGCATTGGAGATGGATCTGTAGTCGTCCTCTGTTGGTATCTGAAAGTACGGATGTACTTAATCTTTGGTTTTAACTAAGTAATCTATCTAAATTAAACTTAATTTGTCGACTACCTACTACTTTGCTCTGATTGTTGTCTTTTTGGGGGGTTTGATAGGTTTGGTAGGTACTAGCTCTCGAAGCCCTTCACACACACTGTACTTTCATCTTAATTCTCAAAGAATATAAATGTAGTACGAGTAACTCTTATATTCTCCTCCTATATCAAGCTGGTATAAGTAGGTGTGCCTACCCAAAGGTGTGAGAGTTCTTCACATAATATGGCCTAACCTGCGCTTTATAAAGCTGCAGCCGATAGAGCGGTTGAGCGGTGTGAAGTATAAGCTTGGATCTACAGAATTAATTTGCTCTTCAAATGGATTTGATACAGAACATTGCGCGCAATGTCGATTCCGAAGATACCGATATTCAAGAGATGGTGAGTGGGAGTGTTTTAGAACTTCGTAAATTGGGATGTTTTTCGCTCCACTTTAATAAGAAATATTAAATTGTTAATGTAACTTACAGTATGTTCCTACACATTTCCAAGTAAACATAATTACTTACCTACCTACCTACTAATACAGAATATATCTTCCAAGTTTATTCTCTCCGGAAGAATGAAACAAATTAAAGGTTTTAACTTATTATAGCAACCAATTGCTCATCTGGCTACAGAAAAATACTAAAGGCTCTGTGCGTGACTTGAACTCAAAATATAAAACGCCAGGAAGGAACTAATAGCATCGGATAAGGCAAGCGACGTGCACGAAAATATTGACAAAAACAAAACAGTTCACCTATCTTTATCGTTTGTTCGATATTTAATAATTGAGGATACACAACTACAATGGAAGCGAGTAGACTGAAATGTATGTTCAGTGAATCGCTGTTGCAGTGCAATTGCCCCGGGGCGGCTGTTGTTTTCAGAAAACAAAATCGAACGTTAACTAATTGCGAATTGTCGATGTTGTAAACACGGGTATACTGAACTGAATAGGTATTTGATGTCGTTTCTGACTCAGGATAATCAGTAGAGTTATCTAGTATATCATTAACTTACGTCGCGTCTTGTGCCATCCGCTTCCCATTTGTTCGCGATGCGAATCGTCTCCGCGGTCTTCTGCTGAACCGATTTGGTGTCATCTAGGAGTGTAAGTTCGTAGAATTCTTGAATATCTAGAAAAAAGGAATAAGTACGCTTATTGGATAACTCTCGAAGCGTAAGGGACAATTCAACACCTAGCATCCATTTTAATCCTTGCATTTTATGTACGAACTCAACATTGTACGAGTAACAACCTATCTACTCGTATAGGTACGATTATTTACAGTGAAGCTGTAGCAATACTATACTTTTGTTTAGTTTTGTTTACTGAATTATTGTTTGTTTATTCACAATAAACTGCTAACCCGTTATGAATCAAAATAAAGTTCGTATGTAGAGATTTCTGATGTAAGTATGTGTGTTAATGAGATGTCGTTAAAAAGTCCTTTTGTTAATTGGAACAGTGTCAGAAATAATTTGTGTGGCATGGGGTACCTACTTAGTAGGAATATCGCGTGAGTCGTGATGGAGATCGATATAGAGCGAGCGGGCGGCGACCCTAGTTCTCCATGTAAAGAATGAAGGAATATACCTAGTTGTAGGTAATTGATATGAGAAAAATATTGATTATCAGAATTGGTACGAATTGTTCAAAAGTTGTTTAAAAGTTGCCACGTACACACCTAAAAAAGGTTCAGAGTAGGTTAGTTACTGCACCTATAAGCTACGTAGGTTTTGCGGTTATTAAATAATGTGTAGCTACACTATAGCTACCTACTGCATTGTGTGCTTATATATTTTTATTTGTTTCTTTCTCTTTCAGGGTGGTAGGAGGAAAAAGCATGTTAAAGTTAGTTGTCTGCTTTTAACTAGAATAAAAATGATAGAGCAATTTATGTCGCAGGGTAGAAGTGAATGGCACAAAAGGGGAAGGCATCTACTACAGTAGACCATTTAGGTACTTCTTACGTTGAGGATGACAATAATGATAGATAAGCCATGACGAAACAAAGCTATCATTCTTTCTTAATGTTCCATTAAAATATTGGTAAGATGGATCTCCTTGTCCAACTGTCTACTTGAGACATAAAACTAGGTAATTGATTTAATAATCTAAGCTACTACGCATAATAAAGTTTGGAATGGGGTAATTACAACGCAATATTAAACTATCGATAAGCGATATCTTCACGGTTACATGTAACTGTGACGCATAAAGGAGATTTATCACAATTGTTTGTGCTTTGATTTGCTACACTAAGGCCACATAAACACATCTGAAAGAAAATGTAAGTGCCTATAAGTCGATGGAACCACATAAAAGCTTCTACATATATGTATACTTAGTGGATGAGAAAAGTCTATTAGACCGTATAGGTAGGTATCGGTCCAGGGTCTCTAGTTATTTAAAAAATTCAATGCTGACACGGCTAAGAGCGAATTGTGTCAGCGACGACAGGCTTTGGTGTGGCCGGTGACCCGTATCTTCAGATCTGGGTCAAACGGACCGGCAGGCATGGGTATCGTAGTTTTCCAACACATCTCATCATTCAGTACAACATTATTGTTGTAAATTTGATCCGTGCGAAGATTCATCATTTAATTTTACACCAGAATAATAATGTTATGCAAATACTTGTACTGAATTTCATTATGTCCCGCTGCGCTGGTTCAAAATGCGATTTGAGGATGGAACGTCATAGTTAATTCGTTCTTTTAAAGCTTTCACGAACTAAATTCAGTGTAATTTTTTTTTTTTTTTTATAATATTAATGCGTTCACTCGTGACCACGAGCAAAGCAACTTGGTGGAAACGTCGAGGTTAGTCAAAATAGGTCAAAATCATATTTTGATAATTTAATCGCGCGCGAATAAACCTGATACGAATGATACGATACATTAATATTACAATAAATAATTCGTAAGCAAACTTTTTTTTTCTATTAAAGTACTTACAGCTCGACCAAAGAGTTCTCACTTCATAGGTTTCAGTTGCCGTTGAAGAACAAAAATGTAAATTGTTCGAAAATCAAACTGCCAACCACGAGTAGAACAGTAGAACCAGAAATTGGACTATTATATGAGTAGAACACACATTAAAAAGAAAAAAGGCGCGATTGTAAAAAATGTGAAACACAAGACTTTGTTTGGTTGTCTCGCAGAGGCCTAGCTAGAGGGTATGAAAAGTAGAGTATTCACCTAGAGGATAAAGCCTGTCTTCGTCTTGGGCGGCTTGACCCCTCGCTTCACTCAGGACTTCATAAATCCATCGCTTCGCTTGGAATTTAAGTTACAATCCCTCGCTATGCTCGGGAGTTAACTCTAGTCTAGAGTCCCTCATTACGCTCTGCCACCCGTAACATAAGACACTGCTTTATTCTCTTCTCTTGGTGCATAATTTACTACTAGTTATCTATGCAATATTCTTCATCATACTTAGGTTAAGGTACCGCCAGTTTTCCCTGCTGCCATGCCAGCGTGCATAATAGGAAAGTTTAAATTCCTTGGTGATATTGGGAACTGCGGCGCAAGTTGTTATTTTTTGGGATGACGTTTATGGGCTCGACATTAGCGTTATATCAAACGCTTTTGTAATGTTCTTTGCAACTGGCTAAATATACCTACAGCGGATCACAATAGCCAGTGTCGTGGTCAAGGAAGGCTCAAGAGCGCCAGTGACGTGCGAGGCGGTCACGCGCGGATATTTATAACGTAGTGACGGAGCCTGAATGAACTGAATCCCTTCGACACTTCGATGACCTTATACCCCCTTATTACGTGAGATGGATTAAAGCAAGTCTAGAAAAACCCTGCCGGGCTATCTTTGGTGGCAATCGTAACGAGCACCACTAATATGATTTCATCCAATAAAGCGGAGGTACGACGTAGACTACTGTTGGGCCCTGAATGGAATGGTGCTCTTTAAGATTACCACGAAAGATACGCAGTAGAGCCCCGTTATATCCGTCCCATTCTAACATCATCTAACAAAAAGAACCGGGACTATCCAAACATTGTTTTACTAGACTTGGCTTAACCATCTCATGTAATAAGACCGATAATGTAATCCCACCAAAAACATATTTATGTAAAATGTTGCCAGTCACACAGTCGCACTGTCAAAAAGTTTTCAGATCTCGTGTAGAGCCAAGCTTATAAACTTCACTAAAATATGTGGCTTGGCCGTTTCACTACCGTTACATGGGAGTAAGGTGAAAAATGTATTCACTGTTCATTACTTTCTTGTTATACATATGTTCTTGTAGTAGTGAAACGGCTAAGCCACATATTTTGACTACGGTGTGTAGAGTTTGTGAAGTTAGGGCTTGTAGAGTAAGGGCATGTAGAGTTATAAGCTTGGCTCTACATGAGATCTGATAACTTTTTGACAGTGCGAGCCATATCTTGGCAACATTTTACATAAAAATGTTTTTGGTGGGATTTCACTTCTTTTTGCAAGTTGCTTAAGATATTTTTATATTTTTTTGCGTTTGAAATTTCCAAGTTATATAATTTTTTTGGTCTTTATGTACGAATACAAGCTTACATATACCAAAGAATCATGGCGAAATCCATACATTGATTTGTACAAAAAAAAAAAACATTTTAGAGGGTTTTGAATCACTTCCAATGTAGAAATTACATTACCAGCAACATATTAATATACATGAAATATTTTATAAACCCCGCAAAACAGAACAACAACATAACGGTTTTGGTCTCGAATAGTCGCGATTCGCCGGCATGCAATAGAAATTCGCATTTTTATCCCAGGGTTCTAAAAATATTTTCAATGGCTCAAATTATTCCCTAGGCACCAAGGATCAATTATAACGTCTCTAAAAATCTTTATTTTTTTGTACAAATCTCGCCATGATCCTTTCAGCTTTCTAGGACTTCAGGAAGTACCCTAAGAGTTTTGATGATCATCAGTGAGTCAGTGACGAAATCGGGGTTCTTTAGATATCAATAAAATCTAAAGTATAAGAGCTATGTTATTGAAACTACCTACGGAATCTCACACGTTTAATTTTTAAATATAGAACCCAATACCTACAAATCCTACAATGTTATATAGACAGATGAGCCAATAATGTTCCTCAGTTAATAATCGCACGGCCGCACATGCTCTCGTAATGCGGACATATTTTCATTTACCTACGTAGGTATTGTAGATACCAATATAATGTTTCCTGATTTCCTGTTGCAACTTCATCTTCCATCCTTATACCAAAGTTTATACTAATATTTATTTGTTTGATCTTGTGGTTTTCTTTGATTAAGATATTTTATGGAATTTTTGGCGGGAACTTGCAGAGTAACGTTGCGTTTTCATTTTTATTTTCATTAATTCGTGTATTTTGTTTTTATTGCATATTATCGGTGGTATTTTATCCAATAAAGATCAATCCATGTGCACCAGTAAAGTTAAATGAAATTAATTAGGTATGTGTTTCGTGAATTTTCAAGTTGTCTCAAAAAGTCCGTGAAGAGTTTTAGTACAATGTTACCACCATTGTAGTAAAACATGACTTTTATGGACGGTGACTGACTGAGGAATGTATGTGAAAGTGTTTTATTGTGACTGGAAACTATAATATAACTCGACACTGGCAGAAATGAGCCCTAATTTGGGCTTGGTTGCCAAACTAAAAAAGAAGATAATTTTATGTTCATAAGTCGGTAAACAAGCATACGGCCCACCTGCTGGTAAGCGGTTACCGTAGCCATATGGACGCTTGCAAAACAATAAGCATCGCTCACGCATTACCGACCTTTCCCCCCTCTCCTATGAGCTCTGGCGACCTTACTCACGCGCAGGAACACAACTTTACACAACATAAAGTTATTTGGCTGCGGTATTCTGTAAGGTGGAGGTTCCCCAGTAGAGCTGCTCTTTGAGCTAATAAACGCTATGCTCTACCGCTCTCAAGCAAGTAGGAATATAGATAGTTCAAGGCAGCTGAACTAGGTAGAAAATAAGTACTTAATTAGAACAATCTGTATTTGGATGTTTCGTCAATCGTTATTCAGCATATCTATGTGTAAGCAGACTATTAGTAGGTACTTACCAAGAAGAGCTTGAAATAGGCGTGATTTAAAAATTCTGATAACTCTTTCGATAGCAAGGCGTAACTGTCGGTCCTGCGGCTTCACCAGTTTGCTGTGGTAATCTTCCAGCAGTTCCAAAGCTCGATGGGCCTCTATTAAAATAAATAAATGTTATATAAAACCGATTTAAATCAATTAAATACCTACGCTTTGTAGATTAACAGAGTTAATGAAAATTACTTCTACGAAAGATGAACGACATGTACGACTTACATAGTAGGTACCTACTTTAGGTATCTGTATATAAAATAAAATCCTTTTGTAAATATAAAAGTTGGTTGAAAGGCTATCCGCTGGGCAAAATATTACTTATACGTAGATATGTGTATGCATAATAGGTGGGCGTATTGGTTTATATTTAGAAACGACATACAGATAGGTACATAAATACTTAATTATCGCCCATTTTTAACATCTAAAGTTAGAACAGTGGAATTTAAATGTTAGTAGAGCATAAAGTGTCTCCATAGGTACTTTATGCTCTACTAACTAGGATGAGACATGTAAGTCTAGCATAGCGCCTGGCAACCCTCTTATATCGATACGAATCAACAGAGGGGTGCTTGTGTGACCCCAATCAACCCCTTGCGCAAATTAAACTGGTAATAGCTTATTCACGCCACACGATACGTTAAATAAACACTCAAAATAATACCTAACCATATTAAGAAAAAAAACTAAATTCACCTTGCTTACGAACTGGCATCACGGCGCCACCCCCTAACGTAATTTTAGAAACTTAGTACACTTTACACAAAATAAAACGAAAATTATATTTCACACCAACATTCAGATTGTGTTCATTTTTAAATTTAATCACATACAACTAGAACATTTTTGAAACGGCACATATTATCGCACTACGAAAACATTAAGGTTTTAAGGTACGAAATGATGCGCGGTAGTGATGCCGCTTAAGAGGGTCATCCAATACTGCGCCCGATGGGATTGGTCGATTTCCACAGTGACGTCAGGGGGTGGAAGCATAGACTAAGGAAAATGCAGAGGTTTAAGGGCTGAATACGAAGGGTTGTGATGTGTGCGACTGTGCGATCGCTAACAACACGACTCACCCCAGCATTTATGTCAATATATTATTCAACCTGCCTCTGATATTTTCTTAACTGGAACTGCTGGAAGTAGATAGACGATGCGATACATGCGTTATATAATAAGTGTCAGGTGTCAGTCTATCAGTGACGAAACAATAGCTATATTCCTGGAAATGTCTATTTTTGTCCTTCTATAACATTATCAAAAATATTAGACAAGCATTTTTTCTTTTGTCAATCAATCCGAATGTTGTTGTTTTGAAGTTCCGCGTGCCGTCACGTTGTGGCAGTAATATATTCCTAAGTCAATGCGTTGTGGTACCTACTTACACTTGCAAGTCGAATTTTACCCACTTCTAGTGGTCGGACTGACTTGATTTTTTGTATACATTATTATAATGGAAGACAATGCAAGTACAGTCAACAAAAAGAACAGTCAACAAAAAAGCTTGTATTTAAAACGTAATTTTTAACAAAAACTTATTTAAACTAGGTATATAATTTGTTTTGTCATACAATAATTATCATTCATACCATTTTATTATGCTGTACTTTGATAGACCATTATTTTATTGCTTATATAATCATTTTCACTCAATCTCACTGTATTTGTGCCTACCCTCTGACCACAAACTACCAAGAGAACTAAAGTTCCTCTGACTCTACCATTAGACCTTGAAAACAAAAAGTATACCATATATAGTGCGTTCGAATTGGAGTGATGTCGTTTTTAACAGTTTCAAAATGGGCATTTTTGTTTATGCGTTCGAATTGGAAAATTTCAACAATTTTGCAACTTTTGCCACAAACGATATTTCCCAAATCGAACGATTAGATACAAAAATGACATTTCCATGCTGATCGCCTGCTTGTCACTTGTCTCAACCTACCTTTTTCCTTCAGTTAATCATTAAACAAAGTTAATCTAACCGATAAACTAACCGATAATACAAATTCGATTTGGGAAATATCGTTTGTGGCAATTAGTGCGTTCGAATTGGAGTGATGTCGTTTTTAACAGTTTCAAAATGGGCATTTTTGTTTCATCATATCAGCCTAGGGATGTCCACTGTTGAACATAGGCCTCCCCCATTACCTTCCACTTCGAACGGTTTTGGGCCGCTTGCATCCAGCGGTGCCCAGCGATCTTGACCAGATCGTCGGTCCACCTGGTTGGAGGTCGTCCCACTCGGCGCTTTCCAGTACGTGGTCGCCACTCGAGAACCTTCCTTCCCCATCGGCTATCAGTTCTTCGAGCGATGTGGCCTGCCCATTGCCACTTCAGCTTACTAACTCTACGAGCTATATCGGTAGTTTTCGTTCTCCTACGAATGTCCTCGTTTCGGACCCTGTCACGTAGAGAGATTCCGACCATAGCTCGTTCCATAGCGCGCTGAGTGACTCTCAGCTTATTTATTCGGCCAGCAGTAAAAGACCACGTCTCTGTACCATATGTCATCACTGGTAACACGCACTGATTGAAGACCTTTGTCTTCAGACTCTGAGGTATTTTAGACGTGAAGATGTGCCGGAGCTTCCCGAATGCTGCCCAGCCGAGTTGGATTCTTCGATTGACCTCTTTGTCGAAGTTGGACCTACCTAGTTTATTTATTTATTTATTTATTTAGGGCAACCAACAAGACATACACTACACTATTACAAAAAAAATACACGATATAAATTCTAAGTGTTGCCTCAATTACAGGCTACCACAGCATGCAATTAAATGAATGAATAGTTGGATAATTTGTCCGAGGTAAACATACTCGTCTACAACTTCGAGAACAGTGCTCCCAACAATCACCGGTATTGGCGGAATATGAACATTAGACATAACTTTTGTCTTGTCCATATTCATTTTGAGGCCTACCTGTTGGGAAACTCTGTTGAGGTCATTGAGCATGATGTTCAAAGCTTCCAGCGATTCCGCCATTATGACTATATCGTCGGCAAATCGAAGGTGAGTGATGTATTCGCCATTGATGTTGATGCCATATCCCTTCCAGTCCAAGAGCTTGAATACATCCTCCATTACAGTGGTGAAGAGTTTCGGGGAAATTACGTCACCCTGTCTTACACCCTTCTGCAACTGGATTGGTACCGTACTCTCGTCCTGGACCCGGATCGACATGGTGGCTTTGCTGTACAAACACTTCAATACTTCGATATAGCGATAGTCGATTTGGCAACGCTGTAGACTCTGTAGCACCGCCCATGTCTCGACTGAATCGAAGGCTTTCTCATAGTCCACATACGCCAGGCATAATGGCCGATTATACTCTTCAGTCTTCTGTATAATCTGGCGGAGTGTATGTATGTGGTCTATGGTACTAAAGCCTTTACGGAAACCGGCTTGTTCGGGCGGCTGGAAGTCGTCAAACCTACGTGCGAGACGATTCGTAATTACTCTCGAAAACAGCTTATAAACATGGCTTAGGAGGGATATCGGGCGGTAGTTCTTCAATAGGGCCTTATCGCCTTTCTTGAAGAAGAGCACCACCACGCTTCCACTCCATACTTCTGGCGTTGTACCTTCGTGTATGACGGAATTAAATAGCTTCTGAAGGACTACCAGTACCGGTTTGCCACCCGCTTTCAGAAGCTCTGTTGTAATTCCGTCTTCACCCGCCGCCTTGTTGTTTTTAAGCTGTTTCAGAGCCATTCTAATCTCGTACAGGCTGACGTCCGGGATATCTTCGGTGTAGTGTCGGGTCAACTTGGCTCTTGCGTCACTTACCGGTAATGTATCTGGTTTCTGTGACGAGGTGTATAGCTGTCCATAGAACTTCTCGATCTCTCTCAAGATCTCTGGCTTTGACGTAATGATGTTGCCGGTATCGGTCTTCAGCTTGGTCAGTTGGCTTTGACCAATAGACAGATCTCTTGCGAACACTTTAGAACCTTTGTTCTGTTTTATTGCCTCTTCAATACATGACGTATTAAAGAGGCGCAAATCGTGTCGCATTGCGTTTGAGACCTGCCTATTCAGCTGCCGGTATTCGGCTGTATCAGCTGAAGACTGCAACTTCATTTCACGTCGTCGCTTCATGAGTTTGAGAGTTTCATCCGAGAGTTTTTGGGTTCTATTCGTGCGGCGGGTCTTAAAGAACTTAGATCCTACCGCATGGACAGTTTCCACGAGCCTGTTGTTTGTATCGTCCACCGTCACGCAATTATCCAGGCATTGAAAGCGATTCTGAAGTTCGAGCTGAAAGCTTTCAGGGTCCTGGATATAGGCAGATTGGGGTCGGAGCGTAGACTTTACCAGGCGACATCTCTCCACCTGGATTTTCAGGTTCAGTGTGCCTCTTACTAATCGGTGATCGCTGCCGGTCTTAACCCTGTTGATCACAGAAATATCACTGAAGATTTGCCTCTTTGTCGTCAAGATAAAGTCTATCTCGTTTTTGGTGGATCCGTCGGGGCTGCTCCAGGTCCATTTCCTGTGTGGCCGCTTTTGAAGAAGGAGTTCATCATAAAGAGTCCCTCCAACTCCATGAAGTCAGCCAACCGTTGGCCCCTAGGATTCCGCTACCCAATTCCAAACTGCCCCACTCTCAGCTCATAGTCATTTCTAATGCCTATCTTCGCGTTAAAGTCCCCCATCAATACCATATAGTGAGTTTTAGAGGCATGTATGGCACGTGAGATATCCTCATACAATGTCTCTATCTCGTCATCTGGGTGTGACGAGGTCGGAGCGTATACCTGGATGACCTTCAGCGAATACCGTTTGGTAATTCTGAGTATCAGGTATGCGACTCTCGGCGAGACACTCTCTAACCTCACTATATTTTTGATGAGGGGCTTGCGGACAATAAACCCGACACCACCTTGTGACAGGTGATCACCCTCCCGGTAGTAGAACAGGTTGCCGGATTTAAGGATTATCGTGTCCTCCCCCTCTCTTCGGACTTCTGATAAACCCATCATATCCCATCGCAGCCTGTCCACTTCTTCCTCCAGCTCAATGAGCTTCTCGTCGGTCCTCAAAGTCCGTGCATTGTATGTTACCAGGTCCAGTCGTCGTTGTTGGTAGCCGGATCTCTGCCGGAGACTCTTAGCACCCCCTGCCCCGCCGTTACCGTGACCGCTACCGTAGCCCGGGATAGCGGGGCCGCCGGGGACTAGGGGCCGTGACTGTGTGTTGTGTACCATATTGAGGGGTTTTTGCCGTAATCACCACGCTTGGCAGGCGGGTTGGTGATCGCAGTAATGATGACGTTACTCAGGTAGACGCTGCTGCCCGTCCCCTGGTGTATTCCCTTAGTCGCCTTTTACGACACCCTCAAGATTGGAAGGGTTGGCCCTATTCTATGCCGGGAGCCACACAGCAGCGGCATTTTTGTTAATGCGTTCGAATTGGAAAATTTCAACAATTTTGCAACTTTTGCCACAAACGATATTTCCCAAATCGAACGATTAGATACAAAAATGACATTTCCATTCTGATCGCCTGCTTGTCACTTGTCTCAACCTACCTTTTTCCTTCAGTTAATCATTGAACAAAGTTAATCTAACAAATTATTCTCTTGCCTGTTAGTATTTCTATAAAATTTTACAATAAAAATTAGAATTTTCGCTTCCCGTATGAATTTTCCGAAACTTATCTGTCAGATTCAAAGATGTCAAAATATGATCACAAACGACCCTGCCTCGGAGGTGGGTCAAAATTTGCAGTTCACGAAATCGTTTTTAACTGTTTCCAAGCAAAACGAACGGTGAACGAAAACAGTTCAAAACGCCAATTTCGCCCACAACTTTCCAAATCGAACGCCAGTTGTGATCGTTTTTGGCATTTTTGACTGTTATTTTTGCTACCATACCCCCAATTCGAACGCACCTTAAGTACCTATAACTTATATGCAAAGAGTACATTATATAATCTGAGAACTTATATGCACAAAATGCAACCTGAGGACGAGACGATTCCAATATGCCCAAACATTGCTAGGATACTTTGCTCCGCTATTAAGTTCTATTGCCTATCATCAGACCCTGAAAACTAAAAGGGCAAAGTTCACCTCACTACAATTCCAATTCTTCTATGCTCAAACAAAATACACCTGACTAATCGTGTCGTCTGTAGACACTGTTAAAGCGTCTACGAACGTGTTGATTTGATTTGGCACCCGAGATATAGGGCCGATCTCTCTTCTTCTTCTTAGTTTTAAGTTTGGTTTGGCAACCTATTCTTTATATATGGCTGTGTTGGCAACCAAATCCAAATTAGGACTTATTTCTGCCAGTGTCGAGTTATATAACAATTACCACCATATTCATATGTCTGTGTTTCCAGTCACAATCACAGACATATTGTGGACATATGGTCACAATAAATCACTTTCACATCTCAGTCAGTCACCGTCACAGGTCACCGAGCATAAAAGTCATGTTTTACTACAATGGTGGTCATTGTACTAAAACTCTTCACGGACTTTTTGAGACAACTTGAAAAGTCACGATACACATAAGTCATCTCATTTCACTTCACTGGTGCACTGGTTTTATTGGATAAAATACCACCGATAATATGCAATATAACTCAAAATTTTGTAGGTACTACTCATACGTCTGTGCTCAAAATACACGAATTTAAATTTATGAAAACGAAAACGCGATGTCACTGCAAGTTCCCTCCAAAAAGTCCCCGATCTCTTTTGTGATCTACACCGAGTCGCCCGCCGCGCCCGCCTGGGTGATCAAAGTCGCTGCATGTAGACCTAGCTTTATCTTAAGGGTAAACTTACATCAGTTAGGAGGCGGGAAATTTGAATTTTTTCGAGTTTTTTTTATCTTCGTAGAACAATATGGATAGATGTTTCAATGATTAGCGACAGTGGAAGTTTATTAGGCACATTGTGTTATGAATGTTTTTTTGTATAATATGAGCCATATTTGAACATTTTTGTGATAAACAAAGCATATCGTATTGAAGGAAATGCGGAACAGTGGTCTGGCAGCGCCAACCAATCAAGATGATCTTGGTTGTTTCAACTAGTACAACAAGTAACTATTTTACTAGTCAACATCCCATTTCTTTTCACTTGAAATAACATGTTTTCGAAATGAAAATATACCCAAAAATTATTGATAGTTATTTCTTGATTTCGAAAACAAGTCAATCGCCATTTAATTCAATTTTCATCAGAAAAGATTAAATAGAACTTCTTAAAATAATCAAAATTATTGTTGATTAAGTAAGTAAATGGTATTTTGATAAATTACTACAAGCACTACTATTTTTTAACAAGTGCATAAAGTCGTAGGCATCTAAAAAAACATTTTCAATTTTTTTTTGTCTATTTTAGTTTTTCTTGGGAGTAATGTTGATGATGGTTAAAAGACGAAATATGTAGAATGAAACGTGTGTGTGTAACGAATTTTTGACAAATCGCCTGCTGGCTGAGCTGACCTTGAGCGCCCTGCCTGCGCAACAATCGTGAGTGAAACCAGCCGAGCAAGAATATTGTTCTTTCTTTCTTTCAGTCAGTCTGATAACTACTGTGTGTACGTAGGTGATTTTTTAGATAAAGTGTCTAGTAAAGTAGTAGTGTAGATAAAATCTGTGAGCGTGGGGCGCGAAGATGCCTCTATTTGGCAAAAAAGATTTCGGAAGAAAGTCCAAAAAAGATGGCAGGGAATCGGAAAAGCAACCATCCATCGAGGACAAATATACCGTCAAAGATCTGCTAGGTACAGGAGCCTTTTCCGAGGTACGTCTGATAGAGAGCAAAGAAAATGGACAGCTTTACGCTTGCAAAATTATCGACAAGAAAGCTCTCAAAGGTAAAGAAGACTCTTTAGAAAACGAAATAAGGGTTCTCAAAAGATTCAGTGAACAAGCAAAAGGCGAAGCTGGCGAGAAGAAAATGTTTTCCCATCCAAACATTGTCCAGCTGCTAGAGACGTACGAAGACAAAAATAAGGTTTATCTCGTCATGGAATTGGTGACAGGAGGGGAGCTGTTCGATAGAATTGTTGAGAAGGGTTCCTACACAGAAAAAGACGCGTCCATTCTTATAAGACAAGTGTTAGAGGCAGTAGACTACATGCACTGTCAGGGAGTGGTGCATAGAGATCTGAAACCAGAGAACTTGCTTTACTACAGTGCAGATGAGGATAGTAAAATTATGATCAGTGACTTTGGTCTGTCCAAGATAGAGGATTCAGGGATTATGGCTACTGCATGTGGAACACCAGGATATGTTGCCCCTGAAGTTCTGGCACAGAAGCCATATGGCAAGGCTGTTGACGTCTGGAGTATAGGAGTTATTTCCTATATTCTGCTTTGTGGTTATCCACCATTTTATGATGAGAGTGATGCAAACCTATTTGCTCAGATATTGAAGGGAGATTTTGAGTTTGATTCTCCGTATTGGGATGATATAAGTGATTCAGCAAAAGATTTCATACGGCATTTGATGTGTGTAGATGTGGAAAAGAGATACACTTGCAAGTGAGTGTACTATTTTTTGTGGTTGTTTTGAAATTATTTATTTTATATATAGTATATACTGTATAGATCACCTATACAGGGGCTCTATAGCGTATCTTTGGTGGTTATAGTTATGAATGGCTTCTCATCACTGCATCATTGGATGAAATCAATAATGGTGTTCATAATGATTACCACTCAAGGTACGCATCAGCCTAGCTGTTCCCAATCACTTTTGGTCCATGCAATACGTTCCCTCCTTTCATTGTGCTCTTCTATCCATGATGGACCAGCATTTGCTATTAACTTACCCATATCATCTTACTTACTATTAATATTATAAATGCAAAAGTTACTGTCTGTTTGTTACTCTTTCAAGTCTAGACCACTGTAACAATAGTGATGAAATTCAGCATGCATATGGCCTATTGTATGGAAAATGGCATAGGCTGTTTTTTTTTCCGGGTATGCAGGTGAAACTATGCCAAACACCTACCTAGTATATTATAAAGATTCCATTTCAATCTTTTACTGGTTCATATTGAATTTCTATTTCACTCACTTTACATCAAGTTCAGTCCTCATAAGTTTATTTTTGTATCATGTTAATTAATAAACCTTAATTAATTATAAATTAATCTAATATAATAAAGCTGAACAGATTTTCGTATGATTGTTTAAGCCCGCTAAACTCAGGATCTTCCATTCAGATTTGAAAAAATCTTTTACTAATAGGAAGCTACATTATTACTGGGTATTGTTATTACAGCTAGTATTTCATAAAAACAATATAAGGTGCGTTCGAATTGGGGTATGGTAGCAAAAATAACAGTCCAAAATGCCAAAAACGATCACAACTGGCGTTCGATTTGGAAAGTTGTGGGCGAAATTGGCGTTTTGAACAGTTTTCGTTCACCATTCGTTTTGCTTGGAAACAGTTAAAAACGACATCGTGAACTGCAAATTTTGACCCACCTCCGAGGCAGGGTCGTTTGTGATCATATTTTGACATCTTTGAATCTGACAGATAAGTTTCGGAAAATTCATACGGGAAGCGAAAATTCTAATTTTTATTATAAAATTTTATAGAAATACTAACAGGTAAGAGAATAATTTGTTAGATTAACTTTGTTTAATGATTAACTGAAGGAAAAAGGTAGGTTGAGACAAGTGACAAGCAGGTGATGAGCATAGAAATGTCATTTTTGTATCTAATCGTTCGATTTGGGACATATCGTTTGTGGCAAAAGTTGCAAAATTGTTGAAATTTTCCAATTCGAACGCAAATACAAAAATGCCCATTTTGAAACTGTTAAAAACGACATCACTCCAATTCGAACGCACTTTAAGTAATATAGCCCACATGGTGAACCCTGCATTGTTGAATAAAATAAAACAAAGAACTTCTAAGAATTCAATTATGCATTCATGTTTATACATATAAAATGTGTACTATATTAGTTCTTTACTAAGGTACTATATGGTTTCAGGCAAGCATTAGCTCATCCATGGATTTCTGGCAATGCTGCTAGCAATAAGAACATCCATGGTACTGTATCTGAACAACTCAAGAAGAATTTCGCCAAGTCTCGCTGGAAACAGGCGTATCATGCTACCACAGTAATTCGACAAATGCAGAAAATGGCATTGAACAGCAGCAGCTCAAGTCGCAATGCCAACACTCAGCCCAAACAATAGCTGAACTTCAATTCCACACCCACCTTCAGATTACCATTGCTACACCGGCTTATTAAGGTACTTAATAATTTAATATCCCATATATATATGAGTTGGCTTTATCCAATGTAATTGCTATCATCATCCAGTGTGGTAGGTACATACTTGTTAAATTGATACACAACTTGAAGTTCACATTAATTGAAATTCATTGGTGGAAACAGGCTGTCAAGAGACTGAGGTTCATGTCATCACTAAATATATATCTGCACTACAATTTAATATCTGTGCTTGAAAAATATATTATGTACTTGGAGCAGTGTGCTTATACTAAAATATATATAAATATATAGGTAAAGATTGAAAATCAACGAAGAACTGTTTAATAAGACGTTATGTCTAGTCATTCTCAAATTTTTGCTTATATGGAATGAAAAAATATTAATCAATAAAATTAATTAATCACTATATTTGTAGTATGTCAAAAATGGAATTATATTACACCATTTTGAGCCATAATTTCCAAATTTTCCTTGCTCTACTTGGAATCTCAAGCTTCATTATCTAAATAACATTATGTCAAACCTATGACTCCTAACATGACATTGTATAATTAATTATATTACTTCTTTGACAATTTTTTTTATCCGACTTCAAGAGTATATTGTCTTTGTTCATTACTTTTTAAATGAAAAGAAAATAATTAGGTAGGTAAAAAAATGTTCTCTTTGAAGATACTGACTAATAGCTATTACTTAGGTATGGTGATAATCACTAATAATAAGGTTTGTTGCAAAATTCATTAGAAATAAATTGACGAATATTTACAACTTAATGATAACGTTATAATGAGGTCAAATTGGGCATTCAGTATGGTGACCCCAGTATCAGTGCAACATACGTAAGATGAGATTAGGGACACGACACCTACTTGCCAAGCGTTAGTTGCGGGTCTGCGGTCGAGATTGCGCATGTATTGTGATTATTAAAGTATATTTAACCCTTCAAAGTAGTTGTTTTAAAATCTGTTATCCTCTATGCTATGCCTAGTGTAAGTTTTGTGATTCTAAAGCTTAAGTCCTATCTATCCATTGTCATATTTGAATACCTATTAAGTAGTGGATCCTTATTATTACCTATATTATTGAAATTTAAACTGCAACTAGTTGCTATACCTTCATTTACAAATTGTTACCAAGGCTAGAAAATATTGTTTTTAAACTTCAAACATAGCCGAGTGCCAGTTAGAATAACCACTGTTACGACATTTGTTTATTGACTAATAAGAAAGATCTGTATGAAAGACTGAATTGATTATAACAGAATGACAAGCATTTTATTAGATATGTTCATGTCTTCGTTTTTTATTTTGCTTATTTGTTACGATTACATTAATTAGACATAATGATTTGATAAAGTATATATAGTCAGAATATATCTGTATCAAATTTACTCGGCAAACATTAGTCTCGGTAAATTCAGTTTGATAAGGTCCACACTTCTACTGCTAAGCAACTATTTTATATTGTTAATGTGTAATATATTATGTAAGTTATTTCTTATTATATAAATACCGATAACGTTTTCTGTAAGTACATAATGGTCATGCTATCATTTAGTACCACATTTTCACCATAAAGATTGCTCTATGGTGCAACACAGCAAAACATACACATACACATTGCAAAAAGTTGAAAACATAGCATAAATTTAAATGTAGGTACTTTTTGAAAGTTTTTTTTATTCAGTCAATAATGAATGTAAGCAAAAACAGGTACCTACATAAAAAGCAGTAAGCAGATTTGAATGCATTTAAATATTTTAGTTGTTTGTGTTGACCATACTCCTAATAAGCCTCACTCTGCCATTTTTCTAGTCTTGTATCATTAACTGTTTATCTGTGGTTTAAACCGGGTTGTTTAACCAGGTCGTCGCCCACACCTGACCACCGTTACTGTCTTGATAAATGGTCTGTCCTTACGCCTCCTTAGCTGTTGATAATATTTTGTTACCAACCAAATGTTGATTATAGTTTTAATTACCAAACGATCTGAAAATTTATTATACAAGCCCTCTTGGGAAATCATAATGAATCTCATGCTGATGGTTTGATTTCTAACTACGAAACAGTGTATTTTATTTAGTTCTTACCTTATAGCATTTTCCTATTATTTTTGAAATATTTTTGTCATATTAAGTAGGTGTTTTAACTTCTACGAAATATCCAAAATACTGAAATCATATCAAAAATATTACATTCCGGTATGGACGAAATTCAGAGCATAAGTAACTAAATCATTTTGTTTTTTAAGATTGTGGTATGTTTTTTTTTTACATTTTCTACTTAAACTTTTTACATTCCATTTTCTCAGTATTGTATATCTACTTATAAAAATGTTTTATGATGATTGTACAAATGGATTTGAGTTTGATCTTACCATGGATGTTAACAGAAAATATTTAACAATAGTGTTTAAACATTTTAAACTTACTAATACAACATGTTGGCAAATCAAATTTATTATTGGTATTAGCTAGTTCTACATTCCATATTTAGAATTTAAAATATGCATTGGCATTGTATGCCATGTACAAAATTATCAATGTTTTTGGCAGATATTTTTAATATGTATCTTCCGTCCATGCATCTCTTTATGCATAATATTGTTTTTAAATATTTTTTATTTCTTTTTACATCATTTTAGTATACAAGATGTATGTATTGTTTTTAAACACTTTAATTTGGACATAATAAATTATTACCGTCCGTCACGCGTTATGCTTTCTATTTAAAACATTATATTTGAAGCATTACATATAAAAAAAAATATAAAAGTTAAGGCCTAAGTCTATATACATTTTATTTTACAATTATTACCTACATTTCTGTAATACAAGATGCGTGACGAGGGATAACTTCGTCAGATCTTTATCTTCTTTAAAAATATTGAAATAGGTACTACCATACCTATATCATCATCCTGGAGAAGTAAGAATCTTTTGTCATCGCTATAGTTGGGTATTAAAGGACCATGTTTGTTGTTGACATTTAAACATGAATAAATGTCTTCCTTTCCACAAAATCTATTTTCTGACTCTTTAACTATGCTATGTTTTTAGTATAGACATAGTGATTATTCCGCGTGTCTTGATGGAGGCATTCATAAGCTAATGTATGTTAATTCTTGTTAACGCTTTTAAATTAATGTCATAATTAAAATTGCTTGGTTGTTATGAAGCATTGCACTGCTTTAAAATGCTTATATCATAAGAGTAGTGTTGTTCAATGAATAATAATTGTCTAAATGCGCCTTAATAATCTGTGTAATTTTAGTAGTTCTGTCTGTGGTCCTTATAATATACAATAGTTTTGTAAGATCATTTAATATAGGTTCAGTCGTTAATCATAGTTATTCATCATCTGAATCTTATATTGATATAGACCATACACCAATAACCAGATCAATATATGATATATTTAATTCTGATTAGAACAGAACAATTTCATAAAGATTGCTAAACATTGCAAACGGTACAACAAATATTTGGTTCATGTCATGTTATTACTATCAATCTGCACCATCTAAACAATCGTTGAGTGATTATTTTGAAGTTAGTCAACATGTTTTGATTACCGTTATTTACAAAGTCAAATTCGTACCGTACGATTTTCTAACCAAAACAATCACAGTGTGTGTGAATTCAATTTTGAACCCTGATTCATTGATAAATGATCTAAAATGAGCACATCGTTTATTACACTTTCCTGTATATGACAGACAGCTCCACACCACACATCTGTATTTTTGAGTAAACATTTATAATGATCTTTGGTCACATGTCGCAAATGATTAATAAAAATATATATAGATAACAACGACTAATGGATTTACAACCATTTAAAGTGCCATGTGTTCTTAATACCAATTTAATTTATTTAATACTTATTTTTAAGCACATAAATGTTTATCACCTTAATTTTTCCGTTACTAATATTGACAGGAGGAAGTGATTTTATTTGTTTACGCACAATAATTTAAATAGTGAATATTAAATATTATCAAATGGTTATCCGAGTATTTGATTGAACACATGTACATTGTGTAATGTTATAATATCTCTACTGCACAAACATACATACATATCCATTGAACCAATTCGTGATTGTAATCGTTTTTACTCAAAATATTGTGATCTTGCCATAACTAAACAGTTTAAGCATATTAAACTTCTAAGCATACCTATCGTCATGTTTGCTCTCTACATGTTTTTCACGTCGCATAAGTTGTTTTCACTGTGCCAAAACCATATCATTATCAGTGATAAATGTTGTATTTCTAAGAGTTCATGTTTGTTAGATGATTTAATAGATGCGAGTATTCTCTCTCTCACGACAGTTAGCAGTGGTTTCTGCAGTGCTAAGCAACATGTTCAAGTTCCTTGTCATTTTAAATTACTAATTTCTTTATTCATTATAATGTATGTTTAGTGTTAAGTATAATAATATTAACACATATTTACTATTTTTCGAGGGTTATTAATTATGTTTTAAACGAAAATACACATTTTAGTTTATACTTAACTATTTAAGCACAATAGTCTAAGGGCTGGGATATAAATTCAACAAGTTTGATTTTATTATATCGGAATATAAATAATATATCTTTAGTTATTTTCTATCTGTTATTTTACCTTGTATATATGTACTTTATTTTCGTTCTATCCTAACAAAGTCTAAGAATGATGTAAAGGATTTCTAGATCGAGATCTGTTTAATATTGAATTACTAATCTTGTGATTTAGATTTTATACTTCTTGTTTAAAACAATCAAAATTTATTACAGTAGATTATTAGATGTTAGCTATATTTTCAATGTCATTGTAAATAAAATGCCAACTTGTTGAGAAATTTGTTTCATTTTCTTTTTAACCCGATAGCAGACAGGAATATCTTTAATATAATTTATTTAATTATAATTTTATATTACATTATATATATAATTGTCACGATGAAACAGGAATGTTCACTGTATCTCTTCTCCTAGAAGAGATAACTGTTTTAGAAATTGCGACGCGTTGGGCAGGGTTGTAGCACCATAGATGATTTTTCTTGATTGTCCGCTTGTAGCTTGTTGCTGGAAAGCAATAATACTTTTGATATCACATCACGTTGCAAGTATTTTGCAAGCAATTGTAGATCGAAGAAGAAGAAAGTGTAAAATTGATATTTGTGATCCTGTCTGCCAAGACTTTAATTCTGATAAAATAAAAATGTCGCAGTCGGCAAATATCATATCAGATTTTATTTTCAAGTATCATCATCATCATCAGCCTATAATGTCCCGCTGCTGAGCACAAGCCTCCTTTCACAAATGAGGATGAAAGGGAATGGGCAGATACTGCACCACGCCTGCCCACTGCGGATCGGTGGAGGTAGGCTAGAGGTCAACCTACTGTTGGAGTTTTCAAGCCGCCTAGAAGGCCTCCAACTAGCTTAACGACTATCACAATTAAGTGATAACCGGGACCAACGGCTTCACGTGCCTTCCGAAGCACGGAAACGCTCGATTTGAAACACCACTAGGCTGTCATCCATCCAGGTACCGACTACAACGGTGGTTGCTTAACTTGCCGATCGATTAAGAATAGCTTATCATGCTACACCACGAGCGCTTCAAGTATGTGTGCTGTGCTTCAAGTATGCACAGCTTAAATTACAGAGACACAATATTGATTTGGCTGTATTATGGTACGGAACCCACCGTGCCTGAGTTTCGATTTGCACTTGGCGGGTTTTTATTTATTATGCTTTAAAAGAAAATGGCATTATTTCAAAACATATGTTAGGTATTTCTTGTTGAACAACTTTACGATAGGACCAATTCTAAAATCATACATTTTGATCGAGAAATGTCGGTTTAGGACGAAACCTTTGGTTTTTGTTCCCGATTTCAGATTTAGTAAAAGCATGGCGAACGCAACGTGCGAGCCAAAAAATAGCTATTGTGTCATGAATAGTGTTAGTGTTACCTTAGCAAAGTCAATGAGGTTATGGTACTCGATATAGTTGCCGCCGCCGACGAGGAAGACGACCGCGTCGGTGGGCGGCGGGTGTCTGGCGGCGCGCGCGCGGGCCGCCGCGTCGGTGCGCGCCGCGCGCGGGTCCAGCCACGTGAGCGCGCCGCCCTCCCGCCCCGCGCCGCCCTCGCCGCCCGCGCCGCCCCCGCCGCCGCCGCCGCCCAGCGCCGCCTCCACCGTGCGGCTCACTGGCAGCTTCTATACATTCAATACAATACTACTATCCAACAATTTACATAAAAAATATAGGATCACTTTGTTGCCCGCATTTCCGTCTGTTAAGACCCTTTTACTTAGGAACACGTGGAGGTAAAAATCTGAAATTAATATAAAATTTTCTGGTCTGCAATCCCTTGGAGCAGTGAAAAAAACAAACTGAAAATCAACAGATATAGCCGTTTATGCCGCATATTTTGACGCAAGGGAATCAAAACCTATAGGATATTTCCCATTGACCTAGAATCATGAAATTTGGCAATAAGCAAAGCCATGTTTTTTTTTTTTTATACGACTAAGTCGGTAAACAAGCATACGGCCCGCCTGATGGTAAGCGGTTACCGTAGCCATATGGACGCTTGCAACACACGAAGCATCGCTCACGCGTTATCGACCTTTCCCCCCTCCCCTATGAGCTCTGGCGACCTTACTCACGCGCAGGAACACAACTTTACACAACATAAAGTTATTTGGCTGCGGTATTCTGTAAGGTGGAGGTACTTCCCCAGTCGAGCTGCTCTTTGAGCGAATAAACGCTATGCTCTACCTCTCTTAAAATAATGTAGCAGAAGTAAAGGAAGAAATTCGTAAACATGCAGTTACATCACAAAAAAATAACATAATCGGGAAAAAGAGGAAAAATCTTCGAGACTCGATCACAACTCCCCGTTCTGAACATAATATTTACCCCTGTACGGAATCCTCGGTGCGCGAGTCAGACTTGCAATTGGCCTTTTTTTTTTTATTATGTCAATGATCATGTTTTTTGGTGGGATCAAATGTCTATATGGTACCAATTGCAATAATAATTAGAACACTCGAAAATTAATAAAAGGTGGTCAAAATCAGAGTGCGTCGAAAATGCCCTATACAAATTGATACTCGAACGTGATGTCACTTTTGAGTACTGCTCTACTGGAATGTATCGAGAAAACACGTAATTTTTCATGTTGGTCGTGAAAAACTGCGTTTAAGTAGGCACATAGTTGCCATAAAAAAAAATTTAAGCCTGAAGGTCCTGAAAGTCGCTTTAAATTTTCTTTTGGATCTCGTATCTTTAAATAATTTTGTTTTTTCGTTATGTTATAAAATTGTTGTTGACGGGCCAGTTGGCGCAGTTGGTTAAGACTACACCTTTCGCGCCGCAGGTCGTGGGTTCGATTCCCACACAGGAAATGCATTTGTGTGCATGAACATGTCTGTATGTCCTGAGTCTGGGTGTAATTATGTATATTAAGTATGTATTTTCAATCAAAAAGTAGTATATGTATTGTATCAGTTATCTCGTTTCCATAGTACAAGCTCTGCTTATTTTGGGATCAGATGACCGTGTGTGAGGAATGTCCCAGGATATTTATTTATTTGTACAATTCATGAGTCATTAACCCAAACAAACGCAATGACGTTCATTTTGCTCAAAATATATTCCGCCAATTCCCCATCTCTGGCCATGTGCTTTGATTGGTTAAATTAAGGACTTAGCGGGGCTAATTATTTAATGAAATTACTTACGTGTTTCTTAACTACTAAATTCTTAACACCTTCCATTACAAATGAGGATCCTTGTGAAACCAACTTGGAGAACATAGAAACTGTTTTCGTGCCACCGCCTTCGTACTGACTGGACATTTTTGAGAAACCCCTGTAAATAATACATGTTTATATAAATAAAATAAATAAATAAAGTATAGTATAAATAAGTAAGTAAGTAGTAGTAAATATTTATTTATTTACATGTTTATATTAATCTATACTGACAAGTTTGTTAATTTGATAACAGGCACGGATCTTCCCGAATCCCGCAAGAAAAAGCAATAACTCTATAACGTGGCGTTTAAGGACATATACACCCTCGTAATATTTTGTTTGTTTAAGTATTCCCAATCGAAATATATAAGTTAAATCAAACAAAATTGTGCCTCATGAGTATATCAGGCTCCGAACAAAAATCTTCGAACCCCTTTCTATTAATGTTATCTTTCATCGCAAATTCAATGTGGGTAAGTTTTAGATCTGAGCTCCGAAACTCTAAAACAAAAGCCAACATTCAGTAAAGTAAAGGAAACTCACTTCCACCGTCTCATGTAGGACATAGGCTTAATATCGCAGTTAGCAGCAGCTAACGCAGTCTCGAACTTCTTATATTCTTCCTCTTGTACTTGTGATGAGCACAGATAATAAATAACGAACAGCCGCATTTTGTCCTCGGGCGTGCCTGCACTAGGGTCCTCTATGAGATCAATTACCGCTTTGCTTTCTACGCTGCTACTTTTACTCATTATTTTCTCTTCTAATTCGAAAAAGGAGTCCAGTCTTCTTGATTTAATGGAGTTTAGGATGGCTGGAAATAATTATGTTCATATTTTATAAAAATTATAAAACTATTCTGGGTGCCCAGAACGACCATAGGTGGATTATCATGTGAACAGATGGGCTGAATGGAGGCTAACGCGCTTGAATGCCGTGAGAGGCGCTGGTGTAAAGTGAGGTCTCGAGAATTTTTTGTTTTTTTTAATACCACTGAGTTGGTAAACAAGCATGCGGCCCGTCTGATGGTCAGCAGTTAGCGTAGCCTACGGACGCTTGCAACACCAGGGGTATCACTCGCGCGTTGCCGACCCTAAACACTACAGTACATTTACTGTTTGCGAGCCTTTCAACGCGGATTCGAATTTATTATTCATGATTGTTGTAAAGATTGTGTGTCATTCCTGAGCCTCTATTCTCGCGTCTTCGACATTAATGTCGCAAAGACATTTCCCAAAAAAACATCGCGGATATCTTAAAATCTCTATACATTTTGAGTGAAGACCGCCAAATGTCTATTCGATATCAAAACCACTCATGAAGTTCACATTTACTGAAGTTACGACCGGTTCGGAAAATCGGAACTCGGCCTTCAACTGAGAAGAATCCGACAATATTGAAGTCGAAATCGCGAGAATTTGGGGCTTAATCACGATGGAGTGGTTACACAGCGTGTAAATTCATGTGTAATGTTTCTGATAGAAGAAGGAGGGAGGAATATTACCTGTAGCAATAGTAGTGTGCATATCAATAAGTCGTTTCTTCTCCATGAGTTGTGGTAATGAGTTGACGGCACTTGTGAGGCGCTGCGTGTTGTCGCTCACCATACTTAGAGCTAGGTCGCTCTCCGCGTCCAGGCCCATGGAACTTTTTAGTTTCTTCACTTCTGCTTCTGAACTCCTATAAAAAGCAAGAAACCATTTTTGGCTAAACTATTCAGACAACATAAAATTATAGAATCATTTCAATTAGCTCTTCCAAATGATACCACAGATAATATGTTTTTTTTCCAATCTGATCCTCTATTTGTTTTTATCAAACTATTTACGAGAGATAATGTGCACATTATTTATGGCTCGGACGGACACGGCATAAATAGAACTTATAAGGGTTTAGTTTTTTCCTAAAACCCAGAAACCCAAAAAACCAGAACATTATCCTACCTATATTTGTCTAAGTCTTCTTGGATAGCCTCAGCAACGGTGGGGAATGGACTTCCTTTGTGTTCAGTCCATAGAGGATCTCTTGAATCCAGGTCACAAACCCGCGTTTTTGACTTCTGACCCGGTACTGCGGCTGCCGCACCTGTGTTTTCTGGTACTACTGCCCTAAAATAAACAGCATACGAAAATTATATTTTCAATGGTTGGAAAACATAATACTTATTTTCTTCAATAAATAGCAGTCAAGATTTTAACAAAAGTATATGACTGAGGAATTAGGTGACTGTAATAGTGTGACGCTTTATGTTTGTGGGATTAGCTTTTAATTTTGAAATCCTGGAAGGAAAAAAAATCTAATCAATTCAGTACCTTGTTTACAGATATAGATGTTATTTCATATTCAGATAGGTCAAAGAATCAGTAATGCACGTGTTAGCACATGAGAATTATGATTCACGGACCACTAAACAAACAAAAATTTCGCAATAGCTGTTTACTTACATAAATACATAATTATCTAAACTGACAAAATGGCCCAATTAAAACTGATGAAATGGCCAACACACTTTCGAAAACTTTGTTAATTTATTTGCATTCATAACTAGAAATTTCATGCATGGTATAGATTTACACATGTTTTACAATTGAAGTCAGGTTCAATTCATAATATCTACGAAACCTTTGTCACGAAATTATTCTACCCACTGGTGGTATGCCGTTCAACCTCACCCACACCCACACCTCAATTACTTATTTAGCTTTACCTCAGATATTTATTTATTACTCAACTACGGGAAAAATCAGAAGATAAAAATAAAAAGCCCGTAAAGATTTTAATCAATGGAGACCAACAAAAGGAGTCAAGGCTGTGTCCGAATGTGTATTTATGTAGCCCTGGGTTTTATTTTTTCTGAGAAGAGGTATGAAAAGTAGAGTTTTCACCTCGAGGATAAAGCCTGTCTTCGCCTTGGGCGGCTTGAGCGCTCAATCCGTGCCGCCCACTTCTATTGACTTGAGAAAAATGCAAAGTATAAAGCAAACAGTTTGTAAGTTCTTTTCCTGTTATTATTTTTATTTTATTTATTTGGAAAACAAACAGCTTACAATAACTAAAACAAGTAGAAGAAATAGATACTAAATCAGCGCTGCTAACATTGTCAGTAGCACCATGCTGAGCTGACGATCCTCTTTGACGGCACAGACTTACTGGTTTGTTTTAAATATTTTTGTATGTAAATTCTTTAATGTGTTTCGTCAAATAAATGTATTTTCTTTCTTTCTTTCAAAAGCAATATAGTTTTCACATACAAAGACTAATACAGAAGAGTTAATAAGGAAGAGGTGAACAGTTATACAAAAAAAAAAGAGATAAAAGCTGTTGAATGAGATAATAGATGTTGGGAAGCCGAAGTACGAATTGGAATATATATATATATATATATATATATATATATACAAACCTATTTAATGATAAATCCAGTACATCATGAGCTAACGCTTGGTATGTCCATGTGTGGTGCAGTGGTGTTGCCATGTCTAAATTCCTGTCCAACAATATAAGCATTGGTCTAGTAAAGCTAAATGATCCAATTTGACCAGTATTGCCATGGAATAGATTATTTCTTGCATCCCATAAATTTTCACGTAGCTTTTTGTCTAGTTTCTTTGCAACCATTTCAGCAGCATTACCTTTGCTGCTCCGTATTATAGGAACATTTCCTGAAAATAAAAAAAACCTAATTTTAATATGGACCAGCTTCCACCTGTGTTTCAAAGATAAAAAGTATCATATTTGGGTGTTCAAGCTATGTAAATTTAAATATATGTCTAGCAATTTATGGCAAAATCAGTTGAGAAATTGAAAAGGTATCAAACAGATACTCGCTTTCGCTTTCATAACTAAATAAGTAAGGATAGGATATAAAATTTTATATACAAAAAATATTAGTTGATTAAAATATATGGATTTCTCGGATTTTTTTTATGTCGTAAGAAATTGAAATTCAATTAAATATTTTGTTGATTATCACTACTGAATTGCTTATGTAATCCAATCGACCACTTTGTCTGCTTTTGTTATTTAAAACGTTATATGCTGTAAACATGCATATCGCCTAATGGTAAGCGGTTACCTAGTCATATGGACGCTTGCAACACAGGGAGCATCACTCACGCGTTACCGACCCTTTTTCCCTCCCCAATGAGCTCTGGCGACTGTACACACACGCGTAGAAAGGAACACAACAAAGTTATCGGTGGTAAATTCAACTGTATGTACCAATTATGTACATGTATTTTGATGAATAAAGATTTATTATTATTATTCTCTTTATTTTTCTGATTCCTTAGAATTATTTTTTTATAACATTAATGTATAAAATCAAAAACCTAACCTAATCCTATATATAAATATGATTATTTTTTTTATTATTATTCTCTTTATTTATTTTCATACTTAAAATTATTATTTTTTATAACATTGGTATAAAAATCAAAAATATTATAAAAAACCTAATCCTATGTAAATATGATTAATTTTTTTACAATATTTTTACAAAATCTAAAAATGTTACAAAAAATCCTAATCCTAGTGTGCCGCCGGCAGCGGGGTAGGACCCAAGCTACCGGTGGTTAGGGCTGCAGAGAGAGGAATCTCCTGACGATGCGGGCTGTGTCCAGGAGTACCGCCTTCTGTATCTGACCCTTGATCCAGCCATCCAGCGAGAGCCTCTCAAGATGTTGGTCGAGACTCTTCGCTATGAGACCGTTCGCCGAAACAACTATCGGGACAATGATCGTCGAATCAACATCCCACATGGCGGTCACCTCGTGAGCCAAGTCAAGGTACTTGCTGAGCTTGTCCTTCTCGGCTTTCACGAGGTTCTCGTCATGGGGGATGGTGATGTCGACGAGCACTGCCCGGCGCTTCAATCGATCTGTCAGCACGATATCAGGCTTATTGGCTACAATAGTCCTGTCCGTGATGACAGATCGATCCCAATAGAGCGTGGCACGACAATTTTCGAGAACTGGCGCAGGTGCGTACTTATAGTACGGCATTTCGGACTCTACAAGGCCGTATTGAAGAGCAAGTTGCTGGTGGATGATTCTGGCTACTAGGTTATGTCTGTGCAAGTACTCGCCGTTAGCAAGATGAGAACAACCGGAAATAATATGCCTGAGTGACTCTCCGGGACGGCGGCATGCTCGACAGATGTCGACCGTACCGTCCCTCAGGATATATTTCCGGTAGTTATTCGTCTTGATAACTTCGTCCGCAATTGCACAGACAAAACCTTCGGTTTCCCCAAAGAGGTCACCGAAGCGTAGCCAGTTCACCGACGCGAGCAGATCTACATCGGGCCCTGTTAGGGCCCTGTAGAACCGCCCGTGTAGCTCCTTACTCTTCCATACGTCCTTGCGGTCCTCGGTGCTTAGCACCTTTGGTCTGCGCCAGTTCTCGTTTGCCAAGGATAACGGGGTGAGGCCCCTGTCTACTGCCACCACATCGCGATGCATCCCACACTCGTTGTCAAGGAAATACTTCCTAAGACTGTACACCTCGTGGTTGTGGAGGTTCTTGGCGTTTAAAAAGCCACGGCCTCCACACTTACGCGGGATGTACAGTCTCATAACAGACGAGCCTGGGTGTAGCATTCGATGTGTTGTGAGCAGGAGACGGACCCTCCTATCCAGGGCGTCCAGCTCAGTTTGAGTCCACCTTAGTATGCCAAAGGAGTACGTGAGCAGGGGCATCACCCAGGCGTTGAAGGCGCGCACCTTGTTACCACCTGACAAAAGACTGTTCAGTACTTTTGTCAGGCGACAGAAGAAGCGCTCCTTCACAGCCCGCTTTATGTCCCCGTCCACAATACCCAGCGACTGTGACATACCAAGGTACTTATAGGTTTCTGCTTCGGAGAGTGATCTGAGAGACATTGTCTCAGAAAGCTGTAAATTCGTTGAATTTACGACTTTCCCCCGCTGTACATGCATGACCGCACACTTATCTACACCAAACTCCATTTTGATGGCGCTACTAAAAACTTCAGTCATTTTCAGTAGCTCCAACAAATCTTGACGTTTTGGTGCAAATAGTTTAAGGTCATCCATGTACAACAGGTGAGAAATGACCTCACCCCCTCTCCGAAGCCGGCAGCCTAGTCCTGAATCCTTCAGCAGAGTACTGAGCGGATTCAAAGCTAGGCAGAACCACAGAGGACTCAAACTGTCACCCTGGAAAATACCTCGCTGAATCCTTATAAAGTCCTGCGGGCCAGAAGTGCCATCTCCACCACCTGGTTGACGAAGGACTGTCATCCACTGCCTCATACATGCGCTCAAGAAGGATCTAAGAGCTGTATCAACTTTGTACAGTTCCAAGATCCTCTCCAGCCATGAGTGAGGCACTGAATCATAGGCCTTCTTGTAATCAATCCAGGCAGCCGAGATGGCTCCCCTATTCCGCCGGACTTGTTGGCAAATTGTCGTGTCGATGAGGAGGAGCTCTTTGGTACCACGGGACCCACCCCTACATCCATTTTGAGAGGAGGGCAAAACGTTATTCGCAACAATGTGCGTATTAATTTTTGCTCTCAAAATGGATGTAAGGAGCTTGTATAGTGTAGGCAAGCACGTGATGGGTCGATAGTTTTTCGGTTCCGTGGTACTACCGGACTTAAAGAGCAAGGAAGTAACACCGGTTGTTAGGAAAGTTGGCAGGGAACCATCCTCACGGGCTTGTTGGAATTGCGTTGCCAAACGTTCGTGTGAGCATCGAAACCACTTTATCCAAAAGTTGTGCAATCCATCCGGCCCAGGACTTTTCCAGTTCTGGGTCGTACGGATCGCACAACCTATGTCAATGGGGCTGATGGTAATAGCCTCCATTGGTTCGATGGACTCACACTCACGTTTGACAACACTCATCCAATCACCCTCGGTGTGTTGGACAGGCATTGACCAGATATTACGCCAGAAATTAATCATAGCAGTAGTATCCGGTAACTGTCCATCCAACACACGTTGGTCGGTTCCCTCCCACTTTCGGTATAACTTCCTCTGGTCACTCTGGAAGAAGCGATTCTGCTGGAATCGATCCACACGCTCTCTGTAGCGGCGAATACGGCTTGCCCACGCATAAACTTTTTGCTTCAAGAAGTCAATGCGCTCTGTGACACAGGCCAAGTAGTCGTGGGACCTAATATCAGTCCCCGCAAAGGCCTGGGTCACAAAGCGCATGACACGAGGGCGATTATTGCCCTCCTTGAAGCAAATCAGCTTTGCAATGAGAGTCTTGAACGTGTTGATACGCCGCTCGATCCGCACTTGCCATGCGGGGGCACCACCGACGGTCCGCGTGGCTCGGTCAGGAACAGGTAGCCTGACACGAGCAACACGGCACGCCGCGATGGCCCCACAGTACAGAATCGAGTGGGTATCAACTAAATCTTCACTAGCCCGTAGATGCGGGTCTAGTAAAGCGTTCAGGGCTCCCATTAGCGCTAAGTTTCGTTTATTTGTGGGCAAGCGTGGTATTCGCGGCCTAGAGTTGGGCGCGGACCTATACAGCACAATCGCTTCCTCCAAAGTCCTCCTCAAATGCTCATTGGTTTGAGTGCTTACGCTGTTCACACAGTCCTCTTCGTCGGCACTGGGATCAACCCGCACCGCCCTCGGTGCCTGGTCTGGTATCGGCACCGAAATCGGCGAAACAGCAGGTGGATCCCGCGTCAAAGTAGAGGTAGAGCGAACAGGCAGCACTTCCAAGCGTAGCCGATCAAGTACAGAGTCATCCAGCCTCTTGAGCCGCTGGATGGCCCGCACCTGATCCGATAGGCGTTGCGCGGTCACAGTGATGGCTGGTTCAAGGATCTGAAACAGAGGTAGCATCCGGTCACGGTACGCGGACAGGTTGGTTCCCCCCTCTGTAGCCCCATAGTAGGCGCGCATGCAGTTTTCATTCATGGACTGTGTCCACCGCATGCGACGCACTATACCACCGGTAGCGGGGGCCGAGCGCGGGACAGGTTGTCCCGCAGGTCCCAAGCGTGCCGGCAGCGGTGGCCGCCCTCGTCGCGCAGGTGGTCGCGGCGGCGGGGGCGACGGCCCGCGCTCGTCGCTCGACTCGCTAGTGTCGGGCGCGGTGGCGAAATTATCGCCCGACAAGGATGGCGAGGAGCTGGCAGAGGCGGGCGAGGGTGGTGGGCGTGCGTTTCGTTCCGCTGTTTTATTTGTCCTTGACCTTGTAATCATGTTACATGTTCTATTTCATGGTTCTATTGTACGTCTCGAAGTGACATAAATGTCATGACAGTATAATTTTTCAGTGGTAGGTATATATTTTGTCATTATTGCCAAATTTTATTCTTATTTTGGTATGTAGCTGTCCTGTTTTCTTTTAAATATACTTGAATATACTAGTTCAAAAATCGATGACTATGCCGGCCAACTCGCAGCAATAGAAAGAAGAGTTTCAGATCTTGAAAGTTTGCAGGAGACGGTGAGCTCCCTCCAAAATGATATAACTTCTATCAGAGCCCAGATTTCTGCAGGTGACCAAAGATCGCGTTTGAATAATGTGGAAATTAAGGGCGTGCCACTTAAAAAGGATGAAAATCTATTTACGATTATTGAGACGATTAGTAACAAAATCGGTTATAACTTCCCCAAATCTCAAGTCAATTACATTTCGAGAGTACCACTTCATAACTCGAAAGAAAAATCTATCATCGTGAGCTTCCTAAATAGGTACATTAAGGAGGATTTTGTAGCAGCGGCTCGAGCAACCAAAATGTTGACAGCAGCGGATATTGGTTGGCAGGACTCATCACTGCGCATATATATTAACGACCATCTCAACGCGGACTCCAAAAACCTTCTGAATAGGGCAAGAGCACTCGCGAAAGAGAAGAGTTACCGTTACGTATGGGTGAAATTCGGCAAAATACATATTCGTAAAAACGACACATCACATGTATTTGTTATCGGTAAAGAGAATGATTTAAACAAAATTGCTTGATCTGTAAACACACGGCTAATTTTTCTTATTTTATTGCTCATTATATACTTATAAATATACTAGTTAGAACATGGTGCAACATGCTACATAAATTAATAGTCATAAATTTTCCTAAAGTATTGGCACAATATTATTATAAATTGTTTAGTATCTCTGCCCTGACCGCTGTGCGACCACTTCGCTTTTGTTTACAGATACGTACCTATTGTATTCCTTATCGCGCTGTCTTCTTTAAAGTCGTACATATTCAACGTATACCTATCTCACTTGCTTGCTTGGGTGTAGCTGCGTGTTGCTTGCTTACTCGCACGTTTATTCAATGGACATCGTTAAATGCAAAGTTGAAGCTATCTTTCAATATTGTGCAAATTTCAAAATACCCTCATAATTCCGCGTTTTTGTTATGTTTGTCCATCGTTAAGAATTATTTTTATTTGATGTATTTTATTATGCTATGTTATTTATTTTATCAATGGCTTTAAATAATACCACACTCAACATTTACTACCAAAATGTTCGAGGGCTGCGCTCTAAAACACAAACTTTTTATCGTAACCTTTGCCTCAGTCACTACGATGTTATTGTGTTAACGGAGACATGGCTGGTGGAACGTATTATGAATTCTGAGCTTTTTAGTAATCACTACACTGTGTGGCGTCGGGACCGGGATTATGATACAACTGGACAGTCGCGCGGAGGTGGGGTACTTATCGCGGTGCGTAGCGATATCTCTGTCGTGTCACAACCCCTCTTTTATTCGACTGCCGAGGATTTATGGCTAACATTGAGTATACGCCAACTACACTCTAAGGATATCCTCAAGATAAATTTATGCGTTTTATACCTTTGTAAGCAAAATATTGGTTTTTCATTTTCACAACAATTAAACAATTTCTTGTCTAAACTCGATGAAATCTTACTCAACAATCCATCGGATAAATATATTATTCTAGGTGACTTTAATATGAGTAGCATCGAATGGAGTAAAAAATCTGAAAATGATGTATTTCTTTCTGCCGTCAATGTGTGCAGTAGCGATGAGTATTCACTTGTTGACGACTTAAGCATGCATGGCCTCAGCCAGTACAATGGGGTTCTTAATAAGCATGGGAGGATTCTCGACCTTGCGTTATCAAACGATATCATTAAGGTATCGGAGTGCGAGGACCCGCTAGTCCCCATCGATCCCCATCATGGTGCGCTAGTCGTCGACGTGCAATTTATTCAACTAACAAACCTCAAACCAAAAAAATATGTAAAATATGTCTACAGTCGGGGTAATTACGATGCAATTAACAGTGAGATATCTGATATTGACTGGGAGGCGGAATTTTCTTTACTTTCACTTGAGGATGCGGTTGCTTATTTTTATACTTTTGTTAATGAGTTAAAGAACAAATATATACCAACTAGAAACATTAATAATGAGAAATACCCTAAATGGTATAACTCAGCGCTAAAAAAAGTTATTAAGGAAAAACACAAATACTTTCGACCTTCAAAATCTTGCGTGAAAGGGCCAAAGATCTCGAAACAAATTCTCATAGGCACTATTTGGCCTTCATAGAGGATTCAATTAGAAAGAACTCTAAGCATTTTTGGTCTTACGTAAAATCGCAATCCAAGTTTAATCATGTCCCAAATAGCATGTCATACCTAGATGCATTGGCTACTGGTGGTGATTCTATCTGTCATGCTTTTTCATCTTATTTCTACTCTACTTTTATTAGTTCTGATACCAGTTCGAATTTACTATTATCTAGCTCCTCCCAATCAGCTCATATTCTTTCTGATATCTCATCTATTGAGCTTAATGTTGAGGAAATAATCAAACTACTCCAAAAACTTGACCCATCTAAATCAGCCGGGCCTGATAACGTTCATTCGATTTTGCTAATAAATTGCGCTAGAAGTATTGCATTACCTATCACTTTACTTTTCAGAAAGTCCTTGAATGATGCCACTGTTCCTCGCGTTTGGAAATCCGCCTTTATAACACCCATCCATAAAAAAGGACCCAAAACGGAAGTGACGAACTATAGGCCTGTTTCCAAATTATGTATCATTTCCAAAGTCTTCGAGAGGGTTGTTTATGATCAAGTGTACTCAGCAATTAGGAACTCCCTTAGCCCTACGCAACACGGTTTTCTGAAGGGTCGATCTACTGTGTCTAACCTAATCCTACTCAATGATTATCTAACAGAAGCTATGGATGCTGGCAGTGAGGTTGATGTTTTTTTTTTTTTTTTTTTTTTTTTTTTTTTTTTTTTTTTTTTTTTTTTTAAAGGCACCCGCCATCTCAGGGTGTTATTTCCTTATATTATCGTCACTGTTTATTTTGTGACGTCTAATTCTTTTTTATTGTAACTTTATCCTTTTTTTTTTTTTTTTTTTTTTTTTTTTTTTTTTTTTTTTTTTTTTTCCTTAACACTATAAATATAATATTAATTGTTATTTTTCACACATAATAATAAAATAGTAATCTTCTTATACATATATATTACTGCCATTTCTTTTATTGCTCTCTACAACAATTTTTCTTGCAAAGTCAATGAATTTATCTCTGCTATGGTCGTCCTCGACTAATTTAGACAGTGTTTTCTTTTCTATTGTTTCACCCAAAGACTGTTCTAGATTGAACCTAGCGAGGTTGATGTTGTGTACACTGATTATAGCAAAGCTTTCGACAGAATTGATCATAAGGTACTTTTGGTCAAACTGCAGAACATAGGAATTAGGGGTGACTTATTCAGGTGGTTTTCATCTTATATTGACAACAGGTCTCAAGCTGTAGTTGTCAACAACTTCATTTCTAGCTGGGTTAACATCCCTAGTGGGGTTCCTCAAGGCTCATTGCTAGGGCCCTTACTGTTTGCAATCTTTGTAAATGATATCTCAGCTTGTTTCCTCAACTCAAAACTACTCTGTTTCGCAGATGATATGAAGATATTTACCACTATAAAATCGCTAGCAGATGTACAATGTCTTCAGGCAGATTTAACACGATTAGATCATTATTGTATTATTAACAAACTTGATCTCAATCCTTCGAAATGCTCTGTAGTTACATATACCCGAAAAAAATATGTTTTATATTCTGATTATACACTGAAGAATCAGACTCTTCAGAGAAGCAACACTGTTCGTGATTTAGGAGTTACTCACGATACGAAGCTCCTCTTTGACAGGCATATTAGTGATATAGTGAATAGGGCTTCTAGAGCACTGGGGTATGTAATGCGTCTCTCTGCCAGCTTTAAGAATGCAAAAACATTTAAAATTCTTTACTGTACCTTTGTCCGATCTATACTAGAATATGCCTCTCAAATTTGGAATCCCCGCTATGATAAATATGTAGTGCGACTTGAGCGAATTCAAATGAGGTTTATCAAGCATTTATGCTTCCGTTTAAAAATTCCATACAAGTCCTCTAACTATTTAAACATTTGTAAGAAATTTCATCTTCTTCCCCTCGTTAAGCGGCGTGAAATTGCGGATGTTTCGTACTTATTGAAAATAGCATCAAATACAGTAGATTGCTCCGAATTACTTGGTAAAATATATTTAAATACTCCCTCTAGATTGTATCGTAACTATCCGATAATTAATATTACACTTGTCCATTCTAATTATAGACAAAATTCTTTCATGTGGAGAGCAAGCAACAACTTCAACACGTTCGTTAGGCAACACGATTTAGACCTTTTCTGCACAAGCGTGATATCGGCGAGGCGAATACTAAGCAATGACTTTTTCAAATAATGCAGTGCATGTGAATTGTGTTTCAGTAGTTATTATTTATATTTTTTTGGTGTTAAGTTTGTGCTAATGTGTTAATAATATGTTATTAATATTTCTATAATGTGTGTTACGTGAATGGTCACAGATATAGATCTTATACTGGCATATATCCGTGAAGACCTGTTATTGGCTTCCTAATAACTATTCATATTTTTTATGTTTATTATTGTACAGCTGTTGGTCTTCCTACAATAAATAAATAAATAAATAAATATGCCTTTAATATGGTGTAAATAACGATAAAAATGAATATTTACAAAATCACAAAAAATCAAGGCGTTGTCAGATGAAATTTCTTTTTTGTTAATTTTATATTGAGTATTGCGTTTTTATTATTATTATTATTATTATTTAACGTTCATAAGTGCCTTACCAGGGCCTAAATTGAATAAAATCTTTTTGATTTTGATTTGGCTGTGGCATTCTGTTAGAGAGGTACTTTCCCAGTGCAGCTGCTCTTTGAGCAATATAACGCTATGCTCTACCCCTCTTAAATAATGCGGTATATACTTGTTAACATACCTAGAGTCACAAATACAGAAAATAAGCTCTCAACAATACTGTCCATGATGGCTTCCATTTCAGTGTCTTTAGTGTCGCCTTTATTCATTGCTGAAAAGAGAAGAAAAGTATAATTTAAGAAGGAAAATGTTAAATATTTGTATTGACAAATCATCAAATATTTTTAATCACTAAGATTTATAGCATTTTATGAAATACATAAGGAAATGGACATCTGATTTTTTCACATTTAATGCATATAAGTTGTTCTCACGGCTGGTAAAAATAAAGCTATTTTTTTTCAAGTATGTAGGGTTCCTTATATTTCCATTCATTACATTATCCCATCCCATATCCTGCATATGCAGACCCAACCCTTCGCTTCTTTGTTTCTGATGCGAACAGCAAAGGAGTGGAATTCTCTTCAGGTCTGTTTCCCAACACCTTTAACCTGGATGTATTCAAGGCCAGAAGTGCTCGTGGTGTACGAAGCGCTCGTGGTGTAGCATGATTAGCCGTTCTTAATCGATCGGCAAAGTTAAGCTACGTCTGTCGTGGTCGGTACCTGGATGGGTGACCGCCTAGTGTTATTTCAAATCGAGCGTTTCCGTGCTTCGGAAGGCACGTTAAGCCGTTGGTCCCGGTTATCACTTAATTGTGATAGTCGTTAAGCTAGTTGGATGCCTCCTAGGCGGCTTGAAAAATTCCAACAGTAGGTTGGCCACTAGCCTACCTCCACCGATCCGCAGTGGGCACGCGTGGTGGAGTATCTGCCCATTCCCTTTCACCCTGATTTGTGAAAGGAGGCCTGTGCTCAGCAGTGGGACATTATAGGCTGATGATGATGATGATTCAAGGCCAGACTGAAAAGGCAATTTCAGGGTGTGTGCTACATTCCTCAGCCTGGTCATAATAACTGCTCATGGGGTCAGTCGAATCCCAAAAGCAAGTCCAATCAACATAAAAAAAACATTCATTTTATGACCTCCAAAATCTTCCGTGTTCTACTGCACTTAGACAAAAGTCATTAACCATATAAAATTTACACAACTATCATAATTATTAAAATTTCTTTTTTGTTAATTTTATATTGAGTATTGCTAGTATTAATTTTAGGTTACTTAGACCCAAATTTACCAAATCGGATAGCACTTATACACAGTTTGAATATGGCTGTGATATTAATTAATTAAAGAGAATCTGTCAAACTGTCATATTTATACCGTAGATAAAAGTAATTTTAAGTTGGTAAAATCGGGCCTTAGTATCAAGAATGTTTTATTTACCATAGTAGGACAAGGAATCTGACTGCTGATGCTTCATTATAAAGAGGTCATCTTCTAAACAAATGAAGTTCAAATACTGGTCATAAACTTTGTGGATATTCACAGCTGAGTTAGACTGAATGGCCGATGCAGCAAGATCCTCCAGTTTCTGTCTTGATATAGGAGATATGAAGTTCAAGTGATACTGGTCATAGATGCCATTGTCAAGATCTTGACAGATTCGGCCAAGATTCTCCTCAGATGGTGCACAGAAGTAAACTGCTGGTACTTCTGGTATTGGATCTCGATCAGAATGAAGTTGACTGAAAAATAAGACTTCAGTAAATTACATTTTGTTAATTGAAAGTGTGTTATGAAACAAGTATAGCCATCTCTTATATTTTTACTAGCTTTCCCCAGTGGTTTTATTAGTGCTCCCAGATTTAAAAGTAGCCCATGTTTATCCCCAAACCGTAGGCTATCTGTGTGCCATATTTCACCACAGTGGGTCCAGTGACTTAGGCATCAAAGGTCAAAGACAGACTTACTATCACATTTATGATATAACCAAAGTTTTTGTAATTCGCAGTATCCTAAGTCTGCTTCTGTTTAGAGTGGGAGAGCCTTATGGGATAGTGTTAGAGGAAAAGGGATGGTGATATTCTCGGAAGTGTGTCATTCTTTCTAGGCGCTATTCTGGTTTCTGATTGGCTACTTTAATATGTCATGCACTACTTAATTCCTGATTAGCTGATTGAGTGCCATGTCACGTCAATAAAGGATTTCCAGCTCTTAAATGATACCAGGTTTAAATAATTTGCCAAATTGTAGGGATATTCATCACAAATATATGTAAATCTGCTGTACACGCGCGAAAGTGAGTGAGCAGCAACCTATTGTTATTAAGTTCCAAATGCCCGGGGGGGCAGTAAGGCTACTCTGGGTAGTACCTGAAAGAAACACTTATCATGTGATGTTTTTTTAGCAATTTTTCAACCCCCTCTTTCCACTGGTGGTAGTAGTGAGATTTTAGAGTAACCCCTCCACCCTACCCAAAATCACGTATATTTTTTTGGTACATACTTTCTTAAAAAAAACTTATTTTTTCGGATTAGAAATCACATGTTCACATAAAATTAAAACATGTGATATCTTTTTTCCAGATTGGGTGACAAAAGCTCATTATATTTTTTATTTTAGTAATAGTTCATATTTTAATAATACTTTATACCCTGGGTATAATATAAGGGTGAAATATTAAGATCCCTTGGGGACATGAATAAAACTGCTGTGCAGTAATTATATTATTGTTTAGCACAAACTTTTATACCTTGTGTTTGTTATGTGCATCCTGTAACTATTTTATTTTATTAATTTGTATATTGCAATCAGTCATGAAGACTATGAGCAGATGAGATGTAGGCTAGTGACAGGTAGAGTGCTACTCTTTCTTTTCTTTGGAGGCAACCCTTTCTTTTATTTAGTCAGTCCTCTTACAGACTGCGTTGAACAAATATATTCTGATGCTTTTTAAGCCAACATATAAATATACTTTCAGGGATAGTAAGCTATCCTACAAGTTGGTTCGGGTGCTTTTGCAATCGAATACAAATGTATTTGATACCATGTTCATTTATTTCCTTCCTAACCATTATCATTCTTAACATGTCAATGGTTAGGTGTCCTATAACTATTAAAAAATATAGAATTTCATGAACTGCTATTCAAGTGATATGATTTAATATTGAGTATTTGTAAAACATAAGCTTATTGTAATTATAGTAGACAGATTTACATAGTAACTTACACATGCAATGTCACACCAAGTTCTCTGAGCTCTTTGATTGACACAAGTGGAGATATGATATCCTGACCAACTCTGTCATAAATCAACACTTTCCACGTCGGTTCTGTTGCCACACTTTTAGTAAGAGGCTGGTTCAAGTTAAGCATTTGCTTCAAAGCATCTGTAATATTTAAAAAATAAAATATATAGTGTTCAATTAAAACCGTACTGTGAACTGCTGTTGTTTATCCGAACGAAAATATTTTACTTACTAAGTTGACGTTCACGTAAAGTCGTCATTGTATTCTGACAGTGAATCTTTTTTCATTAACAATAAAATCTTCACACTAAAGTTTAAAATAAATTAATAATTGCTATTTTCTCACAGTTGCAGTATTCCTTGAATACGTTTTAAATGTCACATTGACAGTTATTCATTGAGTGACAGCGACACGTCGCATTTGTCAAATTATTGCGAAGATTGTTCGGATACATTCACAAACTTTATTATGAAATTATTTATTTTTGCCAGTGTTGAGTTATATTATAAGTTCTAGTCACAATAAATCACTTTCACATAGTCCATAAAAGTCATATTGTTTGAGTAAAATGCTGGCCTTTACATTTACATGTATTTAATAAAACTTTTCACCAACTAAAAAAGTCAAGATACATGTGAGATACAGACACGTGTTTCATTTCACTTCACTGATGCACTTGGTTTGAACTTTATTGTATAAAGCAGCAGCAGTAAGTAATTACATTTATTTTCTGAACTTGTCTTCCTGTAGAATGCATGTGGCCAGTAATATCGTGGAGGCAGAGGCTTTGCGGAGCCCGGGGGCTCCGCGGTGCAGACTTTGTACGGAATAATATAGGAAACAATGCGACTACATACCGGAACACGACTAATTTGTGGTTCGTTTAGTTCGCACTGCTGAATTGTCCAGTCTGGAGCTTGTCACTTAGATAGTAGGTAGGTACTTATAGTTTACGAGTAGGAGAAACTAGGGTGAAAGGAATATACTTAATACCAGGGACAAGAACTGGGCCGAAAGGGCCCGGGATTAACAACGCAAAATGTTTTGCTAATATTATTTGAAATGCTGTGGTTTTTTCCTTTTGACAAAATAAATAAATAATTTACATGTATAGTTATCCAGCTACCGTCTAGCTGCGGCAAGCCCCGCACGCCAGGTCGTGGGGGGCCCAAGCAGGCTAGCTATGCAGGCTAGGTCCAGGCTAGCAAATGCCACCTCGACTTTATGGCCAGTCCCACCCTGTTCAATACTGCTACCTGTTACCTTTTAAAAATAGTACTGCTACCTTTTACCTTTTAAAGAATAGTCTTTAAAAGGTAAATCATCTCGAAAGTAATCTCGCAACTCACCTCGCAACTCACACTCATTTCGATTGTCGTCTCGCTCCATTGTATTGGTATTCTCAAGATAAAATTAAGGCCAAGTGAAGTGAAATGAGTTTCGTGAACTCAAACGTATAATTTCGTAACGACAAAATACTCACCTGTCGTAGTTCATCTCACTTCCGTCATCACTCAGCGGCGCTAGTGTCGAACTCACTTATTTTAAGAATATCAAATTAAAATCGAGAGAAAAAATATTAAACATTATTTTGCAATTTTATTTATTTTTATTTGATTTAGCCCCTAACAGTTAGGGGCTATTTTTTTCGACGCGTGCACATCTTCGACTCAAAGAGTTTTAGTATGTTTTTAATATTATTTAACCTTTTTACTTTTTAAAAGCGTTGTTTCACGAATTTTGATGCTAACTGTACACACAGATAAGAAAATGATGTTATTCACGAATATAATGTATTGAGAATATGATGTTTTGAGTATTTGGTATCTTGAGATTATGATATTTCGCGAACATGATGTTTTGAGAATATGGTGTTTAGTGATTGTGGTATCACGAGAATATGGTATTTTGCGACTGTGGTATCTTGAGATTATGATATATTGCGAATATGATGTTTTGAGAATATGATATTCCGCGACGGAGCCATTCTATACATAGAACATTTCCTCAAGTCTGCCGGCAAGATATGTATGTATGTAAGTATGCAATACATGTCTGTATGTCCTGAGTCTGGGTGTAATTATGTATATTAAGTATGTATTTACAAACAAAAAGTAGTATATGTATTATATCAGTTATTTGGTTTCCATAGTACAAGCCTTGCTTAGTTTGGGATCAGATGATCGTGTGTGAGGAATTTCCCAGGATATTTATTATTTATTATTATTAATTTAAGGTTCCCAGAAGGCTGGCAGCGTTTCCTCTTTGGATAGCCAAGCTGATTGGCGGAAAAAGCTCCCCGCCCGTTGGTCTTCGGAGGCCTCGATCAATTTTGATGACAAAGCGCGAGCAAAACGGCGAGCTTCTGACCCCCACGGTCCCATGGTCCATATGGAAGGGTGTGCGTACAAGCTATCATTTTACCGTGGTTTTGCAGCCTATAAGCTTTCCACTTTATGAGAAAGATATATAGATAACTCTTTATTGTAAACCAACAAGTATAAAACAAAAAATAAGAATAAAATGACTGTACAATGGGCGGTCTTATCGCTAAGACAACTTCCAGACAACCATTGAGCCATGAACCATGAGCTCAGAATAGTTTACGAGTATAATATTCTTCAGTAACTAGTAAATGCTTAGCTACCCGCAACAATTTCCGCCACTTTAGTCATTAAACCATAGGAGAAACTTCACTTTTGGTGAGTTTTAACGAATCCAGTAACTTTTAACAATAACGTTGCCGTTGCTGCCATGGCTTGTTTGGACTAATAGAGGATTCCAAGAAGTCCATAAGGCTAATTCAATGCGTGATAAGTTAATTAAATACGAGATTGATTACGCGGTGCTGTGATCGATGGTGACTACCTTGTCAAGTACGCAGACGTCGTTACCTACCTTTATTTGACGAGTCTCAGGAGGTCCGAGGCAAGGAGAAAGCCGCTTGCGGAGGTCGGCTGGTGACGCGTAGGGGGCGGGCGGCTGCGTGCGGCCCGCGTGCGCTCGTCGCAGTGCGCGTGCGACGGTGAAAGGCGTCATGTCGATACATAGTGCGAACGTTGCGCGGACCGCCAGCGTCATGGCCGGCTTACCATACATGCGAATATTCCTCATATGTGCCTTATTAATCAACGGTTAGTTTTCCATTCATATTTAAGTGATATTATAATTTTTGTGTTAAAATTATGCGTGAAATTCGTACGAGGAATTAAAAATTATATGCATAATTCATAGTTAATATTATGCAAGCGATCCGTGTCGATCAATTTGTTAAATCGTTAACGTAACTCTTACTGCGAAATGATACAGTGAAAGCTATTTGCATCTATATTTTGTCTGTAATCTTATTTGTGTAATGAGAAATGTGAAAGCGGTTCTTAAAAATGCTAAAATGAAGTCTTCAGTCACATTACGTGATCACTTACATATAATATTGTTCTACTGACGCCTCAGAGTTTGTTTTTCTTGTAAGCGTAAAATGTACTTTATGTGACTAGGTAGGTACTTTATAAGTAATTCTTGAGGCACTTCTTTTCTTTCACTTGACATTGAGACGTTAACCACGTTTATGATTGAGGATATTGACACTTACATTGAAGCTTATGCACCTTTAATTTAAAAATAAACTTGTCCGACAGAACAGGATATGCAGTTTGCACTTCATAACCGTACCCGTTTTATAAAAGTTTTGATTAATGTTTTTATTTCATATATAAGCCGATGATAGCTCAGTGGTAGTGACGTCGGATACGGAGACGAAGGTCCCGGGTTCGAATCCTATAATGAGCTTGAGCTTTCGGTGAAGAAAAACATCGTGAGGAAACCATAGCACGGTGTAGTACCCATCTAGCTGGCTACCACCCTAAAGTTGAAAATCTGTCGCCAAGCACACCTATCGGTGTGTTCCGTCCGTCAGCTGCACATGAGAGCCATTTCCTTCTAGGCTTTGTGTGCTTACCACCTTCGGCCATATCATCACTGATCATAGTGAGATTGTGGTCAAACACAGGCCTATACACAGTAAAGAAAAAAGTAATTTACCTTCTCTCAAATGAGTATGAAAATTATTTTTGTAAATAGACGCACATCTGAAATTAGTGGCTTAGGCATTTAGCGTTTAAAACACCTACCAATTGCTCTTCGGACTCAGGTTTCCTAAAACGAATTTTTGTAATTACAAACGTGAAAAGGGTGAATTTTGCGGCCAACGCTCCGGGTCGGAGAGCTAGTACGGTCGGCAACAAAAGTAATTAACAACTGTCAAACAAGCCTAAAGAAGCGTATATTAGACGTACCTAAAACAGGCTTCTGTCTGCCGCATACTTATTTGGGACCTAAGTCATGATTCATTTACTTAAGCAAACATTTGACTAATATACTTGAAAACTTAGGTAAGCAGAGTCTCATGTTATGCATGTCATCTTATCTCAGTATCTCATCTCATCTCACTAATATCATTATATAATACTTTTATGTATACTATACTACACTATATGCTAGGCTATATATAGGATTTGGATGAAATTTGGCACACAAATATAATATGTTCTAGATTAACACATAGGATAATTTTTATCCCGGGAAAGCAATATAGCCTACGGGAACGCGGCTGGAAACGCGGGGCGCAACTAGTTCTTCAATAGGGCTTTAATAATTAAAGTATTCGTATTTATATACAAGTACCTATATGTATATTATCAGGCTATAGTGATGCAGTTAAAAGACTGTTAAATTCGATCTTAGTTATCTTTATCGGCTATATAAAAAGTGTTTTATTTATCATTGCGAGTACCGGTTATAAGGAGGTTTAGGTAGTGAAACAGGCCCTATTCTTTTATATTTTTTTAAGCTCGAGGTCAGCCGCCTGCGTTCGTACGACGATATTTTATTCCCTGACCGTAATTTAGCTAAATGTCTAGACATTAACGAATAACTATTCTGAATAGTTTCTCTGTTTCAAAAGATTACTTCGGTGCCTCGTTACTTTAGATATGTATGTAATGTGAGCAACGTTTGGTGATCATTTTAGCATTTACTTCTAGGCATACAAGTGCTAATAATGTGTGTGATGAAATATTTAATACAATATTATGTTGCCATAACAGATACATTTAGAGCTGACCGATTTTATTAGCTGCAGACAGTTGCAAAACAATAAGCATACAATACGCATGACAAAATAGTACTGAGAAGGAAAATATATCACCAAGTAATTGATAGTTTTAAAGTTATGCACTGTCTGGGAAATATCATAACATTTAAAAAGCTTGCACTTAACGCGCTATTTCCTGAATCAAACTTACTCGTTCAGACTTGGCTTCATTGAAAATACAACCTTACAATAACTCGTTATATAAATCAAAGTGAATAAATTTCTTAATAAGAACATGAACAAATTTAAAAGGTGATTAGTTAAGGCTCTACTTGTATTATTATGATTGGCAATATACACTGAAGAGCAATATAAAAAGCCACTTGTAAAGTGCCTAAGTTATAAAGTTCTATCGCATAAGGTGCGTATAAGGTACTCGTTCTTTAATGCATTAATTTATTGTGTTTTTGTTTCAATTTGGTGGCTCTTATATTATTATACAATATATTCAAGAGAGGCAGAGCGTATAAGAGAGGTAGAGCGTAGCGTTTATTCGCTCAAAGAGCAGCTCGACTGGGGAAGTACCACCACCTTACAGAATACCGCAGCCAAATAAGGAAATAAATATAATATGTTTAGTTATGTTAATATAATTTAATGTTATGGATAATAAGTTTTGCAATACCCTAACAGGGTCCATGTATACCTAAATAATATAATATGTTATTTTGTGTACCTACAATGTGCAATAAAGAAATAAATAAAGAAATAATACAAATAACTTTATGTTGTGTAAAGTTGTGTTCCTGCGCGTGAGTAAGGTCGCCAGAGCTCATTGGGGAGGGGGGAAAGGTCGGTAACGCGTGAGCGATGCTTCGTGTGTTGCAAGCGTCCATATGGCTACGGTAACCGCTTACCATCAGGTGGCCCGTATGCTTGTTTGCCGACTAAGTCGTATAAAAAACAAAAACTATATTGCTCGTCAGTGTATTAGATATAAGACTACGATAGACAATCTTATGGTATTACTCACTGTGATAGTGGATACGTATCATCTATTAATGTTGCGTAATGAAACCTGTTTTATAATTTTACCATAACGACTTGCATTTATAGTATTGCATATGACGTAGTCATACTATTTGAAGCCATATGTTTACAATCACTAAACGGATTTTATATCTTTGTAATTAACAAGGAAGCTCCGTTAAATCAATGAATGGCTTAATCGTGACTTCCCTATATGCATACAGATAAACATTAGCACTATAGACGTCTCATCCTTCAATTTGGATCTATGTAATGTTGTTTGCGTAACATACTTTCTCCTTAACAATATAATAATAACTGGTTCTTGAAAGTATCTAATAATATACGAAACGATAACCAATTAGACACAAATAAATTAGGTTTTATTTTACACTGGAGTGTAATATGCAATAGGTACTTAGTTGAAACACGTAATTAAGGTTTTTTGTGAACTATTTTTGCAATTTCGTAATTTCATTATAACTTTTTTGCAGGTACTTATCAACAAAAAGACAAGGAGGCAGAACAATTTGTCTGTCCCGAAGGTACCACGGGTAACGGGAACTTCGCTGATCCCGCTACATGCAGACGTTTCTATCAAGTGAGTATCGTATGAGTATTTAGCATAGATATAAATCTAAATAGATGAGGTGGTAGATACACCATCTCATCTATTCTACACCTACTTCGTGTGCCAAAAGCTGTGCCAAAAGGGAGAGCAATGCTCTTCTTTTGAAACTTTTTTGCGTGAACATGGAACTCGCATAAGGCTGCATGTCCACCAGAAATGTTTAGCTAGGGATTTGTTTAGCATACAAATAGGATCGCTGCATTTTCACGGTATAGCTCTAATGCCAGCCTAACTAAAGCGCCCTAAAAAAAAAAGTGGCACGCTTGTTTTTCATATAGATGGAGGGACTTGCGTTATCTATTTAGATTTATGTCTGTGGTATTTAGTAATCTAAGTAATAGCATAGAGTAAATAATATACTACTTACAAATGATATTATTTTCAAAAGCCTATTCGTTCTTGCAAAATAACACATATTTATTCCATGAGGAGCGAAATAAGATGAAAATGATCATGGGATTTATAAAATACGATGTTAGTGTTTGATATATCTACCTAACTCTTTGGTATTAGATTAGTATTCATAATAGGGAAAAATGTGTGATAAAAAAAAATTCACTTGATATGAGGCCAAGGCGTTCTTTACGAAATTGTAGAGGAAATATTCCGAGCATGCACGTGCTTAGTTGGGTATCTTCTTTGTAACTGGCTTTTGTTTCATGTTTAATATAAGTTGCAATATTAAACCTAGCATTGGCCCTCTTGCGCTTACATGCTCAGTACTAAACAGTTTATCTATGCTCAGTGCTCAACATAAATTCCAAGCACGGCCATAAAATCTTCATTAGTAGGTAGGTTACAGAATGGGTACAGAGCTAAATTTGTATCTTCTGATTTTAGAGAAACAATGGTGATTCCACGCTATGCGAACCGAGCACGAGCCGAGTACACGTGAAGCACGGTTTCGCGTAGCGTGGACGGATGCGAGCCTCGAACTAGCGATCGGCTCGCGCTCGATTGCGCTCTGCTTTCAGTTTTTTTACTAAAGGCCGATTCCTATAATTTACGGACCGTTATCGGTTAACATTAAGACTCTTATATTTTTACTAATAATGAAGCAAAGCTTTGCATAGCAGACCCTCCCATATGGAAGGAGCTATCACAGTTAAAATTAGCTTACGAAATGATCTATATGCCCAGTTTGGCAATAAAAAAACCTACCATTGGTAAGTAAAACGATTCGTTTTTGTTTATAGAAACCGGGCATATGACAGGGATTCGTATCACGCTCGTCGTCGTCTTTGTACGTCCACACGATTTCGCGAGCAACGAACGAATAGACGTTCGGCTCGTGCTCGGTTTTGCGTAGCGTGGATGCACCATAATATTTAACACAAACTCTGACCAAATAAGTACTACCGAAGTAAATAATGTCCAAGTAGACTTTATTTTTTAACTAACTATGATTTGATTTATGTAATCAAAAATCGTCCTATCTATCCTATCTAATCGTCGATAGGATTTTTTAATGCGCGTCCTGTTGGAACAGCTATTCAAGTCAATACTATCACTTTCGCCTGTGGTTTCGCCAAGTATAATTTATATTATACTAGCCGTCTCGCGCGGTTTCACCCGCGTTCCCGTGATAAAAAGTAGCCTATGTCACCCGGGGATAGTGTAGCTTCCCAACAGTAACAGAATTTTTCAAATCGGTTCAGTCCTTTCGGAGCCTATTCAATGCAAACAAACAAACAATCAAATCTTTCCCCTTTATAATATTAGTATAGAAACCGTGAAACCGCGGGAGATAGCTAATCTCCCGCGGTTTCATCTGCGTTCCCGGGATAAAAATCCCCAAATTTCATGATGATCGATTGATTAGTTAGGGCGTGAAAGCGTAATAAACAAACAAAATCACTTTCGCATTTATAATATTAGTTAGGATTCTTAATCTAACATAAAATCAGATAAATCGCCTATCAGTCTGTAAGTAGGTAGGTATCTATTTTAGTTTCGTAAATAATATTGAGGAAGTAATATTAAGGCACTTTTATTGACATTTTCGAAACTGGACCGACCGGTTTTGGTTTGACCTGACGAATTATTACCAGGCTTGTAGTATTTTAATAATGGTGTTTGTTTATAATTTTTTATAGTATGATCTAAAATGTCACAGACAAAAATAATGTCGTTTTACTATTTTGTATGCACAGTAAATTCCTACCATTCGAAATATCGATGCATGGTTACTGGATTCTACAGCGTTTGTTAGTCACATAAACGTGTCTTTATTACAATACGTTTGTTGAATGCTAATACGCACCACAAAAAAACTTGATGTTTGAGTCTAAAGTATACAAGATTCATGCTAAGTTTGACCATATCATATAGGTACAGCTTATTTTATGTAACTATATTTCCGTAAGAACGTTAATTTTAATTTATGTTTTCACGGAGCAAAGTTTATTATTTCGTATTGAAAAGCTATATAGAAAACTTACGGGTGATACATTAGCTAGGTAGGTATCACGCGTATTCACCGCAAAACCGACAACGATACATATTTTTTATGAACAAACACCGAACATTTTTCGCATAAAAACGTAGGTTTCCTTTTTTCGTATGTAATAATATTACCCCCGCGTGGCTACCCCCAACCCCCCCACTCCCGCCCAGGATTACTCTGAACTTTATGTTATGTCTGCGAAATTGAGCGGATTCAAAAATAAAAATGCCTTCCCATTACTGTTAATAATAATTTTTTATCTCCTTTATGTGACATGATAGAGCGAGGTAGGAAGAACATTTTCTTATATTCGTATTTAAATATGGAACATTTCCTGGTTTTTAGAAAGAAAGATCCCACCAAAAACATTTTCATGTAAAATGTTGCCAAGACGAGACCACATGGCTCGCACTGTCAAAAAGTTATCATCAGATCTCATGTAGAGCCAAGCTTATATCTCTACATGTCCTAACTCTACACCTTAGTCAAAATATGTGGCTTGGCCGTTTCGCTACCGTCACATGGGCGTAGTAAGGTGAAGCATTTTTTCACTGTTAATTACTTTTCTGTAATACAATAGTTCTTGTAAATATTTTGCGTAGAGTTTGTGAAGTTAGGGCTTGTAGAGTTAGGGCGTGTAGAGTTATAAGCTTATGAATTTAAATGGTTAATATTTTTTAATATGTTTCTAGTGCGTTGATGGATACCCTTACTTGAACAGATGTCCATCTGGATTATTCTTTGACGACATTGCAAAGTACTGTACGTTTAAAAATGAAGCCAGATGTGGTCCTATTGCGACAAGTAAGTATCCTTTCCTGATATAACTGTTCCTGCATGCACTATAAATGTCATACACTAAGGTTGCTCTTGAGCACAGAATACCTACTGTAAAATTATGAAAAGAAATCAATTCAATGAAGTTTCTTTTTTAAATTGTTATGGAGTGAATTAGCATAAGATTGCGTTTTCAATATTTTTTAACAATATAAACACTCCTGTCTAATATATAAATAATAAATAGTCTGTTCTTATAGTTTGTACAGTTACAAATGGATAATTCGCACCCTTCCTGGAAGAATGTTGTAAGTGAAAAGTGCCAACTTTTCAGGAGCGTAAAAAAACTGTTTTAAAAATTTATCAACAGTGTTAAAAATATGTATTATACATCAAATGATAGCTAAAATTACCTGTGAGGGGCCTGCGTGTTTATATTTTAAATTTACTCAATGTGTATTGAGAAATACCTAAAAAGGAGCGTTGCTTAATTATTCCCCGAAACATATTAAACACTTGATGGAGTAATTATGAATATTGCATTGTTGACATGTTAAGGAAGTCTCGCTGTTCGGTATTATTGCAGATAACTCTGTATTTGCATTCTGATTTGGTAGTGCATTCAATGTGTAAGTGTGGTTTACATAGTTTTTCCTCGAGCTACTCGTTTGTGTAAAAAGGGTTACGTACTTTTACCTTGTGAAACATTACATTACTTATGGTAGTATTTGAAGTTATAGCTTTACTAAAAAGAAATAAGTTTAAATATTTTTGCATAATTATATTTTTATTTGTGAAAACTTATTTTTATGGAGAGACGAGCTATGAAAAGGACCGGTTTGTGGTTACCATGGACAGGAAGAAATAGGAAGACGGGAGGTTTGACTTGCAGCGGGTCAATCAATGCGGTCTAACAAAATATTAAGAATCTTTAGGAGTAATGCATAAGAAATATCATAATAAAGCATTATAAGTCAAATCAAACATTATGTATAATACTTTCAATCCCTGACCCAATCGAGCGGGACTAGAACACACATCCTCGATTATGCGCAGCGACCTCTTATTACTAATCAAGCTATCGAAATTCTTCCATAGTTTAAACTAAAAAGAATTAAGTAGAGTGTAAAAAAAGTAATAGGTTTTTGCTGAAATAAATAATAATCCAACAATTAATAAAAACTTTTTAATATCGTGCAAAATCAACAAGTTGAGCTTATGGGTAGTACTACCTATTCATCATAATTATAGTTTAATATAGTGCTAAATCAACAAGTTTATAAAGTAAATTAAAAGATTAAGAAGAATTACAATCAGTAACGACATCAAAATTATCCTCATTACTGGTAGATTGCGGACGCAAATTCATATAGAAAGTTTGATAATGTGGTGGGATATGATTATCTCTACACAGACTTATTAAGTCTTTGTATAGATTTTCAGATATCGACAATAATAATTAAAATGAGCTGGACGCCTTGGATAGGAGGGTCCCTCTCCTGCTCACGACACATCTTCCTTAACAACGAGTGTGGGATGCATCGCGATGTAGTGGCAGTAGACAGGGGCCTCACCCCGTTATCCTTGGCAAAGAGAACTGGCGCAGACCAAAGGTGCTAAGCTCCGAGAACCGCAGGGACGTGTAAGGAAGAGTAAGGAGCTACACGGGTGGTTCTACAGGGCCCTAACAGGGCCCGATGTAGATCTGCTCGCGTCGGTGAACTGGCTACGCTTTGGTGACCTCTTTGGGGAAACCGAAGGTTTTGTCTGTGCAATTGCAGACGAAGTTATCAAGACGAATAACTACCGGAAATATATCCTAAAGGACGGTACGGTCGACATCTGTCGAGTATGCCGCCGTCCCGGAGAGTCACTCAGGCATATTATCTCCGGTTGTTCTCATCTTGCTAACGGCGAGTACTTGCACAGACATAACCTAGTAGCCAGAATCATTCACCAGCAACTTGCTCTTCAATACGGCCTTGTAGAGTCCGAAATACCGTACTATAAGTTGCTAACCTGCTCCAGTTCTCGAAAATTATCGGGCCACGCTCTATTGGGATCGATCTGTCATCACGGACAGAACTATTGTAGCCAATAAGCCTGATATCGTGCTGACAGATCGATTGAAGCGCCGGGCAGTACTCGTCGACATCACCATCCCCTATGATGAGAACCTCGTGAAGGCCGACCCGCCTGTAACCGCCATGTGGGATGTTGATTCGACGATCATTGTTTCTATAGTTGTTTCGGCGAACGGTCTCATAGCGAAGAGTCTCGACCAACACCTTGAGAGTCTCTCGCTAGATGACTGGGTCAAGGGTCATAGATACAGAAAGCGGTACTTCTGGAGACGGCACGCATCGTCAGGAGGCTCTCTCTGCGGCCCTAACCAACGGTAGCTTGGGACCTACCCCGCTACCGGCGGGACTCTAGGATTAGGTTTTTTATAACATTATTAGTTTTATAGAAATATTGTAAAAAAAAAACGTATTTGTTTATAGGATTAGGTTTTTTTATAATATTTTTTATTTTTAATTGTAATGTTATAAAAAAAAAGTTTTAATTTACAAAATAAATAAAGAGAATAATAATAATAATGTATTCACCAAAAAATAAATACATTGAGGTCTATAATCCAGGTACATAATAGTGTTTATTTTAATTGAATTATCCACTAGCATCTAAACTAGGCCGAGCCTGTATCTTAGATGCTAGTTCCTTCCTATGACGTATAAATTTAATTTTAATATCACTTGAGGTTAAAGGTGCATCATATAAGTAATTGGGTTAAAACAGATGGCCCTCTTATATTTTCGCTACCTGGTGTTTTCTTTCTCCTTCCGACCCTAATGCAACGATTTGTGTCTACAATTATTGGTATCTCATCATCAAAATCATATCTTATCAGCAGCCTTCCAGGTGAGAAAGGATCTACAGAAATCTCTTTTATCTTTGTCCAATTTTTTTTCTCTCCAGACATGTCTGTAAAAAGGTCACACCCAAAATGAGGGTGACTCCATGCATTTGTGCATTGAAAAAAGTAAAAAAAAACATGTATTGTATGTACCTGAAGAAATTTGCGCAATTATCAGAAATTCTAATGTACAAGGACAGAGATATAACGTAAAAGAAATTACACAAGAAGCATTTTTGGATTTCATGAAACTGATAACTCTAATTGGGCAAAAGCCATGTCTGCAGAAAAAAAAACCGTAGATCCTTTGTCACCTGGAAGGCAGCAGCGGCATAAGATATGATTTTGATGATGAGACACCAATAATTGTAGACACAAATCGTTGCATTAGGGTAGGAAGGAGAACGATAACATCAGGTAGTGAAAATATAAGAGGGCCATCTGTTTTAACCAAAATTAAGTGATGCACCATTATCGATATCTGAAAATCTATACAAAGACTTAATATGTCTGTGTAGAGATAATCATATCCCACCACATTATCAGACCTTCTATATAAATTTGCGTCCGCAATCTACCAGGAATGAGGATAATTTTGATATCGTTACTGATTGTAATTCTTCTTAATCTTTTCTTCTTCTTCTTATTTTTAATTTTGGCAACCAAGCCCAAATTAGGGCTCATTTCTGCCAGTGTCGAGTTATATTATAGTTTTCAGTCACAATAAATCACTTCACATTATAGTCCTCAGTCAGTCACCGTCCATAAAAGTCATGTTTTACTACAATGGTGGTCATTGTACTAAAACTCTACACGGACATTTTGAGACAACTTGAAAAGTCACGATACACATAATTCATTTCATTTCACTTCACTGGTGCACATGGATGATCTTTATTGGGTAAAATACCACCAAAAATACACAATAAAACTCAAAATACACAAATTTATGACAATAAAAATGAAAATGCTACGTCACTCTGCAAGTTCCCGCCAAAAAGTCGGCTTCTTAATCTTTTAATTTACTTTATAAACTTGTTGATTTAGCACTATATTAAACTATAATTATGATGAATAGGTAGTACTACCCATAAGCTCAACTTGTTGATTTTGCACGATATTAAAAAGTTTTTATTAATTGTTGGATTATTATTTATTTCAGCAAAAACCTATTACTTTTTGTACACTCTCCTTAATTATTTTTACTGACAGTAGTTAGTAGCTGTATTAAAGATTAAACTATGGAAGAATTTCGATAGCTTGATTGGTAAACAACAAATAACATAAATCGCACTTTTACTTTCAGGTAGATACAAATACAAGGTCCTAATAAATTAGTGAACTTCCTCTTGAGGGATGAATGTATAGGTAATAATCCGAGGGAAAAAAAATAAAAAATCCTATACTGTCTCTATGCAAATCAAAGAAGCCGCGCGAAGGTTTTTTTTTTTTTTTCCTCGGATTGTTTTTCTAATATTATATTTTGATTACTAATGACCTATACATTCATCCCTCAAGAGGAAGTTCACTAATTTATTAGGAACTTATATATGTGTCGTTAATTACGACACTTAAATTGATTGCTAGTTTTACTTAATTGTTTTTACACCATGAAACTTATAAAAATACTTCCAAGAATAATTAACTTTTATTAATTATGAAACTTTTAAAACAAAACCTAACGTTAAACTAAGCTATTTCTTTAATTACGTCTAAATATTTTCCAAATTCTGTTTACAAATATACGTATCAATTGTTATAAAATCCAATATTGACAAAAGTTTCGTGGAAGAATTAAGCAACTAGACTTGCACAACGATACCCACCAAATAAATCCTAAAACAAGTATGCATCTATAGTTATTCGAAAATATTTTTTTAAGTTTTCGTTCAAAATGTATGTAAGTATGAATATGCTTTTATTCATATGGAACTTTAGTAAATAATTAAGTGCAAATATATTAACTTCGTTTTTATGATGGAAATATAAATATTTTGATGTTGCAATATTTTACATAATTGTATTTAATTCCTTCATTTTGAAGATAAAAATTATGAAAAAAATTGACAATACGTATTCCATTTTTCTTGATTTTTTAGTACAATAAAAAAAAAAACACGCAAGTCGACTTGCATCTTTGTTCCAGGGGGGGTGCGAATTGAGGAATGAGGATACCAAAATGGATCCCTAGCAACCCGCTATAAATTATTTAGAGGTGAATTATATTTTCATATGTTCAAATTAGGTATGTCGGTTTCCAGCGTCTTATTTACAGCATTCGAATATTCCATATATACTATTGCTACCCGCAAATACGTGCATAGAATATTTGCCCTCGTACCTACAATATCACAGCGTTGGAGGTGCTTTGAAAAATATGAATAATTTATTAAGCGCTAACCCGCCAAAATTCTGTATTAGTTCATATTACGTACCCTGCACCATTTCCAAGTAGGCACCATCGGGAAGCCTTCACCGGTGGGTGGTATTCAATCTTATAAAATATTGCTTTATGATAATTTCAATTGATATTCGTTGGATGAGTGGGTAGCTAGGGTGTCGATTTGATTTCCTTACAACTGAGACATATAGGTACCTTACTGAAGGTATCATGAATGGTAACATCTTGAGTAACTCACAACACAAAAACGTGAAGGTTTTATATGCAATAAGTAATAACAAATAAAAAACAGTTGCCTGCCAGTATGGGTGTCGTTAACATACTACCACATAAATACTTTTGCCCCAAGCAATAAGGATCATTATAAACTTTTGATGGTGTAATTTCAGCTCCAGCCCCCATAACTGAGGTTCCTCTAGACTTAGCCACGAAGTGCGACACGGCTGAATGCCAGCTGCCTTATTGCTTCTGCTCCAAAGATGGCACACTTATCCCTGGTGGAATCGACCCTGAAGACGTAAGTTAGTGTACTACTAAGAGATCTAACTATCTACCTAGAATACATGTGGTTATAGATACTTCTCTACCGTCTCTACTTTCCTTAGACTTTTAGTGTTTTTAATTATTAGGTTTTTTTTTAAACGGTTGATGATTTTTGGTAGCTTATTGGCCATGTTACCATTTTTGTGAATGACTTACAACAACTAATTTTTATAATTTTTTAAGCATGGCGACGCCCGTAATTTAGGTGAGATTATATTACCAGCAACATTTAAATATAAAATCATATTTTACACGCTTGTCAATCTTCTGAAATTAAACACATAAAAATAATCCAGCGTAAAAAAAAGATTGGCCTCATTTCAATTATTGTATTCCAAGGTTTAAGGAATATTTTAAATGGCCTAAGCTCTATTCCAACTTTTATAAAAATCTTTATTGTTTCATACCAATCCTATTATGATTCTTTTTAATAAATAATGTTATTATACTCAACATAATCCTATTAATTCTCTTGTATATTCGTACTTGAGATAGGTAAGTTCGTTTCATAACAAAATGTTATTAGCCGGGGCAAACTCAATGTAGCTTTGCTCAATTTAATAAATGTTGGATCTTGAGGTACACATCTCTGGCTTATTTAATCCATCAAACATGACAAAGAGCGAAATGTTATTGTTTCGGTTCTCTACAGTTTTTAATGCTTACTTTATCGTTCAATTTGCAACAAGATAGTTATGAATTATGATTAGTAGGTATTAGTACATTAGTTTAATCTCTTATTAAGATTTATAATAATTTCTATCAAATAAACTGAATCCAAAATATGTAGAAACTCTAATCTGAGTTTGTGATTGGGAAGTATTTTTAACCGACTTCAAAAAAGGAGGAGGTTCTCAATTCGGTTGTATTTTTTTTTTTTTTTTTTTTTATGTTTGTTACCTAATATCTCCGTCATTTATCAACCGATTTGGCAAATTCTTTTTTTTTCTGGAAGGGTACACTTCCCGTTTGGTCCCATTGTCATCAGATCAGGATTTGATTACTTCTTAGTGTACTTTGAAGTCGGTTTAAGTTTTTTGTAAAACAGTCCAATTATGTAAGCATTTATTTTCCTCTTTCAGCACATACCTAAGCTACCTCCTCCCTCATTTTTGTTTGTATGTTTAGTCGGTTGAAATAAAAAATCGTTTTCTTCTTCGCCCTCTTAGCTCGTTACACAAAAATTGATAACATCTACGGTAGGTATCTACTTTCAAAATTTGTTTTGACGCACGTATCAGTTGGAGTCGATCAAAGGTCTTTCATTCTCTGGTAACCTCCTCCCTCCTACATACAGTATAAAGAAGAGATCTTATTATTTCGTAGACACCTCAAATGATAATGCTGACATTCGACGGTGCTGTCAATTTGAACAACTTCGATTTATACAAGAAAGTCTTCAATGGAAAATTGAAGAACCCCAACGGTTGCCCCGTTCGCGGAACTTTCTTCTTGTCGCACGAATACAGGTATGTCATTGAATTGGTGTTATAATTGTTTCCATTTCATAATTTTTTTGTTTGTGATAAACTTTTTTATTCTCTTATTTTCAGTAACTATGTTATGGTTCAATCACTCGCTCACGATGGTCACGAGGTAAGGAAATTTCTCGAAAGCTCTTTATTTGTTTAAATTTTGAACCAATATTTAATTAGGTTAATGTAATACTAGGCTTGTCATGTCTGCCAATTGATGATCAATATACTAAAATGAATACATTGATATGGCTTCTGAAATATTTCGGCGGTTTATTGTAGATCGCGACAGGAACAGTATCCCAGCAGCAAGGTCTTCAGGACAAGGGCTACGAAGAGTGGGCCGGCGAGATGATTGGCATGCGGGAAATTCTTCGGAAATTCGCAAACGTCTCCCGAGCGGAGATCGTAGGCACCCGAGCACCATTCCTGAAACCAGGCAGAAATACTCAGTTCAAGGTATATGTTTGATTATATTAAAATCAGATTTTATCAGAAAAGAGGCAAAAAGTCGCTACTAATTAGAGATTATAGTTCAACATTAGCAAAATAGATTATGCATGTCACCGTATTTTTTGTGAAAACCGTTAGTTTATGATCTACCTAGCGAGATTATAAGCTACCCGATAAATTGTGAACTGTATCATACTGTTTACAATATAACGTATTAATTTCCGATAGTTTATAATCTATCCATGACAAACCGTCATATTGTAAACTGGCATATCAAAAAAGCAATGTTATTACCTTTATAGGTAGCAAAAAGTTGAGAACTTAAAATTTGGTTATCTTTTTCTTGGATGGCCGTAAAAGTGTCTTGTAGTGCCTTCATCTAGAGGAGAAACTCTACCCACAGATAGAAAGTTTTAGGAGATAACCATAAATCGTCTTGATTTACAATCAGCTATCATTGGTTATGTACCTATCTTTATGTTAGGATCTCAGGAGCATATCTTACCTCGACGTGTCTGAGCAATGCAACCTTTAAAATGTAAAAGAAAACCTCAAATGAAATCACTCATTGTTTGCGTTATTGGAATAAAAATGTATCAAAGCATTCACAATATTAAAATATTACGACATTGCTAAGGCTCTCGCAGTTATTTTTTGTGGCGTTATTTTACTTATAAATACATTTATTTGACGAAAAATGATAAATGAAATAAACAGGGTCGTAGTGACATCTCGTCGTCTGCAAGTTACTTCTCTGCCAAACTTTCAGGCTTTACCACGGTCGTCGCAGAATACTTTAGCAATAATTCGTCACCTGACAATTACGCGCGTCACACGTACGTTTACAAAGTGAAATATACTCGATATTTTTGGAAGGGAGCGAATGTATTACAGCTTAGTTCAGCCTTGTACTACCGAAAGTGATAAATGACTCAGCTGTTCAACTGTATTTGTAAAGTGTAGATATCTCTTGAAAATAGCACTATCAAGGAACATGACCTCATAATTTGCATTTCATAATTTGAACAGTATTAAAATTGTATAAGTAACGATAGCTTCCGCTAAATGGTAAAGTAGGTGATTTCCCAGGGATCTTATGTATACTTTTGATCTATCCATGTGCAAAATTTCATTTAAATCCGGTCAGCCATCCGGCATGATTGAGGATCAAACATCTACGCTACGCAAACGATTTTTACAAGTTTTTATTTAGTTTCATCTATCCCCGTTTCTGTTTGTCTGTAATCAAATCTTTCAAATTAAATTTAACCCACTTCCTATGGTTTACGATTAAGTTGAAATGCATATGTAAATCAGATAACAATGTAAAATTATTATGACATGGAGCTGATCTGATGATGGTGTTGGAAGGTGGCTATAGAAACTCTGTAATAAAACGATGCCACCCCATCGAGTTTGGGCTCGTTCGATTCGTTTTGACAAGGCAAACAAGATATATAAGAAAACTTGTTATAAAATAAAAACAAAATATTCTTGTTATAGACAGAAATGTCGCAATGTAGTAGAATGGAAATGCATTTTTTTTAAGCTGTCGTTATTGGGAGCTGTGTCATCAGTCGTCATATAAGCCTACAGCTACGTTCGTATCGAATAGTCGAAAAGTTGCCGTTCGATATCGACGTTTTGACACGGAAAATTTAAGCCAGGAGATATGGATGTAGACAGAAAATGATTTAAACATAACATTATTCCCTTTGTAATTTTATTGTATGCTTCACGTTCTGTAATTAGAAGTTACATTTTGAAATAGATCTGTATGAATATTTATTTATACTGTCTTTTGTTTCATTAGATTCTGTTGGACTAAGACACGGTGAAAATTTAGCTTGAATATAGAAAGAAATGTATGGAAAAGTTGTGAAATAAAAGTAATCTTTTGAGATTTCAAATTAAAGTGATATAAAGTTTTATTATTATGCTTTGCATGTGTTGAATTAGTTAGGGGTTTTAGTACACTTTCCTACTTACTCATTTATTCATTGCTCAGGGACAATGTTGCCCTGTGGGTCCTGTTTTGCTGGAATTTCCAAGTATTACGTCGGTTTACCGAGCTCCTAATTGTCAAGGATGCAATTTTATTTTTTCCAAGCCGCTTAGTGTGGGGAGGAAAATAAGAATATTAAATCCAAACATGTTTATGCCCATGTAAATTAACTAGAACGGGAAGTCAAAGTATCTAATCCAAAATAATCGAAAGCTGCTTACATTCAAAATATTGTATCAAATAGCTTAGTTTAAGCTGACTTATTCATACTCACGTCAAAGTTTCGCTCTAATCTAGCAAATAATGTCGAAATAGGAAACGGTTTATTGTATCAATTTTATGCTTTAATAAACTTCGTGCCGTTGTAGAGATGACGTTGTTAGTCGTTTGTTGTAATAGTTTAAGTAATACGAAATGACAAAATACACACGACTACTTCAATCATACTCTTTCGGGTCTACATACATACCTAAGAGAGCATTTAAAAATAAAACTCGGTAGTAGAGACGCTTTTCTCAAACAGATTCTATTCTATACAAGCGTGTCAGTGGGCGGCAACGTTTTACCATATTACATATATGTTTACTATAATGTTACGGTTAGTGTTACTCATATTTTCTTTATATATTTGTATTTTTTTTTGTCATTCATCATTTAGTCATGTTGACATAAATTGCTGTTGTATGTTATAAAGTCGATATTAGACTAACGGCGCGCGGCGCTCGCATTCGGTTATGCGCTTGTTTTCGACTCAATGATCTGTGATATTTCTTATGGCAGTTTTTAATAATTTTTGTGAAATGAAATTAGAAATATATTTCGGTTTATAAAAACGAAAACATAAATAAAAATGAAACTAACTAATACAAATAAAACTGAAACAAACTCAAATAATCTCTATCTTATAAGCCGCTATAAGGCAACGTTGCCAAAATACTGTTTGCATTATTAATTGTCCTTTATTACATTCTTTTTGAGCATGATCTCACATTATTGTCACCAGGTCCTGGAAGACTTCGGCTACATCTACGACAGTTCGGTGGGCGTGCCTCCGCTCCCGATACCTGTGTGGCCTTACACGCTCGATTACAAGATCGCACACGAGTGCAAATCGGGCACATGTCCCACCAAGTCGTTCCCAGGTGAGATAAAATGTATCGAAGGCGAACAAAATTGAATCTTCTTTTGTGTCATATAATAATTATATTCGAGTGTAGAGGTGTTTTATCAATTTCGATGTGTACGTTTCTTTTTGTATTTTTGCCGTTTTTTTCCAAACAGTTTATTATCAGATTAGAGAAGATACCTATATAGGTAATTATTCTTCAATGCATAAGTACATTACTTAGTTTTTTATTTATTTTTGTTGTGATTGGAAACAGTTTTATGCGAAATCATTAAATATTTTTGTTGTGTAATATTTTCCAATATCCGGACTTAATTAAGGTATCTTTGTATTTCATTATAAACCATCGGGACTAATTATAAAAGCCTCATTTTTCACCACTTTTCATTATTAAGCCAAACAGTGAGCTACATACCAATAAGCAATTTGGGAATAATCTCCAGTAATTTATTTGATACTAGCTGTCCCCCGCGGTTTCACGCGCGTTCCCGCGATAAAGTAGCCTATGTCCTTCTCCATACCATACCATAGGCTTTCTACATGGCAAATTTAATGATGAGCCGTTGAGTAGCTGAGGCGTGAAGGCGTAACAAACAAACAAACAAACCCACTTTCGCATTTATAATATTAGTAGGATAGGATATCTTGGGACAGTCTTCCCACACGACCATCTGATTCCAAACTAAGCAGAGTTGTATGGGAACTAGATAATTGATGTACCTACACTGCTATCCACTATATCCCCAAATCCTATTTTAACGAGTTATTAATATAACATTTCTGAGTTAACTTTAAATGTCAGGTTTGTGGGAGGTCCCGTTCAACGCCCACTACGTAGAGACGTTTGAGGGCGGACACTGCCCGTACCTGGACCAGTGCGTTCTACACAACCACGACGCGGACGATGTAAGTAATGACTACATTTATTGTTTTTGTTATATCCGTCACTTTTGACTTAAGTAGTTGTAAATCCATCACCAGACTCCTTATTTTAAGAACATGAGACTTGTTAGCTGCACACGAGACCCAGTTGCTTTCTACAGCTAGTCAGCTTATAAGCATTTCCCATCACATTCCATCACGTGAAATTGTGGTAAATCGTACTTTTAAGGTTCATAATAAAACGAACGTATAAAGGACATGACGTGTAGGTTTGTGGTAAACTTTAATCAAAACTGCAGACTGAAGGCAATCTGCGTTTTCGAGCAGTGTAAACGAATTGTCCGCACAGTGTGGCAAAAAACGCAATTATATGCATGAAAACCTTTAGCGGCAGTGACTCACACTGCAAGTATCCCGTCAAAAATATTTTACATTTAGCAAAAAATTACACCGGGATTCCGAGAAACAGGATTACATGCTACGAAATAAAGAACTCTTTAATAATCCGGATATTGGTAAAACGGATTATCAGAAATAATACAAAATAAAGCCGCATCGTGCAGCGAAGCCAACTTCATTTTGAAATGGATATTTTCTATATCTTCAATAACGTGGTGAAAGGTAGAGTGCTACTACTTTACAATAAATACGAATATAGTCCCAATGTGGCAAATAAAAATGTTAGTTTATGTTACGTCGTTTATAACGTGAGTACGTGTTGAGTTCACAACCACTCCGGAAGACTGCATGGCTTAGAAATTAGTTTTATATCAGCACGGGGTCGGGTGGATATTGTTCATTGGCACCTCGCTCTATATCAAGATTTCCCCTTAATAATCATAGTTGTTAGTATAATTTAATTATATTGTTTTATGGATCTGACACAAAAAGGTAAAAAGGGACCCTTATAGTGCCACTTCGTCCGTCTGTCCGTTTGTCACAGCCGTATTCAAACGCAGCAAACGCTATTGATTTGAATTTAGTTATATTGCTTACCCGTATTGCAAATGTTTTTTTTTATTGTTTTTATTTTCTTTGAAAAAGGGGCCGTTATGGAGACCGAAATTACCAGTTTAAATGTGGTATCATATGAAAGGGCTTTATTTTTATATTCTAGACCAGGTTTTTTTTATGTTGCATAGTTTTTGACGAAGAAAAATTACAAAAATACATGCCTTATCTCCGAAGTTTGCAAAGTCAAAAATCGAAAACAATGATAGTTGATAAACATTGATGTACATATTACAGGAAAATAGAACGAAGTTTCTAACTAGTACAGTTTTTTCGAAATCATCAAAATGTGTACACCAACTAAGTTATGACCTGAACAAAGACACATACGTCCAAGAATCCTGGAAACCTCGGTGAACGAGTCAGAATTCCGCGGCTGTCCATTTTCTTTAAACTAGTTTGCTTAGGTTCTCTTTCCCTAGTTCTAATTCTATGTTCTCCATACAGCAATGTCTTATTCACTCAATGACAAATAAAGGGGATATGTCACGTCTGGGTAATAGGGTTTATAGAATAGCCGCTCTGTATCTCGAATATACTGTAGGATTCCATATACAAAAGGTAAAGGTAAGAGCCTGTCTGAAACAATTACCTATGTTTACCAGTAAGCTCAAAATACGGTCCGGTCTTAGGGTTATCCTGTTATAGCTGCTAACGCGAACCCAGACGCAGTCCATCGGTTCATTAGATATAGAGACAATTAAATGCTTTTCCATGTGTCTACAGCACATGAACTCGCAACTTTTTATGAGATTACCGGATGCGGTCCAAAATCAAGAAATATACGTCCAAGGCAGGTCGGAACTCGGAACACTTGGTGCGCGAGTTAGACACAGACTCACCGCCTATATTTTTCATAACTACAGACAGGTGTTTTATCACTTCGAAGTTGGATTTACTCATGCGGATCCCTTATGATATCATTCCTCTTCAGGTTTTAGAGTGGCTGCAAGAAGACTTCAGCAGGTATTACGAACAAAACCGGGCACCGTATATGATGCCCTTCCACACCAACTGGTTCCAGATTAAAGCACTTGAGAGGGGATTGCATAAGTTCTTGAACTGGGCCGCCAGCCAGTAAGTACCGTGTGCATGTTGTGGTATAACTTTTGTGATATAATGTTTCGGGAACCGAAGGTTTTGAAACTGTCGTTAACTGTTGACGTCTGAGGAACAGAGAGCTAAAAATATGTTTAATATAATGAGATGAGAAAATGTAGTATCTACCTCTCGTATATGTACCTACTAAATATTTTGATCAAGTATACTTGATAAGATTTAAACAGGGTTATTTTTGGGTTTACCAAAGAACCGACATACCACCCAGAACCATACCATCTAGGACAAAATACAAAAAATGTAGTTATATTTTTGAAAAGTTTTGTTTTGGGACAAAAATCTTACTGCATATAGCATATAATTTACTCAGTATGAGCGATGGAGATGGATTATTACCTAAACTAATTCCTGGAATATGGTAAACATTGATAACCTTGTATATATTCATACATAGGTCGGATTTTAGGATTTAGCATAAATGTTATTATTGTCTATGCACATTGAAGATAAATAAATCTTGTATCTTTAAATTAAACCTAAGGTAAAAGGATATGTTCCCAAAGGCAGCCCAATTCAATTTATGTTTTGCTGATGAAATGCATGCTCCGTTTCTTGGGTAAACTGATCAAGATCATATCCATCCGAAATCCAGACTCTTGTGCTATTGTTCAATAACGGTTTTGTTGATTTACTTATGGCTGCGATAAATCTTTGAAAGCCTATCTGTTCTCACATAATAACATGTAGATTGCAAATCAACAACTGATGAATATAATACTGTTTTTTTTTTTTTTTTGATTAAACTGGCTTGCGTTTGGTCACTGACCCGCCCATAAAGGGCGATGACGAAGCCTAAGATGAAACACGCTTACCCAGAAGAAACCTATTCACTCTGGCCTTGAAAGTTCCTAGATTGTAAGCGTCAGGAAACACAGACGTCGGAAGCAAGTTCCCTTGCTGTCCGCATTATAAATGAGGATGCAAAACGCTGTGTCCGTATTTTCGGTATGTCAACGTATGGGTGAAAATTTTCCCGGCGTCTTGTGGTTCGGTGTAAAAATGGGAATGGTGGAATAAGGTTGAATGATTCCTGATTCTATAATATCTATCATATTTTTTTATCACTACAGGAAGGACGTGTGGTTCGTCACAGTGACTCAAGCTCTCACATGGGTGACGGATCCAAAACCGACGAAAATAGTGAGTAACAACTATGAACCTTGGCGTTGTGACAATAAGGATCTGCCCCTGGCGCCGTGCAACTTGTCCAACAAGTGCGCGCTCTCCTTCAAGCCCGCAGACATGAACTTCACTGACACCAGATATATGGAGACCTGTAGCGAATGCCCTAAACAGTAAGTTGCTTCAGCTTGTCTCATACCGTTCTTACTCGTACTCAGACCTAAATGTAATCCTTTGCTATTTATTATACAACGTATAACGGAAAGGCTATATCCATGCCACGGTTTCTTTGGCAGAAGGCACAGAGGGCCGACCACAAGCTCTTAGAAAAATATTATTATAACCTTACTTGTCTTGGACAAAAGACAAGTAAGTAGTAGTATTGACATTTTCCGGTAGATGGTGCTGTTCCCACAATGTCTGATTTTTAGGGTTCCGTACCCAAAGGGAGCCAAACGGGACCCTATTCATAAGACTCCGCTGTCAGTCCGTCCGTCCGTCCGTCCGTCTGTCCGTCCGTCTGTCCGTCCGTCTGTCTGTCAGGCAGGCTGTATTTCATGAACCGTAATAGGTAGACAGTTGAAATTCACACAGAATGTGTATTTCTATTGCCGCCTCGGTGAACGGGTCAGACTCAGACTCGCACTTGGCCGGATTTTATTTATAATTGGGGTAATGAGTATAAAACGTTAAGAAGATAATATTTGAATGCATATATAGCTGATGTAGTTTTATTAATCGGTATAAGAACTTTTTAATCCGTACTGATATTATAAATGCGAAAGTAACTGTGACTGTTACGAAGCTTTTACGCTTAAACCACTGACCTTACCTATCACAATATTTGGTACGCAGTTAACACATGGAGTTATGGAGGAGGACCTAGGCTACCATTTTTATCGTATCGCGGGTGAAACTGCGGGGAACAGCTAGTAACTGTATAACTGGCTTTGATGATATTAAATGTGACTAAACTGACCATTTAAGACCTCGCAATAATTCTAATGCCAAATTATATTGAAACTAATTGTATGAAAAAGAAAAATAAAATACTTTATGTCGACGGCAATCTTTTATAACAACGCTTATGGGATATGCTGATATCCCATGCTAGTAATACGAATGAACTTCAGTTTGTATAAAAGTAAATGCTCTCCTTCAAACATCCAGACGAGTTCATTGGTATTGCCTGATTGCCTTAATTTGGAAAAGAAATATGTGCTCTTTGTGAGCTTAATACGAATGCCTGATAATATATGTGTTCGAATAAACTTAGTCTTAGCACACACACTTTCTGTATTCAATAGAAGGCTTTGTATTACGACTTAAACTTTACTTATTGTTAGTTACCGAGTCCATATATACTATTATGATTTTTTTGTTCATTCATTTATTAATTATTTTTTTTCAGGTACCCATGGTTAGGTGACTCTGGAGGTACAGGTATACCCGGTAAAGACAATTACATTCCTGATAACCTGAAAAGAAAATAGTAGTTAAATTTTATAGTAATATTTTTTTAATATACTTATTATAATCTATTCAGATTATTTAAATATAAACAACAGTAAACTAGTTTCAATAGCACATTAGAATAAAGTGGCTTTATACAGTTGCTGTATTTTCCTAATATTCTGGATAGATTATACTATACCATGTATATATTTCGATTTAATTTAAGTAATTAAAATAAAATGTGACTAGTCGTCGCGAATAAAATATTTTAAATCGTTTCCTGATATAAAGAATGAATAGTTGCTTTTGTAAGATATTTGTTATGAAAGTAACATTTTCAACTATTTTGAAATATTTGACCAAACTAAGTTAGTTATAATTTTCGTATCACATTTGATAAAAAATTATCGATATGTGAGTTTTGGAGATTTTTCTATTGAGATTAAAATGTTTTTATTGTATTTTTCTTACATCTAATATATACTACTTGATATTTATCAAAAAAGTTGTGCTACTGATTTCAAACAATTATAAATATAAATGCAATAATAGTAGAAGTTAATATTATGTAAGTTAAAATAATTCTATGACTTTGAAACAACCCAGACTGTATATAAGTAGTGCAACGTGTATTAATCGTGTGTTAGGAAACTTGATGCCTAATGTTCAACAAATACCTCATCAAACCTTTAAGTAAATCATATTATTGATAAAGTGCTCTTTTGAATTTGGTGCTCTTTGTCAAGGATAACTCTTTGATAAGGATACCTACAGTGAAATATTTGTTTTTTTGTTAATAAAATAAAATCATATTTTTAATGGTCTTTTTCATGCTCCATATCCTACTACCTATACATTCTTGATATTTTCATTTAGAACATTTTTTTGACAAAAATTGGTCTAGGTATGGCCCGAACTTCTTTATCGTACCTTTGATAACATAATTTTTCCAGTTTCCAGAAAATCTCACGTTTAAAAGTAGATTTTGTTGTTTAAAAAGGCTCTTGGTCGTCTATGTGTTACCTAATAAAAGTACCAAAAAGACTATTGTATACATATTTTATAACCACGGCTCGCAGTTCGCGTCTGAGACCCGCCGGCGGAGATTTAATTTGAGATTGCGCCGAGAATGGCTGCTCGGAAACTTTCTCCATATTCACATGCATTAGCTGCTATTACTGAGAGTTTTTGTTATACACATATTGGGAATTGCTTCCACCCCATTCTGAATCTCTTCTATCAGGAATCAATATTCTTAAAATAACTGATTAGAACGGATTCTCATAATAACGTATTCACTTTCTGATATATCATTTCCATTTTCTGAGTTGAAATTATATGAGGTTTGAAATTTCCCTTTCACTCGTATGATTGATGAAGATTAAAAGTAGGGAAAGATTTTTAATTTAGCTCAATTAAGTATTTATTAATGTTCGTTAGTTAGCCGACGTAAAAAAAAGCGTGCCAGAACACGAGAAATGTAAGATTCCGTAGTCATTACCACGTAAATACGTGAATTAAAGAAATAATTAATTAAAACTTCCTCAAAATCAATAAATTTTGTCCGTAATTTAGGTTCAAATTCAATTTAAATTGCATCGCACTCGCGCGCTTTTCAGCTCTCGGTTTTCAGATGGTAGGAATACGTCGATCAATGATTCGAATAATATGGGGACCGTACGGTAGTAGAAAATTCTATATCTATGCTACTAACTGCTACTAGACCCCGCGACTGCGAACCGCGATAACGCACCGTACGGGCAGGCGCGGTGAACGCGAATCCTAGAATGCTTTTGGCAATCACTTCATACATTTACTAGCTTTCTGTTACAGAATTTTAAAGGTGTTGAATTTTAGAAAATTCTTCTTTAGTACACACACTCCTACGTTTGAAGCCGTCCAAAGTGTACTTCCATTCTATTATAAATACTTTTATCCCTATAAAACATACGATCCCTCGGGAATGCAGGTGAATCCGCGTGGGACAGCTAGTAAGTTCTTATTTAATTGAATGTGTTATTCTTATTGTTTCCCCATACAAACATGGATCCTTTTTTACCCACATACAATTAGAATTTAGAAAACGTTTAAATAATTTATGTCAAAAAATAAAACTTACCCCATAATACTTTTCAGTGCAAACTCGCCTGAGTTTGCACTAAAAAGTATGAAAAAATGTAGGAGTATCTGACTGTGTAATTTGGTTTTATTTCGAAGTCAGCGGCAGAGTCGCAAGTGCTACATAAGAAAGTTATCTAGTTTTAAACCTATCACTTGATATCAATAAAGAAAGAAAAAAACATTTATTCCTTACAGCTTAAAAATATAAAATAAACAAAGAATAAGTTTTAAATCTAAAAATAAGCAGTGTGTAAGGAAAGGGACTTGGCATCAGCATTTGCTAAGTAAGCCCCGTGAGGGCAAATTACTCAGCGCTGGTTTTCAGCCGAGGCCTTGTACCACGTGAAGTTTATAAAGTGTTTCTGGCAAGAAGTTCTAAATTAACACAGTACATCGACGCAAAAAGAAAAAAAAATATTTAAAAATAACATTCGAAATATAAAATCAGAAAAAAAATATTAATATTAAATAACAAAACTTAAATACAAACATAAATTGTACAATACCGGCAACAAATAAGCAGCTATCCTTTTTTTTACAGTGAATCTTAAAATTTCAATTATTTTTTAGTTTGCGAATTGGATGTTATTCCACACTTTGGACGCTGTGTATTTGAAGCTACCCTTGTAACCTTTGGACTTATGCTTAGGTTTATCTATTACAAGTTTATCTAATGTCCTAATATATTCATTGATTGTTACACATGTACCTAACCTATCCAAAATATGATATGGTCCGTAAATATCAACAACGGCCGACTATGTTGGAAGGTGGTAATAAGATCCGAAGGCATTTACACCAAGTGGTGAACATTACAGCTCCCCTCAGGCATGCAAGAGGGCTTCATAAAATATAATAAGACTAGCCGGGACCGTGATGAAAACAGGTCAGCGCCTATGTTGTAAATGTTACACTAAGATAAACTAGTCGAGCTTTTGTCACTGAAATAATGTCTCACGTACGTATTAACAAAGAGGGGAGTAAATCATAGTCTCCCCACTTTGTCTTAGTTTTATTCTAACTTTCTGCCTACTAGAGAACTAGATTAAGGTACACTGGAACCTAATTATACCTACTGTTGTTTGAAGCACAGGATAAGATTTTAGTTTCCATATTCAGATCGACTAAACGAAATTTTTCGATTTGTACACAAAGTAACACTCATGTATGTGACGAGTGCGTACTCTTAAGGGGCATTACGTTGCCCGCAATCCATCTGTAACAGATTTATTTCATGTGAATATTATCCAAAACCTCCACTGGTAACAGTAAAGAAAACCAAAACGCCAAGAAATATGTAAATGGAAGCATTGGTAACAGACGAAGCTCGAGTTTATTAAAAGAGGCACAGCGATATTACGTAGACAATATGATTCTGGGAAATGAGTCGTATTACAAGAAACGACGATGTTATCACGCATCCCCACATCCGACTTTATTAACTCGACCACGACAACTTAATCGCAATCGATCCATATAAGTCTTCTCATTATTTTTCCTTATCAACGTACGCACGAAGATAAAAGCTAGTTATTCTTATGGAAGACGTTTTTATGTCGTCAGAATAGGGAAATAACGAAGTCATAAATGGGAGTTGGACGATAAACAAGCCGTAGCCTCTGAGATAAGAGTTTGTTCTCTCCGAAGTAATGTGACTGCGAAAACGCGGATAATAACTATAGTAGGTACCTGCTTTACATACGACAGATATACAAGCACAGATACAAGTATCTAAAGGTCCTTTGAGCTTTCGGCACACCGTGCAATGCAATTTACTTTGGTTTGGTCTCGACAAGAATAACTATAATAATGCAGCTTGGATGTGGTTTACGGTCTAATTATTATTTTCAGTAGGTCGCTTTTCCATTAGTTTATAGATATAAGTAAGTATTAGAAGTCGAGTACATATAATGTACTCAATTGTTCTATCTAAGTGAATAATTAACGATCATGAATCATGTATTTCTAAAATTATAATATTTTCTTTTTCTCCAATTGCCAGCTTCATTAAAGCTATGCTAAACATTATGGAAACAATTGAATTGCTAATAAATGTAATAAATTTTATTCACTCAGTGTCCTGTAGAACAGCTTTTGTGGAATGGTTCTTCTGCTGGATTTCATACTGTTTCGGCCAAAAAAGAGATTTGTGATGCAAACTATTTTAAATTTTACTTATGGTAGAAAAAAAGCTATGTTTTCATGTGTCATTGTGTCAATAAAATGTATTCGAGTATAATTCTTAAAATATAATAAAAATGCAGAAAAAACATTGATATGGTTTAATTAAGAGATATAAGGAGCGAGAACATTTTGGTCCAATACGAGCCGGATCCGATCCATCGGTAATAATTTTCCGTTGACTTTATTTTCTATGTATATGAGAATTTGAGAGTGAAAAATTATTTCACAATTAGTTGATTCATTGAGCGAGTAGAACCAGTTAATTGGAATAATTACATGAGATTCATAGAGATTTTCAACAAAACCATATTAAAATGCATTAATATTGCAAGGCCACCAACATTTTCGAGATAATTATTTTTAACTATTATTTAAAATGGAAGACCTAATATCAGAACAGGAAAACACTTTAGAATTAATAAAAAAAGTCGGAGTAAATTTTAGAAAATTACCTAAAACAAAATTACGAAGTACAGTCATCAAAGTAAAAATAGATACATTATGCGAATATTGGGAACAATTCCGTAATACTCATTTTGCTATAACTAAACTTGCCACTAACAAAGAAAAGAGAGAGAGTAATTACTTTATATCTGAAATGTTTTCAAATGGAGAAGATGAGTATATGTTTACAAAGGCTGATATGTTAGAGAAAATAGAAGAATTGAGTGGAAGTGGGAGCACACTAGAAACAGATTGTGAGAAGAGACAAAGCCAAAACCAAGAGGTAAGGTTACCAAAAATAAATATTCCTCAATTTAAAGGAAACTATTATGAGTGGAATACATTTAGAGATATATATACATCTTTAATTCATGAGAATAAGAAATTGAGTAACGTGCAAAAACTTCATTATTTGAAATCAAGTGTCAGTGGTGAAGCTGCACAATTACTTCGGCACATACAAATAACGGAGAATAATTATGAGGTTGCTTGGGATATATTAAAGAAGAGATACAATAATAAGAGAATGATAGTTAATAATGTACTAAATAGACTTGTGAATCAGAAAAAAATATTACAAGGAACCGCAAGGGGAATAAAAGAGCTATTGGATACTACTGTCGAATGTCTAAGTAATCTGAAAAACAATAATGTTATAATTGATAACTGGGATATAATAATCATTCATTTGGTAGCTAATAAATTAGATGATGATTCACACAGATTATGGGAGGAAGATATTGGCGAGATACCTGTTGAGACACTGCCTACTTTCGAAAGATTCACTCAATTTTTAGAAACGAGATTTCGAGTTATGGAGATGATGAACAGTTCTACATCAAAAGAAACAATATCCTCGAGAACAAAATCATTTAATGTTATTACTACAAATTGTACATTTTGTAAACAAGGCCATCCGTTATATGCCTGTGAGGAATTTCTAAGTCTAGATGTCAACAAAAGAGTCGAGTATGTGCAAAATACGAGATTATGTTTTAATTGCCTATTGCCAACACATAGTGCTCTATATTGTATGTCTAAAGTATCTTGTCGTCAGTGTGGAAAGAGACATCACACAATCCTACACTTTATTAATAAAAAGGAAATAGAGCCCACTAACAATACAAGTACAAGCTCACAAGCAAACATAGAGTCTAAATCTATTCAATCACATTTAACTATTCAAGGACAAACTGCACTTATGGCTACCGCGATAGTTAATATTCAAACCAACAAAGGGCCTCAAGCACTCAGAGCTCTCATTGATCCCTGTTCACAAGAATCATTTATCAATGACTCTATTGTGAAACATCTGCAATTACATAGAAAACCCGTTGATGGCGAAATAAGTGGTGTTGGTCATATGTCATCGAAAATTAACCAATCAACTGAAATAGAAATAACATCGAGAGTGAACAATGCATTTAAAATTATCTGCACAGCATTTGTTGTGAACCAAATAACAGATATACTACCCGCATCTAAAATTGATAATAACACTTGGTCTCATATTCAACATTTAACATTAGCTGATCCTACTTATCATATCCCTGGTAACATAGATTTATTACTGGGAGTCAATATTTACAGTGAAATACTTATGAGTGGAGTAATCAATGGAAATCCAATAGCTCAACAAACACATTTTGGATGGATTATTTCGGGTGGGGGAGTAAAAGATACAATACCGAGAGGAATAGTAAGCATGCACCTTAACGTATCATTAGACCATTTATAAGAGAAATTTTGGGACGCTGAGAAAGTAGAGTCGGAGGATGACGGCACTTTAACCCCACCGGAAATAAGAGCTGAGCAAATTTATGAGAAAACAATAGCAAGAGAACCATGTGGAAGATATATCGTTGCTCTTCCATTCAAAAAAGATATACCAAATATACCTACAAATTCTTATGAAATAGCATTACGCAGATTCTATAACTTAGAAAGAAAATTATCAACAGCAACTAATGAGAAATTGAGGAACGAATATAATGGAGTGATAAACGAATATCTTACCTTGAATCACATGGAGTTGATAGATGGTAAAAACCATGATGGTAAAAAAGAGCGAGCTATATATTTACCTCATCATGCTGTTGTCAAGGAAGATAGAACTACAACAAAGGTGAGAGTTGTATTTGACGCTTCGAGTAAAGGTAGCAATGGAATTTCACTAAACGATGAATTGTTAATTGGACCTACCCTTCAAGAAGAACTTCGCATCATTCTTATAAAATGGAGAATGCACAAGGTGTGTTTTATCGCAGATATCGTCAAAATGTACCGACAGATAAAAGTACGGAGAGAAGATGTAGACTATCAAAGAATCATTTGGCGTTTCAGTCCAGAAGAAGATTTAAAAGAGTATAGATTATTAACTGTCACCTTTGGCACAGCGTGTGCACCATACCTTGCCATAAAAACATTAAAACAAGTAGCTAAAGATGAAGGTAATGAAATAAGTTTACGAAAAGCGCAGACAGCTATTCTTAATGATTTTTTTGTCGATGATTTGCTTTCGGGAGACGAAAGTGAGGAATCAGCTATAGATCTTCAGAGAAAAGTAACACACATATTATCATTGGGAGGGTTTCAATTACAAAAATGGCATTCTAACAGTAAAAATTTCATTAACCAATTACATCCTTCAATAAAAAAGTATGACGAAGAGATTGAGGAAAAAGAGATTATCAAAACACTTGGAGTAATGTGGAATATTAAACATGATGAATTGAGAATTAAAAATACAGTCCATTTACCTGAGCTAAACATCACAAAGAGGAAGGTACTTACCGTAATAGCATCACTATTTGATCCAATGGGTTGGGTTGCTCCAAGCATTATTATAGCTAAGATTTTTATGCAAAAACTATGGGCACAAAAAATATCATGGGATGATGAGTTACCTGAATCATTTCGAGTTGAATGGTTAAAATACAGCACGCAATTAGAGATACTATCAACAATTAAAATTGATCGGTGGATTGGAACTAAGAATGAGAACAATCATATAGAATTGCATGGATTTTCTGATGCTTCATCAGCAGCATATGCAGCAGTAGTATATTGTAGAGTTGTGCGAGATGACGGTGAAATAAAGGTTTCACTAATAATGTCCAAAACCAAAGTAGCACCTATAAAACAAATAAGTCTTCCCCGTTTAGAGCTTTGTGCTGCCTTACTGTTGGCTAAACTATTGAAAAATATTGTAAAGGCTATGAGAATCGATACAAAACATGTATACGCCTGGTCTGACTCACAAGTAGCTTTATGTTGGATACTTGGAGATCCTAACAGATGGAAACCATTTGTCAAAAACAGAGTAATTGAAATAAACAATACTATCCAATCAAATTGGTCTTACATACACACCAAAGAAAATCCTGCCGATCCAGCTTCGAGAGGAGTACCACCTGAGAAATTAAAATCACATAAATTGTGGTGGACAGGTCCATCATTCTTGAATGAAAAAGAAATTAATATAATCGCACATGAAATTCCTGAAACTACATTAGAGCTACGAGAAACAATAATTTGCACCACTACATCTGAAGACAAACCTGAAACAAAAGAAATATATACATTATTAACAAAATATTCTACACTGAGGAAGCTACTGTCAGTTATAGCATATTGTCAACGATGGCTGCAACTAAAAGGAGGAAATATTATAAATAAATCGTTTATAACTTCAAGTGAGAGACAAAATGCACTTACAACATGCATAAAACTATCACAAAAAAATGAATTTGAGGAAGAAATTTTAAGCTTGAAAAGAAAATCACACGTGTCGAATGGAAGTAGATTATTACGACTTAATCCCTTCTTAGATGAGAAAGGTATACTTCGTGTCGGAGGACGTCTGAAACATGCTTATTTAGAATATCAGAATAAACATCCTATAATCATTTCGAAAAATAATGTGATATTACCTTTGTTACTTTCCGATGTACATTCAAAAACTTTACACGGAGGACCACAGTTGATGATGTCATTTTTAAGAGGAACTTACTGGCTCATTAATGGCGGTAATACTGTCAAACGATATTGCAGAAATTGTATGATTTGCGCAAAATTAAAAGCAAAAGTTACCACACAATTAATGGGCGATTTACCCGAATGTAGAGTCAAGCCAACAAGACCTTTTTTGATAAGTGGAGTTGATTTTGCTGGACCGATCAATGTTCGCATGAGTAAAGGACGTGGAGCAAAGTCATATAAAGGCTATATTGCCATATTTATTTGTATGGCAACGAAAGCAATCCATATTGAAGTTGTTAGTGATATGACCGTCGATGCATTTCTGGCAGCTTTTCGGCGATTTGTATCAAGGAGAGGTCCGTGCACAGAGATGTGGAGTGATAACGGAACTACTTTTATTGCTGCCAGTAAAGAGATATTGAAAATGTGGAAACAAGGGCATTCGACTATTCCAAATGAATTTATTTCATCTTTGAGTTCTGAAGCTACAAAATGGCGTTTTATACCTCCCGGAGCACCGAATTTCGGAGGATTGTGGGAGGCCGGTGTGAAATCCATAAAATTTCATTTAAAGAGAACCATTGGCGATTCCACACTTACTTTTGAGGAACTGTATACGCTATTAGTACAAATCGAAGCGTGCTTAAACTCCCGGCCGCTTTCTCCTATGAGTGATCATCCCGATGATTTTGAACCTTTGACGCCAGCTCATTTTTTGGTCGGAGGACCACTTATCACCGAAGCCGAACAAGATATGACAAAATTTAAAATACATGCCTTAACAAGATGGAGACTTGTACAAAAGATGATGCAATCATTTTGGAAGAGATGGCTCAGTGAGTATTTGTCAAGGATTCAAGAGAGACCCAAATGGAAAAAATTAAAGAAAGAGTTTAACATCGGTGATTTGGTTCTCTTAAAAACCCCAAATTTACCACCAAGCAAATGGTTATTAGGTCGAATCACAAAAAAATACCCTGGCAGTGACACGATTACTAGAACATATGATGTTCGCACGGTCACAGGAAGTTACACTAGAACAGTGTGTAAGCTATGTCCTCTTCCAGACATATGAGGGCACCCTTCTTCTTTCGGGTTGGGAGTATGTTTCGGCCAAAAAAGAGATTTGTGATGCAAACTATTTTAAATTTTACTTATGGTAGAAAAAAAGCTATGTTTTCATGTGTCATTGTGTCAATAAAATGTATTCGAGTATAATTCTTAAAATATAATAAAAATGCAGAAAAAACATTGATATGGTTTAATTAAGAGATATAAGGAGCGAGAACACATACAATTTGGTAGTTTACTGTCGGATTGTGGTTTACGCCACTTAAAGTAATTTAATATTATATTAAATCAAACAAATATGTCATCATTAATTATTTGTGAATTACTTGACAATAAACTGCAGATTTCTGAAAATTTTAATCTTAAATAGATTTAAAGTGGAATTCTCTCAATTATAAACATTAATGTTAGTTTTACCTATAATATAAACATACTTGGGAGATAAACAGTAGCGGGGCATGAATAGTACAAAGTTTCAAGTGAACACGGATCTAGAGATGTCAAGAGAGCGACTTCAAAGGGAGTCGTGTTTCGTTCTCGGACGCAATGAATACTCGTGGAAACTAACAAAAACAAAATGTTTGTAGCACTTCTCGTGGCGGTGTGCTAGTAATGATATTATTTTAATGAAATTTAACACAATTAGGAGTCATACCTTTGATGTTTAAATTAATACAAAGTTATGGTACCTAACCTTTGTTTAAATAACAACAATGAGTTCCTACTTGTACGTAGTATTTATTTACTCTGAGGCTATAAGAATAAAAAACCTACTTACGTACTTTTAAGTTGGTTACAAACTTCTATTCAAAATGATAACATAAAATTAAAAACTGAAATGTTCAAAGGCCGTGTGGAATATTGTACCTATATCTTGAACGTGACAGCAGAAAATATAACGGATTTCCTTACTGTATTGAGTGGGTGCTTTCTTCGACAATGTTTACGTTCGGCTTTTAGTATGCAATTTTCTTGAATTCAAAGAGACATCTCGTATTCCTAAAACAGTTCGCCAGCTTTGAGCTGTCCGAGCCAAGCTATTTGCCTGACTTGTATTTTTCTTAAGACAAATAACATGTTTCATCTGATAAGAGGTTGTCGTCGGCTCGTCTGTCTACACAACCAATCGTTTTGCGGACTTTCAGCGTAGTTCCATCTTGCTTTTATTACGATGTCTTCAAGATTTGTTTTTTTGAAAGCCGAAATTATTGTTAGTATCAACAATTATTTATTGTCACAGTACTCGGTACAGGTTTTTTTTGAAAATGAGATTGTTATATAAACACATCTAATAATTGTTTCATTATCAACATCATATCAGCCTAAGGATGTCCACTGCTGAACATAGGCTTCCCCCATTGATTTCCACTTCGCACGGTTTTGGGCCGCTTGCATCCAGCGGCGCTCAGCGACTCTGACCAGGTCGTCGGTCCACCTGGTGGGTGGGAGGTCGCCCGCTCGGCGCTTTCCAGTTCGTGGTCGCTACTCGAGAACCTTTCTTCCCCATCGGTTATCGGCTCTTCGAACGATGTGGCCTGCCCATTGCTACTTCAGCTTACTAACTCTACGAGCTATGTCCGTCGTTTTCGTTCTCCTACGAAGGTCTTTATTTCGGACCCTGTCACGTAGAGAAATTGCGAGCATAGCTCGTTCCATAGCTCGCTAAGGAGCTTATTTATGCGGCCAGCAGTGAAAGACCAAGTCTCTGTCCCGTAAGTCATCACTGGTAACAAGCACTGATTGAAGACCGTGTGTCATCATCATGTATCATCATCATCAGCCTATAATGTCCCACTGCTGAGCACAGGCCTCCTTTCACAAATCAGGGTGAAAGGGAGTGGGCAGAACTCCAACACGTGTGCCCACTGCGGATCGGTGGAGGTAGGCTAGTGGTCAACCTACTGTTGCAGTTTTCAAGCCGCTTAGAAGGCTTCAAACTAGCTTAACGACTATCACAATTAAGTGATAACCGGGACCAACGGCTTGCGTTCCTTCCGAAGCACGGAAACACTCGATTTGAAAGACCACTAGGCGGTCACCCATCCAGGTACCAACTACGACGGTGGTAGCTTAACTTGCCGATCGATTAAGAACGGCTTATCATGCTACACCACGAGCGCTTCCTAAAAAAATTAATAAATAAATGTATAAAGCCAAATAAAATAAATCATTAAACATCATAAGCAAAATATGCTTACTGTACAGCCGAGCCTGACCAACAAGCCACATCAAATGAGCTTAAATTACAATATACCAATATACTTGTAATTTAAAAAGAGGTAAACTTTGTAAGTTAGGATGTAGGAGGTAATCTCAATAACTACTGATCATTCTGAAAATACTTTCACTAATAGGGAGCTACATTATCCCCGAGTTTTATAGCCTACTTTTATTCCGGGAACGCGGGTGAAACCCGGGGGACAGAGTATAAAACTGGATTTCATAAAAAAAACAAAATTAGTGTTGAATGAAGCTAGCCCGTAGCAATTGCAGTATGGATGGTCGTAGCACAGTCTAAGCGTACTCGTAGCACTATGAGTGTTGGCGGGCAGGACTTTTGTAGTAGGAGACCAAAGACTTTGCCAATGTGTTTGCCAATCTAGCATGAATCTTTTTTTATATTTACTCTGTATTTACCTGTACGTCAATACGAGGTATGAGGATTCAAATAATATTGTATGAAACATGGAATATACCAAACAAACCATCCCTATATAACAAAATAGGTGGTGTTTCTAGCACCAATTACCAGATGGCGTTTGTGAGAATGTTTTTAGGTATTGTACACTTTTTAAATATTGAAAAATACAAGTATTAGAAAGTAAAAATACATTAAGAAAGAGACAGAAATACGTTGAGCTATACGATTACGAAATTAATTTAAATCCTGTTTCGATTTTAACTAATGGAAGTTTGTTTTAAATAAAATAAAAACAGAGAAATGTAGATGGTGTTATTTCTTGGGAGCTAGTAGTGTCGGCGAGCACCGCGCGTAATCGTCGCGGACCGGCTGCGGCTGCATTATGAATTTGTACTCTTTTGTCCGCAGTTTTTAATTCTACCGGTAAAATGTATTGTTCATGGAACAAAAGTCTCTAGTGTCATTGTTGTTGGCCAAAGTTCATTTAAATTCCGAGCCCGTGAGAGGGAACAGTAGCAAATATGAATTCCTTTACTTCTATTGTCAAACTGTTTTTGCTCGCTTTGGTATAATGCTTATGAATGCTACATTGTGTTTTATGTGCATGCTTGCTGTATTTAGCGTTATTTAAGTAAAAATTTGAGGGCGACATTTAATAAGTGGACTGTAATAAATCTTTACTAAGATCAGTAAAAAATACAATATTAACACAACATTGATGTGATGGCAAAAGGGTTGAATTTACGCGAAAATGGTCTTAGGAGACTATTCCTTACTTTTTGTGTTACTTATTACAATCGGCATTTACAGATTTTCACGTGGCTTCAACCCTTAAGGTAGCTGCCCTTAATTTGAACTAATTCATTTGTCCCATCTTAAATTTCTACCCTGTATATCTCATACTCGTCAAAGAATATGGTGATTATTTAAATAAACAAAAACTATAAATAAATATCCAGGGACATTCCTCACACATGGTCATCTGATCCCAAACTAAGCAGAGCTTGTACTATGAAAACCAGATAACTGATATAATGCATAGGTATACTACTTTTTGTTTGTAAATACATACTTAATATACATCATTACACCTAGACTCAGGCAGGACTTACAGACATGTTCATGCACACAAATGCATGTCCTGTGTGGGAATCGAACCCACGACCTGCGGCGCGATAGGTGAAATCTTAACCAGAGTCTTAACCAACCACGCCAGCTGGCCCGCCTATAGAAGTCGATTTGTATTATTTCAAACAAGAAGAAACTTTTAATAAATTAAAGTGTTGCGCTATTTACAATATTTTATCGTAGTAATCAAAGTACGGAAAAGTTTCGATGGTTGCCAAAGAAAAAGAAATGACCACCATGAGTTGGCGGGCGTCCAGCTACGTCGGTTTTCATCACGTTTTACAGGCGTCGGCGTCGCAACAAGTTATGGGCCTCTTTTTGGAAATGTCAAGAGTTTCCTAGTTTGATTGTTGCATACGGTTATGTTAAGCTATAAATTTATTATTATAGATCGTACTCTTTATAGCTTTATGTTTTACTATTCTGAGGTGTGAAAAAGTAATAAGAAAATTATTTGTGTTGTTATTTAGAGAAAATAGTTTTTTCAAAATGACTTATTATTGTATAATTTTTCCTCACTATAATTTTGCCTCACTATAATCTGAACGGTTTTTTTCAAAATCGCCTACTGAATTGATTTTGTAACTTTAAATATCTATATTAAAAGCTAATTAAATTTAGTCAGAAAACGATTCTGAACAACCAGTTTAACGGTTTATCGTCTTAATCTGTTACTGTTGCGTTGTATATAAAAACCGGCCAAGTGCGAGTCAGACTCCCACACCGAGGGTTCCGTACGAACCTGTAGGTATATAAGTAAATGGTAGTATAGACCTGAGTATTTGATATGAATTTCAATTTATGACGTATTAAAAAAAACTACTTACTAGATCTCGTTCAAACCAATTTTCGGTGGAAAGTCGCATCGTAAAGTACATCATATTTTTTTTAAATTAATTTTGTTTTTTTAAAGTAAATTGTGAATAAGGAATCCAGAGGTCTGTATACACTTCCGTTTCTTTAGTTTTGTTTAAGTTTTTTGTTTTTGAGGCATGAAGAAACATCTGCCAGTCACATTACATATGCTCAAATTGTTCGTATGTGGACCTTTAGGCCTATTTGTGTTTTTTATTGTAATGTTTTTTTTTAGTTTGTATAAGGCTGTTTGTGTCCTGAACGAATAAAATAAAAATATAATAGAATTAAATGTTAATGTAATGTAAATGCAATAAGTTTTGGGAATAAATGGCTATATTATTATTATTATAATACTTTGAGTAGATGTTTCTGATGGAAAAAAATAGGATAGTTGCGTAGAAAATTAGAAAATTTAAGAAAACTTAACATCATGCGAACGAAGTCGCGCCGGGCAGCTAGTATATAATGTGAGTCCGAGACCTGGATACTGCATGGTATTAATAATACCTTCTATATTGTAATCACTCTCAAATTACTTCTTTTATCAATAGTGGATGAGATAATATTGTTTCTGTAAACACTGAAGATTATATCGATACTTGTATTTTATTTATATATCAAATTACCTTACTATCTATAAACGTTTTCAAATTATCACAAAAACCAAAAAATACTGCTTTTAAACAAGATTACAAATTGTAATCTGTACACTTTTAAATAATTGTACATTCAAGAATATTACTCCTTCCTACTATTCCCGGGAATAATTTGATTCATGTAATTATTAAAGTCAATTTTCATCATTCCTCCCTTTAAATGGCGGGTTGCGAGGGCGAAGCAATTTTGTTCGGCCCAACAGAAACTTGAAAAAGGAAAATTACACAATTTGCTAATGGCCATGGTACGGATAATAATTTGTTGCGCGTTTTTTATTACAAAAGAAAGATATTAATGAGTATTGAAATTTATTTTTACGACCTTTAGTCGATCGATGCTACTGCAAATTATATCAACCATGGACTCCCCTTAAGTAACTATAGTTTGATGTCGTGTAATATTATATATCTGACTAGCTGTCTAGCGCGGTTTCACCCGCGTTCCCGTGATAAAAAGCCTATAATACTCGGGGATAATGCAGCTATTAGTGAAAGAATTTTTCAAATCCGACTGTTAGTTGTAGAGATTAGCCCGTTTAAACAAACAAACAAAAAACTCTTCCGCTTTATTATAGTAGTATGATAATCTATCAGATATGTCTGATCTGATAGAGTAGTAATAATACTAGTATGTGTGTGCAATATTATCATAAGGTATCAAGTAAAGCCGGTGATGGGTAGCGTGCCGAGAATGCTGGCTGGAACGTCGTATGACAATGTTTATCCTCTATTCGAAATGTAAGACAGCCTTCAAGTCACGTGAAGGTAATGTTATTTCAAATAGGTATTGCACATTGATCGAGCTCATTCAATTATCGCAAACATCGTATCGCCCTGCGCCGAGTCTCAACAGGCTTGTCTGGTATACGGCAAGACTTTATTAAAACTATCTGCAGGTTAATTTGTAACCAGGTGAGTTCAATTTCTGCCAGCGTCGGATTACGGACAGCGGTTAAGGCGCTTGAGGTCAGTTGGGTTGTATAAACGTGCGATTTGGTGGCAAATTTACAACTTTTTCTCGGCTCCCGTCTCGAGCGAAAGCAGTAAACTGGGAAGCAATCTCGCCGCACCGGCTACCGAGTTATTTCGCAGAATATTGCAGGGCGTACGACTAATAAAATGACAAATAGCTGACGGTCCTGAAGGCGGGACATACGGATATGAAGCCATAGCAATATCAGATGTCACACACAGGGAGCTGGGTTTGTTTTAGATTTATCGTCAACAGTCACGAACGCTTTTGAGTAATGTGCCCATGTGTGCAGCACAATGAGAGAATCTTGTAAGAGAAATGTTACTTAAAACCAATAAGTAGACCTAAGTACCTATCGATATATATACCATTGTATAAACATAAACTACCACAAAGCCCTACCTTTATTTGTAGGACTGATTTATTACTTGGATTTTTATGTTAAACGTATACTATTTATTGTCTTATGTTCTATTTCATATTTAACCGGATTCATTAAATACGGGCATCTTCGACCACTATTTATTTAATCATATGTGGCTTTTCTAGGAGTATGCCTACCTAAATGGCTTTTGATTGATGTATGAGATATGAAGTATGTCGAACAAACGTAGCGTAAGTGGGTATAGTGCATCTTGTCGGAAACTGATATGCGTGTCGGATCGAGTGAGCTGTGCTCGAATTCTTCAGTCAAAGTGCTCTTGTAGTACAACATCGGCTCAGCTCTACAAACGTCTCAATTTCATAGAAGAGATATAGCTACAGTTGATATTTATACATATGTTTACATTCAACATACCTGTAGAATTGCAATCCGACTCCGGAAATATTGCTTTAAAATAACTGGGTAAAGTTTCATATTATACAGTTGGATACTGAAGTTTTATTTTACTCAAGATTTCAATGTGTATCATGAAAAGAATCAGAAAAAGAACAATGAACGATGATTATCGTAGATATAAAACACAAAGTTGTTGTCGAGATAAAGAAGTTCGTTGAAGTCATTTTTATTTTATTTTACTGGAAAAGTTTTTGAATGCGGTTAGATTAGACAATTGCCGTTGTTTTAAAGGCATCTCCTCTAAGCTATTATCTGGGACGATAGATTGGAAGTTCTATTGGATTAGCATTGAGGATGATAGAAACATTGTGGAGTGACTTTTTTTAAAAATAAAACAAGTTAAGTACCTTAGAATTGTAGGATTAGACTCTACTAATGTAATAAATAAAATTATGTGTCACTTGTAGTTACAGAATGTAATTATACAGATTGAAACACGTCCGTTAGCTATACTTTAGTACATTTGATTCGTACCCATTTAGTACTCCAGGGGCCCAAGTCTGCTATTACAATTGTGTTACAATGAACTTTCAGTGGTGTCAAAATTGTGACATTTTAAAGTTTTGGTAGTCTACTAATACAATATCGTCGTTATGGCTTCATAATGGAGTCATTATGGAGTCATTATGGCGCCATTATGACGCCATTATGACGCCATTATGACGCCATTATGACGATATTGTGTTAGTAGACTAGCAAACTTTAGAATGTCACAATTTGAACACAATTGTAATAGCAGACTTGGGCCCCTGGCCACGATATATTTAGGCTGAACTGGACTGAATTTTCCTCGATTCAATTACATAAATAATTGTCGTACGCATTATGTACGTCAGTCAAAAAGAAATGTGCCTAACCAATAAAACGAAACAACGAGGCTATCAGAAACAGACGCAGGCGTCACTGCTGCTCTGACATTGACAAATAAGCCATTCTGAAAAAGATCCCATTTTCCCTATAGCCCCTACTACGTTTGTCAATTAATAATAATTAAATAGATGCGTAGATAAATATCTACATTATGTGCAAATGAATATCCAATACAAAACGCTTGTGAACAAACAATGACTATGATATTCTGTTATTCGTTGTTATTTACTGAGAAAGGTTTTTTTTAAATAAGTCGTCACATCTATTCCGAAAATATGCTTGGTACTAAAATAGGCCGTATACATAGCAAATAACTTAAACCAAATTTTACTAACTCGTTTAACTTTTATTCATGGAATAAATAAGACAATTTGAAAGATTTTATATACAAAATATGTCATACAGCGATAATAAGTGCTATGCGACGCAAGCAAAGTTGAGCCTTAGGAGAATAAAAAATGGATTTGATTTTATGTTTGTTGAAAAGTTGAAATTGTGATTCAAATACCATTTTTAAATATGATTACGAAAAAATAAAATAAATAATAAAAGATAAATGTTTTTAATTTTTTTAATTAAATAGTTTCCTTCTTGGAGAGCGTGTCCCATCTTAGGCTTGTGTTTGGTCCCTGACCCACCCATAAGGGACGCAGACGAAGCCTAAGATGGGAAACGCTTACCCAGAAGCAACCTATTCACTCTGGCCTTGAAAGTCCCTAGGTTGTATGAGTCAGGAAACACAGACGCCGGAAGCAAGTTCCACTCCCTTGCTGTCCGCATTATAAAAGAGGATGCAAAACGCTGTGTCCATATTTTCGGTATGTCAACAACGTACGGGTGAAACATTTCCAGGCGTCTTATGGTTCGGTGTATGAATGGGGATGGTGGAATTAGGTTGAACAATTCCTGTGCACACTCTGCAAAATATATCCTGTAGAAAACCGATAGGCAAGCAACCTTTCTTCGTTCACCTTAATTAAAGACTCATCTCCGATGAGTCTCCTGGTTCGGCGGTCTTTTGAGTCGAGGACGTCAAGCTGGTACTTAGCGGATCCATCCCAAAGATGGCAGCAGTACTCCATGCTCGACCAGACTTGTGCTTCATAAAGTTGGAGCAACTGCCCAGGCGTGAAGTATCGCTTGACCTTAGAGAGGATACCCAGCTTTCTAGCTGCTGTTTCTCAATAGAACAGCCAAAGTTTATTTTGGCTGTCAATGTTATGCCTAGGAGATTAAGCCGATCGCATATATTGGCAAGGATATATTTTGGAAAGTAGGAGCCTGGGGGAAAGGACTCTGTTTGGCGGAGAAAAGACAGTTTCATAGTTTGAAAAAGTTTAAAAGCTCGTACGATAAATAATGTATAGCAATTTGATTACAATCAAAACTGAGTTGTTTATGTAATCCGTGTAATATAATTAATGGTCTAAATTCCCCAAATATTTAGAGTAGTATGCCTGTAAGTGCAATAGAAATTGAAATGGTAGTAGAATAGTACGTACCTACATGTGTTACTCGGAGCGAGTCGATGGCCGACAACGTTTACGCAAATTCCTATAGTAGGCGCACTGAATACGGAACTGAGCCAAACGGAAGCCGTATTACGAATTTAATCTCGCAGAAATGTGGTATCGTGGAAATTGCTGCAACACAGCCTCTGTTTACGACAAACGTCTAGAGGCAATATTACCTCCGGGAAGAATTCAGAACAACTGGTTAATAATATTTTGTACATTACCTGTTGTTTTGTACAGATGAGTTTTTAATTAAAAATATGTTCACCGTTAAGCGAGTCAAGTCAAGGGTATTTCTACTAGTCTTCTACAAAATACATATTCACATTTAAATTAACAAGTATAATTGACAAGCTATAGGTACATTCAAACTTATTCTCTATTTTCTACGCATTACGGTCAGTTCACACCGAAAGGCGACGCGACGCTGAGATAGCAATAGAATATAGAATTTTATTTATTGCATAAAAAGGTGCACATTTCAGTCAGAGAATTCGTACCAAGTGACTCGCGCCACCGAGACGTATATCCGAATTCTCTCCCTGTAATGTGTATCTTATTGATTACTAAATCAATTTCTATATTCTATTGTTATTTTAAAAAGTGCGCGCCGCATCGCGTCTCATAACGGTCTCGGTGTGAGCTGACACTTTTCTTAAATATAAGCAAATCGCTCTATCATTATCATTAACATTTTCAGCCTGTGCTAAATAATCCCTGTATCAACATTTAGTTGATGGTGGACAAAAAATAGTAGCCCAGATTATGTAAATACTACGTACCTACAAATAGTACTAAACAAGTAAACACCATAACATTGATATAAGTATTTACGTAGTTTCAAATCATGAATTAAACTCATTTCCATAAGATGAGAGTAAATTAGAATTTTATTTATAATTATCTATTTATTTTAAACAAAATATCAGTTTATTGTAGCCTGCATTGAACGCTGGTGCACATTCATATTAATACGTTCACTGCGTCGAACGAGTAGCTATACGTTGTTACGGCAATATGAGTATTGGAGTAGAACAGCTACAGAGCAATAGCACGTTGCAGCATGAGAAGTTTTCCAATCTAACTTCATGGTACATCAGGAATTGCTCGCTTCTTACGTGCGGTTCTAAATGTAATTTTGTGTTTATATCCACGGCACTTCGTTATCAGGAAGCTTGCATTTCGCATACTAGCGTCGAATAATTCGGTATTAAATACTGTGTGAAGTGCTGAAACTCTTTTGAACACGCTGAGAGGAATGTTCTCGCCTATTTTTTGTTCATTTACAAACCTAAATGGACGCTGCGATTTTAGTTAGAAGGTGACTCACTATTCTAACGTTGAAAGATTAAAGGACGGCGTTATTCAGTATGTCAAGCCAGCAGGCGAAATGTTCTGTATAAATAATCCAGAATAAAGTCTTCACACAAAATGGGCGACACAAGTGGGGGGAAGGAGATTTATCCTCTTGAATCTAATCTTGCGGTTGGCGAAAAGAGCAGTTTCTACAAAAAAATTGTCTCAATTCTCGCGTCTCGACTTGCGACTGTACACATTGAGACTATTCGCACTGTGTACTGAGAAGTCATTTGACGGAGATGAGATCTGTTGGGTGCCTAAAAGGTCACGAGAGCTGTAATAAAGGAAAGATAACAAAACTCTTTCAAAGTAGCAGTACCTATTAAATACCTAATGAAACTGCCCGATTGCTATTTTTCTGAAATTCAAAGTAAAGAAGATATAATATATAGCTATTCCAAGCTTAATCATATATAATAACTAAATATTACAAAACTGGTATTTTAGTTACTTTATTTTCAGTAGTTGGTATCATTATTCGTGTGCTATTTCGTGACAGGAGTATATAAGAGATTTTCCTTGTGATTTTGTTGAAATAATAAAGGAACTTTTCAAATAAACTGCACTGCGCCTTTGGAAAAATACCTCTCTGATATTCATTTCATCATTCGAATTCTATGTGGTTATCACGGCTTCCCTTCAGGTACGTACAGAGCGTTGAAACTGTTTGAGAGTTAATTTAAAATTAAAAGGAAATAGAGGTGTCTAAATTAACCCACTTAGGTGAACCAACTTTGTGATTAAGTGGACTTACCACACTCTCACGTTGATTTTTTAAGGTCTAATTAAACTTTTCACTCGTTTTATTGACATTTTAACGGAAGTTCGTTATCGTACCTCTTTGGGAAATTGGACTCGTGGTACAAGATATTTATAACTCAACGAAAATCTCTTGTTTTTATCATCTCTATAGCACCTGATGTATGTAAATATTGAAAAATAACGAACTTACTTATGGATCTGTATTTTGATACAGGTTCAATTTTTATTTTTTTCGATTTATGAGTTGTCGAAATTGAATAGAATAGAATAGAATAGAATATTTATTTGTCGAACACAGGTTATTAGAAAACAAAGATGTTACAAAATGTCAGAGTTGGTACTTTCTATGTTCTGCCGTTAGGCGTACAAATGCTTAATACAATCAAATTAAAATGGCAATAAAGTTAAATTTTATATGCATAATTAATGTCTTATACACAATACAAATAAAATAATTAATCGACAATGATAACACAAAACAAGTTACAGCATTAATAATTTACATGGACATAAAAACAAAACATGTCGGGCTAGTTAAATGTCATATCTAATAGCAATAATAATAATAAAATAATAATGGTTTGTGACATTTCAAATTGTATCATTCATAAATTCATCAATAGTGTAGTAAGCTTTGAATGTCAATAATTGTAATAACAGCTTTTTAAATAAATTTATGTTTGCACATTGCTTTATATTTTGAGGAAGATGGTTGTACACATTTATCGAAAAAACAAAAACACTTTTCTGATAAAGAGCTGATTTTGAGGGTACAAGGCACAGATTGTCTTGTCGTCGTTTACTACTGACTTGAGTAAATTTATCTAAATTATTTCGAATAAATATTGCGGTTTCAAAAATAAACAATGATGGAACAGTTAATATTTTAAGATCCATGAAGTAGTTTTTGCAGCTGTCTGTACGTTTCAGATTACACATAGATCTTATGCACCTTTTTTGTGCTTTAAAAACCATTTCCTTGCCTGTAGCATTTCCCCAAAATATTATACCGTACCTTAGTACTGAAGCTGCTAGGCCATGGTAAGCTGTGAGTAGGGCAGCTTGATTGACTACTTTATTTAACATGTGAAGGGCATAGGCAATTTGGCTTAGTTTGTCGCACAACGATTGAATTTGTGTTGACCATTTCATGTTGTTATCAATATACAACCCTAAGAATTTTGTAACACTTGTTTCAGTAAACATGTTTACCGTTGTAGCTGATGTTTAGTCCTAATAATTGGTTGAGATGGTTGAATCCTTAATAATATTATAAATCCGAAAGTGATTAACTCACTTTCGCATTTATAATATTAGTTAGGATTTATGGGAAAATATTCATAGTTTGAAATAGATATTATTATTTATGACCCATACGAGGTCGTTCAATCTTTCAGTTCAGACTTTCAAATTTCATAACTTGTATATTGTTGAAGAATCTGTTGAAACTCAGGTTTTTTTACTTTCTTCGCTCAAGTGTAGCAAAGTTTCAGGATAGTGTTCAATAAATTTAAATATCTTATTTTATAGTTAGCCGTTGGAATGTTTACTGTTTTCTAAGTCGAGTGTGGCTCCTACTGTATACTTAAGGCGAGCACAAGTCGGGAGTCAGATTTATTTAGTCACGTAAGCCGCAGTCCGAACTCGCTTCTTTCCCGTAGTTTCTAATCTGCTATCAAACTAACTTCTTTATTACTTGGTAACTAGTAAACAACGCAGTGAGGAAATTTGTTTCTCACACATGGCTAGAATCTAAGATTGTGTGCAATGACATCTAACAGCTTAATAAGATTTAGCGGTGGCTTTGAACAACCGTTTCATCTACGAACAGTATATTACTACATAGTCATCACTCGATGTGAGTGACACATAGTGTGTTATTAATTTATTATTTCGATAGTAAATCCATGATTATCGGAAAATCTTAATTACGGAAGGTTTGTGCTCAACATTATTTAGTAGAATTTTTAATAAATAAACCTAATAAGAATAAATACAATTTAAAATCCTATGTGAAAGATTCTGTAGTAATCCACTTTTTGAAATGATTATCCTTATATATCCTTATGAAATGGAAGCATGAATTTATAAATATGTTACGTATGCAAATATTCAAGTATACTTACCCTCATATTTTTCATATAAACCCTAATTCAATAAGTAAATGGATAGGTCTCCAATCGCTGTTGAAAATCGTGGTTGAAGAAAAATACATGATTGAAAATCATAACGTTTTCCATTTTAATCATGATTTTCCTAAGGGGGAGCGATGAAAAATTGTGAAATCGAATCACGATTGCGGACGTGAAAAAGTAATCAAAATTTATTATGCTTTTCTTCGATTCCAGAGACATTACATGAAAAGTTATTTCAATAAAAAATCTAAATCAGTGTTTAGATTTGAGTGAAAACAATTTTAATTTAGTTAGCGAATATTAATTCCCGTGTAATTGAAATGAGCCTAAAATTGACGTAATTTTTATATACAAACAACACGGAATGTTTACTAGTTTCTGTTTGACAAGCCCATGTTGATTTATGTAACATCACAAATCCTCTGAATTGCATCCCCGACAGCGTTTGTTTATGTTGTAATACAATTAGTTTAAATTCACAAGCGAACAATCGAGTTGCATTTTGCAATTGAGAAGGATTTGATAAGGCATTTATTGAAGGATCAAACTACTACGAAATCGTTTGATATGCCATCGGGCATATAGGTCTCATGAATAAAATTATATAACTCGTCGAAATATTCAGCATTACCCGTCGCGGTTGTAGGGGTCCGCTATTGCTCTACAGGGCGTAGTTACTTTCATTTTAACTTCCACAACGATGTGAAAATATTTCTCGGGGCGTTTATTGCTAGCGAGAGAGTTTCTGCGGTACCAATCTGAGGCTGGATATAGTTATTCAGTTGAGTTATTATAACTGCGTCTAGGCAACCTGGCTCACGTAGGTACGCTAGCGAGCTCAGCACAATGAGTCTACCTCGCATTTGTCCTGCTCCTTCGTACTTATACTTATAATAATAATAATAATTTAATAAGGCGGAAGAGTTTTTTTATTCGTAAACGGGCTAATCTATGAATTTACCAACGGATTCGAAAAATTCTTTTAGTAATAGGAGCTACGTTATCCCCAAGTATTTTTTTGTATCCAGGGAAGTGGGTAACAGCATTGGGAGAAACAGCTATATATATACACACACACACCAACACAAGTTAAATATATGTTATGTATACCTAAATATATTTATATTTATATATTCTTAATTACTCATTTTTATAATTAAAACTAAAATCTGTTACTTCACATGTTAAATTTAAACTCAAAAAATTCAAAACATGTCTTCAGCATGTAATTTTATGTCATGCATGACTAAATTGCTATGTATATTATTCGAACTTCTGATTTATTTTATAGTTGCTCTGAGGTGGGCGTTAATAGCTGCGACACAGTTTTTAACTACCTACTGCAGTTGTAATCGTTTTATATTTTATTTATTTAATTGTTTATAATTCTAAATAAATAAATAAACTCTGCTTAGTTTGTGATTAGTTAGATGGCCATATTTTAATTAGCTTACGTCTTTAAAGAAAAAGAAAGAATGAAATAAATAAACAAATACAAGTTTATCAATATTTTTATGAGACATGAATAGTACTACTAGTATTAGGATAGGCAAGATGCTTCGTTATTATACCGCTTCACTGGGTACTGAGTACTGAGCATGGCTCTCTACTTAGTACTAAGAACATTCCCAGTGAAAAGATATAAAAAATATCGCTGTTTCATTCAAAGGCCGCTGTTGATTGCTACAAGTTTTCTTTAGAAAAAAAATATCATTGGAGGAACGCGACAGTAGTTGCTGGAAATTCTCGGTTGGAGTACAGTTTGTACAGTCGCGGAATGAAAAGGTTCGTCACCTTAGAGTTGGTTTTCGTTTGCACCAGATTGCAAGAATCAATTTTATTATATGTACTATAAAATAAATATACCTAGAAAGAACGTCGCCATACTACACTAATATACAAAACAGGCCAACTTTTATAGGCTGCTGCGCGTAACAGCTACGTTTTACGCTCTCTCTGCGTCATTCTGCTTGTCATAATGACGTTCATAATGATAGCAGTTGTTAAAATATTCCAATTAAAATCGGGAGAAATTTAAATATTGATCATTATTTTGCATTTTTATTTATTTTTATTTGATTTAGGCCCTAACAGTTAGAGCGTATTTTTATCGACGCGTGCACAGCTGCGACACTCTATCTGGATGTATCCTTAATCAAAGATATGTACTTTATAAGTAACATATTACCAGTGACGTTCCTAACAGGAAGAAACATTGCTGCTAACATTTACATAAATGTAAAGTTTGCTGTCGAATAAGGTTTTGTCACGTCAAACATAATTTACGGCTTTTGCGGAATAAAATATAAGTATTATTTTGTTCAATGATGACATTGCCCTATTTTCAATTTTAATTTGACATAAATAATAATAGCAGGTTAAACCAACAAGAAGGTTTTAGTTTATCAAAACATAAAATAATAATAATAAATAATAATAAATATCCTGGGACATTCCTCACACACGGTCATCTGATCCCAAACTAAGCAGAGCTTGTACTATGGAAACCAGATAACTGATATAATACATATACATACTTTTTTGTTTGTAAATACATACTTAATATACATAATTACACCCAGACTCAGGACATACAGACATGTTCAATTGTTCATGCACACAAATGCATGTCCTGTGTGGGAATCGAACCCACGACCTGCGGCGCGTAAGGTGAACCTTAACCAACTGCGCCAACTGGCCCGTCAATCATAAAAACAATCTTGTTCACAAGTTAAACAGTCGAACAACTTTGATCTGAATAATTTTGAACTTTGATAAAGAACAGTTAAATCATTATTTTCTCTAATTCAGTGTATTCTGTCTATTCAGTTTCAAAAGGTAATATGTGCTCGTGATACGTTGAATGAATCAAGTTGAAAACTGACGAAAATTTTCATTCCGCCACTGTACATCAAATTACTGTTTGTCTGTATGATATGCAATACAAATAAATATAGGTCACATATGTGCAAGTACATTTCCACCGCAAATATCTGAGCTCTTATTTGACCGCATTTATTCAGGGTAGTTGAACAGTTTTAGTTCTGAAGTGTCTTTTATCTTTTCAACAAGTAACATAAGTTTCAGCCATTCAATAGCTGAAGTTGATACTCTCAAGTTGGAAACGTTGCTATCTTTTTGCCATAACATGCATTCTTTTCAAGTGAAGAAAAATTATATCGCACAGTTTTTTTTTTTATTTAACTTTAACACAAAATTTGACTACCAATAACCTAAACAGAGTGCTTTGCGACCTAAAACCTACCAGTAACAAAACTAGTTATGGTTCATTACTAAATTAAAATCACAGAGATATAAGATTAAATGTAACTAAAGTTAGTTTCCCGACAACAAAACGTCAACCTACATAACTAGTTCTGTAGAACCTTTTTTTCAGTGCGCTATAAAAAGATGCTTGTAGCTTGATAGCTTTTAGACGTACGCAATTAACTAATGCTACTTCTGATACCAAATTGTATGTGAATATAAATTTTATATTGCGTAGTGCGATTTAAAGTTAATATTAGTTTGGGCATCCAATGAGAAAACGTTGCCAGTCTGCTAGGAACCATTCTGATGATCGACAGCAGCATAAGCCTCGAGGAAATGGTCTATCTATATTATACATACAATGTATTTAGTATATTTGTTGTAAATATGTACCTCATACCATACTAACTCAACGTCCTATGAATAACAGTGGTAGAAGGAAATTTTGGACAGCGATATAATTCGGTATTGAGTTGGACCGACAATCGGGCCTAAAACAACCGCAGGTTTTCGCCGGCTATAGTGTTAAAATCACAAGGGAGATAGCAAGTATCTGTAAACTTGCCAACTTGTCACTGCTCTCTGATAACGCTTTTTAGGATCATTAGATTCATCATCATCATCATCAGCCTATAATGTCCCACTGCTGAGCACAGGCCTCCTTTCACAAATCAGGGTGAAAGGGAATGGGCAGATACTCCACCACGCGTGCCCACTGCGGATCGGTGGAGGTAGGCTAGTGGTCAACCTACTGTTGGAATTTTTCAAGCCGCCTAGGAGGCATCCAACTAGCTTAACGACTATCACAATTAAGTGATAACCGGGACCAACGGCTTTACGTGCCTTCCGAAGCACGGAAACGCTCGATTTAATATACCACTAGGCGGTCACCGATCCAGGTACCGACCAAGACAGACGTAGCTTAACTTTGCCGATCGATTAAGAACGGCTTATCATGCTACACCACGAGCGCTTCAATATTATATAAGACATTAGAGTTATCTGAAAAATTCAGTATGCTTGCGGAGTTCTATCAAATTGTATGCAATTCTGAACGTTTAGCATTCTGATTATGAATTCCGTCTCTGAATTCGGAGGGACATTCCAGCTGTCTACGGCCAGCTTATGTCCGTCCGTACCTAAGTCAGGTCAGGTAATTGAGTCGAGATTAAAACAAATTATTTTGAATTCTGGTCCTACGACATACGATTTAAATTCGATTTACACGAAGCTTATGTTACTATTTAGTTTTCAAATAACTGAATAATTAAGGCAATCGAGAAGAAAATAGCAAGCGTACTACATTAAACTATTTATTCAGTGCAAGTTTATCGCAAACCAGCACCTTCTTTGAATTAAAATTCTAGGGGAAAGTCAAGTAGTAAAACAGATTCGCGGCAAGTTCGCCTTAATTCTCTTCGCGTGCGGAGTTACCTTACCTGCGTCCTAATTTATTGGAACAGTTGAACGGGGAAGAGTTCGATGGGCACAATAAATTTCAAATTTCATTATTTGAAGAGGAAGTCGCGAGTTTGCAATTGCAATTTGGTTTTCCGATCACGTCTCCATACTATTGGCGAGGATATTCGAGCCACCTGTGCTCCAACTCTATGAGGCTTTAAACGCGCCTCTGCTCTTTCGATAAACCGACTGTGAAATATTCGCGGTGTACGCTCCGAGCCACATTTCCTTATGAATGATACATGCCACACGAATCGCGTCGCCGCGCCGTTTGCTGCAGCGGGGCGTTATCGAACTACCCCTGGTTCGCACTCCTTGCATAATATCCTCAACTGTGACTCTACGCTGAAATATCAGTTTCATTCAAATTCTCTTATATATCGTATCGTCAAAAATCGGACAAGTTCGAGTAGGACTCGCGCATTCTGGGTTCGTAATATTTTAATATGAGTATTAATAATTATTTGTTTCGTGTTATTTTCAACTTGTGACATCTTCTTCTAAGATATTCATTTATATAACACGGTGTACAGAAATCGTTAATGAATATTTATTTCTTAAAGTAACTAAATTATGTTCAAATGGTTATAATGTATTTGCCAAAATAGCTTATCAAAGAAATTAAAATATATAAAAAAAGAAGAAAAATGGTTATGGTCATCCTAAGAAAATGTGACTTCGGTTTATAATATGTATAAGTCTGACGTAGCGTAATGCTTCACGAAGCATAAACTAAGACGGTATGCTGTGGTATTTCGAAGAGCCGATGTGCTTCTAATATTACTAGATTCTATCTTCTATATTAATAACAATTACAATATCGCCGGATCATAGTTAATTGAATATCTAGCTCGAACAAACTAATTTCAAACAAAGTTGCTGCTTCGTCAATATATTTTAATACAGCTTTTTGAAATGAAATACATGTACAGTGCTTATTATACCTATCTGTATTACCACAAAAAGTTTAAAACTTTTCTAGTTCTTAATAATAAAACGTTACCTTATCATGCCTATAAATAGTGGTAACTAATTAATAAATATCAATAGAATGGTCATAGATATTTCTTTTGAAGTTTAAATTAAATTAAAATGTTTAAATTAAATTTGAAGTTTAAGTTTAAATTTTCAAAATACAACATTTTCAGAGACGTAGAGCGTAGCGTTTTTTCGCTCAAAGAGCAGCTCGACTGGGGATGTACCTCCATCTTACAGAATACCGTAGCCACATAACTTTATGTTGTGTTCCTGCGCGTGAGTAAAGTCGCCAGGGCTCATTGGGGAGGGGGTAGGGTCGGTCGGTAACGCGTGAGCGATGCCCGGTGTTTTGCAAGCATCCATTTGTCTCAGATAAAAGGTACTCTATGCATTTGGCTTCGGTAACCGCTTACGAACAGGCTGGCCGTACGCTTGTTTACCGAATCCGTCGTATAAAAAAACATAGGTATAACTAACAACGTTACTAGAGTACCATTGATCTTATTACATGCAATGGTAAAGGTAAGAACAACTAATCGAACAACTATAAAAATTTTGATTGAAAAGGCAATAGTACAAGTAATAAAATAGCAGTTAATTTTTTGTATAGTTACGTAAAAAGTTGGCGACTGTGGAGCGTGGATGTGACCGTATCTCAAATTAAATCTCACCAACAAATCTTCGCGGGGGGATGAACCACCGCGACCACTACTACTATACCTGATTCAACGAGGCTATTGTCCCTAACGGCGAGTTTTTGGACTTCACAATAATTCAAGTTGACATTTAATTCAGCAAATGTGTGTGCTATGTTTGTGTGATCTATTAAAAACGAAACGAAACGAAGCGTGTGTTATACAGGTGGCGGAGTGAGAAAGATAGTGTATGTGATATTACATCGAACAACTTTATTAACCTGAAGAAGCGAAATTAAGTTCATTTTGTTCGAAATCTGTTTCGCCATTTCCCCACCACCAACAATGGGCTCTGATTGCCTAAGTCAAGGACACACGCGCTCTGATCGGGGTTCTACCGCGTAACTTTGGTGGTAATCGTAACGAACACTATTAATGAATTTCATCCAATCAGGGCCACGAATGGTCATCGTCGCGTCATACAGCGTGCGCGTCATTGGATGAAATAATTAATGGTGTTAGTTACGATTACCACCAAAGATACGCAATAGCCCAGCGGCTACGTCAAGAATACGCTAAGCCTTTTATTCAGTGATTGGTCTGTACTGTAACTTTGTGTGTATTATTTAATGTTTGCGTCGAATGGCGCGCAAAGATAAAATGTTTTTCTTTATTTCTTTCTTCTTGTTATTTATCTGTTAAAAACACTTATTAGTTGCGGAGTTGAATTGCTCGTTATTACTACTCCATATATAGAGATATTTCTTCGGTGGTGATATACCTGTGCTTTCACGTTTCAAGAGGGTTAAGATTCTTCGATTTTTGATTAAGGATTCCCATTTTTAGGGTTCCGTAGCCAAATGGCAAAAAACGGAACCCTTATAGATTCGTCATGTCTGTCTGTCTGTCTGTCTGTCTGTCTGTCTGTCTGTCTGTCTGTCCGTGTATGTCACAGCCATTTATTTCCGAAACTATAAGAACTATAATGTTGAAACTTGGTAAGTAGATGTATTCTGTGAACCGCATTAACATTTTTACACAAAAATAGAAAAAAAAACAATAAATTTTGGGGGTTCCCCATACTTAGAACTGAAACTCAAATTTTTTTTTTTCATCAAACCCATAAGTGTGGGGTGTCTATGGATAGGTCTTCAAAAATGATATTGAGGTTTCTAATATCATTTTTTTCTAAACTGAATAGTTTGCGCGAGAGACACTTCCAAAGTGGTAAAATGTGTGTCCCCCCCCCTGTAACTTCTAAAATAAGAGAATGATAAATCTATAAAAAATATATGATGTACATTACGGTGCAAACTTCCACTGAAAATTGGTTTGAACGAGATCTAGGAAGTAGTTTTTTTTTAATAGGTCATAAATTGAAATTAATATCAAATACTCAGGTCTATACTACCATTTACTTATATACCTACAGGTTTGTACGGAACCCTCGGTGCGCGAGTCTGACTCGCACTTGGCCGGTTTTTTTGGTAACCGGTTTTTCAATTATTTTCATTTAAAACATGGATGAAAAGCGTAGTGAAAACAGTAGCAAATAACAGTTCCTTTTTGTTCTTTGTGCATACAATATTTTAAAATAAAAAGGACATTTCACCTTCCTGTAAACCAATTATTTGTACTACCCTTTGATGCAGGCTTTATATCGGGCTGTATTATTTATTGGGATGAAAGTCTGATGTAGTGAAAAATAAAATAAATATTAGTTTTTGGCTTATTTACCTATCATTATAACAATAAAATATCACTGTAAACTTTACCCATGGTTTAAAGCAAACCCAGGTTTTAAAATAGCCGCGTCTCTTTGTGTTATAAATGACGTTAGAAAGTGACTGAACTTTACTTACTTTACTAAACTTTAGTTCACAAATATATTTACAATTTAATTGAAAATAAAATGAGCATAAAAATCTACTGGATGGACGCTATTGTGTGAATTTGAGACCAGTAGTATGGTCGGGAGCTCATCTTCTGGCTCGCTACGAACGCTTCGAGTCACAATTTGTTCCCGTGCAGCCTTAAAAATCCACATTTTATTGTTCCGCCTCTCATTTCTACTTGAACTGTGCCCCGTAAGAACCGCAATGATGTCTGCTATGCAAAACTTGTTTTTACTTTATTAATCATTCACCAAAACACATTGTTCAAACTTCTTTGTTTCTAATAAAACTTTGGATTGGTTTGGAAAGCTTTTGTTAATTGGTTTAAAATGAAGTAGGTACTCACATTTATTTTCAAATGTATGTACTCACCCATCACAGACCACCTAATGTAGAAACTTTCAAATTAGGTAGAGCCGAAAATCAGTCAATTATTCAAAACTTTTAAACAGATTTATCAGTTTTTTCAAAGGATTGTGTTGCCCCATTGTTAGACTCATATGCATTACTGTTGGTTATTGCATAACAACAACAAATCACACCAACATAGAATTGAAATAGCAAAAATAAGTGAAGGGGTCAGGTATATATTCGCGGGAATCGCTTCCTTCTGACATGCAAAGTGGAATAAATTGTCGTGGCCAGGCGTTGCGTGCGACAGACAATGAAAGGCGCAGCCGTCTGTTTATTTACAAACTATTATTCATCTTGATTTCTTTAGAGAAAGGGTCTAGTATCTGAAACAATCAGACCGAGGGCCGCGCAATCAATATTCTTCGTATTGTTTTGATCATTCACTCTTTTTAGGATATTTGCTTACAAACATATAAATGTTAAGGTATTTATTTGACAGAATATTTTCATATAATTAATAATTTAAATAAATTACTTATTAGGTATGTGACATAAATACCCTGTAACCTAAACTCTAGCCCCCTTATTAATAAATAAGTTGTAAGTTAAGTCCGGTATATACTAGGTTTTAAATATATCCGTCACTTTCTAATGTCATATAACAAAAAAGGCTGGGGCTATCTTAATACCTGGATTTTACAAGACTGACTTAAACCTAATTTATTAATACAGTAGTGGTATACAGGACAGGTCAATGATAGTCTCAATTCGTGCTCCGTAAATGTCTACAATTTAAGAGGGAACTTAAAAAAAAACCAAACACAAAACAAACCTCGAAATTAATTTTCTAATGTCAAATAATCTGAAGTAAAGAAGAAAAGTTCTCAGAGTAGAAAAATTTCCCGAATATATAATTAAAATAATAATGCCTCCATTTTCGCTCACTGACAAATGATGTGACTTATTTTCATTCAAATTAATTATTTCAAGTCATCAATGTCATTTTTATTGGAGCGAGGAGAGGTTCGCAGACGGGCAGATGTAATTATTTTCGATGCTGAAATCGCCGTTAATGTAATGGGTTTCCTCATATTTTAAATGGACTCGCATTAATATAGATGGATTAAGTTATATTATAACGTAGGTTGAATAAAATCCAAATAATTGGACTGTTTTACAAAAAACTTAAACCGACTTCAAAGTGGGACAATGGGAGCAAACGGGAAGTGTACCCTTCCAGACAAAAAAAGAATTTTCCAAATCGGTTCATAAATGACGGAGTGAAGAGGTAACAAACATAAAAAAAAAAAAACAACCGAATTGAGAACCTCCTCCTTTTTTGAAGTCGGTTAAAAAGTAAATGATACCAAAGATATTGGTAAAAGTAAATGATACCAACTGCATTTTATTTAAAAATAAAATTTCTTTGTCTGCTAGTGGTACCTACACTTTCATCTTATTATAACGGTATTTATATTTAATTGTGAATCGAATTGTCATACCTAACAACTTAACTACTAAAACTGTGGCAGGATTTAGTAGGTAAGCTCCTACCCAGTCAAGGAACTACTGATGCAGCTGTATTCTCTTCCTTAGTTTCACTTTCGGAGCACTGTCTGTGGCACTGTGTTGGCGTGAAAGAGTTTGCAAAAATTTGAAAGCATGACTAAAAGTGAACAATTATTAATGCCCCCTAAAAAGGAAGCTAAGCAATATTGCTAACGCAATTCATTGTTTAGAATTTAAAGCAATTCATAAATTCCAAATCTCTTAATGAATTGAATTGTATATAATGAGTAACTATTTTACCAAAAAATATTGGAATCACTTAGGATCTGCCGAGAATTCTAAAAAATGAATTGCGTAGCAATATTCCTTTAGCTTCCTTTTTAGACCCCCATGTCTTAAAATATCATGTAAATCGTACGGCTTGTTGTGATAAACATTCCAAGCAAATTTACCTCCCAATGCTTTCAATCAATTTAAATAGGTCAAATATATATTTTTTGTTACATGAAATACTTGTTTAAAATGGAAGTAAGTTGTTTATAAGGCGGCCATTGGTCGGATCCCATTCAGTTCGGTCTCGTCGACTACATTAAACTGATTGCTGCAATTAGCGAATGGTGTAATTCTCGTTTTTCAACCGTCTCTCGCCGCCCGCCCACGCCCCCCTCAGCCCCTTCAGGAAATTACTTGAGCCTCGCAGGTCGTGGCGACTTTCCTGGGATTTAATAAAATTGAAGAACTCGAATGAAATTGTTTTGGATTTCTCCTCTTGATCAGTTAGGGTTGTCGCCGTTCAATTTGAGATTGTTGCCTTAATTATAGTAAGTGGGATTGCTAATCGCATTTATTCCCAGATTGCGCGGTTTTTGCGAGAGTCGTGGCGAACACTCGAATGGCGACAGCGTTACAGTGTAATTACTTTCATCATTACCGCTTTCAGCGTTTACCCGTTTATTGCCCACTGTTGTTTAGTTAAAAGCAAAGCTTAACGATTAGAGATTCCAACTACAATTAAGTTTTAGTTTAGCTGATTGCGTTTATATTAGAAATTTTATTCTACCTACATTATGTTGCTGGATCCTTAATGAAAACCTCTTCCTAGTTATGGGGCAAAAATGCAAATGTAATAAATATCAACTATTTTGGATTTTATAAACTAATACCTACGTACAAAGTAAACAATACAAAATCATTGCAGCGCCAGGATGAAATTTCCGGCTATGTGGCAAAAGATGTTTATATATTATGTAAATACATTTTATTAAACCTAATCTGTACCCATGTCTACTTAGGACTTTAGGTTTTACAATTTATTCCATGAATATTTTAAACATAATTTGGAGTAAACACAACATTTTATTCAGCTTAAAAATGCTCAAAATGATACGATAGTGGCTCGCGGATACTTGACACAAATCAAAAACCCACGCAAGCGGAGCCAACTAGTGTATCTAACGAGATGCAACCTCAGCCAACCATTCGGTACCAAAATGAGGCAATATGTGAATTCAAAGGCGACAGTAAAGTGGCAAAATGATATATTTCAAGCGCGTATAGCCAGGACAATGGTGGATTGTGTATGGGACTGTTTCATAGTAGTTTTGTGTTATATGGAGGGGGTGAGCAATAAACAGGGCGATTGCACGGCCGGCCCTCGCCTCTGTGCTTCTATATATCCATGTAAAGTGTCTACGTACGCATATAACATTGTACAATGCTCGACACAAGTTGCAATGTAAATGCAAATATTTGAGTACTTGCAGTAAAGAAGTTTTTTAAATTGAACCCTTGTTATAAGCAAAAAATATTTAAACCGTGAATTAACAACAAATATGTACAAAATACAATCTATATTTAGAAAATACAATCTATATATAGAAAATTTCCTCAAGCCTGCCGCTGCTTCCGATTAACGGCAAGGTTCCCAGAAGGCTGGCAGCGTTTCCTCTTTGGATAGCCAAGCTGACGCGTTGGCGGAAAAAGCTCCCCGCCCGCTGGTCTCCGGAGGTCTCGATCAATTTTGAAGACAAGGTGCGAGCAAAACGGCGAGCTTCTGACCCCCATGGTCCCAAGGTCTCGACCGCAAAAGGCATAAAAATATAATTGGATCCAATCGATGCATATTTTTTGAATTTTGAAAAAATTACCGTGAATTAAAATGCTTGAACGTACATGTTTATGACTAACATTTATAATCATACTGATAATATTTCTACTCTTCAATGTACGTATAGTCAATATTTAAAGAGGTAGAAATTATTATTATATGAGTTGTTAGTTTTTAAAAATCATTTTGTTGTCATTGTACCAGGTAGTAGAGGCACGGTCACGCGTGAATTGTTCAAACTACTATTAAATCCGCAACCTGCAATGCTGCAATGTAGTGGTGACGTAACGAAGTTTCACACCGCTTTTGCACTGGGACATATATTGATGATAACATATAGTGCGGTTTAAGAGAGAAGTTACTCAGGAGTTCGCTTTATATAGCATACTTTCCAACTATGACAATTCAGCTGTAACGTAACCTGACAAATAGGCAACACTCATGTGTACCGCTTCCCGCAATCTTGTCGGTTACTAAAATTCCATCTTAGACGGAACTTTCGTCGTAAAAGAAGACTTCATGCAAAATTGTATGGTTCCAAGTTATATTTGTGGCAAGAGCCACTTAGTGAAGATAATATTTTAGGATTAATACTTCCATATCCAGTTTTAAGGTACAATATAAAAAAAAAAACATAAATACATTTTCATAGATTTCATATAGTATTTTCAGTAGAGTTATGAATCGTGTAAACGAATAGGTATCAATTTGGCCAGTCATTATTATTATAAAATATTCATAAAATTATATGGACACAAGGTAAATTACAAAGCTTGGCTATAGAACAATACACTCAAGCCTTAATTGTTGTAGCCGGCTACAAGTTTCATATTACGTATAGTGGTGTTTACTCACTACTCGTTCAAAATAAACACAAATGGGCACTTATATGAAAGTTAATAACATTAACCTGGCGCAATAAAATATATTAATGTCAGTCCCTCACCGGGTAACCACAACGGTGTAATACCACCTGAATTTACGGGCTACGACATTCCCGCTACAAGCTGTAGAATTTGTCATAATAATAATAATTTTCGTCCTAACCTATCGTTATGGTGACAAGAATTAGGGTCCTACGGGAGTTGGTAAGAGCTCGTGACTTAATTACTTGTCTTTGGACTGAAATGTAGTCTCGGATAAGTCGCATTCGCTCATCACAACTTTTACAGCGGCAAAGAGGAATTCATAAAGGTCTGTAAAGTATTACGTGGAAGCGCTACTTTGTTAAGCATTGGGACTTATATTAAGCTTTAGATGATGAACGTATATTCATTCTAACTATCCTACTTTCCATCTTTTATTAGATATGAATGCAAAAGTGAGTTTTTTTGTTTTTTTAACCGCCTTTAAAACAAGAGGAGGTTCTCAAGTCGATTGTATTTTTATTTTTATGTTTGTTACCTCATAATTCCGTCATTTATTAACTGATTTGGAAATATATTTTTTGTTTGGAAGGGTACACCCTTTGGTCCCATTGTCATCAGACCAGGATTTGATTACTTCTTAGCGTACTTTGAAGTCGGTTTAAAGTTTTGGAAAACAGTTCAATTATATTACCCCTTGAAGCCGGCACAACCAATCTTGATGAAATAGGCATGGAAGCTCAAAGGCTACTTTTTTTGATATAACCTCGGGACGGAATCTAGTCTATTAATCAATTTATCTTTGAGGCTTTGTTTAATTTTCTTTCCAGATTGAGATAAAATGTATTTGATACCTACGTATATAAATATTACAATATGCTGCGTGTATTCTTTTCTCACCTTCACATCAAATTTTCCGAGAGATAACGTTAGGAAGAAATAGGCACGATAAAATAAACATTTTTACGACATTGCAAGGGTAAATTGCTTCATAAAACGCAATTATCTCAAGACTAAGGCCATCGCAACGGTATTGTTAGTTATTGTGCAATGTTGTATGAGAATAGGCTCCTTTTAATCCCTGAAAATAATGAAAACACATTTTGCTTTAATGCCATGCTGGTATAATGCTGCTCAATATTTTGTATGTGAACATTTTTGTGATGTTCAAGCAGTACTGACATACAAATATCGAACATAAAGATTTCGACTTTCGGTTAGATGGATTATCTTAAAAACTAGATAAATACATTAACGGGACGTGCGTCCCACCAAGAAATAATAATAAAAAAAAAAAACGACGCATCAAGAGGATTAAGTGACGTGGTGGCCACTGTGAGAGGCCTGTGCTCAACAGTGAACATCTTCAGGCCTAATAATCATATTAATCCATGACAGACGATAATGAAGCCACGTAGATTTTTAAAGTTAGTTTGTTAAAGCTGATAGCCGAGTGCCGACTTAAATAATAATGTAGCGCAATGTAAAATATAGTTTAATATTCTTAAAAATCGTTGGAAAATCCGTCAGTTGCACTTAAAAATCGCATATCTCAACCTTTTGTTCATCTCAACAATAGGTAACTGAACCAGTTGGCCGTTGAAAAAGAAACAATGGGATACAAATTTATAATGCAGTCTGGAAATGAATCACGTCATGCCTGGGTCCTTTGGGAGCTGTCCTGAATGAAAATGAACAACAATGCTCATTCAACGTGGATATGAATACAGAATATTTTCAAATAACAATACATTCTTGGAAAAATGTGTATTTTTCCTCAGCATCATGCTAAGTACTGAAATGTTTGTTTTACTCCGTAATGAAAAGAGAAGATACTCTTGTTTTTGTTGGTTTTCAAATGAATGTGGCGATACCATACAGCTACCATGATCTGTTACTAGTAACTTCAATCTCCTGCAAAAGTTGGAGCACATACATTGCGATACAAAGTCTATTTTAATGAAGTAGTGGGGAGTTAGGAGTACTACCCATGTGACGGATTTCAGCTTAGATTAATCGAATATCGTACATTCCCTACATGAATGCAGAATTTAGGTCTATCTGGAGACAACACAAAAAATACGTTTGGGCACATTTCTCATTATCCTAGGTATACCTTTCAGTGTGTACCTTTAAAATCATTTCATGGATGGATGGATAATGAAGGGCTAAACTAGATATACGAGTAAAGTCTCATAAAGTTCACTGTAAGGTCACTACATATGTGAAAGTCAATTATTGCAATAATGAAGATGCAAAGCTCAATGTAATTCTGTATTGAAATATGGACTTTATGATGGCTATAATAAGATTTTAGGCTGCAAATCTTACAATTTGTTCTATTTCGAGCTAGATTCAAGCTATCATGCTTCGCAGTCGAGAGTCATACTCTAATGTACCAATTGGCATGCTACTTATTTTTCTGAGCAAGAGTGCTCCAGGCTAAGTGGCCTGGTTATTGCTCTTAGTTTGCGGGTCTATGGTCAAACGTTAGCCATCTTTTTCCTTACATATAATAAAACGCAATGACTCATCACAGATTTTGATGCAATGTTTACTTATAATAAGGTGGTTCTTTGTAAAAGGTTTATAACTATATTAGCTTTCCCGCGCGGTTTAACCCGCATTCCCGAGGGATCGCATGTTTTCCCGGGATAAAAAGTATCCTATGTGTTAATCCAGAACATATTCTATCTGTGTGCCAAATTTCATCCAAATCTGTTAAGTAGTTTTTGGGTGAAAGAGTAACAAATATGCATACATACTGACAAAACTTTGTATTTATAATATTAGTAGGATTAGTAGCACCTAAATGCATGGTGAAGAAAGGGAGTAAAATTACAATGTAACTATTTTAGTGTCAAGTCACAGACAAAAGAAATGCAGGTAGAGCAGCGGGCATAGGCTGTTTTAATATAAAACAAACAATACACCCATACATAATGTGTATACAAATTCCAAATAAAAATGTTCATAGTTTCACCTGTGGTGGCTGCATGTGATGAAAATAAAAAAAAAACACTCCTTTATCAAGTGGGAAACTCTTCGTTCATTCCGATGCATTCTTGTATTTTGTATTTTAATTTAGTAATGCTATTGCAATTGAAGCGCTCGTGGTGTAGCATGATTAGCCGTTCTTAATCGATCGGCAAAGTTAAGCTACGTCTGTCGTGGTTGGTACCTGGATGGGTGACCGCCTAGTGGTTCAAATCGAGCATTTCCGTGCTTCGGAGGTCCCGGTTATCACTTAATTGTGATAGTCGTTAAGCTAGATGGATGCCTCCTAGGCGGCTTGAAAAATTCCAAGAGTAGGTTGACCACTAGCCTACCTCCACCAATCCGTAGTGGGCACGCGTGGTGGAGTATCTGCCCATTCCCTTTCACCCTCATTTGTGAAAAGAAAAGAGGCATGTGCTCAGCAGTGGGACATTATAGGCTGATGATGATGAATGCTATATTGAGTAATGTAGAATAATATACCTATGCAGGATTAGTATACATAATTTAAACTCTTTCCTGTTCTTCTCAGTTAAATAAATAAAATAAATAAATATCCTGGGACATTCCTCACACACGATCATCTGATCCCAAACCAAGCGGAGCTTGTACTATGGAAACCAGATAACTGATATAATACATACTACTTCTTTTTTTTTTTTTTTGTAAATGCATACTTAATATACATAATTACACCCAGACTCATACATACGGACATACAGACATGTTCATGCACACAAATGCATGTCTTGTGCGGGAATCGAACCCACGACCTGCGGCGCAATAGGTGGAATCTTGACCAGAGTCTTAACCAACTGCGCCAACTGGCCCGTCAAAAGCGTGGTTGAAAGCTGACATCCGAACTGGTAGTAACTTCAGTAGCTTTGACTAACTTTGAATAAATGACTTTGATTTTGACTTTGAAACGATTATTATATGATGAAAAGATTTTTATCACAGTATTATTGTTTACCCTATCCTATCCTCAAAATAAAATAAAGAAACAAAGGTCGGATAGGCCTCACGTAACTAATGACACGTAGAGAGTAATGACGCGACGGGTTCCGCGCCCAACGTGTTTATTATAACAAAAGATGTGCGAATAAACGATACGTTAATTTTTGGACATAACTGCACATTGAGGTGTTATTAATGTTCGGCTCATGAATAACATGTACCAGTTCGCACGATTCTGTCGGCAAATGGCCCATATGTCTGGCTTAGTATAGCAACCGCCCAAAATAATAACATGGCAATATTGCTTGCGGGTGGAATATCATCATGACGTGGGAGCAAATGTTACAAATTAGAAGGGATTGATGTTTATAAGCGCGTTTTGAAGCGCTCGTGGTGTAGCTTGATTAGCCGTTCTTAATCGATCGGCAAAGTAAAGCTACGTCTGTCGTGGTCGGTACCTGGATGGGTGACCGTCTATAGTGGTATTTTCATATCGAGCGTTTCCGTGCTTCGGAAGGCACGTAAAGCCGTTGGTCCCGGTTATCACTTAATTGTGATAGTCGCTAAGCTGGTTGGATGCCTCCTAGAGGCGCGTAGGCGGCTTGAAAAATTCCAACAGTAGGTTGTACTCCACCAATCCGCAGTGGGCACGCGTGGTGGAGTATCTGCCCGTTCCCTTTCACCCTCATTTGTGAAAGGAGGCCTGTGCTCAACAGTGGGACATTATAGGCTGATGATGATGATGTTTATAAAATATATATTGTAACAAATAGCATAGAAAGTGATAAGATTTTCCAAATTCTGATGAATTTGAATGTTTGAACAACGTTGAATGCCGTGACGAAGGCAATGCGTCTAATAATGAGCTTGTGCTTTCCGTGAAGGAAAATATCGTGACAAAATCAAAGCACGGTGGTAGGGTACTTTGCAGTACCCGTCTCAGCTAGGCGGGTACAACACTGCTTCCACCCTCATGTTGAATATAACTGACGTCAAGTATCTTATGGTGTGTTCTGAAAGCTGCACTTGAGAGCCAGTTTCATTCTAAGTTTTACATGCTTATCGGCTTTAGCCGTGGCTAAAGCTATAATTTCTGAACATGGTGAGATTCATAGACCTCTTTAAATGTTCGCTAATTCATACCTAATATGACGATAGTTTTTAAAAATCTGTGCGTCATTGCTGTGCGTACTGTATTTTGGTATTAGGTGTACCGATACATTTTTATTAACTATTATATTGTGATGCTTAAAATATTTTTCTATCACCTACCTAACGGTAATTTTCACTCGATTGTGTACCTGTAAACGATCAAGCACCGTTTTATCGGCCTATAAGGGAAATATTAGCGCAAACCTTTTCTTAATTTATGAAGGTGTGAGTATTTATGTAGTATAGGTAGTCGTACGTTAACTGCAGCCGGGGTACATAAATATCTCGTTATTCCGCGTTTGAGTGGTGGCCGCGATCCCGACACGCTTCCGGAACTAACAGCCTCCGAGGCTGTAAACGTCTCCAGCGCCTGACTTTCGGTGATTTACTTCAATTTTATGTGTCGCCTCTCCTCTCGGATTTATATTAAATTTATTTTATGGTACAATTTTACAACCCTGAAACATGTTACGATGGCCATTCGCCTTGTCTCGTTTGTACATGTGCTTAGCGTACCGCGTTATGTGTTTACTTGTTTATAATTAATTCTGTTCGTAATTTTGGACTGAGGCTAATTTATGGGCTGCTGGGATTGCGGTTATATTGTGAGCTTGTATGAATATATTGCAAATGTTGGTCAAGAGAAGGTGATTGCTTATACGAAAGTCAAAGAACTCAAAAAGATTCGTTTAGTGTGAAAATAAGTTTTACTATTTGATAGGTGTGGATAATCTTTAAAATTATTGTAGCTTATTTTATGTATTTTTTAAACTTTTTGTTAATATGTCGTAATTAAAGTATTCTATGAGGTTAAATCAGTAGTACTTTCCAATCAATAAAGCTTTGTGCATCCAAGTGGAAAAAACCTGTTTTACAAGAAACTTGAACCGATTTCAAAGTACAATAAAAAGTAATCAAATCCTGACCTAGTGACAATGAGACTATGAGACCAAACACCAAACGGAAAGTGTACCCTTCCAAACAAAAAAAGAATTTTCCAAATCGGATAATAAATGACGGTGTTATGAGTTAACAAGCATAAAAAAGAACAAACAACCGAATTGAGAACCTCCTCCTTTTTTTGATTCGCTTAATTTTTTTAACAGAATTTGGTCTATTGAACTGTGCAGTAGCCAATTTTACAAATACACCATGTTTAAAATAGCCCTGAACCATATTTAGTTAGGTTTGGCCTCAATGCCAAGACTTGTAAACAAGATTAAATCATTTATCATCGAAAGGGCCTTCCTTATAATCTTCTTTTACTCATAAAAAATAATACTTCAGTAAAATTTGCCGCGTAAAATCTGTGCTGTCATAATATCACTCATGAATACGAGTTTCTCTTATATTTGTAACTCTAGTTTAAATATCATTATCAATTCAATTTCCAAAATTAATTTCCTATTTCGACATACAATTATAGGAATGTTGTTAATAGAGAGTAGTACAGCTGCTGCCGTTGATTGCACACAGACAGTATTTGAAATTATTTTGCTTTAACAATGGTGGCCGACATTTTATTATTGTTTGTTCTCCCCATTGTATAGAAGTAATCAAGTGGAAAAGCAAGAAGTAATATTGCTCTGGCTGTGACACGGCGAAGCGCTCCGCTGTCATAATAATAATTATTAATCCCTGTAATTCACAGAGAACAAAGCCCCGTGTACAACGGAGTTGATTTTAGGGTTCCGTAAAGGGGAAAGTACATTCATTGTTTTTCTTTCAGGTATGAATTAGGCATTAGCGAAAGCGCTTAAAAAAATCTAGGTATATCATCATTTTATGAAATTAATGGCAATATTTTAAAATTATTCTACTGAATGGTTAAAATCTTAATCACTTTCCTTCCAGCACACAAGCCATTCAATTTCGTTTGATACAATTTCATCTATCAATTTTCTTTCTTTCATCTTTGGCTGAAGGTTAAGAGCGAGCTTATAAATAAAGATGAAGATGATTGGCCAGACAAATAGATAGAGAGATAACCTTCACAAATAAACGTTTATCTATTATCTTTGGTTTTCAGACGGGAAGCCTGAAAAACGAGGCTGCCCGAGCGCCGTGTACAAAAACCCAATATTTCTCTAGGTTCGGTCATCTCACCAAAACAGTTTTCCTGTTATCTTTCCATTGCCACACAAACCTATACTTTTTCACACAGTGGGACAATTTGAAGCGTTTATTCTGTGCAATTTTAAAATGCGATTTTGCTGCTACGTAAATGTGAACGTTTTTAAAATTGTGTTAAACAATAAATGTTAACGCATTTCGAATTTTTCGTTTTTCAATAGTTTCACGTTTTTAAGCTTACTTTAGTTCTATGCTACGAAGGTGATTTCCAGAACACTATACGTCGGTTCATGAAGTTTCTTTCCTTTGAATGGTATTGCTTTTATAGTTTTAAAATATTTAAATTTTGGTTATACCTTGGTTTGTTTCAATATATACCTATAGTTTAATGATTCAGAAAATTTCAATTAGGGGAAGAAATAAGGTAATTTAAACAAGAGAGTTTCTAATCAACTCTGTGCCAACCACAAAGTATTAAACATAATCATACCTACTTTCATTATATCGTTTAATATATTTCGACGTTGTTACAGTAAATTAAAGCAGCGGTTATTATCATTGACGTTCGTCACGGCTCAGGGCATTAAGTCTTCAACCGAGGCATAAAACCAATAACGAAGAATACGGCAGTTAGTCGGCTTAGCGGCGATTAACTTTGGCAGAAAATTAAAAGCGACGACGGAGAGATAATAAAAGCAGTTGGTGAAAATACGTGACCAATATGTCCTAGGAGGGTTCGACAGCGATCATCTAGAAGTTTATGTACCTCACGTAGCACGAGTTTGCTTTGCCAACGTGCGACACGGCTACCTTACCCACTGCTTGCACGGCTCGCCTCGCTCGGATATCGAATCAAAATTCGGTGGCGTTGAGCATACGTACTGTCATCTTGGTTCAAGTAGTATCCCTCACTCCATTTTATCCATTTTTTACTTTATTTGATGGGATCTAATTTGGGAATGTTGCCATTTTCAATGTAAGTATAGCAAAAGTTCAGAAATTACAATAAGAAAAATATTAAATGATATCCCTTACATATATATATATAGCGTCGCTTTGAATTGGAATCCAAATATTGGAAAAAAAAAAAAACTCCATCAAACTAAGTATGACCTTACGCGGTGGCATGTAAGCCAAGCCATGGCAAATAATGCCTTAGTTTAGCTACTAATGTAGTTAGGATTAGGTACATATAGATCTAAGTTCTGGCACTAGTCGCCCAAGCCAAGTGAATTATATCAATTAACTAGCATTAGGTAATATTACTTAATAAATATACGGATCCCTCATTCATCATTTATGGCATAAATACTCTTTCAAACAACAAGTATGTATACATGTATCATTGTGGAATATTAATAATTCCATTAGATGACTACACCATTACCTTTTTTTTACTGTGTATAGGAATGTGTTTGACCACAATCTCACCATGGTAAATGATGATGTGGCCGAAGGTGGTAAGCACACAAAGCCTAGAAGGAACTGGCTCTCAAGTGTAGCTGTCGGAACACACCGATAGGTGCTTGGCGACAGATTTTCAACTTAAGGATGGGCCAGCCAGATGGGTACTACAAAGTACCCTACCACCGTGCTATGTTTTCCTCACGATGTTTTCCTTCACCGAAAGCACAAGCTCATTGTAGGATTCAAACCCGGTACCTTCGTCTCGGAGTACGACGTCACTTCCACTGAGCTATCATCGCTTTAAGCCCGGTTCTAAGTAAGTTGTATTGAACTCGAATCCAATTTAATTAAGGATCTTATCAAACAGTTCCCTGACACAAAAACAACGACATACCTAACTGGTCGACCGGTCTGAAACTATGTAAAGTTTTAATTAAGGCCGTTTTATCAAATATGAAGCCAGGATATAAAGTGAATGTATGTGTGGGCTGAGGGTCAGCCTTTGAATGAAAGGGTGCGATGACTATCAGAAAGGCAACAGTTTCAATCACCTCACAACTTCGCTCGTTAAACCATACACATGTCACCGTATGTCCTTTGAGAACGTTTCATATATAGCTCTTTCATGTCGTTTGCGAGTCGAAAGTCCCTTATCAGCAACGTGCCAATGAGAATGGATAAAGCGTGTAAAATATTTCCGTGGTAACGGGTTCGGTTCGGTCATTACCTACTTTGAGTTTACCTCTATGGCTATTATATGTATGTGCTCGATACATTTATATTAGAAATACTAGATTCCGCCCCGCGGATTCACCTATGTTTCCATGAGATTTTATAGTTTTCTGGGTTAGATGTATTTTCCAGATATTACTAGCTAGACGTAAGAATTGCCTATTAATTCCGATTTCTGTGATTATTATAATATTACGACAGTAAATAAATTATCATACGAAATAATTCAACGTGAGAGACTTTTACCTCAGTTAACATTGACATTAACGTAAATTATTTTCGACTATAAAGACAACCCCTTCAAACATAGGCTCCTGAAAAACTGGAAGTTCTGTGAATACGTAAATTACTAAACTGGTTCGAAATATTTCTACGGCAGCTAACCTTTCAAGTGAAAGTTGTAACGCATCGACTAAATATACTGAATGGTGTACTTTTGTACTACAAGGGTCAGTCCTGGGTCCAGTGATGTATATTATTTACACTTTTGACCCTACACATTGTCTTAAATGTTATGATACTATTTTTGAAAATGACTTAAAGATAATACTTGCATAGCCAATGATTGATTACCATCACCATCACCCTTATATTATACTAATATATGCAAAAACTAATACAGGCTAACTTTAGTGTAATGTGGAAATTTTACTTTTATGCTATTTCAGAAATTTAATATTTAACACGTGTTTTTTGTATTGATAATAAATACATGTAAGAATATAACAAATCAGAACAGAACAGTTTAGAATCCCTAAGGACTTTACAGGAAAATAATACAATAAAAAATATTTTAAGGAAAATCAATACCGTCTATTAGAACATGGCTTTGCTTTTCACCAGGTAAAGCTGTGAGTAAATTTCTCATTTATTAAGAAATTGGTACAAAAAATAAAAAAAGGAAAAGCTAAACTGACAAGTTAGCACACCGTCGATAAGAGTTTCTTATTTGTTAACGTTGGAAGTTCGCATTAAAAAGACGAATGTGGGTTCGGCGAAAACGATTTAATGGCCATATTTAAGGTTGGCCTCTTGATCCGCTTACAAAACGAATTGGTTGCGAAATTGCTTTCTAAATTGGACTAGTTCTGCGGTAGACAATTTGGCAAGACATTTGTATTCTTGCGGAGAAAAATAGCATATACCTCGAACATCTGATAGTGAACGTCGTACGACTGTCGGCACCCGTCGTGTCACACAGTTGGGCCAGAGCCAATCATTCGATCGAAATGAAATATTTCGAAGCAATTTAGGGACTTAATGAAAAAAGCTCCCCCTTTTCTCATTTAGTATGTTTATGTATATGTATACCCTCTCGCATAACTCGTATATTAAATTTGTTTTGTCGTATTTTGTTTTATTTTTATCTAATGTTAATTCGCTTTAAACATGAAGAAAACAATTTGTTTAATTTTTGAATCCAACTTAGTAAAACATAATTGTATATGATCATTTATAATTTTCAAATAATTCTAATAACCTATATTGCGTTTGAATAATGTGAGTAATTCATTATTTAATTATAGTAGGTAATTAGTAAGTAGTAGGTATCTCTTTATACAAGGTTTATAAACGTAATGCAACTGAATCGTATCTAGTCATAATTGGAAAAGCAATGTAAACAGTTTTTCCTAATTGTCTATAAATTGGATGCGGCAGCAATTTGCTCATCGTACTGTTTAAAATAGGTATTTTATTGTTCTCTCTTTTATTTAAACTGAAATTACTCCTCATTCATTAGGACGAGAGGACGCAGCGCACTCTACTCCATTTTTATTTTCCATTGTTGGTTTTCAAAATTAAGCCCCAGCAACAATTGCTTTGTTAATAAGGGTCCCACGATTAATCTGCTTTATTTTTTCGTTTCAAAGAAACAAGAAAGTCTTCAGACAACATTAGTATTTTTTTGTTGTGCTGTTCTAAATTAATCAGACTAAATGCGTATCTTTTTATTTGTTTTAGCAAATTTTTGGTAAATAACGTTCATGTTAACATTATGTGATTGGAACCAGCAAAGTGAATGATTTGTTGACAATATTAAAAATATGAGACTTACAATTAATAAAATTGATTAATTTGCTCGCAATAATATTTACTTCGAATAAAAACCAAATTATCTCCCAATTCAATTACGGTAAAGCCTCTCCGTTGCTGTTTAATTCTAAAACGCATGTTGAGTTTACCGTAGTTACAGGTAAAATGGCTCAGATTAAAATGATTATATTTGGATATTTCGATAGGGATTATGGAAGCTTCATTTCCCCTTTGTAATATCTCGATTAATACGTAAATGTAAACCGAGGTGCTTGCACAGGGTCTAGAGTGGATCATTAACAAAGATTTTGCGGTGTCAACCACCTAAATATTGTTTCATATTTTAGGTTGTTTACTCTTTTCCACGCAGGCGATGTGGTAATTTGTTAAAGGATAATATTTGAGCTCGTTTATGAGAGCGTGACGCGGCCGTATTTGTTTGTTGCTCTGTTGTAACAATACGACACGCTGTCATCTGTCAAGCTCAACTGGCGACAATATACAAACGGACAACGAATAAATTGCTGATCATTTATATTGATGAGTGCAGCCAACGTTATTTTTTATGTAGACACAGAAATGCAGTCATGTTTTCCACTGCATGCCATTCGGCTGTAGGAATGTAAAATATTTATCACCTATTCCGTAATAACAATCCGAATAAAAAAAAAAAAACTCGAAAAATTATATTACTTAGAGGTTTCTTAAACAGAGTATTAACTTCAGATCTTTTTCTATAAATAGATCTGAAGTTAAAACTCTGTTTTTTTCACAGACTATTCTGTGAAAAAAAATGTATCAAACCCACGCTATTTTATTCCCTAAAGGTGGAATAAGATTCGTGTTCTTGTCATTGTTTGTTGTAGCATTTTCAAAGTTAAACGAATATAAGGGTACTTTGAATAAAAACCAAGCAATCGAATTACATTGAAGACTTTCTTAGAAAATGGAGAGATTTTGTCTTTGAAAGTGAGCGAAAATGCATGTTTCCTTTGATTATTTTTCTAGCCTATGCTTTTTCCGGTGTAGGATTATATTTATATAGTAAAAAATAGATAATCAACCTTAGTTTTTTTTTTTATTAAATTGGCCTGCGTTAATAATAATTATTAGATTTAGACACAAAAAATAAGAATTTCTTAATTAATCAATACCAACCTAATGCTAGAAGCTCTCTATACCCAAACTATTATCCATGGTCTCCTACCATGGATTAAGGATTAATGCTGTTTAAATATTGACGCTTTTTTTGAAATAGTTCACTTCAAGAGTTTAATAACAATTAGTCTACAACATCGTTTCAATAAAATTTAATTCTGATTTAATATTATACAGCATATTGTTTGAAAATTTACCTAATAACACAACTTTGGGAGCAATTGTCTCAAACTCTGTCATATATCTACTCGACTGTGGGTGGTTTGAGTTAGAAAATTTCACGTAACTTATTGGGCGGGGTTTTGCTTATCATTGAAATTGAATATGGAACATAAAGTGTTACAAAGTTAATTATATTTATAATTAAAGTTACTGTGGTCTTATTGCCGTCATAATATCATAGTCAAATTGTTGACTTAGAAGTCTATATGTTATATTTATTTGTATGTAATCACATTTATCATTGCCTTCTTTTCTTGCCCACACGCGGTGAGTCGGTGCCGTATATTTTTATATTAGTCTAAGCTTGCATGTACTTACTAATCATTTTAAACAATATCACTTTTGTATTATTATTTTCGCTCAGTGTAATTGACATATTTAAGGAAGTATCAATCGCTACGTTCAAGCACGTGAGACTTACAGATTAATGATGCCACGGTCCAACATCTAATAGAATTTGGAGCTTATTATATTAGCCAGTAATTACTAACAAGTATCAGGTTAATAATATTGATAAATTGGATTATAGATATTAATATTATTAGTCATTCTTGTGTAAAATAAAAGAATGATTGAATTTTGATGATTGTAGTTTGTACTCTGTACGTAGTATTTATATATAATATCAATTGGCATATGACATATTATTGTTAGAAGATGAATCTCCAAATCAAATCACTCAATCAATGGTACAATTAGGTTGTAACTTATACGAGTAGTTGCAAATTGTAACATCACGATCGTCATTATCATCTCTATCACATTCGTATGTAAATTAAATCAATGTCTATATAAAGGGCGATGGCAAACTCTTGATTGCATGGCTTAGCACGCAATTCGGCAATAAACTTGCAACTACGGAACTAAAATTTCAACGCAACTTTATTTTTATCAGAGGAAGTCGTTAGACGGTATCTGAACCACCTCGCACATATTAACATACATAATTATAGGTAGTTTAACAATTGGAGCTGTGCCAGCTCGATCTAACTTAAGTTATACGACTATTATAGTTTTTAGGTTTCCGTTTGTAGTAGAAACAATATGTTTTCACCAGATATTGTTAATTTCGGCAGACTCGTTTCGTTAGACAAATTTATTGGCTTGATTTATTACTGTTATTGGAGCTCGTTTAATTTATTGAGAATAAAGTTTCGTTGAAGTTAATATAAAAGTATTATTTTAGTTAATTGTGATTAGAATACCTTCTCTATTCAATCCTGCAAATTAAAAATATACGATATGTTAGGTAGTTGTAATAACAATTTCCTAGATACTTGTTAATCAACTTAGATGAAATTTAATCTGATAATAAGACATTTATTTCTAGGTAAAAATGTATGTTTAAGATTAAGGGCAATATATGTACCTATATGTTGTTAGGTATTCTTGGAATACAGCGGTTTAATTTATTTGAAGTAAATATGTATGGAACTTTACTGCTAGTACATTTATCTTTTACAAACGTGGTAGGTACCTAGAAAAGTCAAGCTAGATTTTTAGTGAAGCTACACTCGATTACTGAATATTTTAGCCTAGTTTCCCGAATATTTCAGAAGATCCTCAGTTTGGAGAGTAAGTAACTGAATTAGATAATCGTATACTATATTGCGAAGCGCTCGTGGTGTAGCATGATTAGCCGTTCTTAATCGATCGGCGAAGTTAAGCTACGTCTGTCGTGGTCGGTACCTGGATGGGTGACCGCCTAGTGGTATTTCAAATCGAGCGTTTCCGTGCTTCGGAAGGCACGTAAAGCCGTTGGTCCCGGTTATCACTTAATTGTGATAGTCGTTAAGCTAGTTGGATGCCTCCTAGGCGGCTTGAAAAATTCCAGCAGTAGGTTGACCACTAGCCTACCTCCACCAATCCGCAGTGGGCATGCGTGGTGGAGTGTCTGACCATTCCCTTTCACCCTCATTTGTGAAAGGAGGCCTGTGCTCAGCAGTGGGACATTATAGGCTGATGATGATGATGATGATACTATATTGGGAAAGAATTAATTTCCTTACACTAAATGAATGTCAGTTTGTTTTTAAAACAAAATCTTCTATATTTAAGGCTTGTTATAACTACAATATTATTATTAGTTCTACGGCGCGGACTGCCTTGGGATAAAACAAAGAGACTGTATATTTCCCTTTATTGTCAAGCACAAGAGCTCTGTTGGTGACACTTCGATTTAGTGCCGACTAGGGAATGCAAAACCGTGGCAAAATGAAAACCGGTTTTTTTTCCGGTTATTGAGAGGTAAAACCGGTTAACCGGTTTTAAAACCGGTTTTTTTAATGATCGCTCGTTTTTTTTTCACGTTATTTCTATAGCTCAAATTATAGATAATAACCGCGCCTAAGATTAAAAAATCGCAAACTGAGGAATTATAGTCGGTTAAAGTTAATGAAATGAGTATAAAAGAAAACTCAAATTCATCATCACCATCTGCTTGCCTTGTTCCCAATCATTTGGGGTCGGCGCAATATGTACGCTTCTTCCATTCGTTTCTTCTATCCGTTATACCAACATTCACTCCTTTCTTACCCTCATCATCTTTCACACAATCCATCCATCTCTTTTTCATCAAATTGATGGAAATAATAGTTTATTTAACTCTTTAGATTCATCTTCATCAGAGTCTCGTTTATATAGACTAAACGGTTCCTTTCCTTTTGATGTTATTTTAAACGAATGAAATCATAAAAACATATCACGTTTGCCTGTTTTTTAATTGCTATGAGATAATGATGACTTTATGTAAAAAAATAGATCAGTAGAAGTACTTATTTAAACATTTATTGAATTATGTTTCGTACGTTATAATATTAATTTCACACGTAATATTATGAACATGTCATATTGTAGCGGCACAGCAACTTGCGTGTACACAAAAACGTGATTATTATTATACGAATGTTTTACTTAGATAAATTGTTGTCATGCATGTTGTGGGTTAAAAAATAACACCAATCAGTCAGCTTGCTGTTTGGCATACATAAGAGCCTTCGTTGACAGTAGTTGCTCCGATAGCATGACATTAATGCTGGCGTCCCGCAAGGCTCTGGATTATCCCCAACACTGTTCCTCCAGCATATTAATGATATACCAGTGGCGTGCATTCCATATAGGCAAATAAGCAATGCCTACCTCATAAGATTCAATTCAATAATATTTTGATTCAATTAAACTACATAATCACTTTAAATAAAAATTCTAACCTAACATTCAATACGAAATTTCAAAATTTTCCGCGCAGGCACTCGCGAGTTCGCCTCTCAAATTCACGGCAATTCACGCACACTAAAACGATTTCGGCATATTCATACACACACACACACTTCTTTAAGATAATACGACGAAAGCATAAATCACGCTTTTGCTATGCGTAGCATACTGACATTTGACATTCCCGATTTATGGACCAAAAGTAACCTTACCTACTCTGTTGTAAGTAAAGTAACCCATCCAAATTAAAAAGACTACAGTTACAACTACTTTACCAACATTAGAGCAACTCAAATATAACTTCGCAATTTATTTGTGTTGGTTTGTTTATGGTTTGGCTGGCATTGTATGCAATGTTGTTGTTATTTACTTATTGTGATTTTGCGAAGTGTATCTATGAAGTGTATTGTGTGTGAAATGAAGAAATTTTGTGGTGAACATGCAAAATGTGTCGATAAATTATTCCTTTAGTCAGTTTTCGTTTGTTGAAAATAGTAGGTAACTTGCTGTAGACCAACTCCAAAACATTCATGGATTTAAAACAAAGGTAAAAATCTTAGACATTTTAACACAGAATTTTATGTTTATTAAACACCTGGCTATCTGGGTGTTGTTATTCGAATCTCTTATTCTGTTATTATGTATTTTGTTTGCTAATGAATCATACCAAATGTGTGTGGAATGATACGCTGACCTAAACAATTTTACGAATCGGGTCAAAAAACATAATCTATCTAAGAGGCATATTTAGGCGTGTATGGCCATGATTTCTTCTGCCTACCTAGTCCGAAAACCAATGCACGCCACTGTGATATACTCTCTATTGCTAGCATTCATTGCTATGCAGATGAAATTACAGGGGACGCTCATTACACGAGCCGTGCAAATATCCCTCGTTCTATATTGGAGAAAAGGCGCGAAGTACTTGTCTTAAATCGAGAGTACACAAACTAGTGACTCCGATTGGGGTTGACTAAACCTAGTCTATTTCAACCCCACTAAGTCACACGCAAGCCTGCGCATTCACCCTTGCGAAAAGTCTATTTTCTTTGGCTCCTCATTTCTAGAACATGTCCCTCAACATCACGAAAAGCATTGGGATCCTTCGCGTTAATATTTGTAGCGACGTTCTGTTCCAAAATCATCCTGAAGGTATCCAAAAAATCGGTGTGATTAAGAGAGCGAAGTAGTACTTCTTATCGAGACAAAGACTGCAACTATATAAGTCGCAAGTTCGGCCCAAATGGAGTAATGCTGTCTTCTGTGGGCACCTGTATACCAGTAGGGCTATTGCGTATCTCAACTGACAGCTCATAGTGAAGATCACTATGCAAAGTTCTCAACGATGAACTGTCAAACAGCCATTTTCGTATTGGCTAACGTCAGTGATCAACTAGGATGACGTCATGAGCACCGAGTCTCGTTGATGGACACCGTAAACATTTTTGACAGGTGTTTTCGTATCGATAAACCAAAAATTGCGATTGCGTAGGCATAGTGGACATCAAATTAATACATATTTGATGATCACTGAATTTGTTTAAGACTCAGTTCAGCGACGTGCTGTTATAATTGTCGACGATCCCGAGCTCACAAGTGTTTTAAAGCCCCTTAGTCTGGGGAGAGACTGCCTTCTTATGTGTGTTCTACCGCTTTTTCAACAGACAGTGTTCTGAAGAATTGTTTGACCTGATGCCCAGTCACCTTCTACCATCGTAGTCACCGATGGGGAGTCCACCCTCACACATTGGAATCAAAATAGTCTCGTACTGTGCGGTTTCAAAGAAACTTCCTATCGCGAACGCTCAGGCTGTGGAATGAGCTCCCCGCTTCAAAAAGTTTGAGGGTTGGCAACGAGCGACTGATAACCGTTATGTTGCAAGCATCCATAGGCTACGGTAACTGGTTATCATTAGACGGGCCGTATGCTTGTTTGCTGCCATTGTAATTATTGTAAAAAAAATAATTACGTATTTTATATCTATCATAAAAACATTTTTTTTTTTTATTCGACTAAGTCGGTAAACAAGCATACGGCCCGCCTGATGGTAAGCGGTTACCGTAGCCATATGGACGCTTGCAACACACGAAGCATCGCTCACGCGTTACCGACCTTTCCCCCATTATATGATTATAACAATTTTCTTACCAGTTCAACACAATACACATCAACACACTTCAGTTCATCACAAACATACTCCCTGCATTGCACTCAGTTTACAAAACGGCGGCAAATCTTCCTTTGTTAGTTTTTCCAAACATTGAAAGAAAAACCGAAAAAAACCGAAAAACCGGTTTTGTTGTCATGTAAAACCGGTTTTTTTGGTTGTTCAAAACCGTACCGAATAACCGGTTTTTCGATTTTCGGTGAAACCGGTTTGCATTCCCTAGTGCCGACCCTTGATAAAAGTCCTTTCACCGTTCCACCCATTATTTAAGTACCTTTAGTACCCACGCTGGCTTATGTTTCAAAACCAATTAAAATTACTCATACATCGTGTTACGGACATGGTATATCTATCCAAAAGAGGCGAAGACTACATCAGGTATAGACTCCCCTTATTAATAAATAAGGTGTAAGTCAGTCTTGTAATACCCAGGTATTAAAATAGCCTCATCCCTTTTTGTATTATGACATAAGAAAGTGACGGTTATATTTTAAACTTAGGTATTACTATACTTGACTTAAACCCTATTTATTAATAAGGGGGTAGTTTTCCAAACGCGAAAAACGGGGGTAAAGTTTGTATAGGACAACGTGACTCCTAGCTACTTTTATTTTTGAAAAATTAGTGTTCCGAGCTAAAAAATTCAAACCGTACGCAGGTGAAACCGCAGGGTATAATACTATTCCAAATTTCAAATCAATAGCATTGGTGGTTGCTGAAATAACTATACCGCTGTGACAGACGGACAGACAGACAGACGGATGGAGTGGCACCGTAAAGGGTTCCTTTTTTACCTTTTTGGTTTAAACCCTAAAAATAAATAGTAGCTACCTACCACATTCCCATGCATATGAACCTTTCCTCATGCCGTCCCTTTTATGAATAAAATAGTATGAAATGTATATCTACTTATTTTGAGAGTGGGGCCATTTCCCTTCATCAACTTCTTTATTACTAGTTGTGCCCCGCGGTTTCACCCGTGACATAGCCTATAAACTTCCTCAATAAACCCTATTGCCTGTATCTAAAAAGAATCCTAGAAGTTCCCGAGATAAGCGCATTCAAACATACAAACTCTTCAGCTTTATAATATCAAGTAAATTGACCTACCTCGACTATCTGCACTGTTGGTACTGAAAATATTATCTTCCCTTCCTTCAAAGATCGCTCGCTATAAGCATCGGAAGTAGCTAAGCAAGCGGAAAAATATAAGATATACGGGAGTGCGGGATAAAATGTGCATTAATACATTTATGTATATGAAACCACTTAAGGCACATGTCACACGTCAATCCGTACATGGACTTACTTTTACCCGCGGTTTGATGCCGACATTTACTTTTTACCCTCTCAGCGCGTTCCCCATAATGTATTGGATACAGTGTGTACATTATTATTGTAAATTATATGAGGAAAGCAAAATTAATAAGCTCCACAATGTCTTAATATAATTTCTGAAAAAGTAGCTTTTTTCGGAAAGGTAGAGACGGTGAGAACAATTTTATTCTGTATATGGTTCAGACATTCACTCTTGACGTCGACAGTTACATCGCTATTCTTGTTACTATTAAAGTAGTTTTACCATAGGGCTTTATTACTATTTATGCGTTATGAATTGTTGATATATAATGAAGTTATGCTTAAGCGATAAGACCGCCTGTTTTGTATGACTTTTGTATTTGTTATTATTTCTTTTTGTGTACTTATTTATATATGGTGTACAAATAAAGTATATTTATCTTATCTTATTAATCTTTTTTTTTTTTTTTACTTTGTATAGGCCTGTGTTTGACCACAATCTCACTATGGTAAGTGATGATGTGGTCGAAGGTGGTAAGCACAGAAAGCCTAGAAGGAACTGGCTCTCAAGTGCAGCTGTCGGAACACACCGATAGGTGCTTGGCGACAGATTTTCAACTTGAGGGTGGTAGCCAGCCAGATGGGTACTACAAAGTACCCTACCACCGTGCTATGGTTTCCTCACGATGTTTTCCTTCACCGAAAGCTCAAGCTCATTGTAGGATTCGAACCCGGGACCTTCGTCTCGGTATCCGACGTCACTACCACTGAGCTATCATCGCCTTTAAATCTTATGTCCTCCTTCATCCTTTTTAATGAATGTAAGTGTCTCAGAGAGTTTTAAGCGTTGTTTGTTTTGTTTACTTTAAATGTCCTTCTTAAAACATACTTCACTGGCTGCATCCAATGTTTTTGTAAAGTCGATACGGGAAAAGAGAATTGATGCTAAATGTCCTTTTTTGTAACGTAACAAAGAGCCTGAAAAATAGCATGTCTGAGGAAAAGAAGGAAAGTAAATTCAGCAATTTATTGCTTAGGCGCTGGCCCTATATTTGTTGCAAATGAAGACGGCACCGAGGTGACAATTTTCGGATGTTGTGGGAAAATGACCGCCCTGGGACGAACCTGCCTTTACAGGACTCCCAATTTATTCTTATTCTCAAGAAGCGAGTCTAATATTTGTTGAAATACCTCATATAAGTGTTTTCATAACTGCTCATCTATTAGAAGGATAATGTTCTTAAATAAAAGGTTGGCGAGCACTTATTTGATTTCATTTTGCTCGACTTTAGTTTTGATAGAAGAGCTTATGTTAGTTAATTATGATGGACAGAATGGGATGCATTTAATTTTAAACCTAACATAATGTCTAATAATAATTATACGAGTCCACCAAGTAAGTAGGTACTCTGTTGTCTGACCGTCGTCAACTTTAATTATATCTAAAATGTTGATGCTAGGTATAAGTTTCAGAGGTTATTTGTTCAGGCATGAATTAATTTACTTACAAGTTTCCAATATATGCAAAAGAGGGTTGCAATCGATATTTTAGAATTTGCCTTTGAATTTAAATTTAAGACATACTTACTGTGATCTTTAAGCGCATTTAGAAGCTTGAAAACTCCAATAGTAGGTTGACCACCAGCAATTCGCTCAAAGAGCAGCTCGATTGGGGAAGTACCTCCACCTTACAGAATACCGCACCTAAATAACTTTATGTTGTGTTCCTGCGCGTAAGTAAGGTCGCCTGAGCTCGTTGGGGAGGGAGAAGAGTGGGTAACTTTTACTATGGGACCAACTACGAAACCGCAAAAAGAAATTATAACTTTTCATACATTTTTGCCAAGGAGTCCTTTTGTATGAAAAGCTGTAATTTTTGCGATTTCGAAGTTGGTCCCATAGTAAAAGTTGATCGTATTTATGACTACTTTACGTGGTTCCATTTATTGTCGTATTGTCGTATCCAGCACGTATATCTGCATTTCTGCATGCAGAGTAATGAAAAGATAATTTCCTATTTGCCTTTTTGTGATTTTAATTCATGTTGTGTCATCCTTTATATCGGTGAAGCTCGTGACGTGCAAGATCTAGGACTGCGGTCAGCAACCACAGGCTCTGCGAGGAGACTAATGCTTTACCTTTAGCCACATACCTACCTCCTAGTTCTAATAATTATCTCAAATAGGTCACACGTTAAAGGGGTTTACTGGCAACAAATTATACTCATATGATTTTACAGCAATGAATTTTAGGAAACCTATGCGAATAAAATTATATATAAAAAGAAACAGATAATTTTACGAATGTGAGTACAAAAGCTTAATTGGAATCCATATAAATTCCGATAATTGAGAAATAGTTTCGTGTCTCGTATAAGCTGTAATCGATATTAAGGTAATATTCATTCTGATATTCATAAAAATATGAATTCGAATAATATCAAATGCGAGCCTCCGAGACGCGAGCCAAGCAAATGCTTTTCAGTATAATATATAAGTTAATACCAGTGCACAGTTAAACGTTTCAATAGCATTCGCATTTAGTATGCAACACACATTCTATTTGCGAGACATCCTGTTAGGTTTCCAATACATCTGTGCGCTGGCGAGCGGCAGCGGACCAATGACTCGGTACGTGCGCGCGATGACAATGCACACTCCCCTCGCCAAATACACTTTTCATGTTGCCAGTACGATTGATAGAGAAACTATTGAAATATTATTATTATAATATAAATCTACAGCGTACATTTTTAGCAAAAAGAAATAAAAAAATCTCTATTAATAAAAATTATCAATACAATACAATACAATACAAAATTCTTTATTATTTACACAAGAAACACACAATACAAAAACAGATAACAAAATAAAATAGAAAGTGCAAACAATTAAGGCGGCCTTATCGCTGAAGCCATTTCTTCCAGGCAACCTAGGGCAATAGGATAGATATAAGATAGGTTATCATTTATTTTATTAATAAATATTATAAGAAAATGATGACTCTAAGTGTTCTTAACTTTGAAACGCCTTAAAAATGTATCGAACTTATGCTGCAAATGATTTTAAAAACTTCTACGTCTCTTTAGGAGGTTGTTCATAAAATCTTAAAATAATGTTATTTTATTAGGCCCAAGTGGTAGTCAAAATAACGGAACTTCGAACATTAAACTTCAATATCTCCTGTTGGACTGCTGTCCAACAGATTTTTTGTAATATAGTTATTACACAATCAAATTCATCAGAAATTACCTGAATAAAAACGTCCTTTAATATTCAGTACGACTTTCCCTGTAACCCTGTATATTTGGTGGAAGCTGGTGCCCGTTCTACGGTTTGACCTTTTTTACACGTTTCCAAGTCGACCTCTAAAACTCGGTTACAGTTTGTAATAGCTCAGTTAAGATTTGTTAGCTAGTTGACAACCATAATTGTATTTACTATAAGAATATTGTTGTTTAGGTACTGATCGCTAATACCTAATAAGGCGGGAGGTAACTAAGTGCGCGTTAAATATTTATTATTTAGTTAATCGTCTTAAGTAAAGAAATGTAATTAGTTGTAGTCAGAGATATGGCAATAGATCACCTATAAGCGTATATTAGCCAAACAATTACATTTGCCTCTAAACACTTATGTGAAGGAGTATTATAACTTAATCTGTGTTGTTGTTAAATTGTATAATGGGCGGCGCCCTCCAGTTAATAGTTTCGCAAAGTGGTTTGTTTCGTAGCGTTGCCGGTATATAGATTTATTTGCCTATTTGAGTCCCGAATGTCCTCTCTCGCCGAACGAGCACTGCACGCCCCATACAAATTGAAAATCAATGAACCGCGGAATTCAATTTAATATGAAAAGCTATTCATCTTCATGTTCCTCTTATATCTAAGTATGCATGAAGCAAAAACGATGTCCCGGCAAACTTTCATTCTGATAGCTTTGCTGTATAACACGAGTTCCTCGTATAATATTATCGAGAGCCATTTACTGAATGGAGGCAGTTTTTGAAGATGGCTTACACTTAAGTATCATGACTGCCTTTTGTGCATAGATCATACAACGTAATATCAGTCTTCAACTTATATTTATAATGGCTCTAAATACTTGGAGTTAACATTTTTTTTTATTAAATGCAACGCAAACCGCGTTTGGCCACTGACCCGCCCATAAGGGGCGATGACGAAGCCTATGATGAAACACGCTTACCCAGAAGGAACCTATTCACTCTGGCCTTGAAAGTTCCTAGATTATAAGCATCTCCTTACTGATGTAAATGCTAACTAAATTTATTCAGTCTGTTTCAACTGCCATGAGACGAGACGCGACGTGGCGCGCACTTTATAAGATAGCGATACTAATAGAATTTTATTTCATACACAAAAAGGTACAATTTTAAATGAGGGAATTAGAGTACGGCCCGCGGTGACGCGCTGCGCCTGAAGACATCGCGATGCGTTTCCTGGCGCCCGCGCCGTGCGACGCGAAAGGCGTTTCGATGCGTTTCGCGGCGCCGCGCGGCGCAGCGCTATGTGTTGTTGTGAACAATTGGCCTCTTCAAGCATCGTCGCGTCGCGTCTAGTCTTGGTTTGAACTGACCCTAAACCTTGGTAGAGACTTACTTTTAATATAATGACGCCTCGTAGTGTGGTGAGTCGTTGGTTATTTCAATAAACTTATGGCACCAAAGGTGAATTCTTTCAGTAATTAATTTTGAGCTGAAACTTTTTATAGAGACTTCACCTTCGCGATATCCTTTCCGTTGCACGTTGTATATACCTATTGTGTTAGATCTAGTACGTCATTTTAATTTGCGTTGCTACCGATAATACGCTACCTAATGTTACCTACTTTATAATTGTAATCATGTAAAAAAAGTTTTGATGATCCATAACCAAACACAAGTCCAACTAGAATAGGTAGAATAAATTAGCATGGCAAGATTTGTAAAAGAAAAATTGTATTTATTGCGTCTTATTTTTTCTAAAATCTTTCGGAACAGAGCGATGCCTGAGAAATAACTTCCGATTTTTTTAATATAATATCGTCTTATAGGACCAATTATTTACTGATTCAATGATTTTACATAAAATATCAACTTACAGAAAGTCCTAAAAACGTATACCTATCAACATTTTGTATGAGTAACTATAGAGATTAAGTACAACCAACAGATAAAACAAAATAGGCAAAATCAGATTACCAAGCAACTGAAAAAGAAAACAGCCTTGCAAAACGGGCTCAAAATAAAACATCAAGATAATTTATATGTTAGCTCTCACTCGACTGCAAATAGCATTATGAGACAAAGAAAATATGTGTTGTAATCTACTGCTAAGCTGACAAAACATTTTCACTGTAAGGAAACTCGAAAGGAAAAAAATGAAACACTTGTAATTTCTGCATAATTTATTCGGTCCCACCCAAGTCTTTGAGCGCGAAATACTTGGGAATTATTTGACAAAATATTTTTCTATTGGATCTTTGTCCGTTTTTAGGGTTTCATACCCAAAGGATGCCGACGGGACCCTATTACTAAGCCTCGGCTGTCCGTCCGTCCACCCGTCTGTTTGTCAGTGGGCTGTATATTATGAACACAAAATAATAAAATAATAAGGTTGAAATAAGAATAAAAAATAAACGAGGCCCCATTCTAGAAACGTGGTTACGGAACCCTTCATGTGCGAGTCCCACAAACACTTGGCCGGTTTTTATAATTTTTAACGGCCACTACAGTAAAAGTATTGAGATGCCTCAACAATCAGATTATTGAATTTAACATTCATTTCGTTTGTTCTGTTAGACCGTACCTAGAGATAAATGAAATATGATATTACTTTTTAATATATTTTATGGAAAAATCCAAAGCAGCTTATGCCAATTATTTTTACTTTTGTAAAAATATTTTCAGACTTAAAAATATCCAAAATAACAGTGGAAGCTTTTATTTGAAGACAATCTCACCAGGGTCAGTGATTATGTGGCCGAAGGTAAGCACTCAAAGCCTAGAAGCATACTGGCTCTCAAGTGCAGCTGTCGGAATACACAGATATGTGTTTTGCGCAGACTTTTAACTTGAAGGTGGTAGCCAGCCAGGCGAGTACTACAAAGTACCCCTTCCACCGTGCTATGGCTCGAAATGCTCAAGCTCATTGTAGGATTCGAATCTGCAACCTTCGTCATGGAATTCGTCGACACTATCACTAAGATATTGTAATCTTATTTTTTATATCGGACATTTAAACTATATTCAGTATCGATTTAATAAAAAAAATATCTCAAAAACAGAAATGTCTATAAATGTTGCTGAATAGTGTTTGATGTTAATACTTTGCTTATAAAATACTTCAAAGGAATTTAGGGAAATAAATTCGTGCTAAAAATATTTTTCAAGAAGCAAAATTTGTTGTTTCATTTACTTGGCTAAAAAACTAATTTAGATGATGATATTGATATTCAGCGTATAGTTTTTAGTCCGTTGATTTTTTTAATAGATTACTGTATTGGCAGACTCCTCCGTTCTACTTTCTTTAGAAGTGATTTCTAAATATTGAAGCAAACGATTATTTTGCTAACTAAACATGCTGTTCAGTAATTACCTTAAAATCTTGTTTCAGTTCAGCTTCGTTCAAAATGGCCATTAAAAAGGATAATTGATTACTGTACTTGCTTTCAAACAGCTTTTAGAGGTGCTTACTCGAAACTCATTAAGTTTGTAGGTGATCTTAATTTATATTGGTATGCTGTTAAAGTTAAATGAACGAAGTGCTTTCGTAATTATAATTGGGATAGACTTATATTAAATTTAAATATGGCCAGAAGAAACTGGCTCTCAAGTGCAGGTGCAGCTAGAGATTGTATGCGCTTTTTTTTACTGTGTTTGACCACACTTACCATGGTAAGTGATGATGTGGCAGAAGGTTTTCCTACCAAAAGCCAGACACTACCTTCTTCACGGCATTTGGCACATCAATACTACTGCAATTTTATATTATACTAGCTGTTCCCCGCGGTTTCACCCGCGATCCTGGGACAAAAAGGCTATATATAATACTCGCGGCTAATGTAGCTTCCTATTAGTGACAGAAGTTTTCGAATCCGACTGGTAGTCCCAGAGGTTAGCCCGTTTAAACAAACAAAAATCTCTTCCGCTTTATTATGTTAGTATAATAGATAGACTTTATTTCTTGTATATTACAAATAAAAAAATCTTTCTTTCCTTATTAATTTCTTTGCAATATACATCGCTTTAAAATAAAATTGTGTGATAAATACACTGCCTATTATTTATTAGTAGTAATGTTTAATTTTTATAGGCTCTATTATGGATGCAGAAGATGAAAGTTTTTTTGTAGAAAAGAATATGGAAGAACCAAGATTCACAATTTCTATTTTGGAAAGTAATTATTAATAAATAAATTTAAATAAGTATTGCTAAAGATTTGCATACGAGTATATTACGATACGAGTGTATTATTTTAAAAACGTTGAATGCTATAAACGCCCTGGATTTATCAGTTTTTAAATTTTTCTATGCGTTGGAGGAGTTGTTTATAATATAAGCGAATGTAGTAAAAATCGTTCCCCTATATTTCATAATTTATACATCCATAGAACAATTTATGAGCAGTTTATGAACATAGACAATATGTTTCAGATTACAATTGTAAAACAGTAGATTGTTTGCAAATAACTGGATCTAAAGAAGTTCTACGTGATTCTGTCCTCGACTGCATATGTGAAGATACAAAATGGGAATCAGAAGCAATAATTACTCCCATTCACAGTCGGTAATTAGTTATAAACAAACGCGATTAATGTCGAGCCGCCGGCGTCGCGTCAGCGCCGGCGTCGACGCATTGATGGCGTGTCTACTTAATTAAATGTCATATTATTCTGTCAGGGCGAGGCAGACGCTCCAGTCCCCGTCACACCCGTTTGATACTCAAGGCATGATCACAGAGGCAATTAGACGCCTATAATTACTATGTTAATTACAGACACTGTTCTTGTTTCTCATGTTGCTATTCCGACCGTTTCGTTGTTATATAAACATAAATTTGTTCCCTCCAAAGTAAGCTCTAATTAGCAAGTGCGAGAATGATTACAGAGTTACTATTTACTTTGAATTTTAGTAGGTATGTACATACATGTTGGGTCCCTTATTCATTATATCGGATAATTTATGGCCTCGCGTAATTTAGTTTGAGTTTTACGAATAAAAACTGCAACGTTATTTTAGATAATTATAATAACAGTAAGTATAATAATTTAGTAATGATTATTAATAAATCAACTTGACTTTTTATGTAAGAAAGTCGACAAGCAGTAAGTCGGTCCATCTGATGGTAGGACTTAAATTACAGATTTAACGTTTTATAAACCATTAATTTTTAATGAACTATTGAGCATCTCCATAATTTTCAACAATGTTTGCTGTCCCTCGAGGTTTAAATGGCGTTCTCGGGATAAAAAGTAGCCTATGTCCTTCTCCATGCCATAGATGGGCTACCTGCCTGCTAATCGATCGGTTCAGCGGTTATGCGAAAAAGAGTAAAAGACAGACAGACAAAGTTACTATCGTATTAATAGGATTGCGACAACAAATTGTCATACTAACTATAGATATTTTATATAATATTAATTAGTATTTAAATTGCTGTTAATTGTTAAGATTACTTTTTGTTATTTTCAATTTGTTATTTCTATTAAACCAGCTATTTCTACTCTCTTTAAATTAATATTATCATTTTGGCATATGTATGTATGTATGTATGTGAATCGTTACCATGAAATACATAAAAATAAATTAGTAATTAGTATTTTATTTTCTTTTTCTCGTCTTTCGTCGATTTTCTAATACTCGTATAAACAGGTGTTTTTTTTTCCAGCCTGTAAGGGCAACTGCTGACCTAGGTGAAAAACGCTGAAAGGAACCCCGAGCTCAATTTTGAAGAAAATAAAATTTATTTAAAAAATATAGTATTTTCGGAGATATGGAATGTAGTATGGATGGAATAGTACATGCATAATCAAAACAGTAGTAACAGTTTTCGCAATAAATGCATACAAACTATTTTTTTTATTATTCAATGGGCTTCCTTTTGGCCACTGACCCGCCTATAAGGGACGAAGACGAAGCCTAAGGTGGAACACGCATTACCTAGAAGAAACCTATTCACTCTGGCCTATATTACAAAAGCGTAAATAAATGGTGCGTACAGCTACAAAATTATTCAATAACCACGCATATGTTGTAAATAGAAAACCGCAAAGTGCAGCTTCTTCTTACTACAGGTTTAATAACATTAACCCGCGCAACCCGAGTGGAAGTGGCAACAGATAAATGTTTCTAACCACCCGCTGATGTCGTAGAGCTCGTAGCACCTCTACGGAGCTACGTCGTAGCGTCGTAGTAATAACAGTGGCAGTAATAGTGAATGTTAGCATTTATAATGCGTTAGGTGTTACTTAAAAAAACTACAAATGTTTTTTGACACTATTATACTTCCTATTCCTATTTTCCTACTAATATTTTAAATGAGAAAGTTTGTGAGATGTGATTTGTAAAGATGTTTGTTACTCTTTCCAGAAACTACTGAACGGGTTTCGATGAAATTTGGCACATAGATACCAACAGAAACACATAAATAATAAATTTTAAAGTTTGTGTGGACGTTCGGTTACTCAATCACGCCGGCTTATCGGATGTAGATTAAATTTGGCATATAGATAACTAATATTATAAACGCGAATGTAAGTTTGTTTATTTGTTTGTTACGCCTTCACGCTTTCACTAATCAACCGATCATCATTAATTAAGCCTATAGTATGGAGGAGGATATAGGCTTTTATCGCGGGGAACGCGGGTGAAACCGCGGGGGACAGCTAGTATGAGATACTTTTTCCCCCAGGACAGCATATGATCCCCCGGGGATGGGCAAAAAGGTGGAAGATTGTTGAAGAGAAGAAAAATGCAAAATATTACATGAAATTATATACATCAACTGTTCTATACAAATGCTAATACCTAAATAACCATAATAAACGATTTCCTTCTGATTTTTATTGCAGTTTAATTGTTGTTTAAACATACTAATTATACGTGGAGTATTAAGGCCCCGATTATGTATAATGTAATGGTGCGTCCATGCTTAGCGAACCGAGCACGAGCCGAGCCTCGAACGAGCACACTGCGAGCACGATTCGCGTAGCGTGGACGGGCTTGCGAGCCTCGAACGAGCGCGATTGTCATTTTTTTCACGTACAAAGGGATTCGCATCGTGCTCGTTTTATGCTCATTCGTGGCTGGGCTCGTGCTCGGTTCGCCAAGCATGGACGCACCATAAGAATTCAGATTGCCTCGAAATAGTTTCAGATATTATTAAATATATTTTACATTGGTTCGTGGAGAGAAAATGTCACCAGACAAGGTTATTTAGGCCTTTGTTCTTTGTTTTCATTAATAAAATATGGTAAATAATAACCGTGTACTTATTTCAACTTTGAAAACTTTCACTTCTAAAGTTCAAATAAATATGTTTTATCAATCACCAAAACAAATAGGCTCTTGGAATATTTGAAAGGGAACCACAATAACCAGGTACCTTACTTAAGTAATTTAACCACGGAAGCCTTTGGAACGATGAAAAGTTTTGACAAGTTATTATTGTAGATCTCGTAAAGACTTCTTTGAAACTTGGAATTTTCCGGGCTTTTTGGTGGAATTCTCTCGGTAATGATGAAAATATAGTATTATAATATAGTATATAGTTTGCCTAGTATTCAATAAGTACGTTCTGATTTACTATATTATATTTGTACCCACAAAATATTACAATTAAAACGAAATACTATTTATATCATGACTAGCTGTCCCCCGTGGTTTCACCCGCGTTCCCGGGATAAAAAGCCATCAAACCACGAATAATTATTTTTTCGTAAGGGGTCACATTTATTTTGGTGGTGGTTTCAACTACGCTCCCTTCCCGAGATAAAAAGAAGCCTATGTCCTTCTCTATACCATAGGCTATCTGCATGTCAAATTTCATGATGATCCGTTGAGTAGTTGAGGCGTGAAGGCGTAACAAACAAACAAACTCACTTTCACTTTCGCATTTATAATAATTAGTTAGAAATAGGATTATAAATACGAATGTGTTTGTTTCGATTGTTGAGCTTTCTGTTTAGCATATAGACAGATACAAAAAAATAATTATTCGTGGTTTGATGGCAAGAATAATCACACTATTGTATTTTATTTATAGCCAATATTATGATTGTTATCTATTGACGCCTATCACGTTTTATTCTAAGAACGCGAGTGAAACTGCGGGGTATAGCTAGTGATTTATTAACACCAGCTACAGAGCAAATAATATTTTGATAATTATAATCAACGCCACCTCCCCATTGTTTTAGACGAAGTGAGCTAGTGGTAATTTATGTAAACGCAATTTACGGACAGAGGTATGGTCATATAACCATGTAGCAGTTGCAGTAACACGTTGTATCAAAACATAATCAAGGCTGCGCAAACACCTTTAGACGCGTGATAAGCCTAGTGACACATGCATTGTGTCTCATGATTCATAATAAAGTTAGCGGAGACTGTACAACACAAAATAGATAACTACAGAAGATACATACGTCACACACGTTACCTCTTTACATACCTATGCAAAAATTCATACATGCACACTTAAATGCCTTCAAGTGGGGCATACTCCGTATTTTCCTCGCAATTTACATTTAGTTCCATCCATGTACCAATAATGCCGCCGAAATAGTCGTATGAGCTTTATGGAGCGATTTAATTGGATTCAGAACTAACGTGATTGCTTCATGTATGTCCACCAATCCGCTTTGGCACAACGGAGCTAGATTTGTCTGTTTAGATTCGTATTTAGAAACGCTACATTTACAGCTTTTTAGTGAGCGAGTGTGGATCATCTGTATATATCTATTTTGTGTGGAGAGGGTCGGGACATAGTGTAAGGTATAAATCAGGAGATGGGATTGTACATCGCACCGACTTAATCTCACCTGCAGTGTTGCTTGAACACGAGCTTTAATACATCATGATATATTATGTCATTTATTAACCTCCTGTAGGAGCAGTGGTATTAATTTGAGATGATTTATTTACTATACAAATCGTTGCTAGGGTTTCGTAACCCACGGGGCCGAATAGAACCTATTGATGTGGCAACTCTCTCTGTCCATCCGTTTGTCTATCCATTCAACAGTCTTGCTACTTATTTCTATAGTAATTAAGCTAGAGTCTTGAAATGAATACGTTTAACTATTTTCTAGGCCTAAAACGAGAATATTTTCGTGTAACGTAATTTTAAGTTTTTTTTTTCTATGGGTTTTCTATACAAAAAAGGTGCTGCCATACGAGCATAAAATTACAAAATTCAAAGTTGGAAGATTTTAGTATGGAGCCTGGCATTCCTATAATTCCGCTATTTTGATATTCTAAATGGCGTCCACGGATACTATATAAAAATCGATAGCTGACATCTCTGACAAAACCTCTTAAAGCGTCAAGTTTAACTAGGAAGAAGTATTTTTGATAAATAAATGTATTTTCTTTCTTTCTAACTAAAGTTTTACTGTTAAGAAAAATAAAAATATTATAAAAATATAATATTTTCAAAAATTAAAATTAAATACTACAAAAACAAAAAAATACACCCAAAAAATGACCCACGCTTTTTTATGAAAATATTAGGCTGAATTACAAAAATCACTTACGCTAAGGCCCTACGGCTTACATGATAGTCAGAGAATAAGGTAAATTAGTACTTTTTTTCTTTTTATTTATTTGGAGGTTTTTTCGATTTGAAAATGTCACCTCTATAATGCCTCAAAATTACACACAAACACAAAAATATAAATAAGAACCAAAATCATAAATTATTTCGGGCATTTCCCCGTATTAACTGGCTTGTAAAGCATCTTGGCCTCCTCCGAGGTAGGAAATGCCAGGACACTATTATACCAACCAACATCACTAACAACTATATTTAATTTGATGAACATGCGCCATCTCAGCCGGTCCTCGTTCCGTACACATTCCATAAAGATCGTCTTCAACAGAGTCACATTCTACCCAATTTGGTGTATTTACTTAGCCCATCATAAATCCGAATTTTTTTAAGGGCATGTGTCCAGAACGTAGCCTGAGAGCCTTCTCGTATTAGAAGACTCTTACCACGGTCAACGAAATCAGTTAGGTTTAACGGTTTTTTACCAAATACCTTTTTTCAGCGATCTCTCATCAAAATATTCAGACCAAATTTTAAAACAATGTTCTCTAACTAATTTTAAAAGATTTGAAAAATATGGCAAATAATCAAATATTATTCAGAGGCTTTTTTTGCTATCCTATCAACCTCGTCATTACCAGCTAATCCAATATGAGAAGGCACTGGAGTATTACACGCTTACCCTTAAATCTAAAATCACAAAAACATTATTAAATATCATACGCAAGTGGAATGCCTCGATAATTGGCTGAACAAAGGTTAATTATTATTTAACCATTTTTAGTGCAGGGTATTTTTAGTTTTATTTTAACTATAATTTTTTGGATGTAGTAGGTAGCTTAGATCTTTAAAACTACGCAACGGATTTTGATGCGGTTTTCACTATGAGTTAGATTATTTTCTAATAATCGTAAGTAACAGACAACTTACAAATAACAATAGTTAGTAAAAAATGGCAAAAAGTATTTAAAAATTAAGATTAAAGATAAAAAGAAGTAAGAATAATCACACTCCAAGTTATAGAAGGGAGAACTCATAATAATGAACAGATAATGAGATACCTAATTATTATGAAATGCGATGCAGCATCTCGGATCTCGGCGGAGCTAACATAGTTATTGCGATGAGAGCGAGCTTGTGTATGTGATTATCCGTCCGCGTCGTGCTGTAGGTAATCTCGCCGCTTGGATAACTACCAGCTGCGGTGTCTCACGATATTTATATTTTTAATTTCACGCTACTCCGAACATAAGGATTATACTGAATTGTGTTAATATTTTGGTACGCAGCCAAAACATTCGTGGCATAGCGTGAATATAGTAATCTATAGAACATTCTCGTTAAGCTGAAAATTCATTAATAAATTACTTACTTAGTGCTTACACAATTTTCAAATAACGATGTATCTACTAATGTACGACTGTTTCATTAGTGATGAAAAAAGCCTTAAGAGTGGTGAACTAGCTTTATATACTGATGGTGAATGTGAAATGAAATTTGTACGCTTGGTGAGTTCTTGTAAGTTATTTAAACCTATTTCATTTATTTAAAAAGAAATATGTTTAATACCAACAGCAACTTGTTTTCTTGAATAAAGTCTTAAGTCATAAATAATTTATAATCTGGCTACAACTCCTTAATTACTTAATACTTTTATTGGGAGAATGTTTCTAGATTATATATAATATCTTTTCAAAATCTAAGTTTGGTGTAAGAAGTCATGCAGAATAAATTTTAACATAGAAGTTTCAAAAGATGACACAAAACAATTCAGAAGTGAATCAGTCTTGAAATTATATAATTACTATGCAAATGATAGTGCCGTGTGAACATATTTACTTGAACTTTAACATCAATATTAACTGCGGCCTGTTAACATCACTCGATGGTGTGTATACATACCTTATACATAAATCAACATTTCGCACTTATAACATTATCAGTCAAGACAAGTGTTTGTTGAATTTACCATGTTCAGTTTCATTTTGCATCTATAAATTTAAAAATATTACTTTCAAAACTGTATCAATTGTCAGTAGAACAAAATCTCTGCGTCAAATTCCGCAAAATCTAGCTACAGCATTATTTAGGAAACAAACCTAACAGTACCATTAAGGGAACCCTTCATTTATTTAGGTATTATGTCTTTCAGCAACGTAAATAATAAAGTTTCATATTTCTACGCTTGTTTACGGGAGCTCACCAATTCATTACTTTATTTGTTTAATAAAGCTCCAACGGGCACAGGCTGTGTACATTGGGATATAAATTACCTTTAATTTAGGTGAACGATCCAGAAAATATGATGATGTAAAGTTTCATCAGGGCTTAATTTAACAGGCTGATGGCAGCCGCGCCGGATATAACGACCTAACAAGTGTGCTGCATCTATACTCATTATGAAATTTGATGTGCTCAAATATAATAATGACTGACGATATTTTACTTACTTATTTTTAAAAAACATATCCATCATGGTGCGTCCATGCTACGCGAATCGAGCACGAGCCGAGCCACGAACGAACCTACAACGAGCAAGATGCGAATCCCTTTGTTCGTGAAAAAACTGACAATCGCGCTCGTTCGAGCCTCGCAAGCCCGTCCACGCTACGCGAATCGTGCTCGCAGTGTGCTCGTTCGAGGCTCGGCTCGTGCTCGGTTCGCCAAGCATGGACGCTTCATGCTATATTTTAAGCGCTATTCATATCTATAACTGACATCTTTTATTTGAACGTAATTACATCTTTGGTAGAAAGAAGAAGAAAGAAGAAAAACATTTTATTCTGGCGCGCCATTCGACGCAGACATTAAATAACATAATTAAAATCAAAAACAAAAAAGTAAAAGTGGTAAGTATTATATCTTCTTCTTTTTATATAGCAATAGGCTAACTCACTGAAAAATTCTATTTAATCAGTCATTTACATTATCAAATAAAAAACGACCAAGTGCGAGTCGGACTCGCGCATAAATAGTTCGTTCATCATGGGAATCGAGTACCAAGATCATTCCCGTTTTTCCGATTACTTATGTTATGTTTTTGCGATGTAACTACAAATTTACGGTTTTCAGATTTCTACTTTACTTGTGCTACATGGCATTGCTTCTAGACAACCATGATTCAATTTTATGAGATTTTGATTCCCTCGTGAGCGTCAGAATATGCAGCATAAATGGCCATATCTTTTGATTGTGTTGACTTAGAACTTTGATTTTTCACTGGTCCAAGGAATTGCAGACTTGAGTATTTGATATTAATTTCTATTTGATACCTTCACGCGTTCTTGAGAAAAAGGGTCTTGATAAACGGACAGACGGACGGACCACAAAGTGATCCTATAAGGGTGTGCCCAGACATAGCGTTTGGACGATTGCCGCGAGCGTTTTTCTAGGTCTGTCCATACTAGTCGTAAATAAGGTCGCGCGCGGCATTATTTTTTGATAATCTAAGTGACGTACTTATTATAATTATTTTTTTACCCAGGCATCATCCCTCTTCCACATAATAAGGTATAGTTTACCTATTACTGATTCTGATTTCTATGCGTATAGAACTAACGTAGCGATTTGTAGAATATTGTGCCCAATGTTTTCTAACCTTCCCTCTTCCACCTCACCCTTCCGGATATCTTTGTTTACGAGCATGCAGATAGCGTGAATGAAGCGCTCGTGGTTCATTTAGCCGTTCTTAATCGATCGACAAAGTTAAGCTACGTCTGTCGTGGTCAGTACCTGGATGGGTGGCCGTCTAGTGGTATTTCAAATCGAGCGTTTCCGTGCTTCGGAAGGCACTTAAAGCCGTTGGTCCCAGTTATCACTTAATTGTGATAGTCGTTAAGCTAGTTGGATGACTCCTAGGCGGCTTGAAAAATTCCAATAGTAGGTTGACCACCTCCACCAATCCGCAGTGGGCACGCGTGGTGGAGTATTGCCCATTTCCTTTCACCCTCATTTGTGAAAGGAGGCCTGTGTTCAGCAGTGGGACATTATAGGCTGACGATGATGACGCAGATAACTCCATGTATTTTGTGACAACAATAACAGCATAATTCCGACCTTTCTTCTCATGGAAAGTTTTGAACCATATACCAAATAGTAGGACCCATAAATATAACGTTATTCTCGATAATTCTTTCAAAATCAGGAATAAAATGGGAAGGATGTTAGTGTGTACCCAGGATAAAAAGTATTGTATATTATTCCAGGTTAAGCTCTACCCGTGTGCTAAATTAAATTACGATTGGTTTTGCAGTTGATATGTGTTAAGAAACAAATAAAAAATCTCACGTTCGCTTTATTATATAATTAGTAGGATAGGATTGCTATTGATTAGGTATTAAGTAGGTAGGCATATAAAAATTAAAACTTTTAAGCAAGTATTCTATTAAAATTTATCACTTTAAGTATGTGTTCGATAATGTGGAAGTTAAATTAAATGCGGTCGAGTATTTTTAAATGAACATTTGCCGCAGCTTCGGCTGTTTATCGGAAATGCATTCTATGTATAGAATTTACAGGGATATTTTTTGTGAATTTGCATTTAGCTTTCACACGTTGCCGACCCTGCAAAAATCTCTTCACACTTTTTGAAGAACCCTATTCTTGTTTGAGATACATAAAGTAAAACAATTTTAAACCACCGACTATAAAAGTCACCCTATTTCCTTATCGAATCACGTTAAAATACGATCATAAAAGTTTAAATTGAAGTTTTTTTTTATAAATCATAAATTTTAATCTCGGCTTCTGAAGTTACATGATATAAAAATATCTCATCGTTGTAAAACCAGTTCTGATGATCTATTAACATGTCGTAAAAAATGTATGCGTGAAGTAAATAACATCGTGAATTCGCCAAAAATGTTCAAAGCAGTCGCCGTACGGCTATTTCTTTATTTAAAGTCATATTCTCGAGTAACATGCACGGTCGCTACAAAACATAATGATCCGAATGTATCTCTGTCGTGAAACTGTACCTTTGGGAACCGCGAGTAATAAAAATTCCGGCACGCGTTACAAGTGTGCTTTCGAGAAAGTAATCCGCGAAGAAATACAGCCTCCACCTACTGCTTCCACATTTGTAACTGGGAAATCTCCATTTCTCTTTGACTAGCAGTCGTTTCAAAAGCCACTGAGTCCCTCGTGTGTCGTATGGAGGCGACACTCATAAAAATTCGCCGTACCGAAGTTTCACTGTAACGTGACACAGTCTGCTCAAAGCGAGCGCTACGGATTTCGCTGTATTATAATTTTATAAGCTACTTAGGAATGCGTGTAGGTAATTTTCGTGAATGCGTAGGTACCATTAACTTAACCCTCTTCATTATATTCACAGTTTGGTCTTCGTGCTTCGTTTTGAAGGGAAAAACTGTAATCCCGAGAAAACATTATTTGGTAAATTGGGGCTGAGTCTCATGATTGCTTCGCTATAAAAAGGTTCTCGTAAAATCTCTAAATTAGTATATTTACATTTTTTCGTAAAAAATGTTTCAAGATATTTTGTCATAATGACTTTTTGGGTGCCCTTGGAGAAAGACTCAGAATGAAAATTTGTCCCTTTTTAATCTTTAGCCTTGCAAAGGCGGGGCCACTCGTATCGTTGACCATTGCAAGCTCACTTAGAACCTCTAACTCTCCGGAGGTCCTCTGTGTTATATTGTCTATGTTATATGTATTCTCAGGAACTTTTTAACTGGGTACTAATACTATCATCACCTTTCTACCATCGTAACGTTTGCTGACGATGTGGAGCTTATTCACATTTCCTCGAGCTGCCTCAGACGTCTACACAAAGATTCAGTAGAACGGTCCTACTGCAGACAATTATGAGTTTACCCCCATGCTACGAAATGGGGCTCTCGGTCTTAAAAGTGCTCTTCCAGGTTGGCAACACATTGTCAAACTTCCTGATACTGCATTGTATAGGTATGTTTATGGTGACGGTGACCACTTATCATCAGGTGCATCCATTCCACCTACCACGTACTACTTTACGTTATTACACTACGTATTTATTATATTACACTACGTACCAGGGGGATTGCCAATGTGTTGCCGACCTTGAAGAGCTCTTTTTACGCCTCTTTTGAAGAACCCCATATCGTAGCGCTGAGGGAAAACCGTAATGGGGAGTTCATTCCACATCCTAATGGTCCGCAGTAGGAACGTCCGACTGAAACGTTGTATCTCAGATTAATGTTTTTTAAACTAATTTTTGCATTGTAGGCATACGTAAAAGACTGGAGTATTATTTATATGTATAATAATTTGATATTAAACATCGAACATTTCATTATAACAGTAAAGGCTATTGGAAATACAGTCCTCATTAAAAGAGCATATGGAACACGCCCGCCCTCGGGTGCTCGTTTACATGGATCCTTTGTGCACTGTTATCATACTAAAATCGAACTAGGTTTGCATACAAATATTCTTAAAATATCAATCGGCATTATATTCCGACAAAGATAAACGATATGGTTCTGTAGATAAAATGCAAAAGAATTGAAAATTTGCGCAAATACTTAGGTCAATTCTTTTTGTTTTCATTCAACAGAGAATTTTCCCCAAGACAAATGGTATTTCTAGATCTGATGCACTTTTGTTATGACTATACTACAAAGATATACTAGGAGGAAGGTTGGTTGACTCCTTCATTTAAAAGGAAGGACCTTTTTAAACTCGACCCATAAGGGGGTCAAATAGAATCCGAGTGAAACTGCGGGGCGAAAAGCTAGTAGGTATAAGATATAATGAGTGTGGTCAATTTGAGGAGTGACAATGTTCAGGTATACATGTCTCTTGGGTGACATATCTTTCCCTTTATTATTTTTTACGGCGGTATTTTATTGCCGAGTTTATGGACGTTATTTGTTTTTGTATGTCTTGCAAAATGAGATCCTAACTATCCTATCCTAACTATTATAAATTTGTTTATTTTCTTGTTTGTATGTTACGCCTTCACGCCTCAACTACTCAACGGATCATCATGTAATTTGGCATGCAGATAGCCTATGGTATGGAGAAGGACATTTACTTACATACACATATACTTTTTATCCCGGCAACGCGGGTGAAACCGCGGGGGACAGCTAGTTCAGCGTTCATTTAAAACTACGGTTAAATATTAGACTGATGTTGATAAATTCGCAAAGTAATCTGTTTCCACCATAAAAGTTCATTAAATCGGTCTTGATTGCGCCGCTCATTAGCAATTGCTGCTTGATACTCGAATCAATATAATTTCAATTAGCTATCTTTATTTATGAGTAACAATACTGCAGTAAATCTCAGATGATGTCTCCGATGAACCTTGGCTGCTGCCTCATTAATAAAACAACAGTACAAATGTGGAGGCAAGTGTTGCTGACGAGCGCTACCATCTGTATAAATTAATGTCAAAAGAAACATGAAAACGATAACATATACCATATATACATATCGTAGTCATCGTAATAACAGTATTAATTTAAATCAAACATATTAACGTTTAATAATAATCCAATCATTAAATTAAATTAATAAAATTATAATGTCTAAAAAATGGTCCAAAATAACAAACCGGTACTAATATTATTATACCTACTTGTTAAACTAGCTACTCTATTTCACATAGGTCGTTAAGTTCAAGTTTCTTTTTACCAATATCTAGTGAAATTCCATTTGATTACTCTGAAATAGTAAGTACTCAAACCTCGCTCTATCATAGTATTCCTTTATTATATCGTAATGAACATAAACCATTGAGAAATCTAATAAAATATCATGTGTCACCGAACTCATTCTATTTGAAATCTACTATAGATAATTACATTTAATGTTGCAATGCCCTTGCTGGCTCATTTTCTGATTGCAACGTAATTTATACTGGGTATAAAAGGAAGGCGGTCGAGGGAAAGCAATTTATAGATAAAACTGGATTCAGTGACTTTATTTAAATAGCATTCCTCAGCCGAGAATCGAACAGCTTTTTTAGGGTTCCGTAGCCAAATGGCAAAAAACGGAACCCTTATAGATTCGTCATGTCTGTCTGTCTGTCTGTCTGTCTGTCTGTCTGTCCGTCCGTATGTCACAGCCATTTATTTCCGAAACTATAAGAACTATAATGTTGAAACTTGGTAAGTAGATGTATTCTGTGAACCGCATTAAGATTTTCACACAAAAATAGAAAAAAAACAATAAATTTTGGGGGTTCCCCATACTTAGAACTGAAACTCATTTTTTTTTTTTTCATCTAACCCATAAGTGTGGTGTGTCTATGGATAGGTCTTCAAAAATGATATTGAGGTTTCTAATATCATTTTTTTCTAAACTGAATAGTTTGCGCGAGAGACACTTCCAAAGTGGTAAAATGTGTGTCCCCCCCCCTGTAACTTCTAAAATAAGAGAATGATAAATCTATAAAAAATATATGATGTACATTACGGTGCAAACTTCCACCGAAAATTGGTTTGAACGAGATCTAGTAAGTAGTTTTTTTTTAATACGTCATAAATTGAAATTAATATCAAATACTCAGGTCTATACTACCATTTACTTATATACCTACAGGTTTATACGGAACCCTCGGTGCGCGAGTCTGACTCGCACTTGGCCGGTTTTTTAAATACAGAAATTGAGAAACGCATTCTCTCGGCGGCCGCACTGTAGCATTATTAGGGTCAGCTCACACAGAGACGCGACGCGACGCGGCGATATATAGATATATTTTTACGATAGTGACTCATTATAGAACTTTATTTACTATAAAAAAGGTAAACATTTCAGTGAGAGAATTCGTGACAAGTGATTCAAGACGCTGCGAAGCATATTCAAATTCTCACACTGAAAAGTGTACCTTACCTACCTTTCGCTTTGTGCTATTTAAAAATACTTTTCTTCCACCGCGCCTTTATTTGCTTTTTGTATATAGAAAGAAAGTAACTGGGTGGTAAACAAGCAGGGCGGCGTGGCGGTCCACTTCATGGTACAGTAGTACCCAACTGATAAGGTGCGTCGTGAATCTTAGTTCACACAGAAAAGAAAGTATGGCCCGAAGATTAACCAAATAATGCTTAAAACTTACAATCAACCTTAGACCACTACTATAAGGTTCATAATACTCTGCAGCTGTTTGTTCCGTCTCACTCGCAAGTCACGCCCCTCCGCACACATGGCAGCAGCTACAGGTCGGTTAACGAAAGCTGGCACGTTCACAGTACTCATAAATTTGCAATCAGTCAAGTCTAATGGACGAATGCAAAAATAGACCACTCTATATTTATGAGCAGTAGCAAAAGCAAAACAATAACTGTCTCCTTCATACTCATAAGCTTGACTTTGCGCGAGAGAGACGGTGTAAATGTGTTGAAACGTGCCAGCTTTAGTTAACCGACCTATACCGACCAATAGCATTTCCCGCGCTTTGAAAATGAATCTTCTGCGCAGGAACATCGGTAAGCCACATTAGTTGGGTAAAGCTATACGGTAACTATTTTTTTTAATTTAATTTTGTTTAGGCCTGTGTTTGACCTCAGTCTCACTATGGTAAGTGAAGATGTGGCCGAAGGTGGTAAGCCTAGAAGGAACTGGCTCCCAAATGTAGCTGTTGGAACACACAGGGTGGTAGCCAGCTAGGTGGGTACTACGAAGTACCCTACCACCGTGCTATTGTTTCCTTACGATGATTTCCTCACCGAAAGCTCAAGCTCGTTGTAGGATTCGAACCCGGGACTTTCGCCTCGGTATCCACTGAGCCATCATCACCTTAAAATATATTAACATTATCGTCTATATGTATTAACATGTTAAACTAACTTTTTAAGTACACTTAAAATGATAAAACTTCCTTGAAATTGGCATTTGATCCATCAAGGCAGCGAGAAGCGACAGGGACCATGTGTTCAATTTCAACTCTGCAACATTCTGGTCTCGGTTTACAAAGGACTTTAGTTGAAGATTTATTGAAAATTCAACCGTATCTCTATGAAATACGAAACAAATTCATGAAACGCTGTCTATGCCGACTGTGTAGGAATTGCAATTAAGTGCTTCCTGCACGTTCATAAAGTGAAGAAGGTTTGTCAGCTAATTATAGTACTCTTTCTGTTCAGCACATTTATATTAGGAATTATTTTCAAAACAGTTTCATCATGAAATAGTTTGAGTTTTATTTAGATAAAGAAATCCGAATTCATCATTATCTATAAGTACTGTTTAATGTTAGATTTTCATAATCATTTCGAAAATGATTAAATGGCAAATTTTACACTATAATAATTTAACAGATTAATGAACTAGCCAATATACAGAGTTTCTGTACTTCTGAAACTTAAACTATCGCCGCGTCAGAATAACTGATATATGATATGTACACAAAGCTAGAAATATGAAAATGAGAATCTATTATTGGAAAATACTGTTAACTTTCGCATACCGATAGTTAAGACCATAGAGTTTGAATATTAATAGAGCGACTGTACTAGAGTACGGGCCGTGAGCACGAATACGGGCACAATGTCTTGAAACGAAGTGCGCGTACATAGTTTGAACGACTAAAACATATTCAATTCAATTCAAAATCATTTATTCAAATAGACCTTCGCAGGCACTTATGAAAAGTCTGACTCTAATACTCTAATACCGGTTCGGAAGGTTGCATTTGCTGAGAAGAGCCGGCAATAAACTCAGCAATTACTCTTTTCAAAACAGGCTTAGATTCATTACATAATATTATTATTTACATTCTAATCGCACTGAAAACAATTGCGTGCCCTGGCGCGGCGGCAAAATTACAAAGTAGACTGAATAAATATTTAATAAGTAAATAAATAGCAAACTAAAGCAGACCAGCCCCCACAAGCTGCACCTGTTCACAAGTATGACGCGTGTGGCAGCCATCGCCCTCCTCGCCATATTGGAGGGAAGTGAGCGACCCTATCATATCATCATCATCATCATCATCACATATATCAGCTGTTCATTTGGGTAGATATTTATTTTTTGTATGGAACCGCAGTAGTTTTATTATATTTGCTATTGAGCATTATCATAAAGTAGAAAATGTAGTAATATAGTTTGGCATAAAATGTTGATTTTAATTTATCAGTCTGTTGTTTGTAACTGGCTTTTATTTGCGCAATGAATAAATATTTCTCATGCAAAATTTTTCGACGCGAATAAATATTAAATATTTTGTTTGGTTAATAACGCAGTTATTATAACTGTAATAGTATTTTAATGAATCCTTCCTATTAGTAAAATTATAAATTAAATGGAGAGTTGTATGCGAACATGTTAATAGTATTGTAGCGCAGTGATGAAAGTTAATACCTTCATTGGGGGAATAAATGTACCTATTAACGTTAATGGAATTTGGAAAAACGAGCCCCAAAGTTGTGCAAATACATTACAAAACTTTTAATTCGTATTTATGTTTACGTATATATACGAACAGTAGTAGTTTAGTTTGTAAATTTCACATGTAACGCCGTGGGCGCTGGCGCAGTATGCCTATTGCAGCTTTAATGCTCTGCGGTTTGGATTCAGTCCACGTAGTGGGGTCACCATAAAAGTGGTCGAGCCCTGACTGTGTCCAAATTGTTTTCATCCCACAAACTCGCACGACACATTTAGCATGCCAGGGAAATAGAAACTTAATAGGTTTTAGGTAAATGATCTTGTTATTTTTTTACGAAAAATAAGAGAGGTTAGGCTAGCCTAACCTCTCTTATTTTGAATCTGAAATTGTTTTCAGACGAAATAAATAATTATTTATTAAAGAAGGGTTAATCTCTTGTTAATCTATGTTTAAAGCCAATATTTTCTTAACAAGACGCTTGCGGACAAAATAAAAATTCATATTTTATTTTGCGCGAGCGTCAATGCTAAAATATTCAAATATTCTGACGGAACACTTGAGCCTCCAGCATCGGGCCGACATTTCAAAATGGAAATAGACCTGTTCGTGCCTACGAAGGGAATTGTATTCGACATTTGACGCAAATAATGATGGAAATTTCAGGAAAATGCCAAATATTATGCGCGATTAAGTATCAATGCTGGTGATATTATATCCGATATTCCTGAGCCGCAACAATGTTAGAACCAAAAGAAATACAAATTTATTAATATTGTTTGTGCCTAAGTGACCAAGCTTGGTGCTTTCATATTTATTATATCGCACTGGGGCTAGTTCACTTTGTTTGGAATGTATTCCGCCAATTTTCCATCTCCAACAATGCGCTCTGGTTGGCTAAGTTAAAAAAACATGCGCTCTGATTGGTTAAGTCAAGGACATACTAGACATTTAGTTGCGGAATAGGGATTGCCCAGTATTACTACTCCTCTACTACTACTTTTCCTCGATGGGCTAGGGTACTATATTTTGGAAAAAGCAGTGAGATATGTCGCGGATATTGATAATAAAAATAAGATTAATGTTATGGTCGGATTCAATTATTTGAATTTAAATCAATATTGGATATTTTTATTGAAGCTTCAATGATAAAGACGGGTATCCAACCTTTGTAACTAAAAATAATATACAACAGATCAACAGATTGACAACAATGCTATCTTCTATTAGATGGTAAGTAGTCAGCGCTGCCTTTAGACATTTGCAATATCAGGAGGATTGCCATTGTGCTACCGACCTTGAGTCAGACCATTTGAAGCCTTTTTTTTTAACAAAAATCATATAAATTTTCATATCATTCAACAATAAAGGAACCCCTTCAACCCTACTTATTTTCTCTAACACTCATTTCAGGCGCATTATTATGGTTGGATGAATTTCCCATACTTTACAGGAAAACGTAGAATAATATTATAAACAACTTTTTTATTTTGATATTCTTTTTCAAATATCTTTTCGAGTGATTTATATGTATTTCAGTTATACTTGACACAAAAAAGATTGTTTTATTCACAAGACACATAAAAATGTAGCTGTTCTACATATATGGCACTGACGTGTACGGAATATAGAAGAGGTAAGTAGGTAACTAAACGAGTTTGTAATGACTTACTTGAGGTGCCCCGTTGTAGATTTGAATTTCATATTTAGGCGTACAGCCAACAATAAAATTCAGTTATTTTTTTATAAATATGTACGTTTAAGATAAGGGGACGTGGAGAATTGGAGCCTACTAAGGAAAATAGATAATGATTTTATTTACAAAATTAAAGGATGGTGACTGTTGTAATATGCAAATATTTTTTTTACTCAATGTTAAACTGTAATAAGTCTAGAATAACATCAAAAATCTATATGATAACCACTAATACACACCGTAAAAATTACGGTGTTTGCGAGAAAAATCCTCCTAAAAGGGTTCTGATAGAGCTACATGTTTCCACTGTCTGCTAAGAGGACTAATTATTGTTTCAGCGCTAAAGAGAACTTTAGTTGACTCTAAAAAAATGGGACATGGTGTCACAAGATGTCCCGTATGTCAAATGGGAGCCATTATATGTAGCCAGTCTGAATAAAATGTTATATCCTACACTATTAAATTAGCAATATTTGTATAAATATGTTTTGAGATCTCAAAAACGACTCTAATGATTTCGATGAAATTAATACACATTTTTTTTTTTATACCACTTAGATGGCAAACAAGCATACGGCCCGCCTGATGGTAAGCGGTTACCGTAGCCTATGGACGCTTGCAACACCAGGGGTATCACGCGCGCGTTGCCGACCCTGCAGAAATCTCTTCACATCCCTTTTGAAAAACCCCATGCTGTACTCCATTGGGAAAACCACGGCGGGTTGTACCAATTGTAGTTGCAGGAGGCAACTAAACGCAGGGCACTACTGGGGCGCCTGTCGGAAATTCGTCGAGCATCTCATAACAGATCCGAGTGCAATTTTCATATATACGAGCATTAGGAAACATCGCTCCTATGACCCCCTGGCTCTCATTCAAACCTAAAGTCATTTATTTTTCTTTTTAAAATACGCAAGCATAAATACATAAAACCACAACCGCTCGTCCCCCTATTATTTCGTTATTTAAAAAACAATGTTTGTGTTACATTCTAATTACTTACAAAATATAAGCAAATGTACCTAATTGTATCTGGTTGCCTAATTGTATCGGGATTTTGAGTTATTCCGTCTCCCTAAGATGATAATGGGAACCAGTAAATGATGATAAGAGAAACCTGTATATCCTGTGTATGATATATTCAGGATAATATATGATGAAAATGGCTTTATATGATATGATTAAAAGACTAGCAGGCGACGCAACAGAAATGCTGCAAGCAAAATTGAAGTCTAACTGCTATTTCAAAATTTCGCTTTATTATGCATGCCCTATTATTCCAAGTTATGGTTTCTCAGTCTCTTGTTGAAACTTCATGTGAATTGTTAAATTCCATTTCTGAAAAGCTAGTATGTGCCACAGGCGGCCTTACTTCCTAACTAGAATTTAATTATGGATATCTTGACTATACCGTTGTTCATACATAGTTTGTTATAAAGCATTAACTACACGTATTACTATAGTCTGATGTAGGTGGAGGCCTAACAAGATTAAATGAATAGACAACTTGTAGCTACATATCTTGCCATTAAACATTCATAAGACAGTTATCATACAATCTTGGAAGCTCTGATATTGCGTAATTTAATTGGGAACGGTAGAACAAGAGGATGAGGGAATTACTTGACGTAATATAATTGTTTTAAGCTCGAAATGGTATAAGTTTTGCTTTAATATAATGTGGATAGGTAACGTATTTAGTTTTTGCAAATGATATCAATGAAATATTCAAAAGATAGAAGCTATATTAATAGTCTTATAAGAGAAAATCAACTAGATGTAAATCTCATCAATCTATTGTGTTGTCAATAACACGTTTTTTGCATAGAGAATCAACATGTGTACTGTAAAGAAGTAGATCTCAATTTTGCATCATCTCTCCAAGGGTGGACTCAGGACAAACACAAATCCATTAGAGTAAAAATTATAAGTTCTTTTTACAAAACGAAAATTATTTCATTGACGATGGTAAGTCGTTTATCAAACCATTTATCGATTCATGAGTTTTAATAAGAACCGCTTCAAACGATCTTCCTGATGGTCCCAATGAATGCTTTTAAATGATGCTATTATGAGTACATGAAAAAGATAAGGGGAATTCTATGAGCCCCAAGCTCCGGGGGCAGTTGGTCGAGTCATCTTTTTCTCACGGGTATTAATAGCGATTTGAAACAGAGTCGGGTGATTTTGCATAATTTTCTCAATGATTTATCTGTTTGCCTAATGGAATAATCAAATTGGAACGATCAGACCATTTTCACCAATGTTTACTTATTTTGATTCGTTTCACTGTAATGCGTTAAAATTATGTAAAACACTTCAAGCAGAGAAACACCTTTTTCCATTTATACATGAATAAAAGTCATCATAATATTTTCTTTTGTAGTAAAAAAAGAATGTTCGAAATTCATACCGGGATATTGGAACCTGAGGCTTAACTGACATCTGTCCATCTAAAGATGGAAAATGAAATGAAATATGGATGGAACTTCTGTTGTGGGAAGCAGGTGTAATGTTGAAATTATCATTCATTTTAATAAATTATTATGTTTCGACTTTATCAATTACTTTGTCAATAAGATAATTATAATTTGTGATTGAAGGACTTCCCATAATTTCGAGTCTTTTTCCTTGCAAGGCTTTTTCATTAAAAAGCTTGCTACAAGACTTACGTAGACGAATGAATTCGTGATTAGGCTTCGACAGTAATATCGGCTATCAAGGATATTATTATTTTTAAAATATGGCTGTTTATCAAATAACTTTATCAGATTTTATTCATGGTTTTGGAAAATTCAGACTTAATATATAATATATTTGATTATGTAATAAACGAAAGAAATATTTCTTTTCAAACTATATATTAGTTTCGCAATTCAGTCCAGTTAGGTCCAGCGTCTACAGAGAATCTATTGAGTAATGTTTTCGTCTGTAGAATTGTAGAAGCTATCAAATGTCTTACCGAGTGTCGTTTCACTTCGTTTTGCTCTCTGACTTTAACTATATTTCACTTGAAACGAATTTCGGCGTTTGAAATCGAAGATAATGCGAGGATAACCGACACTTTTCTCGTGTCGGGTCCCAACTTAAGAGGGTAAGAGGGTATCGGAAATGTACGTGCATATGTATGTCTTAGTGCTGTGTTTCTTGTGAACTTGGCAAAAGAATGTTGGGTTAAGGACAATACCTACAAAGTTTTGCTACGTAAAAACAAATCAATTTACTCTATGAAGGCATACATATTATTATTACTTCAATAAATCAAGAAACGGTTTTTAAAACAAATAAATAAATTATGTAATCCTGTGACATTCCTCACACACAGTCATCTGATCCCAAACTAAGGAGAGCTTGAACTATGGAAACCAGATAACTGATATAATACATATACAACTTTTTGTTTGTAAATTTATTTAATTTCATTAAAATATAGGGAATATATTAACGTCTGTTGTTTATTACTTTTTTGATACTAACAAGATAAAAGTAACATAATTATAACTACAACTAATTAACTAACAAAACAAAAGGACAAAATAAAAATTAAAAAGGAAATATTTACACAGAAAATCAAAATATATAATAAAATACCGGAATAAATTTTGACAGCAATATTTTACACATCATCATCATCATCATCATCAGCCTATAATGTCCCACTGCTGAGCACAGGCCTCCTTTCACAAATCAGGGTGAAAGGGAATGGGCAGATACTCCACCACGCGTGCCCACTGCGGATCGGTGGAGGTAGGCTAGTGGCCAACCTACTGTTGGAGTTTTTCAAGCCGCCTAGGAGGCATCCAACCAGCTTAACGACTATCACAATTAAGTGATACCCGGGACCAACGGCTTTACGTGCCTTCCGAAGCACGGAAACGCTCGATTTGAAATACCACTAGGCGGTCACCCATCCAGGTACCGACCAAGACAGACGTAGCTTAACTTTGCCGATCGATTAAGAACGGCTAATCATGCTACACCACGAGCGCTTCATTAATTCATTAATTTTACACATGGAAGGGTCATAAAACACAGAAAAAAGTTTATTTACTTAAAATTGACGCACACACGAGCTAGAGGCATTAAGTTTTTTATTGTGTAAATGTGGGGTAGCAGCAAAACGCCGGGAGTCACGTTCAATTTATTTTGATGGTCCGTGAAAATTGTAGATCTTTCATCGCGTTACTACTGTAAACATGAATTAATCATTTACCTAAATAAGATCGCCAGCTACTATCAAAAATAATTCTATGAATCTAGTGTTTCTTTAGAGAGTTCATTTCAACCGACTAAAATCAAATGATATACATATTACAAATGTTTGGTTGTAGGGGTATATAGAAGCATAATAAAAAAAAGCTATATAATTTCAATTATCTATAAAATAAGAACTCAAAATTATTTATTTAATTGTTTCGTATTACGTAACTTTTTAAAAAGATTTAAAAAAAGCACTGATAGAAACAGATTGACATCTGATCAATAATAAAATTAATAATAGTTTTTATACATATTTAATTTTGCATTTTTTTTTTTGCATTCTCAGTTACTTTATTGTCAGCTCCAAAGGAAATTTTACTTTACAAATGGGCATAATGGCAACCTATAATTCTCGAGTAAGGCTAGGACCAGAGATGTTTATCTCCTCAGGTGTTCTTATTACTTTTTAATAACAAAACATTTTTTTTAGAATAATGGAAATATTGCTATTTCTATTTCCCTGAGGAGTGGCTTTTGTGTGAGGAGTTGGCCAGATAATTTTAGTGAAATCCACGATAAAGTAGGGCGTACAAAAGTTATGGATCCCGTTGATAGCCACCACCACTCCCAGATCTAGCAGAATCAAGTGTCTACTTACCTACCAGAAAGCTTTAATGCAAAATTGGATTTCACGGTCCATTAATTTTCAATTTGTGTGATTGCAATTTTGGAGGTTTGCTTCTTCCAAAGACGTCTGGTTGGGGACAGAAAATAACAAAAAGGCTTTGGGACGAGATTGGAATGAATACATTACGAACCTTACTTCCCAACTTATTTATGTAAGAGATGATGCGCCACTTTGATTAAAATGTACGAGATTTTATTTCAAACTCGTAAATAAGATCATAATTTTCTGGATTTTACTACATATTATAATATTTCATTTGACTTTGTGGCTAATTGTGAAAGTCACTTTATCCATTAAGTCTAGAAGATCTTTCCAGACGCACAATTAGATTAGTTTCTGATTAATTACATACAAGATAAAGTTAGGTATTCATTTTTCCTTTGTAAATCTAAAATATAATTATGCTAAATAATTAATAATTTAATTATCACTAAAAGCAATTATGTATAAACACTTGATGATTTTCTTTGTTAAACTTGTTGTTTTTAGATATAATATTACTGAAATGACTGGTAACTATCCTGAAATAACTATGTAGCTTTTATTTAAAATTAATATAAAATAGTGAAACTAAATTAGAATTATCGTTTGCTCAATAATTTCAGTAAATATGCTTTGGGAATTTATAGGCTCAAAAACAACATTTAGACAATAGACTAACAGTCAGTTGCAGAAACGTTCTTTAAGTTTTAAAGTCGGCATTAAACACTAATCTTCCATTAAACTGTTGCACAAACAGTCATTTGACTAATATTTAATGCCTTCTTTAAGTTTAACTACTGAAGTGTCAAACGATCCTTTAAAACCTCATTTACGTAGTTTTATGTTGCACAAAGCGACATTAGTAACTAAAGTTCCATTAAAATGACAGTTCTTTAGATTAATTTTAATAGGTCAAGAAGCACCCATTAGCCACATTAACACTCAAAAATTGTGGTTAAAAAAGATAAATAAGTAAGTGTTTAATATGTGTCTATAAAATCTTTCATCATTGTTGGAAATCACTGGGTTGCAGAAAGATCATCATTATAGCTTCTTTACGAAATGTAGATATTCACGCTAATGAGTTCATTAGTTTAAAGTTGTTGCACAAAACTACTTCATGCCTATTTAAGGTTCATTAGCTTAAACGTCAAAAGGAAATGTGACAGAAAAGATATCAGAAACATTGATTATTTATTGTTAGATTGATCAATCCATCAAGTGGTATATTCATAAATTTATTAAATTCAATTTTATGTGATTGATTTACTTATTTGCAATTTGTATGAGCATTAAAAATTAAACCTTTCACGTGCATACTAAAAATAATTTCTGCACACTAATCAACAAAACGTAATTTCAAACAATACAATATTGTCACAAATGACACAAACGTATTCAATTACAACTCAACTGACATTGTGCGCGGGAAAAGCTTTTAGCCACCAACAATTGGGGGTCCATTTTTTTCACCGCGTTTAATGCTTAGATACATTTAAATAATCTATACATTTACATAATCAATGGTCAGAAATATTAGTGTATAGAAATCATTCATTCCATTCGTTCAATGTTGCCATTTTATTGAGATTTGTAACTGAGAACATACTTTTTGACGTCTTTAGCTAATGAACCTTTAATTATGCCTAAAGTGGTTTTGTGCAACATCTTTAAACTGACGGATTCATTAGCGTTAATTTCTCATTACGTAATGAAGCTTTAATGGTGATCTTTGTGCAACCGACTGATAGCTTTTTAAAACTATAGTCTTTATTACTCACTCGTTATAATATTTAAAAACTACAAATATTATAAAAAAGACAGAATGATATATTGTATGTACTTACGTCAATTTTATTTCTCGTATTAGGTATATATGGCTGCGTCGATGTAGTTATGTTCCAAGCCATTTGTTGGAGGGACGTTTAAACGGCGAAAAAACGTGACAAGAAAACAGAAGCGTCACATTAAGCTTTCTTTATTGTCCGCCAACGTTCCGTTTTGTTCTGTGTGCAGATTAAAACATGATATTTATGAGCAGAACGGACATTATGATATTATTATGAACGCCCATCGATACAATGATGTATTTATTGTGTGTATTGTTTTCATATTTATAAAGGAACTGTATGAATGAAACATCGAGGCTTGTCGCTAGAATAAACGATATGGTATTGCTTCTTTAAGTTTTCCTATCCAATATTCGTTAAAAAAAGAAATATGGCTATTAAAATCCATCTCTTTCAAATAAATGACTATGTTTTTTTCCCGGACATTTCTTTACACCACCATTACAACATCATTAATGAATTTCAACCAATCACGACCCACGTATGGTCGTCGTCGCGTCATACCGCGTGCGCGTCACTGGAAGAATTGTTACGATTACCACCAAAGTTACGCGGTAGAGCCCCTGATAGCAAACTCTTTTTCCCATATTATATTGGGATCAAAAAGCAGTGACAACACATAGCTCTGTGAGGTATACCCATATATTATTATTATAAATTCATGTTTGAGGAATAACTACTCAATTAACCTTTCTTTAAGGAAGATACGGTACTTTTGAAGTGAAAGTCCGACTCGTAATTGGCCGAGTTTCTTCTTTATTTTAGGTATTATGTATGCTATGTTTACGTTAGATAAATAAAAGTTATAACTGAAAATAGAATAGTAAAGTGATGCACAAACTGTACCTGAACAATGTAATCATCCAACTCATATTTACTTTTGCTTATTATTACGATGAAGAATAAAACAATATTTTGTTAAAATATCTAGTAACAAGTATTTTAGGAATTTAGGACTTTGTATTTCAACACTCCAAATAAATTACATTTCAGTAAAACTCAATAAATTATATATCGGTCGTTGTAAACAATAAATATCGTAAATTATTTATGAAGTGCTTTGGTGGAATATTGTTGACGTCATTGTAGGCAGGTATTGTAATATTCATTTGGTTGCGCAAAGTAGAGCTCAGAAGTCAAGCGTTCATTCTGCCAACATTGCCACATAACATGTCTCTACTATGTATGGACGCAGGAGCTCATCTTGTCACTTACTCGAAAAATTGAAATGTAAAACTGAAACGGCAGCATGTATTCCATTACTTTTATCAAAATTGAATGTGATATTACAAGAACGCTGTGCGATTCGAACAGTTCTCAAAGTTTTCTTCGTAGTAATGAGTTTTTCTCTCCATAGGGTTTTATAGGGTTTGGTTGAAAATACCTGTCAAACTGTTGATAATTCAAACTCATTTCATACTATTAAATTTTGCTGTGATGGAAGGTCCAAAAACCAGGAAGAGAGGTAGAGCATAGCCTTACAGAATACCGCAGCCAAATAACTTTATGTTGTGTAAAGTTGTGTTCCTGCGCGTGAGTAAGGTCGCCAGAGCTCATTGGGGAGGGGGGAAAGGTCGGTAACGCGTGAGTGATGCTTCGTGTGTTGCAAGCGTCCATATAGCTCCGGTAACCGCTTACCGCTTACCAGGCGGGCCGTATGCTTGTTTACCGAAGTAGTCGTATAAAAAAAAAAAACAAAGTCAACACTATTTATTTATTCAATTTAGGCCACAAAAGGTCACATTTACTGAAGTTACCACCGGTTTGGAACTCGGCCTTCAACTGAGAAGAATCCGGCACGAAACTCAGCGAGCTTACATTTTAAAAATATTTTTTGGAGAATTCTTTCTCAAGTTTACAAAACAACCCTTGAGGCGCTTGCTGACAGGTTTCTAAGTATAAATACTTTTGTTACAGATAAATATTGAGTAATTTAAAGGTCCAGATATCATCAATACTTCAGAGATATGAGTTTTGAATAAGCTTTGAGTTTGACCTATAAGGCGAAATTTATTCTTTATTGCTTTAAGTTCTGAACCACTCAAAGACACGTAAAGTTTTCTGCTCAAATACATAATAGTTTCAAAGATAGCAATTGTATGTATCACATAGACTGTTATTGCTATAACGACATATAATTAGTCCATTGAATCATATTTAAATAGGTAAACTCTGAATAGCATCATGTTTGGAATCCCTTTGAGATAGGATCGCATTATTACGTTTTTAGCAATGAGGCAGGTGAATGTTGGAACCGCCAGTAATATATGTAAATGGTTGGAACTCATTCCCTAAATCAATGCTTAATATTCATCTGTGGGGATTATACTGGTACCTATAATTAATCAATAAGTTTAAGCTGGGAAGAATATTTCATGATATTATAAATGTACTAGCTATCGCCCGCGGTTTCACCTGCATTATTGGTACGAATGCCTAGATTACTCTCTGAAAAGACCACTACCAATGAAAATCCCTTCATTGTTTCAGCCATATCGGTGAGTCATTATCATCATCATCATCAGCCTATAATGTCCCACTGCTGAGCACAGGCCTCCTATCATAAATTAGGGTTAAAGGGAAATCGGTGAGTATCCCAGACAAATAAACAGATGGACAGTTTTTTAAAGGCATGTTTGGGTTTTTATTAATGAGCTATAACCGAATGAGCTAAAGAATGCGTTTATTTCGAAATCACAGATACACATTTCTTTATTTTTATGTATAGATCTGAGATGTATGTAGGTAGAGGCAATTATTAACGATTAATAAGTTCGGCCTATATTCATTTTTAGGGTTCCGTAGCCAAATGGCAAAAAACGGAACCCTTATAGATTCGTCATGTCTGTCTGTCTGTCTGTCCGTGTATGTCACAGCCATTTATTTCCGAAACTATAAGAACTATAATGTTGAATCTTGGTAAGTAGATGTATTCTGTGAACCGCATTAAGATTTTTACACAAAAATAGAAAAAAAACAATAAATTTTGGGGGTTCCCCATACTTAGAACTGAAACTCAAATATTTTTTTTTCATCAAACCCATAAGTGTGGGGTGTCTATGGATAGGTCTTCAAAAATGATATTGAGGTTTCTAATATCATTTTTTTCTAAACTGAATAGTTTGCGCGAGAGACACTTCCAAAGTGGTAAAATGTGTGTCCCCCCCCTGTAACTTCTAAAATAAGAGAATGATAAATCTATAAAAAATATATGATGTACATTACGGTGCAAACTTCCACTGAAAATTGGTTTGAACGAGATCTAGTAAGTAGTTTTTTTTTAATAGGTCATAAATTGAAATTAATATCAAATACTCAGGTCTATACTACCATTTACTTATATACCTACAGGTTTGTACGGAACCCTCGGTGCGCGAGTCTGACTCGCACTTGGACGGTTTTTTGTAATTTAGCGTATTTTTTTTCAAAAATATTGTTTTGATCTATTTATTGTTAACTTAATTTAATAATTTATTGAAAATCATATAGATTATTGCTGCGACAATCAAACATTATTTTTATTCACTATATTAACATACCTTATAGTAGGCGGTATAATCTGATAACACGCTCTGTTTGGATTCAATTTCATCGAATGGCATTCACAAACGTTTTGTTTTTGGATTGTCACTTTGTATTTGTACCTTGTAATAGGGGAGGCGCGTGACTTGAATACCTAATATACTATTAACAGCATTTGGTAAAACGAAGACAGAGTCCGGAAGGGTCTGTAAATGTAAGTAATGATTACAGCCTCCCAGGTAAATTTAAAGCACGAATATAATTGAAAGTTATTGTGACCTGGGACTGGAAATAATGTTATTTTAAATTTGTGATTGCATAAAACGTAAGCATAATTTATTAACAGTACCTGGATGACCGAGCTTTGCTCGTTCTTTTTTTGGTAACTCGTGTATTTTGGAAATTGTAGTTAGATTCGTCCGTGCGGGACGATCTCCTACCTGCCCCCTTAGACAAGATGGTTATCGACAATCGTCATCGACAGTAAACGATCAACCATTGTATGGGATTACTGGCCCAGGTGAACCGACGATCTGGTCAAAATCGCTGGGCGCCGCTGGATGCAAGCGGCTCAAACCATTCGAAGTAGTGGTTAATGGGGGAGGCCTATGTTCAGCAGTGGACAGGCTGATATGATGATGATGATGACGAATAAAAAAAAAAGGAAAAAATAAACATCCGGACCGGGTACTCTGGTTTCGTGACCGCCCAATTTCCCACCTGAGCTATTATAACCTTGTAGATGGTGGCTAAATTTACCTTCGTATTCTAATGATATTGTAGCAGTTTTTCATTGCCTAAAAACATGGATACATGTAACCTAGCTAGATCGATTTATCGCCCCCGAAACCCCCCACATACAAAATTTTATGAAAATCGTTTAGACTTTACTTTTTTTTTTTACCTTGAATATATTAACTTACATTCATGCTTACTTAATAATCAAGTTACTTACTTTCTAAGACTGATTTACTAACTTACTCTGACTTCATCATCATCATCAACATCAGCCTATAATGTCCCACTGCTGAGCACAGGCCTCCTTTCACAAATCAGGGTGAAAGGAGGAAAGATACTCCACGCGTGCCCACTGCGGATCGGTAGAGGTAGGCTAGTGGTCAACCTACTGTTTTCAAACCGCCTAGAAGGCCTCCAACTAGCTTAACGACTATCACAATTAAAAGTGATAACCGGGACCAACGGCTTTTCGTGCCTTCCGAAGCACGGAAACGCTCGATTTGATATAGCACTAGGCGGTCACCCATCCAGGTACCGACCACGACGGTGGTAGTATAACTTGCCGATCGATTAAGAACGGCTTATCATGCCACACCACGAGCGCTTCAACTAATCTGACTTACTAAGGTTCAAATATCAAATTAGCTAGCTTACAATTATTTTGTTTGTGTCAATTTACCTGAATGCCGCATGGTATAAATCAAATTACCACAATGATGAAATTAATTTATCATTTAATCGTTTGTGGGTAATAATTTTTATGAAAAAGGATATTAGCTTATTAGGTATGTTATTTACATAACTGGGCAAGGCACTGTATAACCATATGATTTCAATTTATTTTTTCAAATATTAATGAAAGTTATAAAATTTACAATTAACATGAACTACGAAAATAATAGAGAGGACAGAGTTATTAATAAAATGAAATCATGAGATATAATCCATTTAAGGTTTATTAATATATTACAAATGCCATAAAAGAAAAACCTGCACCCCCATATAAGTTCAGTTTGTAGACCGATCTATTTCTTAAGAATATTATCGTCATAGTAGCTAAGATCTCTGTAGGCACGTTTTAAATAAAAAAATATAAGAGTGACTTTTACTTATTTACTGCAATGAAAAACTTACACAGCAACATACCTACTGCCAAGCAACGCAAAAATGTTTTTCGCTCCCTCTCAATTAGGGAATGCAATCCCGATCCCACGAGATCGGGATCGCGCGAGATCTCGAGGCATTTTATAAGATCAATCCCGGACCGAAAGACGCCAATACAAGCCAAGCGAAGCGCAAGGGCACTCCTACCTTTTCTCGAAGTGCTTCGTCGTCTTTTTGAACCCTCATAACTTGGGTTTGGATTATACCAGAGCGAGCCATATGGTCCCGTCTTGGCAACATTTTAGATGAAAATGTTTTTTGTGGGATTGTTTATGTCTTTTAGAGCTTTAAAATAATAAAAATTGTTTGAATAATATTTACTTTATTTGATTAATCTAACATAGTGACAAAAACTACTACTAACATTTATTTACTCTACTGGCTACACTAAAACTGGTGTCATAAAAACGCAAGACGTCGTCTTTAATTGCTTTTTTTTTATTGCAAAAAAAAAAATAGGTACTAAAGTATTCGGGATCCCGATCCCTAGGGATCTAGCGAGATTGTATTAAGAAACTCGAGGGATCCTGAAAGGGCAATCCCGACTCGAGATTGGATTCCCTACTCTCAATAGCTACTACTAATAATCATCACGAATCAATAAAAAAAATATGTGAGAATTATAATTAATGTAGGCGACAACGTTAAGTCGCATTGAAATGTACCAAATAATGGACGGATGATGTAAGCTATATTACACCGGAGGTATATCAATAGTCCGTCTGCCCTCCCTAAGTGCACAGTCATGTATTGGTTGCCAAATCCTCGGGGTATTCGCCGATATACGGGCCCTCATGATTCAGTGCATACGGCGTACAGTTTTAATTTTATTTTGTGCCTGCCTCTACTCCAATTTATAGTCTATGCTGGACGTTTATTTTGGACTGAATGCGAGACTGGTTTCCGGGTTTGGAATGGTTAAATCGCAACATTCTCTTCGTTTATTTGCAGTCACTAATGGATAATTGTGGTTGGTATTGACCGTCATTAGTATAAAAGAATCGATTGTTAAAATTGCAACTCTTTCAACATAAAAATAACGGAATTAGATAAAAAGGAATATGAAGTGCATTCCAAATTCAAAATCAAAAGCAATATATGCTTTTGATTGTATTATTGCAAACATCTCTTTTTGTGATGGCAAAACTGAAGACGATTTGTGTCTGAAATCGAGAGTATCTACACTAAGAAGTGTTTCCGATGTGGGAGTAACAAAACTGTAAAAAATTCCAATGAACATTTTACAGTTTTGGTAGTCTACTAACACAATAGAGCGTCATAATGGCGTCATATTGGCGCCATCAGCTTTCCGATGATTTTCCACTGAAACTATAATCGTGCCACAATTATCTTTTAGTAGTCAGTTTTGACAGATATTGTATTAAAATTCTTTTCGTACATTATGAGACCATAATAAATAACTAGAAATCAGCTCAATTAAAATGGAATTGCTATAGTATCGTGTCAGTATGAATGACATTTTAGCAGTCTTGGCCCCCTGAAAGTAGATAATATAATATTGCATTGAGAATGTATAACATCACTTTTTGTACGTATCTTGCCGGAGTCTTCTCAGTTTTGTTAAGGCTTGCTATTTGACAAAGTACGCAGATATGGCCAGATGTTAGCGCGCTAATTTGATAATGGCATTATTAATTACGTTAGAGTTTAGGCGATAGCTCAAATCAAATGATAGTGTGTTTGATTTTGAACTTCATATAACAAAACGACGCGGAACTATCTTAAACTGGAGTTTTACTAGACTTGGCTTAAACCATATCATGTAATAAGGGAGATTGTGTTTTAGATATGACTGATATTTTTACATATAGAAGAAAAAATATTATTATTTTGTTGGTAACGCACACCTATCACTATTTTACGAGCCAGATTTTTACGACACTTCAAAGACATGTACAATCTCAATATGTTCTGCATAACTGAAGCTTCCAAAACTATTGTTTATATTTTCATTTTTGAAATTCGAATTATTCAATTGCGTTGGAAAATTAATTCGTAAAATTGATAGCCTGTTTTGCAATCGCTCCAATAGAAAATCTATTTGTGCACGGTCCACAAAATAATTCAAAGTATTATGAATGCATAATCGAATTCCTTGGAAACAACATTTATTGCCTACTTGTAGAAACATAAATGTAGGGTTTAGATTAGTCCTACTCTGAAATAGGGATGGGCGATTGTTACTAAAACAATCAAATTATTTGATTGTCCAATTTATTCGAATCATTCGAATAACTATCGACTTCTTTCGATTGTTCATAATACGCTTCGTGCGGTACCGCGCGTGGCCTGTATCGTGCGCTGGCTGTCCGTAGTGTCCGTTCGCCGACTGAATGAATCTATTCGCCCGCGCGCTCACCTGTCGATTGTGCATACTATTGCATCCTGCGTTGCGTGCGTCAATTTTCATTCAAAAGGTCGATTGTTAGTCGATTGTTTATTCGTTAGAACGAATGAATCGACAATCGAATGTACAGTTTTAAAATTGTCGATTCTTTCGATTACTTTTTTTGGAAAAATCGCCCATCGCTACTCTGAGATATTATGTTAATTTGGTTAAGAAAGAACAGAAAATAATTAGTACGGTACCGCATACCACCAGACGGGACGTATGATGGTTTGTCGATTTTGTCAAAAAGTAAGGTTAGAAAAAAATGAGAAAAAAACGTAGTAAAACTATAACGATATTCAAAATGTAGGTGGCGTTAAAAGTTGGAACACAATTCCGCGCAACTGAGAGAAGCATCCATGAAACGTTTGGAAACTGCTATAGACTTTTATGATGCTCTCGGTACGTCATTGTTGGACGATGGAAGTCGTATATTTAGCAACTTTGTAAACTTATTCCTTTGCTGAATGTGAGATTTTCGAGATTTTACAATGTTTTCATGAATTGTACTTGTAGGTTTTATACCACGTTATTTTTAGTATGTTTATACATCTCTTCTAGGTTTTAAGGTGAAAATGCAATGAATTTAATTACGGAAATCAATTTCTGTGAAGTTTTAACTGTAAAGGTTGCTCAAAAAAATTTTTCCATGCAAAAATGCACTTTATGCGTGTTTACATCAGCGGCCAGCGACATATTTTGACTAAGGTGTAGAGTTTGTGAAGTTAGGGCTTGTAGAGTTGTGCATGTGGAGTTATTTCTTGCTTGTCTCTACATGAGATCTGATAACTTTTTGACAGTGTGAGCCATATGGTCTCGTATTGGCACCATTTTTCATGAAAATGTTTTTGGTTGGATCAGTTCTTTCATATAATAACATGGCATAAAACTGACATAAAAGGGATCAATTCCGCGTCTTTCCATTCTATACAAGAACGCAGCCATAGCAAATTGCACGTGTATATTTTGCGTACTGATCGTGTGTATATAGTTTGTATCGTGGATGCTCACGTGTTCGTTCCCGACTATACTGCAACACTTACTTACAATTGACAGGAGTGTTAAAAATCTAGTCTTAAATCGATACAGTAAAATATGGAATTATATTTATTAGTTAGAAATAAACTTACTTAACTAACTTAAAATCATATTTTTTTTATTAATAAAAGTACTTTTCAACGAGCATTATTATTATATGCGAGACGTTAAATGCTAGGTCGTGTTCCCTTTTTCAATTATTTTTGGGGTAGGCGCTAAAGTGAAGTTAAGCCTTTCGAAAAAAAATTAAAAAGGAAACACGACCAATTTACCACTTTTTATAAATTAATTATGCAGAAACAACAAAAAAACGTTAATCAAAACAATGGCAAACGTTAGTACCGAAGCGGGAAATTTGTTTTTTTTTCCAAGTTTTTATAGTTTCAGTGATTGGCGACCGTAGAAGTTCATTTGGCACATAGTTTTGTGATGGTTTTTTGTATAATATGAGTCATATTTGAACCCTAAAACTTACTTTTATTATGATTTTGGGAAATGTACAAAAATAGTAACTTAATATTAAACAAGAAGTAGAGTTTAGCTCGCTTATTCCGATACATACACGATTAGTCCGTATGCGTACTGGATTGGAAGAACTTAGTAAAAAAGTTAATTCCAATCTATTAGTGATTAGTTCATACCCTGTCGTCAAAGCGCAATGAGGACGTGCTATACTGGCAGTGTGCGGAGAGAAATTACACAGAGCTTTGTCCTTTCCACTGCCGTCACGCCTCTTAGGCTTACCTACCATCAGCCGGGCCATGTTTGCCACCTGAGTAGTAATAAAAGAAGTATAAACACTTGATATATTAAATAAGGCTTAAAATAAAAATTCTAATAAACCAGTATATGCTTTCCATCTACATCATAATTATATCTACAAACCTGGACAAAAATGTTGTTATACGAATATCTAGTACATGGTAACGCAAAGAAACTCATAGTATACTGCCAGACTGCCACCCTTATTATAATAACAAAAGTAGCTTCCTGTGCACGCAGCAAGTATAGACACAACTTACATAACCTATCTATTCGGTACTGAATCACAAACAAAGGAGGTTATCATGATATAGATTGTTTATCAGTTGGCACATTTGGTATACTTTTTTGTAATTCTAACACGTCGGGTGCGCAGCGTGTTTCTGCTTTGTACATGCCCCTGTTATTTGAATATGTATGAAGCGGTCGCGCAGAGTTCGTGCCACCCGCTTGTATGAAAATGTGATGTCCCGATAAATTGTCAAAAGGGTTGATCGGCAATGGAAAATGGCCGCCGAAAATATGTCCATAGAATAAAATGAAATGCCTGGAGGCCACACTCTCTGCCAACCAAGATTGTTTATTTATGAGTTAGTGCTTTGTTACATAACGTGGTCCCGCAAATATACACAGTCACTCGTGTTTCATACCAATTTTATATAGCTGAAGCTGAACAAAATATAAATATTTAATGTGATTTTTTGACTTTTCCACGAGTGAAACGAAATGAGATATGTATAGAAATGTAAGGAAGAAATTAATTTGAAAGACAAGTTTTTTTAATGTAAGGTACCGGTATTTTTTTATTATGACTTAAATTATTAGCTATATTATAAAATGATTTTGGAGTTGATGGATGTTCCCATATTCGACATCTTGCTCGGGAAAATATTTTGGATTATTTTCAATATAATTGAATGCTTCTTATTTTCAAACAAGTTATCTACAAGTTAAGTAAAAGATAATTAGAAGTTGCCATATTTATAAAAAAATAAACATACAAAACATTTTTATTTTAATTCAAAAACATCAAATACTTTTTTCTCGAAATGGCAGCTGTGTTGCGTCATTGCATTGCGCCTATTTGTAGTACCCTCTTGGTTGGCTACCACCCTCAAGTTAATAATTTTGTCCCGAGTACAACCTATATCGGCTTTTCTGGTAGCTGTACAGAGCCAGTTATATTTTAGGCTTTGTGTTCATACTTCTACGTTATCGCACTTATTACACTTACTCAAATTGTTATTCACCAAAAGGTATCTCTATATATTTTTGATGTTGGAATAAAGTTTTACAATGCTTTACTCAAATATTATAAACAACAACAACATATTTATTTGCGATACAGTCCGTTTGATAAATATTTAATATCACCTGAAAAGTTGCTTCATGCTAAGTATCCAGAATCGGATAAGTCTGAGCACTTTAAAGCAAAGATGGGTCACAAAGTTAAAAGTCATGTTACTTAAAAGGGGTTTCTTGGGGTCGAAAAGCTTGAGGGAGGTTGAAAGAGGATTGCCTCCGCACACCTGTCGCTAGCCGTGATATACTTTCTTGCAATATAATTTATTTCATCCCTGAAGGTATACTGTTGATAAATAAGATTAAATTCTTTGTTACCTCACAATATTTTAGCTTTATTTTTTTTAAATTAAATGGGCTTGTATTTGGCCACTGACCCGCCCAAAAGGGGCGATGACGAAGCCTAAGATGAAATACGCTTACCCAGAAGAAACCTATTCACTCTGGCCATGAAAGTTCCTATAGCTATTGTATTTATATAATTGATGCTTGTTTCTAAAAATACAGGAAAATTATTAGCTTGAAAGACATTTTTAACTAATATTGACTTTTGTCTAGAAAGTGTACAAAAATAATTTTATTTCATAAAATTATAGTAGTTAAAAATTTCAATGATTTGATTAAAAGTTAAACTTTTTCTAAGCTAAGAAACACAAAAACTATTTCAATTCGTAGAAGTATCCTATGGACTAAAAAGATTTAAATTAAAATAGTTTCGAAAAAAAAAGAAAAGAAAATTTCATCCTCGGCAACTTTGAGCAAGAATCATTTTCTCGCGTAATTCATTTTCTCAGTGCAGTCGGCGATTGTTAGGAACCGAGAACAGGCATTGTAACCTAGAACCTAGATTCCATCGTAAATGAATAGTTTTTTCCACATTTCAGTCGTATTGAAAGCGCAATACCTGTACAGAATTCAAACAATGTCCATTTGATCTGTTATTTAATAGAATGGACTGTGACGACTGATTTATTGAATGAGCTGTCTGCCTAGTGCTAATTTCTGTGCTTAGCGTATCGAATGGGACAGAGGGCATTCAATATTGACGGATCTATTCACGTCAGGATGGGCAGAGACATCCGCATCGGCGCGTCGAGATGAATTGCATCTATTCATACAATGTTTCATGTGTAGTGTTGGTATTAATAATGTGTGCTATGGGATGATATGAACATCGTATACTATTTTATAACACGTTTGTAAAAAACCGTACTTTGGTACTACACGCATTTCAGGGTAAAAAGTTTAACGACTCTTCTCCGTGTAAAAGAGTAGTACCTACTTTTCAGTGTGTCATAAAGTATTAAAATACCAATAACAAGCCATCTAATCTGGTATAGAGTCGATCTAAATTTAAATTACGAGAATATCAACCTTTCATTGCTTTTTAACATGAAAACACAAATTAGGATAATGTTATAGTATACATACTTTTTTAAATAATACATGTATTCAACTTTATTACGTTGAAAAGAGTCCCTATTGTTTTAAACCTCTCAATGGAAAACGGCTAGACTAAAAAAACGTATAATTTACGTGGTACATAACAACGGTCGGGAAATTGATTCAATCCATTAATTTCAAACCCCAGCGTCCCTCGAGAGATCAGCGGTTCTTCCCATTGCTATTTTTTTCATTCGTAGGTAGTATTTAAAATTTTAATTATATGGAGCCAGTCAATCGACTTCCTCACAGTTTTTAAAAGGCAACCTAAACCTGAAATATTGAGGAAAATAAGATTGTCGTGGTGGATTGGATGGTGTTTGTAAGGCTTTTTACGCTTAATGAGATTGTAAAGAACAAAAGAGTCCCCGAGTGGCGGAAATTTAATTCCATTCCACGTCCACTCTCATTAGACATTGGGGAGGAATCAATCATTATTTTGTTTGAAAGTGGAATTATTTTCTTGGCAACCGGTTTTTCGCTTTAGCTACAGTAATGATCGCCGCAACATTTATTTTTACTAAAAAATGGTTTCTTTTTAGAACGGGCTTTTTTATCCGACAAGTATATATGTAAGTACCTACAATATTTTTATTTCAGTAGTATTTAATTGAATATCAAGTTTTTTTTTTATTATATAGGTAGGTATTATCATTTTAAATATCCCTAGTGTCCCTAGGGGTATTGATAGGCGAATTTGAATTACTCTGAATTTGACTTCTCATAGATATTTCCTTACGATTCTTCCTTCACTGAAATGTCTAAGATGAATCCAAAAGTACGTTAAAAAGGGAGGCACATAATAATAAATAGTAGGTGCTGAGGGTTGGTATGAGCCGGTGTTTTGAACCGGCAATGCTATGCTTGTAAGACCGTACTTACAACCACTGGGACATCGCGTTTATATACTCTTTTTTTTACAATATTATGATTATGTATCTTCTTTCTTACAATCTTAAATGTTTTGTATTACTGTTTCTGCGAAATTACGCTACACGAATTCGAAAGACTTTCTAAATAAGATTATTCTGACAAGGCAAGGATTTACTGGTAATTTTTCTCTATTTCTCTTTACCTCTTGTACCCTCCGACGTCTCTCTCACACACGTTTCCGCCCTCACATATTCTCGGGCTGACCGCGAGGATTCACTAGTGGTACGTTAGTACTATTATATTTTATTCTGTGCTAGTGGGACATGTAAGTCCACTCATTTGTTTTATAAATAACCCTACCAGCTTCCGAGCAGTATGGTCGTTACCTTAGACGACCTTCCTATTGTCTGCTGCGTCACGTACATTCTCGAAATTGCCATCCAAATCCTTAGTAATATTCGATCTAAACACAGCCTAACTGTTATTACAAACATAAAATTTTATCTGGTAAGCGTCTTCGAAGATAAGTTCGATAATTTTTCCTTTTCGTGATAGGGCCTTTAATAAGAAATACATTTATAACAATATAAGGCTATTGAAGGCGTAAAATATAAGTAATAAGAGACAAGCGCGTAAGTCCAGCAAAGCCCTACGGCTAGGATGCGGTCCCGCTAAGCCTCCGGTCGCCTCTCACGCATCCACCCGCATTACTTCTAATTGTGATTTAATGGCCCTCCGCGGCGGATCTGCTTGACCTTAAAATAAAATATTTCGCCAGAAATATCTCCTTGTAAAACAAATATAGGTATATATTCTGCGTTTAACTCATAAATGTCCATGTCTCATTTGCATGGGTATTTGAGATTCTATACTTTAGAAAGTAAATAATATTTGTTCTTTTGGTATTTCCACTTAGCTAATGAGTATTTCTTTATTATTTTAATTATATTTCTGTTCAAATAATTTTGTTAATTTATTAAATAAAATAGTTGATATTTTATCGTGGAATACTAAGATGTCGTCGTGATATTAAGAAGGCTGACCATGTCCGATAGTTTCCTATTGTGATCGTGGAATCGTGTGAATATTGTCATAGCTATAAGGCTATATTTTTTTTTAGAGTTAACTATTTATTTATTATTTTAATCTATGTTTCACTGTACGGGCTTTCCGAGGGGCTATGAAAATGGGTCGCCAGTTTTTAGACCAGCAGATGTTGAAAAGCCGTCGTTGACGGTATAGTTACTCCGATAGCATGGTCATAACTTCCGGCGTCCCGCAAGGCTCTGTGCTATCCCCCGACACTGTTCCAGCTGCATATCAATTATTTGCGGCATTTATTGCTATGCGGATGACAGTACTCAGGATGCTCATTACTCGGGGCGTACTAATATCCCTCGTTCCGTGATAAAGGAAAGCCGCGAATGACTTGTGTCTGAAATCTAGAATACACTAACCAGTGTCTCCGATTGGGGTCGACTTAACCTAGTCTATATTTACCTCACAAAGACGCGTGTGCGTTCATCGCTATGAAAACCCCATTTGCTGTGGCTCCAAAATTCCAGAACACGTCCTTGAACATCAGTAAGAGCATCGGAATCCTGGGCGTTGACATTTCTAGCGACGTTCTGTACCATAGTCATAACACAAAACAAGAAGATAAGGTCTAGCTGGCATCTGAAAAGCTCAAGCTCAACAGAGCGAGGCGGTAGGTACTTCACATCGAGGTATCGACTGCATCTCTATAAGCCGCAAGTTCGACTCCACATGGAGTACTGATGCCACTTGTGGGCGCGAATACCTAAATACTAGCTTGGGCCTTTTGAGTCGGTTCAGCGATATGCCATTCGAATTGTTGACGATCCCAAGCTCACAAGCGGTTAAGAACACCTTAGTCTAACTAAGGAGAGACTTTTCCTCTTATGTGTGTTCTACCGCCTGTACAATGGACAGTGTACTGATGAATTGTTTGACTGTAGTGTAAACAACAAGCTGTAATTAAATAAATTATAGTAGTATTATATAATTGAATTTATAATTAATACCTAATTGAAAGTGCCAACTTACATATTTGCTTGAATAGTGGAGTAAGTATTTTTTAATAGTTGAAACTAAGCTTAGCTTTTGTAAAGAAAAGTATTTTAGTATAATACTATGCTGATAATAACTAAGTTGATATGAAGGTAGTTTAGTATTCTACATAAATTTGCCACCGACTCCAAAAGAAATTTCGAGGACCGATGGCTTTTAAAAATGCATGAGTTGGCAATGTCAACGAGAAAGACAAAAATAATTATGACTTTTTTCCAGGAATTATTTTGTGAGGAAAATGAGTAAATTACCATTGTACGAGCCGGCCCGGTCGGCTAATTGTGATTTAATGACAGCTGACGACTGAAATTATCACTGCAGTTCTTCGTATCTTTTTCGACTAAAATAATGTAAATGAAAATAGGTTGTCATATTTTGTATGTTTTTGTATTATTATTATTATGGAGTTCATTACACAGATCTTTTTTTTTTTTTATACAACTAAGATGGTACACAAGCATACGGCCCGCCTGATGGTAAGCGGTTACCGTAGCCATATGGACGCTTGCAACACAAATAGCATTGCTCACGCGTTACAGACCTTTCCCTCCCCTATGAGCTCTGGCAACCTTACTCACGCGCAGGAACACAACATAAAGTTATTTGGCTGCGGTATTCTGTAAGGTGGAGGTACTTCCCAAGTCGAGCTGCTCTTTGAGCGAATAAACGCTATGCTCTACCTCTCTCAATATTCAGTGAAAGTAGATAACTCGTTCCATCCTCGCAAGTCCGCCTACCCTACGCGAATTCATGCTCGTGTGCTCAGCTCGTGCTCGGTTCGCGTAACGTAGACACACCTTTACGTCAACGTTAGATACAATAATATATCCTGAATTTTATACAGAGTTGTGAAATATTATAGTAAAGGCGAGAAATACTAACCATAATTATGTCACTTTATACGTGAAACTTATTTCAGCAAGGACTATACGTGACTATTTGTTTACTTCCAAAGTAAACACTCATTAATTTCCAAGAATAACAAGTACAACGAGAGTGGCGCTAAACTTAAAGGCGTCTTTAAGTATGTCGGTACTTTCAGTGTTTTGTTGGGATTTATAGCTTAGAAGTTTGACATAATACTTACCTCTCAAAGCACTGTATACGTTATGTACTTAGAGACATGCCATGTGTTACTTGATATATGATTTACACATATCAACTAATTTAAAAACGAAAAGCCTAACCAGTATCAATCATGGAAACATACAGCATCATAATTTTTTTAGTACATAAAAAAAATGTACTTCTTATAAATCAGTGTAACGGTGGTATTCTATTTTCTAGTGAGTCTACACCGTATTGTTACCAACGTAAAGATCTAAATTGCAGGACGAGCGTTTTAAAACAAGAGACTCCTACGGACCTCCAATTTCGATATTTATTCGGCTAGCATTACGGTAGGAATTTTCTCGTGAAATGAGCCTGTGCGTTAGTGAAACTAGGCGTATTGGGAATCCGCTCTAAGCGTCTATTCACACGTACATACCGCAACCACACCACAGCGTTCGCGTAGCGACAAAATTTGGTCAAGCTACGCTAAAGTGGTTACGTGTGAATAGTATGGCTGCGCCTTTTTGCGGTTACGTTGTGGTAGCTACAAAATGTTAAAATGTTTGTACCCCTTATTCACAGTGTCGCTGGTGGATGCGATGTGGTTGCGACGTGGCTGCGGTGTGGTCGGTATCTCACTCGCGGTCGATAGTGACGGCAAAATGTAGTCCGTGTGAATTCTACTTATTAATTTTCATACAAATTTTTCCACGTGATGTGATTATGATGGGGTTGCGGTTGTGATGCGGTTGCGGTTGTGATGCAGTTGCGGTTGTGATGCGGTTGCGGTTGTGATGCGGTTGCGGTTGTGATGTGGTTGCGGTTGTGATGTGATTGCGGTAAATGTGAATAGAGCCTAGCCCGATATTAGGTTTTTTTTTGTAACGTACTTTAATGAAATTTTATGGAATAGATTATTCTTAACACAAACGCATTATATCATAACATTTTTTATTAAATCCATCGTTCAACAATTAATAGTACAACAAACTAGCATTTACAATTGAAAGGCCTATCAGCGTCACGATAAAACAGCTGGACACGCCAAAAAAGGCTGATGTTTATTTGTTGAAAAAAGCTTTTACATTTCACACGATGAACGGATTTGGCTGAAATATTGCGGAACAGTGCGTATGTAATAAATTTTCCTGTAATTCTATAGGATTCGTTGCCTGCATGCCTAGTCTATTGCATTATGTTGCCGAAGTATGTTGAGCAATATATATCGTCGAAAACGAGAACAAAATACAAAATGCATGACCAGTTCCTGTTTTTTATGTTTGTGACTGAGTTTGTATGTTTATTAAATAATATGTTAATAAATAATTATGTTGTTGGTCTTCCATACTTTCTACTTAGATCAGTTTATCACATTTAACGAAATATCATAATCCATGTCTTAGGCGTTATTTGCTCATTTCGGCTCTAAAATGCCACGTTAGAACTAAGAAATTTCCCGCTTGCATCTTTGTGAAATATCTCAACAGACGAATATTCGATTTGGGTGTACTATAAAAAGAATTCCCAGCATTTTTGTATTTGAATGTATGAGAAAGCTATTCCTTTTTTAAATAGTATTGCAAACAGCATTTGTGTTAAATGGAATCAATCTCCTTATCTTTGTCAGTCTTTACATAAATAAGCTACGTGTTAATATACTATGTAGGTATGTACTCGTATTTCCATAAATACAATTCATTGCTATATATATATGAAAAGCTATTTGATTATAATTTTGTCTTACCCAAATTTAGGTTTTATTATAGTAATATAGGTTCTTTCTAATAGATTTGTTTTTGATGTTTATATGTCAACCTCCCGGCCTGAAGCTTTCAGGTTTGGCTTCCCTTTATTCAACCCTTAACACTTTGCCGATTTTAGTTGTGGTATGGATGGCTGCTTATGTAGTAGGTATTATGTCTTATATAAGTATATACATATTATGAGTATACAAAATTTTAGTAAACAAATATATATTACGGTCCTATAGTACCTATCTGTCTGACACATGTGATGAATATTCACACGCCTATATCGTAGTGCTAAAATAATAACACGCGGACATATTTCGTTTTCAGGGAAGAATCCAATTACGATAACGTTATGTTCCGCATGAAAGTGTCGCATTTATGGTAAAATATTAATGTATTTCAATTTGGGGAGGCTGCTACAGACCTCCATAAATATCAGTAGCGTTGGGACCTAGCGGGGACGCGTAAATACTTCGCCTAAAATTGAATGTTATTATCCGTGAACTAGCGCCCGCAGTAAATGTGGCACGTTTTTGATGTGAGATAAAACTTACGATCGTTATATCGGTAATGTGTGCTTATTTCGGCCTCGCAAATGCATTAGGGTATCTGCTCAGGGGATACTGTTGTAGCATTCTGACCTTAAATATTGTTTGATTATGTGAGGTTAAACTTCACCGTGACGGTTCTTATTTAGATGTATTAATTACTGAATGGTAAACAGGATCGGTGTGGTCAATATTATTATTAGGTATATTGCGTAGCCGCGATCATTAAAATGTTAAATGTAGAGACAACGAAGAAGCACCTCTATAGCAGCCATACTCAAAATGTGCTCCGCGGAGCCCTAGGGCTCCGCGATATTACTGGCCAAAATATATTCTTCAAGAGGACAAGTTCAGAAAATAATTTGAAATAAGTAATTTGATTACGACAGTTGATTGCAATAATTTTAAATACACTATGTAACTACCTATATTATTCAATTTTTACAATATTTAGCTACACTATATCAGATTATTTAAAGGGTCCGTCGCCAAAAAAGTTTGAGAACCGCTGCTCTATAGAATATTAGTTCATAATAACATTGCCAGCAAAATGCTGAAAAGAATACGATACATTAAAAGCAATGTTCTCAATCCAAATAAGAGCCAAAACAGAGATCTCTGACACTCAAATAGGTATTCATGTTCGGAATGGAGCGAGGCGAAGAGAGAAAATCAACACACGAACTGCATTTGGCAACAACTTTTAATGCAATATACTAAAATTGGTTTTCCAAGCGTCTGTGAAATGGGCCAGCGAAACACTAGATACGCTTTAAGAAGAAGTTAGAGACAGATTTATAGGTCCAAACAAACGTAATACGAGCAACCCAACGCCATTCTATCAACCAAACAAGTTGTTTGTAGAAGCCGACTTTGGTCATTTAAATGTTGGATTTGATAAACTGCAAGTCGAAATTGCTTTGGGTACTGTTGGCATAATGTAGATGTGGTGGAAAGAACCGCTAATTGCTGTGCTTATTGTTATCACTACTGCTGGCTCGCCTATTTATTTTTGCTAATTGTATACAGAGTTTGCTTTTAGTATTATTAAATAAACAATAAATATGTTAATAATTATAAAGTAAACAAATCTTCGGTCTTAGACCTAAAGGACTAAAGGTACATCAGTAACCGTGTCGGCTACCTCGCCCACGCACCTGGGTAACATATCTCGAGCTATTTTCAAATCTGTAATGGTTGGCATGGTGATTAAGACCTTATAATATTTGCAAAGTAGGATTATATCGTACTGTCTGATATTAATTGGACGAAATAATTAGTTTGTACTAATATTATTATGAGTCCATAGATTATAGAATAATATCTGGGTCAAAGAGTCGAGCGCTTACGAATCGAAACCGAACTTAAAGAATAAATTGATTACAAAAATACAAGACATATCCACCAGATTCTGCGAACGGTTTCCTTGCAAACCATATCGGAGAACAACAGCACTCTGTGTCGTTTAAATTGAATTGAAAAATGATTTATACCAACAATCTTTGGCGATACTCTCGTTTCTTTACACTTGATCGCTCTAAACGAAAATAATAAATAAAATTTTGCCCGCAAAATTGAACCGAGGTTTTTTTCATCAACACTGTGGTTGGTTGAGGAGAGGTTTGGAATTTATACACAAAATTTTAACCGCGTGCCATTGCATGGTATGACATTGTATTGTATATAAAAACTTTTTAATTGTTAAACATTGTTGGATTTTTCCATATCATTAATTCAGCACGTTTAGTAGAAAGTCAAGCATAGTTTGTGACAAAATGCAATAATGAAATACTTACCTAGAATTGATTTGGTATTTATAATATTATAAATAATTATAAAATTTCATATTTATAATTAATTACAACAAAATGAAAAAATAAAACTAGACTTAAAACATAATATAAAATACCTTTTAGCTTAGGTAATGTCAGCTCATTGGTATTAACGTTGACTGTCGTGTTCATACATAGGTTGTGGGTACGAATTCTATAGCGAAATAGCTTTTGGTAAAGCGAAACATCATGTAACTATTATGTAGCATTTTCGGTCACAGCATCGGTTTTATCATGTCATTTCGGTCTTACCGTGAGAGGTCAGATTGACACAAACCACATGTATAAAACATAAATCGATGCAAAAATATTACCTATTTATTACTTCTTAGGGTTCCGTACCCGAAGGGTTTTTTTATACCACTAAAGTGGCAAACAAGAATACGGCCCGCCTGATGGTAAGCAGTTACCGTAGCCTATGGACACTTGCAACACTATCACTCGCCTCCGCTGTCCGTCCGTCCGTCCTTCTGTCTGCCAGTGGGCTGTATCTCATGAACCGTAATAGTTGAACAGCTGAACATTTCACAGAATATGTATGTCTATTGCCGCTATAACAACAAATAATAAAACCGGCCAAGTGCGTGTCGGACTCGCAAACGGAGGGAGCTAATATTGTACGGAACAATATGCTATTAAAACCTTTGTTGAATGAATTAAAATGAATACCTAAATAAAAACTTTTGTTGTATGGGCGCCCCCTTTAATGTTTAATATTATTTTATTTTTATTATTTGTTGTTATAGCGGCAATAGAAATACATATTCTCTGAAAATTTCAGCTGTCTAACTATTACTTCATGAGATACCTACAGCCTGCTGACAGACAGACACAGGGACGGACGGACAGTGGAGTCACAGTTTTACTATGCATACAGTTGCGCAACGAATGTACTTACGCAGAGAGACGGAGGGGAACTCGCGGGGTGTCGGAGCGACGCGACCGCGTCCCGCCATCGCGCTTAGATGACGGGAGCGTCCGCGGAAGGAAGACGCATTCGTGTTTATCTTATTATTTAAGCATTATCCATAGGTACTAAGTGTTCAGTGAATTTTATAGGTATTGTTCAGTGCTCAAATTCTAAATGGCGCAGCACACAAACTGTTCTGTATACGGCTGCAAATCAACGACGAAATATAATACGGATTTAAAATTTCATAGATTTCCCCGTGACGTGAGGTAAGTTATTCCTATATATGTCCCAGGATTTTGCGTGTACAGTCGACGAACGCAGAAGTAATTTAACCTTTTAGTAGGTAACCTACCATGTATTAGTAAATAGTTACGTTATTAGGGTTCCGTACCTCAAAAATAACCCTTATCACATTGTTGTCTAACTGTGCTACAAATACCATACCTATCTATCTGTCAAGACTAAGGGTATCAAACCCTATTGAGTACCTACTGCTCGTTGACCTAGAATCATGCAATTCGGCATGAAGTTAGGTCTTATAGCACAAATGAAGGAAACAATCCGAAAACCGTAAATTTTTGTGCGACCTATTGCTAGGTATGGGAAAACAGTTTTCCAATGGCAAAGTTTAGTTTGTACATACCTACCAATAAGTTTCTACAGAACCCTCGGTGCGCGAATCCGACTCGCACTTGGCCGGTTATTTTAATCAAAATCAAGAAATTAATTAGATTAAATAACTTGCACAAGTCTTGGAAGCCTTTTTAAGATGTTTGTGAAGTATAAAGTAGTATTCCTTACGGGTGTGAAGTTAGTCACTAACCTGCATTGGACCCTTGTGATCACTATGGATGTCCCATTTGGCCTTGTATAGACGGTAGGCCTGTGCCCCGGCGGCAGTGAGGAAGTTTATAGTCTATGCTGATTGAAGTGCGAGTAGAACTAGCGCACTGAACTTTACTAGGACATTTTTCGTGTAAGTTAGACACGGTGTGCGTGCGGCGTTGTTGTAGGAACTTGGCCTGCGCACTACCGTGCGCTTAGATAAGTCCAGTGCTACACATGTAAATGTTTATTACTCATAAATAAATGATGACATTATCATAACAATAAAATTATTTTATTTTACATTTTGTGACAACCCTTGCGTATCTGCTCGTGACAGCGTAGGTACTCACACGGACGGCGGCACGGCCCGACATCAAAGGCGTTTCCCTACTGTTAGAGATTGTAATACTGTGGTGGAGTCTTATGAATAGGGTCCCGTTTGGCAATCTTTAGGTATGGAACCCTAAAAATTAAGTAAAATATTACAGTGGGCCATACGAGAAAAGTTTTTTTTTGGGTTTTTTTATAGTAATATTTTGTTAGTTAATATTGTACGGAACCCTCCGTGTGCGAGTGCAACTCGTACTTCGCCGGTTTTACAATATAGTATAATTCTGAAAAAAAAAACGAATCCCATCAAGGTGCAATTTAGCAACAGAAGCTTTAAGATTTCCCACCTTTCTACTTCAAATCGTTTGTGAATGCAAACTTTGCAATGTTGAAAACACTCAGCAAGTCAAACAGTCAGTCATACTACAGTGGTCAAATGCAACGCTCCAAGGAAAAGTAAGGAGACAATAAAGAAGAAAAATAACAGCAATGAATTAGTCACGGGAAATTGCAGTTTCTTGTTTAGTAAATTCCTCAACTGGAGCGGCAGCTAGGGGTTGAGACGTAGGTAATAAAAATTGCGTAGTGTGTACACGGCCGACTTATGAAGATGAAGTGAGCGAATTACGAATGTTGGTATTAATATTTCTACGTTCGTGCCTTCTCTGAGAGCTGGCATTTACTCATGTGTTCTTAGTACGACCCTCAGTCACGTTTTTAATAAATGGCCGCCTACTTGTGACTATTACGTTTATTTAAGCACACTTCGTGGTAATTTCTTTGACTTATATTGCCAGTCTTTTAGATAACATATTTTTTTAATCACAGAGATACGATTTCAAAATATCTAATTCCTACGTTGGAATGAAAATCAATTTTGCTGCGGATTTTTGAATTTTTGTTGTATCGAAAATGTGGCATGTTTAAGGAATTGTATTTCTCAATACATGGAGAGGCAATATGTTAAACTGGGAAATGTTGCCAGTGTATTCGTTCAAGTTGAATTTACTGGCAGTATGCATACAATTTAGCTACAGCTACCTTCATGTTCCATAAAAACGAGCTGAGACATTATAATCCCACCAAAAATATTTGTATGAAAAATGTTGCTAAGACATATGACTCGCACTGTCAAAAAGTTATCAGATCTCATGTAGAGCCAAGCTTATAACTCTACATGCCCTTACTCTACAAGCCCTAACTTCACAAACTACACCCTAGTCAAATTATGAGGCTTGGCCATTACACTACCGTCATACCGTCGTTTTTTGGTATACCTACAATAGTTCTTCGTTTAGAGGCGTGGCGCGAAAGCCGCCCTGCGCTACGGCGACAGGATAAACCGTGGTGACCCAACCGATCTACCTTGCCTCCGCTGTGACAGTTGTGGAGTTCGGTTCTCGAGATGCCCAGACGTAAACCAAATCCGATAGAAAAACTTGTATTATCAAGTAGAGAATCTATATTCATCGAAAGAAAAATTATGATCTTTGTAGGCAACAAACAGTAATTATGAAAGATGTCCAAGAAAAGAATACAATATGTTACAAATGCAATACAATATGCTATAAATAATTGGATAATGTTCATTCACTTGATTTGATTTTACCCCGATGTAGGCAAGTATAGATAACATTTTCTGTGGGTATATTGGATCTTTATTTATCTCCAATTGCTTGTTAAACAACTTTGAGTATTAACTAACCACAAGCAAACAAAGAAAATGGCCCAAATGTTATTATCATGTACAGAAACTTTATGACCTACCATCGGCTAATGTATTCTCAAAACTTTTGTTTTCATTGCGTGTTTATCTCGTACAAGTAATAACAACGCAGAGCCTGCTCACACTAAAAATGAGACTGAATGTTATTACTAAAATTATATGTATGAGAATAAATAAATAAATATCCAGGGACATTCCTCACACACGGTCATCTAATTCCAAACTAAGCAGAGCTTGTACAATGGAAACCAGATAACTGATATAATACATATACTACTTTTTGTTTGTAAATACATACTTAATAGTATATAGTATAATAGATGTATTAAGTATGTATGAACATGTCTGTATGTCCTGACATACAGACATGTTCATGCACACAAATGCATCTCCTGTGTGGGAATCGAACCCACGACCTGCGGCGTGATAGGTGGAATCTTAACCAGTCTTAACCAACCACGCCAGCTGGCCCGTCAAATAAATAAGAAGATATTTATTATTTATTTATTCTTGGATAATTTATTACTATACCCGTACAAAGAGATTCTTTTTTTTTTTTTATAAAGTAGCTCATTTAATAACACACACAAAAGAAATAATAATAAACAATACTCTAAACTAAACCTAATATTTAAAAAATAAAACTAAGCCATTAGCATAGCCATTCAACGTGGCAATGCTGCCAGTGTTCTGGGAACGTTACCTTCTTGGATTAGATGATCTTTCTCCACTCCTTCTCCATATAAAGTGCTTAATACATAATATGTAAGATATATTTTAGAGAGTTGTGCACAGGAATTGTTCAACCTTATTCCACCATACCCAATTTCACACCTAACCACAAGACACTGGTTAATGTCACTTGTATTGTACATAAGTTAATACTATGCCCGTACATTATTGAAATATCGAAAACACAGACATAGCGTTTTGCATCCTCATTTATAATGCCGTCAGAAGGGAGTGGAACTTGCTTCCGCGGGGTCTGTGTTTCCTGACTCTTACAGTCTAGGGACTTTCAAGGCCAGAGTTGAATGGGTTAATTCTAAAAAAACCGGCCAAGTGCGAGTCAGACTCACGCACCGAGGGTTCCGTACAAACCTGTAGGTATATAAGTAAATGGTAGTATAGACCTGAGTATTTGATATTAATTTCAATTTATGACGTATTAAAAAAAAACTACTTACTAGATCTCGTTCAAACCAATTTTCGGTGGAAGTTTGCACCGTAATGTACATCATATATTTTTTATAGATTTATCATTCTCTTATTTTAGAAGTTACAGGGGGGGGAAACACATTTTACCACTTTGGAAGTGTCTCTCGCGCAAACTATTCAGTTTAGAAAAAAATGATATTAGAAACCTCAATATCATTTTTGAAGACCTATCCATAGACACCCCACACTTATGGGTTTGATGAAATAAAAAATTTTGAGTTTCAGTTCTAAGTATGGGGAACCCCCAAAATTTATTGTTTTTTTTCTATTTTTATGTGAAAATCTTAATGCGGTTCACAGAATACATCTACTTACCAAGTTTCAACATTATTGTTCTTATAGTTTCGGAAATAAATGACTGTGACATACGGACAGACAGACAGACAGACAGACAGACAGACAGACAGACATGACGAATCTATAAGGGTTCCGTTTTTTGCCATTTGGCTACGGAACCCTAAAAACGGCAAGGTCTAGGTTAGTCCCGCTACTTAAATTACTGTACAAACACAATGCACCCTAACTCCATCTTAAAACATTTCGTAAATTTCAAGTAGGTCGGTAGGTACAAAATCATATTGTGACTCGTATTAAAAGATTTTTCTGGATATCTATAGGCAGAATTAAATAACTGTTTCCATTAATCTCTTGAACAATTTAAAATTAAATTGTTCACAATGATTGTGTTTTTCAATTAATATAATAATAATTAATCACATTAAATTAATTAATTACAGAATATTTGAACGTTTATAAAAGCTCAAGCAAAACTATTATTCCGAAAAAATTTTTGCTTTTGGAACAAAAAGAGGTTTTGTAACAGTTTCGTTGGTTTAGTGTAGTCAAGGGACATATTTTGAATGCTAATGGTCTCATCTATTTTAATAAATAAGTAATAACATTTTACTGCTATGTTACACGCACAAAAGATATTTTAAAAGTTAAGGTTAACTAAGTTTAACTGAAATGTTACTAACGATTAGTTTACAATATAAGCTGTGGTTTAACTGATAGATAAAGTAGGATCGCTTTTGTTAATATAGTTTTCAAAGCCAAGGTTTTATTATAACATGAATAGCATTTACTTACAGGTCCTTAATTACGATAGGATAAAATAACAATATTGTACTTCTTTAGATAGAATGAAGTCAGCCAGACAGTAAGTCAGTCAGTCGATATAATCGACACCGCGGTGAAGCTTTCCATATAAATTAATCATAAGTTTACCATAATCATTATTATTATGTTACTACTGTAAAGATGATGCGATGACAGCCGAATGCCGTGAAAGTCGTGAGTTCGAGTCGTATCAATGATGTTGAGCTTTCCGTAAAGGAAAACATAGTAACTATGGTAGAGTACTTTGGAGTTTTTTTTTTCGTTAGGATATCCTCATAGTATACCCGACTGCCACGGTAGTCGCCATCAGCGCTGTAGAGAGGGGGGCGTGCTCTCGTGTTGAACGCGTACCTGCTAAGCCCTCCACGCGCGGCGCTAAGATAGCTCGTCCCGGAGAAAATGTGATACCTCCCCCCAGCACCCTCGCTGTGCTATCGCACGATGAGTCGTGGCCACATCGACCCATCGTCCTCCTTGGGGTCGCTTCTGGGCGCACAGAGCCCCCGCCGTGATTGCCCACGACTCCAAAGGCTCCGTTTAGTCGCCTTTTACGACAGGCAGGGGAACACCGTAGCTGTTAGTCTAAGATCCAGCTACAGGGCAGGACGGCCGCCACGAGGCACGGCTTCGCCAGGCGGCGTCGTCTCCGAGCGGGATCGGCACTCTCCCGATCCCGCTCAGCAGGCTCCTTCTAAGACCATTAGGGTCTCACAGAAGGAGGCTACGGCCCTCCACGCTGTATCCCCGCTCAGCATCGCCGACACAACTGCTGGCAGGGAGACTTTTAATTTGACTTTACTTTGGAGTACCTACTCTACCAACGTTAAGACGTGTCTCGCCAAGTACTGGTGTTTGCTGCCAGTAACATTGAGTTACCTTCTGGCATAAAAAACTAATAAAAAACGTATTATTGATATTTCGTAAAAGAATTTATATCAAAAAGTATTACAGACAACCCTCTACATATAACCCCTTACTCATAAAACGTTATTTAACTAATATATTATTTAAAGGGTCACGTATTTTTTTTCACTCTATTGTCATTGTCAAATAATGTGACATTATTTACGTGACCATTTAAACAGTATATTAGTTAAATAGCGCTTTATGAGTAAGGGGGATAATCTATACATATAAAATGCTTTGTCCTGAATGACTGACTGACAATCAACGCACAGCCTAAACCGCTGATCGTAGAGACCTGAAACTTGGAGGGTGTGTTCTTTGTATGACGTAGGCATTAGATAAGAAGGGATTTTCCGAAATTCTACCCCTAAGGGGATGAAAAATGGGGGCAAAGTTTGTATGGGACAACGTGATTCCTTGGTCCGATCTACTTCAAATTTTGCATAAACATTCTTTAACATAATTGATGGAAGTGGTGTTTCATATTTTATTGAAACTCATCGCCAAACGGGGTTAAAAAGGGGTAGAAAGTTATTTTAGGGGTGATTTGCATCGAAGTTGATATCAATACTCCTTAGTGCTTTTGATTTAAATAACATTTTTTATTTTGACACAATCATGTTTGAAATCTAAATCCGATTTTCACAGATTACAGAATAAGGCAGATAGAGCGAAAGGAATACCGGAGTGAGGCCAAAAAATCAAATACAAATTGAAAAACACATACCTGGTATTCGCTTTTGAATTTGTATTTGCTTTGTTTAAACAACTTTATTTGACGAAAAACACTTTCTTTTTAATAAACTAGCACACAGCAGCTTTTAAACATATCAAGTACAAATTCAAAAGCGAATACCAGGTATGTGTTTTTCAATTTGTACATAATTGCTTTTTTTGGCCTCACTCCCGTGTTTCGCGCGCTCTATCTGCCTTTTGTTCTGGAAACTGAAATGCTCTTTAAAATTGGAATGTCAAATATAAAAGAATATTTAAATCGGATTAGAATTCGAAATTTGTTTGGAAGTTAATTTTCTCGGACTTTTTGGCGGGAACTTGCAGAGTGACGTTGCGTTTTCATTTTTATTTTCATTAATTCGTGTATTTTGAGTTTTATTGCATATTATCGGTGGTATTTTATCCAATAAAGATCAATCCATGTGCACCAAGGAAGTGAAATGAAATGAATTATGTGTATCGTGTCTTTTCAAAAGTCCGTGAAGAGTTTTAGTACATGACCACCACTGTAGTATAACATGACTTTTATGGACGGTGACTGACTGCATGAGGACTATGTGAAAGTGATTTATTGTGACTGGAACTTATATAATATAACTGGAAATTGGCAAAATACACAACCGTGTGACGCAAATGAAAAAAAAAAGTTCATTTTCTCTATTTCATTAGAATATTTTGATTGTAGTTAATTTAATTTCTTTCTCATTTGTTGTTATAATAATTAAATAAGATTCTTTGAGTAAGATTTTTTTTTGTAGGTATAATATAGGTTTTTAGTTTTAATTGTAAAAATATCTGTGTTTGATTTGTTGTGTCTAATAATCAGTGGCGTGCATTAGTTTTCGAAGGAGAAAATTCAAACCGTACGCGGGTAAAACCGCGGGGGTCTGCTAGTATGTAATAAATTGACACGTAAAGTTCCTATTGATCAAAATATAAAATTGAGATAGTTTATTCGATGAGATATTAAACGTATCTATTATTTAGTTACACAGTTGCTAACGTCTATTTGTTGGTCGATCGGTCTAATCTTTCGGTTGACTGATGTTCTAATTCAATGAACGCATTAACATAATGCGGCTACACAGAGCCATCCAAAATTATGTGCCTACTTAGCTGTGGGCTGTGACACATTAATGTTACTATGTTTTACTTCTAAGTTACTACATAGTTACATAATGTTATTAGGCAAGCAATAATATTTCAAAAACTATGATTATTATAATCGATTAAGGTTTAGCCTTTAGGTATGTGTATGACGGGCCAGTTGGCGCAGTTGGTTAAGACTCTGGTAAAGAACCATCTATTGCGTCGCAGGTCGTGGGTTCGATTCCCGCACAGGAAATACATTTGTGTGCATGAATATGTCTGCATGTCCTGAGTCTGGGTGTAATTATGTATATTAACCTCCTTACTCATAAAGCGCTATTAACTAATATACTGTTTAAATGGTCACGTAAATAATGTCACATTATTTGACAGTGACAATAGAGTGACTTTATTTGCGTGACCCTTTAAACAGCATATTAGTTAAATAACCTTTTATGAGTAAGGGGGTTAGTATATATTTACAAACAAAAAGTATTATATCAGTTATCTGGTTTCCATGGTACAAGCTCTGCTTAGTTTGGGATCAGATGACCGTGTGTGAGGAATGTCAAAGGATATTTATTTATTTATTTTATGTTCTTCCACGTTTGGAACTAAGATTAACTAAAAGTTGTGTAGACCAATGCAACATTCTTTACAAAATAAAATAAAAATTCATGTAAAGCACTTGCGTATTGCTGCGGTAAGCTCTTTATAAAATCTAGTCTAAATTTTTTCAGCACTAAGCGGTTACCTTATCTCCGTAATAGCTAATCTTTTTACATGCTAGAGCTTCAGTTAGGCGAGGACAGAAGCGCGTCGCGCCATCTTTCTCATGCATAATTAATATATTCGGTCGAAATAAGCAATTTGGACACAGTGCTACTGGTTTGTGGCATCGTTAAGTTTTAATGCAACACATTTACTACACTTGCTTTAAATATTTGTTACTTCTTTTGCTGATTTTCAGATGTGTTATTCATTGATTATATTATTTGGTTTAATTTATTAGAATTAATTATATGTTGTATATCACGATTTCCCCTTTACTAGAATCCTGACAGTAGAGTCGCGCGATAATTATTCAATAAAAGGTATCATTTGTCAACCCTGTCCAAATGTCACCAAGTCGACATTGTGATGACTAATGCGACAATGTTCCAACCATTTGGGTCGAATCCTCTTATTGCCTACTTTTTACCTGGTTTCGTAGAACCATTACTCACTCTATTGTATCACTGTTACTGTGTTTATGTTTGACGAATTAAAATTTGTCATTAGTCAAATTATACTACAAAAGTTACTGTCTCTATTGATCGAGTTACAGCCAAACTTTAGAATGACTTTGAACTTCAGTATGATTCATTCAAATTGTTATTATCGTTATATAGATACAGTATTCTGAAACCAAAAATGCATAATACATTTTACTGTAAAGGTAAAAGGTAAGGTTTAAGGTTTTCGTATCCACGGGAGGGTTTGATATAATCGCCATCGAATCTGATAAAACGAAAGTTCTTAAAATTTTATTATGTGCCTTTATCAGGCAGGTTTTCGGAGACTTTCCAAAGATAATAAAATTTTGATCAAAAGAAAAAAAGGAAACCTGTACAGACGCTGTGGCTGCTGAATTACAAATTCATTAAAAAACTTTTGTAGATTTAGTCAGAACCCTTTTCCTCTGTATATAGAGGTAATTTAAGTTGAATTTTCTTGGCGAATAATTTGTTTTTATTGCGCAGTCTTCGCTTCCATGGTGTATTATGGTGCGTCCATGCTACGCGAATCGAGCACGATGCGAATCCCTTTGTTCGCGACAAAACTGACAATCGCGCTCGTTCGAGGCTCGCAAGCCCGTCCACGCTACGCGAATCATGCTCATAGACGTCATAGACGCACCATAACGTTGGCATCACTCTCTACTGTTACATACACACAAGAGCGATGAATTTAAGATTTGACTTATTACATTGAGTTTTAAAGTAGGTATAAAGCTGCTCAAGCCGTTGAAATTCGTTTATAAATGTATTACAAGCAGACTCCCGGGTTGGGTCTGTAAAAAAATACTTAGTTTTCAATTTAGATGATTGCTAGTTTATTATTACCGACACCTGCGATAATATTATCTCTTAATTTTATTTTTCTTTTTTTTATGAATCGAATTCTGAATAATCATATTGTATTTATTATGGTTCGAAATTAAATTTTCATAAACAAGCTTTATTTTTCTAAGTAATAGGGGTTAAAGTATGAAATTGCCGTTTTATTGTAGGTAATAGCTCAGAGTATATAAATACTATTGAATTGACATAGAACCTTCATGGTTTGAGATTTTTGAGTGAAACTTTTTTCACATGGTATGTACCTATGAAGTTCTTCTTTAAAAAAAAATGCAACGTTCGATTATAGACTTTCAGTTGTTTTTTTTATTCAGCTTAGACAAGAAATATGGATACTTCGAAAATTCGAGTGATTTTTGAATACGAGTTCTGACGCGGAACTAACGCGGCAGAAACAATATAACAACACGCGCACACGCAATATCAATGTTGCGTTTGGAGAGGGGACTGCTAATGAACGCACCGTGCGATCGTTCGTGATGGAAACTTTGATTTGAAGAACGAACCACGTGGAAGACTGCACATACAGGCTTCATACAGGTGAATAATAATGAAAGAGATGGTGAAAGCCGATCCGAGCCAAACTACCCAAGAATTAGCGGCATGGTTTAACGTTACCTTACCAACCTTACTATATAAGAACTGGTAAGGTTGCACAGAGGTAAGAGAGGTTCTCTAATTGGTTATATATGCAATGAAGATAATGCTAATACTCATCGATATATCACATAAAACATATAAAACGTGCAGTCGTGCATGTTAAATTAAGTAATAAGTTCCAGTTGTTTGAAATAAAGTAGAACATAGCATCCTGTCACGCGTTCTCCTGTGAATTGGAAAATTCTATATTGAATTTTATTTCAACTTCCTCGGTCCGCGGGGATAGATCCTAAAATGGTAAAATCTTTTTGATTTTCATATAAAACACGACAAGTTAAAATTGTATCAAAAAATATTCATCGTTTCAATTACTTATTTTTATTGATAGTGACAACTATTATAAAAACACTAGTAAGATGAATTGAGATGACATTAAAAATAAGTAAAATAATAGTTATGCCGAGGTCTGCAAAATGCCCTGAGGCATGACATTGTCAGGACAAGATGCTAATTCCAAAGTTGTTTTCCTTAACCTGTACAAAAAGGAGTGTTGTTTTAGGCTCCACATCTTTATTCATTCTCAAACTGCCTTTGTGTTTAATTCTATGTGAAGTTAATAATGATATGATAATGTACGTATAATTGTAACACGGACTAAAATTTGGAGCTTTAAAATTAGAAGAACGTACAGAGCTATTTACTTGAAGTGGTTTTTAGATATTACAGGATATCATGATTTTTCTGACCAAAGTTAGGGTCACCGCTCCCTATAACAGCACGTTTACACCTCGGCATTTTCCTTGCCATGCAAGTGAGGCCTTTAAATCGTATGCGTTATAGTTGACTAAAATAAAATAGTTGACGCCTCGCGGTAAGCGCGCTTTCCACTACAAGCCACTAGTCCTGCTGACCACACGCTTCCAGCGAGCGGCCCGCTCCTTTGCTGCGTGATGCCAGCAAGCGGTATCTTACCAAAGCCGCGCCACCAATTTCACCGGCGCCGCGCCGCCCACGAGCTACCACCTCGTAGGTGGAGCGCTGGCAGCTAGTGGTTGGATTGAGTTGAGGCAGTGGTGCCGGGCCGTCGCTGCGATGGACCGGTGCTGACATAGTAAACGATGACCCTTGCTCTCTACAGCTGTACAATTAGTATGAATCATGAGAAAAAAAAAAGATTGAATGTATGATAAATTTTATATTTGTTGTATTAAAAATCAAGTGACTATAAGGCCATTGTGTCAGAAGATTAAAAGCAGGTAGGCAGTCCATCTGATGGAAAGTATCTTCTGTTGCCCAAGGGAGTGGAACTTGCTTCCGGCGTCTGTTTCCTGACTCTTACAATCAAGGGACTTTCAAGGCCACAGTGAGTAGGTTTCTTCTGGGTAAGCGTGTTCAATCTTAGGCTTCATCATCGTGCCTTATGGGCGGGTCAGTGGCCAAACGCAAACCCATCGAATGAATGCCAATGTGTTGCCAATTAAATAGGCAACTGATTTTCGTGTGAGACAAACACCAGTTGGTGCTTGGCTATAGATTTTCAACTTGACGGTGGTGGCCAGACAGGCTTTACTACGCATGCTATTGTTTACCTTATCCAGCAGCTCAATCGTATTATTATGATTCAAATACACAAAGTTCCGTGCGTCATTTGACGTCAACTCACTACCACTAAGCTATCATAGCTTCAAAACACCTTTGGTTTTATCGATTATTTTACCGTCGGCAACACCTTTTTCTTCTGAATTCGGTATCGTGTGTCAAAAAGGAAAACTCAATGTTCCGTGAGTAATTAATTAACGTCATATAATGACGTTAGTGAGCAGCGTGTGATGTTTGAGTATAAAGCAGTTCCTTTCACGAGCTCCGGTAAAGCACCACTCCACTACGAATACGCGCACACCTTTTTGTTTCACCTTTTTGCAACGAACTAGCGCTGCCTTTTTTGTCTCTTTTTAATTTCCTTTATGAGCTCACAATTGCCTTCATAATGGTATCGTACCTTTCATTAAGACTCATTTGAACCCCTGAATGGTGGTCTCGGCTCATAATGGGTGGAAACGTTAGATGTTGTACCCTTAAGCCTTTGTGTACACATTATAGCGTTCACTAGCTCTTTTCATGGGTCATTCGTGTTTGAGCCCCGCGTAGTTTCTATAGGGCTTTATTAATAAGTGCCCTACTGCTAGGTAATAAACATTATGTGGTCTATTCATGTTCACCATTAAATTTTCAGCGTGCTATATCATGCAAATTACATTTTTATTCCAGTAGCTAGCTTTGTAAATGTACATCTGCCCTAATTAAAACTACGTTAAATCTGAAGATATTCAGAGTGCGGGAAATAATTTGTCTCCGAAATAATAATTGTCTGGAGTATTTAGAAGGTCGATTTTAAAGCGAACTTTGCCAATTAGTGACGATGTTGAAAGCGTGTCAAAAGTGTAGCCGCCCATTAATTTCCCTCATCATTTTTAAAGTCGTCGTCGAATAAAATGATAATCGAAATGTTTTTGTGATCTTTATAGAATTGTTGTGGTGGAAACATTGTGACAACCATAAATATATAGGTACAGCGAGTTTCAATAAATAAGGAATGGTTGGCCAAATCCTAAGTATAGGGAATAGCGAAAAATGATCGATGGAGTCTCGAGGCCAATTTTTATAAAAACTAAAACTGAAGATTGGGATATTCAAAACATTTATTATCCAATCAATAACAGCTTGTATGATTGCGTGTATTTTTGATTATAATGTGAGATGAAAAACAAAGGTTTTTTTTTTTTTAATTATTCACTCTATATGAGCTTCACCCTCATTCGTAATATGGATATAATTTGATATAAATGAATGTTTTAAAGTCATTATATTTAAATGTGTACTTCGAGGTAACACCTCTTGCCTCTTTAGAATCATAAAGGTGAGTAAGGCAATTATTTCACATAGCTAGCTCCCATTTCATGGTGGGCCATTAGTACTAATGTTTGTACCGAAACTCTGTGTCCCGTGAAAAATAACAACTGATCCATTATCGCTGTAATAAAGGAACAAATGACCTGGCATAACAATAAATGGTTATTTTGAGATATTAATAGTAACGATCGTAAGGTCAGCACTAATGTTCAAATTATCTGAAAGGTGCTGAAATGTTACATGTTTTTACTTTGTTTATAGTCATGTCGTAAAGAACGAACGTGATATTCGACTGATTTATTTGTTTTGTGTTAATGAAAAAAGCGAGTAAAATACTTTATTAAGGATCTGAGGATTCTATATTAAAGTAACCTGTTTATCGGAACGAAGTGTTCACTATGTTATACTTATCTATCCAACCCTGTGTGAGAAAAGGGGCGAACTTTTTAAGGGATGAAGCAGAGTGGCAAAGTCGAGATGTAACGCTTTCAGACGGTCTCGAAGAAGCGGCAAAGATGAATGGCTTTCAATATGAAATTGAATTCCGCGGTTCATTGCTTTTCAATTTGTTCGAGGGAACGTTCAGCGTTTACCCCCGATACCCCACAAGGTGCTGGTGTATTACACAATAGGTACCATGGCTTACCTCGAAAACAGAGAATAAAAGGTGGTGTTAAGGGATAATCGACATATCCAGTTTATCCACTCGAAGTCATTAGAGGAAGTGATTTAATTTTGTTAGCGGTACTTTTGAGGGTAAACCTGTTTTTCTACTTTGCTTCTTGGTTTATAAGTACCACAGTCGATATTTTGATATATCTACTGTGTAAGTACGAAATAGCTTTAGTACATCGAACCTAGTAGCCTGGCTAGACTGCGTTCTACATATATATCACTAGCATTAGCCATTAGGAATGCACTATATGGACTAGGCCTTAAGGCCATTCTCTTTTAAAGTCAAAGTTTTTATAGACAAGTATTTTGTCAATAAATCTAATTTTACTAATTTAGCGCGATTATACGTGTAATTTATACGTAGCAAAGCACTTTGACCAATAAAACATACTTATATGAATTTTGTATACTTTTGTAAAGAGTGATATGGTTTATGTCATTCTGCTTGAAATCTCCGATATCAAAATATTATGCATTATTTTTAATATGTAAGAAAATCTTTGGAGTTTCCTCAACGTTCTATACCATCATTTTATTACATGTAAGCTGCGTCTACAATATTAGGTACCCATTCTCTTGAAGGCTACATAAAAGTTATAAATATTATTAATAACGTATTTTTTTAAAAATATTTTTTTATTCGTATATGTATGTCGGTAAACAAGCATACGGCCCGCCTGATGGTAAGCAGTTACCAGAGCCATATGGACGCTTGCAACACATGAAACATCGCTCACGCGCTACCGACCTTTCCCCCCTTCCCTCGTATGAGCTCTGGCGACCTTACTCACGCACAGGAACACAACTTTACATAACATAAAGTTATTTGGCTGCGGTATTCTGTAAGGTGGAGGTACTTCCTCAGTCGAGCTGCTCTTTGAGTGAATAAACCCTACGCTCTACCTCTCAAATTTTAATTCTATTTGAATACTGCATTTGTGTTGCAAGCGTCCATATGGCTACGGTAACTGCTTACCATCAGGTGGGCCGTACACGACTAAGTTGTATAATAAAAAACAGAAATATTTTAAACTAGAATTGTACCTACATCCTAATACACCTTCCGTATTGCAAATGAGGTTCTTAGGCCCCTAGCAGTATCCCTGTTCTTTTAATATTTCGCGAACCCTCGCTTAAAATTTTATCTCTACTTCTGTGTACACTTTGGGCGAAGTAAGCGTAATATATAGAACTAATTTCGAGAGCGAAACCGTTAAGCTTTTCATTATTCCAAACATCTACGACGGGGAACATCGGGTCCCGCTATAATCGTTGAATCGTATTACCATTACAACTGTCCACGAGACGCCAGATGCTTCAAACAACTTTATTTCATGAATCGGGGTCCTTTCCAACTGCGCGCGTGTTGTCACCACCGTCTTTTATGCGAGTACCTTTAAGCTATTACTATATCTACTTAGTGAGATGAAAACTTGGAGTTCTACTCATAGCTCGATTTTGTGAGTTTTAGTTCCAATTACTATAAGATATATGCTGTTTATTTACTGGGAATAAATTTAAAGTAAATACGATGTAAAAATAGTGCAGTTGAATACTGTATTTTCAAAGAAAACCTTTTTTTAATAGCACATTATTAGTTATTCATCCTGTGTCCATTTATATTTTTATTTTAACAATAACCGTGTATAATAAAATTTGACCCAAAAATATCTTTTAAGCAAAATTCGCAAATACCTACATAGTTCCTAGGTATAATTTAATCACCACCAATTATTTAAAAAAAAATATTATTAAAATTGTAATATGACATTCTCGTTATATATGTCTATATGTCGTTACGTATGTAGGTCGACCAACTATCTTATAATACCTTGGTACGTAATTTTAGATATGTACAAATTATTGCTAACAATTTCTACACGGCTATTCATATGTACGAGTATATCAACTGAATATGCATTAGTCACACACATTTGCGGGTTTACACTGTGTAGATTACAACACAGGACGACTAAAGTTTCTATTGTTGAGCATGGTCATAAACTTACACAAAACCATTGTTAGTTGCTCGATGCTCTGCTCTGTGTTGCGCTGCGCTTGCACTCTTGTCATAAATAGCCTTTATGGCGCAACTGTTGTTATGTGATTAACAAATGTATATCATGAATTCAGTGTTGGTCCCATAGTAAAAGTTGTTCAGCATGACTAACCCAACATAGGTTTCGCAAATATGCCATCTCGAAATTTCCACCCAGTATATTATAAAAACATCTATACTAATATAATAAATCGGGAGAGTTCTTTTGTTTGTTTAATCTCTGGAACTGCCAGTGGGATAAAAAATATTTCACCAATAGGAAGCTACATTATCCCCGAGTAGTAGGTATGGTATACCTAGGCTACTTTTTATCCTGGGAACGCGGGTGAAACCGTGGGGGATTGCTAGTGTGAGATTAAAATCGCTTAGGGAATTGTAAACGAATTTGAATCATCTCAACAAAAGTAATTCTCACTATGACTGAAAACTTAAAGTTACGGGTTATTGAAAGTCTCTCGTGGATACAAATGTTACTTGGGTTATTGGAAAACATAAACAGAGTTACCAAACTAACATGAAATACATTATTTGGGACAGATGGAGGTATATAAGAATATTCTTTTTATAACCGACTTCAAAAAAAGAGCAGGTTCTATGTACGCTGCATAGGTAGTTTTTTTTAATGTATGTTCACCGTTTACCTACTGGAAAACAGTGTATGCGATTTGGACGGTTTAAACTGTATTATATCACGGTAGATCCCGAGATCCCGAGGTGGTTTCATATAATTTTTTATCATGATTGACTATGAATATTGCAGATATGACGGAATTTCTCAACGGAGAAGAGCACCAACATCGCGACTAAAGTATTTTATTCAACACTAGCTGCCTCGCGCGGTTTCACCCGCGTTCCCGTGATAGAAAGTAGCCTATAATACTCGGGGATAATGTAGCTTCATATTAGTGAAATAATATTTAGAATCCGACTGGTAGATTCAGATATTAGCCCGTTTAAACAAACAATCAAAAAAAACTCTTCCGCTTTATTATATTGTTATTAGTATAGATTGTCGACAATTTTATCAACGATATGCACATCCTGGGTCAGTGACAAATCTTGAGCGGTATTGATAACGCATATGAAACTCAAAATTAACTTTTTAAACAAAAATATAACTGTAATCTGACACTGCTTTGAAGTCAATGAAATATTTTCTATGGAACACATCGTGTTCTTTCGCTGAATTAAAAATCGTGTCAGATCAGAGTTATTTCGTACTTTTTAGAAAACTTTGAAGGCGGTTTTTTTTGTAAAAAAAAGTTATTTTTTAAGATACTGTTATTGTTGAAATTTTCTTTCTTGCTTCAAATTATTACTAACATCTTTTCTTTGTTTTTTTCACATCACAAACATCGCGCAAATAATATTTGTTATGTAAAATAACTTCCGGCTTTTTCGGTCTGGTTCTAGAGACCGGAACTTTGTATGTGTCGTAATTACTTTACAAGTTATCATAAATTATGCTATATTATCATGAAAACACCCCGCGTATAACAAAACGGAAGGCTTTGTTTTCTTTACATCTTTTTGAATATGTGTCTGGCTTAACTTTATTTATTAAATACCGGCCAAGTACGAGTCGCGCATGAATCCGTTATTATTCCGTACAGTAATAATAATAACATCAATATTTTAAATATGGTCGAAGCTAACAAAGAATTACATCCTCATTATATTTTATTTTGTAGCTAAATTAGATTTTTATTGTTTTGCGGTTTCACCCGCGTTCCCAAGGAATCTCATATTTTCTAGGAATAAAAAGTATTTTAAATGATTTTCCAGGTAATCTATCTGTGTGCCATATTTCATCACGATTGGTTGTGCCAAAAGGGGTCAAGAGATAACAAACTAACTATCACATTTATATTATGCTCTCGACTAGAATAACAAAGACAGACGGGTAAAGAGGAAAAGGAATGCTGAATATATATAAAGAATGAAAATTTATATTTTTTTATTCATAATTTCAAACAATATTTATACCAAGGTTCGAGTTAATTTGATCATAGATATATAATTTACAATATAAAAAAGCATCACCTACACTCTGTTCACTAGATAATCACTTTTTGACGTTTAAGAATGTCAAAGTTATTTTTATTGCGTCACAATAAGGCTTATCTGTTAAATCTAGGTTATTTATATAATAATATAGATTAACGTAACGAGATAAGACGATTAAAGTAAAGAGATAAGATTAGTTTTGCTTTGACATTCGTAAATGTCGAAAGTGGAGCTGGTGGAGTGTATTTTACTTTCGTAGGTTATTTTTTTTAAATAACAGAATGTATACTCTACAGCACCACTTTATCCCTTACGGCTTAAAGCTTATAACTGAGTCTACGTTTTCTGAAGAGCTTGTGTGCATAAGTTCAAGTTTTTAGGCCCTGCAGTTTGAGCTGTCAGTTAGTTAATTACTTGTTTTACGTAATTATTTTTATGTGCGCATAAATTTCACTGAAATAATATCCAACACGATGACGTTACAAGTACGAATTAAATGCATGAAACAAAAGTCAAAATGGAAATAACCCAACGCAACTATACGCAACTCTACCAAAAATTACCTTTGGTAGAGTGATTAAAACAGTCCTCTAGACTTTTAAAATAGCTTTTTAACTACCACTTGAAATGTGTGCGTGTCCAAATATTTTTTCTATGATTTTATTTGTAACTTTATTTGTGTCATACAAACTGCGTAATTTAAGCTTGATTTATCACTGGTAGTCACTGAGTAAAATTAAACAAACAGGCGGACAAACGGACATGCAGAAACTATAGTTTGACTAAGGAACCCTAAAAATTACAACACTGCACTGTTTGCTGTGTAATATAAATTTGAAAACAATAATACCGATATGAATGCAAACGTTTACCCCAGAGCCAATTTAATTTTCCATTTGAAGTGATATGAACCGTATTAAGTATTAATTTTCGTAAATGCCGTGGTATCAGATTGGTATATTACAAATGCATACCGCATACAATATTAACTTGCCACCTGCGTTCTCTCGTAAGCAAGTCACACGAAGGGCAATATTATTACGTCGTTACCTGAAAATCTGTAGTGTGAAATTACACGGGATAAAATTTGGGGCGGATTCACGCCAAGCCGAGACAGGCTTGCTGTCTGAAAGTTTAATGTAGCGCCCGCCAGAGCAGTTTCCTAGAAAATCCCCGCCCGCACCTGATTTCGGTTTTATATAAGCCTTTAAACTTATTTGGTCGTTTATTGCGAATTAGTTAATATGCGAGTACCAGCGGCCAATTGTTTTTTTTTTACCGATGTACTATATTTTAGTTAATAATGTTACTAGCGTTGTAGGTATTGCATTTTTAACAGTCCTCTGAGCGATTTAAACGTATAAATCTCACAGACTTTTAATAGGTTTCAATAGGGTTGGTTTTGACCATCATCTCACAGTGGTAAACGTAAGAACACTAAGAACATAATTGGACTGTTTAACAAAAAACTTAAACCGACTTCGAAGTACTAAAAAGTAATCAAATCCTGATATGAGGACAACGGGAAGTGTACCCTTCCAGACAAAAAAAGAAATTTCCAAATCGGTTGATTAATGACGGAGTTATGAGGTAACAAACATAAAAAATACAACCGAATTGAGAACCTCCTCCTTTTTTGAAGTCGGTTAATAAAACATAAACAAACTAGCTCTCAAATGCAGCTTTCCACATTTCGCATTCGCTTTAAAAGCACCAAGAAGTACTTGAACAACGTAAAAATTAATGAGAAAAGATATCGGTGGTTGGAAAACATCTCAAAGTACGCTCAAGACTTATTAAAATAGCTGTTCGCGAGTTCAACGGTGAAAAATTGTAGGTAATTCGGTAACTGCAGTTCTTCTACACACTAAAGGGGCGGTAGGTACGGCGAAGTGTAACTGGGTAAACTCTTCACGACTGAACTTAGTGGGCATTCATCTAAAACTTTGGCAGGCACCTGACTGTCGCGTGACTTGAGACAAGCTACGACTATGGAAGTAAACTTGGGACTTGAATGCTACCCACATTCGCGTACGCTTTTGTAGTTGTTCTTACAGCCTAATGCTATTAACGTCAAGGTCCTCCGAGAATGGTGAATAAGGTATAAATAGAAGCTTCTTATGTATTTACAATGGAAAAGTTGTTCCATTGTTTTCCTTTTTCTTTGTAACTATACTATACATATATGTATGTTTCATGTTACTGGGTACAAAAATGAAAATGAGTTTGTGTGTCTATTTGTTTATAATGATTGTTGTTGATGACTATTGGATAAATTCTTAAGAGAGAAAAAGATATAGAGATGAATAATTACTGTGATTAAATTGTATATAAACTAACAATTTATTGTAGTCCTAGTTTCTGGGCATTATGTCGGTATCAACATACCTACATATAAAAATGTTATGGGTGCCATAATCTTAATAATATAACTTATTTTTGGCTGGTGTCTACCTAGGACAAAGGATCAGCATTGCCATTCAACGTGGCAATGCCGCCAGCCTTCTTGGCACGTTCACACAGGGCAGCGATCTGGCACAACTTTTTTACTTGTAAATATTTAGATTTGGTATTTTATAAGCAGGATTTATTTTATTTTTAATTATTATGTAAGTGTTGTAAATATTATTTAAAATAATTTAATAACATTTTTGTCTTTATTTACTTTCACTGATATTTTTGCTTTTATCTGTCACTGTCACTTCTTAGTCGTTAAGTTATCTATCAGAAATTATTTTTAGTTGAGAACAATTGGCGATAGATTTATGTTTATAGATTAAGATATTTATGAACTATAAAGCTGTTGGTGTCAATAAAAAAAAAAGTAAAATTGTCATATAATTCACAAAAGTTACGTATTTCTTTAGTAGGTTTAGCGCATGATATGCCTATATATAACACCAAAAGAATATTTACTTAGTCACTATATTATTTTTGTACCTATATATATATCAACTTCCAATTATTACCAAATACTTGGAAGGCATAATCAAAATATATATTGGAAACGCACATCCTACACGGAACGTTATAATCAATTAACCGAAGCCTTGTCCCGAGGCTGTGGATATGAATATCGTTAATATCGTTCACTTAATATTAATAAGTTACAGACAGATGAGGAAAATTATCAGATTACCCATGATATATCTACGTACATAAATAAATACAAGAATACCTATAGAACTTAAATGACCAGCTATAATAAACAGATATAAAGCAACCAAATTGACAATAGGCTTTTATAAAAATGAGCTTAGTATCATCAAATACTCAGACCAAATTAAAATATAGACTTTGAACATTATGACCGTTTAGCATTTTAACGATTAGATAATTTGATTTATACTTTACAGCACTGAAAATATTTGACGATTACGTAATGACTTAGGTACTTAATGATTAAAGTGGATAAATAATTCTCTATGATAACAAATTATAATGCTATCTATAATTAATTAGTCTAGGAGCAGTCTAGATATCAGACTGATATTGACATACCTACATTGTTGAGATTTGCAGACAGACATGAATCCGTTTAAATCCTTTGTACTATATTTGAGTACGTATCTGCGTTATTTACGAAGACAATTTGCCAGGAATTCGACTGATATTATCGAAATTTATTTGGTCGATGAATCGTCAATATGTTGGTTACTATTTGAAAATTTGATGTCAAACATTGCGAGCCAGATACTTTAGACTTTAGAGAGGTCAAGCAGGCAAGCTTCAAATCAAAAGTTATAAACAAAGGTAGCTTCAAATCTCGGCTCGTGATAAATAACTGTTTTATGAACGATAAAACCACAAACCGTGTGTCATAAATATTGCTGTGAGTAAAATAATATCGAACAAGTTAATTTACAACGCTGTAGATATTTAATTTATTGCCGTGACAGTGACCCAAAGGTCCTGGTTAATTGGCGTGGAAATTTGCGCGCGCAACCCCCTGGCAGCGCAACGGGCGGCCAGCGCCACGCAATTAGTGTCACAATCAAGATCGCCTACGATAATCCTGTAAATGTATTCCCCTGGCATGGCCTGTGTCAAAATCACCGGTTTCGCTTTATTATGCACCAGTTAATTTGAGCGCGATATACTAAATATGGACAGAAATGAATAAATAATGTGAATATAGAGAATGTTTGCATGATATAGCCAAGCCACGGGACAAAGTTTGTATACATTAGCATTGCTCAGGCGGGGGTTTCACATATATCATTTTAATTATTACACACAATCCCAATTCTACATTGAAGGATATCAGGAGCCATGATAGTACAATATGACTTATGGTTCTTGCGTCGAAAGAACTAACGCCTTTATATAGATGTACTAGCTGCCCGGCGCGACTTCGTTCGCGTGGTGCTACCCTACCCTATGGTGCTACCCTACCCCACCCTACCCTACCCTACCTGAATTTTCTTTGCTATAAACCTCACGGAGCCCGAGACCTTTCCAACGAATGCAAAACCGTGGAAATCGGTTCGTGGGTTCTGGAGTTATAGCGTCAGGAAGGAAAACCCGACTTATTTTTATATATTAGATATGTGGAGATTTGTAAATGGCATAGGATCATCTATATGTTTATCGTAGAAATAAGTTGGAAATCTTCCTAGGAGTAGATAAATAAATAAATAAAATTATATAAAAGGCATTATCAGATTATTTCTACATACCATCATGTACAACATGTACTAAGGCGGTATAATATTTGGCCGTGAGGTGAATTTTTTTCTACTATTATAGATATAGCGTGTAGGTTTCATGTAAGCGAAATTAAGTTCAATAGAAGTATGCAGAAGGTATTTAGTATGAGAGATCGATTAATTTTAGTGTCAGGCAAAAAAAAAAACTATGGCATTTAATTTCAAAGATGAAAGAGATTGTAGTTCAATGGCCATCGTTTCTAAAACCAATTAAAAATAGCGTAAAATAGGTACTAAAATCAACTCATAACTGTATTTCAAATAACTTATAGCACAAATTTTCTTCTCTTATCGTTCTCAAGTTCTTCATTCTTCAGTGATTTTGTTTCACATTTTTGATAAAAGATTTCTGGAAGTTCCGAGGGGACCGGAAAAGTTTGCTACGGTAAAAAATCTTACGCATTAACGTAATTACGGTATGGAAGAAAAATATTACATTTTATAATAATCCGCATAATACCTACAATAAAAAATTATCATATTGCTAACTAAACTAATATTCTTTTATGATAAATATTACTGTTACTTATTCATGGAACTCAACTAATTACCTACTAAACCACCCGATTGCTTACAAAAATTTCGTGTAAACAGGATTTTCATTTTTCAAATTACTATCAACAATGATAAAGATTAATTTAAACAATTTTTATCTCATTTTATTAGCACCATCAACATTTTTAGAAGCGGCCAGATTCTTCCCTTTTTGTATTATCGAAATAATGTGAAATTATTAAAATAATCTTAGCGGGACAATGAGCTACGGACCGGGAGACGTTGTTCTGCTCATATCTAATCATTTTTATGGAATGTAATAAGACGCCCGCTGGTTAAATTCATTGGAGGTTGGATATTTAGTATTTTAGACACTTATTTTTATAAAAATATCTTCTTCTTATGCGTTGCACTCTTGACAGAGTGGTCGTGGTCGTCATGAAGTGTAATTTGTGGCGCGCTTCACAACACGCCGCCATTCTTCCCTAACTGCTGCCCTTCTGGTGCAGTTATTGATGGGTCCGCCTATTGCGGCCTTAATTTGGTCGGTCCATCGCATGGGTGATCTTCCACGCGCTCTAGTGCCCTCCACTTTACCCTGCACCACCAATCGCTCTATGGAGACATCTCCACGCCGCGACACGTGTCCGAAGAAAGTTAGGATGCGAGCCTGCACTACGGAGGATAGACGCTGCTTGATACCGAGTTCCTGGAGTATGGACTCATTTGTACGGAATTCTGTCCATGATATTCCAAGCATTCTTCTCCAGCACCACATTTCGAGAGCGTCTATCCTCTTTTTCTCGCTTTCTCTCAGAGTCCACGTTTCCGCAGCATACAGAAATATGGGGAAAACAAGTGATCTGACGAGCCTGGTTTTGGTGGCTTTGGTTATGTTCCGGTTCTTCCATATTTTGCCAAGTTTATCCATAGATGACCGAGAAATGGCCATACGCCTCTTGATCTTATCTACGCATCCACCATTGTTTGATATCAATGCTCCCAGATATATATATGATTGAACCACATCACAGTTCGCAATTACAGTGACTTCTGGCGAATTATTGTTGGCGCGGTCGACAATCATCATCTTTGTCTTACTGCGATTGATTTTAAGGCCAAACTCAATGCTAACATTTTCCATCTTGTGGAGAAGTTCTTCCATGTGGAGACTACTTGATGCAAACAAGGTGGTATCATCTGCGTATCGTAAATTTGAGATTTTTTTACCTCCAATGGTAATGCCGTCTGTCCAGTCTTCTAGAGCTATTCGCATTATGAGTTCTGTGTAGATATTGAACAGCAGTGGAGAAATAATACACCCTTGACGGACTCCAGCGGACGGACGGATGAAGCGCTCGTGGTGTAGCATGATTAGCCGTTCTTAATCGATCGGCAAAGTTAAGCTACGTCTGTCTTGGTCGGTACCTGGATGGGTGACCGCCTAGTGGTATTTCAAATCGAGCGTTTCCGTGCTTCGGAAGGCACGTAAAGCCGTTGGTCCCGGTTATCACTTAATTGTGATAGTCGTTAAGCTGGTTGGATGCCTCCTAGGCGGCTTGAAAATCTCCAACAGTAGGTTGGCCACTAGCCTACCTCCACCGATCCGCAGTGGGCACGCGTGGTGGAGTATCTGCCCATTCCCTTTCACCCTGATTTGTGAAAGGAGGCCTGTGCTCAGCAGTGGGACATTATAGGCTGATGATGATGATGATGATGGACTCCAGCGCTGGGGTGGAAGTAGCTCGATAGTATGTCGTCTGTTCTCACTGATGCTGTTCCATCTTCATAGAGGCGCCTAGATGCCTTGGCGTACCCATTTCCAGTAGAGTTTTCCAGAGTATTGGCCATTTAACCGAGTCGAATGCCTTCGAAAAATCAACAAAGCAAATATAAGCCGGCTTGTTAAATTCTCGAGTTTTTTCGATTATTTGACGGACTGTCAAGATTTGCTCACGGGTACCTTTGCCTTATACAAATCCAGCTTGTTCGGGTGCAATCTCTTTGGATAGGTAAGACTTAAGACGCTCATTGAGTATGTGCAGTAAGATTTTGCTTGCATGAGGTATAAGAGCAATGAGACGGTAGTTGCTGCAGTTCTTTGTGGATCCTTTTTTGTGGAGCGGAACTAAAATGGTGTGAGTCCATTCTTTAGGCCATGATGCCGTTTGCCATATTTTGTTGCATATGGTTTGGAAGATCTGGACGCCATACTCTCCAGAGGCCTTAATGGTTTCAATTGGAATAGCGTCCTTTCCTGTGGCTTTTCCATTCTTAAGGTGTTTTATTGCAGCTCTTACTTCATCTTTAAGAACGTCTGGTTCTGTGTCCTCGTCTCTAGGCTCTGTTGAATGGAAAAGCTGCGAATGTGGATCTTCAAACAGTTTCTGGCAGTATTCCTTCCACGTCTCTGAGATAACATCAATTTCTGTCACTGTTTCGCCACGAGAGTTCTCAATAGCCCATGTTTTGGAGGTAAGAGTCTTTGTGATGGATTTAATTTTCTTATGGAGGTCTTTAGTTTCATGTTTGTCTGCGTGGGCTTCAACTTCGGAACATATTTTCCGAAGTTGGGCGTTTTGGTCACGCCTACATGCTTCCTGAATTCGAGCAGATTTTTCATTCAGGGTCCTCACATCCACTCCCAAGGTCTTCATTTTTCTTCTTTCCTCTACAAGAGCCAGAGTATTGTTACTCATCCAGTGTTGTCGTTTATGCATTTCCCGAGGTGGTCGAGATTCTTTAGCTGCGTTTTGTATGAGATCTTTAGCTCTATCCCACAACTGATCCGGAGTTTCTGCATCGGCTCCCATACTTGTCCAACTATTCCAGTTTTGTTCAAGTGCTGCCATAAACTTGGAACTATCCTTGACTTCAATTCTCTTATTTACCTTGAGTTTCCTGGCTGCTCTTAGCTTAATCTGCACTTTGGATATCAGAAGTTGATGGTCCGAGCCACAGTCGGCTCCAGGTAGCGTATGGGTGTTTTTAATGGAGGTCTTCCACCACGTGGGGGCTGGTCTGCTTAAGTTTGCTATTTATTTACTTATTAAATATTTTTTCAGTCTACTTTGTAATTTTGCCGCCGCGCCGGGGCACGCAATTGTTTTCAGTGCGATTAGAATGTAAATATTATGTAATTAATCTAAGCCTGTTTTGAAAAGAGTAATTGCTGAGTTTATTGCCGGCTCTTCTCAGCAAATGCAACCTTCCGAACCGGTATTAGAGTATTAGAGTCAGACTTTTCATAAGTGCCTGCGAAGGTCTACTTGAATAAATGATTTTGAATTTGAATTTGAATTTGATCTGATCAGAATGTAATCTATCTGATTCCGATGTTTGCCGTCAGGTGATGTCCAGGTGTAAAGTCTCCGCTGATGGTTTTGAAAGAAGCTATTCGATATTACCATGTTGTTATCGGCAGCAAACTGTATCAGGCGTTCACCTCTTTCATTACGCAGCCCCAATCCAAATTTACCTGCGCACTGGCTCAATTGATTGGCATTAACCCCTATCTTCGCATTAAAATCTCCCAAGATCAGTAATAGTTCTCTTTTAGCAATCTTTTGGATGGTGGTCTCAAGTTCTGAATAGAAACTCTCTATGTCACCATCGCTGGCTGCGCTAGTAGGTGCATAAATCTGTATAATGTTGAGATTCACTGGAGTCGCCTTGAGTTTTATGCTTATGACTCGGTCGCTAACAGGTTCATACCCAATTACACAATTCCTCAGATATTGCGGGAGGAAGATAGCGACACCATTTCGGCTATTAACATCGTTCCCAGAAAAATAAACGATGTGTGTATTGGTGACAAAATGACCATTGCCCTGCCAGTGCGTCTCACTAACCCCACAGATGTTTAAATCACATCGGGCCATTTCATTTTGCAGGATGTGGAGTTTACCTGGTTGTAGTAGACCGCGTACGTTCCATGTACCTATCTTCTGGACCTGTCGCATCTTTACTGAGATTCCAGTAGTCCGATTTCCATGCGTTGCCTGGTTTCCTACATCCGCACGGCCGGTAACTAATTTCTCACCGTCTGCCCCGGACACAGTACGGCGCCGGTTGCTAAGCGGATCACATGGCCAACTCTGTAGTTTCTGTGTTTTCATGACAACTTTCTTGGGAAAATACTGCAGTGGTTTCCCCTTGCCTTCTGCACCAGACATTTTAAAGGTTATTTGGACCTCAAGGCCACTGTAGCCTCTTCCAACCGGTTGCCCGGTTAGGGGTATGGTTATTCCGCCATTTCTCGGTCGCCAGAGCCTCGTTCGTTATCTAGCAGGAGGTACCACGGTGGCTGATGTCCACCGCCGTCAGCTATTCATACGAACTACTAACGCGTGCAGGTGAGGTTGACAATAAGGTCGGTAAAGATCATATTTCCGTATAAAAATATACAGTCATGTAAATGAGATTTAACATTATATATGTCGAAGGGAAAAGACGATATCAGCAATTAATTTGTAATCTATAGGAATATTTGTCATTTTCCGTGATTTTGTGGTATACCTAGAGATTTCATGCAACATATTGTAATTGCCTTGCGATATACAGGAGACTGAGGCACTAAAACACAAAAAGCATGGACTTAGGGTTTATTCGCTACGCTAAAATCTTTGGTAAAAAGACATAATTTTATAGTTTAGCAATGAATGAATGAATTCAACTACCTCGCAGAATTTTAATGAATTAGATAAACTATGGTGTGTTTTAACTGTTTCATCTTTTAATTGAGTGCTGCAGTGTAAAATGTACGGAATATGTAATTTAAAATTATTTATCCAAGCGAGTTTGTTTTGCACAATATAAATAGGACATTATTGTATTAAACGTGGGCTTTTCCACATACTACTACAGTTAAATTAGCTTGATTTGTCAATGGAGTTCTAAAATACAGCCTAAAATAAAGGCAGCCTAAAATAGATAAATATGAATAAATAAATGGACGACAACTTATCTATAATATTATCATGTGTGATGTAGAAGATATCTAATACCTAAATACACTCTTGGGTACAGTAAAAAAAAGTTTCAAAAAAAGTTATAGCTCAAATTGATACTTTAATTTACTCACTCTCCGAGTGTCTCCGTCATCGAACAATTAACCCAAGGAAGCGCAATGACGACGTTCATTCTGCTTTAAATCTATTCCACCAATTTACCACCTGCGATAATGCACTGATCTGATTGACTTAGTCACGGACACGTGCACTCTGATTGGCGAAATCAAGAACACACGATGCAGTGATTGGTCCTTACTATTCAAAATTAGTATAGAATCACTGACTAGATGTGGAATCGGATTGCTCGGTATACCTAAAAGAATTTTCATTGATGCTCTCCGAGGACTGTCAGCGAATAGGGTTCTCAGTTATTTTACACGAATATTTATGTAAAACTACGTATTCTGTTTAAAATATTGCGATCACAAAATATCTTGCATGGAACTTAGATGTCGTTAAATAAAACTTTTACTTCGCAGACAATGTCTCGCTACTTTAAAGCACTTCAACTACTAAAGTCAACTCAGATCCTAAAATTCTTTTATTTAATTTAATAAGTCCGCACGGGCAAAACCACTTTTATAGACAAGTGAATATTCAAGTGTAAGAAAGTTATACCACAAAATGAGTTTAACTAAAGCAAGTCTGAATTAATTTGCATAACAAACAACCTCCAGCGTTATATGTCGTCTTAAGCTCAGATAGATAACAGTCGTTAAAATATACGCACCTACAGAAAGTTTGATAAATGTTTCTGTTAATTAAACTTTGTGTAAATGACGCACGTCGCATAACTTCAACTTAAACTTGCTGTGTTGTGTATATTTTTTTAATTAATCAAGTTAAATAAATCAAAAACATGCCTTTTACAGTAAATAATGAATTAATATGCGAAATTATTTTAAAAAATTAACTTGAGTTCAACTTACACTAAAAAGTATGAAATAACACTAAGGGTTATTCATGCCTATTGTATTGTCACCAGAATTGCATAAGTTTTGTATAAGTGGGTGAAAAAAAAATTGGTAGATTTTCTTACAATGTTACAAGTGTCAAGTTAATTTTATAAACTCGTGCAACTTATGACTACTTATTTCTATTTATTAGATTGTTCATTTCTTGTTTCTCGACTCGATAAGCCATTTTTCGTAGACCGTAGCTGCCGTAGTAGCCATCGTAGGCATAGTTCGTAGCTGAAACCGGCCGAAAAGAACTTTTTGAGATTAGAAATTGTTTCCATAGTTGTAACCTTAGCCAGTGAGGTGTGTCAGCGTTTTTAAACGTACTGATCTTGATCCTTATGTGAGTCGTAAAGCCCCTGTAGGTAGTACCGGTCTTTAAGAACATTTTAAAATCAGAACAAAAAAAGCATTTAGATTTTTTATTGTGTATAACCCTGTGTTTGACCCCAATCTCACCATGGTAAGTGATGATGTGGCCGAAGGTGTTAAGACAACAAAGTCTACAAAGAAGTAACTGGCTCTCAAGTGCAGCTGTCGAAACACACCGCTTGGCGACAGATTCTCAAATTGTGGGTGGCAGTCAGTCAGTTTGGTTCTACAAAGGACTCTACCATCGTGCTATGGTTTCTTCACGATGTTTTCCTTCACCGAAATCTCAAACTCATTCCAGTATTCGAACCCGGGACATTCGTCTTCTATTCGGCAACCTACGTCACTACCACTGAGCTATCTTCGCCTTAATACTACTAATCATACACTATAATAGATTTCAAATAGTATGTGTTCGTGGATACAAGATGGGTCTACGCTACGCGAATCAAGCATGAGCCTAGCACTCGTGGAGCACGAATTCGCGTAGCGTAGACGGATTTGGGAGCCTCGGACTAGCTTTCGGCTCGCGCGCGACTACGCTCCGCCAATTGTCAGTTTTTGGGCGAACACAGCCAAATTCTTTGAACACAGGCATTCGCATCGCGCTCGTGTTGTAGGCTCGTTGTTCGCAAGCGACAAAGATTGGCTCGTGTTGAGTTCGCGTGGCATAAACGCACTGAGAGAGAGTATGGTACAGTTTACAATTTATCGACAGTTTATAATCTCGCTATATACATTATAAACTAACGGTGTTCACAAAATTACGGTGACATATATATAGATACTAGCTGTTCCCCGCGGTTTCAGTCGCGTTCCCGGGATAAAAAGTAGCCTATAATACTCGGCGATAACGAAACCGACCGATAGTTCCAGAGATTAGCCCTTTTAAACAAACAAAAAAACTCTCCCGCTTTATTATATTATTATTATTATGTATATTAAATAAGTATAGGTTTTCAATTAGTTTAAACAACTTGACTACATATTATTTTTGACAAATTTGCTTATAGGTAGGTAATTCAAGAGAGAATTCAAGCAACGTTACGCCTTTTTCTTGATAACTGGAAGACTTTTATGTTTCCTTCGATAGATTTTATGATTAAATATTTTACAACGTGACATAAAAAGACATTGTATTGAAAAAATCGCCTTTTCTAAATCTAAAGCTATTGCCGGCTAAACCTATCTTATCTTAATATCTTAAAACGGCTTTTAAGAGTTTATATAAAATAAAATACGTATTTTACAAAAACGAGTGTTTTTTATTTTTACTTGTTACTTCAATATTAAATATCATGGACATTCTTTTTAATCAGTGTAATCCTAAACCAAGCAAAGTTTTCAAACTTTGAAACTGTTATATTATATTCTATGAGTATTTTTTATTCAGGGTTCCGTACCCGAAGGGTATCCAAAACGGTCCCTATTGCTGTCACTCTGTTGCCTGTTTGTCTGTCCGTCCGTATATGAAGCTTTTAAACGAAATAATTTACAGACCTTTTTGGATTTATTTTGGTATTATATATTGACCTAAAACCGAATATGGAGTAAGAAATTCAATCAAATTATTTTTCTCTGTAAATGAAACTGGAGTCAATATTCTTTTATTAACCTGGTATTTGACATTTTATTGTTTATTGAGTAGAGTAAAAATATTTTTAATTAATTATCTTTAAAAATAAAACGATACAGTTCAAATCACTTTTGTATCGGGATCCAAAACTTCATAATATACTGAAAATAGCGATTCATAATTCACACCCGAACACAAACACACGTACTATAATTATCATTTAATTTTTTAATTCTTTGGTATAAACCGACTTCATATATGAAACAATTGTTGAAAATGTTAAACCGTTGACCATGTATAAAAGGTCATACTTTAGGATGTCAGTTCCTCGCATTTTAAATAATATGTTGAACTTAACTGTAACTAGATTCCACCAAGAGGGGGAGTCAGGAAACTCATAGCACAGGGAAACCTAGTTTGAGCTCCTGTTTCCCACAGTTAAATGAACTTAGTTACAATTGAAAAAAATGTTCTTTGTTTTATGTGGAAGTTAATATTTATTCACGTGTTCATGTAGTTGTGTAAATATTTACGGAACCGTAATTGAGTGAGGCCCAACTCGCATTCGGCCGGCTTCATTTAAATCTATATATATAAAAATCAATGCCACTTTTCGTTGTAATTTTATAACTCAAGAACGGGCTCACCTATCCAAACCAAATGTTTAGGCTTTGTTCCGACTATTTAGTAGATGGTTTATGTGAAGTTTGCACAAAATCGGTCGAGCGGTTCTTCATTTATCACATTTTTTTATTTCACATTATACGTAGTGAAGCATGTACCGGGCCGCTAGTATATAAATAATACAAACATTGTTATCCCCTGATCTGATAGGCAAATCCCTAATAAAGAAATATAAGCTATAAATATATAAGCTAAGAAAGGCATGTATCAAATACAAATATTTCAAGCGAGAATAAAGTCTAATTACCTAATACAGAAGTATTAAAAGTTTCTATATCACAAAAAGGTCAATTCACAAACCAATATAGCGATGTGTAAAGGATGCTGGAATATTTCAAATAGGTTCCGAAAAGTTTAAGTGCCAGCCCATTTGGAGTTCAATAATTGGACTGTTTTACAAAAAACTTAAACCGACTTCAAAGTACACTAAGAAGTAATCAAATCCTGATCTGATGACATTGAGACCAAACGGGAAGTGTACCTTTCCAGACAAAAAAAGAATTTTCCAAATCGGTTAATAAATGACGGAGTTATGAGATAACAAACAAAAAAAAAATACAACCCATTTGAGAACCTCATCCTTTTTTTTGAAGGCGGCTAAAAATCCACACGAAGTGTAGGTACCTAGACCTGTGGACTGTTTTACAAAAAACTTAAACCGACTTCAAAGTACACTAAGAAGTAATCAAATCCTGATCTGATGACATTGAGACCAAACGGGAAGTGTACCTTTCCAGACAAAAAAAGAATTTTCCAAATCGGTTAATAAATGACGGAGTTATGAGATAACAAACAAAAAAAAATACAACCCATTTGAGAACCTCATCCTTTTTTTTGAAGGCGGCTAAAAATCCACACGAAGTGTAGGTACCTAGACCTGTATTACATTCGACACTCGATTTGTAAATTTTTCCGAAGTTATAAACCAAATATGAACGTAATAATAAATATAATATGTTTATGTTAATGTAGGTACCTATATTCCATTATGTTGGCACTGATAAGCTTTTTGTTTATATAATTCTCTGTTTAAATATTGTAAGCCTTTTATACTATTTTAATATTTAACGTCAAATGTTTTGAAAATGATGTCTTTGATATTTTAGATAATATCTTTACATCGAGACGTTCAGAAACCGAAAAAATACTAGCTCGAATAAAATGTCAGTGTAATAATAGGATAAAAAAACCATTACTGAAGCATTTAATTGAAAACCCCTTTTATTTTTTATGGAGACGGTGCTTTATGGCCACTTTAAGTAATACTTTCGTTTTTGTGGATGTTGCGTCATTTATAAGGGTTAATGTAGACATACTTGGTTTTGTATTTTAAGCGCGATTCAGCGATAGAGACGCTTCTACTGCGAATTTACGGTTATTCAGCTGTTTGGGAGCTCATATTTGACTGCGCATTTCGTATAAGTCTATCTATATTGTCATATGGCGGTATGGAAAAGAAAGTAGGTTATGTATGCGTAATTTTTTTTCAAAATGATCATATCATATATATTGTGATGGTTAACCTTAAAGATCTTACTCATAAAATGTTATTTAACTAGTATACTAAATAAATAAATATCCTGGGACATTCCTCACACACGGTCATCTGATCCCAAACTAAGCAGAGCTTGTACTACGGAAACCAGATAACTGATATAATACATATACTACTTTTTTGTTTGTAAATACATACTTAATATACATAATTACACCCAGACTCAGGACATGCAAAACATGTTTGCATGTCCTGTGTGGGAATCGAACCCACGACCTGCAGCGCAATAGCTAGAATCTTTACCAGACTCTTAACCAACTGCGCCAACTGGCCCGTAAATAATGTCATTCTTTTGTCATTGTCAAATAATGTGACATTATTTAAGTGACCATTTAAACAGTATATTAGTTAAATAGCGCTTTATGAGTAAGGGGTATAAATATAACTATCCAATGTTGTTAGGCACTGAGATTATTAGTGGCATATAAGATGGAGGGCAGCTTGTTTATTTTTCTTTCCTCGTGTGTATTCTGTGTATAGAAAGGCTTCAGCTTATCGCCAACGGGCAGCCCCGGCTTCATATGAACCGGCCACCTCACGCCCCTATTCGGGATATAAATCATGAGAAACACACATTTCCTTTCCGCAAAATGCTCTCGGCAAAATCTATTTTCTTTGAACGAAACGTTATTGATAAGTGAAACACGGCAATGTTTATGAGTATCGTTGTGATTGGTTTTATGATTTCTTTGTTCTTTTACCATTTAATTTTGAAAGGCTATTTTACTTGTTTTAACATTTAAAATTAAATTATTAACAGAAGCAAAAACTCGACTGCGTAAAATTATGATTATGAGAAAAACAAGCTCTGTATCTATGTACCTATGTCACAGAATATTTAATAGTACTACGTACAGAAAACCCACTTCGAAAACGACATTTAAACAAAAATCGACTCTTGGAACGACAGAATAAAGCGCAATCCAGTTCGCGCAGCGCTGCGCGCCTAAAATTATATTCACCTACAACTTCCCTCTCTTTCTATCGTATAACTCTATCCTGTATGACGCGGCACGTGTTACGGTAGGGTTGTCTAATGACGTATTATGAATCTTCAATATTTCCTTATCGCCTATGTATGTCCTATTACTATTCTCTGTGTTTATTTTATTTCTATGCTATTCTCCTTTCGTGAACAATGACATTTAAAATATCCTAGCTAACTAGTATTAGATCAGAAAGTTATTTTAAAATGTCTACATACTTTAATCTAAGTTGTTAGACCTATAAGTACTTTGTATACTGAATGTGTATTCTGTCTACGAAACTGAATACAACTATTTTGGGGAAGGGTTTTAGTAACATACATGCTTATCAAATCTGGAATAACTGACGACGCGACAAGAAACGGCACGATTACCTAGTCCAGTAGCCGTCAGCCGAAATTCACAATATTTGTTCTTAATAATCTTCATGTTGATTAAAGAAGTTTGTTATATAAAAATTAATAAAGAATTAACCAAAAAAAGGATATATTGAGTTACTTACCTACATAACAATAAGAATTGTTAAATTTTTCTGAATATTGTTCTACTGATTTTTGAAATAGTGGTATGTTAAATCTTAGTTATTTTAAGAGTTGTAAGGTAGAATTACTGTATATTTAAAGAGGGAACTCTCTCTATTCTGGAACTACTAACAGTTTCTAAAAAGACAATCGTCAAAATCGGTTCATAAACGACGAAGTTATCCGCGAACACACATAAAAATAATTGGACTGTTTTACAAAAAACTTAAACCGACTTCAAAGTACACTAAGAAGTAATCAAATCCTGATCTGATGACAATGGGACCAAACGGGAAGTGTACCCTTCCAGACAAAAAAAGAATTTTCCAAATCGGTTAATAAACGACGGAGTTATGAGGTAACAAACATTAAAAAAAAATATACAACCGAATTGAGAACCTCCTCCTTTTTTTGAAGTCGGTTAAAAAATATACGGTCGAATTGAGAAAACTCCTCCTTTTTTTGAAGTGGGTTAAAAATCATTCACATGAGTTTTCGAGGTCTAAGAGGCCCGTTTATACAAGAGGGTCTCTTCTGGTCGCTCTATCTTTGTCTCTTTTTAACACACTGGTATGTTATAAAAACGGGCCTATTATTATAATAAGGACTTTAGGACAATACAATGAAACAACAACAAAATATCTAGTACTATAAAAACAACGATATCTACACAAGATAGTGTTAAAAAAAGAACAGTAAACACTTTATATAGGTAGTACGTAGGTATTTATACCCACACGCGTCTTGCGCTGCGTGCGCGTTGCAACCGACTAGCGTTGTTCCGGTAGTCCGCGTGCGCGCGATCGTACCTAAACATGGGAGTGGGACAGGCCTGCCTATGTACAGAATTTTGAATGTAACTTGCTTTTTAGGTATTGCAGGCGCGGGCTAACCCATTACCTAAATAAATATGTTTGCTAGTTGTCTTGAAGTTAAAATCTATTTTGTAATTACAAATAAGTTGTTTTTTTAAATATTATAGACCTTATTTATGTTTAAATCCATGAAGCCGTTTAGACTACAGAGCGTGCCAAAGAAATAGACATACATACAGCTGAAAAACATAACCCTCCTTCGGTGTCAGTCGGGTAAAAATGGACGAAGTACGGACGGATTCCCAGCAATGAAAATTTTGAAAAGCTATCATGCGTTTGTAAAAACTTCAAGACAGTTTAAGTAAGCGTAAAGTTCGCAGAATTTACATTCAAAACCTCAGATTTGAAATTAAAAGTAGTTCTGAAGGTTTCATTGAAAACAGATGAAGAGAATGAATCAAATTATCACAGAAACTGTGTCACACTAAGTTTAACGAGTTTGTGGATTTCAACTAAATATTACATTAAAACTTGGACAAAGAACAAAGAACGGTTAAAATTTGTGTGGTAAATGTAGTTTTATATTTTTACCCAACTACGGCAAAGCAAAAAGGAAGGCTAAGTTTTTATGTATATTATTTTTGTATGTTCCACCGTAGCGCCTAAACTACTAATCCGATTTTGATGAATGAGGTGTCAATGGATTCGTTATTATGGTTCGGGTAACATAGGCTACAATTTTATCCGACTATGGCAATATCAAAAAGAATGGTTATGTTTTTAGCAATGTTCCACCGTGGCGCCGAAACTACTCATTAGATTTTGTTTTATTATTCGTAGTCTGGGACTCCGAACTTTGAACTAAATTATAACGTTATTAATGTGAAAATGCCACAGGACTTCAATAGAACTAAATAAAGAGGAATTTATAACACATCAGAAGACTGGTCTTACTCATTAAGACGATGATAGCAATCAGCATAGACCTAACTTGTTTCTTACTTTTTAGCTATTTTATTTATCGCTAGGGGGTTAAATTTATTATATTATTATAAATTTTATAGTTATTTTTGCCCGTAGTCGTTTTACAGTTTTTTAACTTAATATACCTACATTGAGATATTGTCTTCAAATTGTATGTAGGTTACTTTTGTGGATTTTAACGATGATTAAATTGATGTATTGCATGCATATTAAATTCAAATTCAAAGTCGAATTCTCACAAAAGGTCTAAAATCTTTAAGTTTTATTTAATGTCTAACAAAATCCGATAAAACTCATTTATATGACATTAGGTATTAGAATTGTACCTAAGTTATTAAAATTGGTCCATTCGGAAATTGGACGTCGTTCGTTTTCTAGTTTGTACGCCCGAAGAAATTGTGTCGTAAAATATAATTTGGAAATATCACCCAAACTCTGTGAAGAAGTTATCGTGGAATGCATAAAATTTTTCGAAAGATTTACAATAGTCGTAACCGAGTGTGTCTACGGTAAACGATGAGAGTACTCCCTAACAAATTGAAAATCAATGAACCGCGGAATTCAATTTGATATTGAAAGCCATCTCTCACGTTGCCTCGCAAGGCAGCCTCAGAGAGCACTTCTCGATATCTCTCTCTTTGACTACGTTTCATACGTAAATAAATACATTTAAAAGACGTTTAGCTGAAAATCGCGAAATAATATGATCGGTACCTAATTGAAAGAACAATAAATTATCCGTACCTACGTATTTTTATTCACTCTACTCGAAATGTTCGTTTTATGGAATTATAATTTAGGGAAAAATTTAAAGATCTGTCACACACACGTTTACACACGTAACTAGCGTTTTCTAGGGATATTTTAATTCCTTTATTGTTCAGAGTAAGTAAATATCGTGTCCAAATGACTAGTAACCGTCTTTTTTGGACTGGTACTTAATCTTATAAAGAAAATATTTTATACCTAACTGAGATACCTACATTTAAAAGCAACGAACCAATTTTATGATATTAATATGCAAAGGACTTAATTATTTTTAGTTGACCTTAAATGCCAAATTTTAGTAGGCAAATTTATTAGCTACCTAAGACTAAATTTTACAAGAGCTAGTATTTAATTAAAAGCCCCAGGGCAGTAATCAGAGATAATAAATATACCTTTTGTATCACGATCGTGCCGTATCCATTAAAGGTATCAACTATAATTTTACATCGAAGCTACACTATTACGCCACAATAGCTGTTATGTTTCTACTGTTGCTGATAAGGCGGCATAAAAGTCTCAGTTACCGTATAATTAAATGTAATAGTTCGTCTGCGATGTGTGTTTACAGTTAGTTATCACGCGACCGACTATAGAAGCACAAAAGCTTTAGTGGAATAGGTCAAAAGTTACATGTTAAAGAAATCTGTATTGGGATCGAAAAGAAAACACAATTATTATTTACCTGGTTTTATTCAAACCATTTTCTTATGAATATGAAGATTATATCATACATGTGTGCATATAATAAATGGCTCTCATGTTATTCTCGTATAACGTGACTCTAGAGAAGATATCATGCTACCTGCAATGGTTCCTTACCTCAAAATTAGTTTGACGGAAAGTGATCAAGTGTAGCCACAAATCTTAGTGACATCAGCGATATTGCAGTGACCGTCCGAGGAAATGTTCATGAGTGAATGTCTACTCCACCTATTCTGAACGAATTCGGTCTGTGTGATATATACTACCATTCCTCATGACGCTTTCGGTACTACTCGCTCGATTTGAACTCCAACTCGCATTGCGATAAGTGCCAAGTTGTTGAGAAGTTAAAAACTTCATAAAGTATTGTAACTACAATAAATTTTTGCAATTGACTCCATTTTAGAATATAGGAAGGTAATAAAAGAGCATAAAGTTATAAGAATGATTGTCGTAAAGTAGAAACTAGCTTATTTCAAAAATAATAAACGTATTCATGTAATTGAAGTGTAATAACGCAGCGAAGTTTTCAAATACTAAGTTATGTTGCTGGCCTAATTTATTTATAGAATATAGGATAGTAAAAAAGATAATGCTTCAATGTAAACACATAAATATTTTGGGAGCATAATATACCCAAATTTTCCCTATGGCGCGGTTGGTATTTCAAATATTTGTATAGGATTGGGTAACCAGACGCGTCGCGCACGTCCTGCCGCGCCTACGGGCTCTTATCGAATGATCTCGCATCTTTGCACTCGGTTGAATGTACGATTACCATCACATTGTTATTTGATCAATTTTAGAACCGAGTATCCGATTAACGATGCGCAGAATACTAATTAATTGTAAGCTCTGTGATGACTGTCTAGAAACAGAAATGGTATATCAAGTTAGGTAACTACATATATGATGTATATCATAAAATAATTGAATTAGTTTTGACATGAGTGGTGTGAAAATTAATACAGTAGATAAATGAAGTAATATACAAGTAATAAGGAATCCGTTACGTTAATAAAACTTAAATGCAAACTATATTTACTCTAGTCTACACCCAACCGGTAATTTGAACAGTTATATTGTATGATAATAAAACTACGAATTCTTAATATACCTACGATCCTCTAAATATCGAATGTCAAGCTTTCTCGAACTCAGAATTGCGGACACAGCGTAAGAATATTATTCAGGTAGAATGGCGATCGATTCTTGTCAAAATAATAGCGTCATCAGAAATTATTAATTTAGTTATCGACGAAAATACTCCGCCATTTTCTCGGCGAGGGATAACGTAAATTGAATTATGTGATCGGGGATTGATCTAAACCATGAGGAAACCGGATATTTGAAATGAATATTTTCATAGATTGCTATATTACCTTCACGTATATATAACCTATTGTTATGGGAGAAGATTTATACATACTTCCAATTTGCGAACAATCATCATCATTAAGCCTATAAAGCCCATCACACACGAAGCTATAAAAAATATTAATATACATTATAGCTCGGCATATTACGATATATTTTCAATACAAACTTTGAACTGACCGCACACGGAGCTATAATATAAATTATGTTTGGCGTGGACATTTCTAGCAACGTTTTGTTCCGAAGTCACTTGGAAGACAAGGTTAAGCTGGCATCCAAAAAGCTTGGAGTGCTCAACAGAGCGAAGCAGTACTTCACATCGGGTCAAGGGCTGCAACTTTATAAGTCGCAGGTCCGGCCTCATATGGATATACATATATGCTGTCATCTATGGCCTATCTATGGGAGTACCTGGATACCAGCTTGGGCTTTTAGACTCGGTTCAGCGACAGAATTGTTGACGATCCCGAGCTCACAAGCGGCTTAGAGCCACTCAGTCTGAGGAGAGACTTTGTCTCCTTGTGTGTGTTCTACCGCTTGTACAACGGAGAGTGTTCTAAGGAATTGTTCTACTTGATGCCCACGGCTACCTTCCACCATCGCAACTCTCGACGGGGAGTTCATCCACACACATTGAAGCCAGAATGGTTTCGAACCGTGCGGGCTAAAAGGAGTTTTCTTCTGCGGACGCTCGGACTGTGGAATGAGCTCCCGGCCGTGGTTTTCCCAATGAAGTACAGCAAAGAGAGGTGTGAAGAGATTCCTGCAGGGTCGGCAACGTGGGAGTGATACACCTGGTGTTGCAAGCGTCCATAGACTAGGTAACCACTTGCCATCAGGCGGGCCGTATGCTTGTATGCCAACATAGTGGTATATAAAAAAAAAACCTCCAGCGGTATACTCATGGACCAAACTATAGATACCTATACGTATTGACAGTATCGCATAGACATCACTTCGCTTTATATCTTTACTTGTGGTCGCATGTTACAGCGGACGGTTCATCCAGGTTTTATTTATTTAAAGACACTTTTCTCGGCTCACATTAGGAACTTGACCTCACCCGAGACAATACAGGGAGGTACAGTGGTTTTCTTTTAAAAATTCATACTATGCCTTTTAGAAGAAATTAGGGTAAAAGTATTATTGCATATTCAAGATATCTTCGAAATTATACCGGTGGAGAAAATGTATGATGCAATCTTACCTTCTTATCTTCTGAAGTAAAATAAATGTGTGGAAAAATCCTGTCGTCACATGGTACTGTTGTATTTTATAAACGATTAATAGGATAATGGGATACGTAGGAACAACCGTTACAACTAGAACATGTAATCCAGTCCGCTATATAAATATCACTGTTATGCGCAACGCGTAATTCTAAAAGGTCTTATAGTGTTTTTTTTTTCTTTATAGTGCTTAAAGAATATATAAATATTTTTTAATAGATACCTTATACTCTTACGTGTTAAATGAATATAATGGCCCTAGATAGCAGTATCAAGCAGCCCGACAAGTTGAGGGGTGGTTGCTGGGGCCACAGTAGTGTAATAAACAGTAGCCCAACCTTTTCTTAACTTATTTTCTGTTTGAAGAGACGTTGAGAGGATTCGCTGGCAGTGGAAGGGACAAAGTTCAGTGTCATAATTTGGATCTACACTACACCGCTGGTGCCTCACTTGTATGATTCACACTTGTATGATTCACACTTGTATAATACTCTACTTTTTGTATTTTTTATAAACATAAATAATTCTCACATAACAGTAATGGGACAAATAAAGTGTATATTATTGCATATAATATCACGCCGAGCGAAATTTTAATTTTAACTCTTCTGTGTCTCATAATTAGGTTTTGTATAATTGAAAATAATGTCTACCTGGTAACTTTTATAAATTTGATTTACAGCCTTACTACTTACTTACTAAATATCGATACTTTATAAATATCAACCCATCGAAGTAGTCTAGTAGGTAAGTAATGTAGTGAGGGTGATAATTAGGTATGTACCTTTTATTCTTAACAGAATGTTCGCAATAGTTGGACATGCTTCGTTATTTGTTTCACTCATTGTAATAATCACGTAGCTAATTTATTATTAGTTATTTATAAATATTGCGACCATAAATGTATACCTCTTTACTTTGTACTTTTATATAAGATGCTTCTATCTATACCAATTTAATAAAGCGGAAGAGTTTTTTGTTTGTTTAAACGGGCTAATCTCTGGAAATAATAGTCGGATTCGAAAAAAGTCTTTCACTAATAGGAAGCTGTATTATCCCCAAATATTAAAGGCTACTGTTTATCCAGGGAACGCGGATGAAACCGCGGGGAACAGCTAGTGTTATATAAATCTGAACAACTTTTGTTGTAAGAATTTTTCAATTTCTTAAAACAATTAAAGTTAAAAGGTTATGTGAAAAAAGAATCATGGAACGCATGGAACAAACGTTGTGGAGTTATAATTAAGTATGTGGGATATTTTATAAAACATAAGTTTGTACTACTACTATTTACTTATATATTTACTTTTTGGTTAGTAAGTATTGAAGTTTTTACAAATTATTTACATAGAAAATACATATTTTCATATTAGGTACATCTCATACCATATTTCAGAAAACTTTACCCTGTTCGGAACATCTTGTAGGTATATGCTTAAAGGTATTATAATAATTTGTTTGTGTATAGAACTTATTAAAATATCAACAATATATGAGATCAACTTTCAGTCAAATTAAAAAACATGTACCTAAATACATAAAAAAGACCTGTGGCAAATAAATTTCGATATAAAAGTTTATCAGTTGCATGCTATATTTTATTTCAAAATCCTATCTGTATGTTATTGAAATTTAAAAAAGAAACTGGGTGTTTTATGGGCTAATCTATTTCATTAGATTTAGACTCAGGCGGGTCTTTGGCAAGTGATGTGACAAATGAATAAAACATTATCGGCTACTATTTTACTGGACTATTTGGAGAAGCTTGGCATGCAATGCAACAGAATTCTGATTGTCAGAAGCGGGGAATTAAAGGGTTCAGTTTTATTCTGGAACTAGCTTTCCGCCCACGGCTTCACTAGCTTAGACTAAAACATTTCTACAGCTTCACTCGCTTAGACTAAAATATTTCTAAAGTTTTTTTCATTCCATTTAATAATAATATAATACATAAAGTATGTTCAAGAAAATACGATCAAATACATCACCACATTTGAAATCAAATATACAATCGGCCGTTGATGACTTTTGTTACTAACAAACGATAACATTTAAACCGGCCAAGAGTCTGATTCTGACTCGCGCACTAGGGTTCCGAAATGTTGGTCGCATTTCGGCCCTTTTTGCAAATAAACTAAAAATATAAAAAAACTCATTTGCTATAAGATTGGATAAGCAATATTTATAACTAGTCCATATTCCAAATTAATAGCTTTAGTGGTTTCTGAAATAAACCGCGGTGACAGACGGATAGACGCAGATGGGCAGAGTGATACCATAAAGGTTCCTTTTAACCTTTTTGGTTCGGCACCCTACAAAGGTGCAAAACATTTTCCATCCCTGACTGATTAGTACGAAGGTAAATCTTCAGAAGGAAAGCTAACAAAATTATATGCTATTTGACAAAGGTACAAACAACCAACAAGGATAACTAAATTAAAGTTACCTATGCAGAAAGCGGGCGAGCCATCTAAGTAAATCCCCTTACTTATGTATGCTCAATTGCCTTGCCCGGTATTATGATATAGTCTTTGACTGTTTTACATGATTATTTCAGTAGAAATTATGACATTCTATGATTATGAAACTTTACAAAATCGGTATTTGATAGGCACTCATTATACCACATACAATGTAATCTAATGACGTTTGGTGTGCAACATGAGCAATAAGTATTTTGTAGTAATGTAAGATTAAATAATTGAAATTGATATTTAATTTAAAGATTTGGGCGATGATAGCTCAGTGGTAGTGACGTCGGATACCGAGACGAAGGTCCCGGGTTCGAATCCTACAATGAGCTTGAGCTTTCGGTGAAGGAAAACATCGTGAGGAAACCATAGCACGGTGGTAGGGTACTTTGTAGTACCCGTCTGGTTGGCTACCACCCTCAAGTTGAAAATCTGTCGCCAAGCACCTATCGGTGTGTTCCGTCAGCTGCACTTGAGAGCCAGTTCCTTCTAGGCTTTGTGTGCTTACCACCTTCGACCACATCATCACTTACCATAGTGAGATTGTGGTCAAACACAGGCCTATACAGAGTAAAAAAAAAAAAAAAAAAAAAAAAAAAAAAAATAAGATATGTTCAGAAAAATGTCTCAAAAAAATCCAAAATTAGATAATCCTAAACTAATCAGAGCTTGTAGTACCTATACCATGGATACATTCCTACACCTAAACTCTGAACAAATATTACCTACACGGGCTACACGTGTTACCTACGTGTATTACCTCATGCACTCAAATGTTTGTACTGGGCGGGATTCAAACCCAGGACCCGAGGGGTGGCAGTCTGTGTGTCTCTATGCCAATCGGCTGGTTGTTAATATTTTTTAATAAATTGTATTTTGGTAAACACCTTCGGGTAATCCTAGGATTTGGCTTTTTAACAACATAAATGAAAGCAGGGTATCTGAGCTTGTTGGATTCAATGACCCATGTTCAGTTTATTGTCATTCCCAACAGATGGGACTGAGATCATGAAGACATTCGAAAATGTAATGAAACATTGTGTAATCTTACCTTTGACCTGAAGGAGTAAAATTGGGACAATTGTGTAGGCCACGCGTTGTTTGCATACCTTGTAACTAATTGAATTAGTGTCACGGTTCTGTGCAAATTACTCGGGCAGTTTAAATTAACTTGTTACGGGCGAGGGGCGACTTTGGCCCTAAAACTTCCCTAATTTTGTGAGCGCAACATCAAACTGTACTTCGGCCATATTACCCTGTTTGGTCCCACGTGAATTTTCTACACTAATTAGTTTCGACGATGTTTATTTTACTTAAGTTTGCGTACGCACATGATTTATGACTGCGACGAGTGCCGGCCTGTAAGGGTTGTTTGTTATTGTTGTACTCGACTAGCTGAAGTATCAATTTCATGAGAAAATTAGGTATACCTAGCAACTACAAATATAAAGAGGTACAATTGCTTCATGGGGACAAATTACACGTAAAATTTTCAATATCTTTAACCGTATTAGGGGTTCATGATTTTTTTTATTCGGTTAGTGGTGTAAAATCAATTAGATTCTAACTGACGTCATTTGTAGCGCCACGCGGCCCGACCGCCAGGATTAACAGCTTAGCTGCGGGCCGGGCGAGTTTTACAATGGTTTTACCCACGTATTCACATCACTCTTTTCAGCCACCCACCGGCGCGGCGGCGCGGCGGGCATCGCCGCAATGCCTGCTTGATGTCTTTTAGATTAAAATTGATTTCTTTTGAAATTAATTGGAAATTATTTTTATTTGCTAGGAGTAATTGAATTTTTTGTTGGTGATTACCGAGAACATGAGTAAAAGTGCTTCGGAAGGCAAGAAAAGCCGTTGGTCCCGTTTATCACTTAATTGTAATAGTCGTTAAGCTAGTTGGATGCCTCCTAGGCGGCTTGAAAAAATCCAACAGTAGGTTGACCACTAGCCTAAGTGGGCACTCGTGGTGGAGTATCTGCCCATTCCCCTTCACCCTCATTTGTGAAAAGAGGACTGTGCTCAGCAGTGGGACATTATATAGGCTGATGATGATGTTTACCAAATCATGAAAAATAAAGTTGGTATTGGTAATACTCAAAATTGATTGTTGAAATTGTAATTATGTTTTTATTAACGCAGAATTCTTAAGTATTATATTTCTTTGATTGTGTAAGTATCAATTTTTATATTATGTGATGCAATAAATCTATGATTTGATACGAAATCCCTTGAGTCCTTTCTACGAACGATAAATAGGTACCTACATTAGCGATGGGCGATTGTTCAAAAAAAAAGTAATCGAAAGAATCGACAATTGTAAAACTGTACATTCGATTGAACGAATGAATCGACCATTCGTTCTAACGAATAAATCGACCATTCGTTCTAACGAATAAACAATGGAATAACAATCGACCTTTCGAATGAAAATTGACGCACGCAACGCAGGATGCAATAGTATGCACAATCGACAGGTGAGCGCGGGGGCAGCGTCTCAGATATAAAAAACCGGCCAAGTGCGAGTCAGACTCGCGCACCGAGGGTTCCGTACAAACCTGTAGGTATATAAGTAAATGGTAGTATAGACCTGAGTATTTGATATTAATTTCAATTTATGACCTATTAAAAAAAAACTACTTACTAGATCTCGTTCAAACCAATTTTCAGTGGAAGTTTGCACCGTAATGTACATCATATATTTTTTATAGATTTATCATTCTCTTATTTTAGAAGTTACAGGGGGGGGGACACACATTTTACCACTTTGGAAGTGTCTCTCGCGCAAACTATTCAGTTTAGAAAAAAATTATATTAGAAACCTCAATATCATTTTTGAAGACCTATCCATAGACACCCCACACTTATGGGTTTGATGAAAAAAAAAAATTGAGTTTCAGTTCTAAGTATGGGGAACCCCCAAAATTTATTGTTTTTTTTTCTATTTTTGTGTGAAAATCTTAATGCGGTTCACAGAATACATCTACTTACCAAGTTTCAACATTATAGTTCTTATAGTTTCGGAAATAAATGGCTGTGACATACACGGACAGACAGACAGACAGACAGACAGACAGACAGACAGACAGACAGACATGACGAATCTATAAGGGTTCCGTTTTTTGCCATTTGGCTACGGAACCCTAAAAAGGTACTCTATGAGCCAGCGCACGGCACAAGCAACGCGCGGTAACGCACGAAGCGTATTATGCATAGATAATACACTATAACTGGAGAGTATTATGAACAATCGAAAGAAGTCGATAGTTATTCGAATGAATCGAATAAATTGGACAATCGAATAATACGATTGTTTTTAGTAACAATCGCCTATCGCTAACTATGCATCAACATTCAGTATGTAAACTTCAATACATATCCATATGAATTTAGCTCCATTACGAATTACGTCGCGTGACGTGACGTGAGCTGTGTTATTTGATCAGTGTGAACAAGGTGTGAACAGAGCCAAAGTGAACTTTATGTTAACGGGAATAATAGTTTTATGAATAGTCTTACTAATTATTCGACATCAAAATATACTATCATTTGTAGTTTTTATTTACTGTGAGCTATGATTAACAATAAATAACCATAATTTAACCTAGGTCTCTTGAAAAACTGGATATTTACTTACTATTTTTACGAGATCGATGTGGGGACTGTCATATTGAATAATGAATTGTTTTTGTTATTTATATCAATATTATTACTGCAGTAATGCTTCCAAATATAAGTTTATTAGATAAACACAAGTTTATACCGCGATCGCCCCATTTTTATGTGTGGATGTAGCTAACCCTTCCTTATACTTACTATATTCAAGGGTTGCTCTTGTCACACCTGATATAGTGTATAAGACTGCGAGCGCTTTCTTTTTTTTAACATAACTAATGGTTGTTGGAAATACTTCCTTGTTTTATTTAATAAGTGACATATCTAGTTAGTATAAGGCATAATATTCACTGTTCAATTAAAGCGATTCATATCTATGTTGTTACTAGGCAATACGGGAGCTGGATAGTTAGCGGAGTTTCTGATAGCCCGTTGCGAATAGGCACTGAGGCAAATGCGATGAGGCCGGTAATTACGTTCTATATACAGGAAAAAAAATAACCAGTGCGGAAATTTTGACACATAAAACTTAAAGGAGTTTTATTAAACACCATTTTTTTTATTTTGATATATGTCTTAGTACAAAAAAATAAAGTTATCGTCAACGAAAGATGTCTATTTTGATACTCGCCCGGGGGTGCGGCCTGTGGTGCGGCACAGCGGAAAGCACGCGCTACCCTGCCACCCGGGAGGGGATTATACTTCTGCAGACACCCGCCGCGTATGACGGCCGCCGCGCACCCCCTTTATTATAACGAATAAATTGTGTCCAAATTTTACAGATTTCATGTCAGTAAAAAAAAGTTTTGAACAAATAACAGAAATGTGTTCTGTTACTGATACTGAACCACCAAAAAAAAAATCCAGACTAGATAGATTTTATCCTGTATAGAAATAACTTAAATTGTAGTGTCTGTTTGTAATGTCAAAATAATAGCTATGTACTAAATGCATATGAAAATATATACGGTACTTAAACTGTCTGTTTCATTGTGCCAATCGCCGAAACGGCTGGACCACTGGCATATAGCTGTGTTTTAAGGAGTAAATTAGGCTACTTTAATTTAAAAAAAGTATCTTGGTTCCGCGAATAAAAAAACCGTACACTGAAAAAAAAAATTATTTAACAGTAACTCAAAATTTTACTACCAATAACCTAAACAGAGTGACTTGCGAACTAAAAATTACCAGTAACAAAACTAGTTTTGGTTCATTACTAAATTGTTTGATTAAATCTAAGAGATATAAGATTAAATGTAACTAAAGTTAGTTTCCAGACAACAAAACTTCAACATACATAACTAGTTTTGTAGAACCTTTTTTTCAGTGTACGCAGGTGAAACCGCTGGGGTCAGCTAGTGTAAAGTAAACATCACAGTCTCTATGATGCACACTGCGCTGTCACTACGCTGTGTATCTATCATAGATTTAGAATTGTCTACTACCGTAGACCTTCATCTAACGACTCTACTCTATATATATATCGAACTGAGCAATAACGTGACAAGTCTGGTATCCGCGACATCGATTTTCGCGTGCTCGTTGACGAATCATATTTTAGAGAATAGCATAGCTGAGGTAGAGCCACTGTAGAGTAGCCTATACGCGCTCGCGCAGACCGCAGTCACCCACGAACAAAAGCCTTACCCCGTTATTCATAATGAAGTTATCAAACGTTGATTAGCTAAAATTCTGAAGTCTTTATCTGACATCTGACATTTGGTGATCGAAAGAGTGAGACGGAGGACACTATTACACTGATTTAGTTAAAATGCGATTATGAATAAGGGGGTTAAAGTTCAATAAATACCTACCTAGATCCCATAGGCACTTCAAAAAATTCTTAACTAATACAATCAAAACCGTTTATAACAGCATCGCTTAAAACAACGTACCGGATATTACGACGAAATTTTGATCTCGTCATTTTTGTTTACTGTATTTAGTTGTTGGTTATAACGACTGTAACCGATGTTCCCTTCGCAGTCGTCATAAACGGTTTTGACTATACTATTAAAGTGCCGATTGTCCATATTAATCGATTGCCAAAAGAATTTCTATTAACGATAAACCACTTTGAAAGCATATAGAAAAATCTTTTCACATAATTTTCAATTCTCACGCCTTCCGTTTATCCAATAAAAGAATTCTCGGGCCGGTTTAATTGAATTTTTTTTCACTTTGACAGATATTGATCGTCGAGACTTTCAATACCTTTCTCTTTTATTTCAAATATACTATGGAGCTATATAGTATAATAAATCACTGAAAATGAAAGTTGTTTTAAGCTTTTGATATAGTCTATAAATCATGGAATAAATGAAGCGCCTATGAACTATTCACAAATACTTTCAAATTGAAACCAGCTTCAGTATTTTGCCATATCATGCTATTATGTATTCTATAGTCATGTTGAGTAGGCATTAAATGTGTTGAAGTACCAATTAATACTTAAGCATAATAAATATTGTTCTTTTTTCTGAGTCAGTTCTGGCGAATTGAACGTACCTAAACGGGTATAAACGGGTTTTTCGTAATAAGGTATAAGAGGCTTGTAACTAGGTAATGATTTATCTAGTACTTAATAATATCCACAATGATTTGTTATTATATATTAGTTAGTTTTAACAATAATAGAACACACGACATAGGTAGGTAACGAGGCAAGGCGCGGTCCGCGCGGGAAGTGTCACGTTGACGGTTGTTGTAGGGTTGGGACAATGCTATGGATAGTGTTGTCCTGACATCCCCCTTTTTCTCTTCTTTAATCTTGGTATCGCTGCGGCAACTTGATGATGCGACCACGGCGTGTTGTTGTCGTCGTAGTCGGTGATGTTGGCACTGCCTGCGGTGACGGCGTTGTTGTAGGTGCAGCCGGGTCTGGGACCGATGTGGCGGTTGACTCTGCCGATGGCTTTACGGCTGGAAGTGCAGTTGGAGGAGTTGCACACTGCTGCAGACCTGAAAACAAAGATTGCTCGCCGTCTGGCGTGCTCTGTGGCTCTAGGTTAAGTCTAGGGCAAGTGGCTTTTAAATGCCATGAGTTTCTCACATATTTGGCTCCATCTCTGGTCTCGACTATATAAGACCGCGGTTTATCCGGTGTTGGTGCTACAATTTCTGCTGGTATCCAGTTACCATGTTCCTTTCTAAGCATGATACTATCTCCCATATTGAATTCTTTAATTAACTTTTTTCCTTTGTCTCCATAATTCTTCTCTTTTTCTTTTATTTTCTTTAGAGTTTTGGATACATTCTTTATTATTTTGGGTATTAGCAAACTTTTGTTTGTTGGCAGTAGCGTTTTTGTACGTCTGTTCATTAACCTTTGAACGGGAGAGCCTAAATCTTGTCTTGGTGTATTCCGGTGATGAAGAAGGGCTAACTGAATATCAGTGTTATCCTCTGTACATTTCTTCATTAAGTTCTTAGCCTCCTGGACATAGCGCTCAGCTAATCCATTTGAACGTGGAAAGTTTGGACTGGAAAATCTATGTTCAAAGTTCCATTCTTTGGTGAATTGTCTGAATTCACTACTGTCATACTGCTTACCTCCATCAGACAGCAGTATGTCAGGAATCCCAAATGTAGAAAACCATGATTTTAGGCTTCTTATGATGGTTGTACTTGTAATGTTAGTCAACTCCTTGTAGTCAAAGTATCCTGAGTATGCATCTGCTATTAGTATATAATCATTCCCTTTTAGGTGAAATAAATCTGAAGCTACCACACTCCATGGCCGTTCTGGAACTGGTTGAAGCAAAATAGGTTCCATTTGATTGTCTTTTTGTATTTTAGCACATGCTTTGCACGCCTTGACAAAGTTGGTTAAGTCATTAGACATGTTTGGCCAAAACACATTGTCTCTTGCTAGTTGTAGAGTGCCTTTAATTCCCTTGTGGCTCATATGACAATGTTTTATTACGAGGGGTACCATTGATTGAGGCACTACTACTCTATTGTTCTTGAAAATTAAATCATTATAAACACTTAATGTTTCTCTATAGTACCAATATTTTTTTAAAATCTGTGGTAGGTCTTCTATTTTTTCAGGCCATCCTTCCAGTATTACATTTTTTAAGTCATTCAATTCTTGGCACTTTTTTGTTTCCTCTTTGAGTTCAATTGTACGAGGCTTTGAAAATGGCAACACAGTGCATATTTGCAAATCTCCACTGTCTATTTCTTCACATGATAAATTGCGACAGTCTCTACTGAGAGCGTCGGCAACATACATTTCTGTCCCCTTTTTGTACACTATTTTGCCATTGTATGGCAGTATCTGGAAGAACATGCGTTGCAGTCTGGCTGGTGCCTCTACTAGAGGTTTATTGAATATGGCTTCAAGAGGCTTGTGGTCAGATTCAATTGTCAGGTTCTTGCAGCCCCATATATATGTGTGGAACTTTTTACATGCTACTAGAATTGCATTGGCTTCTTTTTCCAGTTGACTATAGTTTTGTTCAGTTTTTGTGAACGCCTTAGCGCAGTATGCTACTGGTTTATTATTCTGTATGAGTACTCCACCGCATGCATAGCTACTGGCATCTACTGAAAGCAATATTGGGGCTCTGGGGTCATAGAATCCAAGGACCGGTGGGCTCTTTAATGATTTTTTAAGCTTGTTGAAGGCCTCTTCCTGCTCTTGATCCCAAACCCATTCAATGTCCTTATGTAGGAGCTGTCTCAATGGTTTTGTAATGTCAGCCAGGTTTTTAATAAATTTAGACAGGTACGTGATGAGACCTAAAAACCGTTGTAGTTCTTTGACATTTTCTGGCTTCTTTATTTTGTTTATTGTGTCCAGTTTCTCTGGGTCTGGTTTTAATCCTTCATGAGTCACCATGTGCCCGAGAAATTTTACTTCTTGGGTATTGAAGAAACATTTTTCTTTATTTAGTTTTAGTCCGGAGTCTCTATAGATTTTCATAACCTGTTCTGTGGTCTGTTCTAATTGTTCTTTAGTTGGAGCATGTAGGAGCACATCGTCCATTGAGACCTCTGCATTCTTCACCTCAGATAGTAGGGAACTCATTACTTGTTGGAAAACTTCTGGTGCTGATGCTAATCCAAAGGGCATCCTTAAGCAGGAATATCTTCCAAATGGTGTACTAAAGGTAAGGAAGTCTGATGTACGCTCTGTGACTCTTAGTTGCCAAAATCCTTTTTTACAGTCAAGAAGTGTGAACCATTTAGAACCACTTAGGCGTGCAGTTATCTCTTCAACAGTGTTCAGAGGGTAATACCTTCTTTTTAAATTTTTGTTAATGGCTGATGGGTCAATACACAGTCTAATATTATTGTTTTTTCTTACTACAACCATAGGTGAAACCGCTGGAGTTGGTTTTGTCACAGGTTTTATAATTTTTTGTGCCACCATGCTATCCAGTTCTTCTTTGACTTGTTGTCTTAGAGTATGTGGTACCTTTCTTGCTGGACAGATTGGTAATTTAGGATCTTCAACTAAGTCAATGTCATAGCAGAATTGTTTTAAGCAACCAATGCCTTCAAATAGGTCTTGATGGGTTGATAGTGCTTCTACTTTTTTAATAAGATTTAACTTCACACATGTAGCTTTTCCCAAAATTGGAGCTATTTCTTCATCAACTATTATGAACTTGATTGCCCTTGTTTGATCTTTAATAGTTGTGTTAATCCTTGCTTCACCAACCACAGGTATCCTGTGGTTTGAGAAGGATGTGAGATATCTTGTGGTGGACTGTTGAATGTGTGCATTAGACTTGTCAGCTATCTTTTTGCTTATAACATTGCACTGACTTCCAGAATCTAATTTAAACTTCACCATGTTTTTATATGGTAGCATAGCTGTCTCAAACCAGTCTTGGGTATCGTCATCATTTCCATTTTCTACAGCTGACACATATACATTAATAGAACTATCTTCCTCCGAGCTGTCTATACTATCATTTTGAGTGATTGTCTCTACTTTTCTTGATTTACAGCACTTTGTTAGATGATTCTTTTTCTTACAGATTTTACAGACCTTCTTGAATGCTGGGCAAGCTCGCCGTCCATGTGTGGTAAAACATCTTTCACAGTAAAAGGTATCTTCACTTTTTTCTCCATCAGTTTTACTAATTTTACTATTTTTTCTGTTACAGGTCACCATGTCTACTGTAGTCGCCTGCTTCATGTTATTCACCTGCATTTTAACCTGCTCTGCTGAATGGCAGATGTCAATAGTTTTTTGCAGTGTGAGGTTAGGTTCTGCTAGCAATTTTTCTCTGGTAGTGTTGCTTTCTATTCCAACCACAATGCGGTCTCTGATAATGCTGTCTTCTAATGTCCCATAGTCACAGCTTTTGATTTTACTTTTAAGAGTAGTTATAAATTCATCAAACACTTGACCTTCTTTTTGCCTTATTAGGTTAAACATGTACCTTTCATATGTCTCGTTGGTTTGTGGAGTAAAATGACTCGTAAACTTCTTTTTTATTGTTTCTACGTCTTTTGATTCATCATCGGTGAGGTTGAAAGTGTTGAATATTACTGCTGCGTCCGGGCCGAGACAAGTCATAAACACAGCAACTTGGACTTCTGGCTTTTTGCTTTTCAGGTTAGATGCTGTGGCGTACCATTCGAACTGCTGCAGCCATAGTTTCCATGCAACCGCAGTGTTTTCAGACACTGAGAAATACTTTGGTGGCTTTAGATTGCCTACCGAATCTTTCGTTGTTTCTTCGCTCATTTTGAACGGGTTTCGGCACCATGTAACTAGGTAATGATTTATCTAGTACTTAATAATATCCACAATGATTTGTTATTATATATTAGTTAGTTTTAACAATAATAGAACACACGACATAGGTAGGTAACGAGGCAAGGCGCGGTCCGCGCGGGAAGTGTCACGTTGACGGTTGTTGTAGGGTTGGGACAATGCTATGGATAGTGTTGTCCTGACAAGGCTGAATAATTTGTTGGAAAGTTTTAACGATATCATCTTTGCAAAGTCACGGTCAAAAGGAGTAAAAATTATCCAGTGAATGTGCAGAAGTAAAATACCCCTAAGCAATAAAATTTATTTTTGAAAACTTATGACTAACCCAAATAGGTTCCGAATTTAATTAATGTTTTTTCTGAAACATGTTAGTGACAAAAAATTTTAATCTAAGAAGCGGGTTGAAAGGGATACTTTTCGAACCTGGGGTTGAATAGTAATAAAAAAGCCAAGTATAGATATGTATAACTATAGCAGCAATGGCAGAAACCTAGGCCCACTTCGTTCGAGTGGTAAAACATCTCATTTGAAATGGTTGCCTTTCATCCCTTTGTGAACAATCTACTATTATAAACATAATTTTAGTATATAAAAATTATATAATGATAACTAAGAATGATCGAACCCACAAACTAAAAGTGCCAGGCTCGATAATTCTCAGTTCAATATTGCAACACTGCTGACCACATATTGTCATGGGGCATGAAATATCTTTGATAGTATTGGGTCTCTATACCTTTGATAACCATAATACGGAGGATATTTGTGAAATCTCTATGTTGATCACTGGATTAATCAAGTATACTCATGTATTGTCACTAACTTTGATTTGGGAGCTATTGAAGGTTGAATGACAGTACATGAACATACGAGTATAAAAGTTGGTATTAAAAGATAAAGATAAAGATAAAATGTATTTATTGGAACAAGAATGAATATGTACATAATAAAGTGTGCACGAAAATAGCCACATTAGTTGTTTAACTGTGTCGCAGCCATTTACGCCCACCTCCAAGATACAAGAGGCGACAGCGTTCCATCAGAAAACAACATTATTTTATTAAATTAATAATTACATTATTATATAAAACGAAAGAAAAAATACTTTAAATACATGTGATTGTGTTTAAGAGTGTGTATGTATGCGTGTTTATATTTGAATATGTGTATCTGTATGTGTGAGTGTAGTGTGGGGGTGTGTGATGTTGTGTATGTGGTGTGGGGTGTGTGATGATGTATGTGTGGTGTGGGTATGTTGTATGTGGGTACAGTAAGTCAGGAAGGGAGAATGCAGATTTATTTATTTAATTTTTATTGCCGTCTAGCTTTTGATTATTTTCTCCATTTATCATAACTGAGGGTATGGAGCCATTCATTTACAATGCTTGTACATATATTATGTATTGACAACGCGTTGTACACTGGCATTCTAGGGTTCACTGGTATCTATCTATCGCATAATTACTATTGATTTGGAGCTTTGCACCTTATTGCATTATAGCTGTTTTTAGAACATTTCTAAGAAATGGGTTCAAATGATAAAGATGCGTCTGTGCACTAATTTGTAATGGATAAAACCAAGCCAAGAAGATTGTTAATTATATTTACTCAACAAAATTTTTACGGTATGTTTATATCAGAGGTATAGAGAGAATAGTAGAAGTTATTATACCAATCAATTAACTTAAAAAAAAACATATTTTTCTTAGTGAAAACAATGCATATTCTCCATTAAACAATTATCCTAATAAAGTTGGTTTCTGGATTTATTGCAAGCTTGGCGATAGCTATTTCTCTTTGTTCAAATCTACAGAAAATATATGTAAATAACCAAAACCTCAACCTATTATAAAATTGTCTTCAACTTGTTGCTTATACTTTTAATTTTGAAATCTAAATCATTAAAACTATCAACTCCAAAACTTATAGTCCCTAATAAATCGTGCCTACATAGCTGTTCGAGTCTCCCAAGCAGTAACTCTTCCATTGCCATAAAGAAGGCAGGTACCTACTTGAACTGAATTACTTTGGTGATAAATTGAATTGGTTCTTACAAGTAAGCTTGTAAATAATGGGTTTGCTTACTTACTTTAAGTTCGAAGCAGCTGCTATCTCAAACCGCAATTCTTTAATGGTAGTTCCTTCCAAATTTGTGTAGTTCCATCTACCTCATCACTTACTAAGGTGAAATTGTGGTCAAACGCACGTCTATATGTTTATGTGCTCCTAATACAACTTACTGACTGATACATTAAGCCGGAATTTAGATCAAGTAAAACTATGGGGCTGCTAATTAAAATGTTATAGTGTGGTATACAATATATAATAACATTTTATAGCATTTTGTGCCCTATACCCGCATTTAGGTCACGCTTAGCTCCATGACTTAAGTTGTCCATTATTATATACCTAATAGAATACTTAAGTTACACGCATCATAACATTATACTATTACCTCTTAATCAATCTCAGTGAAAATTATAATCATTTAACCCGAAGTTACCTAAGCCAAAAGCTGTGTCATAGTGGTGTACAGTCAGCAACATAAGTAGCTTAATAGATCCAAATTTTCAGTTCGCCTGTACGCAAAAACTATCCATGATGAAGAAATATTATAGTGTAGGTTTTTCTAGACACTTTACAAAATACATGTGGAGTACTGCTGTCATCTATGGGCGGGGGCACCTGGATACCAGCTTGATCCTTTAGACTCGGTTCAACGACGTGCCATAAGAATTGTCGACGATCCCGAGCTCACAAGCGGTTTAGAGCCCCTCAGTCTGAGGAGAGACTTTGCCTCCTTATGTGTGTTCTACCGCTTGTACAACGGACGGTGTTCTGAAGAATTGTTTAAGATGATGCCCACGGCTACTTTCTACCATCGCAACTCTCGCCATCGACGGGGAGTCCATCCTCACATATTGAAACCTGAATTGTTTCGTACTGTGCGGGCTCAAAGGAGCTTCCTTCCGCGGACGCTCAGACTGTGGAATGAGCTCCCCGCCGTGGTTTTCCCAATGGAGTACAGCATGGGGTTCTTCAAAAGGGGTGTGAAGAGATTTCTGCAGGGTCGGCAACGCGCGCGTGATACCCCTGGTGTTGCAAGCGTCCATAGGCTACGGTAACCGCTTACCATCAGGCGGGCCGTATGCTTGTTTGCAACCTAAGTGGTATAAAAAAAAAAAAAAAAAAAAAAAAAAAAATACCTGTTCATTTTCATTTGTCCATATTATGGATAGTTAAAGTATACATGTTAACAGGTGTTTTGTAAATGTAGATCTGTTCAGGTATTTATGTTGCTGACCTTACCATCGGGTGATGTAACTACAGGTTTAATGGACGCGAGTGGTCCTTGGAAAACATTCAGCTATACTTTCAGTAGTAAAACCAAGCAAATTCTCGTTGCGTTTGAGAAACATTCAATCTATTTAATTTAATTTAATTTTATATCCAAGGATAGTTTTCACTCACATACGAAACTTGGAAGAGCAGTTTAAGCTGGCATCCCAAAAGCTCGGAGTGCTCAACAAAGCGAAGCAGTACTTCACATCTGGGCAAAGGCTACAACTTTATATGTCGCAAGTCCGGCCTCATATGGAGTACCGCTGTCATCTATGGGCGGGACTACCTGGATACCAGCTTGGGCCTTTAGACTCGGTTCAGCGACGTGCCATAAGAATTGTTGACGATCCCGAGCTTACAAGCGGTTTAGAGCTCCTCAGTCTGAGGAGAGACTTTGCCTCCTTTTGTGTGTTCTACCGCTTGTACGACGGATATTGTGCTAAAGAATTGTTCGACTTGATGCCCACGGCTACCTTCCACCATCGCATCTCTCGCCATCGACAGAGAGTCCTCTTGACACATTGAAACCAGAATTGGTTCGAACTGTGCGGGCTCAACGGATCCCTGCCGTGGTTTTCCCAATGGAGTACAGCATGAGGTTCTTTAAAAAGGGTGTGAAGAGATTTCTTCAAGGTCGGCAACGCACGAGTGATACCCTGGTGTTTCAAGTGTCCATAGGCTACGGTAACCGCTTACCATCAGGCGTATGCTAGTTAGTGTAAGTAAATAAAGATCTGACATTGTAATTATACTAGTACACAGTTCCAACGGCGTCAGTTTAATCTTGTTTCAAGGCGTTGTATGTACTCGACATTACATACAAAGGTAAATCGAATCCAGTATACGCGTGCGCTTAAGTTGTCGCCTAGTCACAGCTGGCCGGATCCACTCAAAATAATTATAATCTCACAAAAATGTTACAACCCAACTTGCAGAACAACAAAATACAAGTGATGAAAACTGTCTACTACTGTCTGCCTACAGATGTTTTTTGATTGATGATCGACGGTAGCTTGTTTTGTCGCTCTTAAAAGTTATGTTAATGAAATAATTATTGTATAATCAACTAATCTATTTTAAGAGAAGTAGAGCATAGCGTGATTTTGCTCAAAGAGCAGCTTGACTAGGGAAATACCTCCATCTGACAGAATACCGCAGCCAAATAAAAATGTTATGCAGCGCATGAGTAAGGTTGCCAGAGCTCATTGGGGTAAAGGGTAGGTAATGTGTGAGTGAAGCCCTGGCTATTGCAAGCGTCGCGCGACACCCGTGCGTCCATAGGACTACGGAGACCGCTTATCACCTGACGGGCCATATGCTTGTTTGCCGACTTAGTCGTAGGTAATAAAAACAAGACAATCATAACAAAAATGTTAATTATAAAAAAAATACTAATTTAAGTTTTATACCTTTAATTGATACTGCAAATATTACAAACGATGGTGTTTAAAAAAATTATTAACAATAATTTCAATATTTACGAGTAGTTTGTGCTTAGTACCAGCTGTCAACGCCAGATTACTTAAAGACCCCTAGACGCCCGTCAGCTAAGAAAAGGTATATTTACTAAATTGGGGTCATGTTTGAGTACTCAGATATCTTTTCTGTATAAAAACCCGCAAAAAACGTACCAAAGATTTCTGTTTATAAATTACAAACGAGTTTATTCAAAAGATTTAGATTTCAAAGTTTTTCTTTAAGCCTTTGCCTACATTGAGTCAACAAAATTATAATGATAAAGTAGGTACCTGTAGTAAGTTTTCAGACTGGCAAAGTCAAGAGCTTCCAAAGTCAAACTTGAAGTGTTTGGCTCACTTTATTGTAACTGGCTAGCGAGCGTCGCCGCCATACGTCACGTTCACAACCCGCCAATTTGTCTGTCATTTGCCAAATCCGAACGCGCCCCGAATGTCGGCCGAACATCATAATATTATTATTCTTTATTGATTATTCGGTGTATCCGCACGCTTTCTATAGTGAAATTATAGAATTCGGCTCATAATATTATCGCCAAACGGGGTTAAAAAGGGGTAGAAAGTTATTTTAGGGGTGATTTGCATCGATGATATCAATACTCCTTAGTGCTTTTGATTTAAATAACATTTTTTATTTTGACACATGTTTGAAATTTAAATCTGATTTTCACAGATTACAGAATAAGGCAGATAGAGCGAAAGGAATACCGGAGTGAGGCCAAAAAATCAAATACAAATTGAAAAACACATACCTGGTATTCGCTATTGAATTTGTATTTGCTTTGTTTAAACACCCATATATGCCCAGAACTTTTTTTAACATGAATTTCACTGATTTTCAGCTATGTTGGTAATAAATGATTATAAATAAGGGCTATAATAGTAATTTTTGGTTTTCAGTTCGGGAAGTAGGTTTTTTTCAGTGGGTCGATAACGACCCCATGGGCACATATAGTCATACGCTAGTATGGAGTAAGGTGCATCAAAATAAAAATATTTATACGGTAATCAGTCTTTATTATTAGGTTCAACAATAAGATAGGAGCTATTAAGTTGTCAAATTAGACAGTCAAGGAACAAAACACATAATATCAGTAAAGAAATCAAATCCTTCAAAGCATTTGTCATGCAAATTGACTTTACATTTCCAGCACATTTTTAACGCTTTATTTTTACACAGCGCAAATCTATTTCTATTGGTTCACTTTCTGTGGTGTGAATTCAGTTCGTGGAGGCGGAGGTAACCACTTGTCTTTTTGGGGACGTAGGTAATTCTCGCTTTACCCATTTGCGTGGTCTGATATTCGAAACGTTGCGCTGTCTTGTACGATTTGAAGATAGGCCAGCAGGCTGATCGGGAGCCCTGGTAGACTGTACATTCGAGGAAGAATGTCCATCAGGTTTAGCGGTAATTGTTGGTGCTTCAACTATTCTACCAGTTGAATATACAACAGAACGATTATGTCGTGCGTGACCGGCATGAGCTGGAGCCAGATGCTGTAGAAATTGGTTCAGAGATATGTTTAGGTTAATTAGGAACCACTAAAGATTCACCCATGGCTGTGTCGTAATTTATATCTTCTTCGCGTTTTATTACTACTAGTAGTAGTTGTAGTCGTAGTAACACACAGTAGTACTAGTAATTCATGTCGGTTCAACCGATTTCTGTTATCACAATCCTCAACACTTGAGTCGCCGTCTGGTATGGTACCATCACAAGGCGGATTTATGTATGCATCGACGTCCAGGATATCTTCCTTGTCATCAAATGGCTCCAGGGCGTCAACAATTTTATTAGTAGAGCGTAAAAACCGGGACCTAAAATAAAAATAAATAAGAACGTAAAGCATGATCTATGCCCACAGGGTCGTTATCGACCCACAATATTTTAATTGATTGTAAGTAAAAACATTTATATTATATACAAAAAATAAATATCTTTATCTCTAAAAGACATATTCCCTTTACTATAAAAATAATATTTTTCAGTAAAATAACATAATACACAAAAGATACTTACATTTATGTGCACTCGGTCGCATTTTTTTTTCACAAATAAACAAATATGAACTTGCACTCCTATTTATCACTTGAATTATTTATAGATTATCTATGAACCTATGCTCTGTTCTAAAATAGTTCTTCAGTCTAATAAAAGATGGTACTTTAATCAGAATTAATGCAACGGCTCGCGGTCAGTTTGCATTAGAAGTCATGAAGGAATTTTTGGTCGTTTTCGACCCTGTGGGCATATATGGGTTAACGAAAAACACTTTCTTTTTAATAAACTAGCACACAGCAGCTTTTAAACATATCAAGTACAAATTCAAAAGCGAATACCAGGTATGTGTTTTTCAATTTGTACATAATTGCTTTTTTTGGCCTCACTCCCGTGTTTCGCGCGCTCTATCTGCCTTTTGTTCTGGAAACTGAAATGCTCTTTAAAATTGGAATGTCAAATATAAAAGAATATTTAAATCGGATTAGAATTCGAAATTTGTTTGGAAGTTAATTTTCTCGGACTTTTTGGCGGGAACTTGCAGAGTGACGTTGCGTTTTCATTTTTATTTTCATTAATTCGTGTATTTTGAGTTTTATTGCATATTATCGGTGGTATTTTATCCAATAAAGATCAATCCATGTGCACCAAGGAAGTGAAATGAAATGAATTATGTGTATCGTGTCTTTTCAAAAGTCCGTGAAGAGTTTTAGTACATGACCATCACTGTAGTATAACATGACTTTTATGGACGGTGACTGACTGCATGAGTTGAGGACTATGTGAAAGTGATTTATTGTGACTAGAACTTATATAATATAACGGGAAATTGGCAAAATACACAACCGTGTGACGCAAATGGAAAAAAAGTTCATTTTCTCTATTTCATTAGAATATTTTGATTGTAGTTAATTTAATTTCTTTCTCATTTGTTGTTATAATAATTAAATAAGATTCTTTGAGTAAGATTTTTTTGTGAAGGTATAATATAGGTTTTTAGTTTTAATTGTAAAAATATCTGTGTTTGATTTGTTGTGTCTAATAATCAGTGGCGTGCATTAGTTTTCGAAAATATCAAACTTTTTCGTTTCCGAAGTTAACATCGTTCATTATGGAAATCAATGGGAGAGGCGTATGTTTAGCAGTGGTCATCCTTATCCTTATATCCTTATACTGAATGATGATGATGGTGATGATGATAAAGTCAGATAAAGGACCCGTGCCTTTAGATTCGCAATGACCTTCCATCAGTCCGTCCGTTAGTCAACAATTCAAGGAATTGAATAAAATGAATGTTTTGAGTAAAGTACTTTTCGAACATAATAGGTAATAGACAATATTTTTATTTTCCATCAAACAAGCATGTTTTAAGTTCAAGTTACGTTACTCGTACATCACCCAGTGGTACGTCTTCTTGACACAGCTTTTGGTTTATTAAACTTCCCATTAAATGGATTAAATGTTAATCCAGGATATCGCAAGTCGTTCTGATACACTGATTTAATTGGTCACGTAAATAAATTCATATCGTTTAACAATGACAGTACGATGGTCTATAAGTACCTATATATCACAAACTTATAACAAAATTTTTGACGAATTGTGTTTTTTAAGCCGAAGTTTCGGTGGCTTAATAAGCTTCGGTTCTTATTTTTTTAGATGGCCTAGATATCGCCAAACGCTCAAGTTTTAGTTATTTCAGAGAAAACAACAATTTGAAAGTAATTTAATATTTTTTGTATAATAAGAATCGCTTGTACTTACCTACCGACTTTCCCGAGCACTTAGCATACCAAATAGGTAACAAATTTATAAACTTAACTAATTAGGCGGGCGCTGCCCTGAGTTTCATGTTTGCTCTGAACGTCGTAAAGTTCTTCCAACTTCCTAATTTGAAACGGCCGTAATTATTGTTTATCAGAATCATTTACCAAGTTTGTTTTCCCTATAGAAAAAGTTGTAATTAAAAACGAGAGTTGAATGCGGTTTAAAAATGTATAAGGTCTCGTTTGCAAAACAATAGCATTTTGTCCGTATAGATAAAATTGCCTGTGGAGACAATTACTGGGGGATATTATTTTAGTATGGACTCGACTTTACAGCGTTTTTATGTAGTAGAAAATGAATAAAAATGTTCTATTGGAAACCTACAAAGAGTTCTCGGAAGAGTGCGACAGCTGTCACTTGGACAAAGGAAGTTGGTCAGACTTGTCTTGGATGCGGTATAAACTTTGTACCCTGCGTCCTGTGCTACTAAAATGGTTATCCTCTTTCCGATTTTACTTAACAAACATTTACCCTTCTAAAGTGTTCGTATATTATCAACATCGGATTTGCAATTAGGTAGGTTTCTCAAGGAAAATGTTACATTATGTTACCTTAGTATGACTTATGGAATGGCATATTTATATTGGTACGGAAGGATTATACTTTTGATATGTACCTAGCGATAACGTTTATTGTTTTTCAGTTTCTACTCTCTCTATTTTTCTCTTTCTCTCTCTACTTTCTTTATTTATAAAGTACTAACTTAGCATATTTCCACTCTATCGCTAGCAACATTTTGCACCTCCTTATACGACACGACATCTATTTTACCTTCACTTGGTGTATATAACTTATCCTTGGTCTTGCCCTTCCTCGCTTTTCCTTCTATTACGTTTTTGATGCATACGTCGTGCGTATAAGACGGCCAAACATCTTTCCTCATATTCTCCTCTCTTCCTCATTAGTCACCCTCTCAGTCCAGCTAAACCTCTCTATCCACTTCCAACACCACATTTAAGGCACCTATCAACTACAATAATAATCTTTAGCAAATTATGAAAGAGAAAGTGAGTGTCTGCCTGCTTCATACAAAACAACGCAAACAATCGAACAAAACAACACACCAATTTTATTTTCTAATGTTATATTTATTGTAAGCTAGTAAGTTATTTAATAGTTGCATGCTGGTACACAGAATTTATTTATTTTGTGGTTTTAGGTCACACCTTGATTGACTTATAAAAACATTACGCTATGGTAATTGCTTATAGACTTAGCTTAACCACCAGGCGGGACTTAGTTGTATAAAAAATCAATTACTCTATATTGAGTCATTAGCGAACCTTCACAATATGGCAATTTAAATTACAGTAAGGAAATAATTGGGTATTATCCATGAGATGTTTTCGTTTGAAAATAGGCACAGCAGCAGTATAAAGGACGGATGGACGTCAGCCAGACAGACACACGAGAAAATTGATAAGGGTCACTTTGGAAATTACCCAACAGACAAGCTAAACCGATTTTTTCTTTTAACTAAATCTCGTTCCTTATTTTATAAACAAAGGATTATTAAAACAGCCTTTCAAAAATTTTACTAAAACTGAAGGAACATTTAAAATAAACATTAATTAAATTTTAATTACATTTAATTGCCACTTAGTCTTTAATATTAGTTTTAAGTACACTTAAGGCTAAGAAAGATAACTTTATGCAATCAAACTTAATGACTTTCTTCACGTTGATTGGCCGAGAGCGAAGTACTAACGAGCGTTGATTCCAACAAAGTTCGCAAATTGTTTGCTTATTCAACGTAAGGTAATAACGCGTGCGACACACGGTCGTACATTTCTGGCGAGCGGGGGCATTAAACATTTATATGAACGCTGTAACATGGTTTAATACAGAACTATGGTATTTAATACAGATTTATTATAGCTAAATTGATACGATAGGTGATTGATTGCTTATAGTACGCTAGAGCTAAACTATTCGCGCGAGATATCTATTCGATTGGATAATGTTATGGCAAAATGCATGCAAGTTAAATATTAACAAAGTTAAGTTAGGTACCTAATATTAGGTATACAAAAGCCAAGTAGAATTAGAGGCTCATTCCCAATCTCTTTTACGACTAATCCACGAAAAACGTGCTATTCAATTATTTAATAAATTAAGTTTCATTTTACTCCATGAGAAAACAAAATTGTTCTCAAACAACTCCACGCTAATTGCTTCGAAAATTTAAAAGCCACACATTAATTGTCAATCTCCTCCATCCACGCATTTATTATTAAAAATGATTACTGTTTTTATGATGCATTCTAATCTAGAAGGTAGCTGTAGTACAGTCAGTTGCAAAAAATCGAAATATAAAATTAATGTTTATCTATGAGGAATAAGTAGCTGATATCCTAATCCTAACTAATATTATAAATGCGAAAGTGAGTTTGTTTGTTTATTTGTTTGTTTGTTTGTTACGCCTTCACACCTTAACTACTCAACGGAGCATCATGAAATTTGGCATGCAGATAGCCTATGGTATGGAGAAGGACATAGGCTACTTTTTATCCCAGGAACGCGGGTGAAACCGCGGGGGACAGCTAGTAATAAATAGTTTCATTATACGGGGTGGATACGACAATACGGCATTAAATGAAACCACGTAAAGTACTCATGTATACGATCAACTTTTACTATGGGACCAACTTCGAAAACACAATATATTGCTATATAATATTTATTTCATGTTTATATAGCTGTTTCTATTTAAAGAGGTTGTGTTGCCACATAGAATCTATCCGTCTTACTAATAAAAATATGGAACACGGTTGTTTAACAGCTGTATAGTTATGCAGTGTGTAAGCCTTACACAGTTGCTATACACTCCCTTTACTAATAATCAGTGTGTAAGCGTTGTATAGTTATCTATTTGTTAAAACAAAAACGACTGGCAACTTTTTAGGAACGTTTTGAAACTAAAACTATCTAACTTTAAAATACGGGAGAAAATATGGGAAAAAATGTGAAAACACCAAAAGATACTGAAAAATAATTATATAAAATATTAATCATATCATAAAAATCAGGTTTCTTTTTCTTAAGACTATTTTTATTTTAATAATTAAACAATAAAATTACTTTTAAAAAGTTCAAATAGCTAATGGTGGTTTTGAACGAAACTGTCTTGTGCTTATGGCTACAGTAGCCATTTAACCAAAGAAGAAGAAGAAAGAAGAACGTCATTGTCAAATTACAAATGTTACGTCAACAAACGAAGCAAATGGCTGTGCCAATGACTTCAAAACTAAGGATACACCTACCGGAACATTTTGCATAAAGTTATCAAAACCAAATAAATTGTCAATTTTTGTTTTATTTTATCCATAACTCCAGTATAAAACACAAGCCTTTCACTACGCAACTAGGCATTTTTATGGCAATTATAAGCAAACAATGGACGAATGAACTGTGTGCTTAGTGTGAGTTTTCTTAACGAGTCGATAGTCACTATCGTTAACTCAAATTTGTATGGCGTCGGAACAGCGCCGCCTAGCGGCTAAATTGTGAACCATAATTTGCGAGTGCGAGATTGTTTATGTTAGCCTTTTCGATAGCAAGCATCGAATAACAAGTAAAGTAAACAAAGAAACGAGCGTGAACGTTGTTTTGCGAGTGCGAGTGGTAATTTGGACACCTTTGACAGATGTTATCGACAACGTCTCACAAGGGAGCATGTTAATGTTGTCACGGAGATTTTTGCAGTGAGAACATATTTTACAAACTTATTTTCATCCAAATGGTATTGTAATGAGTGGAGAAAAAAATGATTTTACGATTTTTTTTCGCTTGGAGGATGTTTTCGACGGGTAGGGTGACGAAAACATCCAAAATAAAAATAAAATAACCCGGTCCCTCAACCAATAATAATAGATACCTAATACTGTAGTACTAGTACGTATAAAATTATGTATTTGCAAACCTTTTCCTCTTTGTGAATTTTGTATCACTATCACCACTCTCATCACTGTTCAACACAGAGGAACTGATATCACCAGCTCCTCCCAAAGCTTAATTTGCACCATCCTACGCCTTGCATTGATTGTTGATTCACTAAGATCTCCATGTCTAGCGATAAGTACACAGTCATACAAAATATACCACAACTTTACTTCAGCAAGGAACTCAAACCAAGAATCTTACATATACCTATTATTTAACTCAAACATAATATTTTGTAAATATCTTTACTTAGCTTCCATAAACGATCCTACTAACGCTGGCTTGTTATAATTTTTCGTTTTAAGTTTAAGTTTGTTTCACGGATGACTACTATATTAGATGAGATAACCATATGATACGATACGACATACTAACCATTCGGTTTGTATATTTATTCGTCCATGGTTTGTATAAACAAAGTGACGCGATGACGCTACGCGTTACCCGAGTAGTTTTGATATACAACGTCTACATTCAAATAGCATAAGCAAAATATTGTATTTAATTTAGCCGGCTTATTGCGAAGACGAAACGTGCTGCCAATATAAGAAAAAAAACAAACGCAGTTCACAGTGAGGAAACACCACTTGAATCAAATACCTAGCTTGTCACTCACACTCGCACTTATGCACTAAACGACGTGACGAAGGAATTCTCGAAAACGCTGGTGAGAAGTCATTCGGTTTGTTTTATGTAACTCGCACTAAGCCTACTGTTCCGTGGACCGCAGTATGACCGCAGTCGACCGAGTCGCGTTGGCCCTAAAATTACTTTTTAGGGCCAGCGCGTTGGTGTCATTTTGTTGCGCGGTTGGCCTGGTCCGTACTAAATGGACACAACACTTGATTGTCAGACACAGCTGATCTATTGAAATCCGCCATAATGTTCTTATACAAACACTAAACAAGGGTCCTGGCCCGTGTAAGCCCTGTGTAAATTTCCTAGGTAACTAAAACACGTGTATACAGGCTTTGTGTCAAAAATGTTTTTATTAGTAGCAATTATCCTATAACAGATGTGTATACCGCGTGTAACTTTTTATTAGTAAGGCTGTATATATATAAAAAAGAGTCCCTATTTTCCTTGGTCACGCCATCACGCGTGAACGGCTGGACCGATTTCGCAAATTCTTTTTTTTTGTGTTATTGTCAGGAGAAAGTTCTTATGAAAGAAAAAATTAAGAAAGTTGCGAGGTTAGGGTAGTTTAGATAGGGTAGGGTAGGGTAGGGTAGGGTAGGGTAAGGCGGGATTGGGGTAGTGGTAGGGTAGGGTAGGTTAGGGTATAGGTTAGTAGGAAACCACGCAAACGAAGTCGTGCCGGGCAGCTAGTATATCAATATATGAGAGTAAGAAGGTAAACCAACCAAAGTCAAGTAATTATGACATTTGGGAGATATTGTCGTTATAGGTACTTTATATAATTTTGTTTGAGGTATTAGAGATAGCTCCTTCAAAGCTTCTTATAGCTATTTTAAGTACCTATAGGTAAATACGTAATTGTTTTTTTTTTCATAGAATGGAATAAAAATAGGATAGTAATAGGATTTAAGAGAGGAAGGGCATAACGGGTTGTCCCGTTCGAAATTCGGAGTAGCCCGACTGGGGAAGTACCTCCACCTTACAGAAGATTGCAGCCAAATAACACCACTTCAATGTGGTGTTGTGTTCCTGCGGTGAGTAAGGTCGCCAGAGCTCCATGAGGAAGCGCTGTGCTGGCAGTGTGGGGACCAGCGGTGTCGCACCACCGTTGTGTTGTGCAGGCGCGGCATGTTGTTGCGGCGGTCAGGGAGACCCGGTGAAACAGCTGCCCGCAGGTTGTAGGGGTCCCGAGCCCAGGGATTACTTAATCTCCGCCCTGGGAGGCTGACCCGCCGCCTCGCGCATAATCCATGGTATAGTTGGTCGTGCCGGAGGAGGAGACCGGAGTGGACCCGGCCGACTGTATCATGGGGGGACCGGGGGCCCTTCCGACTGCCGCACCAACAAACCGCATCACCTGTCCACCACTCTCGGGGAATAGCACTGCACTTTGTCCCTTCTGCTGCCGGCACAGTTACTCCTCTCAACCTCTTCAAACCCTTTCAATATAATTAATGGCCAGGAAAAATAAGAAAAAGAGATCATCAGCGGCCACCTCGTCCACATTATCTGTGGACTTCTGCAACATCAGGGGTCTTCACTCTAACATCAGTGCAGTCCACCAACACCTTGAGACTGCACAGCCGACTCTGCTATTTCTCACGGAGACGCAAATATCCTGCCCTGATGATACATCGTATCTACACTACCCCGGGTACAAGCTGGAGCACAACTTTGTGCGCCGTGCCGGGGTATGTATGTACGTCAGGGAGGATATTTGCTGTCGCCGTCTCCATGGCCTGGAAGACAGGGACCTGTCGATTTTGTGGGCGCGCGTAGATCACGGTAGCCACACCAAAGTTTATGCGTGCCTTTACAGGTCCCATAGCGGTGACGTGGACACAAAACGGTTATTTGAGCACCTGCAATTGACGACTGACAAAGTACTGGAGCAGTACCCCTCCGCGGAGTTAGTGATATTAGGAGACTTCAACGCTCACCACGTTGAGTGGCTTAGTTCTCGGTCCACTGACTTCGCGGGGAGGACTGCTCACGACTTTGCCCTGGCCTATGGCCTCTCACAACTGGTTGTTTCTCCTACGAGAATCCCAGATATTGAGAGCCATACTAGTTCCTTACTGGACCTTCTGCTGACTTCGCGACCGGACAACTATGCAGTGACAGTGGATGCGCCTCTTGGGTCATCGGACCACTGTCTCGTCCGGACGCAGGTGCCTTGTGCGCGGCCCGTTACGCTCCGGTCACCCGGGCGTCGTCGCGTGTGGCACTATAAGTCAGCAGACTGGGATGGATTGCGTGAATACTACGCATCGTACCCGTGGAGACAGCTTTGCTTCGCATCAGATGATCCTGACACCTGTGCAGCTGCCGTCGCTGAGGCGATACTGGCGGGAATGGAATGTTATATCCCAAACCCGCTAGTGGCTGCAGGGGTGAAGAAACGACCGTGGTTTAATCGGCCCTGCAAGGATGCTAGACATAATAAGCAGACCTTGTATGAGGCTTGGACCACGGCCCAAGCTAATCAGGACCCTAAAATCTCTGATGCGAAACGCAAATTTAACGCTGCCTCGAGATCCAGTAAGCGAATGATTGCCAGGGCAAAGTTCGATTTCGTCGGCAGAATTGGTGAGAGACTAACTAGCCTTCCCTCTGGGAGTCGCGCTTTCTGGTCTCTTGCCAAAGCTGCTGAGGGAAACTTTTGCCAGTCGTCCTTGCCACCACTACGTAAGCCGGACGGGAACTTGGCCCATAGTGCTAAAGAGAAGGCTGACCTTTTAGGCTCTCTCTTTGCCTCGAACTCGACTTTGGATGATGGTGACGCCACACCGCCTACCATTCCGCGGTGTGACAGCTCCATGCCAGAGATAAGCATTACCCAACGGGAGGTCCGGCGGGAATTGCTTTCTCTGGACATCCATAAGTTGAGTGGGCCAGACGGCATACCGGCAGTGGTGCTGAAGCGGTGTGCTCCTGAATTGTGTCCAGTACTAACGCGCCTTTTCGCGCTTTCCTACACCAAAAAGGAAGTCCCGTCTTCGTGGAAGACTGCCAATGTACACCCAGTGCCCAAAAAGGGTGACAGATCAGACCCGACGAATTACAGGCCTATCGCCATCACCTCCCTTCTCTCCAAAGTCATGGAGCGAGTGATCAACACGCAGCTTTTGAGGTACCTGGAGGATCACGATTTGTTGAGCGACCAACAATATGGCTTTCGCCACAGTCGCTCAGCTGGTGACCTCCTTGTGTATCTCACGCACCGTTGGTCACTCGCCATCGAGAGTCAAGGTGAGGCATTGGCAGTAAGCCTAGATGTGGCGAAGGCGTTCGATCGGGTCTGGCACCGGGGTCTTCTAACGAAGTTACCAGCATACGGGCTTCCCGAGGGATTATGCAAATGGGTTGCCAGCTTTCTGTCCAGCAGATGCATAAGAGCCGTCGTTGACGGTAGCTGCTCCGACAGCATGGACATAAATGCCGGCGTCCCGCAAGGCTCTGTGCTGTCCCCAACACTGTTCCTACTGCATATCAATGATATGCTGTCTATTGACGGCGTTCATTGTTATGCAGACGACAGTACAGGGGACGCTTATTACACGGGCCGTGCTAATATCCCTCGTTCCGAGGTGGAGGAAAGCCGCGAACGGCTGTTGTCTGAAATCGAGAGTACACTAACTAGTGTCTCCGATTGGGGCAGACTAAACCTAGTCCATTTCAACCCCACTAAGACTCAAGCCTGCGCGTTCACCGCTAAGAAAACCCCATTTGCTGCGGCTCCACAGTTCCAGAACACGTCCCTGAACATCAGCAAAAGCATCGGGATCCTTGGCGTCGACATTTCTAGCGACGTGTTGTTCCGAAGTCACTTAGAAGACAAGGTTAAGCTGGCATCCAAAAAGCTCGGAGTGCTCAACAGAGCGAGGCAGTACTTCACATCGGGGCAAAGGCTGCAGCTTTACAAGTCGCAAGTCCGGCCTCATATGGAGTTCTGCTGTCATCTATGGGCGGGAGCACCTGGATACCAGCTTGATCCTTTAGACTCGGTTCAACGACGTGCCATCAGAATTGTCGACGATCCCGAGCTCACAAGCGGTTTAGAGCCCCTCAGTCTGAGGAGAGACTTTGCCTCCTTATGTGTGTTCTACCGCTTGTACAACGGACGGTGTTCTGAAGAATTGTTTAAGATGATGCCCACGGCTACTTTCTACCATCGCAACTCTCGCCATCGACGGGGAGTCCATCCTCACATATTGAAACCTGAATTGTTTCGTACTGTGCGGGCTCAAAGGAGCTTCCTTCCGCGGACGCTCAGACTGTGGAATGAGCTCCCCGCCGTGGTTTTCCCAATGGAGTACAGCATGGGGTTCTTCAAAAGGGGTGTGAAGAGATTTCTGCAGGGTCGGCAACGCGCGCGTGATACCCCTGGTGTTGCAAGCGTCCATAGGCTACGGTAACCGCTTACCATCAGGCGGGCCGTATGCTTGTTTGCCACCTAAGTGGTATAAAAAAAAAAAAAAAAAAAAAAAAAAAAAAAAGTAAATGCAGAACATACGTAGGTAGAGTGAATAATTTTAGGATGCCAACATCTATGCACTCTATACACTATAAAGTTATAAAATTAAGCAAAAACTGTAAGCAATGCTATCACTCTAAAAAAATTAGGATTGTTCAAAATTTATGAATTGATAAAAGTTTCTATTTATATTCTTTTACCGAACAATAGAACGGTGTGTAACCAAGCCCAAGGCACGAAGGAAAGAAATGAGGAATTTTTGAAAGCTGGGAGGAAAAACGATTATGAGCTTTTGAAATACGTTAAATTCTAACAATCTGAGTGAATATTCGGATTTTAAAACGCTTTATCATCAGATTTAATAATGAAGGCTTTGATGCACATTAACAGACAGTGTTTGATCTCCAAACTTCGCGTACTCATCATTTTCTAAGTTATTTAAAAAGTACTGGACAAATTTATATATAAGTAAAACTCATCGAGGAACAATCCCTTTAATACCGAGCAATTCGATTCCGAAACTAGTTAGTGATTTGTCACTGATTTTGAACAGTAAAGACCAATCAGAGCGCATTGTCGATGGTGGCAAATTGGCGGAATAGATTGCAAGCAAAATTAACGTCATTGCGCTTCATCGGATTAGTTGTTCGATGAGTAAAACTACACGAAGAATTTATAAAAAGAAAAGTCATTATTCTAAACATAATAACAATAATATTTATCCAGCACGCTATCAATGTCACATATCGGCTGTGTATGTTCGAATTCAATTTAACATCAAATAATAATATAATAGTGTCCGAGCACGTGTATGGTGTTCATATTTGGCATATAGCTGAATCAGCATGATCCGATCTCTGAAAGGTTTCGGAGCGAGTCACGTACGACCGCGTCAATTTATCAGCCATCAGCCGATGTGGTCCCGGTATGAATGCTGTTGGAATTTTTACATAGTCACGCTGTTTGAGAAACATATACGCAACATTACAGGTGAGTTATATTTTATTTTTTAGCTTTGTCATTATACAACTAGTTTCCGCCCGCAGATTAATCCGCGTTCCCGAAGGATATTATTATGTTTCATGGAATAGAAATTATCCTCTATGTTATTCCAGAGTATGATTTATCTATAAATCTATCTATCAATAAATTATAAAATGCATGTATGTATTGATACGAACACGTACTGGAAAGCGCCGAGATTGTTTACTAATTATTATGTTTACTCGTTTCAATGATGGATCAATACGAGTATTTTCTATGTAACCAAACTCTTTATTTTCAATGCAAAGGCTTCTCTATATGTACTTACGTTAAGTAGACATGTCTGTATGTCCTGAGTCTGGGTGTAATTATGTATATTAAGTATGTATTTACAAACAAAAAGTAGTATATGTATTATATCAGTTATCTGGTTTCCATAGTACAAGCTCTGCTTAGTTTGGGATCAGATGACCGTGTGTGAGAAATGTCCCAGGATATTTATTTATTTATTTTATTATTTATATATTTTCATGTCAAATAAATTTCATAGACGAAATGTGCTTTGATATTTTGAACTAAAATAGCTACGGTAACGAATGAAGATGCTATTATGTATACGAAAACAAGCGCAATTAAACTAGAGGTATTTGTTGCTCTACATTAAATCTCTGTATTTATTTGTCTGAAATGCGTAAGCTGCTGATTTTATGTTGTAAGTTATAGCTTTCTTTGACTTGAATTCGATGGCTTATACTGTGTAAGTTGTACTCTATTCTTGAGTTTCAACACCTAAGACTATGGTCCTATGCAAACATGAGTTGAGTGTAAATAATTTATTTATTTAAGACATTTGACGTGGTTTCAAATAAGAACGGTGTTATAGAATATTTTTCGATGAAATAAAAGTTTTGGAAATCTTAATTTTATTTGACCTTTAATTCCATAGCAATACACATCCGTGCGATTTTATTATATACTATCTATAAATAATGTATGAAATTTTATAGCCTCCTATAAAATCTGGAAGGATGATTAAATTAAATTAAATATAGGAACTCTAGCGAAAATAAAAGTAGTGCATGCTGCGGTATTCGAATGTCGATATCTGTTGATGAGAGCAGTGAAACTGTGAAACCCTAATTGTATGTTATTTGTGACTTTGTATCAGGCGTTGCCAGACGTCGTCGTTTTTTTTAACTGATACAGTAAGTAAATCAAAGGATTACTATAGGGGAAAGTGGGGAAAATACGAACACCTAAGGGAAAACTTAAATAAAACAGTTGCATTTGATCACAGGATTTTTTATTATTTTTTATTATAAAGTATACTTATCTGTCTAACTAATTCACTTCATAACATTTATATTTTTTTAATGAATTGCAACATCATAAAAGAAAAACAAAACCCTTAGTGTTCGGCTTTCCCCGACATTAGTCGGGTAAATACGAACACCAAGTGGGGTGATTACGAACTAACATTATTAACGATAGAGATCACATTTAAAACCCAACGATCTTGACTGCCGGTCTGCACAAATAATACAAATGTAGTCTTTATTTTCTTTTTCCCCTATTTCTTTTTTTTGTATTTTGACTAGTCACTAAAGTCTTTTATATTGTTGAAATTCTTTAATAGGATTCTTTCAGTCTCCTTGTTTGAAGGTGTCTTCTTACTACTTTTCAGTCTATTTATTCTTCGAAACTGACTTCAGTTCGTCTTTCTTTTGTAAGTACCAGGCATCTGTAACAATAATTTAAAAAAAACGGGGAGCCAACAAACGGGAGTGGAGGCGAATGTTCGAGATTGCCCGACATCGAGTGTTCGTCTTTACCCCGCGGGATCGAAAATAATAAAATGTCAAAAAACAAATTAGGTTATATTTCTTTTGCCAACTACGTCATTGTCATTTAGCTGATTAATATGTGATTATTCGACTATTTAAAAGTTGAATTACTATTGTAGATAGAAATAAAGCTACATCAACTTGAATTAACCAAAAAATTACATCTACAACATACAAAATATTGAAAAATGCATACCTTGATAAGTATGTACGTCCGCGTCTCCCGTGTTGTTGACTGGCACTAGTAGTGGCGTGATCTCCGATATGGAGGCAAGTAAAATATGGCTACATCTTTCTAACATATTAGAACCATTGAATTCGGCATTACCCCGCGTTCGCGTTTCCCCCACTTTCCCCTACTCAAGTGTATTTTCTGTCAATATCATGCAAATTGTATAGATAATTTCGTGTAAATTCGATAATAATCCAAATATATGTCGAACTATCGCTATCTTCTTCGCTATACGCTGACAGCCTATCTACCTAAAATTCTCTATCTACGCATTGCACCAAGCTTTCAACTCACATACCCCCTTACTCATAAAGCGCTATTTAACTAATATACTGATTAAATGGTCACGTAGATAATGTCACATTATTTGACAATGACAATAGAGTGACTTTATTTACGTGACCCTTTAAACAGTATATTAGTTAAATAACATTTTATGAGTAGGGGGGATAGAGTTCAACTATTTTATAAAATCGGATTGAGTTTTTAAACATTTTTGTCTGTCTGTTCCGGTTCATAGCTGATGTTATAAGGAGTAACATAGCTACTTTTATCTTGAAAATAATTAGAGTTCCGCGCAAAAAAAATAGAACCGTTCGCGGGTGAAACCGCGGGGGTCTGCTAGTTATGAATAAAGGGGTTAGTCTATATCTACTTATAAAAATAACTAACTATAAAATGTACGAAATTGATACTTTCAATATTGAACACAGAAAACAAAAAAATAAACCGCAATTTCGTTTTAATGTCAGTTATTTTATAATAAAAACAATTCAGCCATCAAACAAGGTATTTTTTCAGAACACTTACGTACAATTCCCCTATAGAAAGTCGTAATATACTGGTCTCGTGGGAAATCTGGTCTATTGCCTGTTTGTTTTGTTCAACTGACTGGTTGTTCGCCAGTTGAATGTACGGACCATATGGAGTTATAGCTCGCCAATGAATTGCACATTAAAAAAATAATTTGTAACCTACATTTTGATAAGAAAAATAATTTTAGGAAGAGCCCAATAAAAATGGAATTAAACACATTTTATTACTTTTGCGTTCAGTCTTCATTTCAAATTAATATTAAAAATTTTGATTTCATATGAATGTAAATTTCCATTGAATATTATATCTGCACACAAATCCCTTATTTAATTTTGTGCGATGTCAAATTATATGAAGACCTGTCATAGCGTCCCCAGTGATGAACCCAAGGAGATTATTTTGCAACAGTATTACATACATTTCAAAATAAAAACAACATATTAATATACATATCAGAACAGAGCTTTGATAGCGAACGTGTACAAAATACAGCTATGTAATTTTTCGACACGACTGCTCTTATATTTTGGTTTATATTCATCCCAATATTCGCTTGCAAATAAAATAAATGCTTGTGTTTATGTCCCACATTCACGTTGCTATTCAAGAGAGAAAATTTTAACTTAACGACGGCAATAACGGCCTTACCGGGGCTCGTTTACACCTTCACGTAATATTTTCAGCTGCGCGTGAACGGAAGCAGAAAGTAACCGGAATGTTGGTAGCGTAGATAGGTATATACTTCTGCAACCACATTTTTATCCAGCCAACAACGCAGGGTTTAATTCTATTTTATCTCAGGTAACTTTTGCCCCGAGTTCCGCACACATAGTGCGCAGAGTGCTAGAACTGTAACGACAGCAAATTGCTCTTAAATCTGGTTTTCTTACAACTAAAACATTGAACACCGCACCATTCTTATCTTTTGTTTTGTATTATACGATATCTAAAAACTTTATCTACATTCATAAGTTAAACTAGCTTTAGCCCGCGACTTCGTCCGCGTAGATTATTTCTTTTTTCTAGATATGAATCATTGTAACAATATAGAGCTTTGTTCATGGCTATAGCCCGCCACTACGTGTGATATTTGACAAAAGTTCAGGAAGATTGAGAGCTTACATGCGAGCATGCCACATAAAACTGAAACAGTCCTGCCGCAAATAAACTCTAGCAAATTTCGGAGTTCTTCCCTGTGATTTATTAATAGCCATCGCGAAGCAAACCTCGATAAGGAACTGTAATCTTTTAAATTCAAACGGAAGGTGCTTTGGGATAAATGGTATACGCGGCACGAGACTGTTTCTCCTTTGGCAGAACCAGTTCATATTTTGGCCTCAATAACATTGCGGCGGAGAACTGTTGCTTGTAGTCAAGTTCTACAGCACAATTTTGGAGGCCGTATATTTCTAATCAATATGACAGGAGCAGGCACATGCATGAAACGGATTACCCGGCGGATTAAGAGAGTTAAAAAATTGAATAGGATAATTAACCGACTCATCCATATCGACCATGGTGGCAACGTTTCATTGATCGCAGCGGGTTGGTCATTTTTGGGAGTCATAATAGGTCTCTCGCGCATAACCACTCTATCGGTTTGCGTTCATAGTAACATCAGTCAGTATACATTTCATCTATACCTAACTTGGTATGTGTACCATCTATTTGTGGAAAGTTTATGTTCCCGATTTGAAGAAGAAGACTTGATGCCCACGGGCTACCTTCTACCATCGCAACGCTCGCCATCGACGGGGAGTCCATACTCATATATTGGAACCGAAATGGTTTCTACTGTGCGGTTTCAAAGGAGTTTTCTAGCGCGTAAACTCAGGCTGTGGAATGAGCTCCCCGCCATGGCGCCAGGGTGTGAAGATATTTCTGTATGGTCGGCAACGCACGAGTGATACATACGGTGACCGCTTACCATCAGGCCGGCCGTATGCTTGTTTGACACCTTAGTATTAAATTTAAAAAATAATAATAATTTAAAAATTACCCGTAGAAGACAGACAGACAGACGGATCGACACGGGCGGAGATCTATCCAAAAGTTCCTCAACCAGACAGCTGAGAATTTTTCTCGTGGCAGACAGACAGATAGATGGCCGGCAGTAGGCTTCTTAATAACATGATACACGTGTACATTATTTTACTTGAATACAAAATTATGTGAATGAACAGCTTAAATACAAAATTTCATCCCCCTTTACGAAAACGAACGAAAAGTTGCGTTAGTTTCCAACCATAAGCCGAGATTATAGTGATTTTTACTCCAAAAATAAAGAACTTCAAATACAAAATTTAATCCCCCTTTTCACTCATTAATGGATAAAATTCCAACAACACCGATATTCTTTGCGTTAGTTTCCAAATTTTAATTATATTCCAAGCTTATATAATAAATTTAGTATACTACCATACACAACTTCATCCCTATTTTACCCCTTCGGGGTCGGAATTATCGAAAACGCTGAGGCACATATAAATTAATTTTCAATCATCAGCCTAAACACAAAATTTGAAGGTCCTAACTTCCAAACTGATGGACTTTCATACAAACTCGCATCCCCTATTTTACCCCCATAGGGGTGTAATATTGAAAAATCCTTCGTTAGTGGATACCTACACTGTATAATTATAAATTTAGTGATGTTTACTATGGAAATGAAAGATTTTCGTATACAACTTAATCCCCCTTTTCCCTCTTCGGGGGTGGAATTATCACAAACGCTGTGACAACTTTACTTTAATCGTCAGCCTAAACACAAAATTTGAAGATCCTAACATCAAAACTGACGGACTTCCATACAAAATTTCAAGTCCTATTTTACCCCCTTAGGGGTGGAATTTCCAAAAATCCTTCTTTACTGGATACCTACACTGTATAATAATAAATTTAGTGAAGTTTATCGTGAAATTGAAGGCCTTGTATACCCAACTTCATTCCCCTTTTTCCCCTTTCGGGGGTGGAATTATTATAAATGCTGAGATAACTTTACATTAATTTTCATTTGTCAGCCTAAACACAAAATTTGAAGATCCTAACTTCAAAACTGACGGACTTGGATACAAACTTTCATACCTTATTTTACCCACTTAGGGGTGGAATTTCCAAAAAAACCTTCCTTAGTGGATGCCTACACCGTATAATAATACATTTAGTGAAGTTTACTTTCAAATTGAAGGACTTGCATACACAACTTCATCCCCCTTTTCCTCCCTTCGGTGGCGGAATTATCACAATCGCTGAGATAACTATACATTGATTTTCAATCGTCAGCCTAAACACAAAATTTGAAGATCCTAACTTCAAAACTGACGGACTTGCATACAAACTTTCATCCCTTATTTTACCCCCTTAGGGGTGGAATTTCCAAAAATCCTTCCTGAGTGGATGCCTACACTGTATAAGGTATCGTTGTGCAAAATTTCAAATCTCTAGGTCCAGCGATTTGGGCTATGCGTTGATATATTGCTTACAAACGTTCATCCCTTATTTAACCCTGATAGGGGTGGAATTTTTAAAAATCCTTCTTTTGGGGATGCCTACACTATATAATAATATATGTAGTGAAGTTTACTTTGAAATTGAAGGACTTGCATAAACCACTTCATCCCCCTTTTCCTCCCTTCGGTTGTAGAATTATCACAAACGCTGAGATAACTAAACATTAATTTTCAATCGTCAGCCTAAACACAAAATTTGAGGATCCTAACTTCAAAACTGACGGACTTGCATACAAACTTTCATCCCTTATTTTACCCCCTTAGGGGTGGAATTTCCGAAAATCCTTCCATAGTGGATGCCTACACCGTATAATAATACATTTCATGAAGTTTACTTTGAAATTGAAGGCCTTGCATACCCAACTTCATCCCCCTTTTCCTCCCTTCGGGGGTGGAATTATCACAAACGCTGAGATAACTATACATTAATTTTCAATCGTCAGCCTAAACACAAAATTTGAAGATCCTAACTTCAAAACTGACGGACTTGCATACAAACTGTCATCCCCTATTTTACCCTCTTAAGGGTGGAATTTCCAAAAATCCTTCCTTAGTGGATGCCTTCACTGTATAAGGTATCTGTGTGCAAAATTTCAAATCTCTAGGTCCAGCGGTTTGGGCTGTGCGTTGATATATCAACAATCAGTTTATCATTTTATATATTAAGAAGATAATGTATCATATTCAGTACTGAAACTAGCAAAACATTGTACAGTATCACATAAAAGTATTCTTTCAACAATTTTATTCACACTACCATTCGAACCTTTTCTTTCTACCACAAAATAACTCTTTAGTAACGCTAAATTCATGTCTATTTATCAAAAGATACATAAATAATTCTCTTTTGGACGCAATTGTGTCCATAAAGGCTTTCTGGTGAAAGTTTGGTGGTTACGACAAGTAGAAAAGTGGCAACATTAATCTGATCCCCGGCAGCAAATAGCTCTCGAATGCGGTGGACGAGGGTAATGCACCGTGTGAGGAGTAGTTGGAGCAGAAACTGAGCGGCTGCGACCACTGTGCTCCCTTTTGCTCCATCAGATCCATGATACTTTATTATATTTCCTTCATATTTCTTATTTGGAAAGAGAATGTATGATGGTTAGACGTTTTTGTTATTGAAAGAGTAACTTTTACAAATAATTTCTAATTTATAGTACTACTAGCTGTCCCCCGAGGTTTCACCCGCGTTCCCGGGATAAAAAGTAGCCTATGTCCTTATCCATACCATAGGCTATCTACATGCCAAAAAAATCATGATGATCCGTTGAGTAGATGAGGCGTGAAGGCGTAACAAACAAACAAACAAACTCACTTTCGCATTTATAATATTAGTAAGGATGGAACATAGGGAAGATTAGGTACCTATACAAATGAGAATACTCGCTTGTACTTGTATCTCTTGACTGCTATTATAAATAACGACGAGATTGAAGATGAAGAATTGGATATTGCTATTTCTTTTGATAACCATTCGAGTTTTAAATGAATACGTAAATTATGTGAATTAAAAACAATAAAATGTCCATATCATGCCGTTCCAAAGTAGAATAGACCTTAGCTTGGAGAGCGAGCGACTTATCTAAATCATACCACTATACGCCAGCCCCCGAGTTTGTTTAATACACTTGTGAACGACGGACGTACGAACCAACCCGGCTATTTACTATTTATATAACATAAAAAATATAAGTTATAATATGTGTATAAAAAAACATACATATAATTTATAATATAGATGATAATGACTTGACTATGTAATATGTTCCATTGAAATAAAAATTTATTGATATGATAAGTAATTTTCAAAAATCAAGTAAGCAAATGATATAAGCCATATTGATTATTCCAAATCCGTAGAAATAGACCATATATTGTTTTAAACTGTTCAAGCGGTTACCTTTCACCGATTTTAGTTTCTTTTTTACTTGATTACCGCAAGCTTCCCTTCGCATGAGCAGATATTGGCAGCATAAATACTGCAGTTGCATTGTACACCGTGAAAAGCTATTGTTAAATTTAATTAAAATTATGAAGGATTCCTGTGAAATATTGGTTCTGATATTAAATATCGATTGTGCTCCTATATTGCATGTTAGTAGCACAGTATTATTTGTTGTGCTTTAAACAATAAAGGGACAACTTTCCGCCCACGATTTCACTTGCATTTACCTCTATTACCAAACCAACCAAACCTGGGAAGTTTGGCCACATCCTCACTTACCATGGTGAGATTGCGGTTAAACACAGGCCTATACAATGTAAAAAAAAAAGAAAAATTTTCCATAGAGCCTTTCATCCTCTATTTTTCCCCTTCTTCTGTATTTAAGAGCTGTGCTCTTGTCGGTGTAGCTTCTTCCAGTCTGCTCTATCATTAGCAACATTTTGCACCTCCTTACATGACACGACGCCTATTTTTGCCTTCACTTGATCTGTGTAACTTATTCTTGGTCTTACTATTCCTCGCTTTCCCTCTATCTTTCCTTCTATTAAGTTTTTGATAAAATTGTCGTGTCGTATAAGGTGGCCAAACATCTTTCCCTTCCTATTCTCTGTCGTCTCCATAATGTTCCTTTTCTGTTTTACTCTTTCTTTCTTTTTTACTATGTTTCGCCTAACCGGGGGAATTATGTAGTATCCTCTAAATTACATAGTTCTTTGACCAGAAGTTTAGGCTCTACGAACCACTCTTAGGAATTGTTCTTTAATATCAGAAAATAAGAAATATCATTCGATTTATTCATTCGTTTAAAAAAATATCTATCATTCAATAAAGATTGAAAAGGTAATTTTGAGAATAGGTAGTCAACTATTAACAGCCCATAGTATTTATCGGCAAATAGACGGACGCAATCATTCCCCGACACCTTATCGTCAGCTAGTTAAGCGTTTCGCTGATTGCTGGATTGAGTTATAAATCTCAAGCGGCACGCGATCCATCCCTTAAAACAAGTGGTTAGAGTTACTGGAAGTACTACGTTTCAATCACCTCACATGTAATCCCACGTGGGGCGATTCTAATTAAGTGCTTTTCTGTTCTGTTGTGAGCGAATCCACACCGCTTAATTTATTCAAGCCTTGCGCTACGGAGGTATGCAGATTGTGCTACGAATATTCCAAGCCTTCGTAGCATTGTAAAATTAATATCATTCTAATATTGATCCGAGTCAACATCCGTTAATATCTTTATCAACGAAATTAGTGTCTGTAATTTTTGTTAACGAATATTGATAGTAACTTTAGTAAATTAACTTCGCAGAAACTAATTAACTTTGAAGTATCATTTTGAATTCGGGGTGTTTGTTTTTATTTCTCAGTACCTAGTTATTTTATTTATATTCCTATGTCTGTGCTAAACAGCGCTTATATATTAACAACATAATAGAGTGGTACGTACTTCACTGTATCAAATAAGTTTTGTTAACATTTTGGTTGCTAACATTTCATAAAAAAGTGCGAGTAGGTCTAACATACTGAGAGGGTTCCGTGCCCTATAAAAATTTTATGATTGCGGTAGCTCGCGAAGTATACTGTATGAAATGAACAGCAAATAAATTTAATCACATCATGGTGCGTCCATGCTACGCGAACGAGCCGAGCCTCGAACGAACAGGATTCGTTCGTTGCTCGCGATTTCAAGCGTGGACCTACTTATCGAGCCTACAACGAGCGCGATGCGAATCCCTGTGTTCGTGAAAAATCTGAATCGGGCCGAGCGCAGTCGAGCACGCTACGAATGCTCGTTCGAGGCTCGCAAGCCCGTCCACGCTACGCGAATAGTGCTCGCAGTGTGCTCGTTCGTGGCTCGGCTCGTGCTCGGTTCGACAAGCCCATGCCATACGTCCATACGCACCATAATAATTCCACATTTGACACGTTTTGAAACGTATGTTTTTCTTTTACCATTGATAGGCTTGTGTTAAACTACAAATTTCACCATAATAGGTGATGATTTTGGGATTGATTTTCTTCAGAAAATATATTATACTATCTGTCCCACGCGTGTTCACCCGCATTCCCGGCATAAAAAATATCTTGATGGCTGATGATCAAAAGGCGTCCTCAGTTGAGTCAAGCCCCTTAGCCCTCCCAAACCGAAATCCTGGATCCGCCACTGCCACTTCCTTTAAGTTGTACTATTTTTTATTCTGTGCCTTATGTTGATAAAGCTCTCTGTACCTATAGTCACAACTAACATGTCAAGCCTAACTTACAAATATTACAATTCCGTTGTAATAAATGTGTAGTGGAATGTAATTTGTGAATGATTTATGAATGTGTTCGCGTCGCGCAGAATTACATTAACATTGAGTATGTGGTCATACGTCAAAATGTAATTTTATGACGGGTTTTTTTACGAATTATATTATTAACTAAGTTACTTAGAATATTATTTTATGCTAAATGTCGTAGAAAAATTGCTTGAATTTATTAATCTATACAGATCTGTATTTACTAGACAGCCGCAGACTGGCATCGTGATTTATAATTCCTTTTTTCTGCCATTGTCAAAGCGATTTCTCCGCCTCGGTAATTTTAATCAATATCTTAAAAAAGGCTCACTAAAGTAGATTCATAATTAATTGATAATCTTTTCATCGGTATCCATAACCTCTGGATCACCTTTGAAAGTTATTCAGCTATGGTAATACAGGCTTTAAGCGCAATAAGGAATCACACACAATAACCAAACACAAATGAGGATAGCATCGATGAGAGATAGTTTTCCCTCGATGAAAATAAAATTGACTTTTGCTTTATCCACGCAAAAGCTATGACTAGTATGATTTACCATTGAAGCAGATAATAATACCCTTGAGATACCAACCGGGGTTTATTTTATTAATGCTCAGGTCAATGCAGTTGCAATATTTTACAGATAAAATACATATGTACTTGTACATATCGACGCATCGTTACTGTTATTTTACCAATGACTGCAGTATGCGTCCAAATGTATGGATGGTCACATGGGAGCTTTCCGTATAGATTGGAAACTCGCTAGCTGTTCGAATATCAATTGGCTTGAAAAATTTATTATTACTGGAGTGACTGTGCACCCAACCAATGTATTTTTTTATAGTGACTTGTTAGTACCTCTAACTATCCGCTGTATGATATAATACAGTGCTATTTGAATAAAAAGTTAGTTACGTTTAAGTTTATATTTTAAATCACACCATTACATGATCAAGACTAATATTAAACATACATACCTGTTTATTGTTACTTTATTTAGTACTAGCTGTCTCACGCGGTTTCACCCGCGTTCCCGGGATAAAAAGTAGCCTATGTCCTTCTCCATACCATAGGCTATCTGCCAGTGGCGTGCATTGGTTTTCGGACTAGGTAGGCAGAAGAAATCATGGCCATACACGCCTAAATATGCCTCCTAGATAGATTATGTTTTTTGACCCGATTCGTAAAATTGTTTAGGTCAGCGTATCATTCCACACACATTTGGTATGATTCATTAGCAAACAAAATACATAATAACAGAATAATAGATTCGAATAACAGCACCCAGATAGCCAGGTGTTTAATAAACATAATATTCTGTGTTAAAATGTCTAAGATTTTTACCTTTGATTTAAATCCATGAATGTTTTGGAGTTGGTCTACAGTAAGTAGGTACAAGCAACAAACGAAAACTGACTAAAGGAATAATTTATCGACACATTTTGTATCTTCACCACAAAATTTCTTCATTTCACACACAATACACTTCATAGATACACTTCGCAAAATCACAATAAGTAAATAACAACAACATTGCATACAATGCCAGCCAAACCATAAACAAACCAACACAAATAAATTGCGAAGTTATATTTGAGTTGCTCTAATGTTGGTAAAGTAGTTGTAACTGTAGTCTTTTTAATTTGGATGGGTTACTTTACTTACAACAGAGAAGGTAAGGTTACTTTTGGTCCATAAATCGCGAATGTCAAATGTCAGTATGCTACGCATAGCAAAAGCGTGATTTATGCTTTCGTCGTATTATCTTAAAGAAGTGTGTGTGTGTGTATGAATATGCCGAAATCGTTTTAGTGTGCGTGAATTGCCGTGAATTTGAGAGGCGAACTCGCGAGTGCCTGCGCGGCAATGTTTGAAATTTCGTATTGAATGTTAGGTTAGAATTTTTAAATTTTAATTGAATCAAAATATTATTGAATTGAATCTTATGAGGTAGGCATTGCTTATTTGCCTATATGGAATGCACGCCACTGCTATCTGCATCCCTAATTTCATGATGATCGGTTGAATCCCCCCCCCCGCCGGATACTGAGACGATCAGACGTGTTTTTGGCTAAATCTGTATTAATTCTTAAAATAAAATTAAAATTTAAAATTTTACATTATATTGAGGTGAAATATTAGGAGTGCATAAACCCAAGGAGGTGTCATCTAACTGTGCGAGTGAGAACCGCCCGGCTGTGACAGTGACAAGTGTATAAGCAACATTTCTTCCTACATGCGTTGATGCCCTGTGGCGTAGTGTGACCAATCCTAGCCGGTTCTACTGCTACCTGCACTTGAGGCCACTCCCCTCAACTTGCGCTTGCACATACTCAGCTATACCTGTCGCTGTACTTACTGCTAGCGTCCGCCGTCTGCCGTCGGAACATTTAGGCCTACATTGATAGCGAGTTCCCTGAAAAAATGTCCCTCCAACGCTCACCTCTGAAATCTGGACCTCAGATAAATACCCCGCCGGTGATGCACTATGGGTCGGATTCAGCATTAAATACTGCGACAAATTCCGAAAAAATTAATTCCATCATGAACATTACGAAGCGCTCAAAACGTACAATTAGAGACTGCCCACAATCTTCATTGGACTGCAACGAGATTAAAACAATGTTTTCCCAGATAAAGTCGCAACAAGATGAGAAATTTGAAACCTTAAGTATTGCTATGGCTACTATTATAAATCAAAATCAGGAAATCAAAACATCTGTTGAGCTTATGAATAAACAATATGACGACTTATTGGTGAAAGTGGATAGCTTAGAGTTGGAGAACAGTGAACAAAAGAAACAGATTGCAATGTTGGAAAACAAGTTGGAAATGCTTGAAAAATACACCCGAAGTTCCTCCATAGAAATTCGAAACATTCCAAAACAAGAAAATGAAAACAAACAAATAATTACACATATTGTTAAGGACATCGGATTGGCACTGGGATTGGACGCCCCGCTTCAGGAGACTGAAGTGAAAGACATATATCGCACTAAGTCAGAAATCATAGTGGTTGATTTTACTCGTACAACTAGGAAAGAAGATTTTATTTCCCAGTACAGAAAATTATCCAAAACTAGTCGCGAAAACAAAGTTGTATCATTAAACACCTCGCAGATTAATCTACCCGGACCTCCTCAAACAATATATATTTCGGAGACATTAACAAATAAAGCTCGTCGAATCTTCTACGTCGCCCGTGAACACGTAAAAAATAAAACGATCCTGGCTGCGTGGACATCCTACGGGAAGGTATACGTGAAAAAGGAGGAAGGGGCGGTTCCAATACGCATTGATGAAGAAATCGACTTGCACAAGATTATCAAGTGACTAGGCTTTGTATCGCACGATGTTTTTTCCTTTATACAATACTGGACTCTTTTAATGTTATTTTTAATTCTAACTTGTTTTACTGATATACTTACACAAATTTATTGTTTCTTTTTCTTTACTAACACTGATTACATATATACACACTCACATCATCAACACTTTACAAAAAACATACATATCATTCATATTATTATCCCCAATTCAGCATTGCGTGTCCACTTAACAAGTAGTTATATCCTTGAGTTTCCTGATAATAAATTCCTTAATCTATCTATATCGCCCATATATCTTCGTTCCGTCGGACCCAGGTACTCATTTGGGGGCATGGAAGTGTCCCCGCCAAGTCCTTTTATTTACCTCTCATATTTAATAAACAATGTTAGATACAAACAACATAGAAACTATTAATATGGGTCTGGACACCCTGGCGGTATCTAAAACGATTTTATGCGATATAGATAACTTAAAAACATACGTAAGTGGACTCAATTCTTTAAAACTCATCTCCCAAAACATAAGAAGTATTACCTGTAACATACATAACTTTAGTACACTAATGATTAGATCGAATATAACCTGGGATATTGTTATACTCACTGAATGCTGGCTTCCATCAGCCAAATCTATACCGATTCTTGATGGCTTCAACTGTATAGCTACAACTGCCCATAGGACACAGAATGAAGGCGTTGTTATATATTATAACAATCAATTGAACATCACTTTTGAAGAACCTACTATCAGTGAAGCAAATTGTCTTTTACTAAAGTTAAATTCTGAGACCTGTATAATTGGAATTTACCGGCCTCCAAGTCAGCATAATACAGCCAATTTCACAAACACTATTGATACGCTTTTGACTTCACTAAGTAGTTACAAAAATATAGTCCTATGTGGAGATATAAACATTGACATAAAACCCCAAACGGGTGATAAGCGTTCTTTCGACTATCTCAATGTTTTGGCTAGTCATTGTCTTCTTCCGGGACATGCTTTGGCAACACATGGTCAGACATGTCTTGATCATATGATGATCAAAACTAAGCTAGAAACTTCCTGTTTTGTTATAGAATCATCGATTACAGACCACGAATGTGTTGCGTTATTCATGAATCTGAGTAGTCGTATCGAGCTTGCAAATAAACCTAGTGTTCGTATTAACTATGATAGTCTCGATCTTGCTATCCCAAACATCAACGTCCTTCCAATTTTAAACTGCTATGATGTCAATATAGCTTCAGATCTACTTGTAAACAATATTTCTAATGCAATTTTAGAAAACTCCATCATTTTTAAAACTCCCAAAAGGCAAAAAATCAAAAAACCATGGATCACTAAGGCTTTATTGCGTTGCATGAGGAATAGGGATAATCTTCACAAAAAACTTAAAAGAGATCCTGATAATGAAATTCTTAAGACAACATATAAAAGATACAGGAACTTCTGTCGTACTATTCTAAAGAAGGCCAAGAGACTGTACGAAAAACGGGAGATTGAGAATGCCAAAAACAATAAAAGGAAGCTTTGGGACGTTATTACAAATATTGGTAACAATAAGAAAGTAGTTGACCATTCATCTTGTCTCATATCGCCTGCTCAGCCCGAACAGAGTATCAATGAAGTGAATAGGTTCTTTGCTGAGACTGGAAGAAGGCTTGCCAAACAATACAGTCTTTGCGACACACCTAACCCTCCAATGGTTGTTGTTAATACGATGACTCCTGTTAATTCATTTGTTTTGCTGCCTACTGATATGGCTGAAATTATTCAATTAATAAAAGATCTGAAGGATGACTGTGCAGTAGGTTTCGATAAGATCTCGGGTAGAATAATTAAAAGATACGCTCACGTACTGGCCAGTCCTATAATGCACATTTGCAATCTTGCTCTTTCATCAGGTGTGTTCCCTCGAGCATTCAAGATCGCATTAATCAAACCCATTCATAAAGGAGGGGATCGTAACTGTGTTGATAATTTCAGGCCCATTTCAATTCTTCCTTCTTTATCTAAAATCTTAGAAAGACTTATGAACAGACGCCTCATTCACTTTTTGGAGTCAAACAACCTTCTTTCCTCATCTCAGTATGGTTTCAGACAGGGTAGGTCTACTAGCGATGCTGTTCACGAGCTCACGAACCTTATAATAACAAACCTTGATGAGAGAAGGAAGTGTTTAACCATATTCCTTGACCTGGCCAAAGCTTTTGACGCGGTTTCTATCCCACACCTGCTAACCAAGTTGGAGAGCATTGGAGTGAGAGGGCTCCCACTAAAATTATTTAGAGATTATCTGAGTGATAGGATACAGCGAGTAAAGATAGACAACCTGGTTAGTGACGAGCAAACAGTTACGTGTGGCGTACCGCAAGGAAGCATACTCGGCCCAACTCTGTTTCTCATCTACATAAACTGCCTCTGTAGTATGCAGTTGCGTAACGGGAACATTCTAACGTTTGCAGATGACACGGCACTTTTCTTCAGCGGGATTACCTGGGAAGATGTCTTTGGCAGCGCCCAATGCGGCTTTAGCGAGGTCTGTGCATGGCTCAGGGATAATTTACTTTACTTAAACGTTTCTAAAACGAAGTATCTGGTGTTTGCTTGCAGATCCAACCGCCTTCCTCCACCGTCTCTTTCCATCATAGCTCACAACTGTACTCCACCCTTATTATCATGTCCCTGCCCATCTATACAGAGAGCCGCTACAATAAAATACCTCGGCATTACGATCGACCAGACCCTTAGCTTTAAGCCTCACATTGAAATCCTTGTTACTAGGCTGCGAAAGCTCATTTATATATTTGGGACTCTTAAACATGTAGCAGACCGTGGGACAATAAGAATGGTTTACTTTGCTCTTTGCCAATCAATCTTGGAATACTGCATCATCGCATGGGGTGGTGCAGCAAAGTCACATATCATTGAGGTTGAGAGAGCACAGCGAGCCATTCTTAAGGTCAGTGCCGGCCTGCCATATCGCTTTCCTACAACGGACCTTTATAACATATGGGATGTACTTACTGTTAGGCAAACGTTCGTGCTACAAACTGTATTAAAAAAACACACCCAACTCAAATATGATCCCCAACTAGTAAGTGATAGACGCAGAAAGGGCACCGTCTGTAGAACCCAAGGCCAGCACACTAGTCTATCGCACAATTTCTTCCTCTTCCTCGGTCCTTACATTTATAATCATTTAAACTCAAAATTGTCTATCTACCCTCTAATTAAATCCTCTTGCAAAAAGATCACAACGAAATGGCTAAAGTCGTTAAATTATGAGGAGACTGAGAACTTATTGTCTCCGCAAAGTTGATTCTATATGGACCTTAGCTACTTTCAAAAATCTTGTTGTCAGCCTTATAACTTTTCACCTATCTGAACATTCACACAATCAATCACTATTCACACAACCAATCCACGTATACACATACAATACTTATTACATTTATTTACACGCCCATTCACATCTCCTTACATACACAATCATACATAAACACTCACACAGATGTAATCAGTCCAAAGTTGTGGTTTTTATTACGTTCCTTTTTATTTTTATTCTTTTTAAGTCTTTTTTATTTTTTCTTTTAAAGAATTTCTGTTCTACTTTATTAAAGCTGTTCAGATGTAATCATGCTTTAATACTTGTGGATCATTATTTTTATTAAAAATAAAATTTATGTTATTTTTTTGGTTATTGGCACAAACACTCATTAACATGTAAGACACTGCCAATCCGTGGAGTGGGGCACTGGTGACCTGTAATACAGGTTTTTATAAACCTATCTCAGGCACCAGTCTTTCACAAAACAGGTTTTCTGTATTTTATGTTATTAATAAGAGTAGTATATAAGAAGCCTTTTGTGAAAGATAAATAAATGAATTTTATTATTATTATTATTATTATTTATTAATAGTTGACGCGTGAAGGCGTTATAGTAATTTTTTTGCGTAAGTATAATATTATAAATGCAAGAGTAATTTATTCTGAGTAATTCCGTCTGTTGCTCTTGCAATCCTAAACCACTGAACCGATCGCAATGAAATTTAGCACACAGATAGCCCATGGCATGGAGAAGGGAATGATATTACTTTTTATTCCGGGAACGCGAGTGAACCCACCGGGGCCTGCTAGTAAAAACAAGATAATTGACTTAGCAATAATTCACAGAAGTTTCAGAAGGCCCCGGGTATGATAACTCGATTCTGGGGAATCGCTACCAATTTTGTAGGCCTTGGCTTCGGCGTAGTAATTCAATAAAATCGAGTGCCGAACACTTTACAGGTATTGTGTCGTAAGCTTTGAATAGCATGTTGGATATGAATCCTTTTAACTACAGGATATGAATACGGTTCCATTATACCTACCCGAGGTCGTCGATTCTTATCTTACAAATAAAATCAGTATAGGGAAAGAAGGTGGTGTAACCGTTATATTAATATTTCAAGTAAAAAGATTTTCTAACATTATTTCTAAAGTTATAATCGAGATATTAATTTAGATAAACGTTGGATATTACTTACTTTTTAATGGAAATTATATTGGAATCATCACTATTCACTATTATATAAAATGTCTATAAGGTTTGCCTTTAAAAAAAATCAGCACTATCCAACTATATTGTACTGTAACTTTAAAACAATTTTCTCCAAAACCAATAGAATGATATGGCTACTCTAGCTTTTGGATGCAGTCTTCCGGTATGTTATAGTTATAGCCTGTATCGTTTTGGATTGCCAATTGAGTTTCAATATTCTACATTTCTGAATATTAACTAGAAATTTACGTTACTGATTTATAATCCTATTACTAGTATTGGGAAATCTGGGAATGTGTTAATAGACATAATCGAAACATAGAACTGAGATATTGATAATTTAGATTAGTATCGGAAGATTATTATTGACGGATTGATTATTTCACGGGCTCGTTTGCGCAGTTGGTTAAGACGTGTACTCTTAACCTATAGCGCCGCAGGTCGTGGGTTCGATACCCACACAGGACATTCATTTGTGTGTATAAACATGTCTGTATGTCCTGAGTCTGGATGTAATTATGTATATTAAGTATGTATTTACAAACAAAAAAGTAGTAAATGTATTGTATCAGTTATCTGGTTTCCATAGTACTAGCTTTGCTAAGTTTGGGATCAGATGACCGTGTGTGAGGAATGTCCCAGGATATTTATTTATTTATATAAATTCTTAGTTAGCTGAATATCACTTATGCTTAATATATTCGTAGACGAAATCGAAGCGAAGCCAGGCTTTGAGCAATTTGCACTATTTTGCACTTGACTGATACCTACATCTAATACCTTGAAACGAGCAATTATTGTATATCTTGTATGTATCATGTATATATCTTGTAAATATCATCAGGGGGTTTTGGGGGCGATAATCGATCTAGCTAGGTTTCATTTTTAGAAAACGTCCGTGTTTATTATCCTTGTTTTCAGTCAATGAAAAACTGCTACAATATCATTAGAATACGAAAAACGCAAATTTCGCCACTATCTACGAGGTTATAATAGCTCGGTTGGGAAATCAGGCGGTCTCGAAACCAGAAGATCACTTTTTTCCTTTTTTTTAATTCGTATTTAAATTATAATTACCAAAACACGATTAACCAGGTACTACTAATTAATTGAGTGATCTATGTAATAGTTCTAATCTGGAAAATATATAATGCGTAAGTTTTTTTTTTAACTGTGTATAGGCCTGTTTTGACCACAACCTCATCATGGTAAGCGATGTGGCCGTAGGTGGTAAGCACACAAAGTCTAGAAGGAACTGGGCTCTCAAGTGCAACTATGCGAACACACCGATAGCTGCTTGGTGACAGATTTTCACTAAAAAAAAACACGGACTCTTTGAGACAACTTGAAAAGTCACGATACACATAATTCATTCCATTTCACTTCACTGGTGCACATGTATGATCTTTATTGGATAAAATACTGCCGATAATATACACGAATTTATGAAAATAAAAATGAAAACGCAACGTCACTGTGCAAGTTCCCGCCAAAAAGTCCGTACGAAATCAAACTTTTATCTAGTGTAAACTACGTCACGTTATTCTGCCAATTTCGAGGCTTGTATATTTAAAAGAAAAACCAGTCAACTAGAGCTTTGATTTACAGTTACAGGCCGCGAACCGTAAGTTCGATTCGAAGGTTATTTCGAATATCGTGAGAATTGGGTCCCTGGTTTTGAACTATGTACGTTGTTAAATTTCGAACTTGAATGTAGGTAGGTTATTTATTACTATATAATTATATATATACTTATATACTAAGCTTATGCTAGACAAGAAGTTACAGGATTTTAAATTGTATTCATAATAGTGGCTGATGTATCGAGATGGCATATTTTCGAAACCTATGTTGGGTTAGTCATGCTGAACAACTTTTATTACGGGACCAACACAGAATTCTCAAAAATTTCGAAAATATGCCATCTCGAAATCTCCACCTGTCGAATAATCATGGTCGAATATTTACTTATCGTATTATTTTATTTTTAATTATTAACTTTTTATATCTAGTCCATTCTATTCTATTCTTTAAAGGCCATAAGTAATTTCGTTCATCAAAATACCTCAAAACGACAATCCATTCCGAGCCGAGCCCAAGACATTCTACCCTATACTTTGCCAGTTTACGGTCTTTATTCCCCACCTGCTTATTACCGAAATCTTCGAGGTTATTATACTTCGTGCCTCAACCTAAAGTTGGGTAAATCTGTTCAATATAATGTAAATTGATGTACATTATTTACTATCCTGTGTTAAGATCTTAAAATTTAGACAGGTACATATTTTCGCATTTCCCAACGGCGATCTATTTTCATATTCACAAAGTTGTGTTATAAGTTAGTACGGGGGTGCATTTCTGTTCTTGACAAAGCATAGCTCCATTATTCAAGCTCCAGATTCAAATGGAGTGTTCGCTCAAAGGAGCATGGTTGCTATATTAAAAACACTGCAATTCGTTTGATAACTTTTAGCTAATTTCGGCAACGTAAAGTTAAAACATCATGTAAAGTCGAGAACAGTGATTTGAAGAACAAATTATAAGGATGCTTGATAAGATTCTCAGTTTATATTCAAGTATTGTCATTGTTACAGAACAAAGGGACCGCCGTTGTCTGAAACGTGTTTTGTACAAAATGGCTAACACTCCGTTGGAACTGAGTGAGCTTATCCAAGAACAAAGTGACGGGCATACTTCTGTGTCCATTACTGTCAAAGAATTGTAATTTTATCCAAAACTTAATCGCAAGTATCTCTGGGTGGATTTAATTGGCCTTTCTGGCTTAACATTTTTGTCCTTCTCCAGTTCGAGGATATTCGACTTTATCAAAATCTAGGCAAATATCTTACTATTTTCATACCCAACAAAATGCTTTTTTTACGACTGAACTTTTTCCACATAGTAAATATCATGAGTTTTTGAGATCTGATATTATATTATAATAACTTCCACCTCACGATTCCATCTGCATTCCCTATGTTAAAATTACCCTATATCCTATTGCAGAATGTAAATTAAGAGATAGAGCACATCGTTATTAACTTACAGAATAACGCAGCCAAATAACTGAATATTGTCTTCCTACACGTGAGTAAGGCTGTCACAGGTCATTGGGGCAGGGGGGAAGAGTCATTAACGAGTTGGTGATCGTGTCCTGTACTTAAGTCCTCGTGTGTTGCAAGAGTCCATAGGGCGTATACTTTTTCAGTTGCTGAATTAGATATATAAACATATACCATATTTCATGAAAATCCGTTACCCTTTTACGGAGCTAAGGGGTTACAGACATACATACATACAAACAAACTTTAGAATGTATTATATCAGTATCAGTAAGTAATATTAAAACAACTATTGTGAATATCTTACAGCTAAAATTACTCTAGGTACTAATAACATTCTGTGATAAAAACATTTTCGAAAATTATACCACCTTTGAAATTTTTTTTTATATCTATTTTTTATTTTAGCTAAACTCTTCTCTATCCTTCAAATCATATAATATAATATAGAATATGCTCATATCCTATACTTGATGAACGGTAAAGGGCGTCTCGTAGCGTAATATTGCGTTCTACGGCAAACTCATAAGCTTTACGACATCCACTTACTTAGATTTTATTACAAATCTTAAGCGGAACCAGATGCAATATAGTGAAGTGAACACATACACGGGTAGGTATTTGTTGGAAATAAGGAAAGCGAGGACATGCTATAAAACCACTTGTAAGAATTGTAATAACGTTTTCAATTGAACAAGAAAACATTCTGTGGGATATAAATGATTTACTAGAGTAGTGTCTGCTTCAAATATAGTAAAATTATGTGATGTATATATTTTTTTTTATGAATCATCGTCAATAGCCCATTTACATCCCATATGATTCTCTCCTCCTGATGACGAGGGGGCTGTCAACCACGGGGGCTTTGTCAAACACGGGGGCCTTGTCAAACACGGGGGCCTTGTGCGTAGATTGGTGAACATAACATGGCATTGAATTTGACATCTCAGTAATGCCAGTTTTCTCAAAGGGACGTCGTAGTAAAAAAGTAGAAACCCATAATAAAATTATTCCAGAGATAATAGATTATACCTATTATTATTTATTATTAAAAGCCTCGGTTCATAATGTCCTAACAAAACTATTATAAGCAAAATGATAAAATAAACAAAATAGATAAAGCCCCGAGTTTCATCGTAAAGATTTCATTTTTATTTTATGTAGGTACGAGGCCTTAAAAAGGTTCAAGCAGTCCTAAGTAGGCGCAATATATTCCAAAATTTGATCCGTTTACGAATATATCTACGAACTAGTTTATCCCTCGTGAATATTATGTATTTATTTTAGTCTGACCTTATATGAACCCCAAACGAGGGGCAGCTTGTTGATTTATGTAATAAGATATTTTATATTTATTTTAACCATAATAGTACCTATCGAAATTCAAAAATATTAAGTTATATTTCTTAAAATAATGTAAATATTGTCTAAAGTATTCTTATTTATAAGCAGTGATTTAATACTCATTAAGGCGCGGACTGACTACGATTTTGACAGCACTCGTTCTTCACTGGAATAGGGTTGAAAATGGTAAATCATAAATGTGTCGAATCTATGAAATGGATTTATGTACGGCTTTTCTTTAGATTATACACATTCTAATATAATTGTGTATCTAATATATTCTTGAAAATAAAATTGTTCTTATAGCTGAAAATACGGAGAATTTCGGCGCGAAGGATTTTTTTGAGACGTTACTTACGATTTTTTTATTGGGAATATCAAAGTACTTTTTAATATTTTATTCGGTTAAAAATTTTCTCAAAACCCTCTTCTGTCCACAGTAATTTTTTGTGTTCGGTATTTTCATTGCGTTACGTCATACTCGACACACAAAGAAACCCATTTTTGAGAATTTGAGGTACGTAAGACCTCGTTTTAATGGCGTCACTGTCAGCTTTTGTACACACGGCTACACATCAAGCTATACATTTCCAGTATAAGCTGATCTCCCATTGTACCGAAATCCTATACAATGCGAGATCAGGCAGGCCTGGAGAACATGCAAATGCCTCAGGAGTATGTTAACATACCTAAATTTTCTTCTGTGGACTCTTCTAAACTAAAAATTAGAATGATAGTAAGTCAAGAATGGAATACTACCTGCATTTTCTTTAAGTATTCTGACATAAAGGACTTATCAAATACTCAATGTTTATCTTAAAAATCTACAAAGCTTCACCAATACATTCAATTAAAATCAATAATGGGCACGTTTTAAAAATCGAGAGAGAAATCTTCTATAGAACATGCCTTTAGCCAATTTTAAAGCATTATTAGGATCAAAGGTCACTGAGCTAATCTAAAATGGATTGCGAATTACAATAGGTAATTGAATGGTGCCTAATCTGTTAGGATAATCTCCATTAGATATAGATATCCAGGGAATTCATAAATATCTATTAATCTATCGCCAAGCATTTTGTGTGTTCCGATAGCTGGACAGAGCCAGTTCAGTTCCTTTGGCTACATAAACCAGTCTTATTATTATAGTGATGTCCCGGGTGTTGCAAGCGTTTATATGCCTACGGTAACCGCTTACCATCAGGCAGACCGTACGCTTGTTAACCGACTTCGTCGTATATAAAAAACAAAGGTAAAATTATGATGAAACTAAAGACTGTCCATTGAATGTAATAATAATCATTAGAGGTGTGTAACTCATCAAAAATACGCGAGCTGCAGAACAGCTCACGGCTCAGGTGTGTGAGCCGGTTCAATGACTCAGCTCGCAGATCAGCTCAATGTACCTATAGTCCACGATACGCGCGCACGCTCACTGCGTACCGCGCGTCGAATTGAGCCGACTGAGCCGCCGCGATTCATTCGACTCCGCCGAGCGACTCTTTTCATACTTTAGAGTTTTTTTTTTTACATGATCTGATCTGAGAGTTATGTTACATAGGTATTAAATTATTGAATGTAATTATTATTTAAATGTTTTAGAACGAAATAATAATTCGTAGATTAGAATTACAAGAATATAATCTATGGAGGGAGTCGCCGATACAATAGGAGTTGGATTGAGCCTTGAGCTAGTCATTATGTTGTTGAGCTGTAGCTCAGCGGCTCAAACCCGAGTGATCTGATTCATTGAGCTGGTTCAGAGCTGAGTTACACACCTCTAATAATCATAAACAAAATGTTACCTAGACACTGTCTTCCTGTGTCTTAGAAACACAAGATTTTGAATTTCCATAAATGTTAGTAACCTACCTATAAAAAATATAGAAGATTGTTTTCAATCGTAACATAGAGCTAATCGCAGAATAAAAAAAACGGCTAGGATATGCCTCAATGATAATGACTGTACGTAGGTATTAAGTCGTATAAAAGCTATTTATATTTTGTTTAGGGAAAGTGTGCTTCAGAACATTATTCGTCTAAACCTTTGTAAAAAGAACGAGATGGTCAGGTAATGATCTTTTTTCAACGCGAATAAAAACGAGAATATTCACGCCACCTATCCACGTAAGACAATATTCGTGTTGTTAACAAAATGAATGATTTGATCGCATAAACTTGGAGTGTAAGTACGTAAGGAAGTTATTTGGCTCGGCACGTTTGACACTGAAATATGACGGCAATTTTCAAGCTGCCGTATATAAGTAGGTACAGGTACCTGTCTACCGTGAAACTAAACTCAGTCAATCCTACTGTTTGTCGATCAACACGCACCGAATCCGGAATTGAAAAAGTTGTTTGTTTTCTTTTGCTTGAATGTAATGTAGCTAGCAGAATTTATTTCAAAATATTTTTAGTTGGTTAAATATGTATAGCATAAAGATTAAGCTATATAAAGTGCTGGTACAGTGGTACCCAACTGATAAGACGCGTCGTGAATCTTCGTTCGCACAGAAAATAAAGTATGGCCCGAAGATTAACGAAAGAATGCTCAAAATTTACAATCAACCTTAGATCACTACTATAAGGTTCATATTACACTGCAGCTGTTAGTTCCGTCCCACTCGCAAGTCACGACCCTCCGCACCACAGAGAAAAGAAATATAAATAGAGACGCTATGCTAGCGGAGCCCGCGCGCCACACATTACATCAAATGGGCATATATCAACCAAAACACGCGTCAACGCTTCGTAGTATCCGCCATACTTAGCAGAGGTGCGTAGCTCCGCGAAAAATATTAATTATGTCGTGATGCGCTATTATTTCCTGTAGGAAACGAAGTGAGGAGTCGGAGTGTAACTCAAGGAGGGATTTCCTTTCATCGATGAGTCTACAAACCTTTAATTAATTGTGATATTTATAAAAATGTATTCGAGATTATGATAATTTTAGGTGTAAACGATAAACTCTGATACTACTGCAAAATTATACATTGAAGGCAATGTACTCACTTTATTTGTACGCAAGGTAGCGAGCGCAACTCCGCACGTAATGTATTGCGTTCTTTCACATTCGTCGTGAGTCGTGACCTGTCGTGACCCCAAAACACTTGCATCGATAGTTTTGTTCGATCAATATCGATAAAATTCATCTTTCTATCACTGATTTGATTAAGGCAATAGTTGAAAGTTATATCAATATCCGCATTCATCTGTTAAAATTAAGCTTTCAAAACGAGAATTTCGAAACAAATAAATTTTATTTCAAGGGCAATAAACCGGTAAAAAATAACTTTTTTTTAATTTACTTCTTCATGTTAAACGTTTTTTTTTACAGTTCAGTATTCTTAGCACAATTATTCTTATCGAACGTGAATTTTCTTACGGAATTTCTAAATTTAATATCGACGAAATTAAAATATCGATAACTTTATTGATATTTTATCGATTACTTTCGCTGCATTAAGCGAATAGCAATAAGTGTTGCTACTCGACGCCAGTCGACGCAGCTATTACGCAATTATCAACATTATGTCTAATGCGTTTGAGTTCAAATTTGCGTTCCATGAAAATAACGCCATCTAGTGCCGAGTGGCAGAACTTTTTCGTCGATTGAATCTAGTTAGTTTGTAGATTACAAAACGACGTAAATACTTTGTACGCTATTGAAAAATAAATTTTATGTTAACGTAAAAAGGTATATTTTCATATGTATGACCTGTGTGATTAAAGCTATTTTTGAGTAAAATAGAAACGACCAATCAAAAGGATTGTTTATTTGTAGTACAATATATGATTTAACATTTATTTGTGTGAGTTTGGCGACGCTGGTTCCGATACAAATTCTAACGCATCGCCCTTCCAGCGTATTCTCTTTTCCGTGCTCCGCACACATAGCGGCTGCTGCAGACCAATAGCATTTCCCGCGCTTTGAAAAATACATTTTCTGCGCAGGTACCTACATCGGTAAGCCATATTAGTTGGGTACTACTGTAATTGATGCTTTTACGATAGCAATTTCAAATATTCGTTCGGATTTTGAAAATCCTGGTACATACATTTTGCATACCTATATCGTGTTTTGTTTGTTTTGGCGGCCCTATTACTTCATGCAAAAAGAGAAATAAAAAGTAATTAGGTGCTATATCCCGCAGGATATTCAAAAGAGGCGTGAGTCTATCTTTATAAATATGTTTCAATATCTTTTAAATAATTTCATGTTTGGGTCTATCCTGATTGAAATCTATATATACAAACAAATAAATAAAATGTGTCTGTTTGTAATATCAAAATAGCAGTGTTTTACTTATGAAGGTACATAGGGTGACTGGTAATTAGTAAACGATACTTTGACACATGCTTGTACTCATGATAACAAATAACTTTCCCAAAGAAACATTTTTTTTATTTAGCACATGAGCCCATAATATTTAGTACCTAACAAAAATAAGAATACACCATCAGCTTTTATTTAATTTAGTTATTTATCCCTATTTGTTTATTTGGGAAAGTTGTTTGTTATCATGAGTACAATACTCAATAAATTGTGTGTGTCTAAGTATCGTTTACTTATTACCAGTCACCCTAATACCTTCATATGCATATAGTAAAACACTGCTATTTTGATATTACAGACAGATTTATGGATACGGTAATACCAAAAGTCTGTTTGTCTGTTTGTTCCGGCTTATTTCCGAAAAGGTTGGGCCGATTTTGACGGTACTTTCACTGGCAGATAGCTGATGTTATAAGAACTAACAGTACTACTTTTATTTTAGAAAAATTATTAGGGTGAAACCTTGTGGTCAACTAGTTAATAAATAAAATTTATAAGCGGTATTTAAACATGGGGTATAGTTACTAAAAACCCTTATCAGTGTCGCTACAAGTTTTCGATAAAGCTCAGAATATATTATTTAAAACAATTCCAATTATATTTTCAATGAACATAATACACAATATAAAATCTTTATCTTTTCAATCCGACAATCACATAAAATAATACAAACTCATAAGCGGGCGATATGGTACATACGAGTATTTTACTGTGCTCCAGAATCAATTCTGCAAAATGATAATTTTATTCATAGAGTTCCCCCTAGAATCGTATCGCTTACTTTGTCCGTGATTTGGTTCAGAAATATTTTATGAAACAACCTCTGCACATGTTGCTAATGGGTTCCTAGTTTCCTATTCTGGTGTGGTTCACCAAGAGGGGTAATGAAGGCCATTATCAGATTTTTTGTTCGCCACCGAGTTACATAATTAATGACCAGCCTTTCGCCTTGTTATTCTTGACGCGGTATAGTACATTTATTATGTATGAGCTACCAATTTCATAATTATTATATGGCAGCTTTTTTATGGCACTGTGTATATTTGTAGATGTTTTTTTTTTATGATTATAAGAAGTGTGTTCTTATCCGAGGTTTTACCCGCATTCCCGGGCTAAAAAGTAACCTATAATACTCGAGGATAATGTACCTTCCAATTAATGAAATATTTTTTCAAATCCGTGTGGTAGTTCCTGAGATTAGCTCGTTTAAAAAACAAAAAAAACTCTTCCGCTTTATTATGTCAGTATTGATAATGTAATTGAATGTGTAGTTTATTTTTATTGGTTAACGTCGCTTTATATGCAAAGTGAAAATAAAGACACAGAAACATAGATGTATAGATGATGTATGTGATATGAATGTATCACAACAAGTTCATAAAAATCTCATGCTCTCAAAAAGTCGCTGTACTTTCATTTTTAAATCAATCTATGTTTTAATTATCACATCCGTCCATAACGATACAAACATTTTTTAATTTAATTGCACCGGGAGTGATATCAGATGAAATGAAGATACTAAGCATAAATTATTTATCGATTCCGCCTGTCGAGAGGAGTGCATATTCATTTTTCATTGCGTATCATTGACATTTTTAATTAATCTGCCATCAACCGTACCTCGTTATTTATCCTCTAAAAGGCATAGGTACTTAGTATGATTAATTTGAGTATTATTGCACGCTAGATATAAAATAACTTTAATGTTTTCGGTAAATATTTTGTTGCCTGCATTTTTTAACCACGACATATTTTTACTGAGTTGGAGTCTGATTTCCGAACCGGTGGTAATTTTAATTTTCATAATAGTCTTCCCTAATAAATGGCCTTGATGTAACAGCCAGTTCATTATTTTTAAATGTAAGAGAAAACCTACTACGGCAACCGTAGTCTTATAAAAAAAAACCTTCATAGCGACACAGAACGAAACATAAACAAATTGCGAAGGTTCCAAAATGCTGTTGATAATTTGAAACCTATGGTTGAAACATGATTCGATATAACTGGTTTTGTGAACAAGAAGAACCATCAGTAAAGCTGACCTCATCACGAATATAAAGTAGATACGTCCTACCTATATAGAAAGCAAAGTAAGCAACAGAAGTAAAGAATGTGTTCGAGCTATGCCCATGAGTAATGGCGCTCATCCTTCTTCCAGTTCCTTATGAACTGCAGTATATTCATGTCGAACAAAATTTCACTTGGCCGTGATGGAAACTTCTCGAAAGTATGATAAGTCTTTCTGAGCAAAGAATTATTGCGAAGTTTTGGATCGAATAAAAATAAAAATATTATGATGTAGTCGAAGGGCTTTTTTCAGATCCGTGGTTTATGACCTCTGACTACATTTTTTTTTTCTAATACTTAAACTTTTATTTTTTCAGTGTTTTCTGTCCTCTATATTTTATGCTTGTTTTTGAGTAATTGCGTAGTTGGGTAAGTTTTGAAACTTTTATTAAAATGTTCTGTTTTAAGTTAATTATTACATTACAAGTTTTTTAAATATTGTCGCTCGTACGAGTACGCTCGGGATTTATAAAAAAATATTCTATTTTTTATTTTTTTTGTCAAATAAATAATTTTAAAATGTATTTATATAGATTTGTTTTATAAATTAAAATATTTGACATCAAAAACAATACACATTTTTATTTGACAGATATTATTAGGTAGGTACTTATAAAATTCGCCAAACTCGATTTCTAGGCTTTTTCTTTATGTATAAGACAATCGGTTAAGTAATTTACGCTCTCCGAGCTTATAAGATATCTCACATACATATCTATTGAGATTCATACATGGGTTATGAGTTCCTCCCTGACGTAGTCGGGTAAAAAAGGAATATAAAGTATCGTTATGAAGCTTTGCAGATTTCACAAAAATATTCTAAACCTTAACAATAAATCTAGAATAAGGGTAGGCTAAGGGCTATCCTTCAAAGTTCGTGGTAGAGTTGTCATTTTTTAGCACAATAATTTTGCGGAGTAATATTTATCTTATTTTAGATGAATTTTCAACTAAATATGTAAGCTAACACCACGACCTTTTGAATCGTCCTTGGAATATAAAAAGGCTTATTGTAAATTTATAAAATAAAGTTCATCTCACTTTATTCATCGCCAATTATTCGTAATTGTGTGAGTTACAATTTGTTACTATACTATAACACTGAATTATTACGATTGTGATTCAAAAAGATGATAGGTATATATTTATCTAATGTTAGGCTCAATTACCCACGCACAGAAACATGTATGTTTATTGCTTTTCAACAGCTATAAATAAAATATATGAACAATTGAAAAGGTTTGATTGCATGTCCAATATTTCAGGTAGGCCGTACGTCATTGTATCAGCGAGAGACGAAATTTAATAGTTGGTACGTCCATTCAAAGAGGAAGGGAAACGGTTGGCCGCAGTCTCCCCAGAGGCCGAACATTTTGACCGTAATCAAGCTAATGGACAAACCCTGTGTCCGATCCGCACAAGAGGTTCTATTCAACTGACACTTTAACAACCTTATTTTGTTTATATACACTTACTTAGTACTTTACTACCGTACTGTACAGCGTTAATTGAACGCGACCTTGCCCTTTCATTTACAAACAGAGGGCTTCTTCAAGTCTTGTTTCTTGAAATTTTACTGCGTTCTTGTAATAAGATATTCTTGGATTTATCTTAATGTTATAGTAATGACTGGTTTTACAAGATAAGCTATTAGTAAAAGAATAAAATGAAATGTTAAGTGATGTTTCATTATGTTTAGCGAAATTAGATAGGTTACTTTATTTTTTAGGGTTCCGTAACTCAAAAAAAATAACGGAACCCTAATAGGACCACGTTACTGTCCGTCTGTCTGTCCGTTTCTCAAGACCCCTTTTCTCAGAAACAAGTGGAGGTAACAAGCTGAAATTAATATCAAATACTTAGATCTGCAATCCCTTGGAGCGGTGAAAAATATCAAACTTCTAAGTCAACGCAATCAAAAGATACGGCCGTTTATGCCGATTATTTTGACGATCAAAAGGGAATCAAAACCTATAGGGTACTTCCCTTTGACCTAGTATGATGTGGCAAGAAGCAAGGCCATATGTAGCGCAAGTAAAGGAAGAAATCCGAAAACCATAAATTTGTTACCGTAAACCGTAAAAAAGTTAAAATCGGAAAAAGGGGAAAAATCTTCGAAACTCAATTCCCGTGATGAATGAACCATTCCTAGACCTCATCCTCAGTGCGCGAGTCCGACTCGCACTTGGCCGGTGTTTGAAATATATCCCTGCGTGTTCTGTTTAAGTACTTTAAGAACTAAAATCAGTAGCTATATTTAAATATGTACATTTACCAACACTATTGGTAGTTTATATTTATGATACTGGGGCCTTTACATTGGTCATACCACGATACATACTTGCCCCAAATATTTTCTAACCACGGCAACTGCATCTGCATGTATTATATAAATCACAAGCGCACGTCTTCAAAAGGGAGAGTTATTCATATTTGAATATATTTCCGTTTCATTTGTGATACGATTTTCTAAGTATTCTCTTATTAAATATTTGCATCAATCCGAGGTTTGAGGAGGTTGCTTTGGTTTAAAAAGTACTTAACATTGTGTCGCTTGTTATGAACTAAAAAGTAGTTTTTGTAAATAAAAATGTTTGAGGATCAATAATATAATTTAAAAGTGATTCTTTTTTTTATTGATTATAAGAAATAATATATATTCATAATTTTGCCGATTCTATAGCTAGTGGTATAGAGTTCTGCGTTCCCCATTCACTGTAATAACAGCGCCGGTCAAGGAGAACACACATAAAACTCTGACCGTTCTCTGTAGGATCGGCACCTATAAAATGATCATGAAAATTTTAGAGCTAATCTTCGAAAATACTTTATTTTACTTTTAGCTATAAAATAATAAATCATTTTTTTAAATTTATAGGTACTTTTTAAAACTTAAACTATATTTAGAATGCAAAATTAAACTTCCCTCACTGTCATTGATATAGTTTTAGTTGGTGTCTATACTATTTAATAATTTAATCAATTTAAAATATAATAAAAAACATAGTGACTAGATATTTCCGTTACTCACCAGTTCCGGTTCTCACCCTTTCGTTTTACACCCGATTTTATTTAGATATTATAAATTTTTTCCCAAGCGATTTTTAATCAAAAGTCATAAAAATGTTTTTACTGAAATAATTAAATATTGGAATAGTTTTAGTAAAAAATAGGTAGGTACAAGTACATGAACTTACTCTATATACAAGATACACGATATTGAACTTATATCTAGTCCCATTGGAAGAACATTACATCTTTATCAGTAAAACTTTGGTCTTACTACTTGTGTAAGTAAATTAGGATAGGTACCGCAAGTATACATATACATTTAAACGATTGCGCACCTCTAAAACTGAATACTAAAATTCTCCTAGTGTTCGCAATTGTTAATTGTTACGGTATCTTTGGCAGGCAGCCCCATTTTTGCATAATCAGAAATTCATTATATACCTATATAGGTTTGTCACAATGATAAGTTTATGGACATATTATAGTTCACCATTATAGCAATTTTTATTGTTCGAAATCGTATTTTGGTAGTAAATCTACAGAACTTAAGGACTTTGTGCTGATTTGTATTTCTTCTCTTCCTGAACTTCGTAATATTTTTATACCAAGCGGTGTCTTTGCGTGCTACCATTGAGCCGTTCCGTTAGTATTATTTAGTATATGTTAATCATATGGAAGTCCAGTTCTGTATCTTGAACCTCCTTCCTCTCATTTAAATAACTTAAATAAATTATAAAAAAAGCCTTTTATTTCACCATTATAGCAATTTTTATTGTTCGAAATCGTATTTTGGTAGTAAATCTACAGAACTTAAGGACTTTGTGCTGATTTGTATTTCTTCTCTTCCTGAACTTCGTAATATTTTTATACCAAGCGGTGTCTTTGCGTGCTACCATTAAGCCGTTCCGTTAGTATTATTTAGTATATGTTAATCATATGGAAGTCCAGTTCTGTATCTTGAACCTCCTTCCTCTCATTTAAATAACTTAAATAAATTATAAAAAAAGCCTTTTATTTCCTTATCGACTAATTATAACTTTTTTTTGTTAGTACTTAATAATGTGTATTTTAGTTACGTTTACAAGATAAAAACTTAAAATAAAAAAATAAAAATTATAAAGTAAGTAAGTATTTTATTCTGGGAAAAGAACGCCTGTTGGGTATAGGCCTCCTCCAGTTTACTCTAGTTTTCTGTCTTCTGCTTTCATCATCCATTTCCGCCCTGATGTTTTTATAATGTCATCTTGCCAGCGCTTCCGAGGTCGTCCTACTCTTCTCTTGCCGCAAGGTCCTGTCCATCGAGTTGTCTCTATAATCTTTCTTTATATCGAGCTACATGTCCCGCCTATTGCCATTTTAGCTTTACTGCGTAATAGACAGCGTCGGTTACCTTCGTCCTACTTCTAATAAGTTCACTTCGAACTTTTTTACTGTTTTCAGAACTGAATGTATTTAATGCTAGTATAACATTGATAAAGTACTTTCAAGATAGAGTCATGTGAGATTGTGTCAAATGCTTTGGCGTAGTCTATGAATGCTACATACAGGAGCTTGTTGTACACTTTATATTGCTCTACTAATTTGTTCCATTACATGAATGTGATTTAGCGTTGAGAACCCTAATCGAAAACCTCCTTCTTCGATCGGTTGTAAGTTGTATATGGCACCTTTCATTCTACTCTGTAAAATAGATGTAAATAATTTATAGATGCTTGAAAGCAGACTAATTGGTCGATAGTTACCCATATCTTGTGGATCTCCCTTCTTATAGATCAAAATGATCTCTGTACGCTTACATTGCTCTGGTGCTTGACCTGTATTTAATACTATGCTAAATCAATAGGTCAGTGGTAACGCTAGGTGAGGCATCCCTATTTTCAGGATTTCATTTTGAAGTCCGTCTGGACCACGGCTTTTTTTCGGTTTTCAACTTCTTAATGTGATCTATGACCTCATTTTTATCCATAGACTCTATATCGTCGTCTGCGTTTTGTATCTCTTTGAGTTCAGTCAGTTCAGTATTGGGTGTGTCTGTCTGTTTTTCAAATAGCTCTTTATAATTTTTCTTAGCAATATTATGATTAGTTTTGGTTTCCTTATCTGACTTGGTTTTTAGGTTTTGTATCCATTTTTTATGATTATTTGGTCTTCTTTCACAAATGTGGGTGAAAGGGAATGGGTAATACTCCACCATGCATGTTAATTGCGGATTGCTGGAGGTAGGCTAGTGGTCAACCTACTGTTGGAGTTTTTCAAGCCGACTAGGAGGACTCCAACTAGCTTAATGAATATCAGAATTAAGTTATAACCGGGACCAACGGCTTTACGTTACGTGCCTTCCGAATCACGGAAAAGCTCGTTTTGAAATACCACTAGGCGGTCATCCAGGTACCAGCCACACCGGTGGTAACTAAAGTTTACCGATCGACTAAGACCGGCTAATCATGCTATACCACGAGCTATTCAATTATGTAGTTTCAAGTCTGTAAAATTTTCATTACATCCGTGACAAATGTTAACGATAGGTAGGTACATAAACCTATGTCCCACCCACTATAAAATGCATACCTACAACTAGTAGTTATGTAGTGCATAGGTACGGTAAGCAAACTGAAGTGTAATGTCTGTCACAAAATCGACAACCGTTTGGGGATATGTACTAGTATGTAGCAGCTCTTGAATGAATTATCACACGTCGCAGATGGCAAATATCACAATGGACACTGGGAGAATGGACTAAGACGTTATTTACTTTAGGTAAATACAAAGGCAGCCGTCTGTTCATGTATTCTTACAATGAGTAAATCTTATTCATCGGAACGTTTTTACCCGACTGACCCGGAACGAGGTTATTCTGTATATAAAAGTTAACGAGTATAAGTGCTTGATAGAAAACATTTTGATGAAGATAAAACTTACAATAGCTGCAATGTTGCTGAAGGGGACACATTTTGCTCAAATTAATTAAGCCCTGTTTTAACTTGACAGCCGAAAATATGCCCATACTATATAAGATTTAAGATAAATTATTTTATCAAAATTTATGTTGGTACGTAGTTACGTACCCATGTTCGTCATGTAACATACTGCAGTCTTGTGAAACTTGTAGAAAACTAAAGTTATAGTTAGATAGGCTACGTAACCATAAACGAAAAAACTAATATAATATCGTGGTTATAAAAATAAAGGGCTTTATTAATTAGAGGTTTATGCTAATTATATACCTATACCCATACCATGCGAGATGTAAGGATCTTCTAGTACCTTATATCGTAGTTGGTCGTAACGTAACCTACAAGCCATTTCAGAGTTATCATCTAGGTATGTCATCTATAAACTAATCTAGGTATGTTAAAATATATTTTTTATATTTTTTTTTGTTTCATGAATATTATGGTATAATCCATTGCTTATTTACAACTAAAACTAATGAACAAACGAAAAAATATACAATGAAAATTATAAAAAATAGCAAAATATTTACACAGCGACCTAAATTAATTTATAATCTTCTATGATTATAAATAAAACACGGACTATAGGTCGCTGTCTACCCTACCCATGTAGGGTGCCCAAAAGAGTGTCTACGTTACCTCGCTGGAAGCGAGGCTTATCCTCTGACTGAGGTACGAGCCAGACAGCCCTTTGGTCTTTTATTTTTTGAAAAAATATTATAATTTAAGTATACCAATAGGTTACAAATATTTGTGGGACCAAATAGTAATTTAAAAATATCCGAGTATATATTCCAATTAATAATCCTGAATAGACTCCCACGCTTTAGATCTCAAGTTTCAGCGAGGTGAACGACGTTGACGTTGTCTATAGTTCCTGTTTGTACGAACACTAACGTCACGTTAAAATAATATCTCGGCTATGCAGGTGGGTTGGCGTCCGCCCGGTACAAACGAGGTGGTTGACGAGATAAGAGCGCTCGCGTAAGTGCCACCATTGTTGTTTTGAACAATAACCCCACGTTGCCCGTATTATCTGTAACGTGCCGGTCGGAACGACTAATGGATACCCACCCGTAATTATTTTAATTTTAACAAAGTACATGTTTAAGTACTTTTTGATCCCTTTATCCTCGAAATTTAAGTAGGGACCCGAATTAAGGAACTTGTTCCTTGTTTTTGTTTCCAGTGTTCTTTTGGGGTTATTCGATCAGCTATAAGGATCGCCTTTGTTATAACATTACAATAAGGTATAATGAGATTAGCTTCGATGAGTGGAAACGCGGAAGTGATTTCGCAGCTATTTGGATCATGCTACGGCTCTTTTGTTTACTTTAATTTAATTACAGTAAAATCGTACCTAATTGTTTTATTTTTGAAATAACAATTTTGCCGTGGGAAGTGATGATGTTGACGAGGGTGCTGAGTACACAAATCCTAGATGGGGACTGGCTGTCAGTTTGGAACTCAGCAGTGGAATTTGTGAGGCATTTCCTGACAGGGCTACCACGGATATAAATTGTGATTCTATCGCTATTTTATCATATATCACCAAATATCTGATTCTATCGGTCCAGAGTTCAAAAGCTATACTCTGACAGACGGCCCATCAGGCACCTAGTGAAACTAAAATCATCTCAAGACTCATATGTTTACTCCTAGCATAAAGTACTGTAACACAAAGAAATCACCAAAATTTCACAACAAAGTATTAAAGTAGAATGTTTCTTACTGAGACAAAGTAGCATGTAACTGACACCATATTCATCAACGTGTCTCACACACTCCCTACACCCACGAACCAAATCTACTAATTTAATAATTAGAAAAAATAAAGCATATGTAACTGACAAATCATTGCTTTATCCTTAAAATATACTTAATAACACATGAAGTATTTAATCATTTCTTAATGATACCTACTAAAGAACTGAACAATGACACATTCATCTTTCTTTCATTACCTACTAATAATTAAGAGCTTCTGAGCACATTGGAGCTAGCCAATCCTAGTGAAATTTGTTGTCTCATTGTTAACTTTAATTAATGGACGTCGGTTTTTGTTTTTTATGGCACGTTTGACAAGTCCTTTTGGGCTTTTCCCTTTCAACCTAATCCAATTTGCAAAGCATTACCTTTATGAAAATGGAATTGGACGGGGAAATGGTAATGACGTCATTGCGTAAGACCTACAATTTGTAGTAAAATAATGTTTTTTTAGTCTACCATTACAGCGTTATCGACACATTCCGAAAAAGATACAAAAATACCATACTTCTATTACAAATGTTGTTATGCTGATTCGTATCATGAATTTTTTGAACGTAAATCAATGCGTTATCCAAACTCGTTCAAACAAAATCGAATTTATCATAATTAACTGTAAATTAAAAGGCATTCAATATTTGTTTCATCATCATCAGCCTATACTGTCCCACTGCTGAGCACAGGCCTCCTTTCACAAATCTGGGTGAAAGGGAATGGGCAGATACTCCACCACGCGTGCCCACTGTGGATCGGTGGAGGTAGGCTAGTGGTCAACCTACTGTTGGAGTTTTCAAGCCGCCTAGGAGGCCTCCAACTAGCTTAACGACTATCACAATTAAGTGATAACCGGGACCAACGGCTTTACGTGCCTTCCGAAGCACGGAAACGCTCGAGTTGAAATACCACTAGGCGGTCACCCATCCATAACCGACCACGACGGTGGTAGCTTAACTTGCCGATCGATTAAGAACGGCTTATTATGCTACACCACGAGCGCTTCGGATATTACGAATACGATACGATACGAATATTTGTTTAATTCAAATTAACTTAAAACATCATATAGTTCGCCTGAAACATTAAAATACCTATTAGTACAGAACACAATAAAATAACGCATTAATTAACTGTCGTAATACATTTATTGGTGTATCCAACAGAACTCGGTCATTGGATGTCGGGTCCATTACGAATTTAAAATCGAATGATTTAGCCCATCGATGTGTTTCGAATGGATTTCATCGACAAAATCAAAGCGCAGCCAGTAAATAGTAATAGGTAATTACTTTGGTACAGTCGAGGACATAAATATGTATACAATTAGTAAAATTCAACAACGGTTTCCTCTTAAACTACTGATTGAAATTATGAGATATTATAAAGGCAGAATCTTCTGACATCTACTATTATGATTTGTGTAATAGCTTAACACTTAAATGTTAAACATGCGAGAAAATCGCTTTTGAATTTCAAAAAGTGTATACATATTTTTGTCCTCGACTGTACGTATATTCAAAAACACTGAATAGAATTGAACCTCCTAGGTAGTTGTCCGTTTATCTAAATGGAATCCGCAAAATTTTAGGGCACGTAATTACCCTTTGCTGAAATAGCAACGAGAATGTAACAAACGTGACACACGGACGAGATGAACCCCTAGCTTTTTTGTATTGTTTTATTTTTATTTTAGATTAAAGTCATAGTCAATTTTAGGTTCCGTAGCCAAGTGACGACAGGCAAAACAAGACAAGCATGACATCAAAAATCAACTTATTAAACTCGAAAGTGTTCATTAGGTGCTTAGATAATTTAGAACATTCTCTAAGATAACGTGCAGTAGATATTTTTTATGCTCTTGAAATAGCTGATATTTTCAATAGACCATTATTACCAGTTCACCGTCCGACAAATAAAAAATAATTTAAATAACATTTGTGAAATACATATAAAGTCTTAAAGCAACGAACATTGCAAACTATAACTTGTTAGATGTACCATGTAAATGGATATGGAACCCACACACCGCATGAGCCGACACGCACTTGGCTGATTTTTAAGTTCTATTGCGGTAACGTAACACATAAACCAAATACTCTCAAGTAACTGGGTAGGTACCTATGCTGCTATCGAAAAGCGGTTTTCTCGAATATCGGGTACGTTAAAACAGGCATCTCTGTGTCAGTAGTGTTGTGTTCAATCGACTAAAAGCACTCGATCTCGTAAAACTAATGTAGTCTACGGTTAACCGGATCTTCCAAAAATGGTAGATTGAAATTATTTTAGCTGTTATAAAAGTAAGTGAAAATGAAATTCCTATTATTCTGATAAAAGCGTCCTAAAAATTATTGGAGCATGATTGAAACCTTAAATAGATTTCAGCCTTTCAACTTTAATGTATTAAATAATTCAATTTCAACAGTATTTGAATAGTACCTACCAAACCATTACTAAATTTTATGTACTAGTGGTCCCGTAGTGGTCGAAATTCAACCTTTTTTTATTAAGTTTGAATTATTTCTCTTCACGTATATTAATAAATACGTAGGTATATCATGTTATAAACACCGAGAAGGTACTGTAGCTACACTAGCTACTTGTGATCTTATTATATCTATCTAAGATAATAAGGAAATAAACTCTTGTTGTTGTAACGATAATTCAAAATTTAATAATTCGAATGTTATAAAAGGTATTCAAATGAAAAGCGAGGCGATTATGTAGGTAACTATATTGCATTAAGGTTCAATCAATGTCGATTTGAAACTGGTTCAATAATAGCGGTTTTCTGATAGCTTATTATGTTGGTAACTGCAAATCAAAATGAAGCGCTCGTAGTGTAGCATGAGTAGCCGTTCTTAATCGATCGGAAAATTTAAGCTACCACCGTCATGGTCCTTACCTGGGACGAGACTTACTGGGACGTCCTTATCGTAACGAACATCATTTATAAATTTCATTCAATCAGGGCCCACGAATGGTCATCGTGGCACGTCATTGGATGAAATCAATAAATGATGTTCGTTACGATTACCACCAAAGATATGCAATAGCCTGGCTGGATGGGTGATCGCCTAGTGGTATTTCTCCTAAGGTCAAGCCGTACTTCACGCCTGGACAGTTGCTTCAACATTATGAAGCACAAGTTCGGTCATGCATGGAGTACTGCTGCCATCTCTAGGATAGATCCGCTAAGCACCAGCTTGACGCCCTCGACTTCTGAGTCCTGACTACTGCCAGGATCGGAGATGAGTCTTTAATTAAGGTGAAACTCACTAGCCTCGACCATCGACGAAAAGTTGTAAGCACTTATCAGTTTTCTACAGGATATATTTTGAAGAGTGTGCGCAGGAATTGTTCAACCTTAGTTCACCATCCCAATTTTTACACCGAACCACAAGACGCCGGGAAAATTTTCACCCGTAAGTTGTTGACATACCGAAAATACATCAATTGCAAAAAATAGTTTTGCATCCTCATTTATAATGCGGTCACCAAGGGAGTGGAACTTGCTTCCGGCGTCTGTGTTTCCTGACGCTTACAATCTAGGAACTTTCAAGGTCAGAGTGTAATAGGTTTCTTCTGGGTAAGCGTGTTTCATCTTATAGGCATCGTCATCGACCCTTATGGGCGGGTCAGAGGCTAAACGCAAGCCCATTTAATTAAAAAAAAACAATTAATAAACCAAATACTAATTTTTGTTTGATAATGAAATATTCTTTGGTTTTAGAGCTGCTTTAGACTAACTTTAGTCACAATTTTATTATGATATCTGAAACGATAGCCTAAAACGATCGGTAGATAACAGGAATGTTAGGGATATACAATTTTGGATTTAGATATGTATACGTTGACGGATATGAAATTATTTCGGATATCCGACAGCTTCTGGTGGTTTCAGTTGCGGATATTGTTTTTCAAGGAATTGTAAAAGGAAAATACCCGTAGGAAATACAAATAGGTAATTTGACTTACGAACATTAGCAAAAACTTTATCGTAACGTGTCGCAATTAGACTGCAAACTTTAATATGACCTTTGGTTACGGTTTTTCGAATTCGTATAAAATAACTGTATGCGTTAAAAGTGGACGTAAACCTGTACATTTTGGGTTGCTTCAAATGCAGCAGAAAGTAAAACGTCAATGAGAACCTGCAACTGGCTGTAAATGAATCTTCAGGCAATTTTATAATTATGCAAACACTTAACCGGCTAATTAGTTAATTAATCGCATATTATCTATAAACCAATCAAGGAACTATCTGCTACCGGTTACATCACAAAGGACCAATTATAGCCACATTACCGACGTTGGTACATAAACAATACGGTACCTAGGAGGAAATTAGAAACGCAAATTCAGTGTGCAAAGTCCCTAGTTTTGTGTGATTTACGATGTTTACTCAAGCGACGGCGTGTTTAATATCCCAATGAGAGGTATGTACGTATGTAAATTGAAGTAAAGTACCCAAAGTAATCAATTTACATAGGCACTTATTATTACACTTTAGAATATGTAACGAGTTTGATATGTTATAATGTCACCAGTTGCCCACAAACTTTGTTCTATTTGTATATTGTAGAATGGCAATAAGATTGGCAGATGGATATTCTTAAAAAGAATATTTACCATCACGTCATAAAAAATATGCGATAACAGTCTAGAATAGGCCACACTTTTCCAATTTCCTTTTTTAGGTAGGTAGAACATATCGATTGTGCGCCCCAAGAGCAAATCTACCTCCAACTTACAGAATACCGCATCCAAATAACTTAATGTGGTTTTCCTGAGTGTAAGGTCGACAGAGCTCATTGGGGAGGGGGAAGGGTTGGTACCGCGTGATGCCCAGCCTACGGTAACCATTGCACTTGCCACCAAGCAGGTCCTATGTTTGTGCATCCCCATATCACCAACACCTCATCTTCTATTCATATTTCGATAAATGCAACAGTTTAGCAAAATGAGAAGAGTTCACACATATAAAGTAGGTATACATTTTACCGACCCAGGTGTATCATACAAAAAACTGAACCATGTTCGATAAATCACACATTTTGTAGAATTTACCATCAAAATGACCATTCCACGTTTTATTTCTATCTACTTTGGCACGTTGCCCTCGTTACCCGGCAACACTCCCAGTTTAGATGCCATCTGTCATAATCGAGTACGCTATTATTGTCTTTTGCAAATGAAACATGGTCCAGTGGAGTATAGCCACATGAATTTGATAGATGGAATACGTTGGAAACATACGTCTCGTAGTAATACTAAATGATTCATGGAATTCTACGCATTGCTGTTTGTTTTATGTGTACAGGTAAATATGATTCAGTAGTGTAATTAGTCCACCAGCATCGAGACGCTTAGGTCCGTGTTATAGAACAACAAAAGTCAGTGTTGAGTTGATATTAAATCAATTGAATTTGAATCTTGGTTCTAAGAAATAATTATTATTTTCGAGTAACACAATCTTTCATGATTCTTTATTTTATCATAGTTTATGAAGCTAATGCCCTTATCTATATTTTAAAAACTTAATTTCGAGTCGAGGGCCTCCAGAAATCCTTTGAAAAGTTATATCTAGTGACCTCGTGGCTTCAATGCTTAAATGCGTAAAAAATTCTATCTGAAATCTGATGTGGGATCCATCCATCATACAAGGCGACATGGGCGAAGGCTTGTCGACCCTAATCGAACCCCATAATATACAGCTAAGTACTTATAAAATGTATAAGTAGTTAAAATCATATTTAACCCGGCGAGGATGTGGTGAAAATAGTTACGTAGAGGTTGTGGAGGGTAGGGCATGCAATACCGGAGGGTTTTCAGTTCCGGAACTAGATTCCGATATTGGGCACTCAATTCCGGAATTCCGGAACTGGTTCCGGAACTGGCAACTATTTAACGGTTTTTCGTTTCTGGGAATAGTTTTGAATCAATAAAGTTTTTTGATCAGCCTTGTAAAAAATTTAAGCCACATTTGACTTTTAATCACTTGAGCTTTATATATACATCTAACATTGTGCGTGACATCGTGCTTCTTCTCGACTAGCTTCGTAATCGGTAACAAAATTACCCAGCACACGAAAACACTCCCTCACTCTTCACACTAGTAGGCAGAACGCACAAAATATAAACTTCCTGTGATATACACACCTCGATCTCCTCCGTTATCGTACATAGCCTTTTTTTAATTTTACAAACCCTGAAAGGTCAAAATTGGCAGACAGATTCTGACACTTTTTTACACTTATCCATTTCCTTGTTTAATTGCTCTTGTAGAGTTGATACAATAACTTCAACGTCGTTTTCTGTAAAATCTGGCTCGGAGGACACTGCAGGTGTACGACTTGTAGTCGCAGAGTCGTTGAGGTCACTAGGAGTTTCGAACTTAAGCTGGCTTAGTAAATCGACGATTATCTCAGATATTCCTCATTATCGGATTTGGGAAAGATATCATCATCTGCTTGTTTAAGTCTCCCGGATCGTGCAAATAGTGGAGCAATCCAGCTAAAGGTAGTCTTGTTTCTTTTATACGACTTCGCAAGCTCATGGCAAGTTTCGAGGTCAAAAAGCTATTCTGTTCATCAAGTTTTTGGAGCGTAAACTTTAATGTAATATCAGCTCTGTAAAGCGTCGCATCACTATTAGCGACGGCATAATGAGAGTACATCCAATTTTATGACATCCAAGCTATCTATAATGAATGTCTCTCAATGTTTGAATGTCATCTTCGGAAAAGGATATTGGTGATTTCCAGTCTATTAGAGCTTTAAAAATACACGAATATAATAACAACGATGCGTAGTGAGAGGCGAGGCGTGCGGGGGGGATGGGACGGGAGTTTGTGTCACCCCGGGTGTAAAGTTCCGCTGTAGTTAGATTGGTGCGTACATAAAAAATATTAAAATATCACTCAATGTGTAAAATTTACTAATACCGGAATTACGATATTAACTAGTCCCAATTCCGGAACTGAAATATCGGATATTTGTTCCGAGATTCCGGAGTTACGGGATTCCGGAATCCCGTAATGCATGCCCTAGTGGAGGGTATATTTGACCCTGTATTTCTATTGCATTTTTAAAGGCTAAATTTATATTTTTTAACAAACTATTGAAGATGATTAGATTACATGGGTATTATTTAATGGATTTTGAAGGAAAAAAAACAAGTGATAATACAAAATGTTTTTATTTTTTAAATTTTAGCTAAGGCCTAAAAACAATCAACTTTAATAAGGCAGTTCGTTCCAAACATGTAAAAAACTAAAAATAAGTAAATCTTTTGATAAAAAATTGGATAATTTGGTATATATATATGTAGAAATCAATTAGTTTAACTAATTTACAGTCTTATATACCTACTAGACAATATTATTGCCTGTTGATGTAGCACATTTTTGGCAGAACGAAACGGTATGTTCTGGACAAATATACTTATGGCATTCTTCTTCAACGTTACCAGTCTTGCGATGTCGAGCATAAGGACACACTTGGTAACTTTTTCGTACCCCTGGAACTCTGACAGGTGGTTCCTGTTGAGATTCTCCAATGAATTATCCAATTCCCCTTCCTGTGGCGGGAGATGATTTTGAGTTTCTAAGTTAGATAGCGGTACGTCATCTTCGCTGTCATATTCACCACTAATATTCTGCTCAGTGTCACTATCATGACTGCGTGCACCCACATGATCTTCAGTTTCGCTACCGTCGGACAACAAGTCGTCGTCAATGACTGGTTTTAACAAAGCATGAAGTATAAGCTCATCCTGACGCTCCCGGTTATTCATTACGCCCAAAAATATGTGAAAACAACATTAAATTAAATAAAAAAAACTTCTGAAACATTGCACAAAATTGCAACGTCGCGGTTGTGGCAGGGTCATATTTACCCTTTTTGACTTTGCGCTCCTGTATCTCCCGTTGAAGGCGGCGGCCGACTGAGTAGGGGTATTCGAAGTGCGTGCGGATCCCTTAGCAACAGCTACTGAGACGTACAAGCTAAGACGGCCACGGAAAATAAAACTACACTTGTTTCATTACCTTACGAGTAATAAAAACGTTTTTTTTATATTTTTCTAAATAATCAACATAATATCGATGTTCAAATCTCGTCTAAGTAAGCAATATCGAAACGTCGTATGTCACGGCGTTAGGCACGCGCGTATTGGTTAAAATTTGGAGCGACAAGTCAGTTCGAATTCATCTGTGTGCCCGGATCGTGACGCGTGCGCCTTTTTTTCTCCTTCAACACAAGAAGTACAAGTGAAGATCCAAGAACGATCACAAGGTGGAAACTCAACGAGTGCTGGTGGCAGTCCAAGGTACGTGTGTGCATTGTATCGATTTGCTATCACCTATAACGAGATTTGAACCAAAACGTTAATCGTCAGACTCCACGTCTGTCCCAATGTGGTAGGAAGCCATTCGCCATTTGGTGGGTGCGTATGCTACATTTTTTGGTGCCGAAACCAGGGAGTTTCTATCTATTCACTAATCGTAAATCGCCATCGTTAATTTACTTACGGTATTTCTGGTTAAATCGAAACTTAGAATATTTCAATCAAACTATTGTTTCTTATTAAAACGGTAGTTATCGCATTCTAAGTTATTCTATCCCATCGTAATTACCTAAGGAGGTAATAATCATATTAAATACCTATCAAATTACCTGTTTACTGCTTATCACCATCGAACAAGAATTCATTCTATTTAAGTATTCTGATTTCTGATCAAATCTTTTCCGTTATACAATATTTTGTAATCCGTTTAAAAACGTTGCGAATCAGAACTATAAAGTTTTAGATTGGTTTAATTATTGTGAGATCAAATTTTGCAATCATTTTGTATATTATCGGTGCATAATTTGGCTCAGGATAGTTGGATAATCATAACCTATTCGCATAATTTTATCGTAACACACCAAATTTATTTCCTTCTTAATTTTGTCAATCACCCACTAACCATAAAATTATTTATCAAAATTATCACAAATCTTGGGGGTATGTTGGAAAACTTTCGAGCGGTCCACGACTGATACATACGAAATAGTTGCCGGTTGGCAGGAATGACGTAGATAAAATTCTCAGTCATCGAGTATTATATCTGTGTGTGTACTTGCTATTCATACTTTCATACAAATAAGTTGTGTCTATCTTTTACGTGTGCAGTTACGGTTCGTTTTACACTTTGTTTGTTTACATATTATTTTTATTTTTTAAATAATTATGTCGCTCCCAATTAAGCATTCGTCGCGTAAGTTGAGCACTTTAAAAAAATCCAAATCTAAATCAGTAGACGTCGAATATACTACGCAGGATTTACCTTCATTACGTAGAAAACGGTCTATCGCTTATAAACGGTTGACTAAGGCTTTGGAGATCGGCACATTAGCGGTGAGTGATCCGTCTCAAATAGATTTATTCTTATCATACCACCAGGAAGTTAAGCAAATAGCTGCGAATTTTGAGGATGCACATTTCACAATTCAGGAGATTTTGGATGATGATCCCGAAAAAGAGGATAACAAAATTCGGGAATGTTTCGATGAAATGTATTATAAGATTTTATCAATTAATAGAAATTTTACAAAACCTGAAACATGTCGTTCTAATGTTAGCTCGTCTTCAAATCTTCGGTTACCAAAATTAGTGCTTCCGACCTTTAGTGGTAACATCAAGAAATGGCCCGAATATTATGATGCGTTTAATGCTTTAATACACAATTCTACTTCTATAAATGATACAGAGAAATTTCATTATCTCATGTCATCTCTCACTGGTGATGCGTTGTCGGTGGTGAAGACGTTCCCGATGACTCATGAACATTACCATGACGCATATCAGGCACTCACTATGCGCTATAAGAGTAAACGCGACTTGGCTTTCACGTGTTGGCGGGATATTTTAAATGTCGATTTTAAATGCAATGACGCTCACGAGTTCCGAAAATCACTCGATTTATTTGAAGAAAATTTGAGCATTTTAAAAACAATTGACTTGCCTATCGGTCATTGGGATTTTATTTTAGTGTATCATATTTTATCAAAATTAGACACTAGATATCGTCGTAGTTTTGAAGAAAAATATTCAAATATTGAACTACCCTCGTACGAACAACTTAAAACTTTCTTGCAATCCAAATGCGAGGCTTTATTACGCGATACCCACTTCTCTGAGACTACCAAATCAACAAAAAATACACATAGAATTCCTTTCACGCCATCGCCACCGCAATCCAAGCGTACTACTAATGCATCATCGTCGTTAGTCGCCGCGAATGATCTTAATAATAATGCAAACAATTCAAATACAACTTCGTATACTAGCAAATGTTCATTTTGTGATAATTTACATTCGATTACGTCATGTACCGATTTTCTTAAAAAATCTATTGATGAACGCATCCAAGTTGCTAACGATAAGAATTGGTGCTTTAATTGCCTGAAGCCGTCTCATCAATTGAAAAATTGTAATTCTATATTTACGTGTCGTACATGCAAACGAAAACATCACACCTTACTCCATCGCGATAAATCTACCGAATCAAATCAAACCGAATCGTCTATGGTTTCAAGGTCACCTACTCATACGACCGTTTTGCTGGCGACTGCAATAGTGCAAGTAAAGGATGCTTCCGGTGCGATGCAATCGTTCCGTGCTTTATTTGATACGGGAAGTCAGAGCAATTTTATCACGGCATCAGCAATGAAACGCTTAAATTTAAAATCTACTCAAGCCAATGTGAACGTTAGCGGACTTGGAGACGTAGCAACTTCTATTTTAGGAGACGTTAGATGTTCTGTAGGTGCGAACAACAAAATAATTTTTAACTTAAATTTGCACGTTATTGTTAAAATATGCGGCGATCAACCTATCGCAAAATTAAATACATCGGGATGGTCACATATTGATTCACTGCCGTTAGCTGATCCCGGTTTTGATATCCCGGGACCAATTGATTTACTGTTCGCCGCAGACGTTTTTGCTGACTCGCTTCTTCATCAACATATCAAGGGAAATTCCAGCCAACCCACCGCCTTTAATTCTCTCTTCGGTTGGCTTCTTTTAGGCAAAACTCGATTAGCTTCTAACGCTTTACTGCATACATCGTTAGATCTTGATAGCGAATTGAATTCTTTAGTTCAACATTTCTGGGAATTAGATTCAATTCCGAAATCAACCCTCTTAACACCGGATGAGACGCTTTGTGAACAGTCGTTTTTGAACAATCACTCCCGAGATGCCTTCGGACGGTATATATTGCGATTACCATTCAAGGACAATTCGGAACCCACCTTCGATGGCTCTCGCGACGTTGCATTGCGACGATTTCATGCCATCGAACGTAGACTAGCACGTGACTCAAACTTACAAGGTCAATACGTGGACTTCATGTCAGACTACATCAATACGGGTCACATGACGATAGTTCCAGCCGATGAAATAGGTATGGGAAAATATTATATACCTCATCACTGTGTTTTGCGTCCTAGTTCAACCACCACGCGTCTCCGCGTAGTCTTTGATGCATCTGCCAAGGATCGTCACTCCCGTTCCTTAAACGATACTCAACTTATCGGTCCTAAACTACAACCTAATATTCTAGAAATATTATTACGATTCAGAGAACATGACATTGTTTTCATGGCCGACGCAAAGCAGATGTACCGACAAATTTTGATATCACCGGAGCATCGTGACTATCAACGTATTTTCTGGAGAGCTTCGCCAAGCGATGATCTTCAAGAATATCGTTTGAATACTGTAACGTATGGTGTAGCTTCATCTCCGTTTCTTGCTTGCCGTACGTTGCGACAGCTTGCTGAAGATGATGGAGATTCATATCCCATGGCAAAGAAGATAGTCTTAACGGATGTTTATATTGATGATGTCGTATCCGGCTGTGATTCACTGAAAAATGCAAAACAAGCCAAAGATGAACTTATCGCAATTTTCAACTTAGGTGGTTTTTCGCTCAGAAAATGGGCAAGTAACAATACACAACTCTTATTAGATCTTCCCAATCAAGATTGTTTAACTAGTTCAGTTTCTCTTGACGATTCTGAACAATCAGTTCTAAAGGTTCTTGGCCTAAAATGGGATCCCTCTTCAGATGCCTTTCTATTTGAAATCAAACCTTTAGAGCGGCCATGCACAATGCGTTCCATTCTCAGTGAACTCGCTAGAGTCTTTGATCCTTTAGGATTTTTATCTCCCATTACAATTCAAGTTAAATCTCTTATCCAAAAACTTTGGATCTCTGGTGTCGAATGGGATCAAACTCCACCTAATGAAATCATTAAAACATGGACCACTTACAAAGATCAACTGTCGCAGTTGAGTCAACTCCGAATCCCTCGCAAACTTATTTGTATCAGGCCAAAATCGTGCGAGCTACACGGTTTTTGTGATAGTTCTGAGTTAGCATATGGTGCTGTGATTTACCTACGCGTTACTGATGAAGACGGTACAGTTAGTATTTCCCTGATCTCTTCTAAAGCTCGTGTAGCTCCGTTAAAGCGTACCTCGTTGCCTCGTCTTGAGCTTTGCGCGGCAGTTCTTTTGGCAGACCTATATAAATTCATACGTGAAACTTACCTCTCTCGTATTCCCATCGGTGCTATCTATTTGTGGTCGGATTCTACTGTGGTTCTCTCGTGGTTACGCTCGCCATCTTCTCGCTGGGCCACATTCGTTGCAAATCGAGTTAGTCTAATTCAAGACATAACATCTACTGAATGTTGGCACCATGTGTCCTCAGGAGATAATCCGGCAGATATTTGCTCACGTGGTCAATTTCCTAGTGAAATTCTTCATAATTCGTTATGGTGGGCGGGGCCATGTTGGTTATCTAAAGACCAAGCATATTGGCCTTTACACTCGGACAACATAATATCTCACGATGACGGAGTAATAATACAAGCCGAGGAACGTAAATCGATGGTTTTAGTATCTGGGCTGGTTGATGGAGTAATGAATAACGATCCAACAATTTATGAGAATTTGCTTAATCGCTTCTCTTCACTTCAGAAAATTATTAATGTAGTCACTTATATTTACCGTTTCATTAATAATTCTCGAAATCCGAATCAGGCAAACCGTAACAAGTTTCTTAATAACGTCGAACGTCATAAATCTTTGATGCGAATCGTTAAAAACGTACAAAGTAATGTTTTTCACGATGAAATTTCTAATTTGCAAACTAATAAACTGTTAGCGAAGCCATTTCGAAAACTAAACCCATTTCTAGACGATCAAGGTGTGCTCAGGGTAGGCGGTAGGATTTCTCGATCTGGCTTGCAATTTGCACAAAAACATCCTGCTTTTCTGCCTTCTGACCATCCTCTAACTTCCTTAATCATTGACTCCGTTCATCGCAATCATTTGCACCCAGGTATAAACACCACTCATTACTTAATACTTCAACAGTTTTGGATAGTTGCTGCTAAACGGACCGTTCGCCGCCGTCTTTCTAAGTGCATTCAATGCTTCCGTATGAACCCGCAACCGTTACAGCCCTTTATGAGCGATCTTCCGTCCTATCGTATTAACCAAATAAAACCCTTTTCTATAGTAGGCGTTGATCTCGGTGGACCATTCCGAATCAAACTAGGTTCACACCGTGGTGCTAAGATAGACAAGGCTTATCTATGCTTGTTCGTCTGTTTAGCAACTAAAGCGGTCCATCTAGAAGTTGTATCGACTTTATCGACCGATGGTTTTATAGCGACGCTTCGGCGTTTCGTTGGACGACGAGGGCGATGTAATGAAATACACGCAGACTGCGGAACCAATTTTGTTGGTGCTAGAAATCAACTGTTGCCCTTAATGCAACATGCTTCTAGTGCCGAAAAAATTGAATTCAAGTTCAATCCACCAGGCGCACCGCATTTCGGCGGTGTTTGGGAAATACAAATAAAGGCAGCCAAATCCCATTTGTTTCGGGTAGTGGGTGATCAGGTACTAACCTTCGAAGAGCTAAGTACTCTTTTTGTCCAAATTGAAGCTATGCTTAACTCTAGACCTCTTTGCCCTATCAGTTCTGATCCCAATGATCTCTCTTGTTTAACGCCAGGTCATTTCTTGACCTTAGAGCCTTTGACATCTGTTCCCGATGAAGATCTGGCTAATATTAACATAAAACGGCTTCCTCGGTGGCAGATGATACAAGCCTTTCAACAGAGTTTCTGGACTAGGTGGAAAACGGAGTATTTAAATTCATTAACACAACGTGCAAAATGGACAAAAGATTCTAAGCCATTATCTATAGGTTCGATGGTGATAATCAAAGATGACAATCGTGCCCCGTTGCATTGGACTCGAGCACGGGTTGTAGATCTGCATTATGGTGGAGATGGGGTAGCTCGGAGTGCAACAGTAAAAATTTCAAATAACCATCTTATTCAACGCCCATTGGTAAAATTATGTCCGATGCCAATAGAAGACTAGTTTTTATTATAACAACTTTAGTTAATCTTAGTTAAACATTCGTAACCGTAATCTAATTAGTTTTTTTTTATATCTTTAACCAGAAAATACCATAGGTATTTTGGTGGGCGGGATGTTTCATTACCTTACGAGTAATAAAAACGTTTTTTTTATATTTTTCTAAATAATCAACATAATATCGATGTTCAAATCTCGTCTAAGTAAGCAATATCGAAACGTCGTATGTCACGGCGTTAGGCACGCGCGTATTGGTTAAAATTTGGAGCGACAAGTCAGTTCGAATTCATCTGTGTGCCCGGATCGTGACGCGTGCGCCTTTTTTTCTCCTTCAACACAAGAAGTACAAGTGAAGATCCAAGAACGATCACAAGGTGGAAACTCAACGAGTGCTGGTGGCAGTCCAAGGTACGTGTGTGCATTGTATCGATTTGCTATCACCTATAACGAGATTTGAACCAAAACGTTAATCGTCAGACTCCACGTCTGTCCCAATGTGGTAGGAAGCCATTCGCCATTTGGTGGGTGCGTATGCTACAACACTCGATTAAAAATTGACAGGGTCAAATTGACCCCTCCACATCCTCGCCGGGTTAAGCTGAAATAGTTGCAATTATTTTCGGATTTAGGCAGGGTCTATTATTATTAAGTTCTCTTCCATAGGTAGCTTATTATAATAAAAAAACAAAATTACTTAGATCAAATTTCAATCGGTATAACAAAGTAATTAATTCTTCTTTAGTTTTAATTTAATAATAAGTTATTAAATTACGGAAAATTAAATTTAAAAGTTGTCTGGAAGAGATCGCTTAAGCGATAAGACCGCCTGTTTTGTATCACTTCCTCTTGTATTTGTTATTCCTTCTTTTTGTGTATTGTTTATGTGGTGTACAAATAAAGTATATTTATGTTATGTTATGTTAAAATTGCGGACTAAAATAAATGTAGTGTTTATTGTAGCGTTATCCCTGAGCGCTTATTTCAACTAAAACGTTTAAAAGCATACAGAAGTTTACCCACAACCTAAAATCCCAGGAGCGTAGTTCTAAAACGTTAAATTATATCTACACAGAATTATACGTTTTGCCTGAACCAAAGCGAATACTGTTGAGAATGAAGTTATAGTAATGATACAGATCTAAATCGCTTTGTTTGTATTCTGCAGTAGCAATCTATCTGGGTTTAACGTACGTTTATCAATCTTCCGATTACAATGCTCGCAACAAGCGGCGAAGTCGAGTGCCCCGCCCGAATACACGCGATTACTAACAACCATCATTCGTTCAACAACTTCTAGATGGGTATCCTCAAAATCGCTGTTATATTTAAGGGTGTATTACAAAGATAATAAAAGCTTGAAGTATAAGTAGTTCTATCAAAGTTGGAAATACCTAACAGTATTTACAATATAAGTGAGACACATTTACTTCAATACAGGAGTTTACCTGTAGTTTTTTTTTGCATACCATTAGAAGCACCGTAGAAAAAGTAACAGCTAGAGATCGAGGGTTTAATTGGGACGAAAGTATAGCTTATAATCTTAACTTCTTAGCAACATAAGTAAATAATAATAATAATAATAAATATCCTGGGACATTCCTCACACACGGTCATCTGATCCCAAACTAAGCAGAGCTTGTACTATGGAAACCAGATAACTGATATAATACATATACATACTTTTTGTTGTAGTTTGTAAGTGATAGTTCCTTAGTCGTAACTCCAATAGTCTCGAGTAGCAGTTTGCAAATAGCAGGCGCATATTTATTATATGTAAACACTCAAACTATATACATATACGACGTACCTATGTTGTATATGGGCATTCAATTGTTATTCTTGGCAGTACCGCAAGCTACTGGGCTGGACCATCAACTATCGGTTGAATGGTTAGACACGCCCTCTGGCGTGCGATACAAACAGTGAAAACAACTTGCATACTATCATTATTTTGTTATTAAGGTTGCAAATTAAGGTGATATAGAGCCTCAAGTAGGTTAGCCGGGGCAATCAAACGCTAAATAGGTTTCCATAAAGGCAAAGGTGCCTATTAGAAAAATACCTATTGAAAAAACGTAAATTTATATACACTGACGAGCATTTAAAAAAGCCACTTTCAAAGTGCGTAAAGAAATGGCCATGTTTTGTTTTTTCCTTCTTTAACACATTTTATGTATCAATTTGGGTTTTTTAATGGCTTTTACATGCTGCTTTTCATTTCAAGAAGTTATCTTGAGTGGTTTCGGATATATTTTATGATAAGTTAGTGGCTTTTTTATATTGCTCGTCAGTGTATATTGTACCAGCTTTTTGCCCCGTCCGCGGTTACGACCTCGTTCCCTATTTACCCCCATCAGCGGCAGAATTGTGAAAAACCCTTTCTTACTGGACCCCTACGTTATTAAAGGAACTGTGTGCATTATAAATAACTAGACCCTGCAGTTTGAGCTATTCTGTCAATCGGTCATTTACTCCTTTTATATATTAAGGTATACTTAATCCCCCTTACTCATAATCGCTTTTTAACTAAATCAGTGTAATGTGTGTCCTCCGTCTCACTCTTTCGATCACCTAATGTCACGTGTCAGACTTCAGAATTGTAGCTAATCAACGTTTGATAAATCTACTATATAAAAATAAGTCGGGTTTTCCTTCCTGACGCTATAACTCCAGAACGCACGAACCGATTTCCACGGTTTTGCATTCGTTGGAAAGGTCTCGGGCTCCGTGAGGTTTATAGCAAAGAAAATTCAGGTAGGGTAGGGTAGGGTAGGGTAGGGTAGGGTAGTGTAGGGTAGGGTAGTGTAGGGTAGGGTAGGGTAGGGTAGGGTAGGGTGGGGTGGGGTAGGGTGGGGTGGGGTAGGGTAGCACCATAGGGTAGGGTAGCACCACGCGAACGAAGTCGCGCCGGGCAGCTAGTTTATTATGAATAAGGGGGAATATAATCTATCTATCTATCTATCTATCTATATATATAAAAATGAATTGCTCTTCGTTAGTCTCGCTAAAACTCGAGAACGGCTGGACCGATTTGGCTAATTTTGGGTTTTAAATATTCGTGGAAGTCCGGGGAAGGTTTAAATGTAGGGTAGGGTATTACGCGAACGAAGTCGCGCCGGGCAGCTAGTTGTTTATAAATATTAAATATTTTGTACCTAAATAGATAAAATAAGCCCCGACCATATAGGGTATCGAACCCAGTACCCTCTACGCAGCAATCACATGCGTTATCGAGTGCGCTGAACAGTTGAAGTGGCGCGTAGGTTTTATAGCCACCCTTTCAACCGGTAGTGGAGTACCTTTTAAACATAATAGTTCTTTCTTTCTTCTAAAACCGTTTTATGTACAAGTTTCTGAAAAATGTTTCGAGGACGACACTTTTTTAAAGGAACATTTTGAAAACTATGGATTTTGAAGTCGATGGAGATACATGTGACATCAGATTGAATCACGATGAGGCTATTGTCGACAAAGCATTATCTAATAAATGAAACAAATACTTATTTTGTAAATAATTATGTATTCAGTTCATCACACTAATACTATCAACAACAGAGAGAGTTAAGAAAATAGAGAAAAGATATGAATGGTGAAAATGTAACAATCACGTCTGTCTGTGATGTCTGTCTGATCTGATCACGATGAAAAGCTCACATATAGGCTATTTTAGCAAAGGCTACTTTAATTACCTATATCACAGGAATGTGGGCAAATCCGCGAGGGACAGCTGATGATACCATAATAATTATATATTTTGAATTTGTCATTAATCTATTAATATTAAATTAACATCAGGTATGTCTTTGATCCCTTGGAGTGTCGGCAAGTCGCTGGTGTGGGATGCCACATGTGTCGATACACTCGCGCCATCTCACTTACCGGCGACTTGTAAAGCTGCAGGGGCAGCTGCGGCCAGTGCGGAAAATTCAAAATTCAAAAAATATGCATGGTTTGGACTCAATTCTATTTTTCGATGTCGAGACTTTGGGACCGTGGGGGTCCGAAGCTCGCCATTTTGCTCGCACCTTGTCATCAAAATTGATTGAGTCCTCCGGAGACCAGCGGGCGGGAAGCTTTTTCCGCCAGCGCATCAGCTTGGCTATCCAAAGAGGAAACTCTGCCAGCCTTCTGGGAACCTTGCCGTTAATTGGAAGCAGCGGCAGGCTTGAGGAATTTTTCTACACTGTTGTCTGCTGTAAGATATTAATAAGTTAAACGACGGGCCAGCTGGCGCAATTGGTTAAGACTCTGGTTAAAAGATTCCACCTATCGCGCCGCGGATCGTGGGTTCAATTCCCACTCAGGACATGCATTTGTGTGCATGAACATGTCTGTATGTCCTGTGTCTGGGTGTAATTATGTATATTAAGTATGTATTTACAAACAAAAAGCATTATATGTATTATATCAGTTATCTGGTTTCCATAGTAGAAGCTCTGCTTAGTTTGGGATCAGATGACCGTGTGTGAGGAATATCCCAGGAATGTCCAAGGGTATAATTATACTAATGAGAACTAATAGTACAAAACTAATAAGGTAGGCTAAAATTACAGCGGAATTTAAAATAAATTTATAAAATTAAGCCCCCTCATCATAATTTATTTGATTAAATATGATGTATTTGTGTCCGTAGATAATATGTTCGTCGGCAAAAACGACTTGAGTAAATTATGTGTATTTTCATGGCTTTATTTGCTATATAAAACCCGATACCGTAATCAAACTAAAAGCTAGCTGGTAACAGACAGTTTCCAACCAAAGCGACCGCTTTTCCAACTTTACCTATTATAATTCAATAATAATAGAAATCTCCAATCCAAATGGCGGTCAATACCTTTAATAAATAATAAGGACGCAAAATTGGGAACCTTTTACTCTGTTTAAACATTGTAACAATGGAACTGTAATAGCTAGAGTATTTAAAAGTACTTGTGGGCTTACCATGGACTCGTTTATTCAATTATTTCTCGTCGCAAAATTTAGCTCCTTTCTATATCTACTGTTTGCCAACGTCATTGTTAAATGGACGGACTTACCCACTTATAATATAACAATACTTATATTATATACTGCTATGAAAACGTACCGTTTTATTTCTCTATTCAACAGTCACTGCCTTTATGGGATTAATATCACTTTAGTTACAGTATGGAAGTGGAATATTTCACTGTCTTTTTTACTGTACTAGAACTCGTTTATCTTCCGACTGCTGACAAGAATACTGTTCAGTTTTAATCATATTTCTCCGGGAATGTCTCAAATAATGATCTAGATAATATTCATGCTGAAATAGAATCCATAATGTTGTAAGTACTAGTTTGAAACTATTAAATTCAACTGTTATAAAATTGACTAATATTGATAAACCTATAACATACTTATAATAAATAGGGACCAAAGGTCGGTCGCGTTCTATTACTAAATAGCTAGAGCAAACATGTTTGTGGACTTCAATGTGAAAAAAGAATCTTTATATTTATTTACTTGAGATTGTCTTGATTTTCAAGATTGGCAATTTGGGCGGCGCATCAATTCACCAGTCGTGTTTATTCAGTGAGTTGAAATGTCAATGTAAATTACGTGTGAAATACGTTAGCTATAATTTAGAAACCTATCTATTGTCCGATGCAATATCGTAAATCTCTAGACTTTGTACATAATTGCAATTGTGCACGAAGTGGTGTGAGGAATCAAGCTACAGAGGGGGCCTATGGGGGCCTAGAGGACCCGCTCGCACTGTCATGTGTCAAACTGACTGTCCCATTGCTAAATGGATAGCTAGTGTCCGCTGACTGAATCGATATACCCATTGGGACGGTACTAAATCCATTGAATTGATAATAATATAAGTACTATTACGATTAATCACTCTAGCCTAGCCTAAAGACAACTGATACATTCAATCAAAGTAGTAATTTTATTTCCTAAAACTATTTCATACTCTTTCTCGAAGTCTATTGTTGAATTTTGAAGAAGTCATTATTGAAACTACTGGCCCAAAAGTGGTCGAAATTCTCATCGCAATAAATCAAAACTTTGTTTAAAAAAAAAAAAAACTTCACTGTTTCTTCGTATATACATCTTTAACTATGCCAACTCTCACCCACCTCCGTGCGCGCTGTTTTCTTTTCAAGTATTTATATCTAGATATCACAAATAAATTGTAGAAACATATAAAACTGTGTCTCAAGTGTAGCTGGAATAACCAATGACTGTGTACTGGCAATCATGGAAAAGGCAGCCAATGGGAGATAAGATTTATTTTTCAGTAGGAACGTATTCAATTTAATACGCCAAGTACAGTTTTATTTTGTCAATAAGCCAGAGTCGTAAGTCTCGGGACAATTTACGCAGCCCTTTACTCAAGTTTTATACTTTCGTGAGCGTGATTGAAACGGGACTTAATTTATTGTCCATTCGAATAATTTAAGGTTCCAATTAAAGCGAAAAAAGAAAGAAAGATTTTCTTAATTAGATGCCAAGGTGAAGATAACTCGCTTCCAGCCAAATCGTCAGCTCGTTGCGTGACTAACCCACGATTTATGACTTAATAGCCTAGTCCGCGCGTTAAGTAGGCCTTAGATAAGGCGCTTCTAAGTGATTGTTGGCGCTCACAACAATCGTAATTACTCCAAACTGCTATCTTCGTTCAGCCGCACGCGATCTCTTTCATCGCCCAACTTGAATTGTGCTAATTGCTCCACAAACTATTCCACAAATCATCGCCATTTGATTACCGAAACCTTTTAAGTGTCAATAGGTATAATGTTAGGATTATAGTATGGATTGTTCGAGTAAATAAGAGAATAAAGTGAAACGATCATGGCTGAAAAAGATTTTCACTATAGGATATAATATTTTATCGCTCGTCATATAATATTATGTACATACTGTGCTATATTTGTACATATTAGGTATACCTACTGAAAAGCCGGCTTCAGTGGTAGCGAATCGAATGCCGTGACTATTGTCATGGGTTCGAATCCTACAATGGGTTTGATTTCTCGGTGCAGGGAAACCTTGGTGGTAGATATTTTGATGTAATCGCTTGTCTGGCTACCTCCCTCAAATTCAAAATCTGGCTACTTTTGAGGACTATGTAAACACTCAAAGAGTGTCAACGTGGTGTTTAGGGCTGGGAGGAAATATCTAGAAAAACCGGTTAAGCTGATTAACTTTACATAGGGTCCACCAGTTCAGCTGCAGTATCCTTGAAGCAGTTATTTAATCTGTAATTGGGTTATTGAAAAAAAAATAAAAAACATTTTTTTATTATGTATTTTAAAACTTTATTAGAACAATTTTGAAAGTCAATTCAAAAAAACCAAAATATATATTTATTATCAATTTATTATAAATTATTTAAAATGGACCAAATTTGAAAAATAGTCACGTGACTCAAAACGGGTCGGCTGGCCGGGCGCCCTGCTTGAAACGTCACAATGTTAAAGTAACTCTACGTGAGTACACGGTCGAACGGTTTCTACTATACAGTTGGTTAAGATTCCATCTATCGCACCGCAGCTCGCAGGTCGTGGGTTCGATTCCCACACAGGACGTACATTTGTGTGCATGAACATGTCTGTATGTCCCAAGTCTGGGTGTAATTATGTATGTTAAGTATGTATTTACAAACAAAAAGTTGTAGGTATTTGTATTATATCAGTTATCTGTTTCCACATTACAAGCTCTGCTTAATTTGGGATTGAAATGACAAATGACATGATTTTGGTGATGATGTGGCCGTTGGTAAGCACACAAAGCCTACAAGGAACTGGCTCTCAAGTGCAGCTGTCGGAACACACCGACAGGTGCTTGGTGGTAGCCAGCCAGATGGGTATTGGGTATTACAAATTACTCTCCCACCTAGCTAAGATTTCCTCACGTTGTTTTTCTTCACCGAAAGCTCAAGCTCATTGTAGAATTCGAACCCGGGACCTTCGTCTCGGTGTCCGACGTCATTACCACTGAGCTATCATCGACTTACGATCATAAAAGTTTCCCATAAATTGGGAAAATTGATGCGGTTAGCAATTTTTATTATTGATCACATACAATATTAAAAGTGAAATGTTATGAGTCACTATCCATTTTGAGAGAAATTGGAAAAACAACTAAATAGATGAAAATGGTGGCAATAAAAAAAATGATGAAGGGAAATTAAATTTTAATAAAACATGGCGTCTTCCCGGCCAGCAAAGATTACGTGATTATTTGCTCAGTAGTCCCTAAAGTGGTGGCATTAAAATTTCATGCTTTGGTGAATTGGACTATCCTACTATCCATCTGAAGCGCTCGTGGCTTAGCATGATTAGCCGTTCTTAATCGATCGGCAAAGTTAAGCTACGTTTGTCGTGGTCGGTACCTGGATGGGTGACCGCCTAGTGGTATTTCAAATCGAGCGTTTCCGTGCTTCGGAAGGCACGTAAAGTCGTTGGTCCCGGTTATCACTTAATTGTGATAGTCGTTAAGCTAGTTGGATGCCTCCTAGGCGGCTTGAAAAATTCCAACAGTAGGTTGACCACTAGCCTACCTCCACCAATCCGCAGTGGGCACGCGTGGTGGAGTATCGCCCAGTCCCTTTCACCCTCATTTGTGAAAGGAGGCCTGTTCTCAGCAGTGGGACATTATAGGATGATGATGATGATGATGATGATATATGTATTAGACAACACTCTCACCGTGGTCAGTGATGATGTGGCCATAAGTGGTAAGCATAAAGATACAGAGCCGGGAGAAGGGATAATATTTTACTTCCATTCGTGAAAATGGGATTCAGTTATTGATTATCAACTAAATACTTGAATTTCAGTCAGATTGACCAGTTATTCCGTTGCTTATTTATAATTTATATTTTCATGTTCAATTGTCGTCGAAAATGTTGGAATAAACAAAATTCGTCTTAAGTAAATGGATTCCAGCAGATACGCTAACGCCGAGGTACACAACACAGGTTATAATTGTATATAAACAAAGTATATTTATATAGCCTACTTTAAGCTTATTGCCCATGAACCGATTTCTATTTTTTTTGCAAAATAAGGTTTATTAAAAAAACCCGTTAAAGCGAAAATCTGATGCCTGCCTCTTAAGTAGGAAACTTCTAAAAATACGCATCGATCGATTGGACCCAATTATATTTTTATGCCTTTTGCGGTCGAGACCATGGGACCGTGGGGGTCCGAAGCTCGCCATTTTGCTCGCACTTTGTCATCAAAATTGATCGAGACATCCGGAGACCAGCGGGCGGGGAGCTTTTTCCGCCAACGCGTCAGCTTGGCTATCCAAAGAGGAAACGCTGCCAGCCTTCTGGGAACCTTGCCGTTAATTGGAAGCAGCGGCAGTCTTGAGGAAATTTTCTATATATAGATTGTATTTTGTACATCATCATCATCATCAGCCTATAATGTCCCACTGCTGAGCACAGGCCTCCTTTCACAAATGAGGGTGAAAGGGCCTGGGCGATACTCCACCACACGTGCCCACTGCGGATTGGTGGAGGTAGGCTAGTGGTCAACCTACTGTTGGAATTTTTCAAGCCGCCTAGGAGGCATCCAACTAGCTTAACGACTATCACAATTAAGTGATAACCGGGACCAACGGCTTTACGTGCCTTCCGAAGCACGGAAACGCTCGATTTGAAATACCACTAGGCGGTCACCCATCCAGGTACCGACCACGACAGCTTAACTTTGCCGATCGATAAAGAACGGCTAATCATGCTACACCACGAGCGCTTCAATTTGTTACATATTTGTTGTAAGTAAATAAAAATATTTTTATCCACAAAAAAAAAGTTGTGAAGCACTTAAATGTCAGTTAGCTGTACATAATGTTGTTATTGTTATATTTTAATGTCAAGAATTTTATTACAACGCAACATATCTTTTGTGAACTTATTCTTAGTATTTAGAGTCACTTATATAGTTAGTAGATGTTCCCGATGACATGAATTGACAGAACTCACGAGGCAACTTTTCAGACAGACAGAATCCTAACCTACGTAAATATATTGAAAAGTTTTGCCATTTGATGTTCATCGATACAAAGTCGTTATCAGTATCTGCATTATATTACCATACTATATAAACTTTTAACGAACAACCATCGTTACAGGCAACTGACGGTACGGAATACAATTTCGTGGGTCCAATTAGTGAGCTACATCGAGTCCCGACTACATTTCTCTTCTCATTTCTATACTTTCAGTCCGGGATGAACAATTGTGTGCAAATTAGCAGTGACAACCCGCGGCGGGGGACCGAAGCCGCGCCCTGGCTTCCGCGACACACCGTTCGGAACTACCGTCGACTGACCCTTTCGGTATTTTATCACATTTCATTAAACTCATACTGAAATGGTTTAAACCTAGTCTAGAAAAACTAAGTTTTAAGTGCCATGTGCCGTGTGCACTTTCCCGGGTTTTACTAGATCTGACTTAAACTTTCTCATAAAATAAGGGGGATTATATATTTTTTTTAAGTATACACCTCTGCTCGTTTAGTTTAGCTATTTTCATATTCGCATATCCTATCAAGTTTTGCTAAGCATCCCTCGTATATATATTATGTTGAAATAACATCACAGTCAGTTGCATATTTATGCATTTGAAATACTACTATAATAAAAATAAAAAGTGAGATTAGAATGCAAATTTTATATTAGTTTGAAATATGGGTTTATTTAGGTTTAAAAAACTGAGTTCATAGCTAGCTGGCTCCGTCCAGCTTCAGCAACCGGTATTCATCATGATGAATAGACAGCTGTTTTTTTTTTTATATACAACTAAGGTGGCAAACAAGAATACGGCCCGCCTGATGGTAAGCAGTTACCGTAGCCTATGGACGCCAGCAACACCAGGGGTATCTCTCGCACATTGCCGACCCTGAAAACCCTTTTTGAAGAACCCCATGCTGTACTATATTGAGAAAACCACGGCTGATACTGCTGAACTAAAGTGTTTCAGGAGCTAACTACTAAAGCTCGTTTTATGTTGGCATGCCTTGCCGTCACTGTGTATTTCGGAATATTAATCGTCCCTGCAAATAGTTCAGACCTTTATAATGAACTTCTATTTTACCGGGCATGGTATTCAATTTTAATTTTCCATAATTAAATATTCCTTTCAGCACCGCATTTCCTATTTTATGTTTATTGTTTGATATGATATAACAACATATATATTTCAATCAAGAGGTTGTTTGTAAATGATAAATAAAATTCGAAATTTACTAAAGCTTGTCGGAATATCGATTCAGTAAATAAACAAAATTATCGTTGCAATTTTCAATTTTGAATCATGTCAAAATCGTACTGCAGGTATACTTGAAAATATATATCAACACATATAATATAATATATATACTCTACTAGCTGTCCCGCGCGGTTTCACTTGCGTTTCGTTTTTTTCAGGAAATGTGATTACGACGCCATCTAGCGGGATCAATTGTATTTTCAAAATATTTATGTAATAATAGTAATAAAGATAGTGGAAAAGCCTCACGTATTTTATGACACGAAAGTTTTGCGATACGATGAATATCTGTGGGTGAGCTATAAAGTCATCAATATGACCAAGGTCGTGGGTTCGAATCCTACAATGAGCCTGAGCTTTTGGCGAATGAAAACATTATGAGGAAACCATGGTAGGATACTTTGTAGCACCTTCGTTGCCACTTTACACCTACCGATGTGTGCAGCTGCACTTTATATTTTTTTCAGTGCGGACCTCTAAATGACTCACACATAGGGTTGGGTTTCTTCCCGGGAATAAACCCAACTTCGAGTAAATTTCCAATTTAGTGGGAAAGAACCCGGGAATTGTTGTAGATTTTGTGTATATAGCGAGAAATACCTTTACCAAATCGTTTGAATAACATTTAACATGATTTCTATTAGGGTCATACTCATATCATACAATAAAATAACAATAAAAAAAATGTTGCGTTGTTTTAAAAAAAAGCGACGTTTTGGGGTGTAAGGGTTGTGGTGGACAGTCGGTGGACATTCGGACAGACGGTCTCGTGCAGAAAGAGCACGTGTGCACATGTACGACGCTTATATAGCCCGTCCCGGGTCCCGAGGGAGGTGTTGCAAGCGTCCATAGGATACGGTAACCGCTTACCAACAGGCGGGCCGTATGCTTGTTTGCTACCTAGGTAGTATAAAAAAAATGTGTGATAACTTCATCCAAGGTCCGCGTAGGTCCGCGCGTAGGTGATGTAGGTACATACAACAGCGAGTATAATTAAAATAACAATCAAAAGCATCAACAAATATTTTTTTTGAAGAACATAAAGCCATTTGAGTATTTTCCCGCCGTTTGGGAATTTTCCCGTATTTTTCCATTATTTTCCGTATTTTTCCGTATTTTTCTTTCCCTGCCCATCCCTACTCACACATTTTTTATGCTCACTCATAATTTTGGAAGCTGTACGACTAAAATAATAAATAAATATTACTACACGGTTAGGTATATCTTCGGACCACGTCACGTCATCGTAGCGACATAAAATACTAATACCAGTTTTTAAGTCCAATTATAAGCTTGGCGGGATTCGAACTACAACCTTCGCTATGACACTTTACGTCACTACCACTCAGCCATCATAGCCTTATATTGCTTTTATAAAGGAAACGATTCAATTTCCTACGAAGGTCACAATCACTCAATCCTAAAATAACAAACTGTTTCAAAGACTCAAGTTTAACTTATGGTAATAAAAGGGTATCGAGTTTTACATTGATGATCGATGATCGATGTTGACGTCTAGCTTGAGTTATAATAAATACTTAATAATTCTGTACATAAATTATTGTTTAGCTAAAAGATCATTGATGACAGGGCCAGTACTATAAGCCGTCATATTATACTGGATAATGTTGATAGTCAAAACAATTCATTTCAACAAAACGCCTCTGCGTGTTACAGGATTTACTATAATTTTGAAAGGAATTTGAGCCATAATTCAAAAATAATTACCTACAATCTATGGTTGCTGTGGTCTGTCTAGTATATACTTCATATTTAGAAGCGAACTCCAAAATATGAAAATACCTTTATAAGTAAATAGCCTTGTATAAAATCATATCTCATTTCTAGCGTCAGATATTTATTTACATAAAATTCGGGCAAATCTCATTCTTGCTCAGTCTCATTTTGCACTGAGCATTTCGTCAGTTACAATTACAACGCTTGCAGCAACCAATTTTAATAAAACAAATTTTATATCCGCGTAAATTGACTTCAGCACAGTTCAGCGATCTGCTTATTAGGTTTGTAGTTCTGGCTTACTGCGGAACTTGCAGCCACGACGAATAATTGCATAATTGATCTTGAAACAGCCCGTAGGTACTGAACACGAACAGAGCACGGGTAGGTTTACTCGTATACTATATATAAATAGGAAAATCGATATCAATTGAATAGTTGTCTGGCTTTGTAGGTAAATAATGCAGCTATATTGTTTTATTAATAATTTTCCTGCTAAAACCATAATAATATTATAGAAGCATTTCAAAATAACTACTTTTATTTGTTTTATAATGCTCGACCGTTTATTCATTCAGTCATGTCTCACGTTTTTTTTAATAATTATTAAAACTCTGTTATTTTGGGGTGAACACTTAACATGTAACTTAAAAAAGTGTAATTTTGCAATATGTGTAACGATGATCTAACCGAAAATACATCTTTAGAAGGGTTCAATTCATAGGAAATATAATTGGGTCAGCAGGTATAAAATTACTATGATAAAGGAAATTTTAATTACCAAAATTAAATTCAACTCGTCCTTTAAATTTTAATTACCATTTTCAGGACTCTTGTTCGTTCGTCGAAATACGTTCTAAATGAAAATCGTTGTTGAGTTGTTAGTTCAACAAACTTGTCAGTTTCCGAGGAATATTAATTACTAGGCATAATTAAAGGGCAGTTGTAAGCTAGTGCGACTTGCATATAAAACTTCACTTGACGTTTCATACAAAATTGTATAGATTGAAATACAAAGCGATTCGAAATAGATGCTTATAAATAAACGAATGGATCTTTGAGCTGTAGACCTCGCGAGTCTTGATAATTATATCAAGACTGAAGTCTTGATATTTAGTCCAGTAGAATTAGCTCAAAATTAAGCAACATTTTACATTAATTGTGGTACGAATGATTTTCGGTATATCGATAGAGTTATGTATGGATATGATTACCTTAAATTCGCAACCGATTTGGAAGTACGGAACATGGTGAAAATTGAGAAAAACTTTGATATTTAATTATTCCTAAACAAAAATTGTGGTACTAGTTGCGACAATACCATGTCTTTAGAGAACCATTACCTACCTTCTCAAGAAATTTGGACTGGTTGCGAAATACGGAACATACCTAAACTTAAAAAAGTGATTTTTCGCCATTATATCCTAGGCAAAATTTGTGGTACTAGTTGCGAACTCATTGGTAACTTGTATTAGCCTATTACACTTAGTTTTAAGTTTGCAGCCGGTTGCGATCTACGGAACCCTAAGAAAATACTTTTTGCAAAATTCTACTTCTAGCAAAATTAGCGTAGTCTGTATTATTGCTTATAACATATTTGTAGGTCGACTTCTACCTACTTTGTGATCGCAACCGAAGAGAACATTACGGAACATAGTTTATTTTGCAAGTAAAATGTGCGCGTATTCGCGTGTTACGAGGGGAATGCGGAAGGTGCGGGACGCAGGACTAGCGTTGAGGAATCTACGAAAATTCCTGCGTCTATCGAAATCTGTCGTCTTTTTTGCACTGCTAAGTAAGAAAGTTCTTTATTTGTATAGGTAACAATGTAAAAAATATCGAAAAGATACAATATTGACGTATCCTACGAAAAGGGGCGTAACTGTAAAATTCGTAAATCGTACGTCAATGAAGAATGTTCACTAATTTAGATTTTTAGGTCTCCTTATTTTCTATTGAAAATAAAAAATATGTGTGAAAGAATTATTTCGATACGTCAATTAGTTTCCGAGATATGGAATTTTAAAATAAGCGCGCGACGCTGGATTCCACCGGCCCGTACTCGATGCGTGTGACGTCATGTTACATCGCTCGCTCAGTCAATCGCGCTCACAGAACAAATACCCTGACGGGGTCGCGCTTTTCCGTACGTTTCCCCAGTTGATTATGACTTTTTTGGTTTTGAAATTTCCAATACAAATACTAGAAATTCATGTGTTATGCCAAAATGTAAATATACAACCACCAGTCCACCGGAAAAGTTGATTTTACTCGTTCCAATGGATGTCCAAATACGAGAGAAATGGATAAAAACTGTGAAGGGGTTGAATCTATTTAGAGATAAAAGCAAAGTTTATTGCTGTAAAGATCGTTTTGACGTAAGAATGGTGACAGTCTACTATGTACCTAAATATTTATACACATTTGTAGTGTGCAGTTACTTGATACCTCAGCGCAGCCGTGGTTTCACCCGCGCGTAGCGTTTTAATTATTTTGCGCGAAACCCCTTATAAATTATCTGAAGTAAAAGAAGCTTAAGTTATTCCTTATAACATCCGCTATCTACCAGTGAAAGTCTCGTCTATATCGGTCCAGCCGTTTTGAAAATCAGCCGGAACAAACTAACGTAAGACGACGATTTTTTTGCGTGGAAAATAGTTATTCTTAAATAAATTAAACGTACGTTACTTCTTATAACATAAGCTTATCTGAGAATAAAATCCAGTCAAAATCGGTTCAGCCGTTACGGAGATTAGCCGAAAAATTTGTTTTTTTTTTATAAGAAGGTACCTACATTTTTTAGGGTTCCGTAGCCAAATGGCAAAAAACGGAACCCTTATAGATTCGTCATGTCTGTCTGTCTGTCTGTCTGTCCGTCCGTATGTCACAGCCATTTATTTCCGAAACTTTAAGAACTATAATGTTGAAACTTGGTACTTAAGTAGATGTATTCTGTGAACAGCATTAAGATTTTCACACAATTTAAAAAAAAAAAAAAACAATAAATTTTGGGTGTTATATAATACTTAGAACTGAAACTCATTTTTTTTATTTTATAAAACCCATACGTTTTGTGTGTATATGAATAGGTCTTAAAAAATGATATTGAGGTTTCTAACATCATTTTTTTCTAAACTGAATAGTTTGCGCGAGAGACACTTCCAAAGTGGTAAAATGTGTGTCCCCCCCCCCCCCTGTAACTTCTAAAATAAGAGATGATAAAACTAAAAAAAATATATGATGTACATTACCATGCAAACCTAGTGCAAGACCTAGTGAGTACCGAGTAGTTTTTTTTTTAATACATCATACATTGAAATTCATATCAAATGCTCAGGTCTATACTGTATTGAATTATATAACAGAATAAACAGAAGTCAAAAAAAACCCGGCCAAGTGCGAGTCAGACTCGCGCACCGAGGGTTCCGTACAAACCTGTAGGTATATAAGTAAATGGTAGTATAGACCTGAGTATTTGATATTAATTTCAATTTATGACCTATTAAAAAAAAACTACTTACTAGATCTCGTTCAAACCAATTTTCAGTGGAAGTTTGCACCGTAATGTACATCATATATTTTTTATAGATTTATCATTATCTTATTTTAGAAGTTACAGGGGGGGGGACACACATTTTACCACTTTGGAAGTGTCTCTCGCGCAAACTATTCAGTTTAGAAAAAAATGATATTAGAAACCTCAATATCATTTTTGAAGACCTATCCATAGACACCCCACACTTATGGGTTTGATGAAAAAAAAAAAAATGAGTTTCAGTTCTAAGTATGGGGAACCCCCAAAATTTATTGTTTTTTTTCTATTTTTGTGTAAAAATCTTAATGCGGTTCACAGAATACATCTACTTACCAAGTTTCAACATTATAGTTCTTATAGTTTCGGAAATAAATGGCTGTGACATACACGGACAGACAGACATGACGAATCTATAAGGGTTCCGTTTTTTGCCATTTGGCTACGGAACCCTAAAAATCTACACTATGACTTACCGCGAATGTAAAAAAACATTGATAACATGGCTGAAAACATTAACGTATGAAGAAACTGAAGACATACTAAAGTAAAACAACTAGCTAAAGTCAACGTAACACATTATTTTTATATTTCATTGAAATGAAATGAAATGAAATAATTTATTCATTCAAATAGGCCTTCACAGGCACTTATGAATAGTCAAACTCTAATACTCTAATGCACGGTTCGGTAGGTTGCTTTTGCTAAGAAGAGCCGGCAATAAACTCAGCAATTACTCTTTTCAAAATCAAACTTAAATTTATTACATCAGATGTTTCCTGTAGAGCGAGAGCTACACCCAAGCATTTTTATCATTTAAATATTCGGTAATATTGTAGTAAGCCTTCTGTACTAAAGCGGCCTTAATACATTCCTTAAACTTATGTGACGGTAAATTCAAAATTTTATTAGGGATTTTATTATAAAATTGTATACTCAGTCCTAAAAATGAACCTTGCACTTTTTGGAGTCTATAAGCAGAGGTCACAAGTTTATGCTTATTTCTAGTATTAAAAGAGTGCACGTCACTTTTTTTTACAAAAATATTAATATTCTGATGTACAAATAATATATTTGCATAAATATACTGCGATGCTACTGTGAGGATACCTATATGTTTAAACTTATCTCTGAGGGAAGCTCGAGAACTCATATTATAAATAGCTCGCACTGCTTTTTTTTGCAAAATAAAAATGGTTTCTATATCAGCAGCTTTACCCCAAAGTAAAATGCCATAAGACATAACACTATGGAAATAACTAAAATAAACTAATCGAGCTGTGTCTTCAGCTGAACTGAGCTTTCCCGAAAGACATGATATTTGGTTGCCCCATTGAAGTTTCGAGTCTAAAGTAATCCCTAAGAATACTGATGATTCAACAAGACCTAAAGGTTCATTATTTATCATTAAATTACAGCCTACTTTTTTAACATTTGGTAGTGCAAATTTAATATATTTAGTTTTCTTTGCATTTAAAACTAAATTATTTACAGTAAACCAGTTTAATACCCGAGATAATGCACCGTTTACATCGTCAAAATTAGATTTCAGTCTATCAACACTAAAAATCAGTGAGGTATCGTCAGCAAACAGTACAATTCCACAGGTATTTTTGACATAAAAAGGAAGATCATTAATATAAATTAAAAATAGAAAAGGACCTAAAATAGAGCCCTGCGGCACCCCCATAAGCACAGGAGAACCAGATGATTTAATACGATTGACATCAACACTTTGAATTCTATCCCCGAGATACGACTTCATCAGATCAAGTTATTATCAATATTTAACTCAATACGCTTATTACTGTTCTGGTATTTTCCCCTTTCAGAGTTGATAATGTTCCAAGTAGTTTTGACTTTATTGTTTGATTGACTAATTTTATTTTTTAAATATATGGACTTAGCAGAAGTACAGGCTTTCTTAAAAATTTTGGAATAATTTTTGACATACTCAAGAAAATCGATATTTTGATTGAATTTTTTCATGCCATACAGCTCATACAACTTAGCTCTACTTATGTAAATACCCGATGTTGCCCAGTCGTTAAACTTAATTTTATAATTTTCACTAAAGGTTCTGGGTTTAAAAGCCTTATCAAATTCTGTTTTTATAAATTTAAAGAGATTACTGTAAAGACTATCTGGTTCGTCCTGTGCCATGTCAACAGAGGCAATATTGTTACTAACCCTATCTTTAAAACGGGCCATACGATTTAATGTTATGGGCCTACAAGTTATCTTATGCGGTTTAACATTAGTTTCATTAAAAAGTACTACTTTCTGACCACAATGATCCGAAGTCAACTCAGTGACAATAGATTTTTCAAGTACATCACAGCAGCAGAATACATTGTCCAGGCACGTTGCAGAAGTTTCTGTCACTCTAGTTGGTTCATAGAATAAATTATTAAGATTAAATGATTTGAATAAATTAATAAATCTAAGTGTTGTAGGTGAATCTACTAACAAATTAACATTAAAGTCGCCACATACTATTATACTTTTATTACATGTTTGAGCTTTCTTAAGAGCATCTTCTAAAACTAATTCAAACAAATTATAGTCACCTAAAGGGGGACGGTACACACAAATTATAATATAGCGCTCAAGCTCTACGCAGGACAACTCAACAGTGCGCTCGATAGATAAATCTACAATGTCTTTGCGATTTTTACATTTAATATTATTTGAAACTAAAATTAAAATACCTCCATGTATAGCTGATTTTCTAACGAACGCACTTAACAGTTTATAATTGTGCATTAGCTTTGCACATGGACACATTTTAATACAACCTCTTCTATCACACACACTCACACACCTACATACACTCACCCACACATCTTTTCACATCATCTACGCATCATCACATCCTCAAACACTCACACATATACACTCACACTCACAAGTACACTACTCATTTTAAATCGCCTGAATTATTTTTGTAAATTTAAATATATTTGTTCATTCGGTACAAGTGTAATACAATGTAATTCGGAAGAGCGGGTCTCTCCTAACACAGGTTTTATAAACTTAAAAGGAGAGTCCCAACCCCTGTAATTTACAAACTTGTAATGTAATAAAGAAATTTTGAATTTTTTGAATTTTTAAATTCTGTGGAATGAGCTCCCCGCCGTGGTTTTCCCAATGGAGTACAGCATGGGGTTCTTCAAAAGGGGTGTGAAGAGATTTCTGCAGGGTCGGCAACGCGCGCGTGATACCCCTGGTGTTGCAAGCGTCCATAGGCTACGGTAACCGCTTACCGTCAGGCGGGCCGTATGCTAGTTTGCCACCTAAGTGGTATAAAAAAAATCCTCATAGTATACCCGACCGCCTCGGGGGTAGCGGCCAGATTATGCCGGACTTGTACGGTGAGTCGTCCACCTTGTCGCTGCATCCAGGCCTCGAAGACCGGCAGGACTGCTTCGACGACGCGTTTGCGCGCAAACCACTCCTCGCGAAGCCTTGCGCGCCACGTCGCAAATGCGTTAATTCGCTCCTGCCGTTTGATCGCCTCTTCTGGGTATTCTCCATGGTATTCGTTCTCAATAGAACTACAGAAACGATTCAACTTGCTGGAATCCACAGACAATATTGACTAGAAAACTGAAAACGTGGTCAAAGTGGTCCAAGAAGTGAGAAGCAGACACTTTCTGCCGCAGAGGAACGGCATTAAGTCGAAACTTCTGCAGGAGAATCTGGAGCTATTGAGGAAGAGAAACGAGTTACCATTAGCGCAATCGTCTTTAGATGCGACAAAACAGTGGATACGATGCGCACGTGCCGTTATGGCTGCGATAGAGCACAATCGGGGCTCGAAGGTCTATGCCAGTCAGCTTGGGAGCCATCAGAAGCAGCTTTGTAAAAGCAAAGCTCCGGGGGATTGCGGTATAATTGCAGAGCTCCTGAAGGTGGGATAACTCCAATTTTGAAGGAGCTCCAGACATTTTTAATTCCGTCATTCAACATGGCATGACACCGGAGACGTGGAGTTGGAGTGCGGCAACCCAGTTCTTCAAGAAAGGCAATTTAACCTTACTGAAGAATTTTATAGGCCCATAATATCACTCCTGCCTGAGCCACGTATAAAAGCTGTTTTCGAGAGACGTCATAAATCGTCTATCTGGAAGACACTGATTGATTGTGACTCTTTCTTCGTTTGAGATTGAATTTTAAATCCTCTTTTAATTCCGTCATACATATTAATATTATAATTAGTTAGAAGTTATCTATATCTATATTTGTAAAATGCTTTTTGAAAAGTAAAACAGTATCTACGTGTGAGTGAACTTGGCTTCTTTCGCCTCGTGGTCTAGCTCTTTCATTGGCTGAATGTATTTTAAAACCGGTTTCCATTCACGTACCTAGCATATTTTATGTATGTCTTGATTAGTAAGCTCCACTATGTTATGAAATAACATAAACATTCAATGACTTGGTTTTCTCGAACATCATCGAAAGTATGTTCGGCACCCGAAAAGTGGTGAAAATACTCGTAGTGATTTGCATCCGCCTCTTCGCGTAAATTTCGCTACCGCGCACCGCAGGGTAGACCACGCCCGAGTGATATCCATGTCTTTGCAAGCATCTATACGCTACGGTAACCGCAGGAGTTGGATGAAACGCCGAACATGTTTAGTTAGAAAATTATTTTTCAACGTTTACCATGTTTCTGAGGTGAAACCTTAAATTTACTGAGTAAGAGCTAGTAAAACTCCGCAAATAACGATGATCACTGACTTCTAGCTAAGACTTGGTAAATCTTAGGATATACCAAGGTTCGAGCTTTTACAGTAAAATATATACATACATGAAAATGGCTATTTACAAGCTTATTTCTGACCTATACTGTAATAATAACGATAAAGACATCATATTACCACCCTCTTTTTTATTCGTAGATGCCATATTCAAATAATATTCTGTTATTCTCACAGGTAAGACAATTCTTACGACACCTCATATGTTTATATCCATCAAGCCGTTTAGGCTGCATGCCAAAGAAATATACATTCATACATACACTGGAAAAACATTACCCTCCTTCCGGGTCAGTCGCGTAATAAACATAAATTTCGTCTCACAAGTCACAAATAACAATGAAAGAAATAAAATAGACCTGGTGAGAGCAGTTTGATCACTTATCTTACGCGTAAACTTAAGTTAACTCTTAAAATTAAGCTTAAAGCTATAAATTTGTTTGAGCGTAAACTGAAATACACTATACATTATCCGAAAAATCTGAAATATCCGGATAATAATGTTGCTCAAATCCGGATATTAAAAACGCCATATATACGTATAATTCGAATATCCGGATTGCATGCCCTACATAGGATACCAACCAACACACATAATTGGAAACTAATGTTTTTTTTTTAATCAAACCTGAAAATTTGCTGTTTTGCAGTTACGCTCCTTTTCGTAGGATACGTCAATATTGTATCTTTTCGATATTTTTTACATTGTTACCTATACAAATAAAGAACTTTCTTACTTAGCAGTGCAAAAAAGACGACAGATTTCGATAGACGCAGGAATTTTCGTAGATTCCTCAACGCTAGTCCTGCCTCCCGCACCTTCCGCATTCCCCTCGTAACACGCGAATACGCGCACATTTTACTTGCAAAATAAACTATGTTCCGTAATGTTCTCTTCGGTTGCGATCACAAAGTAGGTAGAAGTCGACTACGCTAATTTTGCTAGAAGTAGAATTTTGCAAAAAGTATTTTCTTAGGGTTCCGTAGATCGCAACCGGCTGCAAACTTAAAACTAAGTGTAATAGGCTAATACAAGTTACCAATGAGTTCGCAACTAGTACCACAAATTTTGCCTAGGATATAATGGCGAAAAATCACTTTTTTAAGTTTAGGTATGTTCCGTATTTCGCAACCAGTCCAAATTTCTTGAGAAGGTAGGTAATGGTTCTCTAAAGACATGGTATTGTCGCAACTAGTACCACAATTTTTGTTTAGGAATAATTCAATATCAAAGTTTTTCTCAATTTTCACCATGTTCCGTACTTCCAAATCGGTTGCGAATTTAAGGTAATCATATCCATACATAACTCTATCGATATACCGAAAATCATTCGTACCACAATTAATGTAAATTGATTATCTAATTCTACTGCACTAATTATAGAAAAACCGAATCGACAAACAAATCCATATAATTACCGAACCTGCTCACAAAGTTTCACGAGGAACAGCTGGACATCCTTCAGACATCTGGACAGACATACGAAAGCATTTTTGCCCAAGCTGAAACGGAGACGCTTCGTTCACGCTTTGCGCTCTCTCGGACAATTAGGTTGCGTTTTTTAACATTTGTCAAGTCGGGCGCAGGATTCACCTGTGGCCTGTGGCCGTTGAATTGCGCTAATCTCGCGGGAACCGAAGAATATATTGAGGAGTAAGTATACCATTTTTAGTTTTTTTATAGTTTAAAAAAACTAAGATATCTCCATTGAACTTTTATTACTACGAATAATAAAAGCTCATTGGGTATCTCCTTTTTTATTTACGTACGTAAGTCATTATGAAAAAAACTATGATTCAAAGGTTTTCAAATAACAAAGAAAGTTTTTTATTAACTGTAATTCTTTTAGATACATAAATAAAAAAAAGATATAACTCTGGATATAACTATATAACTACTTTGGCGTCAATGACTAAATAAAAAATATAAGTATAATAATATTGATATAAAATTCAATTTCAACGCAGATGATGAACGCAGAACACTGAAATGTTAAGTAGAAACTGAAACTATTATTATGTATGCCAGAAAGTGTAAATATTTAAAATAGTGCTTCTGATATTTTGCGCTATGAGAGACTGCCACGGCTCGTTTCTGTCTTTATTACGACTGTGAATGATCTTAAACCCAAGACAATTCGCGCAAGAATATTTATATCTTACCCAAGAAGACTAGTTTTTTTATTTTATTGTTATAAAGCATTGAACAGGTACTCTCTTGTTTGAACTAACTTATTTGTGTTTTCTTAATTATTATATAAAAGTAGCTTATCGCCATCTGCGCTAAAAAGAGGGGGGCGGGCTCTCGTGTTGAACGCGTACCTGCTCACCTCTCCAAGCGCGGCGCTTAGATAGCTCGTCCCGGGGAAGTGTGATACCTCCCCCCAACACCCGTGCAGTGCTATCGCAAAATGAGTCGTGACCACATCGACCCATCTTCTTCCTTGGAGTCGCTTCTGGGCGCACAGAGCCCCCGCTCTGATTGCCTACGATACCAAAGGCCCCGTTTAGTCACCTTTTGCGACAGGCAGGGGAAAAACGTAGCTGTTATTCTAAGCTCGAGCTACAGGGCAGGGGGGCCGCGACACGGCACGTTTGCGACCCGGCCCCCGGCGGCTTCGCCTCAGGTTCGCTCAGCAGCCTCCTTCTGGACGAGCTCCCACGCGTGGCCCCTTGCGCGTAAACGCATCGTCGATTATATTATATTGTTGAAAAACCTAGGCCAACCCTGTAATTTCTCACTGAAATCTTTAAATTTTGATTTACAACAATTATGTACAACTTACAATCTATATATAGACAATTTCCTCAAGTCTGCCGCTGCTTCCGATTAACGGCAAGGTTCCCAGAAGGCTGGCAGCGTTTCTTCTTTGGATAGCCAAGATGGTGCGTTGCCGCTGGTCTCCGGAGGCCTCGATAAAAGCAAACATTAAAAAAGCAAAAAGATAAACATTTGGCAAAAGGTGCGTAAATATCCAGTGGCCAGTTTTTGTGATACCAGTATTGAACTTGAATTGAACCTGGACCTGCATCTACTGCAAGATGACGGAGACGAGACGTCAAGACCCCACCCTGAGACAAGGGTATGGACATGAGAAGCCCTGGACAACACAATGGCGTTATTGTAGTGGACAGTGCTTGGCTGAATATATACCATACACCCGTTGATATAGTTATACTGGACAATGCCTCGTCCCTAAATATAAATCAGGAACTGATTTCAAACAACGCTATTCTACGAATTCCAATGTGACAAATTCCCCAGCAACTAAATCGTTCTGAGTTCAATTGAACGTAAAAAATAATAGACATAAATCCTCTCGCGGAATTCAGTGACGCCTGACTGTGAGCTGTAGGTATGTATAAGTATCCGTATCTATAGGTATATCGAATTTAACAATCAACTTTCAGTGAATGTCAGTTCTTATATTGTTATAGGCTGAATTTGAATTGTCCTGTAATTTTTAGCTATTGGTAGTACGACCCCGCTATGTAAAACCATAAGTAGGTGCTACATTTTGTTTAATGTAAATGGACATGAAAACCAGTGTGAGTCTGATGAAGTATTCCCATTTGAGAACCTATGGTTTTGTAGCTTCTAGTGTTGTGTTGTTGTCGATAAAAATGTACAGTTTATTTTAAAAGTAAGTATTAGAGAGTTATTAGAGAGAGCTCCTTCGAGCTTGCCATTTTTTCTTAAGTATGCATTTTTTTAAGGTATTTGGAGAGATTTTGAATATAAGTAAAATAGAGAGTACATTCTTTTTCTTAATTATCCAGTACCTAGGTAATATCAACAGTAGTAGGTAAATATATGTGGTGTTCAATTGATAGAGCAGTTTTGAGCACCAAAGCTATTCCACAATAGGTTAATTGCTCAAAAAATCTGTGATCTAGCGATAAAACTTCCTTTTATAATAAAACTGTTAATATTTATCGATACGTTTTATTAAACATCACAACAACACTAGAAGCTACAAAACCGTTGGTGCTCAAAAAGGAATAATATCGAATTCAATTTATAGCACTGCGTGAAAAAACCCGCACTTATTACACGATTTTCCGCTTAAAAAAGTACTACTTTTTTACACGGATAAACGTGCAATAAGCGCGTTTTATTACACACGTGTTATAAAATTTTATACGATACTCGTGACTTGAAGCACCGATCCATATTTTGGATCGGTGTTCAAATGGGAACAAAATAGTATATTACGATACGTGTGTGAAAGGGAATACTCTAATACATCGGTGCTCAAATTCCCAATACCAAATTCTTCAGTCTGACTCCTCAATTGAGGGTCCTGAACCTAAAGACATTTATTTGGGACTAGCTTGGTTAAAAATAACATTGCATACTGATTTATAATAACTTAATGTGTTTAAAAATAACAAACTAATTTACTAACAATGGTTATCTTTTTGATAAATGACTTTAGAGCTCATGCTGATATAGATTCATGCTGGCTTCAGACTCTGTTAAAATTATTAACTCAATTATTGAAACAAACACAACGAAATGTACAACTCGTAAATGAATATTAAGTTATGTAAAGTTTATATTATAATCCCAACAGTGGAAAAACTGTCGAAAGTATACGTGCCTAAACCGCCCGTTTGTAATTTGAAAATTCATTCTGCCAAATGAAAATCTTGAAAGGCCGATGTGAAACTTTACAACTACTTTGGTAATTGCTCCAAAAGTTGGGAAATGAAAAGACCCTGGGGCTGCCGTCTCAAATGACGGATTCAATATAAAACAGGAAGAGAAATATGCATCATATTTATTCATAGAAAAAAAAAACATTTATAATAATAAAATATATATGGTTTAAGACATTTATTTCTCAAAACAGAATATATAATTCACTTACATGAGAAACACAAGGTAATATAATATAGTTGATGCATGGATCGAATGGAACGGCGAAAGTTATATAATGTTAAGTACCTAATGAATGTACATTTATTTTTTGTAATGTAATGTGGGTAAGCAACAATTTTGTTTTTAATAGTTTAACACCTAGCGAACACAAGTATGAGACAATGCACGGTCCTAATTACATATCGTGATTCAATTTCTATATAAAGTATTGCAATATAAAGTAGTTAATATTTAATAGGTTTGTGCTAAAGTGTAAATTAGACTTATATTACATTAAATATATATATATATATATATATATATTTTTTTTATTTTTTTTTTTATATAAAGTAGTTTATATTTTATAGGTTTAATGTAAAGTGTAAATTAGACTGATATTACATACATATATATATATGTTTTTTTTTTTTTTTTTTTTTTTTTTTTTTATTTCTTTTTCAAAATGTGAAATTTCAATTGTTTTTTGAATAATGCGTAAGACTGTATTTCTTTTATATCATTAGGCAACATGTTATACATTTTGGCACCTTCAAATCTGATATTCCTAGCTCCATAGTTGGTTCGTGGCGCGTATAAGCAGATATTGTTAGCATTTCTCATTAATCGAGTTTGGCTCAGTGATTTTTTAGTAAAAGTTATTTGAGAGTGAGTATCTTTAGTCAAAATTTTTCTTATCAGCAAACACGTCTGGTACATATATATTTGTGTAATTGTCATTAATTTGGTTCTATTAAATACAGTTGCCGTTGGCGTTAAATAGTTAAGGTGAAATAGTAGTTTTATCGCTTTGTTTTGGGTTGTCTGTAATTGTTTTAAATTGGTTTTAGCAGCCGAACCCCATACTTCAATTAAATAGGTTAAATGAGACTTAATGAGGGAGTTGTATATGATATATCTAACAGACTTAGGGAAACAGCGGACGATGCCTCGAAGTATGCCTATTAGGGAAGATAATTTTGAGCTTAATTTCTTTAAATGTGGCTTCCAGTTTAACTGGCTATCAAGTATGAGACCAAGATATTTTTCAGATTCTACCTTATCAAGCGGTTCGTTGTTAATGTGTAATGATGGGAAATTTGGAACTTTTTTATTTTTCGCACTAAAAATCATATAGTTAGTCTTAGCCACATTTATAGTTAGTAAGTTGTACTGAAACCATGTATATAAGGTATCAAGGTCTTCTTGAGCTTGTTTGACAACTGTTTGAATTTCATTTCCAAAGTAAAAGAGACAGGTATCATCGGCATATAGGGTCATATCTCCAGCTAGGCCTAGGTCTTTTATATTATTTATATATATTAAAAAGAGCAAGGGCCCGAGAATGGACCCTTGCGGAATTCCGTAAGTTATTAATTCAGGAGTACTTTCCACATCACCAATTTTAACTATCTGATATCTATTAGAGAGATATGACTGTATCATATTATACGCAAGATCTTTAACACCGATAACTTGTAGCTTTTGGAGTAGTAGCTTATGACTAATCGTGTCGAAGGCCTTTTTAAGATCAATAAATATTCCAAGAGCTATTTGTTTTTTGTCTATTTTACATTTTATGTTTGTTACAATATCTATACAGGCAGAAAGAGTATTTGAATGGGATCGGAAGCCATACTGCTTGTGATAAAGAAAGTTAATGGAGCTCAGGAATTTGTCTATGCGGCTGAAGATAATCTTTTCGAAAACTTTGGAAATTACTGGGAGTACTGAGATGGGGCGATAGTTACCTGGGTCCATTTTATTGCCACACTTAAATATTGGACTAACTTTAGCTATTTTGAGTGAGTCAGGAAAATAGCCAGATTTAAGGCAGTCATTAATGCAGATTGTAAGTTTCTCAAGTATAAGTATTTTTACACATTTGAGGGCCTTGCATGAGATACCATCGAGACCAGTAGTCGTATTTGTATTTAAATTATCGATTATCTTACTAACCTCAGGTATGGTAGCGGGGGCTAAATTCGATAGTACCGCTAACTGTGCTTCGATTTTATTATTATAAAGTTCGCTGTATATCTCACTATCATGGTATTTTAGGGGAATTTGAGTAGCTAAAAATGAGCCTATATTTGCAAAGAAAGAATTGAAACAGTTGCATATATCAGATTCGTTAGTAAAATTACCCGACAGTGTTTCAAGTTTAGACGGAGCAGTGCTAATTTTTGTTTTGTTCCTACCTAAAGTATTAATTAATTGCCACATTTTGAGGGGTTTTTTATCACAATTCTTAAAGGCTTTATAATAGTATCTACTTTTCGCATCTTGTATTTTTTCTCGAACTTCTTTTTTTGTCTTTAGTAATTCTATTTCCATATCTTCTTTCAGTTCTTTGTCTTTGCTACGTGTTGTCTTCAAGTGAGCAATTAATAATTGATTTCTTTGGGCTATTGCATCTATTATTTCTTTGTTGATCCAGTCGGACTTGGGTGGATTTTGAATCTTCGTTTTGGTAATCTTACTTTTTTCTACAGCTTCCTTCAATTTTTTCTCCAGTTGTTCATATTTGTAGTGATAATCATGGTTTAAGTTTTGTTCCACTGCCTTGTATAGTTTATCATAGTTTACAGCTTTGTAAATGCTTTTTTTGTTCTTTTCTGGTTTATATTTGTGAATTTCAAGATAAATATGCTTGTGGTCGGACATAGCTGAATTGACTATGGCTAGATGAAATTGGTTATTTTTTAGATTTGAGCTGATATGATCAAGGATTGTTTGAGTGCTTGGTGTCTCTCTTGTACAGTAAGTCTGACTTATTTTATTTAGTATGGTATAACCATTTTCTTTTAGTATCGTTTTGTAATTAGTAGTTGCTTGATTCTTTTTTAGTAAATTATAATTAAAGTCCCCAAATACAACTGCCCGTTTTCGTTTCAGAAGCTGCTGTGAGAAGGTTTCAAGAAAATCATTATGATTTGTTCTTTCCGGTTTGTAAATAGCACCAACGTCTATAGAAAATTTGTTTAGGTGAATCCAGAGATAGTGATTGTCGTTTTCGTGTACGTCTTCAATATAATTGTGCTTGAGACTACTATGTACATAAATTGACACACCTCCTCCTCTTCCATTACTTCGATAATTATAGTAGTGAGTATAGTTTGGTAAAGTTATACTCACAGCTTCAGTCTCACTCTTTATCCATGTCTCGGTTAGTATTATTAAGTGCACTGTATTTGGGATAGAATGGATTATACATTTTAATTCATCAAGTTTGCCTGGACTTACTATACTGCGCACGTTAGCATATAAACATTTTAGAGATTTGAGATTGTAAATGATATTGGTATGAGTGTTTGATATTTGATACGTAATATTGCTGTTATTCAAATCTATTACATTATTCTCTTTACGAATCAGTTTTTTGAGAGCGCAGTGATGATTTTTGGAATACCTTTAATATATTTTATAATAAGATTCTCTTCTCCCTCTTCTGTTCTTTTCTTAAGTTCTTCTCGTAATTTCAATATTTCTTCTTTCTGATATGGAGTTTGATCAGAGAAACATTTGATGTTTTTTATATCATTGGAAATACTGCTTCTTTTACGTAGTATTGATTTGGCCGTGTCAACTGAAGCAAAGCAAACTTTTATAGGGCGAGATTTAATGTTGTTATATTTTCCTAGCCGGTAACATGTTATGGGTTCTGCGCAGTTGGGATCAGCCAGCTTTATCATTTTGATGACTTCTTGTTTATCATGCTCGATTCTCTGGGCTGGATCCTTGGAATTTATCTCTGCTATGCCACTTATGATTATATTTTTCTCTCTTTGAAAGCGCTCATGAATTTCGGTCATCATATAATCATATGAAGGGTTCGTTGGAGGTTGATTTATAGAAGAGGTCGAAGCTTTGAAACTTCCAAAATCCTTTTTAAGGTCATCAATTCTTTTTTCCAAATCAACTTTAGAAAATTCCATCTTAGCTAATTCTTCCTTGACCCTATATCCTCGGACATTCCTCACACACGGTCATCTGATCCCAAACTAAGTAGAGCTTGTACACTACATATACTTACTACTTTTTGTTTATAAATAAATACACACATAATATACATAATTACACCCAGACTCAGGACATGCATGTTCATGCACAAAAATGCATGTCCTGTGCGGGAATCGAACCCACGACCTGCGGCGCAATAGGTGGAATCTCATCCAACTGCGCCAACTAGCCCGTCAATTTTATTTGTGACAATAAATACCGTGCACTTGGTATAACAAATATAAATATAGTAAAATATAAGTATAGTAATATCTAGTAAAATTTAAGTGAGTAATTATTATTAAATAGATAACCATATATTTTGTACTTATAATAACTGCATTGATATATTTTTTCAAGAAGTTTCACATTTAAATTTGTATTTCACAAAAGGCAAGCAAATTTGGGCAGTTACTATCTTTAATCGTTTCCATTCGCACTATTTCCACGTTAAAGAGTTCCAAATTCACCTCGCAGCTGAAACAGCAGCAAATACACAATATTACTTACAAAGGTTCTATTTCTTATTACGCTGACGCTATAAATAAATAATTTACCCTCCAGTTTGCTTATGAAAGATTTGAATTACAAATTGTTTGAAATAGTAAATAATATTGTTTTATTTAGGTATATACTTTATGTACCCCGTCTGAAGCATGAGCGTTAAAATGCACGTAATAATTTAAAAAAAAAACAATTCTCTGAAAGTAGGTCGTATTTAACACTAAGTGCAGGATGTAAATTCTGTTTACAGCCCTTTTACAGATGCAAGTGAATTTTAAATCAAACCAGACTCCATTGCATTCACTAACTGTTATGGTGCGTCCAATGGCGTCCATGCTACGCAAGCGAGATGCTTACCAATGGTAAGTTTTTTTATTGCCAAACTGGGCATATAGATAATTTCGTAAGCTAATTTTAACTGTGATAACTACTTCCATATGGGAGGGTCTGCTATGCAAAGCTTTGAGGTCTTTGCTTCATTATAGGTAAAGATATAAGAGTCTTAATTTTAACCGATAACGGTCCGTAACTTATAGGAATCGGCCATATATCTACTAAAAAGAAACCAGTAACTATGTCACTTTCAAATATTTAAATTAATATATTTTTTTGATTGTAAATTTTTTATTTAAACTTTTTCCAACATTTTCTTTATTTCTTATAAAGATATTTTTTTTCCCTAGAATCAAACCCAAAATCATCTTTACTACTTGGCCATGAACGCTCGATCTTAATTTTAATTAATTAAATATTATAAACAAAGTTGAAATATGTACTCGGATGCCATATTAACACGCCTTTATATTATTACAATAAAGTTATAAAGTACAATAAGTACTTAAAAGTTTCTTACTTGAGCGGATAAGCTTTCGTCGCTCTGAAGATGTGCTTTACCCAGTTTACCGTAGATATAAATATAACTAACAATTTAATATGTTTTTATTTACATCATTTATCGCAGAGAATATTTCCATATTAATTAATTGTGTAAAAGATTTCTTAGTACAAACGCAATCAATTAACGTTGCTATTTGGGGCACAATAGAACTTGAAACCCAACTAATACTACTATACTTTCTTAACTCATTCTTACTCATACAATGTCAAAATACAATACATCTATACTTATATTTTCGTGTTAAAATTTTATTAGATTCATGAAAACACATTTTCTTTGTACAATACTTAATTTGGGGCCTTTTGACATTTGGGTACTATGACTGATTTACAGAGTGTACAGAGAAAATTAGTTTCCGAATCTCATAAATAGAAGTACCTTTATTTATGGATGGTAAGGGTTACTGGGGGTAGTTATTGTATTCATAAGAGGTATACCGCCCTCACGAACAGCGTTTTGTGACAGGTTTTAATAAGCTTTGGGCTTTAGCGCCCAGCGCTGTTTACACAAACAGTAAGTTATTTGATCTCGCAAAATATTATACTTGGAAGGTTTCTTAATTATATACCTACACGTGTCAAAGTTTGAACCTTTACATTAATTTATACGACACGGTTTCTAAAGGTGATAATTACTATACTATTATTTATTCATATGACATAATACCTAACATTCGGATTTACTTACCTAAGATCATGACCGAAGATGAATTTATAATTACAAAATCTTTATCAATTTAAATTTCAAATACCTACTAGTACTAAACTCATGTTCACTTAATATTCTCGTGTACCATGTTACACTGTTATCAACCATACGCTGAATAAAAAGTTCATAATAATTCAAAAGCTAAAAACAAAATTAAAAATACGTGGAGGAGGTTAAAATTGCACGCGCTGGAACAAAGTTTAGTCGAACGTAACCAAACTGAAGTACTCTCGGCAGTTCCGTATTTAGGTAGAGTAAATATTTTTTTATGTTTATTCGAAACAACGGGCTCTACATTTGTTACTGTAATATCGAACAAAGTTGCAATGGTAACTCTCGCAATTAAAATTTGTTGGGGACGCAAAACTGAAATTATGCATGAAGTGAGAGCAGTAGCCGCTGGGATGTGCCCTCGACTATTAATATTAATGAACTGTGACACGCCGTTAAGCCGAGCCTCGTGTCGGCCACGGCTTTCTTTTGATTGTAAATTCAGTTTTGATTATGTACCTACTACGTATATATGCCTGTTGCGTTTTACACATCTAACACACACGCTGGCTATAAATAAAACATTTTCTTTGAATAAACAGGATTATCAGTGAAAGGAAGTGAAGGGAAATTCTTTTTATATTATAAGGAAAATCATGCTTAATTTTTATATTTTATATTTAGTTTAATCGTAAAAATTACCATGTTATTTATAAAAAATGGTATGAAGATATCTCTATACAGCATAAAATAGTAAAGGGTGTTAATTTGATTAAAAAAAACATATTGGAATGTGTATTCCAATATGCTTTTTACTGCGGGTATAAGAAAGAACATCGTAATATTACAATTTCAGACAAAGTATTAATTAAGAAATTCGCGCAAAGAAAACACCTGTTAAGCTCAAGAAAGTACCTCTATAGGTTCTTTCTCTGGAGGAAAAGGTGGTTCAGTATTTTTCTATTAAAAATAAGAATTTTTCATTCTCATTAAAATATTCTTTCTGTCAGTATGAATGCTTAATTAAAAGCAACGCCGCAAGACTGAAACATAAAACTTAAAAAAATATCTGCGATAGATGGATATTTCTGATTCATTAAGAGAAAGCGTATTTGTATTTGAATACAGGGTTTGAGAGAAAACTAATTGTAGCCATCCACTTACCAATACTAGTAATAATTAGTTAGTATCCTAACTAATATTAAAACGCGACAGTGAGTTTATTTGTTTGTTTGTTACGCCTTCACACCTCAACTCCTCAACGGATCATCATGAAAGTTGGCATGTAGATAGCCTATGAAGCGCTCGTGGTGTAGCATGATTAGCCGTTCTTAATCGATCGGCAAAGTTAAGCTACGTCTGTCGAGGTCGGTACCTGGATGGGTGACCGTTTAGTGGTATTTCATATCGAGCGTTTTCGTGCTTCGGAAGGCACGTAAAGCCGTTGATCCCGGTTATCACTTAATTGAGATATTCGTTAAGCTAGTTGGATGCCTTCTAGGCGGCTTGAAAAATTCCAACAGTAGGTTGACCACTAGCCTACCGCCACCAATCCGCAGTGGGCACGCGTGGTGGAGTATCTGCTCATTGCCTTTCGCCCTCATTTGTGAAAGGAGGCCTGTGCTCAGCAGTGGGACATTATAGGCTAATGATGATGAGATAGCCTATGGTATGGAGAAGGACATAGGCTACTTTACTATCCCGTGAACGCGGGTGAAACCGCGGGGGCAGCAATTACGTATATGAAGCGCTCGTGGTGAAGCGTGATTAGTCATTCTTAATCGATCGGCAAAGTTAAGCTACCACCGTCGTGGTCAGTACCTGGATGGGTGACCGCCTAGTGGTATTTCAAATCGAGCGTTTCCGCGTTTCGAAAAGCACGTAAAGCCGTTGGTCCCTCTGTGCTACTAGGCGGCTTGAAAAATCCGACAGTAGGTTGACCACCTCCACCGATCCGCAGTGGGCACGCGTGGTGGAGTATCATTCCCTTTCACCCTAATTTGTGAAAGGAGGACAGTCGACAGTGGGACATTATAGGCTGATGATGATGATGTTCCTACATATTATACTGGGTGGAGATTTCGAGATGGCATATTTTCGAAACCTATGTTGGATTAGTCATGCTGAACAACTTTTACTATGAGACAAACACTGAATAATCTTTTTTTTTTTTTACTTTTCATACATTATGATCGAGCAACGTCGACATTGTGTAAGAAAAGTTAAAAAAAATTGAGAATTCACTACTGGTCCCATAGTAAAAATATGCTCTTATATAAAATATCTTGAAATCTCCACCTGTTATATACCTACAGAGTGTTTTTTTCCCATATCTCTGAAAATACTATTTTTTTTAAATATTTTTTATGGCATTTTCATTTTCTTCAAAATTCAGCTCGGGGTTCCTTTCCGCGTTTTTCTCTAAGACCTTTAGTTCAGTAGTTGCCCATACTGGCTAGAGAAGAACATACAATATATACCTATTAGTAATATTAGTAATACCAATATATTTGTAGTTGGGAAATTAGGGAAACCATCTTTCCACTGTCCAAAACTAACAACATTTTTTAAGAGATGTAACAATATATTCCCTGACAAATATACTGATATAAATACCTCATACCCTCACCAAAACGGAAATATGATTTGAATGTCGAACCGTGAAACATACAACGTGTCAAAGGAAAATACAAAAGGAAAACACAGGATAGGAAAATGGCTTTAGGGTGCGCACAGAGCATGAAACATAATGTCTTAGAGGAGAATAACGGGAAAGCTAAGGGGATGCGCCTATGACGGCTTGCAGGAAAGTCACAAGCGTAGACTAAGTGCCTTTTTTCCAAGTTATTTGACGCGACATTCCCTTCAAGCAATGCTTCCAAGAAAGACGCAAAAAATAAACCGGAGCGTGAAGTCAATGTAAAAAATTTATCGCCATTTATGCTATCGAGGCTTATAAAGTACTTCGTTAATGTTAAAAGCATCAGCAAGTGTCATCCTAACTAGTATTTATGTGTGATTATACCTACCTAAATAGAAACTAAGCAACAAGGTGCTTTATTACTCTAAGCTGCCGAGGCAATAAGTATTAATTTTACTTATACTAAAAAACATAATACTGTTTTCTGACCACTACGATAAGTTCGGCATTATAACATATTTAGCTTTGTATCATATATGATAGTCGGTTTAATAAATCACATAATAATATCAACATTTTGGTTTTGTTCGTTATCTACATTGTACTTAGTTATTATTAGACATTAGCTTTTGCCTTTGATTTTACCTGCGCACCTCAACCTTTTTACATAAATAATAATATAAAGACAAGATTAAAGTCAGTTTAGGGTACAGGAGGTGCCCTACTGAAGGCCAAATTTACTGAAACGACCACTGATTTGAAAATTAACCTGATCTAGTATTAGTAGTCGGATTATTCTTAGCATGGCAAAGTATTACTAGTATCTATCACATTCATAGTTGAATTTTATTAATATACCTAACTACAAGAAAGTACGTGTATAATCATAACGCAACAGTAACGCACGTTCCGACAGTCGGACTCCTAGTAGGCGCGTCCTGCAGTCGGAGCGTGCGTAGCGAAGCAGGGCCAACATAATTATTATTAATACTGGTCGGCTCGCCCTCGGTATCGACGCGGCATCGTCTCGTAGGTATTAAGTAGGTAGGTAAGTAGGAGTCCGACCGTCGGATGGTGCGTTACGGCTTTAACTGAACGCCCGCGCACTCAGTATAAAGGTTAGCTTATCTTTATTATAATATCATTGCAAGGGAAAGATAAATAAAACAGCAGGTAAAATATTGAAGCTTTTATTTACAAAATTACCAACATATAATATCACTTTGCATTTGGGATTTTGCATAACGCCATAAATATACATACTTATTTAATACTAGTTAATAAAAACAATATTGATTACAATTCCTCGATTCATCTCAATAAATTGTTCATGATGTACTTACGATTAAGCCTAGAAGTTAGGTTGTTTTTATGACAAAGAACTTTATGTATCGGTTATTGGAAGAATAAATAGAATTCGTAGTATTTATTACAATATTTTATTTAAATTAATCTCATAAAAACTCACAACAGTATAGGAATAAATGAATATAATGTTATTGATTACACATTTTCATTTAAATTGAAAAATAAATGTATTCATGTTTCTTTATGTAACTTTAGGCGTATTTTTTAACAATAGCAAAAAAAACCTTTCCATTTAACAATTGACAATTATAATTATAATATAAATGTACTTATAATGAAAATAAATACTCTCTTTAAATTTTAAAATATAATTTTCTCAAATATACACAAATACTTGCAGTTATTTCGATGCACAGGTAACCCTTCCAGGGCTCTTATAACATTGGTTTGAAAATATTCAGAACTGAATCATGTGAATAATAAATGCCATTCAATTCACATGAACACGTTCAACTAATTAGCTTTAACATCAGACGGTCTATTTAAAATAAGAATCGGTTTTGTCCATTTGCGGCACACCGAAAACATTTCACCGACCATAAATGGCTTTAAGTTTCAAATTTATTTATGTTTTTTTTTTATTATTATTTACAGCCGAGGACATAGATATGTATACACTTTGTGAAATTCAAAAGCATTTATTTCACACTGTAAAAGAATCTGCCTCTCAATTAATAGTTTAGGAAAAAACCATTGTTGAATTTAAGTAAATGTATACATATTTATGTCTTTGACTGTACTGTGACTTACAATTTAATAACTTTATAAGTAAATTTTGCTGTAACTTTATCAATCAAGTTGTCAAAGTTACACTAGTTTATAGATGAACTTAATAGATTTCCATGTAAATGGCCCGATGTCTGTTAAAATACATTGACAATAAGTAATTAAGTTAATCAAGTTCAAACAAAACATAAATAATTATATTTGGCATTGATCTATTACTACAAAGCGTAATTTACATTTATTGTCACAGGTGTGAGAAGAAAACGACAAAATATTTTAGTAAGAAACGTTAATGGAAAATATATTGTTACATGCATCCATACAGTATGAAGTAGGTATGCAACTTATTTACTTATGCATACGTTATTTTATGTACATCATTATTATTGTACAAATATATTACAAATAATCAATAACAATAATGCATGATTCATAATTTTAATATTATGTACATAAACATGAAATAGATATGTTTCAAGTTTACAAAACTAAAACTATATAAAAGGGTACATCATAATCAAATAGGCAATTATTATTCGTTAGTGTTATTTATTAAGATTCTAACTAAAATAATAGTTTTTTTCATTTTATAATGTACCTATTATTTAACGTGACAAAATATACCAAATAAAGATTCCCCAAATCAGGTGAATACAACAACCATAGGAATCTAACAACTAAAGAGGACATCAAATCATCGAACATCAATAATAACATTATTTAAAAAAATTATATAAAAATAACCCTCCTTTTAGCAGTCCGGTAAATATAAGTCCAGTAAATATGTCTTATGAATAATGAACCAGTGTCTAAACAAAGCCCAGCCATTTTGAATTCACGTAACAACAAATTTTGCGGTTGAAGTTCGTTAAAGTTTTAATTTTGTGCAACACCCACGGCTTACATCAACTTTCCTGTAATTGGCAACACTAAACTTTGTTTCAAAATAGGTTAAAATATTGCTTGGATATTATGAGTGTTTTGGGGATTTTTTAATTACATCTCTTGGGAAATCAGAAAGAATATCGTGAACTTGATTGGTCTGCCAACATAATTTATGCCAGTTGGATAATATAAGGGATTAGGGACTGGGAGGACCGTCCCGGCCTTCGGACACATCCGCCTTTAGAATATGATTCTACAACGTATGTAATTTACAGGGATATTTATGTGATATTGGTTCTTATTGCCATGTAACTAAAGTAGGTATTTAAGTAATCTACAACCTGTAACCGAATGGTTATATCTATAAAAGTATACGAATTCTTTGGTACTAGGCGCACATATCGCGAAATAGAAAATTTTAAAATAATATCGGCAAGTGACATGAAAAGATAATGAACCTCATTGAGCGGTGAAACGTTGGCTATTTAATAAAACGCGGAGGCAAAAATTTGGTATGAATTTTTGAGTAATTTATTTTGAGCTGTAACTTTATATAGAGAGTCTACACCTGATGTATTCACCCCTTTCGACACGATGTTTGATCGTTTTCTACACGATGATTAAAATCCATTTCGTAAGACCCAATGACCAAAACACAATGTACAGTAGAGTTTACACAAGCTTATTTAAAAAATATATGAAACAATATAATAAATATTTAATGTCATACAAATTAGGTACATAAATAGCCAAAATGTTTGCTACAATTAATAATATTTATCACGTTATTTTTCACATAGTAGATACAACAGATAAATCAAAAATATATTGGAAGACCGGAAAAATTAATAACAAGATACACAGTTATTTCCGCTTTGTTCAAAACAAAGGGAACGAACGCATCAATATTTTAAATAGTTTCATATTTGCACATGTATAAAATCGTTTTTCTTTTTTAATATTTAAAAATCTATTTACAATAAATTTCTAACTACCTACTCCTATAACGTTGTTTTAAGACCCTTCATTAAAGAATTCGATTTAGAACCACAAGTATGCTTGATAAAATGTATGCATAAGTGTAAGTAAAAGTAATAAACGTCTTTAGAATTCACCGTTGTGCTTGGAAATCTATAATACGGATATAATTGAATTATTCATATGTACTAACCTCCATGATTTATGATATTGATATACGGTTTAACCTAAACTCTTACAAACTATCATTTGATTAGTCACTTTTTGATGGGAATTCCATTTGCTTTTGAAAAACTAGTCCTAAAACGTACATCACATAGCCAACGAATCTAATCTGAAACGGCAAATCTGATTATTTTGGAACTTTCACTAAGCTATGCCTGCACAAAGAAAATACTACACCTTCTTGTGAAAGTCCCATCTTTAGCCACACAGATATACGTCGAAATAGATGACGCGAGTGTATGTACTTCGCGTGTCAAAATTTGTGCAAAATGGGGAACAAAATTCTCCTTTTGAAACTGTTTCGCGCGGACAGGGAACTTGCATAAGACTTCATGTCCACCAGAGATGTGTAGCGAGGGATATGTTTAGCTGACTAATAGGATAGCTTCATTTTCACGTTAAACCGCCTAACTAAATCAATCTTGTGTAATTATGGTAGGTACAAAAAATGTTACACGCTTGCTTTTCATACGGATGGAGGGACATGCGTTATCTATTTAGATTTATGTCTGTGGTTAGGTATTTCTGAGAAAAGCCCAATATTAACAGGTGTCAGAAACGCATTCTCTCGGCGGCTGCACTGTAATGTATTTTCACATATTCGTGTAGCTAGTGTAGGTAGGTATACCAAGGTAAAATAATTAAAAGAAAATGTATTATTTACATTATGCATAAAATAAAGTAATGTAGGTATGTAACAATATTTTTGGCAATTGACATCCTATTTCACCTACTATGATGTGTAGCTTCAGATTTACAATTATAAAATGTTTCCGAGGATTTTGACCTATTTTCTACGTTGATTCATCAGTGCTCGTACCCTTTTCAAATTCGTTATTGTTATTTCATCATTGGGCTGTAATTGTAGAGCTCTTCGATAAGATGAGGCAGCAGCTGCGTATTTTCCATTTAGATGCAGAATAGCACCGAGATTGGAATGATACTCAGCATCCTGGAAGCGAAGCAACCTTGTTAAATTTTACAAATGACATTGTTTTGATCGTGTAATTGGAATATTATATAGGTATCAAACTTTGAATTTCAAATTCACGCGTAAATTACTTGATTCCGACCATTGAATTATTACACATTCCGACATAATTATAATTTATAATAATTTACTACAGTATAGATATAGGTGATGATTTAGAATTCTAAAGTGTAAGTACCTAACACACTGTTGGCAACATACTATTTTCAAACAAATAGACAAACAGATTATGACTAACAATAGTGAAATGAACATGAAATAAACAAGAACAATAATTATTACAATTTAATTGGCAAACATTTTGAAAAAATACAAAACACCAATTCTTGTGATACTTAGATGCTTGTGGCCATTATTAGCCTCTACTGCTCTAGCCCGTCCATCTTTTCCAGGGAATACATTAGTAATGCGAGCCATTGGCCACTGCAGCGGTGGGGTATTATCATTACACAAAATAACCAAGCTACCGACATTGAGCTATTATTATTACGTATAGAGAAGCTATCATAAGCAAATGTTATGTCCCATTTTTTTAGATTCAACTAAAGTTCTCTTTGGCGCTGAAAAAATAATTTGTCATTTAAGCAGACAGTAGAAGCACGTAGCCTACAGATCGCTTTTAGGAGTATTTTTCCCGCAAATACCGTGATTTTCACGGCGCTTACGCGTTTATCGTTCTACAACAAGTGCGGCCGGATGGGCTATCTTGAACGGAACATAGTTGTGATGTGTGGCGTCTTCTCCATACGTAGTAATACTAGCTCAATGGCTACCGATATTCACATTAGGTATAATATTTGGCTTGCTCCAATATTTCCAAAAGTGCTGTTTCATATTATTAACTGTTAAAGACCAAGTTAGTGCTAATACTGCATCGATGTATTATCTTCTGTCTAGATTAAGGGCTACGTACAAGACAACATCGTGAAAGTGGCCGCTTGGAAACTCATTAAAACAAAATTATGTCACTCATTAATGAATATTCTACGTTCAAACGTGGCCCTACTGAAACTGAAATAGCGACACCGTTATCTTATTTCTTCGGCCGTTTTTACAGCTGTCACCCTTATTCTAGGGTAATACTATTTCGATGTAATACTGCAAGTACCTAAAGATCAAAATACAATAACAAATCCCAGATATAAGTACTCATATTTACAAATAGTATCGACACATCCATCATGCACATCTAGTAGCCTCATGTGTGCATCCGATTGTGGGATCCAAATTATAACGGCACTAAACGAGCATCGAATTCTTCTGTATCCAGTATATTTATTCGATACACGTAGGTTTTTTTCTAAGTATGTTCGTAATCTTGAATTCTAAATTTATTTTTCGTAACTGTTTTATTTGCATATTTTTTTTTTTTTTTATACAACTTAGTCGATAAACAAGCATACGGCCCGCCTGATGGTAAGCGGTTACCGTAGCCATATAGACGCTTGCAACACACGAAGCATCGCTCACGCGTTATCGACTTATCCCCCCTCCCCTATGAGCTCTGGCAACCTTACTCACGCTCAGGAACAACTTTACACAACCATAAAGTTATTTGGCTGCGGTATTCTGTAACGTGGAGGTATTTCCCCAGTCGAGCTGCTCTTTGAGCGAATAAACGCAATGCTTTACCTCTCTTATTGTTATTTTTAGTACTTCGACTATTATTCGTACATTCTTCATTGAGGACCGCTTATAATTCCTAAATAATATAATTGTTATTACCCTACTGTATACGGGATCGTCGTTGCGAGAAATGTTTATTTTATACCTACTTCAAATTCACAGATTTGAAGGTTCCTGAGAAATCACAGCTTAAATAACATTTAATACGTAATATCCTAAGTAATTAGTTTTGATTTTAAGATTCCCTTACAATGGTCGTATATAAAATCTACAGATTCTTTCATAGTAAAGTTACATTCGAATTATAAAACAAGAAAATGAATCAAAACAAAACCCCTAGCGCCTCTAGGCGGTATCTGGCAAAGCTTCGTCGATAACGAGAAATAAATCCTCACTTATTGATTAAAATAGACAAAACAAAATCCTCGGTCTTTTTCAGTAGACTAAATCAAAATTGATGGCCAGACGGGACTGGCTGGAATTTAAAAAAATCTAACGACCTTTGAAGCGCACCGTGAGACCAGTCTTGTTTTTATTTTATTTATTTTTTCATGGACATGCCATTTTTTTATTTACTATTCCCGCAACGCCTCTACAAAACCGATAAAACATTTTTAACTTTCCCATGTAATGTTTTATTACAAAAATTTATAAGTATTTTAAAATTGCATTTAATAAATAATGTTGTGTAAATCCTACCTACTATATACAGAGTTTGTTTGTTTATTTGTTTGTTGTGCTTTCAGGCTTCAACTACACAACCTATCATCATGAAAGGCATGCAGATAGCCTATGGTATACAGAAGGACATAGGCTACTTTTTATCCTGGGAACCTCGGGGGATAGATAGTCTCAAATAAAAATGTATACCCACATTAGTATATTGGTTGACAATGCAAGTACAGACAACAAAAAGTACAGTCACCATGAAAAGCTTCTATTATAAAAGATATTTTTAACAAAAACTTGTTTTTTTTTATAAACTCACAAAAGTTTTACTCTTACACCCTACATACATATTTGTACCAGGAGTTACAGTACAGAGTAAATAAAGGAGCAATCCCTTCAATCCTCTGTGGTTACAGTAAATGGGTCGATCAACTTTTTCTTGTACCTCGTTGCCATGGTAACGTTCCCCGTTGTCTATGATTTTCTATTGTTATAATTCACCAAATATTTTTCTCGTAGTAGCCAATAATAATGGACTATCTCCTCTATATCTTAAGCTTATTAGTAGCATTATACAATAACAGTTTTTAACTCGTTGATTTTCGTGAGGGACGCGCGTCCTATAATAACAATTGAGGTCATTGATATTTGTTTAACCGCGAGCCAAAGTAGAAAATCAGTCACAATTGTCTCTTGGACGATGGGGCAAAATAAAAAACAAGAAAAAGTTGATTGATCCAACCTTTGCACCCGAATAGTTATGCAATTCCGGAATCACGCATTTTTTTCTTTATTAAATTATTTTATAAAGACACCCTTCCAGACTACTCATCCGATTAGTCCGATCCGATTTCCTGGCATCCCGCGCTACTTGGTGTGGTACTTGGCCGTGGTTTTCCCAATGGAGTACAGCATGGGGTTCTTCAAAAAGGGCGTGAAGAGATTTCTTCAGGGTCGGCAGCGCGCGAGTGATACCCCTGGTGTTGCAAGCGTCCATAGGCTACGCTAACTGCTTACCAACAGGCGGGCCGTATGCTTGTTTGCCACCTTAGTGGTATAAAAAAAAAAAAAAAAAAAAAAAAACTTCACGAGCTGCTGCAGCTGCCGATTATCGGCAAGGTTCCTGACAGAATTTCCTCTGTGATAATTAGGTTATATAGATGTTTAATTACCTCCGGATTTAACTGGACCGCTCGGGCGTACCACCGCTCCGCCGAGCGACACCTTCGGGCATCCCGCAATGCCCTGGCAGCTGAGGCTGCGCGTACACCATCAGTAGGAACTAGCTTCGCTGCAGCCACTAACTGCTCTGCTGATTCCCGAAGTCGACGTTGTGATTTTAGAAACATACCTAAACATGTAATCATTTTATAACATTCACGAAAGATCGAAGAGATAAAGGCTTATTGCGAGTTCTTCACTGATTAATACAATTCAATTTTTACTCAAATTGTTGTCTCTATCGTGTAACATATAGTATTTTTTTGTAGTGTAAAAAATTTGAAAATGTTAGGAAACTTAACGATAGGATAGGGTAGGATATTCCTCGGGTACTCGGGTGAAACCGCGTGGCGCGAACATACTATAAATATGTTTATAGTATGTTCTTTCGGAGTAAACCGAGGGCCAACTAGTATCAATATAAATATTATGAAACCTAATCCAGAAATTTGGCTTGCAGATAGCCTATGGTATGGAGAAGGACTCCACACCATACGCTAGACTTATTATCCCGGGAATGCGGGTGAAACCGCGGGGGACAGTATAAATATAAATATGAAACCTAATCCGGAAAATTAAAATAATTTCTTACCAAATTGATCCCGTACCGATGGATCATTTGGGGCTAAGGTCAACGCTTTGTTGAACCACATTTCTGCTTCTGTTGTTCTACTTGACTGAAACAATAAAAAATCATTTTCAGTTAAGATTCATATATGGTTTTAATAACTAAACGGTTTTAATTATCCATTAGTTTGGCAGGTAATCTAAATCCACAAAATAGGTTAGGCTAAACCAACAGTAGGTTCTGTTGACACATCAGAAATCAATGTTAATGTTGACTTTTCATTATTAATATTGGGAAAATTAATGCCTTCGTAGTCTATTAATGCCCAATACTTTAATTAGTATATATCTTGTCAACAGCGGATTAAAAATAGTGAGCATCAAAAAATATATACACCCGACGAATAGATTTGGTTTGAAATACGTTAAAGATTTCCCCCCTTACTCATAAAACGTTATTTAACTAATATACTGTTTAAAGGGTCACGTAAATAACGTCACTCTATTGTCATTTTCAAATAAAGTGACATTATTTACGTGACCATTTAATCAGTATATTAGTTAAATAGTGCTTTATGAGTAAGGGGGATCCGCGAGGGAAGTTCTTAAATAAATGAGATACTTACGTTTTTTGCTAATATTTGAGCTAAAGCAATGTGCGTTCCAACATTATGTGGTGCAATAGCCAACGCGGAGAGTATACTGTGTTCCGCTAGGGGCCACTGCTGCAGCTGAACATATATCTCACCGGCCATTGATAGCACGCTCTGCAATGATGTATGCTATTAAAATTTATTGGCGTTTAAAATCATTGATGGTCACAGGTGTATTTTTAGATAAGGTAATATAAATATATGGTTATACTAGGTAGCTTCCGTCCCGCAAGTTTCTGATGGTTTTTCGATATAAAAGTAACCTATATTTCAGGATATGAACTATCTATGTGAATAGAATATAATGGTGCGACCATGCTACGCGAATCGACCACGAGCCGAGCCACGAACGAACCTACAACGAGCACGATTCGAATCCCTTTGTTCGTGAAAAAACGCGCTCGTTCTAGGCTCGCAAAACCGTCCACGATACGCGAATCGTGCTCGCAGTGTGCTCGTTCGTGGCTCGGCTCGTGTTCGGTTCGCTAAACATGTACGCACCATTATATGCATTCAAAATTTCACATTATTATATGTGTGCACGCCAAATGTACATAACAAATAGTGGTAATTATTGGCAGTATGATTTTTACTGTTTTTAGGGTTCCGTTCCTCAAAAGAAAAAACACGGAATCCATATAGGATCACTTTGTTGTCCGTCTGTCCGTCTGTCAAAACCCTTTTTCTCAGATATGCGTGGAGTTAGCTACCTGAAATTAATATCAAATACTTAGGTCTGCAAACCCTTGCAAAACGCAATCAAAAGATACGGCCGTTTATACCGCATATTTTGACGCTCGCAAGGGAATCAAAACCAATAGGGCACCTACTTCCCGTTGACCTAGAATCATAAAATTTGGCAAGAAGCAAGGCCATGTAGCACAAGTAATGGAAGAAACCCGAAAACCGTAAATTTAACATAAAAATAACATAATCGGAAGAGACGCTATTCCCGTTATAAAAGAACTACTTATATACCTACAAGTCTGTACGGAACCCTCGGCGCGCGAAATCAACTCGCACTTGGCCGGTTTTTTTATATCGTTTAATAATATCAAGGTCGAAATTATATTGTAAATTTTTCTACTTCGTGTAAATGTTGCCATCGAAGAGACATTATTTTTACAAGACTACAAAGCTATGACAGTTTGGATGTTAGCCAGGTTCACACCGGATGGGGGACCTATAGTCACGTGCCACCCATAAGATAAAGGCACCGAAAACTTGCGGCTTTTAACAAGCGACGTGCCGTCATGTTAACGATCATTGAAGTTTACTTACATGTCGTGTCCATCCTACTATGGGCGCGTTGGTGTCTGGGAGGATTTGTAGAGCTTCTTTATACGCGGATAGGGCTTTGTGCCAGTGTCCACGTTGTGAGTGTAAGGCGGCTAGCTGGACGAGGGCTGAGACCCTTGCAGCGTCATGCTCTCTTCTATCACGAACTCGCACACCCTCTGCTCTTGCGCCAGCGCGCAGAGCGCTTGCCGCTTCGGCTAGCCTCCCGTCCACCATCAGAGATGTTCCAAGATTGACGTATGCCACTAAAATGAGTAAAATCAAATCAAAATCAAAAAGTTTTTATTCAATTTAGGCACCGAACGCTCCAAATACAACTTGAGTTGAGAATACTCTACTATGTAACTTATGATCAAGCAAACATATACTATGTTATATTATTTTTCATTACCAGGCAGCTTTAGTTAGGTATACTAATAAATATTTATTAATGTGTACTTTATGTACTATACTACTGTATTAATTATGTACTTACACGCCATTGAAGGTCTAAAGTAAATTGCTCTCTCGAAACTTTTGATAGCTTCCCCATATCGTCCTTGTTTTTGAAGTAGTATTCCTCTATAACAAAAATAATCATGTCATTAATCAGCTGTATTTTGAATTATTGAAATAAGTAAACATCAAACGTATTATTATTATGATTGGAACTAATAGTTATCTAACTCTGTCACAGATAATTTTGCATATATTTCATCACATGTATTGAAATTGAGCATTCAAGTCTGCTTTGACAAGCGGTGGCATTGTGAAAATTCCCCAGCGACATATGGATATGACATATTAAAATATGCTGAACGTGATGTGCAGTCAGCAACGAACTAGTGGAGCTCTGATATTGCGAAATTAATATTGCATTTCCTAGCACATTTGGCACTCATTAGCGAGGAGTATTCCAGCTGTTCCCAAATTCATAAGTCATCAAACGTTTTGACGTTACGCCGTTGATATTTAGGTAGATGTTTCCTAAATTATTAAAGCTTTAATTAACACATTTTGCTATTAATTCAGCTGAATATTGCTTATTGGACAGACAGCGAATTATTGTTGAAGCATCCTTATATTTAATTGAACGTACAATTAAACTCAACTCTATTGTTTAGCAGTTTGAATAGTAAAAGGAAAATTATTTGTATTCAGTCCTCTCCCTCGTCATAGCAAAGACAAAATACCAACTTAAAAATGAATCAAGTATCTAATTTGATATTTTATTGTAATTTGGCCCTATTTGAAAACACCGTTCCCATTATTCGTATCATAAGCATCTATTGGTATTAACCACCATTAGGGTAAGTTCACACCGAGACGCGATGCGGCGCGCACTTTTTAAGATGGTAGGTACAATTAAAGAAAGATAGATTTTCACAGTATGTGAAAATTCAAACGGACAGCGGAGCCTTAATAATCCTGAGCCAGAGTCCCGTTAGCACCCTTTGGTTCATCATCGTCCTCATCAGCCTATTATGTCCCACTGCTAAGCATAGGCCTCCTTTCATAAATCAGGGAATGGGCAGATACTCCACCACGGGTGCTCACTGCGGATCGGTGGAGGTACGCTAGTGGTCAACCCACTGTTGGAGTTTTCAAGCCGCCTAGAAGGCCTCAATCTAGCTTAACGAGTATCACAATTAAGTGATAGCCGGGACTAACGGCTTTACGTGCCTTCCGAAGCACGGAAATGCTCGATTTGAAATACCACTAGGCGGTCACCCATCCTGGTACCAACCATGACGGTGGTAGCTTAACTTGCCGATCGATTAAGAACGGCTTATCATGCTACACCACGAGCGCTTCACCTTTGGTTACGGAACCCTAAAAAGGACTTGACTATCAAGCATCTTTTAGCAACACTTTCTAGCTTGGACTGGTCTTTCCTATACTAAAGTGAGTCATTAGTAAAACCAAGAATTACCCTACTGATTATTTATTCTGGGTTTCCCATACTGAACTCAAAATCAATACAATCAATTTACTTATGAAGTACGGAAATACCCAATATTTCCTATCTAAACAACTAACGGAACTTAACGATCCAACTTTTGCACATTTCGCACAAATGACAGCCTTTGTACATTACTGTATTTGTTTCCACGAATCAGAATAAAGTTTTCCAAAGGGCCTATTCAAAGTTTAAACTAGTTATGTTGCACATCAAGGCTCTTTTATCATCAGACACAACACAAAAGCGAAAATTATATCTTCATTATTCAATTATATCTTAAGAATTTTTAAATTGTTCAGCTTCCAGACAAACGTATTGTATAAGGAAACTAAAAGCGATTTGAAACATTAAGCATTCCTATGTTGTGGCATCACACATTAAGTAAATTAAATGCGGGCGAAGTCCTAGACAAATGGTAGTTGACAATAAAACATCGCCCGATGTAACTGCACAGTGTTATAAAAGCTGTATAGATAGATGCGGCAGTGCAATATTGTCCGCATGAATAATGCAGGCCCGCAACGAGGCGGGCTCTACGTGGGACCAACGTACACTAATGAGAACCATCCAACCCAGCCGAGCTATTATACCTCCTCTTCACAAGCAATAATTTGTTACTAATTCCCTTCTAATTATTGTTACGTAGCGTTGTGAGTGGAATTGCATTGTTTTTCTTTTGCTATTTTGGTACTCTATTTTGGTTAGCGTTTGACTTATTCACTTATTTGTTCATGTTTTAAACAAACGATGTCTGCCGCACCCTGTGCGTTCACTCAGCGAGTTAACATGCGCTTAAACTTGCTAAAGATAAACTTTGCCTGAGTTTTCTTATGAAACGAAAATAGTTTATGTCAAAATAAAATATTCTGTTAATAATGTATATCATATTCTTACCATTTATACAACAAGAATCATAAAAATTATAGAACTGTTAGTTACAAACAACATGCGATTAAATACAATCAGTTTACGCTAAAAGCCGTTTCGTGTCCTACTATCTATCTATCTACAATTTTATATCTACTTAAATAACAGGTTACGGTATTATACCTACCTAGTTATGGTACATGTATGTTCCCGATAGTGTTCATGCTAACTGTATAGATATCATCTTTCACTATAGCAGAAATTGTATGTACCTACATAACTTAAGCTTTTTAGTAAGCAGTGATCAATATTACTGCTTACTAAAAAGCTTAAGCTAGGTACTGATCCAATGATCAGTAGGTAATTGATTTGTTATTTTACTGCAAAATATTCTTGCTATACGTACCTAAGTAACGTAAAATAATCATTGGTTTATTCATAGTTGGTTTATTCGATAACCAATTTAAATGCAACCACCGTACGATCTAAAGCTGTGCCGTTCGATTAATTCCCAAGTCCGTACCTCTGAGATAACTCACGTACCTACTCGCATGTCCTAGTACAGATTTTATCACTTGATGGTAAAGTAATGGCACCCGCATGCCTATGGACAAGTTCGAAGCCAATTTGTGGAATATATGGTGATCAACTTAAATAAGACCTGACCTTGTCAAGCGTAGTTTCTACGGACCTAGTAGCTGGCAAATAGTGAATGACTGTTATTGGTGCCGAATCTGTTGCATCTCTTAGATCTTACTATATCTCTATATATAAAACATATGAAAGGATATAAAAAATAATAGTAATTGCTTGTTTTCAATGTTATTCAAACCAAAACCTAAATAAATAACATTGGCATAGACTAATTTGATAGCTTTAAATATATTCCATCCTTTATTAAAAGTATTTACAAAAAAGATATAATGTGATATGATTGTCCAACTGACCGGGCAGGCATCTGACCTTGTGAACATAATTTGAACAGCTCGCCCCCGAGTCTTAAAAACAAAAGTGCTTTGTGAACATAAATTGGATAAAGAGAGGTAGAGCATAGTGTTTATTCGCTCAAAGAGCAGCTCGACTGGGGAAGTACCTCCACCTTACAGAATACCGCAGCCAAATAACTTTATGTTGTGTAAAGTTGTGTTCCTGCGCGTGAGTAAGGTCGCCAGAGCTCATAGGGGAGGGGGGAAAGGTCGGTAACGCGTGAGTGATGCTTTGTGTGTTGCAAGCGTCCATATGGCTACGGTAACCGCTTACCATCAGGCGGGCCGTAGGCTTGTTCTATAAAAAAAAAACTGCATTTTTAATTACATGATAACTTTTAAGTAGAGTCGAAGAACTAGTTTGAAATCCCTGGCAATAAACAAATAGAGAAGATCATCATTATGATTAAGTGAATGGATGAGTGAGTAATCATTTAGTTAGTAGACACACGCCCGGTTACACATAAGGTTTAATTAACCGATAAGTAAACAATGACAAATTACACAAATCGATCACACTCACTTAGTTTTAGTTCAATCGGTGTCCTGAGATATTGATCACTGATTCTCCGTATTTGAGGGTATTATTTAGTTAATTTATGAATCAATTTCGAATACCGGGTGCGTCTACACTACGTGAACCAATCCGCGTAGAGTAGACGGACTTGCGAGTTTCGAACGAGCGTTCGGCTTTACGCATTCGCATCACACTTGTGTTGTAGGCTCGTTGTACAGTCAATGACAATGAGATATTTATGTATCCTTCAGGGATGCAATAGTATAAGCTTAACAGTATAACTATAATTTTCAATGGAAATATGGTGGGATACATAATTATTTCACTTAGTAAGAAAACATAACAATGTCAGGTTCCATGCATACCATATTTGTACATCAAATCGCTCGACGCCACATTACAACATTACACCCGTGCGAAGCCGGGGCGGTCGCTTGTTTGTTATAAGTCCTACTGAACTAAAATAAATAATGGTTAGAAGTTAGGGAACAAATCAGAAAATCAAGATAAGTATAAATCTTTTAACTTTGAAAAAAAATTGGTAAGTCTTGCTCCAGCACATATTGAACGCATAAGATGTGACCGCATATTAAATTATGATACGCTTAATTAATGCTTACGTTGCATAAATTATGATGACGAAATGTTTGTATAATTTGGCACGTTTGAGCGGCGCGGCGACACAAACGTACCCAGGATAAATTGTAAGTAATTTATGCAGTGAATGCTCACGAAACGGGTCGGATGCCTCCGCCGCGCTACACGGCAGTCACGCGATATCAACATTCCACGATTTAACCGAGGTGACAAATTGTGAATTGAATTAATGTTTACCGGCGCGTGTAAATTATAACTTACACATTATAACTATCTTTTATTATGGCATTAATGGTTTGGATGGATTAAACTTTCATTGTTGTTGGTTAATGGGATATTGATTTGTTTAATTGCTTTTTACTGATGGTATTATTGTTTGTAGATACTACAATTATAAGAACAGATGATCTTAACATTTTTTTTAAAGCTACTACAATAAGTTATGGATAAAGGCCAAAGAATAAAACTATACAGGTAACACTGCTGTGCAGATTTCCATTCTCACTTGGAGCCGCCATCTCTAAATCACTTAACTGGAACAAAGAGCTTCAAAACTTCAGAATTTCCTGTATAAAAATATTGTAAACTTTGTTGAAAATTTATACTTACGACATTTATATTTGTGTAGCTTACGTCGTATACGAACAGAAAAGGATTTAATTTGGACATTAATTGTATTTAAGAAGCAGAATAATTTCAGTAGACCCAACCGGAGGGAGGGGCGCCTAAATAAGGAAAATACCGTGAAAAATCTAACTCACTCGTGCCAAAACGAAAAATAAATCTTGTTTGTTTTAAACTATTAGATTCATTTTGCATTATATATTTTTTTTAATATAGAAATTTAATGGTGGACTCATTTTTAAATGATCAAACGCACCAACTAACTTATAAATTTATTTATATAGCAGTATTCCTTATAGCATTTTTCTAGAAAGCGAAACAGATAAAAATATAAGAAGCAAAAGTTTCCAGCATAATGAATAATTACAGTTGATTTCTTTGTAATAAATTTGCAGTGTTGAGTTGAGTAACTTCATGCTTTTAAATGTTTTGTTTTCACTTTATATATATACTGAAACATATAATAACGATGAGAGCTAACAATAAAGAGCAACATTTTATCCTGTTTTCCCTAGTGTATGTGTATGTATCCTTTATTTTAAAAATAAATGAAAATACGATATACTTACACAACGTTTTACAAAAAGGTGAGACAATATGTGTACCTATTGAGTAGAGAATTTACAAATTTACAGTAGTATGTGTAAATGTTATGTTAGGTATGTTGTGTTTGTATTCATTTTGGACACCCTATAGCACTGAACACTAAGGAATAGAACCGACTGTCAGCCATAAGTGTACCTAAGACGGAAAACACTCGAAGGAGCGATGGAGACTTTGATTTTGTTTTTCTCCAAAACTGGTAGGTTTCCAGATCTTATTCCTTGGCTGTGAAATAATACATAAGTTACATGCTATTTGCTCTGAAAATATATCACCTCACTATTAGTATAATTGTTATCCTTTGTTGAGAACAATATAATATGATAAACATATCTGTACCAATATTATTTTATAAAATTTTATAACGTTTCATAACTAATATAACCTGTTTAATATTTTTTTCCTTTCACTATATAGACAGTGTGAATAGTCTTTCAAAGCGCTTTTTTATTCTTTAGTCTGTACTTTCTTTTTGTTAGACATTTATTATTAAATATCTTTTCACATATTCTAAGTAAGAATAAGGCCTTACTAAGAATGATTTCATTCCTTTCTTTCCTTTAGGTTTATTGTAAATAATAATCCCACCAAAAAAAAACGAGACCGTATGGCTCTCACTGTCAAAATGTTATCAGACCTCATGTAGAGCCAAGCTTATAACTCTAAACGCCCTGACTCTATATAGAGTACTCTTCTTGTCGTTGAATAAAAAAATCTATTTAGACCGTCTTTTACATTATCAAAAAATATGAGACACGTTTTTTTTCTTTTGTCAATTTAACAAAAAAATACGAAGATATCCTTGAAATTCCGTCACGTTAGAGTACACTTTTTACTCTAAAGTGACGTCACAAGCCCCCACTCCCGAACTTTGACTAGCTTTACCTTTGTCAATGTTTAATGTTCTGGTAAATCAAAAAATACCTGTCGAATATTTTTTAATGACGGATTATTAGAATTTCAATTTTTGTACTTAGGAATCATCCCTATTGCTTAATATGCTAAGTCTCATCTACTACTAGCATCTACATCTACTTACCTATAGGTACTTTCTTTTAAAGCTTCTGACCATTAATGGAAATCTTCGGTTAGAGTACCCTTTACAAACACCATCGGTCTCCTCATATTAGCATTAATGATCACATGACGCAATTTTAAAATGCTATAGTGTTCAATGTTCTTATAACTAAACATTTATTTTCAGCAGTAAACGAGATTGTAACGAGATTTTAAATGTGTTTACTCGACGATTTATCGGCTTGAATGTCGTAGATAGATACATATAAATTGCATTAGCATGTACGGACGTCCAGAGGAAATCGTATCACAAACAAGTATGCAAATACCAGGCAAGCGTTGTCGCGGGACTGGATGGTGAGAATGTTAAATATTTGTGTGCATGTGTGTGCGCAAACACAAGTTTAATTTACGCCTTGTCGCCGCAAGGGATGGTTGAAGTGCAGCGATCTTGCTTGAGAAAGATTTAGAAGAATCTCTTGAAATGCACGGATATGAAATCAACTTAACTGGCAACGTTATTTAATTTATTCGAGTGGCAAATTTGTTTGTATATTAAATGGAGCAGATAATCTGAAGTATCACTGTAACTACACTAGTGCACTCAGTAGTGACTAGTGTAGTATTTCGCCCCGGTCAGGGGTCGAATACGTAGCTCCGCTTGTTTCGCTTGCCTCGTTTGTCAAGCCCCGCCTGCCTTGCATCGATATTGCACAAAGCACACGTTCATCACTACCGCGTCAAGTGACTAAGGATTTGTCGGTACAAATCCGTATTGGAACACTACACTAGTAAATAATTTCCCAGTCCGAACACAACACTAGAGAAAATATGCCTACACTTTTATTCAAAATATACTTCATAATCTTGAATTTTTATCACTTTAATATTATATTTTCTGTCTTTATTTCATAAAGCTAGTTTCTATAGTGCGTTATTGAGGTTTTTGTTACCGACCCGCGTAGTTCCGGTTCATTGCGGCCCAGGTAGAACCAAAACTATAGCTATACATGACATGAAATTAAATACATTAAACGTCGGATACGCATCCATACCCTATTCTAAAGGATCATTCTTTAGATTTAATCGATAACTGAAGATCATGATATCACTAAATTCTTCACAAAAGTAAACGAAAATATCCGGGGACACGCTGATCAAAATCTACTAGTTAAATCTGAAATTTACCGCCTATAATAATCACTTTTGCTTTGGCTGGGTTAATAATGAGGCCATAGCGCCTGCTCTTGTTTGATATATTAGAAATGATGTAGAGAATTCAAATTGATTTGAAAATTAGAAATTAGAATAATTAAATTAAAATCGTTTTTTTTTTAAATATGCACTGTATTACCAAACCACTTTGCAGTTAGAAAAACAGATTTTTATTTTTGAATAGTAAAATAACAGTCTACTGCAGACAACACTAATGGTAGGCAGCGGTCACTAACCGGTAGAATCAATTTGTGCTAAATCAAGAGAGCTTAACCTAAGATCAAAGTGAATTACCTACCTAATGAATTTGCAAATTATAATGGCTGACAAAAACAAAGTTTTAGGAGTCCATAATTTCAGAAGCGACATGTACGTGCTCAAGTGATCTCTTGCTAGAATTGGACTAATCAAATCTTTGCCCGAAATCACTGCTTAATGCTCATTACTTTATGATAAGTTCGTGTAACGAGACACTTCTTTGTTTAAATTTCTAAAGAGCTCGCTTCCAGTTTGTAACAAATATCTATGGGCACGTTGTGACGTTATTATATTTATTTTTATTTATTTTTATTTATTTATTTAGGCTTACCAACTATTGCTACAGTCATACATACACAATTTACAAAATAAAACTTATAAACACTAACTGCACAATCTTTACAGGTAAACACCACTTGCAATATTAGACTAATAATATATAATAAGGATAATATATGATTAGACTTAAAACTAAGTAAGAATCAAAATTAAATCAAGAATGAAATGAATGAATGATGAAATGATGAATTGAAATGAATGAATTTACTTTTACACAATATGCTGAGTTGTTAGATTATGGTTGCTGATATTGCGAATAAAAGTATTGAGGGAGTCCGAATTAACATCCACTAGGTCATAATATTTATTTAAAAGTTGACTTAAGCGAGGAACCGGTGAGCTTATTACTATATAACGTATTAGTGTCTAGGTATCTACATATCTAATATTACTTTAATAATAACGCCTAATATAATAACGTATACAACAGCATTCATGAGAAATAATTAAATCCATAACCCTAATGTAAACACATATCTCGACCAAATCGGCAAATCCTATTCAAGATCACTTTAGCGCAAACGAGGTCTTTAGAAATAAAAATATTTAGGCATATAAGGCTTTTGATGGCGCCATTGTATGCCAATTCTGCCTCCTTCGATTACAACGAGCCCTCGCTATAATATTAAAGATCATATCGGGACACGCGCGTAACATAATACGACCTTAATAGAATAAGGAGATGTGAGATGTGCCATTCAGACTCCCGGCTGAAACGCATGCTCGGCTATCATCACGTACACATAGCCTATGTCACACACGGTTACAATGGATGTCGATCCGAGCAATTTGCAGTACCGATTTACATAATAATGTATGTAAAGTAATTATTTTGTTCTTCAAGTTTTAATTGAACTAAAATATGTTTGAAAATGAATGTATAGTTTCCTATTAGATTAGGCCAACTGGTTTGATTTTATTATTTTATGTTGATCAAATAAACTTAGAAGATGATACCCCATAACTGTCGAATTTGATAGTTAGTAAAGTGATTTAGGTAACGGGCAGATATTGTTGGTTATACAGAATTATTCAAGCAGAATACAAATATTGCTAATCAAATACGTTTAAATTCAAGCGATGATAGCTCAGTGCTAGTGACATATAATGTGAAAGGTATTGGGCTCGATTATTATAATGACCTTGAGCTTTCAGTGAAGGAAAACATCTTGAGGAAACCAAAGCTCTGTAGCAGAGTACTTTGGAGTACCTGCCTGGCGTTGACCCTCGAGTTGAAAATCTTTCGCCAAGCAACTAAGGGCGCTGTCACACTGGGATGCCATGGCGACGTCGCTGGCTAAGTAGCCATGGCTACTTCTGGCCACCTACCAAGGTTGCCAAATAAGTAGCCAGTGGCTACTGACTCAAAACGCGCGCGTCCGTCCTGGCGACCAGATGGCCCCTGAGTTAGGGAGGCGTAACTTACTTGTATACAAAATACTGGCGACTTGGCTACGCGTCACCGGTCGCCAGAGTATACAGTCTCCACGCAGGGGCCGGTCGGTCGTGGCTATGCTTCTAAATTGGCGATGTCGCCAGACCTTAGCAAAGTGTGTTAACTGTCATACATTTCAATACGGATTGTTTGGATGCGTAGCCGGCGACGTCGCTTGGCGTCCCAGTGTGTTAACGCTCTAACAGTATGGTCCGGCAGCTACGCTTGAGAGCCAGTTCCTTCCTTGCCTTAACAAATCAAACCAAGGTAAAAAAAACGATAATGTATATGTTATCCAAACTTATTGCACATCTGTACATATTATTATCTTACAAACATATTACCAACATTATTATTATAAAGGTTTATTCAAACAAGCGAAGAAGCTGACGTTCCAAAATGGAGGGGCTAAACAATACCTATTACCTTCATAGGATGCCGAGATTGAAATTAGCTTGCTCATTCATGCACCTCTATCTACGTTGTTTTATGTAAGTACCTTACACACCTACACTTTCATGCTGATTATACTTAAATATACAATAAATTATCATATGAAAATTTCTAGATTAACCTCCTTTGTAATTAATTGTAACTTGATAATTTGCTTTAATGTTAACTACGGGCACTTAGTTATTTAAACATTTTTTTAAACAGTCCTTTAATCTCTTTTTACGTTTCATTATAATAAAGGACTGTAAAAAACTAAGTAATTGTATTTTTAAGTAAATAGAAACTGATTACTTCTTTTACTTAAACTAAAATCTACTTTAATTAGCATAACAACACGAAGAATTATAAAAATACTTGGCTGTCTACATCATTACCTACTGTTAGGATCGTAACGTTTGAAAGTAGGCCGCGAGATGTAGAACATTGTCCACAAAAGATCTCATCAAGCCAAGTGCACAGTCCCATCTTTCTGGGACGGCTTTTTGACCTCCTCCAGTAATTATATTATGATCGTGTGGGTTGACGTTAATTTGTGAAACTACTCGGAAAGCCAACGCTTAGGTGCCAGGACAGACTGTACCGTTCCCGATTAATTCAAGAAGTGGAGTCCTCGGTAAATTAATGGGACAGACCGTCGTTGTGTGCCTATTGATCGAGCGCGCCCCCCTAGCTTGAGTGGGCACAAACTGACGTATTATCGTTTGTACTCGATTCTAACATTTGCAATCATCGCCGTCATGGTTCGTATGTATCATTTCAAAATACATCATTGATTCATTCAATAATATGTACCTATAGAAGAAGAAAAATAAATATAACGATTACAGAAATCTTACAAGGAATATCCATGAACAAGTAACATAATTATTAGAAATAGCGTGTTGATAGTATCCTATTGTATTTAATAGGTAAATAAGTAATAAGTAAATAAGTAATAATAAGACTGTAAATATTCCTACATCAGAATTCAGAATACATAATATTATGATCCGTACAATTTTATTTGTGTGTGCGGAATGTCCCAGTATATTTATTTATTTATTTCACAAATTACTGTCTCATAAAAAAGTAGCCACTAATAATATTAGATTACCCCAAATCATACTGTCTTCCATTTCCACGAAATAATTATCATGATTGAGTCAATAAAAGATTGAAAGAAAACGCTTTCCATGTTTCAATTCAATCAAATTGTATTTGTAGATAATAAATCAAATGTTATGATAGGATACGATGGGCATTGGAGGAACAACCATTTTCTGAAGAAAAATTAAATTACGGATACCTTTTTTGGGGGTTTTAGAAACATACATACTTACATTATATTTAGAATCTGTTCCTTATAATATGAATAACGAACTCGTATATTTTAGATTATACAATTATATAGATTATACAATTATTTAGATTATGCAATGGACTACGGCGGTAATTACCATCGATAAAGTTTCATTAAAACCATGTTACAAACATATTTCATCAGACCTTGGTGTGTTTTCAGGGTTCTAAAATTATCAACTAGCCTCTACGGAATGTATGACCACCTAAACTTTATAAGAAGCGACACGCTTTGTTTTCAAATACGGAGGGTGTTAGCGGTATCCGTGGAGTGGGATCCTGGTGACTTGTACTACAGGTTTCTTTTAAACCTACAACAAGCACCAGTCTCTCACAAATTAGGTTCGCATAATGCGTAAGCACTTTTTTTGTATCTACATATTTGTGAAGAGCAATAAATGTTTTTATTATAGTAATTATAGTGGTATTGCGTACAATGAAAGAAATTTCAATTTTACTATGTACAGTCGAGGACATAAATATGTATACACTTAGTAAAATTCAACAACGGTTTCCTCTTAAACTACTGATTGTAATTATGAGATATTATAAAGGCAGAATCTTCTAACATATACTATTATGATTTGTGTAATAGTTTAACACTTAAATGTTAAACATGCGAGAAAATTGCTTTTGAATTTCAGAAAGTGTATACATATTTATGTTCTCGACTGTACTTATTATGTTAGCTGACAAACAGAATATTACGATAATTTTAATGAATTGTTATTTCTGTTTTATTGTAAGTAATACTTACATTTTTCTCAAATCTTTGACGATCATCATCTTCTTATCATAATTCAGCTCAATGATTGATTTTTATCTTTACCAGTCAATAAGTAAAATTGTCAATGCTATAACAATAGCCTGCCCAAATGATATTGCGCTATAATTTTTATATTTTACAATATTTTCTTTTTCGATGTCCCTAATAAGGGATTGGACCTTTTGCCTTTTCAGTCCCTTGGGAAGGACACGCCGAATATTATTTCTCCCTTTACTAAGGGTAAACTCAGACCTTTTGAATGTATTATTAAACTTTTCTTGTTATCGAGATTAGAATAATATGGGCTACACATAAAATCTTTGTCTATTTTATTATTTCTTTTGTGTTCCGTAAGTTTTCTGCATTATATTATTATAGTCTCAATTGATTTCTAAAGGGTTAACTTTTGTTCCTCGTCAAAATTGGGTACCATTGATAAAATATCAATAGGATGTTTATAGTCAAAATCATTAAGTATGTACCTACTCAAATTATCTCCACATAAAAAAAACTCCACAGATAAAAGTGGTTTCTATCATAATTTCTTCATGCTTCAATTTTGAATCTACCAATTCCCAAAACCCAAATTCCTCAAATAACTACATTAAGGCCGAAATAATCCAAATCTACTACTAATGTCTTTTAAATTACTTACAGGTTATAATGTACATCGGCCATATTTGGTCTGTATTTGAGCGCCCTCTCGAAGGCGACTTCCGCTTCCGCCGCCCGCCCTTGAGCAGTGAGCACGCTGCCTAAGTTGCCGTAAGCTGCAAAAACACACAATCATTAAACTAAACGTCTGATGAACTCTTATCGTACAGATGTATCTGAAGAAGGTGTGTAATTAACGAGTTTTTGATGAGGAAAAAGATACCATTTACCATTTGTATGTATTCCTTTCTCGCTTAGGTTTTATAGAGCAATTTATATATTATGTGATGGACGTGATCGTAGAGTTAATAAAATATAATACTGCCATAATTCTTAGATATAGGATCTTCTATATCTAAAAGGATGACTTCTAGACGCCCTTGTTGTTGTTACGGTACATTTTATAGGTAAGTAAGTTAGTAGTTATTATATTACCTAGGATAAGCATTTAAGAATACTGAAAAAGTTAAGATTTCTTAACATGGTTGTTTGATGCGAATGTGTAACCATTTATAAATAGATTCGTATCCTACAAGATTCAAAGTAATAAGATAATATATATAAAAAATATGTATTAATTAATTTCTGCAAAGATATACACAATAAAACATGGTGGATAAATTAAATCAAGAACAAAAAGTATGGCAAATGAGGTACGAAGAGATAAAAAGAAATGCAGACAACTGTAAAAAAAATATTTTTCATTTGTCACGCGCGATATAGAATGGCTATAAAGGCATTTTATTATTATAACCCAGGCGACGCCCCGCTGAGCAACATAACGAAAGCGAATAAACCAGGGTTAGTTCACAACGTTATTACTGGATAAAATTAACTAGGTCGTAATTTTTGTCAAAGTTATAAAGGAGATGGAAGAAACAAAAATACGTTTTTAATTTCGCACCAAAGAGCCGCATAACACCTAGGGGCCAAGTTAAGGGGAAAAAATAAATTCTGAAAATATCCCATTACAACTCAATTAGTACATTGTCTACTAAATTTATAATGGTCTTCGACGACTGCCAAAACTGTCAAAGCCGTAAAATTTTACACGACTCTGATATTTCATTCGAATACAATTGTAATAGACTTCCAAGGGTTCATAGGGTCCAAGTCTACTTATGAAAATCGTGTAATAATTATTGTCACTGTAGCGTTAAATGGTATGAACTTCCAAACATCAGACACATTTATACAGCTTCCAAATACTTGTTTGAGACTGAACCTCTACCTTAAAAGGTTTAGTAGACAATTTCTGCCTTTAAAGGCTTTGTTCTGTTAAAGTTTAGATTTTAATGTGAACTTAGCCTAGATTTAAAATAGCTTATTTCCAGCAGATGTTTTTGATAATAAAATATAACAATGATGAACGGTGAGTATTGAACGACATTTTTTCAACAAGATTGCCCAAAAAAGGAATGTCATGTGTTCAGGGTTCATGGATGTGAGTTTCTTAATTCCACCATTACTATTAAGTAATTTAGTAACAGGCATTTGCCTGAACAAATTTGGATGTATGGGGTATCATTAGAATCCTCACATCATCCCGAGTGACAATGGCTATTTTATTTTTTCTTTTTAGTTAGTTTTTCAGCAGTCGGCGGGCAGCCGTGTTTTCTTTTTAAAATTATTTACATCAAAAGATTGAAAATCAGGCTGGCAATCCACCAGACATTAGAAAAAACGAGAGGATTACGTTGCCCTTTACAATGCTTAACCAGCAACTGGCTCTCAAGTGAAACTGTCGTAACACACTGGCAGGTTCTTGGTGGCAAGTTTAACTGAATCATTAAACACAGCTTGCTGATTATAAAATAGTGATATTAAGCAAACTCCGCCTACTACTATCTACCCTATCTATTTTATGACAATTAACTCTAGAGATTTATTCGTATTATAATGTGAATTACCTGTCTAATACACAAACGCTATTACTATAATTTAGTATGACATATCTATCCTTTGTAATCTTAATTAATTATTGGTAAGAGATAAATCATGGACGCTCCGTTTAATTATGTAAATATAATGTTAGCTCTACTGTTACTATAAAATTTTCATACACCGTTTTGTAAAACTTATCGATGATTATTATTATTTTCGTCGTTGTTTTTTATTTGTTGTCATGGTTTGTGACATGGAGGTATAAAGTGGACCACAAATAAAAATTAGAGTATGTGTTTTGTAGAAATGTGCTACAAAATAAAATTAACTAAAAATTGGTTATCTCTTTTTGGAGATAAAATATTGCCAACAATTATACTGACTGAGACGGAAATAATACACACATACTTTCCGGTACATGACCTACCCACACTCCAAGGGGTACTCATAGGCGTATTTATTTGAGAACTTGTAATAAAAAGGCTAAATGCAAAATACATAGTGGACAGTAGGCCTTAGTTGTACGTATTATTAATATACTCTGAGGTCTTAGTGATCTTTTGACATTTATCCTCACAAGACTCGTAGTGCAACGAGTATTTTGATTGATTACTTTCGATTCTCTTACACTTACTGAAGCAAAAGCAACATCAAAAACACACCAATGAGTGACGGTTTCACAAACGAAGCATCATTGGATGCTCATATAATATTTCTAATCTAATAATTAGTGCCAAATATCAACTCACAATCGTAAAATTAAAGATTGATCAAATATTATATTTATATATTTTTTTAATTAAATGGGTTTGCGTTTGGCCACTGACCCGCCCATAAGGGATGAAGACGAAGCCTTGGATGGAACACGCTTCCCAGAAGGAACCTATTCACTCTGGCCTTGAAAGTCTCTAGACTGTATGAGTCAGTAAACACAGACGCCGGAAACAAGTTCCACTCTCTTGCTGTCCGCATTATAAATGAGTATGCAAAACGCTGTATCCGTATAATTTTCGGTATGTCAACAACGTACGGGTGAAACTTTTCCCGGTGTCTTGTGGTTCGGTGTAAGAATGGGGATGATGGAATCTCCAAAATATATCCTGGAGAAAACCGATAGACAAGCTACCTTTCTTCGATGTTCAAGGCTCGTGAGTTTCGCCTTAATTAAAGGCTCACCTCCGATGAGTCTCCTGGCTCGGTGGAATATTGAGTCGAGAGCATCAAGCTGGTACTGAGCGAATCCATCCCAAAGATAGCAGCAGCTCATGTATGACCGGACTTGTGCTTTATAAAGTTGGAGCAACTGCCCAGGCGTCAATTAGTACCGCTTGAACTTAGAGAGGATACCCAGCTTTCTAGCAGCTGTTTGGAAAGTAGGAAAGTGGTGGAAAGGACTTCGTTTGGCAGTGAAAAGACATGCCTGTGTCTTGGTGGCGTTAAAAGTGACCAGATTGGCTTTTTCCCAAACCGAGCCTGCCTGTAAGGTCACATTCAAACGGCTCTACCATAATGGCAGTTCGTGAAATTTTCAAAACCCATTGACATGTATCAGTGAAATTACAACTCAACTAAAATTTATATGGAGGCGATTAACGAAAGTCCGTGCAAATGTAATGTCACCACTGAACTTATAACACCGTGTCTTTGACAATATCCCAGCTGCATTTAAATCAAACGTGTCTCTCCTGGCATGTTGTGCTGAACTCCGTCGACTGGCTGTCGGCATACGCTTAGCTATATAGTTCAGTTTAGAAATAGTGTTAACCAGTTCCCTACAAAAGAGCTTCATTACACAGATATCCGGTATAGACAGCGATGTGATTGCTCCGACGCTATCATGCGACCAACCGATCTCCGGTTTGTTCCCGATCCGCTTTTACAAACATTGAACTGCAGTTACAGTCGATGTGTACATACATCTTACACACAGGGTGAACATTTTTGACGGGTCAGCAAATGGCAGCAACCACAAGGGTTGAAGCCATGCGAAACTGGTCATAGGAGACTATCCTTTACTTTTAGAGTTATTGCTATCGGACAATAATACAGGTTTCAACAAAATATTGTTAATTGTTTTTTATTGTTAACTAGCTGCCCGGCGCGACTTCGTTCGCGTGGTGCTACCCTACCCCACCCTACCCTACCCTACCTGAATTTTCTTTGCTATAAACCTCACGGAGCCCGAGACCTTTCCAACGAATGCAAAACCGTGGAAATCGGTTCGTGCGTTCTGGAGTTATAGCGTCAGGAAGGAAAACCCGACTTATTTTTATATAGTAGATTATTTGGAAAAAAAAAACCAAACAGTCAGAGTATCCAAAAAATATTTAAAAAATGTAACCTTGCTGAGTTTCTTGCCGAATTCTTCTGAGTTGAAGGCCGAGTTCCGAACCGGTGGTAACTTCAGTAAATGTGACCTTCAAAAGAGACCTTCTGAGGCCTAAATTGAATAAATGGCTTTGACTTTTAATAAAAAAAGACGAGGAAACTGCGATTTTCGAAAATAAATATTTATAGCTTAATCGATCCTTTCTCCGATAAGGATCAAAAGGCTCTATGGGCCATGTTAGGTAATGGGACAAGAAACGTCACAAATCAAAAAAAAGTTTCTTCCATACATTTAGTTAGGAAAATTAATGTGAATTTTATTTAGTATTTTATTTCAAATTCTGTAATAACTCTATTCGCCATGTTGCGCCTCGTGGTTTTGCCCGCATTTCCGTTATGCATCTATGTGAAATAAGGAAAAGAAGGACAAACTAATAAACTCACTTTCTAATTAATCAATTAAATCAAATAATTTGGATACATTGTTTTTATTGGTTGACCGAATGTATATTTTTATGGTTAAACATAAAAATTTAAACTGTCTTAATTTATTACATGAGATGGTTTAAGCCAAGTCTAGTAAAACCCAGATAAAAGTAAAAAAAGTCGGGACTATCAAAGTCCCGACTTTTTTTGTTATATAATATTAGAAAATGACGAAATCAATTGGGTTTGTCTAAGTAATAAGGGTCGTAATTTCCTATAGCCATAGCAAAAATAAATACTAAAATTTTTAATACAAAAACACTTGCTGACTTTATTAGTTAAGTAAGAATTAATTTGAAAATGAAACTAAAAATTGAAGATAGGGAAGGCAAATGAAATTCAAGTTGTCGAATAGAGACCTCGTGAAATAAGGGCAGGTTGAAGCGCCCCGAGGCTAGGTCAGGGGCCTCGGTAAAGACATGGAATTCAATGCGGAAAACAGAACACCAGGTGTGGAAAACTCAGCCAAATTCGGATCGGAATCGTACACTACGAAGTCCGGTCCTCCATATAGCATAGAATTTATTTCAAGTAGACTAGATTTTATGATCATATTATTATTATGTCAACAATTTTCGTATATTTTTAACCGACTTCAAAAAAAGGAGGAGGTTCTCAATTCGGTTGTATGTTCCGTCTCCGTCGTTTATTAACCGATTTGGAAAATTCTTATTTTTTTCTGGATCTGGTCTGGTTGGTCTGGCAATGGGACCAAACGGGAAGTGTACCCTACACTTCCCGTTTGGTCCCATTGTCATCAGATCAGGATTTGATTACGTCTTAGTGTACTTTGAAGTCGGTTTAAGTTTTTTGTAAAACAGTCCAATTATTTTATCTAGAGTATCATAGCAACAAACTTAGTCAATAGTAACTAGTGTTAGATGGAGCGACAATAAAAACATTAAAAAAAAGTTTTTTTTTACCCCCATTAGCTTTTGTCTTTTTGAGATTTCCATTCATTTCCACGACAAAAAAAAACAGACTGGTGTATTATGGCCTCTGTCCTAATACACAGAGTCGCTCCTCGCTCGAGATGTCAAGGTGGACGTACCATGACACGAGCCTACAACACGAGCGTGATGCGAATCCCTGTGTTCATCAAAAACTTGACAATCGGCGGGCGCAGTCGAGCGCGAGCCGAACTCTCGTTCGAGGCTCCCAAGCACAGATTACTGTAACTATAATAATCCTCTGTGTCCCAAGTCCGTCTACGCTAAGCGATCGGCTCGTGCTCAGTTTGCGTAGTTTTGAACTGAACTCGAGCCTTTTGTGAACTGAAATATTATCAGGAAATTATAGCTCGGTGGTAAGATAATTCTAAGCACCCACATTGCTGCAATCCACCATCTAGCACCACCTTCAATCTGAAAATCTGTCGCAAGGAAGGACCTAACGATACGACCTACCTATTCTGGCAAAGAGGCATAAAAGCCGGGATTAATTTCCTTTTCGCGGAGTGGCTCTCGATCTTGTGGTTTCCTATCTTTCAGGGCACCAACAAAAAGTAGGAATCAATGGTAGTGTGTCATCGGGCTCCTTAGTCAAATTAGGCGTACCTCAAGGCTCGATTTTAGGCCCATTTCTGTTTCTAGTTTATATAAATGACTTTTTTTTTTTTTTATTAGCGTGGGGAAATCCTCATAGGATACCCGACCGCCCTGGGTGGGAGCGGCCAGGTTATGCCGGACTTTTACCGGCTAAAACCCCACGGTGGTCGCCTATACATATAAATGACCTACCTTATATGGTGAAAGAACTATCAGATGTCGTTTTGTTTGCAGATGATACGTCTCTGATATTTAAAGTAGATAGAAAAGACAAAGATCTTTTAAAAGTTAACTACGCTCTGAAGACTGTGTCTCAATGGTTTGCTGCCAACAATCTTATGTTAAACTCTAAAAAAACAAAATGTATAAGATTTTCATTACCAAATGTACCAAACGTTGATACCAGTGTTATTGTGGATGGTAATAAACTTAATGTAGTAGATAATACTGTTTTTCTTGGTCTGACTATAGACTGTAGATTGCAGTGGGGTGCTCACCTGGAAGCCTTAGGTGGTAAACTGAGCTCCGCTGCTTTTGCAGTCAGCAAAATAAGGCAACTGACGGACATTAATACAGCCAGATTAATTTATTTTGCATACTTTCATAGTCTTATGTCTTACGGCCTTTTGCTGTGGGGCTCTGCCGCAGACTTGGAATCAATTTTTGTATTACAAAAAAGGGCAATTCGCGCCATCTACTGTTTGGGTTCTCGCGAATCTCTACGAAATGTATTTCCGGATATTAATATATTAACTTTGCCCTCTCAGTACATTTTTGAAAATATTATGTATGTCCGCAAGAACATTAATTTGTTTCCAGTCAATAGTGATCATGATAGAAACACTAGAAACAAAGACAAAATAACTGTACCTAGATTTAGATTAGCTAAAGTAAATAAGTCCTTTCTTGGGAATTGTATCCAATTTTACAATAAAATTCCTCATAGCGTGACCAGTATGTCCTTTTTTAAATTTAAGGAACATATTAAAAAGCGGCTGTTGAGTAGGGCTTATTATAAAGTGTCTCATTATATTGACGACAAGGATGTATGGAAGTAGCTTCTCTCTGCACCTGCCTCACTGAGCAGCTAGTTCAAGGTCTATTTTAATTCAAAGTATGCTATTATTATTATAAGTTATGTTTTAAGGTTACAGATTATATTACTTATTGTAATTAAATTAATTCAATTCAATGTTCTTCATTTATTTATTTTGATATAAATGCATCGATATATTATGTCTGTCTAATTGTTATATTTTTTTATTTTGTGATATTTAGTCTAAACTTGTCAATAGTCACAATGATAACAATTTGTGTGTTTAGTGTTTCCCTTTAGTTATTTTTTATTTCTAAGGCAGACTTAAGTAAGTCATGCTCACTTTAAGGCCTTTGCTTGCGGCGGCGTCGTGTGACGGGTCGCTCACTTCCCTCCAATATGGCGAGGAGGGCGATGGCTGCCACACGCGTCATACTTGTGAACAGGTGCTGCTTGTGGGGGCTGGTCTGCTTAAGTTTGCTATTTATTTACTTATTAAATATTTATTCAGTCTACTTTGTAATTTTGCCGCCGCGCCGGGGCACGCAATTGTTTTCAGTGCGATTAGAATGTAAATATTATGTAATGAATCTAAGCCTATTTTGAAAAGAGTAATTGCTGAGTTTATTGCCGGCTCTTCTCAGCAAATGCAACCTTCCGAACCGGTATTAGAGTATTAGAGTCAGACTTTTCATAAGTGCCTGCGAAGGTCTATTTGAATAAATGATTTTGAATTTGAATTTGAATTTCATCGTGGTAAATATACCATGGTGTCATTGTGTCAAATAAATGTAAACAAAAATGTTCTACCATAGCATAAAATTCATATATTCGGACGCCATCGTTTCTTTGTTGATTTTTGCACACAATCAAACCATGTTGAGTACAGATTAGGCCGAAAGTGGTAAGCACACATAACCTAGAAGGAACTGGCTCTCAAGTGCAGCTTCCGAAGCACACCGTTGTTCGTAACCACTTCGTAACTCACTCGTGTTGTTAACGTAAAAAAGTCATGAAAAATCTTTGTCTCCACTACAACAAATAAAGCTCTAAAAGTTCGCTTACTGTCTTTAAACTACATTGTGTCTTAACGGGATTACTACTTTTATTGACCAATAAAAACAGCTCATATCGCTTGTCATCCGGACCGCGGCCTTACGTCTTCCTGTTTAATTTTTCAGTCTAGTAATCACAAAATTGTTGGCTTTTGAAGTCCAAATGTTTCATTACAGTTAATTTATTGATAGCGATGAGACTATAAGTCCTAGCTGCGTGATTTCGGATAATTGAAATGCTATTAAATAATATATTTGTCACTCATTTATGGAAATATGGTATTATATATAATTAACAATTTAATTGGTTTTTAGTCAATCGTATACCTATGAATAATATTGTGAGGTTAATACTTTGTTATTGTCACAATTACGTTATTTATTTGTCTAAATCTAAATGCGGCATTTTGACAATTTCTCTACTTCCAAAGAATCGACCCGTCGGTTATGAAAAAAGTCCTTATTTTGCTCTTATTCAGTATTTACTAATGCTTTACTAAGCACCGATGGGCGCCGAGATTTGAAATTTGAAAGAGAGATGAAATATTCTTACTCTTCCACTAACAAAGGATTTCCCAAAATTGAATTGTCAGATGTCAATATTTGTCAGAATGACAAATATTGTCAATTATTGTAACCAGTTTTCATCGTTGATAATTGCCCAAATTCTACAAATTTGGTATAAAATATGTAAGGATTTTCGTATTGAATGCGACCAGTTTAGTCCATTAAATCTGATTCGAAATTCTGAGCCGGCTGAGCTTCATAAGCGTTGATACAACCGTAAAATATAATGGGCTTCTAAAAGTATCCACTATTTTCTTATCGATCTAGATTATTTTTAAAAGATATGCTCGTTTTTTAGCATTCCGTAGTCAACAAGGAAGGAACCCTTATAATAGTTATGTCACGTCCGTCGGACTATCTGAGTCGTGATGTTGTTTTTTTTTCTTGTAAACAAAAACACACCTACATTATGGGATTTTTTCGAGTCAGGTATCCGTATGTGAAATATTAATCTTTAAATTTAAAGTCGGCATATTGTGACGGGTAAACTACGGAACTGCTCCTGGCCCGACACGCAATTGGCCGGTTTTATTATTATTCTTTTCAACAGGATTAATAGGCTAATATTCGAAATTCAATTATCAGATGTTTATTTATTTATTTATTTATTTATTTATTTATTTATTGCATCACATGTGTGTGGTAAGATCTTAAAGAATATTAAATAGTTCACATGGACCCTGTAGGGCACAGCAATTAGTGAAGACACAGTAATAATAATATAAATTTAAGAGTTAAATACTAGCCTAGAATCATGTTACATACACATTTAAATTTAGAAATTACAATGAGAACAATACAATAAATTAACTATAATTAATTAATTTTATTATAATATAATTAATAAATTAAATGTAACATGGGCTTGACATTTCGATGATTGGAAATGTATTTTCAGAACAACTTCCAATAGTATTTTGTAATCCCTCCTTATCTAAGAAACCGTAATCCTTATTTTTAACGTCTCCACGTGTGTTTACCGTAAGCGCCCTTCCGTAAAGAGGCGCTTACACAAAATTGTAACTGGGTACTTCGCTTAAATAGGGCACATCCAAAAGAAAATAAAAATCTTATCCTATTTACGATCGGCACCATTAGCAGTAAGAAAAACATAGAGCTAAAAAATATAAGGAAGACATGATGTTACTTAGTCGTTCCGCTGATTGGAATATCGGTCTAAAAGCTTTTTTATGTACACTTTACAGGAGTAATATGCGAAACATAGCCGCAATGCGAGTAGATGGGTGTTTATGCTTGTTTACCTGTTTATTACCACCATAATTTTCTCTCTCAAGAACAATATTATGCAGTGTTTACTTTGTTATGAAAAATAAAATGCAGTAAAGCTGGGTTTTGAAATTTATTTGAGGTATGCTTGCTGCATTTATATTTAGCTTAGAACGAGGTAGGTACAGAGGAGATAATTCAAATCCTCTTTAATTTACTTTTTACAATTTTTTTATACTTGGAACATATAAATGAAATGGTATATGAATCATGAATATTATTATCTCCAAAAAAAGTAATTATCACAGATGATTTTAGCACATAGATAGATATCAATTATATAGCATTTATTGCTGATCATTAATTTATAATTCAATATACTTAATTAACAATTGTTATCAATATTATATCGTTTTATATGCATGCACACTGTAAAAAAAATATTGACTTCACTTGCTTTTTTATTTATTTCAGCTTGCCTTCCGACAAAGGCCTCCTCAAGAGACTTCGACACCTTTCTGTCCTGTGCTATTAAGATTTTAGCACATAAGTCAAAGTCAAAGTTATTTGCATGGGCTTAAATTAAATAAATGGCTTATGAAGGTCAAAGCCGCTTAAGTTACCACTGGTTCGGAATTTGGCCTTTAACTGAGAAGAACAGGCAAGAAACTCAGCAAGTTATTTTTTTTTAAATTTGGACAATCTTACTACATTATTCAATATTTTTTTATACGTAAAATACGAAAGCTTTAACATAAAAAATCAACAACTTACAAATTAAATAAACAATAATAAACTAAACATATTTATAATTATATACTCTACGGCTTTCGTACAATGTGCACTTCTGCAGAGTGCAGCTACTCCCAGACATCTTTATCTTCAACATAATGGGCTACCTTGTAATAAGCTCTTGCTTTCAAGACTTTCTTTATGCGTGATCTTGGTTACCGAAAGTGGTATTTTATTATAAAAACGTACACTATTTTGCTAAGAAGATTAGTTTTGAACTTTGGCTAATCTAAAATACGGAAAATCTTTCCTTTTTGCCTTGTATTGTGGCATTTGTGGCCCTCCATTTTAGTTTTTTAACCTTTTTGTTATATTACAAATGGCAATGTTTGCGTTGATATTAATGTAAAATCAATCATACTATAACATATTCTGATACTGTAGCTAAACCAAGAAAAATATGTTCTCTGTCGCAAGTAATACCGTCGGCAAACGCTATTTTTGAACCCAGAAGCAAAAAAAGCTTAAGGCTGTAACAATGGTCAAACCTCTAAAATACGCTGGACTAAACGCATTTTGTTGACGAATCTATCCATCCATTTGTCCTGGAAAAAATATATGTTGTACATTTGTTCATCACGCACAAGTTGTATTGATTACATTTTTTGAAAATATCTTCAAATTTTGTAAAAACACATATCCTTACAGGTATAATTTTAACCTAAATTGTAAATTGTTGACATAACGGCTCAACAGATTTATGCGAATCTTACACCAAAAAAAAGGTAATGCATTTTATAACAACTTGTATTGATTACTTTTCAAATTTCATGAATCATTTTCAAATAATAATTAAAAAACTAAATAGCGAAGCATAAATCACTCGCTCCCCACCAAATCCCACCCGCGGACGCCTGGAGCCGAGACTCGTCAGTGCCTTGATGGCTGCTGTCACGAGTGGACCTCGCACGAAAATTTTATACGACAAATTAACTAAATATTTAAATTTATGAATGATTTTTAAATTGATTTCTACTGATAATAACTTAAATACAATTTTGAGCACAATTTTTAGCTTGTAAATATATGTAATGTAGTTATAAGTAAAAATAATATTTTTTAGAACATCAATAGTCGTCATAGACTAATCAGAAATGTGTTAGGTACAAATAGTTATATAGAATTTAGAGCAAGATATCGGTTTCCTTTATTCTTTTTATAACAAGATTTTATTGATCATGCAATGATTGTATGTACGTCTTTCCGTTATAAAATTTACAATTTATTTTTCAACCACTGAATCGCAGACGTCGAATTGAAATGAAAGGTTTACTTTTATAAATTCGGTGTTAAGAGGCCGTCCTCAAAATCGAAACGGGCTGAATTAGGTATTTGACACGTTCACGCACACGCGGGACCGCTCGGTCGCATGTGTGCGCGAGTCCGGAATCATTGATGGTCAGTACGGCGACAGTATGTTTTTTCTATTGAAATAAAAAGTCATGGTGGTAAATCAAATCAAAATCATTAATTTCATATAGACCTTCGCAGGTACTTATGAATAGTCTGACTCTAATACCCAGTGATTTATATAACCATGGATGCGGTCACCGGAACATTTTGCAAAAAAATTCTTTATACAAGTAAACAGTACCGCCATCTGTTTAAAATCGATTGGACTACGTAGTGCCGCGTTGCATAGGCGTACGATGTTACTCATGTAACCTTGTATGTATGTGCGTACCATGCACATTTTATTTTTATTACATTTTTATTTAAGTCCGTTATTACTAAATTAAAAAAAAAGGTTATTCGACACGCGTGTATGTAATATTATTGGAATTGCAAAATATTCACAATCTAAAATAGTGTCCGCCATATTGAACTATTTAGTTATTGGTCCGATTGCTCTCAAAATTGGTATTAGAGAGGCCTTTGGAACATAAACGATGAATCTTTTCTCAAAATTGAAAAAAGTGGCCGCCATATTGAACTATTTAGTTATTGGTCGGATTGTATAAAGTTATACAGTCAATTATTTTTAATATTGCCCCTATTTTAGCCCTAATTTTTAACCAATGTCTCGAACAGGGCAACTTTCCTGATTTAATGAAATACAGCAAAATTGTTCCAATTTTTAAATCGGGATGTAAAAACAATCCCTCAGATTACAGACCGGTCTCAGTACTTCCTGCATTAAGTAAGATTTTTGAAAAGATTGTGCTAAACCAAATGTTAAGGCATTTTAATAACCACAAGATACTCCATGATGATCAGTTCGGTTTTACGAGAGGTAAGTCCACTACGGATGCGGGAGCTAAACTCATTAAGCATATTTTTCAGGCCTGGGAGTGCTCACACGATGCTATTGGTATCTTTTGTGATCTCTCCAAGGCATTTGATTGCGTAGATCACCAAACGCTAGCTCTTAAACTTAAGTTATACGGAATTCTCGGAGTGGCTCTCGATCTTGTGGTTTCCTATCTTTCAGGGCGCCAACAAAAAGTAGGAATCAATGGTAGTGTGTCATCGGGCTCCTTAGTCAAATTAGGCGTACCTCAAGGCTCGATTTTAGGCCCATTTCTGTTTCTAGTTTATATAAATGACCTACCTTATATGGTGAAAGAACTATCAGATGTCGTTTTGTTTGCAGATGATTTGATTTGATTGTCATCGGAGACTTTATAGCCCACCATAGCACAGAATATTTAATAGTACTCGTAACCATAGTGAGTGGTTCGGTTCTTCGCGGACTGACCACGCAGGGAAAACCATTTATGACTTAGCTTTCGTTACGAATACGCGAGCGCTTCCCTTATTTATTGCTACTAGATCACTCAGTCGACTAGTGTCACGATAGATCACGTGTGAAACCACAGCGCAGGATGCTAGTACCAGCGAAGAAGAGTTTACAGCGATGGAATTTATTGGAGAAGTGGATTGAGCTCAAAGACGTAAATATAATTTTTGAATTACAGGTCGAAGAGAACAACTTTGGGGATGCAACTTCATGTGGTCTTCAGTATCGAAACCCGGTGGTAAAAATCTTGGTGGAAGGCCACATAGAAAGAAAGAAAGAAAGAAACTCATTTATTTGACGAACACATTAACATAACAAAATTTAAATTAAAAATAAACCAGTAGGTCTGTGCCGTCAAATAGGACACAGCTCAGCATAGTGCTACTGACTACAGTCAGCAGCGCTGATTTTCAGCTGACGCCCTTAGTGATGTCACGGTCGTAAGTACACGAATAAGAAAAACTAAAAATTGTAAACAATAAAATAAAATAAATATATATTAGTGTGTGCCTGTTAAAATTAATACTTAAAAGTAAATATTATTCAGAAGAGAAAAAGGTTACAAATAATTATAAAACTGGTACGTCACATCCGCTGTCATTCAGTGACACAAGCAAACGACAACGACTGGACACGCCCGCCGCCGCCGCGGGCGCCGCCCGGCTTCCGAAACATTTCACTCACTGTTCGTCGGTATACACGCGTGCACCACCATAAAAAATAACAATAATAATTCAAATACCTTATAATAAATAACAAGTGATTAAGTGATGATGACATTCTCAAATTAAAACAAATAAAAATAATAATATTGGAGGTGAGTGTAAAATCTATTTTCTTTTTTTATTGCGGGTTAGATTTTTGTAACTCCAATAAAATTACCTTTATTTTGTCCCTAAAATTCCTAACACCTTGCAGACTGCGTATTGGTGGCGGGATGTTGTTCCAGCATTTGGTGGCACAATATCTGAAACTACCATGAAATGCGGCTGAGCCGTGGCGCACCATACGCAGCGGAAACATGGATGTTCTCATCGCGTTTCTATGATGCTCTTGAGACCAGCTAAGTTTAGCATACAGGTATTCCGGCGTCCCCTTACTAATAATACCAAATAGAAGATTTGCTAGATGTAAATCTCTTCTGTAATTCATTTTCAAAATATTATTTCCATTAATAAAGGGTGTGACGTGACCTCGAGGTGGAATGTCAAAACAAAAACGTGCGCACGCATGCGGTTCTAGTACATGCAAAGTCCTTTCTCTGTGACAACTTTCAAGGATATGTTCTTGGAGAACAATGACCAGCTTGCTCTCCTGGAATATGACTTTATCAACCAAAATTCTTTAATTTCGGATGGATCCGCCATGTACCGATGATACGACTTATCGGCGATGAGGAGTTGGTGAAGGCAAGGTCACAAGACTAAATTATTCTCGAAATGGTTCTATAAAATGAACACTGTAACCGTTTTATAATCGAAGCGCGCAGGACGTTGGGAGAATCTACACGTAACCCTTTTTTTCATGGGAATATCCCCATAGGATCCCCGAACACCTCGGGGTGAGCGGCCAGGTTATGCCAGGCTTGCACCCAAAACGCCACAATGGTCGCCATCTGCACTGTAAAGGGGGTGGGCTCTCGTGCAGAAAGAGCGCGTGTGCACATGTACGACGCTTACATAGCCCGTCCCGGGTCCCGAGGGAGGTGTTGCAAGCGTCCATAGGATACGGTAACCGCTTACCAACAGGTGGGCCGTATGCTTGTTTGCTACCTAGGTAATATAAAAAAAAAGTGTGATAACTTCCTCCAAGGTCCGCGTAGGTCTGCGCGTAGGTGATGTAGGTAGATACAACAGCGAGTATGATTAAAATAACAATCAAAACCTTCAACAAATATTTTTTTTGAGGAACATAAAGCCATTTGAGTATTTTCCCGCCATTTGGGAATTTTCCCGTATTTTTCCATTCTTTTTCGTATTTTCCCGTATTTTTCTTTTCTTCCCAATATTTTTCTTTCCCTGCCCATCCCTAGATCCAAACCATTTAATCGCCGTACTGACCATCAATGACTCCGGACTCACGCACACACGCCGACCGAGCGCTCCCGCGTGTGCGTGAACGAGTCAAATACCTAATTCGGCCCGTTTCGATTTTGATGGCGGCCTCTTAAGATTCAGCTTGTAGTAAAACACATGTAATATTAGTCAACTATTGAAAATCTAGAACATCTTAGCCATCTCTATTACTGATATCTCGTTATTATAGACCTGTTCATCATCATACCCTGGAGATTTATCGTGTAGTAAAACACATGTGATATTAGATAACCGTAACATCTTAGCTATTTCTATTACTGACATCCAGTATGTATTAACCTGATCATCATCAGACCCTTGATAGGTATGTATCATATAGCAGGTGAGTAAAATTAAACAGATTTATGTATTTTGTAAACTATAAATTCTGTTCCTCAGGACCTAGCAATCAACATTTTTAGTTATAAATAATGGAAAAAGGCAAAGTTATAAAAACGATACGACACATCTGCGCCGTTACCTTTTCTGTAATCGAGTTGATTGTAGTACCGCTACTCAACGTTAGGCGGCATTTCAAATGCCGCCCAGCGGTGAGTAGCACAGAATACTCGTTTAGAGGTCAAATCGTCAAGGTCATTGGGCTGGGTAACACCCTTAAAGCCTTTGATGGTCTATCTGTATATCTATCTACGGTATCGTAGCTCTCATTGTCAAATTTAATTCAGTATTTTTTATTTGATGGCTGATTAAATCAGGATATTTCTGAGTTGTGTTTGACGAAAATCAAATAAAGCCGTGCCGGCTAGTTCATTGACTCCAAATCGTTATAATATAACTTCCTGATCAAAAATACACAAGAATTTTATACAATTTATGTGAATAAATATAATATGATAAGATAAAAGTTCCATTTTATATGAACGTTATTAATTAAATAACTCATGGAAATAGTTATTATACCATAGACTTAGGATTTCGCTACGCTAACTAGACCTACATAGCATGGAATCGAAATATGACAATTCTTATGGCACTTTAAGACACTTTATGACACTTTTATTATCAATTGCTTAATAACCATTATTGATGAGAACCAATTCCAATAAATAAAGTTTTTAGGTAGAGAACCCAAAGGTATGCAGATATCTTTACTGATTGCAATGTGATTATAAGTTTTTCATTGCTTTATTATTATGTTCAACAAAACCATTCTAAATTCTAAATTAATACACAACACCGGGTAGGGTACCTACATATTATTGTGTGTTCCAAAACATTATATTGTCATTTTTATGGGCGGATAGCTGTTATCTACACAAGCCCGGGTCGTAATAAAGGCCTCCCTCGAAATGTTTCATTTAGCTCTAATATCTAAGCCATACCCCATGCTCCAGTTACGCTTTTATTATTATGTGGAGGTCACCTATTGTTCGATTTCAAATCAAAACCCGAACAAAATTCACCATCTGATTTCAACACCATTATTATTAATTGGATCAATATTGGCACAGTCTACCTTATCGTATATTTTTTACACAGAAATATTTCAACAAAAATCTATTTTATTTATAAATTGTATCTACTTAATATTTGTTTTGCTACTATTGCCAAAGTATCAATGATTTCTTGTGAAGTTAGCAAAAAAAGATATTAAATTTTATTCATTTCGAAAAGTTTGTCCACAATGAGCTTCATCAGGCGTTTTTATGTTCGTTATTTCACTTGAAATACTTTTTGTACGAAATATTTTGTTAACGAAGTCTTGTTATATATTGGAAAGATTCGAATAGTGACATTCAGCACTGGTAGGAGAACTGTCTAAGTAAGTTTGTGACACCTAAGTAGCCGTGAGAGAAGTTCCCAACTGCGATAATGGCGTTAATCTCCCACAGTCGCCACTCGAAACCGAAACCAACGCTATCGGGTACAAAGATGGAGTTGATAAGCTGTAAGGCTTAACCGATTACATCGGTATGGACTGGCGAGTCGAATGTTGTAAGAAATTACCACCGCGGCAACATCTTAATGCGAAGTCAATATTTTTTTCCTTAGCTTTTTGTTTGTATTTAATTTAGGTACAAATATTATAATTATGTTTGCCACTAAAAGGATTAAATGGCTTTCAATGTATTTGTAGTATAAACAGGCAGCGCTCACACTGGATTAGATTCGGTTTCTATAGTATTACGGAAAATTAAATGTATAAGACCGGTTACCACAATGTAAATAATTAAATAGAATATCCTGGGACTTTCTTCACACTAAGCAGAGCTTATATATCGAAACCAGATAACTGATATAATATAGGTACAACTTTTGTTTGTGCCATACTTACTACACATAATTACACCCACTCAGGTTATGGATATGATATTTTCATGCACACAAACAAATGCATGTACCTATTGGATGGGAGTCGAACCAATGACCTGCGGCGTGATAGATGGAATCTTAACCAACCACAACAATTGGCCCCGTCTGTAAAGGCATGCGTTGCAAATTGCAATGCATTTCCAATTTCGAATCGCATACAGCCAATGGACTTCGAATCTATTCTTCTATAGTAATAGCACAAAGGAAAGCATGATAATACGATTTCACTCGATGATAAATATCTTTAAAATTAAATATCATAAAATCCTTTAAAAATATTATGTACCACCAACAAAAATTTTACAAACGGACAAGGTTATGACAAATGATCTAATCATAATATTTGTCTGCCAATAGCCTCAAGGTATTATTAGCAACTAAAACTTGAATGCTGCTATGAATTCCGAGAGCTACTTAAGAGGCTGTATACAAAATTTTGCCGATTTCACTGATTTACGTGATTTTACGGTAAAAAAACTGTATTTAAAAGTTTTAATGCACAACATGAAAGAAATTTCAATTATGATCTAATAAACGAGCTACTTTTTTATTTTCATTGTTTAATTTTGTTTAATCGACCTCAAACCAGTTTCTCTTTCGGCTGTTTCTGATTTTTTGCTGTAAGAGGTTTGCTGCCAGTTTCTGAAAGCCAGATCAAAGTTAAACACTTGTTGAATGTATACCTGTGATTGTCAATGTCATCTGAAATGACAAAGACGGCAACAGTTTGACTATAGATTAGCTTTGATTTGGCTTTTAGAAACCGGTAGTTAGAATATCACATTCTTTAGAATCGTTTTGACGTTTAAACGGTATGAAAAAAATACAATATATTGTTGTGAAAGTCATCTATACAATAAACGGAGCTTTTTTTTACCACTTTAATATAATAATGTTCAGTACAAACTTATTTAACTGGGCCAAATTTTTGATAAAATGGGCGAAGAATAGCTTTTGAAAAATCTTTTAAAACAACCTAAATCTCCCAAAAATATTTTAAATTAAAATGCTCTTTTATTTGATCATAATTAAAATCATAATATTATGTTGTGAGTTTAAACTTATAGATATACAGTTTTTTAACTGTTAAATCATCATGTTTGTAAAATCACGTAAATCAACTAAATTGGTCAAATTTCGTGTACGGCCTCTTAAACGAATAAGAAATCGCTGTATATCATAGTAATCTTTCGTTTTACATCGCTCTGATAACTCCCGTTGCTACGGCCATTAAGATATGAATGACTGTCGTCACTCACACATTGACAAACCTATAAAACGGCCAGATAAGACATGATGCATAGAAAATCAATTTCATAGATTCATAAAGCGCACAGAATCTGCCAACAAGCCACGGTTAATCCATTGAATTGCCTGTTCAATAGATCAGTTATCACTGCAAAAGGTGTATTGGATAAAGCCGGCTTTAGCCGATTAGAACGCCACACTGCTCTTGTTCCCCGAAGTTCATGTAATAGGGCGCCTTGTGATTGGCTTGTTTCGAATATCCGCCAGCGACAAATTGGATCCAGTTAGCCTTTAGGTCATGTTACTATAAGGTAAAAAAAGATCTCTTGTAACTGAATAGCGTTTAGTTATTGCTGTTACATAGTAAAGGAGGGTTGTTTATTATTAGAAGGTCGATTAGAGACCTATGTTTTAACTGAGTTTTAAACATTCAAAAACGTTGAATGATAATATTTGTATCAAAAACAAATCAACGATGAACGAAGTACCAATTACTGCGAAATATAGTAATAGTTTTCAATTACTATATTTTATTCCGACTAAACCGTCCTTGCGTGTGTTGTATGTGCACAATTTTTGGAGCAAACTACAAGACCGACTTTTACGATTCTTTCGCTAGGGTAATTTATATGCTTTATATATTACTTTAGGTACGATTTAGTAAGTAAATTAATCAATAATGATGTATCTTCGATCATAGAGAAATCAGAACTCAAAATTGAAAATTATTTTCATCCAACTGTCTAATTACACAGTCGGAATAGAGTTCCTAAATCGTTAATGCATTTTAGTGCAAACCCATTTTTGAAGACGATTTTATTTTTTGTTAATAAATATCGTACCTACTATATTTTTTACTTTATAGTCAAACGGCTCATAACCTGCTGAACCGCTATATTAAATATATCTTCAATTTAAAATCAACAAGGCAGAAGCTATTATGAAAATACTGAACAAACATTTGCAATGCACCGAATTTCACATTGCACGGATTCAATACGCTAAAATTCTATAGAACTCCATACCCTCCATACTATACATATACATATTAATTTGTAAACGTTTTTGGTGCCGTTTACCAGTTTTTAGGGTTCCGTACCCGAAGGTTATCCTAACGGGAATAACTAACTTAACTATTACTAAGACTCCGCTGTCCATTCGTCCGTCTGCCCGTCCGTCCGTCCGACCGTCCGTCTGTCAGTGGGCTAAATCTCATGAACGGTAATAGCTAGACAGCTGAAATTTTCAGAGAATATGTAGTTTTATTGCCGCTATAACAAAAAATAATAAAAATGAAATAAAATAAAAAATTCAAACGGTCACCCGTACAAGAAACGTCTTTATGTTGGCGTTTTTTCTTCATAGCAACCTTGAGTTAGTTAATATTCTACGGAACCCTCCATGTGCGAGGCTGACTCGCACTGCACTGGTCTTTATTATATACTAAGGTAGCAAAAAAGCTTATGGCCCGCCTGATGGTAAGCGGTTACCGTATCCTATATATATTTTCAACACCAGGGGTATGACTAGTACGTTGCCGGCCCTGCAAACATTTATTCACACTCTTGTATAAAAGGTTATTAAGAGGGGTAGAGCCCCTCTCTTAAAGCTACTATTCTTACTAGATTCATATTTTATATACCTTGATCAAAAAATGCAAATAAAATAGTAAACCCAATAATATACGTTATGTTTACATACAAAAAAGACTCAATTTGGAAACCGAAACTGATATACAATATCGAAACAAAATGAAAAACAAATATTTCAAGACAAACAGGCTATGAATTTTACACTCGAAGTACTTAATTGCTAGTTAAGTTAAGTCGATTAATTGAATAATTAAAGGTAGCGGCTGTTAAATATACCAGGGATTATCCTTGGTTTAAAGTTATCTATGAATAAATAAACAACGACGGCAGTAGTCGTTTTACGATACCTACATCGTAGGAAATAGATTTATCAATAAAAGTTTAACTATAAAGATTGGGGACTAAACTGAAAACATTTTTTGGGTAGTCACTTGAATAAAATCACAATCACTTGATAAATACATACATATCTCGATATAGCATTTTATACATACGCATTTCACATCAGTATAAAATACGTTATACAATTTGTATCTTTGAGTAACCCATTAATATTAATTAATTAATTAGTTAATTAGTTTTATGTCCATCGTGTAATTTTCACATGACGTGATGCAGTGTCTTTTAAGTCCAGTGTTGTCGTGTTCATAAGCCGCCGCTATCATATTTTAAGTTGCGGTGTAGAAGATCCGAACTTTATAAGTAATAAAGAAAGAGGAAGAAAATAGTTTCAGAAGAAATTTGTCCCTATCATGATATTTTTGTATCAATAGATTGATAAGCAGGCAGACAATCTACTTGATGAGACGTGGTCACTGCTGCCTAGGAACATTTGCAATAGCAGGGGAATTGCCGAGGATTAAGAGTTTTTTTACGCCCTTTTGGAGAAACTCATGTCATAGCGCTGCGGGAAAACACTAATGAGGAGCTCCTTACACACCCAATAGTCTGCAATAGGTAGGCCCGAGGCAGATCTAGAATATGAGAATAAGCTCCGCATCTTCGGCGAAACAAAACTGACAATGGCACAGGTCAAAATGTTTCTCAGAACAATGACCATTATATAGGCGGTAGAACATACGAAGAAAGCCTGTCTTTCCAAAGGCTATAAAGTTCTAAGCCGCGAGTATATTCGGTATCTTCAACGATACGAGTGGTCCGCTTTTGCACAGAGGCAAAAGGCTCAAGCTATAAGCGGTCCAGATATGTAAGCAGTATTCCATATACGGCCTAACCTGCGCATTATAAAGCAGCAATCGTTGAAGCAGTGTAGAGTACCGTTTCAACTTATTCAGGGTATGCTGAATAAGTTGAAACGGTACTCTACACTGCAGTTTGGAACCGGGTATCACTTGCAATCAACTCCAAGAATCCCAATAGCTACTCCTTAACAATAGAATGACACTGCAATAAATATTCGAAAAGCATTGCGAACAGGAGTTCATTATTTAATATTGTTGTTCAGTTATGTAACTAAATGATTTTAATATATTTTTCAATAGACATAAAATAACTAAATCTTACAAACACATGCTATTTTTTATTCCCCTAGGAAGAAGAGGTGTGATATGAAAATATAAGGTACCTACATGTGAAAGATGAACTCGTAAAAGAAAAGCTCGCAGCGCTCGAGGCAGTGCCAAGACAAGATATAATGTATAATAGTGTAATAGGACGTAGTTTGCTACGAGCACTTGATTTGTGATTTACATCCACCACGGAAATTGGCTGCGATTTTCATGTACATTCCCAAGAATATGGATTTATTGTGATCAGTATAGAAATCATACCCCAGTGTGTATCTGTGATGTTATAGACGACAGATCACAATTTAATAGTTTAACTACTTAAGGTTACATTACAGTAAAGATTTTTCTATATTGTACGAGTATGTCAGGCTCCTACAGTGATTTTTATTTATATACAATCACAGAGTTTTACTTAGAACTTTTCTGGTAACACTGTCTTGTCATAGTACTTAATCCTCATGAGAAAATAACTTGTGCAGCAGCTGCGGCAACTGGCGTCCTCAATATTTTACAAGTGATTTCGGATCTCGTAAAATACAAGAAGTTAGAAACTTTTAAAAAGCGACTTTGCCTTCTTATTTTTTCCTTACAAACCCATCGCAAAGAACTTGGATAGTTTTACATCGGAGACCCTTCGATAAAGTGTCATAATTTACGTGAAATATTGTTTTTGGCAGAGGGAGCATATTTTGTTATCTTATTTGTGGTGTCAGACTAAGTTATAGTTTTTTCTTTTTCCAATAGTACATCCATACGAAATTTAAGTTAGAGACCTGTTGATAACATTATTTATTGAATATCCCAAGTTCACTGTTTTGTCCGTACAAAATATATGAGGTCACGAAATTTATTCATACTATTTATTTGTTTGGTTTGATACTTTATATCAAATCTTTGAAAGTAGTGATTGGATTTGGTAAATAACAGGTACGATACAAACAACCTTAAGCACACGAACACAATCATTTTTGGAAACAGAACTAATATAATATTCGGGATTGAGTCAAACATTTGCCGTATGAAGTGAGGCAAAATGAGAACCATCAGGCAAAACTTTTCTCTTTGCGCGAAAGTTTGTGATGTGAACAGAAACCCGAGGCAGCCTCCCTTGGGACGTAGCACATGCATGTTTAATGGCGTCCTAGAAAGGTCAAGAGTCTGAATGTGAGTGGAGGTAGTGAATACATTACCAGTTCCCGAGTGGGCAGGTACTCGGAGGCAAGCAGGCATACCGTGACAACCTCTTTTCCAAGTTAAAGGAACTAACGCGCCGCGGACAGGTAGTTTGTAGCTGTCTCTCAAACAAATTAATTGTGTCTTAGTTTTGAGCTGTAACGAGGGAGCAACTCAAACAAAGTTCGAGAAAGGTACGAAATGGAAGTGCCGGCTTCGCCAGCTTCAAATATTATGGCGTGAACTCGCAAAATTTTGATACGACACTGACGTTGACTAACGGATAATACGACGGGCCTGTGCAAAATTGAAAACTTTACTGGACGGTTACAAATTTCCGTGTTGATTGTGTTATACATATATAATAGGGATCGTCATTCCAACATGAAATGTAATTGAAACATTTCCGATGCTTTATGCACCTGTCAAGAACGGTTTGATATCAACATAGTTATTTGTTTAAAACATCCTGTAAAATAAAAATATATTAAATATGTATTTAAAGTAAAATCTTACCTTTTGGCGGGTTGATATGCAAAGCGCTTCTGAAGAGGCTCTCCTCGTCGCGCCAGTCAAGGTTTCTACGTAGAGTGTTGGCACACATCGCTGACAACGCGACCAATATGGCAAACATAAAGAATCGACTTCGCATTTCACTGCGACGCCAACTCCGCACCACAGCACCGGCTCCCAGGCCGAGCAGTAAACAGAAACCTACACTCGGTATGTACAACACACGCTCCGCCACCACGAAGCCAACATAAAACAAAATATTTGTTGCAGGCACGAATGGCAAAACCATAAATGCCATGAACATCAACAATGCAACCTGCGGACTATGATTAACATATCTTTGAGGAATATTATGTGTCTTGGATGTTGCATGTTGTATCGGGCAGATGCAAGTGGAATTGTGCATCATTATGTTATTGTTGTTGCTGGCACGACAGACACTCGTATGCTCATCAGTGAGTGAATGTTTGCAGCCAGTGCACGAACACAATAGCTTTTTAGATGATACGTTTTCTTTGTGCGGTGCATGATAGCTCTTTCTCTCGACGCAGTTCTGTCCTCTGTTATATTGTTTGCAATTATAATTCCATCTGTATTTTACTTTGCAATTTTGTTTCTTATAAAATTTTGCGTCTCTCGCTAAGTTCTCTTGGCGCTTATTTAATTCTTTCACTAACGCTCGCCACGTCACTTTGGAAATTACCGCGTAAAATATTATTGTGAAAATATTTCTTGTGTCAAAAATGCTCGTTATTCTTGGTATGGAGTCCATTGACCAATCGAAGCTTAAATGAAATGGATATAAAAGAAGAAAAAAATTGAATACAGGGAGATAAGCGAATGTATAAATTCTCGTGAGAAACGAGGAGTCTCTTGAGGCAGGATTGTCTGCAGCTGCGAAAGCGGTAGGCGCTCCCGCTAGTCGCAATCGCCAGTATAGCAGGGCAAATCCCCCCGTGCCTAACGCACACACACTCCGCCAGCGTTTCTGTAACAAACAAAAAAAAACTATATAATAATCCATCAAATAACTGAAACATATAGGTAATCACAATAAATGTCGTGTGGAATATTTGAATATTAAATTAAAGATACTAACACTTATTTCCAATTAACTAAACAAACTTTGAGCATAAAAGCAAAAAGGAATGTTATAAATTTTCAACTTTTATTTTTCTAAATATTCTTCCGAACTTCATATGATTGATTGCCTCCAAGCAATATTTCATTAATATCTGTCGAAGAATTTGCCGCGATGTTTCGGGATTAGGTATAGTAATTTTTTATAGCCCGTCAGTTGTGTGCTCTTCGGAAATATTGACAAGGTGCTACATAATACATTCATACGCACGAATTAAATTGTCAAATTTTCAAGCTTTAATTGGTTATTTTAAACATCAATAAAATCTTGAATTAATTAACAATTTTTGCATGCATTGCATTATAAAAAAACTAAATACCTACTTTTATTACCTATCTTGTATTGTATATAACGTACCACATATCTTGTGAGTAAATTAATCTGATAGGTACAATTTATATAAATTCTAAATATATTGGGTGGGACAGCATTCTAGAACCATAAATCTGACGATAATAAATTACCTAATATTTGCATTTGTCCTGACTTATAAAACACTTTACATATGTACTATAGCTTACTATGGATTTCCTCGGAGATAAAATCCGTATTTTAAACTTTTGTAGACAAAATAAGTTACAGATATAGATCGTAGAGTCAGTAAGCTGGAGTAACAACGTGCAAGACCCAATGATGGAGAAAAATAAACAAGAGACGATACTATAATGTGCCTAGCGAAACGGCTACGTGGACTGACAACCTGGGGACTTTAGCGACATTACCGAAACCGGCTATTTTTTTCAGAAAAATTGTAAGGGATTTTGATGACAGACGGCACCTCGTTTTGCTTAAGAGGAAAGGATGGCTGCAAGAAATTTGGAAAATAGGTTTTTAAGATATCTATTGCTGCCGCACTGTGCCCGAGCTATCCCGCCCGAAAGCGATAAAGACAACTACAGCTTGGACCGATTATACCTATTTAAATTAGACGAAATCGCTATTTCGTAATCCCCGGTTATCTCCTCCAGAACTCGATCGATTTAAAAAAATAATTTCAAGAATCATAATAAGAAGGGCTTTGGCTATGTCTGTCGGTTTTCCTTTATTGTTTTATATTCGTCAAATTTGTTCGCTGGTCGTCTGATAAGAGCGTTAAAAATGGTTAGTTTTTATGATTTTAGAAGGCTCCTAATTCTTATAATAATTAATTTATGGAGAAAAACACAACCGAGGGACATACAGTGGTACCTACAGATTGCATGGTAGAATAATCATTGCTCTAGTATCATTTTCCAGAGAGGAAACTGAGGATTACGCTTGTATGGAACAAACGCCACCAGTATTTCCTCTTAATAGAAGACGATAGTGACGATTACGAATAGTAACAATTTAGTTATTATATAAATTATAACAACGACATGTTAAGAAAAATCTTATGTCTTATATCTACTGCACCGCTTAACTTCGGAGCTGCGTGCATCGCCCAACTACGCAACGTCGTTTGTCGTGTGCAAACACTTGAGCGACTACATACTCCAAGACTCTACCACCAACTCCTATGAGTTAGAGTTAGAAAGTGAGTTAAAGTTAGAATGTATATATTATACAGCGTGATTCAAAACCCAAAGTCAGGTGGGTACCAGGCAAAAGACTAATCTATTCCTGCTCTGGTAAGAAAAAGAAAGAAAATAACATGTCACGTAGTTAAGTAATAAAAGTTTTGAAAGAATTGAAAATCGACTCCCTAAACCCCTATTTTTGGGTACTGTGATCACAAATTTCCCAATTCGCAGTGTTTTTTATCAACGTAATCCTAAATAACCATGTTATCTAATCGTAGTTAAAAATCAAAGAAAGAACATCGTTAATTTACTCAAAAATGTATTTACCAGTGAACTTTGACACGTCATCGTTTTTAAAAATAGTACTATACTAATACTACTGAGCCATTTTTGACACTACTTGTGGGGGAAGTATCAAAAGATTCCCCTTTTCGTTTCATAAAAAATATTATTGCTTATTTTTTGGGACCTGTATATATTTCTAGCAATTATAGCAAGTAAAAGATTCACTGCAATAGCAGGCATTTTTAATGGAAATCTAGTTGGAGGCATTTGTTTTGCAGTTACTTATCTATGGATGAATTTTGTGTCATTTTTATGAAATAGCTAAATCAGATAAATATTATACAGTATTATGCATAATGTTGAAGTTATAACAATATTGGGCCATAAGGAAATGTTAGGCCATAAATAAAGGTTTGATTTAATCGCAAACCGCTTGGATAGAAAACAATGCATATTTCGTACATATTTAACATAATTTGTAACAGAGAACCCGAGGAGACTGTCGTTATTTACGTACGAGTAAATAAATCAATTAAGACACCTAAATACGAGTACGATTATATTAAATATTTGTTTATATAAAATAATAAGGGACTTTCGTTTAACTACGTAATCTTAAACACAACATCAGAAGCTCATATTCTAAAAGCCATAAAGGCCAGTCGGATATGACAAAATTACAAGGGTTTTATTTTTCCGTTTGACTTCAGGTCCCTAAAAAGAAGCAAGTAGCTGAAAGTATTTTAATATAAATTACTTCCCCGGTTCAAAGTTAATAATCTTGTTTGTTGCTCATAGAAAGTTAGTATTTAAGATTAGTGTAACGAATTTAGTTTTATCTCACTTGATGTATTATCATTATTTGCTTAATATCGATAGATATCAGAACGTGGTTTCTTTTTCAATTCCTAGTTTTTCTAGGTCCTTAATCATTGGAAAAATATCTCCTAGTATATTAAAGAAGATATATAAATGTAGTTTAACAAAGCAATCTAAATACTCTAATAAAATTTCCCAATGAACATATTGTTTCATAACATCAAAGCACTCAATGGTTAATGCGGCGCTCCCGTCTAGATGAGTAATAATTTTAATCCATAGCGAAGGCACCTCGATAAAACTGATTTATAAAGGAGCGATTCTCGTCGAGACATCCCTTAGATTATTAAATTACTAGTAGCACGTACGTACGCCGACCCCCTTTCGAGCACTATATGATTAATATGAAAATACGATCGGTGAGGTATTTTAATCTGCTTAAAGTGGTATTATTATGAAAGTTTCGGTTGGTAATTTACTAACGTAGGGGCTGGATTCGCGCGATTCAGGAGTGCGCTGCAGGCTTGTTAGTTGTGGGTAGCTCGAGGAAAAGATTTATGAAGGTTACCGCGTCCCCTGCCCGACCTGGCCCAAGGGAAACCCTGCGCAGAACTAACGACGCCGTTTCGGATTTCCAGCACAATTTACACAACGTAGGGAGTCTGCACGAGCTCGAAATCTCGGGAAACTTAGATGAACTACAAATTAATCAATCGGAATTAGGGGAGAGAGTTGAATAATACAACGAACCTTTTTCGCACCTCGGTTGAGATGTCTTACATTACCCTCATGAAATTAATATGTTGTACGAAACGAAAGGTCAATTATGGGTACGTGTATTGACTGGAAATACATTAAATACTAATCAGGCTGACGTTACCTCACCATCATTCGTTCTAAAAGTAAAGATATATATCTTAATGAACATAATTTCCTAGTTTCAAATAATAAATGCGTATTTGAAGCAAATGAGAGTGGACTATTTCGTCAGCTACGAGTTGAAGTCAAAGCAAATAACTTAATGAAATAAGCGAGCGAGCTTGGCCTCCACGTCAGAGCAGCGCTTATCTGGAAAATTTACTGGCTAGCTGACATTAGCATCGTCGCCTTGCAAATGCCGACTCATTTGCCAGACCGTTTGAAAAACCCTCAGTGTTAAGTAGTATAACGAATCCAAATATAAAATGCCAACTTCAAACGTACGTCTAAATTGCCGTATCTAAATCGTTGCATAAGTAATGGGAAAATACGGCAATGGAGAAAAACAAACTACTATTTCAGATAAAAACATTGCTCTAATAAGTTTTGTCTCTGATTACATAAGTTCTACCAAAAACATTGGTTTGGCTATGCTGTATTTTTCCATCTATATAATGATATATTGTAAATAACAAACATTCTTATGGTTTTGTATTTTGATAAGCCAAGCATTATTTCTTTATTATTATTTATTTTTCTGTAAAACAATAACTTTTGTATTACAGAAAAATAATTACTAGTTAATAAATTTTTAACCTTACGCCCATGTGACGGTAGCGAAACGACCAAGCCACATATTTTGACTACTAGTTAGGGCTTATAGAGTTAGGGCGTGTAGAGTTATAAGCTTGGCTCTACATGAGATCTGATAACTTTTTCAGAGTGCGAGCCATATGGTTCCGTCTTAGCAACATTTTACATGAAAATGTTTTTGGTGGGATAAAATAGTCCCGATACGTTTGTTATAATCATCATATATCAGCCTATGGATGTCCACTGCTGAACATAGGCCTCCCCCATTGACTTCCACTTCGAACGGTTCTGGGCCGCTTGCATCCAGCGGTGCCCAGCGACTCTAACCAGGTCGTCGGTCCACCTGGTGGGACGATTGTTATATATTTTGGCAATTGTGCTGAATAGCTTTTTTTTATATTTATTAGGTTCTGACTACACTATAATATTGATTATGTAATGATAAGCGGTAGACTCTCTAAATAAATCAATAATAATTTATTTACTTATAATATCGTAACCATTGCAATATAATGTAAAAGTGTCGAAAAGATGCACCTTAGCAACGATTGAAAAGTATTGTATAGATTACATTCTAGAGTTAAATAAAGCTAAACACTAAATAAAAAGAGTCTGTAGGTATATAATAAAGAGTAATCTTTTATATGGACAGTAAACAAAAAAAGCTTTCGAAGAGGAAATATTTGACAAATAAAATGTTACCGCAAAGATACCTTGCCTATAAACTCATAAACTCACCGAGGTAGGCGACGATGCCGAGGGCTCCATTAACTTTAATGCCCTCATAACTACATGACGAAATTTCAACAACAGGAAAAAGCTCTTTTAATTCCGACCGCCGAGGTCTTTGATAAAAAAATGACAATATTTTATGCCCGGCGCGCTAATACTAACGCTATCAATTTTAATTATAAAAGTAAATATAGATGTCGTGAAACCCACATTATATTGTTCCCTTTGCATCAGTGACCGTGGTAATTGTGTCGAATAATTGCCCGGGTCACTAAAATTACTTTTAATATGTGAAGGAGGAACTCTACAATTACAGAGAAATTCATCCGCCCTGAACAAAAGTTCAATACGTACTTACTCGACTAAATAAAAAAGTATCAAACATCAGATATTTTTGTGAATTTGTAGTTCATTCCATAGTAAAAGTACATTTTTGTGAGTTTTGCACCCTTCAGCCATATTGAACTCAATATTATAGTTTAAAGATTAGGTTACATGAAAATGATTGGCAACGTTTGCACATTTACTTTTTTTTAATGTTTTTGGGTACCTATGACAGGCGCTGAACGTCCACTGGGTACTGATGTCAAATGCCGCGACGACACGGTCGTCGGTTGGTATCCTAAAATAAGTGTGAGCATTTGGTGATATAGATGGAGAGTCCTTCGTAGTACCCGCCTGGCTGACTACTAACCTAAAGTTGAAAATCTGTCACCAAGCACAAAGCGGTGTATTCTGACATCTGTAGTTAAGAGTAAGTTGATTTTTAGGGTTCCGTAGCCAAATGGCAAAAAACGAGAACACTTATAGATTCGTCATGTCTGTCTGTCTGTCTGTCTGTCTGTCTGTCCGTCCGTATGTCACAGCCACTTTTTTCCGAATCTTTAAGAACTATAATGTTGAAACTTGATAAGTAGATGTATTCTGTGAACCGCATTAAGATTTTCACACAAAAATAGAAAAAAACAATAAATTTTGGGGGTTCCCCATACTTAGAACTGAAACTCAAAAAATCTGTGTCAAAAAATCCAATAACTGTGGGGTGTCTATGGATAGGTCTTCAAAAATGATATTGAGGTTTCTAATATAATTTTTTTCTAAACTGAATAGTTTGCGCGAGAGATACTTTCAAAGTGGTAAAATGTGTGCCCCCCCCCCCCCCGTAACTTCTAAAATAAGAGAATGATAAAACTAGAAAAAATATATGATGTACATTACAATGCAAACTTCCACCGAAAATTGGTTTGAACGAGATCTAGTAAGTAGTTTCTTTTTAATACGTCATAAATCGAAATTCATATCAAATACTCAGGTCTATACTACCATTTACTTATATACCTACAGGTTTGTACGGAACCCTCGGTGCGCGAGTCTGACTCGCACTTGGCCGGTATTTTTATTAGACTTTGTAAAAAGCCAGCAACCCTGGCATATAGACAGATAGATAGATAGAAGTACATAGTGACTCTTTGGCGGGAACTTGCAGTGACGTTGCGTTTTCGTTTTTATTTTCATAAATTCGTGTATTTTGAGTTTAATTGCATATTATCGGTGATATTTTATCTAATAAAGATATTTAGATAATAAAGATATTAGACATTTGCACCAGTGAAGTAAAATGAAATGAATTATGTGTATCGTGCCTTTTTAAGTTGTCTCAAAAAGTCCGTGAAGAGCTTTAGTACAATGACCACCATTGTAGTAAAACATGACATTTATGGACGATGACTGACTGAGTACAATATTTATTGTGACTGGAAATTATAATATAACTCGACACTGGCAGAAATAATTCTAAATTTGGATTTGGTTGCCAAATTCAAAACTAAGAAGAACCAACTACAAAGTGAAGATTCTGATTATTCAAGATAATTAACAAGAAAAATGGTCGCAACAAAATACTTTATTCAAGATTTTGACTAAAGCTAGCTAATATCCTAGTGGACATAGTTTTGCAAACAGCGTGGAAATTTAAAACGAGATAAAATGTAGCTACCTGCCTCCGACCCGACCTGGCCAACCTATTTCTAAGACAATGTTTTATTAAATTCCGTATACATTCGCGTACAATTGTACGTAAAAATGCTGGACAGGGGGCCTACCACAAGCTCTTAAAACAAGGTTAAAATAACCTTATTTGTCTTTTGTCCCTCTTTGACATCCGGCGTCAAAACAAGACAAAACACAAATAAGGTTATTTTAACCTTGTTTTAAGAGCTTGTGGTAGGCCCCCTGAGATACAAACAATTGGCAATCAAGTCTTTGTGAAATATTTTCTTTTATTTACTGAGCGGATAGTCAATGTTTTTCGTAACGATTTGTTCGAAATATAGGATTTATTTAGTTAATTACTAATTTATATGGTACTTAAAATTTTAATAACTGATAACTTTTATAATTAAAATGTTCAGTTTTGTTCACTAAGGTTAAATTTAATTACTACTGATGAAACCTCTCGATAAATAATTAAATAGATCAATCCAAAAGTTATCGAGCGTAATTAACGCCACATGCGGTCCCATGGACATTTTAAATTACTTTCACCTTTGAACAAAGATTAAAAAGGATTTGAACATAACCTAATACTTATTTATATGTCAAATCGGTTGAATTCTGCTCGAGACTATGTAAATATCATTTTAATTTACCCTAAAAAATCTCAAAACCTTCTTGCATTTGTAGGAGTAAACATAATCTCACATATCATTCCTTGCATCGCAATTGCGAAGGTAAATAAGTGAGTTTCCCGTGGCGAACAAATTTCATATCGTCATAAGCAGGTATCTGGTAAAATTCAAGTCACGTAGACACAGCAGCAAATAATATTATGAGAGAAATCGTCTCTAGTGGGACTATAACTTCACTGGTCTTCTGCCTCTGACGCGAGTACCTGAACTTGTTATTTTATCATATAATTTCCCTCGTATATAAGACAATTTCAATTGGAATATTTTAAGGGTAAAATGGGATGAGAAAGCCAAAGTCGGTATTAGAAAATAAGATAATTATAATAATATTTCCTACATTATAATAATTACTCTAATAGAACCTATTTTCCATACAATTTTAAGACATGTGCAAAAGGTATCCAATATTTCTAAATACAGAGACATACTAGCTCAAAACATGAAGCCCAGTTCAGAACAATAAAGTACGTACATACGTACAAAAGAAATTATTCTTCTAAACTAATTGTGTTATTAAACTTATGTCACATCCTACATATCATAATGTTGATCTCCTGAACGTAACGGTAAAACAATTTGGAACTTTATTAACAAGAAAAAGTTTTGGCGTTAATATAGAGACAACATACCTATACTTAGTGTTGTGGGAATGAACAAAACTATTGTTACTGAACTACGGCTACGGCGTAGCTGTTCTACGCGACATGACAGCCTCTACGTGTGCTACGGTGAGTTCAAGATAAATTATTATTGGATGTTAACTTTCAGATTACTATAAATACTTCTTACCATTTTCTGTACAAACTCAAAGCGCACATAAATAAGAGCAAAAGGTTGGATCTATTTTTATTGACGCAAAAGATTAATTAGTTAATTTCATTCAATGTATTGAAGCAGTAAATATGTGTACTTTAATACGAGCAAATCATGTCGACATACATAGAAATATCACTGAGTTTTTAGGCAACTAATTGGCGGAAGCTCTTTGATGGAGTTCTTTGAAGACATTTTTATGGCTACAAAACAACCACGTACGTAAATATGGTAATAAGCTTCCAATTTCGAGCGGCGTTCGATATGTATAATTAAGCATAGTTCCTTTCTTTCATCGCGTAGATATTTGCTCAGTAGTAGGTATTACGTCCGCACGGTAAATAATGGTAAACCGAGTATTTACCGTGACAGTAAATGTCAACAGACTGTTCGCTTTGTACCGACTCGGGGAGCAAACAAACGTAATCCTCACCGCGCGGATGAGATACTCCCGGATTCGAGGGGCTAGGCGCGGAAGATGAGAGATTGTTCAACGTTTCCAAATCGCCGGATTCCAACTTGTTTTTGAATTTATCATACTTCTACAGCTACCGAATAGCTATGCGCTTATAACCCTTTCGTATCTATGAACGATGAACACTGCAGAACGGATTATCATATTTAGATTAACTTCAAGCTATTTGAAATGAATGGTAAGTATTATATACATAATACAGTTTACATAGTTTTGTTTAAATAAATATATTTTTAATATAAAGTAACTTATATTCTTAAGAATAAAATAAACAGTGACGATCAAATGTAAACCTTTTGATAAACTTGTGAGAGGTTAGCGATGGGCGATTGTCCCAAAAAAATTAATCGAAAGAATCGACAATTGTAAAACTGTACATTCGATTGTCGATTCATTCGTTCTAACGAAACAACAATCGAATAACAATCGACTTTTCGAATGAAAATTGACGCACACAACTTAGGTTGCAATAGTATGCGCAATCGACTGGTGAGCGCGGGGATGCACTCTATGAACAATTGACGGACAATCGAATGATGTCGATTGTTATTCAAATGATTCGAATAAATTGGACAATCAAACAATTCAATTGTTTTTAGTAACAATCGCCCATCGCTATGAGAGGTAGAGCATAGCATTTATTAGTTCAAAGAGCAGCCACACTGGGAAAGTACCTTCACCTTACAGAATACCGCAGCCAGATAACTTTATGTTGTGTTCCTGCGCGTAGCCAGAGCTCATTGAGGAGGGAGGAAAGGTCGGTGATGCGTGAGTGATGCCTCTTGTGTTGCAAGCATCTATATAGGCTACGGTAACCGCTTACCATCAGGCGGGCCGTATGCTAGTTTTACGACTTCATTGTATAAAAAAAAACTAAGATTTTTAATGACCCTCGTTAAGTGTAAACGGCCTTTAAAGTCAACATGCTTTAGAGCCCAAGGGTAGTATAAAAACAGTTGTGGAATTTTTCCGTAATTACAACCGTGCTGAATGATTTAGGACTTGAGATAATAAACAACTGAAAAATAAACAATGTAGGTCAAGCGGTTCCATAAAAAAGTGTATATTAGTAAGTTTTAGTTAACTAGGCACAGTATGTATAACCGCTTGAACTTTCGTGTGTAACACTCATAAAATTATCACAAAGTTACGGGAAAACTCGAAAACAAGCTGTTAGTAAATTGATCCTAAACTGTAACAGAATTTTTATACTGAAACGATTACAGTTTTAAACCTGAAAATGTATTAAGTGTATTACGAAATATGTTTTTTCTAAATATCCGACCGGGAGATGATGTCCACATATCGTAAGTTCAATTTCCATCAAAAACAAATATTTTTATGCGTAATCATAGTTTCATAATCTTAACTTTAATAAAACATACACTAGGATGTAAAAATAACCGATTACCCTGCCAGAAAAACAGACCAAGTGAGAGTCTTAGTCTGACCGTAGGACTATTATTTATTCTGTGGTCTGACTCGCTCACCGAGGGTTCAGATGATTGGTCCCTACGATTGTTATATTTTCTTATTATTTATTAATTTGCTATATTTTCTATATACATGATATTTAATCTAAACTTGTCAATAGTCACAATGATAACAAATTGTATGTTTAGTAATTTCCTTTTAGTAATTTCTTTATTTCTAAGGCAGACTTAAGTAAGTCATGCTCACTTTGAGGCCTTTGCTTGCGGCGGCGTCGTGTGACGGGTCGCTCACTTCACTTCCCTCCAATATGGCGAGGAGGGCGATGGCTGCCACACGCGTCATACTTGTGAACAGGTGCTGCTTGTGGGGGCTGGTCTGCTTAAGTTTCCGCCGCGCCGGGGCACGCAATGTTGTCAGTGCGATTAGAATGTAAATATTATGTAATGAATCTAAGCTTGTTTTGAAAAGAGTAATTGCTGAGTTTATTGCCAGCTCTTCTCAGCAAATGCAACCTTCGAAACCGGTATTAGAGTATTAGATTCAGACTTTTCATAAGTGCCTGTGAAGTCTATTTGAATAAATGATTTTGAATTTTGAAAAAATATATTTGTTCTGGTTGTTTGCAGAATGTATTGAAAGTAGTAGCAGTAGTCTTGGTAGTATTGCCCCGCCCATCAACCAATGGCCTACCGCTCGCTACGTATAATCTGTGTGACCAAAGCGTAGTTTGTTAAATTAGTTCGTCTGTATGAGTGCCTATATAGTACTAGTATGCTGTGTCCATGGTCTACGGTCACCGGACGAAAACCTTTTACTCCACGCTAGTCGAACGGGTCGAAACATTGATCGAAGTATACCCATAATTTTAAAACCGAGTTTATCTATAAGCGCTCAATTCGCATCGCATCACAGATAAATGTAATTCGTTAATTAAACCTTAATCCTTGTTTATAATCTGGAAAATTAGTAATAATTGTAATTTCCTGTTTTTCGTAACAGGTAATGAAAGCGAACTTCCTAACTTGATTAGAGAATAAATAGAACCATTACACACCGATATAATTTACGGTGAACAGACTCCAATTAACTTCAGTCATGTTTAACTTCACGAAGCAATTATAATTATGCCATTCATAGTAACTCGATTATAATTGTGCCTACGATATTAGAATAGCAAGAAAGGATTTTCCTGTTATTCGATTTATTTCACATCGTTTATTTTCGAAAAGAGATGGCAACGATGTGCAAAATTAGCACTTAATGAAATGTTTTGAGTTCCAACATGACAGTTTGGATATACTTGGAATTAAATTAATTAAAATTAATACGAATTACAGTTAGGAGAACTTACAAAGTCTAATAATTATCTTCAGAGATATAAGGTCTACAATAACTACTACTAGTAATGTAGGTTGAAAATAAAATACTAATAAAATTGATGTGCCTTTATAAAACACGATACGATTTTTGTATTTTATTAAGTATACGTTATGGTTTGGTGCGTGGTGTTGAGTAATTTCCATATCGCCTCCGTCTCGTTACTGTCCGATAGGCTGAATGGACCCATTGAATGCTCCGTCAACGCCTTTTTCACGGTATTATTGTTTATGGTTAAAATAGATTCTAATAAGTAATAACAAGTGTAAAATCTTTAGGGTTGGTTGATATTGTTTATGAAAGATCTCAGATTCAGTTTAAAGCTTTATCTAATAAATGTTAAAAATTATATTATAGTAGCTGTCCCGCGCGGTTTCACCCGCATTCCCGAGGGATCATATTTTTTCCCAGTATAAAAGTATTCTATGTGTTAATCCAGAACATAGTCTATCTGTTTGCCAAATTTCATCCAAATCCGTTCAGTAGTTTTTGCGTGAAAGAGTAACAAACAAACTTTCGTGTTTATAATATTAGTAAGGATGAATAGATAGAAACATCTAAAAATAGCTTATTTGCACACTAGCACGGATTTTATTATATAAATTTGATTTTCTTCATCATAAATTATTGTCAAGCAATAAGGAGATAAAAACACATATACCTAATGATAGTTTCCAAAGGAAGATCTCGTAAAATTCTGAACATAATAAATTTTAACTCTAAAGCCTTGTACAACATTGCTTTGAACTCGTAGCTACGAATAGAAAAGTCTTAATTGTAGAAAGTCAAACTAGGGTATTTCCAAGGAAATAAGAAAAAAAAATAAGAGTGAAATAACATCGGTGTCACGTAACTGGTAAGTGGATAAGAGTTCCATAAACGAGTTCCATTGCGTTACATTACCCACAGAGTGTGTTTAGCTTTAACTTTTCACCGAGACTAGCATGCAATGTACTGTCCTTAAACAAGTAATTTAGTTTTATTTTAGTTTCTGTCTTCATTTAACAGGGCACGACCGTACGACTTTAAAGATGCAGCATCCTGTATGGGTCATGCTGCATGCACCATTGCAAAAAAAACATATTTTCGTATTTCATGATGTTTGATACCATCATACAATTACTATTAATATATTTAGAACCTGGTAATCTTATACAAACGTAGTACGTAATTACCATGAGAAAAGGTAATTTTCTATCTAAAATCCCGTAGCTTATGTAAATGTTAATCACACAGCGAAAAATTAAGCAATCTACTCGACGCCAGCGACTCTGTGTCAGATGGCCGCTGAATCTGAGAACTTTATTAACTTGATGACTTCTTACTTGCCAATGCTGGCAAACTGACATTATATAACTTGGGAAATGGGTTATATTTTGATTAGGAACAAACTTATTAACAGGACCTTTCCTTAGTTATGATTCTTGTCATTTTAACATTTTGATTCATTATAAAAAAAAAAGAAAATGTAAAACATTTCTAGTTACCTCTCTTTTGGATCTATCTCATCACGAAATCAGGTCAACACTATTTTTTCAACAATAAAATTACGTCCTAGTTTAATTGGTAAGACTGCTTAAAATACTATTACATAGGTACCTACTACGCAGTGGCGTGCATTCCATATAGGCAAATAAGCAATGCCTACCTCATAAGATTCAATACAATAATAGTTTGATTCAATTAAGCTACATAACCACTTTAAATAAAAATTCTAACCTAACATTCAATACGAAATTTCAAACTTTGCCGCGCATGCACTCGCTAGTTCGCCTCTCAAATTCACGCACACTAAAACGATTTCGGCATATTCATACACACACACACACTTCTTTAAGATAATACGACGAAAGCATAAATCACGCTTTTGCTATGCGTAGCATACTGACATTTGACATTCGCGATTTATGGACCAAAAGTAACCTTACCTACTCTGTTGTAAGTAAAGTAACCCATCCAAATTAAAAAGACTACAGTTTACCAACATTAGAGCAACTCAAATATAATTTCGCAATTTATTTGTGTTGGTTTGTTTATGGTTTGGCTGGCATTGTTTGCAATGTTGTTGTTATTTACTTATTGTGCTTTTGCGAAGTGTATCTGTGTGAAATGAAGAAATTTTGTGGTGAAGATGCAAAATGTATTGATAAATTAGTCCTTTAGTCAGTTTTCGTTTGTTGAAAATAGTAGGTAACTTGCTGTAGACCAACTCCAAAACAATCATGGTTTCAAAACAAAGGTAAAAATCTTAGAATCTTAACACAGAATATTATGTTTAGTAGGTATACACCTGGCTAACTGGGTGCTGTTATTCGAATCTATTATTCTCTTATTACGTATTTTGTTTGCTAATGAATCATACCAAATATGTCTGGAATGATACGCTGACCTAAACAATTTTACGAATCTGGTCAAAAAACATGATCTATCTAAGAGGCATATTTAAGGCCATGATTTATTCTGCCTACCTAGTCTGAAAACCAATGCACGCCACTGCTACTACGCAAGATATTATATACCTACATAAAATGCTGAGCATTGTGAGAATTACGCAGTTTGTATGAAATAGGTGTAGTATTTCCTTCAACGCCCGGCCTTTTGTTCTAAATAATGTTGAGACCGGGGCGTTAAATCCTGTAGGTAACTTAATCCACCCTATGAGCGCCGCCTCCGAAGCTCAGAGATGGAATCTTTTTGTAAACATTCATTATAGAACCAAATGAAAATAATAGGGTTATGAATCCAACTGCATAAAACAGTTGAAAGCATTTTATTAAGACCCACTTAAAACAGGTTCGTTCCATTGTTTCAGACATTGTTAACGTCAGCCAGCATTGCATTGCATTGCATTGATTATAGTTGAATACTCTGTTTTCCTTGTTAACAGACTTTGTGTTATGTATGTATTATACTTTTCATATAGAATAGTAGGTCTTAGATCTTATTATGTTAGTCAGTACTAAATGTCTACTTTTAATATTATGTATATGTATAGATATATATTTTGCCTTCATCAACTCACACCATCACCAACTCGGGTCTCATTACCCTACAATCATGATTTTAGCCCAACCAATGAATTCGACCCGCTACATTTTACGAGCGGACGATAATTATTCTCAGTTAACTGTTAATTTGAAAAATGGAAAGGTATGTTCTGATGTTAGTTATTAATATCCCCTCAATAATTAAGTTAATTATGTCTATGTATTGAACTGTATCAATTTATAAATAGAAGTACATTATAAATATAATAACTGTGAGAAGCTCACCGGAATTAAGGAGGGGAATAAATGTGTTGTAGGTAGAAAATACTTTATAAGTGAATATGGGATTATTAAGTATCTACTAACAAAAGTACCTAGTAAAACAATTGTAGATTAATGTAAGTATTATGAAAAGTATACATATACTATCAAAACCTTTTCACTGGAAGCTACAGAAACCTCCAAATCAAACGTAGATCAATAGGCATTGAGTAAAGTAACGTGCGGTCATTTATCTCCCTTCGTAATGAGAACTACACAACGTGGAACCCTTATAATGATGGTCTATTTATTAGGACCACCTTTACGGTACCATTGTTTTAAATGTCCATAATAATGTAACGTAAACTTGACTATGATTTGTCTTACATATCGCGTCATGGATTACATTCTAATGTAAAACCGCTTTAACCGACCAAGTGCCAGTTGGTCCTCGGTTTATGAATCAGCGTTATCAGAATTTGTTAATTAAATACAATATATCTGGTACGTAACACACGGATACCTATTTCAAAATCCTAACTAGTTTAGTTTTTAAGATCCACCCCGTATTTTGACTGCTCGACTGCTCCCAATTTCTTTTACGTGGTAGAGACTCGTATATACGAATAGACAGACAAACATACAGCAGAGTGATAGCAATACGGCTCCATTTAGGCTTATGGGTATGCTACCCTAAACAGTAACATAGTAAACTCGAAAATTCCCATTTCAACTAGGTAACGGCTTATTCCTGTGTCCTAATACGTGGCATCACAAAACTATACCTTGCTATTTTTGCAGTTGAAGCACGTAGGGTCTTGTTATAAAATGCTGATCTACTCGTCCATTGTTGTTAATGTGGATAGGTGACGTGAAAACTCTACAGGAGAACGGATTTCAGGTCCAGCGAGATCTGATATCAATGTGAATTTCCAAAATATCATACTCGGTTTAGATTTTAGAAGCTTGAGAAAGTCAGTTGGATGAATGGATGAATATCTTGAAATGATTCGGTAAATTCAGTTCATGTTACTTTATTATGAACCATTCATACATTAATCTCAATATTTTTCCTTTGTTATTGGATTCCAAAAATATCGTACCCTTTTACAAATACCAGATTTTGATTGTATAATCTATTTTTATCCTTACAAAAGGGGTGACAAAGTATCGTTCAAGTGTATTAAATGTCTTTTGTGGGGAAACGTTTTATTCCCAATTCTTTGACTAAATGGAAGGTTCGACCGACCGAGTTTAATTATTTCTGCACGCCGTCTTTTTACTTTATTTTGTATTTTATTATTTGACTGTTTATGTTTTATTGGAGGTTCATTTTTATGAGAGGCTTTATTTTCTACTACATTCAAGTAAATATAAAACATGTAAGTCAGTTATTTTAATCAGTATCTACCTATACAAAACCAAACAAGCAGATGAAATTAATGAGGAGCAAAAATCATACGATATGCAAATAAGCCGCAGCGTCAAGTAGCAAAAGCTACAAACAATGCACAGATAGCTTTCACAAAATACAAAACCTTAAAAAGTGTACAAACATGGCTGACGTCAAAGCATTATTATCTGCGAATGCAAAATTCCATCAATAACTTCACTATTTCACTTTGAAATAGGAAATAATGGATGGAACACAATTACTTAAACAGAATTCGACACAAGCGTCCTATTTCTTTCTCGCCTACTACAGTAATGGGTTTGGTGTTCGCTCCCCTCTCCTCTTTCCTACTAGTGGTGTACCCCCCATACCCTCTTGCCCCCACCCTTCAGTCTCCAACGCCGTCGGTGCCACCAACAATGACCTCGTATTTCAGACGGAATTGCTCTAACACGGAACAGACAAAATGTAGAATAGCGCGTTGTGTGTCTGATAGCTTAGCATTCGAAACTTTTTGTGAATTTTATAAACGTTTGATACCTATACCAAATACTTACAAATACTATGTTCGTTGTGGATGCCTATCTTTATAGTTGCAATTTTTTTTATAATGATGTTGCTTAATGGTTCGAACCATAGACTTAGGATTTCGCTACGCTAACACAAATTCTTTTGGTGCGTCCACGCTACGCGAACCGAGCACGAGCCGAGCCACGAACGAACAGAATTCGTTTGTTGCTCGCGATGTCAAGTGTGGACATTACAACGAGCCTACAATACGAGCGCGATGTGATACCCTGTGTTCGTAAAAAACTGACAATCGGTGGAGCGCAGTCGAGCGCGAGCCGAACGCTAGTTCGAGGCTCGGAAGTCCATCCACGCTACACGAATCCGTACCACAGAGGATTTATAGTAATCTGTGTCCGTACTCAATTTCAATTCCATTTATTAATTGCTTCATGTTACATTTTAAGAGTTACAGTATTAAATTACTCCACAACATGAGCCCTACTTGTCGTGTGCTCGGCTCGTACTCGGTTCGCATAGCATGGACGCACAATTTCGTTTTAACACTGTTTCAGGGAACTCAGGTAGATATTTTGCTGCCAAGTTTTCAATTCAATATAATAAAAATAAACAATGAAATTACGCTTCACTATTAAATGAAAAATCCACATGCACGTGGTGTAGTACGCTATCTACTTACTCCACATATATTTTATATTATTGTGGGTGCCTTCGTCCGTAGAGTATTACTCTATTGTCAACATGTTGCTATTTCAATTTGTGACACTCATAGCATTAACGCAGCGTCTTTTGTAAAGGTATAAGTACGATCGATCTTCGTTAAGTAGCGTTAACTACGGACGGCAACTGGATGAATGATCGTTCAGTTAACTGGAGCCTACTGTGATATCAACATCACCATGCTGACAAGAGTGGCGCTCAATCATAAAAGTTTACTTAAAAGCCGCGCTGACACTAACACCTTTAATTGGAAGTGATAATGACACTATACTGATAGTGTAAAGCCTGGTTTTCACGGCGCGGAGAGTGAAAGACTGTTAATGTCTGACAGTTGACAGTCGAACTGCTTCAATTGATTTTCACACGCCTAGTAGCTGGACACTGAGTTACAGTTGTAGGTAGAATGATGAATGGATAGTACAATATAATTATAAAATAATTATGAATTGTGACGGTCAAAAATGCTAATTCAGGATGAGCAACAAAATCGTTTAAAGGAAAGATACCCAGGATCTTTGAAAAGTCTCTATAGATTCTAGTCCAAGGTTTAGTAAGACAACGGTGGACGTTAATTGTTGGAAAAAGGAATCTATCGCAAATCGACAGGTCGCAGTGTCAGTTGGAATTGCATTTAAATTCTGCTTTACTTCTTTTTATGCTCATTGTATACTTTATTTTTACAGTGAGCTAACTAATATAAATACATAGTCTATACTAAAACAGAGAGCGGATTTTGTTATAATTTGATATGAACTTAAACTTCGAAAAATGTTCATCATTTTGGCCTGCTTATTTGTATTTTAGCATAATTTATTCTCAAAAATTTCTCAGTTGGAAATTGTAAAGTAGGCAGGTGCATAAAAAGGTTTTGTTTTATTACTAGTTTATTACGTACTAATAATACTAAAATATATTAAAATTATTCACAAAAACTACGCAAACAAAAACCAACGCAAAATATCACACAATTTCTATATTATAACTCCACTTTATGGTAGCTATCTACGAACAAGCAATATAGTGGTTATATGAATTGTTACATTATTTCACACGTTCCAAAAGCAAATGCATGTAGGTACCTAAGTAAATCGATTCAATAAAATTTTTGCAAATTGGTCGCAGATATTATGTGGTAGAGTTGAAAATAAACGATTTTATGTTACAATAGCAAATACGAACCTATCAGTGAAACTAAGGGATGAATCAATCGTCTTATTACCGAGAGAATGTCAGTTCAAGCACAACCCGATGCCATGCCACATTAAGCGTAACCGATATAGATTTTCAGTTTGTTGCGCAAACTAATCAAAAAACAAGGCTAAAACGAGACTCTTGAAAAGTAAATCTTAATTTTAAATCAAATATTTTTATCGATTGTCAACACAACACACAAAAACATGCTAACATAACTTATGAAATTAGAGCCCTAGTCAACAATGAGTCTTGGATATTTGATGTAGATTTAATGTATGGTGTTTATTCATTTGTAAATTATAAAAAAATACTTTACGTAATCCATAATGTTATCCCTGAAATTGCAACCATTTGGATATTGGACTCGATATTAAACACAAAGAAAGGAATGTCACTGTCTGTGTTCCTTCCACTCCAATGGAGAAGGCAAAATGAAACGTAGCGTAACATTTTGCTCTTTGTGCCCAGTCAAATACAGAAATCTATCGCTATACGATTTTTAGAAACTACAAATACTATTCTTGGATATACGAAACATAAAATTTTCGGCTCGTGCTCGCTTCGCATAGCATGGACGCACCATAATATTTTCCCATTGATGATAAAAGAGAACTCTGTAATATTTAATATATTGTACTGCCTCAAAATAAATTGTATCGGAAAATTAATTTTCTTTCATAATTTTCCGATTTTTTAAATAGCTATTCGGTTGGAGACAAATCCAATAAGCCAAAGGTCATGAAAATCGGTCAAGCCATTCATGAGTTATAAATGGTGTAACTTACTTTGTTGAATTCAAAATTCCAGTGTATGATCTAGCTATGTGGTAAATTTCGTCATAATACATACAGCCGTTACGGCGTGATTGAGAAAGAAACATCCATTGAAATATACACGCAAACTTCCATATTTATTAAATAAGTGTTATTATATTCTACAAACCACAAGAACATGCAAAATAATAAAAATATGTTTACTAATAATAATATTGTGTTGATAATTACTGAGCAGTTTTCCCTTACAAATGTAACAATTTTAATAAGACCAAAGACACAAAGTGAATTCATAATTTTCTCGTAAAGCAATTTCCCGAGTTTTGTCTCATTGTCTGTCGAGATTTTTTTGTATTATACTCTAACCCATTCTAACAAATTCATACTGAAGTTATCAAACGTTGATTAGCTAAAATTCTGAAGTCTTTATCTGACACGTGACATTTTATGATCGAAAGAGTGAGACGGAGGGCACTATTACACTGATTTAGTTAAAAAGCGATTATGAATAAGGGGTTAATCTCTATGTAGCTCTTTATATTGGACTAATGTAGTTAAATAAATCAACATTTGCTCTGAATAAAGTACTGTAGTCGTTTAGAATTCACTCTTGTTCGAAATTGCTTTTTAATGTCTGCAGTGTTTATAAAGTGAAACGTATACGATATGTTTCATGTTGTACTACTATTTGTCAAGTTCATTTTACCAGATAATGGAATGCATTCAGTCGTGTGCACTATGTATTATTATTTAAATCGCTAACTGAATCGTAACGTTTAAAAGTTTAAAAGTTCTTAGCATAAAAGTTTTAAACATGATCGGTACGATATGGTCTATAGCGAGAACCTACATATTTTTCTCTAAAATTATTATCTTAGGTACATACTTGAAAAAGAAATTGTATAAGTGCCATAGGACGCGCCAGTTGGCGTGGTTGGTTAAGATTCCAGCCGTCACGCTGCAGATCGTGGGGTTTGCATATCCTGAGTCTGGGTGTAATTATGTGTATTAAGTAAGTATTTACAAACAAAAAGTAGTATACCTATGTGGTATGTATATTAGTTATCTAGTTTCCATAGTACAAGCTCTGCTTAGTTTATAATCAGATATGACCTAAAACAATTAAAACTAACTACAATTGCAGTTTACTTATATCATATTCACGTATTTTGTATTGACAAACCGACAATCAGCAATAATGGCCGTACACGTCGTTTGAAAACGTCTGTAAGATTATTTTTCACATGGCTGGAATCAGATCTCCGTATAGAGGTTTCGATTTATCTCATTTCGGTACCGCGTCGCCCTGAACTAGCTTTATCAATGGAGCATATCTTACGCAGGTGTCGAACGAAAAGGTTCTACTTTCTTCGATTTCAAACTTAAGGTACTATTCACAACTTTGTTCGGCGTCGTTTCTATCGATTTTAGATTAAGGAACTTCGAAAGCCTGTAAAAACATTCTGTAATAAATTTCCTTACTTGATATATACAGTACAGGGTGTCTTGAAGTTGTGAAAGTTAAAAGTAATGATCACGACTTTTAGCACATTGATGTAATATTTTCGTTTTTGCTCTTTCTTCGCAATAAAGGTAACACCTACATAATTTACATTTGAGTATATTTTTTTATATTATTCTATTTCTACAAAAGTTAATATTAAGTAGGGCAATCATAAAATAAAAATAATTTTATTAAAAAAATACCAACACAGCCGTGTTCACAGTCTATTAACGTGTTTTAATTCCTCTCCTAATAAAGGAGTCTGGAAGAGATCGCTCTTAGCATTGCGACGGCCCATTGTATAGTATTTTTTTTTGAAACCAGAACTGTTTCTAACTGTACGGGCTAAAAGTAGTTTTCTTCCGCGGACGCTTGGACTGTGGAATGAGCTCCCCGCCGTGGTTTTCCCAATGGAGTACAGCATGGGGTTCTTCAAAAAGGGTGTGAACACGCGCGAGTGATACCCCTGGTGTTGCAAGCGTCCATAGGCTACGGTAACTTCTTACCATCAGGCGGGCAGTATGCTAATTTGCCACATCAGTGGTATAAAAAAAAAAAAAAATATATATTTTTGATACTTTTTATTTAAAAGCTTTTACTTAGTTTCCCCTGTCCGGTGTCAGTAATTGAACTTTGCAAGTTAAATTTGATCCACTTCCTAGTATCTGATTGAGCTGAAATTTGGTATACATACTTTAGTATATTGAATGGCAATACAGACAACAAAAAGTAGAGTCACCATAAACATGTTTTTTTTATAAAATACTTGTTTAATACTTTTTTGTGTATAATAAAGTTGTCTGATAGACAACTTTATAGTTATAGATAGATAATCTATAACTACAGGTAGTTCCATTTTTCCCATAAGGGCACGTTGGGCGCTGAACTGAACCTGGGATCTGTATCGTCAGTAAACTACAGTAAATACTGATGTTTTCTTGCGAGTCGTTTGGTTTTCTAAAGGGGCCCCAAACTCTATATGACCAAGGGCCCTTGCAACTACATCTAATATAAACGAATATTCAAAAAGAATCGGATGAACGGTTTATTCAAATTATTATCTCTAGATTTACCTTTAGTTCAGATTGTCAGTAGAGTTTACTTTCCAAAGATTTATTTTCATCATAAAAAAATGTTATAACAAACTTTTATAAAAAAAAACCCGTTGTCAGTATCATAATCAAATCTTGAAACTTAAATTTGACCTACTTCGCGGTTTCCGATTGAGTTGAAATTTTGTATGCATATGTAAAACGGATAATAATGCATTATTATTATGACATGGAACTAATCTAATGATAGAGATTGAAGGTAACCATGGGAACTCCGTGATAAAACGTGCAACCCATCGAGTTAGAGCTCGATTCATTTATCTCTGACAAGGACTCTGGTCCTAGGGTATGATGATTAAGTTTTTTTTATACGACTTAGGTAGCAAATATTAGCATTTGTTAGCCGTATTGGCATACGGCCTGCCAGATGGTAAACGGTTACCGTAGACTACTACTAAGTTAATTATATAAGTTAGTTAGTTAATAGTTAAGTCGACTATATTAAAAAAAGCTTGATTAATATTTAAAAAAAAACAAATTCCTTGTTACAAGATTTTTAAAAGATTAAAGTACTCTCGTACTCAGTTCAATTAATTTAAACTTCGGTTCGAAATACATCGATTGAATTGCTTATAAATACGTATAAAATATTATAATACCAAAAAAAGTAAGAATAAAAAAAAAACATTTTTATTTCACACGTGAGGTGATGCCATAAAATGGTGAATGTACCGTAATAATATATTCGGTATATTGCTGTGTGGCTCCCGGCATAGAATAGGGCCAACCCTTCCAATCTTGAGGGTGTCGTAAAAGGCGACTAAGGGAATACACCAGGGGACGGGCAGCAGCGTCTACCTGAGTAACGTCATCATTACTGCGATCACCAACCCGCCTGCCAAGCGTGGTGATTACGGCAAAAACCCCTCAATATGGTACACAACACACAGTCACGGCCCCTAGTCCCCGGCGGCCCCGCTATCCCGGGCTACGGTAGCGGTCACGGTAACGGCGGGGCAGGGGGTGCTAAGAGTCTCCGGCAGAGATCCGGCTACCAACAACGACGACTGGACCTGGTAACATACAATGCACGGACTTTGAGGACCGACGAGAAGCTCATTGAGCTGGAGGAAGAAGTGAACAGGCTGCGATGGGATATAATAGGTTTATCAGAAGTCCGAAGAGAGGGGGAGGACACGATAATCCTTAAATCCGGCAACCTGTTCTACTACCGGGAGGGTGATCACCTGTCACAAGGTGGTGTCGGGTTTATTGTCCGCAAGCCCCTCATCAAAAATATAGTGAGGTTAGAGAGTGTCTCGCCGAGAGTCGCATACCTGATACTCAGAATTACCAAACGGTATTCGCTGAAGGTCATCCAGGTATACGCTCCGACCTCATCACACCCAGATGACGAGATAGAGACATTGTATGAGGATATCTCACGTGCCATACATGCCTCTAAAACTCACTATATGGTATTGATGGGGGACTTTAACGCGAAGATAGGCATTAGAAATGACGATGAGCTGAGAGTGGGGCAGTTTGGAATTGGGCAGCGGAATCCTAGGGGCCAACGGTTGGCTGACTTCATGGAGTTGGAGGGACTCTTTATGATGAACTCCTTCTTCAAAAAGCGGCCACACAGGAAATGGACCTGGAGCAGCCCCGACGGATCCACCAAAAACGAGATAGACTTTATCTTGACGACAAAGAGGCAAATCTTCAGTGATGTTTCTGTGATCAACAGGGTTAAGACCGGCAGCGATCACCGATTAGTAAGAGGCACACTGAACCTGAAAATCCAGGTGGAGAGATGTCGCCTGGTAAAGTCTTCGCTCCGACCCCAATCTGCCTATATCCAGGACCCTGAAAGCTTTCAGCTCGAACTTCAGAATCGCTTTCAATGCCTGGATAATTGCGTGACGGTGGACGATACAAACAACAGGCTCGTGGAAACTGTCCATGCGGTAGGATCTAAGTTCTTTAAGACCCGCCGCACGAATAGAACCCAAAAACTCTCGGATGAAACTCTCAAACTCATGAAGCGACGACGTGAAATGAAGTTGCAGTCTTCAGCTGATACAGCCGAATACCGGCAGCTGAATAGGCAGGTCTCAAACGCAATGCGACACGATTTGCGCCTCTTTAATACGTCATGTATTGAAGAGGCAATAAAACAGAACAAAGGTTCTAAAGTGTTCGCAAGAGATCTGTCTATTGGTCAAAGCCAACTGACCAAGCTGAAGACCGATACCGGCAACATCATTACGTCAAAGCCAGAGATCTTGAGAGAGATCGAGAAGTTCTATGGACAGCTATACACCTCGTCACAGAAACCAGATACATTACCGGTAAGTGACGCAAGAGCCAAGTTGACCCGACACTACACCGAAGATATCCCGGACGTCAGCCTGTACGAGATTAGAATGGCTCTGAAACAGCTTAAAAACAACAAGGCGGCGGGTGAAGACGGAATTACAACAGAGCTTCTGAAAGCGGGTGGCAAACCGGTACTGGTAGTCCTTCAGAAGCTATTTAATTCCGTCATACACGAAGGTACAACGCCAGAAGTATGGAGTGGAAGCGTGGTGGTGCTCTTCTTCAAGAAAGGCGATAAGGCCCTATTGAAGAACTACCGCCCGATATCCCTCCTAAGCCATGTTTATAAGCTGTTTTCGAGAGTAATTACGAATCGTCTCGCACGTAGGTTTGACGACTTCCAGCCGCCCGAACAAGCCGGTTTCCGTAAAGGCTTTAGTACCATAGACCACATACATACACTCCGCCAGATTATACAGAAGACTGAAGAGTATAATCGGCCATTATGCCTGGCGTATGTGGACTATGAGAAAGCCTTCGATTCAGTCGAGACATGGGCGGTGCTACAGAGTCTACAGCGTTGCCAAATCGACTATCGCTATATCGAAGTATTGAAGTGTTTGTACAGCAAAGCCACCATGTCGATCCGGGTCCAGGACGAGAGTACGGTACCAATCCAGTTGCAGAAGGGTGTAAGACAGGGTGACGTAATTTCCCCGAAACTCTTCACCACTGTAATGGAGGATGTATTCAAGCTCTTGGACTGGAAGGGATATGGCATCAACATCAATGGCGAATACATCACTCACCTTCGATTTGCCGACGATATAGTCATAATGGCGGAATCGCTGGAAGCTTTGAACATCATGCTCAATGACCTCAACAGAGTTTCCCAACAGGTAGGCCTCAAAATGAATATGGACAAGACAAAAGTTATGTCTAATGTTCATATTCCGCCAATACCGGTGATTGTTGGGAGCACTGTTCTCGAAGTTGTAGACGAGTATGTTTACCTCGGACAAATTATCCAACTAGGTAGGTCCAACTTCGACAAAGAGGTCAATCGAAGAATCCAACTCGGCTGGGCAGCATTCGGGAAGCTCCGGCACATCTTCACGTCTAAAATACCTCAGAGTCTGAAGACAAAGGTCTTCAATCAGTGCGTGTTACCAGTGATGACATATGGTACAGAGACGTGGTCTTTTACTGCTGGCCGAATAAATAAGCTCAGAGTCACTCAGCGCGCTATGGAACGAGCTATGCTCGGAATCTCTCTTCGTGACAGGGTCCGAAACGAGGACATTCGTAGGAGAACGAAAACTACCGATATAGCTCGTAGAGTTAGTAAGCTGAAGTGGCAATGGGCAGGCCACATCGCTCGAAGAACTGATAGCCGATGGGGAAGGAAGGTTCTCGAGTGGCGACCACGTACTGGAAAGCGCCGAGCGGGACGACCTCCAACCAGGTGGACCGACGATCTGGTCAAGATCGCTGGGCACCGCTGGATGCAAGCGGCCCAAAACCGTTCGAAGTGGAAGTTAATGGGGGAGGCCTATGTTCAGCAGTGGACATCCCTAGGCTGATATGATGATTGTCTGGCCTCGCGTTAAAGAACCGGACGTGAATATGTAACAAATAAAATGTACAAAAAGTGAAATACGTTAAAAGTTTTAAGAGAGGTAGAGCATATCGTTTATTCGCTCAAAGAGCAGCTCGACTGGGGAAGTACCTCCACCTTACAGAATACCGCAGCCAAATAACTTTATGTTGTGTAAAGTTGTGTTCCTGCGCGTGAGTAAGGTTGCCAGAGCTCATAGGGGAGGGGGGATAGGTCGATAACGCGTGGGCGATGCTTCGTGTGTTGCAAGCCATCTATATGGCTCCGGTAACCGCTTACTATCAGGCGGGCCGTATGCTTGTTTATCGACTAAGTTGTATAAAAAAAAACAAAAAGTTTAACTCATTCCATTTAAAAGTCAATGAACATACAAAGAGCTTATTTCATAAAGCCACTGTTTAGCACGGGTAATAGTCACGTAAATAAGCTCAACATGGTAAGTTATATAAAGCTGCGGCAGATCAACACCACTCTATAAATCTTTCGATAATTCTATATGATTACACAAACGGAATCTATTTCTGTGTACATATGTTTTCTTTGATGAAATACTTTCTTTTATGTAGGTTTTTACCTATATTAACAACAATCTGAGTAACTTTTTTTTGAGTAGCTTATAATTACAACAATACGTCAAGCCTTTCCAATACGATTGTATGAATCTTGTTTCATAAGATTACAGAAATAAAATACTTTTTCAATAGTTGCGCGATTCTTGTGTGTTAGTCAAAAACTATGATAGCCTTACGTCACATTTATATATAGATTTAGTTATCGACAGCGACAGCTAATCTTAGATAACCCGCGTTTAACCCGCGTTGCCGGGATAGCCTATGTCCTTTTCCATACCATAGGCTATCTGCATGACAAATTTCATGATGATCCGTTGAGTAGTTGAAGCGTGAAGGCGTAACAAAAAACAAACAAACTCACTTTCGCATTTATAGTATTAGTTAGGATTTTTTTTAGTTAGGACTAGCTGTCCCCCGCCGTTTAACCCACGTTCCCAGGATAAAAAGCAGCCTATGTCCTTTTCCATACCATAGGCTATCTGCATGACAAATTTCATGATGATCCGTTGAGTAGTTGAAGCATGAAGGCGTAACAAACAAAAAAATAAACAAACTCACTTTCTCATTTATAATAGTTAGAAAGGAAAGAATAGGATAGGATAGTTAGGATTAGGTTTACACAATATTTCTAGCACATTTCTTGTCATAAAAACTGTAGCAAACCTTTCAAGTTAATTTATTTCAACTCATTGAAAAATAGAATTTCAATTTCAATTCAAGAAATAGAAATATCAAAGCAATAACTGAAGATAATTGCACAAAAGACACGCGAGATTCCACAATTTTTCAACTGCTATAATCAATAGGAATCACAGGGAAGGCATTCATGTCGCGGCAATTCCTTTTTGTTTATCGCACCGCTCCATTTACGGCGCAGTAGATTTATACGGAGACTTCATAATAAACTGTGAACCGGGTGTTATGAATAAAAACAAAAATCTCAGTGCCAGTGCTAACTACGATGTGGCACAACATCGCAACGGAACGTATATAAATGACAGGGTTTCTTTGCTACTCGTTTCCGTTCCTTTGTGATTGCTCACGGTAGTTTCTCTCCGCTTTTTGAATGGGGACATACGTGAGCGCACAATTGTCTCGGGTATTAAGGTGTTTTTGTGGCACTTGGATTTAAACACGCTGTTTGTTTTTGATTAGCAATGCTGTACAAATAACATTTAGGTAATGTACTTAACCAAAGGTTATTTCTGAGCACATCTAATGGTGCGTCCATGCTACGCGAATCAAGCACCAGCTGAGCCAGAACGGACCTACAACGAGCACGATGCGAATTCTTTTGTTCGTGAAAAAACTGTCAATCGCGCTCGTTCGAGGATCGCAAGCCCGTCCACGCTATACGAATCGTGCTCACAGTGTGCTCATTCGTGACTCGGCTCGTGCTCGGTTCGCCAAGCATGGACGCACCCTAAGAAATGATACAAACAAGGTAACTATAATATTATAAATTCGAAAGTTTTATTTGTTGTTACCATGATGTTACCTCTTTGCGCCTCTATCAAGATTGGTTAATCTTGATGAAATAGTATTGAATATAGATGGAATATAGCAATATCAGCATGGAGTTAGCATGCCATGGAGAGGAGCTACTTTTAATGGGAACGCAGGTGCTATACCTCGGGTGGAAACAAATTATTAAATACTAGCTTTTTGTCCGCGGCTTCGCTCGCGTAGACTATAAGATTTGTTCGCGTAATAAACGCTTAGATATTAATTTCGTGAAGATTCCTAATTGTTCTTGTGAACTCTGTGGCCAATGCGATGATGGGAGCGCGGCGCGGCGACAGCTGGTGGAGGACCACGTGCTCCCATCCATCAATCATCAATTAGCCAGGACTTAGTAATTTTAATCTTTTATATAAAGCCGGCCAAGCTCAAGACTTAGTCTCACTCACGCACCGAGGGCTCTGACCTTCCTTGGACGTAAATTTATTGGATTGGGCCATCACTGTTGTTTGAAACCGGACCGCATCATTAAGTTTGTTTGTGAAGGAATTTTGATGATATTGAAAAAACTGTGCTAGTTAGAAACATTGTTTTATTTTTCCTATACTTTTTCCAGATTTTTCGCATTGCGAACCTCGGAGATTGGCATTATTCATCAACAATCAAAAAGTCTTAAAAAATAATAGAAACATGTTTTAAAATGTACAAATAAAGCCCTTTACCATGATACCTCACTTAAATTTGTACCCCTGCTTTGAAATTTCAGGGCCCACTCTGTTCACCTTTACAACCGTAAAAAAATATATATTTGCAATAAGGTTGGGTAAGCAATATTTAAAACTATTCCAAATTTTAAATCAACAGCATTACTGGTTGTTGAAATATACCTACCGCTGTAACAGTCGAACAGACAGACTAACTGGCACCATAAGGGTTCCATTATTAGCTTTTTAGTTCGGAACCCAAATAAAAACGAAATACCAGTCACTAATAACGATATCCCAAGCACTATACTAAAAATTAGTGGCAAAGTAGATGCCTCGTAGAGTAGGTATAGGCTACACGTTAAGAAAGGATTTCCCGAAACGTAACCACTTGAAAGAGAAATTGGACTCTGGCTGCAAGCAGGTTCTCTCGTTATTAATTTGGAGCAGTCCGAGCAGGGAGGTTCCTCCCCCTTACATCGCAGTTATGTTCCTGCGGTGAGTAAGGTCGCCAGAGCTGGGTGTAGGGGACCAGTATGTAGTAGGCACCAAATAATACCTACCGCTGCCGGCACAGCGACTCCTCTCAACCTTCAAACACTTTTTCAAGAAGGGTGTAGAGAGAGATTCGGTAAAGCGTGAGTGATACCCCTGGTGTTGCAAGCGTCAATAGGCAACGTTAACTGCTTGCCATCAGACGTACAGCAAGTTTTTTATTTGTCCTGTCTTCGTCGTAAGTGTAACTATTTATATGCCCTATATATGCCTATGGCTACCAGTATGGTACTTTTGTCGATCAGGCTGGCAACTAATAACCTACGTAGATATGTATTTTTTTGTACTATTTGTTAAATGTAATGTTTGTCTAAAAGGAAGCTAAGCAATATTGCTAACGCAATTAATTTTTTCGAATTTAAAGCTATGGCTCTACTGCGTAACTTTGGTGGTAATCGTAACGAACACCATTAATTATTTCATCCAATGATGCGCACGCGGTATGTCGCGACGATGACCATTCGTGGGCCCTGATTGGAAGTAATTCATTAATGGTGTTCGTTACGATTAACACCAAAGTTACGCGGTAGAGCCCCCGGTCTCATAGTAAAAGTTGATCGTATACATGAGTACTTTACGTGGTTTCATTTAATGTCGTATTTTCCTAATAGCTTATGTTATTGGTTTGTCCCCGACTGCAAAACCTTATAAAATTCAAGTTATATTCAAAATTGTTTTTTGCTTCTCAGTTTTTTCGGTGGCTTATTTTTTTGTTAAAAAGATTCTCTCTACTAATTACTACATGCTTAATTTTTGATTTCTTTTGATGTAATACACAACTCAGCATTAAAATCTGTGATTGAACAATAAATCATCCCTTTTTCCCTCCCTATCCCTATTTTTTATCCATATTTATATGGGACCACATTCGACGTCCACCCTATCCAATAAAAAAAGAATTATCAAAATCGGACTACTCTGTCAAAAGTTATGCGTGATCATACAAAAAAAAAAAAAAAATGTACGCGTCGACTTGCAAACCTCCTCCGTTTTTTCGTCGGTTGAAAAGAACATAAGCGTCCAACTTAGAGTTTCCTCCTTCTTTTTTGAGTCGGTTAAAAATAGGATGCCTTTTATCACGGGAGAGTTCCCGCGAGGGTTGGTACAGTGGGAATAGTTACTCGACCCAGAGCTATGCCATATGTAGGCAAAGAACTTTAAATGAGAACACATCGTGGAGTTTTGCAGGTTCGATTCTTACTTAGGTAAGCCTTTAAGTTTGTCGATGCAGCTGTACTTATTTGTAGCTTTTTTTTGAAGTGAACAAAACTAAATGGTCAAACGGGAGAGCGCTGATGGCTCTCATCAACCAAAAAATTTATATCAAAATCATTGATCCTGTCATAAAATTGTGAGAACGAAACCATAGTGCGATTCAGGAAAAAGACAACGCCATCTAGTATCTCTCCCTCTGTGTCTGTGCCGTGAGACTGCCTGTAAATAAATAAATTGAGATCTCTTTTTTTCCTGTGAGCCGATTTTGATGAAACAAAGCCTAGTTGAAGCGCCAAGCAACGCTCAATCACCCTGTGGAAACCCCATGCAAATCCGTTCAGTGGATTCGAAGATTATCCTGTTCAAACAGACAAACAGACAGACAGAAAGACAGACAGACAGACAATTTTTTTTTAAATGGTATTTATGTTTTGTGTTAGTCATTCTACATCACCCCCAATCAGTTTTTGGTAAATATATTCAATGTACAGACACGACTTTTCTACAGTTTTATTATATGTATAGATTCTAAAAATGAAAACGATACATAGAGCAATTCTTTATTTATAAATAATGTAGAAGTACAAAAGATATTAATTGAATAACATATTCTTTTATGCTCGTAAACTATGATGTCAAGGTGGCGCGTCTAGCTAGACGCGCCACCTTGACATCTATATCTATACATATAATAAAACTGTAGAAAAGTCGTGTCTGTACATTGAATATTTTTACCAAAAACTGATTGGGGGTGATGTAGAATGACTAACACAATACATAAATACCATTTAAAAAAAAATTGTCTGTCTGTCTGTCTTTCTGTCTGTCTGTTTGTCTGTTTGAACAGGATAATCTTCGAATCCACTGAACGGATTTGCATGGGGTTTCCACAGGGTGATTGAGCGTTGCTTGGCGCTTCAACTAGGCTTTGTTTCATCAAAATCGGATCACGAGAAAAAAAGATATCTCAATTTATTTATTTACAGGCCGTCTCACGGCTATGAGACACAGACGGAGAGAACTACTAGATGGCGTTGTCTTTTTCCTGAATCGCACTATGGTTTCTGTCTCACAATTTTATGACAGGATCAATGATTTTGATATAAATATTTTGGTTGATGAGAGCCATCAGCGCTCTCCCGTTTGACCTTTTAGTTTTGTTCACTACAAAATAAGCTACAAATAAGTACAGCTGCAATGACGAACTTATGAAAAAGGCTTACCTAAGTAAGAATCGAACCTGCAAAACTTCACGATATGTTCTCATTTAAAGTTATTTGCCTACATATGGCATAGCTCTGGGTCGAGTAACAGTACCACCCTCGCGGGAACTCTCCCGTGTTCAAAGGTAAAAGGTATCCTATTTTTAACCGACTCAAAAAAGAAGGAGGAAACTATAAGTTGGACGCGTATGTTCTTTTTTCATGTATGGTCATCGATTTCTCAATAACGACCATGAACAATTCAGATATGATGAAATTGCTTGACAGACTAAGTGGGAAATAGAAAACAAACAGAACACAAATAAAAATAAAAAAAGAGATCAGCAGTTCACAAAGAGAATATAGCTGATCTAATTTGCTGCCAGTTGGTAGTGTGCCCAAACTTTGCAGGCGGCGGGCGATGCCATTTTGTATGGTGATGCTAATCTTCTAGCTGGAGTATTCGTCAGCCCTTTGGCTATAGGAACCGTCAATCAGACGCCTCGATATGTCGCGAATGACGAAAAAATACAATGAGCTCCAGGACATCAATGTCAGATGGACCTCTTATCATCGTTACGCTTCAAGCCACTCGATACACGAATAGCTGACACGAGAGCTCTGGCAAGAGCCCTATGAATGATGTCATTAAAGTCGGAGTGGAGCGGAATCCTGCCTGTGCTTTTTACGCACGATAGTATGTGGTGGCCAGCCTGATCGACAAAAGTACCATACTGGTAGCCATATAGGCATATATAGGGCATATAAATAGTTACACTTACGACGAAGACAGGACAAATAAAAAACTTGCTGTTCGTCTGATGGCAAGCAGTTAACGTTGCCTATTGACGCTTGCAACACCAGGGGTATCACTCACGCTTTACCGAATCTCTCTCTACACCCTTCTTGAAAAAGTGTTTGAAGGTTGAGAGGAGTCGCTGTGCCGGCAGCGGTAGGTATTATTTGGTGCCTACAACATACTGGTGCCCTACACTCAGCTCTGGCGACCTTATTCTCCGCAGAAACACAACTGCGATGTAAGGGGGAGGAACCTCCCTGCTCGGGCTGCTCCAAATTGATAACGAGAGAACCTGCTTGCAGCCAGAGTCCAATTTCTCTTTCAAGTGGTTACGTTTCGGGAAATCCTTTCTTAACGTGTAGCCTATACCTACTCTATGAGGCATCTACTTTGCCACTAATTTTTAGTATAGTGCTTGGGATATCGTTATTAGTGACTGGTATTTCGTTTTTATTTGGTTTCTGAACTAAACAGCTAATAAAGGAACCCTTATGGTGCCAGTTAGTCTGTCTGTTCGACTGTTACAGCGGTAGGTATATTTCAACAACCAGTAATGCTGTTGATTTAAAATTTATAATAGTTTTGCAAATATTTTTTTTTTTACTTTTACGGTTGTAAAGGTGAACAGAGTGGGCCCTGCAATTTCAAAGCAGGGCTACAAATTTAAGTGAGGTATCATGTAAAAGGGCTTTATTTGTACATTTTAAAACATGTTTCTATTATTTTTTAAGACTTTTTCACTGTTGATGAATAATTCCAATCTCCGAGGTTCGCAATGCGAAAAATCTGGAAAAAGTATAGGAAAAATAGAACAATGTTTCTAACTAGCACAGTTTCTTTTTTCAATATCATCCAAATTCCTTCACAAACAAACTTAATTATGCGGTCCGGTTTTAAACAACAGTGATGGCCCAATCCAATAAATATGCGTCCAAGGAAGGTCAGAGCACTCGGTGCGCGAGTGAGACTAAGTCTTGAGCTTGGCCGGCTTATATAAAAGATTAAAATTACTTATTTAAAAGGCAAAGTCCTGGCTGATTGATGATTGATGGATGGGAGCACGTGGTCCTCCACCAGCTGTCGCCGCGCCGCGCTCCCATCATCGCATTGGCCACCGAGTTCACAAGAACAATTAGGAATCTTCACGAAATTAACATCTTAGCGTTTATTACGCGAACAAATCTTATAGTCTACGCGAGCGAAGCCGCGGGCAAAAAGCTAGTCATAGTTAAGAATAGCTATTCTTGCGAGATAGAATCCCTAGAAGAGAGCATATCAGGCCAATGGTAACTAATGTAGGCATCTTCATAGCACTGAAAATATATTAGCTACATGCCTAGAATATATTCATGTTCAAACATACATTTCTGTAACAAGAGAGAGAAATTAGAGCTGTAATTTAAGGCAAAACGTTAATATTTTCATAAGAACAATATATATGTTGTAGTATGCTCTGTATGGAAGCGCTCGTGGTGTAGCATGATAAGCCGTTCTTAATCGATCGCCTAGTTAAGTTACCACCGTCGTGGTCGGGACCTGGATGGGTCACCGCCTAGTGGTATTTCAAATCGAGCGTTCCCGTGCTTCGGAAGGCACGTAAAGCCGTTGGTCCCGGTTACCACTTAATTGTCATAGTCGTTAAGCTAGTTGGAGGCCTTCTAGGCGGCTTGAAAACTCCAACATAGTAGATTGACCACTAGCCTACCTCCACCGATCTGCAGTGGATACGCGTGGTGGAGTATCTGCTCATTCCCCTTCACCCTGATTTGTGATGATGATGATGATCTGTTTACGTACCTATGTTTTTTTTGATGTTGGTTTGACTATTTAATTAAGACCTTAAATAACAGCATAATATAAATGTATTTATTTATTGGTTTATAGATGTTTGTTACACATAGAATATGTTCTGGACAATATAGGTCGTTTGAGAACGCGGGTGAAACCGTGAAGCGGAAACTAGTCATAATATTTTTTTCACAAACCATGCCAATATCAAATAGGATACGAACGAATAAAAACCAATTTACAATAAGTACGAGTAAGCACGTTGAAGTCTTGACACAAAAATCCTCACGTATTATTTAGTAATACATGGTAATACCAAACGAGACAGATCGAAATAATTTATTAGAATATCGGGAATTGTAAGACTTTTTTCCACATATGTTATGTGGGGCCAATTCCAGGCTTCCAGCTCCGCATAAAGATGAGAATATGACATGAAAGTCGATAAATTTGGTCAATAGCTATTATACGACGTTGTCGGGGTGCGAAAATATGGTAGTGGTGGGGGGAACTTCACGGCTCTTTGATTTAGAGCTGGCTGGTCGCCACACTACTATAAAGAAATGGAAGTGACAGAACATTCACGGAAAGATACTTCTAGAAAGTAAGCTGAACAAGTGAAATCACATAAAATAAACTGTTCATTTCCATAAGCTTTCACATCATTATATTCATTGCAACTCATTTGACTTTTTAACCGACTTCAAAAAAAGTAGGAGGTTCTCAATTCGGTTGTATGTTTTTTTTTTTTTTTTATGTTCTTCTCTCTTCGTCATTTATTAACCGATTTGGAAAATTATTTTTTTGTCTGGAAGGGTACACTTCCCGATTGGTCCCATTGCCATCAAATCAGGATTTGAATACTTTTTAGTGTACTTTGAAGTCGGTTTAAGTTTTTTGTAAAACAGTCCAATTATTTATGACATATATTTCATAGAGATAAAATACAAAGGAAAAATGATAAGACGTGTAGAATAAACAATTTCAATAGAACACATGATCTTTAGCTGGGCGATGAAATGCAGAGAATTTAATAAATTGTTTCAACTAAAGTAACTTGTACCTTAAGGTATGATAAATACGGTCGGTATTTGTTAGTATTAGGTATATCTTTAAATAAGCTTTTACTTTTTGTTTCATCAGCTTCACTTAATTAAAGACTACTAATATAATAAATGTGAAAGTGAGTTTGTTTATATGCCTCAACGGCATAACCAAAAGCGATGATATACACGCGCAGAAATAACTGGAGTTACATATTAGATATACTTTTTATCCCGGGAAAACATTACCTTAAAGTAAGTTATTAATAAAGAGCATTATTGTACTAACCCCTAGCGTATCATATCCATTATTGTAACTATATTAAAAGCATTTCCCAGTAATTATACATAATACAAATAACATGTAAATGTGATTCTTTATTATGCATAGACTTGGTTTGACTACCCATGATAAGAAATAATGTGGCCGTAGGTGGTAAAAACACAAAGCCTGGAAAGGAAATGGCTCTCAAGTGCAGCTGTCGGAACACACCGGTTGGTGCTTGGCGACAAACTTTCAACATAAGGGAGGGTGGTGGCCAGTTAGGGTTCATTGTAGGATTCGAAACCGGGACCTTCCCACGGTCGACGTCGCTACCACTAAGATATCATCCTATACAATTAAATGAACTTAAAATGAAATTAAATGACAAAATAAATATAATAATTCATTGTTTTATAACTTTTCAAAAGGATAGGTAACAACTATGAGTATAGCGGCTAGACCAGGGCTTCCCAAACTGTGCGTCGCGACGCCCTGGGGCGGCGGCGGCGCCGCGTTATTATCCCAGGGGGCGGTCATGAGGCGATCTAAATAAGCTGGCCGAGTCGAGTGAGCGCCAGCCGGGAGCAGACGGGGAGTGCCTTTTCTTTTCACAAATGTTGATGCTATTTGGAGTTTTTCTGACAAATTGTTATTAGGCTAGAACTACAACTAGTAGTTAATGTATGGCAAGAAGGCCAGGAGGTCGCAAAAATATGGCAAATTCCCAAGGGCGTCATACCTAGTTAAAATAAGTTTGGGAAGCCCTGGGCTAGACAGTAACAAATAAAGCACTATTCTCATGTATCATACTTACCCATTTGCAAATATTTACACTAGGTAAATTCAACATACGATGTGACTGTTCCATGCTAACTAATTTGATAGCATTGCCTCGGACAGACGCAAACACTTGAAGCAACTAACTTCCATTTAGTAAACACTAACAAGAAGGAAGACACTTCCAATTAATGGTAATTTAATGTTATTTTCAGGTCTATATTGTATAATATCACTGTACTTGGGTGTCCTAATTTCATTTAAATGTACTCAGAAAGCTCGATAATAATTTATAGTTTGTTATTTAAACTATACCTATTAATATATAGTAATATACATATAATTTTGTATGCGGTATACTGCATAAACCTAGCTTCTTAGTTAAGTATTTCTAATTTTTATACTTCAATACCATGAAGCAAATATCCTGATTCATGTTCAATACGTAGAACTATACAAAAAACAATCATGGTTTATTTTAAGCCAACATTAAGTGGGCTATGAAATCCTGAAGCACTTCCAGTAACAGTTTACATCTTCGCCGGACGCGGACGGGAGGACACTACAACTGGATGCGGGCACGCCACAGCTGGCAGCCATCCGAGCGTCCATAACTATACATACTACCAAACGAAATAGAAAATGCCATTATTCTTCTCTTAAGACAAGAAGGCGTTCGAGCATTGTTATTTACAGCCAGGTTTGTTTATTGCTTTATGTGGAATTTTGAGACATGAAAAATAGGTACGTTTTTTTTTTTTCAGAATTTCGACCAGTATTAGCTAACAGCAAACAACAAAAATACACGAAAAATCACAAACAACTTTTCGATGATAGTAGATGTAACATTGATAAGTTTAAGATCATATTGAAAAAAAACATTGAGTGTGCCGCGCTGTTAAATCTAATTCGAAGACATGAATAATAAAATTTTTTTGGTGACTGTACTTTTTGTTGACTGTACTTGCATTGTCTTCCAATATATTAATGTATACCAAATATCAAGTCAATCCGACCACTGGAAGTGGGTGAAATTCGACTTGCAAGATTCCACCCGAAAAAACATACATACATACATTGCAAGTTAAATAAAAGCTTGTAAAAAGACATTTATATAACAAGCAATTAAATTTGTGTACAGAATTGGCTTCAGCAGATATTTTAAATAGTGATGAAAAATAATACTTATGGTACGTTTATTTACGGTTTGAAACAACCTGGACATTATAAGCATCAATAGCATTAATAGTGTAGTTCCATTGCTATGTTTTACATATGGACAAACACTTCGCAATTGATAATATAGGTATGTATAAACATAATAAAGGTTCAAGTAATCAACAAAACCTATATACAAATATGATAAGTAGCTACCAATAATCACATACTAATACAAATTAGTTCACTCGCACGAAAAAGATTAGGTAGCTCCCTACCTTCAGACCGCTACCGAAATTATCATTATTATCTCATTATCGTTACTATACTATACCATAGAGTAAGAATATTAATAGAGTGATTAGCGATAACAATATTACCTCGTGTGAAGTGTGAGTTTGCTTATATATGCAGTCAGAAAAAAATACGAAATGAGTTCCTTGTTATTTGTTCTCGGTAAAAGTATCGATAAAAAAGGAGACATTGGCATTAATTATATGTATTTAGTAGTTCTAACTATGAACGCGCAGGTCATTTCAAGGCAGCGTAACACATACCCCTGCTCACCGCGCATATTCTATAATACAGTCGCTCTATTAATATTCTATATCTATGAGTAGGTATAATAGCCCCAATAAAGTCAACAGAAATCTATAATATATAAATAGGAACAACGGTACGGTACGCTATTGAGTTTTTTGAATAACTATTAATTCAATTCCTCAGGCAAGCAATATACTAACAGCTTACAATTTTCTACTTACTTAGATAACTCTTGAAGTTGTTAGTATATCCTGTACGTGCCTACAAATAGAAATGTAAATCTTTTTTCTCATCTCACGATTTTATTTATTTATCGTATTTCGTTATGTTGCTCAGTTTCTAACGCGACAAAAATAATAGGTGCTTGTCGCGTCCTTTCTATCCATGACCATAAGGCTTTTAAATATGCTCTTGTTATCGCAAAAAATATGGGTATTATAAAATATGAAACTATAAAAGACTTACCTATATAATAAAGATTCAAAACGATAATAAAATGAGGCAATAGTCGGGAATCCAATTTATTGGTAGCGAAAATGAATAAGAATTTATAAGTGAGATATTTCATGTCCAGCCTCGTTTTACTGGCTCGCAGCAATCTTGGGGCATTCAAATTGATGGTAAGGGTACGTTTCACCATTAGAGGGGACTTATTAATTCCCCTTTCGACAGGCCGACCGAGGAGGCAATAAATTCACCTCAACCAAAGGGATGACCAATTTCAGAACATTTACGAGCCACAAATTACGCGACCGCTGAAATATACTGGGCTAGGGACGGCAAAGAACCGAGGGCAAGCGGGGAAAGAAAAAGCCCAAATGTTAATTTAATGTTGAGAGCTACACAAAATTGCTTTAGTCCTCAAGATGAGAGAAATATTGGACCCCATCCGTGAAAAGGTCCAGATACTAATTTTATGCAGGGTAAATGAGCCGGGGCAAAGCACCGAATCGATATTCATTTGGTTAAGCGTACCGTTAATTTTTCCTGATAAGCGATATCATGAATATTACAAACCTACTTAGCTTTTACAAGCTGCTTTTGATCCCGTTGCACTTCGCCGATTCAATAAAATAAATATCCTTCGTAAAATGTAGCTCTATTTAGTTTATTTATTTTAAATTTCAATTTTGCATAAACGCGAGTGTTTAATTACTTGAGGCGTAATATTTTTATCAAACACGGCAAATTTTAATTGAAGATTGTAACAGTATATAATATTTATATGTGCTACTTATTATTGTCATATCCATAATTTAGAGGCTCGTGTAAGATATGATATTATGAAAAAGAGAAAACAAAACATTCGGCAAGTTTGCGCTTTTAATGGTTGTTTTATTTGTTCGCGTCGATATATCTGAGCCAGTTCGGTACCGTTGTGCTAGCTAACTGTTTTATCACTTTATTGCATGAGATCGCATAAACTTGCGGAGGCGATGGCAATAAAATGTTACTGTAGGGAAAATAGTTGGGCGTTTGTTGTGTAAGACCTTTCTGAATACAATAAACTATACTTTATGGTAGGTGCTACAATAGAAACAATATATATTAACTTAATTATAAAAAGCCTTCAAAGTTCGTCACGTGGAGTATAATAACTTTATTAGATGGGAATATTATTATTGTTTAAAGTAGCAGCAAGTTATCTATTTGTTAGTAAGTTGTTAGTTTGTAACTTAAGTTAGTTCATAGGTCTAACAGTGTTTTTAGTCTGAATAGAACGCTGATCGTTTGAAAGACAAATCCAAATATTTACAAAGCTAAAGCTTAGTAGAAGATAAACAGATTAATTCCATGCACATTTAGCTTTTCGTCTGGCGAGTTCACTATGCTGAAGAAAATTCTTAGTGCTTATCTTTTTAAGAAGCGTATGTGCGGAATGTCATGCTTCTAGACTTCAGTTTAAGCTATATGCTTTTTTTTATGATTTATTTTTTATTGACATTTTACCAAGATTAATAGTTAGACATTTAATAAATATTATGATTGTCATGTCACTAGCTATGTACTATTTTTATTGTTAAACATAATGTCGTTGATTGTGATTAATTTTATGTAATAATTTGTGTTAATTTAATGTTTAAAATATTGTATGTGCTTGGAAGGGCAGAATTTGGAATGGACCTAAATAATTTAAGATCTTTTTGTAACCCAAATTTTTACAAATAAATACTTACTTACTTACTTACTTAGGCGCCGGGGCTATCGCGTATCTTAAGTGGTAATCGTAATGAACACCATTAATGATCACCAATGACGCGGTACGATGTAGACCGTTGGTGGGCCCTGATTGAATGAAATTCATTAATATTGTTCGTTATGATTACCACCAAACATACGCGGTAGAGCCCTATTTTTATTATTTAATAGGCTTGTATTTGACCACAAATGATAATATAGCCAACGGTACGTATTAAAAAGTAATTTTTAATTACTCACGGTGACATTCGGGTAGGTCAAAGTCAAAAGTATCTTCAATGAACTCAAATATTTTCGAACGTATTATCATACTTTTATTCTACTGTTCCATCGGTCCAGCTTACAAAAGATATTTTAATTTAAAGTACACACCCTTCATTTTACATATATACATGGATTTCACGCTCGGACAGATCAGAGATTGGACCGGATTGAAGCTTCATAATGTTATGCTAACTCCAACTGACCGAGAGATCGTTTAAAATTCAAATGTGTGTATAGGTACCTAGATATCTATCGGATTTATATCAGCACACTCAAAGTGTTTTAGTACACTAACTGTTACCCGCGGTTTCACCCACCTTCCCGGGATAAAAAATAGCATATAACCACAGGAAAAAAATAGATAACCTATAACTCGCGGGGATAATGTTGCTTGCTATTAGTGAAAGATTTTTCGGAATCTGATCGGTAGTTCTGGAGATTACCTCCTACATTCAAACTTTACTTCTCTATAAAATTAGATATTAGTGTCGATTAGTGTAGATTTCAGCGTATTTTTAGTAACTAGCTATACAGAAAAAAAAAAAACCCATGCGGTAATTTTGCCAAATTAAAGTTAAGCGAGTTTTATTAAACACCTATTTTTTTATTTTGATATGTCTTAGTACAAAAAAATTAACCCTAGATTACGAACCTTCGTCGAAACGACCGTATTCATAAAAGGCCGGCTAATCTCATTCGACCAGTTGCTTGCGCGATTGACGGTAGTAATTTCCGCGTACTTAGGGCGTCCAGAAGCGCAGTTCCAGCAACTATGACTCGTCGCATCGACGATGGTTAGTGATAACGAGACTATTTTACATTATTTTGTTCGTATAATTTTATTTATATTTTAGCAATAATATGTTATAACGTGTTTTTATTATTTTTTATATTAATTATTATTTTGTCAGTTCCTATAACAAGACCATAGCGATGATGAAAGTTTGAGAAGGAGTGAAGGTTTCAAAAATCTCTACATGATGTTAGTTAAGTTTTTAATATTTAAAATATTCTCGCAGGGCTGGTGATTAGTATTCTAAATGTGAAGCTATCATGGCGATTAGTTTAAATTAGTTTCGACCCTGTGCTACATTGCGACTACCTAAACGGCCCTATTATTATATAATTGAGTTGTGTTTTAAACTACTATGCACACAAACAACTAACTTCTCTATGATCGTTTTACACACACAGTTCAGTTCGCCACAAAGGGCATAGTGGGGTACTCTTTAATAGATTCTCTCTAGCCGGTGGTCTGTTTTATATGGCAGGCTAATTAAATCCAATTTTCGAATGCGGGCAGCCATGACAGAGATATTGCGGGTCTGGTCTGACTCCCAGTATCATTCGCAACAGGAAAATAACTGTCTTTGAAAGTACTTTATGTACCAGACCGAGGAAAGATAGAACTAGTGAGTAGGTACCTAGGCTACTTAAGAATGATTGTCGGAATTTTTGACTTGTAAGAAGAAGAGAGTTGAAATAAAATTTGTAAAGGAAACTGTAAGTAGTAAATAAATAAATAAATATCCTTGGACATTCCTCACACACGGTCATCTGATCCCAAACTAAACAGAGCTTGTACTATGGAAACCAGATAACTGATATAATACATACTACTTTTTGTTTGTAAATACATACTTAATATACATAATTACACCCAGACTCAGGACATACAGACATGTTCATGCACACAAATGCATGTCCTGTGTGGGAATCGAACCCACGACCTACGGCGTGATAGGCCAGAGTCTTAACCAACCACGTCAGCTGGCCCGTCAAACGTATCAACGTATGACATTCAAAACATGCTTTCTGCAAAAATATTTATCTAAATATATTTTGTAAAATGTTTGGAGTATTTTTTCCCATACAGCGATACAGATATATTAAACTTCGTTACATGATCGATATTTGATACAAAAATGAATAGAATATATTTTTTGTTTGTGCAATTTGTGTGAAACATTACCTACAGGTAAAAAAATGAATAGGTACTAGACATGTTTTGATAGTATATAAGCCTCTCCTTAAAACGTATGTTCATGTATTTATAATTATCTATGCAAACCTACTTCTAAAGTACATGTAAAAATAACTAAAATAATTATTGTGCCGTCAATAAATCCTCAAGGTGAGACTTAGTAGCTTCCTTATCACTAATTACTGTAGTACGCGAGTGAAAACTTTACCCCTCCACACAACAGCTGATCTAGCATCCCAATCACGAGTTTGAAACAATCAAGACATACGTTACGAATACGAAGTTCAAGGGATACGGATTGGATTAGTACTGACTTTAGTTCGGTAAACATATTGCATTAGAACCTGCACTAAATACAAAGATGTTTTGTTTTCATTCCACCCCTATACAAAAAAGAGTAAATCCAAACGACTCATGCATAAACTTTAAACGAATATGAAGCAATATCAGTTTTTATCCGTCTGCTTTCAAAGTCGAAAACAAACCCTCTAGTCTTGAATACGATCTCATAACTTTACGACGCTTGACTTTATGCAATAAAAATACCAAGCCCATCCTGATCTCAAATGATGCATAGAAAAATAGTTTTTCTTACCTTTGGGTAAGGTTCCTCGTTGCGACTACCTCTCAGGAAGTCGTAAAAAATGCAAAGAGGCAGCACCATTATGGCCGGCTCTTTGCAAAGAGTAGCGGCCGCAGCAAATAGGAGTGTTCCGGCTAACGTAAACCACTGGAGAAGTTCACTCGTATCCTCACTAACACTAGCACTGTATTGACACTTACTAGACCTTACGGTCCCCGTTTTAACCTCACAAGCATCCCACACTTTCATAGGTCCGGCTTTACTCGCTTTTAACAGTCTGCGGAAGTTCATCATTATGTGCTGAACCAATCCATGGCAACTGAGTCGAAAGGGCTGATCGCTAGTCTCGAGCTGCCTTCGCATTATGTTGTCTTTTACGATATGTCGACATTGTCGTTTATGTCGTTCTTCTCGGAGACGTATGTGCTCGCTGTATAGCAAAAAACTTGATAGGAATAAATTACAAGCGGCTAGATCCGCTCGTCCCACTACTCCTGCAACGGCTTCTGTGTGTATAGGATGAGCGGCGAAACTGAGTCCGGCGACTGAAGTCCCTATTCTAATGCAATATGGTGGTAATAGCCTTCTAGCTGTTATCACTACCAACGCCGTCGCTATACAGTGGAATATAATATTTAGGAAATGATAACTCCAAGGCTTGAATCCACTGAAAGCGTAGTTAAGTCGATATGTAGCGACGCACAGCGGCCTGTATGAACCGTGTGAACCGGGGTCTGTGAGTGGCGTACCCCAAAAATCGTTTTCGAATAATGCCTTTATAGGTGTGTGCCCGATGACGTCCGGATTGGAGAGGATCGCCCGTCTGCAATAAAAAAGCAACGTTAACCGTTTAATCCGATATCGAAAAATATTTTTGATGGTAACCTACACTCTAATGTACCATACCAGGGCCTAAACTCAATAAATGACTTTTTGATTTATAAAAATGTGGCTGAAAATTGGTGAAACCGGAGCATTGTTTTGAAATCATATTGTTACCTGCATTTTATATGTAAAGTAAGTCCAATATGACATCATTTTAAACACAATAGCAAACATAAAGATCTACAGATGTCACTAAATTTGAATCCAATCATGCGTCCAATAGGTTATTTAATATCACAGTTAATTATTAACCTTACATGTATCGTTAATTTTGCAATATTTTCATAAAAGAAAGTGGTTTTCTTGGTCTTTTTTAACCGACTTCAAAAAAAGGCGGAGGTTCTCAATTCGGTTGTATGTTTTTTTTTTTTTTTTTTTTACGTTTGTTACCTCATTACTCCGTCATTTATGAACCGATTTGGAAAATTCTTTTTTTGTCTGGAAGAGTACACTTCCCGTTTGGTCCCATTGTCATCAAATCAGGATTTGATTACTTCTTAGTGTACTTTGAAGTCGGTTTAAGTTTTTTGAAAAATAGTCCAATTATCATACAAATATTACAGAGTTACTCTTTACGGAGGATATTTAAAATACGTTCTCCTTCATCTAATACCTTTAAACGAGCAATTATTGTATATATATATATATATATATAATCTGGATCTCGGAAACGGCTCCAACGATTTTCATGAAATTTTGTATGTGGGGTTTCGGGGGCGATACATCGATCTAGCTAGGTTTTATTTTTAGAAAACGTCGTTTTATCCGTGTTTTCAGACAATGAAAAACTGCTACAATATCAACGGAGGTAAATTTCGCCACCATCTTCAAGGTTATAATAGCTCAGGTGGGAAATCGGGCGGTCCCGAGTCCAGATGTTTTTTTTTCCTTTTTCTTTAAATTCATATTTCTATATAATTTCCAAAAAAAAACGATTAACCAAAAAAAAAACGTGAATAGATATTTCACAATAAATACATGAGATATCGTAGGTAATCGAATGCATGTATTTTGTCAATTCCAATTGACAAAAAGTATTGAAAAATATAAAAAAAAAATATATAGCAAAGTTTCGCCGACCGCATACAATTTCAACGACGTTATTATTTCGAAGAGAGAATATAAAAAATATCGTATTTGAAGATTGAATTGCAATCTTACTTTTCACCTTTTTTAACTATTTTCGTTGTTAGTATTTATTTCAAATTTATAAAAAAATAAACGCTTTTTCACAAAGATACTTAAGCGTATTTGACAAAGATACGATTTTTCCATTCTCAGTAAAACATCAAAAGATTTTTACAGATTTTCGGCCACCTTACGTTCTTATATTATCCAGCAGGGCTGTAACCCCTGCTAATATAATTTTATGATTATTGGCACATTACTAAAGTAGCTACTAATAGGTACTTTACCGTTCAACGTCCACGGTAACGTATATTTTTCATCAGCTTTGATTAAAAAACTTTCCCTGCACAACTTTATCCGATCTTTGCTTTGCCTTTTTTTAATGAAACATAAAAATTCCATACTTATGATATTCTTGTAGCTATGTCAACTATCAATATTTTCTTGCTATAAATTCTCAGAGGAAATTGTACTCGTAATATAAACCATAAAGAAAGTTTCTACTAAGTTAACACAGTGTTACTAGGATCATTTTGTGTATTCAATATTCATTCTATATATATATATCAAAATTATAGTCAATAGAATTATTTTTCAACATTTATAAAGTAGCCTATGTCCTTCTCCATACCATAGGCTATCTGATGCCAAATTTCATGATGATCCATTGAGTAGTTGAGGCGTGAAGGCGTAACAAAAAAATAAACAAACAAACTCACTTTCGCATTTATAATATTACAGGAAAGGTTTTTTTTATATAACACAGATAGGTATTGAATAATCTATTGCAATAATCCAGTTTCCAGATAATATTCCTACAAAACTATGAGAGGTGACAGACTCCCCCCTTCTTTTTCATAGAATATATCAATTTCAATTATGTTTGTGATTACAACTTTAATGTTACGTTACTTCGAAAACTTGAGTTTACCTACTAATAAATAGAGTAGGCAGCAAAGAAGCACGTGTTTACATCGGATACACAATAAAATTTAACGCTCATGAACAAATTCAAACAACCGTCCCGAACAGCTTAATTTGAATAAAATATTACCTCCTTACCTGGGCACTCACTCATCGACGTTGAATCTATTGGATGTTTTCCCCACCGATTGGCTCGTCACCCTCGACCGCTCCCTTCGTAGGGCGCCTCAATACCTCCTAAATAGGAGACATGTTTTAATAGCGTACCTATCGCTCTTTACGAATTGATTTTGTGAACCGTATTTTGACACTTTCCGGGCGATATGTGAAATCCTGCGCTAACTGTCAAACGATCTCCTCTTTACCCTGCCCTATGGTTCTATACACACAATTTTAGCCTGCTCAGACCAATTATTTCACCCCTTATCTTAACGTAGTCCCTGTCATACGATATTAAGCAGACAAAGGACGAAATGTACTAATGAAACGAGCGTTGGAAACCCTATCAATATAGGTAGGTATATAAGTATAATACTCGTATTTGGTAACATAATATCGGCAAGCTTTTTCAACCAATTTGTGTTTTGGAAAGCTAATATTTTCGGTCGTTATTAGACCAAAATAATAATCTTAAGCTTTCAGTATGTATTATATTCAATTTGTTAAGATCTTCCAAACTACAAAGTTACTTACAATATTCTTCTATATTTTTTTCGTTATTCAAAATAATGAAAAGTAATGGTTAGTATAGATTTAGCCGGTATAATCGTTTGATTCAATTTCTACGACGTCTAGACATGTGCCAAAAGACATGGCTCTGACCCAATATGAATTTTCACAGATTGTAATAATAAAAATCAAACATAATATTTATTAATATTGCAAGAGTAAAACACAGATTACAGAATTATGTAATCTGTGGAGTAAAATTACTCCGACAAGAGGAATTACGGAATATCAAGGTTCAAGCACAGGTAGATAAACAACAACCACAGGTATCTGTCTATGCAAGGTTTCTATCTATGCATGGTGTAGAGTCATTTGTTAACGTTCACAAGAACCTTATCGGGGCCAAGATTGAATAAATGAATTTTGATTTGATTTGATTTGTGTCTTAGTAAACTCATAAGAATATACACATTTATCAGTAAACAGCAATCCATTCGTGGGTCGATTCTCGTAACAAAACGTCAGCGGTGTCGTAGCGACATCAACTATTTAAATTGTGATTCGTGAAATATTTTGTATAAAAAACATTCAAACGTGTATATGCCTCAACAATTTGTCTATAGGATCGTTTTTCAATATTCCTTTTGATATTATAATAGTAAAAAACACTGTTTAATCGTTGAAGTAGCTACAACATCGTTGAAGTTTTGTTACGAGAATCGAGCCACACTAGTTTGGGCTACGCGTTGATAGATCAGTCAGTCACGGTTTCTGTATACCCAATTTCATGATGATCCGTTCAGTAGTTGACGCGTGAAGGCGTAACAAACAAACAAATAAACTCACTTTCGCATTTATAATATTAGTTAGGATTCACATATAACTAAGGCAATTACCCAGATTTTGGTTTTTCTTCGTGTAATCCTTCAAAGCTAACTCCGACCCACATAACTAATGGCAGTCTCATCCTTTTATCTATTGATCCCTCATACATTTATCCCTTCATTTCAGGTTTGGAGTGAAAAGCCAGTGAAATAGCCGATTGAATAATATATTTTTATGGGACCAAAGCCGTGCTTACTATGCGAAGAAGGAAAAATCATCTCTAACATTCAGCCATTGTATTGCAAATTGTGAGTAAGACGCCTTCTCCTTCACTTATTTACATAAAAAGTTCTCCAAGTACTTTGTTCGTAAATGACTTTCGTTTTGGACTTCCTCGTCTGAAATCTTACAGGCGATACATTTATTTAAATGAAGCATAAATTTAATTTAAAATGTTTAAGAGTTAGTTATAAGATTTTTAATAAAAACAATTAATGTTTGATTTAATTATCGTTAAACGGTTTATTATACATATGCAGACGATATTTTGTTTCTTACCCGGCTATCACTCATTCATGATCCAGGATACTACTATCAATACTATTGGTTTAACTCACTTAACTCTTGAAAAAAAAACCGGCCAAGTGCGAGTCGGACTCCCATATGAAGGGTTCCGTAAAGACCTTTCTTGCATCTTGCGCATTTTTTTTCATTTTTATTATTTTTTATTATACTTAGCGGCAATAGAAATACGCATTCTGTGAAAATTGCAACTGTCTACCAATTACGGCTCATGACATACCTATGCCCACTGAAAGACAGACGAACGGACGGACGGACAGCGGAGGCATAGTAATAGGCTCCTGATGGAATCCTTTGGGTACGGCACCCTAAAATTGACACTAAAAAAGTGTCAAGAGAAAAGAATTTGAAGCAAGAATATAGAGCGGAATATAACGCGATAAAATATTTTTGGACGCCTCTAAACGGTCAAAAGCCTTTACCCACATTCAAATCGACATACAAAGAATTTGGCAATATTTCCGCTCGAGCTATTTCAAACTTCTTTTGATATCATAGCACGCCTACATATAATAAAAATAGAAATACGGAATACCTTAGTAGGCTCCGGTTATGAGCATGTTCAGTTTATGGCGTTAGCTGTTCCGTAACCGGTACTACCTCGTTTTCGCATCAACGCGAACATACCAACTCACACAGATAATAAATGATATCGATAACATAGGATGTAGTGAATAAAATACTCACGAGCTATCAGTTTTGCCGGAAATTGAAATGAAACCGACAAATGTACCTATATCATATTCCGAAAATAACAAAATCTTTTCAAGAATCCTAATCCCAACTAATATTATTAATGCGAAAGTGAGTTTGTTTGTTTGTTACGCCTTCACGCCTCAACTACTCAACGGATCATCATGAAATTTGGCATGCAGATAGCCTATGGTATGGAAAAGGACATAGGCTACTTTTTATCCCGGGAACGCGGGTGAAACCGCGGGGGACAGCTAGTTCTATATAATGCACTGGAGTGTATCATAAAACTAATTAAAACGACTTTGAGGTCTGGCAGTAAATGCGAAAGTGAGTTTGTTTGTTACGCCTTCACGCCTCATCATCATGAAATTTGGCATGCAGATAGCCTATACCAAAGGCCCTATGGTATAGGCCTTGAGAAGGCCTAGGCTACTTTTTATCCCGGGAACGGGTGAAACCGCGGGGGACAGCTAGTAATATTATAATTTTGTTTGTCGTGCTTGCCTCGCTCATTTCATCATCATCAGCCTATAATGTCCCACTGCTGAGCACAGGCCTCCTTTCACAAATCAGGGTGAAAGGGAATGGACAAATACTCCACCACGCGTGCCCACTGCGGATCGGTGGCGATAGGCTAGTGGTCAACCTACTGTTGGAGTTTTTCAAGCCGCCTAGAAGACCTCCAGCTAGCTTAACGACTATCACAATAAGTGATAACCGGGACCAACGGCTTTACATGCCTTCCGAGGCACGGAAACGCTCGATTTGAAATACCACTAGGCGGTAACCCATCCAGGTACCGACCACGACGCAGGTAGCTTAACTTGCCGATCGATTAAGAACGGCTTATCATGCTACACCACGAGCGCTTAATATATTTGTTTCGAATTATGAAAAGTGCCGAGGCACATAACTTTCATCATGTGCTTAAAAGGCAGGTACTTTGCTTGATACATAACTAGTTCGCCTAGCAGTTTAACCCTGAAAAAAATTTCATAAACTTTGGTACAGGAAAGAGGATAAAATTTATATAATTTAATATTCTTATAGTGAAACTACGGGAGAGTTATGTCACAGAAACAAGAGTGACTAAATAACAAAAGCTGAAATTGTGAAAACATCTACAATCCTATACGTATATTTCAGTTTATATCCAACGACAACGTTGGCCCATATTGCTTTCATAACCATATCGATAAAAACGAGTCGCGTCCCTAGCAGAATCGAAACTAAGATTTGAGATAAAGTTGGGGATAGTGTGGAACTTTTTGTTGGCGAAGTTGTGGGCAGCTGCGGCGGAGTCGTCACGTAAGCCCTCAATTACGAAACACTGAAGCGGTTTTCGGCGAGCTCTGATCCAGAACAAAGTTCATCGATTCTATCACGATTATCGGTTCGCAACATTCCGACGAGAGAAAATTAGTGGCTACGTGAAAACATTTTTATCTTAGACGGTTATCGTTTGAAATATCCGTCCAGTTATCTATTATAATATGCTAGGCTAGATACCTACATTAATCTGATTCAATTACCACTGATATAATAATAGTGTGAATAGAATTCAACTAGCTTCATGAAAGAGTAGGTATTTCATATATATTTTTAAAGCTCTCCTAGTTTGCTTCCTAATATTAGGTACTTTGCACACATGTATCATACATGTGTGCAAAGTTGGTAAATACACGCGAGGCGGTATTCAGCGATAAGGCGATAAAGGAGCCAAGAGGGTAATGATCAACGCACACGCGTGTCATACGACGTTTTAAACACACTTGCGAGGAAAAAAACAGACTTTTATTTTTAAAAGTAGTTTTTTTTAAATAAGGAATGAGAACGTCAACAAATATGGCGTGCATGCTTTTTTTTACAGCGATACGCTGTCTAACTGTTTTTACCCGTTTAAATTAAGAAGGAACGAGCGAGTATGTTGAAAAACGATTGAAAAGGTAATTTACTTTTCAACACACTCGCTCGTAAAGTGATATTTATTGCAACGTTTTTTTAGTATCTTAATGCAGCTTATTACGCACTAGTGCTTTTTACTTTACATTACCGCACGCACAGTTTTATGATAGATATAATCCCGACTATGTTAAGTTTGTATCTCACTGCAAGTGATATGTGTGTAGACTAAGCAGAATTCAGAATCTTTGAAAAGAAATTATATATTACGTGAACAACTATCACTGAAATTTAAATAAATGGATCTTTACTACTTACTATACTATAATTGTATATCGGGTATCACCAGACGATAACTATCTACATAATTAATCCATCATTAATAAGGATTTCGTTATTTGTGTACCTATACACAAATAACGAAATCCTTATTAATGAAATAGTTGATCAGGTACAGCACTGACTAAGGACTAGGTAAACTACGTTATCCATATAACTCTGAAATGAATGCCGTTATCCTCATGGTCAATTACTATAATAATGCTGAATTGCTATTAATTTGGAATTAGTTCGTGTTTCAATTAATCCTTTCCTATCAATCCCACAACAATAGCGTTGGTCTATAATTTGTGATTTGGCGCTGAATGGACGATAGGTATATTTACTCACAATGCTATAAAATGAACAATGCTTAGCCAAATGAAATATTTTATTGAAATGATTGGATAAATGTTTACTCCGTAATACGAATTCCGTTATAGTATACGTACACATTTAAAAATTTATGGTTAGATATTAGTAGTAGTAATAGTTGTTTAATCGTTTATGAACTTAACTAATATACAACTCACAAACATACTTTTTAGGATTCCGTACCCGAAGGGTCCCGCCCTATTACTAAGACTCCGCTGTCCGTCCGTTCGTCTGTCTGTCAGTGGGCTGTATCTCATGAACCGTAATAGGTAGCCATAGATATAGCTATAGGTAGAAATTCACAGAGGATATGTATTTCTATTGCCGTTGTGTATGTAATTTTTTTTAATTTGTTGTTCATAACAACAAATAAAAAAAATATGAATTAAAGGCGGCGCCCATTCCAGAAACGTTTTTTTATAGCAAAGTTGATTTAGTTAGTATTGTACGGAACCCTCCATGTGCGAGTCCGACTCGTAATAGGCGGGTTTTACTTAAAACTGGCCTATATACCTTTTTTTTACCAAAATCTCACTATGGTAAGTGATGTAGTGATCGAAGGCAAAGCCCAAAAGGAACAAAGCCCAACAAAGCAAACAAAGCCCAGAAGGAACTGGCTCTCAACTCAAGTGCAGCTGTCGGAACACACCGGTATGTGATTGGCGACAGATTTTCAACTTGACGGTGGTAGCCAGCCAGGTGGGTACTACAAAGTACCCTACCACCGTGCTATGGTTCCCTCACGATGTTTTCGTGTTTTCCAACTCATTGTAGGATTCGAACACAGGACCTTCGTCCAGCATCTGACGTCACTACCACTGAGCTATCATCGCCTTATGACGACATCGCTTTAGTGTTTCATGAAATAAGAAGATTTTAGAAATTGAACTATAACAATTTTATTATTACCTATTCGTTCTTATGTACCGTTATTGTTATCGTTACCATAACAATTGTGCGGCCACCCCGATAGAATGCGTTTCTGATACCTGTTAATATTGGGCTAATCTCGGAAATGGCTAATCTTATTGCGATTGTACTTAATCAAATCAGCAGTTAACAAGTGTCAGAAACGCAATCTCTCGGCGGCCGCACTTTTATAGTATTTTTGTCACAACAAATTGGCAGAGAAAAATATCTGCATAACTGTGATTTGATGCCAAACTTGACAAAACAAAGTGCACTGCAACGCTATATAATGTCAATAAGATGCCACATTTATAAACTTAGCAGCACAAGTTTTTGTAATTACCTACGCAGATTTATTGAAATAGAATAAACGCGATAACCTAATTGGACCTGTGAACTTCCTTTGTATAAATGCTGAACGAATTTCCAAGACTTCTCGAAACTTTTGAATAGTATTACGTATTGAAGCCAGAAGATTGCAATACCTGTACTGCCTGTACCATTGCCAATTTTCAACCACGTCACATAGAAAGGTACTATGATTTGAACCTCAAGTATACTCATATAGAGTTGACATCAAGATCAACTTTCAAATTCAACGTAATATTGCTGTATTCACTTATGAAATAAAACTAGAGTATATTGTTTATTATCGGAAAATTTCATTCGACATATTTCTCAACAAGTAACCCATCGATCTTTTGAGCTGTCTTCTGTCACAGTTGTCAACTAGAAACTCAATCGAGGAGTTCAAGAGGTTGTTGTTTTAACTCTGAAGTGTTTGATGGAGCAGTAGTTTTTTTCTGACTACATCGCGTCGAGATGTTTGGCTTCTACCCACAAATAAGCAATATATTTTAGTTTGTCGGGAACGTATACTACAGTCAAATGTATTTTATACTACAAACAAATCATCTTGACAATGTAGTTCTCCACATTGTCAAAATCCACCCAAAGTTCCTTAAGGGCAAAAGTGTCAGCTGTGGGTAATGGAAAGGGTAAATTGCCATTATTCCCTCACACACCTTCCGCCTTTCCCGTAAGTATATTTTCCTCAGGATTATACTTACACACAACAATCTTTAACTTTACTTTGGGGGCAGAGCCTTTGTGTTATTTTGTGAAGAAAAACATTAAAGTTTTTGAAAGGGTCTATATTTTTTGATACAATTTAATAGAATAACAGTGTTAAGATTTGTTTTCGAATTGTCCCTCTTTATTATTATGTAGGTACATACTATTACTGTACGTAGTATTTATATACTCTGAGCTCTTTCTTACTAATGGGTTATAAAGACTTAACTCAGTCTTTTTGATGTCAATTAAAATTAAGGCACGCCTTTAAATTAATGATAGTAAAAAGATGATCTTACTGTATGTTTGAAAAACCAATTACCAAAACTTTGCATATTATTCTGAAAAATCCACCATCTCAAGTTAACAAATATCAATTTCCAAAGTAAATATAATTTACGTAGACTCCCGTAAAAAATGTTACGTGGCGTGTATTTACCTAAATAAAACAGATTTTCAAAAAAGTTCTTTCGTTTGATAAATGTAAGTATTGTTGACTTTTTCGAGCATCAAATTTTGGTAATGCCATCAAAGGGTCCTTTTAAACAAAGATGTGAGGAATAAATGAGATACAGTAAACGCGGTTGCCCTACACCCTTGGGGGACGACGGGATCAAGAGAGAATCTAAATTATTCAACACAAGGAAAAGCCTGGGTCTTTAGCAAACAGTGGATTCCTTTTACACCAGTCATGCGATTCCCATAGGAACCTTATTTAGGTGTTAATTGTTGAGACTCTTAAGAGGCTTATCGCTTAAAATTAAATGCATTTTCGTTTTATTTCATAAATTCGGTTATTTAAATTTTTATTGCATATTATCGGTGGTGTTTTATCCAATAAAGACAAATCTATGTTACGTCTATCGTGACTTTTCAAGTGGTCTCAATAAGTCCGTGAAAAGTTTAAGTACAATAGCCACAATTTTACTAAAAAATTACTTTTATGGACGGAGACTGATATGTGAAAGTTGTACGTAGTATTTATATACTCTGAGGTGAAAGTGATTTATTGAGAATAGAACTTATAATATTACTCGATACTTACAAAAATAAGTTAATCAGATTAGATTTGTATTATTAATTAGCGTTCAGAAATAATATATATTTTTTTCTTTCTTTCTTTAATTATCATTAAAATTAAACGCGTTTTCGTTTATTTCATAAATTCGGTTATTTTAAATTTTATTGCATTGCAAAACACCACCGATAGTGTTTTATCTCATAAAGATCAATCTATGTTAAGTCTATCGTGACTTTACAAGTTATCTCAATAAGTCCGTGAAAAGTTTGAGTACAATAGCCACAATTTTACTAAAACATTACTTTTATGGACGGAGACTGATACGCTATGTGAAAGTGATTTATTGAGAATAGAACTTATAATATTACTCGACACTTACAAAAATAAGTCCTAGGATTTTTTGTTGCCAAACTTAAAACTAAGAACAAGAAGGATATACTTGTGTTTGACAACAACTCACCATGTTAAGCGATGATGTGGCCGAAGGTGATGGAATTTAGTTAGCTGTTATTAGGCAGTTAGCGATGCGGGTACCACAAAGTACCTCGGCACGATGTTATGGTTTCCTCACGATGTTTTCATTCGCCGAAATCTCAAGCTAGTCGCAGGGTTCGAACCCTAGACCTTCGCCATTATGACCGCTAAATAACCTTAAAAAATTATTAAGACCTACTTATATTAGATTCAATCTTCTGTACTTTAATGGACTAAGTAGTGGAAAATCACATTTGAAATTATTTAGATTTCACGTTATAAGAATGATTTTACCTACAAGCCTATTGGTTTTAAGATTCATTAACAATATTTAGGTTGACATGAAAGTGTCCCCTGTGCTACGCAGACACGAAAGGGTAAAAAGATTTCCAAGATGAAATTTCACGCTGTGATATTTTACTTTGAAAAACTGAACCACGTTATAGAAGAAAAAATGTTAGGAAAAGACAACTGAACAGGCAATCTAAAATTGGTAAATGGTACATAACATAATATTACACCTTTGTTTTACTACTAGCTGTATCCCGCGGTTTCACCCGCATTCCCGGGATAAAAAGTAGCCTATGTTCTACTACATACCATAGGCCATTTGCATGCCAAATTTCATGATGATCCGTTGAGTAGTTGAGGCGTATAGGCAAACAATCAAACAAACTCACTTTCGCATTTATAATAATTAGGATGCCAGGACCGTATTTTGCTCCTTGAGGCAGTACTTTTCAAAAATAATTGTCGTAATAAAGTAAACTCTTGGCTTATACTCATATTATGTCAAAATAGGACAAACAATTTAGTATATAATATCAAGCCTTACCGATCATCGTAGACGAATCCTGCGTCCAATGTGTTATAATACAGAAGGAAAGCCAGCAGGACGCTGGCTGCCGTCACCCAGTAGTCCATCGCGACAGTCGAGGTCCCTACATCAGTATTGATTGACCCTCATTTCTGGAACAAGAAAAAATTTCATTAAATGAATATTCTGGGAAATTCTTCTCACACGGTCTTATTCTGATCCTAAACAGAGCTTGTGTTATGGAAACCAAATAACTGATATACTGCATATACTTTTACTTATTTTACATATTCATATGTACTTATAAAGATAATTATACCCAGATAAGCAGATATGTTCATGCACATATCTTATTAAACGCCAACCCAACCGTCAAGTTAACTTTGTCGAAGATATTGCTACCTATATCATCCTATATACAGGCTGAATTATTTTTGTAATCCTATTATGTAGAATATAATATTATTCAACACAATGTTTCTTCTTTCTCTGGTGATGGATTAATATGGCTCAATGCCCTTAATTTTCAATCCCATTAAACTATATTCCAATATAGTCGATATTGGCATTATTACAAGAGTCGAAACATAAAATGTCAGTAGGTAGGTTTCGCTTTTTGTTCGTCACTGAATGTAATACAATGTATTAAACTAGGTGTGGTATTCTAATCAAATCTAAATAAAGAAAGAACAAAACATTTATTCTGAAATAACACACAACACAATTACACACACATAAACCTGATATAATTATTATTCACACTATTACCATAACACAGCCTTCGCATTAGCTTGGCTTTCCAAATAGGAAACGCTGCCAGCCTGCTGCAGGGAATCGGTAGCAGCGGCAGACTCAAGGAAATTGTATGTATGTATTGATCATATTTTGTACATATTTGTTTGTAAATCACATTTGTACCATATAACATTTCTGTACAGAAAAAAAAAATAATTTCAACAATCCTGATATTTTCAACAGGCGTCACCATAAAAGTTTGAGAGTTTTTACTACCTACTTTACAAATGGAGTTGGTTCAAAAGAACATACCTAACAATGAAAAGGTTTTTTTCCATTTGGAACATTACTCACGCTATGTCATCACGTTAAACAGATTTAGGTACTTTCCACTCCAACTGCGTTACATTAAAACATTTTAATTTTATTTAGAAGCTGTTATAAAAATACTTTAATTTAACTTTTAATACATTTAGAGTGAATAATAATTGGTTTATAAGGAACACTAATTATTTTTCAAAAATAAAAGTAGCTCAGTTACTTCTCATAACATCAGCTATAAACCGGAACAGACAGACAAAAATGTTTAAAAACCCAATCCGATTTTATTCAAAAAAAGTTAAAATATAAAATAATATTTAAATCAAAAGCAGACTTTTTGGCGGGAACTTGCAGAGTGACGTAGCATTTTCATTTTTATTTTCATAAATTTGTGTATTTTGAGTTTTATTGTGTACTTTTGGTGGTATTTTACCCAATAAAGATCATCCATGTGCACCAGTGAAGTGAAATGAAATGAATTATGTGTATCGTGACTTTTCAAGTTGTCTCAAAATGTCCGTGTAGAGTTTTAGTACAATGACCACCATTGTAGTAAAACATGACTTTTATGGACGGTGACTGACTAAGGACTATAATTTGAAGTGATTTATTATGACTGAAAACTATAATATAACTCGACACTGGCAGAAATGAGCCCTAATTTGGGCTTGGTTGCCAAAATTAAAAATAAGAAGAAGAAATCAAAAGCACTAAGGAGTATTGATATCAACTTCGCTGCAAATCACCCCTAAAATAACTTTCTACCCCTTTTTAGCCCCGTTAGTCGATGAGTTTCAATAAAATACGAAACACGTCTTCCATCAATTCTGTTAAGGAATGTTTATGCAAAATTTGAAGTAGATCGGACCAAAGAATCACGTTGTCCCATACAAAACTTTGCACCCGTTTTTCACCCCCTTAGGGGTCGAATTTTGGAAAATCCTTTCTTATCGGATACCTACGTCATACAAAGAACACACCCTCCAAGTTTCAGGTCTCTACGATCAGCGGTTTAGGCTGTGCGTTGATTGTCAGTCAGTCAATCAGGACAAAGCATTTTATATGTATAGAAGATTACATTATGTATCATCAGCATTTTATTTTTTTATCTATGCTGAATGTTTGAGCTTGGCTTTTTTACTCACGACGGAACAGAGCTAAATAATTATAAATTTAAAATTAAAGTTTAATTACAGTTCTTCTAAAGTTAAATCTTTTCAGATTTTTCAGGAAATACACCAGTGAAGGTTGTACTCTATTGACTCTTCTTTATGATTAAAATTTTGATTTCGTTAAAAAAAATTTTTTTTACTTAATAATCTCTGTACAAAACCATGTTTTTTAAATTTCTTGTAATCTATTGTCAAAGATATTAACACTTCAGTTATTGGCAAATAAACTGAACTATAAGGCGCCGATCCCACAGAGAGAGTTCTAGAGTTCTGCGCTCAGAGTTATACGTTTCATGTTAACCGGCGCCTTTAAAAGTAAAAAAAGTGTATGACGTGTGATCGGTAGCGAATATTGGAGAACTTTAGAACTGTAGTCTGATTGCTGTGTGCACAATAGTGAATGCGGAGCGGAACTCTAGAACTCTATCTATGGGATCGGCGCCTAAACAAAAAACTGTAATTTTATTTCAAATTACATTAATATATATCTATTTTCATAAAGTTTCTATATTTAAAAGAATAATCTAATATCCTAAAAGACATCCACACTATAAATAATAAAGGTTTTTGAAAATTCAACACTGACATGTATGCATGTAAGTAGGAATTTGGTAGGAATGGAACGTGTGAAAGATGCTTAGAGTGGAACGTGGAGTGAGTGAGGGAAAGGGATGGGTGAAAGAGAGAGATATACACTTTTTGATTGGGAGACTGGAAGAAGAAGGACGTAAAGACGAACAAATTGAAAGACAAAATTTTAAGAAATAAATAATCAAGTTGTATATGAAGAATCTGCAGTTTTTATTTGCCGTTCTCAAGACCCGTCATCCTACATGTATGTAAAAGTGTGATTCCGAGTTTTAAATCACTGAAGTTTAATTAGGTATTAAATAAAATGTGGAAGTTTAAAGATGACGTCAGTTACTAGCGAATGTGGTGGCATGGCGCAGACGTTTTCATTGCGAACATTTTTCACGTCGGGGTGTCTGTCACACGTCTCCGGCCGTCGCGTCTCTTGCGCCTTAACAAAAGTTACATTCAAGAGATTTATTATTTCTGCTGCAAATTTCAACAAAACTTTGATCACTTTTAAAATAAATTGAGGCCTATTGAAACTCAATTTCATATACACCAATGTCAAGTGATTAAAATAACCGACTCAAAAAAAGTATTTTTCTAGTAACTGGAATATTTGCCATCGAATAAAACATACAATCCAACTTCACATTGTTTTATGTAAACTGAGCTTAATTTTGTTAACGGTCCTCAACACAATTTTGAAAATATTATGCAGAGGTTTCAATATTATATGCAACTTGAATTTTATGAGTATGCATGTTGAGATTCCAAAGAAGATCAGGAAATACAAGATATCAGAAGAATATTCAATAACATCATTCGTGAGATACGATAACTAAATTATAGCTGAAGAAGCTTATGCAAGAAATTGACGCATTATCTACGAGCTGAGTGTAAATTAAAAGCACTATTCACAATGTTCTGTCTGAGCCTTCTAAGTCACCAATCCCGTGCACATCGAAGGGGTTTTAAATAGGGAAATTTATTTGATAACAACAACGTGTACTTTGTAAGGACTCCTGTCGATGGAGGTTCCGCGGCGAGAAACAGATTAATGATAAAAAAGAGCAACGTCATAGACAATATAGTAGTAAATAAAATCTTAATTTTTTTTTTCTATCGAAATTTGGTTTAGACAGTAAACTAATAATGGTCATTTTAAAACATGATCATCTCATAGAGAATGTGAGTTTTTTTTTTATTAGCGTGGGGAAATCCTCATAGGATACCCGACCACCGCGGGGTGGGGGGGGGGAGCCAGGTTATGCCGGACTTTTACCGGCCACCTGCGCTACAGAGAGGGGCGGGCTCTCGTGCAATCGCGTACCTGCACGTATCGGCCCTCTCCCGATCCCGCTCAGCAGCCTCCTTCAAGACCATTACGGTCTCACAGAAGGAGGCTACGGCCCACCACGCCGTATCCCCGCTCAGCCTACTGCTGGCAGGGAGATAGAGAATGTACCTAGATTAATTGTTCCAAATGCGAAAAAAAAATGTTTAGAACATTTTGTTATTTCTTTTTAAAAAGTATAAGTTATAAAGTCTGCTGATTATTATTTTTTATCACGTTTTTTTTTCATATTTGTTTATTACAAAACATCTCTACAGAACCAAAAAGTTGGTGTTTGATAAAATATTGAGAATAAATAATAAATATTGTTGAGCAAAGTCAAAAGTTACAAGAACCACGAACAAGATTGTTTTGTGAAGAAGCTAATCCGGAAGTACGAGTAATAAGTCTGTTTCATTTGTTATGGCGGAATGAACCAATCGCGCTGAGCAAATAGAGCGGAGTTTGTGAAGCGAAAATAGACAAAGGATCAGATACAGGTAAATAACTACGCATGACTAGGACAGGGGAAGCGTTTTCACTATTATCTCTTAGACTAACTCCGTAAAAGCTGATACTGGCTTTCGGAAGTAAATAACCTTGTTTACAAAATTGAGATAAGTTATTAAACTGACATAAAATGAAAATATCAAAGCTTTTATATATCATCAATGGTATAAAACTGTGCATAATAGCTTGTGAATTTTGTTGTGGTACTTTAGTTTAAAATTGTCCCCCACGGTAAACCGTTTGTTCTGAAAAATTTAGTTGCAAACTGAAATAATAGTTATGGTTGTATTTTGTTATCATAACAATCCTAACATTGCAAAAAATAAAACCATCAAAATCAAAATCAAATGTCATCATATACCTAATAATTATATTGTTAATTATAACAAGATTTGTGGGGAAACTATACCCTACGTACCGTAAATACCTATTGATTTCGATTTATGATTTAACTACATAGATATACAAGTACGGAAGCAAAGGACACGCTATGAACGTAAATAACAGTAATTCTTAAATATTTGAAATAGGACAGGGGTGTAATGTGAAGGAGCATAACGCATGTATGTCACGCTCCAAGTTAATTAAAGGTGCCTCAGTACGACCAACAAAAAGGTCTTTCCACGTAGTAGCGACAATATCTCAATAACGAGTTCCTTTTCAACGGATACAAAAAAAAGATAAACATTAAAAAAAAAGTTTGTAATAAGACTAATGGATTGTGTTTAAGAAGTTAGTAATTTTCCATTAAAAGTCGAATAAATAAATAGTTCAATTCGGTACTAGCGATAAAATATACTTAAACCCAAAATTGTCCAAGAGCACCAATAAGATATGGAATAAAATTATAAAGCCTAATCTGAAATTTTACTGACCAATAATAAAATTTGGAGACTCCTAATATCTACATGCCAAAATGATTACGTATTATAAAAAAATAACATGCGTAAAGGTGGTTTCGCGTAATGAAAATTGTTTTGTTTTCTATTTAACTGTTTGAAACCTTCAGGCCTTCAATACCTATTCAAATTTATATTCTAGTCATCAAGCCCCAAAAAAACTGGGTGTTTTTGACGAGACAATTACTTTCAGATAAGGCTTTACTCCAATTACATACTGAAAAATATATTATGTTAGGTCATACGTGAGTTGAATTACGCCTGTGTGACACCCGAACAATTTACGTGAGCGAATTTACAGTTAGACTGAGGTCTGCAAATAAGTTTAAATGGCGAGATACATACATTTAACTTTAACAAAAAATAATTCAGGATTTTAATTTCTAATTTTATAATTAAAATAAGACATAATAATAAAAACAATATTTTAATTTTTTTTTTTTTATAAAATAAACTGCGCATCGTTAAAATATTTCCACACACAATTGCAGTGTTTTTATTTTGGTCTTTTTTCAGCGTCATAAAATATTTTTATAATAGTTGCTTCATACTTTTTTTTATTATTATTATTTTATTATTATAGAGGATCGATTATAGCATCAATTTTCGACATTTACTACCACAATGCCTTGACTCCGAAAATATTTATAAATTCTAAGTCTCACCCTTTTTAGGGTTCCGTAGCCAAATGGCAAAAAACGGAACCCTTATAGATTCGTCATGTCTGTCTGTCTGTCTGTCTGTCCGTGTATGTCACAGCCATTTATTTCCGAAACTATAAGAACTATAATGTTGAAACTTGGTAAGTAGATGTATTCTGTGATCCGCATTAAGATTTTTACACAAAAATAGAAAAAAACAATAAATTTTGGGGGTTCCCCATACTTAGAACTGAAACTCAATTTTTTTTTTTCATCAAACCCATAAGTGTGGGGTGTCTATGGATAGGTCTTCAAAAATGATATTGAGGTTTCTAATATCATTTTTTTCTAAACTGAATAGTTTGCGCGAGAGACACTTCCAAAGTGGTAAAATGTGTGTCCCCCCCCCCTGTAACTTCTAAAATAAGAGAATGATAAATCTATAAAAAATATATGATATACATTACGGTGCAAACTTCCACTGAAAATTGGTTTGAACGAGATCTAGTAAGTAGTTTTTTTTTAATAGGTCATAAATTGAAATTAATATCAAATACTCAGGTCTATACTACCATTTACTTATATACCTACAGGTTTGTACGGAACCCTCGGTGCGCGAGTCTGACTCGCACTTGGCCGGTTTTTTTCAATTCGTTTGATACGCAACCCTCGGCGCGTGAGTGTCACTTGCACTTGACTGGTTTTTATTACTTTTTTTCCACGTTACCTTAATATCGTTCCCGTTATCTTCCCGCCCAATAACATGGAAAAATTGTTGAGGCTTTAAAGTGTACTGAGTAATATACGTTTATGTTACTAATTCTTATAAATATATTCAAATAAATTCCGTGAATTCCGATTACAGTAGTAATAGCAATATAAGTAGTAGTAGTTTAGTTGTTTAATAATTTCGTCGAAAAAGTTATTTTTCTTACATAAAATAGATATGAAAGTCGTAATTCATAAATAATATTTTGTTACGTATTACCTATACCTAACATAAAGACTTGTACCTACAGTTTTATCAGAGCAACTTTTTTCCAATAACGTTATCAACAAACGCGTCAGTCTGTGAAGATAAGTTATATTCCTTGGAAATATTTCTAAGATTAACGGTGAAGAAAAATAACACCTTTTAGATACAATCTAGTTGTATCTAGTCTAGACAGCTTATATTGTATGTAAGATTAACAAAGTTAAGATAACCAATTGGCTTTTATCTGCCAGCTATCTTGTAATAGATCGTTTAGTGTGGGGGATAAATACAGTAACAACCAGGCCACAAGTTTTGGGTTCAGTTCCATGTCTATTTTTGGAACATGATTTTATTAGCTTCACCTATATGTATACATATGTATGTACCTATGTATGCATGCAATGGAATCTTCAATCGTAAAAAAAATCATTGACTTTAAAACATCAGATTAACCATCAGAAACTTTGCACACATATCAAGGACTTATTTGGTGAGTACAGGGCTTTTAAAGCGCGTTTTTTAGTTTTGTAAGCTATTTTTTTTTATAATTTAATGTACAATTTTAAAAACTTCTGAACATAGCGTTGTTTAGTTTTATGTTCATCTGCTATGCGTGAAGTGATGTTCTAGGATATTATTGAACAATTAGTATTGAACGATTGAATGTGTAGTGTAATACACTAAAAACCGGCCAAGTGCAAGTCAGACACGCGCACCGAGGGTTCCGTACAAACCTATAGGTATATAAGTAAATGGTAGTATAGACCTCAGTATTTGATATGAATTTCAATTTATGACGTATTAAAAAAAAACTACTTACTAGATCTCGTTCAAACCAATTTTCGTTGGTAGTTTGCATCGTAATGTACATCATATATTTTTTATAGATTTATCATTCTCTTATTTTAGAAGTTACAGGGGGGGGGACACACATTTTACCACTTTGGAAGTGTCTCTCGTTCAAACTATTCAGTTTAGAAAAAAATTATATTAGAAACCTCAATATCATTTTTGAAGACCTATCCATAGACACCCCACAAATATGGGTTTGATGAAAAAAAAAATTGAGTTTCAGTTCTAAGTATGGGGAACCCCCAAAATTTAATGTTTTTTTTCTATTTTTGTGTGAAAATCTTAATTGCGTTCACAGAATATATCTACTTACCAAGTTTCAACATTATAGTTCTTATAGTTTCGGAAATAAATGGCTGTGACATACGGACAGACAGACAGACAGACAGACAGACATGACGAATCTATAAGGGTTCCGTTTTTTGCCATTTGGCTACGGAACCCTAAAAAGGATATGGCTCTCAAGTACAGCTACTGAAAAGGTAGGTGGAGAGGCAGATTTTAAAATCAAAAATAAAATCTTAATGCGGTTCACAGAATACATCTAGTATTCTGTGAACCGCATTAAGATTTTTACACAAAAATAGAAAAAAAACAATAAATTTTGGGGGTTCCCCATACTTAGAACTGAAACTCAAATTTTTTTTTTTCATCAAACCCATAAGTGTGGGGTGTCTATGGATAGGTCTTCAAAAATGATATTGAGGTTTCTAATATCATTTTTTTCTAAACTGAATAGTTTGCGCGAGAGACACTTCCAAAGTGGTAAAATGTGTGTCCCCCCCCCTGTAACTTCTAAAATAAGAGAATGATAAATCTATAAAAAATATATGATGTACATTACGGTGCAAACTTCCACTGAAAATTGGTTTGAACGAGATCTAGTAAGTAGTTTTTTTTTAATACGTCATAAATTGAAATTAATATCAAATACTCAGGTCTATACTACCATTTACTTATATACCTACAGGTTTGTACGGAACCCTCGGTGCGCGAGTCTGACTCGCACTTGGCCGATTTTTTAATATAGGAAGATGAGGACAATCGATATCTTTATTTTGTAAGAATAAGATATTATAACACCATAATTATAAATAAAAAGTTTAACATATAAGGGTCACCGCTACTAAACAGCACGGCTACGCCTCTGTATTTACCTTGCCATGACGATTTAAAATGCAAAATAACATATTTTAGAATTGAAATTTACCCAAGTAAATAATATTTAAATGAAAAACTATTTTTATATGGGTATTTTCATTATATATGCACGGGTTCAGTCAGAGCAAAAACATAATGGAATGAAAATTCCTCTATAGAAAAAAGTCACAAAGTTACCTCTAATATTAATTAATTTTCGTTTTTATTCGTTCATGGTGTATCTAATTAAGACAAAAATTCGATAAATAATTATTAAAGGAATTAATAATTTCTTTTATTAATTTAATTTATTTTAGACTTTTTAGTTTTATACAGAATAAGTTGTATGTGTTAGTAAGTATATATTATATATGAGCGGTAAGGTAAAGTAAGGCTAACCACCATCGCAACTCTGTGAGTTACGTACGGTAACCGCTCAGTCTCAGTACTTACCTACTGCCCTTGCATTAAACGTGGTTTTTGCAGTTACGTCAAAATAGTAGCATAAAAATATTACAATATATACATATATGGAATGGGCTATTCACAAGCTTTCATTTGATACCCATATTGTTATTATACAGATTTTTTTGTTTTTAATACTTCCTCTTTTTTTATTCGTAGACGCCATGTAACAATAATATACCCTATGACACTCCCACAGTTAAGACGAATGTAACGACACCTCATATGTTTAAATCCATCAAGCCGTTTAGGCTGCAGAGCATGCCAAAGAAATAGACATACATACATACATACATATTACATACGCCTATGTGACACCCGAACAATTTACGTGAGCGAATTTACAGTTAGGCTGAGGTCTGCAAATAAGTTTAAATGGCGAGATACATACATTTAACTTTAACAAAAAATAATTCAGGATTTTAATTTCTAATTTTATAATTAAAATAAGACATAATAATAAAAACAATATTTTAATTGTTTTTTTTATAAACTGCGCATCGTTAAAATATTTCCACACACAATTGCAGTGTTTTTATTTTGGTCTTTTTTCAGCGTCATAAAATATTTTTATAATAGTTGCTTCATATTTTTTTTTATTATTATTATAAAGCTATCAAATTTATTATAGAGGATCGATTATAGCATCAATTTTCGACATTTACTACCACAATGCCTTGACTCCGAAAATATTTATAAATTCTAAGTCTCACCCTTTTTTCAATTCGTTTGATACGCAACCCTCGGCGCGTGAGTGTCACTTGCACTTGACTGGTTTTTATTACTTTTTTTCCACGTTACCTTAATATCGTTCCCGTTATCTTCTCGCCCAATAACATGGAAAAATTGTTGAGGCTTTAAAGTGTTGTGAGTAATATACGTTTATGTTACTAATTCTTATAAATATATTCAAATAAATTCCGTGAATTCTGATTACAGTAGTAATAGTAATATAGTTAGTAGTTTAGTTGCTTAATATTTTCGTCGAAAAAGTTATTTTTCTTACATAAAATAGATATGAAAGTCGTAATTCATAAATAATATTTTGTTACGTATTACCTATACCTAACATAAAGACTTGTACCTACAGTTTTATCAGAGCAACTTTTTTCCAATAACGTTATCAACAAACGCGTCAGTCTGTGAAGATAAGTTATATTCCTTGGAAATATTTCTAAGATTAACGGTGAAGAAAAACAACACCTTTTAGATACAATCTAGTTGTATCTAGTCTAGACAGCTTATATTGTATGTAAGATTAACAAAGTTAAGATAACCAATTGGCTTTTATCTGCCAGCTATCTTGTAATAGATCGTTTAGTGTGGGGGATAAATACAGTAACAACCAGGCCACAAGTTTTGGGTTCAGTTCCATGTCTATTTTTGGAACATGATTTTATTAGCTTCACCTATATGTATACATATGTATGTACCTATGTATGCATGCAATGGAATCTTCAATCGTAAAAAAAATCATTGACTTTAAAACATCAGATTAACCATCAGAAACTTTGCACACATATCAAGGACTTATTTGGTGAGTACAGGGCTTTTAAAGCGCGTTTTTTAGTTTTGTAAGCTATTTTTTTTTATAATTTAATGTACAATTTTAAAAACTTCTGAACATAGCGTTGTTTAGTTTTATGTTCATCTGCTATGCGTGAAGTGATGTTCTAGGATATTATTGAACAAGTATTTTGTTTAAAAGGCTTCCTATGTTTTATTGATTCACGAAACTTTTTCAGGATATGTTGTACTAGTACATATTGAGATTATCTATAGTTACATTATGCTAAGCTGTACGTGGTTGAGATCGATTTCACTGTAAGACTCAAAGATTGAATGCTAAAGAATCACCTAAAATCTTGACGAATGTTTATTTGGTTACAAAATGAGTTGCTGTATAACAAAATCATTTCCAATGAAATCTCAAACAAAAAAAAAATATTTCCATTAAAAGTATAACATGTATTATTCAATGTTTGACTACATTCAAACAGCGGGATCACAAATACTCGCACCTCCTCGCTACACCGCGTCTTTCACACAAGATTAACGCTCAATTCAAAAGGTAAATGCCGTTTCAAAAGCTATAAATTTCTCCTGGTGGCTCGTTTCACCCGCGAGAACGCAGAAATTTATCGGAAATTAGTATCTACTAGGAACTCCTCGGGGATGAGTAGATGTAACGACTAACTACCAAAGCTCGGCACAATTTATATTACCTTCAATAAAACTATGTCCGTTATTATACTCCTACGAAATCCCGTTTTGCATTCAAACTATGAATTGTTTTATCAGCATTTTTGAGGTCAGTTATTTTAGCAAGTATCTGGCACCCTGGACGCATTTTAAATATAGGTACCTAAGTATGCAGTGATTATAAAGCAGGTATCAAGGAATTATTATTAGTTGTTTTTTCTCGTATTGAATCCACTTTTATCCGCAGTTTTTCTATTATCTGGCTACAAATTTAACTCTTGTTCCTAAATTAATGCAATGTATAACATTATAGATAACAATTTAAAACCACACGACGCAACGACAAAATCAATCAGCTTACTAATCTGTTTCGAATATAACCCGGGTGATACTCACTAGAGGAAGCAAAGCTAGGATTTAATCAATCCTAGCTTTAGAACGTTACAATTGATCTTCGAATGTGATGACTCGATACGACGACGCGACGACCGGCGAGCGTTGAACGACGCATGACTGGAGCGTACGAAGCGCTGTATACAAATGTTTACTTATCCCGACCCTCATCTGTTTTGATACCGGGAGCTATTCACGGTTAAGTAGAATAGATTATTCCTAGAAATCGTCATTCCTCTCTTGAAGTCATCCTTCTCATGAAGACCGTTTATAAAACTACTTCAAAGCCCTTAGAAAAATAGAGATAGTTTCGCTCTTAGTGAGTTTTATTACAATTATATTTACTTTCTAAAATTTCGTGCATAATATACGTTATAAGCGTAAGTAAATACGAGATAAATATATTACGAGTTCACTAAAGTGCAAACATTATTTTTATACAGCGAACAAGTATACGGCACACCAGGGGCCCAAGTCTGCTGTTACAATTGTGTTCCAATGGACTATCAGTGGTGTCAAACTTATCACATTTTACAGTTTTGGTAGCCTACTAATACAATAGCGATTTTCCACTGAAACTACAATCGTGCCACAACGATCGTTTACTTGTCAGTTTTGACAACCAAATATTGCGTACATTAACCCCCTTATTCATAATAGCATTTTAACTAAATCAGTGTAATAGTGTGCCCCGTCTCACTCTTTCGATCACCAAATGTCACCTGTCAGATAAAGACTTCGGAATTTTAGCTAATCAACGTTTGATAACTTCATTATGAATAAGGGGGTTAATATATATTTTTTAACTAAATTTATTATTTTATGTTATCATCTCCTCTTACTCATCCTTATATTAATCCACAGTAAACACAAGAAATATTTACATCAAGAATGTCTAATTTATGCCTGTATACTGAATAATACTACAGGAAGCAATAGATCGCATTAAGACGAGAGGAATGAAATACCGAGCCCTTCGGATTCGGAGGTATGTACCTATTGTAATTTTGGCTCCCTCCGGCAAAGCCTTCGCTAAGGAATGTCTGCTGTTTAGACAGGGTACAATCGGCAAAAAAACACTAATGAATTCATATTTTCAGGTCGAAATCATTTTTTGTTCCTGACCTTAATCCGTCAAGCTTTTAAATTTAGAATTAAGTGCTTTTTAGGGTTCCAATGAAACTCTATTACTAACCCTCCAATGTCCTTCCATCTGTCCATTCTGTCCGTCCGTTCTGTCTGTCAGTGTGCTGTATCTTATGAATCGTAATAGGTATACAGTTGAAATTTTCACAGAATGTGTATTTCTATTGTCGCTATAACAACAAACTAATAATAAAAATTTAATAAAATTAAAAATTAAAGGGGGCCCCTATACAAGAAACTACTTTAGCGGAACCCTTCGTGTGCGAGTCCAACTCGCCCTTGGCCATTTTTTTAAGTTGCCTAGGATTTGTCAATGTACCTTTCTTTTAATGGATTTATGGATCATGTTCTAAACAAATCTTATTATAATTGATTTACAACCAACTATAAAAAACCAGGCTTTATTACAAATTAATTAATACTTACAAATGTTGGTAGGACTAACATTCTCGTGGATCCTATATCAAACATTGGCATGAAGTAAGATTACTAAAGAAAACAGATTAAATAATGTATTGTTATAATATCATAAAATACAACAAAAAAGAAGTATCCAAAAATATTTTACTCGATGGATAATAAAGAAATTAACGTAATCGCAATATTACATCTTAAAGTAAGTACTTAATTCTTATATTCAAATAACTTTATACGAGTACTTAGTTATTCGTAAAATCTAAAACAAGACTCACAATATTTTCTCAACAAGGATATAAACAGATTGATTAAACAAAAATAAACCCATAATTCCGTCTACGTAGCGCTACAACACCACGTGTAAGTCATTAAAATAAACCTCAATATCATTGGAGCCGTATAAAGACATTATGAGATAGCATATGGGGTGAAAACCGTCCCCGAAAACCTTACGAAGGTGCCAATACGGCAGATATTCCCAATCTATATCTTAAGCGTTTATGTTATCATTCGCTACGAGCGTCTACGAAAGTGCTACGAATCGGCTACGACCAATTCTCGTATTCGTACTTCATACTTCACTTCGTGACTTGGCACGTGTGAATTCTTAATTAAGTTTTCATAACTGTATACCTTCATTTTTGACACAGTTTAAAAAAGGAAACTGTATTTTCATTTCGATACATGAGACTGGATCTCAATGTTATGTGAGAAAAAAGTACTATAATATTATTTCGTGCATTGCAATTAAGTACGTTTCACTTCAATTATACCCGCATGACCACTCATTTGATGATTAATTGGGATAAAAGCAGCCCATTAGTCACGGCAGATCATATACTTCCTACTTACACTATTGCATTCCGACACGCAAGCTACAAGTTACGACAATATGCCTACATTATTTGGTTTTTGTTGTTAATCAGAACGGTGAACCTTAAAGGCATACTATCGTTATTAATTATACAAAATTGTTTTTCTATGCTGCAATAAGAACAATGTATTTTTTGTGAAGCCTAATTCATTCGCACCCTGAGCTGAGTCAGCAGAGCGTTTTATTCAGGACCTAAAAACAATATAATAGAGTAATTTTATGCTGAATTTTGTTTTGCCTAATTTATTCCCATTTTTATCGCAACCAATTCGTTGACAAACATATTAGAATACAAAATAGGTGTAGTATACTTATTTTCCATAATGGAAATCTGAAGGTCGACGGAATCTTGGAATAATTCCTTCTTTATCTTCTTCACCTACGCAAGGAAGGCTAATACAAAATATCTTACGTATTTCCTTTAAGGCAAAATTTATTGTATATTTTTTCGATAATTAAACATAATGTGCTTTATTTACATGGCTTTATTTCATAAGTTTACACCTGTTTATTGTTTTTCTAATAAATTATAAAATCTCCCGCATCAACAATAACATTAGCGCACAAAAAATCTCAATGTTATTACCTTTCTCCATACAATCCTTTCTTTGTTCACTTCATGATTTAATTCTGTCACTTATCAAGTGTCTTTTACGCTATCAGATGCTATAAATTTAGGCCGAAACATTAAAATAGTAACCGATTGGTAAAAGTTTATTGTGTGGTAAATGAGTCCATAGAATTTTTACGTTCCATTTCACCGCTCTACAAAAACGTGCGATCACATTCAACCGCGGGCCATTTACATCGGCTGAACATAATAACCACTACAAAGCGTATATGTGATGCCGGCCGCTTGGAGCCATGGTCGGGGCCTCCGGGCGCCTGCCGCTTGCCGACTGACGTTCGTATACACGACACATCTGCATTTAAGAAGCCGCTATCGTTATGCGACTAATCGATTGGTCGAAGCGAGTGGCACTGTCTGCCATCCTGCTCCTCCAGTCGTCTCTTTCACAGTTCGCGCATGCGCAGTTCATAACCATTATCTTTTAAAAGTGGCAAAAAGTAAATAAACTCATAAGAATTGTTGTTTACAAGGAGAAAAGAAGAAGCAGTCCTGATCCAAAAAAAATGCAACAAATATTAATTTATTTTTCAAAATTTATGTAAGTATGCGGTTTGTTAAAAAAAAATGTTCTTGAGTTATATATGGATAAGGAAAACCTCTTTTGCGTTTAGGTGGAGCCTAGGGACGACGAAACGTCACTTGTTGCGCGGCGACTTTGTTCTGGCGTTGAAAAGCCACGCACGCCATTGCACGCCATTCCTTTCCCTCGAGTTATTTTACTGGTAATTAATTCCAGCATATAATGCCTACACAAATAGTTTAATCAACATATTGCATTGATTGATAGAAAGCGCTGTTGTTATATTTTAGCATTGCTACCATTTCCTTTTCGTAAGCTTTTTGTTGATTTTATATTTACATGATTTTAAATAAATATTTTTTTATTGACATTAGATCACGTAATTTTTTAACTGCTAATATGTTTTTGAAATGAAAGAAAAAAAGGTATACTTTAATTGTCTTTGATGTGTAAAATTTTTTGTTACCCTTTCATTTTATGTTATGCAAAAATTCACATCTGTAATAACATAAAAATAAACACCATTATCATACTGACCATCGTAGTAGCTATCCTTAAATCTATCTCCAAAAATAATCAAACAAAAAATAGAATAGGTACATGCGATAGTTATAGAAATTAAATAAATTCTTTAGTCATTCTAAAAAAATTAAATTGTGAATATCAAACGACTTCTACGCTATCTAGAAATCTAAGTGGATTCTACTTTCAATGTATCAAATTTAAACTATAAAATATTAAATTATTCATCATAAACGTTCTCAAATATTTGCATCAATCAGTTTTGTAAAATTTAATGAAAGGTAGGTACTTACATAGAAAATTAATTTTCATTTTCTTATAGTTCGTTATTACAAATTAGTAAAAGTCAACCATTTTATTCCTTGTAATTTAATAACAGGTACGGCGCCGCGGTGGTTCAAAGAATCTATTTTCCATCGAGTAATTATACAGTTTTTCGAAGCAGCCTTTCTGTCTGTGTATTCTGAAATATAGAAGAATTTAATTAATAGGAACAGAACGATACTTCCCGGTACAATATTGTGACACACGTTTAGTGCAGAATATCTTACCGACGCCGACGCCCTTTTTTAACTAAATTATTTTCTTTATATAAACCATTTACGAACGTATTTTATTTACATCTACTATCGGAATGAAGTGTGTTTGATAGTTTTCAAATATTAATAATTAGGGATTGAATCGCTATAGGGTATAGCGATTCTATCCGTGGGAGAATTGGAGCCTATTAAGGGAAAACGTTGATAAAAATCTCAAAAAAATATAAATAATATTTTAATTGGATACCTTGTTTATTTGAGTAAGTACTACTTTTCATCACACATCAATCTACTACAGCCATGCATTAAGGTACAAAAACAATTTTACAAAAAATGTCTATCGTTCCCATTACCCCACACATGCGAGTAATGAGAGCACATTTAACTAAATTTTTTAATTCTTCCCAAAAAAGAAGCTAAACATATCTAAAAAGTAAATCTAAGTTGTTTATACAAAGAACTATTTGTAATACATAAGAAATCAACGATTCAAATGAAACAAAAAACAAAAAAGATAAAATGATTACAGGAAATCAAAATTTATCAATATTTTAAGAGAGGTAGAGCATAGCGTTTGTTCGCTCAAAGAGCAGCTCGACTGGGGAAGTACCTCCACCTTACAGAAAACCGCAGACAAATAACTTTATGTTGTGTAAAGTTGTGTTCCTGCGCGTGAGTAAGGTCGCCAGAGCTCATTGGGGAGGGGGGAAAGGTCGGTAACGCGTGAGCGATGCTTCTTGTGTTGCAAGCGTCTATATGGCTACGGTAACCACTTACCATCAGGCGGGCCGTATGCTTGTTTACCGACTAAGTTGTATAAAAAAAAAAAAAAAAAAAAAAAAAAACTAGACCCTTTGAGGATCCTAACAAAAAGCACAATTATAAGAATTTGGACTATCGCTGACAGAACATTCTTTATGGGCCCAGTTTCCGCAACTTCTTCATCGGTGCCACATCTCTCCACTCTTTCCCGTGTCTAAACAAATCACATATATACTTTCCTCTTCTTCTGATTCCAATTCATCATCGTCTCCCATTACCCACTGACCACCATTTTGAAAGGTAAAATAACACAAATATCTTATTCGAGTGTCAATCACAATTTGGTAAATGGCACTTGATAGATGTCGAATCCAAGTATTTAATATATAAACATTAGCATTATAGTGAATTCTTAATACGTACTAATTACGACTATTTTCATCAATATGACGCGAAACATATTATATTTGATGTATTGTTGATCATTTTTTGAGTCAGTATGTAAGTATAGGGTGGTCTGTAGATAGTTACTCGCTGGGCGAGCTCTTAACATTTAGCCGGGAACCGTATCAAACGACGCGGAAATTCCCACTTACTCTCTGATTGCCACACTAGGGGGGTTAATGTCATTGTTGATTTGGAATGCCGAATGCGCTTAGTGGGATAGTGGCTTTAACGATTTTGTGTCTTATTAACAGTACACATTAAACTTCTAATTGAATGTCGCATGAAGCAAAGTTTGCAGCAAGCAATATGAACGAGTCAATCTGAGTGAGAATGTTTATGACTTAAGTCTATCGTATAATCTCTATCTGTATGCGATGCACGACTGTGTTTTCAGCTTATAACTCAATCTTGTTATATTTTATTGAACGTCAAACTAATATGATATTTGTTAGTTAGTTTAGTGAGTAAGCCACCTAGGTAGGTATACTATGTATACGTATTTGAACACTGCAATAGTTTTTTGTTGTCAGACTTTAAAAAAAGGAGAAGGTTTTATATTCTATGTGTAAGATTTTTACATGGATAAATCAGTAAATGTAAGTTCACAGATATTTTAGAAATGGCTTTTTCGATTTGTATGGGTTAAACTGTATCCTATTATAATAGACCCGGAGTTTTCCCATATAAACAATATGAATTTGAAGATATTATTATCCATTCAAAAATTCAAAAAAAAAAATTCAAATAGACCTTCGCAGGCACATATGAAAAGTCTGACTCTAATTATCTAATACCGGTTTGGAAGGTTGAATTTGCTGAGAAGAACCGGCATTAAACTCAGCAATTGCTCTTTTCAAAACGAGCTTAGATTCATTACATAATATTTACGTTCTAATCGCACTGACAACAATTGCGTGTAAAATAACAAAGTAGACTGAATAAATATTTAATCTATACATATAAAATTCTTTGTCCTGAATGACTGAGAATCAACGCACAGCCTAAACCGCAAATCGTAGAGACCTGAAACTTGGAGGGTGTGTTCTTTGTATGACGTAGACATCCGATAAGAAAGGATTTTCCGAAATTCTACCCCTAAGGGGGTGAAAAACGGGGGCAAAGTTTGTATGGGACAGCGTGATTCCTTGGTCCGATCTACTTCAAATTATGCATAAACATTCTTTAACAGGATTTATGGAAGACGTGTTTCATATGTTATTGAAACCCATCGCCTAACTGGTTAAAAAGGGGTAGAAAGTTATTTTAGGGATGATTTGCATCGAAATTGATATCAATACTCCTTAGTGCTTTTGATTTAAATATTCTTTGATAGGTATTTGACATTCCAATTTTAAAGAGTATTTGCCACAAGTATTGTATTGCACCGTAGATGGAGAATTATAGTTAGAAAAGCCAAGATACGCATATGTCAAAAAGCAGGCAGGACTAAGCGTATTTTTATGTCCCTATCTCGCGTAGGTATAGGTTTTTATTGTTTGACCTCAGTGTCGATATTTGTTGATGAGAGCAGTGAAACTGTGAAACCCTAATTGTATGTTATTTGCGACTTTGTATCAGCGTTGCCAGACGTCGTCGTTCTTTTTAACTGATACAGTAAGTAAATCAAAGGATTACTATACTCAAGTGTATTTTCTGTCAATATCATGCAAATTGTATAGATAATTTCGTCTAAATTCGATAAAAATCCAAATATATATGTAACTATGTCGAACTATCGCTATCTTCTTCGCTATACGCTGACAGCCTATCTACCTACAATTCTCTATCTACGCATTGCACCAAGCTTTCAACATGCTTTCAACTCACATAGAGTTCAACTATTTTATAAAATTGGAATGAGTTTTTAAACATTTTTGTCTGTCTGTTCCGGTTCATAGCTGATGTTATAAGGAGTAACTTAGCTACTTTTACTTTTGAAAATAATTAGTGTTCCGCAAAAAAAAGTCTAACCGTTCGCGGGTGAAACCGCGGGGGTCTGCTAGTATCATATATACCACTTCTTTGGCACTAGGCGCACAGATCGCGAAAGAGAAAATTTTATAACTAATAATATTAGCACAGATTACAGAATAAGTCAGATGGAGCGCGCGGAACACGAAAGTGAAGCCAAAAAAGCAAATACAAATTGAAAATCTGATACCTGGTATTCGTTTTCCAGTTTGTATTTGCATTGTTTAACCACAGTTTATTGATAAAGAAGTGTTTATGTTACTAAATGAATACCAGGTACGTCTTTTTCAATTTGTATTTGCTTTTTTGGCCTCAGTCCCGTGTTCCGCGCGCTCCATCTTCCTTATTCTGTAATCTGTGAATATTTATTTTTTACGGCGATGATAGCTCAGTGGTAGTGACGTCGGATACCGAGACGAAGGTCCCGGGTTCGAATCCTACAATGAGCTTGAGCTTTCGGTGAAGGAAAACATCGTGAGGAAACCATAGCACGGTGGTAGGGTACTTTGTAGTACCCGTCTGGCTGGCTACCACCCTCAAGTTGAAAATTTGTCGTCAAGCACCTATCGGTGTGTTCCGTCAGCTGCACTTGAGAGCCAGTTCCTTCTAGGCTTTGTGTGCTTACCACCTTCGACCACATCATCACTTACCATGGTGAGATTGTGGTCAAAAACAGGCCTATACAACGTAAAAAAAAAAAAAAAAAAAATTTGCTAGTGACGTGAAAAGATAATGACCATCACTAAGCGGTGACATGTTGGTTATGATTTTTATTCAATAAACATGGAAGCAAACATTTGCCCATGTTTCTATACTTTTTGACCAGGTATAGACTTACCCCCTTACTCATAAAATTAATATACTGTTTAAAGGGTTACGGAAATAACGTCACTATATTGTCATTGTCAAATAATGTGACATTATTTTCGTGACCATTTAATCAGTATATTAGTTAAATAGCGCTTTATGAGTAAGGGGGTTAGTTATTAATATATCTAGTGATAGGAACCGGTAAGCATGGCCATAGCGTAGAGTCGAGTATACTTGAGCGCATCTATCAACATCAGTTCAAAGTACATCTCATTTAGTTCGTCGTAACAGAGAGCCCGAGCATAACAAAACAATAGCACAGACATTAGTAAAGCCTGGCTCTCAAAGAAAATAAATAAGTATATTTTAACTATTTTCTTAATTCATATAAGCTGTAAATAATGCATGAAGCCTTTAAACTTAAGCAAGAGTCCGTCCACAAAGTTTATCATTACATTTATGCAAACAGTAAACAATGGAGGCACTGAGGCGAGACAAGTTACCGCAAACGATTGTTTACACTGCGTCGTAAACTAAACACTACTTAAGCTGACAGTTCGTTGTCATCCAGATGCTTAAACTTGATTAATAGACGATTTGGGAACGGCCTGATTAATACACAAGCACCGATCCATTCAAAACCCGTAACATCTTAATCATGATCAAACAAAGCGTTCAACACTGTATGATTGATTTGAGTAAAGCTATTGTATAGTATGTTAAGACCAACCGCCACAGGGTGGCTGAAATAGGAACCTATTTAATATGCCTGGAGTTGCCTAAACTTAGCTCAAAACTATATTTCAGCGCATGACACGATTACTGAGCCTTAAAGTAAAATCCGTTTTCCATTAAGTGTATGAAATAAATACCCTAGGTAGGAATCTTTACAGCTTCCATTCTTATAATGATTATAAAAGCGAAAGTGAGTCTTTTGTTTGTTTGTTTGGACCTCCATAACTCAGGTGGCCCATATGATATGGATGCTTAAGCGATGTGCTCCTGAATTGTGTTCTGTACTGACGCGTCTTTTACCGTTTTCTTGCTCCAAAAGGCATGTATCGTCATGGTACAAGACTGGTCACGTATACCCAATAATCAAAAAGGAACTCGCACTCCGTTTTCGTGGGCGTCGTATCGAACACGCTTAGATTGTGGAATAAGTTCTCGATAGTAGTTTTCTCAAGACAGTAAAGCTTCTTCAAGAAGGGTGTCGCGAGATTTTTGCAGGGTCGACAACTCAGGAGGTATATTCCTGTTGTTGCAACCGTCTATAGGCTACGATAAGCGCTTATCATGAGGCGGGTCTTATACGTGTTTGCCAAATTAGTGGTCTAAAAATAAAATATGCATTGGGAAAATTTATAAATATCTCCATACTAGGTACTCCATGTTAGGTACGTTGTATTTTAAGCGAAGAAAATATTTGCCAAGTTCCATTTCATTATTGATTTCGTAGTTGTAAATAACTTACCTATCGTATTCCTTTCTTGATCTGTTTTCTTAACTTTCTTTGTTTGTTTTCCTAATTTATATCTAGTGCTCCACAAGCATTGTTCGAAATTACTAAAATCTGCTGAAACTTATTAAGCTTGAGTAGTGAGCTTAAGTCCTGAAGTTGCATTATCTTGCTGGGTTTTATTCTGCTATTTGCGAAGTGTTATTTCGAACTTTATAATTAGGATAGAAATACACCACAGGGAATTTGTCTTCTTCGTGCCGGAATGTAAACGGCTCTGAAGTGCTTGCATCTAGCCTTCCAACATCCCTAGCAATAGATTATCCACATTGTAGTAGAAACGAGTATATATTCAGGCATGCTAAAGGCAGGCCAAGGTACCTTATGTACTTAACATTATTATTGTACTTTATATTTTCGTTACCCCTAGTTATTATAGTTTTTTTTTTATACCACTAATTTGGCAAACAAGCATACGGCCCGCCTGATGGTAAGCAGTTACCGTAGCCTATGGACGCTTGCAACACCAGGAGTATCACTCGCGCGTTGCCGACCCTGAATAAATCTCTTCACGCCCTTTTTGAAGAACCCCATGCTGTACTCCATTGGGAAAACCACGGCGGGGAGCTCATTCCACAACCTGAGCGTCCGCGGAAGAAAGCTCCTTTGAGCCCGCACAGTTCGAAACAATTCTGGTTTCATTGTGTGAGGATGGATTCCCCGTCGATGGCGTGAGTTGCGATGGTGGAAGGTAGCCTTGGGCAACAAGTCGAACAATTCCTTAAAACACTCTCCGTTGTACAAGCGGTAGAACACACATAAGGAGGCAAAGTCTCTCCTCAGACTAAGGGGCTCTAAACCGCTTTTCAGCTCGGGATCGTCAACAATTCTGATGGCACGTCGCTGAACCGAGTCTAAAGACCCAAGCTGGTATCCAGGTCCCGCCCATAGATGACACCAGATGTTAATTATAATATTAATTACATTTCTACCTTACCAACATTTTATTCCTTCAAAATATTTGTCCCCGTTTCACAAGTCCATCCGCAAAGAACTGAATCACGGCAGGGATTCATATTTAAAATCTTTCTAAGTGTATTGTAATCCCTCCCGCGGCTCAGAACTAAAATCAGGGTAACATTTAAAATCAAAATACTGAAATCAACCATCGTAATCCCACCCTGACCTCAGATGTATTGGAGTTCTGAGTACTGGAAGGATTTCCATATACGCGTTGCCGACCTTCAAGAGCTCTTTTTACGCCCCTTTTGATATATATCCCATATCGTAGCGCTGAGGGAAAAGCACAGACCAAAAAAATTGATCCGTGGGGAAAACCGTAATGAAAAATACTACTTCAAGTAAATCAGATAAGATTCTTATAAAAAAATAGTTTATCATTTGTTCCGATATTATGGAAATAGTATTAACGAATAATATGTATAATACAATAAATACGAATAAATCAACGACAAAGATAATGATACGCTTGGGTTGGTAAATATTTATTTGCTGTAAATCATTCTTATAACTTAACCTTTGAAGTCCCTTTACTCGCTTTTTACCGATTTTAATATTTAACGTTGTTGAATTAAATCATAGTAATTGGATTTCCTCTTCGGCCTTGCTTACAAAAATATCGCACAATGAGACTGTCTTTCATCACAAATTATTTGAATACTAACCAAACAGAAATTAGACTGTATTCTTATGTTATTAAGGCTCCGTACCAAATGAGTAAAAAAAACACAAGTGTTTACTAAATTAGGTACTTTATAATAACGTAATACGTAAACAAATTTCGGATATTGTTTACTAGATTATGAAATTCCATGAAATATTTCAATAATGAACTAATAATAATAGTAGACTTTTTCAAGTAAATATAAGGTACTTTGATTTGCTAATGATACAAGCAAATATAATTAAGCATTTGTACTGAGGATATTATGATAATTATAATCATAAGATAGAGTAACGTAAAGCACCATAATTACTTACTTACCCCCCAAGCAGCACGCAAGCATATTCTACATCAATAAACCAGCCCATTTAGAACTTAGAGTTCTTTTAGAGACTTACAAGAGTGTAAAGAACAGTTTTAATACTTATAAGAGTGATTTATGAGATATTATACAGCTCTAGCTGTATAAAATTCTTAGTAAGGGATCCGCGTCAGCTTAGAGTTCTTAAACAGAATATCAAAACTCTACTATACAGCGTTAAGAATTTTATAACACTCCAAGCTGGTTTTATCGTTAAAGCTGTATATAGGCTGTATAAAGGGATCCGCGTCAGCTTAGGGTTCTGAAACAGATATTATAAGTCTATAATACAGCGTTAAGTGTTTTCTGACACTTCAAACTGGTTTTATCGTTAAAGCTGTATACAGGCTGTATAAAGGGATCCGCGTCAGCTTAGGGTTCTGAAACAGATATTATAACTCTATAATACAGCTTTAAGTGTTTTCTGACACTTCAAACTGGTTTTATCGTTAAAGCTGCATACAGGCTGTAATAAGCATGTGTTCACTTACTTAATACAGCAATAAACGTTCATAACTTACTTAGTACAGCTACTAAGACTTATAACACACTCCAAATATCGTCTAGGCTGTATAGCAAATTGTCGACATTTTTACATTTACAATAACAACATTTAAATTACAATTAAAGGAATATTTGATAATAACTATAGCCGTATCATGGTTATCAGCTTGAATAATGATCTTGTACACTCATATCTATTATTTAAAAATATATTTTTATTCTAACCTTAAAAACAAACACTTATTTACTGTATTTAGTATAATTTCTTTGTTTTGGCTTGATTATTTTGTTGGCGCGTGAATATTTTGACGGAAAACATACACAGGTTCACAATAAATTAAAATTTGCACATTGAATTCATCAATAAACAGCATTAGATATCCATGTCCAAGATTTTATCCTTTCCATTTATTAAATATTATGTCGCCATTCAATATGGCATCGTGAATAGTTTTATTTATTTTATTCTCACATAATTCTCTTCGACAACCTATTTAGAACTCTTATTATTACAAGATACTTATAAGAGGATATCCGTAGAGTATAGGCTGCTCTATACACCTAATAACAGCTCTAATACAGCTTTTATACTTGTCTTTTGTTTATACAGCCTCTATACAGCTCCAATAACGAAATAAGCTGTGTAATGTGGGCCCTTTTTACACTTATAAGGCCTGCATAAGCGCTTATACAGCCTTTTTACAGCCTGAATATTCAGCTTTTAGTATAAGAACGAACTTTAATACAGCCTTTAAACAGCTTGTTATGCTACTTGGGCCCTTTACTCATAAAGCGCTATTTAACTAATATACTGATTAAATGGTCACGTAAATAACGTCACATTATTTAACAATGACAATAGATTGACGTTATTTACGTGACCCTTTAAACAGTATATTAGTTAAATAACGTTTTATGAGTAAGGGGGCTATAAGCTAAATCTAGAACTACTAAAGTTAGTAAAATAACCGATAATGGTAAAAGGTCACAAGTTAGCAACTAACGAACTTTATTAAACCATTATAAATAACTTAATGAGAATCTTCCTTTGTTTCTCGCTTAAATATAAGTCAATAACATAAATTAATTAAACTATACGTAGACTATAAACACAGCGGGGCAATATTGAAGAGAAGGGAGACACTAATGAAATGTAGCGAGCGAGCTACTCTGACTAAATGTAGCGAAACAAACGCACCAACTTTCATCCGAGTTCCTACAGAATATCAATGGTGGAAATACAAAGATATTTGTCTCTACATTGAACAAAAATCTCGTTTCATTACGTACAAGCGCTGGCAATAATATCTTTACGATTTATCTCGGGGACTAAATACAAATAATTCTTTTTTTTTCTCAACTTTATTTGTTCTTGGCGTTATCTTGAATTTGTCTCGGTCACTTATTTTCACTTTATTTATGGTGAGTATATTTTCACGTTTTTTTTAAATATGTATGTAATCTGCAGCTCAATAAACGAAAGTTCTGTGACGTTAGTTCAAATATAGTGTAATTTGAGTATATTACTTTATTAAATCAATAATCGCATCAATCGATATTTGTGTTATAAACGATCAATCAACAATCAAAGCAAATCGCCTCATGATTATCATGATAATAAGGTAGGCTATAATCGTGATTAATAATAAATCTAAGCTTCTTTTGAAAAGAGTACCTTATTGCCGAGTTTATTGCCGGCTCTTCTCAGCAAATGCAACCTTCCCAACCGGTATTAGAGTCAGAATTTTCATAAGTGCCTGCGAAGGTCTATTTGAATAAATGATTTTGAAATGAATTGAATTGTTAAACCGTTATACTTGTACGTAGTATTTAATAATATACTCTGAGGTTATACTAAAGGTATTTGTACAACGACACACGCATACCGTAAGCCCCGAACTGTCCAATTGGAATTTGATGAACAATTTCAATGTTTACCATTGGAAATATCACAGTAAGTATTTGATTTAAAAATAATTAATAAATATCCTGTCTTGGGACATTCCTCACACACGGCTAACAATTCCCAAACTAAGCAGGGGCCCTACCGCGTAACTTTGGTGGTAATCGTAACGAACACCATTAATTATTTCATCCAATGACGCGCACGCGGTACGACACGACTATGACCATTCAATTGGATGAAATTCATTAATGGTGTTCGTTACGATTACCACTAAAGTTACGCGGTAGAGCCGCAGAGCTTGTACTATGGAAATCAGATAACTGATATATTACATATACAACTTTTTTTTGTTAATACATACTTAATAATACATAATTACACCCAAACTCAGGACATACATACATGTTTATGTTCATGCACACAAATGCATGTCCCGTGTGTGAAATCGAACCCACCATTGCATCGCGATAGGTGGAATCTTAACCAGAGTCTTAAACAACCACGCCAACTGGCAATTTAATTTAGTTCAGAAAACCTTTTCTCTATTAAAATTTAATTGCATAAACAGTTTCCTGGTAACAAACCAACATGTTAAAATTAAATTGTATACTTCGATAGAACATTATGAAAGAGGCCCTTAATCTTGTAATCCAATTAACTGACTAAAATAATTAACGAACAAAAACAGAAGGGCTGGAAGAGCCGCAAGGTACGAGTAAGTATAATAAGCTAAGAATTCAAATGTGGGTTTCAACGATCGTTTCTATTATACTTACCTAACTTATCAACAAGAAAGCACAAGCGTAAAATTACTGGTGTCTGTATTATGTAATTTTATCAGAAAATTCCTCAAATACCTAGACATGGAAGATATGGCCTGAAAAAAATATTATTCAATAATTAACACAATAAAACATCCGATTGAAGCGAATATTTGTTAAAACTTAAACATTTTAATAAAGCGCTATAAGATTTTATGAGGGAAAAATGTACATTATTTGTGTAGGAACATAACTAATCTCTCAATATGCTTCAATACAGACTTGAGGTCAGGTTGGCAATATGATATATATGTATAACTCTCATTAAACACAGCAAAGATACGGTAGGCTATTTTAAGCTCCGCAAACACTACCATATACCTACTTACCCTCCGGCTCAAAGCACTGACAAACAGTGGAAACTGCAGATATGTGCCAAGCAAAGGACCAAGTTGTGTTTTACGCAAGTAAGCTTGGTTTATTAAATATGAAAATTTATTATGTTTTATCATCTCTTTGAATTTGCAAGACTTTTTAAATAAAAATTATGCTCGACTGGTAGTATCGACGTATAGAATAGTGGGTATAACAGAAATAGTGTATATCCACTTTTACAGTAATCCACTTTTTTGGTAGGTACTAGACGCACAGATCACGGAAGAGAAAATTTTACATTAGGCTGCTTTTCCACCGGAGATGTTCTACACAGCTGCGAGGATGTAATAGCTAAGCTATGGAACTATGTGACCGTTTCCACTGATACTAAGCTATGTAGCGAGTGAGATGTGCTATGAAGATGCGCCGAGGCAAAATAGCTGCACGAGGAAGATGCGCAGCTCGAGCTATCAGATGTTAACGTTTTGCTTCCACGATGGCATGTCTACATTCAGCGATAAACGCGGGCCTACTGTAGGTGATGAATATGATATCAAACGCATCCATAGCAACGTAGCATAGCACATCTCTGGTGGAAAAGCAGCTTAAATATTAGCAAGGGGCGCATTATGATAATTACCCTCACCGACCGGTGACATGTTGGTTATGATTTTAATTCAATAAACATGGATGCAAAAAATTGGTAAGAATTTATTTTGAGCTGAAACTTTTTATTGAGATGTAGTATTCACCGCTTTGTGATATATACCCAGTATATGTTGTATATAAAAAATCTTGAATAGGAGCTTTCATTTTAATAAGGCAATAAATTATAAAAGTATATAAGTACAAAACAAATTATTTAGGGTTTTAGAATGTGGTTCTAAAATTACGTAAGATAATTATCTCCTATAAAGCCTTATGATAATATAGGATACATTTTGTACGCAGTAGGCTTCGTATAACGTTATGTAAGCTTACCCGCTTGATGAGAAGGGACGTATTTTGCCAAAGAGGAATTGCGCACACTTGGTGCTGAGCTCAAAGTTTTCATTGTAACATCTTAACTTACGTAATATAGCGTCTGCTTCTTTAATACTTTCCACAATGCTCGATTACATTTAACGACGCACTTCGGATGAATTTTCTTATTTACTGTAAGCTGGCAGAAAATTCGATGGTGCTATTCTAAGAAGCGAAGATTTCACACTAGACGTACTTGATACGAGAAGTTTCGCTTGTTATTTCCATTTCATATCGTATGAACAAAAAGATTGCAGACAACTTTATGTATCAAGCATTGCTGCGAGAGAAGCGTGAAAAAATACTTCGCGTCATTTGCATTTTGTAGGGAACAACCTATTGGTAAAAGATATTCGCCTATTTACGTTGAACCAAGTTAGTCATATTAAAACAATCGTAAAAATATTTTCAATAATTTTAACCACAATTTACGGATGACAAAATTTTATCTCTATTTGATATAAATATAGTACATAACATTTTTATATTTTGCTATCATTAAATTGCTTTGGTATTCTATCTTTTAACTCATATTTTAATCACAATTTATTCTGAATTTGGCCATTCAGTAAACAATAAATAAATAAAAAATAAATATAAATGGGTATATATCCCCATATCCCCTGAAAGCGGTCGCCACCGTACAGTAGGTGCAAACTTTATGTCGTTAAAGGGGACAATACATCCGCGTATAAAAAGGCTTTGTCCGCGCGATCATACACGCACACATCAACGTTATTATTGATGACGCAGATATTGACGCTCCCATATCGATCTAATATCAATAACCCATCGACAAAAAGCCTCTTCGCTGACACACTGTAGGTAATTTTAATTTCAGCCTAAACGATTCTGAGGTGTGGTCAACGTGAACGCGAGCTGTCCTATTAAGAAACGCAATGGTTATTGCTATCAATAAACTATTTTTATGTTTGTATATACAAAAAAACCTTCTGAAAAGTATATTCTTCTAAGTTTGAGTATTTCAAATGTTTTTTTACGTGAGAACACACATACATTTATATTTTATCAAATAAAAACAAATACATTGGTTCCTAATTTACTCGGCTACACTTTAAATTATACGCTATGCGAAAATGACTCTTAATTCGATAGTTTAACGTCAATAACACTTTAAAGTCATGAATATTTTGTCGGGTAATAAATCAAAACACGGACTGCATACAAATATTGAATAACCATTATTCTGATAGCGTACATTCACATTGATATGTAATAGGGGCTCAAATTCTGTTTTTAGGCCGAACCACTCGGGCCATATTGTTCGCAGTACCTACACTAATTATTATTAATGATAGGAAACGTATGGAAAGTCCGCTATGAAAAAAGCCGAGTTCACCATATTCATAATAAATATTTTGTGAACGGCACAACTTTTCAGCCATGTGTGATAAAATAGTAAAGAAAAACGTTCAGAATATTAACTTAAATTGGTTGGCGGTAAAGGTTGCTTTTCCATATTTTTAATTCCGCTTTTATTTGAAACTATACAGCCAATATTAAACTTTATTTGTCCTTACCGGGTAGTTAAAGCGTTATAGAGTAACTAAACCAATGATATTCTCTACTAGTTTGCGGCATTTGGCCAAAGGTCAAGGTGAATAGACTTGGTAATGGAAAAAATAATTTTAGTGCTGTTTTCAGTATAAGCTTAGTATGTTTTATTGCTTATGCTTATTTTCAAGAAGCATCCGAGAACAAAGGATTGTCTATGCAGGAAAGGTGCAACTGCAAATAGCCGTCCTCCTTAACATATTATAAATATCGAAACAATATAGGAAACTCTTAATAAAAGCTATATAAAGTTGACAATACATTGCCAATACCATTGCTATAGCAAATTTTCATAAGCGGCAGTATCCATTAAACATTATGTCGACCATTACCTGCTTGTCAAACTTTAGACATTGATCGATATTGGTGGTGGTTTAGTTCCTATGTCGTTGTCTTGCTGGATTATAGTACCCCATCCTGCGTAATGCCATCCATTCTTATGATCCGTGGTCTATGTATATGTCCAATCTCAACACTAAAATTAAATTGATGGTAATTTAACAATGACTTGCTTTTAAATAAATATATACCTGAGTCTTACTGCTAAAATAAAGACCCTTTATTGACACTTGTCGACTCCTAATTCCAGTCTGGTACCTACAAATTATTTAATTACAGAGTAATAAAGTACCTTAGCAACAAGAAAAAAACAAGTATGTATTTTGTATTTAAAATAATAAGGTAGAGTTCGTAACATTTTACTAATTAACATTCTACATACAAAGCTTTTTGGATGGTTAGACACAAAAATTATTCTAATTAGTGAAAATGTTACCTAAAACATCATTCGACTTGGCGTATTCCGCCAGTTTTAAGTTACGTTACGCTTTCATAGATAATTTTGAAAAATGAAAACAATAGATACCTTAAACCATAGAGTAAGAATGTTAAAGAGTGATAGATATATTAACAACTTTACCTTGTGCGAAATTTACCTTGTGCGCTTTGTGATATATACCCAGTATATGTTGTATATAAAAAATCTTGAATAGGAGCTTTCATTTTAATAAGGCAATAAATTATAAAAGTATATAAGTACAAAACAAATTATTTAGGGTTTTAGAATGTGGTTCTAAAATTACGTAAGATAATTATCTCCTATAAAGCCTTATGATAATATAGGATACATTTTGTACGCAGTAGGCTTCGTATAACGTTATGTAAGCTTACCCGCTTGATGAGAAGGGACGTATTTTGCCAAAGAGGAATTGCGCACACTTGGTGCTGAGCTCAAAGTTTTCATTGTAACATCTTAACTTACGTAATATAGCGTCTGCTTCTTTAATACTTTCCACAATGCTCGATTACATTTAACGACGCACTTCGGATGAATTTTCTTATTTACTGTAAGCTGGCAGAAAATTCGATGGTGCTATTCTAAGAAGCGAAGATTTCACACTAGACGTACTTGATACGAGAAGTTTCGCTTGTTATTTCCATTTCATATCGTATGAACAAAAAGATTGCAGACAACTTTATGTATCAAGCATTGCTGCGAGAGAAGCGTGAAAAAATACTTCGCGTCATTTGCATTTTGTAGGGAACAACCTATTGGTAAAAGATATTCGCCTATTTACGTTGAACCAAGTTAGTCATATTAAAACAATCGTAAAAATATTTTCAATAATTTTAACCACAATTTACGGATGACAAAATTTTATCTCTATTTGATATAAATATAGTACATAACATTTTTATATTTTGCTATCATTAAATTGCTTTGGTATTCTATCTTTTAACTCATATTTTAATCACAATTTATTCTGAATTTGGCCATTCAGTAAACAATAAATAAATAAAAAATAAATATAAATGGGTATATATCCCCATATCCCCTGAAAGCGGTCGCCACCGTACAGTAGGTGCAAACTTTATGTCGTTAAAGGGGACAATACATCCGCGTATAAAAAGGCTTTGTCCGCGCGATCATACACGCACACATCAACGTTATTATTGATGACGCAGATATTGACGCTCCCATATCGATCTAATATCAATAACCCATCGACAAAAAGCCTCTTCGCTGACACACTGTAGGTAATTTTAATTTCAGCCTAAACGATTCTGAGGTGTGGTCAACGTGAACGCGAGCTGTCCTATTAAGAAACGCAATGGTTATTGCTATCAATAAACTATTTTTATGTTTGTATATACAAAAAAACCTTCTGAAAAGTATATTCTTCTAAGTTTGAGTATTTCAAATGTTTTTTTACGTGAGAACACACATACATTTATATTTTATCAAATAAAAACAAATACATTGGTTCCTAATTTACTCGGCTACACTTTAAATTATACGCTATGCGAAAATGACTCTTAATTCGATAGTTTAACGTCAATAACACTTTAAAGTCATGAATATTTTGTCGGGTAATAAATCAAAACACGGACTGCATACAAATATTGAATAACCATTATTCTGATAGCGTACATTCACATTGATATGTAATAGGGGCTCAAATTCTGTTTTTAGGCCGAACCACTCGGGCCATATTGTTCGCAGTACCTACACTAATTATTATTAATGATAGGAAACGTATGGAAAGTCCGCTATGAAAAAAGCCGAGTTCACCATATTCATAATAAATATTTTGTGAACGGCACAACTTTTCAGCCATGTGTGATAAAATAGTAAAGAAAAACGTTCAGAATATTAACTTAAATTGGTTGGCGGTAAAGGTTGCTTTTCCATATTTTTAATTCCGCTTTTATTTGAAACTATACAGCCAATATTAAACTTTATTTGTCCTTACCGGGTAGTTAAAGCGTTATAGAGTAACTAAACCAATGATATTCTCTACTAGTTTGCGGCATTTGGCCAAAGGTCAAGGTGAATAGACTTGGTAATGGAAAAAATAATTTTAGTGCTGTTTTCAGTATAAGCTTAGTATGTTTTATTGCTTATGCTTATTTTCAAGAAGCATCCGAGAACAAAGGATTGTCTATGCAGGAAAGGTGCAACTGCAAATAGCCGTCCTCCTTAACATATTATAAATATCGAAACAATATAGGAAACTCTTAATAAAAGCTATATAAAGTTGACAATACATTGCCAATACCATTGCTATAGCAAATTTTCATAAGCGGCAGTATCCATTAAACATTATGTCGACCATTACCTGCTTGTCAAACTTTAGACATTGATCGATATTGGTGGTGGTTTAGTTCCTATGTCGTTGTCTTGCTGGATTATAGTACCCCATCCTGCGTAATGCCATCCATTCTTATGATCCGTGGTCTATGTATATGTCCAATCTCAACACTAAAATTAAATTGATGGTAATTTAACAATGACTTGCTTTTAAATAAATATATACCTGAGTCTTACTGCTAAAATAAAGACCCTTTATTGACACTTGTCGACTCCTAATTCCAGTCTGGTACCTACAAATTATTTAATTACAGAGTAATAAAGTACCTTAGCAACAAGAAAAAAACAAGTATGTATTTTGTATTTAAAATAATAAGGTAGAGTTCGTAACATTTTACTAATTAACATTCTACATACAAAGCTTTTTGGATGGTTAGACACAAAAATTATTCTAATTAGTGAAAATGTTACCTAAAACATCATTCGACTTGGCGTATTCCGCCAGTTTTAAGTTACGTTACGCTTTCATAGATAATTTTGAAAAATGAAAACAATAGATACCTTAAACCATAGAGTAAGAATGTTAAAGAGTGATAGATATATTAACAACTTTACCTTGTGCGAAACGTGAGCAGTTTCCATATAGATGCTTTCACAGATATATCGTATACTAGTTGATTCTCTCTGAAAGTCTGAAACTCTACACACCGTAGTCAAAATATGTGGCTTGGCCGTTTCACTACTACAAGAACTATTGTATAGCAAAAAAGTTATGCACAGTGAATACATTTTTTCACCTTACTCCCATGTGACGGTAGCGAAATGGCCAAGCCACATATTTTGACTAAGGTGTAGAGTTTGTGATTTCAGGGCTTGTAGAGTAAGGGTATGTAGAGTTATAAGCTTGGCTCTACATGAGATCTAATAACTTTTTGACAGTACGATCCTTGGCAACATTTTACATAAAAATGTTTTTGGTGGGATATGTAGTTTCCGTTTTCCTAATGTAAGGTTTAACTCTGGACCCCACTACAATTTGATAGTCATTAGCCGAGATCACGTTTAGTGAATTGCTACGTTGACATTATTCGACAGTTCGATTTTCTCTTAATCAGCATAAAGGTATCTAGAACAAATTGTAATGCAACGTCCGAATTGAAATCCTTAATTAATATGATCTCTAATCTTGTACGGAATTATTTGCTTATAGCAGCGATTTTAAACTCAGCTCGTATATTCATCATTATTTCAGATCCTGGAATCTCTCGCCATTGGTATCATTGATTCCGCCAGTCGAAAACTGGAGATGGTTTTCGTTTGTTAATTTGTAAATGATATACTAAGGGCAAATTATCCATACTAGTACTAATATAAAGCGGAAGAGTTTTTTTGTTTGTTTGTTTAAACGGGCTAATCACTGGAACTACCAGTCGGATTCGAATAATTCTTTCACTAATAGGAAGCTACATTATCCCCGAGTATTATAGGCTACTTTTTTATCACGGGAACGCGGGTGAAACCGCGCGAGGCAGCTAGTCATTTATAAAATGACGCTGAAATGGCCGATTAATATATCCCGCGACATTTATCACATACATTAACTAGATTGTTGCAGAGCGATAAATTGAACTACAATTCAAAATTACTTATAAAATATTTGAAGTTTTCACAAGAAATTAGGTTGTTAGAGTAAAATCAAAATGGCAGCCGTCCACTCGCAATTTTCCAGTTTTATGTTTTGTACTTCTTGATATCATCTTTTTATACCTCATCTTTCTGCAATGCGAATAGAGTTGGCAACATTCCCGGAAGTTGGATTTACACTAGTGTTCATATTTATTCAGGGATTGCGGGTTTTTATAATGCAATGTATGCATTTTATATAAAAAAAAATACATTTATATGAACAGCATATGGGCATAATAATAATTAATTGCACTAAGAGTTTTCCAAATAACGTTTAAGCTTTTTAAGAAGTAAAGTTTTAAGGAAGGTAAGCCTACAAAGCCTAAGAGGGAACTGGCTCTCAAGTGCCATACATAAATTAAACTAATATACAGGATTGACATTTATGTCATCATATTTTTAGTTTTTCTGGCACTATAATTTGACCTAGGTTTTGAGATGTTTTTCCTTTGATACCACAAACGTAGCTCGTATCTATGAGCCAGGTCGTCACACTTATACATATTAGTCCATATCCTGAAAACTACTGAACCGAATTAGTTGAAACAAATAATGGTCACAGTCCGATTAATAGTTTCGGAGATATGCGTGGACAAACATACACAAACATACATACATACACCTATGAAATTGTCTATATTTGTTTGGAAGCCTTAATATAATATATTAAAGTTCCATTAATATTACATACACGAGTCGAATTAATAATCCCCTTTTTTCGAGTCGATAAAAAAAAACACCTTTGATATCATTATTGGGTAATTCCTGAGGTAATAATTTATTTAACTTGAAACCCATATAACATCTTAATAAAAAAAACATATTCAATCCAATGTGTGGAATTTACTGTACATCGAGGCATTATCAATAAAACGATATGATTGTTAAAGAAATGGGATAAAGTCGCGTTTCATGTCGCAAATAAGGGTGATTTTGTAAATATTTCAAGCGTAACACGATCGGATCTTATTAAGCTATCATGTACACTTGGTGTATCAAAGCCCAAAAATAAATGCGTGTTGAATGTCTCAATTAATTAATATTATTTGTATGTTAAAAGCGAGCACATAATTTCGAATCTGTAAATTCACCTATAACTTTGATTTTGACAGTTCCATGCCATTTTGCGAAAGTGAGTTATAGTTTGATTGTTTATCGCCTAACGCCTTCTCTTGTCGAATCAACAGTACAACCAATCGATGAGATTATCAGGCAGATAATATACCATAATACTAGCCTATATATTATTTATAGTAGGGAAAAGGACATAGGGTACTTCCCTGAAACGTAGGTTCCTCTGGGCTTTTACTTGACAAGCGAAGAAAAGCTTGAGTGCAGACAACTTATTTGGTACTTTGCGAAGTTAAAAACTACTAAACAATGTTGCAACATAGATCCATGTAAATGACACTAAGAACGCTTCGACAAGAAATTACCTATTAACATTATCATACTAACAATCACCCAAGTTAAGTCAAAGGCAAAAGATATTTACTGAATAATTAAGCAGCAACTTTAGACTTAACTACGCGACAAATAGTTTTGAGTTTCGGTTGCCACTTTCGCAAAGATTTTAGATTGAATTTCAAGATTCATTTACAGTGTAGCCCAGATATAGGTCCAGTGACAATTTCGATAAGGATTTTTTTAGGACGCCGTAATTTCTTAAAGAATTTAAATAAAAGTTGATTTTTGGAAAGATCATCTGCTAAAATAATATTTAGGATCCTAAAACATTATATACTTTTTAGTTCGTCAGAAGGTTCCTCACACGCACACGTGGAGGAAGTGTTTGTGTACAAAAAAAACTAGCCATACTTTTGATAATTTTAAAAGATTCATTGAGACTAATTTATAATTTAATGATGGATTAAAATCTATCTCTATGTTTGTTTATTGAATAGCCATTTATTCAATTAAGGCCGTGTGGCCTTATGAATGTCATATTTACTGAAGTTACCACCGCTTTGGAACTCGCCGTTTAACTGAGAAGAATCCGGCAAGAAACTCATCGTCGTCATATTATTTAAAAAAAAATTGGACAATCTGACTATAATTGCCTTTTTTTTTCAAATAATTAACAATGAAAACCTAAGCATAGATACAAAGACGAAAATAGAACAAGAAAATAAATAAAAAATAATAACCTAAAAATAAACACAATTATAGACCGACTGGCTTTCGTATAAGCATAAGTGTGCAGAGTGCAGCAACCTACTTCCAGACATCTTTATCTTCAATATAATCAGCTGTAGAAAGGGACAGGTCTAGAGATAACGAATCATTACACATTATTGATGTCTACGGTGTCTATTATTATTAGTACGGAAGTTTTGTGTGATAACTAACTTTGGCCAGATCATCACTTTTCTTCTTCTTCTGTATTTAAGAGCTGTGCTCTTGTCGGTGTAGCTTTTTCCTCTCTCTCTATTCCACAACATCACTTAGGTAACTAAAATTTACATTGGAATTTGTAAAATATTTACTTTATTTATATACATCCAAATCTTAAAGCACTCATACAATAATAATTATAAATAAAACAATAGCTGGTATCGCAACATAAATTATATTATTATCATACCGTTTCACAGTTTTTCAACAACGGAATTGCAATTACCGTAAAAACGTTCCGAGAAATATTCCTAAGAAATTTTCAAATTAGATCACGTAACTTTACCTTAAAGTCGGCAGACTAAATCAATAAGGCTAAGTCCTTTCTTCTCCCAAGTTCCATTCTTCAATTTCTCAATTTGAGAATAATTACTGAAACCGAGTTCTTCAGTGAGCTTTCCTTTACAACTTAACAACTATGATTTGGGTGTCATATATTACGTTACTCAATTACTGTAATATTTGCTGTGTCAGGAAAAAGAGCAGATATTTACTGTGCACTCAAAAGTATCTTAAGACTACATGTATGAATACTGGAAGGTAATTAAAATACGATGAAACACATTCATCTGTGACAATGAAGTGGCGCATGCGGTCCACGTCAGCAAACTGATATTAATTCCCCATTCAGTAATTAACAAATACAACAGTTGAATTGATAATACATAATTTACCATCACAAACATTTCTTGTGTCTCAATTAAAATCTTATAGGTAATGAATTTACACCCCGCTGCCACAGTATTACTATCTACATAGTAAAACTGTGCCGCTGCTATGCAGTGTAGTATTTGTCATGACATTTCGCTATGACAAGAGGTCTAGTTTTCAATTCCTTCGCTGGGAACTTTTAGCTTTAATTTGAGTACAGTTAACTTATTTTTATACTATACCTACTAAGGTATGAAGTAAGCATACGGTCCGCCTGATGGTAAGCGGTTACCGTAGCCTATAAATGATTGCAACAGCATAGGTATCACTCGCACATTATGGACTCTGCAAAAGAGGGATTGAGAGAAGACACTGTGCCGGTAGCAGAAGGGACAAAGTGCAGCAGCACGTAGCTGGTCCTTGCACACTGTCACACGGGCACAGCGCCCCCTTAGGGAGCTCTGAAGACATTACTCAGCGCAGGAACACCATACCACACTATTAATTGGCTGTGATCTTCTGTAAGCTGGACGTACTTCCCTGTTCATGCTGCCCTGAATTTTGAACGAGAGTTCCCGTTATGCCCAGTCTACCACTTTTAAAACTAAAGCTGCCCAACGGTATTGAACTGTAATTTTACCTCGCAATTTTCATAAACATAACTTATCGTGTCAGCCAAGTCTATAAAGTTCACACGATAAAAAATGGAAATCTCTATATTTAGAGTTGAATAAACATTTAGATGAAATAAAACTTCAGTGGTAAACTGAGAATGAGTGTAAAAATTTACTTGAGTATCAACCAAAAAAGATAAATTCAATTTCGTTTTAATAGCTACTTTTATAAATAAACCGGCATCAAAGTTGGAAATTATAGTCAAAACAAAATCAAAAATATGCTTTATTCGAATAAACCTTCGCAGGCTCAATTTATTGGTATACTCGGGAATTTGTTATTCCTTATAGTAGTGCCTCAAATGGTAGAATCGAGATATCGTGTATGTTTTGCCAAAAACTACGAATAACCCGTAGCCAATAAGCTAATTAAGTACATTAATTGGGTGTTTAATTATTGAAAGCTCATCCCAGCAATAGTGACGTACCTATATCACATTAATCTTATAAAACCATTGTTATATGCCTGGTACAGTACAGTGTCTGTACCAGGCATATAGGCTAGGCTACAAAGGTACAAGTAGTACCCAACTAATAAGGCGCGTCGTGAATCTTCGTTCGCACAGAAATGAAAGTATGGCCCGAAGATTAACGAAAGAATGCTTAAAACTTACAATCAACCTTAGATCACTACTATAAGGTTCATAATACACTACAGCTGTTAGTTCCGTCTCACTCGCAAGTCACGCCCCTCCGCACACATGGCGGCAGCTGCCGACCAATAGCATTTCCCGCGCTTTGAAAATGAATTTTCTGCGCAGGTACATCGGTAAGCCATATTAGTTGTGTACTACTGTAAATGGAAACAATCATGATCCGCCGGGCTATTGCGTTTCTTTGGTGGTAATCGGTTGATCGTTTACTAACGATGACGATTGTCGATAACCATCTTGTCTAAGGGGGCAGGCACTGCTGTATTCAATCGACATGATTGAAAATTTGACACCGCAATCATTACTGACTGTTGAGATATTTGTATAGATAGGTAGGCCCTTTAGTATTTAACTGTAACAATATAAATAAGTTAAAATGTTCAATCTTATTATTATTAACATATTTACAACAAATATGTACAACATCATCATCATCATCAGCCTATAATGTCCCACTGCTGAGCACAGGCCTCCTTTCACAAATGAGGGTGAAAGTGACTGGGCGATACTCCACCACGCGTGCCCACTGCGGATTGGTGGAGGTAGGCTAGTGGTCAACCTACTGTTGGAATTTTTCAAGCCGCCTAGGAGTCATCCAACTAGCTTAACGACTATGACAATTAAGTGATAACCGGGACCAACGGCTTTACGTGCCTTCCGAAGCACGGAAACGCTCGATTTGAAATACCACTAGGCGGTCACCCATCCAGGTACCGACCACGACAGACGTAGCTTAACTTTGCCGATCGATTAAGAACGGCTAATCATGCTACACCACGAGTGCTTGTATGTACAACATACAATCTATATAATAGAACATTGCCTCGAGTCTGCCGCAGCGGCAAGGTTCCCAGCAGACTGGCAGCGTTTCCTCTTTGGATAGCTAATGTGTTGGTGGAAATAGCTCCCAGCCCGCTGGTCTCCGGAAGCCTCGAAAGGTTGATAAGAACGTTAGAATTGACTCTACCAGTAACCAACCAGGAGCGTAATCATCGGTGGTAACAGCAAGATCAGAAAATAATAACAACTATGCATAAAAGTATTGATCACTATGAAAATACGAGTAATAGGTACCTATTAATAATGAACTTAACAATGAATGATGTTTTCACCCGCGTTCCCAGTATGTATACAAAGTGGAATATTATTATGTCTCTCTGGTTCATCGATCTATGGTTCAGACAGACGGACGCAGATTTTCTTTCGCATTTATAATATTAGTATGGATGCAGATCCTAATTAAATTCTAAATATAATTATAAATCAAGGTATGGTATAAGGTAAGTTTTTCATTCAAATATCCAAGAACAAAATAATATTGAAATTTCGAATTCTGATCCGATTTAAATATTCTTTTATATCTGAAATTCCAATGTTGAAGGCATTGTACCAAGCTTATATGTGAGTTCAACTTTTTTTGAAAAAAATCGGATTGATTTTCCAATCATGTGTCAAAATAAAATGTAATTTAAATCAAGAGCACTGAGGAGTATTGATATCAACTTTGATGCAAATCACCCCTAAAATAACTTTCTACCCCTTTTTATCACCATTAAGCGATCTGTTTCAATAAAATACGAAACACGTCTTCCACCAATTCTGTTAAAGAATGTTTACTTTTGCCAAATTTGAAGTAGATTGGACCAAGGAATCACGTACCATACAAACTTTGCCCCCGTTTTTCACCCCCTTAGGGGTAGAATTTCGGAAAATCCTTTCTTATCGGATGCCTACGTCACACACAGAATACACCTTCCGAGTTTCAGGTCTCTACAATCAGTGGTTTAGGCTGTGAGTTGATCCATCAGTCAGTCATTCAGGACAAAGCATTTTATATGTATAGATGATCCATCAGTCAGTCATTCAGGACAAAGCATTTTATATGTATAGATGAGATTAGATAGAAACTACGCGACAATACCTACGTAGCTTATTAACCACAGTTGATTACTGTAGAAAATTGGATGGGGACTTACGTACACATGACAGCTCGGGTAATGGCACTCCTGTCAAACTAATGTATACTATCATGTGAAAACCTGGTCGGCTGTGCGTCGGAAAACTTCGTTAATCCCTATGTAATGAATATCGGAAATGAACGTAATAAATTTGCTCTTTATTACATTATAATTTACCACATTTTATATTTCATGTCACGTGTCACTTATACTGTATTACGTACCTAAGTATAAATTATTTGTAAATACAATAATTGGCAGACTCCTCTCATCACATATAAGGTAGGCACATAAAGAATTTTCGGTGATAATTTCACTTATACAAAATGCATTAGAAATGTACTAACTTACCTACTGCTTTTATTGTACCGTGTTTATATACAAATGCTACTAAGACAACGTAGATGATCCATTCTATTTTAATATTAGCAGGCTGTCAAATTGTCTATATGAAAAGCACTCTCGTAAACCTAGAAAATGTACCTATTTTGATTTCCATTCGCCACGTATGCAGTTCCAAAAATGTTTATACCTACTCCGATTTAATGCTCGGTATGTCATCAACTCATCAATATTCATCTTCAAGGAGACGCTTTTGTTTATTTCTACTGCCAATTGGACTGAATTCATTTGCAAGTAAATAAATTTACATTAGCAAAGCAAAAATGAAACATTGCGAAGATTGCCAATTCGCCAAGTTTTCGTGATTCACATACAAGCGTCGTTGTAGCCTGAATTTCGTTCAAATAGAAGTGGAAATAGCGTGAAACAATATAAATAATTGTCCGAATGATTTAAACAAGAGTGCTTTATATAAAAAAGACAGCAGTATATAACTTCAATTAAGATACCACACCACCAAATCATACCGCAATCGGTATGATTTGACGATGTGGTGCGGTGAGCAGAGACGGACGACAAATTGGGTGCCAAGTATGGTTGACCACAGGCCAAGTCATTACTGTACAGATTCTATGACCGCAGATTGGAATTGCCATGGGCCCTGTATAGGCAAGACCGAAAATTATTTGACTAAACTAAACATGTATTTAGACTACGCCTGATAGACTACTGGGACTTCAAGAGGTTGGCAAGAATTAGCCGCCGATGTACGGAAGGGCGCCTTCAAACAGGTTTATAAGCTTGATTAACTATCTCTACTCAACTAGTTTAAAGAAATCATGTTGGTAATTGTGCCATTAATAGACCAAATGAGCAAACCATTTAAATGTATAGGTATAGAGAGGATTTACATAATAAATTGAAAAATACTCGAATCAAATTATATAATACTCAAATTGAATTCAATGCGTGACAAATAATATCGTTCGCCAGAACCTTTTGGAGACTTATTGTACGTAAGTTCTTCCAAATCCGAAATATATTTTCCATATAACATAAATTATCTCCTTTGAGCGTAAAATGAAAGAAGCCAGAGCATAAAATATGTCGTAAAACAAGATTCACATGTATTATGTTGGTACTTATTACTGACTCAGATATTATGTTGTATTTTACGAGGCGTAAAATGAACTGTTACAAAAGTGTTCATATGTCGGTGTAGCTAGGTAGAACTCTCTTTGGTTACGACCTTAACATTATGTATACGCTTACATTAGCACTTGATTTGTATGGAAAACATGCTTTAGGCTATTTTGAATAATTGAGTTTCATATTTTCCCAATAACCTACTACAATGTTCGAAGTGGAAAATTTCATATAATTGTGACGCATGCCGACGGCGACATATCAACTTCCCAGCAACGCTTCACCCATGCGACACCTCATGGGTTAACTGGCCTATTACAAACGTCATCACTAACAAAGGGTTAACGAAGTCAATTAGCCATCGAAAACACCGCCCCGTGACATTTAGAGGAGTAGGGTGGGACTCTATTTGTCATTAATTTAGGGAATGAGGTGACAGAAACACGGGCGCGGTTTTGGCGAACAAATTAATACCACTATTATGTTAGCTGGCGCGCTTTAGTTACCTATGTACTACACACCCAGCCTATACGTTGATAATTCCAACTAAGTTTAAAACCTCGCAACTAATCAATGATTTAGTCGCGAGGGTTTAAACTTCTTCGAATGGACTAAGATACACAATAGAAAATGGACTAAGTAAAGTCAAAATAGCCTATTATCATGTAGTTTTTTGTTCCAGACTTTATTGTTCGTTTTCAACTTGAGACTTGATTCTAAGAAACCTCAATACCTAATAACGGTCTTGAAACAAAACTATTTCTTCGTTTGCAATGTTGTATCGGCAATTACGCTTTATTCAAACAAAACTATGAGATAAAATCAAATGAAATAAAGTACTTAGGTATAATCAAAATCACTCACAAACATTAATTAGCAAATTGAACCGAAATCAGTTGACAATTTATCATGCGGAATTTCACACCACAATTGCAATTGCATCCGGGCGGCAAGTAAATAAAAGCCCACGGTTTCCGCCACTGAAACTGCTCACAGGGGGATGCGTTTTGGCACAATTTTTGCATAATAACCTTTGTGATGTTGGCTGCAGGGCGTGAAACTGCAAAATTCTGCTATAGATGCCGCTATTTTTGCACTTTTTACTCAACTAAACAACGCCAAGGCCGAGTATTCCTTCCAAAAAATACCGTTCCCGTTTTTATTTCTGTTATGAAAAATACCAGTTATAAAATAAATACACTTTTTTAAACCCAGGTTATTTTACCGTTGATTATATTTTTATTTTTTCTAGTGTCCTTAATTTTTACATAGCATTATTTAACTAAACGAAAAATGTTGGTATAAAAAAGTCCTAAAACGTTGCTTCCCAAACGGCCAACTGATCCCAACCTTACCAGTGCTTGTTCTATAGAAACAGCCTATATAGATATATAGCATAGATTGATATATTACTCCCAGACATATTGTATTTTACCTACATCAAAAATATTATGCTTTTCTTGGTAGGTACATATTTCAATTACTAAACAGCAGGATCCACCATCGCCTTCTCTTTTAAACTTTTATGTGCATACTATAGAAACAACGTTTGCCACAGAAAGTGATAAGTGTTTAAAGTTTAAAATCAGATTCACCTACGTCTTAATCCTTGGTAACAGGTAACAATTTATTAAAACTTCTTTATTTAATCTTGCAAGTTATAATTTTTGTGGAAAACTTCACAAAAACTTGGAGATAAAAGAAACAAAACAGCGGAAAGCTTTCTCAGGCTGTTATCAAAGGCCATTATCTCTTGACCTGAAAAGTGGAATTATATTTTGTTTCTTCTTATAAGGAGTAAATAAGTTAGCGAGAGCGGAGACGTAATTTAAAAGTTACCATCAAGTGGTCTTTCCTTCCCAAGGCTTATTAAGTGCCTACCTAAACAAGATTTAACAACAGGAAAAAATGCAAATATCTCGTTTGATGACGGGAAAATAATTTGCGTGAACATCGTGATTACCGACCGGGAGAAAATACTTCGGGCCTTGACCTAGTAGTTCAGTATAAACAGGTATAAACGACTCGCAGATATTATCACAAGTTGGAAACAAATAATTTTTTAATATGCCGAGAGCTTTAATTAACAAAAAAGGAGCGTAACAAGGGGCTCATTATTAACATTTCGTATTTACATGTCAACAAAATTAAAAACGAGCTCTCATTTCCTTTCCATCCATTTGCTTAATGGACTTATACGGCACGGGGGACTTTTGCGCAACAACTTTCATCACACTAAAAGCAACGTACGGAAAATGCCCCCAGATTAATAAACTTCATAATATTTTCTCTTGCACGTGAAGCTACATAGTAGTTATATGAATATCGCTTACTTTATCGCAATTATAAGTTATCAAATTATGTTATTGGACTACCCAATAACATAATTTGACACAACAGTACTAAAAACCTACGCATATAACACCGATTTTAATAACCTGTTTGCTAAATAGTCTGCAGTATTTCTGTAACAATCAAACTAATACATTTTAGATCAATACCATTTAACATGCCACGTAAGGAAAACTTCAATGGCCCAGAATAGAAAAGAATTCTGAGAATATGAAACGTCAGTCATATGAACTTCTTCCCTTTTACCAAACACTTTGAAGTCGGCAATCAATTTTCTCGAGGTGACACTCAAAGGCAGTGAAGCAGGTTCAGATGAGCGTTTGCCTACTTGCGCCATTCCGATATTCCTTACTACGTTTTTGTCAAGTTTGTTACAGAACTTATACGTGCGCTATAACGACGCCATTTAGAAGACATGAAATTGAATGTGACTATTTACCATAATCCTGTATATTAATCAGTCATTAACGTAGGAATTTCCATTTGTAATTTTTTTTTTTTTTTTTTATTGAGACCAACAGCTTTATAAATTACTTAAGTATCTTAAACTACAAACATAAAACTACTGCCAATTATAGGTCTCCATTAAAACTAATTTCTTACAGATAACTTAACGACTAAGAAGTGACAATCACACAGTAAAATCAAAAGTATTGCAGGTATAATTTAAGGTTGTACATTGGCGCAACATAATTAAGCGCAAGTTAATGGAAAACTAGTTGCAAGTAAACAGTTTTCGTAATCAATGATGCGTCCATGCTTGGCGAACCGAGCACGAGCCGAGCCACGAACGAGCATTCGTAGTGTGCTCAACTGCGCTCCGCCCGATTGTCAGTTTTTTCACAAACACAGGGATTCGCATCGCGCTCGTTGAAGGCTCGACCACGCTTGAAATTGCGAGCAAGGAATGAATCCTGTTCGTTCGAGGCTCGGCTCGTGCTCGCTTCACGTAGCATGGACGCACCATGAGAGGCACATTTTGACGAGTGGATGTCTCTTGTTGTCGCACTAGCGGCCATAATTAATATTCGATATATCCTAGCTTATAAATAGTGTCAATATATCAAAAACAAGCGGTAAATAAGCAAACGGTCCATCTTTAATATAAAAAGTTGCCTATACTCGGTAATAATGTAGCTTCCTATTAGCGGAAGAGTTTTTCGATTCCGACTGGTAGTTTCAGAGATTATCCCATTTAAACAAACAATAAAAACTCTTCCGTTGTATTATATTAGTATAGATAGATAAAGCGTAGAATGCAACTGGCTCTCAATTGCAACTGACGGAACAAACAAATAGAGTAATAATAGTTACCTATTTAAAAATAAAGAAGCTCAATGGAACAATTTATAATGGTGCGTCCACGCTACGCGAATCGAGCACGAGCCGAGCCACGAACGAACCTACAACAGGCCTACAACGAGCACGATGCGAATACCTTTGTTCGTGAAAAAACTGACAATCGCGCACGTTCGAGGCTCGCGAGCCCGTCCACACTATGCGAATCGTGCTCGTTCGTGGCTCGGCTCGTGCTCGGTTCGCCAAGCATGGACGCACCATAAGGCTGAATACACGGCTTTACTTTTACATGGTTTTAGTTTTGAGTATCACGAGATTCTAGCACATTGCGAGCACGGTACATTACAGTACAAACAAGTAAACAAACGACCCGCATACATGTGATCACTAAAAACAACGCATTCGTGCAGTTACATAAAATAAATAAAAGCGGTACGAATTTTTAACACCATTGTCAGTTTTCAAATGATATTTTTTAGAAGAACATTGCATTAAATAAATAACATGAGCAGGGTAAGAAATATGCAAAACAAATTGGTTTATTGGTATTAGAACTGTTTTTGGATCTATAGACTCCCGAACTAGCGAAAACTGTATTTCAGGAGATGCCTCTAATAACCTCAAAGATTCAACCACAAAAGATACCTTTGAGGTATTATTTACCTGCTTTTATCAACAGCTTACATTTTCAATGAGATTTTTTAAAGCATTACAGTACTTAAATAATTTTAGGGCAGGGCATAATGGGTTCTCCCGTTCAAAATTCGGAACAGCCCGGCAGGTGAAGTAGCTATATCTTAGAGAAGATCGCATCATAAAATAACATTATTGTAGTATGTGTTCCTGCGGTGAGTAGGTTACCAGACTCTGTCTGTGCTGAGTCTTAAAGCTGCCGGCACAGCAATTCCTCTCATTCTCATCCTTCAGTTTAGTGATGCCCGTAGCTTGTACAAGCGTCTATGGGCTTCAGTAACCGCTTACCATCAGGTGAACCATATGCGTGTGTGGTACCTTAGTGATATATAAATCAATATAAATACTTAACATACCTCCCATATTTAATACGTGCGGTTAAAGTATTGCATGTAAAATACCTTAAGCCCAAGTATTTAATTATACCCGTGCGGGAGGTATAACAATTTAATAATTATATACGACACAAAGTATGTACAACTATAGAATTTTATACTAGACGTATTTAATTACCTAATTGTACCTGAATATCATGTGCCAATTACATTTATGTATAATCAAGCACGTATCTACATCAAAATAGCACTAATGTAATTGACTTCAACGTGTATACCATATTATCTACATATCTTTCCATTTAATAATTATAATTTGCTTCATAGAATTAAATGTTTAAGTAATAATACTAAAAAGCGTAATTACTTAATCTATATCGGAATATATATAGAAGAGAAAATTTTGTACCCATTTTTAAGCATATTGCGCGCACTGAGGAATATGATGTTTAGTATAAGTAGTTTAAGTTTATTTTGAGGAGTGCAGATAACCTAACAATTTAACCTAATATCCTTATCCTAACTAATATTATTATTATTGTTGAAGTGTTTGTACAGCAAAGCCACCATGTCAATTCGGGTCCAGGACGAGAGTACGGTACCAATCCAGTTGCAGAAGGGTGTAAGACAGGGTGACGTAATTTCCCCGAAACTCTTCACCACTGTAATGGAGGATGTATTCAAGCTCTTGGACTGGAAGGGATATGGCATCAACATCAATGGCGAACATATCACTCACCTTCGATTTGCCGATGATATAGTCATAATGGCGGAATCGCTGGAAGCTTTGAACATCATGCTCAATGACCTCAACAGAGTTTCCCAACAGGTAGGCCTAAAAATGAATATGGACAAGACAAAAATTATGTCTAATGTTCATATTCCGCCAATGCCGGTGATTGTTGGGAGCACTGTTCTCGAAATTGTAGACGAGTATGTTTACCTAGGACAAATTGTCCAATAAGGTAGGTCCAACTTCGACAAAGAGGTCAACCGAAGAATCCAACTCGGTTGGGCAGCGTTCGGGAAGCTACGGCATATCTTCACGTCCAAAATACCTCAGAGTCTGAAGACAAAGGTCTTCAACCAGTGCGTGTTACCAGTGATGACATACGGGACAGAGACGTGGTCTTTCACTGCTGGCCGCATAAGCTAAGAGTCACTCAGCGAGCTATGGAACGAGCTATGCTCGGAATCTCTCTACGTGACAGGGTCCGAAACGAGGACATTCGTAGGAGAACGAAAACTAACGATATAGCTCGTAGAGTTAGTAGGCTGAAGTGGCAATGGGCAGGCCACATCGAAGAACTGATAGCCGATGGGGAAGGAAGGTTCTCGAGTGGCGACCACGTACTGGAAAGCGCCGAGCGGGACGACCTCCCACCAGGTGGACCGACGACCTGGTCAGAGTCGCTGGGCGCCGCTGGATGCAAGCGGCCCAGAACCGTCCGAAGTGGAAATCAATGGGGGAGGCCTATGTTCAGCAGTGGACATCCATGGGCTGATATGATGATGATGATGATGAACTAATATTATAAATGCGAAAGTGAGTTTGTTTGTTTGTTTGTTACGCCTTCACGCTTCAACTACTCAACGGATCATCATGAAATTTGGCATGCAGATCTTAGCATATGGTATGAAGGACATAGGCTACTTTTTATCTTGGGAACGCGGGTGAAACCGCGGGGGACAGCTAGTAATATTATAAATCTGAAAGTTGGTATGGACGTGATGTGAGGATGTGATTTGTGAAGACGTTTTTTACTCATTCACACAAGAACTACTGTTTTAGATGAAATTTGGCACACAGATATATGGGAAAACATAAGATCCGTCCAAAATACGGTCTAGTAAATTGCAAACTAGTTTGCAATATTTAAAATACTTAGATTATTAATAAAACTTTTATTTTAAAAGAATTACGTTCGAATTTAGATAGTGACGGCCTGATTATTGTTATTTTGTTAGATACCGAACAAACCTCAACCTAGCTGTCTCGCAATAGGTCGTGGATTCGATTTCCACCCAGGATAGACATTTGTGTACAATAACGTGTTTTTTTTTCTGATAACATCGATATAAAACAAGCGATATACCTATTTAATGTAGCTGTTACTGGTTTCTTAAGAACATGCTCTGCTTAGTTTGGAATCAGATGACCATGTGTAAAGAATGTCCATACTTTACTATTTTCCAACTGTTTTGAATCTTAAAGTTAGTTGACAGTGGGCATCCACTAATGATTTTTCAAAATTCAGCCGCTCATGTATATAATAGGGGATTGCGGTTGAAACCGAGGGCCGGAAAGCTTCTCGTCTATATACCATAAAAAGAGTGACGTCTTTAAGAATCAAGAATAGCAAAATGTACAGCCTTTTCGTAATCACGTTGGTGGAAAATTGACCTAAAAAGTTTATTACAGCAGCAACAACATCGTATTCATTAGAAAAAGGGTTAATTTAAAAGCAAAAATAAGCATAATATGATACGCTATTCAATATAGGCTCCTACATAAAGTCACGTAGATTCCATAACTCTAACCATATTGTAGGAAATGTTGTTGTTGAATCTCTTGAAACGTAAATAACAAATGGGAGAAAATAAAACTTTTCCGCAACATCATCCTGTTTATATCGGGATTCTTAGGTGAGCCACTACATATATGCGATTATATTATATACCAGCACATTTGTCTTACTCTCGATGGAACACTTGGAAAATATTACCTACTTTTCAAGTGAAAGATCATTCTGTAAAACCAAAATGGAAAATGATAAAGTTATTAGACTAGATTAGAAAACATGATAGCTCAGTTGTAGCACAGGTTTTAGTTTCGAATCCTTCAGCGTTTGAGCTTTTGATGAAGAAAAACCATGAAGAGTAATTTGTAATACGCACCTGGCTGGCTACAAACCTAAAGATCTGTCGCCAAATATCTGCCGTGTTCCGGCCGTTGCACTTGAGAGCCAGTTACATCCTAGGCTTTGTAAAGCTCGGTAGGTAAGATAATATAATAGAGTTTAAGATGGGTAGACAGATTTCGCTCAAAGAGCAGCTCGACTGAGGAAAGTACTCTCCGCCTTCCAGAATACCGCAGCCAAATAATAACTTTATGTTGTGTTCCTGCGCGTGAGTCTATAGAGCTCACTGGGAGGGGAAAATTCATTCATTCATAACGCATGAGTGATGCCGTATGTGTTGCAAGCCCCATATGGCTACGGTAACCACTTACCATTAGGTGGACCGTACTGACTCTGAAAGCTGAAAATTGGGCGGAGCGGAGCGCAGTCCGGGGCGAGCCTACGCGCGTTCGAGACTCGCAAGTCCGTCCACGCTACGCGAAAAACCAGCGAATCCTGCTCGTTCGTGGCTCGGCACGAGTAGGTTTATTAAAATTCTAATTTATTATTATTACTATAATCAAAACTTTCCCAGCATATTATGGCAATTAGTTTTGGAAACGGTAGAGAATGCAAAGGAAAATTTACTCAAGCAGCTACAAATATACCACAAATGAAGTGGTTATCAAAATTTGTATGAATCAAACATTAATTATCTTCTCAATTGCCATCTGATTTCACAGAATACCGTAATAATAATGAATCTCACGAGTATGTTACTAAAGCCAGCGGGTGCGGCGTGCCTCGGGGCGCGGCGGCGGCGTGTAGCGCTCCGTGCCAAGCTCGACTTTTTCATTTGCTTCAGCGCTGCAAAGGACGGCGCAAAAGAGGCGCTGATGAGATTACGTTACTATCGCAACTACCTTATTAGTATCATGAATTTTTTTATGCATGCCATTATGGCTCAATTCAGAATTCATCAACGCCTATGATATTGCAGGAAAAACGTAACTACCTTTTAAAAATACTTATACCTAAATAAAGAAAAAAAATACGTAAAAATTTGTCATTTGAATAAATATTTCAGGATTACATGACTGAAATCATTTCAATCTGCTTTTACTAAAAAAAAAAAATATTGGCAATTACGTTAGCACAACATTTAAAGTTGAAGGCGATTCCCAGAAATAAAAATTAAGTTGGAATTCTAGAATTTCTAGAGCGAATTATACTTCGCCAAACAACTGCCACCTAGCGATAAAAGTTGAAACCAACTTCGCATTAAAGCTCTCGCGGGTAATTCATCCGGCAAGCTTTCTGTTAGGAATCGAACTTAAACTAACTAGCTATCATCCAGCTGCTTTTAGCACCTGCTCCTTTAGTACCTAAACGCTCGATGAGATAGCTAAGAAGGTTATGCCTGGAAATCAATAAATAAGTTTATTGCCATTTCACAACGAAAATAATCCTGTTTATTCAATCTATTGTATATGTTTTGCCATAGCACTTTAGTTGTCCTGACATAAACATCCTCAAATACAATTTATTCGCATTACATCAACTAATACGTACCAATAAGCCATATTTAAGACTATCGAGCCTTGTTAAGATAATTATATTATTTTATGAGAACAAAGGAATATTTAGAGAAAATCGCGAATTGTATTCATAAGTTTATTTTTATTGCCGCCTACGTTTGTGACCTCATTACTAAGAACTTGAACGGTTTAAGTACTTAAGATTAAGGAAATTTACGGAATTTAGCTGGATCTTTTTTAGTCTTACTTGTGACATTTTATTAATCTACATCTTCAAGCAGTTTCAAGCAGTGTTGTAATAGCCTCGTGACCACATCTAACAGTAATCCTTTGAAGTATTAAACTCCCACTTTAATATAACTTGAACAATGCGGCGACCCATGGCTCAGCAGTAACAATGGCAAAGTTTTCGTTCTAAGACTCCGTTTTATATCTGCTCTGACCCTTTTGTTGTTCCATGCGACGACGCGGGTTGGATAACTGCGGAAACCCTTGTTATTATACCAACGCAACTAATTTTAGTGAAACACGATGTTTTGTTGTGTCATGTCAAATATACCCACAAGCTTTTATACACATATTTGATTTTCTCTTTTGTAATTTTTTGTATGAATAGATTCTCGAAATATATGTAGGTAATATAAACGATGTTTAATAGAAAACATATATCATAAAAGAAATAAGTAATGTTAATATTGCGGATAGAAGTCAAAAGAATCTAATTATTCTATCTGCTACCTGTCAGCTACTTGTAGAACATAACCACTTCACTACTTATAGTAATACTTCCCGTATAAGTAGAGGGCCTTATAACTAAGCAGATATTACCTAGATCGAGCGCCATAGTCGGCTGCATGCCTTAGATAACGCTCATAGTTAGCCTCTTTGTACGACATGCTAACTTCCTATCAGAACCTACGCCACTGTTTCTAGATAAGCGATCGTGAATATTCCAAGTTAATCGGATAGTGAAAACAACTAAGTAAAATTAGTTAGGGAAATCTTAGTCTATCTACACGAGATTGTGATGAGAATTTAAGCTCAGCGTATCTACTTGTTTTAGTTTCTACCTTGTTGGCATATATACAAATAAGATGGATCGAATTCAGTTGGTGGTAAGAAATTCATCATACAGCACACAGAAGTTCTCAGCCTTTGGAGAGATTCAAGCTCTCTCCATATCTTCTACCGTCATTATAAAGGAAAGTTTTCTCAACAACTTTTTGACCTGGTACCATATTTTCTACCACCGCACCTCTCGTAAGATAAAAAAGTATCCGATGACTTATTTGAATGAATTTTAGAGAGTTGGACTATGGTTGTCTATGGTTTCCAAATTAAATTCGTATGAATGATTTTATCAACTAGCAGTATCAATATTTTGGAGTTTCCTCGCGATCCTAAGCACAGAGATATACTTAATATGATATAAAAACATAAAAATGCTGCGTGATGATCAAACCTAAAATGTATTTATTATATAGAGACTTTCTGAAGATTTTTTTGGAAAACTACAACATGCCGACATGCAAACAGCTAGCGCCATCTTTTATTATCTTGATGAACTAATAAAATTCACCCAAGATTTCGCTACTTTGATTTCACCGGTATTTTACTTTAGATTATTTTCTGGTGTTTTAATGCAATAACGATAAAATAAATATTTTGAGTTAATATTTACATAACTATTTTTCCACAAAGAGGTTTCTACTGCAGTCACCTCATTCAAATAATATATATATGTATTCTAATCGCAACTTAAATAGAAAACTATGCTTATGTAATCATCAACTTTATAGTACCACTTGTCCAAAAGTAGGTATATTTAAACATAATAAAGTCCTTCCGTGAATGCTTACCGTTATACTTGTATGGAATTGCCTGGCGGTCTATTTAAATCAAGTTTTCTTTGAACAAACATGTGGGGATAAGTAGGTTTAAAGTATGTTTTATAATTACCAATCTTGATCATCAAGATCAATGAAAAATACATTGGTTTTTAAAAACAATAATTTCAGTTTTCAGAGCAATCAGTTTTAAATACTTAATACGTGTATAGCTATACTGGGTAGAGATTTCGAGATGGCATATTTTCGAAACCTATGTTGGGTTAGTCATGCTGAACAACTTTTACTATGGGACCAAAATTGAATTCTCAAAAATAAAAAATACTTTTCATACATTATGATCGAGCAAGGTTGACATTTACTAAGGAAAGTAAATTTTTTTTTTGAGAATTCACCTTTGGGTCTTAGTAAAAGTTGTTCAGCATGACTAACCTAACATAGTTTTTGAAAATATTGCCATCTCAAAATCTCCACCTGTTATAGTTACTCTACTGGCAAACATTTACTGAAAATTCACTGATAAATAACTTCAGTATGAATACTACTACTAAATTCTAATTTAAAAATAAATTCAACTATTGAAATATATAATTTCTCAAATAAAACAGATAATGGGCTAGATGACATTTTTTTTTATTTAATCAGTCTTTTACATTATCAAAAAATATTAAGACACGTATTTTTTCTTTTGTCAATTAAACAACAAAATACGAAGATATCGCGTGTTGAACTTCCGCATGTACACTTAAAGACATACACTTGTAGAGTACACTTTTTACTCTATAGTGACGTCACGAACCCCACTCCCGAATTTTGACTCGCTTTATCTTTGTAATTTTTTTAATGATTTCGTAAAGCAATAAATACGTGTCCAACATTTTTGGATAATGAAAAAGACGGACTAAGTAGTTGATAATCTAACTGATGGACTAATTAGTATTTCTTTTTACCTAGCATCCAACGTTATTAAAATTAAAAAAACTGATATTTTCGGAAAGTCGGGAATTATCTGATGATTGGTATTTTTATGTAAAAGTCCATCATTATTATATGAAAAATTGATTTTGTTAGATTTTATCTGAAGATATACACCTGTACATTAAACAGGACAAATTCCCGCCCCGTGGTTTCACTCGCGTTCCTGAAGACCCAAACGTTTTCCCGGTAAGTAAAAAGTATCCTATGCATAAAGTAAGAATTCATAGATATTTATATTTCTCGGTAAAAGTATGGATAATAATTGGACTGTTTTACAAAAAACTTAAACCGACTTCAAAGTACACTAAGAAGTAATCAAATCCTGATCTGATGACCTGAACAATGGGACCAAACGGGAAGTATACCCTTCCAGTCAAAAAAAGAATTTTCAAAATCGGTTCATAAATGAGGGAGTTATGAGGTAACAAACATAAGAAAAAAAAAAAAAAAAAAAGTACAACCGAATTGAGAACCTCCTCCTTTTTTTGAAGTCGGTTAATAAACGCAACATTAGCATTAATATGTATTTAGTCGTTCGAACTATGAACGCGCAGTTGGTTTCAAGGCAGTACAGTCGCTCTATTAACAATTAACCCCCTTATTCATAATGAAGTTATCAAACGTTGATTAGCTAAAATTCTGAAGTCTTTATCTGACACGTGACATTTGGTGATCGAAAGAGTGAGACGGAGGACACTATTACACTGATTTAGTTAAAAAGCGATTATGAATAAGGGGGTATATCTCTATGATCCTATGTGTTAATCCAGAACCAAGTTTCATCCCAAATGTCATCCTAATCCGTTCAGTTATTGCGTTTAACAAGCATCAATACATCCAACCTCACAAACTTTCACATTTATAACATTAGTAGGATTTTCGTAGCCTAAACTGAGTTCATACACCTTAACAGCTTTAAGGGGCCGCAGACTAATCGTGAAAAATGCTTTGTTTATAGAAATATGATCGAACTAGCTCCCCCTCCCTCGCGGTTTCTCTGCGTTTCCAAGGTATCGTATGTTTTATGTTATATCAGTATATAGTCTATGTATGTGCCAAATTTCACTCAAATCCGTTTATTAATTTTTGCGTGAAAAAGTAACAACCATCTTCACATCCATACAAACTTTAACTTTCATAATAGTAAGATATGAAATGAAAATGAATGATTACAGATTGATAGTTCGTGTGGTAAGTGGTTTTTTTTCTATTTTACTGCTGTTTGTAAAAATTATTAAACATAACGATAGGCTGTATATTATACCTAGGATCCTAAGAGATGATTTCTCAAGCATACAACCGTCCGTTTTCTATACAACGTCATATATCCGACCTATACCAACTACGATAAGTGGCTCTCTTCCGAAGATATTATTATCTTTAATGCTATATATTGCTCTCTACGTCGATTCCTACTACGCTGAGTCTCGTTACGTTGATTTTCATTTAACTCGGGCTATAAGTGAAGGGTTCTTCAATACTCGTGCTTCTACATTATTATACAGAGTGGAATTTTTTAACATCACTTTGAGGGAAAGTACTCTAAATACTGGAGATAGCAAATTTTATTCAAGGGAAACATTCATTTATTTTCAAAGAGAAACAAATCTGCATTTAGAGATTTTCGAAAATCCACTTGCCACGAACCGGGCTAAAATCCAAAAAAATAACATCCTACTGTACTTTTATGGCATCAATCGATAGGGTCAATCATAAAGATCAAATCTGTCTAACAAACATGATAAAATATATGAAAGGAAAACCATGAAATCTAAACATTAAATTCACTGTATACTTCTATACTTTCTATAACAATAAAATAATGTTACTAACATTATTTTATAGCATTTCAGCCTTTTTATAGCATTATTGTACATATAATATATATACCTACCTAAACATATGGAATGATCCTTAAATACCCAAATTAGTCGTTCCCTTGAGAAAGATGGAAACCTTAGTTCCCAGTCTGGGTGAACAGGCAAGCGCCCAACTTTGGCAACTTTGTCTAATTAGTCGCTAAACAAACAGATCCATGGAAACGTTTGAGAAACTGGAAGTGACCCAGAGATGCCATTAATTATCAACAACATAGTTGTCTAATAGGAATGTAATTATAATAGAATTGACGGAATCGTAAAGTTGCTACGAAATCGCTACGAAACTGCTACGAATTGTATTTTTACTAAACAAACATAAATAATCAAAATGAACGTGATTGAATTTCTGAAATCAAATATAAATAATAGTAAATATGCAAGTTTACATATTCAATACAAGATATGCCTCGGGGTTTGGTCTCAGGGTAAAAAATAATCTAATTAATTAGCCATGAAAACAGCATAATGTTAGCATTAACATTATATTATTTGAATATTATTAAATTTCATACCATTGAATATTGATTAATTATAATTAATTGTCAGCATTATTTATTTTGAAAGTGTAAAACAGTTTATTTTGATATTGTGTATTTGAATATCGAGGAATGGCAACACCAGAAAAGTATAATCGTAACAATGGCGGCCATTGGACAAAGTGTTTTAATTCATTTTGTGGTAATTACCAAGTTTACCAACGGTGTAAATACAGATTTAGCTTGTTTAAGCCAACTTCTTTTTAGTAAATAAGGTATGGTTAACAATAATATATTTTTGATATCGTAGATACCACTTTTCACTCAATTCAACATATAAAACAAGTAAATGCACATGAGTAATATGAAAATATTAAACTTAATACAGACGGCTTCAAAGAATATATCATATATATCATTTCAAATAATAATTTCAATTCTCGTATTCCCACAGTTGAGTTGCTTTATTTCTGTGAATCGAGCGCTCGCAACGCCTCGCCAAGTGGAAACCAATATTGCGTTGGGATTGGGAAACTTCCATATGAATGCTGTTTATTAAATTTATACTGCGAACTAACAATCCAAATCCATATGTATAAGGGATTCCACTCAACAGGTACATATAGCTACGCTCTCCGTTTTAATTTAATTCTATTTCGATACACATACAGAAATTTATTATTAAATAGACTGTATTATCAATGGAAATTCAGTAAAATTAAGTTTTATAATGCCTAACAAATTTTAACACAAAATAATTTCTGTCGAAATTTTACCACCAATGTTTTAGGGCCGTAAAACTTTTATCTAGAAAATATTTCCAGCCAATATGCTGAACTTTACACCTAGACTAAATTTTATATCACGATGAACGATTCATTTTTAAATTTTATCTCATTAAGTTTTGGCATCACAGAAACTTTACTTCTCTACAGAAACGCCTTTAATAAATCCAGTAGATTAAAATACACCAAATTCAGGCGACACGGTCATTGAAATCGACAGGCTTCAGATACAAAGGTATCTGAACTTTAAACGCGATTATTATAAAATATAAATTAGCTTGTTCAATAAGTAATAATTTATTGAATTTGATATTTCACTTTACATGTAAAGTGACATAGAGCGTTAGTAATATTTACAAAACACAACGCCTGAATACATTTCTATAACATATCTGGTATCGATATTACTATTGCTAGGTATTCGAAATTCAACAATACAGAATTATTCGGATCAGTATGATCGTGTTATTTACAATCTCTATATATAAAAACCGGCCAAGTGCGAGTCAGACTCGCGCACCGAGGGTTCCGTACAAACCTGTAGGTATATAAGTAAATGGTAGTATAGACCTGAGTATTTGATATTAATTTCAATTTATGACCTATTAAAAAAAAACTACTTACTAGATCTCGTTCAAACCAATTTTCAGTGGAAGTTTGCACCGTAATGTACATCATATATTTTTTATAGATTTATCATTCTCTTATTTTAGAAGTTACAGGGGGGGGGGACACACATTTTACCACTTTGGAAGTGTCTCTCGCGCAAACTATTCAGTTTAGAAAAAAATGATATTAGAAACCTCAATATCATTTTTGAAGACCTATCCATAGACACCCCACACTTATGGGTTTGATGAAAAAAAATTTTTTGAGTTTCAGTTCTAAGTATGGGGAACCCCCAAAATTTATTGTTTTTTTTCTATTTTTGTGTGAAAATCTTAATGCGGTTCATAGAATACATCTACTTACCAAGTTTCAACATTATAGTTCTTATAGTTTCTGAAATAAATGGCTGTGACATACACGGACAGACAGACAGACAGACAGACAGACAGACAGACAGACATGACGAATCTATAAGGGTTCCGTTTTTTGCCATTTGGCTACGGAACCCTAAAAATGAATCCCTATTTCCCTTGGTCGACATAACTTGAGAAAGACTTTATAGATTTCATCCATCTTTTTTTTAAAGTTTTCTAATACTCTGGAGATGGTTTCTTTTTTTAGGAAGTTGCGTAGAAAATTAGAAAAATTAAGAATATTTTACGGTAGGGTAGCGAGTGAAACTGCGGGGCGCAACTAGTCTTCTATAAATTATTCTTGTTGCGTTTTAAATATTTACTTGCTACACTAGCCAGCTGTATGTCCGGCATGTTATCTTTGATAATGTTGGAAACTCTGCTGTTTTAGGTGATACTTTATCTCACTTTGCAAAAGTTTCGTCAGCCAACAAGATTAAATGCAAAGTTTAAATTAATTCTAGGTTCCTCGAATAAATTTTTGATGTAAAGCTTTAAATGAGGCACTGGAATAAATACTCTGGCATCATACCGTTGTGTGCTTTCCTGCAAATATTGTATTTAAAACGTTAACCTCGCTGTATATTTTATCGCAACTATGAACAAGCGAATAAATATTAAACGGTACGTAGCTCCATGAAATCAGTCATATTTCTAAAAATATAATAAAAATAACCCAGATTTGATTTTATTTCTGGTCCCTATTCTATCTTTGTTGTTGTAGACTCTTTCCAGGCAGCGACAAACCAATCAAAATCCGTCATCAATAAACGCTAATGGTACATCGATTCAATATAGCAAATCTATTCAGATATTACGGGTCTGTCGCATCACCGATTGAAAAACACCCCTAAATCCTTTATCAGTGGGCCGCACGCCTGCTTTGCTGCCGCTCGGTAAATTTCCATACACTTATCGCCACGCCACACTTTATTGGAAACTCGCAGTACGAACGCAAGAACATAAATATTTATGAATTTGCGCCATAATAGTAATAGTTGCGATATCACTTTGCGCGTAAATAATAATAACATTAGCGTGTTAACTCAGGCCGCACCCTATATCGGCTCAAAGAAGAGTAAGTTTATACTAAAAAAATGTGCTTTGGACCCAAATGGTGATTCACAAAATAAATTATGACGTTTGCTATTGGATTGAAAACCTTTTAGTTTATATTTTTAAAATTGGCTCCTTAAAATCAAATTTAACATCGATCTAATGAATCTAGTTCATTAGATTAAAATAGCAGGTATAAGAAAATAGTAGGTATAGTTAAAGAAGATTCGTTAATCACTCGCTCTCCTTTGCGCAGTGCAGTTGGATTAAGTAGCAAATTTTAATGTATTTCGTAAATAATTAAAAGGGTTTTCAAGAGAAAAACTTTAAAATTTTAAGCAGGTATAAGAAAATAGTAGGTATAGTTAAAGAAGATTCGTTAATCACTCGCTCTCCTTTGCGCAGTGCAGTTGGATTAAGTAGCAAATTTTAATGTATTTCGTAAATAATTAAAAGGGTTTTCAAGAGAAAAACTTTAAAATTTTAAATTTTCGGATAAAATACCGTAACAAAGACATAATAAAAAAAACAAGTCTTGGAATGGTTTTGGTGTAGTTACTGTGCGCTAATTGAGCGCAGTAATGGCTGAATAAATTTGTTTGGACAATAAAGACGCTTAAACTGAACTATGTCCTATTGTTGAGGGTCCAAATTGCTAATTTGACCGCGGAGATTTAATTATGCATGCCGTCCGCTGAGAGGGGGTCATAAAAGGAGGGGTGTCACCGGCAGGCTTGTTTATAATGTAGCAAGTAATGCGCAATCCGACCCGACCGTGCCTGCGCCAAGTATTAACTTTTTATTACATTGAACGAACTTTCGCGGTTTACGGGCACGTTGGGAAGGGAACGTGTCAAATTTTAAACACTTGTATACACTGTACATGATTTTCTGCTGGAGAGCTCTGTGAAAATCTCGCGTTCTATGTGGGTTTACATTCAAAACTGTGTATAACTAACTACATTCAATGATTTAACCCATGACGTGTAAAATAATTTACTTTACATCACAATAATCTTTAATAAGTATACCATAACAAATTCTAGGCTGTAATGGCCAGACCCCGTCACCAGACATCCCTGCAGAGGCTACGTTAACTGTCAAATAAAACGCTGACAATTACGGTAATTTATTGTCCACTAGATAGACACCGACCGCAACGCAACAATTCCATTGAGAAACGATAGTTGCACTCGTGTCAAATTTAGGCTGTTAGGCTCCACACTAGATTGTTTCATTAGGTTTCATTTGCACTCCTATTAACCGCACAGCTTAATAGTACCTAACGTGCTCCGTTATGTAAGTTATCCGTAATGTAATACATTGAAACCTACTTTGAAGTAGCACTAACAAGTGAAGTTACCGAAATGGTATGTTTGTTGTGGTTGTTTTGAAACATGTCTGAGTGATTTTCTAATGACATAATTTCATAGTGAAGGGTCTTCTTCGGTATAGTAATTGATTTTAACTATTTCAAAAAGTCATAAATGGGTAAAGTTTCGAGAGGCATGGCTGAGAATATGAACGCTCATGGTATGGTTGTGGCAATACTATCTTAGCCATATATAATTAAGATCCGGTTTATGTTTGACCACAATCTCACCATTATAAGTGATAATGTGAACGAAGGTGGTGAGTACAAAGTATTGAAGAGAACTGGCTCTCAAGTGTATAACACATCTGTAGGTGCTTGGCGACAGATTTTCAACTTGGGGTGGTACCCAAACGGGGTATAGTAGGTCAAACGCTAAGATACAATTTGCTATTGGAAAGTAGGTACTTTAAAGATGCAGCATCGTGATCCTTCTATCTTGATTGCATCGCCACTATTATCAACCTATTTATGAACGTTATTCTTATCTTCAATCAACCTAGATCCGGAAACTAGGGCAACAGCGTGGAAAGATAACAGATATTCTCAGATAAAACTCTCGAAGACGATTTTTCCTCGATCTCTACTATGTTTTAGACTGGCTTGTGGGTTCGATACTCTGACTGCAACCTTTCTACTTCTGTAACAATATATGTACCTTCCTTAATTTTTATAATTCATTTTTTGTTTGGGTGTAAATATTTATATCCCTACTCAGTTCTACAGAAATAGTTGGAATTAGTAAGATTAGGATAGAATAATTCCTAATCAATGCAAAAGTTTTGGGCATGTTTGTTACTCAATCACACACACCACAATTACTAGGGCATCCATGGACAGCAGTGGTCCACGTCTACCACCATTTTAAAAATAAAAGTTTTATATCTTGAAACAATGACATGTTACCGATGCTGCATCATGACGATTGCATGCAGCTAGGCAAATGCGATGTAACGTTGCCGCTCCGCAAACAGAACTTTGTTTGTTTATATGCAAGCTGCAAGCAAGCGTACAAGCGGAAAATGACGAATGTGTGCGTATGAAGCGACACGATACATGTACCCACAGTAGGGCTAACAGATTTTGGGTAAACTTGGCACCTAGAGAGAGATATTAGATCATACTTTGGAATAATTATACTTTATATCAAGAAAGTGAGGAATTCCACTGAGTGGAAACTAGTAAGTATTTTATTTCATCATGGACCCATACGGAATGTCCTAGGATATTTATTTAAAACCCAAGTAGTTATTTAAAATAACATAACAATCTAACGAAGTAGATGTACTTCGTAAATTTTGTCTGAGAACCATGACTAGGTACTTATAGGATAGATGGATAGCAAGTACACGTACGAGCAAAATGCAACGTTCGCGTAACTAAAGGCGCTTACCGTCACCTGGAACGTCCCGCATTCACCACACCCAAACAACATTGTAAGCTGATTATGATGGATACGCCATCACGGCGTACCTGGATTCAGATGCACTTGGATACGCTTCAACTGTAAGTGCTTTATATGAGGAGACTTTATAGGTTTGCATTCCTCCTATACAATTTTCAAATAGTTCTCATAGTATTCCTGATAAAAATATAGTAAGATAACACTTAAATGCATCCTTACACAAAACCAAGCTAAGTTAACTCAAACATAAAGCTGTAAGCACAATGCTTCTTCTATTGTGATAAAAGTCTGTGGCGAAAGTCGACATTTTCAACACGGCTCAAATGGAACAGAGTTGCATCGAGGATGCTGCTTTAAAATGCACAAGATTAAGGAAGACGTGACTGTAGCTATAGCTAACCAATTTATGCTCGCGGTTTTGAATGCGCTGAATTTTAAGAAATAGGAGACCTACTGTCATATAACACCAATATTTTAGAAATTGGTAACTTAACTAATATGTAACAACCAACCTCAATTTCAATTAACTACCACTACACTACTAAAAACTATTTCAACCATAGAGATAGAAAAATAAAAGAGCGACTGTACTAGAGTATGTGCCGTGAGCAGAGCACAGGCACATGTGCAAGTGCAATGCTGCCTTGAAACGTCATAGTTTGAACGACTAAATACATATAATGAATGCCAATTACTCGTTTTTATCGATACTTTTATCGACAACATTTCCATCTTTCAAAGACAGTAAAAATCCAAGGTACGATATATCTATGAATGCATCTATATGCAAACTTCTCACGCTTCACACGAGGTAATTTAGTTATAACTCTATTAATATTCTTATTAAATGATTTCAACCTTTTTTTACTAATATTTCAATATCAATATATTATTTGATACGATTTCGTTCAACTTCACGTTTTGTGTACCTATATGTAATAATTTTTGTTTGCTTTGAATCTTGTTTTTCCAAGCTTGCAATGTATTTATCTATGTTCGGGTGGAATCTTGCTTGTCGAATTTCACCCACTTCCAGAAGTCGGATTGACTTGATATTTGGCATACATTCGTATATTTGATGACAATGCAAGTACCTACAGTCAACAAAAAGTACAGTTGCTAAAAAAAGCTTGTATTAAAAATGATTTTTTTAACAAAAACTTATTATTATTTTATTGCAATCGGTTTACCTACAGTAAAATCAAAATATATGGTAAAATTACCTACATTAAAATAAAAATATATGGGACTTACTACCTGCTAACAAAGGACCGTGATATATATCAATTAATCTAAGTTTATCCAAGTTGTATGTAAATTGGTCCTATTGTCGCAATCCTCTCACATGTAATAATTTAAGGGTCGCCAATTTGTATGCAAGGGTAGTGAGAGGCACTCATCTAGTCTTGTTTATACACTGTATTGGTCTGCGAGGGCGCACCGACCGTCCTAACAAGTTAATTTAAACTTCTAAAGCTTATCCGACTTAGCATGATGGAGCTTATACAATACTTATTGCAAATTTAATTAGAATTCGTCATGTGGGCTTAAGGATTAAGGATTATTGAAGGAAGTAGTTAGTTTATAAGAAAGGTTTGTACCATTTCTTACGATTTTTGAAAAATACTGTGTGTAATACTTAAAAATCTTGTTCTATTGCCAGAGAAATGTTACGTCGATTATAATTTAACACACGTTTATCCAATATCAATTTAAAATGTCTATAACATTTTATCGTACTTTACTAAGCTGTTGGACCACTCTGCAGGCAATAAAAGCATAAGTTAGATCCTTAAATGCCGCGAGAATACAAACGTTGCAGGCTCACAACAAGCTTACTTGTGGAAGTAGGTATTATCAGCTTTCCAAGCTTATTGTGAGTTATGTACCTACATGTTCTGTCACAAAAATACTATGTTGACTCCCAAATAAGAAAGTGTGCAAAGACTCTAATCACAGCAGCTGTGTTTAATCCAGTGAACTGCAGTATCGATTAAAGTTAAACAGAGTTTTTTTGTCGCTAATACTAAGTAACAATGATTTCTACAAATATAATGAAATATTATATTATTAACGTAAGAACTACCTACCTACAATAACTGTGACAAGAAAACGAATAAATATTGGAAATTTGAGCGAATACTTGAATATAAAATAATGGGTGTCAGCCTGCGAGTAACATCGCGATCTGACAAGTAATTGAAAACGAAACGGTACGATATTTATCAAAATTCTTCTTAGAGCTGAAGGTGAGATAGAATTGGGGTTGGCCCACTCATAATATCGTATGCCCGTGATGCGGGGACTTAATAATAAATTCCTTTGTGCAAAAGGAACAAAAAATTAAAATTCCTCCCGTGTCCCAGAGCCTTCTACAGCGCAGTTTTGTCATTTTGTTTGGAGGGATGTCGCGTACCTTCGTATGAGAATCCCACTTGTATTCTTAACATAAGTATAAAATTCTTCTAACTTGGTCTTATTAATACTGGACAACTTTAGTCATAGGTAATGTCTGCTTCAGCTATTTGAAAACACCAAATATGAGGATATAATCTGTGAAGTACCTACCCACTAGAAATTTACGGTCTACAGAAATTCTAGAAAATTCTGAAATCTTTAAAAAATTGTTGGTAATGAACTTATTGATGACTTATTGTTACTACTTGGATGTGAAGTAAAAGAAGAAAAATCTAATGGTGCGTCCATGCTACGCGAAGCGAGCACGAGCCGAGCCTCGAACGAACAGGATCCGTTCGTTGTTCGCGTAGCGTGGACTGACTTGCGAGCCTCGAACTAGCATTTGTCTCGCGCTCGACTGCGCTCAACCCAGTCACCCAGTTGTCAGGAACACAGGAATTCGCATTGCGCTCGTTGTATGCTCGTCGTATCGTCCACACTTAACATCGCGAGCAACGAATTAATTCTATTCGTTCGTGGCTCGGCTCGTGGTAGGTTCGCGTAGCATGGACGCACCATAAGAATAAATTCATTGACAAAACCCCAAAATGTTGTGAGAAAAGCAATTTGCAATTTTAGTAAATAATGTGATCAAATCACAATCGTTAGGTTTATAAAGTGTCTGCGTGTATTTTCGAGGTAGCACTTAATCTATTGGTACTTAACACTTGCGAATTACAAGTCCATTAGGGAGATTACATTTACAGAGGATTTCAAATGCCCGTCGACCTTCTCGCTTCACTGTATAGCCATTCAAACGAGGAGAGGCCATCACAGACTTCATAATCCTAGTCAGTATCGTTTTAGACCAATGTCAATACGCAGCAAACATAACACGACAATATGGAAATGTTACCAGATTATCATAATAGTATCTTCATTAAATGCACTATGCAAACGGATAGTTTGGTCTGTATAATTCAACTGATACAGTGAACGGATATTACAATAGTTTCATATTGGTTTTACATTCTTCCCTAATCCTTCCTATTTTTCGATAATGGTTATGTTTGTTATAGGTATTTACACTGAGATCCGTTTTTATGTACTTTATTTCCATAATATGTTTTCAAAGAAGGATTCGTTTTTAACTTATTCTACTTATGACAGACCAACAGGACATGTTTGGGTGGATTTATCATGTTAAAAATTAAGCAATTTGCATGCACAATGCAATTTTGCTATGAAATTACTCGAAGACGCAACAAATGTTAATTTTTTTACAAAGTCATACATTTTTATTTTTCACTATTTTATAACTTTTTGAGGTTCAAATTTTAATTATTTGTCGTGGTAAAAAATATTTCGCTGGCAACGTGGGCAAGGATACCTAAAAAGACGACTCATCACCATATAAATAAAATATAAGGTGATTGATCCTTATAAATGATAAGAAATAAAGTTATTAATTCCCAGAATAATTTTATTTACTCAAAAAACCTATATATTTTGTAAGTAAACACAAAATAAATTTCTCAACCAAGAAGGAAAATATTTTTCATGCGTCGCATTTTAAAATAATTGAATACTTTTTAAAACATTTCATATATAAAACGATATGTTGTAGTAGCTACAATAGTTTTGTAAAAAACTACAAACAATAAAATATTCATAACTAATCTTCAAAGAAGTAATACCTTACATGTTTTGAAGTTGGATCAAAATAGTCGTCGTGGGGTAAATCTAAAGTAGACAGTTGAGCTTGGAAGTAGTGTCTGGTGAAGTGCAGGGCATCTTGTGGACGGAGCAGCAGCAGAGCTTGAAGATAGTCTCGAATAGTTCCAGTAAGAACGCCACTTTCAGCCATATACCGGTCACCTTCAGATGATCGAATGCTCTGTAACCGACATAATAATAATTAAAAAATATTTTACATTATACCTATTGAACTACTGATAGTTAACTGTTATGACTAACGGATAGAAGAGCTGAATGGAAGAGTACATATTGCACCGAACCCAATTGATTGGCAACAGGGCGGTAGATGTTGACAATGATTTTAAGAGATGACGTTTGTTGACATTGAAATTTGACCGAGCACAGGCTTGGAACAGACTGAGTAAAACTAACTGACAAATAAAATTTCCAAATTGAAGTAAAATTTGAGAATATCGAAATATTTTGCAGATAGTTCGCTTACTTATAAAAGCCACACAAAGAATACGACCACTTCTATACTGTCAAACAATGCGGCGCTATGTTTATAATTTAAGATTTTAACCAAAAAAGGTATTTTATAACGTCTGAAATTAAAAGCTTATCTGCTTAATCACCCTTCCCCTAACAACTGCTTGGGAAAACACAGCCCTAACTCATGTTTATAACGTGAGCCGGACCGCTACAATTCAAACATACTTCGCTCCACATAGAAATGAACCCCAAAGGCTTCTCGACAAAACAAAAAGTTTATCCGTTTCCGAAGTAAAACACATTTATTCAGTATATATGTACACAAACACATTTACACGGGTTTAATGTCTGAGGAAATCTCAATGACCCATCGAATTAATTATGTAATATTACTGTTTGTACTTGAAAAGTATTTAAAATGAGTTTTCCTACCTTGAAGTCTAAATAATCTGACAATAATTGGCACGTCGATTTATACTACCGATTAATGCAATTCGCCATTTTATTGAGATTTGAAAATTAGAAATTTCATACCACCTATTTGTACTATTTGTACAAATAACGAATTCCATACACACTATTTGTACACAATCATTGAAGGTAAGTAAAGCCTAGTAGGCGTGCAGCGACTATAAAATGGGAATTATGTTTTTTTTTTAAAAACTTACATACGTACTCTGGCAAATCGTGCCTTCCGTCCATAGACGGGCCCGTTGGCGCAGTTGGTTAAGACGTGGAGTCTTAACCTATAGCGCCGCAGGTCGTAGGTTCGATTCCCACACAGGACATGCATTTGTGTGCATGAACATGTCTGTATGTCCTGAGTCTGGGTGTAATTATGTATATTAAGTATGTATTTACAAACAAAAAGTAGTATATGTATTATATCAGTTATCTGGTTTCCATAGTAAAGCTCTGCTTAGTTTGGGATCAGATGACCGTGTGTGAGGAATGTCCCAGGATATTTATTTATTTATTTATCCATCAAAACAGTATCAGTCGTGACGTTACCCTTGTGCCTTTGCAACGCAATATTTGCTCCTACCAGTAAAATCTCAGTGACCCATCGAATTAATTATGAAATATTACTATTTGTACTTGAAAAGTATTTAAAATGAGTTTTCCTACCTTGAAGTCTAAATAATCTGACAATAGTTGAATGTCTTCCCGCCATTTCTCTCGTAATGGAGCGTGAGTTTCTATTTCATCCTTCTCGGGAATTACTTGTAAGAGAGGATTCAAGTGTAAAATATAATTGCTGTCGCTCCACTCGTGGCTTACGACGTACCCTGTTTAAAGTATTAATTATACATAAGAAGATTGTTATAATGATGAAGATTGTATAAATATATATGTACCTACACATCATAAGTAGTACCTTCCTACCTATAATTAGTTGGAAGTTGCGCCCTTTTATTAATTTAACCAGTAAAATAATATGCTCAGAGTCAGAGTGCTTTGCAACGCGTTTTTTTATTTCTTTAACATAAACTTGTGGGAGGTTTCTGTTACAGATAAAGAACTTCACAAAAATGTCAGCGCAATCGGATGAATGGTATCGAATCCAAACAGACAACCGGATACAGATAAAAACATTGATTTTGATGTCTTAGAGGTATGAAATATTAATTTAAATATTAAAGTCTTATAATTAAAGCTGCCTTTTAACATCACACCTCTCGCCATCGACGGGAAGTCCATCCTCACACATTGGAACATACATACATATAGTTTCGCACTGTGCGATTTCAAAGGATCTTTCTGCCGCGGACGCTCTGTGACTCGATTCTCGTAATAAAACTTCAACGATGTCGTAGCGACTTCAACTATTAAAATTGAAATATTCTGTATAAAAAATATTCAAAAGTGTATACCTACGCCTCAATAATTTGTCTATAGGATCGTTTTTCAGTCGTTCTTTTGACATTATAATAGTAAAAAACTGTCGCTACGATACTGTTGAAATTTTGTTATGGCGGGTACAGATTGGTGCAATGCAACATGTAATGCAACATGCAATGCAAGAATTTGACGTCCACATTGCTGCAATGTATCATGCAAGGTAACATACCCTGTAACAAATGCTCATGGTTTGGACGCCTCGCGCGCACGAACTGCGCCTGGGTCGCGCACGCTCCGAGCGTTACAACTCGTGCGCGGCTCGATCCGAGATTTGTCGGTTTTTGGTACGAACACAAAGGGGCGCGCAGTGTGCGCAGGACTCAGCCGTGGACGGTCGTTCGTTTCGTTCGCATGCGCAACGATCATGGCGGTGAAAGAGGGTGCGTGGAGTGATGACGAGTCACTTTTATTGATAGAGGAATAAGAGAGAGATATAGTAATAGAGATATAGTATAGTAGATAGAGATAAAGTAAGAGTGATCGGGCAAAAAAAAGAACACGTGTGACGAGGGCTAGTGTTTGAAACGAAATGCGGGAACAGATGTTCTCGAATGATTCGTAGTCAATGCGCGTACCGCGCGCGCCACACGTCCAAGGCAGCAGGGAACATGCAATGTAAGGCAGAATATTACATAACATGTTGCATTGCTCCAATCTGTACCCAGCTTTACGAGAATCGAGCGACAGGTTGGAGAAATGCATGCGGTTCTTCAAGAAGGGTGACCGATTCTTATCCCTGGTGTTGCAAGCGTCAATAGAATAAAAAAGATACAATACTTAATAATAATTTTATATTCACTACTTCATACTACGCCTTTACCTCGTAGAGTGAGGACCATAAGAGTCTGATGAATCAATCCGGATGGCTCAATGATATGGCGTTCTATCTTCACCACAAATAAAGGTTTTCCGTTGACGATGGCTTGACTGACCCCGAGACAAACCTACAAGAGCATATTATTACATATTTTTTTTGGACATTACACAATAATACACCTTATAGGCTTTTTAGGTTGAATGAAATCGCCGTATAAGAATTTTGTGCAATCAAAAAATAATCTATGCTGTTGGTGTAGTAAAAAAAACATGTCTGTATTTTAATGAAGAGGTTTGATAAAGCTATAGTCCCAGAAACCTACCTGGCCCGGTGAGAGAGTCGCTGTTATCGCATTTGGTGGAGCAAACAACCAATGAACGTAGTAGTTTATTATTCTCTTTGACCAATGGCGATTACCAGTTAAAAATGGTGTCGGTAGTTCCTCTTTTGACTACCGGCTGTGCTACCGGGGCAAATAAGTTTGTGGTACTATATGTGTGTGAACCAGGGGGATTAAGTATGTCACTTTCGTTCTTTGAAATTGATTTAATTAATTTGCCATTTTTTTAATGGACATGAAGGTGAAGGCCCAAAATTTATGCTTATCACCCTTACGCGGACAAATCGACGCGCAAACTCTCTACCGGGGATTTTTTGCCATGAATTGGCACGTCAATTTATACTACCGATTAATGCAATTCGCCATTTTATTCAGATTTGAAAATTAGAAATTTCATACACCCTATTTGTACTATTTGTACAAATAACGAATTCCACGCACACAATTTGTACACAATTATTGAAGGTAAGTAATTATACCTATAGTAAGCCTATTATTTTAATAACAGGCATGCAGCGACAATAAATAAAGGAAATATGAATTTTAAAAAAAAACTTACATACGTACTCTGGCAAATCGTGCCATCCATCAAAACAGTATCAGTCGTGACGTTACCCTTGTGCCTTTGCAACGCAAGGTATCTTAACAGCACAATATTTGCCCCTTCCAGTAAAAAGTTATGAGCTTCTTCGAAAGAATGGTAGAAACGCTTTACAACATCACGCTCACCACAGATACGGGTCACTTTGTTGTAGTAACCACTTTCACAAATGGCCGTATAGCTACGACGTTCTTTCGTTATTTGTCTATTGGTAATATGTCTGGAAGATTGTGTTATGTCACTGCATATTACGAAAGAAAGCTGAATAATTGAAGTCAATTGAATATATCTTACATAAATCGACTGAGCTACACTGACAACAAGAGCAATAATAACTACACTACTAATTTCTAGCCCAGGCATGAGAATCGTTAGCAAATACTAAGTACGTACTTATTTATACTGCAATAACAAGCACGTTACAATAGAATTTAAAATATAAAAGATGAAAATTGCAAGTCACCCACTCGTTTCTATTTTCTTCCATTGTATGTAGATTACAATCTAAAATACTGACGAGTTTTGATCCCGTTTTTGCACCTTCTTTTGAAGAATGCGACACCACTTGAACGAGAAATTTATCTTTGCCTTCTCCTAAGCTCTCAACATTGATGCTTATTCCTATTTTAAAATGAAAATATGTTATTGGTACATGTGTATGTATAAGGTTGCAAAATATACTACATCCGCTGGCTCGTCTATGATCTTTTACACAATTTTAATTGTATAACAAAATCAATTGTTATTTTTTAACCGTGAGCCAGCTGGTATTAAGGTTTAAGTATAATTATGTATCCATACCTCCAACTGCACTGCAACAGTCCAATGAAGGCTTTCTGATTTCTTTCTTAAAAGGAGGAACATTTTCTCCATGTATCGGACAGATATCTTCTTCAACTTTCTTATCATGTATGCCTAATATTTCTACTTTTTTTTCCTCTGGCGGCGTGCTAGATATCTTGGTATGGCGATCATATCCATAATCAAAATATGTATGCCTTGGATCGACTTCATGACACCAACGATAGCCATGTTTACCGGCTCGGACTTTTTTCAATTTATTTCCCCCTTGGTCTTTACGAGAGCAAGTACAAGTTAATTCTTTTTCACCTGTTCGTGATTTATCAAGGCAGATACATTTATCACTTTCTTTCGGTTTGGTATCACATATACAAGGATGTGCACAAACGCATGCAACAAAGCATTTGCAATTTTCGGGATCGCCACAAGTGCATTGTGGTTTTTCAAAGCATTTACAAAGATCTGCTGGTGCTCCGTCGCATGTACATAGTTTCTCAACTGGACAACGGCAAATAGATTTCGAATCGTCATCTTTGCACATGGGTTCTTGTCCTATCTCCTGGCTATCTGGAGCTGCGCAAATGCATGATTTCTGTACCCCACAAATGCATTCCCTTTTAGTACAGATACATTCTTTGCCTTTGACACAAATACAAGTGGATTTTGGGTCTGGTTTCTGACATACGCAAGGTACTTCATCACATTCAACTTCATCGATTATTTCATTGGACTCTTCTTCTGCTTCTCCTTCATTGCATTCTTCATCATTTTCATCCAATTTCATACGTTTCTTATCAATCTTAGTCTCAGTAGTTTTAAGTTTTAGTGAATGATCACACTTGCAAACAGGACCGGGAAACTTGTCTGGATGACACATGCAAGGTTTATCAATTTTGTCACAAGTGCACACTGGTTGCATTTTATCAGGATGACATAAACAAATTTCACTTCCGATACCACATGTACATTCTGGCAGCGGTATCTTTTCATGGCATACACAAATTTCTGTGCGTTTGGAACAAACGCATTCAGCTATTGTTTTAGCACCACACTGGCATGGCAACTTAATGAAACATTCACATTTACCAGTTGAGGTTAACTTGCAGGTACAAATATTTTGGATTTTGGCACTTGGATTAATTTTTGGAATACCGTTTTCAACAATTAAACTAGCCTTGCTATCTTCTACTGGTTGAGGTTTTGTGCAGTCCGGAAAGAAATAAAAGTGAAAGTCGTTTTCTTCATTATCTTCTTGTTCATCTTGTACTTCGAGTTCCGCTCGTTCGATATTTTCAATAGATTTGACATTATTGATTTCCTCTGAAGTTTCGCTTTCCGAGGTCTCCCGGCATGACCATTCAGAATCTATAGTCTCTTCTCCGATGTTGCCTTCATAGTGACCGCAGCTTATTATCAATGTTTCGCCAAAACATAGTTTCTTTTTCATGTCATCGTCTGTATTGAAATTAAAATAATTTGTTCTTTGAATGTTATGATAGCTACCAATTAAATATCACGTTGGCACTACAGGCATAGCGCAAAACTGAGTAGGTTCCTACGGTAGTGGAGCGGTGCGGGAGGGGGTGACATGTAGGTATGTGATGGATGTGACGTATCAGAACTAAACAAAATTGATACTTATCAAGAAAACTTTGAAAACCCCCACGCTCCACTACCGCAGGAACCTACTCAGTTATGCGCTATGCCTGCACGCCTGTACCTTCTATTTTCAGTACCGGTAGGGCGGGGTGGTACGACCGCACAGGGCGCCAGGCATGAGGAGGCGCCGAAGGCGTGAAATCTAATATTTGGTATCAGACTTCGAAAAATTCTGAGAGTAAACATATCTTCTCCAGGTGCTCCAGTTATTGAGTTATATAGATTTTGATCACCTCAAGTTTTGAAAAACTTCGGTTCAACGGTTACAGGTAAAGTGATAATTATTTGAAATTATATAGTGTGACGTACTTAATTAGTAAACGATACTTAGACACATGATTGTACTCATGATAACAAACAACTTTCCCAAAGGTTTTTTATAGCAGTTATGGCCCAAACCAAGAAATATAGGTCCAAGAAAGGTCAGAATATTCTAACTCTATGGTCGGAACCTTCGGTGCACAAGGTAGATCCAAAATCGCACTTGGCCACACTTGGCCGGTTTTATTCTATATGGGATTTCGATAGCAGATAGGGGTGCGCCGAAGAAATTTCGCCCTGGGCGATACTAAAACCGGCACTGAATATTATCTCAGCAATTTTACCTACTCCTTAGGATTAGGTATCTAGGTTATGATCTATATCTATCATCCATATCTATTCAGTCAGTACCTACGGCATCATTGAATAACACACGTTTGTTTTTGTTTATTTGAAATCAAGAAAATATCCAATGTTCACAATGTGTTATAAATATAGTGAGATGTTAATACTAAGCCTCAAAATTTTATTTACCACCCTCCGGCCTACAAACTTCATTCTCAAGCTCAACATTCATGCAAAATATCACGTCGATCTTGCTACGTTGTTTCGTGAAAGAAGGACAAACCAAAAAACACATTCATAATATTTTTAGAAGCTACATTATCCCCGAATATAGGAGGCTACTTTTTATCCCGGGAACGCGGATGAAACCGCAGGGGAAATAAAATAACTAAATATCCTGGGACATTCCTCACACACGGTCATCTGATCCCAAACTAAGCAAAGCTTGTACTATGGAAACCAGATAACTGATATAATACATATACTACTTTTTGTTTGTAAATACATACTTAATATACATAATTACACCCAGACTCAGGACATACAGACATGCACACAAATGCATGTCCTGTGTGAGAATCGAACCCACGACCTGCGGCGCTATAGGTTAAGACTCTACATCTTAACCAACTGCGCCAACGGGCCCGTTTGAAGAGGGGTTGGAGGAGTCACTGTGCCCATAGATAATACATTATAATCACCTATATTATGTGCCTACTCAAGACTGTAGTGATTGTGCCGCATATCGAGGAACAATCCCTTCAGAGTAGATACCGAGCAATCCGATTCCGAATCTAGTCAGTGATTTGTCACCGATATTGAACAGTAAGGACCAATAATTTGTTCTTGATTGGCCAATCAGAGCGCATATGTCCTCGAATTTGCCAACCAGAGCGCATTGTCGGTGGAGGGAAATTGGCGTAATAGATTGTAAGCGAAATTAACGTCATTGCGCTTCTTGTTCAATGGTGCCGCATCATGCAGCCGAAGCGACAAAGCGCAGTGTCACAGGCAGTGTCTTTTAGTAGAGTAGGTACTGGGCACAGGCACACAAGACTTCTTAATGGTAGAGCCGGTAGGTATTCCTCGCAGGCGGGCTGCTCCAAAACTGTTACTTATGTCCTGCCTAGCTCTAAAGACTTTGTGATAAATAACTTACCTATTTCAAACGGTAATTGTTTAGATAAATCTAATAAAGAAACAGTAGAATGAATGGACATATTTTTATAGAATTAGGGTTATTTATTTGTATTTTTTTTATCTGTCATTTCATTTTTTTTACACAGGTACATACCTACTTAGTTAAATGACGTGTTTTATTTATTGTAATAAAATATACTACGTCTCCCTGATTATTAAAGATTTTCATTAATAAAATTATTTCATGATGTTTTTAAGTATAGGTATTCAAATGATGTGAGAATTAATATAGGTACGGCCTTTAAACGGCCCATGTAGATTTTTTTATTCTTATTTCGGAAAAGTATCCGAACATAGCAACGTTCCGTTTCACTTTCAAATTGTTATTCTTTTTAACAAAATGCAAAGCATATTTTTATTTTATTTTTCAAGACAATATTAGAGCAATTATGATATAACAATAGACAATTTTGATATAATATTATGTTATTTACTTCAAGAAGTATATATAATATACGTTGGCAGACCTAATAAATCACAGGTACTCACAGACAGAATATTCTTATAATATGCGGGAACTTGCAGCTTGACGTTGCGTTTTCATTTTTATTTTCATAAATTCGTGTATTTTGAGTTTTATTGCATATCAATCCATGTGCACCAGTGAAGTGAAATGAAATTAATTATTTGTATCGTGACTTTTCAAGTTGTCTCAAGAAGTCCGTGAAAAGTTTTGGTGCAATTTACTACCGTAGTACTAAAACATGACTTTTAAGCACGGTGTCTGACAGTCCGGACTATATGAAGTGATTTATTTTGTGACTATATTAGTACAACTCGAGAAAACTGAAATAAGACAAGGCTGTATGGCCCTAACCTTTGCCTGCCTTTTGGAGAATAAGACAAACAACAAAAACGAACGATCGACTTGACAGATGATGTGGCCTAACGTTTAGTGAATTTTTAGGAAATAATATTTAGATGATTAGAATGCGAAAATGATTGTGTTTAAACTTATTTTATTTCTGTTATTTATCACAATATCCTGCTGTAGGGTTCCAGACAAAGTTTATTGTGTTAACAAAGAGTGTACTGGTAAGTTACTTTTGACTGATGTCAATTATTGCTTTACATTCTCGCTTTCTAATAAGATTATTTAAATAATTCCAGAACCTATATCTAAGGCTACTACACTACTAAACTACAACAGTGGTGACCCAGATCTTATGTCCTTTCGTGGAAAGTCTGAAGCCATAATTTTAATGAAATCAGCTGGTACTCATTCTGACCTATGGTACGCGAATATCGGTGGACAAAATGGTTTTGTGCCTTCTAAATTCTTACGGGAATATAAAATCTTTGAAAAGAATCCCCAGTTTATTCAACCTATCGAATATAGAAGGAAGGAAAGTGAAGTCCAACCTGATAGAGTTCAAAAACCACATGAAGTGTTTGAAGGCACCACAATATACACCACTGAAGCAGCAGTGAGTACTGCTCAGTATGACAGCACCACTGAAGTACCTATAACTACTACCACAGAACCTGCAACCCCAACACTTGAAACAGATCAAAATACCGCTAATAAAATAAATGATGATATTGAAAGTGCCGCTAATCAATTTAGTGAAAATAATCTTTATCAGAATATAAACACTGGGCCTCAAAATTATGAAAATGTGCCTGCAATCAATGAAAACGATAATGAACAACAAAAAACTTCTATGGAAACACCTGCACAAACAGAAGATCTCAAGACAGTTGAAGACATCAAAGTCAACCATAATACTGAATCATCTATTGAGGCTGTTGTAGGTGACCGAATGGAAGATGTACATAATGAAAATAATGTTTCATCTCAAGATATACTCAATGAAAATAAGATTTCTAATGAACAGAACCTAAATAACCGACAGAATTATGTGGAACCCAACAATCAAAATGCTCCCGAAACAATTCCTGCCCCACAACAGCTTTTATCTAGCTCTAGTAGCAATAAAATTGATTCTGGTATCCCAGTCGAAATTCCTGAAAAAGTAGATTACTTGCAACAGTCATTATCTGATTCAGAAGCTATTGATAGTGAACAAAATACATCAGCATCTCAACAATCTGTGAATGTGGAAAGTAGTAAACAGTTACCTCAAGATTCTTCCAGTGAAGTAAACAATGTGCCTGAAAGCAATGTCATTAAACCTATGGAATCACCACAACTTGACAACAATTTATATGTCGAAAATGTGAATGGTGAATCTAATGAAGACTCAACTAAAGTAAACTCACAATTTCTTGAAATTATATCCACAGAAACATCCCCAATAGAAACTCAATCAGTGCCTCAAACAATTCCTGCCGCACCTTACAGTAATGATATATTGTCTTCAGTACTGAGTGCTCCAGATGTTATGCCGGCTCCTCTGATACCAGAGCCAAATTTAAATGAGTTAAGTAGTGACACAAGTCAAGAAATTGTCAATGATGAACAAGAGCCAAATTCTTATATGTTTAATAGTGATAAAAGTGATGAGATTGACAATAACATACCAGAGCCAAATTATAATGATCTTATTAATCTTACAAATGAAGAAATTGACAATAATTTAGAATCTCCTAATTCTGAAGAGCATGAATCAAATGTCAATGTTGTGAACAGTTACACAAGTACAGAAAATAATAATGACCCCTCTGCAAGTTACATCTACAGTTCCACGGAATCTACACCATTAGAAGATGTTTACAGCCCATCTGTGCCTTCAGAAGCCTACAAGAATGATTATGACACAGTTATAACAACTGACACTCCACAATCTGAAGATGTTACTCAAGAAGAAAACACAGATGGGTTTCTATCAAATATGTTTTCTACAATAGCTGACATATGGCCTTCCACAACAGAAGCTCCAAACACAGTTTTCAATACAGAAGCATACCCTGAATCAGATACAAATAAAGTGGATGGGGAAGGATTTTCATTTATTAATTACATAATGTCTACATACAGCTCTGTCATGGGGACTAATGATGAAATAAAAGCACTTTTTCCATCAGCGGGTAAGTTTTTCTTTATTATTTCTACTCATTACATTATTTTTCACATAATCTCCAAAAGTTAACAGTTAAGTACATTTTACATTAATATCATAATTTGATATACTTTTTAACTAAACTGCCCTTCAGTCACCACTATGAGTAATAAAAGAAGTCTACACTTACTAGGTTTCCTGTAACAAATTACAAAGCAATAGGGAATACCTATTCAAGTTTTGTTTTTGCAATTTTGCTCATTATTTGTGTGAGATACCAATGTAAAACACCCTATATATGTATGACATTTAACATGGCATAAGTTAATCAAGATAGCTGCTTATCTTATTTTCAGCAGGTATAAGATAATACCTATTCAAGATCAAAGTTTTTATTTTATCAGTTCTTATTTAGATATTTAATGAAAAGTGATTTTATTATACAGATTAATGTATATGTGAGTTCAATTATTTAAAAGTTAATGTACATTAAAAAAGTTAAATTTAACAAAACACTTGACTGCATAAAACAAAAAATAACTGAATAGAGAAAAACAAGCTCTTTGACCTATAGAAATTTGAACTTGAATTTTATAAGGTATTGCAGTCGCCAAAAATTATTACTATGGAAACATATTGGAATTGCGAATCACCTGTACCTTAAATTTTAGTTATAGTGTTAGTCCTATAATAAAGTTTTTTTTTAATTTGGATTGCATTGTGTTTTGACCACAATCTTACCATAGTAAGCTATGATGTGGACAAAGATAGTAAGCACATAAAGGTCCTGATATGCAGCTGCCAAAACTCTTCTGAAAACTCGTAGTTTGATTGGCAAGAGATTTTCACCACTTTAACCCATTAAACACACAATGTTGGTGAATTGCTAATAACCCTGTATAGTCTTTCTACATAGAGCATCATACAACTTTCCAAAAGGACGTGGTATGTGAGCTATATTTGAATAACCATAATAGCAATACTTACTATATGATAATCATTTATTTTTCAGGTGAAACCTGTTATACCAATGAGTACTGTGATGGTAGTGCTAATGGCCAGAACAACCGTCTACTCACATTCCTATTGACGACGGCCAGCTCTGTTTTACTCTTCACATTAGGCTATTACTTCATAGAAAATAATAGGCAAGACAGCAAACTTATTGGTACAATTAATTCAGTGCAACGTGACTTGCTTTTTACTTCTAAGGTATGATAATTCAATAATAACAAAATGTTCAACGACATAGCCTGGTAAATGGGATTAGTTAGACTATAAACCAATTAAAAACAAATATACAGTTGGTAGCAATGTGAGCTAAATTGGCTTACCTCCCGACAACTAAATATTTAAACTATTCCAGGAGTGTGAGATCCTTAAGGAGGAACTTGCAACTACTAAAGCCAAGTTAGCGGGCATTGAAGACAACTCATTCGGAATGGATGACATGGTTCAGTCATTGAAAGAGGAAATCAATGAAATAAAGGCACAAAATGAAAGGCTCAGAAATTCTTTAGATGGTAATGAGAAATTGCTCAGAGTATCTGAGAATACTGCAGGTGAACTGCAGAATACTTTAGGTGAAGTTGAGAATACTCTTAGTGAGCTCTTAGGAGAAAGAGCTAATTCTGAAGAGCATATTGCGGAATTGAATGGTGAGATTCAGAGATCAACATTCTTAAAAAAAATACTGATTGTGTTCATCTTAATCTTATTGAATACTAGCTTCCAAGCCATTGCTTTATATTCTTATGATGCTTTACATAAAATTGGTAATCCAAAGTATGAACTATCTATGTTACCAATTCTCATCCAAATATGTTCAGTCATTCCAACGCCATTAAAACAAACACACTCACTTTCCCAGCCATAATACTAGTTGGATAATATTTTTAAAAACCTTGGTTGTTTTTAACTAAATCTAATTTGAATTTATTTAAATTACAATTGCTCAATCATACATAGTTAACTGGTACATTGATTCTGTAAATATGTAAAAGTCTTTTTTAATATTTCAGGAAGAATCCAAGCATTTGAAGAGGAATTGATTTCAGTTAGCCGTGAAAGAGACAATTTCCAATTAAAATATGTATCAGCAGAAACAGCATTAGAGGAATCTAAGAAACAAAAGAAACAACTTGAAGAACTTAATCAACAATTGATAGAAGCGAAAAATACCATTGAATTACAGAAACATGAAGTAGCTGCATTAAAGGTAAGTAAGAGAAGTTTTGATGGCTGAAGGTTAGTAGGGCTCCATACCCAAAGGGTGCCAACTGGATCCGATTACTAATCTTCCAATGTCCATCCATCCGTCTGTCTTTTAGAGGGCCGTATTTCATGAATCGTAATAGGCAGCCATTTGCATTTTCACAGAATGGTTATTTCTCCCCTATAACAACAAATATTAAAAATGACATAAAATTAAAAAGTTCTAGGGAGCATACCCATGCAACAAACACCTTTACGGAACCTTTCGTGTGCGAAACCGACTCGCACTTGACCAGTTTTTTATTTATTCCTAAGCTCTTCTATATGTTAGATATTTAAATTAGACAGCCAAATATCTTCTGTACATAATATAATAAAAATGTAGAAACAACATTGAATATAGTTACCAACATTAGGGTGATATGGTAAGAATAACAATGCAAAGAGATCATCTCGTATTTTTGTATGTCTGACTGCTCGAATACACATGGTGTACGCTATAAACTACCTACGGAGATGCATGCATCTCCGACACCACAGAACAGACTTTCGAATATATCGAAATCAGCTGAATGTTTTTTTTTACAGAAATTTCATCTTATTTAGTACATATTATTCCATGCATTTCATAGATTTTAAGTTTATTATTTGTTTTTATTTAATTAAGGATGCAATGAAAGACTTGAAAGGTGGATCATCAAATATTGACGTGGGATCTCTCATCGACCATACTGAAATCAAAGCGAAGTTATCAAAAGCATTAGAGGAGAAACATTCTTTTGAAAGCAAATATGAGGTAAATTTATTTGTATATAGTATAGCCGAAGATCTTTGCGTTAGATAGGCCTTTTATTGAGGAAGTTTATTATATTTTAAAATCACAGGTGAGTTCGCGGAGCAGTCTTTAATGATTAGAAGTGCTTTAGTCTATTGTTTATTTATTTTTAATTATATGGTACTATTTTCTAATGCATACTTCAATATTAAGAGTGTGGTAGTGAATAGCATTAATTAATTAATTAAAGCCGCTCGACTGGGGAAGTACCTCCACCGTACAGAAAACTGCAGCCAAATAATTTTTATGTTGTGTTTCTGTGCGTGAATAAGATGTCTAGAGCTCATTGGGGAGGAGAACAGGTCGGTCCGTTGCAAGCGTATGGCTACGGTTACAGCTTTCCATTCGGTGGGCCGTGCGTTACTGACTGCTGTTTTTTGACTTCGTCGATTAAAAAAAACTACTATCCCAATAACACTCACACAAACAACACATTCTTCCTATGCGTAAGACTCTTTTCGCGGCCTTAATTTGGTCGGTCCATCGCATGGGTGATCTTCCACGCGCTCTGGTGCCCTCCACGTTATCCTGCACCACCAATCGCTCTATGGAGACATCTGAACGCCGCGACACGTATATATACGTACAAAGAAAGTTAAGACGGTTAGACGCTGCTTGATACCGAGTTCCTGGAGTATGGACTCATTTGTACGGAATTCTGTCCATGAAATTCCAAGCATTCTTCTCCTGCACCACATTTCGAGATCGTCTATCCTCTCTTTCTCGCTTTCCCTTAGAGTCCACGTCTCCGCGGCGTATAGAAATATAGTCTGTGTGTGCTCCAAGTGCTCTGACGAGACTGGTTATGGTGGCATCCATATTTTTCCAAGTTTATACAACATTGTTTATAACTTCCATATTTATTGACGTCATAAAAACCTTGAAACAGTTTTGTGGACGGGCCAGTTGGCGCAGTTGGTTAAGATTCCACCTATGGCGCCGCAGGTCGTGGGTTCAATTCACACACAGGACTGATTTTGTGTGCATGAACATGTCTGTATGTCCTGAGTCTGGGTTTAATTGGCTACTTGACAGTTATAATGAAAAAATATGAAATATGTTAGATATGATAGCGAATAGGTTAACAATAATAACACAATATATTTTTTGCATAATAATAATTTTTTAATATTTTATTTTAGGAAATAAAAAGTGAGTTTTTTTATCTGTGGATTAGCCGATACGCAGTGAGCGTGCGCGCTTATCGTGGACTATAGGTACAAATTGAGCTGATCTGCGAGCTGAGTCATTGAACCGGCTCACACACCTGAGCCGTGAGCTGTTATGCAGCTCGCGTATTTTTGTTTAGTTACACACCTCTAGTTTTGTTTAGTGATGTGACGTCACACCTGACAAATGTCACGTGACCGGGTGTTTTTGCGCGAATTTCAAATGAAATGTTAAAAAATATTATTTTTTCCTTGTAAATAACATTTTTTTGATAAAAAGATAATTGTAAGAGGTATAAAATACACGTATGTAAATTTTTAAATATGTTTCCGAAAACTGTCAAGTAGCCAATTATGAATGTATTTACGAACAAAAAGTAGTATATTTACTTAGTATATCAGTTATCTGGTTTCCATAGTACAAGCTCTGCTTAGTTTGGGATCGGAGAACCGATTATTATTATTTATTATTACATGGTACACAAAGGCCCCCTTTTTTCACTTCCTCCATCCATTTACAGATAGAACATAGAGAGCGTAGTCGCCTCTCTGAAGAGCTGCAAGCTGCAAAGGAAACCCTTCAGACTAGCACACAGCAGTCGACTGAAGCGATGACTAGGCTTGAAGTCCTCGGCAAATACTTCCAGGAAAGGGAGAGTGAACTTATGAAGTAAGTTGACGAACTACTAATGCAATTCGAGATCGTTGTACCTCTGTTATTTCACTCGCATCCCCGATGGATCTAATTCCTGGCATAAAAAGTATCCGAAGATTTTTGTATCGAACATTTAATATCTCAAAAAACTTCAAAACTGCTTATTAAACTAATACTTGTAGTATATTATATAGAATATAATAAAGCAATCTATATATTGCATAGCACAGGGGTTGGCAACCTGCGGCTCGCGAGCCGCTTTCGATGTAAAGTTGCGGCTCTTCAGTTCCATACGCAAAAAATAATTATTTTTTCAAAATTATGCAATCGATCCATTTGGAGTAGTGACGATCTGCGAGTCGACATATTCGTGTGAGCAACCGTTCTCTTGCATGAATAAAATAATAAAAATCCGTTTTTAAAAGGCAACAAAAATTGTGGCTCTCTAATGGTGGGTTTCCATGCTTGCCAAGGCTTGACCAGCGGCCACAAGCGTGTAAAGAGGGTGTTTGGCTTGGCTTGCGTGAGCTTGTAGACGCTTGTATCCGATCCGGTCTAGTGTCGGTTTTTGGACACAGATCAAAGGGCGCTTGCGGCAAGCGCTTGCGACGCGTTCACACGTTGGCGCGCGCTTAGTCGCCGCTGTGATGTCGAGACGAACTTACGTCTAGTTTTGTCTTCAAAATGAGTGGCTGGTCGAACGAAGAGAGTTTATCGTTTTTAGAATATTACCAGACCGAAACGTGTATCTGGAACCCCAAAGACGTTAACCGTAAAGAAAAAAAGAAAGTTGCAGATGCTTGGAGTCGTCTTGCCCAGTTAATGGGAAAGCCAGTAAAGGAATTAAAATCCAAAAAAGAAATATTAATGACAAGTTTTCGAAAACATTAAAAAAAAAGCAGGATACTAATAGTTGTAATGTATTTGAAATAAAAGTAGGTTAAACCAAACGTAATAGCCGATGCAAGTTCGGTGTACGCCATGCTTGGATGTACGTAGCACACTGACACATTCACAAGCGTGTAAACGAATTCCAAATTCCAAGCGAGATTTGTGGATGCTTGTGCCTTGTGGATGCTTGTCAAGCCTTGGCAAGCATGGAAACCCACCATAAGAACTGTAATACACACATCAACAGAATCTAGGGATATTCTATATTTCATCAAATATCTAAAAATCTATGAAGAATTTTCTGATATAGTAAATGGAAGAATGATAGGGTATTTTAAGGTCTTTAATAAAAAATAAAAAACATTTCGTGCTTTTATTGTTTTAAATAAAAAAAAAATGTTTTTTAATCGCCATAGAAAATTGGTATGATAAATAAACTTCATTTCTTCTTATAAAACTATTAATTATAATTAAAATGGAAAAATATAATATAAAATGCAATTATTAATAATCAGTCTTGCCACCTCTTCCATTAATTACACATCGACATCGATTGTTGAGTTGAAATGAAATGTTACGAGCCGTGGGCATGTTAGAAAATGGTGCTATTCGACGCGTCGTTGCTGAGGCCCTACACACAAGCCAAAACGTGATATCAAGGTTGCGGTCACGTTATCGCAGTACTGGGGATGTAGCTTAACGGCACACGGGTAGATATCGTGTTACTACGCAGCGACAGGATCGATTTCTCCAAATGACCGCCAGAAGACAACCCAATATCACAGCGATGCAACTAGCAAAAAGGTTCCAGGAGGACCACCAGCTGCTGGTAAGCGACCAAACCGTGCGAAGCAGGTTGCATGAAGTTGGTCTTCATTCTCCAAGACCGCTAGGTGTTCCAGCATTGCGACGTGGCAATCGCGGTCGGCGGCTTTCGTGTGCTCGGGAGCATTTAGCATGGAGTGACGAACAATAGTCCAGGGCCAGGAGTTTCTACTCATGCACGATAATGCTCCTTCCCATACGGAACGGCTGGTGTCAGCCGCTCTTCGACACCGCGATATTCATGTTTTGGATTGGCCTGCACAGTCGCCCGACTTAAATCCTATCGAGCATGCCTGGGACATGCTACAGCGAAAAGCTTTGAGAGATTTCCCGCCAAATTTGACGACGGAACAACAACTTTACGAACACTTGCCAAGAACATGGGACCTCATACCACAGCAAGATATTGACAATTTAATTTTAAGTATGAACACTCGATGTCGATGTGTAATTAATGTAAGAGGTAGCAACACTGATTATTAATATATCGATTTTAAGTTCTTTTTTCCATTTTAATTAAAATTAATAGTTTTATAAGAAGAAATGAAGTTTATTTATCATACAAATTTTCTATGGCGATTAAAAAACATATTTTTTTTATTAAAAACAATAAAATCACGAAATGTTTTTATTATTTATTAAATAGCTTAAAATAACCTATCATTCTTCCATTTACCATATCAGAAAATTCTTCATAGATTTTTAGATATTTGATGAAATATAAAATATCCCTAGATTCTGTTTATGTGTGTATTTTGTAAATGGTAACATTTGGCTCTTCCGTCTCAAAAGGTTGCCTAGCACCATAGAATGCGTACAAACATTTGATGACTAATATTTCATGGCCATTGACGTTGTCAAATTTCGATATTTTTTTGCAAATAACTCTGTAACGTGCCGTTTTAGGACGTCTACCCTTATATTTTTTTGTTTTTATGAGTGTCCCCAATCGATATACGTTTTATCTCTACCATTAGTAAAAAAATTAACAATATGTTGGCCGAACAGTATGCCTTCAAATCCTTTGTACTTGTACCATACTAGCTGTCCCCCGCGGTTTTACCCGCGTTCCTAGAATAAAAAGTAGCCTATGTCCTTCTCCATACCATAGGCTATTTGCATGCCAAATTTCATGATGATCCGTTGAGGCGTGAAGGTGTAACAAACAAAAACTCACTTTCGCATTTATAATATTAGTTAGGATTATAAGGAGATAAAGTTTGTTTGGATGTAGGAGGTAATCTCCGAAACTGCTGATTTGATTATATAAATTCTTTCCCTAATATAAAGCTACATTAATATGTACATTGTTCCCGAGGCTATAGGCTACTTTTCATCCCAGAAACGCGGGTGAAACCGCGGGGGACATGTAGTCACTGAAATATCAAATGATAACTTATACCCACTCTTAAAGGGGGAAGAAGTTAAGTGAGAATTTGGAGTAAGGTAATGTTGGTATTTATATTTTATATGATTTAAGGGAATTGAACGCCAAAGAGTCACTATGGCTGAGTAAGCAAGGAGAATCTGCTAGCACAGTAGAGAAGATAGAGCTGCTACAAGAAGAGATTCAAAGATATAAGTGAGTGTAATTAAGTTGTTTAGATAATGGTGCCAATTCTATTGTAAATCGCACTAAAATAATTTTAGTCACATCACATCTCTTTCTTACGAACATTATTGAAAAATTATAGAATATATTCAAATCTGTCAAATTAATCTTTGCCGTCTTATTTTGCGTATATTTAGGCGTAACCGCGATAGATGGCGACTAAATTCTTATTGAAAACAAGCATTGGACTAATTTGACAGGACTAAATTTCCTACATCCTTTTCTTATGTTCTTTGTTAGAGAGAGACATAGTGAGATTTAAAATAATTTAGTTGTAAACAACAGAATCAGGGTCAATATTTACTTTATTATTGATCCCACGATAAAGATGTTGCTTGGTGAAATGAAGTAACCTTGTGTTTAGGCCCTTTCCATTCAGGATTCATTCAGTTTACGCCCTGGTAAGGCACTTATGAACGGTAAGTACATACAATCGAATTTCAATAGCACCAGTTCTCAATATATTGATTTGATACCTGACTAAGACTAACTTAATTAACTCTTATTGAGTTAATTGCTTACCTTAGATTTACTTGACATTATTTTTAAATACTTGTCGGCACATGGTCTATTTTGTTGGCAATTTAACGCATTGCACTTATTTTTAAATATTAATTAAAACATAAAATCATATAAAGGTTAAATTTTATGAGAGAGAGCATAGCGTTTATTCACTCGAAGAACCGTGGCTCGATTCTCGTAATAAAACTTCAACGATGTCGCAGCGACAACAACTATTTAAATTGTGTTTCGTGAAATATTCTGTATAAAAAATATTCAATAATCGCCTAGTACCCCTTAATAAAAAGCCGCCATAATAAAAAAAAAAAAAAAAAAAAAAAAAAAATTTGTCTATAGGATCGTTTTTCAATCGTTCATTTGACATTATAATAGTAAAAAAACACAGTTTAATTGTTGAAGGCGCTACGATACCGTTGAAGTTTTTGAAGCGTTGAAGTACCTCCACCTTACGGAATACCGCAAATAACTTTATGTCGTGTTCCTGCTCGTGATGTAGGTCGCCAGAGCTCATTGGGCATGGGAAGGGTCGGTAACGCGTGAGTGATGCCTCGTGTGTTGCGAGCGTCCATATGGCTATGGTAACCGATTACCATCAGGCCGGCCGTATGCTTGTTTCATAGTTATTTATGCAACTGTTGTATAATAAGGGGTATTAAAACACGAATGTGGGTTTATAATAGTATCACATGAGGGTTTTAATAACTAATTATGTATAGTTGCTTACAAGACTTTATCTACACCCGTGATCATTTTTGTAAACAACAAAGTAATAAATTTCTGCAATTCTAATATCGATCCAAAATGGCGGGATACGACGTGTATTCGAATAATCTCTAAGTTTATTTTATTTTATTACGGCTCTGATGGTGTAACGCGCCTGCATGAAAATGTTCTTTTTTTGAAATTCATAAGGATACCACGGAGAATGTGGCTGTTTGATGAGTAAGGAATGGTCCGAAGAAGCAAAAAAATAAATAAGTAGTTGCATAATAAAATTCAGTACAACATTATAACATTGTTTTGGATGATATAATGGTTACTATGACAACCAGTGTTTTAATGTAGGCAATAAGCTGTTTCAGGAACTTTTATAGAGGATTTATAGCATGGGTGTAGATAATGCCATTTATTTTTTAAAAAAATGAATGCAACAAAAATAATGAATAACTCATGTTTTGTCGTTTAGAGAGAAATGCGACCAGCTAACGCTAGAGCTGGCGGAGCAGGAGTCGAGCCGGCGCACGGCGGTGAGCGGCGCGGAGGCGCGCGCGCACGCCGCGTGGCTGGAGGCGCGCGCGGCGCGGCGCGACGCGGACGCCGCGCGCGACGACGCCGCCACGCTGCGCAGGAAGCTCGCCGCGCTCACCGCCGCCGATGGCGCCGCCTCGCCGCACCCGCACCACAGTCAGTACACTACTACACATCTATACTAATATTATAAAGAGGAAAGATTTGATTGTTTGTTTGTTTGCATTGAATAGGCTCCGAAAGTACTGAACCGATTTGAATAATTCTTTCACTGTTGGGAAGCTACACTATCCCCGGGTGACATAGGCTATATTATATTTTCAAAAAATTAGGGATCCTTATTAAAACTCCAATAATGTAACCCAAGGTGTAAAAAAATTACCTAAAATATTCATTACATCGCGTGCGCTGCGAAAACTATTGATGATAGAATAAAAAAATGTACTACGACTTTGCAGAGCATATTATTATTTACAAAAAGTGTCGCGATACCATATGTCTAACTATTATAGTTATGCCACAATAAGTGTTTTTCTATTTTATTTTTTTTATTGAAATGCCGCCGCTATAAATGTCTCTCTATTTGTATCTTGGTATTAATCATTATCAAAATAATTTACTTCATATCCAAGACTGCTTCAATACCTTTATATAACTTTTTGAATTATTCAATTCGGACATTCCATTCAAAAGATATCACGAGTTTAAAAATATAAGTATTAGCAGAAAAATCACGTCACGGGTACGGGCCGTACGGCAGGGAGTCTCTCTTTCTATCTCTTTGCGTGTGGCTCAGTGTTTGACGGTAGGGTAGGGTAGGGAAGGGGGAAGGGGGAAGGGGGAAGGGCAGGGTAGGGTAGGGCAGGGTAGGGTAGGGCAGGGCAGGGCAGGGCAGGGCAGGGTTCGATAGGGTAGGGTAGCACAACAGGGTAGAGTAGGATAGGGTAGGGTAGCACCACAGGGTAGGGTAGGGTAGCACCTCAGGGTAGGGTAGGATAGGGTAGGGTAGCACCACAGGGTAGGGTAGCACCACGCGAACGAAGTCGCGCCGGGCAGCTAGTATATTATAAATGTGAAAACAAACAAACTTTGTTTGTTACGCTTTCACGCCTCAACTACTCAACGGATCATCATGAAATTTGGCATGTAGATAGCCTATGGTACGGAGAAGAACATAGGCATACTCTTTATCCCGAACGCGGGCGAAACCGCGGGGGACAACTAGTATATATATATTTATATAACTAACTAGCTGCCCGGTGAGACTTCGTACGCGTGGTGCTACCCTACCCTATAAAAAAAAACCATCCAGGGCGTCACCCAAACGCATACAAAAAAAATCAACTGTATGTGTGTTTGTCACTGAACTCCTATACGGCTGGACCGATTTGAATGATTGTTTTTGTTTGGGTGGCGCCACAGAACAGAAAAAACACTTAGAAATCGCAAGTGACAATATTAGCACGGGAACCAGTGTGGCAAAACTCACACAAATAAACAATTATTCATACACTGCACTACCAACAAACAATTCGTTTCATTGGTAGATTTTATTCAACACAAAACTAGCAGAAATCACAGATTCTACATTTGAAAATATACCTTGACATGTACAAATAGAATTCATTTTGTTATTCTGTAGAATGTGTATACGACGTTTTGTAATATGAAGATGAAGGAAAACAATTGACGAGTAAGTTTCGCTATCCAACAATAGATGGCGTTATTATCAGTGGATGTTATTATCATCCTAATTACATTCAAGATAAAGTTGACATTCGTGTAGCATGTCGATGGATTTATAACATTCTGATTATAACACCATGCGCTATTTGATGTCGTCAGCTACTCAATTAGTGATGTAGGTGATAGATGACGTCATAAGTGAAAGTATCGATAAATGTTTATTGCATATCCTACTAATATTATAAATGCGAAAGTTTGTGAGTGTTTGTTACTCTTTCACGCAAAAACTACTGAACGGATTTGGATGAAATTTGGAACACAGATTCTCAGATATGTTCTGGATTAACACATAGGATACTTTTTATGCCGGGAAATCATACGATTACTCGGGAATGTGGGTGAAACCGCGCGGGACAGCTAATATTATTATAAATATGACACTAATATTATGAATGAAATCTATTCCGCCTAAACGGCGGAACAGATTTCGATGAAAGGTATGTAGATAGATGACACGCTAGATTAACACACAGCTTATAGTCAAGTCAAGTCAAAGCCATTTATTCAATTTAGGCCTAAGAAGGACACCTATGAAGGTACATTTTTTAATATTTTCTTTGTTTTTTTACAATCTGACTATATAGTGGCTATTTTTTTCCAAAACATTAGTATACATACATACTTTTTATTTTACAAAATAAAATACACAATCATCAAAACTAATAAACATAAAAAAAAAACAAACAAAACAACAAATCAAATATAATTTATAAATATAATATATATATATTTACTTTTTGTACCGGAAACACTTTTCCGGGAACTGCTCACCAGCAGTTCCCGTAGAATAAACAAATTACACATATTATTGAAATTACACTTATAAACGAATTCAAAGCGGGCGAAGCTAGGATAGTATAAAATTCAAAGGCCTTAAACTGTAAGCACGTTTTGTAAAAATTCACGCTTGGTAAAGAAGGATAAAAATTGTTAGTTGTCGATAGATTTTCTCTTTATTCAATTTATGAAAATTAAACAGATTCTGTTCTTTGAGTGTTCTGTAGTAAGCCCAGTGAGACACCTTTTGGAATAACAAAAGGACACATATTGGAAATATTTTTATTTTTGCTCTGGTATGGCTGTTTCATACAAGTATTTATTTCCCTTTTTTAAAATTATAAAATATTTGTCTTCAAAGTGCTCTGAACAAATTGTGCTTGATTTTGAAAGAAACCAATTTTGCCTTCCTGTAGCTTGAATCCATTTTTCCTTTATATCTGGAGCCTTAGGAAATCTAAAATCACAAAAATATAACATAACGCATTCAAATAAATAATAATAATATTTAAATATAAAATCAAAATGGCACTACTAATCACAACTGTAAAAGTTTAAACTATCGATAACTCATACTATAAAGAAGTGTGTCACGTCTCTAATCGAGTAGCAACCGTCACATCAAGTGCATGTATGGAAACTTCGAGAAGCAGTAAGTTTTAAGTTTGAAAGAAACTAGACCTTAAAGTTTAAGTTTTAAAGTCAACTTTCGTTCGCGATCATTCATCTTGAAGACAATTAGGTTTTTCTTAATTTTAAATTAATTTACTCACAAAATATAACTTACGGATGGTATGATATACCTCCTTTCGCTAAATTTTTTGTACGGCTATCGTTTTTGCACTGTAAAACAGCACAATAAGGCATTTTACTAACATTTTAAATCTTTTACGACGCCACCAAAACAATGTAGTGACAAATCACGACTGAATTGAGCGGAGCTCTAAGTGCGCGGAACTACGCTTACTATGTACTACGGCGGTTCCGCCCACTTGCGCTTTCTAACTGTTTTTTCTGTTCTGTGGGTGGCGCCCTGGATGGTTTAGATTCACAAATAAGCCCGGCAGATGGCGCTGCAGTCGGTATCTAGGTTATATTATCTGTCTACTCTTAATATTTGTTTTAATTGTTACAGAAATGGCATCGCCGCTAGATAATCCAGATGTAGCGATAATACCGCCCCCTCTGCCACCGATAGCGTTCCTGCCGCCGCCATTATTGCCGCCGCTGCCGAGACCTCCGCCTCTCGGCAGGTTACCCTCACCACACCCACAGAGGTATGAGAAACACATTAATATACAATTCGTTCAATCTAACTTTACTTTGATCAATGTTATTATCAAATATTTCAGTTAAAAAAAAAACCGGCCAAGTGCGAGTCAGACTCACGCACCGAGGGTTCCGTACAAACCTGTAGGTATATAATTAAATGGTAGTATAGACCTGAGTATTTGATATTAATTTCAATTTATGACGTATTAAAAAAAAATACTTACTAGATCTCGTTCAAGCCAATTTTCGGTGGAAGTTTGCACCGTAATGTACATCATATATTTTTTATAGATTTATCATTCTCTTATTTTAGAAGTTACAGGGGGGGGGACACACATTTTACCACTTTGAAAGTGTCTCTCGCGCAAACTATTCAGTTTAGAAAAAAAATATATTAGAAACCTCAATATCATTTTTGAAGACCTATCCATAGACACCCCACACTTATGGGTTAAATGAAAAAAAAAATTTTGAGATTCAGTTCTAAGTATGGCGAACCCCCAAAATTTTTTGTTTTTTTTCTATTTTTGTGTGAAAATCTTAATGCGGTTCACAGAATACATCTACTTACCAAGTTTCAACATTATAGTTCTTATAGTTTCGGAAATAAATGGCTGTGACATACGGACGGACAGACAGACATGACGAATCTATAAGGGTTCCGTTTTTTGCCATTTGGCTACGGAACCCTAAAAAACTATAAATCAGCCTTAAAAATATGTATTATCAAATTATTAAAAATGAGCGTGCTAGTGGAAGCTTGTGCACCGCAGTGAGGACATAATGATAATAGTTAGTTATAAAATAGACTGAATGCAATACATACTGATAAATAAAATCTTTGACATATAATATCTCTGGAACTGGTGACTTAAACACCAAACGACTAATTATATTTATGATCATCGAGTGTCCTAAAATAACGATTTATAAAGGTTTCAAAGTGCGACAGCAATTTTCGAAAAAAAACTAGATGGCGGCAGATCATAGGCCACCTTCCATAGTAAATTCTTCCAACCCCTTTACTAAACATTTTTAATAGAACTAAAAATAAACACGGTGTTTCGATTTGTCGAATAGATAACACGACAAATAGATCTAAATTGTCCATTGTAGGTATGGAATATTGTTGCACCGAGCTTCCTTTGTAGATACCATCTCGTGAATTTCCTATCGGAAAAAATATCTCCTTCCTGTATTTTTACATTCTTGTAAGACAACCACTATTATTCTACTACAACTAATTAAAATCTGTAAGTAATAGCCTCACAAGTGGTCTGTACTGAAGGAAAAAGAGAAAAGGAAAATCATTTTATTTCTACCACAACACAAAAATATTTTTTTACTATTATTTACATAAGATCAATTTAAAAAAATATTACGTTTTGCGCAGTACATTCGGCCGGGTGTCGAAATTACATGAAACATAATTAGCCTTGAACTTATTTTTGTTTTTAATTTTATCGAAAGATAATGAATTTAATCCTCTCACTACCTATGTAGCAGATACTAAATGCAATTACAATTTATCTAGCCCAATTTTTTAATCTTGAGATAAGGCAACAGGCGGGATGTCCCCGAGAGCCGTATACAACGAACAATTAACCCAAAAAAGCGCAATGACTTTTTTTTTTTTTTTTTTTTTTTTTTATACCACTTAGGTGGCAAACAAGCATACGGCCCGCCTGATGGTAAGCGGTTACCGTAGCCTATGGACGCTTGCAACACCAGGGGTATCACGCGCGCGTTGCCGACCCTGCAGAAATCTCTTCACACCCCTTTTGAAGAACCCCATGCTGTACTCCATTGGGAAAACCACGGCGGGGAGCTCATTCCACAGTCTGAGCGTCCGCGGAAGGAAGCTCCTTTGAGCCCGCACAGTACGAAACAATTCAGGTTTCAATATGTGAGGATGGACTCCCCGTCGATGGCGAGAGTTGCGATGGTAGAAAGTAGCCGTGGGCATCATCTTAAACAATTCTTCAGAACACCGTCCGTTGTACAAGCGGTAGAACACACATAAGGAGGCAAAGTCTCTCCTCAGACTGAGGGGCTCTAAACCGCTTGTGAGCTCGGGATCGTCGACAATTCTTATGGCACGTCGATGAACCGAATCTAAAGGATCAAGCTGGTATCCAGGTGCGCCCGCCCATAGATGACAGCAGTACTCCATATGAGGCCGGACTTGCGACTTGTAAAGTTGCAGCCTTTGCCCCGATGTGAAGTACTGCCTCGCTCTGTTGAGCACTCCGAGCTTTCTGGATGCCAGCTTTACCTTGCCTTCTAAGTGACTTCGGAACAAAACGTCGCTAGAAATGTCGACGCCAAGGATCCCGATGCTTTTGCTGATGTTCAGGGACGTGTTCTGGAACTGTGGAGCCACAGCAAATGGGGTTTTCTTAGCGGTGAACGCGCAGGCTTGGGTCTTGGTGGGGTTGAAATGGACTAGGTTTAGTCGACCCCAATCGGAGACACTAGTTAGTGTACTCTCGATTTCAGACACCAGCCGTTCGCGGCTTTCCTCAACCTCGGAACGAGGGATATTTGCACGGCCCGTGTAATGGGTGTCCCCTGTACTGTCGTCTGCATAGCAATGAATGCCGTCAATAGACAGCATATCATTGATATGCAGTAGGAACAGTGTTGGGGACAGCACAGAGCCTTGCGGAACGCCAGCATTTATGTCCATGCTATCGGAGCAGCTACCGTCGACGACGGCTCTTATGCATCTGCTGGACAGAAAGCTGGCAATCCATTTGCACAATCCCTCGGGAAGCCCGTATGATGGTAACTTCGTTAGAAGACCCCTGTGCCAGACCCGATCGAACGCCTTCGCCACATCTAGGCTCACTGCCAATGCCTCACCTTGACTCTCGATGGCGAGTGACCAACGGTGCGTGAGATACACAAGGAGGTCACCAGCTGAGCGACTGTGGCGAAAGCCATACTGTCGGTCGCTCAACAAATCGTGATCCTCCAGGTATCTCAAAAGCTGCGTGTTGATCACTCGCTCCATGACTTTGGAGAGAAGGGAGGTGATGGCGATAGGCCTGTAATTCGTCGGGTCTGATCTGTCACCCTTTTTGGGCACTGGGTGCACATGGGCAGTCTTCCACGAAGACGGGACTTCCTTTTTGGTGTAGGAAAGCGCGAAAAGGCGCGTTAGTACTGGACACAATTCAGGAGCACACCGCTTCAGCACCACTGCCGGTATGCCGTCTGGCCCACTCGACTTATGGATGTCCAGAGAAAGCAATTCCCGCCGGACCTCCCGTTGGGTAATGCTTATCTCTGGCATGGAGCTGTCACACCGCGGAATGGTAGGCGGTGTGGCGCCACCATCATCCAAAGTCGAGTTCGAGGCAAAGAGAGAGCCTAAAAGGTCAGCCTTCTCTTTAGCACTATGGGCCAAGTTCCCGTCCGGCTTACGTAGTGGTGGCAAGGACGACTGGCAAAAGTTTCCCTCAGCAGCTTTGGCAAGAGACCAGAAAGCGCGACTCCCAGAGGGAAGGCTAGTTAGTCTCTCACCAATTCTGCCGACGAAATCGAACTTTGCCCTGGCAATCATTCGCTTACTGGATCTCGAGGCAGCGTTAAATTTGCGTTTCGCATCAGAGATTTTAGGGTCCTGATTAGCTTGGGCCGTGGTCCAAGCCTCATACAAGGTCTGCTTATTATGTCTAGCATCCTTGCAGGGCCGATTAAACCACGGTCGTTTCTTCACCCCTGCAGCCACTAGCGGGTTTGGGATATAACATTCCATTCCCGCCAGTATCGCCTCAGCGACAGCAGCTGCACAGGTGTCAGGATCATCTGATGCGAAGCACAGCTGTCTCCACGGGTACGATGCGTAGTATTCACGCAATCCATCCCAGTCTGCTGACTTATAGTGCCACACGCGACGACGCCCGGGTGACCGGAGCGTAACGGGCCGCGCACAAGGCACCTGCGTCCGGACGAGACAGTGGTCCGATGACCCAAGAGGCGCATCCACTGTCACTGCATAGTTGTCCGGTCGCGAAGTCAGCAGAAGGTCCAGTAAGGAACTAGTATGGCTCTCAATATCTGGGATTCTCGTAGGAGAAACAACCAGTTGTGAGAGGCCATAGGCCAGGGCAAAGTCGTGAGCAGTCCTCCCCGCGAAGTCAGTGGACCGAGAACTAAGCCACTCAACGTGGTGAGCGTTGAAGTCTCCTAATATCACTAACTCCGCGGAGGGGTACTGCTCCAGTACTTTGTCAGTCGTCAATTGCAGGTGCTCAAATAACCGGATTGTGTCCGCGTCACCGCTGTGGGACCTGTAAAGGCACGCGTAAACTTTGGTGTGGCCACCGTGATCTACGCGCGCCCACAAAATCGACAGGTCCCGGTCTTCTAGGCCATGGAGACGGCGACAGCAAATATCCTCCCTGACGTACATACATACCCCGGCACGGCGCACAAAGTTGTGCTCCAGCTTGTACCCGGGGTAGTGTAGATACGATGTATCATCAGGGCAGGATATTTGAGTCTCCGTGAGAAACAGCAGAGTCGGCTGTGCAGTCTCCAGATGTTGGTGGACTGCATTGATGTTCGCATGAAGACCCCTGATATTGCAAAAGTCCATAGATAATATGGACGGGGAAGCCGCTGAGTAACTCTTTCTTTTATTTCTTCTGGCCATTATTTTAAAAGGAGTTTAAGAGATTTTTGAGAGGAGTCGCTATGCCGGCAGTGGAAGGGACAAAGCACAGTGTCACTCCGACAGAATGCTGCTCAGGTGATACAGTTTGTTGGTGCGGCAGCTGGAAGGGCCCCCGGTCCCCCCCTGATACAGTCGGCCGGGTCCACTCCGGTCTCCTCCTCCGGCACGACCAACTGCACCAAGGATTATGCGCGAGGCGGCGGGTCAGCCTCCCAGGGCGGAGATTATGTGATCCCTGGGTTCGGGACCCCTACAACCTGCGGGCGGCCAGCGGGCAGCCGTTTCACCGGGTCTCCCTAACCGCCGCAACAACATGCCGTGCCTGCACAGCCCTACGTCGGCACCACACCGCTGGTCCACACCCTGCCAGCATAGCACCTCCTCATGGAGCTCTGGCGACCTTACTCACCGCAGGAACACAACACCACATTAAAGAGGTGTTATTTGGCTGCGGTATTCTGTAAGGTGGAGGTACTTCCCCAGACGAGCTGCTCTTTGAGCGAATAAACGCTATGCTCTACCTCTCTAAAAATCTGTTCTCAAAAATCTGACTGTTTGAAATCTATTCCACCAATTCCCCACCATTGAAAATGCGCTCTGATTGGCTAAGTGAAGGACACACTTAACATTTAGATGCAATGATTGGTCGGTTATCACTTAATTGTGATAGTCGTTAAACTAGTTGGAGGCCTTCTAGGCGGCTTGAAAACTCCAACAGTAGGTTGACCACTAGCCTACCTCCATCAATCCGCAGTTGGCATGGGTGGTGGAGAAAAATGGAACCTTGCTGAGTTTCTTCTCAGTTGAAAGCCAAGTGCCGAACCGGTGGTAACTTCAGTAAATGTGACCTTCATAAGTGCCCTTCTGGGGCCTAAATTGAATAAATGGCTTTGACTTTGTCTTTGTTGGCGTTTCCATTTCTTACGTCAAAGTAACATTAACATTATTGTAGATTTGAATTTCGAGTGTATCTCGTTTCTGTTTTGGTTGGTTGTCATTTTTAGGGTTCCGTAGCCAAATGGCAAAAAACGGAACCCTTATAGATTCGTCATGTCTGACTGTCTGTCTGTCTGTCTGTCTGTCCGTCCGTATGTCACAGCCATTTATTTCCGAAACTATAAGAACTATAATGTTGAAACTTGGTAAGTAGATGTATTCTGTGAACCGCATTAAGATTTTCACACAAAAATAGAAAAAAAACAATAAATTTTGGGGGTTCCCCATACTTAGAACTGAAACTCAATTTTTTTTTTTCATCAAATCCATAAGTGTGTGGTGTCTATGGATACGTCTTAAAAAATGATATTGAGGTTTCTAATATCATTTTTTTCTAAACTGAATAGTTTGCGCGAGAGACACTTCCAAAGTGGTAAAATGTGTGTCCCCCCCCCTGTAACTTCTAAAATAAGAGAATGATAAATCTATAAAAAATATATGATGTACATTACGGCGCAAACTTCCACCGAAAATTGGTTTGAACGAGATCTAGTAAGTAGTTTTTTTTTAATACGTCATAAATTGAAATTAATATCAAATACTCAGGTCTATACTACCATTTACTTATATACCTACAGGTTTGTACGGAACCCTCGGTGCGCGAGTCTGACTCGCACTTGGCCGGTTTTTTCTGTAAGGCACATTGCTTTACCCAAGCACAGAAATGAGAGACGTGTATGCCATGTGTGTGTAATGAGATGTGTGTAAGAGCTGCTAGTAGTGTAGGTGTGACCTGCGCAACTTGGGGATAGCTGAAGCACATAGGTCACATATTTTGGTCACAGTTGACAACTCGAGGACAACTTTTTATATAAAGTCAAAGCCATTCAATTTAGGTCACAGAATAGCACTTATGAAGGTTAAATTTACTGAAGTTATCACCGGTTCGGTATTCGGCCTTCAACTGAGAAGAATCAGGCAAGAAACTCAGCAAGGTTCATCATGATCATCATCAGCCTATAATGTCCCACTGCTGAGCACAGGCCTCCTTTCACAAATCAGGGTGAAAGGGAATGGGCAGATACTCCACCACGCGTGCCCACTGCGGATTGGTGGAGCTAGGCTAGTGGTCAACCTACTGTTGGAATTTTTCAAGCCGCCTAGGAGGCATCCAACTAGCTTAACGACTATCACAATTAAGTGATAGCCGGATTCAACGGCTTTACGTGCCTTCCGAAGCACGGAAACGCTCGATATGAAATACCACTAGACGGTCACCTATCCAGGTACCGACCACGACAGACGTAGCTTAACTTTGCCGATCGATTAAGAACGGCTATTCGTGCTACACCGCGAGCGCTTCACACCACGAGCGCTTCAGTTTACATTATTTAAATATTTTTTTTTTTACAATCTGACTAGTTCATGGATGCCGTTTCTGGTCGCGTTAAATGTAGTATGCTGTACGTGAAAAACGTAAACTTATTTTTTATTTACCTGTAGATATGACCGGCGGTATTCGCCCGAGAGCAGGTACTCGCCGGAGAGTCGGTACTCTCCCGAGAGCCGCTACTCGCCGGGCACGGTGCGCTACTCTCCCGGCGCGGTGCGCTACTCGCCCGAAGCGCGATATTCGCCGCACTCTCGCCGGTCGGCTTACTCGCCACGATCGAGGCGGCGATCAAGAGAAAGGTAACTTAATATGATAATGAACCTTATTGCATTATCGTAAGGTTCATCTGTGTCATCTATGTTTGATTGTATAATTATACTGATTAACCTTATCGTTACCTTGATAACTGTCACAGATATCAAGGTATATTTGCAACTGTAAAGATGTTACTCTAGAAATAATCATGTATTATGATCTCCATCACACCATGGTGGTAGACTAGTGATGAATTGAATAAAACTAAACGGGAGCTACCTCGCTATAAAGTTAATTCTTCGCTCAGGTTTAATTTAACATTGTAGTAGGTATCATACATACCTATCTACCTACAATTACTAATAATTATTATTCTTATAGCAAAGTAATTTGAATTGTCGCTTACGTACGAGTTTAAATAATTCACATTTTATCGTCATGCTGCGTTCATGGTATTTTGATACTTATTACTTTCTTGTGCGCAGGTATACAGAAGGTCGAGGATCGCGTGCACGTAACGGCCCAGCTGATACTGAAACGGAATACAATTCTGAAAGCCCTTCCAGAGATCCTCGCCGACGTCCTAGATATTCCAGACATTCGGGTAAGCAAGTGATTTGAAAATTCATAATATCAACTACGAGTAAAATTCGCATGAACAAACAATCATTGATTTTAGTAAACAACGATTTCGAAACCAACATAAATGATTGTATTATCATCCTAAATATACGTAAAATTTATAGGGTGCTGGATCGTCTACCGCACGTTCGTGTCGCCGCGTTTCTAGTATATAAATAAATTTTCCTTTCTTTCAGGTCCTAGTTCCGGATCAGGATGTTCAACAGAATCCGATAAATGAAACAGTTAAGACTTTGTATGTTAATAGGCTATTTTGTATTTTAACATGATCTAAAAGATGTACATACGAAGCCAAAATGGTTATTGGGGATGTATGAATTACTATTAGGAAATAAAAGAACCTTAGGTTGTTAATACCCACCATGAGTCAGTGTTTCTGTATTAAACGGCTCATCAAATTCAGTCGAAGAGATCTCCTAATTTTGCAGTTTTTGCTTGAAAAATACTTTTGGAATTATTTAAAATCTTTGCCATAATACGAATTTATTAAAAGTCGAACAATTTTGAAAGACCATCGTTAACATGGTTCACTTTACTTTTTGTTTCACTATTAGTTCGTTATTCATATTGGGTTATTCAAAGTACTTATTAATTATTGACCAAATTCCATTTACAACATTTTGCAAGGAGTATAAGTAGGAATAGGTAACGAATTAATGAACAGTATGTATACTGATTTAAAGGAACTGGAACAAATTGTGAAAGGAATATATTGAAATATTTATCTATACAAATAAACAAAACTGAATTTTTGAACTGTTATGTTATGAAGCAAAAATGATATTTTTATTATATTACAAGTTTTAACTCGATTTAACCATAGTTACAAGACTTCGCGTAAGGTGTCACCTCACTCTTGAGATTAGCTTATAGATCGATTCCTAGAACTAATCCTATAAAACGGCCTTGCTAGTGCAATGTGCGACTCCTTAGTCCTGAATATCGAATACTCATCTCGTGAACATTTCAATCACGAAAAAACGTTGTACAATTAAATCACAGGATAGGAGTTCCATTAATTAAGAAAATGAATCAACTAGCTTCCTTAAAGTGACTAGAAATAGGATCCTCTTTAGAACCTACCGTGAGTGGCCAATAAATTGTGACTGTTTTTAAACTATATTCAAAGGAAATACTGCTGCTAAGAGTACTACAACGAGCATTTATGAGTTTCGTCCGTATTTTTTTTCTATGAGGCTGCTATTTTGGAAATTGATAAAATAATAAACTTCAGGTCTATAGTCTATTTAAACTCACAACTAATTTTTTTTTTTTGTATTCTCCAGACTTTTGAGAGTAGTGCTAAGACTATGTACCACTTACAAAAAAAAACAATAGTGGTACTTATATGATATTCTTGGTGATTTTACCAATATTAATATATCTATGGAATTGATATAATTTTTATTTTAGCTACTTTGGCATCAACCAAAGATTCTATTCTATTCGTTTTCTGATGATGTACCTGATATTTTATTTCTTGTAACATTTTGGTAATCTATCAAAAATCGTTTTCCAACTACATACTTCTCCCGTTGATATTTTTAAAACTAAGATATTCATAAATAAATATATGGTACTTATAACAACATTGAATACTACTGTGCGACATAATATTTACCATGCAAAAAATCAAGCAATAATAGAATACCGTGATTTCTGAATAAAATGTCTTTGATTGCAATCTTTAATTTATTAAACAATTTGTTTTGTTAGTCGGTTGAATGTATTATATTGTAATAATTAGATATGATTTTAAATAAAATAACTTTATCTATTGATATTTTGTTTATTTTGAATACGTACACATATGACAATCTTTACCTCATCTCTGAATAATATAAGAATCTAAAAATATGTAAATGTTGGTATAATATGTACAATACATAATTTTAAAAAAATAATTTAAAGAACAGTGTAAAATATTTTTAATGGTAGGTACTCTACCTAATTATAAATCATATAAAATACATGTAAAAGTATAAAATTTAATATGTATCACTCATCGCTATATATACACAACTGTATTATGTCGACTATGGTACAACATTCCATGGAACAAAGGTACCGGGTTCTGCCTTCGGAATCTGGAAAAAAACAAGAAAAAGTTTTTATTTCAGTATGTACAATATAGTGCTTCACTTTCGCAATCACGTGGCTAAAACCATATCGATAATTCAAGTTCAAATCATAGAAAACCCTGATCATATTGAAATTGTACTTCAATTTTACCACCATCATCACTTACGCTGATGATATTGTAGTAAAAGGTTTTTTTTACTTCATACCTTTTTAGTAATATGATCCTCGCATGCCATACGTATGCGCGCAGATGTTGCAGGTGATTGGAATGGGAAATCTAGGGGAACGCCAGCGTCAGCCCGGGCCGCTCGTATCGCTTCCTTTATCGCGAAGTAAGCCGAGCATGCTAGAAACAGTGGGGGTTCACCCACAGCCTGAAAATAATACACAATTTAGTCATTCAGTATCTGTCAAACGGGCAATGTAACAAGTCACATATCTAGTCTTAATACCTTAGATGAAAACACGGCTCTTGGATTGGGAGCACCTTTGAGCAAAGATACATTGAATTCAAGGGGAATATCCCCAAATCCTGGTATCTTATAAGCGCCTGGCCCTCTAGAAAACAAAGTGCCAGTTGGAGAATATATCAGTTCCTCCATCGTAAACAGGCCGTATCCCTGTATAAATGCACCTTCAATCTGTCCGATATCTATGGCAGGGTTTAAACTTTCACCCAAATCCATTACAATATCTGTTCTTATGACTTGGTGATCACCACTTAAGCAATCGATTTCTACTTCAGTACAGGCGACACCGTAAGTGAAATAATTGAACGGCTTTCCGATGTTGTTTTTGAAATCATATCCAATATCAGGTGTGGCATGAAATCCTGTAGCGGATAGACTGACTCTGTCAACATATGCGGCTGACACCCATTGCTCCCACGTCCCATTGGGATTTTTTTCTTTATATGGCTGCAGACGTTTTACAACAGTTTGACAAGCTTCTAGCACGGCCATGCCATTTAGATCAGATCCAGCGCTAGCTGCAGTAGCAGACGTATTGGGCACTTTATCAGTAGATGTTTCAGTAATATGTATTTTTGAAATGTCAATTCCAAGAACACGTGAAGCCACCTGGATCATTTTTGTGTGAAGTCCTTGTCCCATTTCTGTACCACCGTGAGAGAGGAGCACTGAACCATCTACGTAAATTAGTACTAACGCACCAGCTTGATTTAATAATTTTTCAGTGAATGCGATTCCGAATTTTGTCGGTATTATGGCAATACCACGTTTTCGCCATCTGTGCTGCCTGAAATCAAATATTAAATAAGTCATTAAATAGATCTTATTATATACGTAAATCTACTTATTATTGACTAAGTATGGGTGACTTACTTATTAAACCTCTCGATATGTTTTTTCCTTTCTGCCAAATTACCTTTCTGAACACATTCATCCCAACATTTTTGTAGAGTACAGTACGACAACACTTGCCCATAATGAGTCACATCGTTTTCTTGGTACAGATTAATTCTGCTTACGTACTCGGGGCTCATTCCTAATTTATGTGCAAGGTCGTGGACTATGTTCTCTGCTGCAAACATCCCTTGAGGGCCACCGAAACCTCGGAACGCTGTGTTTGAAGGCAAATTAGTTCTACAGACATGTCCTGTTACCTCAATATTAGGTATGTAATATGCGTTTTCAAAGTGGAACATGGCTCTTTCAACAACCTGCAATATAAATGTGAGATTTAAATAAATATTTGCCGTGGGCAATTAAAATGGCCTCATTAGTCAGGCATGCTACTTACAGCTCCAGATAGATCAATAGAGTAACCTCCATTGTTGTAAATATTGACAACAGCACCCAAAAGTTTTCCCTCTTTAGTAGCAGCTACTTTGTATTTTACTAGAAAGGGGTGTCTAGTCCCAGTCATCTGCATGTCTTCATCTCTATCGAGCATACAACGCACTGGCCTGTTGAGTCTATGAGCTGCTAACGCTACAGGTAAAGCAACGAGCATACCTCGTGACTCTTTACCTCCAAAGCCGCCACCCAATCGCTTCACACGTGCCACAATTCTATTCATAGGTACGTGTAATATATGGCTGACTAATTTCTGGAACACAAGGTTACAACTTTACTAATCTAAAACACTTTACAAAATTTGAAATACTCAACACATAAAAGTGGTGCTCATTTTAATAACTTACCGCAATTTCTGAAGGATGCTGACTCGAACAAAAGACTTCTATCTCATCATCTTCTTTTTTCGGAATCGCAAACGCTGCATGTGTTTCCAGGTAAAAATGTTCCTGCCCGCCCATTCGGCACTCGCCTTCCAAAATTATACTGTCCTCATAATCGAAAGCGGCTTTAACGTTTCCTCTTTTTATAGTTTTAGGATATTGTGGATAAAAGGAGTTTAGTTTGATTGCATCCTCCATGGTAACTATTATCGGTTGAATTTCTTCATACTCAACTTTTACCATTCTAGCAGCTGCTTGGGCTGTAGCTTGATCTTGAGCTACAATGACACCAATTGTTTGACCTTGACTTATTACTTTTTCACTGGCAAATAATTCTTCGTCATGGAATATTGGTCCAATTGTGTTTTGGTCAGCTGTGATATCCTTTGCTGAGAAGAATGCAACAACACCAGGTTGTTCCAATGCTTTCTTTGGATCTACCGATAGTAATTTTGCATGTGCTTTTGTGCTAAGCACATATGCCAGATATAATTCGCCTTCTGCAGCAGGCATATCGTCACAATAAATGGCTTCTCCTGTTGTTTGTTTGAATGCTGACATATGTTGTACTGGTCTACCAACTGCGTCACTTTTGACTTGTTTTTCACCGATCAATTCAAAATACTGTGAACTTTTTGGCATTGATCCATGAAATTGATTTGCGCCACTTTTATGATATGGCAAAATTAAGTCTTCGTTAATATAGTCCTTACACATTTCTTTAGCAATCGCTAAATAAGCTTTTAAAAACAAACTCATCGTCAATGCTCTTCGAAATCCTACATTCCCTCCAGGTACCGATGGAGGCAGTGGTAATTCTTCTAGCAGGAGTGAATATGCCTTTTCCAACATTGTTTCGTTCCAAGTTGATCCTTTCAGTGATTTACCAGTATTTGTTGCTATTTTTGTCACTGGTGCCATACCACCAAATGCTATATTTATATTCTTTATAATATTTGAATTTTCTTCAAATTCAACATTTATAGAAGCCGTAACAATAGAAATATCATCTTCTCTCCTTTTGGCCTGTTTAAAGGCTTTTATATACTGATATCTAGTAGAGAAGGGAATTTCTATAGATAACAAAATTTCATCTGGTTTTACTGTGTTTTTTCTATACCCAGTGAAAAAGGTTTCATCCATTAAAACTGAGCGATGTCCGCCTTGTTTACTTAAAAGGTTAAGTTTAACATTCAAAGACATTAAAACCGGATTTAGATCTGAAATGGGACTACCAGTCATTATATTTCCTCCTATTGCAGCTACATTTCTAATCTGTTTGCCTGCAAAGTAGTTAAGCATGTCTACTATAGTTACCATTGTCCTAGTTTTATAGTGAGGTAATTCAGTAATATATTTTCTAAACGTATTTTCTACTTCCATAAGCGTAACAGCGGCTCCGATAGTGAAGCCAGTTCCATTTTCTGTGATTGCATTCATTTCCGGCACACTACTAGGCATTATAATAACAGGATATACAAAGTGCTTAAATTTTACTTCAACTCCGATTTCAGTGTTGCCTACAACAATTTTTGCGTCTGTATATTGTTCTTTCAACTTTAAAATCGTACTTAAATCCGTAGGACGATACCAAGTGACCTTCTTCCCGTGGTAAACCAGATATTCATTATCGTAAGCAGAAGATAATTTAAACTCAGGTGGAAAGATAGGCTCTTGACTGGCATCATATGGCAAGAATGATGATTTCTCAAAAATATATTCTGTTTCACTATCGTCCTGAGTTTTAGGAGTTTTATTTTTACAACAATCTTTTCCCATTGCGCACACGCCGTTTTGTGAGCCATTTGTAATTCCGTTAGTAGTGGTAGCCACTTGCTGTGTCTCCCAATCTTCAATAAACGTCTTGTATCCCTCAATAATGGCTCGGTAGCCTGTGCATCTACAAAGATTTCCTTGAAAAGCGACCTCCATATCTGAGTATTTTATATTATTGCAGCTTCTTAATAAAGTATACATTGACATTACGATGCCAGGAGTGCAGAACCCACATTGTGAACCGTGAGCTTTAGCGATTCTTTCTTGAACTGGGTGTAATTTAGTTCTAGTTGATCCAATGCCTTCCACTGTGGTGACGGCTAAACCATGCATAGCACATAGTGGCGCTAAACAAGCATTTACTGCTAAGTGACTGAATACTATGATAAGGAATATTTACTTAACAATGCGTCAATAACATTGACGGTTAACCTTATTTACATCAAGGGTTATTTATCTGAAGAATTTCACACAAACAAATAATATGGACAGTTCAAATCATTCCTTGATACATGCACCTAACTACTACCTACTTACGTATGATTTCCTGAACTCGTTACTTGGAACTATTAAAACCTCCGTCGTTGACTACTTACGCATGACTTACACTCACACACAATCTTTATGTAGGTAGGTAGATATTTGCATTTGTTAAAAGGATACACTACTTTCTTCTCCATACGATTGTACTTGGATATCATGACTGTGCAAGCTCCGCAGCCTCCTTCCGCGCAGCCTAGCTTTGTGCCTGTGAGACGAAGTTTCTTCCGGAGATACCATAGCAATGTCCATTCTGGATCAGGATTCTGTTCTATAACCTAAAAACCTCTGACAGTTATAGTTACCTAAAGTTTTCCCCTTTTTACCCAACTGACCCGGAAAGAGGGTTATGTTTTTCGAGTGTATGTATGTATATGTATGTCTATTTCTTTGGCACGCTCTGCAGCCTAAACGGCTTGATAGATTTAAACATAGGTGTCGTTAGATTCGTCTTAACTATGGGAGTGTCATAGGGTATATTATTTTTACATGGCGTCTACGAATAAAAAAGAGGGGGGGTATTAAAATCAAAAAATTCTGTATTATAACAATATGGGTATCAAATGAAAGCTTGTGACTAGCCCATTCCATATGTGCATATATTGTAATACTTTTATGCTACTATTTTGACGTAAACTGCAAAAAAACACGTTTAATGCAAGGACAGTAGGTAAGTACTGAGACTGGGCGGTTACCTACCGTACGTAACTCACAGAGCTGGTTTTTCTCTTTTCAGTTAATTATTGTTTTACGCAGTCGGGTTTTTTGTGTCTTTTAATAATTTAATTAATTTCTACGGGTAGGGAAGTAAATACCTACTGGTAATAGCCGAACGGTGATTGTAAGTTTACTGCGTCAGCATCCGAACACACGGAGGAGCTTCTCTAATACGCGAATTTAACTAGCACGTAGGTACGAGTGAAAAGAATAAAAATGAAATTATACATGATCTGATTGTTACATAAAATTCCACGTTTCACGAGAATATCTTACGCTTGGTTTGTTAGTAAGTAGCTAGATACAACTAACTACATAATGAAGTACTTATACGAAGTAGTTATGATTGTGTGAGATGGGGTCTTCGGGTCAGTATTATCAGGGCTCAACTGGCGACCCTGTACAAATAAAAACAGTCCTATCTATATTCAAATGATGCAATATATTCACATCATTGTTGTAACAAAAGAAAACTCCCCTAGAATCCTGGGCTCAAAAATTTAATATAGGTAGTAGCGACTAATAGAAACAAAAATTCTAAAAAAAAAACTGCGTCATTTGAGTATGAGAATCTTTGAAATGTCATTATAAAATTTATTGGAAATGTATTGTAGAGGTTATTAAAGCACTTGTTGAACGGGTTTAACGGCTTTCTTAAATATTAAGTAGGGAGGTAGGTATTTTACCTCTTCTACTTCATGTTAGTATTGTTGACTAACAAGTTACATAATAGTCAAACCAGGTTCTGCCATATGCATCATGAAGTTTGGTAATCATAACGTGACGCTAGTTTATCTATATAGACATAATTGAAGACAATTGTATACATAGGTACCTGTATAATCCTGAGCTTGATCTGTAGCTGTGTGTTATAAGAAAACAAACGTGAGCGTTATAAAATACCTAAACCAATTTTGTTTATGTCGGAAGTAACGTATGTGTAGTACCTACCTATAAGTACTCACTTAACTACCTACGTCTCGTATTACCAATTTTCCTTATACTTTATTACGTTATAAATCAGGTGAAAAAATAACTAAGTTCTTATTCTTCCTTCGTACCTACGAAAGTAAAACTAAAATACTTGACATCATAAGGTTAAGGGCATTATCATTTCAACGACTTTAAAAACATTTGTCTTCAATTTAATTTAATGACTTATTGCTTGCTCAATATTATTGTTATTTTTGAATGTAAAGTTCTTATACATAAACTCACCTTCTTCCCGTTTACATAAAATACGAGCTCCGTACAAACATCACCAATTTCCTCATCAGCATTCAAAATACCCATGTTTAAATGTTGTCTATAAATGAAAATATTGTTCCAAAAGACGAACGAGTCTCACTTTCGATAAAGATTAAGTACTACTGGCATATACTACTGAGGCGCAGAACACACTGACTCACGTCAACTCACATGCGCAAGAGTCGCCTACACGCTACACGCCACTCCGCCTGGGATGGTCAACTAATAAACTGTAAATATCTTGTTATCTATCTACTCCACATACGTATATAACGTCCTTATCAATTGTCCTCTTGTGACTTGAAAACATTAAATTTCTCTTTGGCTGCAAATAATAATAATACCCTGAGTACTAACTTCACAAAAATGGCAATTCTGTGAAACAAAGGGACATAAAGTATGTATAAGTTTTCAAAGTTATTATCATAAACTAAATGTTTCGGAATATAAATTATAACTTATGCATGTATCCGAATCTATTATCTATTTTGATTATCTATGCTCTCTGTGAACTATGGATACACGACTGATCAGAAAAGAAACTTGTACCTAATAATAATAATCTATATAAAAATCAATGCCACTTTTCGTTGTAATTTTATAACTCAAGAACGGGCTAACCTATCCAAACCAAATGTTTAGGCTTTGTTCGGACTATTTAGTAGATGGTTTATGTGAAGTTTGCACAAATTCGGTCGAGCGGTTCTTCACTTATCACATTTTTATTATTTCACTTTATACGTAGCGAAGCACGTACCGGGCCGCTAGTTAAGAATAAAAGTGAATCTGCTTCAAAACAAAGCTAGTTTTCTTAAATTGTGTCAGAAGTGGGATTCGAACCCACGCCCTATAGAGCCAGAAGAACCAGATGTAGGCCCAAGACGCAGTGCTCGCGTTAGGCCAACACCCGGCTATTTGAGGGATTTCGTAGCTTGATTTAAAAAAAAGAGGATGTTTCAGAATATAAATTATAACTTTGGCGTGTATCCGAATCTATTATCTATGTTGATTATATCTATGGTCGTCTAGATTATCTATGCTCTCTGTGAAGAATGGAGACACGACTGATTAGAAAAGAAACTTGTAATAATTTAATTAAGAATAAAAGTGAATCTACTTCAAAACAAAGCTATTTTTCTTACACTAAACGAAGTAATGTCCGTACCTACCTAATTGATAACAATCGGGCTTAAATCATGAATAAGACGTAAATGTTAGTCTTTTTTTATACCATTATTAGGGTGACAAACAACATACGGCCGCCTGATGGTAAGCAGTTACCGCAGGCTATGGACGCTTGCAACACCAGGGGTATCACCCGAAAAACTAAACGTTAACAAATATATGGAAACATACCCTCCGTTTTTTTTTCGTTCGCTGCGTCAGCGATTCGTGTGCAGGTGGAAGCAAGGGCGCGAACAAAATCGACATACATCTACAGCCTATTGAAAATAAAATAAAGCGACTATTTTCGTATTTATAACATGACTTATTATCATCATATCAGCCTAGGGATGTCCACTGCTGAACATAGGCCTCCCCCATTAACTTCCACTTCGAACGGTTTTGGGCCGCTTGCATCCAGCGGTGCCCAGCGATCATGACCAGCTCGTCGGTCCACCTGGTGGGAGGTGGTCCCGCTCGGCGCTTTCCAGTACGTGGTCGCCACTCGAGAACCTTCCTTCCCCATCGGCTATCAGTTCTTCGAGCGATGTGGCCTGCCCATTGCCACTTCAGCTTACTAACTCTAAGAGCTATATCGGTAGTTTTCGTTCTCCTACGAATGTCCTCGTTTCGGACCCTGTCACGTAGAGAGATTCCGAGCATAGCTCTTTCCATAGCGCGCTGAGTTTCTCTGAGCTTATTCATTCGGCCAGCAGTAAAATACCACGTCTCTGTACCATATGTCATCACTGGTAACACGCACTGATTGAAGACCTTTGTCTTCAGACTCTGGGGTATTTTAGACGTGAAGATGTGCCGGAGCTTCCCGAATGCTGCCCAGCCGAGTTGGATTCTTCGATTGACCTCTTTGTCGAAGTTGGACCTACCTAGTTGGACAATTTGTCCTAGATAAACATATTCGTCTACAACTTCGAGAACAGTGCTCCCAACAATCACCGGTATTGGCGGAATATGAACATTAGACATAACCTTTATCTTGTGTATATTCATTTTGAGGCCTACCTGTTGGGGAAACTCTGTTGAGGTCATTGAGCATGATGTTCAAAGCTTCCAGCGATTCCGCCATAATGACGATATCGTCGGCAAATCGAAGGTGAGTGACGTGTTCGCATGTTGACTCCTTCTTCAAAAAGCGGCCACACAGGAAATGGACTGGAGCAGCCCCGACGGATCCACCAAAAACGAGATAGACTTTATCTTGACGACAAAGAGGCAAATCTTCAGTGATGTTTCTGTGATCAACGGGGTTAAGACCGGCAGCGATCACCGATTATAAGAGGCACACTGAACCTGAAAATCCAGGTGGAGAGATGTCGTCTGGTAAAATCTACGCTTCGACCCCAATCTGCCTATATCCAGGACCCTGAAAGCTTTCAGCTCGAACTTCAGAATCGCTTTCAATGCCTGGATGATTGCGTGACAGCGGACGATACAAACAACAGGCTCGTGGAAACTGTCCATGCGGTAGGATCTAAGTTCTTTTGTTTGTCGTGTCGTGACTTATTATGATTGTGAATAATTTATTTGATTTGATTTAATTATATTGAAGGGGATACGTACCTATACCCACCGTATACCCTATTTTTGCCGCAATAAAAACTGTTTACCCACATATGTCTGGGTCTTCTTTACTCAGTCAAATTAAAAATACTTTGCTTACACACATATCACTTGCAATAAGTTACAAACATAACACAATCGGAATTAAGTATATCACAAAATACGAGTGCGGTAATGTAAGGTAAAAAGTAATGTAAACTAGTGCGTAATAAGCAGCATTATAAAACTAAAAACGGTGCAATAAGAGTCACTTTACGAGCAAGTGTGTTGAAAATGAAATAGTACATTATTGATACATGTGTGCAAAGTATACACGCAGACGAACGCGATAAGCGAGCCGAGATTGTAATGATCAATGCACAGGCGCGTGTTTTTACGGCGTTTTTCAACACACTTGCGAGGAAAAAATAGAATTGTATTTTTTTAAGTAGAAATTATGATAATCATAAACCACACAATGAGAACGTAAACGAATATGTTTTTTTTTGTAAGCGATGCACTTTCATACTGTTTAAATTAAGAATACTTCGTCTACAGTTCTAGACACTATCACTTGCAGTGAGGTACCTACAAACTTAACATAAATGGGATTATATATATATACCTACCTATCATAAAACTGTGCGGTAATATAGAGTAAAAAGCACTAGTGCGTAATAAGCTGCATTATGAAACTAAAATCGGTGCAATAAAAGTCACTTTACGAGCAAGTGTGTTGAAAATACATAGGTACCTATTCCTCAAAAAAAAATATTTACATGACTAAATTTACTGTCTAGATACCTGCATACAGAGCATCTGCTCAAATAATTATGAAGTTTAATATTATCACATAGGTAGGTATTTCTGTTTACATAACTAAAGATAACAGTAGGTGAAAATAAATTCCTTGGTTGCGTAATGATAAGTGATAGTAGACATAGATTGGAATTAGGTAAGTAGGTACTCTGCACGAAAACACATAAAGAGTCGAAATTTTGAAATAACCTGATACCTATTATTGCGTGAAGAAATGATCACACACGAGGCCCCGCCGCGCCGCCGCCCGGACCACTACCTAACATCGATACAATGTTGTATCAGGTTTCGATCAAAGCGTATATTTTACTATTTTTCTCCCCGCGGTTTCACCTGCGTTCCCCATGATCTACCCGTGTGCCAAATTTCATCACAATTGGTTGTTCTTTTGAGGCGTCAAGAAGTTACAAACATAATATAAGTACTTACCTATATGAACAAACTAGGGATGCGCTAATTTTAAGCTCGATCGATTTTGTGGATCGTAACATGTCGGATCAGACAATTTCAATTTCAATGGGTTGAATTTTTATACATTAATGGTTAGGTTAACCTTGATTTTGGAACACTCTGTTTTACGACTTTTACTAGATTTTGACAGAGGTAGGTACTTTTACAATACAATCCTTTTACCTTTCACCAATTTTGCATGTTATTCTGTAGCGAAATGTGTAGACCCTATTTTAAGATAACACCTTTTTACGAGATTTCTGGCGAAATAAACAATTTCATTTCAAGGTCTGTATATGGATAAGTTGTTTCTGTCCACCACGACAAAGTCACAGTTTTACCAGTTTGTAGATGGTAATAATGTGACAAAGTGTTAGGTTTTATTCAAGAAAGATTCTACTACTTCAGAAGATTCTAGGTACTACGTGTTAAATAAAATGAGGTATAAGATTCAAATTCATATTTAATAAATAAAACTAAATTATAAAAAATGCTCACACTTGTGAACCAATTTAGTTACACGCGTACTTTGTATGATACCATGATACGCAACAGCTTGGTTTGCATAATGTTGACCGCAAACTTCATACAATAAACATACACATCCGAATACTCGTAGATAAATCGCAGGTCGTACTCCAAAGTGTGTTCAAAACCATTACAAAAGCTGCATCGGAATAAATATTTTGATAAAATCAACCGGTTCATCTACATTCTTATGGCGTTACACGTACCTAGATAAGTAATATGCAGTCAGGCTACAACATTCCATGGTTCTCCATTTTTTGTTATTGTTGGATTTACCTGTGAATAATAAAAAGAATTCATGATTTTTGTACCTTCTAGCACATTAAATAATACTTAGTTACGTAGTAACTTTTCGTTTCCACTTAGGCAAATCTCAAGACACAGAGTATCAATTTGTTATGTTTGTTTTCATTATTTGCTTCCACGTGTCGTCTACATTTACTCATAGTTAGGTACTATCTTATTTATCTATCATACACGGGTCAATCGATAACATAACATAGAAAAGATTATTGTAATTTTATCAGACAGTGGAATCATCGTGCAATAATAGTGCGACAAATTATATGCTGCATATACATAGGTATTCTAATATCACCCTCTTTGGGTGTGGATTTTGTAAAAGCCCTCCCTAGTAGATGCCGATGCAAAATTATGAAATATCAACTTTCTAGCTAGACCATGTGCGTTGATTTTCCTCGATGGCGTTGATTGATACGTTTAGTCTGACTGATTGCAAACAGTTTCTCTTTTATATTTGGGAAGATAAATATAATTGCAGCTATTACACGTATATAGTTGTTATTATCTATACTAATAAAGCGGAAGAGTTTTATTGTTGTTTAATCGGGTTAAAGAGTTTAAACAAACAAGCAAAATCGTAAAATTCTTTCACTATTAGGAAGCTGCATTATCTCCGATTATTATAGGCTACTTTTTATCACGGGGACGCGAGTGAAACCGCGCTACTTAGACAGCTAGTGTTTATAACAGGTGGAGATTTAGAGATGGCATATTTTCGAAACCTACGTTGGGTTAGTCATGCTGAACAACTTTTACTATGGGACCAAGAGAGAATTCTCAAAAAATAATTTTTTCCTTTTTTTACAAAATGTCAACCTTTCTCGATCATACATACCTAATGTATGAAAAGTAAAAATTTTTTTTAGCTTTCAGTGTTAGTCCCTTAGTAAAATTTATTCAGCATTACTAATCCAACATAGGTTTCGAAAATATGCCATCTCGAAATCTCCACCCAGTATAAATCTGTAAATTGTAACCAACCTGTTGTGTGATTTTATCTTCGCAAGCCATTCTTATGCGGGCGCAGGTTGCTGGTGACTCAAGGACAAACTCAGCGGACACACCACTTTCCAATCGAGCTGATTTGATTGCTTCTTTTATGGCGAAATATATTGATGCTGCTAAAAATAGGGGTGGCTCCCCAACAGCCTGTAAAAAGATATGTCAATGAGCCCCTAGAGGTTTCCACTAGAACCCCAAGATAAACCAAAATTTTAGTACCTTTGAAGAATAAACAGCTCGTGGATTAGGTGCACCTTTTAGTAAAGAAACATTAAATATTTTTGGAATATCTGAAAATCCGGGAATTTTATACGCGCCGGGACCGCGAGATAGCGCTTCACCGCGTTTCGAGAACACCATTTCTTCCATTGTGTAAAAGCCATAACCTTGCATAAAAGCACCTTCGATTTGGCCTATGTCTATGGCTGGATTCAAACTCTCTCCTAGATCCATTACTATATCGGTTCGAAGGACTTGGTGATCGCCAGTTAAACAATCGATAATAACTTCTGAACAAGCGACACCATACGTGAAATACTCATAAAGGTTCCCAGTATTTGTGTCACGATCATAATCAATTTTTGGTGCAGCATAAAAACCGGAGGCCGATAAATTTACTCTATCTACATATGCTGCTGAGACCCAATCATCCCATTTACCATTCGGATTTTGTATTTTATATGGTTCAAGTCGTTCCTTCAAAATATCACAGGCATTTACAACTGCCATTCCACACAGGTCTGAGCTTATGCTCCCAGCTGTCGGTGAACTGTTAGGTACTTTATCGGTAGCCATTTCACTAATATGAATTTTATCATAATCTATTTCTAGGGCTCGAGATGCTACTTGAATCATTTTTGTGAAAAGACCTTGTCCCATTTCGATGCCTCCAATAGACAATAAGACTGAACCATCATTATATACTAGAAGTAGTGCACCCGCTTGCATGAGAATATCAACTTGAAACGATATTCCATATTTTGTTGGAACTAAAGCGATACCTTTTTTCTTCCATCTACTTTCTCTGCAAAATCAATATTATTAGTATAGGGTGGTATAGGTAGGTGGGTGATACGAAAATTATAGCTAACTACTAACTAGCTTGTCGCCCCATGGTTTTACCACAATTTTTATCATCAAATTTACACCCCCAGGGATTGAATTTCCAAAAATCCTGTCCAAATTCATGTAAAAAATCTAGGTAGGCAAAATTTCATATTTCTAACCCAAGCGAATTAGGTTGTGCATTGATAGATCATCTGATAATGAGTCAGGATAATTATTTTTTATATCTATAGATTAGCTTCTAGCTTCGTTCCTGAGATATGAAATGTTTTCTCGGAATAAAAATCTTTATGCCTAGCTAAATCCGATCCTATTGCGTGATTGGATAAGAAACATCTTCCAAACATTTTTATTTATGTTTAAGGCATTATTCTAATTTATTCATGCAGTTTAACGTTATGTGAGAGACATACTACATTGATAATATTGATTATAGCAATGTCAGATATCTTGTAATATTAGAGGTCAAGAGTCAAGACCTACTACAACCTTCACTAAGTAGGTATCAATGTCTTGCAACTATATTGTATGTTATAAACGGATATCGTTGTTAGTCCAGTATCCAATGAGTATTCGCCTACATACTTATTATATTCTTCTACTTCTTTCTTGCGTTGCCAATAAACGGAGCTCTCTATACATTCGTTCCAGCATCTTGATAAAGAGCAATAGCTGAGGGCCTGATTATAATGAGTCATGCTGCCTTCTTGGTAAAGGTTTATATCAGCCACTTCTTCGTAAGATTTGCCTAAAGCAGCAGCAATATGCCTTATCATTGTTTCTGCGGCTAACATTGCTTTAGGCGCTCCAAAACCTCTGAAGGCAGTATTTGAAATCATGTTTGTTTTGCAAACATATCCTTCTACTTTGATGTTTGGTATAAAATAGCAATTGTCTACATGAGCAAGAGCCCTCTCCATCATCTGAAAAAATATATAATTTTAATCAAACAGAGCAATATAAACTTTCGAATTAAAGTATCTACAGTAGTAAGTCGGTGTTAGGTTTATATCATAATTACCGTAGAGATGAATTGCTTAGCGAGAAGGTAAGTATTTCTTATAGAACATCAATTCGATTCATTATTTTGCCATATTTATAACCGACTTCAAAAAAAGGCGCAGGTTCTCAATTCGGTTGTATTTTTTTTAAGTTTGTTACCTCATAACTCCGTCATTTATTAACCGATTTGAAAAATTATTTGTTTGTTTGGAAGGGTATACTTTCCGTTTAGTCCCATTGACATCAGATCAGGATTTGATTACTTCTTATTGTACTTTGAAGTCGGTTTAAGTTTTTGTAAAACAGTTCAATTATTATTCCAAATAAACACTTACTGAACAGGATATATCCATATAATTGCCCGCATTACTGTAAATCTCAAATAATGCACCCGTAATCTTTCCATCATCATCACACGATACTTTGTATTTAACCAAACATGGATGTCTGTATCCCGTCACTTGCATATCCTCATCTCTATCTAAAACTGCTCGAACCGGCTTCTTCAATTTATATGCAGCAATTGCAACAGGAACAGCTAATATCGCTGCTCTTGTCTCTTTGCCGCCAAAACCTCCACCGATCCTTTTTACTTTAGCTACAACTTTATGATTAGGTATTCGCAGGGTTTCGGAAACAATATGCTGAAAAGATTTTTATAATTAGTCACTCATATACTGTATAAGAACAACAATATAACTTAATAAATAATGCTCACAGCTATATCTGCTGGATTTTGAGTAGTAGATATGATTTCTAATTCATCTTCTTTTCTGACAGCATACGCGGATATTGTTTCAAGATAAAAGTGTTCTTGAGCTCCACTTCTCACGCTGCCTTCTACGATATGACTAGATCTTTTAAATACTTCATCGACGTTGCCTTTATGAAGTATTCGTGGATAGCCAGAAAAATATGATTTATGAGCCATAGCATCTTCTAAAGAAATTATAACTGGCTCCAATGGTTCATATGTTACTGTTACTAAATCTTTTGCTCTTCTTGCTGCACTTTCAGATTTCGCTACTATTGCCCCAATGACACATCCACGGCTTGTTACTATTTGACTAGAAAATATTTCTTCATCTTTAATGATTGGACCCATTTTATTTGCTTCGTCATCTAAATCGGCAGCAGAAAAAAATGCTTCAAATCCTGGCACTGATCGAGCTTTATTAGCATCTATAGACTTAATTTTTGCGTGCGCTTCAGTACTGAATACAAGTGTTAAATAAAGTTCTCCTATAGTTTGTGGAATATCATCACAATAAATAGCTTCACCTGTTGCGTGTTTAAAAGCTGAAGCATGCAGTACTGGTTTACCAACAGCGTCAGAGACCTTTCTTTTATTATCTTTAATTTCGAAACATTGAGAGCTCTTGGGTTCACTTTGATCCATTTCTTCTGTGCCACTCAATTGATAATTGTCTAATTTAAAACCGTTTTTATTAAGTTTTTTCGAGACATATAAATAGAATTTGAAAAATAAGCTCAAGCAAAGTGATTTTCGATAATCTGCCATCCCACCAGGTACTGAAACATCCAACTGCAACTCTTTAGTGAGTGAATCATAGGCATCGTGTAACATATTATCATTCCACTCACGGTTTACTAACATTTTGGAAGTTTCAATTGCGCAAATAGTTACTGGTCCCATTCCACCATAACACAGCTTTGCATGTGACACAACATTTATGTTATCTTCAAGTTTTACATTGAACGCTGCAGTTACAATAGATATATCATCATCTCTTCTTCTTGCTTGCTTGTATGCTCTACAAATTTCCCTATTTTCCGAAAAAGGTATCTCAATGGATGTAACAATATCATTGTCGTCTAATATCGTTCTCCTGTATCCTCTAAAAAACTGTTCATCTATAACTACCTTTCTTATTCCTTTTTCATTATCACAGATATTAATAACAGCTGAACATGCCATTAATATCGGGTTTAAATCGGATATTGGACTAGCTGTTATTATATTTCCTGCTAGTGAAGCTACGTTACGCACTTGATTACCAGCAAACCAATGAAGCATATCTTTTATGGTTTCCAATATTTCTGTTCTGCCAGGGTACTTTTTAATTACTTTTTTTAAGAATATCAATATATCTGATAATGAACTGGATGCACCTATTACGACCCCTTTTTCTGTGACATCAGAAAAGTTCATTTCCGGTATTATCGAAGGAGTTAGAAGAATAGGATACACCTTCTTCTTGAATTTTACTTCAACACCGACTTCTGAGTTACCTACAACGATTTTGCTGTGGGGAAGCTTATTCTTTAATAACTGTAAGTCATGAAAACATTTTGGTCGGATCCAAATAACATTATCTCCTCTAAATAATAAGCCAGACTCGCTATACTGGTTGGTCAATTTTAATTCTGGTGGGAATATTGGTTCCTGTGTTGGATCGTATGGTTGAAAGGATGATTGATTAAATAAACCATTACTGGCATTATCTTTTTCTGGTTTTTTATTTCGGCAACAGTCAGCTCCCATCATACAAGGAGTGTTATTTTTTTCATCAGCGTATTGCCTTTCCCATCCTTCCATAAACGTTTTGAATCCTTCTATAATCGGCCTGTAGCCGGTGCATCTACAGAGGTTACCTTGTAAAGCAGTTTCGATATCACTATAATCAATTTTACTTTTATTTCTGAGTAATGCGTACATTGACATGACGATGCCCGGCGTACAAAAACCACACTGCGAGCCATGAGCTTTCGCAATCCTCTCTTGAACTGGATGTAATCGATCCTGCGTGGAGCCGATGCCTTCAACCGTCGTCACCGCTAGACCGTGCATCGCACAGACAGGAGTCAGGCATGCATTCACGGCTATATGTCTAGATTAAGATTTATGTCAAGGTTTTTATATAACTCCTTGGTTTGATTTCAGACAGAGATACTATTGAGGTACATACTTCTGTTATAAGGTATTTATTAATAAAACTAAATCGTCCTTATCGGTCGGTAACGCGTGAGCGATACTTCTTGTGCCGCAAGCGTCCATATGGCTACGGTAACCGCTTACCATCAGGTGGGCCGTATGCTTGTTTACCGATTAAGTAGTATAAAAAAAAAACTTGCTTTTAACCATCCACTTAATAAGGGGGTATGAGTTTATCATATTATAAAAACTAGTGTTTCGTTAGAAACTACGTTTAAGTCTTAAAACAGGTAAAAGGCCTATAGCCTATAAGTATGAATAGGGCCTATTTAAAGTATTATTAGTAATTCTTTCAGATTTTGAACTCAAATTCCATATTATAATCTAAGAGCGGGTTCCCACGGTGCGCTCGTTCAAGGCTCGCAAGCCCGTCCACGCTACGCGAATCGTGCTCGCAGTGTGCTCGTTCGTGGCTCGGCTAGTGCTCGGTTCGCCAAGCATGGTTGCACCATTAGGTATTGAAACCCAATTACGTATTTGTGCTATTTCGACCTTTATGCTGTTAGTAATGCGGTGTAAATTCACTTGCGAAATGGGCGAGTGTGTCCCATAAACCGAACACCGTGAGAATCCACTTTAGGTATAATTTATTAGAATATTATAGATTACTTTACCGTGATATTATGGTCACAGGTTATTTTTTACGTACTCAAAATGTTAGTGTCTGGCACACAAATTCACACAATTTAAATATAATGAAACTTAAAAGTAGGGTTCTTGTGTAACTATACATTTTTTGCATTCAAAATTTAAGCGCCTAAGTATGAGGTTCTAGACATCTCGGTTTTAGAGATCTCGGAATTTGGCATGGTTCAAGTCGCCCCAGGGCCCCAGTGTCATTTAGCCTTGGGGAACTCGACCCACTGTCAAATCGAACGAAAAACGTCCACTCAGTCATCTCATCCACTTCTTGTTCTATCTAATATGATTATAAAGGTTTCTCAACATTGATATAGGTTTAAAGCTTTTTATATAAATTGTTTGAACAAACTATTTTTGTTTCTCGAAAATTTTTACCTTTATTTTGATTGTTATCTATAGAAATTAATTGGCTTCAATAATTTTATACTTACTATTAATTTTTGTATCGCTGTTTATTTCTCAAATAAATAAACAGCTCATATCTGATAACTGATGAGTAGGAACCTATTATTTTTAAAGGATACTTGACGCGATCTTTTCGTCTTAAATACTGGGAAACCATGACGGTGCAAGCGCCGCAACCACCTTCGCCGCATCCATATTTCGTTCCTGTCAGCTGCAGCTTTCTTCGCAAGTACCATAGTAAAGTCCATTCTGGATCAGGATTCGAATCTTCTACCTATAATTTTTACAAATTTCTTACCTGTAGGCATTATGGTTTTCAAATAGGATGCAGGGCGGGTCATTGGCCATACGCAACCCAATTAAATTAAATTTAAAAAAATCCTTTTTTTTTTATTTAGCTACTGCCACTATTATCTAAATAATAATAAAACGGAGCGTAGCTAAGGTACCTACCAACCTTTAATTGGTTCATAGAATAATTTATCAATAATTAAATTGCGGTTAACTAAGTAGGTATTAGCCATCTTAATTGATTCGGAGTTTCGGCCATACTCATTTAAAGCTAGTTACAGGGAGCCACAAATTGAGTTGGTTTTATTATCATTCTACAGAACCCTTCGTGCGCTAATCACATCAATGTACATCACACACAACTTCATAACAATTTATTGCAAGGTAGGTAGGTATTTGTAAGTACCTACTTGGTATAGTTTACGGTGACTTAACTGAAACCCATTAATTACTTTATTGTCTTTTTTTTAACATGTTTTGTAGGGTTCCGGTCGTTCCTGACCTAAAAAGGAACCCTTATAAGATCACTCTGGTGTTCGTCCTTCTATCTGTTACAGATTTTATTTATTACAAACATGCGAGCTCAATTTATAATGTGCGTTCATGATTTATATGCGATCTTATCGGGCCGCAGGTCTTGGGTTCAATTCCCACACAGGACATACATTTGTGTGCATGAACATGATTAAAATAATTGACGTTAATAAACGCTTACTACTAATTCGTTTGCGTTAACTATATGGGAGAAATTAGTACCATGAGTATTCCGCTAGAGGTGCCAATTCCTATAGAGAAGTGTTGTAAACGCAAACTAATTAGTTAGTTAACACATACCTATGTATTAGGAAACATAACACTCTAAAGTTGTTATTGTTTATAATATTCGCCAAAATGCAGGCAAAGGTCTAAATAACACTCTAAAGAATGAGACGCTTTCTTTCCATAGAGTTTTATAGATTTGGTTAAAAATACCTGTCAATCGTGTAGGTACTGTACTTAAGGTTGAAATTAGTTCGAATTATCAACAGTTTGACAAGTATTTTCAACCAAACTCTATAAAACCGTATGGAAAGAAAACGAGTCATTCAATAGTAGGACCTACTCTAAAGTTATTTTTTTCCAATTTCTATATCAGTCCTTTGACTGTTTGGCGTTCCGCGCGGGCGAGGAAAACAATAGAAATCAATTGTTATTTTTTAACCGCAAGTCAAGGGATTAGAATAGATATCTAATCATAAAGTACCCACACCGTACAAAGTTTATGTATTAAAAGGACACTCACCTTTTTGCCATTGACGAAAAATACCAGAGTTGATTGCACATAATTAGGTAACAATTGCTGCACTGCTGTCAAATCCATTATCATATACCTACTATAATAGATACAAATAAACTAAACCAGTTTGTTTTTATGAGACATAATGATTTGACGAAGTGTACGCACGCGTTGGTCGACTGCTCTCGTGTTACTGGGGTACTGTGCGGTATTTGCTTGGTGGCAGCCTAATTAATTCTATTAATAAATACAAATAAAATTGCAATCTTGATTTACCTTTTTATTACTAATGAACTAGGACCTGCAGAGTTCATTTATAGACTGTCATAAGTAGGTAGGTACTTGAGTCGTTTAGATACTTACTGTCATACTATTAAAACACGAATTGATATGTCAACGTGAGATGAGATAGGTACCACCTACCTACAAACAAATTACCTATCAAGATTTTTTGTTATTTCAACTAAGTAGGTAATTAAGTATATATAAAGTATGTATTTACCACGGAAAAGATGGTATTTACAAACAAAAAGTAGAAGGTAAGGTAGTAAGTACCTATATAATATAATATTATTATCAACATCCACTATAAATCCTTTTGTAAGTACCTAGTCAAATTTTGGGAACGTTCAAAAGGTTTTTTAAAAACTAAATTAAAACTATGACAACGTCTACACCGATGCTAAGGTGAATTTATTGTGTCTTAAAACTAACAAAGGCAGTGGCCACCAGCCGATGCAACGACTGCTGACTTGCAATAACAATTATAGATAAATTGCCCACGCAAATGGACCACACACGGCTGGCGATGCTGAGCCAGCATTTAGTCTAAAACAGAGGGGGTAGGGGGATCCATAACTCCTCCCTCCCTAAGAGCGAAATTACCGGAATTATCGTTTTCAATATGATTCCGATGATTTCGTCTAAAAAAAGGAATACATTTTATAATTTTAAGGTTCATAAAATAAATGATAAAAACAAGGATAGTTAAAATTAACAAACTTAATGTAAAATAGCCTAAAACACCGAATTTAGAGTCTTGCTCTCTGTAAACACTTTCTATCACTTCACTGTGCTTCATAGCATATGACATAGATTTAAGTTCGTCCAAATTAACACCTTTAATGTTCAGTGCGCGTGCACTGAACAAATTCTCGTTCGTCGGTAATCGCGGTAGATTGATTACCGGAACTTGCTCGGCTAAGTCTGTTTCAGTATAGGCACGATGGTGCCTTATACGTATACCATGTATATGCAGATCACATGGCTCGTCGATGGTCATGATGAAGGTCCCGAAGACAGGGTGTTTGCTAACTTCAGTATCACACACTTTAGTTATGGTAGTGTGTAATCTGCTATATAAGATCCAATTGTCGGAATTAACTTGTTGCAATTTAACATCTTCTATCATAATAAGATGCTGTTCGCAGAGGGTAAGATTGTTCTCAAATTTCATAAGTTGCTCGATACACGTCGGCTCGGTGAAGAGAGATCTGGTGTGGTCATCACACAGGAACTGGTCGCCAGCAGCAAGCGGGCGGCACGGTTTCACGATCGGTAAGTATTTCATTCCCTTCGCCAGAAGGTAGGGATATTTAGGGAAAATAGATAAGGTTTTATTTTCAGGTTGGTGGAAAATTGGTATGGAATAAATTTTATAATAATTATAAGTACAATTATCAATAAGTGGAATTTCCATTATGAACGTGATCTGGTTTTTCTTAAGGTACGATTTTTTGTTAATTGTTTCTTCTAGTTGTACTAAATTAATTTCATTAGGTGGATAAACTAAATTTTCAGTTTTTGAAATGATCTTTAAATGATACAGTAATTCAGTAGAGTTAACAATAGACTGATGTAAGATAGATACTTTACTTAATGCTAGAGCTGTTTCAATTTCGCTTAATTTAATAAAGATAGTGCGGAAACTACTTATAAAAATGTTATATAATCCGGATATGTATGTTGAGAATACCCAGTTATTTTCTTTAGCAGCTAATTCTTTAACCATTGTCTCTACTTTTATCAAACGTGATTTCAAAATTATAGAATTATTATTTATAGTTTCAGTTACATTTATAAAACTATCTAACATTTTGGAAACCAGGGTAAGTTTTTTTGAAATTATAATTTGATTGTTTTCTAATTCGGAGGTAATTTTATCATATTTCAAGGCATCGTCATGATCAAGGTTTCCTGTGATGAGTTTTATCAAAGAACCTAATGGATTGATGATACCTCTCTTAAAGCGTTGCGGTACCAGTTGCTGATTTTTCTGTATAGTTATGTCGCGAATGAATTCAGTATGCAACTGAATACTGTCAAATTCACGGGAATATGGTTTATCACTTTTAACTAAATTACTGAAATCTTTAAAGTTTTTAACAATAGAATTAAGGTCATCATGGATTTTATCTAAATTTAAAACTTTAACAATTGTCCAACGGTCAGTTTGAACATAAGCTTGACCTTCTTTTATAGGGATAATTCCGGGATTTCCCTTAAGGGATTGCAGATGAAGGCCCAGCACTGGCGTCACTATCACGAAGATGCTCCACCTGTGGAGGACGTTTGATGTTTTTAATAGGGACCTTTGTCTGTCTGTCACCTATTTGTATGGGAACTATATTTCTTTTGGCTTTACCTATAACCTTAGCTTTCACGTACCGTGCTTTATCTTTACTCTTCCGCTTATTAATGTCTTTAGCGAAAATGGTTCTACCAGGTGTAAAATCTATTTCATTTTCTCCACCTTTTCTTTCCCTAATCTTTTCTTTATTTGCTATTATTTTATCTGCTAAATGTTCGTATAGATACTTCGTTCTTTTTGCATGATCTTTGACCAGTTGTTGTAAATACTGTTTTTCTAATTCAATACCATAAGGGTTTCCTGTATGTGTGTGTCCGAAAACAACCTCAAAAGGAGTTAGATTAGTAACCGAATGAATAGCATGATTGTACGCCATAACTGAATATGTCATAAATGTCGCTGTGTCTGTACACTTTCTTTCGTACTTAGCTAATTTATATATATCTATAATAGTGGAATGAAAACGTTTAATGAGTCCTGTCGAGTTGGGGTTGTTCGGTGTACCAATGTGTAATTCTATTTTATGTAAATTTAAAAATTCCTTCAATAATTCACTATTGAACTCGGTTCCTGGATCTGAACTAATCTTTTTAGGAATACCGTAAAAAGAGAAATATTTCATCAGGGCTCGGACTACTTCAGGAGTTGATTTGTTTGAAATTTCTATAGCCTGACCTAACTTACTGAACGCATCTATAAGTGTTAGATAGTACTTTCCTTCAATGTTAAATAGATCTATAAAAATCTCTTGCAATGGGGCATCTTGGGTCTGAGTTAATTGTATGACGGGCTTTACGGATTTACGGTCATACTTTATTTTACGGCAGGCTTCACAAGCATTAATGATGGCTGAAACTGTTTCCTGCATTCTATCCCAATAATAGTTCCTACGAATCCTTACTAACGTTGTCTTGATATCATGATGGCATGTTTTTCCTTCATGATGTTTTAAAACAATCGCTTCCTGTTCTTTCTCATCTTTAACAAACACTACACGCTCTGTGCATTCATAAAACTGAACCATATCTTTCTTAAATAGCTGTATAACAATACTTCTGAATAATTTACGGTGTTCATTCTCTTTGAAATAAATGAAATACTTTAATTTAGGCTTTACATGTGTTTTAAGAAATTGTTTTACCAATTCTGGGTTGTCTATTGGTAGGAAAACTTCTAGAACCTTTTGTTTCTTTCTAGGAATATCCTTCACATGCAATGAGTTTTTAAGCCATGAGAAAACTAAAACTTGGTTAGGCTTAGTGTCGATAGCCTCGCGTAAAATTGGTATTCCAGTTGATTCTAAACCTACGGATGAGTGAATAATTTGAGATTTACCTGAATCTGATCTAATAGGGTATTCTGATATTTTCTCAGAACTTGACATTGATACTGTATCTGAAATAGTCATTGGGCTAATTGAGACTGTAACACTTGGGTCTGATATGGTAATAATAGAAGAGTCACTATGAGTATTTTTGTCTGTCTGTGTGTCTCTATTGATGTCCGTAAAAGTTGTAATATGAATGTTTGTCGTTTTAGTCTTAAGTTGTTCGTTTTTTAAATCAATGATAGCTTCAAGTTGTAGTAAAAGGTCATTCCCTATAAGTCCATCATACAGAGAATCTATGTCATACAAATAAAATTTGTGCCAGTCATCACTCTTAAATGTTGGCAAAAGAGGAATTTTGATAACCTCATTATGTCTACTAGACGCGTGAGTAGTAACAACTTGAAATGGTTCCTGTCGAATGTATCCGGGAAAATATTCATTGGCTTTTTGGGGACTTATAAACGATCTAGTACTACCTGTGTCAATCATCATTTTCGCGTCTATTTCAGGAATGTAAATATATGGAAGTTTTAAGTTAGGTTCACAGTTTAATTCTATCACTTCTTGTCTTGTTGAGGCATCTATCTGAAAATTCTGGATATTAGGTAAGTCGGTCTGTTCTACGTTATTGCTTTCTTCAATTATGTAATCATTATTTGCGTAGTCATACGTATGTTTGACGTCATTATAGTTGTAGTCATTTTCATAGTCAATGCTAAGCTCATTTAATTTAAATCCTGACTGTGGCTGTTGCGCAAGAGGCGCTGTTCTCATAGTTACGTCACTAGATTGCAATTGGGGTTTTTGTACTTGTGGCGGCGTATACCCTAATTGAGGTGGCTTATATCCGAATTGTTGTGACGTTTGGGCACCGAATTGAGCTGGTCGGTAACCTAAATGTTGAGGTTGACCTTGAGAAATTTGGGGAGTCCTAAATTGTGGCGGAATCCCAAAGTTAAATTTTGGAGTAATTTGGGGTTGGCCTTGAGGTACGAAAGGCCTAAAACCAGTTGGTTGAGGTGAACTACCGAATTTACTAATGGGCGTGCTCGGCGCACCTGATGGTAAAGGCGGTCGCGATGATAGCGTGCCGTGAATTCGATTTCGCATTGTATACTGATCGTGGAAATTTACTTCTTCCAAAACAACACTTAAGGCGGCTTCTAAAGATGCGGGGGTGTTCAATCTTACTACGCGTACCATATTTTCAGGAAGGTTATACAAAAACACGTTCAATGAGGTATGATCATAAATTGCCTTTTTGGCCAGTTTTAATTCGGCATCTTCGATCATGTTTACCTTGGACATCAGAAGGGAACGAATGCCCTGAATACGATTGCAGAAATCTAAATAATTTTCACCTGATTTAATTTTTATCGACTCTAATTCAATCGCTATGCACTCCTCACTACGCGGATCTCCAAAATGTTGCTGAAGTAATACCTTTAATTCGGTCCAAGTCTCGACATCTTCTCGTTCTGATAGCAGTGAAGCTGCTTTTTCGGTTAATCTGCTTGTAATAGCATGGTACAAATATAAGTTCTGTTCCTCATTACCTCTGTACTTACTAATAATGTATTCAGCTTTACGGATAAATAAATTTAACTGTTTCTTTTCACCATTGTATAATGGGATCAATTTTAACATTTCGCTAGGTACGGTTATAAGTTGTGGTTGAGCCATTTTTAACAGGGTAATGTAGGATCAGAGTAAACGTAACACAGAATAAAACACAATCAATAAAATATAACACACACAAAAATATAACAATTATAAAAGCACAGTTAATATTAGGATATAAAGGATTAAAGTTTTTATAAAAATGTAAAAGTTGTATAATTTGTAAAAATATGTAAAATAAAACTGAACAGATTTGGATATTCTAGTTTACTTAAAATTACAATGCAATAAATTGATCAATGCTGAGATCAAATTATAACGAAATTAAATAATTAATTAAATAAGGAAAAAGTGTATTCCCTATTCTCAAACTACTCTATGCGTATTCTTATCAATAGTAGGCACTAGCAGAAATTCATACTAAGAAACCAGACACGTTATCATGAGAGAATTCCGATCTCAATAATAACAAAATTAAATAATGTAAATGAATTATAGGAGGATTTTGGAACAAGGATTGGCGAAAAATTTTACTCACCAACCGACCGCTACTCCCATTTTCACTCACTTTCCTTTTTTACCCGAATTGACTTATTTATTTGGTTCGAGGATTCACTCGTTCAGCTATCGCGCGTTCTACTAATTCGGGCGAATTTGGACACCCGAAATATATAACAAAACTACGCAGCCTGAGCAAATCCTACCGGCTGCGCCAGTCAAATTTTGGGAACGTTCAAAAGGTTTTTTAAAAACTAAATTAAAACTATGACAACGTCTACACCGATGCTAAGGTGAATTTATTGTGTCTTAAAACTAACAAAGGCAGTGGCCACCAGCCGATGCAACGACTGCTGACTTGCAATAACAATTATAGATAAATTGCCCACGCAAATGGACCACACACGGCTGGCGATGCTGAGCCAGCATTTAGTCTAAAACAGAGGGGGTAGGGGGATCCATAACTACCTACTAATATTATAAACGCGAAAGTTTGGATGTATCGATGTTTGTTACTCTTACACGCAAAAAATAGGTAGGACTGAACGGATTTGGATGAAATTTGGCAGACAGATAGAATATGTTCTGGATTAACAGATAGGATACTTTTTATCCCAGAAAAACATACGATATTTCGGGAATGCGGGTAAAACCGCGACGGACAGCCAGTCCTCTATAAAAGTACAGTTAGCTTATTGCCAACATTAAAACAACCAGTGTCATAGTGTATATCATCCAAACTATTATAGTGTTGTACTCCTTTTTTTATTTTGCTTTTCCGATCCCTCTCTTACTCATCAAACAGCTACATTCTCACTAGGTACCTACACAATTCAAATTTTTTATTTCAAAAAAAGTACATTTTCATTTTGCGTTTCACTACCACAGCCACAGATTACTAACACAGACGATTACTAAATATGTAGTTCTGTTACTACCCTAATCCTCTATCTACGGTTACTACGTAACCACAGCACCGTTTGCAGTCATAGCCAACAGCTTGAAGCTGCCATTGATAACTCTCGTTGCAGTTGGCTTAACTGCTCGAGCAGTTGGCAATTTCAATTTTAATTCAAATCGGTAGCATTATGGATTACTTTATGAATTTATAAGGTCGAGCAGTCAGTGTATGCCTGGCGACTGATTGACCACACGTTGAAATTTCAACGTGCTGCCAACCGCCCGAAGCAGTTGCAACTGCTCGAGCGGTTCGTGTATGTATGTACGTACGTAGATGTCTGTAGTTCACTATGCAGTCGCAGCTTAAAGCAGTCGATCCTGTTTTTTTTTTTATACCACTAAGGTGGCAAACAAGCATACGGCCCGCCTGATGGTAAGCAGTTACCGTAGCCTATGGATCACTCGCACGTTGCCGACCCTGAAGAAATCTCTTCACGCCCTTTTTGAAGAACCCCATGCTGTACTCCATTGGGAAAACCACGGCGGGGCGCTCATCTCATTCCACAACCTAAGCGTCCGCGGAAGAAAGCTCCTTTGAGCCCGAGCCTGACTGCTTCAGGCTGTCCGTGTATGGCCAGCCTTAGTCACATACCTACTTAATTAAGTTTATTAGGTAGGTACCTATTATTTTACGGAACCCTCTGTGTGCGGGTTAGACTCGTACTTGGCTTGTTATTAGTCAAATATCAATTTAACCAACCGCAAAATGAGCTTGCAAGTATTTCACAATATTTCATAATAAGTTATAGGATTGTTAATCAATTCTAAATTATTTTTGCGGTCTAAAATAACGTTTATCTAAAAATAGTTATATAATATACATATTTTAAAAATCTTACGTAGGTATGTTGTCCAAACCATTTAAATTTCTGAATTTGTGTGCTACAAGTTTTTTTTTATATACTTTTGATAATCAAAAGGTCTACCTAATCTACCTGAGCGAGCTCATAGGAATCTCATCAAATATATCGGTTACTATCCGTGGGCGATAAGTTGAGACCCGAGTGGAATTCGACTCTCTCGCCTACTTCCCCTTCACTTATCTGATGGCGCCCATATTGTAGTAATAGCATGAAGCATTAGGTACGTACTTAATCCCGCTACCTACACGTACAATATATACAATAACTAGGTATATACGAGCGGGAGCCAAGCTTCATGACGTGTAGTATACAAGCACGCAAGTGAAGTCTCCGCGCCAACTTATTGCGCACGGGTAGTAGGAAAGTAAATAAATACCTAAGTCAGTAAGTATTTTTAATTTAACGAAGAATAACGAATTTTAATGCGCTCGTGGTGTTGCATGGTTATCCATTCTTAATCGATCGGCAAAGTTAAGCTACGTCTGTCGTGGTCGGTACCTGGATGGGTGACCGCCTAGTTGTATTTCAATTCAAACGTTTCCGTGCACCGGAAGTATTCGGAAGGACGTGCCTTCCGAAGCCGTTGATCCCGGTTATCACTTAATTGTTATAGTCATTAAGGTCATGGATGCGTCCTAGGCGGCTTGAAAAATTAATTTGCTAAAGTGGGTATTCCTTGGGATTCTAGTTATTTATATTTTTTATATAGTTTTCACTACTTTGACTTTTTTATATGTTAATACCTTAATTTGATTTGCTTATAATAGTATTTTGTGATTTGTTTCATTTAATAATAATCTTATATCATGTTTAATATTTCTACACCTATAACAGGTAGAATATGCTGAACACCTCAATTATAACATCTTCTGTACCATATTTGAAGAAATAAATAAATAAAATTATTATTAAGATATTATTGAATCTTCTTTTACTTTGTTTTCTTGCCAAAACAGTATTTTCTGCACTGAATAAGTTAGAACAATATTTCTTATGAAATAAACATTGATTTTACCTCAAAAATATCATTTTAGTGAATTATTATTATGTAGTTAATCATGAGACAACAGCCAAGTTCCAAGGCATCATACTGCATCTGGTCTTTTGATTAAAAAAAACAAGAAGATTCACAGTCTATCACAAAAACCTACTTAGCTCTATGCTGGATAACATTTTCATTAGATGGTAATGCTTACCATTATAGTCTCAATAATAAAATTGTGATCTATAGTTTTAATAAATAAAGTACAAGCAATCCATGTAATAAATGATAACAATTTATTAAATACACTATTTACACTACATAACAACTTACTGGTTGATTCCTATAATAACATGCAATTAAATACAATATCTTACAAGGCTGCTGAACTTAAATTAAAGCAACCAAACTAAACTTTTAAAACAGGCACCCACATTTGTTATTGTGCAAATATTGGTAAAAAGTCATTCAGATAACTATCCCAACATATTTCTGGTTTTCAGGCTTCTTTTAGTATGCCTTTTTGTTCCAATTCTTTCTCAACAGCAGTACCTTCATAAAGTATTTTATCTTTTAAAGCATCTTGCAAAAGCTGTGCATCAAATCTCTGTTGTGACCACTGATATCTACAAAACGACCAATATATCATTGTTGATATTGAAAACATTCCTACACCAACATGCTGGGATAACATCGGTTTGGATGTCTTGATGAATGCAGCCATACCGAAACCAACTCCTGTTGCGAGCCCATAGAGAAAGCTCTCTCTGAAGCACGGAATTTTGGATACATCTCTTCCAAATATCATTAAACCCTGAAAATGAGAAATTTTTATAAACTGCCAGCCCAGTTTGGAAAAAACAAGAGAACACCACCAATAGAAGGGCAGGGCCTATCCTCTATCTACGGGCAGTAAAAATGAAATGAACTAAACAAAAAGTATAAGAAATAAATAACCTCAAAACCATTTTCGTGAGTTTTTTTACAATTTACCTTTTTTTCTTCTTCTGGGTCTTCATCTAGCATACCTTTAACAACAGTATCCATTGCTTCTTTGGCTAAAGAAAGGGTAAAAACAAGGTAAAATAGCTTTGTTTAAAAGTTATCTCCTTATGTTTTTTGATTTGATAACAATACAATTTGATGTTTTTTATTTTTATTTTTTATGACCATGGATACAAAGTCCTTCAGTCGCATACATTTTATTTATAATATCACTTTTAAATAGTCCGCATAGGCTGCATTCCGAATTTACGCTGTAATCGATTTGAGTGTGCATAAAAGTTGATTATAAACTTTACTCAAGGCAATACAGTCTTAACTAAAAAAATGAAATTAATTGTCTGTAATTTTTTAAATTAATTGCGTTAATTTTATTAATAAACCAAATAAAGTATTCATTTCTTTATGATCTATAACAGGAAGTGAATAATCAGTTTTTCGTCGATTCTGAAAAAAGACATATTTTGAGTTACAACAGTATTGTAATATTAGTGCGATATATAGATTACACCCAGACTTAGGACATACAGACATGTTCATGCACACAAATGCATGTCCTGTGTGGGAATCGAACGCGTGGTTGTGGCCCGTATTGTTTGTTATAATTGTGTTATTAATAAAATGCTTATTTAAATTAAAAAAATGAGGTTTATTTAAATTACTGTACCTACAATATAACTTGAAAAAAACTATGAAACAATAAAATAATTGATAATTAAATGATAATTTAAATGATACAAAAGCATAACTCTTTCTCGTAACTCGCGCAGTCGGTTAAAAATACTATTTCTGACGTTACCAATGCAGCCAACGTGACAATATTTTGACATTGACAGGTGTCAAACAAAACAAAAATTGGGCTGCATTCCGAATTGAAGCTATAATCGCTGTAATCGATTTGAGCGTGCTTAAACCCGTACCGAATTGGAACATGACAGCTAACGATGTCCAGTGAAACGTCAAAGATGACGTCATGACATGTGCCTTTTTGCGCTTACACCGACCATGCCCTAACTAAACTGATATCACCGTGAGCGCTGTCAAAAGTGACGGTTAATTATTGTGTTTTCGGCAAAAATCTAATTCTTGGTTTTCCATTTGGCAAAGATACTTTTTATCATTTTATGAGAGAAAATTAATAAAAAAATCCTTTTTGCGAGTCAACTAATAAAAGATTTTAAGGAGTCCTAGCGCATTGTTCATTCAGATTTTAATTAAATTCTCAAATGTTCTGTTTTGAATACTGTTAGTGCGTTCGAATTGGAGTGATGTCGTTTTTAACAGTTTCAAAATGGGCATTTTTGTTTGTGCGTTCGAATTGGAAAATTTCAACAATTTTGCAACTTTTGCCACAAACGATATTTCCCAAATCGAACGATTAGATACAAAAATGACATTTCCATGCTGATCGCCTGCTTGTCACTTGTCTCAACCTACCATTTTCCTTCAGTTAATCATTAAACAAAGTTAATCTAACAAATTATTCTCATACCTGTTAGTATTTCTATAAAATTTTATAATAAAAATTAGAATTTTCGCTTCCCGTATGAATTTTCCGAAACTTATCTGTCAGATTCAAAGATGTCAAAATATGATCACAAACGACCCTGCCTCGGAGGTGGGTCAAAATTTGCAGTTCACGATGTCGTTTTTAACTGTTTCCAAGCAAAACGAACGGTGAACGAAAACTGTTCAAAACGCCAATTTCGCCCACAACTTTCCAAATCGAACGCCAGTTGTGATCGTTTTTGGCATTTTGGACTGTTATTTTTGCTACCATACCCCAATTCGAACGCACCTTGTGAGCGCGTTTACGTGACAGTTCTCAGCTGTCATTAATGTGATAATTGTGATATCTAACTCGGTACGCAAATTATTGCTGTGAGCGGTATTATAAATGTAGACTGTCTTGGTTTATACTATGCTATAGTGTATTATCTATGTAATTTGCTTTGGTACCTACCTAGCTATTATACTAGGTAGCACAGACTTAGTAGAGATGCTAGGTAGGTAGTTTAAGGCCGCCTTTCTTTTCTGACTTCTAGATACTGAAAAATTGACATAATACCTTCATGTATTGATTTGAAAATGTAATTGTGTGTTAAATTTAGTACGTACATTTTAACATCCCCTTTGATAATTTTATATAGTGTGAGATAGATATCGCAAGTGAATTCAAGTGATACGAAAATTTGAAAGCGATATCAGCCATGGTTTCGTTCACAATAGTTGTAGAGTATTAGAGCCAGGGCTCAACTATATCCCTTTACAAAGTGGATCTTGAACCTTGGGACGTTATTACATAATGTGTGTTTAGGGAATCGTCTTCATTCGTCTACATTTTATGTTAGGTAAGTACTTACATATTATATCTTTCATTATTGCTGCTGTTATCTATCGTATCCAATCATATCTATCAAGATAGCCGTTTGTAGCTAGGTTATAAACTTACAGGTCACCTATTAAAAGATCTATTAATTCAGTATACGTATATATGATAACAGTAAAATCTTATAAGAGTCTGATTGAAATTGTAGAACACCAACTGTTTTAAGTTTTAATAACCTATATCCCACGATTTTATCAGCATTCTTGGGATTAATGTATCCTATGTTACTCAGCTCAGCAAGGATAGTAATCCTGGGACATTCCTCACACACGGCTAACTGATCCCAAACTAAGCAGAGCTTGTACTATGAAAACCAGATAACTAGGGTTGGGTTTCTTCCCGGGAATAAACCCAACTTCGAGTAAATTTCCAATTTAGTGGGAAAGAACCCGGGAATTTTCCCATTGGGTGGGAAAATACTCAAATGGTCATATTTAGTAGATTTTGCGTATATAGCGAGAAATACCTTTACCAAATCGTTTGAATAACATTTAACATGATTTCTATTAGGGTCATACTCATATCATACAATAAAAAAACAATAATTTTTTTTTTTTGCGTTGTTTTTAAAAAAAGCGACGTTTTGGGGTGTAAGGGTTGTGGTGGACAGTCGGACAGACGGTCTCGTGCAGAAAGAGCACGTGCACATGTACGACGCTTATATAGCCCGTCCCGGGTCCCGAGGGAGCAAGCGAGTGTTGCAAGCGTCCATAGGATACGGTAACCGCTTACCAACAGGCGGGCCGTATGCTTGTTTGCTACCTAGGTAGTATTAAAAAAATGTGTGATAACTTCCTCCAAGGTCCGCGTAGGTCCGCGCGTAGGTGATGTAGGTACATACAACAGCGAGTATGATTAAAATAACAATCAAAAGCATCAACAAATATGTTTTTTGAGGAACATAAAGCCATTTGAGTATTTTCCCGCCGTTTGGGAATTTTCCCGTATTTTTCCATTCTTTTCCGTATTTTCCCGTATTTTTCTTTTCTTCCCAATATTTTTCTTTCCCTGCCCATCCCTACAGATAACTGATATAATATATTTAGGGTTGGGTTTCTTCCCGGGAATAAACCCAACTTCGAGTAAATTTCCAATTTAGTGGGAAAGAACCCGGGAATTTTCCCATTGGGTGGGAAAATACTCAAATGGTCATATTTAGTAGATTTTGCGTATATAGCGAGAAATACCTTTACCAAATCGTTTGAATAACATTTAACATGATTTCTATTAGGGTAATACTCATATCATACAATAAAAAAACAATAAAAAAAAAAAGTTGCGTTGTTTTTAAAAAATGCGACGTTTTGGGGTGTAAGGGTTGTGGTGGACAGTCGGTGGACAGTCGGACAGACGGTCTCGTGCAGAAAGAGCACGTGTGCACATGTACGACGCTTATATAGCCCGTCCCGGGTCCCGAGGGAGGTGTTGCAAGCGTCCATAGGATACGGTAACCGCTTACCAACAGGCGGGCCGTATGCTTGTTTGCTACCTAGGTAGTATAAAAAAAAGTGTGATAACTTCCTCCAAGGTCCGCGTAGGTCCGCGCGTAGGTGATGTAGGTACATACAACAGCGAGTATGATTAAAATAACAATCAAAAGCATCAACAAATATTTTTTTTGAGGAACATAAAGCCATTTGAGTATTTTCCCGCCGTTTGGGAATTTTCCCGTATTTTTCCATTCTTTTCCGTATTTTCCCATATTTTTCTTTTCTTCCCAATATTTTTCTTTCCCTGCCCATCCCTAAATATATTATACTACTTTTTGTTTGTAAATACATACTTATACATAATTACACCCAGACTCAAGACATGTTCTTGCACACAAATACATGTCCTGTGTGGGAATCAAACCCACAACCTGCGGCTAATAGTATAGCTACTATTGAAAGTTTTTTGAATAGTTTAAATCATTCCAAATAATTACTTTTGCATACAAACAAATATTGAAAATTTATTATATTATTATCGATAAAATGTAACCAGAAATCTAAGGCTACTCTCCATCTCCAATAAAATAATTAACATTACATAAAATCCTTGGTAGAGTAGTGCCGTGTATATTTTTTATTTCACTTGAATTGTGGTTCCCGTGATAGTTGATTATTGCTCAAAATGTCTTCAATGTTTGATTAGTAAGTGTGTCTACTTACTTTAGGTTAAAGCACCTGGGTATTACAAATTAAATCACATTATAATGAAAGAAAAATAGGCTTCAATCAAGATGTTTTTGAAAATACATTTATTTACCAAATTATCTGAGTCAACTGTTTCACCCGCATGTGGATTTAATTTCTTTACATGGAACCCAATTTCTTTTTTTATAAACCATAGCTCATAGAGTTAGAATATTTATAATTAAAGTTGATTTAATGTGATGATAGAATTATAATTATACTTTTGACAATTAGTATTTATAATTAATTAAATATTTGAGATGGCTATATATTTTAATTTTATTCAATAATAGCACTCGCTTGCAAATGCCCTTACAGGGTGCATGTAACCACCTTATTGCAAATCCCTGTTTTAGACCTAAGGAAATATAATGTGCATGTACAGTCGAGGACATAAATATGTATACACTTAGTAAAATTCAACAACGGTTTCCTCTTAAACTACTGATTGAAATTATGAGATATTATATAGGCATAATCTTCTAACATATACTATTATGATTTGTGTAATAGTTGAACACTTAAATGTTAAACATGCGAGAAAATCGCTTTTGAATTTCAAAAAGTGTATACATATTTATGTCCTCGACTGTATGTTAAAGAGTATGGTCTGTCAGTATGGGTATGGTCTAAATGCCTTGAAACAAAGTGCACATATATATTTTGAATTATTAAAATATGTATAAAGAATGCCAATTTCTCGTTGTTAATCAATACTTTTATCAAGAACAAAGGACAAGGAATCCATATCAACATTTTGTCTGACTGTAAATCAACTAGTGTATAATATATCTGTGAATGCATCTATATGGATATTCACGCTTCTTCACGCAAGGTAACATTGTCAATGCTATCACTCTACAATATTCTAACTCTATGGCACAGCTTAAGTTACTCCTTATAGCATCAGCTATCTGCCAATGAAAGTCTCGTCTTAATTGGTCAGCAACCATTTCAGAGCTAAGCTGGAAAAATTGAGACTAAAATGTAAAAAAAATTATTTTGATAGTACTGTACTATACATACCAGCTTATACTAAAAAGCTGTTATTTTGAGAAAACAAACAGACTCCAATTTTATTTATTTGTATAGATAAGATTCAATAATCATACTAATAGGTACAATATGTACTATTTTTTTACAGTTCTGTACCCAAAGGTTGCCAATGAAGCCTTCGCTGTCCATCTAACTGTCAGTGGACTGTATCTCATGAACCGTAATAGGTAGACAGTTGAAATTTTCACAGAATGTGATTTCTATTCCCTCTATAACAAGCCGGTTATTAATAATTAACACTTTTATTATAAAATAGTTCATAAATGACTCTTGAAAGTAATAAGATTGACATTACAATATACAGTCTTTTGAAAGAGAGTAGAGTAGTGAAGAGTATTTTTTGAAAGAGCATGATTAGTTCACTGTCAAGCAAAGCAGCACCCAACCAAATCTACAAAAGTACTAAATGTGTTGATACTACCTACCTACCTTACACATATTTTATGTGATGTTATTTGTATCCTATGTTCAGCGGACACAGGGAAAGAAAAGTTATTAATTTTACAAATCAGACTAATTAAAAAAGCAATCAATAACAAAATAAGAGCATAAAGGCAGACAGAGTCCTTATCTAATAATGTAGAAATTGTAGAATTTATAAAGTCCCAAATTCCTACTATTAAAATTGAAATATTTTGATACAATGAAAGCCTACCTGACACTCAATAGGTACCTGAGAAATATAATGTATGTAAAAAGATGTGAGCAGTAAAAGTACATGAGTTTTATGTAAATATGTGTATCCATCTGCAATGTTGTTTCTGAGATTGTAGTATGATTCTTGTGATAAAATTATATCTGGGAATTTTAATTACAGCATGTATTAAGCCAAGAGATAAAAGATATGACATAAAAATTTGTTATTTAAGATTCTCCTATTGAATTACTAACTACTTCTTACAACACAACATACTTTGCTGTTCCTGTGTATGTATGTGGATCAACAATAAAAAAGCTTACATTAAAATGTTTTCAGTCACTGTTGAGAGTTACATTGGCAGTCCCCATGGTATTGTCCCCATGGAAGCGCTCGTGGTGTAGCATGATTAGCCGTTCTTAATCGATCGGCAAAGTTAAGCTACGTCTGTCGTGGTCGGTACCTGGATGGGTGACCGTCTAGTGGTATTTCAAATCGAGCGTTTCCGTGCTTCGGAAGGCACGTAAAGCCGTTGGTCCCGGTTATCACTTCATTGTGATAGTCGTTAAGCTAGTTGGATGCCTCCTAGGCGGCTTGAAAAATTCCAACAGTAGGTTGGCCACTAGCCTACCTCCACCGATCCGCAGTGGGCACGCGTGGTGGAGTATCTGCCCATTCCCTCTCACCCTGATTTGTGAAAGGAGGCCTGTGCTCAGCAGTGGGACATTATAGGCTGATGATGATAGGCGACGGTGACCACTTTCCATCAGGAGGCCCGTCTGCCAGAACAAATTGGGCAACACCCTCTGATCCCTTGAATAAATCCAACATAATTACTTGCCAATTCTTCAGAGAGTACGTAAATACTAGCTAATGGCCCAAAACCTGTATTTAAAATATTCCTCCAATTACTTATTTGCAAAAACCTACCTATCTAGTGAGTGACCCATAAAATATGTATATTTTATACTTGCATATTAAATTTTTTCATGTGGATAACCTGGCCGGTTTAATCTATGCCAGCCAGCATATAAACATTAAGTAAGGTTAATTGAGATCCTGACCTTGCAAAAAACATTCTGAACTGGTTTCACAGAAGTAAAAAGTCAGTGATAACAAATTTAATTGGTTTGACGAACCTTCGAGCCAGACCCTAGATTATAAGTTGTTTTGTATGTAGGTATAGGGTTGTGTTTGACCACAATCTCACTTGGTCAGCGATAATGTGGTCGAAGATGGTAAACCACAAAGCCTAGAAGGGAACTGGTTCTCAAGTGCAGTTCACGGAACACACCGGAAGGTGCTTGACGACAGATTTTAAATCTAAGGGTGGTAGCCAGCCAGGCTGGCTGGCTGGCTGGCTGGTACTACAAAGTACCCTAGCATCGTGTTATGCTTTCCTCACGATTTTTCCATCACTGAAAGCCGAAGCTCATCATCAACATCATCAGCCTATAATCTCCCACTGCTGAGTACAGGCCTGCATTCACAAATCAGGGTGAAACGGAATGGGCAGATACTCCACCACGCGTGCCCACTGCGGATCGGTGGAGGTAGGCTAGTGGTCAAACTACTGTTGGAGTTTTCAAGCCGCCTAGAAGGCCACCAACTAGCGTAACGACTATCACAATTAAGTGATAACCGGGACCAACGGCTTTACGTGCCTTCCGAAAACGGAAACGCTAGATTTGAAATATCACTAGGCGGTTACCCATCCAGGTAGCGACCACGACGTTGATAGCTTAACTTGCCGATCGATTAAGAACGGCTTATCATGCTACACCACGAGTCTCTCACTGCCTGTACTTCTGTCTTATTTGCGTCGCTCCACTGCCTCCGCCAGCTTAAACTTGAGGCCAAGCAATGAAACGATGTTTGATAAAACAATTCATGCAAAACTATGATAGTAACATTACTGCTAGGAAATAATGGGCCCAGTTCAAGTTATTTTTTCTGCTGGAATATTACTTTTATCTTATTCATAGTCTTAAAGTTTGATCATAAAATAAATCTAACTTGGAAGGTACGTACAAATAACCAGAGGGGAGCTACATCTCAAGGGCCCGCCGCCTTACAGAAACTCCTAAGGTTACCTTTTTGGTAGCTCTACTGTACTTTCAAATTAAAGTGCTACATTGGGAAAAAATAATATCTTTGTGTGCCTGTATCTTAATTAATACAAGGGTTGGGGATCCGAGTTTTTTATTATATGATTTTTTGAGATCTTAATTGTCGAATCGACAAATGACGTTTTAAAGAAAAAGTACACCAACATTATTTAATGTACTGATAGGAAGTAGGTACTTACTTGATGCAAAAATAATCAATAGGATATCGTGTAGGTAAAGGTAATAAATTGTTAAGTATCTATTATGGCTGTAAATACCTGTGTATTGATTCTTTTTATATTTAGGGCGTAAGTCATCGATGGATCTGTAAAATTTAAATATATTCTTTGGTGATGCTCAACCATTATTCCTATCTGTCTTTTAAACGTACACATATATTTTGATATAATTCGTTATGCTTGGCAGTTAGGTAAAATAACAAGAGAGGTAGAGCATAGCGTTTATTCGCTCAAAGAGCAGCTCGACTGGGGAAGTACCTCCACCTTACAGAATACCGCAGCCAAATAACTTTATGTTGTGTAAAGTTGTGTTCCTGCGCGTGAGTAACGTCGCCAGAGCTCATAGGGGAGGGGGGAAAGGTCAGTAACGCGTGAGCGATGCTTCGTGTGTTGCAAGCGTCCATATGGCTACGGTAACCGCTTACCATCAGGCGGGCCGTATGCTTGTTTACCGACTTAGTTGTATAAAAAAAAAAAAAAAACATCGGTATTTTCCGAAAGATACAGTAATTGCCAATTGGATCATTATCAAATAAATGTATGTGTGTAGAAAGAAATTACGATATAGGTATGAAGCAGTTGGCTCGTACTACGCATTGGGAATACGAGACAGACAGACGTTTCAATAACCTGAATATTTAGTTAGGTATCTGGCTGAAAGAGTACTGAGATCATTGAATTTTTTCGTGAAGCAAAGTTTGGCTTACAGTGTACTGTACTGAGTACAGTACGGCCGCCGCCGATCGAATGCGTTTCTGACACCTGTTAATATTTGGCTATTCCGCAGACTAAATAATAGTCTCGGAAACGGCTAATATCTATTGCGATGGAACTTTCACAGGAAGGTTCAGTATTTTCTTAGGTTTCCGTGATTTGGCCAATATAAACAGGTGTCAGATACGCATTGTCAGTACGCGGCGGCCGTACTGAAGGTAGGTTCTTTTGTTTGCCTGCCTTGTTAATAATCTGGGGGCACGGTGCCCCCCGCCAAGACAGCCAAGCGAAGCTTAAGGCACTACCTAACATTTTTCTTGATGAATATGTATTTTCATTTTACAAAAAAATGTTTTTGCTGGGATATTATTTAGGGTCAGCGCTATATGAACGCTGCTTCCATTCAGCTCAGAGTTTCATGATACGTCTCTATTTGGAAGGTCCAATAAAACGTGAATATCCTACTTTCAAACAATTGAATAATGAGTATTTACCTTGTATTTACCTATCTCCTTCATTATTACTGGAAAACTAACAATAAAATTAGCTACGTGTACCAAACTATTGAAAGGAGGATTATGATATTTAAATAGTTACTTCTATTATTACCTATAATTGAACCGATAACTAGGTTCACTTGAAATTTGAATCCTTACTATCCTTACCTACTTATTATACTATTCTAAATCTAACTAATATTAGAAATGCGAATATGAGTTTGGTTGTTTGTTTTTTACGCTTTCACGCCTTAACTACTTAACCAATCAATAAATTTGACATGCAGATAGACTATGGTATGGAGAAGGACATAGGCTACTTTTTATCCCGGGAACGCGGGTGAAACCTGTGGGGACAGCTAGTAATATAATAAATGCGAATGTGAGTTTGTTTATTACGCTTTCATGCCGGCTCAACCGATCACGACAAAATTAGGCATGCAGATAGCCTGTGATATGGATGTTTAGGAGTTTAGGGCGATGAAAATATTAACAAACACCATTCACTCAATTAATTGTTTATTGACACTGTTTCACACTACATTATATGGTATAAAAAGAGACCGCGTGGGACAGCGAGTAATATTATAAATGTTATGTTTGTTTGTTTCGCTTCCACGCCCCAACTACTCAACCGATCACGATGATATTTGGCATGCAGATAGCATATATATAGAGAAGGACATAAGACTCTTTTTAACCGACTTCAAAAAAAGGAGGAGGTTCTCAATTCGGTTGTGTTTTTTTTTTTTTTTTTTTTTTTTAGGATTTTATTACTTCTTAGTGTACTTTGAAGTCGGTTTAAGTTTTTTGTAAAACAGTCCAATTATAAATCTCAGGAACGCGGGTGGAACTGCGGGGGACAGCTAGTAAGTAGTATTATCAAATATACAACCATCGTACGTATAATGGCACATAGATTATTCCGTAGAATAAAACATAGGGTATAGGATAGTTTTATCCCGGGAAAATACGGGACGCGGGTAAAAACGCGAGGTGGAAGATAGTAATTTCAATCCGATGAGTCACAAATATTTCCCTAATGTAGTTTTGTGTAAAATTCTCATTTAGTGCAGGAAAATTATTATAATTATACATAGTACGATTAATAATGTTTTTGAATAAATAAAATTAGTTTCATCTAAATTATGGTGGTCCCCAAATCGGTATAGGTACCTACCTAATCTGTATTTTGTGAACCTTTTTCCTAGTTTTTAATTTTTAACACAGGAAAGGAAAAAAGGGTAATTAAATAGGTACAATAGGTTTTTTCGCATCGCCCTATTTATATAATAAAATAACAAGCATTTGTAAATTTAAGGTATGCTCCACCAGAGAGGCAAAGCTGAAAATAACAAACGAAATTATACACTGGCGCTACGAAGAGACTGAAACGTTCTTACGGATATTAGAGTAGCAAAATACATACGGAACGGGAGTTAGTTAGTTAGTTATATTCATAATCACACTATCGAATACACACACTTCACCCACACACACATACACACACCCCAACATCCTCCACATACACACACTCACGGTAGCATTTTCCAGATCATATTAGTTTTTAATGATTGTATTATATATTTTAATTTAATTTCAATATAATTTTTTATTTTGCTATCATTGTAATAAAATTTTAGCCGCTTCGTAATTCTGTTAACGGGACAGTAAAAGAACCTCACAGGACAGGCCCAGCCTAGTGTGAGGTTCACAAGAAAATGTTTTAAATGTATGTGCTTTTATTAATAAAATTATTATTATTATTATTATTATTACATATGGTATATACTAATTAATATGTACGTACTATATCATTTAGCACAGGAAAATTATATTAATTATTAAATTGGTCCAAATAAATAGATTTTAATCTGCTCACGTGTTTGCGCTATCAGTGTTTACCTACATGATAAAATTTATATTATTATCATTTATAATATAGTACCTACTTTGATACTTTGAATTTTATAGAAATGCTTTGACCGTGAGATTTTTCGTAATGTACCTAGTGCTTAGCTTGAACAATAGCACATATTGATGTTAATATATTGGAAGTTAATAAGTTATAATTTATTCAACAAATAGGATTAGATAATATTTATGACTTAGCAAACACTTTTGAATACTACAAAACTTGTAAAGGCTCTATCCATGAGATGGTTTAAGCCAAGTCTAGTAAAACCCAGGTTTATCGCTCTTTTTGTGTGAAAGTGTCGAAAATATTTAAAACCTGGGTCTTACTAGACTTGCCTTAAACCATCTTATGTAATAAGTGGGTAGAAGATTTTCTCCAGTCGCTTAATTCCTGAAGTAATGTCATTAATCGCCATCATAAGTAATAGAGAACAACTTCTTAGCGGTAATAACTATAGCAGCTGATCGTCAGAAACAACTGAATTCGATATCAGGAAATTGTATAAATATTTATTTGATAATAAATTGATTCATCTATACGACCTTCGAGCACGTTGTTAATGTTGAAACTTTCAAATCGAGCTCGATATGAATCAGAGCCGAGTGTACTGCTGGTGTTTCACATGTACGCACGCCTGAAATAGTGCTGTAAAATAATTTGCACCCAACTTGGCACGTGAACTTATAGTTTCTATATAATTTTAGGTCTAGCACGTATTTCACGGTCGTCGTGTAGGAAGGTGGAAAATAGACCCGGCGCGGCGCCTTGTGTTCACGTCAAACGATTTATAGTGTGATTTCTGTAAACAAGTGTGTCCTTGTGCCATTTTGTTATGTGTTTTCTTTTTCTGGTTTTCGCCCGTTTTTGTGTTATGTGTTCCAGAACTCCGACGCTTATGACGTCATTGATATTCTGTAAGTATTTAGTATCAATTATCCATCCACCTACAGTAGTGCTAATTGTGGCTAATTAAAGTTTACGTCGGTGATCTAAGTGTTTTGGTATTATATGAAGACAAAGAATGGATTTATCATAATCCAAACACTCATGTCATGTTTTGGTTCCTTGTGAACGATTAAACACAATAATAACACCTAAATTACAACATGGTATTCACCGATCTTAAATGTTTCTTATTTCGCCTGTACGTTTTTCGTATTTTGCCAGTAATATATAAGTTAATGTATTATCCTTAATTAATTATCATGTTAATTAAAATAATGAATTAACAGCTTGGCTAGCTTTCCGAAATATCTCCGTATGTTGTTTCATTATATCTTTTCTATCGTGTTTTCACCTCATGCTCAAGCAAAAGGTGTTTTTTTTTTGACATACCAAAACAAAACCCGCCTCAGTACACGTTTTTAAAATTACCCCAAATCTTAAAAAATATTCCCCAAAACGATAAAATTTCGGTAACTTTTTCCCAAATATCCTAAAATCTTTCAGAGTTTCAGGTTTTTAGTTTACACAGACCGGCATGGAATAAAGTCGATGCTTCATACAAAATGAGGTGTTTTGTGAATAAAGCCAGCTTGCAGACTGAATTTTCCATTAAGTATGCCTCAATCTATCAAAAAAAAAACATTTGCCCAATTTCTCCAGTCTAAATTTCTTTTCACAAAAATTTCCCCAAACTTATGGTTTCCTCAAAAATTCGCAACCAACTTTATTTGTCTTACCCTTACCTTCACTCCCACCACAGATATTGATTTTGGAACGTCTGAGTTTGGAAGTTAAAACAATTAATGGTTTGATAATTCAAGACATATTAAACCAAATTTCGTGACAATTGGCCGGTAAAAGGATACTGCAAAAATACTTATAAAACAATTTCGTTATTTCACCCCTAGTGGTGGTAAGGTAATGAGGAAGTAAAATTTCTACGGTAAACATAATGTTACGAAAACTTATTTCCAATAATTGTTTTAAGAATCTCCGAAAATCTATACCAGGTTCGAAATTATAGCTTAAATTCCCTACTTAGGTATTATGTAAATATCCATTAATTGCTTCGAACAATACAGGTGTCCTAAGAAGTAGTGTCAATCAAAAGTCCAGAAGTAGAGCACCTTTAGAAAAAAAAAACACCCGAAACACTCCCATATACCTATGTTCCGTGATTTTTTGTAGTTTTTGAGTTATGACGGTTTTATGTTTTTAACCAAACTGACAATAACATTTTTAATCGTAGTAACTTGAATAGTAGTTAAGTGAGATACACGAGTGATTATTATTTCTAAATCAGCCGCATATAATGAACCTAGCAGATACAAAAATGTTCGCTAGGTTAGATGTAACCATTAAAAAAATATTAATTTGTTAAAAATTTATTTATACTTCTGAATGTTCCAATTACACTTTTTCAGACTTTATTTTTTCAATACATTTTTTTTAACGAAGTCTATGGAGGCAAATGTTTATTCCATTCGCTAAGATCACCATTCAACTAATTGAGGACAATAGAAATCTCGTTTGTATCTTATCAACGTCACTGAACAAAAATATCAATGCCAGATTTTGATTAAAAACTTGAAAAATAGTAATTACTCTAAAACTACAAATAGACGCTGAACATGACTCAATCGTGATTTATATACCTCTGGTTTCCGAATAATCCGCCGTTCTTGGAACACCCTGTATACTGTTGTTATTATCACAGCACACAACCTGTATACTGTTGTTATTATCACAGCACAGTTAAAACCTATCTTATATCTTTTTGAAATTCTAGGAAATTCTCAGTATCTGTTTTGTTTCTTTTCATTGAGTATTGTATTCCGATTAAACCATAACTGTAACCCTGCCTCGTACCCCTAAGAGTTAATTCAAATCTACCCGAGCAACTTTCCACGTAAGTATATGATCCTATTCGAAAAGAGCGGCGTAGTCGTGGCATCAACTCTATTTGATAGGTATTAAAAAACCCTTATATAAAAATATTTATACGCTATTTTACACACTTAGGGGAAAACTTTTGAGAAATGCTTGTAACATATACATTACATTATACATTATTTGTATTGTGGCTTATTAATAACTAAATGTTATGGAAATTATCTTAAAAGTGTTAAAATGAGATGTTTGCTCTTATAAAACCTTCATCATATTTCAAAGCCGATTTGCCAACGTGTTTCTAGGTTGAGTACTTAGTCCCTAGTATATTCTATTAATTATCTATGGTCTCTGCTGCGGTCTTGAATCCTTTCTACGCTTGAATCAGTCAGTCGCCCCATTTGAACTTCTGTCTCTATACAATCATATTTAAAAAAAAAAATATACTTACTGCGATTGAACTTCAACTGTGCGTGCAATCGGTGCACCATAATAGGTAATTTCTAGAGGTTACAGGAAAGTTTAATAAGTAGATATACATACCTATGTGATTTATAAAATATTTATTCTTAAAAATATTTATAAATTTTTCCACAATATGTCCAACTTAGTGAGACACATTCTATTTTTCACAAATTCCTAAAAGTATTGTCTCTTTTATGCCTTAAATATGTTACATAATTTGGCTGACTATAAATCCGCCTTACATGGATCTATGCCTAATTCATTTCATCGTTTCATGAGATCATCATTTCTGTTATTATGTTATTACTTAAAGACGAAACTAATTTAATCTATTCTGTCGAACGAGAGTAAGTAGTGAACAATCGTTACACAAAAAGAAAAAAAATATGGTTTGTCCGACCGCACTTTTCTGATGTAAAGTCGCAGTTCGTATAATATTGTGTAATCTAGAAATTTTGTTCTAGACCTTGACGGTAAACTCTTATCGTGGTATGGAATGATAGCTGAGAAGCTCTCGCTACCATCCAGCATTTGCTGGCCTGGCATTTATCTCCGCGACCCACGCGAGCCAGCCTATAATGTACCTTATCTATAGAAAAGTAGCTAATACAGCTACCTACGTATTTAAAGTTCCATATAAATCTTTGGATTACAAACTATCTATCTATTCTATATCTAAATATATTATATTCTAACAGACTAATAGATTTTCCTTTATAGATATAAAAAATAAGTACCTAAATCAAAGACTTCACACGATAGATTTAATGTTCTTCTGTCATTGCTATTAAAGGAAATGTCCATTATTATATTTTATCAAGTAAGTTAATTAATTTATTTGATTCATAGCTACGCTTGCTCTACGATGCAAACCTTAATTTGGCAGAAACTTTGTAGCTTTGTAATATTACAAAACTAAGTAATTATAATTGAAAATTTCGAAAAGTAGGTTAATTACTTGCTTCACCCAGATTATTTGCAATTAGTAGAAACAATAGAAAAATTGTATGAAGTAGCTATCGCTTACAATAAAGTTCACAAGTATAATTTCACAAGATTTGTAAAATGTCTCATTCGCGGTATTTGTCTCTAATAATGTCTGCAACAATATCTCTAGGAAGCATTGTGGCACTTGCCGTCTTTGAAAGCGCTGCTTTGGCGCTCCTTCCCGGTCTTCTGCTGAAGTACACGTAGACATTGTAGACTAGTTGCCTCGTGTCTGCTGGTAACTCGACACGCGAGTCGTCGCCTCCGTCGGTGGCTCTACTGGTGTAGAGTCTTCTCCAACTAAACATAGTCCATGCAGTCATTGCCTCGTCCCCGTACTGCGCCGTTTTGTCTTCCAGGGTAACCTCTTCTTGAAAACCTTGTCAATTTGGTCTTCAAACAACTCGCTTGTTGTTTCTTTCACTGTTTTTAATTATTTTCTACTTGCACCTTCACTGTTGATTGCTAAGACTATCACAACCTCTGCCTATTCTACAGATCTAAAAAAATATATGCGCATTCAAAGTTTTACAATGAAAATTTTGTTTTCTTTCTTTACTTTAAAGTGTTAACTACTTCGACGATATGCGTTCAGTGGCACCGGTGTCCGTCAACTGGTGCTGCAATGGCCCCTAGTGCTTACATTCGCAATCTGGTCACATGTTCATGACATCCGTTGTGTTACAAACGTGACCACAATTGTACGTCGAGCAGTCGATACATAGGTACGAAGCAAGTAGACCAAGATGAACCAACTTGGTATGCAAGCTGGTGTTTTCGATTGACAACCTTGGTCAGAGAATAGAGACTGTACAATATAATATATATACTATACACATTCCGTTATGAAGAACAAATTGCACATTTAAAATTTACTAGCACTATTTTTGGAGTGGCACCGTTGCTTTATCATATTTTTGCGTGATGTAAATATCAATTATGTTTATGTCATTCTTGAGAGAGCTTCTCCTATTAAGAAGTATTTTATTGGTATCGAGTGCCAAAATTCTACTTATTGTGTGAATAATAAAACTGCCGCAGTCTTGCCAAAATATAATTTTACTGACTTAAAAATACATTTGAATTTGAAACTCTATATTTTTTGCAATATGCTGATAGCTCTAGAATAAAGTAAAATATAAAGTTGCTAACCTTGAAGCAATTCATTGGAGCTTGAAAATTATACTAACTGACCAAAATCTGTGTTTAACAGAAAAACAGCTTGTCAGTGTCAAACAGTGTCAACTTATAACTTTGAACATACACTTATGTAGTAGTAGAATTGATATAACAGACCTTGTTTATACTAGTTATCAACAATTTAACAATCCATGCTGAAAAGGAGATTCCCAAATCCAACTCTTGAAACGACCATTGTGAGTAGTTTTTGAAATATGTATCTATGTATAATTATTTTTTACAGCATCTTCAGGTGAATTAGAAAATTCATGAAAACATGGAATCTTCCTCACTGTTACCATGAATGTTCTAATAATCGAATGAATTATCGTAATTCGTTTTGTTATGACTAGCTTTCTGTCCCGCAGCTTCACCGATATTTTTTATTTTTATCTAAGATGTCCCAGGTTAAGAGTATGGTTCAAACAAAATGCCCCAGTTTTTTTGTGCTGCTTATATTATTTCAGCCCCCAGACAAATTGTTGCCTTAGTAGCAAGCAATGGCTCTCTAGGTTTAAGAATCATCATTACCAAATTGTTCCACGAATTGTTTCTGTGTGATTCCAATTAATGCTGCAATACTCCGGTAATTATTGCAGCATTAATAGGAATCACATCTGTAGTTGCACTTAAGATCCGGTTTTTTTCTAGGCTTTGTTTGCTTACCAATTTCAGCCACATCATCACTTACTATGAGATTTTGGAAAAGCACAAGCCTATCTACACAAAATTAACAATGATACATTATTCTAACAGTATTTCCGTAAATTGTAAAAATCCCTAGCGGAAATAGTTGCAGAATAGACAATAATGGATGCGACAATTTTACGGTCGCTAGTTGCGGAACCGTGTCACCGTCCTCACCATTGCGGCCAGTATATTTTACAGGTTTTGACGAGTATTGTTATTTGTAGTACTGTTGCTATTCCCCCTGTTATCTGCCTTTTGTTTGAAAACTTTTCTGCAGTCTATACTATTAGCAAATTCCCTATCAAGACTAGGTATTATCTCAATGAAGGAATTTAAGCCATCTCTTAAACACTTTTTGTCACCATGGTCATCCTTATTTTTATGAATGAAAGGATATTGTATAGAGAATTACATCATCATACTCAGCTTACAACTTGTGTATGTAAGGTTTCCTCTTGTTACTATGTCTTGGAATATCTTAACCCTATTTTTACAATTTAATTAACGTCTTGTGTTAAAAAACACGTAAGTCTATTTGTTATGGACACACACATTGGAAACAACAATACTAAATTGTGTCTCTTCCTGTGTGACAAAAACTTTGAGGAAAATCTGAAATAAATCGAACAGTCCTAACAGTTTCTCGGAACTTATAACATCTATAAAAGTAAATAATTATTAGAAGATGGTATTCAAAAGAACGTTTCTGGCTCAAAAATTAATTTGCTCATCCTTACCTGGTGTTAAATTAGCAATACTTCCCACCATTGTTTCGGTTCGCAGCGACAAGAACATCAGATTTGTTTTTGTCTACAGTGAAAGCTTTTGCACGTTTTGAGGTCACTACTTTCTAGTGTTGAATCTAGAATTTTTCCTTAAATGGATTTCTTTCGTCTAATATCATATCATAACTCATCGTCAATCGTAGTTATATTATTGAAATGGGTCTCCTTAAAAAAATCAACGCGTAATAATTTCCTAGTTTGACCATCGTAATCCTATAGTCTCGTATCAGTCGGTCATTGGTATGCAATGACTCAGCCCATGACTCAAATCAGGGGTGTAAAGAAATCATATGCACACACGGGCGAAGGTTTACTGGCTATAATATCATACATAACATCAGCAATATCAGCATCTATAGGTACCATGTGTTATTTTAAATATTGTTTCTTTTCAAGAATTAATTAATGCTGACACTCATTTCTTACTAAGTATCTGAATTTGGGTCTTATTTAAAATCTTTATCACCCACACAATCTCGTAATAGCACAACCACTCTTATTTAAAAAAAAAATACACTAAAATTTTAATTTTGAGGCCATATGTTCATATGCCAATAATAAGTTCTCTGCTTTTTGCACCTGCGTCCGTCCCACTCGCACGTGCTTGTTCCAGCTGTTATATGAGCGCATGTTCCCGACTAATATTAATACAACTTAATATTTTATGGAATTCATCCACATCCATTTCGTAATAATAAATCCATCGCGTCTTTATACAAATTGATACATTCGCCAGAATGTTAAGAAGCTGGTGTGCTTCAATCGACGAAATCAACTCGCACACTTTTAATTTAACGACTCTACGAAACGAATTATGGATTCATCGAGTTTGAATTAAAGTCTGCCTATACGTGTGATGATCTCACCGGTCGTCAATCTTGACAATGCATGCAAAGGACCGGTCGTCCGCGGGGCGAGGCATGGGACGGGACGGGGACTCTGCTGCAGGGTTTTGTGCGATTCACGCACGCCGGGCAGCGGCGCTACGCCACAGCCCACAGTCGGTACTCAGCACGACAGTTGGCCGCTCAATGCGCGGCGCGCGCGCCTCTTCCCGAAATTCCTTCAACATTCCTCACAATTGTATCTAGTCAAAATGAAGTTTCGTGATAGAGCTTTAGAGAAGCGTCAGTGTTTGTGCAAATAAGAAAATTTGATTAATTCTGTGATCGTTAAATGCTACGGTCCAAAGAACAATGCTGTGGGAAAAAATAACGTTCAGCTGGCATCGGCAGTCGTTCCCAGCTACCTACCTAACCTCTCTCCCCCCGCGGGCCGGGTGCCGGGTTCAATGCGCCTCTCTGCGTTTATTCATCGTTTGTGGGAAAAGTTGACCCCCGTTTTAAAAATTATTGTTAACGAATTCACACGATTTGCGTTACAGTCACTACTGCATCTTAGATGATCTCTTTGTTTTCTAATGTCACACGAAGTTTAATTGTAACAAATAGTGCAACTGGTGTTTTGATACGTTTAGCATCTTTCATTTCATTAATTTAAGTGATTAACACTCAAATGTTCTTATGCGCAACGGCAAGGTTAAAGCATTCTGCAAATTTCAACTATTTATTCAAAGCTTTGCCATGTTTGTCAAGTTTCAACGCCGACGAAATTACATATTATCTTATTGTGTTACGGATAGTGCGGTTATCAGAAGAGGACAATACACTTATATTAGGCAACGTGTGTCACGTTTATGAATGAAGTTTTGTAACCGCCGCCAATTATTAAATATCAAGGTTCGAGGATATAGTGAGTGAATATCTGTGATGTTAGTGGTACCTTTCGAAGTATATTGTAATTTATTGCTAGTGGAATAGGTACCTATGTGCAGTGCGTGAACCATTTATTGGAGATTGTAAAGGAATTTGTTGCGACGATGGGGAACCAAGGATCTTCACCGCACGAGCCGCTAGATCGTGCGCAGGCAGCGATGCAAAATGCGGACCTCAAAATGGTATAAACTCATTTGAATATTCTTAATATACAATTGATTATTCAAAGCTTGATTCATTGAATAGTAACTTGTACATAATAATATGGCCAACGTTTATTGTTCCTACCTCACGTATCTTACATACTACTTCTGGTTGGTTTTATTATTCAGTAGCGCTTATGTAGGTAGCTATCCTGCGTACCTTTGCCTTGTCTGTCAGGTAGTCAGGTGCTGCTAGTGTCTGTTGTTGTCAAACAGGCTATTTCATATAAACCATTTACGTTCTATGGGTGGTAAGAACAGTTGGGTACAATGCCATTATGATAAACGTTTAGGTATTTTTTTAAATATGAATCTTATTGTATCATAATATTTTATGATGGTATAATTTTTGTATGTGTAGTGTATGAGGGCTGGAAATCAAAATAAGTTTCTATGATAAATAAATTAATACTATAATAAATGCATGTTTAAAAAAATGCATAAATGCATCTATGTGTTAACCTACAATAAAGTTGCTTATCAATCTACATACATACGAGCCTATATTTTTGTCATATAGGATGTTCATGTACAATGAGAATGTCATAAAAAATAACCCTACTGCTCTATAATAAGATAAATTTTTGTTTTCTCACATCAACCATTGATTTAAAATATGACATTATCATAACCTGATGAGGTTTATTTTCCTATGACATTTTTAAACCTCAAAAAGGACTGTTCTTATAAAGAACAAACCTTGCATACCTTGCACAATAGTATTGTGCAATGAAATATTTAGTGATAAATACTTACATAGGTACCTAAAAGAAGTCGAAGCAGCTTTGTATAATTTGTGCATTCATTCTAAATTAATTTGTTTTATAAAGCCTCGCATGTCCGATAATATTTTGCTAACACAGCTATCGTTAAGTACGTCAGGTAGGTAAGTAACTAGGTATACAACTGAGCAGGGTAATAATAACTATATTAGAAGTTCACATCGTATTATATTATTTTTGTCCACATGTCGTATATTAAAAATAGCAAAAAAACAGTATACCTATTCAAGGACGCCACAGGAACGGGACTGGTACTTGGATGGCACATTCAGCGCCAAAAGTAATATGATTGCCTTTCATAATAATCTATTGACAGTTAACCTGAAAAATGAAAATGTCGTTATGTGACACGGTAGTTTTGACGCTAACTGTACGCAGGTCTCCCCTTAAAATTAGGGTGCATTGACAAAAGTTACCTATACCTACGTATTATTCAAGGCCGAAGTGTATTTAAACTTTTTTTTGTTAATTCTGATTTGAAGGCGGCGATCCCAAAGGGAGAGTTCTGCGTTCTGCGTTCTGCATTCACTATTGTGCACACAGCACGCAGTCTAGAGTTCTGCAGTACTTGCTAGTTTTGCTACCGATCACACATCATACCCTAGATATTTCATTGAAAATTTGGGAACAGTTCTTAATTAGGTATTTTAAAGAACCATCATTGTCCTGCTTGCCAGAACCATTATTGGTGCTGAGCTTGATTTTTGCTCTCCATTCCATACATTGGATGTTATAACTAATCAACTCAGACCAATAAAAAATGACAAATCAATGTATATTTACTGAATAGCTAAAAGAAACCATCTCTGGGCTACAGATAATTCATAGTTTGTGCGACTATGAATTGCTACCTAATTTGTTAATCAATTCAAATAGGTACTTACCTAGTTATCGTAAGTAATATTAAATTCTATATTTTTTTATACAAGCTCGGCTTCCTGTATACCCAAGCTACACGTGCTTATATCAATCAAGGGCTTCCATCCGGATTTTATCACAGACAAAAAATATTAGAACCCTTGACGAAGCAGCTGATAGGTGTGATTTGATGTGAACCTGTGATGAAAAGGTTGATATTAGTAATATTCAGAAGCGTAAAAGGTTTCATTTAGTCTAGCTTACTTTTGAGTTAATGTTGTTTAACGAAATTCAATCATATTAATAAAATCGTTACATAACTTTAAATAATAATAATTTTAAAAGGGTGGTAACACGAATCGCAACAATATCTCTCAGCTAAAAAGCTATTAGTTGAAATTGAAAGTAGACAAGTAGGTACTTTGGGTGTTAAACTATCATCACTTGAACATCTGCTCGTGTACCATATGTTGCCCTACTAATATTAGGCACGAGGTTGTGTGTGGCATAAATAGAAATCTATTTATTTTGTGATTGACCACATTTTTAAGTGGTAGGTACTGTAGTAAGTGTAGTATTAATATCCTCTATTATATTGTGTACATTTGTGTAGAATATTAATAAACTTTATATTAGGCTTATCCTTTTTTGTATCATTCGTTTTTAATATTTTCTCTATTTATTTATGTTTGGACATTCAATATTAATTTTCATTAGTTTACTGTTTGGTATTTTCATAATAAATTCACTAATACCGTATACCAGGAAACCTAAATAAAAATCACGAAGTGACCCTGTTTTCTTATCATTAATGTGCAACTGCACATTACTGTCGTGAAATAAATGTTTACGATCTATTTACACGAGTGCCAGAAAAAAAGAGTGTAATTTTCATATATTCAAATATTGTACTATAAGAAAGAATTAAATTGTCAGCCAAAGATGTTAGACGTAGGTACGAGAACATGATATTTTTAAGGAATCGGTCTCAGTTGAGTCATAAATTGTTTCAAGAAATCGCGTTGGTAAAAGTTGGTACAAGTTCATATTACGCCACTTTTTATCCGCTGAGTCTGAGGCTGAGTCAATGAATGAGTGACCAGAGTGACTTATGTATGATTTTTGGCAACTGGAAGCAATAAGGATTTGTTTGGAATAACTATCTTAGGCGCTGATCTGACAGAGAGAGTTCTAGAGTTCTGCATTCAGAGTTCTGCGTTCCGTATCCACTGTTGTGCACACAGCAAGAAGTCTAGAGTTCTAGAGTTCTGCACTACTTTTTTACCACCACTTTTATTACATTTAAAAGTGCCGTATCGATTACGGTGAACGCGACACGCAGAACTCTGAATGCAGAACATGAACTCTCTCTGTCAGATCGGTGCCTAAACAGGCTAGGTGCAGGTCATTTGTTCAATGTTTTAAAAGTCCAATTCATGGTAAGTTCAGCTAGTATTGACATGAAAAATGCTAATTTTATTTGTTTAGAATCCACTTGTAAGTAAACCAAAAAGGCTACATTTTACAGCCACAAATTAACAGATAGAGTACTTATATGAATAATTACGAAAATATACTCGATCAATAATGTTTTCAAGGACATAATAGACTATTTGAAATACGTTTGCTTATAAATAAATGAAGATCTTGAAAGAGTCAAAAATAGACTCACTCTGATCCCACGCATATTTATGTGTCTCGCCCGCGTTTTTATATAACAGTAGGTTATATGACATTTACGTAACTTTTTTAGAATGATCTTATCTTTTATGTTTTACCACTTTACCTACTAGCTGCCCGGCGCAACTTCGTTCACGTGGTGTTCTACCTCTACCCTACCCTACCCTACCATACCCTACTATACCCTACCAAACCCTACCTTACAATACCCTACCCTACCCTATCCCTTTTTTCCGTGTTTCTTTCCGATATTTCAATAGTTATCTGCTATTCAGGGCGGAGACTAAATCCAACAAATCGAGGATCAAGAAAATCGGTCCAGCATTTCTTGGGTTATAAATGGTGTAACTAACCCTAGTGTTGGACCCATAATATATGCACCTAAGCTTTGAATTTAGGTATCCCAAAAAAACCCTTACAAGTCTTATCAATCCTTACACGGATAAATCAGCGAGCAAGCTCTCAACCGACCACGTGTTTTTAGGGTTCCGTAGCCAAATGGCAAAAAACGGAACCCTTATAGATTCGTCATGTCTGTCTGTCTGTCTATCCGTGTATGTCACAGCCATTTATTTCCGAAACTATAAGAACTATAATGTTGAAACTTGGTAAGTAGATGTATTCTGTGAACCGCATTAAGATTTTTACACAAAAATAGAAAAAAAACAATAAATTTTGGCGGTTCCCCATACTTAGAACTGAAACTCAATTTTTTTTTTTCATCAAACCCATAAGTGTGGGGTGTCTATGGATAGGTCTTCAAAAATGATATTGAGGTTTCTAATATCATTTTTTTCTAAACTGAATAGTTTGCGCGAGAGACACTTCCAAAGTGGTAAAATGTGTGTCCCCCCCCCTGTAACTTCTAAAATAAGAGAATGATAAATCTATAAAAAATATATGATGTACATTACGGTGCAAACTTCCACTGAAAATTGGTTTGAACGAGATCTAGTAAGTAGTTTTTTTTAATAGGTCATAAATTGAAATTAATATCAAATACTCAGGTCTATACTACCATTTACTTATATACCTACAGGTTTGTACGGAACCCTCGGTGCGCGAGTCTGACTCGCACTTGGCCGGTTTTTTAAGTATTATAACAAACCAATTTCAGAAAATTTCCTTCCCACCGATTATGTGTTCTGGCTATTCGTAACCCGCCAAACATGGGTCCTGCCTCGCTACGGCCTTGGCAGTTGGTAAAAACAAAGTGCAAACTCAGACACGCTGATTTATTATGTATCTGGGTAATACATAGAATGAACACCATTGTGTTTTCTCTGTGATTGTGTCATTGTATGCACATAATTGCTTCCAAAAGAGTAAATGAGCATCAGACGCCGTGTTCCATTGTGTTGTGTTTGTGTTAGACCTACAGTATTGTAGCTATAGGTAGATTTAATTTCATGCGATCATTTATTTGTATCATTCTAAATTATCAAACGTACCATTTATCTTCAGATAGGTATTACCGATAAAATTCTGAATGTGAAAATTATCCCAAAATCATATTACAAAATATTAACGCCCTTGCATTCAAATGATTAATTTCTATAAAAATACTTTCAATTTAAAAAGCGTTAGGAAAATTGGTTCATGATAAATAGAAATAGGTGTATGTAGTGTGTACCTAGGTATGTAGTAAAACTATAGCTTAAAAATACAAAAAGCTCGCAGACCAAGTACGGGAAAGTGTAAGTGCATAATAGTAGCACAGTCGGTGGTTTCTATTTGCCTTAATTATTTATTTTATACTAGTAACTCTGCTGGCCGAGTAGGGTAATTATTTGACTTACCAACATAACGGTTAACTTACACCGTGCGAGACGCGACGCGGCGCGCACTTTTTTTTCTCACTGAAATGTGTAGGAAAGTAACCTTGTTTAGTAAACAAAGTTCTATATTGTACCGATATTTTAAAAAGTGTGTGAACTGATTCTAAAAGTATACATACCTACATTTTGAGTCCAATACCAATATAATTTCACGTAGCACATCATACTATAATACATATAGCAGGCAGGTATTGTTACAGAAAACCATGAATGTAATAAAATAAAAACTCGTGACATTTCCTTATATTACATATAATAAAATAATATGTTCATTAATTTTCTGTATTTACTTGAGTAGTTGTTATTGTTACATTTTAGTTTTAATTTTAATGATCCATATATGATGAATAAATGAATAGTTAGTACTTACTTATATTATTATTATTATCATGTTTTATTGCAAATTAAATAAAAATAATTACCAATATGCTATCGGCTGTTATTATGATTTTCTACAACTTTCGATAAAAAAGGCCCTGGCCCCCAATAGGCTACTTTCCTGAAAAAAACTATTTAGTCCGTCATATACATTATCAAAAAATATTAGATAACTATTTTTTCTTTTGTCAATCAAACAAAAAAATACGAGGATATGGTTCGTTGAATTTCCGTGTGACGTCACGGTGTGGTACACTTTTTAATAACAAGTGACGTCACGAGCCCCCACTCTGAACTTAGTCGCGCTTTATCTTCGTCAATTATTAATGATTTGGTAAAGCAAAAAATACGTGTCCAATTTTTTTTGATAATCTAACTGACGGACTAATTATAATTATAATTTTTTTAACAAGGAAACATCCCTCGTGTTCGTCATTAATGTCGCATACACATTTCCCAAAATTCTATACCTACATTACCGCAATGATTTTCGCCAAATGTCTATTACACATCGATGTCGAAAGCACGAGAACTGGGGGTCTGATCCTTCGATTTGAGGTATTATTTGTGTCACTCTGCAAGTGACACAACAATTGCATTGAAAATAACGGATATGAGTGCTCAGTATTTTTCCATGCTAAATAACATAAGTGTCTGACAACAGTCCCCTAAAGCACACCCTACGCACTTTATACAAACTAACAAATTTAACTATCTACGCTGACACGCACATGGAGCAAGTGGTAAGGCCATTGGTCGATGGGCGGGGCAATACTATTAGGAGTACTATCACTCCATTATATTGCGGGAGACGATGAAATCGTGGAGGATTGTGATCGTCCCTTCCTTATGTAGTAATACTTAATTCTTGCCCTAAAGTTGATGGTTATTGTTTTACAGAAGTCGTCAGTGCGGAGTTCATTGAGGCGGGCGCGCGCGGGCGCCGCGCTCTCGCCGCCCCGCGCAGGCATGGAACGTCTGCGCCGCTCGTTCCGCGAGTCATTCCGCCGACGCAAAGGAGGCTCGCCCCCTGAATCCGCCCGGCCGCATCAATGGCACGCGGATGAGGCCGCGGTGCGGGCAGGCACATGCACCTTCCCAGTCAAATACCTCGGGTGCGTCGAGGTCTTCGAGTCTCGGGGGATGCAGGTCTGCGAGGAAGCGCTTAAAGTTCTTAGAGTGAGTTTATTTCTCATGGAAATTATTGCCACATTGAAGTATTATGCTTTGAAAGTGGCTTTTTTTTATACCACAACCACCTTATTGAAACACTACTGTTTACTTTCATCATGCTTAACAATAACAAGCATGACAGCAAATGGTAACCGATACCGGTAACCGGTAAATGAACCAGATAGACGTTTGCACCACCAGGAGTATCACGCGCGAGTAACCGACTCTGCAAAAATGTTTTCACACCCAGAGATTTGAAGAGACAAAATACCACATTAATGGCTGCGATCTTCTATAAAGTTTCGCTGACGGGTTGTTCCGAATATTGGCTCTGGGTAACTCGTAGTCAGAACTAATTAAAGGCAGTTCTGCTTGACATTTATAGTGAACCAGGTTAATCGATATTAATTAATTTGTGGCTTTAAGGTAGTGGGTGTTCAATTAATTACTTCCTCAACTATTATTTAACTAGGATGATTAAGTAAACAACCTCGACCTCGGAGCTACCGATGCGTCACCGGCGTTATACTCGTAAAGATTGTAGCTCTTTTATGTGCGGATCTCGTTATAAAGCCGGATAATATCAAAGCCAAACTTCATTATCTCTCGTAATACTTATATTGTACTTGACCAGATTTTCCTTGTATTTTATAATACTTAGAGGAATTTTAGTGATTTAATACTTATGAATACATTGCGGTCATAAGGATGTTTAGTAACGAGTTAAAATGGTGCATTTCAGAATTCACGTCGGAGGCCGGTGCGTGCCGTGCTGCACGTGAGCGGCGATGGGCTGCGAGTGGTGGAAGAGGAAACCAAGGGGCTCATCGTCGACCAGACTATTGAGAAGGTGTCCTTTTGTGCGCCAGACAGAAATCATGAACGGGGCTTCAGGTGTGTATCATAGCAGACCATATTCCTTCGAAATATGACATTTAGGCGTAAAATTCAAGGCTAAGATAGTGACGTTGATTGCCCTGGAGAAGGTAGTTTGAATCTTACAATGAGTTTGAGCTTTCATTGGTACAGGTTGGTTAACCAAAGCTGGCACGTTCACAGTACTCACACATAATAATATGCAAATCCACGATACAGTATGTTTTATTACATTATTGCTTCTAATTAGTCATTCAATTCTCAAGGACGAATGCAAAAAATACCACTCTATGTATGAGAGCAGTAACGAAAGCAAAACAATAACTGTCTCCTTCATACTCATAATAATACTTGAACGCACGAGAGAGAGACAGACAGACATTTCATAATGCGCATGCAGTGCGATGTTACGCCGAGCGCTTATTCACAGACCCTACACAAGCGCAACGTGTGTTGAACGTGCCAGGTTTAGATAACCGATCTGTACCAGTCAGTACCCGTCTGGCTTTCTATCTCAAATTTAACCCTCTGGCCCCTTAGACAAGATGGTTGTCGACAATTGTCATCGTTAGTAAACGATCAACCTTTGTATGGGATTGACATATCAAATCGAAATATCACGTGATTTTTAACAATTTCTTATGTTAGTCCCATACATAGGTTGATCGTTTACTAACGATGGCGATTGTCGACAACCATCTTGTCTAGGGGGGCTGCTCTGCTTGTTGATGTCGATTTTGTCAAAATGACTCGGTGCCTGATCCGTTTCAATTGCTATTCAATTAACAAACATGGAAACACTTCAATTTATCATTTAATTCTAATTGAGTGGTCTTACGAGTTAATTGTATCAATCATTTTGTTTTGAATGGCTCCAAATTGATACTCAATAGTGACTTGTCGTTTCTGAGGATATACAACTCCTCTTAAGCATGTAAATTATATATATTTAAACGTTCGGAAGGAACTTATAAGTAATTAATTTGAGTTATACCTGCGTCACATCTGTCTACTTTCTCTGGAGTCGTTTACACGAAAAACTTTTCTTCTTTCGTTTTCCACTGATAAAATTCTTTTTTAGTTAAAGCACTTGTTATTTTAACTAGCTTTTTTAACTTATCGCATTTGCGTGATGCGGTAACCTAAATTATTTCACATAAAGAGTCACATTCCTTAGATAATACAATCTTACAACAGAATTGGTTCCTTCTTTAAAAAACTGGGCATATGCTATCAACGTAACTTTAAAGAGATATTATTTTTCTATTGTACAAATCTGACAGCATACGAAGAATAAGATAAGGAAATATATTTTGTATTTTCAATTACTTATTACTGACTAGCTGTCTCGCGCGGTTTCACCCGCGTTTCCGTGATAAAAAGTAGCCTATGTCACCCGTGGATAGTGTAGCTTCCCAACAGTGAAAGAATTTTTCAAATCGGGTCTTTAGTTTCGGAGCCTATTCAATGCAAACAAACAAACAAACAATCAAATCTTTCCTCTTTATAATATTATTATTATTATTAGTATAGATATAGATAAGTCTACCTGCATCTTATGTTCGGTCGGTAGTTTTGACGTAACAATATAGTAAACAGACAGAATCACCTTGGCATATCTGAAAACCTAATAAAACTATACTGATTAAAACTTTATCATATTTGTCATAGATTTAATAAGTTATTGGAAATTATAATATCCTGGGACATTCTTCACACATATCTTAAATCAGGAGGATAATGTCCGTACGTTATACCTAATTACCGTACACGTGTTCTCCGGGTGGTGCGAAATGAGCAACAGCCCACATCTGTAGTTAACTGTAATAGACGCTTTCTTTAGGTTAGGTTTACATGAAATATAATTTGACCATGTCGAGCAGGCGGTGTGAGAAATTAATGTATTTTTCAATACATTTGCTCGTAAAGTGGCTCTATAGCATCGATAATAGTATCATATGACAGCTTATTACGAACTGGTGCTTTTTACTTTACATAACCACACTAGTGTTCTATGATAGTATGTGTCTCACTGTTTATTGCGGCTAAAAATATGTTACACATTTTCTTGATACATAAATTGTATCTCCTTCAATATAAATCAAATCAAGTCATATCAAGCCCTTTGAGGGCTTCATAGGCATCAAGTCCTATCAAATCAAGTAGACTTCAAAAATACAAGTCTGTTCTTTTCTTCGCAACTGTGTTGAAAATCGTCGTATGATACGCGTGTGCATTGATCTTTACACTACCTTAATACCGCCTTGCGTGTAATGACCGCACATACACATGTATCATAATGTTCTATTCTATCTGTATGCCCGCTCCCCGCTCTTATTGTAAGTTGTTGTTGTGTACAGCTACATATGTCGCGACGGCACGACCCGGCGGTGGATGTGCCACGGGTTCCTGGGGTCGCGCGACAGCGGCGAGCGCTTGTCGCACGCGGTGGGGTGCGCGTTCGCCGCGTGCCTCGAGCGCAAGCAGCGCCGCGACAAGGAGTGCGCCGTCTCCATGAGCATCGACGCCGCCAGCCACGCGTTCACCAGGCAGGGATCCTTCCGCAACACTGGTCAGTCACATTACAATACAACATCATCAGCCTATAATACGTTACGTTCGCCGCGTGCCTCGAGCGCAAGCAGCGCCGCGACAAGGAGTGCGCCGTCTCCATGAGCATCGACGCCGCCAGCCACGCGTTCACCAGGCAGGGATCCTTCCGCAACACTGGTCAGTCACATTACAATACAACATCATCAGCCTATAATACGTTACGTTCGCCGCGTGCCTCGAGCGCAAGCAGCGCCGCGACAAGGAGTGCGCCGTCTCCATGAGCATCGACGCCGCCAGCCACGCGTTCACCAGGCAGGGATCCTTCCGCAACACTGGTCAGTCACATTACAATACAACATCATCAGCCTATAATACGTTACGTTCGCCGCGTGCCTCGAGCGCAAGCAGCGCCGCGACAAGGAGTGCGCCGTCTCCATGAGCATCGACGCCGCCAGCCACGCGTTCACCAGGCAGGGATCCTTCCGCAACACTGGTCAGTCACATTACAATACAACATCATCAGCCTATAATACGTTACGTTCGCCGCGTGCCTCGAGCGCAAGCAGCGCCGCGACAAGGAGTGCGCCGTCTCCATGAGCATCGACGCCGCCAGCCACGCGTTCACCAGGCAGGGATCCTTCCGCAACACTGGTCAGTCACATTACAATACAACACCATCAGCCTATAATACGTTACGTTCGCCGCGTGCCTCGAGCGCAAGCAGCGCCGCGACAAGGAGTGCGCCGTCTCCATGAGCATCGACGCAGCCAGCCACGCGTTCACCAGGCAGGGATCCTTCCGCAACACTGGTCAGTCACATTACAATACAACATCATCAGCCTATAAAAGCTCGCTCATCTTCCGGGGAATCTTCGCGCATTCTCGAGAATTCCTCGCTTTTTAGCTCTTAGTTTATATGTTATACAATTGACATAAAGTTCATTATTTATAATTTTATTTACTTTAAGAAGTGTAATATACGTTGGCAGACCTAATAAATAAATAAATTATGCTGTGTACAATTTCGTTACAAAAATTTAAGTAAATTGAGCCTAAGTATTAAAATTAGCCCAATCCGTTGCTGTGTGAGTGTTCAGCGGTAAATATCTGCCTCACTTTGTAGGTATAACGTCCCGCCGTGTGTCAGAAGTAGAGCCTCCGTCACCAGTCCCCCTGCCGGTGTCGACGGGTTTTGTGGGCCCCGGCGCAGGCCCCGTGGGCCCCGGCGTGGGGGCCCCGCGGCCCGCGCCCCACAACCCTTTCGCAGTGGAGCGACCGCACGCCGCGCCGCACCTGCTCGAGCGACAGGGCTCCTTCAGGGGATTCGCACATCTTAACAACAGGTCTGTACTCTATACATTACACAACGCTTATTTCACATACATACACACAAAAAAAGCGCCTAAACATAAACCCCCTTATTACAACACATGATGTAAAGTAAACTTAGGTTTTAAAATAGCCTCGCTCTTTTTTTTATATGACGTTAGAAAGTGACTGAGTTACTGGTTTTACTAAACTTGCTTTAAACCTTCTTTTGTAATAAGGGAGAAATTATTCTAATTTCAATTTAACAGCACCGGTTAAATTGCTATTGAAAAATTTTCTTTTAAACACATTACTACTGAGGTGTGTTTGCAAGAAATACTTGGATGTATTACAAACCAAAAAAACATAGGAAATGTATAGTGAGCAGTGTTTAAATTACATCTGCAGTCACGTAGTTAATATTCGTTTAGATTTAATATTATGTTCTTGCATTGATCATTCTGCTGTTTAGGCACTAAAGTCGATACCGACCGATCCATTGAGCGCGCCAGAAAGAAATGGACTTTGTTGGAGGCTCTTTGTAGTTAACTGCCACATATTTCATGAAGGAAGATACTTTTGTACGGTAGTAGGTATTCTGAAGCATATTGTTATCGTTCCAGTTCTCCGTTCAAGCGTCAGATGTCACTGCGTATAAGCGAGTTGCCGTCGAACGTGGAGCGGCAGCGCGCCGGGCTGGGCTCGCCGCCGCGGGCGCTGCAGCCCGCGCACCAACACAACCCCCTAACTAACGCCACGCCCACGCCTAGGCCCGATGTTGGGGTCGCCCCCATTGAGGTATGCACGGTTTCACTTGTATTACAGAGGCCGGCAAACAACTTGAGCCAAAGTCGACGTAGTGGGGGTAAGTTCGCGCATGTACACTCATGCTCGGCCAATAGCGTGGACGCGTGCCGACAGAATGCCCCCGCGCACCTCTCTTTCCACCAACGACACCTTAAAATCGTCTACTGCGCACTCAAGGTCATGGCTCAAGTTGTTTGCCGGCCACTGTACACTAGTCTAGTACATATTGTTCTATGATAATGAGAGTATTAGGTTCACTTCGCAACTCACGCCATCTACGGGGAATCCATCCTCAATTGAAACCAGAATTGTTTCGAACTGTGCGGGCTCAAAGGAGCTTTCTTCCGCGGACGCTCAGATTGTGGAATGAGCTCCCCGCCGTGGTTTTCCCAATGGAGTACAGCATGGGGTTCTTCAAAAAGGGCGTGAAGTGATTTCTTCAGGGTTGGCAACGTGCGAGTGATACCCCTGGTGTTGCAAGCGTTCATAGGCTACGGGAACTGCTTACCATCAGGCGGGCCGTATGCTTGTTTGCCACTTTAGTTGTATGAAAAAAAAACTTGAATTTTAATTTACTTAAAAAAAATTTTTTTTAATAATATAATATAATATTTGTGACTGTTATACATAACAGGAGCGTGTATCAGAAGCGGACCCAGTAGCGGCGATGTGCCAGCAGCTGTCGCTGGGGCTGCGCGCGCTGGCCGAGGAGCCGGTGGCGGCGGGCGCGCCGCTGCCGCACCCCGACGCGTGGCTGGGCCGCGTGGCGCGCGCGCCGCCCCCGCTCGCCGCCGCCCCCCGCGCCGCCTCCTTCGCCGGCCACGACCGCCCGCTCGCCTCCACCAACCCCTTCCTGGCGCCCGCACCCGCTGCCGCACCGCTATAACTCATACTTCTAAAATATTACAATATGTTCCATATTCGAAATTATGAAAGGAGGTCGCCAGTGCTGACATATTTTTTCCGCAACTTTTAAATTTTCAAATAACGAATCTTCTTTTCGAATTTTCGTTCAAACGAACATACGTCTTATTACTAGAGATGGTTTTAAGTGAGGCACGTTGACTCTTTTTGTTATATGACGTTAAAAAAGGACGGATATAATTTAAAACCATCTCAAGTAGTAAGGGCTGATCTATGTTTATCACGCGCGAGTTCTACTATAAAGTAGACGCTTTCGGATAAGGGAATGAGGAATTAAATACTTAATAGACTTTAGAAAATGATCGATCAAACTATATACGATACTATAAACAATCGCGCGCGCCGCGCTCTTGTATTCTTGAACTGACGATTGCTTGCTTGTTATATGTATGTTGGTGCTTGAATAGAATTCATCATCAACACTACATTCACTTGACAATTATGGTACTTAATGTTTAAAGCTATAATTGGTGTTGTATTAAAAATCTGTGTAATGTCAACGCACCTGTCAAATATACGCACGATAGCAATAAGGATGCTAAAAACATTTATAATCCTTTTGCTAATTACTTCTTGATGTACGACTACATAAACGTAGGAGTGTACTTAAAAATTATATTGAATCCTAATATACTAGGGGAGAAGATGTTTGCTAAAAGATTTATAATCCTTAAGTTACTTCCGTTTACAGTTATTTTACTTTTGAGATTAGCCACTAATCTGCCCATTTGGTAGCATCGCCTCCAGTCAAGTACTTTGGTCGTGTGTTGAAGCGACTTGAATTATCGATATGAGAAATATTCAAAGGAAAAATAATTATGAACGGAATGTAATAACTTAGTTTTTGATGTAAAACTACATAAACATGTACTTATAAATTATATTGAATCATAATCTACTTATAGGGAAGAAGTTATTATGTGCCACTCTTACTAGACGAATACGACGCACTATTAAGCTAAACGGAGAACTATTTTAAATGTTTCTTTAAAACGAAAAATGTATGTTGCTATATTGTTGTTACAATTCGTAAAACGTGTGACACTAAAAGTGCTCAAATTTTTAACGTCATTTATAATAATTACAGACGAGAACTACAGCTTCTACTTTGACGTGCATTTGATATTCTTGGAAGTATTAAAAACCAACAACCTACATACTCATATGTATGAAAAAGATTCAAGTGTATATATAATCGTTTATACAGTGCATAACCCTTAATATTTCATGGTTTTGACTCACGTTTTGCATTTTAAATAATGTAAGCTAATCGATCAAATATTATTATTAGAGTCAGTATATTTATTGAGTTCTTGCAGATACGTAATTTTCCTTCAGCTTGTATTTGTTACAAAAATAAGTGTTTAGGAAACAAATGGAAGTGGATGTTGTTGAAAAGTAAAATCTGTTACGAAGACTCAGGGTTTTAGTAATGACGAAATTTCAATATTTTTGTATTCTTGACTCAGGTGCCAGATATGTACTATGTAACTGATTTTTGAGAACTATTTATTGATACTTATACATAATTGTGTTACACTCGTAGTTTAGTAAACAATTGTACTTAATTCGTTTTTAATAACAGCACCGTGCTTTTGCGCTGCACTCAGTAAGTACGTAAACTTGTATGTGTATACGTAAGCTAAGTCCGCGTTAACATTCGTCCATACAGTATTACTCGGGCTGAGAACATTGTTGTCGTAATTTTTTTACGTTAATCAAATCGCGTAATTGTAATATAGGGTTTTGGATATATTTTTATTCTTTTTTGTATATAATTGTAAATTTTTAGGATATATTTACCTCTTTACCGTTGGTGGATCTGCTTTTTATACTTTTTTATTACTATTATAAAAAATACAGGTATTCAGTTCAGGTCAAACAAATGGTCATCATTTCATTAGTCACTTCAAAATTATTGTATTGTACTTATGTTATTTCTTAATTAGGTTATTTTCGTAAAAGTTATTCTGTTATACTATTCTGTTATGTTGAGTTACTTTATTAGGTATGTCTTAATTTACAACAAAATACGTAGTTTCTTTTTACCTTTACTTATATAATCGCGTGCCAGTTATCAGTCCACGCATCATATCAATGTAATTGCTATTTCATTGATTACAAATTAGATCCAATTTAAGATTTTATTAGTTCAAATAAACAATATAACCGCAATAAATATATTGCACATTGACATTCCAGATTGATTTTTAAATTAACCCAACAATATAGAATTAATGTAAACGCATATCACTAGCTAGCCTTTCATAAAGTTATTTGCACGTGTACTTACAATTTGTAACTTTTTATAAAATAGTACTTAAAGGTAAAAATTAAATTTGATAATAATGTACTCTTTTTTTATATAAGAATCAGTTGATTAGTAATGCAAACATCGAAGACGAGTTCAGTTTTATCAACGGTTAAATTAATTGTTGTCTTAAAAATGATAAGCACGCTGATTGAAGGCTATTATAAGTTTCGGAGGTTGAGGGAATTCAAATCTCTAGGTATAAAATCTCACCAATAATAATATTGCGGCTGCGCCTATTGTCTAGATACTTTCGAGTATCTACTTTTACATAGATACCCTCAAAATTTCCAAGCACACAGTCACTTCACCCGAATGACTTGTTAAGATATACCTACTATAATAAATAATTGCTTCGCCTGTTGCTACGCTATCAATATCGGACCTTACACAATTTTAAGATTACAAAATTTAAAAAGCACGTTATTATACTCCCGATTAGCTAATTTGGTAAATTACAGTTTACATAATACATTATTGTGATAATATAAAATTGTTTAGGGCAAGTAGAGATTTTTAATATTTGCACACAAATATTTAATGGCACCAAATGTAAACTTGTGAATCGCTGTTATAATTATACAAAAGTACATACTATATTAGTCGTAGTTTAACTGAATGAGTAGGTTATTCCGAAATATATTTTCGTGTGCTTATAAAAATATACTATTGGACTAAAATTGTACTTAACATTATCAAACAAAATCATATTGTTCCGGAATTATTTGTTGTTGTTACTTGTATATTAAACAGTGATTTTATCTCTGTCTAAAGCATGTAAATATCAACGCATATATGTAGATAATGAGAGTTCAAATATTATAAAGAATAATAAATTATGTTTAGTTGAATCTTGGTGTTTTAATTTGATTTTACTTAGGTTGGTTAAATCGAAAAATTATTGAACAATATGGAAATACGTCAGTAGAACGATATCTTACCTGTTGGATAGTATCCAGTACTTAACCTTTGGTAATTTGAGAAAGAGCCGATCCAGTAGACCAGCGTTTAAGAAAGAGTAACATTTAATAGCCATTTTTACAAAAATTATGAATGACTTCCTTTTAGAATGGAAACAAGTATTGTGACCCAGGAACTATTTTAATATTGAAAGCAATATTTTCACCAAGAAATACACCATCGTAGTATATAGATTGTACTTAGCACATGAGTTCATAATATTAGGTAGGTAGGTACCCTAACAAAAATAAATCTTCAGCTTTTATTTTAGTTATCCCTATTTGTTTCTTTGGGAAAGTTGTTTGTTGTCATGAGTACAATCATATGTCTAAGTAACGTTTACTAATTACCAGTCACCCTATATATTATTTGCTCTGTCTGTGACTTTACTAAAGGAATACACGAAAGAGCAAATGTGTGTGGACAATGCCGAATGAAGAATGCCTAAAATAATAAACCAAGGAACTTAAAATTCTGTAATATTGAGACTTACCTACAGGTACAGACATATTAGTAAGTGGGACTGCATCTACCAGGACGAGCTCGTTCTAAATTCATGTTTGGTTCTCTCTGCTCAGTATTCAATCTTCCAGGAAGTGTCACATAAAGGCATCGAACAATAAACCCAAAGAAGCGCAATGACGTTCATTTTGGTTGAAATATATTCCGCCAATTTCCCACCGCCGACAATGCACTCTGATTGGTTAAGTCAAGGACACGTGCGCTCTGATTGGCCAAGTCACAAACACACGATGCAGCGAGTGGTCCTTACTGTTCAAAATCAGTGACAAATCACTGACTAGTTTCGGAATTTGATTGTTCAGTATTACTACTCTAAAGGGATATTTCCTCGATGCATAAAGGTCTATGTTATTTGCCTTCCTTCCAGGTATCCGTGAGCAAAAGAAAAAATAGTTTGTCGGCGTTCGTCGTCAAAGCAGAACAGATAAATAGACTGTATTTTATATTCGTTGAGGTTAAAGGTGGATATGTAATAACGAAACAAAATATCTGGTTTGCTGCACCATTTATTCAATTAGAGGTACATGAATATATTAGTCAACGGCATAAACTTTCAGTGCCTACGTACTACCTAAACAACGTATATATTGTCTGTAAATTATTCATCTATACAGTACAGGTCGGGTGACTAAGAAACATTCACATACATCACTAATTTATTATATTTAATACTAATACCGATTCTAAACGACTCAATAAATTATGTTTCATATTCAAAAGAAAGTTAATTTTCCTTTAATCCCACTTTTATTTCTATTAATTTATAAATTTAGAAAACAGCGTTTGCTGTATTTAAAAATTAACAGTTTTTACATAAATCGTACATTATGCAGATTTTACGCACGACGTACGGCAAGAGTAATAATAAGTATAATATACTTTACACTGTTGATATTAATTTGCTATTTACTTACATCGTTTGTAATCTAGTAAGTAATCTGAATAGATAGCATTTTGCTTATTTTTGTAAGCAAGATACAAGTATAACACATACCAAGTTTGGATAGCATTTGCGGCAGCCGTTTGTATTTGATTAAATATTTGTTCGATTTTAAGTTACGTTATTTACATCGAACAGTGAGAATAATAGTTAACAAGGTAGGTATTTTAATAGTACGCATACAACTAGGAATGTTATCTAAAAATGCATTTATTTATTTGTATATTAAAAATACTTAACTTGAACTCATTAGCTTTGCAATGGGTGCTGCTCGGTGTGGCATAGTAATTTCGTCACACAACGTATTTAAAGTCAGCATTAGCTGTATGTTCAAACTTAATGCAACATGATGAATCTGTATATATACAAGCAATTTTTTTTTCTAGCCATTATGGGCAAATTCTAAACTAGCAGGTCTAAGAGAAAAACGCTGAAAGGAACCATGAGCTGAATTTTGAAGAAAATTATAGTGGCATGATACCATGAATTTTTATTAAAAAATGAGTAATAATTTATTTAAAAAAATGAGTTCTTTAAGAGGATACGGAAAATTTTCAAAATATTTTTTTTAAGATTCTGCGTCTACGTCACAATATAAAAAACTATGTATAATACAAGTTCACAAGTTGCTAGAAGTTATCCAAAATATTATTTTCTATTTTCCTTGACCATGGTTTTTTAGGGTTCCGTAGCCAAATGGCAAAAAACGGAACCCTTATAGATTCGTCATGTCTGTCTGTCTGTCCGTCCGTATGTCACAGCCACTTTTTCCGAAACTATAAGAACTATAATGTTGAAACTTGGTAAGTAGATGTATTCTGTGAACCGCATTAAGATTTTCACACAAAAATAGAAAAAAAAAAAACAATAAATTTTGGTGGTTCCCCATACATAGAACTGAAACTCTTTTTTTTTTAATAAAACCCATAAGTTTGAGTTGTCTATGTATAGGTTTTCAAAAATGATATTGAGGTTTCTAATATAATTTTTTTCTAAACTGTAACTTCTAAAATAAGAGAATGATAAATCTATAAAAAATCTATGATGTACATTACGATGCAAACTTCCACCGAAAATTGGTTTGAACGAGATCTAATAAGTAGTTTTTTTAATACGTCATAAATTGAAATTCATATTAAATACTCAAGTCTATACTACCATCTTATATACCTACAGGTTTGTACGGAACCCTCGGTGCGCGAGTCTGACTCACACTTGGCCGGTTTTTCTTGCGTAAAGTTTGACGAGGTGGAGCAGATCTCGCAGGGACCTCACTATGTTTAGCCATAAAGAATTAGCTCTTAGCATTCTGACAAGCAATTTTGATAACTTCTAGCAACTTGTGACCAAAATTGTCGTAAATAATTTTGTTCGTATTGTGACGTAGAACGGAAAAAGAAAAAAAAATGGAAAATATTTCATATTTACGAAAATACATATACCATTTTATTTTGATTTTTAAAACCAATGACGTAATTTTTTTCATTTTATGTTATAGAATGTTAGTAGACCATGGTCTGAACAACGTTTGTTCTAGCGAAAAAACGAATAAAAAGTTACCGTGTTTTTTTTTTATGGCATTTTTAGTTTCTTCAAAATTCAGCTCGGAGTTCCTTTCGGCATTTTTCTGTAAGGCCTGTAGTTCAGAAGTTGCCCTAATTGGCTGGAAAAAAAAATCATTGGAGGACATTTAAAAATAAAGAACGTTATTTTGTTGAATGTTGAACTTTTTACTTTAACGTCGTCAAATACATCCTGCCCATTAATGTATATTCGAAAATGGTCAAAATATACAACTGGCAATGGCTGCATGCCCGTAGGCTACATACACATACATGCATTTGGACATATTACAGTATTTTTAATGTAACTACTCCCGCAAAGTATCATATGAACAAAAAATAAATGAGGACATAATTATAAATCAATGCAAAAACATGAATCTACGTACAAAAATATGACTAGTACTAAATTTTATATTCAATCATATTAAATTCCACTGCAATACTGGAATGAATTTTAATTCATTGAATATTTACTTGTATCAAACTAAAAATATATCACATTTTTGAAAGTATCCGTCTTAATTCAATGTTCAATTGAAACTCAATATATCACCAACTTAAAAATAAATAATATAATAATATAGGATTTCACAAAAATTATTGTAAGCTTTATTAATATACGAGTTACTTGATTCCTATAATACCAAAACTTTGAGATTCCCGAGATCTTTAATAATATTAAAAACAATAAATCTACGATTTTCTTATCATACTAATACTGTTTTTTTATTTTAACAAAATATTTAAGCAGCACCTTAAAATGTGCAGTAATAATAATATAAAATGCCAATTTATGTTGAAACATAAGAAATTTTACATATTAATAATAATACATAATATTTTGAATATGAATGCACTGGGTGGAAGCGGGATAAAAAGGCTAACTTTTTACTTAAATACATAAACGCTAAATTAATAAAGACTAGTTATAAAAAGTTATGAAGCCTTTTTAGTATCGAAGTATGTATTCACAAGTGACGTTTCGAGTACGGAAGAGCAAGAGGAGCGATAACTTAACCATTTATTATGTTTAAAATTGTATTCCAAGTCTAGTCTCTCTGAAGTCCAAGGATATCATCCATACAAAGAAAACTGTTATGACTATATTATTCGAATAAACTTTTTGCTGTTCGTTCATGAATTGACACTTGTCATGCACACAAACTAGCGTATTATTTTTTCTGTAAATACTTTATCTATTATATCTATATAATTATTTCATTGATTTAAGTTTGTAATTTCATCAAATATAAGTAATAAATATATTGATTTAAATGACTAGACCATCGAAGTTTAAAAAATACAATAATTAATGTTTAAAAAACAATGTTGCGGTCCTAGTAAAATAATATCAAGCGACAGTTTACTTACATCACTAAGCGAATGCTTTTATATTTATATACAAAGAAACTTTTATTTGCGGTATTCAATAAAAGCCTGTACTGGTTCAGGTTTTTCCCAAACGCCAGTAATGTTTATATTTCGTTTATAAAATTACACTAGTTTATTATATGTAGAATCAGTAGGAAGATTGTAAGAGCGAACTATAAAATTAACGATATATTTAAACTGATAAAACCATTAACTAAAACATTATTATGGTGATAGCTTGAAACTCTAAGAAGGTTTCGTTCAAAATATTCAACATCGACATTTTGGTCAACAATTATCACGTTTTCTACACGACACATAATCAGACATTCAATACTAAACATCTTTATAACTAAGCCGACATTACGAGAACCCTCGTGGTTACAATTATATTCATAAGTATGTATTTTTTTGTCTACAAGTAACGTAGTCTTTATTCGCTTTAACAAAGACGCTTATAAGCAACCCTATGCTTGTACCAGGTATGTAAAAAAAAGCGAAAATCATGGTATAATGTCAACGAGTCACGCATATCCTTATGATTATATGGTTCGCAGCGACATCTAGTTTTTAATTCCAAATATATTAGATTGGTAGTGCGTGGTAGGATTATTCCCTCTTGGAGTGTATGTTGTCATGGCAACGCTGGCAGACCCTGACGGGTCGGAGGGCGCGCAGCCGCCGCACGGGGGCTTCGTACCTGGAACAACGGCCGCAGAACACCGCGCCGCACTCCCGGCAGTGGTGACGCCGCTCCAGTGCGGTGAATCTTACCTGACAAATATTACACTTTACTGAAATATATCCGTCTTGCATGCAACCATGACTGCACAAACCAGTTTGCGCAGGTAAGACAGTGCGTGTGGACGACTAGACGGTAGCTCGTTCGTGCACGGAAGCGCGGCTTGTTTAGTCGTTGGTGTTAATACTTGTTGGAGATTGGACTGCGCAGTGTTCCGTCTTTTTATACCTACAGTTAACAGTTAACTGCGCATGCGAGACGGAGATTCCAAAAGAATCTGAAGAATTTTGATAGGACTTTGATGATTTCCAAGCTCTAAATTCGAAGCGAACTATGATAAGTGTAATATTTAAATAACCATGTCCAAGTGCAGCTTAGTTACTATTTATTTCATAATAGTTGCGCCCCTACCTACTTAACCCTACGGTTAAGGTTTCTTAAATTTTATAAGTTTCTGTGCAATTTTCTTATTTTTTTGATGTAAGAACGTTCTACGAAGTATTAGAAAATATTTTAAAAAAAGATGAATGAAATCGGTAAAGCCGTTCTCAAGTTATAGCGTGACCAGGAGAAATAGGAGTTCATTTTTATATTTATATATATAGATTCACTACAGATAAAAATTAAGATAAATCTGCCGACATCTCCTTGCATCGTCCGTCATTTACACTCCTATGAAAACTGATCGACAAGGTAGTTTCATTTCTTATATAAAAACTTTTTAACAAAAAAATAAACCACCGAAAAAACTGAAAAGCAAAAAATAATTTTGAATATAACTTGAATTTTATAAGGTTTTGCAGTCGGGGACAAACCAATAACCTACGTAGATATGTATATTTTTTGTAATATTTGTTAAATGTAATGTTTGTCTAAAAAGGAAGCTTAGCAATATTGCTAACGCAATTAATTTTTTCGAATTTAAAGCTAGGGCTCTACCGCGTAACTTTGGTGGTAATCGTTACGAACACCATTAATTATTTCATCCAATGATGAGCATGCGATATGTCGCGACGATGACCATTCGTGGGCCTTATTGGAAGTAATTCATTTTTTTTTATTATTATTTTTTATACGACTAAGTCGGCAAACAAGCATACGGCCCACCTGATGGTAAGCGGTTACCGTAGCCATATGGACGCTTGCAACACACGAAGCATCGTTCACGCGTTGCCGAACTTTCCCCCCTCCCCAATGAGCTCTGGCGACCTTACTCACGTACAGGAACACAACTTTACACAACATAAAGTTATTTGGCTGCGGTATTCTGTAAGTTCCCCAGTCGAGAAGCTCTTAATAATTCATTAATGGTGTTCGTTACGATTAACACCAAAGTTACGCGGTAGAGCCCCCGGTCCCATAGTAAAAGTTGATCGTATACATGAGTACTTTACGTGGTTTCATTTAATGTCGTATTGTCGTAATAGCTTATGTTATTGGTTTGTCCCCGACTGCAAAACCTTATAAAATTCAAGTTATATTCAAAATTATTTTTTGCTTTTCAGTTTTTTCGGTGGTTTATTTTTTTGTTAAAAAGTTTTTATTTTATAATTTTTTGTGGCTATACTCTACTAATTACTACATGCTTAATTTTTGATTTCTTTTGATGTAATACACAACTCAGAATTAAAATCTGTGAGTGAACAATAAATCATCCCTATTTTCCCACCCTTAGGGTAGGTATTTTTTATCCATATTTATATGGGACCACCTTCGAGGTATACCCTATCCAATAAAAAAAGAATTATCAAAATCGGACTACTCTGTCAAAAGTTATGCGTGATCATACATAAAAAAAAAAAAAAAAAAAAAAAAAAAAAAACGCGTCGACTTGTAAACCTCCTCCGTTTTTTCGTCGGTTAAAAATAGTACTTACCTATTACTAAAGTAAACTTACTTGGCACTGCGTACAGTAGGGTGCGGTGTCATCGCGGATCCAGTGGTCGGCCGGCCCGCCCTTGGCCCCCGACGAACTAGACATGTCGGGCGCGGACCACCGGAATATCTGAAATATTTATTTTGTTTATTATATTCATAATGCTCAGAGTACTTTTCAGAGCATTTCTTCTGGTTTTTGCTTCTTTTTTCACTGAAACCTTCCCCAGCCTACGCACAACTCACCTTTATCATTGTGATATCGGATGAATGGTATAGGAACGATGTTACAAAGAGGCTGTGTTTATTAAGATTTGTTTATGAAGCTTTACAATGTTTATTGCGGAAGGTTTATAGGATACATAGCATTGTTTTTATTAAATGTCATGTTTTTTTAATACTACTTAGGTAGCAAACAAGCATACGGCCCGCCTGATGGTAAGCGTTTACCGCAGCCTATCGACGCTTTCAACACCAAGAATGTAACTCGCACGAGGCCGACGCTGTAGAAATCTCTTCACACCCTTTTTGAAGAACCCCATGGTATACTCCATTGGGAAAACCACTATGCTATAACCAACATCATCAACCTATAATGTCCCACTGCAGAGCACATACCTCCTTTAAAAAATGAGGGTGAAAGGGAATGGGCTGATGCTCCACCACGCGCGCCCACTGCGGATTGGTGGAGGTAGGCTAGTGGTCAACCTACTGTTGGAATTTTTCAAGCCGCCTAGGAGGCATCCTACTAGCTTAACGACTATCACAATTAAGTGATGCCAGAGTGACCGGGACCAACGGCTTTACGTGCCTTCCGAAGCACGGAAACGCTCGATATGAAATACCACTAGACGGTCACCCATCCAGGTACCGACCATGACAGACGTAGCTTAACTTTGCCGATCGATTAAGAACGGCTATTCATGCTACAACACGAGAGCTTCTGCATAGATACCATAGTATAGTATAGTAACTCACACGTCCTCTGGCATCTCCGACGGCGAGTCCTCGGCCGCTCCTGGCGGCGGCCACAGCTGTCACTGAGGCTGGACATGCGTTGTCTCGCCTCTCATATGCAGTGTGCATCGTCAACTTGCCACGTAGTATTAGACGACGAAGCCATTTCACACTGGACTCTGTGACACCAAAGAGTCATTTATTCAGTTTAGGCCCTGGTAAGGCACTTATGAACGTTAGTTCGGTAGGTACATACCACCAACGGTTCGGAATACACTTAAACTGAGAAGACTGGCAAGAAATAAAACTCAAAAACTGACGTCAATGACACTTGTGCCACATGAGTCATACTTGTGAACAGGTGCTGCTTGTGGGCTGGTCTGCTTAAGTTTGCTATTTATTTATTAAATATCGATTCAGTCTTAATTTGTAGTTTTGCCGCCGGGGCACTCAGTTGTAAGTGCGATTAGGATGTAAAATTATTAAGTAATAAATCTAGTTAAGCGTGTTTTATAAAAAAAAAATGACGCATCTATAAAGGTATAATGTCAATTGTATTGAACGGAATGGAATGCAGCGCAGACGACAGACTTGTGCAAAGGAGTCTGCGACACATAAAGTCTGTGGCAAAAAGGGTTGTGCGCCGGACATTTTGTGCGTCGTGTGCGTTACTGCTAGAATTGTATAGCTTATATTGTCCCAGACTAAAAAGTTCGTGTACTGATAGTCTGTCGTCTGCGCTGCACCTTATTACGTAGTGCTACATACCTGCATCAACAGTTTGTATAGGGGGTGGTCGCCGCTGAGCAGGCTCAGGCTCGGCCGGCGCGGAGACCAGCACGAACGAGTCCGTGAGACTGGTGTCAGACTTGCTCGTGCGGAGACCGCCCTCCTCGCGAGTCTCCACCGACTGGCCCGCCACTTCTACCGAGCTCGACTCGACAGATGAACATATGCTGCCACCACCTGTATTAGTTACATATTTAAACACGTCATGTTGTTGGAACAAGCCGTCACAGCGTGAACTTTCACGGCCCATGGTGGCATCAAACTTCATTCACGTTTTACTTTATATATATTATTTTATACATTTCATGGTACGAGTTCGTAAAAAAATACTTGAGACGGTAAAATATATTTTGATGCAACCGATTTTAGTTTGACATGTCCTTTGCAAGAATTCGTAAAGTGTTTTGTTTAGATATATCCGACTTTTAGTATTTTAGTTAAATAGCGTAATTAGTAAAACTCGCCAAGTTAAATTGGTGAGCTTCAAAGAAACTTCAACAGGTCAAATATGAGGCGATGATAGGTCAGCGGTAGTGAAGGTCTCGGAAAACATCGTGAGGAAACCATAGCAGTAGGGTACTTTGTAGTACCCACCTGGCTGGCTTACACCCTCAAGTTGAAAATCTGTCTGACAGCTGCACTTGAGAGTCCTTCTAGGCTTTGTTTGCTTACCTCCTTCGGCCAGATCATTACTTACCATGGTGAATTGCGGCCAAACACAGGCCTATACACAGTAAAAAAAACGTATTGAAATCGTGAGATTCAATGGTATAGTAAAAAATAGATGATTATCGATAATGTAAAAGATATAACTTTAAAACATTTGTTATGGCTGTATCCAACTCGATCACATTTAGGGAAGCGATACAAGAATGGAAAAAAACACTTCACTTTTCACTTTGAAATTAAAATTAAAAGGTCAGGTTACTAGAATTTAATTTATACATACTTTTACGATACAACGGATTATTTCCTTTAGATTTCCGTCGTAAAATAACATTGCCTTGTTTCTGTAACTTGCTTCTATGTGCGAGATCTTTCTCTGCATCAAGATCCTTCTCATTATCGTATTCCTGCTTGGCTTCGTCGCAGGAGTCGATTGGTTCCTCCTTCTGTTCGGGGTATTGGTTTGGTTCATCGATGTCACTACATACGTCTTTCTCGTCGTGTCTTCGCGCGGATTCTTTAGCGCTTGTCGTCTCACAAGCATCTGATAGTGAACTTTCTGAACCTGATTTTGTAAGGTTACCTTAGAAATAAAAAGTTATTTTTATTTTACCAAAACTAGATGATTTTGTATTATGGGACCATAACTCTGAAATCAGCGAATAGGTTTATTATGCATAATACATACCTCCTTCAATCTCCTGTGAAAGACTCATTTGTTTGACTAATTCTTCGACCCGTTTAATAGCTGCCTCCCTGACACTACATTCAATATCCTCAGTCTTTGTCTCGCCTTCTGATTTCACATCGTTCTCCGCTTTCAGTTCTTCACTATCTTGCACGGACAGTTTAAGATCGTCTTTATCTTTATCTACAGAACTAGAAACAGGATCTATACTGCCAGCTTCCATACTTTCGCTTTGTTCATCTGCAGTCTCCGCTATGTAGTCTATTGACCACATCTATCAAATCAAAGTGACATTTAGAAGACCATTCAATTCAAACATTTTGACATGGTACCTGCACATACTAATATTTATTTATTCATTGAGATCTTTTATGGGACTGTATATGTTGAAATTTTAATTCTTATATTAAGTTAGGTCTATCGTAGTGATATTTTGCATCAAAAATCTAAGATTAGATCAGAGTCAGAATTATAAGTGTAAATACAGGGTTTAACAATATTAATCATATTCTAGAAATTATTTTCATCAGTAGGATCAATCTCTAGAAGCTTTTAGCCATATTATTTTGTGACAAAACTGATGAAAAATCACTTCATCAAGTTCACTTTTTAAAATAAAATTACTTAACTTGGTAATAAATTATAAGGTATTTTTTATAAAATTTATTATACCCACAGCATGTTCACCATAAAATCTTGGTGTGTATCGGTCCTCTGGCATACTAAAACAACATTATAATTTTTCGTATTACTTACCCTAACAACACCATCAGTAGATCCAGTAATGATGACATTAAGCGGGTCCCACTCCCGAGTCTGACTGAAGGCGACACAGAGCACCTGCTGGGAACGTTCCCGCCCTCCCACCGTGTCCACTGAGCCCAGTAGCTCGCCGTTGATAGACCATGCGTAGAGCATACTGCCGCTACATGTTGCTATGTCGCCCTGTTTCCAAATACTGCATTAAAATCAACCTTATTTCATAAGCCAAAAACTGCTGCTACGTTTTAAGTAAAGGAAACATAACGGAAGTAAAAATTGTTTTGTCCACCGAATTGTTTTCAGTGAGACTAGAATGTAAATTTTACGTAATGAATCTAAAGTTGCTTTAAAAATAGTAATTGCTAAGTTAATTGCCAGCTCTGCTCAGCAAATGCAACGTTCCGATCCGTTATAAGATTCAGACAGTTCCTGAAAAGGTCTGATTGAATAATTTTGATATTGAATATAAGGCTCAGGAGTGACGTCGCACTTTATACGCGTCATGAAAAGTCTGTCCGTTTCTCTCGCGCTGTCTCCTTCATAATCATAAGCTTGACCAGATTATTATTATGAAGGAGACAGTTATTGTTTTGCTATTGCTACTGATCATAAATATTGAGTGGTATTTTTTTTAAATTAGTCCATTTGGATTAACTGACTGATCAGAAGTAATAATGTAATAAAACATACTGTATCGTGCAAATGCATATGTTTGAGTACTGTGAACGTGCCAGCTTTAGTTAACCGACCAGTAAAATGAACAAAAACAAAGTATATTGAATGATACTAACTGTAAGATCATCAATCGCCAACGCGGACACGGGCGGCGGCGGCGGGTGTGGGTGCGCGTGCGGCGGCAACAGCTGACGGATGAACGCGCCTCGCTCCACGTCCCACACGATCACCTGCCCGTCTCGACTCCCGCTTACCACCAGGTTGTAGGCGGTACTGGCCGCTAGACACGTCACCGCCTCCTCGTGACCGTATAAGCACACTTTTACTGCTAAACGACGCCGACGCGCCCAGTATTGCCATACTGTTACTACCTGTAGAGTTTACGATGATAAATATATACACTTGCAGGACGAATATTACAGCAATGAGAGTCAATAAGTTATGGTTATATTCTAAGACTATTTGAAAATAATACAAAATAAATGGAAATCATCATTATTTATACCGTAAAATTAGTATATAAGATTTGGCTAAGAATCGTGAATAAAACCGGCCAAGTGCGATTCGGGTTCGCACAAGAAGGGATTCGTCAAGAAGTTTCTTGTACGGGAGCCCCCCTCTTATTTTATTTCATTTTTATTTGTTGTTATAGCGGAAATAGAAATACACATTCTGTGAAAATTTCAACTGTCTACCTATTACGGTTCATGAGATACAGCCAACTGACAGACAAACGTACGGACGGACAGCGGACGCTTATTAGTTCGGTCCCGTTGGCACTCTTTGGGTACGGAACCGTACAAATTAAATAGAAGAAAAGAGAGAGGAGTCTTATTACTCATCAGTTGTTGAGAATTTTAAAATTATAAATAGCTTACCGTACTTGTACCCGCAGTAACGATCGTCTTAGCGGAGGGACACACGCACGTTACTATTTCCCCGCACGCCTGAGCAACAGACTCGCACACAAATACCGCTTTATCATTGTCGTAGTTGCCGATCCTCAGCGAATGATCCGCGAAGCCCCAAGCCACATACTTGTTGTATGCAGGAGGCATTAGAACTTTGTTTTGTTCCACTGATAATATTGCCTTCTCAGTGTAAAGGATTTGGCCAACTGGACCTTTTACTTCTGAAAATCCACCAAATACATTTAAAAAACTGTCACTAGAAAACATGTCCTTTATTAAACAAACATTATTTAAAGAAGGTCCAACATTTTACGTACATCTATTAAATATAGTATACCTTTTACGGGTTGTAGAGAAGGCCTTAAATTCTCCAGATTATGGAAGAACAGTTTCTCCGGCGGTATAATGCCTTGTGACGGTATAATGTTATTTGGATCTAAGATGGTCGAGCTACGCTGCGACATTTTCTTGCTAGGATGAGCTTTTTTGAACAACTGTTTTGGTATCTGTCCAAAGTTGTTTATGAAGCCTATTGTTGCGTTTTTCTTGAGTGGATCGTCAATACTGGAACAAAAGTAGTAGCCGATAAGGTAATAAAAAAAATTAGCAATGAAGATTTGGATGTGCTGGAAAGAAGCCTGTAAACGACGATCGCTAAAATCACTTCACTACATAACGCTTTAATATTATAAATCGATATGAAAACGAAATCTTTCAGCATTTTAATAACGTTATAAGCATGTATGTACCAAAAACACAAAAATATAGACATACTTGTATATATCAACGTTGCCCTCATAGAAGAGATGGTGGAAGACATTGCAGGCGTCGACAGCGGGTGCGCCTTGCTGTTTGTACCCGAACACGAGGTCGATCCAGTGGTGCAGGCGATGCGATACGAAGTCGGACTCGAGCGCCGCCCGGTGGAGCCGGATGAACTCCCGCGGGTCGCCTCGAGCCCACGCTGGCAGTACTATGTCGCCTAGGGCCACGCCGGATTGTTTGCTCCCTGTACATATTGTATTATTAATAGGCATTACAGACAAAATACTTAAGATATAACGATCCAATAAAGAATGATTTTGAGAGTGGCTTGTACAATAGGTACAATCCACAGACATAAATCTAAATCTTGACGGGCCAGTTGGCGCAGTTGGTTAAGAGTCTGATAAAGATTCCACCTATTGCGCCGCAGGTCGTGGGTTCGATTCCCGCACAGGACATGCATTTGTGTGCATGAACATGTATGTATGTCCTGAGTCTGGGTGTAATTATATATTATTATATTAAGTATGTATTTACAAACAAAAAGTAGTATATGTATTATATCAGTTTTCTGGTTTCCATAGTACAAGCTCTACTTAGTTTGGGATCAGATGACCGTGTGTGAGGAATGTCCCAGGAAATATATATTCATTAATTATAACGCAGGTCCCTCCTTTTTTCTTCCTAGCATTGCTTTCCCTTTTGGCACGCAAAGTACACACCACAGTATACGCCCCATCAATTTAGATTTACATTTGTTGGTGCGATCTGTCAATGCACATACAAGTCGCCATTTTTAAAATCATTCTTTATTGGAACAGATTATGCGTTAGAAATGCTTAATAACTTCATTCTGGATTACACAATCATTTAAAAACCGTGTTTCATATTATTTCTGTAGTATTTACCTAAATCAAAATTATTAGAGTTGACTAAAAACTCAGGTAAGTAGAAGAATTCCGGTATCAATTCCTTAACATCGGCCATGTTATGCCTTGATGCCGAGTTCCATCCTTCTTTTATTGAGTGAAACATTCTGAAAACATGAATTAAGATAACTAAACCAATCAATAATAAACTTTATATTTAAAAACATAGAGCGCGAAATACCTGTCAGCTAAATCAAAATGTCCACCTTGAAGTCTTAAAAAGTGTTGCGTAAAAGGTTCCATTCGTACTAAATACGAGCACACAATCATAGCGGATGAGTAATGCGTGCCATAGTGGTATGGGGGCGTCTCACCGTGAGGATCGTCCCATTCCTTCAAAATAAAAATTATTACATTGCAATTGTTAGTAATTGTGTCAAAAGGTTAATAAGGAGGCAGACAGTCTACTCTACACTAGTCATTAATAACAGTAGCGACCAATCACTGCGTCTCAATGTTTAGTGTGTCCTTCACTTAGCAAATCAGAGCTCATTGACGGTGGTGAGGAATTGGCGAATAGATTTCAAACAAAATAAACGTCATTGCGCTCCTTTGGGTTCGATAAATTGCAGAATCAATCACAAACACGCTAAATTACACATAAAAGAAGTATTTGCTAGAGAAATACCACTATAGGGACTTAAATATAAGTTACATATGATGTAGTTGATGGAGATTGAAAATTACAAGCTCGACAAATTGATAAAAAAATATTAATACAAATATAAATACCTTATATCTTTTTCTAAATTGATCCAATCTGTCCGGGCTCTGAGCGCCCATAGGTTTAGTGAGATCACGGAATGTTGCCGGGTCGTTGAGGTCCAGCTCTAGCGAGTCATAGTCGGCGAGGATCCAGGGGAACACGGGATACTGCATCAGATCATTGTATGACCTTCCAGCTAATGTATTTAGATGCATCAGGTATTGGAAGTTCGATATTTCACCTCTCTGAAATAAATTCCACATTGTTATGATCAATAAGTTGTGAGGAGCAAGATTTATTGAACTGTGGAATTTGTAAGTATCAAAGTTTAAATGTCACATTATACACGGCGGCCTACCGCGGACGTCAATATTAATGAACTTAATTAAACTGGGCTTTATTGAAATCCCATTATCTGGAGTTTTATAACATTTGGACCACAAGCGGGTCTAAGGACGAGAAAATGGATGGAGAGTTAATAAAGTTTTACTTGTTTGATATTAACGTGTACTATAAATATGATAGAATTGTAGAAAAAAAATTAAAAGCAACGGCATATAAGTAGAACATAAGACTTGCACGATGATAGATTACTCTGTAGTTTCTATGCGGGTGCTTGGCAAGTACCGGTACAGCCATCTTCTTTGTTGACTTGTGTTTATCACGCATGTGCGCAATATAATGCGTTAGTTGTGTTATATTATGTTGTGTTACCAGCCATCGGTGCGTGACGGAGGTGTCCCCGATGAGCGTGGCGAGCAGGCCGGCGGGCTGCTCCACGGCCACGCCGCGCCGCTGGCCCGCCACCGAGCCGGCCGCGCTGTCCGACATGCCCGTCGCCAGCGCCGTGAACCGGCTGTACACCTGCACCACCACACCAACATCACATACATTTTGAACTGAGGTACAATTTAGCCAGTTTTGATCAAAGAGCAGCTCGACTGAGGAGCACCTTACAGAATACCGCAGCCTTATGAAGCTTTATGTTGTGTTCCTGAGCGTGATTAAGAGGAAATGCTGGTGGCGTTTGTTCCATACAAACGTAATCCTCAGTTTCCTCTCTGTATAATGATACTAGAGCAATGATTATTCTACCATGCATTATTTATTTACCACTGCATGTCCGTCGGTTGTGTTTTCCTCCATAAAGTAATTATTATAAGAATTAGGAGCCTTCTAAAATCACAAAAACTTACCAATTTACGCCATTATCAGACGTCCAGCGAACAAAGACGAATATAAAACAACAAAGGAAAAACGGGAGACATAGCCAAAGCCAGGTCCATTTTTAGAGTAGAAAACCGGGGATTACGAAATAGCGATTTCGTCTAATTTAAATAGGTATAATCAGTGCAAGCTTTAGTTGTCTCTATCGCCCTCGGGCGGGATAGCTCGGGCACAGCGCGACAGCAATAGATATGTTAAAACCTATTTTCCAAATTTCTTGCAGCCATCCTTTCCTCTTAAGGTCGCCAATGAGCCCTCAATGGGGAGAGGAAGGGTCGGTAACGCTTGAGTGATGCCCAGCGTGTTGCAAGCGTTCATATGGCTACGCTTAACCGCTTTAAGAACCGCTTACCATCAGGCGGGTCTTATGCGTTTCTACCGACTTGTTAATAAACATAAAAATTACCACATAAATGCAACACCTTACCATACAATGGCTACTTTTCATACCGGCAATTCTATTCCATACGGTAGAATGCTGTTCTTAATGACCTTTTTTGTACAATTTATGTCAAATAACCACAAGTAGGTAATTATATAGTTTTAATTTGGCAAATCTATGAAATAAATAAATAAATTAACAAATTATTATCATCATTTTTTTCTATTTGGTAATGGTTTTATCTGTTATAACCTGACTTCGATCTTTAGTACCCAATTTTGTACACCATATTATTGATTGATGTTTTTTCAACCTCTTTAGACTACAGATGAAAAGATATTATTTTTATTATATACCCGACCTGGGGCTTTACCGCGTAACTTTGGTGGTATTCTTAACGAACACCATTAATGAATTTCATCTAATCAGGGCCCACGAATGGTCATCGTCGCGTCATACCGCGTACGTCATTGGATGAAATAATTAATGGTGTTCGTTACGATTACCACCAATGTTACGCGATAGAGCCCCTGTTTCCATTATTAATATAATAATTAGAGCCAGCAGAATATGTTATCATTTAGTAGCGGTAATGTTCAATTATTGATATGAATACGAGACGCATTTTGAGACCCCAAAAATGATTAAGAAAAGGCATCGTTGAAAGAAAAATATTTCCTAAAAACTACAATACCGACACTATAGTTATATCTATAATCAATCTAATTTATCACTAACCTTGTTCCTTACTTTCCTCGGAAATGCGAGCAAGTAATTTCTACCATCACTAGAAAACACTTCTAATGCAATTGGTTGCAATAAGTATCTTCGTTTGTGAACTTCCCTGTGAAATTAAAATCACAATGTTCAATCAAAATGAAACTTAATACCTGATTAATTAATAATTATAAAGATTTTACGATATCATACCGTATATCTTCATATAAAAACTTGGAACATTGTCTTTGATTACTTCGTTGGATTCCTTGACTAGGCAATATGGGCTCGTAATCATCAGGACAGCTGTCCAAGTCCCGAATCTCTCTATTCTTGAGCAGAGTAAAGCCATCAATGACGTAACAATGCTCACGGCCAAACAATAATAGACCTTCTGTGGTGTCCAGACCTTGAATTCTTGCGCAACGGAACATGTGAGATATCTGTAAATAAAATGCTATCCTTAAAAAAAAAATTTTTGCTCATCTAATAATTTTAATTGAGCTGTGATAATTGACAGTGTGTTATTAACATGAACTTCAGCGTAAGGTTTATCTGTATCATCATTCAATAAACCATAGATTAATCAGATGACCCTTATTGTAAAGCAATAAGGTTAACTTTCCTATAACTTAGACAAATTATGTATGCAGTCGTATTTTAGGAGCTATAATGTTGAAAAGCTGTCACTAAACACTAATCCATGTGTTCTGGCGAAGCGAGGTTTACCATTGTCATGTTGTGGTACAAACTTGTCCAGATTAAAATAAGTTAAATTATATCTAAATAGGTGAGTCACCTTTTCATGGTGTTCTAGCAGTCTTAATAAGGTTTGATTGTCAGGTGGTGGCGTCTGTTGTTCATCCTCATCCTCATTATCTGGTCCATCTTCATTTGCTAAAAGTATTTAATCCATTAAATTTGTGAAATCAAATACATTGGTTTTGTTACAATAACACTTCTATGTTTACCTTCGCCCGATCCTTGATTTGTCCCGCGACTTACAACGCCGCTGCTAACAAGATCTGAAGGGGAACCGTCTTCATTTGACACATCTAGTGATGGGTCCCTGTTACTGTAAACCAAATCAACATACAATTCAAATCTTATATGGTTGGTCCTTCAAGCCGGATTAACAGACACGAGGCTAAGGAAGCGGAGACTAAAGCTTTAGTTGGTCCATTCAAATGCTGCACTTTGGACTGTGCTGCTACTAACACAGCGGAAATATTTCCCTCAAAAATTAAGTAGTTACTAAAACTTACGGGGTGACTTCTTCAGTATAGTTGTGAACGTCTGTTTCAACACCATCCGCTTCGCCCAGATTGTTACCAGCTATTCGCCACTGTTGGTACACGCGATAGTATTCCTTGCTGTCTATACTTTGGGCCACTTTGTACTTTAATTGTTTCTGAAATAAAATTTGAAACTGGCATAAAGTCCGACTTTGTGAAATAAGTGTTCGGAGCACTAAGCTCTGACGTTTCATAAGCTGACATGAACAACAATTACTTTTCTATCAAATTTGGATATTGAAATCATTTTGCAGCTACCGGTATAATGCATGAATATAAATACTTACATTATCAGGATTATCGAAGTCCGGCCTGTACGGATACTGTGCATAGAAGTCATAGTTCCTTGTGAGCAGTTTCCTCATACGACAGGGGCCTTCGGTACAGTCTAGTGCCCACTTGTCGAGCGGCGAGGGGCGCGGCGGGCCCCACAGAGCCCTCTCCCGGGTCAGTTCGCGCCAGGACCCCGCCCACTCCGCTTGCACATAGCGTGTTGTATGAGCTATTGTGTTCGCTGCGGTACCTAGCTGGGCGCACCATGCTTGCCTGCGTATGCACAAATAGCTTTAATAACAAATTACGGTTTTTTTGGCTTTGAAGTGTATACAAAATTATGTGATACCTTTCTCTGTCAATAATACTACAAATGAAATAATACGAGTATTGAAAATTTATTATTGTCTCAGTATTTTAAGGTTAAATTTTAACTGAACTTAGGGCAAAATTATACGCCATATTTAACAAAAGGGTATGTCTCCTTGCCGCACTATGTTTGTCTCTTATTGGCATGTAGCTTAATGGACTGTCAAGACAGACCATTAAGATTGCCCTAGTTTAGCAGCTTTAATATTCGGTTTTAGATAATTATCCCGAAAATAAAGCATTAGCGTCTAAGATAAAACCTCCTTTTTAACCCGATTGCATAAAATATGACGAAAGTATAAACATGATATTTTTATCATACTTAATTCTTATTTACTTACCTAACTAGTTGTACATGGTCCTGCATATAAGCTAGGGCGTGGTCCCTTGGTGGATTGCTCCGCAGCTTGGCAGAGTCATCTTTCTTCACTTTAGTCCTGGAGGCCAGTCTAGTCAGTCCACCAGTTACTTTCTGGATCTTTGACTGGATCTGATTATGTAGCTCCCAGGGTACTCGATATACAGCCTGCCATGAAGTTGTGGTAAGGAAATCAACTTTAATGACGTCCAGAACGAAGCGAATATTAAATGAGATATAGATGGAAGCTGGATTCATAGCAGCAGAATCTAATCGTTATCACTAATCTAATCGTAGAAAAAAGAAGCTTTTTAACAGATATAAAGACCAACCTTTCTTTCAGTATCAATATAGGTGATCCACAGCTTATGCGCGCTTTCGTTGAGTTGTTCCCGCACTGCGGTGAGATCAGGTGCGCGTGCGTTGCCGACTGGCAGCAATAGAGACATTTTGAACACCTCTTCTATAGCCGGCTTTTTGCAAGCATATAATTCTTCCCAAACACGACGTGCCGCACCGGCCATTAAGTTGCGTCCTATTTAAAACAATAATTACAATGGCGCCGATTCTGTGTTTACATACAGGCACTTTATCTGTTTTTAATAAAGAACATAAGAAAAAGATATAAGAATTAATTTCCTGTGCCGCCATATCAATTGGTCACATATTTTTACTCATAAATGAAAATGCCAAAGGTCTTAATAGCTTTAAATATTTTCTTTTTATTAATGTTTGTAAGAAATAGATATAATGTGACCAAAATTAGTTTCGTGCGTTTTGCATTATTATCGGTATCAATATCAGTAACGAAAAAGGTTAACTTACGTCCTGTGACAAGAAATAAATTATTATAAGCTTATACAGAGTATTATTGGCATACCTTGATGCGTAGTAAGTTTATCATCGCTAGATTCGAGGTCCCCACTCGGGTTTACATGCCACGTGGTTCGCATGTGTGAGTCGAGAGCTATCTTCATGTTAGAGCTCAGCTGCAGTAGACAGTACATTAGACAACCGATGAACTCTAGTTCATGGTTTCCCGCACCGAATATTAGTAACCTAAAAGTATTTTAAGGGTTTAGGACATTTTGGGATGTCTTTTTTGATATGCATACACAATATCTAATTATGAATGTTAAACATACCTATTTGTGGTAAGTTTGTGTAAAGCTTCAAGCACTGACATTTGATCCGCAATAGAGTCAGTGGATCGTGACAGTAAAAATAATATAGTTCTGTTCAAACAATGATGCAGTCCCTCTAGAGATATCACGGATGACTTTTTCTTAGCTTGCGTTATAAGCTTTACTATGAAATCAAATACCTGGAAAACACCACAAAGGCATTACAATTTAGGTTCTATTACATCCACGAAAGGTATATTTAATAATACCATAAACACCTAATAATACCATAAAATCTTCACTTCCACAATATCTCAGAGTCTGAAGACAAAGGTCTTCAATCAGTGCGTGTTACGTTACCAGTGATGACATACGGGATAGAGTCGTGGTCTTTCACTGCTGGCCGCATAAATAAGCTCAGAGTCAATCAGAGAGCTATGGAACGAGCTATGCTCAGAATTTCTCTATGTGACAGGGTCCGAAATGAGGACATTCGTAGGAGAACACAAACGACGGACATAGCTTGTAGAGTTAGTAAGCTAAACTGGCAATGGGCAGGCCACATCGCTCGAAGAGCCGATAACCGATGGGGAAGAAAGGTTCTCGAGTGGCGACCACGTACTGAAAAGCGCCTAGCGGGACGACCCTCCACCAGGTGGTCCGACGACCTGGTCAGAGTCGCTGGGCGTCGCTGGATGCAAGCGGCCCAGGACCGTTCGAAATGGAAATCAATGGGGGAGGCCTATGTTCAGCAGTGGACATCCATGGGCTGATATATGAAACACCTAATATACATATTACTGGTGAAGACCGTTTACTAAAGATCGTTTTAGTAACAAATAATTTACAAACCTCATGAGGATCTCTAGACAACTGTCCCTGCCAAAGTTTATCAACGAGTCTGGCTGCTAAATAGCAAACATTAGATATGTTGGACTCCGTCCCAAACAGCTCCGTATTGAGTAGGTTCTCCATTAGTGTTGTCAATACTTCCGTCTGGTACTCAATTTGTTGTAGACTAGTCGAATTTGGTGGAGATGCGTCCAGAACTAAGTCTATTACCTAAAACATACAGTAATTCCAGAAATGATCAGGAAATTCTCCTGTTCTTATATACAATGAGTGAATGATTGAAGTGAAACATTTAATTACCCGAATGTAATCTTTACATTGTATTGTGCTTAGTGAATATACTCTGAAATAAATGAATATACCTCTCAAGTCACTCCCTTGTACGTGATTGCTTTAATGCCTTCGTGAAATTACCCTCAAATTACATGTGAAGAAATACATTTTGCGTGCAGACATCTGATTTATATAAGCGTGCACTAAACCCAACAATTTGATAACTAACCAAATTCTATGTCGTATTCAATCAACTAAAAAGTCCAAAATATGCAACTATCTATGAAAATTAGAGACGCTTATTTAATTTAATTTGATGAAATGTACAGGAATTACTTGTTATAGCCGTTAAATCTTAAACATAAAACATATGCATTTTAACGAAAGTACTACCTGTCGGTGATGCACATTTTATAAACATTTCACGAGTTTCATTTAAAATAGAACAAAACGTTATTCGACTCTTCAGGATGCTCTTCAGTCTGAAATAGTTAATATAAGATGCACGGATGCAGTTATGCAATTGTGACATTTATCACATGCGTAGGCGCAAGAATCTAATGTGTAAAACAATGATAATGGCAAAAGCGTGGGCGCGTGTAAAATAGGCAAACATAAAGGCGCGTCTCGATTCCGCGCGGCAAAAGACCGAATATTGGCTTGCAAAGTTCTGATCAATTTTTAGGCACTACATACATCTGATACAGTACGACAGCTACGCTAGCCAATATTCGATGGAAACCGCACGCAATCTAGAAGCATCTCAAGGCTAGTTTAATAACAGTTAACAGATGTAAGTAACAAACTAAATAGGCTTTAGTATAAACGGCTTTAGTTAGGACAGATTAGAAAAGTCAAAGTAAATAAAATGCCCATATTTACGCAATAAAAGTATGATCTTCCTGAAGTGCAGGGGCTACATGGCGTACAAAACATTGACGATGGAACTGAATCAGTGGCGGAATCCGAGCTCTAGAATATATAACATACCTGATCGTCAATGTGTTAGTCCGAGTAACTGATCAAACTGTATCCGCATATAGCATTCTACGCTTTATTAATATTTCTGAATAAAATTAAAAAGGTCGCAACATGCGTTATCAATGCTAAACTATAACAAAGCGCAAAATTAAAAGTCAAATGTTATTTTTGGGAAACAACCAATTAACGCAAAAAACTCGTTACAATACAAAATTTAGGACAATCACTGTGCACACGGTTTGTGGTGTGTATTATTAATTCCATTGGAAACATAGCAAGTTGTGTAATTTTAAGACAAGGCGCACACGGGTTGTCGATTAGACAATTTGTGAAACTAATCAGCTGGATTAAAAGTGCACACATGTAGGTAACTACGAGATACTATTGACTACTATTGTCCCGGCAACAAAAGTAACCCGAGCGTGCTAAGGACTGTTATGTTCTCCAAGGAAATTTAAAAAATGATGATATTACAACAAATATAAATATAAAAATATTAACATACCGGTGCAGTCTTCCCAGTAACATTAATAGGTAACGAATCCAGTACAATAACTCGTAGGAAGTCCATGACTCCTTGTCTAGCCGGATGTTGCGTTAGTGAGGCAGATGTCGCCACTATCACCACATCTTTTTCAGAGCCTGGTGTGGAAGCGCCTGAGCTTTCACCGCTTTCACAAATCGCTGAAAAATTATGTATTTATTTAGCCACTAAGATAGAAGGGGTATAAGAAATTGCAAAATAGTGATTCCAGAGCATACGTAAGTAATGGCTCATCTGTGGAAAATATGGTACTTACGCATGTGAATATCATCTGAAGAGTTGAGAGGGAAGAGAGTGGAAGCTAATGCGGTGAGAACTTCAGCAGTCATCATTATTGGAACGAAATCCGGTAGAGTATTGTACAATGAAAATAACACCTGTAATATGGACACATCATTAAAGGTTTAAGTCTTTTTATTCTTATACAGAAATAGTGAGCCACCCCACTTATAATACAGCACACTCATAATAGCAAAAACAAAAACTATAATAAACAGCTATAGTAGTTTTTAAATAGTGTGAGATCGGTGACAAATGTTGTTTTATTGTAATGTACGGTTCAACATTATTTCGATATCATAGTAAAGTAATTTCTAAAGAACAAGGTTTCAAAGTAATCAGGTGGAATTTTACAGAATATGGGTATAAAACCTGTCACAAGTCACAACTCATCCAACGTGATATTAAATCTGAGTCCAACCTGTATAATAGCAACGGGATGATCAACCAGCCAATCAGGAAGTGTGGCGGCATCCTGGTGGACTAATGAGCGTACAGCAGCCAGTAGCATGACGACAGCTTCAGGACACAGGGTGATCCTAGCTGCGACGGCGGCTGAGGATTGGCGTGAAGGAGCAGCCGCGCCCCAAGCTGCGCCCCAAACGCGTTCCACAGACACGGGCCGTTCGCCGCCCACGTGACGCATAGGCTGACCCAGTGTTAAACCGAATAGTAGGTAGTACAGCTCCGGGATGTGTAGGTGAGAAAGTAGTAGCCTGTTATTGAATAAGGAACTCTGTTATAGTAGCAATTATGTGCAAAAACAAATGATGTTGATTTAACTAAAATTACTACTTATATTTTTGTTGCAAGCTGTCTGGATGATTTTCAGCAAAACTGAGTGTTGATTGATGCTGACTGATCTTAAAAGACCAGAGACCAGAGTGATCTTATAAAGGGAACCCTTATAACCCGTCCATCCGTCTTCTCACAGAGGTTTTACTAGAAGACCAAACAACGTAGAAAGGACCGCGGACTCACTCACTTAAGATGAGCCTATATATTCATACTTAGCGTTTCCCGAGTACTTGAGCGTTGAAAAGAACATTTAAACTGTTTTTGAAGTGCCTCACTAATTAAAAGTTGTATTTTTTTAACTTTTTTAATTTGCAAATATACGCATTTAAATACAAATTATCTGCAGTTGTAAAACATTACCATGCAAGCAGCGTGAATCCAGAGGTATGTAGCAGCGGCATGTGTAAATGCGAGTGGGTATGTACAGTGGTGGAGACCACCACACCAGCCTGTTGCGGGGTCGCTATCATCTCTGTGTGCCGCAACCATCCACCATTACCGGCACCCTCGCGGAATCTAAAATTAATATTGACATGACATGATCATCATCAGCCTCAGAATGCTGAACATAGGCCCCCCCATTAACTTCCACTCCGAACGGTTTTGGATAGCTTGCATCGAGCGGCGCCCAGCTACTCTGACCAGGTGAGAGGTCGTCCCGCTCGGCGCGCACCACTACGTGGTCTCCACTTGAGAACCTTCCTTCCCCATCAGTTATCGGTTCTTCGAGCGATGTGGCCTGCCCATTGCCACTTCAGTTTACTAACTCTACGAGCTATATAGGTAATTTTTCTTCTCCTAAGAATGTCCTCGTTTCGGACCTTGTCTCGTAGATATATTCCTAACATAGCTCGCCGAGTGACGCTGAGCTCAGAATACTTATAATTACATATCATAATTATTATTATTATAATTACATATTGAACTGCAAACACCTTCAAGCAAAGAGTTTTATTATCAACTTAATAAATCGAAATTCGAATAGCTGAAATACAATGACAATCGCCAAGGAAAAGTGCCGTGCCGGTTAGTATAAAAAAAGGTTTACCTTTGCATGATTGCTGACTGTTGACCTTGGCCGGAACAAAGAATGACTAGAATCCTCAAGGCCCACAGAACTGTCGATGAATGAACGTTCTCCTGCATAAAACTTAGCAGCCAATCCATGCCTAGTACTCGAGATATCTCCTCGCAAACTATTGTGTTCACTAAATTCCGTTGAGTGAATAAAAGACCGTGTAGAACGTTGAAACATTTATTTCGTAGGATAATATGTTCACCCTCGCAATCCTTCTCGCAATCGCCTTCTTTGGGATTTATGCCTTTTTCAGTCTGTGATGGTAAAGGCAAAGTGTAGGCCATGAATTGCCCTAAGCATAATAAATCACTCGGTCGCGGTTGTCCTCCGAGTAACGCAGCCAGTAATTGTATCAGTGCATTCTTTGTGCTTACGACTTTTACGTCGTTAATTATGTAGAGGAGTTTGGAAACCAATTGTAGTTCCCTCATTGTGCGCAGGTTGTGCGTTCTGTGAGCTGTTTCAGTCGCTAATTCTAATAAATGTTCTATGAGAGATTTTATTAAACCTCCCGGAGCGCCAAGCCACACTTCTAATTCACATATTAGATCCTGTAATAGCATACAAAGTTTTAAACATGAATTACGAATATTTATAGGTATAAGACAGTTCGACATACCTGAAATGCAGTCAAATTGGGTATAGAGGAAGTTTCTTTCTGACTGTCAACAGTTCCAACCAAACCGAATATAAGGTGAAGTATGTGCGAGTTGAGCAATTGTTTTTTCTTCTTCAATAACATTGCTAATGTTTGATAACCTTTCCGCCTGTCCATTTCGGCCTGTGCTGCTTTGTTAGAACGAACTACACATACAAGTGCCTTTACACCAGCGTACAGACATTCCACGTCTTGGGCCATTGCTATTAAACCTAATAATACTGAGCATCCACCGACTGTATCAATCTGGCAAAAAAGAAAATAGTAATAAGCTGTATAATAATTACATTTATAACACGATTAAGTAGTTTTTATAGTAGGTATACTGATTAGTGTCCCGATTTCTGGCCGAAGCCGAAGGTTTAATAACCCTACAAAATTCTGTTCAAGATTGTCTAAAGGTTTTGATTTTTTATGTTTATAAAAACTTAACTTATCGAGATAATTAAAATTTATTTGCAAATTGTCAAAAATAATAATCTCTCTAGATATCGGCCTATTATGGCCGAAGCCGAAGATAAGGTCGGTCGGACATTAATACTGACATATGTTTTGAGTTGTAGCATGCAGATGTGTTTTAATAAAATGTAAACTTACCATAATAGCAGCCGGCTTTGAACAAAATACCCTAACACCTAAGTAGCCCACGACGGTCCCTCCTAAACATCGTGCCGGGCCCATCAAATGCCCCGCAGAATTGTGCAATATTCTTATAGGCGTCGCATTCTCATGTGACGACATACCAAGCTGTTTCGCAATAGCTTTATTATCATTCTTGCTATAAACTTTGCGTATCTTAGCCAGTGTCAGTTGAGACATGGCTCGCGCGTTGATGCCGAAAACAACTTTCTCTTCGGCGACTAGAGGTGTCAACGGATCCTGGTTTTGACCTGGAGGTGGTGGCGCTTGTAAAGTTCCGACGTAGTGTGGTCCCAGTTGGTATATTACGGATACTGTTTGAGCTGGTAGTACCTGCAATGAGTGAAATGTTTATAGCGTGATTATGATAAAAAGGTGACTTCCGTTGCACAGCAGTTGGTATTGTGGCAGAATAAAGTTGATCGTCACCGCACTAGCGTTCGTAATCTTAGTGATGCAAAAAAAAATATGCATGTAAGATTCCCACAATTTACTTAACTTTATCTGCCAATTTGAAAATCTATTGCTATTACATATTTTTGGCAGTTATGAACTCCAAATACAGGGTTATTTACACAGATATACATCTAAATAGATGCCGCCAGTGTATGTACTACGCGTGCCAAAAGGGAGAGCAATGCTCTTCTTCTATCATCAGTAAAAATGATTTCATATGTCTGTCCGGATGTCCGGCTATTCTCCTGTATATATCGCATTTCTCAACCGATCATGGTGAAATTTTGTGAGCAGGTTCGATAATTATATGGTTTTTTTGTGATTCAGATTTTTTGTAGGACATTTTCAAATTTAAATCCATATAATTATAAAGACTCGCGATGTCTACAGCTCACCGAGCCACTAGTATATGCACGTTATAAATAAGTAGTACCCAACTGATAAGGCGCGTCGTGAATCTTCGTTCGCACAGAAAATAAAGTATGGCCCGAAGATTAACGAAAGAATGCTTAAAATTTACAATCAACCTTAGATCACTACTGTTAGGTTCATAATACACTGCAGCTGTTAGTTCCGTCTCACTCGCAAGGCACGCCCCTCCGCACACATGGTGGCAGCTGCCGACTAATAGCATTTCCCGCACTTTGAAAATGTATCTTCTGCGCAGTCACATCGGTAAGCCATATTAGTTGGGTACTACTGTACTATACATGACTTACATCCTCCAGCAACATGGCGGGCCCCTGCCTCCACACGAGGCGCGAGTACCGCCTCCACTGCGGCGGAGTGCCGAGCACGCAGTACACGCTCGACGCGCCCGACAGCGTCGCCGCGCCGCCGCCCGGGTTCGCGCTCACGTAGTGCAACTTGCCCGAGTGCATGTGTTGACTAAGTGTGCTATATGACTTACATCCTCCAGCAACATGGCGGGCCCCTGCCTCCACACGAGGCGCGAGTACCGCCTCCACTGCGGCGGAGTGCCGAGCACGCAGTACACGCTCGACGCGCCCGACAGCGTCGCCGCGCCGCCGCCCGGGTTCGCGCTCACGTAGTGCAACTTGCCCGAGTGCATGTGTTGACTAAGTGTGCTATATGACTTACATCCTCCAGCAACATGGCGGGCCCCTGCCTCCACACGAGGCGCGAGTACCGCCTCCACTGCGGCGGAGTGCCGAGCACGCAGTACACGCTCGACGCGCCCGACAGCGTCGCCGCGCCGCCGCCCGGGTTCGCGCTCACGTAGTGCAACTTGCCCGAGTGCATGTGTTGACCTGAAGGCACATTCTCTAAGGTTAACGTCATAACCTATACGATGCACTCAGCCAGTGGCGGATCCAGGATTTCAGGATGAAGGACTTTTTTTTTGCCTCACGCGGCTAGTATTATTTGCCAATGTTGATTTATATTATAAGTTCTAGTCACTTTCGTCCGCACTGTCAGTCACCGTCCATATTTTATTAAAATAGAAAAATAGTTGGGGGGGGGGGGGGCAAGGAGAGGATGAAAAAGATAAAAGCGGAAGGGTGAGAGTGAGGGTAGACAGATCATGATGTCTTTACTTACCATCCAAATACAAAGAAAACGAAGAGTTCTTCAAAACGGCGCGGTTAAGAACAAGCAGCAGATGATGCCATTGACCCTCGTGCTGCAAGTCCGGACACCATACTCGGGCTCCACATTCGCCAGAGCCTTCCGGTTCCCATTCACCCACATCTAGACAGTACATTGTATATTGAATAACCATATGCTCTCAATCATACACATAAATAATTACACTAATAGGCACTTACTATGAGGCACCAAAGTCTCCTGTGTAGAAACAATGATAGCCTTATCCCTCGCGGACAACACAACAGTAAGACAGACAAGGTGTTCATCGCGACTGTTGTTGATATTGCGTACGAGCGTAAGAAGGCGGACGCAGTGTGGATCCGAACGCGGGTCAGAGTACTTCTCCACACATATCCATGTCGAGTATGTGAGGCCGGTTTGAGGCGGAAATACTCTGTCGCCTGCAATAAGGTTTAATATAATATAATGTAAATGAGGATTAAAGCATTCGTGGTGGAAAAGTTTAACAGTTACCGGTGCGGATGGTATCCGGATAGGTGACCGGGCCTCGTGGTATTTAACTTGAGCAATTTCCGTGCTTCGGAAGGCACGTAAAGCTCCGATGTTGGCCCCGATTATCATTTAACTGTGATAGTTTTTAAGCTAGTTGGGAGGCCTCCTAGGCGGCTTAAAAACTCCAACTTTAAGTTGTCCGCTTACCTACCACCACCTATCCACAGTTGACAAGCGTGGTGGAGTATTTGCCCATTCCCGTTCACCCTCATTTGTGAAAGGAGACCTGTGCACACCAGTGGGACATTATAGGCTGATGATCAATGAGGATTCCACAGACAAGATTTTTCTGAAGCGGCCCAATAAACGGTGGTTATCATAGCCTATGAACGCTTGAAACACCGGGGCGTCACTCACGCGATACCGACCCTTCTCCCCTCCCCAATGACCTCTGGCGACCTTACGCACAAGAACAGAATATTAGTTAAATGGCTTCAGTATTCTGTAAGGCGGAGGTACTTCCCCAGTCCAGCTGCTCTTTCAGCGAAAAATGCTATGCACTTTTATTAATACACTCTAGTAGTCTTTATTGTACAAAACGGGGGTTAGTTATTAAGTAGGATAGTAGACATACCTGAACCTATTCCTCCCAGAGTTGCATTGTCCTGAGTTCCAAGAGCGTTCAAATTAGCCGATTGTGGAGCTATACTTGGCAGATATAGGCAACCGAAACCTTCAGCTGACATGTCGAATTCAACGAAAGGTGGCAGTGTGCAGGAATTTTGAGATCTGGTATAAAATTTAATATTTTATACATATTTATCGATACATCATCTATTAGCACTCGTGAAATAGTGTTTTGTACCTGTAATCTCTAGGTGTAGTCATAGACACCAAAGTCTTTATTCGGGTGAGCGGCACAGGCCCGCCAGGCTTGCAAACCTGTCCTGATTCAGGTGCTATGCAGTTCAATGGGTTGCCCATTCTCAGGAACTCTCTGAAAATATCATTTTATATGAGACGTGGCTAAGAAATGGACGAATATAGATGGTAGATGACCAGCGGCTTTGCATTGGGTAGATTAGAGATATTACAATACATTTCTCTGATTGCGGTCCGTATGCCGCCTTGCTTGGGTTAAGTCCATTCCCGCTCATTCCTACCTTTCCCCTTACTGCATTTTTTTTTTCAATGGCGTCATTCGCAATAATATGCAAAACACATACCACCGATAATATGCAATAAAACACAAAATACACGAATTTATGAAAGTAAAAATGAAAATCCAACGGCACTCTGCGAGTTTCCGCAAATAAGTCCTCCATACTGCATTTGAGGAATAAGTTGGCATGTGTTTCGGTCCACGTTGGAAATGCCAGCCAGCCCGCCGCCGCACAACAAGTGTCGGTTACCTGAGTTCGAGGGGTCTGAGCGCGTGCGCGGCCAGCCGCTCGAGCATGTACATGGCGGGCGCGTGCAGCGGGTGCCGCTCGCAGCGCAGCGCCGCGCTGCACACGCGCAGCACCACGCCCGCCAGCCCGCCGCCGCACATCACTTGCTGGTTGCGTTCGCTGAAACGATACCGTACCATACCTTTAACGATAACGTACCATACCTTTTATTAAACATTTTGTTTTAAAGTTCACATTTATTCAGTTTTAAGCTATGCAAAGACAGACTCTAGCTAGAGGTCTACAGCTCACAGAGCCACTAATTTATCTCCAGTAGTATGTAGTGATTGTCAATTATATCGATAGATACATGATGATGATGTCGGGTGTTCGACTCGATACATACACCAATTGCAAAAAAGTTTATCCACATACCGGAATATACAGAGTTTAAAACAATAGTCCTACCTTCTAACAAGACTCTTGAGCACGTGGGCCAAATAATCCCGCAGGGCTCTAGCATGGTCCTCGTATTCCGGCGGGCGAGGCAACGCGGGCAACAACTTGGCCAGCACTATGACTACGCCCGAGTGAACCACCCACGCTTCGCCCCCACTACCGGCTACCGACAGGTTCAGAGGCGCCGTACGACCGGCTGGTTTTGACTGCACATAAACAATATATGTAGGGCATTGTTTTAATTCTTAATCCAACGATTGAGTCGGCTAGATACCAGATACCACACATTTTATAATTAAATTGTACCTATTGTACCAATTTTTTTCCTAGCTACAAATAAATGAAATCTCCCCATTGAGTTAGCTCCCTTGAAGAGGTTCACAAATGATGGACTGGCGCCACTAAAATCAAAGTCGCAAACTCAAGCGCGACAAGTTGATGCATTGCACGGAATTGCTGGATACGCTTGGGATGGATGGCTTACGGTATCTCATCTAATAATAATAATAAAGCTTTATTTATCTACACATTCACAGAGTTAACTAGTATTTCAAAGAGATGTTGTTTTAAGTAGTATTTGTTGATTTGTGTAGTCCCTCTTGGGTAAAAGCCTCCTCCAACTTGAACCATTCCTCGGGATTTCTGGCGATTTGCATCCATTCCTCGCCTGCCGTGTTACTAATGTCGTCCACCCATCTTTTCCTTTGTCGACCTACACTCCTGAGAGAAGAGGAGAGAAGCATTCTAAAACTAAGGAGAATACAAAAAACGGTATCTCATCTAGCCTATCCTAAATCTCTGGATCATGCAATAGCGTAAGCTAGACGATGATGGTCGGGCCTAGAAGTCTTGTTAAAGACACGAAAGATCAGAAAGTGTACTCCATTTCTATATATTGGATTTTGTTTGCTTTCCAGGGCCGACAGCGTTCAAAGTACGCCATAAAAAATTTCCACATCATCATGTCTACTATTTTTTATTCATTAAGAACCTTTTGAGTTCTTCATGTATAAAATAATAAACATATCTTACCTCATTTATAGCAGAACTCTGTCTTGTTAAACTGGGCGACTTCACATTAAGCGAACCACAAAACGTGGGTTTGTCGAATGAGTCCAAAGCGACATCGTACAGAAGTCTTAGCACTATACAAGCGTGGACGAATACTACCGGCACTTTATCAGGAAAACTGAAACAAAAACAAATAATGTGCCCATTATTATTATGCAATTCGTTGATTATATAATAGCCGTTGGTATTTGAAACGACTTTCTCAAGGGCTTCCCAAAGGGGTTGCTCCAGAATTTTCAGTTATCAACCAAGGGCAATAAGCAAGGGCAAAGAGGGCATGGAGTCGACGACGTTTCACCGTAGCCCCTTAGAAACCAAAACTTACGTCATTTCCAATATATTGCCAGTGAATATATCATGGATGACTTCATACAGTTCTGTGTCGCCGGCTTCAGTGTCGTGCTGCAGTTCTGTGTCGCTAGTGAAACATCCCAGTAGCCGAATTGTGCCGCACAGTGTCGTCATGCATATCTGAAATTTAATTTGTAGGTTTTTAGGATTAGGACACTTTTTTACAAGCTTTTATTCAACTTGCATATTTTTTTTTTTTTATACCACTTAGGTGGCAAACAAGCATACGGCCCGCCTGATGGTAAGCGGTTACCGTAGCCTATGGACGCTTGCAACACCAGGGGTATCACGAGCGCGTTGCCGACCCTGCAGAAATCTCTTCACACCCCTTTTGAAGAACCCCATGCTGCATTGTGTGTATATATAACTATGTTAGTTTAGTTCGAGAGGAATCTTGCAAGTCGAATTTCATCCACTTCCAGTGGTCGGATTGACTTGATATTTGGTATACAAAACCGCACTGCAAAACCTTATAAAATTCAAGTTATAATCAAAATTCTATATATTTAAAATGTTTACTAGTTTATGCTTTTCAGTGTTTTGGGTGGTTTAATTTTTTTGTTTAAAAGTTTTTATAAACTTACTTAATGTGCTGAATCCAATGTATAAATATAAGACCTTAATGTAAACCACATTTAAAAGCAAATAAATGAATGATATTCTATTCTATTTTTACCTCATGATGAAAAAACTTCGCATTAGCCGGTTCGAACCTCATTGCGGTACTGATAGTGTAGAATACAATGTGTATCAGTTGTAGCATGTCTTTGTCCATTATTACATCTCCCTTGAGCTTACCCTCCAACGACACCAACACACTTGTTACATAGACGAAGCCGCTAACCTGTGAAAAAATTATGTTCTGTCGTTTATTGTCAATTTACATTATTTGATAGACGTAAAAAAGATCTGTACAGTGCACGCCCGACGTTGCTTACTACAGGTCGGTTAACGAAAGCTGGCACGTTCACAGTACTCATATATATGCAATTTCATGATACAGTATGTTTTATTACATTCATCATCTGCCTGCCCTGTTCCCAATCAATTGGGGTCGGCGCAATATGTACGCTTCTTCCATTCATCTCTTCTATCCGTCATACTAGTATCCACTCCTTTCTTACCCATATCATCTTTCACACAATCCATCCATCTCTTTTTCGGTCTTCCTCTTCCCGTATATATGATCCACTTTCATATTATTGTTTCTAATTAGTTAGTCAATCCTAATGCACGAATGCAGAAAAACACTAAATTTATGAGCAGTAAAAAAAAACAACTGTCTCCTTCATACTCATAAGCTTGATCGCGTGCGAGAGAGACGGACAGACTTTTCATGATACGCATGCCGTGCGACGTTACTCCGCGCGCTTATTCATAGACCCTACACACACAAGCGCAGCGAGTAAATGTGTTGAACTTAGCTAAGCTTTAGCTAAGCGACCTGTAAGAAAAGTTTAAAGTATGTACAAATATGCACCTTATGTAGAGGACCACGATTAGTTCCGATTTTGGTCACGTGCTAGCGCGTACCGTATGTCAATGTTGTTTGATCATAGTAAATTAAAAGTATTTGTAGAGCTACTTTATTTTAGTTGGTCAAATGAAACGGAAACTTTAAATATTACCTTTCTAAATATAGTTCTAGTGCGATGTGAATCCCGCAAACAAGCCAACAACGCTTTGAGTATATGAAGCTTGAGTTGCAAGGCGTCGTTGGGCGCCGCGTGCATGCCGCATAACAGAGCGGACATGTCCTCTTCACCCGAACCACTTACTATTAGCTCTCTTACAACACCTGTTAAACGATTTATACGTATACTTATGGCCAAGCTAGGAAGTCATATAAATTTTGTATACGACCAAGTTCGCAAACAAGCTCCGCCTGATGGTAAGCGGTTACCGTAGCCGAATGGAGGCTTGCAACACACGAGGATACCCCTCACGCGTTACCAACCTTTCCCCTCCTCAATGAGTTCTGTAGACCTTAATCACACGCAGGAACACAACAAAGTTATTTGGCTGCGGTATTCTGTAAGGTGGAGGTAGGTACCTACTTCCCTAGTCGAGCTGCTCTTTGGGCGAATAAATGCTATGCTCTACCTCTCTTAAAACCTATCTTTTATTTGACAAGAAGATGCTGCATTATATTTAACTCTTTTTGGCACATGGATGTATAAGAGCGGTAAAAGTCACGTAGTACCAAGATGGCTACTTTAAGCTAGTATATATGGACCTTGAGAAGATGTCACAGCTGATGGACCATGCAACAATCTACACAGGAGAACTTGAACCCAAGACTGTTCCTATGCTCTAGTACTTTGTAATACTATTGGTAATTACTAGATTTCGGTTCGCCATACCCGAGACATGCAATGTTTGTCCGGAAAAAAGTAACCTCAGTACCTATATTAGAGGGCGTCCATAAATTACGTGATACGTGGAGAACGGTATGGTATAGTAAAGTATGATCTAACAATATGCCAAGTTTCATTCTTATCCGTAAGCATTTGATTTAATAGGATCCAATTTTAACAAGTCCTTACTTACCTAAAGCTTTATTTCTACAGGACTCGTGTACAACCATTCCATGCACGCACTTGGCGCCACCACAATCTCTGAACACATTACAATTATTGGTATTGCCACTCAACAGTGCTGTGAGACCTTCCATGACCAAAGCACCTAATTCTTCTTCTTCTACATCTACATTAGGGTCTCTTATCAACGAATCGCGACGGGAAGACAAACGTTTTCGTCTCTCGGGAGCTTTCGGAGAATTGTTCGGAGTCCTGTCGCTAGATGTCGTATCGGATGTCGCTTCTCGCTTATTTTTTTCCTCTTCGAATATTTGTTTATCTTTGAGAAACACCGCATATCGCGATAAGCATGTGACAAATACTTCTAGCATACCAACTTCCCGATATACATCTTTAAATATCGGATTGTGTCTGTAATAAAATACAATGTGGTAATTATTACTTATGAACTAATTATATTTAATTATTTACTTGCATATTTACTGCAAGACCATAAAATAGGTATGCCGCGACACCTGGAGTTTATTAATGCGTCAAGCCGCGTTCACCTTTTCAGCAAATATACAAATACGTAAAAATAAATACATACGTTGCATTGCACGATACGCAATAGCTTTTGTTATCATGTGTGTACCTCTATCGAACGTAGAACAACAAACTCCATACACACGATCCAAACTTTCGTAATAAAGGACAATGGTGTTGATTTTGTTGTTTACCAACTAAACTAATTTAGTCTCACTAGGAACCGCTTACCTTCAGGCGGGCCGTATGCTTGTATACCGACTCCGTAGTATAAAAATAAAAAATAAAACAAACAATATCACTAACGCTTTATATACCGACCTTTCCTCCTCATGCGTTATGGCGAACTTACTCACGCGCAGGAACACAACATTAAGTTATTTACGAGAGAACTTCCCGTCGCAGTCGAGCGAAAAGAGAAAAAACGATATGCGATGTTTTTTTTCTCAGACAAAATATTTATTTGAATTCGAGAATACTAATTTATTGAAGGACCCTCTGGAGATACTTTCTCTTCTGAGCAGCATTTGGTCCAAACCCTGTCAACCTACTTTTCGGCTTTACCTGGCGCATTAACTTGAAAATAATATAAGAAATACTACTCACTTCAAAATATTCAATAGAGTTTTCATACACAATATACTACAACTCCTTGATCTATTAGCTTTTAATAATAGAGAGAGTGATATCAATTCCTTGCAGGGTACAAAGTTCAGCTGAAATACGATAAATTCAAGTAATTCGAAGAATTTCTCTTGAATTTCAGAATTTTTAACGTAAATCCTTTCTGAGAATTGGCTCAATGTGTTCTGGTTTTCTAATATGAAGTAATTGGCGTTGTCTGCATGGTACACACTCGATATGGCATCTAATATTGTGCAGCACAAAGCCGGAGAATTTGACTTCATAAAAACTGATTGCAGGACCTGGAACAATAATGTTATCATACAACAATAGACTTATTTTATTGTGATATTAACCTGTTTTATAGATTCTATAATGAAAGAACGGGCAAAATAAAGTTTTGTTTTGTACCTGAAAAGCTTGAACATTCCTCACAGCTTGTCCAGGCGTAGTAGGCTGCGGTAGTACAAACCCTTGTAGTTGAAAGAGTTCTGTGTTGGCACGAGTTGGGCGCAACTCGGAAAAGCCGCAGGCGCATAATGACGATATCATGAGTACAAGATTGCGGAGCGCCGCGCGTGCTTCTGTGCCGCTAACTCGTTCTTCTTCTAACCTTTACATACAATAGGTTATGAGCCTAGCAAACTTCAAACTTTTTTTGAGTATTCATTTTTTCATTGTACCAATCTAAAATAGTGGTCAAAACAGGCGACATTTTTTCTACAACTATTTCAAATAACTTACTACTATTTTCCAAGATACCGCACAATTTAATAAAAATATATAAAACATAATAGTGCTTACCCAGATGTCAAATAATCGGGCACATCTTGAGTCTCATGTCTGTGATAAACAAAACAAAATAAAATAAATAAACAAAAATAAATCCATGCTTTAATAATTACTTAAACATGCACATGCATTGTTTTTGTACAACATTCATACACACAAAACTTACTTTAGAAGGAATTCTGAGAGAAACAAATATCCATGACATGAACGAAAATCGTCCAGTAATAATTGACTAACTTCGCTTGAATCCTTCAGAAAACAGAATACTGCTACAAACATCTCCACCACCTGAAATAAACCCAGCATTTAACCAACAGTATTACCTAAATTCGGTCCACTGACAACAATAAAAAAAAACTAATAAATACCTCAAGTGGGGTCAATTCTGGTATTTTTTGCATATTCTCTATGCACAGTGAAACACAGCCTTTATCTGCAATAATAAGAATATTTATTATTGATTTACTAACATTATGTACTTCATATAACTATGTATTTAAAAAAGATGAAACAGTTCTTCTATACTTTATTTCACATAGGATGATCATTGAGGTCAAGGGTTTTTTACCAATATCTAGTGAAATTCCATTTGATTACTCTGAAATAGTACTCACAATATTTTATGAAACCTCGCTCTATCATAGTATTCCTTTATTATATCGAAATGAACATTAACCATTGAGAAATCTAATAAAATACCATGTGCCACCTATGTGTAGAAATCTACTATAGTAGTGAAACAAAATAGATCTTCTCACGGAATAATAATATGACTCACATTAAGTAAATGGGTGCATAGAGCATGTGATAAACTTACTATCTATATACTGAACAACAGATTGCGTCAATCCGTGTCTTGACAGCGTCATCAATACTTCGGCGGCCGATTTCCGCCACATGATGTTGTGAGGTGCACACCATGATGTTATGGCAGAGAACAATAGGCCTAAATCGTCTTTTCTCGCTAATTCTTCACATGGGAAAGGGTGGCTGCATAGTCTTACAAGTACCTTGAATAATAATGTAATTAAATAAGTAAAATAATATATTAAAGGCTTTAATACATTATTTTACTTATTAAAGATGTACTAGATAGTGATTGGGTTGGATCTTGTTTCTAAAGAAGGCCCATTATGTGATTGGTACATTTGAAATAATTTAAAGATTGTAAAAATTATGTTGTAACGAATAGATACATTTTGAATATATATTTTTGCTTACCCAACACTATCAATAATTATGTGGAAAGAAATCTGTAAATGCTGATAGCAATAACTCAAAAAGTAAGGGATATGGTCATAGGAGACTCTCCTATGACCATATCAAGCAAATTTATGCAAAGGAATTGTACCTAGCATTATGAACTTTATGTCAATTTGAAAGGTTTGAACATAGATAATAAGGTTGACTAAGTAAGTATTTGACTAAGTACCTAGTCTACCTATGTCTAAGGAAATAAATTTGTATTTTTTGTTTTGCCAAGTACAGTATGGTATTATGAAGTACCTGGACAAAAATCTTCTGTAACAATATCCGCCTTTCTCTTGGGGTGAAATCACTGTTTCCATCCTGTACATCAGCTTCAGATTCAGGTATTTCAGGTAGATCGAAAAACAAGTACAGACATTTGACTAATGTTGAAGGTATAGATGCAGTGGTCATGACCTAGAAGCACAAAAAATATTAATTAGAAGTGATATTTTGTGTAACACTTTGAACTGGATATTTGTCATTATCAATTATTGTCATGATAGAGGTTTTACATTTAGATAAAAAAAAAGAAAAAAACTTTACAGTTTTGTTTCCATTCTGGGGGAAACAAAAGGTTTTTTTTTGTATTTTACTTACCGTTTTTTAGGAACACTGAGCTGGCACAATAAATTACCTTTTTTTTTACTTATATATAAGTAAAAAATAAAAAAAAAATGCTATACAAGGTACCTGTATTAAAGACTGATCTCCAGCCGCTAACAGATTTAATGTAGATAGCAGCATCCATCCATTACTTGATTCTTCAGAGTTCTCAATCTCCAAGAACTTAGCAATTGCACAACTAGCTGCTTCAGTACTTTGGTTGCTGGCCCTCTTCCTGATCTCAGATACCATAAGCTTTGAAACTTGTTGACAGAATGAGAGAATATCCCAGAACTTTTCATTCATTTCACTTGATGGACTGGTACCAAAGACCTGTCGTATAATAGGAAATAAATATTTAGTGTTTTATTCATAGACTCTTACCTACAAAATACTTATGTTTCAATAATTGGTGGCACTGCGAGTCACTTGATTGATCGTTCATCAATTTTTTCTTTTGACATATCATTTGTTATCAAAGCTTTTTCCATAAGACATATTTTTCACTGTTATTTCATTCCAAGTTAGGCCTTATGGGAAAAGCTAGTAACGTGGTATTTCAGTATCACTGGCGATATACACCATCAAAAATATAACAAACATGCAGCAGATAGTACAAAATGTAACACATAGGCTGCTAATTACTGTCATGGCAAATAATCACTAGCGTCAAACATGAAAACAAGAATGGCTGTAGCAAAAAATTCACAATAGGGTGTCTGGTTTATATCTAGTACTTGTGCTATAAAGTATCCAATATTGGTTTAGTAGTGCAGAACTATGCTTAATTATGCTAGTTATTATCACATAATGTTGTCTGTAATTTTATAGTTTTTTTTTATATTGCATAGAAAAATTAACATCCACATGGTTCATGGATAGAATGAGTGGTTTTGATATTGATAGAGTAGTTATGCAATTATTTACCACTAGCTTTTGTTTAGCTAGGTGCAAAACATACATGGTCAGATATTTATTTCATGATAATGATAAAGTGGATATTAACATAGGTACTAAAGAATATACAGGTAAATATTAATCAGCCGACTAGTTTGCAGCCCGCGCAGGCATCAATAACAATTGAATACCAGTAACTGCAATTCAATGTGCTTGTTGATGAACATTTTGAACAACAAGAATGTTGATAAATATTTTACGAGGATTAGATACAACATATTGACACACTCAAACTTGTATGAATTAACACAATTTGTTTGACTTAAAATTTTCCACTAAACTTGGTGGCATAAAGTATTTATGATTTGTTTTAGGAGTTGGTAAAGGACTATTTTTAACCATCATATAATAATGTGCATTGTTTTAATTTCCAATAAGATTTTGCCTTTGGAATTCAGTTCCATGCAGGTTTGGTTTGTGAGTACACTGTTATAATTAGGTTATTATTATCCCAATTATTTATTTATTTATGCTAGCTAATATCTCAATAAAATAAAACATATTATAGTACTGACCTTACAAAACAGAGGGAGCATATTGTAAAGTTTATCATCTTTTTCCACATCCGTGAGGGGTTGTGGCGGGTGTGTGTATTCTGCGAACAGCTTTTTCAGATGCATTAGCCCCAGCTGGACGTGGGACGAGGAGCTAGATCCTTCGGCACTGTCGGAAGAGGCCGAGGATGTCGCCCCACGCAATTTGCGCATCAGATTCATTTTAACAACTTTTGAAACAAATTGTTCACACAAAAACTAAAACCATATTGTACTATTTATTGTGCACTAATCAGCTTTATTTTAATTCTACATAATATAAAGTTCAATTATTATGTACACACACAACACGCAACTATAACATGAACATTTCCACATAATGATAACTAAAAAAGTATCTATTCCTAATAATTAAATGAATAATTATTTTCTGTAGTTTATATGCATTTCAATAAAAATATAGATTATTTTATTCCCGAAATTTTCTTGCACACCCACATATAAAGAAAATTAGTTTTTTTTTTTTTTTTTTTTTTTTAAATGGCACTTGTTTAACATTATGCCAATGTCAAGTTTAGGAAACTGATATTTATTTTATAAATCAGAATAGTCGGGAATTTGGAAGGGATCAGTGATGTTGGATATGAGCTTGAGTATGAGGATACGGATTTAGAAAAGGAAAAATACAGGATAATTATATAATAGGTTAAATTTTTATATCATTTTGAATGATAAATATACTTAGAGCTTTATATACAAGAAGGTTATTAGACATAAGAAGGATAGGGATAGATGTGGGAAATGGAATATCGAGAGATATTAGATGATCAATTAAGGAAGAGGTATCATAGCTAGTACACGCCAAAAATAAATGATTTAAATCTCCGACATCTTCACCGCACGAACATGACTCAGACTTATAGGTGGGCGAAATGGTTATATTTTTTTAATGCATTGTACATTACACTATTTTTTACTAACTGTTGTTAACAATTGTTATGATATATATTATAAATTATACATATATATATATATACTAGCTGCCCGGCACGACTTCGTTCGCGTGGTGCTATCCTACCCTGTGATGATACCCCACCCCACCCCACCGTACCTTACCCTACCCTACCCTACCTTACCCTAACCTACCCTACCTTACCCTATATGAATAATTTTCCCCGTTTTTGCAACCTTTTTCACTGATGCTTCGCTCCTATTAGTCACAGCGTGATGGTATATAGCCTAAAGCCTTCCTCGATAAATGGACTATCCAACACAAAATTAAGAAATTTTCATCAAAAAAAAGAATTTTTCAATTCGAACCAGTAGTTCCTGAGATTAGCGCGTTCAAACAAACAAACTCTTCAGCTTTATAATATTAGTATAGATATATTAACTTTTCTTACAAAATGTCAACCTTGCTCGATCATAATGTATGAAATGTAAAAAAAAATATTTGAGAATTCAGTATTGGTCCCATAGTAAAAGTTGTTCAGAAAGACTAATCCAACATAGGTTTCGAAAATATGCGATCTCGACCCAGTACATAACATACATTAACTATCACTTACTTGGCAAAAAAACCAGCTCGGTTTATTAATCGTAAATCACACACAAGAAGTTCGCAATCAAAATAATAACAACAACATTGAAACTGTAATTTAACTATAATGCCCAATTCAAACAAACAGTCGAACTAACCAAAAAAAATATATAATTTCAAACTATAACATTTTTACAATGAACGAACATCGCTCCACTATAAATAATGAATGAAATATGTTATTGTCAAATTATATAATTTTTGCAATAAACTATCATCACTCCACTATAAATTATGAATGAAATATGTTATTTTCAAATTACAACATTTTTGCAATGAACGAACTTCACTCCACTATAAATTATGAATGAAATATGTTATATTTTAGTTTAGGTAAATTAGCCCCTATTTCTATTAACTGAAAGTTCATTTTTATTTTAGGTTTACGGCAAATAATATTCGAATGAAGTTTGCCACAAATTATTTGTCGTTTGACTTTGGGTTACGTCGAATAGCGCTGAACATTGCCATATGGGTACGCATTATTACTTATAGCGTACTATTCAGTAATCTAGCGTACTCACGTACTCTAATAGTATGACTAATACCTCAGTACCCCACTTAAGATGAGAAACAAAAATCTAGTGGTATCAACATAAAAAATGCACACCATGTTTCGTTTTTCATATCGATTGTTATTTTCATAATGTAATTCAGTGCTACTGAGTACTCAAATTCAATTTGCGTACTATTTTAGGTGGTGAGCGTATCGGGACATGCAATTCATCTGGCAGCACTGATTGCGGTGTTGTCATCGGTGAGACCGATATTTATTGATAGATGGCGCTGTAGTAAATATTAAAAATAGAAAGTTTACTTTTCTATTTGTTAGATGCCGATATATAAATATTATAGCAGTCCTGTATGGATTTTTATAGTGTGTTGCCAGATTATAAAAATATATTAAAATATAAGTGTTGCTATATGTTATAACGCCCACCTTTACTCAGACTGAACTATGCGAAGCCTTGCAAGGTGTTGTGGGGTACAAACATGACCCAAACGCATGCGTATTAAAATAGAAGTCGTTCTTTTACAAAGCTTCACATTGGAAAACCAAGGTTTGTTTGGAATAGTTGGTTGAATTGCATAATAAAATTTTCCTTTTGACTGGCTACTGATAGACCATACATCATTCCAGGATTCCAAAAGATACGATTTAGGTAAATTAGAAAGATCGTTAGAGAAAATGTTATAAGGGTGCAAGTCACCACATGAAATGGCATCCTTAGCGAGCTGATCAGCCTTGGCATTACCAACGATACCACTATGACTTGGAATCCAGACGAAAGCTATTTCAACGTTATTATTGAGACATTTTAAGATAATATTCCTACATTTATTAATAACTGTGATATTTGATTTAAAAGGGTTTTTATTTAAAGCTTGAAGAGCACTAAGACTATCAGAAAAAATTATTGCTTTTTTAATCTTGGAAAGAAGAATATACTCTAAGGATTTGAAAATGCCAAAACATTCCCCTGTAAAAACAGATGATTCAGGAGGAAGTTTAATTTTTTGAACGATATTATATTGTGCATGGTAAACTCCAATACCCACACTTGAAGATCCATTCTTTGATGCATCTGTAAATACATGATGCATTTCAGGCCACTTATTATTAACAATTTCACTAAATTTGGTGTTAGCATTTGGATCATTTTTAGTGATACTTATATCTAAAAATATATTCGGAATCGTGATCAATGACTCATAGTCGTAATTGAACAAAGGAAGTAAACGGGAACTGTAGGCAGGGGCATTCAACATTTTATATTTTTCATAACTTAAAACAAGGCAAGGAGTAGATTTATGTAGCCAATAAGCTGAAGAAGATATTTCGTTTATCAATATAGGAAGCTTAGAATGCAAGGGATGGTCTGAGTATTGCATAATTCTGAATAAATATCGGTCTGATAAATATTGACGTCTCAAATGTAATGGAGGGTCACAACATTCAACACGCAAGGCATTGAGAGGGCTTGATTGCATTGCACCCGTTACTATTCTTAAAGCTTTGGATTGTATAGACTCCATCTTTTTAAGAGCTGATATGTTGCATGGTTCCAATAAAAATGTCCCATAGTCTAAAATTGAACGAATCAATCCATTATAAACTAATCTGAGAGACGACGGATGTGCCCCCCACCAAACGCCAGAAAGACATCGAAGCATATTGACCATACGCTCACATTTCACTATTATGTGATCAACATGTGTAACTGCAGTCATTTTAGCATCTAAAATGAGACCCAAAAATTTTACGTTATTTTTAAGAGGAATAATTTTGCCATCATACGTTAAAGTAATTGTAGGAGGAACTTTTTGCCTTGAGAATAACATAATACTACTTTTGGAAGGAGATAATTCTAATCCATTATTATCCAACCATGATTTTAAAAGAGAAAGAGAATGTGACATACGATTGCATAAAATATCAGAAGAGAGATCAGAACAATATAAAAGTAAGTCATCAGCATATTGTAATATAGAAATAGAGTTATTCAAATATGAATCTAAATCATATGTGTATACGTTATATAAAATGGGACTCAGTACAGACCCCTGAGGAAGACCTTTACAAATATTTCTTGAATTATTAGAAACATTATCTAATGATATTGTTCTTTCTGATAAACTGTTTATAATGAAGCGAGTTAAAATAACAGGAAAATTTAATTTGAGCAATTTCTCTTTCAGAATGGAAAGGACTACATTGTCATAAGCGGAGGAAATGTCTAGGAAGGCCGCTAAGGTTGATTTTTTGCGAGATAGAGCAATCCGTATATCTATTGTAAAAACACTAAGGCTGTCTAATGTACTCCTACTTTTTCTAAAACCATTTTGACTGATAGGCAATATATGATTATGTTCGAGAAACCATTCTAATCTATTTTTAATTAAATGTTCTACAATTTTAATGATAACTGGCGATAATGCTATTGGGCGATAAGATGAATGATGGCTTGGGTCTTTATTGGGTTTCAGTATTGGCAATACTACTTGACGTTTCCAGCAACTTGGAATGTCACCTGTTGAAATAACTTTGTTTATTATTTTTAAATAATAAAGTAACGCTTCATCTCCCAAATTAGCAAAAAATGAATAAGGAATGCCATCCTCTCCAGGAGCCGAATCTTTCACACTATTTAAAATATACTTTAATTCAACTAAAGAAAACTGACTATTAATACCAGTGTTTTGAATGTTGGGAGGAATATTAAAGTCATTATAAGGTGCGTTCGAATTGGGGTATGGTAGCAAAAATAACAGTCCAAAATGCCAAAAACGATCACAACTGGCGTTCGATTTGGAAAGTTGTGGGCGAAATTGGCGTTTTGAACAGTTTTCGTTCACCGTTCGTTTTGCTTGGAAACAGTTAAAAACGACATCGTGAACTGCAAATTTTGACCCACCTCCGAGGCAGGGTCGTTTGTGATCATATTTTGACATCTTTGAATCTGACAGATAAGTTTCGGAAAATTCATACGGGAAGCGAAAATTCTAATTTTTATTATAAAATTTTATAGAAATACTAACAGGTAAGAGAATAATTTGTTAGATTAACTTTGTTTAATGATTAACTGAAGGAAAAAGGTAGGTTGAGACAAGTGACAAGCAGGCGATCAGCATGGAAATGTCATTTTTGTATCTAATCGTTCGATTTGGGAAATATCGTTACTGGCAAAAGTTGCAAAATTGTTGAAATTTTCCAATTCGAACGCATAAACAAAAATGCCCATTTTGAAACTGTTAAAAACGACATCACTCCAATTCGAACGCACTAGTAGAGTCATTTGTTAACCTTCACAAGTGCCCTATAAGGGCCAAAATTGAATAAATGAATTTTGATTTTTTTTTTTGATTGATATTTGGTGACACTGTTGGAGGAGCTAACTGGTCAAGATATGCATCAGATAAAGATAGAGGCAATAATTTCAAGGGAGAACTCGCTACATATGAAGATCGAAACCTCTTAATATTATTCCATACTTCGCTGAAAGGGGTGCTAGGGGAAATAGAAGTGCAGAACTTTCTCCATCCTTGAAATTTCTTTTCCTTTAGTAGATCACGAGTATCATTACCGATTTTTAAAAGAATTTCATAGTTATCATCTGACATATTATTTTGATAATTAATTTCTGCTTCTTTTCTGTTTTTAATGGCTGCAGTACATTCTTTGTCCCACCATGGCGGAGAAGGGAGACTATTTGAGCCTTTTTTAATAGGAAACACCTCATCAGCTACATCTAATAATATTCTAGTGAAAGATTCTACATTTTGTAACAAACTAGAAGACTCGGAGAGGGAACAAATTTTTTGTTCAACTGTAGATTTATACAATTCCCATTTTTCAGTGTCCAATCTATATTTTAAACGAGGAGGCTTGTGTTGAGGTGCAGAATATGGAATTCTTTTATAAGGTAATGAGATTATGATAGGGAAGTGGTCACTGCCATATGTGGAAGAAAGAGTATACCAATTGACATTGGAAGCCAGATCTGGAGTACAAATGGATAAATCCACTGCACTTATTCCTTCATTTGGTGAAGTGCAACGAGTGGGAGATCCAGTGTTTAATATACATAAATTATGGGAATCTATAATTTTTAAAGTATCTTCACCATTAGTATTTGTTATAGAACTTCCCCATGATCTATGCTGAGAGTTAAAGTCCCCTAATAACATAAATGGTCTGGGAATATGTGTCAAAATATTGTTAATTTCATTAAAAATTTGTAAAGAGGGGTGAGGAATATAAATAGATACAAAAGTAATGTTATTAACTTTAATGCATATTATAGAAAAATCATTAGAATGTGAAGGAAGAGATATAATCTTATAGGGTAAATTATTAGTAACTAAAATAGCTACACCACCATAGCCATCATACCTGTCTTCTCTTATACAGGAATATTTAGAAACTCTAAAATTGTAATGTGGTTTTAACCATGTTTCCGAAAGTGAAACAATAAATGGGCTATATTTATTTATAAGATATAATAAATCACTTTTTTTATTATTTATGCTTCTGCAATTCCATTGAATTATGGTTGTACAATCCATTATTCAGAGCATCAATTGTAGATTCAATTATAGGGATTGTTGATTATTATCAACTGTAGTTGATAAAGCACAACCATTTATAGGAGATGATATATTATTGTATTCATTCATCAATTTATTGTGTGCTACCTGGTCATATCCAGGAGTAATGGAGGGGGGAGTTTTAACATTTTTGTATATTGTTTTTTTATATGATATGTTATGTTTTGTTGACTGATTGTTTTGTGGACTAATTGATGTAGATTTTTTGGGTATTAATAAAATATCAGCATATGGTTTAGAAATAGGTTTATGCAACTTAGCAGCCTCAGCATATGAGATACAGTCCTCAGCCATAGTTATTTTTATATTTTTCTGGCGAGAGAATTCTGGACATGTCTTATTTGTAGCAAAATGAAATCCTGAGCACAAACAACACAAGGCACAATCATCATCTACATCACATGAGTCGCCTGTGTGACCCTGCCCACACTTGAAACAACGTGGTTTCCCTCTGCACTGAGCTTTAGTGTGCCCATATCGGCAACAATTGTAGCATTGGACAGTTGGGTAGTGATATAATTCAACTGATAGAGCATTATAACAAACAAATATCCGTTTTGGTAAAACCTGGCCATCAAATGATATAATAACCGTCTGTGATGGTTTCCATGTGGCAGTTCCTTCAACAACAACTTTAAAATTTAATCGTCTAACTCTTAGAACTGGTCCGCACCCAATTGGAACTGAAATATTTTTAAGAATGTCTTCATCAGACCATTCTGTAGGGATACCCCTAACTACACCCATTCTGGTAACATTAAATGTAGGAATAAAAGCTTTGAAGTCATTTATTACTAAAGTATCACTATTAAGAAACAAGTTAGCATCTGTATGTTGGGAAAAAGATAAGGTCACTCGGTTGCGACCAATTCGCTTAACGCTGCCATTGATAATATTTTTAAAATTATTGTTTTTCAAATAATTGCCAAATGTTATTGGATGCAATATAACATTATCATTTGGAGTCTTTTGTATTTTTTGGACATGAATAGTATATGGAGCCAAGTCAGTAGAAGTATATAATTTTCTGCCAATCTGAGAATCTGGGACTTTGTGGGAAGTGTTGTCAATTACCTTCAAAGTCTCAGAAGGAGTCGGTAGAGATGGAGATGGCTGGCAATCACTATCAGAGCATTTACATGACTCTTTATTCTGATTAATACTCATTTTGTTAACGCGTTTCTTTTTGTTGCAATTTCTGCAGATTTTTTTGGCGTGACTACGTTTTCTATTAGTTTTAGATGATGAACAGTCGGTGTCCATGCCAGACTCCGAATGCTCAACAGTTACATAAGCAGCCACCTGGGGGGCTGAGCCCCCAGGATCTGGCGGTTCATTCATCTTCAAAGCTTATTTACATACAAAAGAAAAACTTACCTACAGATGAAAATATTTACAAACTACCTATTCTACAAAAGTAATTATGAATAATATATACAAAATATTACAAAACTGATCACTTTTTGAATAAAATAATAATAAAATATTTAAATGGAAAAAAACACTCCCGCCGCGATCAAGTTTCCCGCGCTTTTTTTTTTAGAAGAACATTAGTTATAATGGGTTGTCATTACAAAAAAAAAAAACTACCGTAGGTCGCGAAAAAAAACTATCGTTGTTTCCGATCTCGATTCAATTTAATCGAATATTGATTTTATAAGATCTATTCCATTTCAATTTTATTTGTATCGATAAATAGTTGATATTTTTATCATCTATTTGCAAGCTCGACACACACGGTCAGTTAACTAGGTACAATACATAAGTAATTTTGGATGTAAGTCAAAACAATTTCACATTTACTGCTGCCTTCAAACCGGCCCTCTTCTTCTTATTTTTTTTTTATCCTACTAAGTCGATAAACTAGCATTCAGCCCGCCTGAAGGTAAGCGGTTACCGTAGCCAAATGGACGCTTGCAACACACGAAGCATCGCTCACGCGTTACCGACCTTTCCCCTCTCCCCTATGAGCTCTGGCGACCTTACTCACGCGCAGGAACACAACTTTACACAACATAAAGTTATTTGGCTGCGGTATTCTGTAAGGTGGAGGTACTTCCCCAGTTGAGCTGCTCTTTGAGCGAATAAACGCTATACTCTACCTCTCACATTTTTAATCTTATTTTTAATTTTACTCTTATTTTTAATTTTGTTAACCAAATTAGGGCTCATTTCTGCCAGTGTCGAGTTATATTATAGTTTCCAGCACAGACGTATGAATAGTACCTACAAGCAGACTAAGCATTCGCAAAATTTTTTTAAGCCAATTACACCTACAAAGAAAGTGTAGCTATTACAGAGCCGAACTAAGGCCGGTAAAGATATTTACGTCTATTAATGAGGGGCGGCGGCGGCAGGCGGAGATAATCCACAATAATATTATAAATGCCAAAGTAGCTCTGTTTGTTTGTTTGTTACGGTTTCACGCCTCAACTACTCAACCGATCATAATGAAATTTGGTATACAGATAGCCTGGTATGGAGAAGGACATAGGCTACTTTCAAGGTCAACCCGCGGGGGACATCTAGTAGTCTGTTTTGCACATCTTTTCACGAAAATGAAAGAAAAGTATAATTTTTTATTGAAAGAAAATCAATTCACTCAAAAAATTCAATTCACAATCATTTATTCAAATAGACCTTCGCAGGCAGTTATGAAAAGTCTGACTCTAATTCTCTAATACCGGTTCAGAAGGTTACATTTGCTGAGAAGAGCCGGCAATAAGCTCAGCAATAACTCATATAAAACAAGCTTAGATTCATTACATAACATTTACGTTCTAATCGCACTGACAACAATTGCGAGCCCCGGCGCGGCGGCAAAACTAAAAAGCAAACTAAATGAATTTAATAAGTAAATAAATAGTAAACTTAAGCAGACTAGCCCCCACAAACACCAGCAGTTCACAAGTATGACGCGTATGGCAGCCATAGCCCTCCTCGCTGTATTGGAGGGAAGTGAGCGACCCGTCACATGATGCCGCCGCAAGCAAAGGCCTTAAAGTGAGAATGACTTACTTAGGTCTGCCTTAGAAATAAAAAAAATAAACTAAAGGGAAACTACTAATCACACAATTTGTTATCACTGTGAGTACTGTGACTATTGACAAGTTTAGACTAAATATCATTTAAATAGAAAATATAAAAATTAGCCAGACATAATATATCAATGCATTTATCTATTTATATAAAAATTAACCCCTATTTCTTCTGGTCACGCTATAACCTGAGAACGGCTATACCGTTTTTTTTTTAAATACTTTCTAATACTTGCTTCCTAGAAGGTACGTAGATTTAAAATTTAAGAAAGTTGAAAATAACAATGATGGCAGGAGGAAGCATGGGTGCCTGCTCTTCGTTACGCAAGGGCGAAGGGGCTGCACTGCCCGCAGCGCCAGAGCCGATGCAGAAGTGAATTTATGCCAAAAAAACCTCATCCTCATACCTCAACGATGAATATCACGGAAACCATGAGCTTGCTTCAAGTTTGGGGATACCGGGGGGAAGGGTATCCCCCTCCACTCCCCCCTTACCCCGCGTCCCACCTGAGTCGATGCAGAAGTGAATTTATTTCAAAAAACCTCATATATAACCTCAAACTTCAACCATGAATATCTCGGAAACCATGAGCTTGTTTCAAGTTTGGGGGGTACCGGGGGGAAGGAAATTCCCTCCCGCACCCCTCGCACACACCTCTTACCCCTGCCCTGTGTGACGACTCCGAAAGTTTTACCCAAAATAAATTTAATTTACCAAATCCGTCCTCTCGATACATTATATGTAAACAAAATATATATAAATATTAAAATCTTTAGATTTCTTAAATTATGTGCAGTTTCCTTTATATAAAACGTATGGAAAGTAATTTTAACATAATTATTTATCATATTTCCAAATTATCGCCTACGAATGGTAATTATTTCTTTATAAAAACACCATAATAAATATATTGAATTTGTAATGAAATCAAAACTAACCGATGAAACGTTATTCCTGGTAATTCCTTATGACTTGAACTATCACACTTATAGGCACTACACTTAACCATATTTAATCCTAGATTTTCGCCCTATTTCTACAAAAACAATTAATATTTCGCAATAAAACCAAATAAAAACATACAGTTATTGACCCGTCACACGGATTATCATGACAGATCAGATGACGGAAAATGACTTCAATTTATCTTTTTAATACTAGTATAATACGTAAAATAGGTTTAGTCTGTTAGTACTACTCATACGTCTGTGGTTTCCAGTCACGTCAGGCACCGTCCATAAAAGTCATGTTTTACTACAATGGTGGTAATTGTACTAAAACTCTTCACGGACTTTTTGAGACAACTTGAAAAGTGACGATACACATAATTCATTTCATTTAACTTCACTGGTGCACATAGATGATCTGTATGTCAATTCATCATTATTAATCATTCAATTCAATCAGTCATTAATTAAAAACTTTTTTTTGTGGCAATACTTACCACTAATACATAATTACACATTCTGTGAAAATTTCAACTGTCTACCTATTACAGGTCTTGAGTTATAGCGCACTGACAGACAGACACAGACAGACACTACGGACAGCGGAGGCTTAATAAATAGTAGTAAAACTTTTTTTTTTTTTTTTTATCAATTTATCATCGGACTCGGTGAGAGATTGGCTAGACTGATATATCGCGTTGATCGAGAAAAGAAGGTTGGCTTGGCTTTTTGACGGGAACATGCAGAGTGACGTAGCGTTTTCATTTTTTATTTTCATAAATATGAAGGCCGGTTTGGCTTTTTGGCGGGAACTTGCAGAGTGACGTAGCGGTTTAATTTTTTATTTTCATAAATTTGTGTATTTGAGTTTTATTGTGTATTTTTGGTGGTATTTTACCCAATAAAGATCATCTATGTGCACCATTGAAGTGAAATGAAAAGAACTATGTGTATCGTGACTTTTCAAGTTGTCTCAAAAAGTCTGTGAAGAGTTTTAGTACAATGACCACCATAGTATTTATCTACTCTGAGATTGTAGTATGCTAATGCTGCATACTAGTACTGCTGCATGCCAAATTTCATGATGATCCGTTGAGTAGTTGAGGCGTGAAGGCGTAACAAACAAACAAACAAACTCACTTTCGCATTTATAATATACTAGCTGTCCCCCGCGGTTTCACCCGCGTTCCCGGGATAAAAAGAAGCCTATGTCCTCTCCATACCACGGCTATCTGCATGCCAAATTTCATGATGATCCGTTCAGTAGTTGAGGCGTGATGGCGTAACAAACAAACAAACTCACTTTCGCATTTACAATATTTGTTAGGATTAGTTAGAATTATCAGTGGTATTTTGTCCAATAAAGTTCAATCCGTGTGCTCCAGTGAAGTGAAATGAAATGAATTATGTGTATCGTGACTTTACAAGTTGTCTCAAAAAGTCCGTTAAAAGTTTTAGTAGAATAACCACCATTTTACTCAAACAGAACGGTGACTCATAATGCGGACTATGCACAGACCACAGAAATAAATATACCTAAAAGAAAGTCGCCATACTACACTAATATACAAAACAGGCCAACTTTTATAGGCTGCTGCGCGTAACAGCTACGTTTTACGCTCCCTCTGCGTCATTCTGCTTGTCATAATGACGTTCATAATGATAGTAGTTGTTAAAATATTCCAATTAAAATCGGGAGAAATTTAAATATTGATCATTATTTTGCATTTTTATTTATTTTTATTTGATTTAGCCCCTAACAGTTAGAGCGTATTTTTATCGACGCGTGCACAGCTGCGACACTCTATCTGGATGTATCCTTAATCAAAGGCACAGACATGTGAAAGTTAATGTGCGGACTATGAAAGTATGAAAGTGATATTATAAATAAAATGTATGCGACTGAAATACTTTGTATCCATAGTCAAGAACAAATTTAAAAACAAAACAGTTGTCAGTGTCAATGTCAATTACATATGGAATATGGAAATGTATGAAATATTGATTGGATAGACACTTAAGACACTTGGGTTTCTTTTTTCTTTCGTCGTGTGTTTCGTCGCTTTCATTTCCTTCAATTGGAGCTCGTGTAAAATTGTGAAGAAGTTAACACCGAGAATGCCAGAAAACAAGAATCTTGTGCAATGCTACAACCGTGGCTGTGGTCAAGTTTTCGATCCGAAAAACAATGTCAAAGGTACAGGAAACGTTCTGGACTTTTCTATTATTATTCCTAACCCCTGCCGTGATGAGTGTTTAATAGAGGCCATATAATTTGTTCATAGATGACTGCTGTCACCACCCTGGCTCTCCAGTGTTTCACGATGCTTATAAAGGATGGTCATGCTGTAACAAGAAAAGTGTGGACTTTACTGAATTCTTGAATATTAAAGGGTGCACTCTTTCTAAGCATTCGAATGTGGTTTGTATACGAAATGTTCCATAACTTGTGTCATTATCTTGATCAGGAAACCAAGTTGTTTTTATATAAGTAAAATATTTAGGTATATCTATACTTAAAAGGAAAAACTATCTGACATCATTCACAGCTCAAACTGTTGAGTTTAGAACCTTGCTTTGTGAGCTTGCTTGCTTGTGTGAAATATGTTTCCTATAATAAGTACTTATTTTCCTTATTATTATGATTCGACAAGGTGGACAAAATAAGGGATTGTAGGATTGTTTTTTTTTTGTATATCTAAGATTTCAGAGCATTATAAAAGTATCCTGAGTTTTATAAAGTAATTAAAATATGAAAATAATATATTGTCTATGGTTATTTCTAGAAACCTCCAGAACCTGAGAAAAAAGCATTAGACAAGGAGTTGGAGCAGAAAAGTGTGATAGAAGTTAGAGCTCCAATTGTTGGACCACAACTAGCTAGACCACCATTTGATTCCCCTATGGTTGCTTTGGAAGCTCGTATATCTGATTCATTGAAACAAAATGCACAGAATACAGCTCAGAAAGAACCTGCAAGTAAAGATGGGTACTTATTTAGATATTTTTTGTTTTACTATCGTACATACTTTCATTCAGGACCCCGAGTGTAAAAATATACATTAGTAAATGCTTACTATCGCGTTTGCGTTTACGATATTTCTCTATATAGTCCAGAAGAATTAGCTCAAAATTAAGCAACATTTTTCATTAATTGTGGTAGGAATGATTTTCGGTATATAGAATTGTCTTTGTCCATAATCTCACAAAAAATGTAAAAAGAAATTGGCTTTCGTATGCAGCTGCTTTATCAAAAAGTAGGGTGACAGCATTGAGGCTGGTAGCCAGCCAGGCAAATGACATAAACTATCATATGTAGGTATAACCATGCTATGGTTTCCTCACAATGTTTTCCTTTATTACAAGCTTTCAGTAAATTATCTTTTTCTCATGTGAAATAAGAACATTTTAATTGCATTGTGTTTAGGTTGTTTTTTACTGTAATATCATGTTTGATTACAGTAATGTGCCCATTGGTACAACCTGCAAGAATGGAGGATGCAGCACATCTTACGAGGGCCCGCAGACTAACAGCACAATGTGCACCTACCATCCTGGGTGCCCAATATTTCATGAAGGACTGAAGTTTTGGTCATGCTGCCAAAAGCGGACAACTGATTTTAATACTTTCCTCAGTCAACCAGGTTGCACAAGTGGTACACATAAGTGGATTAAAGAGGTTATTACCTTATACATTAACCCTCGTATTAATAAATAAGTTGTAAGTCAAGTTTAGTAATACCTAGGTTTAAAAATACATCTGTCACTTGAATTGTTTCGAACTGTGCGGGCTCAAAAGTGTTTTCTTCCACGGACGCTCAGACTGTGGAATGAGTTCCCGCCGTGGTTTTCCCAACGGAGTGCAGCATGGGGTTCTTCAAGAAGGGTTTGAAGAGGTTTCTTCTGGGTCGGCAACGCGTGAGTGATACCCCTGGTGTTGCAAGCGTCTATAGGCTACGTATGCATGTTTGCCACCTTAGTGGTATATAAAAAAAAACTTTCTAATGTCATATAAATAAAAAGGGCTGGGGCGATCTTAATACATGGGTGTTACAAAACCTTACTACACCTTATTTATTAATACCCCCTGTATATGATTTAGGCCTGGTTTTCAGTCATAATAAAGTTTGTGTTTATTTCTTTATTCCTTTTTTTAAATTGAAAGTAAGATATTTTAAATTTTTCAGGGGAATCAAGCTGGTGTCGTGAAATGTCGGTGGGACTGGCATCAGACACCAGACTATGTAATAATCAGTGTTTATGCAAAGAAATACGATCCAACACTTAGTTTTGTGAAATTAAACCCTATACGCTTGAACACTAAATTGGTATTCAGGGAAGAGGGGGATGCTGTTTTTGAATTGGATCTTGAACTTAGGGGTGTAAGTTATTATATAGTTTGTGACAATATGCATGCTATGAATTCAATTATGCTGAAAAACTATTTCAAAACAGTACTGATTAAATCATTGTTACTAGGTAATAACCATTGAGAGCAGTAATGTGTCAATGATGCCATCAAAAGTTGAGATAAAACTAAAGAAAGCTGAACCTGGCGCTTGGAGTAAACTAGATTTCCCCCGAGCAGTGCAGCCGCAGACTGAACAAGCCCAATCAAAGCCTGAAACTGCTGAAGTAGAAGATGACTCCGTAGACCTCTCCACTGTTGAAGCTATTCATTCTATGGGGAAGGTTAACATTGACCCACAGGAGTTATTGACTCAATAAAGTCAATAAGGGTGATTAGGGAACATACCCATATTATGTGACCTATTTTTATCAAATTTTTTAAACTTATCCCTTGACTTGCGTTTAAAAAATAACAATTGATTTCGATTGTTTTCCTCGCCCGCGCGGATTACTTAACTAACAGTTAACTCGTACGCACGGCTACAGATCAAGCTATATATTTCCAATAAAAGTTGACCTCTCATTGTAAAGAAATCCTATACAATGCGAGATCAGCTTATACTGGAAATGTATAGCTTGATGTGTAGCTGTTTGTACAACGAGATTATTGTACCGGAACGAACTCTCGTCGACTTGCTTGACGTACCCCACGTTTAAGTAAGCTGACAAATTTTAGCTGGATTTAGCGACCATTTTAGGTCGCAAAATTTTAGAACTATGACTCCGTTCAGCGAACCCTCGCCAGCATAATTTTTATCCGGCTAAAATTTGTTGGCTTACTTAAACTATTAATATAATATTATTATTATTTTATTATTATTATTAAATACCACGCTTGGTCACAGGGCCCCCGCCCTGTGACCAAGCGTTATTTTTGAAGACCCACTCCCCCCTGGACGGATCACATTGTATGGGTATGTTTCCTTACCTGATAGTTGTATGGAGAATGTTTGAGAGTACCTATTGATTTTTATAAAGCACAATTTTTTCTATTTGACTGTCTTACCATTATGTCGTTGCGCATGTTTCATACCAATAAAGTGTACAATACCTGTGTGATATTGTTTAATTTATTATAATTTCAAATTATATATTAACAGCTTAGCTCTATACATTGAATGAATCCAAACATATTTACAGGATACGAGATGATGGAATTATAATATAAATGTGCTTTTATTGACAGTCTTACTGTTTTATTAAGAAAGTTTTGGGCAATAATCATTAAATACTAAATCAATGTAATATTAATCTTAAACACTAAAGAACTTAAATTAGTTAGAAATATCTTTGAACATTTACAATTTTTTACAGGTATTTAACTTAGTTTGACTAGAACGGACTAGAGAATTTTTATATTTCTGACAAGATTCCTTACAATACTTTATGCAAACTGATATTGCAAGTATTAGCCCTTAATATGTAGGTACTTAATTATATATCTACTTGCCATATATGTGTGCAGGTTGGCGACTACTGACGATACCTCTGAACTAGTCTGGTATTGCGTTTCGTCCAAACAAAAAATAGCGTATGGTGGTTTGACTACTTATTGCAAACCAGAACATAGCGGCTTTTGGTTTAGTCGACATAGGACTACTTATATTGAATCTACAAGCGACCATTTTTATAAATATGTGAATGGTCGATTCTACGTTAAGAATCGGCCATTAGGTATCGGTCATTAGCCGACTAAACCGGGTATCTATTCATTTTGATATTTGGTAGGAACAGTTGTTTGTAAAATATTAAGGAGAAGAACAATGTTCAGTGGAGGGTGGTGGATGGTAAGCGGGAGTGGGCGCGGGCTGCATGCGGTACATGTCGTGTAACAACGTCGCCACCGACACGTCGCCCACCGTGTCGCGGAATAGCAGCAGCTCGATGGAGCGCGCGCGCACTGCCCTCAGCGACGGCAGGAGCAGAAGCAAGCGCCCGAACCTGAAATTCAGATATTAATTTTCTACAGATACTTAGTTAATAACTGTACCTATAAAACTTTTTGATTGCTGCCACCGGCTTATCATGCTGGTGTTCACGGGTCTCCTAAATGCCCTAAGGATTAGGTAGGGTAGGTACGTACCGCTCTGTTTAATAACGTGTGGTTAAGTACCACCTATATACATATGCTTGTCAGACCATTATGCTTTTGTTGCGTTCGTAGGTCGTATCAGACAACTTACGAATTTCCATGCAGAGTATTTTACCTACCTATAGATAACGTTAATATATTGACAGCTTGTAATTGCAATGTTTTTTCAGGGTCGGCAACGCGCGAGTGAGGTTTTGCAAGCGTCCATAGGTTACGCTAACTGCTTACCATCAGACGGTCCGTATGCTTGTTAGCTACCTTAGTGGTATAAAAAAAATGTTATAAAAACAAGATATACTTATAACAAGATATGATATTTATGTAATTTAAGCCTTGATAACGGACTCATGAACGTTAAAAAATTTACTCTACAATTATTTGTCTGCATGGCATGACTGTCGTAGCAGTAGGCACAGATGCCGATAGTACCTACATATTTTGATTCACTCGTGCGTTGTGACACTACACTATAATATACCTACCTACAGAGTAGAAAATGTGGAGTAAGCTAAGTACCTAGTAAGCTCGAAGTTCATCAACAGCTCAAAATCAAAAAGTCATTTATTCAGTTTAGGCCCTGGTAAGGCTCTTATGAACATTACATGCGAGTAAGGAACTAACAAACTACCCTACTATACTTAGTAGGTAGTAGGTAGAGTAAGTAGGCCTTCAGCGAAACACCTACCTTGTTGGCTGCCTCGTGTATCTGGTACGCACGTAGTCTGCAAGTATGCACTGTGCCTGATCTTGCAGCATTTCAACCGGCTGCGTTTCGCTTAGTCCTGGCGTATCTACAATCAAGTAGGTACATGTTATTGGTAAGAAAAACAGTGTTAAAATGGTTTAACTTGCTTGAATAAAGTACCATTAAGATATAATATAGCAACGTTAAACTTACCTGGCGAGAATAATACAATCGCTTTCATACACCCACACTCGCTTCCATCAGGTGCTATTTGTCGAAACCGGCAAAGGATTTCCTAAAATAAAAATAAATATGCTAATTATATCTATACCTACCTGTCGAATACAAAAAGTGATAGAAGGTATGTTAAAGATAATTAAACATATCTGAATTAATGTTTTGTTGTAATTGTCGGAATACAACCTCGATAGTACCTATGTCCCAGTCTATGGGATTACTTATTTTAAAATAGAAGAAAAAGAAGTAATGTGTGTCAAGTCTGTCAAGTGAGAAAATATGGTATAATTGTGAATTTAATTATTAATATAAAATATGTCGGATAAACTGTAAGTAGATTTATTCCAGTACGTACAACCTACCCCAACATAAGGTTATGGGCGATTATACTCGAATGGAGTAAGTTAGTACAAAAAATATTCATTAAAGAATTATGATGAATACGATTAATACGAATGTCAATTGTTTGCCAATATTGAAAGGCGAAAATTATTCAAACTGGAAATTTAGAGTAAAATCACTGTTAGAAGCTAAACAGGTAATAAAAATTTTAGAATATGACGAAATAGAAATAAATAAAGATGAAAAATTGATTGCTGATAATTCGAAGGCTAAAGCTTTAATTATACAATGTTTATCGGACAAGCATCTATCTATCATACAAGAATGCTCAAATGCAAAAGAAATGTTTATAAAACTAGATAGCGTGTTTCAACGGAAAAGTGTTTTCACAAAAATTACTTTAAAAAAGAGATTATTAAGTTTGAAATTACAGCGACATGAAACATTAGAAGATCATTTCCAAAAAATTGAAAAGATTATTTTCGAATTAGAAAACATCGATAAGAAATTTGATGATTCTGACAAGATCTGTCATTTATTATTAACATTAAATGAAGACTACGAACATGTTATTACAGCTATTGAAACTATTAACACGGATATAACATTAGAATTCGTAAAATCAAGATTACTCGACGAAGAAATAAAAATTAAAAATAAGAACGTTGATAATTCTCTATCTCAACAAAATATATTTAAAGCATCAGGTTCTGGATTAAATTATAACAATAGTAGTAACTATACAAGATATAGACGACCTTTTAGAGGAAGAGGTGGTAGAAATAGAGGTTACTACAGACGAGGTAAAAAAGAAAACTTAAATAGTTATATTGCTTTAACTGCATCAGACAACCATGAAAGTAATTTTATATTAGACAGCGGTGCTACGAACCATATGGTAACAGAACATTTAGAAAAATATATGACTAAAATACAAAATTTAGAAAAACCTATAATTATTACCATTGCAGACGGAAAAGGTTTGATAGCAAATAAAAAAGGAACAATTACTGGATATTGTAATAAAATGAAAATTGATTTTGAAGCACTAATTGTAGAAAATATAACACATAATTTACTATCTGTCGAAAGAATTACAGATAAAGGTTATACAGTTCTTTTCAAAAATGATTCAGTAAGCATAAGAAGAGGAAAAACATATTTTTATGGCAAAAAACATCAAAATTTATACATTTTAGAAATTGACTTAAAAGTACAAAAGGAAGAGCATGCAAATATTACAAATGATAAAGATAATGATTTATGGCACAAAAGGCTAGGTCATTTAAATAGAAAAGGTTTAAAAATACTGAGATTACCAACTTCAGAAAAAAGATGTGAGAGTTGTTTAGAAGGGAAAAGTACACGAAGACCCTTTATATCTAATAAAAGAGAAAGTAAAGAGATAGGAGATCTTCTGCACTCAGATTTGTGTGGACCTATTAATCCAACGTCAATAAATGGCGAATGTTATTTTCAAGTGATGATTGATGATTATTCACATTTCGTAATAATATATCTATTGAAAAATAAGAATGAAGCAGAATATAATATTATAAAACATATACAGCTTATTAAAGCACAATTTGGAACAAAAACAAAGAAAATAAGATTGGACAATGGTGGAGAATTTACTTCCAAAAGATTTAAAGAATCATGTCAACAAAAAGGCATAATATTAGAATATACAAGTCCATATACGCCACAACAAAATGGCACATCTGAAAGGATGAACAGAACATTATTAGACAAAGTTAGAGTAAAGTTTGCAGAAACAAAATTACCCAAAGAATTGTGGAGCGAAATGGTTTGCGCATCAGCGTATGAGCTTAACCGTAGTCCTACTAAAGCATTGTACGGTAAAACACCAGCTTCAATCTGGTATGGATGTAATGATTTGTCAAAACTGCGAGTTTTTGGTTCTAAAGCTTGGACTGTAACAATACCAAAGCCGAGCAAGTTACAACCAAGGGCAAAACCAATGATAATGGTTGGCTACACTGGTTCAGGATATAAACTATGGGATGACGAAAGTAATAAAATTATAACTTCAACAGATGTTATATTTGATGAAACAAAAATTGTTTACCGACCTGAAAAGCAGGAGGAGGTACTAAACTATCCTTATGAAAATATAATAACATTTAATGACGAAGATGAAGACAAATGTAATAAGAATACATCGACACATATACAAAAAAGACAGGAAAGTTTAAATGGTCAAGATGATTCTGATGATCTAAATAATTCTAACTATATGACAGATGATGATGATGATGATGATGATGATGATAATGTACACAATGAAAATGATAATAAAATAACAACTAGATCTGGTAGAACTATAAATAAACCAAAACATATGAATGATTTTCAACTATACACAGCATTTTGTTTGATTACAACTGAAAATAATGATCCAACTTCGTACAAAGAAGCTGCAAAAGATAAAGAATGGTTGCAAGCTATAAATAAAGAAATAAATTCATTGAAAAAGTTAAATACATGGACAGAAGCTTTAGATTTACCTAGAGGAAAGAAAGCTATAGACACGAAATGGATATTTAAAACGAAGGAAAATGGTTTAAAAAAAGCACGACTAGTTGCTAGAGGTTTTCAAGTAGAAAATGTAGACTATTTTAATACAAATTATTCACCTGTAGCTAGAATGAGCACAGTAAGAACTTTTCTAGCACAAGCGGTACAACAAGATTTTAAAATTTATCAGATGGATGTACCGACAGCATTTTTAAATGGTTATTTAAAAGATGACGTTTATATCAAAGTTCCCCAAGGACTTAAAGAAAATAAAAAGAAAGTACTGAAATTGAATAGAAGTTTATATGGATTAAAACAAAGTCCTAGATGCTGGAATGAAAGGTTAAATGAATTTTTAGTAAAATGTGGATTACAAAGATCGAAAAATGATTTTTGCTTATATTTTAATAAAAATATTTGGATGTTGATTTTCGTTGATGATATTTTGATAATGGGAAAGAAAGAGGAAACTGACAGAATAATGAAATTATTACAGAAAGAATTTGATACTAAAAATTTAGGAGAGATAAAGAATTTTCTTGGAATGGAGATACAAAGGCAAGATGGAATATTAAGAATAACACAAACGAAACAAATAGAGAAAATGTTAACAAAATTTAATATGACTGAATGCAAGGAAAAAGATACACCGATGGAGAAAGGTTTAAACATAAATATAACAGAAACAATTATAGAAGTTCCATATAGAGAACTAATAGGAAGTTTAATGTTTGTGAGTACAGTCTCAAGACCAGATATATGCTATGCTGTATCTTATCTTAGCCAATTTTTGGATAAACCAAATGAAGAATGTTGGAAACATGGTAAACGCATATTACGTTATCTAAATGCTACCAAAAATTATGGTCTCCAATATAAAAAGAGTGATGAAATAAATTTAAAAATCTATTCCGACGCTGATTGGGCGAATAATAAAAGAGATAGAAAGAGTATAAGCGGATGCATAATTAAATACAATGATAATGTTGTAGCATGGTTCTCTAGAAAACAAAACTGTGTTGCATTGTCAACTGCAGAGGCGGAATACATAGCAGCATCACTAGCATCATGCGAAGCAATAAATATAAATGGATTATTAAAAGATTTTGGAATAAGTCTTACGCCAACGCTGTATGTCGATAACAAAGGAGCTATTTTTATTTCAAAGGATTATGAAAACAGTAAACGATCAAAACATATCGATATAAGATATCACCATATAAAAGATTTAATATGTACAAAGAAGATGATAATATCTTACATACAAACTGAGAACAATTTGGCCGATATGTTAACAAAATCATTAGCAACTGCAAGACATAAGATGTTTAGAGAAGAATGCAAAGTATTGCTATAATACACACAGATGTGTGAGTATTTATCTAGGAGGAGTGAATGTTGTATTTGATTTTATTTAACGATTTATATGTTACAATGATTTTCACATAAAAATCGAGGAGGAGTGTCGGAATACAACCTCGATAGTACCTATGTCCCAGTCTATGGGATTACTTATTTTAAAATAGAAGAAAAAGAAGTAATGTGTGTCAAGTCTGTCAAGTGAGAAAATATGGTATAATTGTGAATTTAATTATTAATATAAAATATGTCGGATAAACTGTAAGTAGATTTATTCCAGTACGTACAACCTACCCCAACAGTAATGGCAACATTGTTTGCCGCCTATATAAATGTCAATCTGCTTATGTCTGTTGGGTGTGTCTTCATGTCTTGTTGTGATGATAAATAAAGTGTTATAAGGATAAAGTTCTTTCTGTTTATAATAAGTAACTAAAGCCGCTCATACTGTGCTACGTCTGCGTCACAAGTATAATAACAGGTTATGGGCTTTTTGCTCGTTAAAATGAGTGGCAAGGATAGAAAGGAAAGAAACGTGATACTGTTCAATGGGTCCAATTGGAATGTATGGAAGTTCCAGGTAACCGTAATCTTGCGGGCTAATGATTTATATGACGTTGTAACGGGCGTGCTAAAGAAAAATGAGGGTGAAAAACCTGACATTGAATTCGCCAAGAAAGATTCCCGTGCTCAAGAGTTGTTGGTGACGAGTATCGCTGAAGGCCCAATGACCCATCTATTAACAGCTACAACGGCGAAAGAGATGTGGGATAAGTTATGCTCAGTATATGAGAAGCAAACGGCTGTAAGTGTGCATTATTTACAACAACAATTCTTTAATGTGAAATATGAAGGTGAAGGAATTCATCAGTTTTTGAGCAACCTGGAATTAATTACAAGTCAATTAAAACAAAATGGAGAAACAGTATCAGACAAAATGATCATTACTAAAATTCTGTTGTCTGTAAAGGATAAATTTAAATACTTCACATCAGCCTGGGAAAGTGTACCTGAAAAAGAACAAACATTGGAAAGTTTAAGAACTAGGTTGTTATTGGAGGAGGAAAGAGATAACAGTACAGAGAGAATAAGTAATGAGTCGGTAGCACTTTCAACAACAACAAGAGGTAAAAATATTAAAGACAGGAAAGAAATAGAATGTTTCTATTGCAAGAAAAAAGGTCATATTAAGAAAAACTGCTGGTTTGCACAGAATAGAAATAAAAAGCAAGGGAAACCAAATCAACAAGAGAGTAATGTATTTATTTCATTTGCATTATTCGACGGAGCATTTGAAAGTAATGGTTGGTATCTAGACAGTGGTGCGACAGAGCACATGACTGGAGATAAAAATACATTAATAAATTATAGACCTATTCAGGGAAGAAAGATTGCTCTGGGAGATGGTTCAATGCTGGAAGTAGAAGGCATAGGTACTACCAAGTTGTTAGCATTCAATGGACAGACATGGATCAAAACTACATTGAAGGAGGTATTGTATGTTCCAAAGTTAAAAATTAACCTACTAGCTATGGATCCCATATTAAAAAATGGTTATCAATGTAAATGTGAGGGTGACCAGTGGTTATTTATAAAGGATGGGTGTATTAAGGCAATGGCTAAAAGGGAAGGTAAATTATTTATGATGATTTTTAAAATGGACATCAGCTCATCTAATGTTGCATACAATAAGAGTAAGACTGATACATTACAAACTTGGCATAATCGGCTAGTACACCAAAATATAGATCATGTAAGAAAATATCTCAAGGGAAAGGAAATAGAATTTATTAATAATGATTTCTCTTGTGAAGCATGCATAAAAGGAAAGCACCATAGAAAACCTTTTATGAGGTCAGAATCAAAAGCGACAAGAATCGGTGAACTTGTTCATGGTGATCTTTGTGGTCCGATGGAAGAAAAATCCCTAGCTGGATCAAGGTACTTCTTATTATTGAAGGATGATTTTTCAAGTTTTAGAGTTGTGTATTTCATGAAAACAAAAGATGAAACTGTAGATAAAATTAAAGAATACATAAGGTATATTAAAAATACTACTGGAAAAGGTATAAAGTATTTAAGGACTGACAATGGGACGGAATTTACAAACAGTAATGTTCAACGTTTATTGAAAGATAATGGCATCATACACCAGAAGTCAGTACCCTATTCACCACAGCAAAATGGCCGTGCGGAACGCGACATGCGCACGTTAGTAGAAGCTGGAAGGACTATGCTAGCAGCATATGGATTAGAGAAAAAGATGTGGGCAGAAGCAATTAATAATGCCACATATGTTATTAATAGAACAGGACCTAGTAGTGTGAAAGGAAAATCCCCTTTTGAAATTTGGCATGGAAGGAATGTGAATCCAAATGAGCTGTGTTATGAATTTGGTTCTATAGTATATATACATGTTAATGATGAAAAAAGGAAGAAATGGGATTTGAAAAGCCAGAAAAGAATTTTTGTTGGATATTCAGAACACACAAAAGGGATAAGAGTTTATTTACCACATAAGAATAAAATAGAGATAACAAGAGATGCAATTAAATGGAAAGAGACTCAATCATTGAGGAATGAGGTTCATGAAAATGACAGTAAATCTGTCTCAACACATCATCAGACTGTTTCTTTCAGGTTTGAAAATGACTCAGTGACAGATGGCTGCAATGAAGACTTGGAGGCTACCAGCGTTGGTCAATCACCGGAGGAGAGTGAACAACTTGCAACCATAATGTCAGATTCTGAGGCCATACCACCTGATGACAATGACAGTGGTGACTGTAAAGACCAGTTTGAGGTAACTACTCAGTGTGAGGAGGTGAGTGTTGAACAGCCTTATAATTTGCGTAATCGTGATGCTATTAAAAAACCGGAGAAGTTTAACGATTATGTGTATGATTATGGACTATTAAGTTTTTCATGTAGTGAACCTATTAGTTTTAAACAAGCTATGGCATCTAGTAATTGTAATGAATGGAAAAAGGCAATAGATAAGGAACTTGAGGTTTTAAAGGAGAATAATACTTTTTCTGAGGTTGATGAATCTGAAGCTCTGAACAATATCATTGATTGCAAATGGGTTTTTAAATGTAAAACTAATTTAGACAAAAAACAGTTTAAAGCCAGACTTGTGGCGAAGGGATTTCAACAAAGCTTGTCTAATTTAGATGAAATTTATTGTCCAGTATCTAAGCTTCAAACTTTTCGTACATTGATAGCAGTTGCAAATAAAACTAAAATGAAAATACGCCAAATGGATGTTACTAGTGCTTTTCTATATGGTGACATAAAGGAAGATGTGTATATGTATAAACCGGAAGGTATGGATAACACAAACAATAAGATCCTGAAGTTAAATAAATCTCTTTATGGCTTGAAAAAGTCGCCTAAGTATTGGAACACCAAGTTCAATGACATTATAACTAATTTAGGTTTTAAAAGGAGTAAGAATGATTATTGTTTGTATTATCAAAATGATAAGGGTATTAAGACCTACATGTTGCTATATGTAGATGACATACTTATATTTTGTAAAAATGACCTTAAAATTAATTGGCTTAAGGCAGAATTAGAAAAACAATTTAAAATGAAGGATTTAGGGAATATCAATAACTTTTTGGGTATTCATGTAAATCAGGACATTAAAAATGGTATAATAGAGATTGAACAAATTGAATACATTAAGAATATCCTAAATGAATATGGGATGTCAGAATGTCATCCAGTTACTACTCCAATAGAGGCAAATATTAATTTAGAGGACAATATAAAAGATGATAAAATATTGGAAAATAAGTGTAGAAAATTAATAGGCATGCTGATGTATGCAATGCTAGGTTCTAGGCCAGATATATGTATAGCTCTAAGTATTCTAAGTCGTTTTCAAAATCGTCCAAGTGATGAGTTGTGGAATGCTTTAAAAAGGGTTCTAAGGTATTTAAAGGGAACTTTAAACTTGAAGCTGATATATAATAGTAATGCTCAATCTGGGACTATCTTGGAAGGCTATGCAGATGCAAATTGGGGAGGTACAAAAGGAGATGGGATGGATAGGAAGTCTACTACGGGGTACATATTTAAACTGTATAATTGTACTGTATCATGGTGTTCTAGGGCACAGCAGTCGGTAGCATTGTCCTCAACCGAGGCAGAATACATGGCCCTTAGCACAGCAGCTTGTGAAGGTATATGGTTACGTAGCTTACTGATTGAAATTGAAATGTTTGAAAACTTACAGATAGTGATGTTTGAAGATAATCAATCGGCTATAAAGGTGGCTAAAAATCCACAATTTCATAAGAGATTAAAACATGTAGAGATACGATACCATTTTATTAGGGAAAAATTAGAGTCTAAAATTATTAAGCTACAGTACATACCTACAGTAAATCAACTAGGTGATTTGTTCACTAAACCTCTGTTGAAAAATGGTTTTATAAAATTAAGGGAGGGAATAGGTTTAAAATAATAACAAAGATTGAATGTTGTGATTATGTTTAATGAGGGAGGGATGGTAAAAAGGTACATTAAACATCAATGATAATTATAATGTAAAGAATTTAATATTGTAATTGTGCTTAAGTTCTTTTTTGTAAACCCTCTTAACCAGGTAGAAATGTGTTTAAAGATTTTTCTGCTTGTTCATGGATTCGGCCAGAGTTCAGATAATGTAAACACTCTGTCTGTTTAAGATTAGTTAAGGCATGGAGGTTAAAATTATGTTTAATTAGGGAGGGTGTTAAAGATAATTAAACATATCTGAATTAATGTTTTGTTGTAATGGCAACATTGTTTGCCGCCTATATAAATGTCAATCTGCTTATGTCTGTTGGGTGTGTCTTCATGTCTTGTTGTGATGATAAATAAAGTGTTATAAGGATAAAGTTCTTTCTGTTTATAATAAGTAACTAAAGCCGCTCATACTGTGCTACGTCTGCGTCACAAGTATAATAACAAGGTAGGTGTTAGAAGTTCTAGTTGAATACCGTAAATCTGAAGATACGTTACTTTAAAATTACCTATCGACTCCTACGTAGGGAAGACGCTAATATATCTTTCTACTTTTTCTTTTAATTTATCGCAAATAAACTACCTCAATCATCTATCTTATTACCCACCTGTAAAGTGTTAAGTTCCAAATCAGCAAGAGGATCGGGAGGCAGGCGCGCTCTGGCCGTCGGTGCCGCGAGCAGCGGTGCGAGGTCCCAAGGAGCGGACCACTGCGCCAAGTGTAACAAGAACAGGTCTTTCCACCCGGCGCGGAGCAGTACCAGCTGGTCTGATGGCGCAAGAGCCTGGAATGGGGCTAGGCAGCGCACCCAGCGGACTGCCATGAAGAGAAGCCGCGCGCTTGTTTCCTAGGGAGTAGATATCTATTTAGTAATCTGTTCCTGGGGTTTGTGATTTGGAATCTCATCTCATCTCATTAATCTCACTATATATAAATATAATAAATACGAAAGTTTAGATGTTTGTGAGTTTGTGTGTTTGTACCTCAATCACGCTTCAATAACTCTACGGATTTGGATGAAATTTGGCACACAGATAGAATATTTTCTAAATTAACACATAAATACTTTTTATCCCGGGAAATCAATATATCATCCTCGGGAACGGCAACGGGTGAAACCGCGGGGCGCAACTAGTCGAAAATAAGATTAGATTAAGGTACCTATTTTGTTAGTTTCGGCCACAATAAGTATAATGCACCTATAATTTTATCAAGTAACTACTAGTACCTTATTATACCTTAACCCCCTTACTCATAAAGCGCTATTTAACTAATATACTGTTTAAATGGTCACGTAAAGAATGTCACATTATTTGACAATCACAATAGAGTGACAAAAAAATACGTGACCCTTTTTAAACAATATATTAGTTAAAACGTAACGTAACGTTTTATGAGTAAGGGGGTAAGTCTCTATGACACAGTTTAGGTGTAATAATATTATGTAAGTAGACTCTCCAAATAGAGTAGAGTCCCACCCGCTGGGACGCTTTCTTCACACATCCACGCAGCCTCGTTGTTTCTAAACTTTCACATAAAGTACCTAGAGCTCATAAAAAGTGTGACATGCGCGGTTGAAATGTATTCGTGAACCTATACAATATTTATAGTGAGTCATTTCGTCAAGTTGGTTGGTTTCGTCGCGGGTATAGGGCGGGGTAAGTCAAGTGAAGGCGAAAAGTCACCCCCAGGCCGACCAATCGCCGGCGCGCATACGCCCCTTCAGTCAAAAAGCCACCTACTAAATGTCTATTGTACACACCCTTTAAAATCATTGTGAGACAAGTTTAAGTTGTAACTTAAATTAGGTAAACGTTAAAGTAAAATAAAAAATAGCAAACAAAAACAGACCTATTTATTTATGCATTTACTTTCTGATTTCAAAACTCACTATATATGGCGAAAAAACCCACGTTAAGAAATGACATCGTTTTTGTCTATTTAGTTGTTTCTTACACCTACATTAAAAATTAGTAGGTACCTAGGTACTTAGGTAAAGGTTAACCGTAATGATTCGATTGTAGGCATTGGCAGAATTCGTAGAGCCAAACTCTCGGAGGCCGGGCTGAGCTTCATTCATTCTTTATTACTTATTGTTATTTTCATTTAAGTAATTATTTTAAATAACTACCTACTCAATCAATAACATCTATTAATTAAATATCAACTGTACCTGTAAAAGCTCCCACGTAGGTGCTAGGGAAGCTCCAAAAGCACTGGGCGGCGGTCGTAGCAGTGAAGGATCGCCTTGTAATTGGAGTTGTTTTGCACTCCACATCAATTCCTAAAGAAAAAAATAAATGTTGTTATTTCTCTCTCTGAAGTGCGTACGGAATAGAGATTTACTGCTGGCCGTACATATGTATGCTCAGTTTCACTCAGCGAGTTGTGGAATGAGGTATGCTCGGGATTTCTGACGCCAGCACAGAATAAATAATAGTACAAACGCCAGAGGGTTCGAAACAAGGACATTCGTAGAAGAATCAGAGAGACGGATATAAGTAGGTATATAGCTCGTAGAGTCAGTAAGCTGAAGAGGCAATGGGCAGGACAAGTCGCTCGTAGAGCCGATAACCGATAGGGAAAAAAGGTTCTCAGGCGACCAAGTGCTGAAAAACACCGAGTGGAGCATCCTCCATCTGGACCGAAATTAAAACTGGCCTGGTTTTAAAGAAAACTGCCCAACCCTTTAAATTTCCTATGACCGGTGACGAGCCTCTGCATTGATATACCACACAATCAGTGAATCAATGTAAGCCTTTCCTCCTTTATATTTATAGATGATCTAGCAGGATTAAGTACCTGACACTTATCACTGGACATCAGGACATGCAGCAGACCAGGTGGCGGTGGCGCTAGGAATGGCTCCGGGACAAGCGGTAGAGGGCTGGTCGCTGTCCCTCCAGCGCCGCTTGACCCCGCTGAAGAGGCTGTGCTTAGCGGTGCTGGCTCACTCATGCCAGATATACTGAACTGCGCGATGAAAGTTAGATTGTTACCTGTCCTGACTATTTATGATTATTTATGCTCCTAGCTCAATAAACGAAGAGTCGGTGTCATGGCCATATAAATAAGAGAGATCGGGTTGAGAGGGGAACACTTCGGTGAACACCATTGATGATCAAATAGGCGGTTCTTGTAAAGGTGTCCCATTTGAATGTAAGTACCGTAAACGAAATGCTTATTTTCTTAAATAGTTTTATACTAGGTATGTCTAACGTCCCAATCTTAGATGAAGTGTACTGTAGTAGAAAATTCTAAATCTATGGTCCCAATAGACTGTTGTGACGAATAGTCCAAGAGCCGCTCGTAAACTGACAAAACGGTTGTAACGTAAGTATAGATAGAATGAATACTCACTTGAAAGCTAAACGGCTGCGATAGCTGTGTGTACGGCGAGGAGGGCGATAGCTTCAGTGCGTGCGGTTTGTGTGCGTGCAGGGACGGCGGTGCCAGTGCCATCGAGCCGGCGTGCAGCTTCGGCTTGCGCGGCCCGCGCTCGTGCTGCACCGCTGTCGAACACACTTTATAAGAAATGTCAAGAAGAAATACCTATAACCATTACTAAGTCTAAATGATTTTGTATTGAGTCGCCGAAGGGTGCAAGGGTGAAGTTCACATCATATGAACAGCATATAATGCTAAAATCGCGATGTCGCTGTAGTTTATTTCGCGCTTCCAATGTTTGTTCTGGCTGGGTACTTCCGCCCTACAAGTTTGGTAATCACATGTGTAAAATCACATATTGTACAAATGGTATTTTAAATAGCATATCCAAGCAGTGTAATTTGTACGTAGTATATGTAATCATGACCACAATAATACATTTTGTGTGCAGTGTGCAGTGACTGCGGCATACCAGGTTTTCAACGATATCAAAGAAGTTTAACAAAGGTTTTACAAAAGAAGGCGAGCTATTTGTGCTTCTTGCAAGGAGAAGATTTCAGCTAGCTTGCAGATAGGTAATTGTACCTGAGACTGTGAACAAAAAATATTTTGTTCTCACATTTGTTGTTAGCTTCTATGCGCGCTAATATACGAAGGTTGTCTTAGGAGAATTCTGTTAGTCAAGAATTTCATAAGTCCTTTCGAATTTCTGAAATACCTATTCCAATTTCCAATACAAAGCCATAAAAGAATCACATTATTTACTACCAACACTAACTTAAAAGTTATTTACTTAAACGCTTGAATAAGTCACAGTCACAAAAAGTTATAGATGGAAATGTAACTTGAGCGTTGTTTTACACGCGGGATTATAGAGCCATGAACCGATTATTCGCTGCCGATCCCTCCGTAAGCCGGGATCGCATCACCCTATGTATCTATAACTTAAGCTATAAGTACAAATTGCACGAGAGGTTGTGCTCACATTGAGAGATACTTTTTTTAAACTATTACATTGATTTTCACCTTTGTATGAATTATTTTATATAACGATTGCCTAATTTTTATGGTCATTATAATTTTGACATCTATACCGCTTACCATCAGGCGGGCCGTACGCTTGTATACGGACTCCGTCGTATAAAATAATAATAATATCACTAACGCTTTATTTACCGACCTTCTTTAGGTATATAGGTATTAATTATACCTATTTTACAATACTGCTTGTTTCTCTAAATATACTCGTATAGTTATTATAAATCGGATAAGTGCGAGTTAAACTAGCGTGGGGAGAGTTCCGTACAAACTTAAAATTGTAGTTAGAAAACATGATCGTCCATATGGCATATTTTCGAAAAAAAATTTTTTACTTTTCATACATTATGATCGAGCAAGGTTGACATTTGTAAGAAAAGTTAAAAAAAAAATGAGAATTCACTATTGGTCCCATAGTAAAAGTTGTTCAGCATGACTAATCCAACATAGGCTTCGAAAATATGCCATCTCGAAATCTCCACCCAGTATTGTGTGTGGTAGTTTCGGTGATAAGATTCAATGGTAAATTTTCATCATAACTTTCAAAATATTTATAATAAAATTATAAATGTTGACCCTCACAACAAGCCCTTTCATTTGATATGTCAGAGGGTACAGTTAACAAACCCAATTTAAATTTTTCTTTTTTACTTAGTACACATCCGTGTGCGTTTGGGTCACCGAAGTTCATATGTGTACGAAATTTCAGGTCCAGTAGATTCGAAGCAAATCGGCTGTAACAGACGGATAGACAGATACACGAGTAATCCTATAAAGGTAAGATTATTGAGGTAGGTATGGAACCCTAAAAAAACCAACAAATTATATAACACTAGCTGCCCGGAACGACTTCGTTGTGTTCTACTAACCTATACCCTAATCTACCCTACCCTACGCTACCCCTACCCTACCCTACCTTACCCTACCCTTTTTTTTTTTTTTTTTTGACGTGGGGAAATCCTCATGGATACCCGGGCACTCCGGGGGAAGCGGCCGGATTATGTCAGACTCCTACTGACTAAAACCCCACGGTGTTCCTACATGTCGCTGCCAGCTGGATATACGGGGGCGCCGAAGCATTCGTCCGCGTATCCAGCAGCGACGGCCTGATCGGAGGCCTCCTCTTCGTCGACGGCAGAGACCGGAGCTCTTGTCTCCGCCGTCTCCTCCTGAGTAGCGTGCGGAAACACACGCTCCACTACTCGGGCCCGATGTTGATGGGCGGCAGACTGCCTTACCCTACCCTACCCTAACCCGCAACTTTCTTAATTTTTTCTTTCATAAGAACATTCTCCTGACAATAACAAACACAACAAAAAAAGAATTAGCGAAATCGGTCCAGCCGTTCACGCGTGATGGCGTGACCAAGGGAAATAGATACAGATTTAAGTTAATATTAATTGGAAATGATATGCCAGTGTGTAGCAGCCCTGGTAGCGATGACGTCACGCAATCAGCTTACCGGGGCTGAGTCCATGAGAATGCGGCTATTGTGTCCGCACATGTCGACGCATACGCTGCAGTTCTCGCGCGGCGACAACGCGACGCGACGATTACGGCGCGGACGCGGCTTAAACCGACGATCCCAATTGTGACGTGGGTAAAACCCGGCCATGGCCTGCTCCTTAGTTGCTTTGTATTTTAAGAAATGCACTTTAAATTGCATCAATAGTTAATTAGATTATGCAATTCTATGATCATGGTATATATACATACATACCGTCTTACTAATAAAAATATGGAACACGGTTGTTTAACAGCTGTATAGTTATGCAGTGTGTAAGCCTTACACAGTTGCTTTACACTCCCTTTACTAATAATCAGTGTGTAAGCGTTGTATAGTTATCTATTTGTTAAAACAAAAACGACTGGCAACTTTTTAGGAACGTTTTGAAACTAAAACTATCTAACTTCAAAATACGGGAGAAAATATGGGGAAAAATGTGAAAACACCAAAAGATACTGAAAAATAATTATATAAAATATTAATCATATCATAAAAATCAGGTTTCTTTTTCTTAAGACTATTTTTATTTTAATAATTAAACAATAAAATTACTTTAAAAAGATTCAAATAGCTAATGGTGGTTTTGAACGAAACTGTCTTGTGCTTATGGCTACAGTAGCCATTTAACCAAAGAAGAAGAAGAAAGAAGAACGTCATTGTCAAATTACAAATGTTACGTCAACAAACGAAGCAAATGGCTGTGCCAATGACTTCAAAACTAAGGATACACCTACCGGAAAATTTTGCATAAAGTTATCAAAATCAAATAAATTGTCAATTTTTGTTTTATTTTATCCATAACTCCAGTATAAAACACAAGCCTTTCACTACGCAACTAGGCATTTTTATGGCAATTATAAGCAAACAATGAACGAATGAACTGTTCCGTGGACCGCAGTATGACCGCAGTCGACTGAGTCGCGTTGGCCCTAAAATGACTTTTTAGGGCCAGCGCGTTGGTGTCATTTTGTTGCGCGGTTGGCCTGGTCCGTAGTAAATGGACACAACACTTGATTGTCAGACACAGCTGATCTATTGAAATCCGCCATAATGTTCTTATACAAACACTAAACAAGGGTCCTGGCCCGTGTAAGCCCTGTGTAAATTTCCTAGGTAACTAAAACACGTGTATACAGGCTTTGTGTCAAAAATGTTTTTATTAGTAGCAATTATCCTATAACAGATGTGTACACCGCGTGTAACTTTTTATTAGTAAGGCTGATATAGTATAGTACTACGCGTGACTACTTTGAACGAAATGAAAAGCGCGATATTTATACCGTATTAAATTTCCGTCAGGTATCTAAAATGATTGGTAGAATTTTCATGAAAAATATTGTTTTTATAATGAAAAATACTTCGACAACTCTAGAATATATTTCATAAATGTTTGGTGACGTACAATATGTGTCTTCAAAGCTATATTTAATACACTAAGGTTAGATTTTAAAATCGCTGGATAAGCTAATTCCTCAGATAATCAAATTATTATGATTAGTGTATTAGCTAGTATTTTAATCATTTTAAGAGTTAAATATTGGCGAAAACCTGTGATTGGCCTCATTATTACTTATTTGAGCAAATTGATGTATGATAGCCGTAAGTTTTCCAATAAAATAAAAAAAATTGTCTAAACCTCTATACGAAAACTGTTCTAATGCCGATACCGCTAACTTGGCCATTGAAAAATCAGCCCTAAGCCAAACAAGGAGAATGAAAAGCTGAACATTTTCTTTATTATATAGCAAAAGGTGTGTGCTACGCTGTAGCAGACGAGCTACGTAGTTCATCTACGAGTAGATAGAGCGTAGGTATTGCGTGCGCTGAATAGTCGCAGCGCTGCAATGCAATGTTGTTAACCTTTTGTTTATGGGGCGCATGTAATCCCAAATAGAACACGTGCTTTTTTTCACGGCGTCATCCCCGATCTAAGTATCACGTACGTTTGCAAAATAAACCTTATTTCAACCACAAAGCGTACGTTTTTCTTGAACAAAGTTAGTATAAGGGTTGTTCAAGCCAAGGGGCTTAGTTTCCAGTGTAACGCGGATAAGCGAGATTTTAATTACATGAAGGCGAAATGTGAAACAAAAGTTCATGATATGGTGACTGCACGAAGATGATTCCAATTTCTATCAAACGACCATTAATAGCTCTCTCAATGCTATGTGGTTTCACTTTAAATAAAGCTGGAAAAGTGCGAGTCTGAGTCTGACTCGCGCACCGAGTGGTCCGACCTTCCTTTGACGTCTATTAAGATAAGTAACTAAGTAACTAAGTTTGTTTGTGAAAGACTTTTGATGATTTTTGAAAAAAAAAAAGTTAGTTAGATACATCGTTTTATTTTTCCTGTAATATTTTACTTATTTTACTTCAAATCGACTACTTATTTATTTCAGATTTTCCGCGAACTTCATTTTTCATCATAAGTAAAAAAATACCCATTATAAAAGAAAACAAAAACCTGTTCTAGAATTTAAAAATTAAGCCCTTTCTTATGATATCCCAATTGAACTTTTAGCCCTACTCTGAAAATTCGGTCCCCAATTTCTGCCCCTTTTCCAAAAAATATAAAATCATATTTTTTTTTCATTAAGATTGGGTAAGCATTGTTTAAAACCACTCCAAATTTGAAATCAATAGCACTAGTGATTACTGAAATATACTGCCGTGACGGACGGAAAAATATCGAAGTAGTAATGGTACTACTTCGATATGTAAACGATATGTTGGTGTACTGATGGCAGTACACCAACATATTGGTCCTTCGAGCCGGATTTATAATCTATTAACTAATAACTCGCTGAAGCCGGTTGTGTAGTATGGTGCAGTAATCTTGAGTTATTGATATTTGTTCATCGGTTGCCGTGTCGTCCGTGTAGATGGCGTTGTAAACATAATTCGGCCGCCTTGAGAGTTCTGGATTTAACTCTCAACCGAAGTGATGTTGCTTGGTGGACACGGAGACCCAGCTGATGAAGATTCTGGTTGTGATGCAATTTCGGCCCCTTTTCCAAAAAATATAAAATCATATTTTTTTTTCATTTAGATTGGGTAAGCATTGTTTAAAACCACTCCAAAATTGAAATCAATAGCACTAGTGGTTACTGAAATATACTGCTGTGACAGACGGACGGACGTTCGGGCGCATATGAAATCAATAGCACTCCGGCCTCATATGGAGTACTGCTGTCATCTATGGGCGGGAGCACCGGGATACCAGCTTGGGCCTTTAGACTCGGTCCAGCGACGTGCCGCCAGAATTGTTGACGATCCCGAGCTCACAAGCGGTTTAGAGCCCCTCAGTCTGAGGAGAGACTTTGCCTCCTTATGTGTGTTCTACCGCTTGTACAACGGAGAGTGTTCTAAGGAATTGTTCGACTTGTTGCCCTCGGCTACCTTCCACCATCGCAACTCACGCCATCGACGGGGAATCCATCCTCACACATTGAAACCAGAATTGTTTCGAACTGTGCGAGCTCAAAGGAGCTTTCTTCCGCGGACGCTCAGGTTGTGGAATGAGCTCCCCGCCGTGGTTTTCCCAATGGAGTACAGCATGGGGTTCTTCAAAAAGGGTGTGAAAAGGTTTCTTCAGGGTCGGCAACGCGCGAGTGATACCCCTGGTGTTGCAAGCGTCCATAGGCTACGGTAACTGCTTACCATCAGGCGGGCCGTATGCTTATTTGCCAACTCAGTGGTATAAAAAAAAAAAAAAAAAAAAAAAAAATCTTTTAAGTTTTAAGATGTGTGGTTATGAATCCTAATGATTTATCAAGATCATGTAACTTACATTATTACAAATAAAACAGACTCCGAAATAGGTTTACAATAAAAAAAAGTAAGTCGTTTTTTCTAATAATTTTTTTTTGTAAATTTTAGTTTTCTTACATGCACTAGAATTGAGATGATTTCCCTTTGACACCAACACCGTGTCCGTAGTTCGATCAATGGACTAGGCCGTCTTTAACACATATTACAAAAAAAAACATTGGTTTGTCCCCGACTGCAATACCTTTATAGCATTCAAGTTAAATTCAAAATTCTATAGATTAAAGAGCTTGTTTTTATCTTTTCTGTTAATTTTTGTTTTACTCAGTCGGGTTTTTTGTTTCTTTTAATAATTTATCGATTAAAAAATCTTGTCCATGTCTATGCCATAGACTATCATGCCTATCTACGTTAGTTATTTCGTGAAGTGAGGTCTCAAGAGATAACGAACGAACAAAATCACATTCACGGTAATAATATTAGTAGAATGAATGCAAATATTAAATACATAAACACCGTTCATAAGAGAACGATGCTGATACATTTAAGTCGTAGTCACTTAAGCTCCTTCAAAAAGGCGCTCACTGAATCACATTTGAAGCGTTTAAAAGGGAGATTTAACTTCAAACATCTATCAGCAAAAAGCCCCTCGCTCGGGCGAATTGAAAGCAAACAAAACGTGTTTTTCAAAAAGGTAGCTATTGCAAAAACTACATGCGCCTATTCGTTATTTTTTGCCGCCGGCCATCAACTTGGTGCTTGACGTCAATTAATTTTGCACGTGTTTCATTTAATTTGGTTATTATCAATACAAACCATTGAAAAGCTGTTTTCAAAACCACGATTTAATAGTTGATGTCATATTTTTTTAAATTATTCGATATTTTATGTGATGTTAAAGGGATGATAAAACGTTTTAATGAAAAAGCAAGTTTGTACTGATTTAAAAGTAAGCAGAAACAATCCAAGATCAATTAAAAGTATTCACAACCTCTATAAAGCCTTTACAAGTGTTTGTATACCTAATGATGCATATCACCATAGATACCTACTTTCAATAAGTATAATCTCAGAGTTTTTTTTTTTTTTTTTTTTTTTTTTTTATTATGTATAGGCCTGTGTTTGACCACAATCTCACCATGGTAAGTGATGATGTGGCCGAAGGTGGTAAGCACACAAAGCCTAGAAGGAACTGGCTCTCAAGTGCAGCTGTCGGAACACACCGATAGGTGCTTGGCGACAGATTTTCAACTTGAGGGTGGTAGCCAGCCAGATGGGTACTACAAAGTACCCTACCACCGTGCTATGGTTTCCTCACGATGTTTTCCTTCACCGAAAGCTCAAGCTCATTGTAGGATTCGAACCCGGGACCTTCGTCTCGGTATCCGACGTCACTACCACTGAGCTATCATCGCGTAGATAAATACTACGGTATAATGAAATATTAGGTCCTAATAATTAAGTGAATTTCCTCTTGAGGGATGAATGTACAGGGAAAAATTTTTTTGATCAATTAACCCTTTGTACTGATATTAAGTTCAATTTCGGAATTTTGTTTTTTTCCCACGGATTATTTTTCTAATATTATTTTTTGATATACTAATGACCTATACATTCATTCCTCAAAAGCAAATTCACTAATTAGGACCATAAATAAAAAATAAAATATAAAAATATTATTGTCAAAGATTAATGTTTTTAGAGTTTTTAAAAATTGGTGAAAGATTAAATGATAAGATATTATACATAAAATTCTTCACCATTGCAATGGAGGATGTATTCAAGCTCTTGGACTGGAAGGGATATGGCATCAACATCAATTCAACAGTGAACACATCACCCACCTTCGATTAGGATGTGGAATGAACTCCCCATTACGGTTTTCCCTCAGCGCTACGATATGGGGTTCTTCAAAAGAGGCGTAAAAAGAGCTCTTCAAGGTCGGCAACACATTGGCAATCCCCCTGGTATTGCAAATGTCTATAGGCGACGGTGACCACTTTCCATCAGGAGGCCCGTCTGCCTGTTTGTCAAACTCTTGACATAAAAAAAAAAAAAAAAAAATATTGCCGACGATATAGTCATAATGGTGGAATCGCTGGAAGCTTTGAACATCACGCTCAATGACCTAAACAGAATTTTTCAACAGGTTGGCCTCAAAATCAATATGGACAAGACAAAAATGATGTCAAATGTTCATATTCCGCAAATTGTTTTTTTTTCCGCTGATTATAGGGAGCACTGTTCTCGAAGTTGTAGACGAGTATGTTTACCTCGGACAAAGCTCGTAGTTAGTTAGCTGAAGTGGCAACGGGCGGCCGCTGGGGAAGAAAGGTTCTCGAGTGGCGATCACGTACTGGAAGGCACCCACCAGGTGGACCGACGACCTGGTCAGAGTTCGTCGCTGGGCGCCGCTGGATGCAAGCGGCCAAAAACCGTTCGAAGTGGAAGTCAATGAGGGAGGCCTGTGTTCAGCAGTGGACATCCATAGGCTGATATTATGATTATGATGATATATAAAATACTAATAATAAAAGTGAATATTATTTCGATATTCAAATATTATAGTAGTAACATGTACTTATTACATATATAACTATTTCAGTACGAAGAATCTCCGCGAGTGTGTGCTTTCTGCATCGGTAAGGTTTGCCGAAACTTTAATACTCGTGTAGCTACAGAAGAAATAAAACCTGTAGGTATCAACCTGCAAATAAATATGTATACATATATAAGCAACGACTCTGAGTGTCATATGTACCAAGTGCAGTATTTGGTTGCAACCACTGTATTGTAAAAGCATTTGGTATAGGTAAGTATCCCGCCAATACCTTAGGGGATGGGGAGTGGGTTACCTACCCACGTCGTTATTGCCTGTGAAAACGGAGGTAGTGCGGTCGATAATGTGGTCGGTCACAGGGCGTACATTATACTCTCATCGATATGTTCAGGAAATATTAATAGTTGGTAGGACGATAGGTGATTTTTAATGTTTCATAAGAGTATAAAGATCAGGCAGGCTTATAAGCCATATTAGTAGCTGAGTAGCGAATTCACCCTATCTATAGGGTGCAAGAATAGACTTGCGTTTGGTCGTAGACCCGCTTGTAAAGGGTGATGATTCAAATACAAATTCAAAAAGTATTTATTCAATTTAGGTCCTGATAACGCACTTATGAACGTTAACAAATGACTCTACATGATGAGGTCACTTGCCTATAATGCTATTCACTCTAGCCTTGAAAATCTCCTGGTTGTAGTCAGGAAGCCCAGATGCCGAAAGTGTATTGCTTAGCTACCACACCTTTGCTGTCCGTATAAGAAACTAGGATCTAGAAGGTTGTCCTTATGTTTGATATGACATCATACGGGTGGAAATTTTCCCGCTTCAAGTTCGACTTTATGGCCTACCTTAGCTTACCTTTAAGTTGAAAACTTATAGAAGCATGGTTTCATTACATTTAAGTTCTTGTCTAGCTTGGATTGGATTCGTGCTCCAGCAGTTGGAATAGGTATGAGGTGTCGATAATGCTAAAAAGCAAGCAACAACACTATCGTCGTCGTCTATTGGTACTAATACCAAATACATGAAAGGATGGCTTTCACCAGATGGTATTCGCAGTGCTGTTGTCTTTTTACCCGACTACGGCGAAGCAAAAAAGAGGGTTATGATATCATAATTAGATATAAAAAGTATATATACAAAAAAAATATCTTGCCTATCAATCAGAGTTTTATGCCATCATTACTAAAAAGTCGATAGCCAGCTAGGCACAGCATAGTCGGGGCAACGTGGGCGAGGAGGTAGGGGCACGATATTCATCCATGCCGCGCGCCGCAGTGTGGGTGTGATTAATGACCCAATAATCCCGACTCTCCCGCTCGCCCTATGAAAGCTTCACGAAGCCGAATTGGTGAACGGTCAAAAGGTTTATTGACTGACGAACTGGACAAGCAAGACTGTGGACAAGTGTGTTATTCATACATCAAAATAATGTTAACGAAATAAACAAAAAACAGCTAAATCATCGTCCGAGCGAAGCTTGAACTGTGTGCTTCCAAAATGATAGACAATGCACAACGTTAAAGTGGTGTGTGGTGGGGTTTTTCTTTTCATAATATCAGTGGCCACCTAAAAGACTGAATCTCGTTTTTTTAATAAAAAAATTTGGAATGTCTAACTGGACTTATGAAAAAGTCCATTATAAAAGTTCAACAATAACTCGCGAATATGTTACTAGTGTAAATGCTACTATAGCTCTATATCAAGAAGCGTGACTCGACAAATGTCGACGCCAAGAGGCGAGCTTCGCTCCATCGCAGATAATACAAACTCGGATCAAGATGTTAAACAACCTATTTTTTGCATCAGGAGCTTTTGAATAAATTACCTAAAGAATGAGAATGAAATAAGAAGCATGAATAAAATCGTATACTTCCTAATTGTTTTGGTACTAATACACCTAAGGTAAATTCATATTCGAAAGGATGTATTTTATTGTTCCGATCTTATATAGGACCTAAGTTACAAAAATAACCATCCAATTTGGTGCGATGAGGATATTTGACGTTCTTTACAGTTCCAAATAATCCCATAAGGCAAACTAAGTAGGTAAATACTCGTATATTCACCACAAACGTTATTCTCGCTCCATAGATACACATCAAAATCATCGCGTGGAAAATATTTGTCGAGAGAACGACCCCGTGTCCCGACATTCGTTCCGACGTTAATTCCAGCCGCATTTGTTCCATTACATTTCCGACACAAAGTAGATACGCGTTTACCGAATTGACTAGGTGGATGCGACCAGGCGAACGTTCAACGAGCGGGATGAAGTGAGGCTCCTCTCACATCTGAAAGAGACGCAACATCAAAAGTGAGAAAGATGTATTCAGAAGTGAAATAGTCTGCTGGCTGAGCACATCATCATTAACGAGCCAGAGAGGGCGGAGGGCAGCGAAGAGGCAGAGGGGGAGCGTCAGGTGGGCGATGTCCCACGCTCCGTGACACCTGCGCGCAAAATTGCTCCTTACCGTAGCTGCCATTAAAGAATACATCCCTGTAAAGCTAGCGGTAAGACGTCCCGACCTCAGGGAATATTTTCGAGTGCACCGACATAAATATGAGAAATGTCCAGGTTTTTATTCACCTTCCACCTTGCGGGGTCCACCCCTGTCCCGGACAAACATCTCCTATAATAGATGTCCAACAATGTCGAAATGACAACGGGTCTCACACGCTAGAGGTTTCACCTTTATTTTTGATGTAAGAGGGGGTACATTTGAATATAAGCTTGGGCTTTCCACGGGAACCCAATTGAAATGTTAAATATATTTTTTTTATATTACTTAAATGATTTCTTATCATATTTGTCTCTTGAACGATTAAATATGTTTCATGTAGATATTGTGGGTTTGGTGCCATCGCATATGTTCAAGCCATTGAATTAGTTCCATGCAAAAACATGAGTAAAATTGAGCGCATGTAGTTTCCTTGTACGCGTAAGGATGTAAAAACCATCAGAGGAGAGGCTAACACCATTTCGACCTTTACAAATTGTAGTTTAGTCAGTTTTTTTTACAAATCGGTCAAATCCTTTATTGTTTATTATTTTTGAACAAAAAAGGATTGACCATCCTTTTATGTTCATTTTCATTAGTCGTCAGAACAAAGATTGTGGGACTTAAATATAATAAAGCTAAATATATGAAATGAAAGTAAAATAGTAGTACATGAACGTTGAAAATGTTAATCTCTGAGCTCTTAAACCAAACGCGTCCTGCCTGTGCCATGACAGTGTGAAAATTTTATCTTTTCAGAAAGTTGATGCAAAGTTATCGCCGCGGTTTTCGAGCGCCGAGTCTGCTTCAGAACTGAACAAGTTGGGAGTGCACCGCAACGCTTTATTCCACCACTATAAATAACTTTGTTTTGTACAGCACAAAGTTTACAGATGAACTCAAAAAGTGCTGGTATTTTATAACAGCTTTGCTACTTAAGTCTTTTTATTTATCGCTATGCTCTAGTCTATGCCATTTGTTATTTTCGTGAATCTTTAAATAAATATTTCTTTAAATTCATATTCCGTCATGTACCTGTAAAACTTTTTTCCATATGTGTTACATGTTTATTAATTACTATATACAGCTTATAAACAGACAGATATGATTTACTTTATATAGCTAATACACACTAATAAATGGAAGCACGGCGGAATTAAATTTAACACCAAAAACAATCATCAATAAACCTCAACTAATCTATTCAATGTTAAATGCAATTAACCCTCCCACTGTATAGTGAAAATTAATTAAGAATCACGTAAACAGATAGAAAAAGCATCCCCCAAACCAGATGCAACAGATTATCCCATTAAACATTTTAGTTTTATTCGTTATGACAATGCAATAATTTGTTCACGCACAACATTAAAATGAAATTAGACGGGAGAGATTCACCCCTAGGGCGAGGGTAGAATCACTTGCTCTGTCAAAATATAGGCAATATTTTAGTTGGCAGAGAGGACACCGGGGAAACACGGAAGCGGTGCATAAATCACATAATCGGATCGAAGGCAGATCCGGCCTTTATTCTGGTCCTTTGCAAATTCGGACAACTATAGGTTACCGTCATAATACGCTTAATATGTAGAGCGTTTTGACGAGGAACCTTTTCCTTTGGTATTATTTATTTTATAAATAAGCCATTGAATCAGCAATTGGAACATTGAAGTAGGTAGGTATCTTGTTTTGCTTTTTGGAGAAATAGACCGGCAATTTAAATCATGTCCATGAAATCTGCCTTCCCAAATAGGCTTTGTCTATTACCACCTTCAATCACATGATGGTGAATGATGAGTGGTCAAACATAAATATATATATATATAAATATATTAGTATTAAAATAATAAACAAATAATTATCAAAAATGTATACTTACAACTCATTTGAGAACATTACAAAAAATATAATAATTATAGGTAATAAAGACCCACAAGCGTTACTAAAATGACTATTAAAGTACAATCGTGCACCCTTTATTTCCAACTCCCCTCGGCACTCGGGTGTGGTCACGTCTCTCGAGAGCAGAGGTGTTGAACACGTGTTACTGATCCTGAACAGAGATCCAAAAGCGCCGATCTACTCAATTTGTTACGCTTTCGATATGCTCAATACGCAACAGAGGGTTTTTGTACACCAATAAATATTAATTACACATAGTGAGAATATCCCAAGCTCATTTACTAATTTCATACAATAGAGTATTTGCACAGATAATACTCCAAATTGTAAATAAAGGAGTTATGTAGGTCCATTGTTTATCTATTACAAGATGAGAACATGAAACCTTTAATTTAACAGAAAATACACGAGGCGAAGCAGACGCTTTTCAATTCGTTACCTACAATTTAAATTTCTCTTTTTAACACAAAAGGACTTCAAAAAGGTAAACTCCCTGTAGAATCAAAATCCTGCGCGCGAACCGTTAAATTAAAAATAAATATTGCGAAACGTCAGTATGTTACGGGTCGGATACTGGAATATATCCAGGGAAAAAATCGAAAAACGTTACGATGGCCGATGTCGGTTCACAGGGGTGGTGTGGGGTAAGGTGAATCTTTTTGTGAAGTGGAGAGAATTAATTTAACCCGCTGCGGGGTAACACGACATGGCGGTAATTGAAAAGTTTGCCCCTTGTCGGCTGCCGCCCGCGCCGCCACCGCCGCCGCCGACGGCAACGCGTCTTCGCGACACTGCCTTTATTAGATGAGATTTTATGATAATTACTAAAAATAATTTTATAATTGGAACAAAAAAGTGCAATGAAACTTGCATTTCAAGTGCTACGTTCCTACGTGTGTTCTACATTATCTACTACGGTAAAAACTCGTAGCCCGGCTACGAGCACCGGACGGAGAAGACGAAAAATCAGTTTTATCAAACTTCTGAAGTAGCAACTGATTAACTTTAAAGGAAATCAATGAAGAAAACCTTTTTTTGAATAAGCCCTTTTAACTTTTTCAACTTTATATTAAAAAGTAGGAATAAGTTGCCGAAGCGAATGCCTGGCTTGCTCGCAGTCTGATCGATTTTAAATTAATTTTATGAAGTTAAATTGGGGATTATGTTTATTTGATCACTCGAAAGGGTGAAGCGGCCGCGTCGTCCGCCGCGATGTTGAATTTTGTTTATGATTAACCTAAATAAATAATTATATTCTAAGATATTCGATAAAAGTATTTAAAAGGATGATACGTGATATTACATGTGTGGTTTTAAATTATTATTTTACGCTGATTATGGATAAATAGCTCTAATAATTATCTGAATGATGCTAATAAATTATAAATGAAATAAATAAGGTTGATATAGGATGCAATATTTTATGTTTGTAGTTAAAACTTAGTCAGGGAAACAAGGTCCATGTTGACTGATTGATTGGCCGACATCAATTCTCTGTGTTTACTCAAACATACTTATAGTTAGCATGTATGGCACGTATACTCGTTAGACTTGACAATTTTTTATTGTGTGAAAATAGATTTTGTGAATAAAAATACAGTGCTCTTGATGAACGGCTCTCATCAATAGGTACATACAGTAGATACGTCGACATACATTAAACATGAGGGTAGTGTCAAAGTAGATGAGAACTAAAATATAAAGCACATTACCTATACACAGTATCTTGAAATTAGGCACAGGGTCACTGGTTGGTAAAAGAAATGGAAATATCTACAGAGATAGATGTCCATTTCTTATGAATTTGTTAGTTAAATATGGAACGTCTTTCGTCAATCAAAAATCAATTGACGCCTCATCCATCAGGTACTTAGTTACGATGAGAAGAAGCAGCCGACTATAACACGAAAAGAGTGAGAGGCACCACACCAAACCCCCTCCAGTTTTAATGGAGTTAATTCATTATTCTGCGGTTGCGGCCGGTAAGCGACGCAGTCGAATTGAGAACGAATGAATTGATAATGCCAGTCTGCATTTGCTTTCAGTTTGAAGTCCAACAATAGCTTTTTGTTTTTTTTTAAATCTCTTAATAACATTTTAATTGGGTTTTAGAAACTGTTTTACACTGATAAGTTCTATTTATACAGGTCACGTGATCTGGGATCCAGATTACCTGACTATAAGTCGTTTGGTGTAAGTAACTTAATAATTATGTCCATAAGGAATTAAGTCATATCTTACTGTTACATACGGTTTTGATGCTTATTTTAACAATATTAAAATAGTACGAATGAGTTTAATAAAATAATTAAATATTGAATATTGTAAAATAAGCCTCGGCCCTTGAAGAACGTCTTGTGAAGTATTACTGAAAATCATCAACCACCTGAACAAGCGGGCTTTAGAAAAAACTTCTCGACTACAGATCATATCCACTCATTAGAGCTAATCAATCTAATCATATAGACATATGAAGAGTAAGAACACTCTATCTAGCTTTTATAGAATATGCCAAAGCGTTCGCCTCGATATCCCATAATAGTATGTGGAGAGTGCGATGTACCAACAGAAACTATAGAGCTTATTAATGACATATACAGTAAAAGCATATCTCGCGTAGAAATGGAAACAAAAGGCTCTGATATAAAAATCTGCAGGGAAGTTAGACAGGGAGATCCGCTCTCGCCTAGAATTTTCATCACTGTTCTGGAAAGCATCATGAAAAACTAAACTGGACTCCTTGTATGTTTATACCTAAACATACAAGGAGATTTCCTAAGCAACCTTCGTTTTGCCGATGAAATCATTCTTTTCTCAGAATCAGCATATCAATTGGTATGCGAACTTCATACTGCCAGTTATGAAATCGGCTTGGATTGGAATTTAATACAACAAAAACAAAAATCATGACAAATGCTGAAAAGAGACGTGTTACAATCAACAACACCCCTTTAGAATATGTACATGATTATATATAATTAGGCAAGCAAATGTCTTTTTCCAAGACAAGAAATCAAGATGAAATAGATAGACAGATAAACATGGCATGAAATAAATATTGGAGCTACAAAAGTGAGAAAGTTTTAGATTCCTGCATACTTCCGTGTCTCTCATGCGGCAGACAAACGTAGATAGATATATAACACAAAACAAAATACAAACCTGTCAAAGAGCGATAGAATAAAGTATACAAGACAAGGCAGGAAACGTAATATTGATATAAGGCAAAAAACTAACGTAATAGACGCCTTAGAACATTGCAAGAAACTAAAATGGAAATGGGCTAGTTACGTGGCGCGTATGAATAAAAATAAATGGCCATTTAAAATAATAACATGGGCAGGCCCGCTTAGTAAGAGAAATAAAGGAAGGCCAAGGGAGAGGTGGATAGATGAGTTAAATAGAATGGTCGACAAAGACTGGATTAAAAAAGCGAGAGATAGAGATGCATGGAATGAAATGGAGGAGGCCTTTGGCCTTTACTCAACTATACTATATTTTTTAATTGTAAATAATATTATTTGAAAGAGAATAACTTGCAAGTTTTCTTAATTTTTACATAAGTTTAATAAGAATAAATAACTACTAAATCAAAATACTATTTTATAGAGTGAATTATATAATGCATGCTAAAGAAAAAATATATAATGTAATTTTAATGAAATGTTATTATGTATTAAGTAAATAAAGAGGCTATAATAATTATTATTATTATAAAATAATTATTGAACTCATTGATGAGAACGGTTCACATGTGGAGGCACATCGAGCGTGGGGTCAAGAATTCTGAATCGATTGCGCCGCACCAACTGTTGCCGATGCTTTGCCAAGTCCATCGGTCACTGCCATCGACTTTAGATTTTTTCAATACATATGTCAAATCCTGCCTACACATATTATCTGGCACAGCTGAGTTGGAGGAATTATTTGTGCATTCAATTCAAAAAAAAAGTACCAATGTATACTTTTTTTTTGAACGAAGTCCGTAAACAAGCATACGGCCCGCCTGATGGTAAGCAGATACCGTAGCTATATGGACTCATGCAACACACGAGGCATCACTCACGCGATACCGACCCTCTCCGCCCAATCTGGCGAGTACTGGTGATCTTACTCACGCGCAGGAACACATGAAAGTTCGAATGACATTTAGCTGCGGTATTCTGTAAGGTGGTACTTCCCCAGTCGAGCCTTGAGCCTTGATCCTTGAGCGAATAAACGCTATGCTCTACCTCTCTCATATGCTCTATCTCTCTCAAACAACTCCTTTAAAAACGGGGATTGTATTATTTTGACAAAAATAAATGATTTCTTTCTTTGTTCTATGATCTTATTATAGTTGATGGGTACCTACTCGTATTTCCCAAGAGATTAAATTCAGTTTTTCCATAGAAAAGTTTCAATTCAACTGAAAGAAGAAAATTTCAAAACGTTACCTTATTACTACAGTAAAATATATGCACATCATTCATTCATAGTGAATTCCTATTAGTCTGAGTTTGTTGCAAAGGTTAATACGATTACTTTTTATATTCCGACGGCAGCAACTAAGCACTTACGTAGACGGGTGCTTACTCGAGGTCGACGGCGGCGGCAGCGCGGGCGCGTTGGGTAAGTTTCGTGAGGGCGTATAATTACGCGAGCGAGTAAACATATAAAGGTAATCCGGGCCGCGGCGGCACAAAGTGATGCTCGTGAATAAATTAGTGACAGAGCACCTGCGGCGAGACCGCAGCTCGCGCTCCTGCTGCCACCCGCTCCATCAGGGCTACGCTAATGCACTATAAACACTATATAGTATCTACTAGCTTTATACTTATAGCATCGACGCAGCAGTGCTAAAGGGATGACGTTGCAGTTAATGCTTTTACTATCTTAAAACTCATAGATACAAACTATCAATTTTTTATTTTGGTTTGTTTTTAATAATGGCACTGAGTGTCGTATTTTTTTTAAAATATAGTTACAAGGGTTTTTTTCACATTCTATATAGCTAGCAAAGATTTTCAAGTCTTGATTTTGAAGGTTCTTTAAATATTCTTATTTATTGCCATGTATAAATTAATGATAAATAACCGTGATTTGCACAGGTAAAAAAAGCAGCTGTGGTACCTATTCGTTTAGATAATAAAAATTGATGACAACCATCAAATAAGGCAAAAAATAAGAATAATTAAAAGTTTTCTATATTTTTTTTTCATACAAGTTTTACATAAATACGTCCATGAAGTAGCAGCCCTATGAAAGATCAAATGTTTCTATGTATCGGATATGCATAGGTACTTAAAGGCTTCGTCACATGGCGAGAGTTGAAACCCGACTTGCGGGCGACATGGGACTCTATGAATATTCAATTATTCACAAGATTTTACTTAGAGAGAATATAGATTTAATCTAAGTCATGCATTATACCCTTCAAATGGGTATAGGTATATGAAAGTTAGTTTTTTATTTATAATTCTTTTCATGTATGTATAATTTTAATTTTAATGTGTTTTTAAATGATAGTTTAAACATTTACGTCACTCTATTGTCATTTTCAAATAATGTGACATTATTTACGTGACCCTTTAAACAGTATATTAGTTAAATAGCGCTTTATGAGTCAGGGGGTTAGTTTTATATTAAACGTGCGAAAAACTTGTTAAATATTAATACGAATAAATATAACGACAAAGACAAATATAAAATACCCACTAATAGACACTGACAATAAATATAACTCAGGTTTGCAGGAATTGAAGGTTTTTATTTGTATATGGATCTCGTAGCTTGTGTACAATCTGGCGATATAGAAAGAGGAGTCAGTATCAAACATCTAAGAAAATAAATACATAATGAAGTTAAGAGTATAAACGCTGACAGGTTGCTGGGAACATTGCTGATGACCAGCTGCAGTGGCATCCTCGAGGATACTGTATATGTAAGTATGAACTGCATTTTTCATACTGTTACTAAGCCTCCGCTGTCCGTCCGTCCGTCCATCCGTCTGTCTGTCAGTGGGCTGTGTCGCAAGAACCGTAATAGGTAAACAGTTGAATTTTTCACAGAATGTGTATTTCTAAAAATGTCTATCAGTGGGCTTTACCTTACCAGGTAAACAGTTGAATTTTTCACAAAATGCGTGTATTTCTGTTGCCGCTATATTACAACAAATATTAAAATGTATTCAATTTCTAAAATTAAAAGGACTCCAATACAAGAAACGTCTTTAGGGACCCTAATGCCCGGTTTCAATTATTTACGGACCGTTATCGGTTAAGATTTATTAAAATAATACCTCAAAGCTTTGCATAGCAGACCCTCCCATATGGAAGTCGCTAACACAGGTAAAATTAGCCTACGAAATGATCTATATGCCCAGTTTGGCAATAAAAAAACCTACCATTGGTAAGCAAAACGATTCGTTTTTGTTTATTGAAACCGGGCATTAGTGTGCGAGTCCAATTCGCACATTGACGGTTTTTAAGTATGATATAAATAAAATATAACTTCGCAATGTTGCCAATCAATTTAAATGTAAATTCCAATAAAAGCTAATTTTTAATTCGACTATAGTATTTACATCAATCGCTCATCGGCTCATGTATCAACGTCAGCTATAAATAAAAGCGACAATAGGTGACAGTACATTTGATAGCACCCACAACACAATATTGGATATATCGAGATGACGTAATGACAGATAGGATCGGAAACTACGGTGGAAATTGAACTGGCCGCCGGCAAACGCTATATTTCACTCAATATTTGCGCGAACGGACACCGGACAAAACAACCTGCTGCGAGCTTGATCGACGTTATGTACAAACTATACCAGGGTTATACGCATAGGTAATAAATAAGCTTTTGTCATAAAGTGTCCATTGAGCCTATTGTTGATGTATATATAAATCTACTTCTACTCTAGATAGGTACTCATATATCTAGAACAATTAAAAATACTACAATAATCAAATAAATAAACACAGCGCACAGTATATTTACAGGCAAAAGGTAAGGAAAGAGAAGAGACAGATCCCATAAAAAACATTAATTTCTATACTCAGAATAATACATTTTCTCAATTCAATTCTAGAATAATTAATTGCATCTAGTTCCACCGGAATATAATCTAAATAAATAAACTCACCGTCTTTATTCATGTTAGCCTGGAAGCACTTGGCGAGCCTGCAGGCGCGGCACTGGTTGCGGTGTGTCTTGTCCACGGGGCACCTGCCCTTCATCTCGCCGCCCGCCTTACACGTGTACACGCGGTTCCTGTGTATTGACCGTTTGAAGAAACCCGAACACCCTGTGTAATAATTAAAGAGTTTTATACCAACTCGTCGTTGGCTCTCTTTACTTGAGAATAGCTTTCCTATGTTCATGTTGGTCTCAACTGAGCAAGAGTTTTATAATATTTTTAATTCTGTTTTTTTACTACTAAGTTAGTAAACAAGAACACGACCCGCCTGATGGTAAACGGTTACCGTCGCCTATAGAAACTTGAAACACCAGGGGAGTTGACCACCGTGCAAAAATCTCATTTCACTCTTCTTGAATAGGTTTTTGAAGAGTGGTTTTGAGACGAGTTTTTATTGTTTTATGAAATTAATGTATCGTATATGGTTACGTCTTACCGTCGCAACTATAGATGCCATAGTGTTTGCCGGAACTTCTATCGCCGCACACATTACAAGGGATGTCCAGCAACCGGTCACCTATACGTTAAAAATAAATTATTATCCTTATCTATCAATAAAAGTATGACAAATGCACTAGGTTCAGCCCCGAGGCTTTTACCCGCATTTCGGGGCTGGTAAGTACCGCTATGTTCTATATCAGAAACTAAAGTAACTAAATAGCATACACACAAACTTTCGCCTTTATAATAATACCCACGGGATTCAGAGGAATCAGGTCCTCTACGAGATACATATAAATTGAACAAAATTTACTATTTGTCAATTATCCTGAAATTCCATAAGTTTAAACGAATATGTCGTGATATCGTGTATCGTTTTTAGGAGTAGCAACTATGAAGCGATTATTATATGGTTTGTCACCTAAATTATCCACCATCTGCTCGGACATCCACCCCAGGAGCAGACTTGAACTTTCATGTTTATTGTTAATTGTTAATTTTTTGGTTAATTGTTTAATTTTTAGATTTTATATAATTTACTTCATGTTTTTTTTTATATCTTTAAAGTAGCTTATTGCATTTATATTGTATTAATATTAATCTTAATATTTTCCTGTGCATTTTTTTACCAATAAGTTTTTGTTATTTCTAGCGTTTCATAATTTATTAATGTTGTGTATACCTTTAATAGGCATAAGTATAAGAACACTACCTACTATGTATACTGTTTCTTACATAATGTATGATACTTGATGCTGTTGGTGTACCTTTTAAAATAAAAAAAAATAAAAAAATGTGTTTTGGTAGAGTCGTTGCACACACGTGCATATCTTTGAGGGATACCTATTAATTTAATATGATTTTTTACTTTAATTCCTATATCGCGAACAAGTCTTGGCTACCTAAATGTAACGTCACTTGGTATATACAAGTGTTTATTTATTAATTGACACCTCTAAGCACCGCTGAACGCCCCTCTCCAAAAATAGATTAGTCAGATTACACCAATCTCGCTAATAACGTTGGTGTTTTTGTTCCGTTTACAGAAGCCTTCCCCTTCGCCCCTTTTCCTTAACGCTTTCAAAGGCCTTCTGTTACACCATAGTGATGCCGACGCGCGACGCGGCGAACTTTATTATAAGGTATTATAGTAAAATTAAAAACACTTCAATGGTCTGTGACGACTAAAATCTAGATGTTTTCAAGGCTAGATTCAATATATATTTTGTGCAGCTTCATAACTCATCAGTAAAGTCAGTTATCGGCCTACACAATAATATTTCAAAAAAACTTTGCTTATGTTCCTATATAGATATACGAGTAATGGGCTAGTAATATAATATAACAGCTACGTAGTTCAAGATTATATATAAAAAACATAATCAAGGCTAGCTAAGTTTTATCAGCTTATTCATGAAGTGGCAAAACATCAACATAACGATGCATTTACTATTTATGATCAGCCGCGACGGCTATGGTGTAATAGGTTGCCAACCTTAATGCCGTGAATCCTTTTCAAGAAAAGATCTTTTATTTTTTCGCTGAAAAGGACTTAAACGACTTTGCTGTTCGTCTTTCGAGCCTCCAAGGAAAGCCGTGAAGTGTCGTAATTATCCTCCTTCTTGGTAAAAATTGAAATATAACTTTGTAGTCGCGTTTTGAAAGAACTTAGATATGTAGTTTAATGAATATTATTGGAGAGAGGTAGAGCATAGCGTTTATTCGCTCAAAGAGTAGCTCGACTGGGGAAGTACCTCCACCTTACAGAATACCGCAGCCAAATAACTTTACGTTGTGTAAAGTTGTGTTCCTGCGCGTGAGTAAGGTCGCCAGAGCTCATAGGGGAGAGGGGAAAGGTCGGTAACGCGTGAGCGATACTTCTTGTGTTGCAAGCGTACATATGGCTACGGTAACCGCTTACCATCAGGCCGTATGCTTGTTAACCGCCTTAGCTATAAAAAAAAAACTGTATAATTTATGAGTATAGATGTGTGAATTTGTGGTTCCTTGTGAGCCTGTAGTAAGTATTTAGGAAATTTAATCTATCTTAGTTAATTATATACATTCCCATTCAAGTAACGTGCTAGTAATGTATAAGTAGGGGTGCAAGGGTGGCATTAAGGGTGGCATGATTATGTGCGTGTGTGTGCAACGATGCGCGCAGACTATGGCCCCGCGCTACGGCCCGCACACACTGAGCACCGGATAATGCGCGACAAATTGCGATACTCGTGCGAAATGCAACACTCACTCAACACTACACTAACTCACCTCAAATGAATATCGTTAATCGCTGCCCTTTGATGTTATTTGAACCATGAGTAATAGTTTCGTACTAAGCCATGTTTATGTCGTAAAGAAGTCCGATGCAAAAATTCTTTTGTGTTTTTGAGACAAGTTTTTTTACTGAATTTATCTCATTCTCTAATGAGTTTTATTATACTGTTCTAATACATTATAATATTTTCATATCGGTTGATAACTACAGATGACAATTTATTTCGTACAATTTAAAAATAAATAAATATCCTGGGACATTCCTCACACACGGTCATCTGATCCCAAACTAAGCAGAGCTTGTACTATGGAAACCAGATAACTGGAGCCCAAGTCTGCTATTTCAATTGTGTTCCAATGATCTTTCAGTGGTGTCAAAATTGTGCCATAATGACACTTCTGTTAGTAAGTAGACTACCAAAACTGTAAAATGTCACAATTTTGACACCACTGAAAGTTCATTGGAACACAATTGAAATAGTACACTTGGCCCCCTGATATAATACATATACTACTTTTTGTTTGTAAATACATAATTAATATACATAATTACACCCAAACTCAGGACATACAGACATGTTAATGCACACAAATGCATGTCCTGTGTGGGAATCGAACCCACGACCTGCGGCGCTATAGGTTAAGACGTGGAGTCTTAACCAACTGCGCCAACTGGCCCGTCATAACGAATATAATATTTTTTGAAGATGGGTGGCACGGTTCCGATTGCACTTCTTGTAACTACGAATAGAGACAACAGAATAGGTAACTGAGATTTAACTTCCAGAACCAGTGGTGAGAGACCATTTCATAGATAGCTAATAGAAAACCTGTTTCTAAATAAATGCCTCGTCGTAGCTCCAACAAATCCGTTTTTAATATTTTTGTATTGGGACGATATGATCACAGAGGATTGAAGGGAACAGAGTACAAGCTTCTAAGGAGCGTTCAAAAATTATACCTATTTTGATAGGTTTAGCACAGGAGAATAACATTAAATGAATATATAAAAATGTATACCTATCAGCTTTTTCGTGATGATAGAATATTACTATTCACATATTACAGATTATTAGGAAAGGGTACTAAAATGCAAATCTAGTTTTGACGCTGACCATACCTATGACTATATGTAAGATTTGCTCGCAAACTCGGCAGATCGCGTTGTCCCAGAGATGAAATCTAGCTGAATCACTTTATCGCCCCCAAAAACCCCCATATAACAAATTTAATCGAAATCGTTAAAGCCGTTTTCGAGATCTCAAAACATACATGCTCGTTAAATAGGATAGGTAGGTAGGTACACCTACGTATTTGAAATCATAAACACCCATCATGCCATTAATTTAAGAGAAAAGAGACAATATTACCTATTATGTGTTCCGTTCGACGTCCGAAGTCCCTTACGAGAGAGAGTACCTCGTTTTCGTTCCGCTTACAGTCGCTAGATGTCGCTAAAATGAATCACAAACCCTGCCTTCAACGCCCCCTTGCGGCAAACCTGCAAACTAGATTCACAACGAAAGACAAGCCGCCATATTTACCGTCATTGTTGCGTCGTTTTTCAGACCGTGCAAGTCGTTAAAAATATTTTTATACTTTCGAGATAAAAGTAGAAAGTTTAATAAAATTTTAAAATCACAGTGAAATTAGTTTTACCAAATCTTTATTTCCATTACGTGAAAGTGAGTTTGTGCGAAATAATGGAAATACCCGCGCCTTCGGAAGCAGAAAAAGTTCGATCGGAAAGTTCATCGTCTAGTGAAAATGGGGGTTCATCGTCAGATGAGGGACCTCCGCCAAGTAAACGGCGACGTCGCAGCCGCTCACGCATATCCACAACGTCACAGGAACTTGATCAAAGGTTTGAGATATTATCTCAACAGTTGGTGAGTCATGTTAATAATTTTTTACGCGCCAGTATTATTTCACTACCGTCCACTTCAATGAATACAAATGTTGGACTACCGGCTATGGCTAGATCAAGCGAAACGAGTGTTCTACAAGACCCATTTACGTGCCCTCAACAAAAAGTGGGTGATATTTCAGAACTAGCGGTTTCGATTAAAGAGCCTTCCATTTCGAAAGCGAAGCCCGATCGCGTTGAAAAAATATCTTCTATGCAACGATTTGATACAGTAGAGTGGAACGCGGTTCGATATACAGATGTGCAGAAAAAATATGTTGCGTTTCCCGCTTTTTCCGAGCTTAAAGTTAACGAGGAGCTAAGGCAACTCGAAGATCCATTTGCTCCACTTAGATGGTTTCAGATGGAACGTAGTTTTGCGGCTTTATCAAATGCGTTTTTAGCTCAAAACGAGTTTGTAAATATTGCTTTACAAAAACTTATTGACTGGTCAGCTAACCCCGATAGTAAAGTCAACTCAACTGTACTGTATGATAAATTAAAAGAATTATTTGGCAGTGAATCTGATTATAAGGCTGTTTCTCATGATATACTTCAAATTATTTGCGGTAAACGCGCTGAAGTTTTAGAGCTGCGCCGTAAACAACTTCTAAAAGGATTGAAAGGAAAGTATCAACGTGAAGATTTAGAAAAAATACCCCCTTCTACCGAATACATGTTTAATCCCTTGGATTTGTCCCAATATATACAAAAAATTGGTGGTATAGATAAATTACATAAACAAAGTAACCAAGCACGTTCCAAGTCACCAGTGCGGTCTAAATCGCCCATGCCATCTACCTCCCGCGATAAGACCTTTCGTCCTCAACAAAATAAAACTGTACAAGGGAAAGAAAGAAAGCGAAATTTTGACTACTCAGACAGAAAGAAAAAGGGAGGGGCAAAAGGAAAAGGTTATAAAAGTAGACGTTCAAATAAATGACTCAAAGATGTTTTCGGGCGGCTGTCTCAATCAGTTTCGAAACATTTGGGCACATTACAAGCCACCCAAAATGATTTTAAAAGTAATATCTGGTATCCGAATTCCCTTCAATCAAAAACCTCCATTAATTTTTCCAACGTTGGATGTACTAACCCAGTTTCAAACTCCAACTTCCAATATGATGTCGTCAGAAATTCAAATAATGTTAAAAACACAGATATTAGAACCTGCACCTCTGACTCCATCATTCATTTCTCCCCTGTTTATAATAACCAAGAACAATGGAAAAAATCGTGTGATTTTCAACCTCAAGGTCTTAAATCAATACATGCAGCCGAAACATTTTCATCTTTTTCACCACCAAAAAATGCCGAAATTCCTACAAGCAGACGATTGGATGATCAAGCTAGATTTAAGTCAAGCATATTATCATTTGCCAATAAAGAAAGAGCACCGACGGTTTTTACGAGTCAGTTACGAAGGCCGTTTATATCAAATGACGTGCCTACCATTTGGGCTAGCAGCAGCGCCCAGGATATTCGCGACTGTAACCAATTGGACAGCTCAAGTTTTACGCAAAAAAAGCCTACGTCTCGTTGTGTATTTGGACGATTATCTGATCGTACATCAATGCCAAAAAAACGCTCAGACGACAAGCCATAATGGCGATAGAATTCTTGACAAACCTAGGTTGGTGTGTAAATCTCAGCAAATCGATGACAACACCTACAAAATCGATAGAATATCTAGGAATAATATGGGACACGCATCACAACATCAAGTCTCTACCCCAAGACAAAGTGGGAAAAGTTCGTCAGAGCCTGTTAACACGACTAGCAGCTGGCAGTTGGACCCTCAAGCAGGCGCAATGCCTCTTAGGGCATCTCAACTTTGCATCCTTCATCACCCATCGGGGAAGGTTGCATTGCCGAGACCTGCAGAAACACAGCAATCATTTACGGAAGCATCCCCGCAAATCCATGCTTTACCCGAAGGAGGTGCGCATCCAATTAGAATGGTGGCTGGAAAATATCAATCAGAGTACCCCGATTCACACCAAGAGAATGCCTACAAACTATGTTATCACAGATGCATCAGATGTTCAATGGGGTGCCCTGGTAAACAACAGCAGAATAGCGGGAACATGGAGCAGACATCAGAAGAAATTACATTGCAACTTAAAGGAAATGCATGCAGTGATAGGGGCTCTAACGACAGAGGCGTCAGTACTCAGGAATTCAACTGTAGTCCTACAAAGCGACAACAAAACAGTTGTGTCTTATATAAAGAAAGAAGGCGGAACAAGATCACAGCCACTTCTGGACTTGACAAAACAACTCATTGCGTTGACGGACAGCCTAAATATTGTGCTCCTCCCTCACCACCTTCCGGGAGTGTACAACACCGAAGCCGACCACCTCTCGCGCTTTCGCGCCGGCTCCGAATGGCATTTACTGAACGAAGCAACTTCAAGAATATTCGATCGTTGGGGAACTCCAGAAGTAGATCTGTTCGCGTCACAGAGTGCTCACGTAGTTCAAAACTATGCTACGCTAGACTTGTCAGACTCGAAAGCTTGCTTTCACGACGCTTTCAGCAAATATTGGCAATACGACCTTGCTTGGATATTCCCTCCACCGGGTCTACTTCCGCGAGTACTGCAACACCTCAACACAGCCTCAGGCAGTTTCATAATAGTAGCACACAGGTGGAAGAAACCTTTCTGGCGTCCCGACCTCAAGAGCCGTGCACGAGCGCGCCCAATCAAAATACGAGATCTGGAGACAACTCTAGTGGACACGATGACAGGACGCGCTCCAGCTCATATCAGCAACCTTCAACTGGAAGCCTGGCTCATTTCGGGTGGGATTCCTTGACAAAAAATTGGTCCCAACGGGAAAAAGAACTTCTTTCATCATGTTGGAGAGCATCTACTCTTAAAACTTATTCACCGATCTGGAGTAAGTGGTCACAGTGGTGTCAGCTAAATAATATAGACTTTCGCCGCCCTTTACCGGCGGATGTAGCTAGATATTTAGCAAAGTTGCATTTGACGGATAGATTAGCTTACCGTACTATTCTTGTACATAAGTCTGCTATAGCCTCTGTATGTGAAACTATGTCAGATATAAAGATTTCGTCAAATCATTTAGTCAAGCATATCCTTAAGGCAGTATCAATTGCTAGATCATTACCCCCTAAAGTTCCCATATGGGATGCAAGAATACTCATAAGATACTTAAGAAATTCCAATCCAAATATAAATAGTCTCTATGATGTTTCAAGGCGTACTGCTACAATTCTTTTACTTTCATCGGGTCGAAGGGTTCATGACCTTACACTTCTACATTGCGACTCTAAACATTTTATAGATAATAACGATTCTATAACTATGCATCCTGTTTTTGGTTCAAAAACAGACTCTTCTTCTTTCCAACAATCAAGCTGGACTCTTTTAAATTCCTCTGATAGAGAAATAAATCCATTATTCTGGCTCAGGACTTTAAATAAGTTATCAAAAGACTCCAGAGGTTCTTTAACTAATTTATTCATTACCACTAGAGGATCAGCTAGGCCAGCGACCTCAACTATTATCGGAGGTTGGGTAAAACGATTACTCTCAGATTCTGGTATCGAGGCTTCACCTGGTAGTTTTAGGTCCGCAGTATCCTCCTTAAACTGGATTGAAAATTATCCTATAAATGATATTTTGACTAAAGCTAACTGGCGTCATGAAAATACATTTAAGAAATTTTACTTAAAGGAGATAGTAAATAGTAGTCAGAATGATCTAGAGTCTGAGAAATCTCTTTCCAAATATTTTTCAGTTCCAAATTAAAGCATAACTGATTTATTTGCCTTTATGTAATTTTGCATATTGATTTTAATTCGAACATTGATTATTATTATCGTATTCCGTGCAAGGTTCATATCTTATTTAGATTTTTAATCGTACAATTAATCAATACTAAATTCAGTGGAAGATTCACTATTAAGTTATGTTATTTTGTTTATTATATTTCCTTAAAACATTTAATAAACATTTTTATGTACTTAAACATCACATTGTTGCATTTTTCTTTTAAACAAGCCACCAGGAGATAACAAACATATCTCTCATAAGGGACTTCGGACGTCGAACGGAACACATAATATACAAATTTTACCTTTAATTAAAATTTTTATTATGTTTCCATAGACGTCCGAAGTCCAGGTGATGTCTTCCTGGTTATCATACCATGTTTTACACAACATCATTATGAGCCGAACAATGACGGTAAATATGGCGGCTTGTCTTTCGTTGTGAATCTAGTTTGCAGGTTTGCCGCAAGGGGGCGTTGAAGGCAGGGTTTGTGATTCATTTTAGCGACATCTAGCGACTGTAAGCGGAACGAAAACGAGGTACTCTCTCTCGTAAGGGACTTCGGACGTCTATGGAAACATAATAAAAATTTTAATTAAAGGTAAAATTTGTATATTATATGCAAGATACTAATAGAAAACTTATTCATAATATTATTGTTCATAGACACAGTAAAGTAAACCATATTTACACATTTGGATATTAAAATTCTATTATTAAAATCTAAACGTAAACAAACACGATGCGCGAGTGCCCTGAGTTTGAGCACAGGCCGAGCCAGTATAAACCGGTTTCCCCTCGTACGTGACGAGCCGCCTGTGCTTTCGCACAGACGCGCCTCAAGCTTGTAGTTGTGTACACACGGCTACCGATCAAGCTATACATTTCCAGTATAAGCTGTTCTCGCATTGTATACGATTTCAGTATAATGGGAGGTCAGCTTATACTAGAAATGTATAGCTTGATCTGTAGCCGTGTGTACCTACCGTAGCGCGTTTGTATGAAGCTTGGTCTCTGTTCCCTTCAATCCTCTGTGATATGATGCAGTAACTTTACAATATGCTCATAGTTATATTCATAAGTTTATGTCCCACCATCGCCAAGAAGTGCAGTTCAGTAACGAAAAGGACATAATTCATTACTGTTTTTAGTACCTACATCTGCACGTATAGAGATAATTCGTAAAATTCAGGATAAATGTCATTGAAATATCTTACAGGAATATTATTTACATCCCAAGGCAAATAAAATAATGGATTTTGAAAAAAACTTATGTGATAGACGGACGGACGAACGAGGGTCGCCATACTACACGACTATATAAAACAGGCCATCTTTTTTAGGCTGATGTACGTACTTGTCATGTTCCTTGGTATAATAACATTCATAATGATAGTATTAGTTGTTAATTCCAATTAAAATCGGGAGAAATTAAAATATTATACCCCCCAACAGTTAGGGGCTATTTATTCGACGCGTGAAAAGCTTCGTCGCTCAATCTGGATATAACATTAATCAAGGGCAAAAACTATAAATGGCGCATTTAAAGCTATGCTAATTATGACACTAACAACCGAAACCTTCAAATCTTATCGTATGTATGTACGTATGTATATTACATAACATTTATAACTGTTTGAATTCCAAATTTAATATTTATATTTCTTTTTTTATACCACTACGGCAAACTATCCTACGAATACGATACGACCCGGCTAATGATATGCGGCGACTGAAGCCTATATATATATTAGAATAGAAGCTTGCAATTGTAACACCAGAGGTATCATGCGTTGCCGACACTGCAAAAATCTCGACGACGCTCCTTTTGAACCGCACTGTGTGAGACCATTTTGGTTAAAATCTGTGAGGATGAGCTCCCTGAATTCTTCAAAATACAACTGATAGAACTAACGTAAGGAGGCAATATCTTTCCTCAGGTTAAGGGGATCCAAACTGCAATATTTGAAGATTCTAATAGCACGCCGCTGAAACGAGCCAAAATTAAGGCTCAAGTTGGTATTCAGGTGCCCCTGCCTACAGATCATGGAGGACTGTTGAATGGTGCCGAATTTGCGACTTATAAAGTTGTTGCAGTCTTTGCCACAATATAAGGCTGGTTCGCTCTGCTGAGTACACCAAGCATTTTGGATTTTTGCTTAACATTCATAGCTTGGACGTGACTACGGAACTAAACAACGTCACCGTTTGGCTTTTGAAACAAAATTGCTCTGAGACCGAAAACATTCTCAAAATATGTAGGTTAACTCTCGGAATAGATAGGATAATTGAAGAATTATTTTATTGTCCTATATACATATGTAAAAACCTGTGCAGAAAGAGATTTGGTATCCATAATCCGAATAAGAGATGGATGGATTGTGTAAAAGATGGTATAAGTACGAGAAGAGTGAATTCCAGTATAACGGATAGAACGGTTGAATGCATCATCATCAAAGCATCCATTTTGCGCCGACTCCAAATTATGGGGTTCCTTAAATGTATGCAAATACTGTTATCCAATACAGTATACGGGTAAAGTACTGGTAAACCACGTAAAGTACTCTTAAATACGATCAACTTTTACTATGGGACCAAATTTGAAATCGAAAAAAAATTATGAAAAGCAGATAAAAAAAAAAGCGATTTCGAAGTTGGTTCCATACTAAAAGTTGATCGTATTTATGTACGTGGTTTCATTTAATGTCGTATTGTCGTATCAACCTCGTATATAGTGCCTAGCTAAAGAGTAATATCCTACTGGAAAAACTAGGAATTTTCATTTACATCTATTTAATTTCTTTCCTTCTATGCTTTGTAAGTACCTACTAGGTACATGTGTTGATAACCGTCAGCCGCGTCATATTGTAGTCAAAATAAGGCTAAGGGTAAAAAAAACAACACACTAGCTCGTAAAGTGACATTTAGTGCACCGTTTTTAGCATCATAATGCAGCTTATAACGCACTAGTGCTTTTTACTTTACATTACCGCACAGTTTTATAATTGGTATAATCCCGTTGTACCTCAATGAAATTGATATTTGTGTAGACGAAGCATTCTTAATTTAAACGGGTAAACCAGTTTGACAGCGCATCGCTGTCAAAAAAAACAACCTTCGCGCCATATTTGTTAAAGTCTTCATTGAGTGGTTGATTCATCAAAAAATCTACATCAAAAAATACAAGTCTCTTTTTTCCACGCAAGTGTGTTGAAAAACGTATGACACGCTTGTGCATTGATCATTACACTCTCGGCTCCCTTATCGTGTTCTCCTGCTTAATACGGCCTCGTCTGTAATGGCCAACTTTGCACACATGTATCATAATGGACTATTAATAATAAAATACACGTACAATTGTAATTTTCAATATAAGGATATTGATAGAGTAAGAGTTTATTGCCTACGTTTATATAACATACATGTCATAAAATATTTTTATTTAAATTATAAGTATAGAGAAACCTATTGTACAAATTATTTAGTTTACCAACACATTCATCCTGTATAAGGGAATCAAAACTGGGGTGCGAAAACTAACTAAGTTTTGGGTCCGCCCCTAAGTTACATTTGTAAGGACTCGGAGGTTTTGTTCCGTTTCACTGATCTCGTAAGATCTTATTTGTGTGCTAACTAAGAACAATGGACTACTTAGTAACATACTATACTAATGCAACCTATAGATAGTTTCAATGAGTAGCGGTACTGAATTTGAAATTAAAAAAGAAAATTTCTAAACCGGACGGTTTTTTTATTAGATTTTTGCATTTGGGCAACCGCATGTATTTTATACCACGCGTATGTTCTTATTTTTTCGGAATGGAAACTATTCCTAACGTCCGTTTCGGAAACCGCCCGTTCGCGATGAAATATGAATAAATCATTTCTTTATTTGCATTAAATAAAATACAAATACATTGTGGCAGACAAATCAACATTAAATATAGATAGACACAGTAAATAAATAATAAAAACCTGTAATGGTACGTCCATGCTTGGCGAACCGAGCACGAGCCGAGCCACGAACGAGCACACTGCGAGCACGATTCGCGTAGCGTGGACGGGCTTGCGAGCCTCGAACGAGCATTCGTAGTGTGCTCGACTGCGCTCCGCCCGATTGTCAGTTTTTTCACGAACACAGGGATTCGCATCGCGCTCGTTGTAGGCTCGTTAAGTACGTCCACGCTTGAAATCGCGAGCAACGAACTAATCCTGTTCGTTCGAGGCTCGGCTCGTGCTCGCTTCGCGTAGCATGAACGCACCATAATATAGGCACCAATTCTCTTCCAATAAAATTTAAACAAGGATTTGCAGGTACCATCATGCCAAAAGAAGGAAAATTACTATTTTTTACTATATCTATAGTATACTTTGTATATTAACTACAATCTCTCCGTGATAATTGATGAGGTGGCAAAGAGTGTACAAATTCAAATTCATTTATTCAAATTGAAGGTCTATTTAGGCACTTAATAAAATTATGACACAAATACCAGTTCGGAAGGTTGCATTTGCTGAGAATAGCCGGCAACAAACTCAGCAATTACTCTTTTCAAAACAAGCTTAGATTCATTACATAATATTTACATTCTATTCGCACTGAAAACAATTTGCCCCGCGGCAAAACTACAAAGTAGACTGAATCGATATTTAATAAGTAACAAGCAATCTTAAGCAGACCATCCCCCACAAGCAGCACCTGTAGGTACAGCACACAAAAACTAGAAGGGAACTGACTCATACACCCTTATTAATAAATAAGGTTTAAGTCAAGTATAGTAATACCTAGGTTTAAAATATATCCGTCACTTTCTAATGTCATATATATAAACAAAAAGGGATGAGATAATCTTAATACCTGGGTATTACAAGACTTACACCTTATTTATTAATAAGGGGGTTAAAGTGCAGCTTTAAGTTTTAGGTGTTTGGCGACTGACGCCAGATTGGCAACATGAGGGTGGTAGGTAGCTAGGTATGCGGGTACTACAGAGTACCCTACCACTGCTATCTAACTATAGTTTTATTCTGAAGGTTTCCTTCACCAAAAGCTGAAGGTCGTAATAAGATTTGACCCCACGACCATTGCCACGTCATTCGCTTATTACCACTGTGCTATCATTAAGCTATCTATAATAAACGAGTTATAAGCTGAAGAGATTGTTTGTTTTTTATTTACAATACCGACGAGTGTTTTTCATCCCAGGAAAGCTAGTAATTTATACTTGTAATTAATAATTCCATTATAAAATCATTCTTTGAACTCTCTCCGTGTTTAAGGTGTTTTACTTTTACTAAGAGCTAATCAACTAAACTAATAACTGGGGCCCAAGTCTGCTATTTCAATTGTGTTCCAATGAACTTACAGTGGTGTCAAAATTGTGATATTTTACAGTTTTGGTAGTCTACTTACTAACAGAATAGTGTCATTATGGCACAATTTTGACACCACTGAAAGTTCATTGGAACACAATTGAAATAGCAGACTTGGGCCCCTGCTCTACCGTTTATAAGCACAGTAGATCCTTTCGCAAAAACCTCTTAAAACAGGTAAAAGTATAATTATAACTTAAAACATTATTTAGCTCCGTTAAAAATAATTGAGCGACAATGTTTAAATTGTGTCTATACTATAATGTGCTATAAATGTGCAGATTTCTGTCTTATAAGTAGCTATAATATTTTATTCGTACAGAAAATAATCCTTGTATTATAAGAGATTGCAATATAATTATCATTAAAAGGTTTTTTAACAATAATAATTATGAATTAATATTTAAATCTAATCTAGCAAAAAGCAAGCAGATTTTTGTAATTCGTTTCTGCTTATAAAGTTTTAATGGAATTGGCATTTACAGACATTAATAGGATTTTTTAAGTATTTTTATTTATGAAGTAGGATCGTTCATTTATAGTTTCCTAAATATTATTTTCAAATATGGCGTTCTTTTAAAATATTTAAATACAGCATGAATATATCGCGGTTCAATCATATCATATCACATATTTTTTCATAAAATTTACCTGTTCCCATTCTACGGACAGCCACGATTGGCGTCCGCTGTTTCTCCCAAAAGGCAGACAGCTCGATCGCTAACCAATTAGTCCTCGAAAAACTTATTCACTCAAACACTTTTACGTACATTGTCAAAGACAAGACATTAGAAATTAACAACAATATACAGTGTAAAAAAAAAAATCAATAGATTTTATTCAACACTATGTAATATTATAAACAAAAATAGTGTCATAAATAGCTGGTACCCATAAACGGAACTGTTTATGACTTTTCTAGGTGACTTCACCACCCAGTCGCGGCTTTCGACAGACTGCTCTGATAATTGTGATCTTTGAAGCCGCTGCGGAGATCGCGAGTCACGTCATCCCCTGATTACATTGAGACCCACCCCCTGAGGGAGACAGCAATACGGCTAAAGGGTGAGTGAGTGCGAGAGAGCTGTGATCCCATCTTGTATCCCAGTCCACAGGCTATATTGTCAGGGCATCGGTGGCAACGTATCTGACCGAATTACGTATCAAACATAATGGACATGATATTTATTCAGGTTTTTTACGCACATTCGGGACATTTTTAGTATAAATGTACCTATTGCATAATATGTTTACCTTATATTACTTAAATATTTCTTTACAAACTAATTTTATTTTACGTCTCTACATTTCTATGTTAAAAAAACAATGAATCAATTTTTTTATGGTACGGTTCAAATATTATGGTGCGTCCATGCTACGCAAATCGAGCACGAGCCGAGCCACGAACGAACCTACAACGAGCACGATGGCAATCCCTTTGTTCGTGAAAAAACTGACAATCGCGCTCGTTCGAGGCTCGCAAGCCCGTCCACGCTACGCGAATCGTGCTCGCGGTGTGCTCGTTCGTGGCTCGGCTCATGCTCGGTTCGCCAAGCATGGACGCACCACTAGAAAAAAAATTTAGTACCACCGGTTGCGATCTTATCTAGTCATAAAAACTATGGTAAAGATCATAAAATCCCGAGAAAACCATAAAATTAACACGTTTATGACTGAAAAGGTCAAGAAACTTAAATAATTTTGTTGCCTGAACTATCAGTACAGCAAACATTAAAATGTCAAGTTGGATCTCGGGGGTGAGAGGGGGTTTAATTGGCTGGGCGGCGACGACAGCCAATCAGAGGGCGGCGTTCCGAGAGGGGGCGGCGCGTTCTGCTGTTGAATTGAAACCGAGCTACGAAGCGAAGTCGCCACGTGTACGTTTTAGATACTAGAATAGAATAGGTTTATAGTCTAGCTAGCCTACAGAGTGTACAACTAAAGAAAGTTCATACACATACACATCAGACGTTTGTAGGTACTTACTATGACTACGTTAGTACTATTATTTATTATGTGCTACGACAAAGAATTTTGTGATTCGTGTAATCTTTACATGCTTGAATTGTAATCTGTAAAGTGAATATTAAATGACTGTACATCTTAAAACTTATGATAGTACTAAGGCAATATTAGAAATAATAAATATACGTCACGTAAATTGATGTAGGAACGCTACGAATGCTACGAATGCTACAAATTACTACGATAATACGAAGATTACCCAAGACATAAGGCCAATACAATTGTCTAGGTATGTCAGACTTACAACTCATTAAATAGGTAGAAAATATTCATAAACTGTATCATCAGTAGGTGCAATAGGTATCTGCTTTATCTATAAGTTGAAACGAAATGGTGTCATTTTGTTCATCGAACTGTAAACGCTGGTGCTTTATTTTATTCTACTGGAGTATTTGGTTGTATATATAAGGTAGTAGGTGTGTGTAGATTACAAACTTACCTTGGTGTTATTTCTTCAAATGAAGAATTATTAGTTTAAAATATGAATTTTGTTGAAATATTACTAGGCATTGGAAAATCATAGCTTTAATTACTTATTAAAAGTTTATCATTTGCCAATTTAATTTTGCAGTGGAGGGAACTGCTCTTCATTAATTTGTAACATACGGGTAATATAAAAGAACAGTAATGTATTGGATAATTGAATAGTAAGATAATAGCAGATACTTCAAGACCCCACTTTCGGACGATTACCGAAAATCCCACAGTTTAGCAGGCATGTTGTTTCAGCGCCGACGGCCACTAATCTCGGCCACTGGAGGCGCACCGCCACGCGATCGCGCAAGCTTCTGGTTTGTTCACTACATCCCGGGATAATCCAAGACTAAATACTATAAGAAATGTTTTATGGCACGGCACATTAGGTAAACACACCTTAAATAAAGAGATACAATTCTTTTAAATTATTACGCGTGAATTATCACCGGTAATTTATGTTCATAGGTTGCTAGTCAGAAATGTCCGGTAATATTATGGATTTAATGACAATGACCGAGCTTGAAAATTCAACTGGATTTTAATTATACTGGAAATCAAGTTACCCTTGGCAATGTCATGTTAAAAAAAAACAAAAAAGCCACGAGATAAATTACATACTATATCTACTATTTTAATTTAAAAAGAAAGATTTTTAACTTGTTAAATATCTATATAATCTACTAGCTGTCCCCCGCGGTTTTACCCACGTTCTCGAGATAAAAAGTAGCCTATGTCCTTCATACGATAGGCTATCTACATGCCAAAATTTCATGGTGATCCGTTGAGTAGTTGAAGCGTGAAGGCGTAACAAACAAACAAACTTACTTTCGCATTTATAATATTAAAGTTAGATTTGAAAACGAACGCATATTTTAGCACCGTTTTATTATTACACTCTCCAATAACAGCAAGAGTTTCCCACGGGACTGTTGTTTTAGAATCTTTTAAAACAAACCCTTGACGCTTTAGAGAAACATTTCAACCCGTTATTGATTTCGTTATGACGATTGTTAATTTTAAAAGAAATAACATATGCACTGGTAACAGTAATAAAAAAACATAAAAGGGGTCGCTCACTCCACCTAATTTAAAAACCACTTGAAATGTATAAAATGGAATAAAGCGCGCGTGACCATCCCTTTGTTAGATGTATTGTTCTTTAAATACTGTATTAAACTTTTATTATTATCACTGTAAACAGTATTTATCAAGAAATTAACTCTCCGAGAAATATTATATCATTTCACAATAATTAAATTTAAAATGATTTGATAATTAAATTCAAAAGGATTCACTTGATTAAGAACCTAGAATATGTTTCTTTAAGTAGGTATTTTATTTTCGTTTCTTGTTTCAACTAAGGTAGCAAACATATGTAATTTACAAACAAAAAGAAGTATATGTAGTATAGTATATCAGTTATCTGGTTTCCATAGCTCTGCTTAGTTTGGGATGATAACCGTGTGTAAGGAATGTCTCAGGTATTATTATTATTATCGTAGTATTTATAAACTCTAAGTTATTATAAACTAACATACCCACGGCCCGACTGATGGTAATATTACCGTAGCCTATAGATGTTGCAAAACCAGGTATATCTCACGGGTTTGTACGTAGTATTTATATACTCTGAGCTTACACTATAACACATGTCGAACAGAAAATGTATCGAATTGTATCGAATCTAATCGTAGTGGCACTGATATTACCTATTTAATAAAAAAGTTTTTGTGAATGTAATTGATTCAGATGCATATTAAAAGGAACTAAAGAAATCGACACTAAATCGTACAAAATTAATTGCTAATTAGTTTTATCCAAACTCTAGTTCATTAGCAAGTCTGGTGCTCTACTTACGTAACCTATCTCACATTCTTTGTTCCAAGTGATGTGAAACGACAACTCATTCAATAACAAGGCACTCCTCACCCTTCACTAGGCATCATTAAGGGATTATGATAAATATGATGTATGAACACAACCGTAGATTGGAGGTGGACAGACTGATAGAATAATAAATTTTGTAGATATTTGTGATTATATGAGAAAAAAAAATACAGTGATTCTCTGGGAATTAAGGCAAGTAATTTTCTATGCGCAGTTTGTATTATTAATTACTATATTTTAAGATCAACTGCGTATATCATATAAATAGTTGCTTTTATATGAAATTGTATCAAACAATAATACAGTAGTGGTCTTACAATAATTTTACTAAACAAAATACCCATTGACTGTTTGGCGATCCGCGCGGGTGAGAGAAACAATAGAAATTAATTGTCATTTTTTTACTGCATTAAAATTATAAAAAAAATATAATAATAATAAGCCTTTTATTTCCCAAATAAAAATATTCATTAATTTAAAATTAAGTCATAACATAACATGCAATAAAATCTATTAAAATAATATAACTTCTATTAATACAAATTTAAATTATTATAATAAAAACAATATAGCAGCGTAAACCAGAACTTTTAAGCATTTCATCCCTCTGAAATAATTGTTGCAATACCATATCCATACATGATTTGGTTCGTAACTGTTGGTTTGCTTTTAGCGGTGCGATGATACGCACCTGTACGGTGACGATATGCCGGTGACAAATGAGCACTACCAGCAAAAATCGCGCCGCACTCACCGCGTTTGGCTGAATTAATTCGTCTCGCGGTGTCTCTAAGAGAGTTATACTGCGGTTATGATACGCTGAGATTGTAGACACGGCAGTAATATTAAAAATATCCTCAGGCATTTCGATATTTTCGTAAAAGTAAAGGTGTTTTAATATGAATGATTTTATGACTTAAAAAAATAACACTTAGTAAATCTAGTGCAGTGCTATGCAAAGAAAAAATTTCTTAATAATTTTTCGACCAACACAAATTGAATATGAATAAATTGTATTTTATATGCATTGTTTTAAATATATGGCTTGTTTTGTTATACCTAAATGAAATAAGAAAGCGCAAATATGAGTCAGTTACAGTCTACAAGTTCTACGATAGTATTAGGTATATTGAGAGAATGTTGCGTCGCGTCTAGTAGCCGCTACCACCGCTACGGCGCGCGTCGTAGCCGGCTCGTAGCAGGCACTTAGCTGCTCGCCCGCGGCACTCTGATTTATGTCCCGACGACATTCAGTTGTGACAATTTATTTCAATTAACGCTCGCTGCGCCCCCAGCGGTCCATTGCGATGACACACAAGATGAATATTAAAACGTTATCTATCTATCTATTGTGCTCACCCACGGTTCTCAAATATTTGTTCAAAATGAATGTAAGCTCCAATAATTGCCACTTACAGTTTCAAATTAATATTTTAGTTAAGATTATTTAACCTAAGTGAACTATTTAATATTTTAAGGAAATCTAATAACTAAGTCAATAGGTAATATTTTAAGGAAAAAGAATTGAAAATTTACCTACTTTTATCGTTATTTAAACTGTTGACATAATGAATCCCGATCATTCCGGGGAATTCATTTGTTCACTAAGAGCATGACAACGGCTAAATCCGCGGCGAACCCTACGACGGTTGGCAAACAGAAAACGGCGGCTCGCGAAAAAGTCCTTTTAAAAATGTTGCGGCACGTACGGGTGGGAAGGCACCCATTACTGCGAAGTGGCGATTGTTGGTTTAAAGATTTAGCTGCTAACGCGGAAACAGAACACTGTCTGTTGGATATACATAGAGTTACATACCTTGATAGATGCGTCTGCTTGTTTCATATTAATTTTGCATTTTATTGTGTATTGGATTGTTTGAAGGGCAAATTTAGTAATTTTGCTCTAAGTAATTTAATTTGAATTAGGGTTTAGGATTTTCTTTTAGTTATCATTTTATTATTTAAGTGTTGTAGGTAATTTTTTTTTAACGTTTTGTAAAGTTTTAACGTAGCGTACAATCAATTCAAGTATAACATATCCCACCAAAAACATTTATGTAAAAAGTTGCCAAGACTTATGGCTCGCACTGTCAAAAAGTTATCAGATCTCATTTAGAGCCAAGCTTATAACTCTACAGGTCGGTTAACGAAAGCTGGCACGTTCACAGTACTCATAAATTTGCAATCAGTCAAGTCTAATGGACGAATGCAAAAATAGACCACTCTATATTTATGAGCAGTAGCAAAAGCAAAAAAATAACTGTCTCCTTCATACTCATAAGCTTGACTTTGCGCGAGAGAGACGGTGTAAATGTGTTGAAACGTGCCAGCTTTAGTTAACCGACCTGTACATGCCCTTACTATACAAGCCCTAACTTCACAAACTCTACACCTTAGTCAAAATATGTAGCTTGGCCGGTTCGCTACCGTCACAAGGGAGTAAGGTGAAAAATGTTTTCACTGTTCATTACTTTATTGTTATACAATAGTTCTTGTAGTAGTACTTCGAGAAAAGGTAGGTTGTAAGCGTCCTTGCGCTTCGCTTGGCTGTCTTGGCGGGGGGCACTTCCGTGTCCCCAGATCACGATATACAGCTGTTTTTTTTTTTTCTAGCCAGTGTGGGCAACTTCTGAACTACTGGTCTTAGAGAAAAACGCTGAAAGGAACCTCGAACTGAATTTTGAAGAAAATAAAAATGCCCTGTATACTTGCGTCAAAAACTTATAAACAAAGCAATAAATTGTGTTCTATTTGATTTGATAAATAAATTTTTTTGAACATGATGGCATATTGACATTAAAATGTTTCAAATCCCATCTTATTATGTTACTGACGAGCTATAACGGTTTCGAAAATATGCCATCTTGAAATCTCCACCCAGTATAAAAAAGCCACTAACTTATTATCATTAAATATTTCTAAAACCACGCAATGTTACATTCATTAAAGAAACACTAAATTGAAACAAAAATAAATAACCTATCCAAATTTATATGGGACCAATTTTGAACCCTATCCATTAAAAACAGAATTATCAAAGTCGGGCTACTAACTATACATAAAAAAATTAAAAAAATATACTCGTCGAATTGTAAACCTCCTCCGTTTTTTCGTCGGTTAAAAAGGAATTTTATGTGTTAAAGAAGAAAAAAAAACAAAATAAACAACAACCATTTGGACAAATTGCGTGGTTTTGGTAATATTTCATGATATCAGTGGCTTTTTAGAGTTCCGTACCCCAAGGCTGCCCAACAGTGAGCTGTATCTCATGAACAGTAATAGGCAGACGGCTGAAATTTTCAGAGAATGTGTATTTCTAATGCCGCTATAACAACAAATAATAAAAATTAAATATAATTAAATAATAAAGGGGGCGCCCATACAAGAAACTTCTTTTTTTTTGTGTTTTTTTATGGCAAAGTTGATTTAGTTAATATTGTACAGAACCCTCCGTGTGCGAGTCCGACTCGCACTCTTTACTATCTATCCTAAATGTTTAATATATAAAACTGATATTTTATTTTCTTATCTTGTTTATACGTATTATTATGTCTGCAAACCGCTGTTGTACTTAATTACTCACTCTTGATCTCATAATACCACATTTAGCTGCCGCGTGCAGGCCGGGCAGGCGGCCCAACAATTGTTTGAATAGGAAAAGAATCCCATTTGGACTTGTTGTTTTATTCTACTTTCATGATGAATTTATTAAACATCAAATGATTTAGAAATTATGAACCAGAAGTAAACTTAATAAATAATGAATATGTATTGTCAGAGGCTTTTTAAATTTGATTCAATTTCATTTAGGGAAAACAAAAACGACGCCTTCATGTTTGTTCAAGTCATTTTATTGTAAATAAATAAAAGGGGGTTTCAATTGCTTAAACAGAGGTCTTATAAATATAAACACTTGGATCATTGGAGACTGCGTCAGCGGGGATGCTGGCTAGATCGTATATGAATTGTTCGAATATATCAATGCCTTTTAGGAAAACTCCATCATTGATGTACTCGTCCACCGCATGCAATAGCATTGGTGTATTGGGCATTGGTGAAAAGCCAAAAGCTGGGATGCCTGCCGCGCGGACATAGCGGGCGTCCGTCGAACCGGGTGGCACGGTAGGAAGAATTGAAATGTTTCTGAAAAAAAAAAACATTGGGATTAGTTAGTCTTTGAATTAATCTTAAAGGAGAAATGAAAATAGCTGGATATTTTAAGAGCCATAGTCAGACTGTCAGAGGCATTATTATATCCTACCACAATATAATTGTTAGATCCACAAGTATATACAGAATCAATAATAGTACCATACTCGTATTAAAGTTTTGTTCCGTGAATTAGATTGATACATGTATCGTGTTGTTAGGATATAAAGTTATGTTTATGAACTCACAATTTTTGAGCAGCGTTAGATATCGCAACCCAGTAAGGATTGGTGTCGTCTACGAGAGTAGCCGGTGACTGCTCGTTCTTTAGGATATAGGTGAGCGTGATGCCATCTCCAGCTTGAGCTATCCATTCTTCTATCTGTCAAAGACAACCGTTTATTTATAGGGATAAATGTTCGACCGCAAATAACTATAGATATATTTAAAAATCTCTTGACGTAAGTTTGTTTGAAATGTGAAACCACAGACATTTTATTTAAAACTTACGTTTAGATCAGAACATTCGGGTGAAAAACAGCATTAAGACCATAATAATTAATCTAATTAAAAAATAGTGATAAAACATACTTGTGCGTTGAATTGTTCTTCATTAACAGCAGTTCCCAATCGTATGTCGAATGTGAGACTAACGTAGCTTGGAATAACATTGTTAGCTGTGCCACCCTGAAATTATTACTTTATAAATACTTATCTTAAATAATAATATCTTAATACATATTATCCCCAAAGAGATAAGTAGGCAAAGGATTGAAAGATCCCCAAAGTGAGAAGTGGACATTTGAGTAGTTGGCTGTTTGATTTATGTGAATCATTTCTATCTATTAATACTATCATAAATTTTTTGATATTAGATAATATATTTGACTGGCCAATTGGCAAAGTCGGTGAAGATTCCACCTATCGCGCCGCAGGTCGTGGGTTCGATTCCCACACAGGGCATGCATTTGTGTACATGAAGATGTCTGCGTATGCCCTGAGCAAAGAGTAAATATTCAATCCTATGTACCCTGAGTCTAGGTGTAATTATGTATATTAAATATGTATATTAAGTATGTATATTAAGTACAAACAAAAAGTAGTATAATATATAGTAATATGAGTTAACTGGTTTCCATAGAACAAGCTCTGCTTATTTTGGGATCAGTTAGACGTGTGTAAGGAATGTCCCGGGATATTTATTTATTTATATAAATAAAAATCAATTGCCGTACGTATGAAAGGTCATCAGAGAACGGTGCTTTGCAACTCTACTTGATTAACTTGATATCAAGTGGTGACCAGCCAGGCGGGTCGTACTACAATAGTACACAATATAACACATATATGTGTGCCAAACTTGGTAATTACAGAAGAGGCGATCGATATTAAGCGTGTGAGCCGCAGGCAAACGCGATAAGTTTTTTTTTTTTTTATACCACTTAGGTGGCAAACAAGCATACGGCCCGCCTGATGGTAAGCGGTTACCGTAGCCTATGGACGCTTGCAACACCAGGGGTATCACGCGCGCGTTGCCGACCCTGCAGAAATCTCTTCACTAAGTGAGCCAAGAGTGTAATAATCAATGCACACGCGTGTCATATGACGTTTTTCAACACACTTGCGAGGACAAAAACGGCCTTTTATTTTATTATTATAAGTAGATTTTTTGATAATAATCAACCGCACAATGAAAACGTTAACAAATATGGCGCACAAGTTTGTTTTTTTTGACAGCCGTGAGCTAAAACAATCAATTTTACCCGTTTAAACACAATCACTTACAGTGAGGTACAAACTTATAATAATCGGGATTATACCTATCATAAAACTGTGCGGTAATGTAAGGTAAAAAGCACTAGTGCGTAATAAGCTGCATTAAGATACTAAAAACGGTGCAATAAATGTCACTTTACGAGCGAGTGTGTTGAAAAGTATATTATAGTTTCCTCACGATATTTTCCTTCACCGAAAGCTCGAGCTTGAACCTGCAACCTTCTTCACGACACTAGACATTACTTCCACTGAGCTATCGTCGCGTGAACTTTTCTTTAGTACTTACATTCATTTTGTTAAGGTTAACTGATGTGTAAATGCCAGCATTGTTGATTTCAGCTGTGGTTGAGATTTCGTATTGTTCCTCTCTAAAGCTAAGTAGCTGATTCATTACGTTCCAACACTGAAAATATGAAGAATAAAAAACAATTTGTTAAAAAATCTGAGTATTAATTACCCAAGTTTAAAGTAAAAGTAAAATTAAATAAAAAAAAATTTAGTATAAAGTGGGCAAAGTTACAACATAGTCAAATCAATTCTTATTCATTATAATCTCGAAATCCTAATAAACTAATTTTGAGAAGATATTACTATATATTATACTCTATTTCACATAGGATGAGTCGTCAAGGTCAAGGGTTTTTTACTAATATATAGTGAAATTCCAATTGATTACTCTGAAATAGTACTCACAATATTTCATGAAACCTCGATCCATCATAGTATTCCTTTATTATATCGAAATTAACATAAACCATTGAGAAATCTAATAAAATACCATGTGTCACCGAACTCATGATATTTGAAATCTACTATAATATATTTTAAAATTAATAAAATTGTACCTTGCCTGTAGCAGTAGCATTAGTAGTTGGGAAGGTAGATCCGTGTGCGGCTTCCCCATAGCACTCTACTTGGATTTCTGCCAGTTTAAAGATTAGTTATAAATTTTTTATTATTATTATTAATTTATTTCAAATATAAAACAGTAATAATTGGACTGTTTCTCAAAAACCTTAAACCGACTTCAAAGTACACTAAGACGTAATCAAATCCTGATCTGATGACAATGGGACCAAATGGGAAGTGTACCCTTCCAGACAAAAAAAGAATTTTCCAAATCGGTTAATAAATGACGGAGTTATGAGGTAACAAACATAAAAATCAATAAATAAAAAAAACATACAACCGAATTGAGAACCTCCTCCTTTTTTTGAAGTCGGTTAAAAAGGAAATCTTATTGTGAAATGGCGGTTGGCGCGTCAAAAACTATTTAAATTATGCTTCTGTTCGTAAGATACTTACGCCAAACCACTTTATCTTGACAGAAAATAGGGATTATAGACATAGGGAAGGAAGAGCCTTCATCAAGCTCAACTCCTACATTTAAAGCTGCAAATTCCGAACTCTTCAGGAAAGGTATCATACCGGAATCCGCTCCAACTTCTTCATCTGCAAATATAAAGATAAATTTGTATGTACCTATAGTCCAGATCCATATCCAAAATGTAATAAAAATAACCATAAAATAACTACTTATTATTATTAGTAATAGCAAAAAACGCAAGCCTTAGCTTGGCTATCCAAATCCCACCAAAAACATTTTCATGTAAAATGTTGCCAAGACGTTACCATATGGCTCGCACTGTCAAAAAGTTATCAGATCTTATGTAGAGCCAAGCTTTTAACTCTATACGCCCTAACTTCACAAAATTTACGCCTTAGTCAAAATATGTTATATTAAAATATGTAGGCTTGGCCGTTTCGCTACCGTCATATGGGCGTAAGGTGTTTTTTTTATACCAGTAATGTGGCAATTACTTTTCTGTAATACAATTGACTACAATAGTTCTTGTAGTAGCTAAACGGCCAAGCCACATATTTTGACTACGGTGTGTAGAGTTTGTGAAATTAGGGCGTGTAGAGTTATAAGCTTGCTACATGAGATCTGAATACTTTTTGACAGGGCACTCCCGTGTCTCTAGATAGGTATGCATAAAGAAAATTTTCTTTATTTATATTTGTTTGTTTTTTTTGCTTGACTTCCTGACTTCTAAGGTTACACAATACTTTTATTGCCATGGTTTCCGGGTTTATAATCGTCCGCGTAGTGCAAGGTAATCAGAGATTAATACACCTTGAAACCAAAGCCTCTTCCTAGTACATAGGCATTATACTCTTTATTTATTTAGGTTTTTTTTCCGTCCATGCCAGTAGGTAATAGATAACGTACCAGGCATCAGAGTCATGTAAACATCTCTCAACAGAGTGACACCCTTGGCTTTGAGCCGGCTGAGAGCCATGTAGTGCTGTATAGACACAGATTTCATGTCTTGCGTCCCTCGACCGTAGATATTTCCATTTTCGTCAATATGACCAGAGAACGGAGCGTATGTCCAGCCATCCTGGAATAATAAGTTCAATGATGTTTATCCATGTTTTAGTTTATTCAGAAAAATATATTATGCAAAATCCAAGAATTTTATTAGACGATGAATTTACTTTAGAAAGCCATGCACATTTGCTGCGGCGAAGGTCACGGGTTCAAATTCTACATTGAAGATAAGCTTCTAGTGAAGGAAAACATCGTCAGATAACCAAAAAACTTTCTAGTAGGGACCTGACTGGTTATCCTCAAGTAAATAAAATCGCTAAGCACACCGGTGTGTTCCGACAGCTGCACTTTGTACCCAGTTTTTCTTCAGGGCTTTGTGTGCTAGCCACCTTCTGTCACAATCACCGACCATGATAAGTTAAACACAGGTACTTTTTTTTATTCCACTAAGATGGCAAACAATCATACGGCCCGCCTGATGGTAAGCGGTTACTTTAGCCTATGTACGCTTGCAACACCAGGGGTATCAGTCGCGCATTGCTGACCCTGTAGAAATCTCTTCACACCCTTTTTTGAAGAAGCCCATGTCGGACTCCCTTGAGACTTGAGACAACCAGGGCGGAGAGCTATTCTACATACAGACGCGGAAGCTCCTTCCTTCCGCACAGTACGTAATCATTTTGGTTGCAGTGTGTGTGAATGGACTCCCCGTCGATGGCGATACTTATATAGTAAGAGAAAATGTGTATATGTTATCCTACCGCTTCATCTGCAGGAACTACGTCCATATGAGAATTAAGCATGACACTGCTGATCGAGGAGTCAGTGCCTGGCCATTTGATCACGACGACAGGGAACCCAGGTTCGAACTCGTGTACATTCAATGTCAAATTTTGAGTTGCAGCTAACTTTCTCCAGAAGTCTACAGCTGGAGCTAAAAATGTACCAAAGAGGTAATTGCATTGTTGGTGTTACTGTTCTATGTACCAGTGTATATGTACATAATATCTTCATTATTATTATTATTATTTTGTTTTATTAGATCCCAGATGATAAGCCTTAACTATAATACTAAATTGAAATGAATACTAAAGTAATTAACAACTGATTTGGTCAAATTGTTTGAAGTGAGTTTTATAAATAACTACTTAGTCATTTTCAGGTTTCCGTGCCCCGAGGGTCCGAACAAAACCCTATTCTATTGTTCTTTACACCAAGAATATCTTAAAGATATCACAAGTTCAATCAACAAAAACTCGCAACAAATAACTGGGTGCAACACAACAACACACCCATAGATACCTAATATTCTTTGCCCGGGCGTAGTATGTATGTCATATAATACGCCCGGGCATCATATAATATATGATGTGCAGTTTGATATGATGAATAATAATGGCTATTATTAAAATGACTGCTTTAATTATTACCTATTGCTATTAAATTAATTTATTGTTTTGATAAAATATGTGATATCTTTTATTTTATTTTATTAGCTCTTAGATATGGTACTGATTCTGTTGTTAACAACTAAAGTAATTTAGTGTTACTATGTCTCTATCTAACAAAGAAAATAAGAAAAGGATGTAAGACATTAAGTCCTGTCAAATAAGTCCAATGCTTGTTGTCAATATTTTAGTCGCCATTTATCGTGGTTACGTCTGAATACCTGCAAATGAAGACTAGATAATGTCTATCCTTTTACAGCTTTAAATAAAATCTCTATATTTTTTCAATAATATTTGTAAGAAAGAGATGTGTTGAATTTGAATTTGAATTTGTGATGTGACTAAAATTAGTTTAGTGCGATTTACAACAGCATCGGCACCAATCGATCAAAAATGTCTGTGAAAAATCTTGTATGTTAGCGAAATCTAATGGTGCGTCCATGCTACGCGAAGCGAGCACGAGCCGAGCCTCGAACGAACAGGATTCGTTCGTTGCTCGCGATTTCAAGCGTGGACGTCAACGAGCGCGATGCGAATCTCTGTGTTAAAGAAAAAACTGACAATCGGGCGGAGCGCAGTCGAACACGCTACGAATACTCGTTCGAGGCTCGCAAGCCAGTCCACGCTACGCGAATCGTGCTCGCAGTGTGCTCGTTCGAGGCTCGGCTCGTGCTCGGTTCGCTAAGCATGGACGCACCAAAATTGTTATCGATAACATTAACAAATAAAAAATGTGTGATATTCACATCACAAATTTTTATTAAAATTTTATAGAGTTCACAAAATAAAATTTGCACAGTCTAGTTTGCCCATGCTTACTTGCAGGTATGGCCACTGTACAGTGTTCCAATTTTTTTACCTACAATCATTTTCACAGTTTTAAACTGCGCATGCAAGACGTAGCGCGTTGCCGGGGTACCTATTACAAAACCCCTTGTATTATTGTGATAAAACAGTTATATGAAAGTGTACTTACAGAGATCACCATACGTGGTTGTGTTTATTTGAATGTATTCCTGGAGCAGTTCTATTGGGAGGTTGGTGGCATAGCCCTCAGCTTTCACCACATTTAGTAACGCAAAGCACACCAATGATAAAATTATACTCCCCATTATCTATAATAATAATAATAAAACAAAAATAAGGTAACTTAGATTTATATAATACTAGCTGCCCGGCGCGACTTCGTTCGCGTGGTGTTACCCTACCCTATGGTGCTACCCTACCCTACCCCACCCTACCCTACCCTACTTACAAAAAATGTGATAAATTAAGAACCGCTCGACCGATTTTGTGCAAACTTCACATAAACCATCTACTAAATAGTCCGAACAAAGCCTAAACATTTGGTTTGGATAGGTGAGCCCGTTCTTGAGTTATAAAATTACAACGAAAAGTGGCACTGATTTTTATATATATAGATTTACCCAGAAACTATATATACTCTTGATTTATCCATTCATCTAACAAACCGCATACGACACAATAAATATAACTAACCAGCAATGTTAAAAACAGGCGCAATTTTATTGAGAAACAATATCAAAACGTTAATACTCACACGCTATGTATTGTAGACTGCTTAACATTTTTATCAGCCCTCTATTTATTGAAAAATTGCGTCTACTAATGCTAGGGCTGAATCAAGGTCGATTTGTAGTTACTTGAAAAAAAAATTGCAATATTTTTGTGGGTAAGCTTATTTATTTATAAAAATTCAGTACATCTGATAATGTGAATATATGATAACAAACCCTATACATTACAACGAATTTAGTTCAGTAATATGTGATAATCCAGTGAAGAAAAATCACTTGCCAACACTCGGTGAGAAAATAGAATTGTGTTATTCCGTGAGCTCTACGGAAAAACTTGATTATATACTTACTTAATACTGTAAAATGCTGCAACTTTGCCAACCAAGCTCAACTTTGCCTATTTTATTTCGATTATAATAAAAGTAGGTAGCAATTTGCGATGGCCCTTTAACCCGTTATGTCCTGGGTGGGAACCGAACCCACGACCTGCAGGGTGATAGTTGGAATCTTTACCAACTAACTGGTTTCATTGCTGACAAGCATGTTCTATTGCAGTTGTATAAAAAAAAGGAACCTAATATCTAAAAATCAGATTTTTGGAGAGTGGGGTTTTATGTTCGTCTGTAGGTTTTATTCACATTACCTGCTAGAAATGAGAAGACAAGATTTTAGGTAAGTTAAGCTACCCGTAGAATCTATTAGATTATATAGAAAATATTTTTTTTAATAAATATTTATTTTGTTTAATTCCAAAGCATAGAATTTTATTCCTAAATTGTGTTCGTGTTTTAGTTATGTAGGTAATATTATCATTTAGATAGAAGAAGCCTTATATTTGTACTGTTATCCACATAATTTACGATCATTTTTATTTAAGAATACTATTTTTTCCTTAAAATACCTACGTACTAGTTCAAAAATATTAAAATATAATGTTTTCTGATAATACATACATACAACATATTATGAAAATTGTTTGTTTATTATTTCTCTACAAATCTCTCTCGCTTTCGAATTTGTATTTGCTTTGTTTAAAAAAAATAAATTTACGACAAACACTTCCTTTTTAATAAACTTTGTTTAAATAAAGTAAATACAAATTCAAAAGCGAATACCAGCTATGTGTTTTTGAATTTGTATTTGCTTTTTTGGCCTCCCGTATTCCGCGCGCTCTATCTGCCCTTTGTTCTGTAATCTGTGTACCTATCATTAAACTTTAATATAACTGTAAAACAGCGGATGACTTTATCCTTTGGCTATATTCATAAAAATATTAAGATAACAATAAATATATAAAACATAAAGATAATTTTATTTACCTATAATAAAATAAAAATTCCTCATAGAATAAATTTGCCAAATAAAGTTTGAATTAGAAACCTCCTCGAAAAGCATGGGTTTTAAGAGAGACATAACAAGTCCTCCCTTTTAAAATTCAGAGCAGTTCGACTGGGCAAATACGTCCACCTTACAGAAGATCGTAGCTGCTCTCGTCGTTTTATCAAAAATACCACACGCGTCATTCTTGTGAACAGGTGCTGCTTGTGGGGGCTGGTCTGCTTAAGTTTGCTATTTATTTACTTATTAAATATTTATTCAGTCTTCTTTGTAATTTTGCCGCCGCGCCGGGGCACGCAATTGTTTTCAGTGCGATTAGAATGTAAATATTATGTGATGAATCTAAGCTTGTTTTGAAAAGAGTAATTGCAGAGTTTATTGCCGGCTCTTCTCAGCAAATGCAACCTTCCGAACCGGTATTAGAGTATTAGAGTCAGACTTTTCATAAGTGCCTGCGAAGGTCTATTTGAATAAATTATTTTTGAATTTGAAACATTTTCTATTATTACTACGTAAGAGAAGACGCCACACATTACAACTATGTTCCGTTCAATACTTCAAGTGAGGCCATCCGGCCACGATTTTGGTTGTAGAACGATGAACGAAATGCGTACCTAAGCACCGTGAAAGTCACGGTTTTTGCGAGAAAAATACTCGTAGAAGCGTACTGATAGCGCTACGTGTTTCTACTGTCTGCTTAGACGACAAGGATGTTAAAAAAAAACGGATATATTCTCGCTAGCAAAAAACGGTGTCGCTCAAGTCAGCCACCACGCTGTAGGTCTGCTTAAACGGCTCTGTGTTAACGGCGACAGTCTCGTTTCCCGCGGAATAGCGAACTAATGTGTGCGTGAGAGATGGCCGACTCTCTTAGACAGTTTTTTGTTAGCGAGAATAAGTCCGATTTTTTTGAAACAATAATTAGTCTGTGTTAGACCTTAGACGAAAATACCTAATTATTGTTTCAGCGCTAAAGAAAACTTTAGTTGACTCAAAAAAAATGGGACTTAGGTAACTTTTGCTTATGATAGCTTCTCTATACGTAGTAATAAATAGGTCAATGAAAATAAAGAAACAATTTTATCTTTTTTCTCACGTACCGCCATCTATTGACGGCGAAACGCGAATGAACTACTGTATTATCAGCTCTTTCGTTTCTGTGGAGAGTAAGGAGGGGCTCAGTTCTGCTGGCAGTGTAAGACCAGCAGCGGTCTCTAAGTATATACTGTAGTCTTTGAGCGGTCTATCACAGCGCTTTATCCATAAAAAGGTTTCGCTCTATGCTTTATCCCTTCGGTGTCGCTGTCGGCACAGTTGGTACTCTCAACCCCTCTTCAAAAAAACCCTTTTAGGTTCAAAGAGATGTTCTCATGGTCGGCAATGTTTGAGTGATACCACTGATGCTGCACGCGTCTATAGGATACGGTAACCGCATACCATCAGTAGTATTGCCTACCTACTTAGAAAGGTATTAACTTAAAAATTCAAATAAATAAGTCAATATGGCAGTTTCTTATACTCTAACATGGAGTGGAGTGTAGCGCTCTTTGGCCGCGGTTCTCCTCAAACGTGGAGTATAAGACACGAAATGGGCTAGTTAGTAAATCGACTTAGTAACTGGTTTCGCTTCAGTTACCTACGTGTGAACAGGGACCTATACTCACCCCTTAGAATCTTCTAAAATATGTTTCGTTTATCACACCGATATGTAGATAACATCAATAATAAACTTACTAATTGATTACAAAACTTAATCACAGAGAAACCGTAAAAAACCGGATAGAAATATTTGAATATATATAAATAGTCGCTACCACGGAAAAGAGAATACACTGGAAGGGCGATGCGTTAGAATTTGTATCGGAACCAGTGTAGCCAAACTCACACAAATAAATGTTAAATCATATATTGTACTACAAATAAACAATCCTTTTGATTGGTCGTTTCTATTTTACTCAAAAATTGCTTTAATCACACAGGTCATACATATGAAAATATACCTTTTTACGTTAACATAAAATTTATTTTTCAATAGCGTACAAAGTATTTACGTCGTTTTGTAATCTACAAACTAACTAGATTCAATCGACGAAAAAGTTCTGCCACTCGGCACTAGATGGCCTTATTTTCATGGAACGCAATTTTGAACTCAAACGCATTAGACATAATGTTGATAATTGCGTAATAGCTGCGTCGACTGGCGTCGAGTAGCAACACTTATTGCTATTCGCTTAATGCAGCGAAAGTAATCGATAAAATATCAATAAAATTATCGATATTTTAATTTCGTCGATATATTTTTAGAAATTCCGTAAGAAAATTCACGTTCGATAAGAATAATTGTGCAAAGAATACTGAATTTAAAAAAAAAACGTTTAACATGATGAAGTAAATTAAAAAAAAATATATTTTTACACGGTTTATTGCCCTTGAAATAAAATTTATTTGTTTCGAAATTCTCGTTTTGAAAGCTTAATTTTAACAGATGAATGCGGATATTGATATAACTTTCAACTATTGCCTTAATCAAATCAGTGATAAAAAGATGTATTTTATCGATATTGATCGAACAAAACTATCGATGCACGTGTTTTGGGGTCACGACAGGTCACGACTCACGACCAATGTGAAAGAACGCAATACATTACGTGCGGAGTTGCGCTCGCTACCTTGCGTACAAATAAAGTGAGTACATTGCCTTCAATGTATAATTTTGCAGTAGTATCAGAGTTTATCGTTTACACCTAAAATTATCATAATCTCGAATACATTTTTATAAATATCACAATTAAATAAAGGTTTGTAGACTCATCGATGAAAGGAAATCCCTCCTTGAGTTACACTCCGACTCCTCACTTCGTTTCCTACAGAAAATAATAGCGCATCACGACATAATTAATATTTTTCGCGGAGCTACGCACCTCTGCTAAGTATGGCGGATACTACGAAGCGTTGACGCGTGTTTTGGTTGATATATGCCCATTTGATGTTATGTGTGGCGCGCGGGCTCCGCTAGCATAGCGTCTCTATTTATATTTCTTTTCTCTGTGGTCGCTACTACTGGTACCTACACTTTTGGCACGTTCTCTATCTATCTATCATAACAACAGAATCTTGACAATGAAAGAATATCTAATAGATCTGATAACTACTTATCACATATATGTACTTAGGTACCGTGTGACATGTCGTGGCCGCGCCGGAGTCGCAATATGAAAAAAATATGGTACCTAAATTATATTATAACCTTGTGTATTTTTTTTTAAATAAGTTCTATAAATATTGAGAAATACTGCAAAAACGTTTACTTACCTACTTGATAAATATCACGATTAAAATATGTCCTACTGCAAACCAAAACTGTTTTTTTCGATGATTTCTACGCCTATATAGGGTGACACCAGGTGAAACCAGGCTCGTTAGAGCACTTGTGTTCCCCATATTTCTGTACGCTGCGGAGACGCGGACTCTAAGGGAAAGCGAGAAGAAGAAAATAGACGCTCTCGAATTGTGGGGCTGGAGAAGAATGCTTGGTATATCTTGGACAGAATTCCGTACAAATATGTCCATACTCCAGGACCTCGGTATTAAACAGCATCTATCCTCCGTAGTGCAGTCTCGCATCCTTACTTTCTTTGTACACGTTTCGCGGCGCGGAGATGTTTCCATAGAGCGATTGGTGGTGCAGAGTAAAGTGGAGGGCACCAGAGCACGTGGGAGATCACCCATGCCATGGACCGACCAAATTAAGGCCGCAATAGGCGGTCCCATCAACGACTGCACCAGAAGGGCAGCAGTTAGGGACGAATGGCGGCGAGTGGTGAAGCGCGCCACTAATCACACGTCATTACGACCACGACGACTCTGTCAAGAGTGACACGCATGAGAAGAAGATAGGGTGACTGGTAATATGTGACCGATACTTAAAGATATGATTGTTCTCACGATAACAAACAACTTTCCCAAAGAAACGACTTTTTTAATTTACTTAAGTACCTACTTTAATAACTTTAATTTAATTTACTAAGTAAATTAAAAAAGTCGTTAGTCACCCCAATAGAATATTGAGTACCTAACAAGAATAATACACCAAACACCTGTTATTTAATTTAGCCACTTATCCACTCTTATCAAGCTGTTAGTCCTTTGATCCCATTATGTAAAGCGTGCGCGTGGTAAAAAAAACCGGCCAAGTGCGAGTCAGACTCACGCACCGAGGGTTCCGTACAAACCTGTAGGTATATAAGTAAATGGTAGTATAGACCTGAGTATTTGATATTAATTTCAATTTATGACGTATTAAAAAAAACTACTTACTAGATCTCGTTCAAACCAATTTTCGGTGGAAGTTTGCACCGTAATGTACATCATATATTTTTTATAGATTTATCATTCTCTTATTTTAGAAGTTACAGGGGGGGGGACACACATTTTACCACTTTGGAAGTGTCTCTCGCGCAAACTATTCAGTTTAGAAAAAAATTATATTAGAAACCTCAATATCATTTTTGAAGACCTATCCATAGACACCCCACAATTATGGGTTTGATGAAAAAAAAAATTTGAGTTTCAGTTCTAAGTATGGGGAACCCCCAAAATTTTTTGTTTTTTTTCTATTTTTGTGTGAAAATCTTAATGCGGTTCACAGAATACATCTACTTACTAAGTTTCAACATTATAGTTCTTATAGTTTCGGAAATAAATGGCTGTGACATACGGACAGACAGACAGACAGACAGACAGACAGACATGACGAATCTATAAGGGTTCCGTTTTTTGCCATTTGGCTAGGGAACCCTAAAAAATGGTTTCTTTGGGAAACCTGTTTCTTATCATGTGTTTAAGTATCGGTTACTAATTATCAGTCACTATATAAGTCAATGTTTTTTTTACATTTTTATTTTCAATAAGGTTGGGTAAGTAATATTAAAACTAAGTAGGTACTTATTCCAAATTTTTAATCAACAGCGACGATAATTGTCATTTTTCATACAGAAAGTAATGGATGGACGTTAGAAGATAAACCAGTAAAAAAAAAACAACAACCTTAGTTATTTACAATAATTAGATAGTTATTAATTTTAAAATCAATAGGTAGGTAACAATATATGGTTTATTTTTAAGTGCTAGAGTGGTGAATAGGAATATACCTAGCTCATATGACAGTGTGATTATAAATAATAGGTAGGTAGTACTTGTAGTGGTATATTATTAACTATGTGATGACCTACGTAACTACTTATAATAATTTATTATTAAGTTTTCACAATTTCTCCTCGCTATTTCAACATAATCTAGGGACAAATAGCAAGCTAAGTAGTAAGACATAGGTACCTATTGTTAATTTATAAAAAGTAAAGTTAATAAAAAACAATAGTCAAAGAGACTGTGATTATTTTTCGCACTGTTCATTGTGAACATTCCCTATATTCTGTATAACTTTGTAGTAAACATCGATGCCTCTGAGAAAGGTCTCAACGTTTTGGTACTCGTTCTTGCCATGAATTCTGGATTCAGTGTTCGTTTTTGTTGAGAATCCTAGGGCGCTCACACCCTTATTACGCAAGTAAAGCATATCCGATGTTGCTCCACACACGATCGGTGTTACCTTGTAGCCCCTGGAATTAAAGATACAAAACGTTATCAATTTGTCTTCAAATAAAAAACTGCCTACTGATGAAAACATCATGAAAATTGCTAGAGAAAAGCGCGGCGGGGACTGTCTTTTTAAAAGTGATTGTCAACTACTTATTGCACGCACATCCTCGGTCACTGACAAAAAAGATCATTACAAGTTAAACTGATTACAACATTTTTTACGAATATTTCTTGCCTTTATGGAACCAATATAAGGTTTTAAATAGTTTTAAAGCATAAATAATACATACAATAATCCATTGCCATCCTTCTCCTACGCGAATCACAAAAGGCTCAAAACCGCCTGATACTTATATTTCCGTTATATATTTCAAAACCGGGAACTGTCATCTAACTATGCATTTGACTGTGTTATTAATTAGGTATTGTCAGTGATATGTAATTCATATAACTGGATATTGTTTTGTTCAGCGAAAGAATAACACGTTTTTCAAATTCTTAGTTCTTTCAAAAGCTTTCTACCAAAAGGTATGGTAGGATTGGTAGGTACCTATTTAAACAGTTAGAATAGTAATCCTACGAGTTCATTACTTAATATTTAACATAATAAACATTCATTGGCATCTGCAAGATCCATCTAAGCATAATAATAAAACCGACTTAAATTCAGATGTCGTTTGGATTCCAGAACTAGATTTTATTGATGGAAGATCAATGGCTCGTATAATACGGGTTTTATTTAAATATCACTGCGTATTAGCAACGTTACCGTTACAATGTACCGTTAGATAAACACCAGCATTCGTAAATGATTTCAATGTCACCCTAAAACGTGGAATCATCTTTGATTATGTTAATATTTTTTCAGTCAAGAGAGTGAGTCATGTTAAAAGTAACTTACATTTCATTCACAGTATTTCGTAATGCTATCCAGAATGGGTTTGAATCGTCGACTGAAGTCGCCTGTGACTTTTCTTCCCGACGAATAAATTTCAGTGTCGTTTCATTACCAGTTTGATTTATCCAAGACTGCACCTGAAAAATGTTGGTAGGTAAGTAGTTGGTAATTTAATAGATTAATTATTAGGTATTTTACGTATTTCATTTATTGTACCCCTGTTATTATAACACAAATACTTACTAATGCGTCAACATCTGGAACAACGGAGTTTGAGGCCAACCTCATGTCAATCACAACAGAAAAATTTCCTGGAATAATATTTGCAGCTACCCCACCCTGAAAATAAAATTTATGTTTTTTAACTGTAATTTATTCATTCAAGAAACGTACCTACAGATTTTGTATAACTCCGTAAAGACATGATAGGTGTATAATAAAAATCATAAAAAATTGATAGTTGAAACTACATAGGTACTCGCTTCATGTCGTCAGCTCGTTATTAGTTTATAGCTCAACTCGCTCCTCGTTCAATATTCAAAACATTTTTCCTCATTGAGTGGGCAAAATAAGTACAGTTTTGCTACAACGTTGCCGGTCGGTATCAGGAGCAAACTCGAGGAAATATTCTGTTATACTTATGTATAATAGGTTCTTTATCTATATTATATAATATAGTACATTGCACTTACTTTGTAAATATGTCTATGTACCTAAATAATATATTACCAGTAGTAGACAATAAAAATAATTAAGATAGATACTAAGTACCAACAACAGTTTAAAATAAAATAAAAACCAGCCAAGAGTCTGGATCTGACTCGCGCATCGAGTGTTCCGACCTTCCTCGGCGTATAATTTCTTGGTTTGAGCCGAAATTGTAGAAAAAAGCAGGCCGCATAACTAAATTTGTTTGTGAAGGAATTTTGATGATTTCGAAATTATTTCTGATTTTTGTAATTATTTCTGATTTTTGGCTTTGCGATCTTCGGAGATAAGGGGAGGAATGGTATTTTTATTGTCATTTTTCACCATAAGTCTAAAACTACGCAACATAAAAGAAAACAAAAACCTGATTTGGAATTTAAAAATAAAGCTCTTTCATATGTAACTATTCCAAAGAACAAAGGGTCCATTTGTATGAAACGCGTCCCCAGAATGTAGCACTATAAGCTATGGTGGAGTTTGTTAGCCACATCGAGGGCATCATTTTATTGTATGACACCAAGTCTGGATTCCATGGGAAAAAAAAGATATTCACGGTTAAAGCAACTAAAATACTGAGTAACTTTGATATCGTCCCGCAGTATTTGTATAACTTTTCTAATTTAAAAGTATTATATATGCTTATCCAGAGTTTAATCTATCTTTGTGCTAAGTTCCACCCACATCTGATAAGCCATTTCGGCGTCATTTAATAACAAACACCGAAAAACTTAAGCATTGGTTACTTACATTACTATTACTAGGATAAGGTAAAGATCTTTTTTTTTTGACACAGCAAACAATTACACTCGAATATTAGGTATCTACCTACTATATGACATTATGTTTAATTGTCGTTATTTATGTGTAATCAATGAATCAGCCCCATAGGCAGACTGATAGCCCCATAGACTGACTGGATAATGGTAAATAGCAAAACACAATAAAAAAGAAAACTTGAACATGACTATAAACACTGTATTATGTTCCAAATAGTTAATGATAACCGAAGATGTCCATAAAATAGGTACGGATTTACTTTGTATACCGGGAACACATTTGAAATCGCGAGGTAAATATAGTACTTTAACGTTATTAATGCGAAAGATAGTTTTTTTTGTATACCACTAAGGCAACAAACAAGTATACCCGCCTCGCGTGGTAAGCGGTTACCATAGCCTTTAAAGACACTTGTAACACCAAGGGTACCACCCGCGCGTTGCTGACCCTGCAAAAATCTGTTCACACCCTTTTTGAAGAATCCCATGCTGTTCTCCCTTGGGAAAAGCTCCGGTAGTGAGCTCCTTTGAAATCGCAGAGTACGAAACCATTTCGGTTCCAATGTGTGAGGTTGGATCCCCGTCGATGGCGAGAGTTGCGATGGTGGCTCAGTCTAACGGGGTCTAAACCACTTGTGAGCTGGGGATCGTCGACAATTCTAATGGCACGTCGCTGAACCGAGTCCAAAGGCCCAAGCTGGTATCCAGGTACCGCCGCCTATAGATGACAGCAGTACTCCATTTGAGCCCGGACTTGCGACTTATAAAGTTGTTATAAGTACTGCCTCGCTCTATTGAGCACTCCGAGCTTTTTTGTCGTCAAAGTGACTATACACGAAACAGCACGTGACGCTAGAAATATCGACGCCAGGGATCCCGATGCTTTGACTGATGTTTAAGGAAGTGTTCTGGAATTGTAGGGCCACACTATAGTGGTTTTCTTCGGGTTAGTATGTCTTATGTTACGTTTTCCAGCTAAATTACTGGACTAGGTTGATAGCAATTAAAATTACCACACGCGGCAGTATAGAGCCTACAGATGGACAAGCAATACTATTTTCTCAGGAACACAGGTGAAGCCACGAGGCACAGCTAGTACTTTAATATGATAAATGCGACAGTAGATCTATCCGTATTGTTATGTTTTCACAACTATGTTACTGGACCGATATCGATAAATATTAGCAGAAAGATAGCAAGGATCCTGGAAATTGACATACAGTTCTTTTTGTCTTAAAAACTCGATTGGAATCACTGGTATTCAGTATTCTGTGCCGCAGGGCATAGCTAATAATTACAAAAAACAATCATTACCAAAGGAAAATTTTTGTAACTTCAAATGTGAATATCTTTTTTCTCCCATGGAATTCTGACTTGCTGTCATAGAATAAAATAATGTGCTCAACGAGACCTACAATCACCACTATAGCTCATCTTGCTACAGTCTGGGGACGTTTTTACCCATTCTTCTTTCAAATCAATAGCATCTGTGGCTGCTGAAATATAGCGCTGAGACGGACGGACATACGGACAGACGGACGGACTTTTTACCATTTTGGTTCGGAGCCCTAAAACACAATTATAAGATACCTAGTTACAAAAAAATTATATCCCTCTACCTACACATAATATTTAGCTATCGCTATACTAAACTGACTGTCAAAAGGCCTACGAAAGGCCGGTTTTCACAGGGTCAGCTCAGCTCCTGACTAGCTAGTCGGACAGTAAATCTTCTTCTCTGTCTGCCAACTTCTGAGCCCGTGAATAGGCCATACTTGCTACGCTGACTGACAAGGACAATCTCCTTGCTGTTCTCACGAGTCCAGGAACAGTAACAGTATTATTCTCACCTGGATCATATTGATATTAACACTGGTGTAAGCTCCGTAGTCAGTAGCATTTCTTGATTTCATTAACTCCGTCTGTTCTTCACGATACTTCATTACGCTGTTTATAATTTTTTGTAACTGGAAAAAGGTAGGTATAGGTAAGTCATTCATAAAATAAAGGATTATACAATAGACAATAATAATAATTAGCCTTTATAAAGACACAAAAATACAATAGGTAGATATTAATAATACCTATTATATCATCAATCCATCTCCGAAACTGTCTTCCACGTAAACTTAGTAAAGTGACTGTTAAATTATTATTGATAGTACTAATAACCAGTGCTGGATAGGGTACAGCGTGAGGAGCGATCGCTCTAGGCGCCAGGTGGCCAGTAGGCGCTAAAATCCCAAATGTGAAAACCTATTTCGAGAAAAGGCGCCTTTGGGCTGCGCGGCGCGGCGCGGGGAGGTCAACGCGTCGACCAAATGCCTCCAAAAGACAATCTCGCTCCACCTTGATCAAGGGCTAGGGCCGGCGTTTCTGACAACCACGCTGAAGTCGTGGATTCGATTTCTATAAGAGACAAAAGTTTGCGTGTACGAAAATGTATGATTGGTCAGGGATGTAATATACCTATTTACTACTCGTATATACACGTGTCCCAAAATTCAACGATAAGCGGCCACCATAGGTGTACCTGCTCATGACTACTCGAGAAATAAGAACTTGTCGGTTTTTTGGCGAACACAGGGATTCGCATCGCGCTCGTGTTGTAGGCTCGTTGGAAGTCCACACTCTCTGTGTCCACACTTGACATCGCGAGCGACGAGCGAAGAGCGGCTCGGCTCGTGCTCGGCTCGCCCACATTTACAATACTAGGTATATATATTACTGCTACATCTCAAGGATTGTATTTTTGCATATTTGGGTTTATGGATCAATGTATTTAACTAGAAAACATGCAATGCATTGCTGTCTCTTACCTTTTCCATGGCATTGGAATCAGACAATTTATACCCATGGCCACTCTCACCGAATATTGTGAACATCATTTCTATGAAAAAATATAAAGTTTTATCAGTATCAGGTTCCTATATAATTGGACTATTTTACAAAAAACTTAAACCGACTTCAAAGTACACTAAGAAGTAATCAAATCGATCTGATGACAATGGGACCAAACGGGAAGTGTACCCTTCCAGACAAAACAAGAATTTTCCAAATCAGTTAATAAATGACGGGAATAATGAGGTAACAAACATTAAAAAAAATACAACCGAATTGAGAACCTCCTCCCTTTTTTGTCGGTTAAAACTGAAATGTGGATAAATACAATCCAATATCCAACCGAACGTACGGAACAAAAGCCGACCACGTGGGTTTGACTCGCGCTCACTAGACCACATAAATAAGTTTGATATATTTGATGATTTCGAAAAAACTGTGCTGATTAGAAACCTCGTTCTATTTTTCCTGTAATATTTACAAACTGTAATTATTTCAGGGGATGGTATTTTTCTTTAATATTATTTAACCCATAACTACGCAACATAAAAAAATAAAAAGCTGTTTTGGAATGTAAAAATGTAGCCCTTTTATATGATACCTACCCAGTTTAAACGTATAGCCCTAAAATGTCGGCCGTCCCCATTCTAAACCGCTCCTGGTCTAGAGCTCATAGGCTCATACGAAATTTACTGATCCAACCTAAACGACTTTTTGAAATTAACCGAAAGAACCGGTTCTTTATATTTTAGAACCGGTTCTTATTTTAACCCTCAGAACCCTAACAATATGATACAACTAGCTTTAGCCCGCGACTTCGTCCGCGTAGATTATTTCTTTTTTCTAGATATGAATCATTGTAACAATATAAAGCTTTGTTCATGGCTATAACCTGTCACTACGTGTGATATTTGAAAAAAAGTTCAGGTAGATTGAGAGCTCACATGCGAGCATGCCACATAAAACTGAAACAGATAAACTCTAGCAAATTTCAGAGTTTTACATTATTTTTACTTTAATACAAAATTGTGTGAATTAACAACTTACTTAAATACAAAATTTCATCCCCCTTTACACACCTTCAAGGAAATTCGAAAAACGCGATATAAGTTGCGTTATATTCCAACCATAAGCCGAAATAATAGTGATTTTTACTCCGAAAATAAAGAACTTCAAATACAAAATTAAATCCCCCTTTTCACCCTTTAAGGGTTCAAATTCCAACAACACCTATATTCATTGCGTTAGTTTCCAACTATAAGCTTAAATAATAAATTTAGTGTAGTTCCATACACAATTACATCCGCTTTTTTACCCCATCGGGGTCGGAATTATCAAAAACGCTAAGGCACATAATAAATTAATTTTCAATCGTCAGCCTAAACACAAAATTTGAAGATCCTAACTTCAAAACTGACGGACTTTCATACAAACTTTCATCCCCTATTTTACCCCTCTAGGAGTGGAATTTCAAAAAATCCTTCCTTACTGGATACCTACACTGTATAATAATAAATTTAGTGAAGTTTATTGTGGAATTGAAGGACTTGCATACCCAACTTCATCCCCCTTTTTCCCTCTTTGGGGGTGGAATTATCACAAACGCTAACACAACTTTACATAAATTTTCAATCGTCATCCTAAACACAAAATTTGAAGATCCTATTTTCAAAACTGACGGACTTGCATACAAACTTTCATCCCCTATTTTACCCTCTTAGGGGTGGAATTACCAAAAATCCTTCTTTAGTGGATGCCTCCACGGTATAAGGTAGGTATCTGTTTGCAAAATTTCAAATCTCTAGGTCCAGCGGTTTGGGCTGGCTGTGATATATCAACAATCAGTTTATCATTTTATTATATTAAGATATATAAGAGTGTAATGTGTATTTTTGTATAGATATTAACTTAAATACTTACGGAATGGTCTCCTGTCAGCGTAAGTAACTAAGAAATCATTATTTTGGCTGGTAAAACCTTCATCCAAGGCAAATTCTACGTTCAAAGAATCAAATTCTTTTGTATTTACAAACGTACGCATTCCGCTGTAGCCGCCAGTTTCTTCATCTGTAATAATGAGTGTTTAATATCAAACCACGCGAACCACGAAATTCTCAAAAATGTTAATTAGCCTACAAATCCAAGCGCGAACAAAAAAATTGTTTCAGGCAGAAATATCAGCGTAGGTACCTGGCATTAAAGTGATATGTAAAGTTCGCAGCAGAGTAATATTCTCTGTCTTTAGTCTTCGAATAGCTTCTAAATATTGGATAGCGATGTCTTTAGTGTCCTGAGTTCCTCGACCATAAATATCTCCGTTATCATCCATGCGAGCCGAAAATGGTGGATAGGACCATTCACTCTGAAAATATTGGGAAAAATCGAAAAATGTTTTAACATACCCAGTTACTAGAGAACGATATCGTGGACTACTTAATTGATTCCCTATAGATAAGAAAATCTTGAGGAGAGACTGTGATACATAAAATTGACAAAAAAACCTGTTCCACCCAAAAGTAATATACCTACCTATTAGTAGTTTTAAATCATGTTCGTTACCTCATCTGCAGGCACAACGTCCATATGCGAGTTGAGCATGACACTGGGTAAAGAAGGGTCCGAGCCCACCACTGTTATAACACATATTGGTTTGCCGTCCGGTTCGTAGACCACCATAGGCAGTTCCAGTTCATTTGCTCTGCGTCTCCAAAATTCTACTGCAGTTTCTGTGTAGACAAGTATGAAAAACAATAAGTTATCAATTTAAGGGCTCCAAAAGTACCTAATGGGTTCGAAAGAGTTCTTTAGCAAACGATAATTATAAGAATTAGAATCTAAACTTAGGGTAAGTCAAGAATGGGTATGAAGTAATCAAGAATGGGTCATTGCCAAGTTCTAACCAGGTTTTAATCTCAACTATAAAAAATACTTTGATTGACGGTCTTAGTATGTTTAATTACAAATAAAATTAACAATAATATATATATTTACAAGAGCTGTAATTTTTTCTTGCGATTTCGATGTTGGTCCCGTAGTAAAAGTTGATCGTCTTTATGAGTACTTTACGTGGTTTCATTAATTTTCGTATGGTCGTATCCACCCCATATATGTAATTAAAATAACTAAAACACGAGGCGAACTAGAATACTAGTCACCATCACCACACCATAAGCAAACCGCCAGTAATTTCAGGCGTTTTAGCTATGGCTATGTCCGTAGTAGCAGTAGTAGTGGTTAGGTTGGTAGTAGTCTTGTGTAGTTCGCGAACGAACTAGTTCGAAAGAGCGCTCCCACAGAGGAACTACGCGAACTAGTTCCCAGATACCTCGCTCCTTAGTTCGCTTCGGTATAATAAAATCGACTTGTAATAGCGAGTGAGCGGGAGCGCGGCGCGCCGCCCGAGCTAGTCACGTTATTTGCGTTGCACTTGCATTATACCTACCTAGACGATTACTTATTCATAATTTAATACAATATACCTACTTATTGCACCAATTACACTTTAGTTATTTTATTACAAGTTATTTACACAATATACAAGTTGAAACTCTTATTAACACAGTTAGAATTGGAATACATTATAAGTAATATGTGGTAATATTTCTATATTGAACTACATCATAAAAAAAAAAAAACATTTAATGTCGTATTGTCGAATCCACCCCATGATACATGAGTACAATGTGTTTGACGTAAAAAGAAACGGTAAAAAGAGCTAAGTACTTTTAAAAAACTAAAGAAATCGTGCAGGAGCATTAGCAAAGTGGGCCAACGATTTGCCATTCTCTAGTTCGAGACGGGAGCTGAGGAACTAAAAGAGCGACCTAGTTCGCCAAGGAGGAGCGAACTAAACGGAGCGCTCCCGGTCGGGAACGCGCAAGACTAGTTGGTAGGTGATAGTGATACATACTTATATTTTCCTCCCGGCTCGTGTCAATCCGTACATACTCCTGGAACAATTTTACTGATGGATGTTCTAGGTATCCCTTATAGTTTTTCTTCAAGGGATTGGCTACGACTGTCAGTAAACCAAGTAGTAAGAAACACAGAATTTCTTTGGCCATCGTATTTTCACTTTCTTGCGTAGTTAGATACCTATGTTAATTCTGAAATAAAATTTATAGTTTAGTAATAAAAAGGCATCCGAAATAGATAAATAAATTAAAGTGTGTTAATTTATTCTTCTATTCCGGTAGTAGTAGGTACTTCTATAATACGAGTTCTCGAGCTTCCCTCAATGATAAGTTTAAGCATATAGGTAATTATCCTCACAGTAGCATCACTGAGGATCGACTTTATTTATTCTGTGGTAGCGTATAGCATCGCAGTATATTTATGCAAACATATTAATTCTACATTAAAATATTTGTCTAGATATAATAGAATAAACTAGCGACCGCCCCGGCTTCGCACGGGTGCAATGTCGTAATACTCGTAATAGTAATGGTCAGTGGAGCTCCGCCCGCAATCAATATCGCGAATACTGTTTCCTGCTAATATCTTTTTGAGTAGTTGCCCGGCGCGACTTCGTTTACGTTGTGTGCTACCCAATACCTACATAGTTAGCCTAACTACCCTACCCTACCAACTTCCTTTTTTTTCCATAAGGACCTTCTTCAAAGTACCTATCAGAGATCTTAAGAAAAATGGATGAAATATGTGAAGTCGTTCTCAATTATGGCGTGACCAAGGTAATCGGGATACATTTTTATGTATCAAGAAGATAATGATTTGTTGTAAAGAGCAATCGAGCGAGGTCATTCGCGTACGTAGGTCCTACTAACTATATATGGAAATTGAAATGTAGTGTTGAAACTCTCAGAGCACGATTTGATTCTAAATAGGTACCTATATTATAACATATTGTGTAATAATTTGTATTTATTTGGGTCAACTAACATAGTAAGTAATATAAATGTTAAGTTTACGTGGTAATTTAGCTTACCTACCTACCTGTTATAACTTGCGCCATGAAATAACAATATAATTCAATGCAATAATTATATATAACATAAGTCTAGCTTCCGAGATTTTTATTAGGTACCTACACACACACACAGACTTCATTTACGTGCATATCATCTATTATTGGGATAGGTAGTCATAGATATATGATGGAATTGATGGATAGTCAGACATTTGTTCTTCGGGTCCAGGAATACAAACTAATCGTGAAATATTTAAGAGGAATTAAGTAAACGAAATACAAACATAGCATCAACTCGCGACTGAACCGTTCACCCTATACCTACAATAAGTTTATTTTGTTTTTAAATTTGATAAAATGCCGCTAAATCATCCGAAAAACTATCGTGAAAATAGCGAAGGGTTCTTGAAAACATAAGAATAACTTAAAGGACTTGAATATTGTATAATGTTACATAAGTAGATTATTTAAAAAATTGAGTAGAGATTGGTAGTTTTCGCAAAGAAATAAAATATGAAATTATTAAATAATAGATATATGAATACTTACCACACGTCCAGTGTGTGGGATGCACGCACCGTACTAGAACCAGCTTGAGACTCGTTCTCACGTTACCGTAGACACATAAAATTTTAATAGTTACATTTATATATCGCAGTTTTAAATTCCGCCGTTCTTAATCGATCGGCAAGTTAAGCTACTCCGTCGTGGTCGGTACCTTGATGGGTGACCGCCTAGTGGTATTTCAAATCGGGCGTTTCCATGCTTCGGAAGGCACGTAAAGCCGTTGGTCCCCGCTGTGATAGTCGTTAAGCTAGTTGGAGGCCTTCTAGGCGGCTTGAAAACTCCAACAGTAGGTTGACCACTAGCCTACCTCCACCGATCCGCAGTGGGCACGCGTGGTGGAGTATCTGCCCATTCACTTTCACCCTGATTTGTGAAAGGAGGCCTGTGCCCAACAGTGGGACATTATAGGCTGATGATGATGATTAGCTTTCTGTTAAATTGTTTTTATATTGTCTCGTTTCTCGTAAATTAATGACATGTTTGGTGTTTATGATTTCAAATACGTAGTTGTGCCTACCTACCTATCCTATTTAATAATCTGTAATAATGTAATTTGTAAATATAAATGTTCTATCATCAGGGAAAAGTTGATAGCTAAACATTTTTATTTATTTAATTTTATTCTCCTGTGATGCTTCAATTTTCTGTTGTGTGACGTGTGGTATCAAGTCATTATCAAGCGATATACGCGCCCGCGTCCTTCTCAGACCGCCCATTCACGGTATCGCGAATACTGGCCGCCAGACTTTAGTTAGGTAGTTTTTTTTTTTATTAAATGTGCTTGCGTTTGCCCACTGACCCGCCCATAAGGGGCGATGACGAAGCCCAAGATGAAACACGCTTACCCAGAAGAAACCTATTCACTCTGGCCTTGAAAGTTCCTAGATTGTAAGGTACTGTACTTATTAAATCTCCTATTATTATTACCTGTTTGGTTTGGAATCCTAAAAATAAATACTCTTTTTAATCAAAACGGTAGTCTGTGATCAAAACATAGACTTGAATTTACTTACGGAATGGTCTCTTGTCAGCGTAAGTAACGAAGAGCCGATTATTTTCGTTAATCCTACCTTCATCCAAAGCAAATGCTACATTCAAAGAATCAAATTCTTTTGTATTTACAAACGTCCGTATTCCGCTGTAGCGGCCAGTTTCTTCATCTATAACAATGAGTATGTTAATGTCAAACCACGTTAAATCCTTAAAAACGAATTAATTATTTCCGGCTAATGTTTTCCAATTTTTTTTTACAAATTCAAGCATGACCGAAAAAACTGGTGCTACAAGCGGAAATATCAGTCTACCTGGCATCAAAGTGATATTTAAAGTTCACAGTAGAGTAATATTCTCTGTCTTTAGTCTTCAAATAGGCAATAGCTTCTAAATATTTGATAGCGATGTCTTTAGTATCCTGAGTTCCTCGACCATAAATATCTAGAAAAATCCTGTTTTAAGATACCCAATAAAAAACTAGTCAACGATATCGTCGACTAATAATTGATTCACTATAGACAAGAAGATCTTGAGGAAAGACGAAAATGAGCGCAAGTGATACCTGAGACTCTGGAACTGCTTATCCTGCAAATGGCGCAGACTATCGACGACGTATGACTTGACACCAAACACTTTGAATTGTCAACAACAACCTAATGTTCCATGCAATAGTAATATACCTATTATTAGTTTTAATCATGTTCGTTACCTCATCTGCAGGCACAACGTTCATATGCGAGTTTAGCATGACACTGGGCAAGGGCGTCGCCAAGGGGGGGCAAGGAGGGGCAGCTGCCCCCCCCTAGAGATTCTAAAAAATTTGCCAAATATAATGCAACCAAAGTCCTAAGTCTTTTAGTTGATTTGCTTGAAGTTCAAGCCTTGAACAATCATTCCCGTACGTCGAAACTCGAATGAATTCACCAATTCCACTCTTAATATTCCGTGTATGTATATAGAATAGTACCTCAGAGTAGATAAATACTACGAGTACTAAGATACTGTTGTTATTACAATCGCTGTAGATGTAAGGCTCGTAGTACAAGTGAAAAGCTTCATGTGCTGTCGACTTTACCTACAATTCATACCTACCTACTTTTCTCAAAAGTATGAATTGTAGTAGGTAAAGTCAACTTGCCCCCCCCCCCCTGCGCCATCGGCTGGCGACGCCCTTGACACTGGGTATAGAAGGGTCCGAGCCCACCACTGTTATAACACATATCGGTTTGCCGTCCGGTTCGGAGACCACCATAGCACACCGTAGGCAGATCCAGTTCATTTGCCCTGCGTCACCAAAATTCTATTGCAGTTTATGTGTAGATAAGTATAAAAAACAATAAGTTATCAATTTAACGGCTCCAAGGGTAATGGGTTCAAAAGAGATTTTTATAAAAGGGCCTATGACCTATAAGAATGAGAATCAAAACTTAAGTCACGAATAGATCATATTAATAGAAAATAACCCTTTTGTCATTGTGCCAGGTTCTAACCAGGATTTGTCAACTCTAAAACTTATAAGTATAAGTTACTTTGATTGATGGTCTTAAATATTATCATCTTTACAAATAAACGACCTACCACCCGATATCCCTCCTAAGCCACGTTTATAAGCTGTTTTCAAGAGTCATTACGAATCGTCTCGCACGTAGGTTTGACGACTTCCAGCCGCCCGAACAAGCCGGTTTCCGAAAAGGCTTTAGTACCATAGACCACATACATACACTCCGCCACATTATACAGAACACTGAGGAGTATAATCGGCCATTATGCCTGGTGTATGTGGACTATGAGAAAGCCTTCGATTCAGTCGAGACATGGGTGGTGTTACAGAGTATAGCGATGCCAAATCGAATACCGCTATATCAAAGTTTTGAAGTGTTTGTACAGCAAAGCCACCATGTCGATCCGAGTCCAGGAAGGGTGTTCGGTACCAATCCAGTTGCAGAAGTGTGTAAGACAGGGTGGGTGACGTGATTTCCCCGAAACTCTTCACCACTGTAATGGAGGATGTATTCAAGCTCTTGGACTGGAAGGGATATGGCATCAACATCAATGGCGAACACATCACTCACCTTCGATTTGCCGATGATATAGTCAAAATGCCGGAATCGCTGGAAGCTTTGGGCTTCATGCTCAATGTCCTCAACAGAGTTTCCCAACAGGTATATAGGCCTCAAAATGAATATGGACAAGACAAAAATTATCTCTAATGTTCATATTCCGCTAATACCGGTGATTGTTGGGAGCACTGTTCCTGAAGTTTTAGACGAGTATGTTTACCTAGGACAAATTGTCCAACTAGATAGGTCCAACTTCCACAAAGAGGTCAATCGAAGAATCCAACTCGGCAAGGCAGCGTTTGGAAAGTTCTGGCACATCTTCACGTCTAAAATATCTCAGAGTCTGAACTGAAGACAAAGGTCTTCAATCAGTGCGTTTTACCAGTGATGACATACGGAACAGAGACGTAGCTTTTACTGCTGGCCGAATAAATAAGCTCAGAGTCACTCAACGAGGACATTCGTAGGAGAACGAAAACTACCGATATAGCTCGTAGAGTTAGTAAGCTTGTAACGATGCGACCTCTCCTATTTCAATTATTGCTTCTGATCACAAATACTATTTCCAAATTTACATATTATTCTAATTTTTAAATGTTCAAATTTTCATTTTTTTTTATTCTCATATGAAGAATGTCCCATCAGACATTAATTCAATTCGATCAGTAATGAGACACAACTTAAATTGTGCTATCATGTTTTTAAAAGTGAAATAAAACAAATCAGAATAATATTTATTGAATAAAAAGAAATAAAAGTTACCAGTGTAGTACTGTAGTACAAATACTTGATGGTATAGCCGTGTGTACAGTGTGACATTATCAGTGCACTTATAACATAAAGAATTAACATACTAGAACCCAGCTGGGGTAAGTTCCTTGGTTTCATATCACCACTTCCCTGTATCCCAAATTGTTGTCTCTCAGTATTAATATCAAAATATTTAGAACTCTTTCTTACAAGTATTTTATATCATATTTTCATTGTTACAGTTCTTTATTTTCACACAATAAACTTTATGTAAGACAGTCGATAAGTTTAATTTTCTTCAACTGCATTATCTACTATTTTGAATGCTTCGGTCGTAGGCTGGTAGCTAAACGCCTACGTGCGTGACAAGCTGAAGTGGCAATGGGCAGGCCACATCGCTCGAAGAACCGATAGCCGATGGGGAAGGAAGGTTTTTGAGTGTCGATCAAGTACTCGAAAGCGCCGAAACGGACGACGTCCCACCAGGTGGACCGACGATCTGGTCTTTTACGATATTTATTTATTTTTAAACTTGCCTGACTCTGTGGTTGACCGTTATAAGCTCGGCTAGAGTACTGGCCGACTACTTTCAATGCCCGTGTCGGACAAGGTGCAATTTAGTTCAATATATTATAGTCGTCATCCAATACATCAAAATCTTTGCTGAAATGATCACCAGGCCTGGCTGCCGGGGAGATGGAGGTGGCTGTCAAGTGCTCGCTCATGTCTGTCACATTAATTTTTCAGTAAGTTAGAATCAAAATACTTACAAAAAGAAGTGCGTGTCTGAGTCCGACTCGTGCACCGAGGGTTCCAAAGTTCCAACCATTCTTGAACGTAGGTATATTCCTTGGTTTGGGTCATAACTGTTGTACAAAACCGGACCTCATACCCATACCTAAGTTTGATTGTGAAACAATTTTGATGATTTAGCAAAAACTGTGCCAGTGAGAAACTTTATTGTATTTTAGCATATATTTTTGATAACTAGCTTCCGCCCCGCGGTTTCACCCACGTTCCCGAGGGATATATTTTTGTTACCAGGATAAAAAGTAGGTATCCTATGTGTTAATCCAGATCACATTCTACCTGTATGCCACATCCAAATCCGTTTAGATGTTGAAGCGTGATTCAGGGACAAACATCCAAACTTACGCATTTATAATATTAGTGAGATGAGATTATCTGTGCGCGAATAAACCCGACACATTAATATAACAATATTTCTATTTTTTTCTGTAATACTAACATCAATGTTTATCAACTGTAATTATTTCACATTACGGAAAGGGTTTTTTTTTCATTATAAGGCTCATTCCTGAGCGCCTGCGTAGGAAGCACATTTGAAAACGGATGGTGCATTTTTGAATGGACAAGTAGATGACGGCCGAAGATTAGTCTGCGGACAAATCGGCGAGCAAGCTCTCAACCGGGTGCACGACTATTTAGATTTTAATCTGTGAGGATCCCCTTCTAGATCTCTACCCTGAGTTTCCTAAACTACCGTAAACTACACTCGTCATTCGCATTAAGTCAAACAATTGTGTACTCTGAGAACTGTGTAATTGTGTAAATACAAAGAATTAACGTAACTATCGCGTTTGCGTCTTTTTGTAGGTACAAGTGCTCATATAAAAAACGCAAACGCGATAGTTAGGTAGGCCTTCGTTTATTATTTGCACACATGAATAATTTTCCTATTAATATTAGAATCGTAGTTTTGATGAAAAACAAAAAAGTCACGTATAATAATACATATTTTAATAATATAGTTCTAAAGGTACTTAACATAATATGAATTTATCTTAAAATATTTTTCGCATTTACAACAAATTCAGTCGATCTAAGGTCCTAACACATCTAGCGATAATATCTCTTTATCATCATGTTCCATAGATACGTCGGAGTCATCAAGTTTATCTGCCTTTTCTTTATACTTTTCAACGTCATCTAATGCCGAGAAGACAGATTTCTTTTCAATCTTTGCGAGAATTTTCTTATCGTGGAACGGATGGTTGTGGGGGTTCGATCTGTGAATTTCATAATATTAATATTGAATTTAAATAATTAACAGAAAAGACAGTCTTAAAAAAATAAGACATTTCATCGTACGGTATGCTTTTGTGGTATTATCACGTAGGTATTACCATTATACGTTGTTAAAATATTCCGTCGTATGGTGATACCTACCATCATTGAACAATTAACCCAAGGAAGCGCAATGACCATAGAGTGAGAATATTATAGAGTGATAGCTTTAACAACGTTACCTTGTGCGAAGCGTGAGCTGTTTTCATAAAGCAAATGCACAATTTCATAGATATATCGTACACTATGGTACTCTATGGGATGTAGGATGATGCGTGTGACACATGGTATTTTATGAGATTTCTCACTGCTCAATGATTATTTCTTTGTTATACAGGGATACCTTAATAAAATGAAGGATAATGGAATATTTTGTGTGGTATATCAGAGTATTCGAGTGAAATTTAACAAGATATGGGTTGAAAACCTTACATTTCCACGCACCATTCTACGTTGAGCGGAAAATAGTTGATTTTGATTTACAGGCAGACAAAATGTCGATGTGGATTCCTTGTCATTTGTTCTCGTTATAAGTATCGATAAATAAACGATAAATTGGCATTCATTATATTTTCGTCGTTAATACTATGTACGCGCACTTAGTTTCAAGGTATTTTGACCGTACCGGTGCTCACGAACCGTACTCTAGTCAGTTGCTGTATTAATATTCTAACTCTATGGCAATTAAGTTGTTTTTTTTTAAATCTTTTACGCCAATTCCCTACCGCCGACAATGCGCTCTGGCTAAGTGAAGGACACACTAAACTCTTACCTCCTTATCTACTATATAAAAATAAGTCGGGTTTTCCTTCCTGACGCTATAACTCCAGAACGCACGAACCGATTTCCACGGTTTTGCATTCGTTGGAAAGGTCTCGGGCTCCGTGAGGTTTATAGCAAAGAAAATTCAGGTAGGGTAGGGTAGGGTGGGTTAGGGTAGCACCATAGGGTAGGGTAGCACCACGCGAACGAAGTCGCGCCGGGCAGCTAGTTCATAATAAAGTTATCAAACGTTGATTAGCTAAAATTCTGAAGTCTTTGTCTGACACGTGACATTTGGTGAACGAAAGAGTGAGACGGAGGACACTATTACACTGATTTAGTTAAAAAGCGATTATGAATAAGGGGGTTAGATGCAGTGATAGGTCGGTACTGTTATTAATCAGTGCAAAATCACTTACTAGTTGCGGAATTGGATTGCTCGGTATTACATTACTACTCTATAGGGATTTTTCGCGATGGGTACGTAAGTATAACCAAGCTATGTAGCAGTCTGGAGACTACCTACCTAGTAGATACCTAGCAATGTTCTTATATGTTTTTTTTAACCGACTTCAAACAAAGGAGGAGGTTTTCAATTCGGTTTCATGTTCTTTTTTATGTTTCGTTACCTCATAACTCCGTCATTTATTCATCGATTTGCAAAAATCTTTTTTTTTTTGGTCCATTGTCATCAATTCAGGATTTGATTACTTTTTAGTGTACTTTGAAGTTGGTTTAAGTTTTTTGTAAAGCAGTTTTTTTATTTCAATGATGAACTACGGACTATTGTTTAATGTTTTAAAATAATACTTTCTACTGATGCTAAGTTCAATTTAATATTACTTCGAAATCATTTTCTACTACTTCTATAATTAAATATGTTCGACCCACATACAAAAACACCGTACTTAATTTAATAGGACCGTATACAGTATTTGCCTATTTCAAAATGGTAAGTGATAATGAAAATGGTAAGAACATAAAGCGTAGAAGGAACTGGTGGGTACAACATAGTACCCTTCCACTTTACTATGTTTTCCTAATGATATTGTCTTTCGCTGAAAATTCAATTTTCTACTGAGGGTTTTCTTTTCTATTTGCATAGGTACCTATGTATAAATGATTACAAAAACAACACTTACCTACTGAGAACAACATTGCCTTTGGTGACAACAAAAGCCATGCATTTACTGTTTCTGTACTCGACGCATCGCCATTTTCGGACTCCCGTTTTAGTGTTGGTAGCATTCACGTTGTATATGTATCTATTCAGAATTATTTGTAACGACCCACGAATGGATACTGTGAATAGAAGATTCGTTGATATTGCTAAAAATTAAGAAAATCATGAAATAATTCAGAAGAAAAGGCATTGAAGTATTAAATACACATTCTTTATGATTCTTTCTCTTTTTAGGGTTCACATAACGAAATTTTAGGAACCTGAGAATATGCCGCAGTGACAGAGGGACACACTAGTCACTGCTTCAACTACTAATGCTATTGATTTGAAATTTGGAATATTGCTTACACATATTTATTTACTTTGTAAAAGGGGCTGTAGTTTAAATGGGGCATAATGAATGGGCTCGATTTGTATATTCCAAAACAGGTTTTTTTTGTTTATGTTGCAGTGTTTGACTAACGATGTAAATTTAAAAATAAGTACCATTATCTTCATTTGTAAAGTGAAAAATATTAAAGCAGTTTTTCCAATATCATCAAAATTCCTTCACAAATAAAATTAAGTTATGCAGACCGTTTTTTTCTTTTAACAACAGTTATGGCCCAGCATCGAACAATTAACCCAAAGAAGCGCAATGACGTTCATTTTGCATGAAATCTATTCCACAATTTTCCAACACCGACAATGCGCTCAGATTGGCTAAGTCAAAAACACATGCGCTCTGATTGGTCATTGGATTGAAGAATAACTATACTATTATAATAAACTTCAGAACTCACTTTTGTCTTTAGATATGGTTCCGTCTTGGTCTGCATGGGTCTGGGGAGTGTCTTCCAGTCGAAAGCTGTCGTCATCATCTTGCATACCGGTGTCATCCATCATATCGGAATAATCATGTATTTCTTCTTTTTGTGACAGTGATGTCACTGTCCCTACTTTAATTTGGCTGCAATTATATTTATTTATTAAAAAGGGGAACGTTTTTTTTATACCACTACTTCTATACCACTGATGGTAAGCGGTTATCGTAGCCTATGGACGCTCGCAACACCAGGTGTATCACTCGCGCGTTGCCGACCCTGAAGAAACCTCTTCACACCCTAATTGAAGAACCCCATGCTGGGATTGGGAAAACCACGGCGGGGAGCTTATTCCACACTGAGCGCCTGCGGAAGAAAACTCCTTTGAGCCCGCACAGTTCGAAACAATTCTGGTTTCAAAGTGTGAAGATGGACTCCCCGTCGATGGCGGAAGGTCGAAACATTCAAAAAGTTATGTGAACTAAATATAAATGGTATGTAAAAGAAATAAAATTAGATGTAAAACTGCTTTGTCTGCTGAGTATCAGGCCACTTTCTACTAGTTTCTACTAATGTACAGGTAAAAAAAAGTTTATACATTGCGCGCGAGTGCTGACACCCTGAAGTACGCGGGCGGCGAGCGGGGTAGTGGGGTGGTGTAGTGTGGGATCGACAACACACCCTGCCTCCCCCCTCGTGCCCCTCGCGTCCCGCAGGCGGTGCCTAACTCGCGCGTAACCTATACCTACATGTCATTTTTTGTCTTGACAAGTACAGAGCAACATAATTAAAAACTTTTCAAAACATCTTACCCAACTGAATCTTTCTCATGTTTTAAGTGTATTTTTCTCGCAGAAGCTGGTAAAATTAACTGTGAATATGAAAGGTTAAGAGTTAGTTTCTATAATAGGGATGATGACTCATATTAAATTATACATAAACGAAAAAGAAAAATGGTCTGTATGAATTAACAATTTCTATGTATTTACCCCTTCTGTTCCAAGTTTTGTACTTGACACAGGCATAGACTTTGATACTACCCTTCTTCCAGTAAACTGGCACAATTCTCCATCATCCTGAGCTGATAAGTTAGATCCAGCCTTATATGACTGGTTATCATTACTATTCTGAAAAGGATATAATATGAAGTTTTAAAATGTGAAAGATGTCCTTGAGATACCTTTGCAGTGATGGACACTAAAACTGATAAGCTGCCAAAGGCAATTAGTCCATTAAAATATTAATAAAATAGCTTATAAGTTAATTACTTACAATCCCCTCAAGGCCTCGTATGTGTAAAGATTTTGCGGCATCTGCAAATGATGCCAAGTTTTCAGCCGGCACTAATGCTTCACCCGTGTATATATATTCTAATAGTAAACAAAGGTTTCTATAAGATACATTCTGCAACACAAAACAATAGCATTTAGGAATTTGAGCATTATTTTCATTAATATAAGTTTGAAAATGGGACTCACATTTAGGAAAATCACTGGATGTTGACATGGGGCTGAAGTCATAAGATCTTTGAGGTATGGGCTAGCAAGAGCTACCAGCACTTGATGCACTTTGACAAAATGTCCATCAGCAGCCAGAGTCATATCCACAAATTCACCATTCTTAAATAAAACAAAAAAAATATGATTAATTTGGTTTGGAGTGCTGGGGCTTAGAATAACAGCTACGTGTTATGAGCCTTTGGGGTCGTGGGTAATCAGAACGGGGGCTCTGTGCGCCCAGAAACCGACGACCCCAAGGAGGACGTGGTCACGACTCATCGTGCGATAGCACAGCGAGGGTGCTGGGGGGAGGTGTCAGACTTCCCCCGGGACGAGCTATCAAAGCGCCGCTCTTGGAGGGGTGAGCACGTACGCGTTCAACACGAGAGCCCGCCCCCCTCTACAGCGCAGATGGCGACCACCGTGGGGTTTTAGCCGGTAGAAGTCCGGCATAACCTGGCCGTTACCCCCGGGGCGGTCGGGTATCCTATGAGGATTTCCCCACAAAAAAATAAAATGGGGGCTGCCATAATCCCAGGCGCTCTAGGTCAGAATGATTGCATATTTTATAGATACTTTTTTGATTTCAGTCTAATTAGTATCCATTCCATTTGAAATTTTGTTCAGTTTTATTGTTGCTTTAGTGTACTGTCTAGTGTGTTTATACTTACTGTCATGAAAAAATATTTATTTTACTTATTACCTTTACGCACTGAAAAAAAAAATACTGCCTGATACTGCCCCGGGACCCACCAAGCGAGTTGGAGCATAACATCTCAATATCCAACATCCCATAAACAAAGGTTAAAGTTTATTTATTTAGTTAAATCCTCAGACCAAGAAAAAATGAAAGACAGAACGGTCTGTGTTCTTAAGTGACGCAAGTAATAGGAAGCCGGCATTCTTGTAAATACATGGCCTCACACACACATATACACCATAGGAAGCCGATTGATTGTCATTCCGTATTGAGACATTGACAGTGACAATAACGCTCAGTACCATTTGTGCCTGCTTGGGCCAGTACTGATTTTATTCACGCACACGTAGAAAATTTTGTGCTTCACTTTCTTATAATGTAACACTCCGTCTTGAGTTTTTTATATGTCTATGGTTTAATCTATTTGCATTCATCATTTTTCTGTGACTCACAAATAAAGCATTTTGATTTGATTTGAAAGGTTACACCATTGTCCTGGTTGACATTATGGCAAACCTCAGGAGTGAGGACATTCATTTTGCAATTTGGTTATTATTTCGCTGGTTTACATAGATCACAGCTATTGGAATTTTGTTTAATTTGTGATATTGTCTACTATTAGTTTTAAAGGTTTTTTATTGTTTGCCTTTCTTTTACGGTAATATAAGACCCCTAAGGCTGCTTTCTCGCCGATTCTTTGTTGATAAAAAACCCAATATTATGAAAAATGATTAACATTGCTTCCTAAAACTGAAGAGAAGCTCTCTGCATTTACAGCCTTCTGGTAGAAATAATCTTTACCTGTTGTAAAGCACTGAATCCATTACAAATGCTTGATTTATATGAGTCCCAAGACAACGAGAATTGAGACTGTACCATTTTGATGTTCGAAAATTTAGAACATCTGTAAATTTTGTAAATGAAGCAAACTCCAAATCTCGCTAAGCCGGATTGTTGTACTGAATCAGTGAATAATCACTTTTTGTTAAAGTAGTATTCGAATAACTTTTACCAGTTTTCAGTACAGGTGATAAGGTTATAAATTATTTATGAGGAAATCAACAATTTTAGTGGATTGATTATTTTTATCAAACAAACAGACAGCAGCAGTGCTGCCAACAAAACCAAGTTTAATGTTGCCATTTTTTTTTTTTTGCCTAATGTTATCGAATTTCAGCTCTGTAAACCAAATAAAATGAAAATATTGTTTATATCAATTTATTTATTACTAACTAATCACTAGAGGTGTTATGTTCTCAGTCTAGTAGCCTAAATGGCAAAAAATCACCTACGTTGGCAACAATGGATAGCGGTGCCAGCCTAGGAATTTTTAAACTAGTTATGTAGACGTGTAGCTACGTAGCTACGTTATGTAGTAAGAGAATTAGGTGTATTACCTACCTATACAATATCCTTGGTGCCAGCGTAACGTAGTATCGTAGATAAAGGATTAGGCGTAGTATAACAATTCCTTGGTGGCAGCACAGACACCTTAGACCACAGAGGAAGTAATTGGTCTTTTTGGCGGAAACTTGCAGAGTGACGTTGCGTTTTCATTAATTCATGTAGGTATTTTGAGTTTAATTGCATACTAGCTGTCCCCCATAGGCTATCTGCATGCCAAATCTCATGATGATCCATTGAATAGTTGAAGCGTGAAGGCGTAATAAACAAACAAACTCACTTTCGCATTTATTAGTTAGATGTTAGAATTATCGGTAATATTTTATCCATTAAAGATGTGTTCAGTACACTAACTTTATTCAATCGTGTGGCGAGCTGTGCGCCGCCGCATCGAACATTTTTATCATTAATACTGGTGCGATGCTTGGTCTGCTACATAGATATACCTAGATAACACAAGATCACGATCTGTATGAAAATCAAGCGTGCCATTTTTTGACTACCTACCTACTACACAGGTATATAAGAAGAAGCAGACTAATGGTCTAAGATCCCGCTATAGAACGACCTTCACCGAGATACCTATTTATCAGATGAAACGTATTTTATATTTAATTTAATATGTCAATAAATATATTGCATATGGGTTGCCTAACTCTCTGTCCAGGATATGATAAGTTAATAATTAAAAAAAAAAAAAAACAATTTTTCACCAGCTTGATTATTAGACAACTTCTATACCAATCGAAAGTATGAAGCCCATAGAATATGCAAACGTTAGGTTGCCTATTATTTTCTGGTAGCCAGGTAAAACAGGTAAATCGATACAGCATTTTGCACCGGTCTGATTATTGAATTAAAATTAAATAAATGTCTGCTTTTCCAATCCGTTTTTCAGTCTTCTATAAAACGTCTTGAACACAAAGAGAAGCATACAGTACCCCGAGTGTAAAGAATTTAAGTTTGTTTGTAAACGCTTACTGTTTACGTCACTTCTCTACAGGAAATGGCACAGCGCCTCTAGCGGAATATTCATGGTACTAATTTCTCCCATAAATTTTTTTTGTTAATGCAAACGAATTAGTAAGAATAGTAAGCCTTTATTAACGTCAATTCTTTACACTTGGGGTACTGTAGGCCACCTCTTGATACCTTTGCACAAGTAATCAACTGATTTTCAATGATCTGCAACTGCGATGTTGATGCTTGCTCCAACGAGACCCTTGAATGTGCATCACGATGGAATGGCGGAGTGTAGTTAAGCAGAAAAATAAGGACGTAAAAAAATATTCGGACATATTCTCGCTAGCAAAAACTGTGTCGCTTAAGTCGGCCACTTCGCTGTACGTACATACAAGCCGGCACGAACACATATTCACACATTAGTCGGCGATTACGCGGTTAAAACGCGTTACATTTTAATAGCATGAGGGTTAAAAATAATGTAACACACTTTGATTTGAAAACTAGAGACTGTGTTTTTTTAACATTTTTAGGGTTCCGTAGCCAAATGGCAAAAAACGGAACCCTTATAGATTCGTCATGTCTGTCTGTCTGTCCGTGTATGTCACAGCCATTTATTTCCGAAACTATAAGAACTATAATGTTGAAACTTGGTAAGTAGATGTATTCTGTGAACCGCATTAAGATTTTTACACAAAAATAGAAAAAAAACAATAAATTTTGGGGGTTCCCCATACTTAGAACTGAAACTAAATTTTTTTTTTTCATCAAACCCATAAGTGTGGGGTGTCTATGGATAGGTCTTCAAAAATGATATTGAGGTTTCTAATATCATTTTTTTCTAAACTGAATAGTTTGCGCGAGAGACACTTCCAAAGTGGTAAAATGTGTGTCCCCCCCCCCTGTAACTTCTAAAATAAGAGAATGATAAATCTATAAAAAATATATGATGTACATTACGGTGCAAACTTCCACTGAAAATTGGTTTGAACGAGATCTAGTAAGTAGTTTTTTTTTAATAGGTCATAAATTGAAATTAATATCAAATACTCAGGTCTATACTACCATTTACTTATATACCTACAGGTTTGTACGGAACCCTCGGTGCGTGAGTCTGACTCGCACTTGGCCGGTTTTTTTAGTTCTTATTTTATTAACAACTAGGTAATAAAAGCTTGGTTTAGAAATAAATTATTTATGTTCGTTTATTTATTTTTACTTTGTTTTTACATTTGACTAGAAAGTCCACTTTGTTTTAATTGGAAAAGAGTTTTATATTGAAGAAGAAACTCCACAATAATTATGCTACAGACTGTGGCTACAGATGACGATAATAAGTATATAATTTTATTGTATTTTACATTTTATCTATGTTAGCTAGCTAGCTGTCCCCCATAGGCTATCTGCATGCCAAATCTCATGATGATCCATTGAATAGTTGAAGCGTGAAGGCGTAATAAACAAACAAACTCACTTTCGCATTTATTAGTTAGATGTTAGAATTATCGGTAATATTTTATCCATTAAAGATGTGTTCAGTACACTAACTTTATTCAATCGTGTGGCGAGCTGTGCGCCGCCGCATCGAACATTTTTATCATTAATACTGGTGCGATGCTTGGTCTGCTACATAGATATACCTAGATAACACAAGATCACGATCTGTATGAAAATCAAGCGTGCCATTTTTTGACTACCTACCTACTACACAGGTATATAAGAAGAAGCAGACTAATGGTCTAAGATCCCGCTATAGAACGACCTTCACCGAGATACCTATTTATCAGATGAAACGTATTTTATATTTAATTTAATATGTCAATAAATATATTGCATATGGGTTGCCTAACTCTCTGTCCAGGATATGATAAGTTAATAATTAAAAAAAAAAAAAAACAATTTTTCACCAGCTTGATTATTAGACAACTTCTATACCAATCGAAAGTATGAAGCCCATAGAATATGCAAACGTTAGGTTGCCTATTATTTTCTGGTAGCCAGGTAAAACAGGTAAATCGATACAGCATTTTGCACCGGTCTGATTATTGAATTAAAATTAAATAAATGTCTGCTTTTCCAATCCGTTTTTCAGTCTTCTATAAAACGTCTTGAACACAAAGAGAAGCATACAGTACCCCGAGTGTAAAGAATTTAAGTTTGTTTGTAAACGCTTACTGTTTACGTCACTTCTCTACAGGAAATGGCACAGCGCCTCTAGCGGAATATTCATGGTACTAATTTCTCCCATAAATTTTTTTTGTTAATGCAAACGAATTAGTAAGAATAGTAAGCCTTTATTAACGTCAATTCTTTACACTTGGGGTACTGTAGGCCACCTCTTGATACCTTTGCACAAGTAATCAACTGATTTTCAATGATCTGCAACTGCGATGTTGATGCTTGCTCCAACGAGACCCTTGAATGTGCATCACGATGGAATGGCGGAGTGTAGTTAAGCAGAAAAATAAGGACGTAAAAAAATATTCGGACATATTCTCGCTAGCAAAAACTGTGTCGCTTAAGTCGGCCACTTCGCTGTACGTACATACAAGCCGGCACGAACACATATTCACACATTAGTCGGCGATTACGCGGTTAAAACGCGTTACATTTTAATAGCATGAGGGTTAAAAATAATGTAACACACTTTGATTTGAAAACTAGAGACTGTGTTTTTTTAACATTTTTAGGGTTCCGTAGCCAAATGGCAAAAAACGGAACCCTTATAGATTCGTCATGTCTGTCTGTCTGTCCGTGTATGTCACAGCCATTTATTTCCGAAACTATAAGAACTATAATGTTGAAACTTGGTAAGTAGATGTATTCTGTGAACCGCATTAAGATTTTTACACAAAAATAGAAAAAAAACAATAAATTTTGGGGGTTCCCCATACTTAGAACTGAAACTAAATTTTTTTTTTTCATCAAACCCATAAGTGTGGGGTGTCTATGGATAGGTCTTCAAAAATGATATTGAGGTTTCTAATATCATTTTTTTCTAAACTGAATAGTTTGCGCGAGAGACACTTCCAAAGTGGTAAAATGTGTGTCCCCCCCCCCTGTAACTTCTAAAATAAGAGAATGATAAATCTATAAAAAATATATGATGTACATTACGGTGCAAACTTCCACTGAAAATTGGTTTGAACGAGATCTAGTAAGTAGTTTTTTTTTAATAGGTCATAAATTGAAATTAATATCAAATACTCAGGTCTATACTACCATTTACTTATATACCTACAGGTTTGTACGGAACCCTCGGTGCGTGAGTCTGACTCGCACTTGGCCGGTTTTTTTAGTTCTTATTTTATTAACAACTAGGTAATAAAAGCTTGGTTTAGAAATAAATTATTTATGTTCGTTTATTTATTTTTACTTTGTTTTTACATTTGACTAGAAAGTCCACTTTGTTTTAATTGGAAAAGAGTTTTATATTGAAGAAGAAACTCCACAATAATTATGCTACAGACTGTGGCTACAGATGACGATAATAAGTATATAATTTTATTGTATTTTACATTTTATCTATGTTATGTAAGTATGAAAAACTTGTTCCTAAAACTTTTCTTACGTTAATATAGTATCATCATCGTTATCATCGTCAGACTTGTTCATTTTCATTTCGTTAAGATTCTCAGCTTGTTGATTTGCACTTGTAATTGAACTAAAAACAAAACCTTTCTTAATTTTCTTCAGTATAATATTGTCGTGAAATAAATGACAATGAACACCTTTCCTGGAAAAATAAAGAACAGAAGTATAGCAGATACAGTACATAAAGACAACATTTTATCAATTTTAATTTAACTAGTAAAGACTACGAACAGATTTTATAAATTCAATTCCCACACTAATTAACGGCAGGGCGCAAAATACTAATGCAACCTAATGCAACAATGTGTAGGCGCTATTCTATAAGGTTCTATAACACAGTTCATCGATATGTGTAGGAATTAAACTGAGCTTTGATGTAGGTACACATGGCTTCAGATCAAGCTATACATTTCTAGTATAACCTGACCTCCCATTGTACGGACATCCTATACAATGCGAGATCAGCTTATACGGCAAATGTATAGCTTGATCTGTAATGTAAAATGTATGTGACCGCAGTCTAAAGCTCACTTTGGCCTTCCAACAGGGCATTCCACTGTTCACTAAAAGCGATCTCAACAGATGTTGAACATCGATTAGAAATTTCTTAGTTTACAGATAACTTATTATTAGGTAGCAAGGTAGTAGGTACTTAAATACGTCATATGTGTACGAATATAATATGATTTTAGAAAGAAAGAAAGAAAGAAAATTATTTTATTTTTCCAAAAACACAAATGAATAGTAAATATAAAAATAGAACAGTAAAATAAAGTGTAAATAAATATCGAATCTGTGTGTTCGGAAAGAAAAGGTGGCCGACTCAGCCTAATGTTGAGGTACCCCCCAACGCTGATATATAGATATCTATGATATGTTATGATATGATAGATATGATATATATATATAGATTTTACTTGCCTGCTAATGAGAATTTCACCGTCTGAATCAATTTGAGCCGGACAGTGCATTCTTCTGTAATTTATACATCTCCATCGTTGCTTACGACCACGCATGGAGACATGGTGACGGTAATAAACATAACGGTTCAGAATTAATTGCAAACATCCTCTGTTTGATACTGAATACTGTGGAGTCAGTTCTGTAACAGATACAAAATTGTGGTGAAAATTAATGTTAACCTTATAACCCCTTATTAATAAATAAGGTGTAAGTCAGTCTTGTATCATGATAGCCTCATCCCTTTTTATTTATATGACATTAGAAAGCGACGGATATATTTTAATCCTAGGTTTTACTATACTTGACTTAAACCTTATTTATTAATAAGGGGGTTAATGAATATTATGCATCAGGAGGAATGAAGGCATCGCCAGCGAGCTGTTATTTAGTAATAAGTAAAAGCTAGCTTGGCTTCGCATTATTTTTATGTATCATATTCAGGGGTCACATCTGATCGAAATTGACGTGATTAGAGTGTTAAGACTTATTCGTCTGATGTATCATCAAAAAATGTGTCTGGTCTGAAAAGGTGGAAACTTCACCTTCAAGGTGATTTTCCACGGTGGGATAAGTATATTGAGGCTACATTGTTTCCGTATGTTAGGTATGTATGTCGACGATACACGGTAAAGTTTTTTTTACAGTAGTTAAGTATTTAAGAACATTACCTAATGGTACATCATGTTGTCCAATATTAATATGACTCGGCAGAAAAGCTGTTTGCACAGGTTCAAGAAGACATTCACTGGACTGCTTATTATTTATAGTTGCTACCTCATCTATAAAATCACTACTTGTATCTATCATAGGAACATCTAATGGTTTTCTATGAACATATTCTGATTTGACTTGCAATTGTCTAACATTATGTGGAAGGACATGTCCCTGGTTCAGATTCAATTGATCAATATTACTGACGCTTCGTTTGTCCTGACTCGGATCATTTTCAAGGCTCTGTACTTCTATGTTGTAGTTTTCACTATTGATTGTAATGTGTGCTGCAAAATTAGGTCTGCAATAAAAATAAAAACATTCCTACACATGAAACTCTTCAAAATGTTTAAGTATGTACGTACTACGTAGGTATATTATACTAATATATAAAAGTAATTTAAAAAAATTAAATCGACTTCAAAATAAACTAAAAAGTATGAAATAACTAATCTGACACTGGTTTGAAGTCAGCGAAATATTTTCAGTGGAATACGTCGTGCTCTTTCGCTGACTTTAAATTAGTGTCAGATTTAGAAGGCATTTTGATGATTTCCAAAAAACTGTGGTAGTTAGAAACATCGTTCTATTTTTTCTGTAATATATAGGTAGGTATATCAATGTCTATCTATTTTAAACACTCACTTATTTCAGACTAGCTGTCCCGCGCGGTTTCAGCCGCATTCCCGAGGGATCGTATGTTTTGCCGGGATAAAAAGTATCCTACGTGTTAATCCAGATCATATTCTATCTGTGTGCCAAATTTCATCTAAATCCATTGAGTACTCAAACTTTCGCAGTTATAATATTAGTAGGATAGATAAATTTTTGACTTTGAAATATAGAATTTGAGTTGACAGAGGACGGACGGAGTGGCACCATAAGAGTTCCTTTTTACCTTTTTGGCTCGGAACTCTAGAAATACAATAATGAATTTTCGGTGATGCTTAAACTACCTAGGTACACTGATTTTGATGAACATTGACAGACGGGTAGTGCGGTCTCTGGAGATAGATATAGACCATGATCCAAGACCGGAGACCGTGACCAGGACAACAAATAGTAATTTATTAAATTCTAATTACCTACTTGTCGTCAGTTGGATGGGATATCTCTGCTACTGATGTCGCCTGTATTTGAGGTTGGGCCTCTGGTGCTGATGTTCCCTGAAGATAACAAATAGTTACAAAATAAAGTATATATATTTTTAAACCTAATATATGATCTGGTTTACCAGGACATTACCGCAACACAGCTCCAAACAAAACTTATGGTGTAAGTGTGTTCTTATTTTAGACATCAACAACCCAAACTCAATGATTTCCTTTAAAAGCCGTCCAGACTAACTTATATCTAGACTAGAGTCAGACTCCCGTTAAACTACAAAGTTTCAAAATTACGAGCGCACTTAAAATTGATTAAATACTCATAGTTATTCATACTAAGTAGTTTTCACGTCTAAATTTCTGTGGATTATTTATTGGCCGGGGTTTAGAAATAATAATAAATTTTCTAAATTAAACAATTATATATCTACAGTCACAGATTACAGAATAATTCAGATGGAGCGCGCGGAACACGAAAGTGAAGCCAAAAAAGCAAATACAAATTGAAAATCTGATACCTGGTATTTGTTTTCCAGTTTGTATTTGCATTGTTTAACCAGTTTCTTAATAAAGGAGTGTTTTTTTGTTACATAAAGTTTGTTAAACAAAGCAAATACACATTCAAAAGCGAATACCAGGTACGTGTTTTTCAATTTGTATTTGCTTTTTTGGCCTCACTCCCGTGTTCCGCGCGCTCCATCTGCCTTATTCTGTAATCTGTGTCTACAGTATTGACAATGCTCCATTACCAAATGAAGTATCTTTTTATGAATCTTTAATTTTGTGTACAGTACCCCGGTGTAAAAAAATTGCTACTTTCTTAAAAAAAATATTTAGTACGTCAGTTACATTATCAAATAGAAAAGTAATTTAAAAAAAATTAAATCGACTTCAAAATACACTAAAAAGTATGAAACAACTCTAATCTGACACTGATTTGAAGTCATCGAAATACTTTCACTGGAAACGTCGTGCTCAAGCAGGAGCGAACGTTTTTTTAAAACTTTAATAACTTCGACATTTGTTGATGGATTTTAATAATTTAAAAAACATTATGCTCAGAAATGTTATGTTCTTCCTCTGTAGTAATCCAAAAGTTAACCTTTTGTTATGTGAATGATCCTCATTCTTTACACTAGGGGTACAGAACACCAATTCTGTAACACAATAAATATCTACCTCTCCTTCCTCATTTTCTCTCTGTTTTGGAATATGCTTTGGATCAATATCAGATGCACCATTAATATGTAAGGCTTTGCATGCTTTAATAAATGGATGTAGCAAATCATTTGGTATTCGAACTTCACCCATGTAAATATATTCCAGAATAAGACTAAGGACCTCGTGACTGATGTTCTGTAAAGAAAATATAGGTATGAGGGTTGATTTTTGAAATGAACGCTGCCAGGAAAATAATGAAATCTACAGTTCCGCATATCATTTTACTCACATGAAGAAATATTACAGGATGTTGGCATGGAGCAGTTTTTAACATTTCCTTGAGATATGGACTAGCAAGGGCCATCAAATTACGATGAACCTTGACCAAATGGCCCTCAGCTGCAAGAGTCATGTCTACAAACTCTTCACTCTGAAATTAAAGAATGGATAATTTTATCTATTGAAAGAAAGAAATAAAAAATATTTATTTGCCGCATACCTTAAAATTAACAACATAATATGAAAACGTATAAAAAACGGAAATTGGCTTTTTTTTTTTTTTTTATTCCACTGTGGTGGCAAACAAGCATACGGCCCGCCTGATGGTAAGCAGTTACCGTAGCCTATGGACGCTTGCAACACCAGGGGTATCACTCGCGCGTTGCCGACCCTGAAGAAACCTTTTCACACCCTTTTTGAAGAACCCCATGCTGTACACGGCGGGGAGCTCATTCCACAGCCCGAGCGTCCGCGGAAGAAAACTCCTTTTAAACACACACAAATTCCCGTTTTTTTATTCCCAACAAATTGTCCAACAGCTCAGCATAATGCTCTGCACAGTCAGCATACAGCGCTGATTTTCAGCCGGCGGGCGCCAGTTATTGTTGATATTCTTATATGTGGTAGGACATGGGACACACGGAATTACGTGAAAGCAGGGCAGGAACTGATGAGTACTATTTTAATTAAAAAAATTGAATGCTAAATATTTTATGGCCATAACAAAAGTAATTATTATAGGCAGTAAATTTTACATTTCAAGATTAGATTTTGATCAGCTGCCTCCAGCTACATTCAACAGAGTTAATATTCCCTATAGCAATGTTGTTAAGAATCTTGGAATTCTCTTTGACTCCACCTTATCTTGGGCACTGCAAGTTGAAGAGGTCAGTAGGAGGATGTTTGCTGTGGCTGGGTCGCTCATATGTCTACGGAATTTCCTTCCCATTAACACTAGAATTGCGCTTGCTAAATCATTACTTCTCCCTATTCTTGATTATGCAGATGTCAGCTATCTTGACCTCACTGAAGACCAACTAACCAAACTTCAAAATTTATGTATAAGGTTTTTTTTTTATACAGCTTAGGCGGTAAACAAGCATACGGCCCACCTGATGGTTAGCGGTTACCGTAGCCATATGGACGCTTGCAACACAAGAAGCATCGCTCACGCGTTACCGACCTTCCCCCCTCCCCTATGAGCTCTGGCGACCTTACTCACGTGCAGGAACACAACTTTACACAACATGAAGTTATTTGGCTGCAGTATTCTGTAAGGTGGAGGTACTTCCCCAGTCGAGCTGCTCTTTGAGCGAATAAATGCTATGCTCTACCTCTATGAAAATCGGTTTATATTTGGTTTGCACAAATATGACCATATTTCACAATATTGTCATCAGCTCAAGTGTCTTCCTGTTCTCCTTCGCTGGAATACTCATATTCTTTCATTTCTTTATACTATTCTATTCAATCCTTTTGCTCTTACTTATCTCAAGGAAAATTTCGTTTACTATAGCTCCAAATTACACCTTCTACACAGTTCTCTTGAGCTTACTTTGAAAATCCCTTCTCATGCTTCCAGCTTCTTTGCTAAGTCTTTTTCTGTGGAAGCTATCCGACTGTGGAATGCTCTTCCTTTGAATATCAGACAAGCTTAAAACAGTGGATTCTTTTAAGACACTTGTTTTCTCTCACTTTCTCTCCATTTAAACTTTAGGTACATCTTACTTTTATAGTCTCTTAAAATCAATAGGTACATTTAAAACATACCTGTTGTAACTGAGAAAAGCCATTATTGATATTACTTTTATATGAGTCCCAACTTAATTGAAAATGTTTGGGAGGCATTTTTTCTTCTGTTTCAACAGCGCAATAAGTCCAATTTCACTATACATAAAGTAATACGAATAATTAAGTAACTTATGATGGTCAGAACTCAGAACCAATGAGACCTCGTAGGAAAAAATTAACTCATTTTACAGAATTAAACAATATTAGTAAACAACAAGTGAAGTGATTAAATTCTTTGGTAAAAGTACAAGCACAGTTAAGGGGTGTGTTCAGTTACTACACACCGGTTGTGAAAATCGCCGTGTGAATTTCGCACCTCGATCGTCCGACGCAGTGTTGCCAGATGCGAAAGTTGAAAATGCGGTAACGGTACTCCAAAAAAGCGGATTTTCAACAAAAAAAGCGGAATTTCCTGTTTTAACGTAAAATCGATTTTTCTCACTCAATTCATACTCATATTACAAATCAAAGAGTTATAAGTAATAACACCATATTTCAGTCATCAAGCTTTAATAAATTATGTTTTTTCGTATAAGTACTTTGCTTGCTATTATCATTGGAAGGAAAACACATCCTCAGCATTGTCTCCAGATTCTCCGACCCCGACCTCCGCTTTTGGGAAGTTGTAAAGTTTGTCATTTTTGACAACATGTTTTGAGAAGCTTTGAAATTTTTGCACAGAACAGAAACAGAAGGTGGCTCAGGGAGGCACAAAAGATATCACTTAAGTTCAATCCACATTCTCACAGTCAGAGAAAAACTTGTAGCTCGATCTGAACTTGCGCGTGTGCAACTTCATAACACTGTGTACCAACATGACAACAGTGATTTGACAACATAAATTTCACACGGACTATATGTTGGCCAACAAAGGGACAGCGCTATACTAAGAAAAGAGATACAAGTATTTCTGTCTTGCTTTCTCGTATAGCGCTGTCTCCCAATTGGCGTAGTTTTGGCAGGAATGAAGAGCCCGCTTAACTATAGATTTTTTTTAGGTTCTTCCATTTGAAAGGGTAAACGGATCGGTGCCCATACAAATGTCTTTGGTGGGAAGATAATATTTTAATCCTCATGTCCTATCAAAGTCGAAAAAAGCGGAACCGCGCTGGCTAAAAGCGGATGGCGGATCCATTGTCAAAAAGGCGGTGTAAAAAGCGGAAAAGCGGTATAATCTGGCAACGCTGGTCCGACGTTAGTGAATTATTTTATTCTATGACAGCAAGTCTGAATTCCATGGGAGAAAAAAGATATTCTCATTTGAAGTTACAAAAATGTTCCTTGGTAATGATGGTTTTTTGTTATTATTAGCTCTGCCCTGCGGCATAGAATACTCAATACAAGCGATACCAACCGCGTTTTCTAGACAAAAAGTACTGTATATCAATTTCGAGGTTCCATGCTATCTGTCTGCTAATATTTATCGATATCGGTCCAGTAACATAGCTGTGAAAACATAACAAACGGACAGATCTACTCTCGCATTTATCATATTAAAGTACTAGCTGTGCCTCGTAGCTTCGCCTGTGTTCCTGAGAAAATAGTATTGCATTTCCATGTGTAGACTGTAACAGCATGTGCACCAGTGAAGTGAAATGAAATGAATTATGCGTACCGTGACTTTTCAAGTTGTCTCAAAATGTCCGTGAAGAGTTTTAGTACAATGACCACCATTGTAGTAAAACATGACTTTTATGGACGGTGACTGACTGAGGACTTTAATGTGAAGTGATTTATTGTGACTGGAAACTATAATATAACTCGACACTGGCAGAAATGAGCCCTAATTTGGGCTTGGTTGCCAAAATTAAAAATAAGAAGAAGAAGACAGTCATACGAATAATTCGAATGATACTAATTAAATATTACCACAGAGTAAAGGGGACAGAGACCAAGCTTCATACAAACGCGCTACGGTAGGTACACAACACAGACGTATGAGTAGTACCTACAAACAGACTAAGCATTCGCAAAAAAAATTTTAGCCAATGAGAAGTTTTCTTGTAGGTATTTAATTTTCTTTTCTTTAAGTCTCAATAGATGGCGTTAATATGACTGAAACGAACTATCTTGCTGTCAGTTCAATAAAAATAAAAAACTATGTAACTTCATGGGTGCGTTCAGTTACTACACATGTTATTGAACTGTTACTGAACGCTACGATGATCTTCGGGTGATCACACGGCGTAGTTACTGAACGCAGCCCATAACTATTTGGCTTTATACTGGTAACAGACGTTCCAATGTCGGACTCCTATTTTTATTATTACGCAGGAGACACGGCCAAGGTACGTCCTGCCGTAGGAAAGTGTGTAGTGCGGCAGGACCCTCATAATTATTACTAATACCGGTTGGAAGCTTTCGACGTCCTGCCCAAAGACTACAGTATATACTTAGAGAGTCCTGCCGCGCTACACACGGCCCTGACCATCAGACGTCCGATAGTCGGATCGTCTGTAACTAGTATTATGTCACTATCATGTGTGTTTTGTTCAAAACTTTTGTGAAATTTAGCTTAGATTTGAATGATTTGAAAACTATTGAAAATGCGTGTTTGTGCAGTTGTGAATTGTACCAATAAGGGACGTCTTACATTTCCAAGTGATGAACCACTAAGGTCACAGTGGATAAGAGCAACAAGGGTGGATGTCCAACCAATATCAAAACAATGATAGAAACAAATAATCCTTAAGCGTGACTTCCACAACAAAACAAACAACGCAAACAACGGAAACAAACATCCACTCATACCAGTGTTGCCGCCTCTTATTACTAATTTCGGACGAAAAAAAACAGGCTGTTACCAAAAAGCAACGAAAATTAAGTTTTGCTCCTCTGAAATTTGGTTTCATTTAATCATGTTCATGGTTGCCATTATTATCAATTAACACTTAATAAAAGAAATCTGTATATTTTTTTTTTCAATTGTCGATTTTGAATTAAAAAGGATGGACACCTTCCGTTGTTGGCCTATGTGGCAACACTAAAGTTATGTGACAGCATATTTTGATTTGACAATTCAATTTGGTGATGACAGCGCCACCTAGTTATTTTGCAGCAACTGTGGCAGCAACTCTTTAAATACCTACAAGAAAATTTCTCATTACACCTACAAAGAAAGTGTAGCTGTTACAGAGCCGAACTAAGGCCGGTGACACACTTGTGAGGAAAAAAACAAACTTGTATTTATTTCACTAGATTTTTTGATAATAGTCCATGAGAACGTCAACAAATACAGGTTCTTTTTTGACAGCAAAACTGTTTTGACCGTTTAAATTAAGAATGCTTCGTCTACGCACATATCAATAGCATTGAGTTACAAACTTAACATAATCGGGATTATACCTATCATAAAACTGTGCGGTAATGTAAATTAAAAAGCACTTGTGCGTCATAAGCTTCATTATGATACTAAAAACGGTGCAATAAATGTCAAATTACGAGCATGGGTTGAAAAAAAAAAATCTAATTCACAAGGAACCAACTATGCTCGGAATTTATCTACGAGACAGGGAAACGGCGCCGTTCGTAGGATGACAAAAACTACCGATATAGCTCTTAGCTGTGGCTCTTAGTGATAGTAAGCTGATGTGATAGCAATGGGCAGGCCACATCGCTCGAAGAAGACGCGAGTGGCGACCACGTACAGGAAAGCGCTGTTAGGGACGACCTCGCACCAGACGGATCGACGACCTGCAGAGTCGCTGGGCGCCGCTGGATGCAAGCGGCCCAAAATCGTTCGAAGTGGAAGTTAATGGGGGAGGTCTTTGTTCAGCAGCGGACATCCTTAGGCTTGACTTTTGGACGGTAAAAATAATAATACTTATTATTTAAAAAAATATGCATTTTCGGCAATATTTAAATTTTTCAATACAAAAACTCTGATAAGCAAATATCTATATTTAAAAAATAAAATGTTACTTTCGTTTTCTTCAAAATGACGCGCATTCAGAGATTTTCTCTAAAATCCGCAGTTTATAAACTACCCATAGTAAGTAACTATGTATGACCTATAGTTTGATATGATTATTTATAATTTTCTACTTATGTTTGTGTGTGAGACACAAATAGGTAATAGAATAAAATTACGTATTTTACTTGACTTTTGATAGGTTACAAGCATGTTACAAACAAACATGTTTTTATGGGTATTTTCGGAGAACTTGAAATTTTTCTAAGAAAAAAAAACGTTATCTCCACAAATACACAGTTCCTTTCAGCGATTTCTTATAAGCTTGTAGTTCAGTTCGTTCGATTTCGGTGGATATCGACATTTGTTTTAATATAGTATGCAACATCCTTGTGTTTCAAAGGTTTTTCGTTAATTTTGACCAATATTTGCAGTATTTTAGAGCATTCATTCTCATAAAGAAATTCCCGGGAATTCCCGAGAAATCGCCAAAAAAATTCCGACTTCGGGAACGACGTATTTCCCGGGACCCGGGAACGAAACCCTATCACACATACACGTTTTGACATATACGTATCTCGCTTTCGTAATTATTATTATTTTAGTGGCTAATCTAAGTATCCTCAATCTACGCAGCAAATCTATACCTAATCCTCAATCTACGGCCTATAGTTAATTAAATAAGTTGCCGATATATTACTATCTCTTTGGTCTAGTCAGTACCACAAACTAAGTAGAGATATGGTCAGTACCTATATAAGTTACTCTATGGGTCTAGTGTTTACATCACAAACTACCAAGAGAACTAAAGTTCAGACCGCCATCTGACGAACATTGGTGATAAACCGTATGCATGCAGAAATTGAACATGACGTTTTTTTTTTTTTTTTTTTCCATACTATGCTGCAATGAAAAATAGTCATACAGCCTATGATATGTAGGGCCGGGGCTTTAGGGTAAATACAATTATTTTTTATTTCAAAAGGTCTTATAGTATAATAATAAATGAAACAATTATTTATTTACAAATTATTTATTTAAATTTTCATTTTTAAGTATATCTGTAGTGACGGTCTGGATGGGTCTGGACTGCTGTTGGCATCATTAAAATATCTGTAAACAAAGTATAAAGTAACTGTAAAGGAGTGCGAAGATTTTCGATCGGAGCCTAGCTTAATCTTCAGGCTCCATATTGTTTTTTTTTTATTTTTTCAAATAGTGGCGTACGATGAAGCCTATATACATCGATTGGAGATACCCATGCAAACAAAAAATACTAGGGTGTCTTTGTCCTAAAACGTCACAAAAAATATCAAAAAGGTGGCCGAAAATAATGACAAAATCTTTGAAATGTTTTATTTTTTATGTACAAAATAGTCGAAGGATTTGAAGATTTTAGTATGGAGACTGGCATTCCTATCATCTGCCTTTTTTGTATATATCATTTATTGGTAAAGATTTTGGGTGTAGTAATTAATTATGCATTAAAAATATTATATTTTTATGTCAGCTATAAATTTTACATAGAAATAGCCTACACAAATGGAACACACTGCTGGAGATACTGAGCCAGCACTTAATCTAATACAAAGGGGACAGGGGGACACATTACTAGATAAGATTATATTAAATGGCAAAAAATTACCTGAGTTCATTTGCATTGTGTTATTCAGAGACACACATGTGGCATTACTTTGATGGCTCGCAACTGATGGTTGGACAGAGGTATCTGAAAATTTGTATGATCTGTTATTATTTTAAAACCTAAACGTTCATGTATCATCAATATGGACAGAATGTTAAATATTCTTGTGTAAAGTGGAAACAGCCTCATCATGCTCTAGTCCAGTGAGTAAAGATCTATAAATGGCATGTCCATTACCCATAGTAGTATTTTATAATCAAAGTAAACTTTTAATGTAATTTAATTTTACTTTTATATTATTTCTAATAATTTATTCAGAAAGTGCTGGATGATGTATACATACCAAAAACTTCTGTTCTTGCGACTTTCATTGGTAATATGAATGATCATTGTGGCGCTTCTTTGACTAACTATGATCACCGCATACAGTTTTCTTGTTATCTGAAAAAATGCAATTTATCTCTGTAACTATATATAAATATCCTGGGACATTCCTCACACACAGTCATCTGATCCCAACTTAAGCAGTGCTTGTACTATGGAAACCAGATAACTGATATACTACATATTATTATACTACTTTTAGTTTGTAAATACATAATTAATCAATCTTAATATACATAATTACACCCAGACTCAGGACATGCAGACATGTTCATGCACACAAATGCATGTCCTGTGTGGGAATCAAGCCCACGACCTGCAGTGCAACAGGTGGAATCTTAACCAACTGGCCCGTCAACCTATGTTAAAATAAATAAGGAATAAGGGTGAACTAACCGGATGAAACAATAGATTTCTAACTCTGGTGGAGCCATGGTTATTAATGTGTTATATATATCTCAATATAACTGCATTTGCCAGGCATTTATTTTGGGTTAGACTTAATATGCCTTCACAACTACAAAGGTTGGGTTATAGCTTTAAATGTTATGAGTTGACTAGGAATAATACATATAATAATAAGATATTATATTATTACAGTCAACTTGCAGATCGATAGTTGTTTACCTGCTTCAAAAAAGATATTTGTCGGGTTCCCTGAAGAAATCTCCAAGCTTCGATATGCGCCACTCTTCAGGTGACAAACATATAATTTGCGTGGATCGCTGTTAAGTTATTGTCTCACAATTAATACACTTTATCCACTGTCTCTTATTTTCCTCACTTATAGAAAACTGATGTAGTTTAACGTCTTGGCGTAAACTGTTGCACTTGGGCATACAACATTTTCGAAACTTAAAAATGCCGAAATCACTGTATTGAAATGTTGTTAAAGTGGCGGAAATTTATCAATACAACACATCTCGTCATACAAATACGGAAAACACTGAATTTATGGATTATAAGAGGTGGAAATAAATCGACATAAGAACTTAAGTTCTCATCAAAACAAACACGTGTTTGATGACAGGTAGGTGCATATTGACCATAGAACATTTATTCTCTCACGAGATATTGACGAATGGAATTGCTAGGTAGTTATAAAGAGTACTCTGTGGAATGGAATGAAAATAAAATGGCCGGCATGGGTCATGGCGGGGGCGAAGGAAGGAAGAGAGGGGCGAGAACGTCGAGTAAGAACTTTGCACTGTCATTCGATACAGTGGGTTATTTTGATTAGAACATTGCCAGGCGTGGTTTACATCAGTTAATCAGTTTGTGGTTTACACATTCTGTTTATTCAATTTCTTTGGTTTATATCTTTTTGAATATACCTAAATCATAATCAATCAATCGTAAATCCCTTTGCTATTATCACATAGCTACCTACCTACAAGTGTAATGATATGTGTTCGTCAGTGTGATCAGTCAATCAGTGTTCGTTTCATATTGTACTGCCGCTAAATAGTAACCAGTGATTGAAATTTATCTAGGTTGAAATCAGTGAGAGCCCTAAGTAACGAATTGGAATTGGATGACTGAATAGTACATCATTATCTTCAATGTATTTACCGCTTCATAATGCATCAGCCAAGATACATTTATTCAAAATACGTGCTGCGGGGTTGTGTTTCGTGACAGTATCAATGCCATTACTTGCTTTTATAGCTTGTGTTATAGTGACCATGTACAAAGATTTTGATAAAGCAAACAATACGCATTGTCAAGTTCCAAATATTTTCCCATCGATATCAGCATCTATAGGGAACTATGAACCACAGATAACATTATGGAAAACTGCAATTTATATACATGCACCCCTTAGGTTCTTTATTATTTATAATGTACGATGGAAGTATTATAGAAATGTAATAAGAGAGAATTGTATTTTTATAGTTAAATTAGCTTTAGTTTTAAATGTAATTGAAAATGTAGCCCTTCTAGGTTTAACAGTTTGGACATCAACGGAAAACTATTGTAAGTGCATTAGTAGGTTTACCTTACATTATTTTACTATAATGGTTCATTATGTGCCTTCCTAAAACACACAGCGTTGTGGTGAAGAAAGAAGAAAGCTGATTTGAATTCGCCTTTAAATCTAGATATCATTGATTTAACTTACCGATTAGTCTTTGATTTAGTTGTATATCCTTGTTACTCACCAGCGAGCGCCCTCTTCTAGGTGAGAGGGAAGCTTTGTGACAGTTGTTCATAGCGATTGTGAATTTTGCCGGTTAAACAGCAAAATTTTTCATTAAGTTATTTTTTAGTTTAAAAAGTTAATAAAACAATAGCGTTTCAGTCCTAAACTATCGCACAGCGTCAGTTTTAAATGGATTATGTTTTTTCTCTATAAAATCCAGTTTTTAAATGAGTTTAAGAGAAAACGATAGAGGTGGACAGAGTTCGAAAATTGGTGCTTTGGATTGAGACCAGTACTCGAACGAAACACGAGTTGTTATAAGAACTCATCTTCGTCATCCTCGGCGGTTGACGAAGGCTTCGCATCACCTCCGCCTATCAATGGACTCGTAAGCGAGCTAACTTGTAAGTACAATCAAACATGTTCAGACCCTCGTTTAGACTGTCTAACTAATGCAAAAACTTATTCATAATCACAATATACTTCACAATTACCTCAATTGTACTAGAAATCAGTCTTTACATTATGATAATAGTGACCCAAGTACATCTACTTGTCAAACTCTGTTTTTTTTTTTAAATCATCCAATAACCTTGTCATTGTAAAACTTAATAATACAATTTTCATAAATATAAAGATTATGTAGCATCTACAGAGATATTATAAGCAAGCTTGTCTACAGAGGTGTTATAAGCATGCTGTTAGCATTGTGGAACAACAACAGTTTTACTGCTTCACTCGTCAACAAATCAAAACAATTTATATTAGAATATATTAGTGAGAAAATTACTTTCATGATTGGACCTGGTTCACTATCTTATAAGAAATTAGAATATACTATGCAAAATTATGTGACAAAGGTCAGATTACATCAAGGTCAGACCCGACAAAATTTAGTTAACTTCCCATAAGTTAAGTAAGACTTCAAAATATTCCACATAGTCAAGAATTTCTATTTAATAGAGAGGCATTGGAACCTGTCATTGCATCCCTCAGTTTAGGTTGAGTGTATTCCCCTTTTGTCAAAATACTAACAAAGTTTCTTAGTACTAATAATATTCATTTATAAATTTTCATAGAGTCCTAGTTGTTTACCATGTTTTCTAACCATGAGATTGGCAGAATCACGTTAATACAATGGAGCCATAAACAACAAATTGGAATTGGAAACACATATGACTCTATGTAAAAAATAATAATAATATAAATAGAATTGAAAACCAAGATGACGGACATGATCTCCCAACTGAAATAAACAAAACATATAAGAGACACCACTTGCCTTAGTTCCGAGCATTCTTTTTTGTTCCTTATCAAAAGATTAGATGAGGGACTCCAACCTCAGAGGTCGAAATGTCATATATGTGTAAAACAAAAAACAGCTAATCTTGCAAGCAGAGGTGCCAGAATTTTTACATTTCATTGATTTGTTAGTTATAATATAATTATCAGGCCGATATACCTATTCATTTTTCAACTGTGGACACACAGTTGTGTGTGGAGGTTCTCATGGGGAGTTTACAACAATGAAGTGCTACAATTGACAGCTGTCTATTTTGTCTCTCATCGGCTCCAAAGATGATTACCACAGTTTCCAATTGGGTTGCGGAAATCCTACATGCAAAAGGTTTCTGTACAATAGTAGATCTGGAAGATTACTTTCTAGTAAATCAGAACCGAGCCATTTTTGTTTCTCAGGTTGCGGAAACATTGAGAACGGAACTCCGAAGAAATACCATTAATAAAATTAATCATTCCATGATGTGGACTGTGGAGTATAGGAAACAGTTCTCTTCAAGAAGCTCAGAGTTTGTTACATACTAACTGTGCCCGCAGTTTCACCTGCATTCCTGGACTAAAGAGAAGCCTATATCCCTCTCTGTACCAAAGACTATCTGAATGACTAAGTTCATCGCGAAAGGTTCAGCAATTTAGGTGTGAAAGTGTAAACAAATAAAGAAATTCACATTTGCATTTTTATGATTATTTAGGATGCTAAACATTGCAAACTATGCAATTCTCAAAGGTCGACTACATTGCCACCAAATGAATTAATTACTAATTCCTCTTGTAAAATAAGACCTAAAATTACCTAACCTAACTTTGCTGAGTTGTTTGCCTGTTCTTCTCAATTAAAGGCCAACTTCCACACTGGTGGTAACTTCAGTGGCCTTGACCTTCATTGGTGCCCTGCTGGGACCTAAATTGAATAAATAGCTTTGACTTTAAATGGTGTTAGAGAAAGTAATAACAGCTCAACACCACAAAGTAGAGTAGACTCACCTCTTAACCCTGTGGTTCTGCATCTGTATGCAGCGGATGCAGTCAGGGTTGCTCAACTAAACTATACCTACTTATCAGGGAAATGGTCACCCCATGTAGAACAATTGCATTCAACGTGAAGTAGATACATGCAGTACTTGCAGTAATAAACAGTCAGCGGATGACTTTAAAAGTTGCACATATGCTGTATTTGAAGTAATAAACGGTCAATGGACGTTTTTTAAAACATGCACACATGCAATACTTGCAGCAATAAATGGTCAGCGGATGACTTATAAATTGCACACATGCAGTATTTGCAGCAATAAATGGTCAGCGGATGACTTAAAAAAGCACACATGCAGTATTTGCAGCAATAAATGGTCAGCGGATGACTTAAAAAAGCACACATGCAGTATTTGCAGCAATAAATGGTCAGCGGATGACTTAAAAAATGCACACATGCAGTAATTGCAGCAAAAACGGTCAGCGAATGACTTCAGTACTTGCAGCAATTAATGGTCAGCTCATGACTTAAAAAATGCACACATGCAGTATTTGCAACAACAAATGGTTGGTCAGCGGATGACTTAAAAATGAACACATGCAGTGCATGCAGCAAAAAAAAAAAAAAAAAGAGTCAACGGATGACTTATGCACATAATTATTATACAGTCATATATACCTCTCGGGGAGGCTAAACGGAATTGAAGACCTCCTATCAAGGGTTCGACAAACTCCAGATTGGCATCCTCTGCCCCTGGCCATGGAGGTAAATTGTTACTTTTTATAGTATAGGACCAGACATGGACCTGATTGGGTCAAGGGATACAGCTGTTGTACCAAGGTACGAAACACTAGATTCCCGAGATGATTACTCAATGTTTAGCGACGCTAAACGCCAAGAGTGGGACTATCAGATGAGGTGGGTACCACTCAACTTAATACCACGAATCCTGAGCCACTTAAACATTGCAATAGGAGTGTACATTCTGATAGCGCCAGAGTGCACAAAGTGCTTCTGGCTACTCGACCTACAAGCGAGAGCTATATCAGAGCCACTACCAATAAGGAACCTGCGGAAGGTTCTAGAAGATCGAACGACAGGCAGGGTTCACTCTTCTTGTCTGGAAAATTGGGGGTGGGCAAAGCACTGGACTCTGGCAGAGTATTAAAAGATTGTAAGCTTGGTGTGAACAAAACTTATTAAAGTGTAGTTGGCGGACAGCTACGTTAAACACATACAGTGCTCAAATTAAAAGATGGTTAGTTTGTTTCGATTATAACCTGGTTAAAATGCCTCAAGGTCAGGATGTTACTAGAGTTTTTAACAAAATCGTATTTAAAAGATAAACTAGCTTACAGAATCATTTTCTTACATAAATTAGCCATTTCAACATACTGTAGGTACCTACCTACAAAAGTTTTGGTTTTACCTAGGTTTGTACAACAAAAGTAGATAAAAACCCATATGGGATACAAAAGTTTTATTTGACTGGCTAGAATCATCAACAAGTTCTGCTTCATTAGTTAAAATTACAGACAAACCACTTTAATACTCTTGCTAACCTTAGGTCCAGTCTATTAGCTCACATTACTAGTCAATCATTCTAAATACTCATTCGTAAAGAGGGTGAGATCATATTGTGGCCTAAGTTTGCCTCAAAGACAGAATGAAGAGTTTCTGAGACAGAAACATACAAAGACAGTTAGGCTGGTTGTTGCGGAAACATCCAAACCATATATTTCATGTCAGGCACATGACTAGCTTTTGTAGCTTTATTAGAATTTCGGAGAATAGACGCAGCACAAACAAGTCTGTTACTTGTCTGTTACAAGGTAGTCTGTGGTTACAAGTTTATTTATTTCATTATCACCATGATAGCAAGCTGGATACAAAGTATCTTTGTAGAAGCTAATAAAGATGCTTCACCAGGCAGTACCTATTATATTGGCTGGTAGCATCCAGAAGTTGGATGGAGATTATACCTGTGGAGGAGATACTCAGCAGAAGCAATTGGAAAGGCAATGAAACTTTTCTTCTTCTTCTTCTTTGGTTAAATGGCGACTGTAGCCATAAGCACAATTCCGCCAATGTCACGTTAGTTAAAGATATACGAAGGGGACTCTTGTTAAAACAATTTTGACGGTTTTGATCGGTGAAATGGAGCTGGACTATCTAAAAACAAACAGGACAACACTGAACAATACACATTAGACAAAACATTAATTATATATAAAAATATAAAAACAAATTATATAAAGGAAATAAAATAGCTAAAATTTTAGGTTGTTACTGTTTATAAATTGAGATAAAATAAATACTAAGGGAGAATCAATATATGTTAGTAAACATTTAAAATTAATGGGACGGGGAATTTCAGGAGGAATAATATCATAAAGTGACGACTGTAACCTCGGGCACTCAAAAAATAAATGGTTAGTATTACCCTCATCAAGACCGCATTCACAAAGAGAATGATCCTTAACTCTGATTTTGTGTAAATGGACAGGAGTAGATGCATGACCTAAACGTAAGCGACAGATTGTAGATGTGGTTGGTTTATTCAAATCGCGGAACTTAAAGAACCAAGGTTTTTTTGGAATAAAGGGTTGAATATCTCCATAATATTTTCCTACAATATTTCGTGAGTGTTGCCATAACATGTTCCAAGATCCATCCAAACGAGGTTTAGCAAGACTACACACATCTGTAGCAAATATATGAGAGTATTGCATGACTCCATCACGAATAGCATTCCTGGCACATGAGTCAACGGTCTCATTGCCACGAATGCCACAATGACTAGGGATCCACGCAATAACCACATCAATACCAAGGATAAAACATTCATATAATGCTTCTCTAATTTTTAAGATAATCGGAAGATTGGATTTGGAGCGGAAAGGATTAGAAAGGATGGCATGGAGACAACTTTGGGAATCTGTGAAAATAACGGATTGACTAATATTATGTGACTTAATATATAATATTGCTTCCAAAATAGCAATGGCTTCCCCGGTAAAAACTGAAGTTAATGAAGGGCATTTAAAGTTTAAAATAATTTTAAATTTAGGGATCCACACAGCTGAACCTACGTTACCCTGCTCAGTGATTTTAGAAGCATCTGTGAAAGCATACAACCATCCTGGCCATCTGTTTGACGACTCTTCCATAAAATGCTTATCAGCCTGAGGAGAGTCCTTGTCAATTCCTATACCAAGAAGTATATTGGGGCGATAAATTAAAGCATCGTAGTTGATTGAGAATAACGGGAGCAATTGAAATTTAGAAATTGGATTCGGGAGGCGAGAAAGGGAAACAAAGCTGCGAATGAGACATGAAAGTTTATCCAAACTATTATTCCGATCCGAGGAGGATTCGAAAAGGATGGACAGTTTAGGGAATAAAGGGTGGGATGAGTTTTGGACTTGTTTAAAAAGATACCTGTCGCATAGGTATTGCCTACGCAGATGAAGTGGAGGATCAACACATTCCACCTGCATCGCTTTAATGGGAGATGACTTCATAGCTCCTAGAATTAAACGCAGACACCTGGATTGAACCTTATTTAACATGTCTATGCCAGATTTGTTGCAGTGATCAAGAAGGAACGATCCATAGTCCATGAGGCTTCGTATAAGAGCATTATAAAGAAGCTTCTGAGTGTAAGGATGGGCTCCCCACCATACACCGGATAGACATCGAAGAACGTTAATACCTCTTTCACATTTTTGAGCGATGTAATTAAAATGAGGAACTCCAGTCATTCTTGAGTCCAGCATTACACCAAAAAACTTAACCCTATCCTTCAAAGGAAATTCCTCACCATTAAAATTAACATTAATAACAGGAATAATTCTCTTTCTTGTAAAAATTACTAATGAGCACTTGGGTACAGATAGGGAAAGTCCATGAGTATCAAGCCAATCACCTAGATATCTGAGAGCAGAGTTTAATTTTAAAGAAGCTTCTGAAGCTGAACTAGATGATGAATACAGAACTATATCATCAGCATATTGTAAAATTTGACTGAAATTATTTACTGCTTGTTCAAGATCATGTGTGTAAATGCTATATAAAAGAGGACTGAGAACAGACCCCTGGGGGAGGCCTTTCCAGACATATCTTACATGTGATGAGCAATTCTGGGATCTTACTATAACATTTCTCTGTATGAAAAGATTAAATATAAATCTTACCAACCTCTCAGGGATGCTCAGCTGGAGAAGTTTATTCCTGAGTACCGGAAGAAGGACATTATCATATGCAGAGGCGATATCCAGAAATACTCCCACAAGATATTCTCGCTGGTTAAAAGCTAGTTGTATGTCAGTCGTTAATATGCTTAAACTATCTAATGTACTCATGCCTTTTCTAAAACCAAATTGGGATTTAGCAAGTAATCCCTTGCTTTCCATTAACCATTCCAATCGATTCCGCAGTAAATGTTCCGTAATTTTAGCAAGGACAGAAGACAAAGCAATAGGTCTCCTTGAGTTAGGATCTGAAGGATCTTTACCAGGTTTAAGTAGAGGGATTACAATTTGTGTTTTCCATGATTCTGGAATTGTACCAAGTTCAAAAAATTTATTTATAATATCTAAAAAGAAAGATTTTGTCCTGTCACTAGCTCTACAGAGGAAAGAGTATGGAATTCCATCAATGCCTGGAGAGGAATCTACTAATCCATCCAAAGCCCTATGGAGTTCATTGAATGAAAATAAGGAATCCATATTATCATGGGATGAAAGAGAAGAGGAAGTAATAATGGGAATTGAATCTATAAATGGAACAGAAGGAGGGGCTAATTTGTCGGTAAAGGCCTCCAACCAGAGGGCTGGATCATTTGAGGAGATACTATCTGAGGTAAGAGACCCTCTAAACCTACGAATCTGTTTCCATACTAGAGAGGGAGGAGTTCGAGGAGATAAAGATTCACAAAAATTAATCCAACCCCTTTTTTTTTTTAAAGATAGAAGTCTTCGCGTACGAGCCGCCGTATGTTGGTACGAGAGAAAATTTTCCATGCTCATGGAAGAGTTATACGATCTCTCTGCGTCACTACGTTGGTGAATGATGGCTGTACAGTCAGAATCCCACCAAGGAGGGGAGATTTTAGAATTTACTTTTTTTTTTAATGGTATATTAGCATTTGCAGATGAGTTTAGAGCATCAATAAATTTTTCATAAATACCATGAGCGTTAGATGATTCTAAACGAGGGAATAAATCTAAAAAGTTATCTAAAGATTTTGAGAATTCAGACCAATTAGCTTTAGATAATCTATACTTTAAAAGAGGAGGATGACTGTAAGAATGTAAGGGACGATGGGAAAAGGATATTAAAATGGGGTAATGATCGCTACCATAAGAAGAAGAGAGGATATTCCAAGATAAAAGAGGAGATAGAGAAGATGAACATAGAGTAAGATCAACAGCACTTTTAGGATCTTGAGTGGGAAGTACTCTACGTGTAGGAGAGCCATCATTGATAACACAGAGACTATTATCATCCAAAATATCTAAAATAATGGAGGCAAAACTATCACTGTGACTAGAACCCCATGAAATATGATGAGCATTAAAATCACCCATTATAATCACAGGAGAAGGAAGGGAAGAGATAACAGAATGAAGAACAGGACCAAGTGAAGGATGAGGATGAGGTAAATAAATAGATAAAAAAGTAACATTAAAAGCTCTTAATGCAATAGCATTAATATTACAAGAGAGACCTGGAATGTCAATTTTTGAAAAAATTGTACCATGTTTAATTAACAGGGCACTACCAGCATACCCATCATCCCTGTCATCCCGCAGGCAATGGTAGCCGGGCACCCTAAAATGGGAACCCGGCACCAACCAAGTCTCCGAGATGGCAGCAATGGCCGGTATATGTTTATTTAATAAATAAATAAGTTCAGGTTTTTTGCGACGTATACTATTAGTGTTCCATTGGAGGATTTGTATTGGATCCATTGGAGTTGAAAATAGAAATAATTTGAGTAATTTTATCAGCAATGTGGGACGGTAGATTGGTAGATTGGCTAAGCAGATTTATTATTATAGATAAAAGTGATTCTAAAAATTTTTCATTTGGAGAAGAAGTGGGGGTTATTGAGGTGGATTGGGATAGGGCACACCCATTAGGAAGGGACGAGGGAACACGAGACACAATGGCTCTGTGGGCCTCCTTATCAAAACCTTTACCTAAAGGAGCATGAGGGCGACGTTCGGTAATAAAAGTTTTTCTGTAGGAAGTAGATTGGGATGGAGCAGAGGTTTTTACATTAGATGGAGAAATAGGGGGTTCAAACATAGCCTGAGAAATGTCAGCATATGACCTGCGTACAGGGGGAAAGTGGGACGATGCTTCCTCGTATGATATATTGTCCTGGGACATAACCATTTTTATGTTTTTCTGTCTGTCATGTTCTAGACAATTTTTATTAGTGGCAAAATGTTTCCCAGAACAAAATAAACATGTTGATAAATCCTCAGTAACTTGACAAACATCACCCGCATGGGGTTGTGAGCAGCGATAACAACGAGGCTTGAACGCTCGGCATTGAGTCTTTATATGACCAAACCTGCAGCAATTGTGGCACTGTATCGTTGGAAGCCTATATGTTTCAACTGGAAGCGATGTGTGAAATGCATATACCCGATTTGGAAGAAATTGTCCATGAAAGGTCAGACAAACACTTTGAGTCGGAATCCAGTTGGCTATGCCATCAACTATATTTTTCCTATTTAATCTACGGGCTTTTAAAATATACCCACAACCATCAGGGAGAGTTAAAGATTCTACAAGTTCGTCCATCGACCATTCCACTGGAATGTCGCGAACAAGCCCCATACGAGTAATGTTGTAAGTAGGGATATTTGCAATGTACTTATGATGAGGTAATAATGGGCAATCCAGAAAGGTGTTAGCAGCTGAAGCTGACATAAACTCAATGCTAATCCTGTTTCGACCTACCTTCTTTATGCCATCCTTGCATATGTTTTGGATCTTGTTTTGAACTAAGAATTGTCCAAACTTTATTGGACGGATAGTAGTCCCAGCCGAGGGATCAGGTTCAGAACGCGATATATGGACGATAAAAGGTCCTTTATCCTCCTTTTCATAACTACGGAAACCTATAGTTAAACTATGGTGTAAGTAAACAGTTTGAATAGATGGGGTCGAGGAAGAAAGGTCAGTAATAGTTTTTTTTGATGATGAAACCGAATGGTTATCATCGATATCCAAGCGACGTTTAGACGCACTTGGAGGCAAAAGGGGCGGAGATGCATCTACAATGTCCATTACAACAGTAGGGTCCGGAGGGTCCGGAGGTTCAGGAGGCACAATATCCATGTTACCTACGTAAAGTTAGAACAAACCTGAATTTTTTACCACCACCAACACATACACAGCAAGATTTAACCTATTATTTAAAAACAAACAAAAATAGAAACCAGAAACAGTAATCTAAAGAAATCCCTCTAACACGTGTATCATTCAACACTCGCGAAAGCAGAATCCCAATGAAACTTTTAGAAAATTCTACTGCCGTCTAGCAGAAATTTTGACAATAGGTACCAATATTTTAATTTGTTGTTGTAATCTGGGGGCACGGGAGTGCACCCCGCCAAGACGTCCAAGCGAAGCGCATCTATTGTTGCTGAGCATTAACGATGATTTCTTATATCGATATCGATTTTTTCTACAGCCGTCCAGTAGAAATTTTGATAATACCAATGTTGATTTGTTAAATAAACCATTGAATTATTACAGAAAATATACATTTTTCAAATATTTGATGTAAACAATAATAATTATTACAAATGTTATATGTTACAGGTTTTCCTACTGAGAAGTTTATAATTTTAATTTTCAATATAATAATATTGAGTAAGACATTTATTTCAACATAGCGATTTGTGATTATCACCAGCAGATACCAAACAGGTCTTCACCACAACGCTGTGTGTTTTAGGAAGGCACATAATATAACTGTTTTGCACTACAACAAAACAGGTATTATGTGTTGAATAAAACACACAGCGTTGCAGCAATGTTCTTGCTGGTGGGCTGAAGACTCTATGAACAACTGTCACAAAGCTTCCCTCTCACCTAGAAGAGGGCGCTCGCTGGTGAGTAACAAGGATATACAACTAAATCAAAGACTAATCGGTAAGTTAAATCAATGATATCTAGATTTAAAGGCGAATTCAAATCAGCTTTCTTCTTTCTTCACCACAACGCTGTGTGTTTTATTCAACACATAATACCTGTTTTGTTGTAGTGCAAAACAGTTATATTTTTATAATTACTTATTCTTTTGTCCACAGCATATCATGAAATGTGCTTCAAAACATTCATAGGTACATCAATATTCTATATGTTTTTCACCAGTTTAATGCTCACCAAATATAGAAGAAGACCAAACTTAACAAAATCTGAATTAAAATCAGTTAAATATAAATGGAGAGCTTTCTTTGTTAATGTTATTTCATTTGCATGTGCTGCATATTTCTTCTTGAGACACAATAAAATGTGCGAACCTTATGGTAAGTCAACAAAATTATTTATATATGTATGGGAATAATGCTGAAGAGGTCAGTGAGTAGCCTTGGGGCAATTTGTGGTATATGAGGTTCTATGAGCAGCCAAATTTTTATTTTATTCATTTAGTTCACAGTTATAGTTTTTGCAAATAACTACTGACTGAGTCCCTTTTCCACTTAGATATCATTGAAGATTTTAAGGACTTACGAAAATATCTATGATATACATTTTTTATCGAAATTCCATAGATCACAGGTGGATCAAAATAGCCTGTCATCACTCCATATGATCTATCTACATTTATTTTCATAAGGCATTTTACTGCCTGACTAATCAAAATATTTATTATTATTATTATTTATAACTGTGATCTAGTAAATATAACAAAAAAGCCTAGAAATTTCATAAAGCCTCAGCCAAGCTCAAGATTTTTTAAAGCCCCACTGGTGCCACACAGGTCAAAACTTCATACATCCAAATTTGTTTATATAACTCCACCAAGTCCCTCCGCTGCCAGCACATTCCAAGTTTTTAAAGTTGTTTTTTTTTTTACAGTTTATTCAATGTTTGGATTCTCGGAATATATTGTGGTTATTAGCAACATTGCATTCCATTTAACAACAGTGTATGATCTTCAAACACAGTACATATATTTCACTAAACAGGGAATTGTTACTGAATAAGTATAATAGTAATAATAATTTGCCCATAACTTTACCACACAAAATTTTACATCCAGCAGCAGTGTAAATGCCTATGTCAGGAAGTAGCCAAAATTGTCTACCTATTGTGTGCACACCCCAATGTATTTGGTTACTTGAATACAGTCAGTGAGCTCCAAGCTATGTGTTGTTTAACTTGTCCCTGTCCAAATACTTAAGTGGCATTTTCTGGGCAAACTTGCTACATCCTCAGGCTTGTCATAGCTCCATCAGTGGCTGCCCAAAATACTTGAAAAGCAAGGAAATAGTCACACATGTTTGCACACCCCAATGTATTTGGCTCAGTGAGCTACCAGCTACATGATTTTCACTGTCCCTGATTTGCTTCAAACACCCTGGGTCCCTCGTCATAACTCCATCAGTGGACGAACAAAGGTAAGGTAAACATTCTACTTTTAATAAAATAACTAAGATAGGCTCATGTTGGATTTGTATGGCAGGTTGGGTCTCTTTACTGCATTTTCAAACATTGCTGCAATCCAACCAAAACTTGATAAGTATATATAAAGAATACTACTTTCGTACAAATAATAGTTTATAGACATATTTTACGGTCCAGTAGATTTTTGCAATCAGTTTGTAACTTTTAATAAACTTTTTGAGTTTCACTTGATTGGAGGAGTGAAGTTATCTACTAATATTTTGTTTTAAGCTAAAAAATGCTTTTTCCGCGATATAGGTAAGCGATTTCATATAACTAGTTATGAAAGTAACAATAATTTTCATATAACTTGTGTTTCTAGTGAGTTTTGATAACTACATAAAAAAATGATAAATATAGTATTGATATAATAGTTTTGATAAATACTAAATAGGTGTGGTTGGATTACTAGCGGCGACACGGGCCGCTTCAACCGGATGAGACAGGATAGGACGTCGCTTGGCGCACAGGTATCACCGGCAAGAACGATGTGTTGAGTGTTTTCGCACTTCGTCAGCTGCGATCTGAATTAGAGTGGATTGACGTAATCCCATTCTTGGAGTAATATGTTAACAGAACATATAGTAACTATGTAATTAAAAATAATAATTTAAAAAAATATACATTTAATGTAAACAATAGTTTGTACTTACCTACATAAAACAATGTAAATCAAAATCATATTCAACAACTTATCAATAACATTAAAAACAAAGTGGATATGTATAACAAATAATATAATTCTTTATTATATTGGATATACCTACTATCTAAAGATTCAAATCTCTGACTTGGTATTGTACCTACCTATTAGCCGAATATTTAAGACTAAAAACATATTAGCACCTTTTATTGCTATTTGATTGTAAACATTATAACTGATTTAAATAAAAATGCGTAAATATATTTATGCTTAATAAATATTTCACATATTTATGAATCATAAATATGAATAAAAATAAATGTTTTCATAATTTTTAAAGGACTTTTCATGTCAAACATAGGTACAGTCGAGGACATAAAAATGTATACACTTTTTAAAATTCAAAAGCGATTTTCTCGCATTTCTAACATTCAAGTGTTAAAATATTACAAAAATCATAATAGTATATGTTAGAAGATTCTGCCTGCATAATATCTCATAATTTCAATCAGTAGTTTTAGAGGAAACCGTTGTTGAATTTTACTAAGTGTATACATATTTATGTCCTCGACTGTACTTAATTAGTCATATATATACTAGATTACGCTGCGCGCTAATGACATTGATATTGTTAAATGTTCTAATTCAAAATTTTTTTTTTTTTTTTTTTTATACCACTTAGGTGGCAAACAAGCATACGGCCCGCCTGATGGTAAGCGGTTACCGTAGCCTATGGACGCTTGCAACACCAGGGGTATCACGCGCGCGTTGCCGACCCTAAATGGTAAAATAATAAAAAAGCGAATATTCCTGTCGGCAAGTCAACTTATAAGATATAAATATAGTATATTTATACAAGATATAAAGAGTCCTAGCGCATTGTTAATTCCGTTTTTTAATAATTATTATCAATTTAATTATTTACAAAATTTTAAAATATTTGAAGCCTCTAGTGGCACTTATTGTATAATTTGACATAATTATTTATGTTACGTAGCTGTGTTGTCCCTGAATAAAATAAAAATAACCGGAAATACTTATACACATAATTATTATGAAATTATGTATAGTGTATTATTATGTATTGAAATTAAGTTGTATTGTTTGGGCATTATGATTCAAGTTCAAGTTAGCCAGCTATAAACATGACTTAAATAACTATAAGTACTTCTAAAATAAAAAAAGTTTGTACATTAAAAAATATTCTGATTATGGTGTTTGTGACTTCGTTATCTGTTTATACCTAGGTAAAAGGTAATCATAAAATACAAACTGTGCACCGCAGTTTCACAAGCAGCGCGTTAAATTTGGAATATACATGTGTGATGTTATGTTGCCTATAACCTCCCTCAAATTGGTAACTAGTTCCTAAGATTAGCCAATTTAAACATACAAACTCTTCAGAATTATAACATCAGTATACATAGCTATATTCATTTCATCATAATATATATTTAAGAAATGTAACCTTGCTGAGTTTCTTGCCGGATTCATCTCAGTTGAAGGCCGAGTTCCGAACCGGTGGTAACTTCAGTAAATGTGACCTTCATAAGTGCCCTTCTGGGGCCTAAATTGAATAAATGGCTTTGACTTTGACTTATACTGGGTGGAGATTTCGAGATGGCATATTTTCGAAACCTATGTTGGATTAGTCATGCTGAGCAACTTTTACTATGGGACCAACTCTGAATTCTCAAAAATAATTTTTTATTTCATACATTATGATTAAGCAAGGTTGACATTTTGTAAGAAAAAGAAAAAAGACATTTCTTATTCACTATTGGTCCCATAGTTGTTCAGTATGTAGTCATTCATTAGATGGCATAAATATGCCATCTCGAAATCTCCACCTGTTCCTGTTATATACCTATATTTGAGAAGCGATTTCCGGCAGCTTTGTTGTCACATACCTCATATAAATTGTTTAACATTTCTAAGACTATTCGTGTCTTAATTGTTGGATCATCCATTTAATTATTAAGCTTGAATTCGTTTTCCATTTTGTCTGCTATCATTTGAGCAATAGCAAGTGATGAGGTAGCTCCAGGTGATGGTGCATTCCTGCAATGCAATACTCTACTGCCGATGGCTCCGGAACCAGGTTGTGAATCAAATACAAAATCTTCTATAAGGCTCCCTGCAAAGAATGATAGCAAATCATTATTATCATAAAACTCCATAAAATGTTCACTTCCAACAAATGTTCTACCAAAATTTTATACAATTTGTAGATACTTGATGCGGTTTTCACCATAAGGTAATTTCTTCCTGATGGTTTATATACATAATACTTGCATGTTATATATACAGAACATACAGAAAAAAGTTTATGTTTCGTAAACACATAGAATTTTCGCGCTTTCATAGCTAACGCTGAGTAAACTTTACGGGATAGGTATATCAAAATGATGTACTACGGAATTGTGTATCATAAAAATAACTACAAAAAAGTCCGTGATAGTATATATCTGTATCCTACGGATAACTCACAGTAACATTTTTATGCGATTGAGATTAAATTTTTTACTGGGTTGGGTTATACTATATAATATTAATCCTTATCTAATTAAATAATTTATCTATCTATCTATCTATCTATAATTTAGTTACGACGGGCTTTTAATGTACATAAAATTTGCTCTTAACAGTAAATCATTATCATTAATATTAGCAAGAAACAGTATTCACGATACCATGACCGGGCGGGGCGCGGGCGGCGCGCAAATCGCTCCACTGTACCCGCATTACAACAATGCATCAAGTCGAACAATTCCTTAGAACACTCTCCGTTGTAAAAGCTGTAGAACACACATAAGGAGACAAAGTCTCTCCTCAGGCTGAGGGGCTCTAAACCGCTTGTGAGCTCGGGATCGCCAACAATTCTGGTGGCACGTCGCTGGACCGAGTCTAAAGGCCCAAGCTGGTATCCAGGTGCTTCCGCCCATAGATGACAGCAGTAATCCATATGAGGCCGGACCTACGACGTATAAAGTTGCAGCCTTTGTCCCGATGTGAAGTACTGCCTCGCTCTGTTGAGCACTCCAAGCTTTTTGGATGCCAGCTTAACCTTGTCTTCCAAATGACTTCGGAACAAAACGTCGCTAGAAATGTCGACGCCAAGGATCCCGATGCTTTGACTGATGTTCAAGGAAGTGTTCTGGAATTGTGGAGCCACAGACCATGGGGTTTTCTTAGCGGTGAACGCGCAGGCTTGGGTCTTGGTGGGGTTGAAACAGAGTAGGTTTAGTTGACCCCAATCGGAGATACAAGTTAGTGTACTCTCTGTGAATTTTTTAATATTTTATTTTAGGAAATAAAAAGTGAGTTTTTTTATCTGTGGATTACAAGAACCGAAACGCGGGCGGCCGGGATTGAGCATCTATGGTTTGTTTGTGAGGTTTGTGACGTCAAATTTAACTAGAGGTGTGAAACTCATCGAAAATACGCGAGCTGCATAACAGCTCACGGCTCAGGTGTGTGAGCTGGTTCAATGACTCAGCTCGCAGATCAGCTCAATTTTTACCTATAGTCCACGATAAGCGCGAACGCTCACTGCGTATCGGCTCGATTCGACGCGCGGTACGCGTTACATCGTGGACTATAGGTACAAATTGAGCTGATCTGCGAGCTGAGTCATTGAACCAGCTCACACACCTGAGCCGTGAGCTGTTATGCAGCTCGCGTATTTTTGTTTAGTTACACACCTCTAGTTTTGTTTAAAGTGGTGTGACGTCACACCTGACAAATGTCACGTGACCGGGTGTTTTTGCGCGAATTTCAAATGAAATGTTAAAAAATATTTTTTTATCCTTGTAAATAAATTTTTTTTGATAAAAAGATAATTGTAAGAGGTATAAAATACACGTATGTAAATTTTAAAATATGTATCCGAAAACTGTCAAGTAGCCAATTCAGGAGCATAATAAAGTTTATGTTATATTAAAGCTTAATTGTATGATTTGACTAATTAACTTTATTGTGTAGAAAATGGTTTATTTTTCCTTGACATTCTTAGAAGTGAAATTATAGATTAATTAAATGCATAAGATATAAACATAAATATTAATGCGTAGGTAAATTGTTCTGAATAAATGTGATATTTTCTTAATAAACTAGCGGAACACTATGATGATCGTTTTGATATGTGGGTGTATCTCCTTGTCTCACTATGAGTGCCTTTTTAGGGTTCCGTAGCCAAATGGCAAAAAACGGAACCCTTATAGATTCGTCATGTCTGTCTGTCTGTCCGTGTATGTCACAGCCATTTATTTCCGAAACTATAAGAACTATAATGTTGAAACTTGGTAAGTAGATGTATTCTGTGAACCGCATTAAGATTTTTACACAAAAATAGAAAAAAAACAATAAATTTTGGGGGTTCCCCATACTTAGAACTGAAACTCAATTTTTTTTTTTTCATCAAACCCATAAGTGTGGGGTGTCTATGGATAGGTCTTCAAAAATGATATTGAGGTTTCTAATATAATTTTTTTCTAAACTGAATAGTTTGCACGAGAGACACTTCCAAAGTGGTAAAATGTGTGTCCCCCCCCCTGTAACTTCTAAAATAAGAGAATGATAAATCTATAAAAAATATATGATGTACATTACGGTGCAAACTTCCACTGAAAATTGGTTTGAACGAGATCTAGTAAGTAGTTTTTTTTTAATAGGTCATAAATTGAAATTAATATCAAATACTCAGGTCTATACTACCATTTACTTATATACCTACAGGTTTGTACGGAACCCTCGGTGCGCGAGTCTGACTCGCACTTGGCCGGTTTTTATTTTGGCTAAGATTTAGAAATGGGCTGTTAAAACAGCTATCATTGCATACCGCTAGTTTACTAAGAAAAAATCTCATGTTTTCAGAACACTGGGCCCTGGGCATTAGAGCCATGAAATTTCTAATCTCTCTGAAACAATTTAACTACAAATTCAAGGAAGTGATTTTTGAGACACTACAAAATCATAACACAAAGTTGAGATAAGAGCCAGCTTGCTAGATAATGGGTCCCAGGGTTCTGAGATTAACTTATGGCTATTATGGAAAGGCACCCGCCAAAGCTGAATTTGTTAACAACTTTCTCAGACCTACTGAATATACACACAAAATTTCATAAGAATTGGTTAAGCAGTTTCGGAGTAGATTTTTTACCAACACATTTTAAAACTCGTGATATCTTTCGAATGTTCTAATACTTACATTTTAAAACTCGTGATTTATTTCGAATGGAATGTCCGAATAATTCAAAAAGTTATATAAAGGTATCGAAGCAGTCTTGAATATGAAGTAATTTATTTTGATAAGGATTAATACCCAGATACAAATAAAGAGCCTTTTCTAGAGGCGCGGCGGCGGCATTTCAATTATTTTTTTTAAATAAAAGAACACTTATTCTGGCATAACTATAATAGTTAGACATATACTGTCGCGACACTTTTTGTAAATAATTATGTGTTCTGAAGTCGTAGTACATTATTTTATTCTATCATCAATAGTTTTCGCAGCGCACGCGTTGTAAAGAATATTTAAGGTAATTTTTTTACACATTGGGCTACATTGTTAGAGTTATAGTAAGGATCCCTATTTAAAAAAAAATATAATATAGCCTATGTCACCCGGGGATAGCGCAGCTTACCAACAGTGAAAAAATTTATCTAATCGGTTCAGTCGTTTCGGAGTCCATTCATTGCAAACAAACAATCAAATATTTCCTCTTTATACCTAATATTAGTATAGATTATTATAGATAGATAGATAATGTTATCTGTATTATGCTGCTGTAATAATGTTGAACTTTAACTGTTACTTTTAAGTAGGTATATTCTTTTTTTCAAGTACCGACCACTCCACCACCCCTGTCCTGTGACCTGTATTGCATTAATTATTTCACACATTTTATACACAATATTTTATAAGGATAATACTAGTGTCATACCATCTTTCCCCATAGCTTGAGCTCGAACACCTGCAGGTCCTCTTTCCACATCAGCTGTTGTTATACCCTGAATGTACTTTTGTATTTGCATTACTTGTAATGGTGTGACAACAGACCTTAACATTTCTTTTAAACCAAATCCGGCATATTTGAGAGCCATTTTACGGAATCCAGAGAAGGAAATTATATCTTTAAGTTCACTCATGTTTACATCTCCCCATCTGAAATTATAACTTTTATTAGGTAAGGACTATTAAAAGCAACATTAGGTATGAGCATTGAGTAGGTACCTAAAGATACACAAATAGAGAAATGGTATGTACCTAATAGCATTAACACACCACAGAACCCGGTGCGCCGAACAGAAGAAGATAGCGCCATAAGTTAAAAAGAGTGCGTGCCGAAGCATCGACCGGGGTTCGGTGTCGAACTTTGTACGATCGTGTGACGAGCTGTGCGACGCCCGCGCCGCACATGAATATGAAATCACATGAATAATATACTAGTGCGATGGCTCGGTCCACTACACATATATAGATATACCTAGATAACGCAAGATCACGATCTCTATGAAAACCAGGCATGCCATTTTTTGACTACCTACTATTTCGTCACAAGCTCTATTTATTGACGAAAAACCAACTCAACAAGTGTGCCATTTTTTGATTACCTTCTATGACGTCACAAACACTAATTAAGTAGTGTTGGAGAATACCAAATCAATTCAAGTACACTGATGCAATGTGGGCGCGATAGTAGCCGTGTGTACGCGTTCAACACGAGAGCCCGACCCCCCTCTCTACAGCGCAGATGGCGACCACCGTGGGGTTTTAGCCGGTAAAAGTCCGGTATAACCCGGCCGCTACCCCCGGGGCGGTAGGGTATCCTATGAGGATTACACCACGAAAAAAAAAAAAAAAAGGTAGGGTAGGGTAGACACGCAAACGATGTCGCGCCGGGCAGCTTGTTATTAATAAACTGTGGTTAAACAAAGCAAGTACAAACTGGAAAATTAATACCAGGTATCGATTTTGTATTTGCTTTTTGGCTTCACTTTCGTGTTCTGCATGCTCCATCTGCCTTTTATTCTGTTAATTTGTGGAGCCATAGTAGTTTAGGCCTTAGGCACAGAATAATAATTTAATACAAGTAGTTTAACAAGTGATTCAGGATTTGTTCTTTAATTATAAAAAGGGAACGAATTTTTTGAGCTGTTATTTAAATATTCGAGATGTTATTATGATCAGTTGACAAATCTATTGAGCAGTTATTTAATTTAATGGCGGTTGATTAATTATTGCGACAGTAAAACATGGACAGTAATAAAAAATCAATTAGTCGGTTATTTTATCATACAATGTCAATTCTAAAAATTATTGAGCAGTCCAATAACTGAATGAGCGGTAAATGTGATGGAATGAGCGGTTCGATAAATAGTTCGGCAGATCATATCGAGCGGTGACACCCGAACTCAAATTCATTGAATAGAGAGGTAAATGTTCGTTAGTTGGGCGGAGCCAAAAAGGTAAAAAGGAACCCTTATCACAGTAGATATATCTATCAGTACTAGCTCTTCATACAAACGGCCGGAACGCGAGTCATACCTACGCGCCACGATTTCGGTTCGCTTTCGGTTGGCAAACAGTCGCGAATGCGCTGCAGTGACGAACGAACGGTGTGATGGGTTTGTAAGCAGTAAGCGTGCGATTTATGACAAATATTCATTGAAATAATTAAAATAATTACAAGTAAGTACAATTACTTAATATGACAAAGAGAAATTATAGTAGACTATATTGCGCTTTTTTGGTTGCTTGACTTCGTCAATAACATAATACCTACCTGAATTCATAAATAAATAAGTGGATGGCTGGCTTGGGTGAAAAAGTGACTACCTACGGTCAGGTTAAAAAAAAGTAGTAGTTCCTAGGCTAGGCTTTCTACTTACTACTTATGTATGTACTTAGCTTTACATATATTTATTGAATTAGACGAAATATTATTATAAAATGATTGTGAGAGTAATAAATGGTAGGTACCTGTACCTAGTAAGATTTACATAATAATTTACTTTTTTAAGTAAGATTTTGCAGTAGGTAGTTAGAGGTTTTGATTGCTGTAGGTAACGCACACGCGATGTAATGGTTGATATTAAGTAACGTTTGCAACGGTTCGACATCGGATGGGTGACCAAAAAAATTGTTATTTCGATTTAGAGTATAGAGTATTCGAGTATCTCCGTGCTGTAGGTAATGGGGTCATAAAAAAATATATATTACTCGTCTGTTTCTTGCATTTTATTGAACACTTCCTATTTCATTCACAAAAAAAAATCATTTTATCAAATAAAAAATATGATTAAAATCACAAAACTAGACAAGTAGGTAGAAGAAATTAAAATACTATAGGTGGGCAGCCCTATCGCGTGTTCACGTACCGTGCTGCTGTAGGCAATTATAATCAAGAAAAGGGTCGAGTCACTTTACTGTTTGATATATCTACTGTGCCCTTATGGTGCGACTTCGTCCGTCTGTCCATCCGTCCGTCACACCGCTATATCTCGAAAACTACTTTACCACCTCATTGTTTATAGAATTGCTTAGAATGAGATTTCTTACCGACAAATTCCGATTTATTACTGCTCACACGTAACCGCTCGTTCAATAATTTTTACCGCCCATTTAATTATTTCCTGCTCAATTATATATTCACTGATCCATTTCATTATTTTTTATTACTCATTTTTTTTTTTTTTTTTTTTTTTATACAACTTAGTCGGTAAACAAGCATACGGCCCACCTGATGGTAAGCGGTTACCGTAGCCATATGTACGCTTGCAACACAAGAAGCATCGCTCACGCGTTACCGACCTTTCCCCCCTCCCCTATGAGCTCTGGCGACCTTACTCACGCGCAGGAACACAACTTTACACAACATAAAGTTATTTGGCTGCGGTATTGTGTAAGGTGGAGGTACTTCCCCAGTCGAGTTGCTCTTTGAGCGAATAAACGCTATGCTCTACCTCTCTCAACTTGTTTACTTTACTGCTTAGTTTTAAGTGCTGAACTAGTTATTAAACGTGCCATTTATAATTTTTTACTTACAAAAACCGCTATTTACAACTGCCTCTTCAGTGCCTTATAAAAACATATTAATTTTTTATAAAAACCTGAATTGGGATATGTGAAAATTTTACGTATTCCCCTTTTTAACCCAAATAAATAACTGATTTTACATGAGTAACTATTTTGTTTGTCATACAAAATTACCCAATAATTAGTTCACTACTGAAGGAAAATACATTCTAATATAATCATTAGTGGAAATCCCTTAATGTAATAATTTATTATTCACTATTTTATATAAGCCTTACCTATATCCTTCTTTACAGTATGCTAAAATAGCATTTGGCCCTAATATGACACGTCCATCTATTCTCGGTGTTAAATGTACTCCCAGGAATGGAAACCTTGGATCTGGTACGGGATATATATTGGATTTTACTAAGCTGCTCTTTGCAGGTACTAAATATAAATATTCACCCCTAAATGGTATTATTTTTGGCTCTTCTGGACAGCCTGTTAGTACAGCAATAGTATCAGAATGTAGACCACAGCATGTAAGGACATACTTTGCATGAATTGTGTTATCTTTCTCATCGGTCATTGTAACTGGATGATCAGAATCTTCAGCTTCCACAAACTTCTTTACCTCAAAATTGAGGTAGGTCTTACCACCATGTCGTTCAAAGTCCTGAATATAAGACTTTGTGACCTCACTATAGTCAACAATTCCAGTGTGTGGAGACCATAAAGCTTGTAACCCTTTGCTATATGGTTCAATATCAAGCATCTCTTTCCTGTCTAGTAGTTGTAGGTCTTTAACACCATTTTTCCTACCTCGTTCATACAGATCTAGTAATCTAGGAACCTCAGATCTCTCTGTGGCCACAATTAATTTGCCACATTTTGAGTACTTGATACCTTTTTCATTGAGGTATTTATATAATAATTCAAGACCTTGAACACATAACTTTGCCTTTAATGATCCAGGTTTATAATATATTCCAGCATGAATAACACCACTGTTATTACCACTCTGATGGTAAGCAAAGCGGTTTTCTTTTTCTACTATGGCTATTTTTAAATTTGGATGTCTTATAAGCAGCTCTCTAGCAGAAGCAGTACCAACTATACCACCTCCAATTATAACTACATCATAATTATGAGGTTTACCCTCACTGTACCTGAAATTTTTAAATATTATTCTTATGGATCCACATACCTTTCGTAAATATAATACATGTAATAGCAAAGCACTACACATTAGTGAATAGTGACTGAATTATGCAACTCAAACTGCACATGACACATATCCTATAATATATGAGTATTTCTCAAAATTTCATATATATGTGAAAAAAAATTATTCAAGAAAATGCAAGTCAACTGAAAAAATATAGAATTCCAGGAACTGTGAGTCAACTGATTATTTACAACAAGTGAAAGTGTTTTTGTTCCTGTTTTGTGTAGATACCTGTTAATAATGTCATAATCATATCATAATGTCTATTCATCGAAATGGCTAATCCAATTTAGATTACAACTTTGATGCAAACAGTGAAAATCTTATCAAAATATGGATTTGCCGTTTCCATGATGAGCCCATTATTTATACATATCCGAAATGCATTCTCTTGTGGCTTCACATAACCTGTTTTAACATAATTAACTACATAGTATAGTTTTATAAATATAAGGACTTTAATTAAATAATTTGTATGCAATATAGAAACATTAAAATAATCTACTTGTTAGTCGTTAAGTAAATTTAAATAACTGTAAAATACCACAACTTACTTACCTTCTGGTAATTTCAAAAGAATATGATGTCCTGGGAATATTACGCAATGTATGATATGAAAGAACAGATACATTTTGGAGTTTGCTTATTATCGTCATCGTTAACAAATTGATTGTGTACACAAAGTACAATACGATTATTATTAGGTACCTACTTGTAGAAATTAAGGAATTAATAAAAGGAAGAGACAACACAGCAACTAAATGGAATGCAATGGTCGTTGGTGCAGAAAAAGGTTATGAGTAGTATTAATAATAATTTGCTGAGGAAACTAAAACTGATATTTACTTTTTCGTGCTTTATCACGTAATAAATAGTAAGAAAAATAACCTTTGACGTCCTTTGATTGATGACATTGACACAGTGTTTCAGTGTTACCATTTCTTGCGGGTTCCAAGGTCAACTTTATTTTCCCTAAGGTACAGCGGAACCTTCTTAAAAGAAGCATGGGTAATAACGTCCCCAGGTTTTTTTAGCGGGAGCTTGCAAAGTGAGCGTTTTCATTTTTAATTTCATAAATTTGTATATTTTGAGTTTTATTGTGTACTAGCTGTCCCCCGCGGTTTCACCCGCGTTCCCGGGATAAAAAGTAGCCTATGTCCTTTTCTATACCATAGGCTATCTGCATGCCAAATTTCATGATGATCCGTTGAGTAGTTGAGGCGTGAAGGCGTAACAAACAAACAAACAAATAAACAAACAAACTCACTTTCGCATTTATAATATTAGTTAGGATTTTTGGTGGTATTTTACTCAATAAAGATCATCTATGTGCACCAGTGAAGTGAAGTGAAATGAAATTAATTATGTGTATCGTGAGTTTTCAAGTTGTCTCAAAAATTCCGTGAAGAGTTTTAGTACAATGACCACTATTGTAGTAAAACATGACTTTTATGGAAGGTGACTGAGGACTATAATTTTATTGTGAAGTGATTTATTGTGACTGGAAACTATAATAAAACTCGACACTGGCAGAAATTAGCCCTAATTTGGGCTTGGTTGCCAAACTTAAAAATAAGAAGAAGAAGAAGAAGACCTAGCCGACTTTTTGGCGGGAACTTGCAGAGTGACGTTGCGTTATCATTTTTATTTTCATAAAATTGTGTATTTTGAGTTTTATTGGTGGTATTTTACCCAATAAAGATCATCCATAAGCACCAGTGAAGTGAAATGAAATGAATTATGTGTATCATATCTTTTCAAGTTGTCTCAAAAAGTCCGTGAAAAGTTTTAGTACAATGACCACCATTGTAGTAAAACATGACATTTATGGACGGTGACTGACTGAGGACTTTATTATGAAAGTGATTTATTGTGACTGGAACCGATGGCTAGATGACTGAAAAAATCTACGCTCGCTCAGTCCATAAAAAAATACCCTGACGGGGTTTTAAATGTCGAATCCTAATACTAGAGTGTTGAGCCAGAATGTAAAAATACAACCACCAGTACACCGGAAAAGTTGATTTTACTCTATCCAAATAAACTTCTACGGTCGCTAATCACTGAAATATCTATCCATATTGTTCTACGAAGGTAAAAAAAAACTTGAAAAAATTCAAATTTCCCGCCTCGTTACTGATGTTTAACCTTAAATAACGCCAATTTAAAATTATACTTCCAAGAAAACTTCATTAAGAAAAGTCGTGAAATAAATAAGTTAGGGAAAACATCACCGGATGCTCTCTTGGACCTCATTTCTCTCTCAATATAGTTAAAAAATATAATCCTAACTAGAGTCTGGCACACGAATGTTGATCCTGGCTGTAATTGAAACTCTTTACATGGCAACATTCTATAAATGTCAATTTCGTCACCCGGCATAAAAAGTGACAACTATACCCAGTTTTGATACTTAGCCTTTAATCACACCAATTAAAAAAATTAAAATTAAAACTGCCAGCGCTAATGAGAACTTGCGTGAACGGCGCAACTAGCCTTTATTCATAATCGCTTTACTATAGCTAAATCAGTGTTATAGTGTCCACCTTCTCATTCTTTCGATCACCTTAATGTTTAACAACCTGTTCATGACGGGCCAGTTGGTGTGGTTGGTTAAGATGCCACCTATCGCGCTATATGTTAGTAAGCTTAAGATTAAAATTAAACATCAGTACCGAGGCGGGAAATTTGAATTTTGCGAGTTGTTTTTTTACTTTCGTAGAACAATATATATATATATATATTTCAGTGATTCGCGACCATAGTAGTTCATTTAGCATATTGTAGAATTGATCATTTTTATTTAAGATCAACGAGTTTATGTAAAATTTTAACTCATTTACATACTAATATTAGTTAGGAAAATCAAACGTAAATGTTTTTTTTTTTTTGTAAAGTATCAAAACAATTTATTCCTTCTATACTTAGTGATACCACATCTAGATTTTTTAAATTTGCCGCGCTTTTTCAGGCTCAACTTTCGTTTGCCAGACTAATATCATTGGACCAAATTATAAAATTACTAAATGTAATAATTTCTTGCAATTTACCTAGTTTTTTATTTAAGTTCCTCATACCTACTATCTATAGGTAATAAAATAATCCATTGTTATCCTATCTATGGTACGATACGATGACGTGTTAACTAGGTATAAAACTATGGTATAAACATTGAATTCAATTATTGACCAAATAAACCTGTAGCTGTAGCAACAATGTTTATTGATTATATGCTAAGTATCACAAAAAAATAATGTTTTTTCATTTGAACTTTTCCCCGGTATTTATATACATTTTTAAATAGCGATTCGAATTGTATGTAAACTACACGCGCGGCCACGTAAAAAGTGCATCGTTCAGGCGTTCAGAATGGAAAATATTTTGAAGAAAGACATTTTTACCGATCGTGATTTAAATAAACATTCTCCAGATTATAAACCTCTACATATCATGTTAAGAATGCAAATGAGAAGAAATTTAGTAAGTTGACTGATGTACCAACAAAGCTGAAATTTCCTATATTTTCCTTTTTATGTCCGTAAGTCGTTCGTTACATTTACCTGAAGTGCGTTTCAAAGATGCGTGAAACTGTAAAAATTACTTCGTAGACATTGAATTATTACGCTTAGAAGCGAAGTATCGAACAAAAATCCTCGCGACACGTACGCCACTTGACAACCAATGTATGCGTGAGTACCATATAATTACACTCGCTGACACGCACACAAGCGCACGAGTAATGTTGCAAGCTAAACGAAATTTTTCGGTAAAATTAACCTTCCGATTTCGCCTACTAGTGAAATTGGAAGTAAGTATTCATAAAAATAATTAAATAGTTTAAAAAGTTCTGCGTCTTAGATAATTTATTATAGACAAAGGCCTGTTATTTATTTATTACTAGTTGTTTCATAGTACTTATTTCGGGTATTTTAACATAATAAACCAAGATAATGTGCAGTGCTATGAACGATCGTACAATTTGTAGCTTTCCTTGGTAATGGTAGGTTTCAGATATGATAGGTTGTATAGAAAAAGAAGATTAAGTAGTATCTAGGTATTTCATTTTCATTAACAAAATTGAAATTTTAAAAGCCTGTTAGTTGAATTTGTTTCCGGAACAACTGCCGCTTTGACAATATTTTCCTAGCTATATTCTCTTTTTTCTACCAGCCTGATTCGAAATTATTTCACTAATATGAAGCTACATTATCCCAAGTATTATAAACTATTTATCCCAAGAACGCAGGTGAAACCGCGGGGGACAGTTAGTCGGTTATAATAGCTATAAGTAAAAGAAACAACTTATCGGACTCAATTACTTTATTAATAACAAAATCAGTATCAATTACGTAAAACAACGCAAATTCGCACAAAAAACAGCTGGCAACACTTTGCTCGAAATCTGAGTGAAGTATTTTTATTTTTGAATTTTGTTATTTTAGATGAATTACACAATAAAATTAGTGGCTTGCCTGTGGAATGTTACATAAGAATTCTTATCTTTCTTCCCTCATGAATTATGACACAATTTTACTACACAAACCGTCATATTTATTATTTTTCTCAGAGCTGCACTCACTAAAACGTCACTCAGTACACTGACAACGCGGCGGTCATTTGGAGCCATTATGGCTCCAATTGAATGGATTGTTTTTCGCGCGTGTACTTTGCTTCTATGTGTAATAATTCAATGTTCGTAGAGTTTTTTATTACATTAAGTAAGTATTCGCTCTCCTTTGCATTGTACTTCAATAAGAACTAATGTTTGATTCGCAGACTTTTTCGCCCATGCTAACATAGAGGCAAACCAAAAATTCTGATATTTACCTACCTATATTCTACAAGAAAGACAAAGTTAGTAAGTACAAACTAGTTTATTGACTTTTAAAATTTATAGGCATATGTATATGTAGGTATTACTTGTAAACACGTCTACACATCAAGCTATCCTTTTCCAGTATAAGCTGATCTCGCATTGTATACGATTGCCGTACAATGAGAGGTCAGCTTATATTGGAAATTTAAAGCTTGATCTGTAGCCGTGCGTACTTACGTACTTAGTATATTATTATCTCTGTGGTATTACTTATGCACTAAGTACTATAATTAGGTACCTACCTCATTTCTATCCAATTTATTAATTTATTATTCTAATATTATTAAGTTTGTACCCTACATAGTACAGTTACTTTATGCAAATATGTAGATTAAAATCGTCCACTATGTAATAATGAAAAGGTGTGTGTGTTTTACAAATAATACCTACTATGTTAAAAAATCACTCGCAACAAATATAAATAACGGCACATTAATAGATGCACTTGCCTGTTTTTTTTTAAATTTAATAGATATTAATGTAGGTATTTTAAATAAAATGAAAAATAAAATAAACCTGTATTTTAGGTAACTTGGTATATATCTAGCTAGGCTAGGCATAGGATTATTCGAAAGACGTCGATCAATATGACACATATATTATTATATACATTAATATATGTAACTTTAGCACGAATGTGTGACAATGTATCAAATACCTATATAGGTATTTGATATTATTGTCACACATCATCATCATCAGCCTATATAATGTATGTATGTGCTGATCACAGGCCTCCTTTCACAAATAAGGGTGAAAGGAATGGGCAATACTCCATCATGCGTGCACACTGCGGATGGTGGAGGTGGTTAGTGGTCAACATACTGTTGGGAGTTTCCAAGCCGCCTAGTAGGTCTCCAACTAGCTTAACGACTATCACAATTAAGTGATAACCGAGACCAACGGCTTTAAGTGCCTTCCGAAGCACGGAAACGCTCGATTTGAAATACCACTAGGCGGTCACCCATCCAGGTACCGACCACGACGGTGGCAGCTTAACTTTGCCGGTCGGTTAAGAACGGCTAATCATGCTACACCACGAGCACTTCACTCTTCATATTGTCACACGTATATGTCGTGCTAAAGTTAGTGAAGTGATAGTCAGTGCTTGTGACACAGCATGCGTAGTTTCTCTAGTCTACCTATTTTGTGGTCACTGCCACAGCTGTTTCTGTTCCCAAGATACCTACCTATCTAATATCGTAGGGCTGGGCTGTGTATGATACTAATATTAATTAATATTCTTATCACTAGTAACGTACACTGTTGTAGTTACGTAGTTAGTGGAATAGTTGTGTGTGACACAACAACTAATTCTGATCCCAAGATTGAATGGTAGGGCAAACTCATACTTACTTACTCATTTGCTTCATGCGTGTGTTATGGCTGCTACTATAGTATATTAAGCGGAAGTTAATTGTGTCCAGTAGCTTTCAATCCCGAAAAAGACATTTACTTGGGATTATTGTATAGGGCTACCATATACATACACACAAACGCAAATACACACCCCCAAACATACACACACATATATGTATATACACACATAGTAGGTACACCAAACATACACTTTGCGTGCGATTCGTATTAAGTTTCTTTATTGTTCCTAATAAAACCATTCAACTTATCACGATGTCTTGGAAGAGCGGGATCTCCTAACACAAGCAAATCTTTGCTTTTAAGGAGATTCCAAAAATATATTGTAAAGAAGTACAATAAGTTAATTGAAAAAAATTATATAATTAGGTATAATATTTATAGGTAGGAAGGTAAATTGTTAGACTAAAATGTACCTAGTTTTTTTTTTTATTAAATGGGCTTGCGTTTAGCCACTGACCCGCCCATAAGGGGCGATGACGAAGCCTAAGATGAAACACGCTTACCCAGAAGAAACCTATTCACTCTGGCCTTAAAAGTTCTTAGATTGTAGGCGTCAGGAAACACAGACGCCGGAAACAGGTTCCACTCCCTTGTTGTCCGCATTATAAATGAGGATGCAAAACGCTGTGTCCGTATTTTCGGTATGTCAACAACGTACGGGTGAAAATTTACCCGGCGTCTTGCGGTTCGGTGTAAAAATGGGGATGGTGGAATTAGGTTGAACAATTTCTGCGCACACTCTCCAAAATATATCCTGTAGAAAACCGATAAGCAAGCAACCTTTCTTCGATGGTCGAGGCTCGTGAGTTTCGCCTTAATTAAAGACTCATCTCCGATGAGTCTCCTGGCTCGGCGGTCTATTGAGTCGAGGGCCTCAAGCTGGTACTTAGCTGATCCATCCCAAAGATGGCAGCAGTACTCCATGCATGACCGGACTTGTGCTTTATAAAGTTGGAGCAAGCCTACCTATACCTATAATACCTCATACCTAGTGTAGGTATGAGGTATTATACTTAAAATTACTTATATTTTTACATTTTCACGAATCTCTGAAGGGTTTCTCCAGGACCCGTGACTCGCATGGCAGACTTAGGATGGTGTAACAATTTGGGCTTAAAAAGGCAAGAGCTTTTCAGCCTTGAAGTCGTTAGTTCATTAATACCAAGCCTTGCTTCCTTGTACCATTCTACGTGTACTACCACACATCTACTGGCTGTTTCGTTACGTGGTCGTACGTCCGGATTACTCCGGATCCAAAACTGCCAGGGACTTAAATGGAACCTTACTTGTGGATATGTTTTTAAGGTGATGATAGTGGTAGTAGTTACAAATGCCGAAGCAGAGATCATTGATCCGAATCCTACAATAACTAGCTTTCGGTTAAGGAAGACATCGTGAGGAAATCATAGCACTCCGGTAGGTTGTTCTGTAGTATTCGTCTGGCTGGCTACCACGGCTAAAATCGTAATAGTGTGTAATAGTTACACACTATTACGATTTTGCTAAACTATTACACAGTAAACGTGTAATAGTTTAACACTTAAATGTTAAACATGCGAGAAAATTGCTTTTGAATTTCAAAAAGTGTATACATATTTATGTCCTCGACTGTACATACCTGGGGAGCTACCTACCCTACCAATGACGCTTCAGTTCAGAAATCGATTACCTACCTACATACCTATCTCTAAGAATAAGAATCTCTATCCCTAACAATAAGAATTCTTAAAATTTTCTTCTTACTTTCAGATGAGAGACACTCATAACCACAATATTTTCAAATATAATTCGCTAAGGTAAGCATCATGCACAATTTCTAATTGCTTCATCGTTTAAATATGATGCAAAATATTCTTATTAATGTAGGTAGTCCTTTATCTGCTATTACATTTGATATAATTATTAGAATCTGGTTAGCCGCCCGAGCTTTGCTCGGCGTACAAAATACTTAAAAAGTAAAAAAAAAACACATAAGATTCGACCGGATCGGGGATCGATCGAACCCACGACCTACGAGACCGAATTCTAATGCTTTGACCACAGGGCTAATTATCCGTCTTACCCATACTTGGGTGACCGAGCTTTTTCCCAGGGATGAAACCTAGCTAGATAGATTTTTGGCCCCCCCAAAAACCCCCATATAGCAAACATCGAAATCGTTAGAGCCGTTTTCGAGATCTCAAAACATAAGCTACCCAACATGTTTAGGTAGGTACACTATATTACATGTTACGAGGACGTGCCCGCCCAGTGTAGGGTACGTAGGAGTTGTGTGGAATGATACGCATTCGGTCGATAGACGATATATACCTACTGTGTTGGTACTGGGTATACAAGACTTATATTACGCAACTATACGCTACTGTGCTTCACTTTCCCTCTCTGAAAATAAATAGCCGCCCCATAGTTCCATTTATTGGTTAACCTAAAACTTTGTTAAGTTCCAGGAAACCGATAAACAAATCAAACGATTCTTATAAAATCAATAGAGAAATAGTGAAAATACGTAATAATTTCCAAAATATTAATCTTAAGAATGAAATAATGTTCAAAGGCAATGATTCATTAAAATCCAATACAAACCATGGTAATGAAGATGTTTTGATAAATAGTTATAAATCAGCAGATGGTGATGACATCGATGTCTATTTACAAGAGTATTCAGATGATATGTCTGATTTAGTAATACGCAATGACCTTGACTTTAAAATAAATTCGAAGCCAATTAATGAAATTAAACTTAACTCAGAAATGAAGAAAAACAAGAAACATCTTAAAAAGGATGATGCTTTGGATTTGGAATCCTTGCCAATTTCACCGAAACAGGAAAACGATAGAAACGAGGATGTGCTTAAAGTTGAATGTAAATACAAGACTAAACAATCGAATCATATAAAGGAGACCAATGAAAGGACTGCGTTTTTGAAAGAGTTAAGTCAAAGAGATTTCAAATTATGTCCATCGCAAAATAAAGATGATATAACCTTGTTAACTCAATCAGAAGAGCCGGATTTACAGACGCTTTTGATAATGAAGGCTTTATCTCCTAAATCAAATACCAGTGAAGACAATGGGTACATCGATGACTATTTTAGTTCAAATGATACACAAAACGAAAAAGAAGAAGTCATTAAATATAACAAAAATATGGGTGGCATGATGGGTAACTTATTGGATTATGACGATATATCGGAAGTTTTAAGTGTCACTCCAATGAGAATAGAAATAAGCGATCGTCAAACTAGTATTTTACGGAAATACGTGGAAAAATGGAAAAACTTTGTTAAAAATAGAAGGGACTATATGTTTCAACAGAGACAGGAGACTTTGAATAATTTCTTCGATAGACTTTCCAAGAAGAAATTGAGTATTAGTGATTCTCCAGAACCAACTGAAAAAGCTAAACATCTTTCTCGAGATTACAGCACATATCAACATCGGTAAGTAGTTTTGTACCTAGGTACTCATTAGACATCACAGTACATTTTAAACACTTGCAAACTAAATTGATGTCTTTAGTGTCTTTAGTAAGTAATAGATACTTATCTGGCCCATTAGTGCACAGATCAAAATATTATTTGACTAACGTCTAGATCAAGATGCATTGATCGTGGTCACAAGTGGACTTAGCAATACATACAAGACAATAGCGGGTATCAGCAATTTGATGGGCGAGAGATGTATCTACACATTTAGCCTTGTCAAATAGTTATCGTTCCCGACTCATAATTCATACCAGCGAACTTATCATGCACACATTCTTTGTAACTGGATTCCACGTAGCAGGACACTTGATTGAAATTAGTATCATGATTTCAATCGCTTCTCAAACGTTTCTATATAAGTTAGACATGAAGATCAGCTTTTCGGGTCATTGATTCGGCCATTGGTTCTTTTCGGGTCATTGATTCAGCCATTGGTTTGGTCCCTGATCCTAATAACTAAACGTAGATTTATTTATCTGACAGTTCTCTACAGCTGCGATATGTTCTATATCTCTCGTAGCAATAGTTCTTATCGTCTTTCTGATGTATGAATGAACAACCACAGTTGCAGTTATCTTATACACTCAGGTTGTTTGGAATGTTATCACTTTCTTTGCTGTCATGACCTATTGTGCTTTTTTTTTTTAATATATTTAATCGTATAAATATGTAGGTACATATCCTATTAAATAACCTACCTCAATAAATAGGTTATAAAAAAGCTCAAAAAGAATTCTTTAAATATGATTGATAGTTCCTGCCTTAGATGAGTACGTTCAAATATACTCTCTTTTTATAATGTGTGTAGGTGCCTACTGAACAAACATATGCATATTTTTTAGATATAAAGTGCAGAGACATATAATTGCGCTTCAGAAAGCTAAATTAGAAGAACAGAATAGATTGATTGAAGAGTTAAAATACAATAAAATTGTAGAAGCTTCCCGGCAATCAGTTGATGCAATGAGAGAAGAAGTACGAAGATCTTATTACGAAATAGATCGACAGTTAAAACCAAAGATAAAGTGTTTAACCAACGAGCTGAAATTAAATGAAATCGAGGGTAAGGCTACTTTTCTTGTCTCTTTTGAGTGCTCTTCTCTGGGATATAACCATATGGACCCAAGGGGAAGGGAAATAAGTACGTCGTTATCATTGTCGTACCACCACGACCACTATAAGTATACCTTAAAAATTAATTCAGTTTATAGATCTACGAGAAGATAATATAATGGTTGTTTTAAAATTACTTTTTTTTACAAAAAAGCTTTGATTACCTGGTTTGTCACACAATGCCAATTTTTGTGGTTAATTTTCTACTGGTGATACTGAGAAAAAGAATCTCTGGAATATTTAAAAACGTTGTTTAGTCCAAATCTAAGTAGGTGTAGCGTAACCTACTTCTTATATTTTTTAATACCTAATAGGTACTCTTCGCCCGTAAGATCGTAAATAGGACGGGTTTCAATGCCTTATATATAATTTCCATTTCAGAACAATCACTAGTTCTGCATTGCTTAAAGGTGCCACAGTTTTTACAAAGAATGGAGAAGAGGGCTCGAGAGCGAGAAGAAAAGCATGCTATTATTCGCGAAAGACGACGACAAATGGAAGAAGAACGTATTAGACTGAAACAACAGGTATTGTTTAGTTGTTTACTTTTAGTTGCCATTTATAAGTGTAGGCCCCGGAAGGGCACTTATGAATTATAAATACAGATAGTACCTACCTATGTAAGATATATAGATGGTACTTATATATTGTTTTTTTTATTGGTACCAAGGCTGAAATAGCTAAAGCCGAAATGGATAAAGAAGAAAAGTTGAAGAGAATTAAAGAATTGAAGCAAAAGAGAAAAAAAGAAAAAGTAGAAAACATAAGAAAAAAGCAACACGTGGAAAGATTGAGATCCCTCATAGTCATGGCGGACTTGCATTATGAGAAATATTTGATGTCCAAATATGGAATACGCCCATTGAGATATTTAATGGAGATAAAAAGAGACAATATAGAGATGGCAAGAGCACATTACAAATTTCAGCTGAAGAAGAATGTATTTTTACACTGGATGTGGCATACTGAAGACATGTGGTTTGAAAGAAATTATAAAGCAGACAATTTTCACCAAAAGAAATTATTGAGAAAAACACTTGAAGGATTGAAAGAGGTTTGAGTTTTACTTATTACCATTGCAATTGGCTCTTCCTCAAATTAAAACTTACTCAAGTCCATTTTTTTACAGAATCATTACGAGTATGCAATGAAGAAACAAGTTGCTGAGGACTACTATGATCTATATGTGACTCAATTAGTGTTCAGAAAATTCCGTGAAGGGATAGCAATTATAAAGAAAGAATATGAAATAAAATGGCGGAAAGTAGTACAGTACCATAGCAGGTATATTTTTTTTAGAATCTCTCTTGTACTATATGAGACGCCAAACATAATTTGGGATTGCCGATCTTGAAGAGCTTTTTAGTCATTTTTAAAAGTTTGTGTCATACTAAATAACCATCGAGGAAATATCCCATTAGAGTAGTAATACTGAACAATCAAATTCCGAAACTAGTCAGTGATTTGTCACTGAATTTGAACATTAAGGACCACTCGCTGCATCGTCTTTTTTTGACTTGGCCAATCAGAGCGCATGTGTCCTTGACTTAACCAATCAGAGCGCGTTGTCGTAGGTGGGAAATTGGCGGAATATATTTCAACCAAAATGAACGTCATTGCGCTTCTTTGGGTTAATTGTTCGATGTAAATAACCCACTATACTTTTGCAGCAATCTCCTTTTCAAAACCTTTACATGTTGGAGAACATTGCCTGCTCTTAATGAGTTGAAACGAGAACAAGAAGCAAGGAAAAGCAGATGGAGGGAGAAAGTTTTACAAGTTGTGCCTGACTACGCTCCCCCAGATGATTAATCGTATACAATTTTTGTGTAGATATTTATACATAATTCACTATGAGAATAATCTTTAAAATCAAAATAAGTAAGTAGGTGCCTAGATAAAAAAAATATCAAAAACGTAGTAAAAAAACCCGACTGCGTAAAACAAAAATTAACTGAAAAGAGAAAAACAAGCTCTTTCATCTATAGAATTTTGAATATAACTTGAATTTTATAGGGTATTGCAGTAGGGGACAAACCAATAACCTAAGTATTTTTTTTGTAATATTTGTTTATTTGTTTCTTTTAATAATTTAATTTATTTCACACTTTTTAGTTTTATTAATGAATGAGTTGTATGTATTAGTAAGTAAATGAGCGGTACGGTAAAGTAAAGCTAACAACCATCGCAATTCTGTGAGTTACGTACGGTAACCGCTCAGTAGGTTAGGTAATTATACAGTCTTTGCATTAAACGTAGTTTTTTGCGGTTTACTTCAAAATGGTAGCATAAAAGTATTATAATATATACATATTTGGAATGGGCTATTTACAAGCTTTCATTTGATACCCATATTGTTATAATAACGACATTTTTGTTTTTAATTCCCCCCCTCTTTTTTTATTCGTAGACGCTAGACGCCTTATTAAAATTATATACCCTATGACACTTCCACAGTTAAGACGAATCTAACGACACCTCCTAGGTTAAAATCCATCGAGCCGTTTAGGCTGTAGAGCGTGCCAAAGAAATAGATATCCATACACTCGAAAAACAACCCTCCTTCAGGGTCAGTCGGGTAAAAATCGAAAATGGAAGTTGAAGATCTATCGCTGAGCACCTCACTATTGTGTCCAGTATTGACGCGTCTTTTTTTTCCTACCCTAAAACGTGCACCCAGTGCCCAAAAAGGGCGACAGATCAGACCCGACGAATTACAGGCCTATCGCCATCACCTCCCTTCTCTCCAAAGTCATGGAGCGTGTGATCAACACGCAGCTTTTGAGATACCTGGAGAATCACGAGTTGTTGAGCGACCGACAATATGGCTTTCGCCACAGTCGCTCAGCTGGTGACCTCCTTGTATATCTCACGCACCGTTGGTCACGTATCATCGAGAGTCAAGGTGAGGCATTGGCAGTGAGCCTAGATGTGGCGAAGGCATTCGATCGGGTCTGGCACAGGGGTCTTCTCACGAAGTTACCAGTATACGGGCTTCCCGAGGGATTATGCAAATGGGTCGCTAGCTATCTGTCCACCAGCAGAAGCATAAGAGCCGTCGTCGACGGTAGCTGCTCCGATAGCATGGACATAAATGCCGGCGTCCCGCAAGGCTGTGCTGTCCCCAACACTGTTCTTACTGCATATCAATGATATGCTGTCTATTGACGCCATTCATTGCTATGCGGACGACAGTACAGGGCGCTTATTACACGGGTCGTGCAAATATCCCTAGTTCCGAGGTGGAGGAAAGCCGCGAACGGCTGGTGTCTGAAATCGAGAGTACACTAACTTGTCTCCGATTGGGGTCGACTAAACCTAGTCCATTTAAGCTGGCATCCAAAAAGCTTGGATTGCTCAACAGAGCGAGGCAGTACTTCACACCGGGGCAAAGGCTGCAAACTTTATAAGTCGCAGGTCCGGCCTCATATGGAGTACTGCTGTCATCTATGAGCGGGAGCCCCTGGATACCAGCTTGGGCCTTTAGACTCGGTTCAGCGACGTGCCATCAGAATTGTTGACGATCCCGAGCTCACAAGCGGCTCAGAGCCCCTCAGTCTGAGGAGAGACTTTGCCTCCTTATGTGTGTTCTACCGCTTGTACAACGGGGAAGGTTCTAAAGAATTGTTCGACATGATGCCCACGGCTACGTTTCACCATCGCAACTCTCGCCATCGACGGGGAGTCCATCCTCACACGTTGAAACCAGAATTGTTTCGATCTGTGCGGGCTAAAAGGAGTTTTCTTCCGCGGACGCTGACTGTGGAATGAGCTCCCCGCCGTGGTTTTCCCAATTGAGTACAGCCCCAGGTATTGCTAGCGTACATAGGCTACGGTAACTGCTTACTATCAGGCGGGCCGCATGCGAGGTTGCCATCTAAGTTGTATATAAAAAAAACCTACCGATAAGCCTAATAGTAATAGTGTTAAGGCAGCTGCACTTGACTTGAGAGCAAATTCTCTTCAAGAATAGTTACCTAGTCTTTGCTTCTAGGCAGCGTTTATTTACCAAATTAAACAATTGAAGGGTCGGTTGCTCGTACATTTTAGTTACGGTTGTAAACGACGCGACGTCAAAATGAACCTATGACGTTTCACGGAAAGGCCCCACTAATCTATGGTTAGATTTAATTTTAACCACTAAACTATATAACCGCTCCGCGTTATTATGCAACCGAACTTAAGTGAGACTGTGAGACATATTCGCTCATTATAAACACAAAATAATAATCCTTTCTTTCATAATTTGGAAAAGGATGGAATCTGAATTAACGGATAGGTACCGTACCTATATAAGGATACATACCTAAGTACCTACTTACTAACTAAAATACATAGATAACAGAAAAAGACTGATTTTACGAAAATGATATAATCGCTTTAATGTATACTTATTGCTTGTATTACATACTTAGGTTGCCTAGGTACCTACTTGAAAGTTAACAAAGTACTGTCATGCTTGAGATTAAGTAAACATAAAACAACGAAAACTATGGGAACATATTGTATACAACGACATTTTAAGTAATTATAATTAAGCGTAGGTAAAACAAAACTATGTACGTACTAGGGCATGAATCGGAATCTCGGAACATTTTTCCGATATTACAATATCGGAATTGAGTGGTCTAATATCCTAATATCGGAAACAGTTTTTTTTCTATTTAAGATTTAAAATAAAGATTTTAAGCGCGCCACAAGGTCATTTTATTTGCCTAGAGCTATAAAATTAATGTATCGTACATCAATTTGGCCTAAGAGTGTTGAAAGTGAGCGTATTTTATCAACAAAATACGAAGTTCATTATTCATAAAAATACTTGACGCTTTGTTTTTAGGAATTTAGAAGCAAGAAAAACGAGTGTTTAAAAAATAAACATACATTGGTGCCGATTCTGTTGTTTTAAACTAAACTAATTTAGTCTCACTATATCTCTTTCTAACAAAGAACATAAGAGAAGGATGTAAGAAATTTACTCCTGTCAAATTAACCCAATGCTTGTTTTCAATACAAATTTGGACGCCATCTATCGCGGTTACGTCTAAATACAAGCAAATTAAGACGGGAAAGACTAACTTGACAGCTTTAAATATGTTCTATCCTATAATAATGTTTTTAAGAAAGAGATATGATGTACCGATATTAAGATCTAATATCGGAATTGGAAACATTCCGATATTACATGCCCTACTACGTACCTTAAATATTACGAATACGAAATATAATAATTTTAAGGAGAATTATGCACACCTGTCACTAGCGCATTACACTAAACTTTATACAATTCTTCGTTTTAATACCTATTTAGTTGATAAGTGTGAATTTGTATTAAAAGGTATTTTAATCTAATCAGTATTATACATACTTAATAACAACATTTACATAAATTAATAATATTCACATAAAAAAATAAACATACTTATTCTCTCGTTTTTTATTACAATAATATGTTCAAACTTAATTAAGAATAAATTATTGACTTAGTAGAGTGATATGCATTCACGATGGAATCAGATTTATCAATGCTAACCAAAAATAATATGTAAGTATTTCAATATACTTTAATTTTTAGTATAACAAAAATATAAAACTATACTTTGCTTATTGGTATGACACTACTATAAGTAGGTACCTATAAAATTAAATTACCTACTTAAAATATTGCGGTGAAAACTTCATTATTAGGTAGGTAGATACATTTATCTTTCTCTAATGAAATATACCTACTAACTACCTACTTGTTTAAATACGTAACATTATTTCAAACGTAACGGTTCAGTAAAGTTTTAAAAGTAAGTAATATATGAGCATAAATACCTAGTACCTAGTGGCTGAAAATTGAATTATATTTACAAAATTCTCTCTATAGTGAAAATCTCTATAGCGCTAAGTGTAAATAGCTCACTGTTTATAATAACAACGTTGTTGTTGTTTATAATAATAACGCTTTTTTATTTGTTCAAATCTCGAAGTCGCTAGCTTTAAAAGTTAAAGCGAAATCTGCACACGGCCTAGTCTATACCTATCTGAATATCTTGGAAACTACTGGTCCGATTTTGACAAAATCAGAATATAAATAAATGAACGGATTGAAATTGGTTCACTGGCTTGGAAGCTAAGCTGTCACAGACGAATAGACTGACAAAGGCTTCAAAATTATAAAGACCCACTTTTGGATTAGGGTAAAAAAAAAAGCAGGTGCTAACAAAGGAGGTAGAAATACCTAGACACATTGGGAAACTGTTGAATAATTTGACATTTGATAGGAGTTTCCTAAGTTAGGCTTTGATTAGTGAAAATGGGCATAAGGAATGAATGAAGAAAGGAATGCGAATAAGAAATTAATACTAGGTACCTGATTCTTCGGAAGGAAGTCCTCTTGTGGAAAGTTTTGACAGGATTTATAAAATAAAAAAATATTTAGAGAAGTTGGAATGACGTAATTTAATCTCTGGGACCTAAGGAATAACATGAGGCGTTAAATAAATAAGACGAAGATGCGACGCACGGTTCGAGATCAAACGCAGTGATTTTTATGCTGGAATAATTACTATGATTACGTGGGGTAGGTAGGCACCTATAACAGGTGGAGATTTCGAGATGGCATATATTCGAAACCCATGTTGGGTAAGTAATGCTGAATAACCTTTACTATTCGACAAATAGTGAATTCTCAAAAAAAAAACCTTTCCATAGTAAATCCTTATTAATACCTTAATAATTACCTTGTTCGATCATAATGTACGAAAAGTAAAAAATAATAATTGAGAATTCAGTGTTGGTCCCATAGTAAAAGTTGAAGCATGACTAACCCAACATAGGTTTCGAAAATATGCCATCTCAAAATCTCCACCCAGTATATCTAAGCTCAAGATATTAAAAAAAACTGCAATTATTTTTTCGGTTAATAATGAATGGATCTCCACATAATTCTGTCTAATGATATTTACAGACCAAGGTTTTGTCGCATAAATCCGACGTAGGTAGTTAGAATGGGCTCGAAAAACGTTTGTCGGAAAAATCAGATACAAGCGTTTAAAAGTATATAGTAGAAGAAGCAGTAGATGTGAGTACACATATTGGTATACAGAATAGATATTAGTTTCGCATGGTGATCGCCGATGTCCGTCGCTGGTCCGTCACAATTATTTCTACCATCCGTCACACGTAATGACGAATATAATTCAAGGTGGATGATTATTTTTAATGTGATTGTTACTTTGCAAAGTTATTCAATTTTAGCCTGATATATATGACTATGTATCCCATATTCCTGATTTCCAAATTAATTTACTGTCCATTTCATTCATACATTCAGCACATTCACCAACTTTCTCCATTGTGGTTCTAAAAAATAATAAAATATTTGTAACAAAGTATTTAAGTATTTTCTGTTGCATTTACTACAAAATGCATGTACTTACCACTATATTTAGGTATAAAAACTAATAGTTGTCTTATCAAGACTAAGGCAATTACCAAAGTATACCCCAAACTGTATACACAGGCAACAAAGCATATTGATAAACTGAAAAGTTCACATTAATCATTAGTGTAACAAATAATAATTAATATAACAAGATATTGTATTTTGTTGAGTGTCAGTTCACACTACCTCACACCGAGACGCGACGCGGCAAGATAAAGATACAATCATCATTATCAGCGTATAATCTCCCACTGCTGAGCACAGCCTCCTTTCACAAATCAGGGTGAAAGGGAATGGGCAGATACTCCACCACGCGTGCTCACTGCGGTTCGGTGGAGGTAGCTAGTGGTCAATCTACTCTTGGAGTTTTCAAGCCGCCTATAAGGCCTCCAACTAGCTTAACGACTATCATAATTAAGTGATGACTGGGACCAACGGCTTTACGTGCCTTCCGGAGCACGGAAACGCTCGATTTGAAATACCACTAGGAGGTCACCCATCCAGATACCGACCACGACGGTGGTAGCTACACCGTGGTGGTGGTGGTGGTGGTAACACAATACAATATAAGGCTTTATATTTAACACATAAAAGTACACATTGTGTCTCTATCTTAAACAGTGAGCGCGTGCCGCGTCTCGTTGTGAGCTAACCCTAAGTATTACATTAAAAGTAAAAACTTACCTAAAATCATAATAAACATCTTCACAGTCCTCAGGCATCAATATGACACCATAAAATATATAAGGCTGGCATACTGTTGTCAGACCCAAATTAGTTCCAAATAATAATGTTGCAAAGGCAAATACTTGTCCTGCTACAAAGTACATGTAGTTTGGCCTTAATACACAACAATCCCACCTGGTAGAAATACAAGTCTATTTATGTATACATAGATCTTCAATAAAAGACCAGTACATCATCAGCCTATAATGTCCCACTACTGAGCACAGGCCTCATTTCACAAATAAAGATGAAAGGGTATGATAAGATACTCCACCACGCAGGCCCACTGGTGAAGATAGGCTAGTGTTAACCTATTGTTGGAGTTTTCAAGCCACCTAGGAGGCCTCCAACAGTTAAATGGCTATCACAATTTAGTTATAACTGGGACCAACGGCGACGTGATTTTCGAAGCACGGAAAACGCTCATTTTGATCACCCATGCGGTGACCCATAAAGGTACCGGCCGCACCAGTGGTAGCTTAAATTTACCGATCTATTAAGAACGGCTAATCATGCTTCACCACAAGCGCTTCCAAAAGACCAGGCCCCCTAAAAAGGAAGCTAAGCAATATTGCTAACGCAATTCATTTTTTCGAATTTAAAGCAGATCTTATGCAATTCATCAATTCCAAATCTTTTAATGAATTGAATTGTATATAATGAGTAACTATTTTACCAAAAAATATTGGAATCACTTAGAATCTGCCGAGAATTCGAAAAAATGAATTGCGTAGCAATATTGCTTATTATCGTCATAAAAATGTAGGTAATCTAGGCAATCTAACTCAACTGAATGAAACAATAACAAACCATGCAGTTAGGAAATAGCATCAATAGTTGGACTAGTATTTTAAATTCAAAATCATCTTACCATATTGAATGAAAGAATCTTTCATTTACTTCAATTTGACATATCTGGCAATAATGAGACTCCGAAGTAAGTACCGGACTGAAAAAAAAACATTATAATTCAAAAGAATTCAAAATCATTACATCAAAATATACGTCAAAATCACATATTTATATATTAATTACCTATATTCCTTGCCTTTTGATGAACCAGTTGCTAGTTCAAAATCTGCAATAGCTTTTAATTTGTAAAAAAAATAACTAGTGCATACCACCAAAAGTATGAAAATAAAATTTTCAAGTTGAGTCACTTCAAGTAATCCCACCACTCCAATCTCAAATACTAGAAATAAATACATTCCCGAAGACAGTGACCATGAATAGAAAAATGGTGACCTGAAAATGAATATGTTTAAAAGTTAATTAACAATATCTTCAGGCTATATTATGATTTAGGTATTGAGGTATGGCCTCGGCTACAATAAGATGAAACAGTTTTAGCCCCATGAATTCAGCTGAATTCAGCTACTGTGGCTTTTTCAAGTCAAACTTTTCTATTATTTATGTAGCATTTAATTTTTGTATACAAAAGAATAAATCAGACAACCACATTTAAAATGGTGAAGTAGTTTGTTGTATTATCAAATATATAGACATTATAGGGTAAGAGCCCCGGTTTTGGCCAGTACCCTGGTTGTGGCCACTTGTAATTTTGAAAGTCAATAAATAAGGCGTTGAAATCTGACTCGTTTATTTTATTGTCTATATCTATATATATAAAAATCAATGCCACTTTTCGTTGTAATTTTATATCTCAAGAACGGGCTCACCTATCCAAACCAAATGTTTAGGCTTTGTTCGGACTATTTAGTAGATGGTTTATGTGAAGTTTGCACAAAATCGGTCGAGCGGTTCTTCATTTATCACATTTTTTGTAACAAATGAATTGAATAAATGGCGGATCATTTTGCTAATGGGGATTTTGCTGTCGTATTTAAACTTTTTTCAGATGGGATCGTGCTGTCAAATTTAATTTTTAAAATAGGTACCTATTACGCTAGGATGAATAAACATGAATTATTAAGAGTCATGTTTTTGATTGACTCATGCCAAAGAATCATGGTGAGATGCATACATTGATTTGTATAAAAAAAAAACATTTTAGAGGGTTTTGAATCACTTCCAATGTTGAGATTACATTACCAGCAACATATTAATACCATATACATGAAATATTTTATAAACCTGGCTAAACATAATGGTTTTGGTCGCGATTCGCCGGTTTGGCATAGAATTTCGCATTTTTATCCCGGGGTTTTAAAAATACTTTAAATGACTCAAGATAGGACCCTAGGATCAATTATAACATCATTCCAACGTCTCAAAAAATCTTAATTTTTTTATACAAATCACACCATAATTCTTTTTTACCTCTACTCCTAAAAATATACTATACAGGTGAATATTTGAGTTATAAGTGTTAGAACCACTTTGAATGTTGAGATTATACTACCCTCTAAAACAATGGTTCCCAACCCGTGGTCCATGGGAGCCAAAATATGGTCCGCAAACGATTTCACAGGCGATGCATTACAAAAGAAATCCAGGGAGAAGTGATACTGATCAACATTATAGAAACTTTAAGGACGCATTTGAATTTCATTCACTTGAGAAGTTTTGGTGCAAAAAAGCAATTTCTTATACGAAAAATTCGAGAAATCGTCTTGCGCTATCTTATGCTTTTCTCAACAAATTATTTATGTGAACATGGGATTCTTGTTTTGTTAGTATTTAAAAATAAGGCCAGGGACTCGATTCTGGAGCACTCGAATTTATCAATCAATCTATCAATCAATCAATTTATTTTTGTACAATCAATGTATGGATCTTTGATTAAACATACATCCAGATTGAGCGTAATAAAAATATGAAATAGGTATGGATCTCCCCATGATTCCTTACCTGTTTTTTTGACGCGGTCTTGATTGAACATACAGAGCGCCCATGCCTATTACCACCATAATTATTATAGTAACGAGGCGTGATATTGAACCTATTAGCAGTAGACCTGGTAAAATAAAAAATGGTAAAATAGTATCAAGATCAAATTTCTTTCCACTCTGCCTGGTTGGTCCGTATGGCAAGATATCCTGTATAGTTATCGAAGTGGTCACCATTTTACAACAGCCAGCAGTTAATTGGAATATTTATTTGATTATTGAGTAATGTAATGTTTTTATATAATTTGTATATTTTCGTTTTGACTTTCGCTAAATTGTTTTCACTTCGTGTTTGTGATCGTTTTTTTTTTTTAAATTTTTTTACACTCCATGTATACAAAGTCCTTCAGTCGCATACATTTTATTTATAATTATCACTTTCATATTATATAGTCCGCACATTAACTTTCGCACAGTCCGCATCATTGTACTTAATTTTAAGGACTCTTTGAGACAACTTGTAAAGTCAACTCACGATACACCAAAGCGATACACATTAAAATTTCTTATTTTTAATTTTGGCACCAAGCCCAAATTAAGGCTCATTTCTGCCAGTGTCGAGTTATATTATAGTTTCCAGTCACAATAAATCACTTCACATTATTGTCCTCAGTCAGTCACCGTCCATAAAAGTCATGTTTTACTACAATGGTGGTCATTGTACTAAAACTCTTCACGGACATTTTGAGACAACTTGAAAAGTCACGATACACATAATTCATTTCATTTCACTTCACTGGTGCACATGGATGATCTTTATTGGGTAAAATACCACCAAAAATACACAATAAAACTCAAAATACCACAGACGTATGAGTAGTAGGTACCTACAAACAGACTATGCATTCGCAAAAAAAATTGAAGCCAATTACACCTACAAAGAAAGTGTAGCTGTTACAGAGCCGAACTAAGGCCGGTAAAGATTTTTACGCGGCGGTGGTGGGCGGAGATAATCCATACTAATATTATAAATGCCAAAGTAGCTCCGTTTGTTTGTTTGTTACGGTTTCACGCCTCAACTACTCAACCGATCATCATGAAATTTGGTATACAGATAACCTGGTATGGAGAAGGACGGTTTCAAGGTCAACCCACGGGGGACATCAAGTAGTCTGTTTTGCACATATTTTCACGAAAATGACAGAAAAGTATAATTTAGTAAAGGTTTTATTGAAAGAAAATCAATTCACTCAAAAAATTCAATTCACAATCATTTATTCAAATAGACCTTCGCTGGCACGTATGAAAAATCTGACTCTAATTCTCTAATACCGGTTCGGAAGGTTACATTTGCTGAGAAGAGCTGACAATAAGCTCAGCAATAACTCATATAAAACAAGCTTAGATTCATTACATAACATTTACGTTCTAATCGCACTGACAACAATTGCGAGCCCCGGCGCGGCGGCAAAACTAAAAAGTAAATTAAATGAATTTAATAAGTAAATAAATAGTAAACTTAAGCAGACTAGCCCCCACAAACACCAGCAGTTCACAAGTATGACGCGTATGGCAGCCATAGCCCTCCTCGCTGTATTGGAGGGAAGTGAGCGACCCGTCACATGATGCCGCCGCAAGCAAAGGCCTTAAAGTGAGAATGACTTACTTAGGTCGGCCTTAGAAATAAAAAAATAAAGTAAAGGGAAACTACTAATCACACAATTTGTTATCACTGTGAGTACTGTGACTATTGACAAGTTTAGACTAAATATCATTTAAATAGAAAATATAAAAATGAGCCAGAAATAATATATCAATGCATTTATCTATTTATATAAAAATTAACCCCTATTTCTTCTGGTCACGCTATAACCTGAGAACGGCTATACCGTTTTTTTTTAAATACTTTCTAATACTTGCTTCCTAGAAGGTACGTAGATTAAAAAATTAAGAAAGTTGAAAATAACAATGAGGGCAGGAGGAAGCATGGGTGCCTGCTTTTCGTTACGCAAGGGCGAAGGGGCTGCACTGCCCGCAGCGCCAGAGCCGATGCAGAAGTGAATTTATGCCAAAAAAACCTCATCCTCATACCTCAACGATGAATATCACGGAAACCATGAGCTTGCTTCAAGTTTGGGGATACCGGGGGGAAGGATATCCCCCCTCCACACCCCCTTACCCGGTGTCCCACCTGAGTCGATGCAGAAGTGAATTTATGTCAAAAAATCTCATATATAACCTCAAACTTCAACCATGAATATCTCGGAAACCATGAGCTTGAGGGAAGGGAATTCCCTCCCGCACCCCTCACACACACCTCTTACCCCTGCCCTGTGTGATGTCTCCGAAAGTTTTACCCAAAATAAATTTAATTTACCAAATCCGTCCCCTCGATACATTATATGTAAACAATAAATAAATCTTTAGATTTCTTAAATTTTGTGTAGATTCCTTTACATACAACGTATGGCACATAATTTTAACATAATTGTTGATCATATTTTCAAATTATCGCCTACGAATGGTAATTATTTCTTTATAAAAACTAAACAATATATTGAATTTGTAATGAAATCAAAACTAACCGATGAAACGTTATTCCTGGTAATTCCTTATGACTTGAACTATCACACTTATAGGCACTACACTTAACAATATTTATTCCTAGATTTTCGCCCTATTTCTACAAAAACAATTAATATTTCGCAATAAAACCAAATAAAAACATACAGTTGTTGACCCGTCACACGGATTATCATGACAGATCAGATGACGGAAAATGACTAATTCAATTTATCTTTTTAATACTAGTATAATACGTAAAATAGGTTTAGTCTGTTAGTACTACTCATACATCTGTGCAAAATACACAAATTTATGAAAATAAAAATGAAAACGCTACGACACTCTGCAAGTTCCCGCCAAAAAGTCCAACACATAATTCATTTCATTTCACTTCACTGGTGCACATGGATTGATCTTTATTGAATAAAATATTGATAAAATACCACCGATAATATGCAATAAAACTCAAAATACATGGATTTATGAAAATAAAAATGAAAACGCAACGTCACTCTGCAAGTTCCCGCCAAAAAGTCTCCAGAGGTAAGTAATATATAGGGTGTTGCCAGGGGCCATGAGTCAAATGTTACATTTAATTTCCAGAAATGTTACATTTTTGTTTTTCAACTCATAAAGGCTACCAAATTATAGTTAAAAGGGCGAACACACATACAAAAAAAACATTTTCAATTTTACCTCCTTAGTTGGTTCAAAGTGACTACATAAACGTATAAAAATCTTATAGGTATACCTACGAAAGGGCGTCCATTGAATATAGGCAATCCGTGCCTACCTCATAAGATTCAAAATATTTTGATTCAATTATACTACATAATTATGTCTTATGTACTAAAAATTGTATAATAGCTTGTTCGAATGCTATACCTATTTTAAAAGTTTGTATAAATTAGATTACCATTTATATTAATTTAGATGTAGACTAAATTCAGCATTGCTACAAACCTTTGTGGTTTTCAAATGCTGTCTAATAATGTTTGTTATTGATTTATATTTTTTTAAACGGTAATAAATAAATAAAAAAAAAAAAAAAAAAAAAATTATGTTTAACTTATTTCTTCTTCTTCTTATTTTTAATTTTGGCAACCAAGCCCAAATTAGGGCTCATGTCTGCCAGTGTCGAGTTATATTATACTTTCCAGTCACAATAAATCACTTCACATTATAGTCCTCAGTCAGTTACCGTCCATAAATGTCATGTTTTACTACAATGGTGGTCATTGTACTAAAACTCTTCACGGACATTTTGAGACAACTTGAAAAGTCACGATACACATAATTCATTTCATTTCACATCACTGGTGCACATGGATGATCTTTATTGGGTAAAATACCACCAAAAATACACAGTAAAACTCAAAATACACAAATTTATGAAAATAAAAATGAAAATGCTACGTCACTCTGCAAGTTCCCGCCAAAAAGTCTCCAGAGGTAAGTAATATATAGGGTGTTGCCAAGGGCCATGAGTCAAATGTTACATTTAATTTCCAGAAATGTTACATTTTTGTTTTTCAACTCATAAAGGCTACCAAATTATAGTTAAAAGGGCGAACACACATACAAAAAAAACATTTTCAATTTTACCTCCTTAGTTGGTTCAAAGTGACTACATAAACGTATAAAAATCTTATAGGTATACCTACGAAAGGGCGTCCATTGAATATAGGCAATCCGTGCCTACCTCATAAGATTCAAAATATTTTGATTCAATTATACTACATAATTATGTTTAACTTATTTATTATGAACTATTTTGAGTTAATGATAGGTAGGTAATAATAATGAATAGTTTAATTGAATCTTATGAGGTAGGTACTGCTTAAGGTTAAACACCAGTACCGATCAATATGGATAGAATGTCAGTGATTAGCAACCGTAAAGTTCATTTGGCATATTGTAGAACTTTTTATATTGTAATACGATATGAGTGTTGGTAAAAAAATCGATGTTCCAAATTCAAATTCAATTCAAATTCAAAAAATATTTATTCAATTTAGGCCCTGATAAGGCACGTATGAACGTTAACAAATGACTCTACACCGGTTCCACATACAACTTGAACTGAGAAGACTCCGGCAAGAAATTCAGCAAGTCTTTTTTTTTTTAAATGTGTATTTATAAGTATTACAATTTACAAAATATATATAACAATAGCCTGCGAAGCGAACAATTCATTGTCATCTACAAAATCAGAAACTTTATAGTACCTACCCTTTCTTGCATAACTACTGTTTTACTATTTTTTTGAATCTATGTAGGTATAGGTAGCTCTTGGATTTCTTTGGGTACTTTATTATAGAAAAGTATACATTGCCCCTTGAAAGAGTTAAGGACTTTGCTGAGCCGAGTTAAAGGTACAGCAAGTTTGTGCTTATTTCTTGTGTTCAAACAATGAGTGTGATGAGTGTCGCTATTCTTAGGAAAGTTATTTATATTTTGCCGCACATGAATAAGATTTTCATATATGTACTGTAAGACTGTGACGACACTGTCAATATATTAATAGATGTAGAACCATCTGAAGTAATTTTAAGTTTGTTTTTGAAAAGAGTAATTTTTGCTGAGCCGGCTCTTCTCAGCAAAAGCAACCTCCCGAACCGTGCATTAGAGTATTAGAGTTTGACTATTCATAAGTGCTTGTGAAGGCCTATTTGAATGAATAAATTATTTCATAACGTTTCATTTTATTTCATAGATTTAATACCTCTCAAAGAATCTCTAAGCCATTGAATTATTACACACTAAGCCTTATTTTATATATTGCGCGAACAGCCTTCTTCTGCAGTATCAAAATTCTATTGGTACCCCAGAGGAGGATGCCATAAGACATCAAGCTGTTAAAGTAATCTTACCATAGATTCGTCAGTGAAGCAAGAATTTGTCTTACTGCATAAGCTGCAGAACTAAGTCTATCCACCAATTTACTGAGGGCTCATATAATGTATCCAACGAATAGATAAAGACAATCCATTAAAAAAAAAATTTTTTTTTGAGCATTTTTATAATTGAAAAAAAACAAATTATTATACATTCAAAATTTAAAAATGATTTATTCAATATAGGCCTTAATAAGGCACTTACGAACGTTACAATTGATTTTACCACCGGTTCGTAATACACTTAAACTGAGAAGACTCCCGGCAAGAAACTCAGCAACTAATCATAATGTCTACTCGACTCGTGCTCTGGATTGGTATTCTCTACCATTTTATACGTAAATTGTAATGATTAAATCGATTTTTCATAAACCTTATGACTTTACTTTTTTTTGTAATTGGTATACATAGTACCTACATTTTCATTGGGTACTTACATTAATTGGGCTGCGTTTCTAAGACGAATAAAAAGTCACGGTGATATGTATATCATTTTGTAAATTGTAATACCTACTCCTAAATACACATAAAAAATGACTTGCTGACTTTCTTGCCGGAGTCTTCTCAAGTTCAAGTTGTATTTGGAATCGGTGTAGTCATTTTGTTAACGTTCATGTTCATAAGTGATTGATTTTGATTTTTTTTTGTATAATTATAAGCCATATTTGAACGTTCCTCTAAAACCGTAAATTGGCGTGAATAGCGAATCGTGAATCGTTCTTTGCAGTTCTTTGCTCTGGCCTTTACTTTGCAGTGAAGTTGGAGCACCATGAGCAGCTGGTATTGAAATATGCGTGCTAGAACTTCTAGAGTTCTAAGACTCAATGCCACCATTGTTGCTTCCTGTTCTATGAAGTGATTGCCTGGTGAGCATTACTTCTAAGGCTTTTGTTGGGATGGTTCTCATGCATCCCGTTATTGCGGTGCATACTAGCATTTGGAATCTTAGGAGCTTTTCTTTAGGTGTGCCAAGTTTGGTTTTGGGCTGCGAAACTAGTTCTCTACATGTTAGTATGTCATGATAGCCATGTAAAGCCATACTGTCTTTTTGGGTTAAAGTTTCCAGGTCTTTCCAAAAATTCTTTTATATTGCCAAAAGGTCATGTTAGCTTGTGTTATCTTTTGCTCCAGGTGTTTGTTCCATAGTTATTGCTGTCGATTGCTATCAAAGGTTCCTTCTAGTCTATGAAGATGCCCAGTGTTGTTGTTGGCACTTATATGAAAAGGAATAAAATAATTAGTGGATTTCCGGCTCGAAGGACCAAAAATTTATGCAAAACCATTTATTAAAAATGTTGTGAATCAGTGCAAGGTCTTAAATTTCATATTATTGTTCGTGGTGTAAGCAAAGCACGCTACAGTGTTTCTGATATTCCAGATACTTATAGCTAAATAGGTATTTACTATGCCAGACGTCCATAAGTATATGAGTAAAATGAGAAACAACTAGACAGATCTACGCTTGAATTATATATAGGATAGTGTGTTATTGTGTGCAATTAATTATACATTTTTAATGATTACTCTGACATTACGATCGGCGATCTCGCATGGCCACGGCAACTGCGTATTCCATTCCATTGGGTAGGCAAGGGCCGCCCGGTCGTGCGGTGCCATCAAATACACACATGCGCGTGTCAGTCAACAACAGATTGCGCGCGCACTCGTAACTAAAGGCTGTATTTTTTACCTTATTCGCCGGTAACGACATATACGAACGAACGAACAGTATTGATCGGGTCTCCGCCGCGAAACGGTGTCTCGGAAATGCGACACGATATCCGCGCTTAGCCAGTGTTCCACTGCAAATTCTGAAGCCTAATTTGAATCGAAACAATACTTACAATGGAACAGTGAGAGATACGGTGATTAGAGTGGTATTCCAACAAGATTGGCGAAATGTCGAAGGTAAGAGTTAAGCCTTAGGCCATCGGTAACATGGATTTTGGTTTTCAGTTAAATCACTGCCAAGGATGTTCTGGCACTAGGTATTATATTACTTACTTCATGAAAAAATGTTAACGCTTTAAATTATAATTTTGTCGGCTTTCATTCGATGAAGCAATCTGTTTTCAAATTTAAATTAAATACGCAGTTAGAAAACGACAAATGGATGGTTAATGAAATTCAAGCTACTAGTTACTCAGATCCATTCTAATTCTATGCTCAGTTCCTTTAAAAACATCATCATTATATTTTTAATATTTTTTTGTATGGTTGTAACAATCTTCTGACAGTAACAAAAGATCTAAACCGCAGTTGAACCGTTACCTACCATATTAATTGCATGTACCGACATCTAAACCTCATCTTAATGGTGGTAGATAGAATCTTCCTTGATAGTTTTGTTGATTTAGTTGGAGAACGTGAAAATGATATTTAGTAAGTTAGTAGGTAGGCAGAAGTTTATATCTAGATCCAAAACTCTTTTTTTTTCTTTTTTTATACTCTATATTTTAATAGGACATTGTTCGGTAATTGTGACCGAATTTTGAGTATTGAGTGCTAATTAGCGTATTATGCTTAAAAGACAAAACAAATCCATATTTAGTCAACATGACATCATGAAATTTCGGTGTTTCTTTCTCACTTGAAACATTTCTTAATTTTAGAGCAATTGTTTGTTATTTTCCCAAATGATAAACAATAATGACAAAGTAAAATATGAAGTAACTAGGTAGGTAGGTACCTACTTACTTCTAGGTATGTTAATAACATTAATTATTTTAATTGGTCCATGATAATACGTACGATATACGATAAGTATTTCCCCATGTAATGTAGGTATATAGATTTAACTTTTCTGCCCTAAATTACGTTACGGTTACGAATATTACATTTTACTTTACTGTAAAATGTATTAACTCCATATTGTGTCTTTGGTTTTAAACTGAAATGCATTTCATGAAAATCTTCATGGTTGATTGGTTTGTGACTAACAAATATATAGGTACTTATAAACAAGCCACGATCTTCAGGTTTAACACCTACGTCATCGCAAAAAGTAACCGCAGGTTATTGACACCTCCCACAGCACAGATTTCAGAGCTGCTAAGATAAGTGTAGCAAGCTCATGCAGATTTTTTGTGCCTTGCCGGTTGCATGATTACTGGAGTCTTCTTCGGACTTTTGGGGGAGAATTTATGTCTCAAAATTGGTCTGAAATAGAAAGATAGATATAAAGTCATTTTTATTCGTTGTATTTGTTCAAGAAAAAACATTCCCTATACTTCCGCTAATAAACTTAGAAATATTCTCATCAAGCATACCTACACGAAAAATTGCACATCTCAGCAATGCGGCTCGTACTTGTACTCGTACCTACTTCTTTTCTGAAGAGAAAATTTAAAGAGAGAGAAATTAATTTCTCTGAGGCAACGAATTGCAAGCGAAAAATTTATGCTTTCGGTTGCGTAAAGCTTCCGTCAGACGTAGGCTCTCTTGGAAATCTATGGCCTGAAATCAGCTACAGTATGTAACATTATATATTGAGTACTTGAATTATGAGATAGGTAGGTACCTATGTCATCATTTAGGTTACCGACTAGGAAGACACACTTTTCCTTTGTAGGCATTTCGATCGGTGTTTAATTGATATCGGCTTATTGAGTAAGACACGTTTATAGATTTCCTCGATTTCTTTCCTGTAAAGAATGTAATTACCTACACATACCTATCTACCTGACGTGATATATCAGGCCAGGTAGTATAAGCATATCATTATTTTATATTTGAGAGTAAACTAAAACTAAACTACCTACTAAATATTTTAAAATAATAACACTGCCCCCAAAAAAGGAAGCTAGCAATATTGCTGAATTGATTTTTTCGAATTTACAGCAGATCTTATGCAATGCATCAATGCCGAATCCTTTAATGAATTGAATTGTATATAATGAGTAATTATTTTCCCAAAAATATTGGAATTACGTAGGATGTGCCGAGAATTCGAAAGAATGAATTCCGTAGCAATATTGCTTTAGCTTCCTTTTTAGCCCCCCAGGTGCCGATTTCGAGATGGCATATTATATCATCATATGTATATCCATCCTGTATAGTAGGTAATAATTACCATAGGAAGTCATATAAACTACTTATTTACAACGTGACCATTACGAGTCGAAATGAGCAATGAGTGCGTTTGATTCAATTTGTTAATTTTCTACAAGGCCGAAACCTTCATCAATATGATCTTTAAACGTATTTTATTAAATTCTGCTTCCATTACACTATCGAAACACTGCGAGTTTGGGTTGGATGATTGTTTGCACACAAAATGGTTTTCCATGTCCAATCAATAACCACCATTCAATGCTCGCAAGCTTGTTCAATTGATCACGCAGCCAATTCAAAATCCTTGGTTAAACATGTATAGATTCGAAAACAAGATTTAAACCTGTATTAAAACATATTATAGTTATTATTATTTTAGAGTAAGTATCGTGTGTATAAGTATCGATTGCATGTTTCAGTGGTTGCGTTGCGATATCGGCAATCGTCAATGATTTATTAGAGTAGTAACCAACTGCTAGTAACTAAGTGCAGTTACTGGCTATTGGAAAAGTTGAGGCCGTCATTAGCGCGTATCATGTTCTATATAATCATTTAGCATAGTAGGTATATGTAACATTCATACATCCAACGTCTCGGTTATTCACAGGCTATAATGTGTTGTTAGTGCAGTTCGAAATTATTCTATTTTCAAAATGTATATTATTAGATACTACCTACCTAAAACAATATTTACCAAGTGTGAGAAAAATCGAGGAAAAAATAGATTGACTAAAACCCGATAAACTCTCATCTAGATACATATTTATTAATTTAGATCTTGTTCATAATAATAGAGGAGCTGATTTTGAACTATAATTGAACCCACCTAACTTTCGGGCATTGGTCTTTGCAGGTCGTGTTACCCAGATTAGTATAGGTACTGTGCCTATTTATTTATTCAATAGGTACGCTAAATAGTCCTCGCACGTTTGAGGTTTCTTTACCCCACATTTTGTTGTACCTAGTCTCGTACGCAGCTCTGTGGCTCGATTATCGTAACAAAACATCAACGATGTCGTAGCGACTTCGATGATTATATTGTGTTTTTTACTATTGTAATGTCAAATGAACGATTGAAAAACGATCCTATAGATTATTGAGGCGTAGGTATACACGCTTGAATATTTATTATACAAAATATTTCACGAACGATGTCGCTACGACACCGCACCGCTGACGTTTTGTTACGAGAAGCGAGCCACTGAATAGCTACATCTGTGATTTATTTGTCTACGTTCTAATCAGAACGAGTTTGGCTGATGTAAATGCAGGATGGGTTTTAAAATTATTTCTATTTATAAATCGCAAATCCTAAGTAAAATCCTTGGTGAAGTGGCACTGACCTTTTTTTTTTGCGCATAGTAAAAATGCACCGTGAACGGAAATTATAGGCAGCAGTTTAATCACAACACCTACTACCGCTTAGATGTTACGGTAAGATCGATAAGTCTTGTATAATACCTACCCTGTGTCCCCGCGGAAGTTCTTGTCTATCTTTTTCCATCTTTTTGATCATCTCACCCCGAATAGATTCCAGTTTCGGTTTTTGATTGTAAGTTTTTGCCATGCCTACCTAGTAGTGAACTAGTGAGTGCCTCATTTCTACAGTTTAATCATACAGATACATAAATCCTACAGAAAGGAAGGTATACCTATATTACTTTTCCATAACCATCAGAAACGAAACATAAATTTCATGCAGTGGATTCCTGCTGCCAAAACTAGATTCATAAACAGGTTGAACTGCCTAATTACCTACCAATTTAAAAATAAGAAAATATCCAATTAAAGATTCTACATTTTTGCAAACTTTAAAAATATACAGCATTAAGAGGAAAGTTCTCGCAAATATGACAATGGTTTCTCACCATAAAGTTTAATAATTTTGCTCAGAGTACTTTCGTGTAGTAGATACCTACTTAATCGCAAAAAATCGTGATAGCTCTCTGATTTTCCGACGGTCACGACAAAGCCGAATGCGTGAAAGAGAAAATAATAATAATAGGTAGGTATACAGGCTGGCAGGATGGTTAAATGGATGGCTACCAATGAGATGTGATTTGGTATAGTTGGTACTACTTGGAACCTAGTAACTTTGGGGGCCACATCTCATTCAGGCAAAACAAAAAAAAAATTCAATCCTCTTAATATTAGGAGGGATAGAATATTTTAAATTACTCAATAAAAAAAACAAAAATAAATAAAATCACATACTTACTTAGCAGTTTAAATGAAATATATAGCCTACTTATAAGTTTTATACCTTTTCAAACTGATTGATGTTAATTAATAACAATTGACTTTAAATGATATTGTTGAAATTGCTTGTTACAAATAAGTTCAAGGTTATATGTCGGACAAACAAAAGAATTATACTGCATCAAAAACGTTAAATTAACAATCCTCACATTTATTTTTCGTGACTGGCGTTTTCACAGTAGGTACCTATACCTTATTATTAATAGAACTGTGGTGTGTGTTGGTAAACCGTAATAGATTTTTATGTACAACTTCTCCTGGTAAATAAACCAATCTTAAAGAAGCCCTTTCTGACTTTCATTTCATACATCAGTTTAAATCAAGCATTTATTTGACGTTGTTTTGTAATTTGCACATATGAGGGAGGTGTCATAAGGAACCAACGTATGGGTAACTTGTCGTAATAGGGCGACCGAGCTTTGCTAAAAAAATCGGAAAAACGTGTTTTCCCGGAGATGAGACCTAGCTAGATCGATTTTTCGCCCCCAAAAACTCCTTCATAGAAAATCCCGTCGCATTCATTACAGCCGTTTTCGAGATCTCAAATTACATACAAATATTTCTCGTTCAATAGTATAGGACTGGATAATTAATACATACAATTAGCGAATTACAGAATTAAGTACGTCACATAGGTGCTGAAAATTGAGACCATATTTTATTATAGCTCAGAATATATAAATACTACGTACAACTATTACTACCACTACTACTGCTACTACGACCTGTGCTACGAACTACGACTATCCTGTACTACCTATTTAGGTAGGTACCTCTCGCGTATCGACTAAATGCATTGGCATTTTATGATGCACTGATGCATTTTATTCAGACTATCAAGTACATTAATTATCTATGACACAGTAACATCGAATTTTATTTTATATATATATATTTTATTTTACCTGTAGGTACCTTGATCTTCATCTGATAAAAAATCATGAGTCGTGACACTTCGTTGCATTACCATTTAAGGAAAAGGCACGCTATTAACAGTATGAATAGCAGGAATGTTTTCTCGTATAAATATTAATATTCGAGGTACCTATATGTGACCGTCTTTTTGTACTCTTTCTTTCGCTTTAACGAACCATTGCGGATCCAGGATAATCCTGATAACGAGGGGGCATTTTTAAGTTCACGGAATGTGGGATAAAGAGTTGGAGTAAAAATACAAATTTATTATTTCCATTTCAATATATTCACCTGTTACCCTAATATATTTATGTCTGATCTTTCAATAAAATGATGTACATATCTACATACCTACAATTGTTTTTTTTTCTGTCGGCAAAATACGCTGATACTATTATTTATACTAATAATGAGTTACTGAATTCGTGACGACTCATATAAGCACCCCCACTAATTACCTCCTATCAAAACGTACCCTACCCTCGTAAGTTTCACATTAGGTTATCGTGCTTCCTCAGAATTCCTGATACAGACCAAGAAAAAATCGTTATACTAAGACTATTTACGTTACACCCATAACAGACTTTCATGAAAATAGGAATAGGAAATTCAATGGAAAGTCTATATAAAGCTTAGCTAGTATCGTTAGTCCTACGTGTAAAAATGGTTTTAGTAATTTTGCGTCAATAAAAAACTGGTTAAAAATTATTGTAATCAAATATATTAGTGATTCAGAACAGTTTTTGGGTTTAGTTACTATGGTATAGGTATTTTCAACAACCACAGTAATTATTTTATTCAAAAAATTAATTCAAAATTATTTCCATAGCTATCGAAAAGGTCGCATAAGCTGGGAATATTTAAATATTTTCTTTGTTTGTGCTTGTGTTTTTGTTGATTAAAATGAAGCTGCTGTGTAGGTACGTAAAGATGTAGAAAATATACATACAGATACAATATTATGAAACTTAACAATATGTTATTTTTGTTAAGTACTTGTGTCAAAAGTCAACCACTCACTTCTTCGGAAATTATCTCAATTGAGATCATAGGTATTCATTTAAATATTAAGGTGGTGGCTTTGATGAAGCATTGATATACCACATAAATCAGAATAACTAGATACGAATAAATGATTGCGCGAAAATTAAAAGCTAATAATGAGGCTTAGTAATATTTATACAAGTAGGTACATAGCTTAAAAAATCTACTTATATAAGTACCTCCAACGAGGGAACTAAGCATTACAGTAAACACGATAATGTTACCGACAACCGCATTGACAATGACTCTACGCAATGACTTGATAATTTTGACAGTACCACACGAGACGCGCGTCGCACTGCCTGCGACGTAACATTCGTAATAACTTTCTATTTTCTTTTTACATATTTGTCAATAATCATACTTCCTTGTTTATCATTACTTATATTTCGCGCGTTTTCGTGCATGACCCCTTTTTAAGGCGATATCGATGGCGATGATAGTCCTAATACCGTGACGATGGTCCCGGGTTCGAATCTTACAATGAGCTTGGGCTTTACGTGAAGGAAAACCTCGTGAGGAAATCATAGCAACTTGAGGGTGGTAGTCAGCCAGGAGGGTTCCTGGCTGACTACCACCCTCAAGTTGATTATCTGTAGCCAAGCACCTGCCTCGGTGTGTTCCGACCACAGAGATGTATTCTCTTTTCCGTGGTTCCGAAAGCTGCACTTAAGAGCCAGTTCCTTTCAAAGCTTTGTGTGATTGCCACCTTCGGCAACATAATTATCAACACACGTTACCATTGTTAGATTGTAGTCAGACACAGGTATGTAGTATGTCATAATAAAAATAAACTCTATTTTGCACTCGGGCTCGGGGTATAATTTTGAAAATAATCGGGCAAAATTAATAAAAATCTAGACCCGTGGCTTGAAGTGTGTTGATAATATGTCAAAGAATGAAGATACCTAACCAAAGACAATTAACTGTCTAGAATATTTAATGAAATACTTATCGAATAACACGATTACACAAATAGGTGACGTTATCATTGTCATTAATGCAGTTTGTAGGTACGTCGTATTACTCACAATACTATTGATAAATAAATAACAAATAATTTATCATTATGACCGAGTTATGCCGCATATACAACGTTATTTAGTATCCCAGTGAACCCCAACAAGACATCAAGGTGAAATTGCAACGAAGATATGGTCGTTTTTAAATTACTTATTTCACACAAACAGTGTACTTTACCGGAATTGATAAATTGCATTAGATCTGCTGTAAATTAAAAAAAAAAACCTTAACCAATATTGCTTTAGGGTGCTCTATGGGGATCGTTTCTATTGGTGATAAATTCCTACAAAGCAAACTAATTTCAGGAATATGGTACCTAAACGTTAAATTACCATGCATAAGGCGTAGGTTCTGCCCCGCGGGTTTTTCCGAGTACCCTCAGGTAAAGGTACCTATCCCATGTGTTCTGTGTGCCAAATTTCATCCAAATCCGTTGATGCGTGATTACAGTCATTATGCACAAACATCCAAACTTCGGTACAAAGGTTAGGTCCTGTTAGAGCACCAATTTTTAGAGCACCAAGCACCATTGCTTAGAGTACTAATGGACCGATCAATATGTTAGCTGGTAGCTCTAACGGGAACACCTACGGTGCAGTAACTTATAGCGTTGGGTATCGATAAAAAATATTTGTGATAGTTTCGTTAGAGCACAAAGTGCCAATACGAAGAGGACCAAAGCTATTTACTAAGAGGAATAGCTATGGGTAGCTTTGGTAAAAAATATACTTACTGGTTGATATGACCTAAGTAACTAACTACTCAGAGTATATAAATATTACTAGTAAGTACAAGGGATGTTTCCTGGGTAAAAAATAAATAATTCAAATTAGTCCGTCAGTTAGATTATCAAAAAATATTGGACATGTATTTTTCGCTTTACGAATCATTAACAATTGACGAAGATAAAGCGCGACTAAGTTCGTGTGTGGCCGGTGTGGGGGCTTGTTACTAAAAAGTGTACCACACCGTGACGTCACGCGGAACTTCAACAAACCATATCCTCGTATTATTTTGTTTAATTGACAAAAGAAAAACTACGTGTCTTGTCTAATATTTTTTGATAACGTATATGACGGACTAAATAGATTTTTACAGGAAACTTGCCCAAAATCCTAATACTTCCAAACATAAAAATTTGTAATTTAAGCTATGATAGTGAGATGAGATAGGTAATTAGATACAACAATATACCGATAGGTATAGGTGTATCAGTTGCCACTGATATGTTCTACGTTACATATCATCTAATAATGTTTTGTAGTATAAAATGTAAATTGAAAACCTAGATAGATAAGGTTATTTTAGTTTGTGATAATGTGAATAGGTAATTAAGGTGAACTCTAGATGTTGTTCGTCGTTTCGTTAGCGATGCGAGTGCAGCTGTGTTTGTTAATGTTCATAATAAAGATATGCGACAATTAAACACTAAAACTAGGTAGTTATTACTTTTAATAAAGCTGGGAACCGTCCATTGTCTTACTTGCCTCGCATTTTCACACGATCTTAAAATCATTAGACTACGTGTGCTCTTCTAGCCTCTAACGGATAGGTAGATATGTTTTTAGCTCCTCTGCTAATTGTACATTCTCACGAAATCAAACTGCTGTAATAGGAATATTTTGCTGGCATTTCTAATGTTCTTGTTATATTTTTAGTTTCCTTCATTTGTTTACTCTTTCCTATCACTTCATTATGTTTCTTTTTATACTAAGTAGGTATATACGAAAAACATAACCTCAGAGTATATAAATACTACTTTAACTAAGTATTTATTATCAAAACCCTGAGGATGTATATCACCCGTGCATTAATTTGATTACAAACGATTTAACTGTACCACTTCTTCGAACAGCCCCCTCTGAGCGTCTTAAATTCCATAAAGGCGACTATCAAAGTATAAATGATTATCTTGACCAGGTTTCATGGGAATCACATCTACATCATGGCTCGGTTGATGATGCTACAAAATTTTTATATGACAAAATTTACGAATGTGTGGATAAATATATTCCAAAATCATATAATCGTAGTAATCAATATATTTACCCGAAATGGTTCAGTAGTTCGCTGGTTAATATTATAAGGGAGAAGTCTAAGGCACATGAGCGTTGGAAGAAGTCTGGTAGTGATTGTGATCGCGATGAATTTAGACTTCTGAGAAAGCGCCACAAATTGATACAAGGTGAATGCTACAAAAAATACATCTCGTCCTCTGAAGCAGCGATTAAAATGTCTCCCAAAAGTTTTTGGCATTTTGTGAAGTCCAAGCGCGGCGTTTGTAATCACCCGCAAACAGTAACTTTTAACAATAATACTTTTAGTACTGGTTCCGATATAACTAATGCGTTTAATGATTTTTTCAAAAGTGTATTTGCCCCTCCTGCTTTAGATTACTCAAAGTATGACAACTTTCCCCCCCCAATACAAGGAATCACTATGTCTGTAAATAATCTTACTGTGTCTAAGGACACAATTTTAAAATTACTAAAAAAATTGGATCTTGATAAAGGTCCGGGTTGTGACAAACTTCCTCCATTTTTCATTTACAGATGCGCATCTGCACTAGTAACCCCCCTTCAAATTATATTTAATAGGTCGCTTCGGGAAGGAATGTTTCCTTCTCTTTGGAAACGAGCTCATGTTGTACCCATACATAAAAAGGGTTCTCGCACTGAAGTCTCAAATTACAGGCCTATCTCCATTCTCAACACGTTCAGTAAAATCTTTGAAAAAATTGTTTACGAGCATATTTATCCTAATATATTTGCCGGCGTCACTGATCATCAGCATGGATTTTTGAAGGGACGCTCCACATCTACTAATCTTCTGCACTTTCTGGATTTTACTCTTAAGAATATGGAAAAATCCGGGCAAGTAGATGTGATATACACCGATTTTGAAAAGGCATTCGATCGGGTAGATCACATCATTCTGCTTCGCAAACTCGATAGACTCGGAATACATGGCGATCTTCTTCGCTGGATCGAATCCTACCTTAATAACCGCTCTCAAGCTGTTGTTGTGGGAGGCTATAGGTCTGATTTTATCTCCATATCATCAGGTGTACCTCAAGGTTCACATTTGGGGCCATTATTTTACTGCTCTTACCTTTATGATATTTACACCTGCTTTGATAAGTCTAATTATTTGTTGTACGCCGATGATAAAAAGATATTCCTCAATATTGGAAATGTTCGTGACTGTATAAAGCTTCAGGATGATTTAAATAAACTATCTCAGTACTACATACAAAACAGAATATCCGTTAATGTTAAAAAATGCCAATGTATATCTTTTTCTAGACGTCCTACGCCTATTTTATTCGAATATAATATTAATGACGTTCCAATTGATCGGGCTCATACTGTGCGGGATCTAGGTGTTTGTCTTGATAAAAAGCTCACCTTTAACTCACATTTTGACAACATTATTAACAAAGCATATCGTAGCCTAGGATTTGTTTTTCGAGTTTGTAAACCATTCAGAGATTTGCGTTGCGTGAAATTGGTTTATTGTGCATACGTACGCAGTGTCCTGGAATACGCGAGTATTACCTGGTCTCCTCAGTATTCATCTCATATTGATCGCATTGAGTCTATACAAAGGCGCTTTGTCAAACATCTCCAATACCGTGCTTGTATCTTCTTTAATACTTATCATGAAAGGTGCAAGCACTTTGGACTTCTGACATTAAAAGATCGCAGAACGGTGGCAGATATGTCTACACTTCATGATATGGTGAACGGATGTATACCTTGTCCTCACTTGGTATCACAATTTGGACTGAATGCACCCCGAAGACGTACCAGAAACACTAGTCTCTTTCATGTGCCCTTTCACAGAACAAACTATGCCAAGAATTCCCCTATAAGTAGGATTCTTAAAACTTACAACACCTGTTTTCCAGATATTGATCCTTTCGCTGTTACCAAAACGTCATTCAAAAATAAAATCATTCGCAACTTTATTTAGGTAGATAGCTGTTTTATTTTTAATCAATTTTGTTAATTTATATATGTAATTACACACACACACATAGATAATTTGAGTATTTGTGTATTGTTATGCGATAATAATTATTTATTCATTCATCAATATATATGTATATATATACGTTACAACATTATAATAAAGTATTTAAATATATATGTATATACTCGTACATGCATTTATTTAATATGATCCATATCTTTTTTTACATAACATGTAACATTTTTGTTAATTTTTAAGCATTATAGTTCTTGTTGTTTTTAATGTATTTATGTTAATATTAGGAAACCTGTAATTGGCTTTTTTTTATGTATATTCTTTTGTTAATTATGAACTTGCTTTTAAGCTGTTGGTTTCGTCAAATAAATAAAAGAATAAAAGAAAAAAAAAAACTATACTTTTAATTTTTAAAATTAAGTAATACCTTATTATATTCGTAAAGATTTTTTAGGGTCGGCAACACGCGTGTTATACCCCCGGTGTTGCAAGCGTCCATAGGCTACGGTAACTGCTTACCATCAGGCGGGCCGTATGCTTGTTTGCCACCTTAGTGGTATAAAAAAAGACATATAGATGATTTAAATGTGGTGCTTAGTTCCTGAAATTCCAATAGTTTCATCAAAGTTTTTTGTTAGTAAATAAACGGTGGTAACCTTAGCTTTTTCCGTGGTTTTTTGTGCAGTCATACCTAGATGTTGGTGGGTAGATTGTAGATGATTGAATTAGATTCATTAGCATCATCCGCCGTTATTAGATCATCGCGTAAGGTCATAGTAATCGCCAAGTAACTAAACGTACGCTGTTTGTTACACTTCTTTCTATCTTTCTTTTTATTAAGAGTATAAATATGAATTGAGTACGTCTAGAAACGATTTTAGTTTTGATATTTTAGTAGTAGTACATCAAATTGAACGAACAATCTTAATTGTTATAATAATTTATGTTCATTTTAATTCTGCTATGATTAGTGGTTCTGTGTCAAGTAAGCTGCTGAGGTTCAAAACGTTGAAAACTGTTAAGCAATCTTTCAGAGAACAGTTATTATAATAATTTCTTACGATTCCATTGCGATTAATGCTGTAGGTGTGGCTAGTGATAACAGCATTTTGTAGTACTACAGGTATACCAACAGGTTGTTATCACGTAAATAAACGTAGTCTGGTTTGCGATAACGCATACCTATAGGTGTGTTTCCATTTATTCAATTACAGTTAAGGCAATTACTTCCGTGGTGAAGATAAGGCTCTGCCTGAATATGACATCATTTTTGAATTCCTTTCATCTTAGTTTTTGTGGTTTTGTTGTGCTACATGGTTGGCCTTTAGACATAGAGGTCATGCGTTCGGTTCCTAGTCGGGCAAAGTGACCCATCTGTGACAGTTCCTTTGTATGATTCAATATTTTCTCGAGAAACTTCAAAATTGTATACCTACTCTTAATCCCCTGCTACCCCTTCGGGATTTTTTTGAGCAGTGACATCTATCATCTTTGTAAGAAACTCAACTAATATAGTTCCCTGAGTTGGTAATTTCCTTGATTCTTAAATAAATATATCAATTTATTGCAATTTATGTGTTCGGTGTTCATACAGTCTTGTGTCTATAAGGTTCCGTTGAGTTAGAAAGGAAAATGCTCTGGCATGCTCGAGTATGTTTTCACATTCAAGTAATATTCGTTACAATCTTATTCACATAGTTGTGGTGGTATTCCTCAATTTGAATAAAGGTTTCATGGAAGAAATGCCACGATAAGTTTTCAGCATAGTATGTACCGTCCCTAAGTTTGTGAGTAGGTTAATTCTTTGTAAATTTTGATGCATTCAAACATTTGCAGTAAATTATTCAATAAAGAGTGGACAATTGCACGCGAAGGAGTGCCGGTCGCGAGCAGCTACTCTTTTATACGATGCAGATGTCTGTCTGTATGCAGCTACAGTTATATACTTCGTTCCAATTGTCCAATCCTGATGACATTGTCATTCAAATGTGGTGGATAATGTGGTTGATTCACTAATGAACACACAGTTGTATAACTAGCTACTGGAAAGGCAGGTAGGTAGATAGTTATGTCAGTTTTGTGCAAATCTAATCGGTTGAGTAAACCAAGGAGCATTAATTTGAACCAAGAACATATTTTTTACTTTTAGGAACATTAATTTGGACATAATTCTAAATTCAAAGTTTGAAATATCAAATATATATTTTAAATATTGATTGCTAATAGTAGGTATAGTCCAACAAACTTATCTGCCCCGGTGAGAGAGGCACTGTTATCGCATTTGGTGGAGCAAACAAACCAAACAACCAATGGCGAATGGCAGGAATTTTGACATTTCAAACTGGCGTTGTTAGTTCCTCTTTTGGCCACCGGGCCAGATAAGTTTTTGGTCACCTGTACAGGTCATGTACAGGTAAACACTTCTATCATCTTTGTAACCTTGGTATCTAAATGCTACAGAAAACTAAATTAAATTCCGATGTGACCGACTTGTACAACATGTAACCTTTTCCTGAGGCAATCATTTAATTTTATTCCATATTAAAATGTATGTTTCATTATTTATTCTTTCTGTCGATATGTACCTATAAAATAAAAAATATCCAGTTTGTTGGTAATATGAATAATTTATTATTCCTTTTAAATTGTACATGCCTTTTGACCTTTTGATCGCCATGCATAGACAATAGAGTAAAATGAAAACCTTTTTGTTTAAGACTGTCGCACTGAGCAAAATGGAAATAAACTAAGTTTCCATTTTCGATGTTGCAAAAAACACCTGTATAACGTTTTTTATAGGATTCCATAACTAAATGGGAGCCGATATGGGACCCCAGCTGTCCTCAGGGCAATTTTTAGGGTTTTTACCTCAGAAGGAAAAAAAGGAACCCTTATAGGATCACTCGTGTGTCTGCACAGAATATTTAATAGTGTGTCTGTCTATCTGTCCCGTCTGTCACACACAGCCGATTTGGTTCGAATCTACTGGGCCGAATAAGTTGGAAATTGTTAAACATACGAATTTCTGTGACCAAAACACGGACGTGTATTATCGTAAATTAATGAATTTGGAATATGGAGGTCCATTTTTGGAGACGTAGTATTTATATACTCTGAGGTACGAGCAACCGATGCGATTTCGTCGCACGACGAGATTAAATACACAAAACGCTTTAGAGTGTCCTAATTAAATAAATAAAAAAAAATTGATGCTCGCGCGATGACTTGCGAGCTTCATTGGTAAAAGCTCATTGGTATTAAATTTGGATCAGCCTCAAAATTTTGTTGGCTTTATTATTATTGTATGAAACCCTTCATGCTCGAGTTGCATTAGGTTGGTTTATTTTCATATTAATTGACTTGAGGAGATTAGTATTTTAATTGTTGAAAAATATTCTCATCGAATGTATGTAGTGTGTAAATAAGTGGCAGCGTTTCTGAGAGGAATCAGGCTGAGAAGCGCCTACTCCGTCGCGCGTGCGCAGCCGGTTGTGTTCCCAGTTGGGATAGTGATTGTTATCATTCTCAGTAATGTCGTGAGTTGTTGCTCTGCTGATTTTAACGTGGAGGTGATAATTTACATAGTTTGTATGCCACCTCATTTTCAACATATAATTAATTAGTTTTTTGAAAAATAATTGCACATTGATCTAAGATACTTAGGCGCCGATCCCACAGAGAGAGTTCTAGAGTTCCAAGTTCTGAGTTCCGCGTTCACTACTGTACACACAGCGAGCGAGTAGTCTAGAGTTCTAAAGGAAAATGGGCTGTATGGAGCTTGTCAAATTGTCGGCCAGCAATAATTTCTATGTTTTCTATTAGGCAATAATGTATTATAAATAATATGAAAGCTTATTACTGTGGTGTATTTAGAAAAAAAAACGTGCAAAAACGTTTTTTTTGTTGATTGATAATGTAATTAGTATCCCGTACCAAAAGGTGGAATTATATCCTACATACAGCAAGCAAAGTTTGTTTATATTCTTTATCTCGTCTCATTGGCCTTACTTTAGTTTCTCAGTAGGGGCCGCTCATGGGCCAGAATGCCCATTGACCTTTCTGCCTTGTGTCACTCAGTAAATTACACAGTGATAGCTCAGATGTGTCACCTCACCCGCCAGCTTTAGACAATGGAACTCCGACAGAATGCGCGTTCTCTTGAATGCCGAGTTCTCTGTGTGCCTTTTAGGCGCCGCATAGATTACAGTGAACGTGGAACTCGGAACCCTACAACTCTATCAGGGGCATTGGCGCCTAAACGTTAACTTATGCTAATGATACAATTATCTTTTAACTAGCTAGACACATTCTGAACATGAAAAATATGCATCCATAATATTCAATTTTATATGATAACTTACTTTCAGCCCGATGATCTAGACAGAATATATGACCAAATTTGGTAAGCCTACTTGATCGAAAGATTTTCCTCATACTTTGAGCTACATACATGGCTTCAAACTTGCTTTGCTTTAATTATTAATTAAATTTCTTCAAGATTTTTGATACAACTGAGAAAATAATTTAAATATAGTAAAAGCATAGATGGAAAATGTTGTGTTTATATAGGAAATGTTTTCTAATGAATTCGATCTTCAAGATGTTTCTGACTTTTCAAAATAATTGCATGTCTATGAGAAACACTCTAGATCTCAATCAACAAATTGTTTATACTACTTAGGTAGAAAACAAGCATACGGCCCGCCAGATGGTAAGCGGTTACCGTAGCCTATGGACGCTTGCAACACCAGGAGTATCACTCGCGCGTTGCCGACCCTGCACAAATCTCTTCACACTCTTGTATTCTATGAATCCAGCATCTACCATAATTGACCGAAATATCTGGATATATATATATTTCCAATCGATTAGGTAGACTTTGAGTAAAGTCGTTAGTTTTGCAATTTCGTCCACATTATAAACATGTACACAGTAAGTAGGTAACGTTTGCATTGAAGTCACCGTGCATGACTGTCCTCTGAACCGTGATGAGCACTGGGGAGCATGATTACTGTGTAGTGTTCAGTCCAAGTTTGGGGCTACTGCGGCATAGTGGCCATAACTTGCTGTTATTATTTTATTCTGTGGCAAACATTTGATGCATGCAATTGTTGGTGCAAGGTGGGTGATTGTTTATGGAGTTCCTCATTATTTTCTGGCTGATGTGAGTTCTTTTATCTTTATTGATGAAGTCGATGACATAATATTTGGTTCTACATTTTTTATTTTATACAACTATGTCTTTAAACAAGCATACGGCCCGCCTGATGGTAAGCGTTTACCGTAGCTATATGGACGCTTGCAACACAAAAAGCATTGCTCACGCGTTACCGACCTTTCCCCCCACCCCTATGAGCTCTGGCGACCTTACTCACGCGCAGGAACACAACTTTACACAACATAAAGTATTCGGTATTCTGTAAGGTGGAGGTACTGCCCCAGTCGAGCTGCATTTTATATTATCTTTATTTTATAGGTGTTCACAGTACCTATGCTTAATAGAATCACGATATTGGAAATATACATAGGTAGTCTGTGATATGTATATGTAATGCGACAACCGTGACCGTATATTTATTGTTTGCAAGTGACCTTTTATTAGATTAAAATATTACTATAATGACCTTAGGAATTATTCGTTGCAAACTTTAACTCGTGAATATTATTCCATACAATTGAAGGGCTTCAAATTGTAGTTGTTATTTTGAAACAATAGTGTATTTAGTGATTTGTTTAGTCACGTACTCATCTATGTTCTTACCATTATCATTACATTACCATTTTAGTTTTTAGTATTTCTAAACTGTATCACAGAATATTTAATAGTACTACGTATTATTATCTATACATCTATACATATAAAATGCTTTGTCCTGCATGACTGACGGATCAACGCACAGCCTAAACCGCTGATCGTAGAGACCTGAAATTTGGATCAGGATCATTTGGAAATGGACCTGAACAGGATCTATGGAAGACGTGTTTCATATTTTATTGAAACTCATCGCCCAAGTGGTTAAAAAGGGGTAGAAAGTTATTTTAGGGATGTTTTGCATCGAAATTGATATCAATACTCCTTAGTGCTTTTGATTTAAATATTCTTTGGTAGGTATTTGACATTCCAATTTTAAAGAGTATTGCCACAAGGCCACAAGTATTGCATTGCACCCAAATTGCACCTTGATTGCACCGTAGACGGAGAATTATAGTTAGACAAGCCAAGATACGCATATGTCAAAATGTGTATGTTTGAGCAGGACTAAGCGTATTTTTGTGTCCCTATCTCGCTCAAGTGTATTTTCTGTCAATATCATGTAAATTGTATAGATAATTTCGTCTAAATTCGATAAAAATTCAAATATATATGTAATTATGTCGAACTATCGCTATCTAAGCGAAGAACTATACGCAGACAGCATATCTACCTACAATTATCTATTTACGCATTGCACCAAGCTTTCAACTCACATAGAGTTAAACTATTTTATAAAATCGGATTGAGTTTTTAAACATTTTTGTCTGTCTGTTCCGGTTCATAGCTGATGTTATAAGGAATAACTTAGCTACTTTTCTCTTTGAAAATAATTAGTGTTCCGCGCAAAAAAAAACTAACCGTTCGCGGGTGAAACCGCGGCGGTCTGCTAGTAACTCAATAAAAAAGTAAGATAATTTTTTTTTAAATTACTTTTTTTTCGAAATTTTTAGTTATTCTTAAATGCTCTAGAATTTGACCAAGGTTTTGAGATGTTTTTCGTTTGACACCACACCCGTAGCTCGTATCAATAAGCCAGGCCGTCACACATATTGGTCCATATCCAGCTTTAGTCCAATTTCTTTGTCCATATCTTGAAAAATACTGAACCGATTTCGATGAAACTTGCACTGTTCCCTAAATTGAAGTAGGTAAATGTAAACCAATAAAGAAAATACTGAACCGATTTCGATGAAACTTGCACTGTTCCCTAAATTGAAGTAGGTAAATGTAAACCAATAAAGAAAGATCGGAGATATGCTTGGACAAACATACATACATACACCTATGAAATTTTGTATATTTGTTTGGAAGCCCTAATAGATCATCATATGTGAATATATTGCAGTTCCAATAATATAACATACATACGTGTCAAATTAATAATCTCCTTTTTTAAGTCGATTAAAAATAATGTTAGTTTGTTATGTAAATCGTTTACCGTTTTATTTTTCTGATTCAAACACTGTTTGGTTTAGGTTAGAGTGAAATAAATGATTATGACACTTGCGAATATAGGTAAATACGTTACACAAGTACTTACCTAAATGTTGGAATTTGAACTAAAATCTATACTTACTATAATATAATAAAGCGGTAGTTTTTGTTTGTTTATTTAAACGGGCTAAACTCTGGAAATACCACTGAGAATCGATAAATTATTTTTAAATTATATGGCAGCTGGTTGTGTTTTATAAACGTAGCACGGCGATGTTAGGATTTTATAAAAATGTATCCAACTGAATATTAAAAATGATTAATGTTATTGAACAGTAAAGGTATTAATTCAATCATCCATCGTCATCATCTCATAATAAGATAAGTCATCAAGATCAAGCTATACATTTCCAGTATAAGCAGATCTCGCATTTTATGGGATTTTCGATCAGCTTATACAAGAAATGTATAGCTTTTTCTGTAGCCGTGTGTAGTAGTAGGTACCTACTTTTAACAGAACTTGTGTATTTGATATTTCTTTTTGTTTTCAGATCCCTATCGATAAAAATGGAAAGCTACGGGCCATAGAACTGCGAGGGATTTACTCTAATAGCCACCCAAAACTGAATTCTTTATGCACATTAAATGCTGAAATTACAAAAGTTGCAGACATTGCCGGATTGTCACAAAACCTCGAAACAAAAACAAAGGATGCTTTAAAAGAAAAACTTTTTTGCAAATCTTATGCGTCTTTAATACCAAAAATGAGCTTAAACTTAGAAAAAGTAGTAGAAGCAAATCCAAGAATTTTAGATTTACGCGAAAAGTTGAATGAAATTACGAGAAAACAAGATCGTAATGTGGATAAAAAGACCAAAGGATTAATCAACGATATAACACAGCAACTTGTCGATAAGAAAGATGAAGACGAATCAGGACCTTACAGTCTTTTATTTGATCTTCAATCTGACCCATCCACATCGTTTAAAGAGAATACGGAAGTAAATGTTTGGACCAAGCCAAAAGTTGAAGGAATTGGCGATACAAGCTCACAGCGCTACAAATTACTTACTAATCCACTAAACAAAAGTGCCGACAGGTTGCCTAATGTAATTAATTTTGATGAGAAACCTATGAGAGAATTTGAATACTCATGTGAAAATGAATTTTGTTTTCCAACAAAAAAAATATTCAATACTCATTCAAGGTCTGATCTTTGTCTACAGTTGAAATCACATGTACATCCTCGTGCGTTTGAATCAACCCTAAGCCCTAATGACAATTCATTTAGCAGAACTAATGAAGAAAATTCATTAGATGATAGTTTAGGTATACTGACACCAGATCAGATGGATGACATATGTTATCTGGAGAATGCATTTTCTCCCACAGTAGAGGGTCTACCAATTTTCTGTGATAGCAATGAATGTAAAATATCTCCGGATAATGGCGATACTCCGTCTACCGATAAGACTGAAAGCAATTCTGCAGCTTCAACTATACAAAATGATGGATTTGATAATATGGACAATAATAAATGCACATTTGAAGGCTCACTTGCTCCGATAGTAAGCCTAGAAATGATATTTAATGGAGATTTAACAACGATGCAGGATAATGAAGGCGGATCAATTCCGAAATGTGAAAAAATATTTTGCACTGAGGAAAATCTTACAGAACCTTCAGAAAACAAAGTGATATCTTTACAAGAAATAAAAAATGAGAAAGAAGAATTTAAACCAAATTTAGATGAAGAAGAGTTCATGCCCTCAATCCATAGTAGTATTTTGGAGCCAGTCAGTTCTTTTGCTGAGAATATTATTAACCTAGAAATACCATTGGATTGTAAACACGATAACATAATAATAACTAATAGAATAGATCAAACTCCTTCCCCAGAAGATCTTCCGCTTGATAGTTCTGATATAAACGGAGAAATAAGTACATATTCTCAATTTTCTGCATCTACTTTACATGATACGCAGACATATTCCGATGGTAAAAGTGAATACCCAAAATCTGTGGAAACATCTAAAGTTTCAAACAGCTTCATTACTAGCATTACGAGTATTACAAGTTTGGATGGCTACCAAGGTGACGGTGAAATGTCGAGACCGGTGAGCAGAGGTGCTGATCATTCTATGGAGCATCGTGAAGATGCTATAGAAATGGACTGGCAAAATGTTCCCGTAACTAGACGAGCAGATCCCATGACTGATTCTGATTTCTTTACAGAAAGTGATGCTGATGGTTTAGATGATCATATGCAACGTGGTGATAGAAAGGCTCAAGTAATAGATGGGGCACTTTATGGTGGGAAAAATGGTAATGGTAACCCACCTTTGATTGTAAACAGAAATGATGATTCTTGTATGGAGTCAAGTGGTGTTTATACAGATTTTGAAAATCATCGAACATCTCCAGTATTTTTGGATGTTATTGATGACATGTCACCAGAAGGTTCAACGCCTTCGACTCGCTCAGAGTGTAGCCAGAAGAATATTAGTACTGGTAACTTAAGCGCTTATTTTTCACCATTACAAGATACCTTGGAAGAAAATAAATCAGGTGTATCGCACTTAGTTGATGAAGATGAGACACCTAAAAATACAAGCAAAAGAAATTCAATAAATAGTGGGAAAGATGTCAAAACTAGTGATAAAGGAAAGGAAGAGAAGAGAAGTTTTACGCTAAAAAAGTACAAGATGCCGAAGCGTGATGTGCCAAGTAAATTAAAAAGTATGTTGTCGAATAGGAAGACTGATGCTGATAATAGCGTACAGAATAGCCCGAAGGCCATGAAAAAGATCGACAGGCGTGAAAATTTGTCGAAAAAGAACTCATTAGACATAAAGAGCGATTACAAAATAAAATCGTTCAGAGATATTAAGTCTAAAGTTGACTGCTCATTTTCATTACAACGATCGCAGACATCGTGTAGTGTTACGAGAATGCTAAGTTTTAAGTCTACCAATACCAACGTGAAACCAAAAAGGTAATTTGGTTTTATATTGTTTATTCTATTTTAATATAAAAGGAGAAACTCACTGACTGACACTTCACACAAACACAAAATTTAACACATCATAAATAACATAGGCCTAGGCATCCATAAAAGAAGGTTTAGGAGTTGAGGATTTTTCATAATGCGAAGTTAAAAGTGGTTATCTATTTATAATCTAGTTATTATAGTAAATGAATTATGAAATTTTTTATCTATGTTAAAGTATTAGTATATCTATCTTTATTATTGTATCTATGTTAGTATGACGGGCCAGTTGGCGCAGTTGGTTAAGGTTCACCTTACGCGCCGCAGGTCGTGGGTTCGATTCCCACACAGGACATGCATTTGTGTGCATGAACATGTCTGTATGTCCTGAGTCTGGGTGTAATTATGTATATTAAGTATGTATTTACAAACAAAAAGTATGTATATGTATTATATCAGTTATCTGGTTTCCATAGTACAAGCTCTGCTTAGTTTGGGATCAGATGACCGTGTGAGGAAATAAAATAAAAAAACTCCCTTCAACGATTCCATTTCTTCCTTCCATTAAACTTGCATACTAATCTTCTCCATTCTTCTATAGGGGAAACTTTAAGTGACGCTCAGCGAATACAACACAGTGAAAAAAATATAAATCATGATCATGATTATTGCAAATCTAGTAAGTTATTATAAGCAGCAGCATAAGCGAAAATTTCCCTACAGCGATATCGATTTCTTCCTTCAATAAAATTAACATGCTTATCATCTCCATTCTTCTATAGGAGAAATTATAGGTGACGCTCAGCAAATGGAACATTCTGAAAGTGTGAGGAATGTCCCAGGATATTTATTTATTTATTTATTTATTTATCGATACTGAAAATGACTTTTGACTTTGACTAAGTTAAAGTATACTTAAATACTTATCTCACTGGTTTTTTTCAGCCGCCACATGCGTATGCGCATGGATCTTGGCTCAGCAAATGGCAGCGGCAAGAGCAGCCTTCATAGTTCTCAGAGCGATATCAGCGCCACCAGTACGCCGCTTGGCAAACATTCCACCAGCCGCTTCCCTTTATTAAGTAAGTACATACCTATCTTACCCATTTTCATTCATCATCCAGATATATGGATTAAAAATGTATGACCAATCAACATCTTTTGATTGGCAGCTCATAAGCGTGTGCTTATATAACTAGTTGCGCCCCGCGGTTTCACCCACATATCCGAGGGATATACTACCCTACCCATAAGTTTTCTTAAATTTTCTAATTTTTAACGCAATTTTCTTATTATTTTTCCGTAAGAACCTTTCCGTAAGATGGATGAAATCGGTAAAGTCGTTCTCAAGTTATGGCGTGAAATAGGGATTCATTTTTATATATAGAGATAGAGATAATGTAGTTAAAAGCATACCATATTTATATGGAATTTCTTGATTGTCAAGGACATTTCTCAGAAACTACTTTATAATATCAACTATAAATGCACCATAATAAGATGTTGATAGTATCATCATCATCATCATCAGCCTACAATGTCCCACTGCTGAGCACAGGCCTCCTTTCACAAATCAGGGTGAAAGGGAATGGGCAGATACTCTACCACGCGTGCCCAGCCTACTGCGGATCGGTGGAGGTAGGCTAGTGGTCAACCTACTCTTGGAGCTTTCAAGCCGCCTAGAAGGCCTCCAACTAGCTTAACGACTATCACAATTAAGTGATAACTGGGACCAACGCTTTACGTGCCTTCCGAAGCACGGAAACGCTCGATTTCAAATACCACTAGGCGGTCACCCATCCAGATACCGACCACGACGGTGGTAGCTCAACTTGCTGATCGATTAAAAACGGCTCAAAATCATTTATTCAAATAGACCTTCGCCGGCACTTATCAAAAGTCTGACTCTAATACTCTAATACCGGTTCGGAAGGTTGCATTTGCTGAGGCTTATCATGATAAACCACGAGCGCTTCAAAAAATATCTGGGGGCACTTGGGGGTTGATAGTTTACTGAAGCTAATTGGTATTAATAGAGTTGAGAAAGTGTGGCAAACTACTGCACAAGACATGGTTAAAATTAATATTCTGCTTTTATCGAAACTTGAGATCAAATTGATGGTGAATTCGATGATCCTAGGAATATTGATTATGAAATGTACTTAGCTGATAATAATGTCAATACTTGATCGCGGTTTACGTCTCTTATCTGTGATCCATGGCATACATGATCATGGCAAATATGTTATCAAGATGAATGAACACATTCCTTTAACTACGATCACGCGTAGACACGTTAGCATTGTGATAACGCAATAGGTGGCAATATTATTTTGACATGCTTTGCTTAACACCAAGGTTACCTTGCTCTACGGTATGTAAAATAGTGACGCGTGAATTGAAAAACAATTAGCGACGACGGGTTGTTTGCTATATCAACAAGCAATTTGTTTCTTTATAAACTCATTCAACTTGATTCGACTTTGTAAAAGTTGAAGGTGATTTATAGGTACGGCATTTATTTGACTTGTAGTCAAATTTACGAAAACTTGATAAACTGTGTATCGGTAAGAACCATTTAATGTCATTAATTACAAAAGATTAATTGCACAGAATATTTAATAGTACATATTAATTGCAAAATACGCCTAGTTGCCTAAATTTTCAATAACGCCATTGTGCAAAAACGGTATGGGAAGGCGTTCAGGATATGTTAAGTATACAGATCAAAAATGAATTGAAAAAAAATGTTTTTGAAAAAAAAATTACTTATTGGCAGTCCTTCCATTCATATAACGATAATACCTATGTTACAGATAGGCATACTCGACGCGTATACTGAAAAACATATGCCACTAACAAATATTTGCTCGTACAGCTTAGATAGGCACTTCGCAATTTTTATTGTGTTGTGATTGCTAAATGTTATTTCAATGATAAGATATTCAATTATTAAACAAAAAAACATAATATGAACGTAATAGTATAGTTAAGATGTAGGGTGGTAATATACCATTATAATTATAATTACCATAATTTAGTATATTATTTAGGTACTCTACGACATAATCGAATACAGAGATGTGGACATAGGTAACATTGCCATGTAACCTTTCGTAGGCGCACAAATAATACAAACTTGAATTAAATTATAACATAACTAAATTAATATTATGTACCTTTATGTTATTTTTTATGTTTTGCTCGAGGATACAATAATTAACCACCAGTAATATTAGTAAATATTGCATAAAATAAATTACAAAAATAAAAGAAAATATTAATTCAATCAAACTAGGTAGGTATCTTCTAATAATAACTTAGTAATTCTTTGCTAGTGTCGTTAGTTTTTATCATTGATGTATGTGTAGTGTTATAAGCTTATTAGCTTCAGCAGTGCAATAGCACTGCTATTGGCAATGGACTTAACATGTCTTCCAATAATCAGCTGAGGTGCATGAGGTGCAAAGGCTGGCACAAATCGATGCGGAAGGTCAACCAATACTGACACTGGTGTAGTGCGACTAGCAAAGGGAACAAGCAAGTTAAGTAAGACCGCATGGCAACTGGCATTTCCTCTCAGTTTGGTTTGGTTGGGTTTAGTTTGCCAGTCGCCGGTGAGACGCGAGCCGGCGCGCGCCGCCCGCCAGCCTGTCGCGATCGTGACGTCAACTTGCAACGCGAAAAATCAATGGATTCCCCTCTCTCACGAAGGTTAACCGCATACCGCATTTTCTCAAAGAAAATGTGTCAGATGCCAGTGAAGTGTTGACAATAACTTGTTCCTCAGAAAAATATTTTTCGATAATCGTAATGACATATCGATGCAACGCGTCACGTGAATGGTTTACTTTCAAGTTTTGTTTTGTGTGGTGTCATAATTTCAGTTTTTACACTTTTTTTATCGAAGTATTTATTATTATATTTTTCTTTAGTCTGATGATTTCAATGAGGGCTTTAAAAATATTATACCCAAAGAACTTTACTGCGTATTTCATGCGCCAGTCTCCACTAAGAAACGCAATAGTTGACTAAATCAAAAAGTATACTCTTTTGTATTTAGTAAAGTATATTATAATAGCAAAGTCCTTCAATTTTAAACATCGACCGGCAACTGGTTAAACAAGCTAACTCGACACGATGTTATTTCAAAAGTAAATAATAATGCATTATCGTGTTGAGGCATCCACCTGCGTAGGTTTATATTCTGTCAAGCCTTACAAAATAGATTTTTCACGCAAGTATTTGATTAAAATAATATTAGCGACGTCTCTACCAAAGCGCTGCCTAAGTAGACTTTGTAACTTAATCGAATAATAGGTATGATATTACTTATTAGAAAACTATAATTCAATATAGAATAGGTAGAGATTGCATAAACCATTAATGGATACCAGATATAGTAGAAAATAATAGGCCAAATAGAAAGTATACGACAGTTCTGTTCACATGCAACAGTGTCTAGTGGATAATTAAAAAGTGATTTTAAACTACCACATGTGTATTGTCTAGTCCCACTATTGTTTTACATTTTCACCATGAATCATTCAAAATTGGTGATGTTTACAGGCTTTCTCATTCAACTTACTTTTCCATTCAATTTCTTGGAAATTCCTTGAGAAGATGAGACAAATAATGAGTTGTTGAGAGTTCTTCTATCGATCTTTGCGAATATTGAAATAATATAATAGGCTAGTGTCCGGAAAACATATTTTTAGTCCATCATTTACATTATCAAAAAATATTGGACACGTATTTTCTTTTGTCAATCGAACTAAAAGTTATCTGTGTTGAAGTTCCGCGTGACGAAGTTGGACGCGCTTTATCTTTGTAGATTTCTATTGATTTCATAAAGCAAAATATAGGTGTCCAATATTTTTTGATAATCTAATTGACCGACTATTAGAATTAGATTTTTTTACCTAGACCAAATCCCTGTTTAGTAGACTTTGGGTACCTGGCTACATTGTATAGTTTTTTTTTAAATTTAGTATACAAAGTTACCAAAAGAGAACAAAGATAAAAAAAAAACAAATTAAAATTAATATAAAATCAAAACTGTTGCCGTCTTTGTCATTTCAGACGACATTGACAACGACAGGTATACTTTCAATAAAAGATTAACTTTGGTTTGGCAGTAAGACTACAGGGGGTCACCTTATCCACCGCAAGTGGACGATCCAAGTTTTTACATTGATATCTTAACTTTTTGTCAAAGGTTTTTTGTTACAGTTATTCGTAGCTAAAACCTGTTTGATGGGATCAAAGTTTATAATCTCAAACACTGTAGCTAATAATCTTTTTAAAGAAAAATAGGAATAAGGAATAAAATCACGAAGTTTTTTTTTTTTTTTTATACAACTAAGTCGTTAAACAAGCATACGGCCCGCCTGATGGTAAGCGGTTACCGTAGCCATATGGACGCTTGCAACACACGAAGCATCGCTCACGCGTTACCGACCTTTCCCCTCAAAATTTAATGTAAAAAGGGTATCTTAATAGGATAAAATGCAATTAAAGAATCGCTTACTTCAAAATTAGCTACCTATATTCAGTAATATCTCAGAGATATTATCATAATAAATAGACCACTACAACATGCCAACCTAATAGGACAAATTAAGATATGGACAACGATGTCGAAAATAGAGAAGACTTAAATTGACATACAGACACCTCGTCAATCATCGTGCGGATGCTGTCATCTGTCCCTGTTGAAAGTTCCGCAACTTTCAAATAAACCACCTTATTTCATATACCTATTTTCATTTAAGTATCATAGAACATAAAGTTTAACACATTAAGTGTAAGCTTGCGTGCATGTGCCAATCAATCTGAAATTCCGTTTATACGAGAGTAATAAATAAATTGCACCGTTTGCGCTCTCCAATCCTATAAAAGAGATTTTTCTGCTTTCCAAATTCAAATAATAGCTATTTGTGCTTTATTGATGAATCATATGCAAAATTATTATAACATCGGGAGTCTGTAGATCATTGGGCAGACTTCTGACTATCTCGTCAATGGAGATATTTCTTTATTATAAAAATGTAGCTATTTAATCTTGCTACCTATCAATTTAAGGCCACGTTCCCATAATTGTTACACTTACAAACAGATACACAAAAAAGTTGCATTATATAATATGTGTATAATGATTGCGAGTCAATTTGAAACGTAATCAAAATAAAAACGTATTGTGGACGGCCTCACCTTTCACCGTAACATAATCGTTGTTAACTAACAATGTGTATCTATTCACCTTTACAGAGGCTAGGTATCAATGTAGTACTAAAAGTAGTATGTTTTTTTATTGACAGCGGTAACTCGATTCGAAAGCATGAAATTGGAGAGCTATGATATAGATAAATTTTATCTTCACCAGAGATATTGCGATACTGGTGATCTTATTTTTAAGATAACTATTATACATAGACGAAATTGTTAGTTTGAACTTGCACATCAAAGTGCAAAGAGTTAATTTGAGGCTAGATAAAATATAAACATATAAAAAAAGTTTAATTTTGCACAAAATATGCAGACTATGCTTTACATAACACACAAGAATCTTAATGCTTTCCAACATTCTAGTCCCTTGGACTATGCGACAGGTACCTTTGTGAAACGAATAGTAATGAACGCATGAGAAATAACGGTACCTTTACATTGACAAACCAACATAGTTTTTGATTAAAATAATTAAGCGGCATCAAAGCTGCTTGTTGTTGCTGTAGCTATCATTAGCTCAGTTTAAAAAAATGCAAAAAAAAACACAGTTGAGTATCCATGACTAAAATCAGAAGACAGAACGAGATGTGATTGTGATTGACCGTTATAACTGCAACTGTTTGAAAACGTTACTTTATTCTGTACTGTTCGATAATCGACAAGATAGCTGTTATTTTTGCAGAACTATTTGATTTCATCGGAGGATAAACCATCTTGTACGTCGGCGTCGATCGAGTAGTTTTTTTTTATATCTCTTTGCAAAATCATGCAATAATGGTCGATTCTAAACTGATTTAGTAAAACTGGAGACAGAACTAAATGGTCTAGGCGTAAGTTGCGAGTGAAATCCAGTGGAAGCCGATGCAGTGTAACGGGTTATTCTCGTCGATGGATTTGTTGACGAGTCGAGATTCGTTGACCCCGTCGTCGGTAAAGGCGAAACTGACTATAGTGCGAACTATCCAACTGCTCACTTCGTCTGGACTTAGGTTCAGTTCCAGCTTAACGCACAGTGTTGCTGTCTTACAAATCACTACTTTCTATAGGTCCTTCAATTTAGGTTGAATCCATTAGTCGATATTTTTTTTTATATTGAAAAATTCCGCGTGTCGTTATGAAGAATTTCTGCATTGTTTAGAATTCACCTCTTGCAGTTTTCTTTACGGCCTGTAAAAAAACTATCTTATAGTGTTGTATATTTTCTTACCTTTTTGGATCTATTCTATTAATTCTTATATTTTTAACTCGAAATTCGATTAAAATAATTAAAATACACATTCGCACAATTATTAAATAAATAAATATCCTGGGTCATTCCTCACACACGGTCATCTGATCCCAAACTAAGCAAAGCTTGTACCACAGTATTACTATCTACAACAGTAAAACTGTGCTTGTACTATGGAAACCAGATAACTGATATAATACATATACTACTGTTTGTTTGTACATACATTTATACATATTATAATGACAAAAACGGATATTCAAACACATAGTAAACTATAACTTGTACGTAGTATTTATATACTCTGAGCTATAATTAAGCAAATAGTCAACTAATTAAAAGTAATGATATTGTTAAGTATAATTGTTGTAACTAATTATCTTAAATGTATCTTTAGTTAACGCAGCTATTGCCGATATCAAATTCTAAGAAACTGATTACTATTATCGAGTTGCTTAAATTTCCAAATAGGCACGTTTTGTAGATGTTAGCAGCTTAGAAAAATACTTTTTCTGGGATAACTTTAACATTTATTTTCCGTTAGTTTAGTAACTAAACTTTAACTAAATTATTATAATTTTAATCATCAATACAAGCAATATTAGTTAATGTAATATCAATTCGATTATGTAGCGACAAAATTGTCACAATGAGACCACGTGCCGGGCGGTGCGTAGGTACTACTCTGCGTACTATAAAGGTTTACTTTGACCTACATTCATTCAACACATTAATCCATGCCCTAAAAGCCTACGTGACATGGCATTTGGTATTATATCATTGGTTACATCAATGGCAATTAAATAATAGCTAGAATCGCCCACATATTCAAACTAAAAAATTAAAAATATAGATATTTTTGTGATCCTTTGAGATTAAAAATATTGAGTGCGTTGAACTCTTTTCTTGATAAAAAATATGGTTGGGTGTGGAAGACTTATCAGTTCATCGAAAATCGAATTTTCTAATCATTAACATGTAGAGTATATTCTCCTTAACTAAGTAGAGTATATTCCAGTATTTATACTATTATCTTCACGTACTTATATAACAGTTGGAGATTTCGAGATGGCATATTTTCGAAACCTATGTTGGGTTAGTCATGCTGACCATTTTTTACTATGGGACCAATAGTGTTTTTTAGATTTCAGTGTTGGTCCCATAGTAAAAAAAATTCAGCATGAGTAACCCAACATAGGTTTCGAAAATATGCCATCTCGAAATCTCCACCCAGTACCTATACAGAAGAGTTCATATAATTGAACGCGTTAATTTCAGTGCATATATTTTTCACCCGCGTAGGTACGTTTTTTAAATATTTTTTCTAAAATAAAAGTAGCCTAAGTTACTCCTTATACCTGCAGCTATCTGCCTGTGAAAGTCTCTTCAAAATCGGTCCATCAGTTTCGGAGATTAGCTAAAACAAACAGACAAACATAAAAAAAAAAAAAAAAATTGTTATAAGTACCGTATAATACTTTTCATACATTTTGTAGAAAGCTGTTATTTTGACATTATAAACAAACCATACTATTTTATTTATTTGTATGTACCTATCGATTTTATCTTCACCTAAAACCATCTAGTTGCCACCATTCTTATATGTAGGTAGATACTAGTTACTATTACGCCTGTGTAAGGTTTCTCGTCGATTGTGCGGTTCCATTCCAGCCTCCCACGAGTTGTTTGTTTTACTTATAAACTCGCCTTTCCACGAAATGGTATTTATTACTACTGAACGTTTGATGATGTTGGCTACGGGCGTGATTACCTATGGAAGACGAACTGCGGCGGAATAAACATTATTCGAGTATGTACTAGTAAGCTCTTTTGCAGTTTCTTTTACACGTTATTTTTTTAATAGCAAGGGTTAGGACCCTTAGGTACATACACTTTTATGCAACTTAATAAAGAGATAAGAGTTGACGAAGTAAAGTAGATAAAAGAGAAACAAAAAGTTATATGTACTACATACGTCAATTAAATAATCACTGAAATGTCGATAATCCGTGGAATAATCCCAATGTTATGATTTCAATGATGTTTAACGTGTCTGTACCTAATTAATTGCTTTTACACGCTCGGGTCGGGTATCATCATTGATAACCTCGTTGGTTAAAATGACGCATTGCAGGAAATTCATAGATTTTATATTATAACATACATTTGAAAACGAGGAAAAATATTTTGTAACTTCAACATCTAAATATTTGACCAACTTAAGCCGTGGATTCTATTTATGTTTGATTTTTAATCAGCTATTTTGTAAGTTTGACCCGTTGACGACACAATATTGCATAGATTTGTTCCATGCAGTTGAAAGTATGACGGCAACCTCTCCGTGGTTTTGTGACCACAAGAAACCGGTCCTGTGCAAGATAGTCACAGGTGACTCCTATAAAAAAACAGGTTCCCTTGTTTTGTTGAAAATCGACTGCTTTGTAGTGCACGAACTGATACGAGTGTTGGGTGTCAGGACTACTTTTACTTCGAGGGAACCTGTAGGGCCCAGTGTTGTGCGCTTGAGTCAGATAAAGGTGAAGTTTTATGCAACACACTTTTATGAATATGTCTTTTACGGTTTATTTTGAGGTAGGTACTGTTTTAATATTAAACAAGATGCCATTAGAAAGGCGCTATAAGTCGGCTATTAACGTTCATGGCTAAGTACCTTGACAACAAGTTTTCAGGGCATTAACATGCATGTAAAGTGTAATAAACTTTTCATATTTTTTATATCTTGAACGATTGTCAGAAATAATCTACACATGAAATCCAAATAAAGTTTTGATTGAATAGTCAACGAAATTCAATGATTGCGTTGAAAATGTATACGATATAGTAAAGTGTATCTTTGGTAATGGTTTTGTTCTATTCTACCGCTTTAACATTTTTGAACTGAATGAAACCTCAACTAATTTTTTTTTTTTTATACGCCTGTGTCGGTAAATAAGCATACGGCCCGCCTGATGGTAAGCGGTTACCGTAGCCATATGGACGCTTGCAACACACGAAGCATCGCTCACGCGTTACCGACCTTTCCCCCCTCCCCTATGAGCTCAGGCGACCTTACTTACGCGCAGGAACACAACATAAAGTTATTTGGCTGCGGTATTCTGAATGGTGGAGGTACTTCCCCAGTCGAGCTGCTCTTTGAGCGAATAAACGCTATGCTCTACCTCTCTCAACTCTACGTTTCAGTTGATATGACTACTAAATGATGATGATCTTCTTTTACTTTCACTTTACTATTTACAGAACAAAAAAGGTCATCATATGTAGGTAAATCTATACTTATCAAAAAATGATAGAGAAAATTATGATAGATTGATTAAATTGGTTCTTTAGGTTTGTCTATTTCCAATTTTGGCATACTAATTTACCATATGTGTCAGTACCTATCTGTATATAAAATGTATATCCACTCGTCCATTTTACCTCCATTTCAGACTCGGAACTCAGACTTACAAGAAAACTGGCATTACTTCGAAAGTAAACTACATAATTGCTACCTCTATGTTGTTATTACTTGCTATACTTACTTACTTTTTACCTCTCATCTTTAGCTCTTTGTATTCTTGACTCAAATGTAATTTTCAAGACATACCTATACATCATCTGTTTTGTGCTCTGTTATAAAACTGCCAAGAAACGCAGTGATGTTGAACCACCATTGGTCTATAATAAAATTTACTTGTCACGTTTTTGCTACAGTTCCATTCGTTTTTGTATTACATGCAGTTTTAATTATAAAGATATTGTGAATTCAAAATTAAACAGGACTACTGGTATTTGATCATAGATATTACAAATTTCATACAAAATCTGTTATCAAATCTCAAATTTTTATCAATATAACGTCAATTTTGAAGATAAAATAAGAGTACCATAACTGATTCAATATTTGATATCTCGCCTTCAACATAAAATTATCATTGATAGTCCCTATTGAAGTCATTAGAAAAAAAAACAACCGGCTTTTGTTTCATATTTCGATAGATAAATAGGAACATTGACTTCAACTAAAATCTACATAATGCCATTAAGAACTTTAATTGTATGGCTATGAGTGTGTTTCACGAATACAACGAGCTCGCGTTACAAATGGGAACACGTTACGACTTCTTAATTTCAATCTTACGTGACTTTTTTAATTAATTTCCTTTCGATCGTTCTCAGACGTCTACGATCAGGGGTTCGATAAAATAGCTAAAAGACTTTACAGGGAACTAACAATGGTTGCAAATAAGTCACGACAGTTTATCTTATTAGATTTTATTGGTGTAGGTGCGGTATGGGTGTTGTTAAGAAGTTAAAATATGTACATTGAATGAAACAGTATACAATGACAAAATTATTATCATTTACTTGACAATTTACTCGGCAGAAGCCGCGATGCGCCGCAAATATGCTGGCCTGTCAAATAGTCACATCTTTGCGGCCGATAGAAAAACTCGGGCCGTGGTGCTCGGATGCTCATAGGCTTTATAAATCTATAAAGAAAAAAAATGTTGAGAATACGGCTGACCACAGGGCTGGCTACTTCCTCGGTCAACGGATAGGAATTGCTATCCAACGAGGAAATGTGGCCAGCCTTATGGGAACCTTTCCCAAAGGCCAAAGTGACCTTGGGGATTGTATATATTAGTTAAGTAGGTAAGTAAGTAATTTTTTATTTGAATTTTGAGTTGTAATTGAGGAAAGTAAGGATAATTTTGTGATGAAGGTAGAATAATTTCGAATTGAAATCGATATACATACAAAATCTAGCATCAAATTGAATACTATTTGAGATAAGTTCACGAATTAGTACGGTATGAAGTATTTCAACTGCAAATTAAACGGCCGTGAGACAAAAGGCCTTGCACATCGTTTTGTGCAAGACCTGTCGCTTGATGGTGCCAGGATTGAAAGGACAGATACTTGCGCCTGATTATATAAAGTCACGATCTGTTAATCAATAGGTACAAATCCTATTTGTGAAGCATGTAGGTACCTTATTTAGGTTATTTGTGACAAAATATCCATTCATTTATTTTTTTTGTTAGAGTACGAGATAATTATCATTGCCTTGTCGACGTCTGACGAACGTGTATTTACTATAAATTATTTTAAAATGAAGCCAATAATCATTACCCTCATTAGTTTTTGGTCAGTTCAGGTCAAGGAAGGTCTAACGTCCTTTGCTATCTAGTCACATTGTAACGATTATTGGAATACTATACGATATTTAGCTTTTAAATGCTTGTATCGAACAGAAATTTCAACTAAATCTAATCGGTTTGTACTCAAATGGAACTTGTAAACAGACTCTAAAATCGGAAAACATCTAAAAACGAGAGGTAAAACAATTACGAATAAACTGAAAATCGGATGGCAAGTAACACGTAGGAATATTTACGTGAGCATTTGGGCCGGCAAAGTCAATCACATACAGGATGTTAATCTGTGCATGTGTCCTCACGTTGTGATTTAATATCACTGGGTGGAAGCCGTGGAGCTACAGCTATTCGTTATTTATACCTACATACATACATAATGTATGGGAGTAGCCGTCTAGTTAGTTGGAAGAGACACGAGCGTTTTAATACTTTGTGAGGTGAGTGCCGACCGCGACGGACGTAGATAAATACAGATTTTGCAATGCAAAATGCATGTTGAAGATGCATTGAATGGTATTTCATCATCCATAGACCTTGTTAAATGTTTACATGATTACTACGTAAGTATTAGGATTGACTTTGAATACCTTTGATTCGAATTTACTAACTAACTTCTGTATTTTATTTCATTGCTAAACTCTTGCATTGGATTTTAAATGATATAAGGTTTCCAATTTAGTCGTGATTCACGATGTAAACAGTAGATATATAAAAAGGGCTCAACCGTCGTCAGCGGTTCCCCTGCTTTCATGTGTAGACTGTAGTGCAACTGGCAAGACGCCAGCAACGTCGCGGCGATGTTTTGTTTATTACGAAATTCCGCCAAAACTACTGCAGTAGGCAGTAGGTTTCTTACAATATGATAACGTGTTTATTTTGTAAAGACTTAATTGATTTTTGTTTAATTTACAACATAATTTAAACTATCTGCCTACATTTATATTCAAAGATGAATGGAAATGTACAATTTGCTAGTTCGTGTAACCGCACGACAGTCGTGGTTCAATGCTATAAGATAAAACTTACAAGCAGCAACCATATTCATTGAAATATATCAACATGTAGTTCTAGTTTCTCCTGCAATTTTAACTAGGTACATGATCTGGAGAGGAGTAATATATTGAACTTCTTTGAATACTCTTTGTATGTAGGTACATCAGGTTGCAAGTGTTGCCTTAAATATTTAATATCACAGATTTTATCCCTCATAATATAGACTGATATACCAATACTGGTGCCCTTTATGACAAAATCATAAGATTATAAATCACGGGTTGAATGTTAAATGCTGTGTCACAGTACAGAGTTAATGTGAAATGAGAGCAAGTTTGACTTATTTTTAATGGTTTATCGGATCCACAACACTATGAATTTCTTCGTAACCAAGTCAATGGCCTGAAATGGTCGGCTTGGCAACCTTTTTCAATTAATATATTGCCTTACCTACACAATTTCTGAAGGCTGTTAAACCATATGAATACGGTCAAAGTTCTTAGTTACTATTTGTAATCGTAACTAACGTCTTTGACAGCCCTATTTTTGATATAATCGAGTTACTAAAAAACTCATAAATATACTTTTGGGTCAATTGGCGTCTTTGAATAACGATTTGTGAATATTTTTAAAGCAAATGGAAGAATGTACTTATGGGTATCTCGATTTTCAGTACATCCATGCAAAATTATCAGAACATTTTGGAGAGTCTGATATAAACATTCTGAAAGTTCGTACTACTTCTTCTGACGAGCGTTTCTTTAAATGGTATTTTTTATAGTACATCATTTAATTGGATTGAATGAGTGAGGTTTAGATATGTATTCATAAACTTTGAAATAAAATTCAAGTTACATATACACTACAATTCCGTAAGATTTATTGCTAAACGTTAATGGATGACATTACCCGTTAAAGCTACATATGTTTGCCTATATTATGCATGGCTGAGTTTTCTGTCCTATTAACCATTCGACCTGGAGACGAGACAGATGGATCATTCAAACCTGAACTTCCAACATAATTCTGGTTGTAGTAGTTGAGATATTGTCCTGAACGGGCCGCGTCCGCTTTAAAATCAGTCGTCCGTGTTTTCTTTTATGGGTGAGTTAATATCAATGATGGCATACAGTAGGTCAGTACTATATCATTCTATATTAAGAATCATTTGGAGCGTAAACTATGCGTGGTTTCAACGTGGCTTATGTGAACTGGGAATCATTGTCGTTCAAATCCTAGTTCTAAAAGCATATTTTAATATTAAAAAAGCATTAAAATTTGCAAATTCAACTGAGTTGGAATGCCGTTTTGTTAGTTCGTCATTTTAAACTGATACGTAAAGGGTTATTAGGTACAACTAGTAAATTGTATTTTGAATAAATTAGGATAATTCCTTTTCTTATACGGACCTGTGAATATTTTCTACAATCATATTCTTTTCTATTTTCCTAAAACCTACTCTTAATTTATAATTTGGTTGATATCCAATTATTAGAGTAGTTTCGGATGTTATCTTTTTGTTACTGAATACGTTAGAATTGTTATCCACGTGAAGAAGAGTAATACACAGTATTTCAATGTTTGTAAATCCATAACAATACAACAAAGAAACGTACGATGGCCTGTATTATATCTAAGTACTCTATCGAGACGTGTACGACGAAAGGTTTTAACCTAACATATCTGCCGCTAACTATTTTATCCTTGTGTTAAGGTCCATAATATTTACAATATGTCTATGAATTATGATTGGTTTAGTTACATAACTTTAATATAGCTTTTTTATGTTTCTTACCAAGTTTCGTTAACGTATGTACCAGTGTCATTTACCGAAATTAAATCGATCACCGTAACATACAGCTCAAATATTCGGTGTATTTAATTTAAAAAAAACTGGTTACTTTTTTTACCATTATTTTATTTTATTTTATTTTATTGTTATTGGAATACTTACGGCTATAATACATCAAATTGCATAAATATGTATGTGCGATAAAATCTCTCAACGGGCAAGGAAAATTATTTCATAAATAATTTATGTCGTTTTTGTTCAGTTCAAGTAACATTTTTATTCAACGCGGAACAACTCAGTACAAACGAGGTCCATAATCATAAATCGGTGAACATGTTCATGCAATAACAGCCAGTGTTATGTTTGCATAAATGCTATAATTGCTTGGATTAGAATAAGTATTAGAGCTGGGAGTGTCGATTGTGCCTGGGTAACTGATTGTACCTGAGTTTGCAATGTTTGTCTTTATAGCATCATCTTATGGCTATTTTCGTCGATGATATGTACCTACTTAGTTACCTTAACATATTCATGTTTTGTCCACTTTATAGTGCGATCCTGAGAAATGTGTTTGTTTGAAAATACGCAACTAACGCAATACACATCATTCGTCGTGTCTTTGAATTTATTTGAATGGTATTATAATTTAGATTTTCAATAAAACAGATTTACCGAGGAGCCCTTTCATGAGTAATTTCAACTTTGAAGGCATTAGAGAACATTCAATAAATTATTCATTTGTGCATGTATTTTTTTAACTAACTGACGTTTGCAATGTCATCAATTAAAAAAAAACAAATAAATAGGCGCCTACTTACATTATGCATTCATAATTATTGATCCAGCTGGGGAAATACCAATTCGTGCTGGCTCGTGAGGATTCCTTCGTGCAACATTTGTTCAAGCTAAATGAGTTCAAAACTAAAAATACGATAGAAGTGTCTCAGCAATGAAAAATAGTGGAAAAGCAAGTTTATACGACGATGAACTGAATGCATTTAGTTTCTAGTTTAAATTATCCGTTATGGGAATACGTAAATTAAAAATATTTCGGTTGCATATTTCTATAACCGGAGAGTGCTCTATTTTTATCAAGAGAAGGGAGATTTAATTATGTCTCAATGAATTATAGTGCATATAAAATATCTATGAATTACGAAGATAAGTAAATCATACAAAACGTTTGTTTTATATTATGAGCATCAATTTTGGCATAAAATAATATAATAAAATTCATGAAGGTAAAACGATTCTACTGGTGATAGAGCAAATTATAAACATAATCATCTACCTGTCTTTTATTTGGGATCGGAGGAATATGAACGCATCGGCCCTTATATCATCATTCATTCAATCTTTTCCTACAATCAAAAATTAAAAACAATATACAGTAAAAATCTCACTACGGTCATGAAAAATTACCTTGAAATTTATTGTAATGTTTTTAGCAAGTTGTTACTCAAGTTGGGTCTGGGTGGGGTGTTATCACGTTGTCTCGACTCGATGCCGTAGGTAGGAGCAGTCATTTGCTGCTTGCGAACGCTGTTTGTTCTGTGACACAATAGATTCTCTGCGGATCGAAATAAAAGACGTTAACATTACTTTATAAGTGCATGGGCTAAAGTTTAAGTGTGGTGAATAATAGTGACGTCAGTGATGAATTCAAATTAATTTTAAATTACTGAGAATTCGTAATTAATTTTTCATTGTATTCTTGTAAAATTAACGTTAATTGTGATAAATAGCAGTGAATACCTAATAGCTTCAATTAAATGTTCTAGTAATTTACTTCAGTCATATTTTGTTAATTTCGTATCCACATTGTTTCTAGTCTGTTCTACTTTTACATGTAATAACGTATCATTGAAGACCTGCAGACATCTAAATGCAGAATGCTAAAAGTGGGGGCGTTAGTTAATCGGATAGTCCTACGCAATAAGCATCTTCATAAACTCCAGTTGTTGCAAAAAGTTTCAAAACCTACGTTAACCATATTTTACGCCCAGGTGCATCTACACAAGCTTCACTATGTTGCGAAGACTTATGTTCACGCGCTGGTGGACTCAATAAAGACCAGTAGGTAATCATAGATAAATCTGTCGACAACGCAAGCCGTAATTAGATAAAGCAAATCAAATAGCGATTCACATAGTAAAAAATAAATACGAATAACTCATTTTACTTTTTCCTTTAAAAATAGGTAATACTACTACAAAAGCTCATTTATCTTCATGAACTAAATATACTTGGCAACATTGGATGCGTTTAAAATATCTCCTTCAGTCGCACTAAAGGATACAAGAGCATCGTTTAAGTTATTTAACCCTGAAAGCAATGCTCACTAAAATAGCACAAATCTGAGAGAACTGGTAACACTTGCATCTGTTTTGAAGTGACTAATGGTAGCTATTATAATTTTGAAAGTTTATTTTACTTTGTTTTCAATTAAGTTTTGCAAAAGATCTCTATCTTTGATTATCTTGATTTTTGAAAGCCAGTATGTTTCCATTTCTATGTTCTGTGTGACGTAATTTGACCATCTCTTTCCAAGAATATTTGTTTATCAACTCCAAATCCCTGCGGCGTTTTCGTTAATTTGATGAATTATGTTTGAACTGGTGCCGCTATATTTGGATCAATTAGCTGCAAGCTAATTTTAAACTTCAAACTGTATAAACTTTTATATACCGTTTTATCTTATGGAAGTGTTGAATGATTGAAACTTATTGACTCTCTTTCTGAACAGGCTGGATGTTGTTACAGTTGGGTATTTATTTTTGTTTCATCAAATTTATAAAAACGTTATTGCCGTTTCTTACTAATAGATTTCCAACTTTTTGTGGTTTCTTTAGATTGTTGGAAGGATTTTTTGTGATTTTGCTAGATTTTCATTATGTTACTGCTATTCCCGGTGATGCTATGGTATAGGAGATTATATTCAGATAGGTCGGGCTTGTGGTCGCATGATCAATCAAGTTTAATCTATTCCTAAGTTTATTCGAAGAATTTATTGTGCGCATAATATTACTCAGTTTGTCTTTGTTTTCCGTAACTTCAAACTAATACATGTTTGCATATCTGTCACTGGATAAATGATTTGCATAAATACAGCAAAACATAATTCTTACAGTGTAACGTTGAATGACAAATGGCACAGTTAAGCACCGCTAAGAGAAAATCCTTTTTAAACAGAATGCTTAATGTGTGAAATTACCACTTTGTAGAGATCTCCGGGATTTAATGTATTAAAGCGATCGTTGTTGTTTGTAAAGAGTCGATTCTAAAGACTGGGTTCAAATTAAACTGGTGTGTTTTGTAGTGAGTCGGATACCAAAATAGACTAAAGCATTGCAATAATTATATCAGCGAATGGGCTTTGTTGCCCACCGTTAGCGAAACACGTGTGCCTTTATGATGATTGCATTTCTTTGGTTTGTTTCTTTCAAAAAATGAAAACGTCGATAGAATTTTATACATAGAGATTTTGATAAATAGACGATATGGACGAATAAGAATATTGAATTTAGAAACTTGAATTATGACACCCCAAAATCGAGGTTAACTTATTTAATGATGCAGATAATGAAAAGAAAATAACGATGACCACTTTTATATTTTTGTATCAAAAATAGAAATTAAAAATACAGTGATTTAGATGAGAACTACGTTGATAAATAGTGATGTGTAAAAAATACAAGACTGATTATGAAGTTCCTAAACGCGCTGAAGCAGAAAGATAAACCAATATGACTAATGGAAGTTTAATAGAATGTCTTGAATGTTAATGAAGAATTTTTTTATGAAGATGGGGGCACACGGGTCAAAGGAGAAGCTTTACAGAAGTAATTCTGAGAAATATCCGTCGAAACTACCTGTTCCAAATGACAAAAAGTATAAAATAGCGGTAAACAGAGAGAGATTCGGATCCTTTGCTAGAGGTGAGTGCTTCGTATAAAATACGTGAATAAATTGTTTCGTGTCAATGAACTGAAGAAATATTGAAATTAATTCTAAATTCTAACGAATACGTCTGAAAAAATATATATATAGGAATTTCTATGTAAAGTAACTTTTAGTTATAGCGTAGTATTTATATACTCTGAGGTTATAGGTACACCTACTCGTAACATAAACTTTTAGTCACGTTAAATAATTATGGAACTCAATATTTCCTTATTTGTCTTTTTTCCAATAAATACATATAAAATTTATAGTTACATAAATGCCTGACAATATTTATTAAATCGTGAAAGATTCCAAGAAAGTAAGGTCGAAGCCTATAAATTATGCTTTTCTATAGTAGTTGAATCAAGCGATGTTTTTTTCATTCATTAAACTTCATGATTGTGATTTATGTTTTCGCCGGTGAATTTCAACAGCTAACTTGAGGCAAGGTGAAACACCTTTTGACCTTGTATTTCGAAGATAAGAATCAAGTATTGTATGTATACCTGCTTACTTTCACATTTATTGGAGTAAATGAAATGTAGAATCGCACTTAGCAGGTTGTTTGCCAATCCAATTTAACTGAATGCTTATTTGGGTAAATCGCCAGTTCGGGTCTCGATTAGTAAAAAAAATATATTTTTTACATTCCACGTTTGTACCCTATATGTATGGTATTTCCATATCATACGCTACCTGGGCCAAAATAATCGAATCAACGATTGATTGTGCCGATACATCCTTCAAACAAACTTACTTGACGGGCCCGTTGGCGCAGTTGGTTAAGACGTGGAGTCTTAACCTATGGCGCCGCAGGTCGTGGGTTCGATTCCCACACAGGACATGCATTTGTGTGCATGAACATGTCTGTATGTCCTGAGTCTGGGTGTAATTATGTATATTAAGTATGTATTTACAAAACAAAAAGTAGTATATGTATTATATCAGTTATCTGGTTTCCATAGTACAAGCTTTGCTTAGTTTGGGATCAGATGACCGTGTGTGAGGAATGTCCCAGGATATTTATTTATTATTATTATAATTACTTTCGCAATAATAATAAAAACATAAATAACTCGTGTTCAAAAATATAATAACTAGTGTTCAAACTATGAGTGTCGCTATTCTTAGGTACCAACCTAACTAGTGTTCAAACTATGAGTGTCGCTATTCTTAGGTACCAACCTAAGAATAGCGACACTCATAGTTTGAACACTAGAAATAAGCACAAACGTGCCGTACCTTTAACTCGGCTCAGCAAAGTCCTTAAATCTTTCAAGGGGCAATGTATACGTTTCTTTAATAAAGTACCCAAAGAAATCCAAGAGCTACATACATAGATTCAAATAGATAGTAAAACAGAAGTTATGCAAGAAAGGGTACCATAATGTTTCTGATTTTGTAGATGACAAGAATGCATTTGAATGAATTGTTCGCATCGCAGGCTATGGTTATATAGGTATATCTTGTAAATTGTAATACTTGTAAGTACACATTTAAAAAAAAAGACTTGCTGAGTTTCTTGCCGAAGTCTTCTCAGTTCAAGTTGTATTTGGAACCGGTGTAGAGTCATTTGTCAACGTTCATAAGTGCCTTTTCAGGGCCTAAATTGAATAAATGCTTTTTGAATTTGAATATTAGTAGGTATGATATTAGACAGTTAAAATATTTTGAGTAAGCGCTGCAAAACTACAAGTAAATCAAAGTGCATGCAGTTGCATGTGCAAGTCATGTGGAAACCTTTCAAGTTAGATACATATTATACAGTTCACGTGAGTTACGACACTCAATGTAGTCACATTTTTCATTGTCTATACTATAGGTTTTTTTTTATAAATAGGTATTGATGGATTGTGGCTAGAGCGTCTCGGTTTCACATATACATATATTTTGTAGATATGGTGCTTAGGGTGCTCAAAAGATTTCAACAACCTATCTCACTTTATTGAACGATTGAGAAAAAATCTGCGTGCCAAATTTCACAAAGATCGGTAATAAAGTAACAAAAAGTCAGATAAACCTACCGAGTTACTTTCGCATCCATATTTATCCCTATAATAATATTATAAATGTTTATTACCTTTTCACTCTGAACTGAACCGATCGCGAGACATAGCTAATACTAATCTCAGGAATGTGAGTGCAGCCGCGGCAACGAAGAACAGAAAATTTATATTATTATTGTCATTAATTTAAACGTTAGATTTAATATATTTGTACATTACAATGGAGATAAAAGTTTTATCAGCGGAACTTTTGAAGTCGGATGTATGGACGACATACAATCGACTTCAAAAATACTACGAAACAATAATGACGTTAAAATTGTGGTTCTCCAAGTCCAAGATGGGACATGATTAATTTAACAATTTATAGTAGTAAACTGTGTGATAACGTTATAAAACATTGTCGGTGCATTTTTTGCTTATCGTTGTTTATTGTAAGCGCGACATGATCCTTCCCACGGTGTCGTCGTAGAGGCGCCTGATATACTACTTAGATAATGTTTGTGTGTTTGTTGAAAACTGGTTTTCAAGCAAATTCTAGTAATTTTGAAGCATCAAAGCTTAGATTTGTTGAATAGTTGAAAAACGTATATCTGATATAACAAAAAAAGGTTCTATTTTTATGATCATATTTTTTGTTTTCAATAGGAAAAGGTATAAAATCAAACTTAACTTTTAGATAGATTAATTGGTTCTCGATAAAAAAAAAAAAAAACTAGCTCAAGCTTAACTGATTTAAATAATCAATACGCATTTTAATTTGAATGTTCAGTAGACGGAACTATAGAGTTTACCTATGTCTATTGTCATGTATTTTTTGTTGTTATAAGATTTATAACTTATTTCTTTGAATCTTTACTCACCATAATGTATTAATGTTTTCCAGGGAACGGGAAGAAGCGGGAAAGCGCCCCTACTCCGACCACCCCCGCCCGCCCTCCGCCCACGCCACCCCAACCGCCTACTGTTCAGGGTGAGTTACCTTTACCTACCTGTTTTTTCTAACATAAAGCTAAATTATCAAACTGTTTTGAGGGTGATGGGTGTACTAACCTGTTAAAATGTTTGCCGTAGAACACAGTACAGTCGCAGAGAATGATTCATTAGAGGATGTCCCAATCACTACGCTCGGTGGACTTTTAGTGAGGTATAACTCGCTTTACTGAATTACAGTGTTGTACATAAGTAATTAAAACTAATAAAAATAGAATGCAGAAAAGTCGAGAACCGTATAACCATAACCGCAACTGGTAATTCATAATTATGAAACTATAAAACCAATTAGTGGAGGTTACGAATGTGAAGCCCCGACTTTATAAGATTACCAAAAGCTGGCGAGTGATGCGGTGTAACGTGAGTATAGGAAGGAAGTAGTTAACTATAATCAGTCACAGTTGCATAATTGTAACGTGGCTGTTTGTAGCATGACATTAAAAGCGCACTGAAGCGAATAAATTTGATAATTCTTCCGTCCAATAACTAATAGAAACGGATATGAAGACGATGAAATGATAGTTTGCAAACAGGCATGAAATTTATATATTGGAGTTTCAATCAGCGCTAATGTATAAATGTCATGCTTATCTGTTATCTAACACAAGGAGAGAGCTTGGATGTCATTAAATTATGTCTTATTACAATTTTGCTTTATACAATGCAACGGAATTCCCAATAACGGATATCATTAATGTATCTATCTACCTATATCTGTCGATAGTTATTTATGTTTGCGGGTATAAAATTTCAAATTTATAAACGGTGCATCCTGTTTCTAGACATCTTTGAACCCAGGGTGATACTGGTCGCTTACTATCTCACTCAACTACGGAACTCACCCTATGCAAAGAATTTTAATTTTGCTACCTCAATATCATGCTGTCAAGGTCTTACGAAGGTCGGCAGCACATTAGTAAACCCCATAGAAAGGCTAATTTTGCATCTACCGTATAGCCACATTCTATCAGCTGGACCGCCTGCTTGCTTGTTATATAAAAAATAAACCCCAGTAATGTCATTTAGATGTAAAACAGGCTTAGATATGCTAATTTAAATGCAATAATTTTCTCAAGTAAAGCTAGTTATTTGAGAGGATGGCTTCGCAATACTCGTCAAAAACATTATTAGCTTTAGTACTACATAATGCTGAAAGAATAATGGGCAAACGATTTAACACAAGTTGTTTTGTAAGAGTTGCGCAAGCGTCTATAAGCTATAAACAATGGCGCCTGCATAAAGGTTGTCCTTTGTAAAGTATGTCATATGGTAACTGGCTCGATTAGACTCTACATTGCAGTCCAACAGATTGCTAACTTGCTGCTAGTAATATAATTTGCATATTTTTGCTTTCATCTGATTAAAGTTTATGATAATCAAAATTTCTTATCGACCAATTATCATAATTATTAGTACATAGATAATCAAATATTTATGTGGCTTTAACTTAAAGTACAGTCAGTAGTAGTTATGTAAAGATTTACTATACTTCTGTTATCTATCGGATATTAGGAATCTTAGGAAGTACAAATCCGATTACAATAAAAATATGTTTAGAAAGAAAGAAAGAAAGAAAGAAAAAAGATTTATTCTGGACAACACACAACATTACATTAAAGACTGTAGAATTTACAAAAAAACAAGAATAAAAAAAAACAAACAGAACTAATTAAAAACTACACAAAAATGCAATGTTGCGTGATGCCAGGAATAGTCTCGAATCAGCAATATGCTCAGGTTAGTTTACGTTAGTAGATAACCATACTGAAGAGGATAATATATTTTAAGCTACATAACATCACGCATGTATAAACCAAGTTTACTGCGGATGAAACCACGGAGCACAGCTTGTAAATAATTTTGATATTTATTGTACACCCATTACGTTTTGTTTTTATATAAACCGAAAGCAACTGTCAGTATGAAAACTAATAGGATTCATCGACACGTCACTCCTAGATTTTTACGTACAGCATAACTGTAATTTTTTTATCGTCCACAAATTTGCATAAAATTCGACTCGTTATCGTGCTATACGTGAGAAAGCGTTTTTATTTTTCTAGCGAGAAACAGTGTTTTGTATTTCCATTCAGTTATATGTACCGTTTTTCTTTACTGATAATTGTTAATCAAGCCGCTAAGGTTACTTTGAACGAAGGTTCTTACAATTAAGCGATCGTGTTTCCTGTCATTCGCTGATTGACTCACGATTTTATTGCGGCAACTTGAACTCGCTATTGCTAGTCAGTTCCCACGTTCAGAAACTAATCTTAATCATTATATTTATTTTCCAGCTAAGAAAAATGGTGTGGTGCAAAAGTTGTCGTCATCCCCGGTATCGGTGCGCGCGCGCACATCCCTCGCGCCCCCTCCATCGCCGCGGAAGCCTCCACCCCACCGCGTTCCTGCGCAGAGGCCTAACACCCTACCTACTAGTAAAGGTAAGCTTCTATCTACATAGTAGTATATAGTTATAAAAATATGACACCCGAATTGAGGTCACCACTAGTAGAGTCCTATTTTTGCAGCAACATGGCGAAGTGTTATATTTTTCTGGTCGAACTAGTAAATTGATGTTTGTCAAATCAATAAACAGGTAACTATTAAATGGAACAGGACAACACTAAGTAGGTAAGCCAAACGTTGTTGGTTGTTTTAGAAAAATTAAAAAGAAAACGAAAATATTATTTAGACTATTTGTTGGTTTGAATACTACTTCAGCAGGGCTATTTTAAAACGCTCGGATTCGATTCGGATATTAAAATAGCAATTGCTGAAATTCGCCTCAGTTTTTTTAAAATCCGTTTCCGATATCGTTTCTGACTTTTTAAAATAGCCCTGCAGATCTTTTAAGCAAGTGCTGCCATCTACCTTAATATGCGTATATTTTTTTCTGTACAGTATCGAACCTAATTATGTGGTGCGCTGTCACGACATTTTTGTTCTTTATGTTGCTAACAGATGGCGTTTTAACTTTTTGTCTTCAACCTCCTTTTGCCAAACGAAGCATGTAGGTAGTTATTATTCATTAATCATCACGTAACAGTGAGTTTCGTCGTAAACAATTTAATTGTAGTAATGTGCGTTTTTCATATTTGATAGGTTGTTTGACTCGGGGCTACCACCCAAAATTAAGTAATCTAATGGGTATATTGATGGTGCTTACATCATAGGTATGATGAATATTTATTCTCTAAAATATGGTTATTTTGTTATAGGGTTATGTTGTTGTCTCCTAGGCATAATTTTAACGGCCAAAATAAACTTTGGCTGTTCTATTGAGTCGAAGGCAGAAACAGCTGTCAGAAAGCTGGGTATCCTCTCTAAAGGTTAAGCGGTACTTCACGCCTGGGCAGGTGCTCCAACTTTATAAAGCACAAGTCCGGTCATGCATGGAGTACTGCTGCCATCTTTGGGATGGATCAGCTAAGTACCAGCTTGAGCCCTTCGACTCAATAGACCGCCGAGCCAGGAGACTCATCGGAGATGAGTCTTTAATTAAGGCGAAACTCACGAGCCTCGACCATCGAAGAAAGGTTGCTTGCTTATCGGTTTTCTACAGGATATATTTTGGCAGGAATTGTTCAACCTAATTCCACCATCCCCATTTTTACACCGAACCACAAGACGCCGGGAAAATTTTCACCCGTACGTTGTTGACATACCGAAAATACGGACACAGCGTTTTGCATCATTATTTATAATGCGGACAGCAAGGGAGTGGAACTTGCTTCCGGCGTCTGTTTCCTGACGCAAGAAAAGAAAGAAACAATATTTTGGACCCTTACAAAAAGCAGTATGTAGTATTCATACTATTCAACCAAAATTACACCCAGTTCATTTTTATACCACTAAATTCAATCAAACAAGGATACGGCCCGCCTGATGGTAAACGGCTTCCGTTGCCTATAAAAGCTCGCAGCACCAGTAGTATAATTCGCGCTTCACTGATCCTGCAAACATTTCTACAGCATTAAATTACAGCAAGCATTTGGATACTTTAATTAAATTTTCTGTGCCATTTCCCGTATACCTACTGCCAATAAATTTACCAGTAATGGAAAGTGCTTTGTTAATTTTTATATGAATATTGATTGATTTTTTAACACCTCAAATGGCAAAAATGAATATTTCTACATTTAAAGTGACAGTTTTAAAGTTTAGTAAAACCAGTCACTCTGATACTTTCTAACGTCATATAACATAAAGAGACGAGGCTATTTTAAAAACTGGGTTTGCTTTTAAGGCGATGATAGCTCAGTGGTAGTGACGTCGGATACCGAGACGAAGGTCCCGGGTTCGAATCCTACAATGAGCTTGAGCTTTCGGTGAAGGAAAACATCGTGAGGAAACCATAGCACGGTGGTAGGGTACTTTGTAGTACCCGTCTGGCTGGCTACCACCCACAAGTTGAAAATCTGTCGCCAAGCACCAATCGGTGTGTTCCGTCAGCTGCACTTGAGAGCCAGTTCCTTCTAGGCTTTGTGTGCTTACCACCTTCGACCACATCATCACTTACCATAGTGAGATTGTGGTCAAACACAGGCCTATACACAGTAAAAAAAAAAAAAAAAAACATGTTTTGTAATGAGGAGGTAAAGTTATAAAAAATATCTGAGAGATAAAGTAAACAGGTGTTTATAAATGCGTGCCTAAATGGGTACTTACTATACATTTCAACATCATACATAGATAAAAGTAAAGTTGTTTTGTTTTGGATTTGTTCAGCTTGTAATGTTGCTGATCCTACCATAATAGAGTCAAAGGTCTCATCATCGTATAAACACAGTCTATAAAATCATAAGTTTGTTTTCAGATGAGTACCTCCAACCTAGCATTAACGACACACTTCATCCACACTCCCAAATCCATACATCAACGCACCCCACCACAATCACACACCCCGTCACTCATACACAACCTCTCTTACCTCTACATTTTAACAACCAACGCATTCGTTGTTTTTATTAACAATAATTTTTCATTAATTTTTTATTCTTATAGTTCTATCTATTATACGAAAGATTTCTATTTTTTTCGTTTCTCTTTTGTATTTTTGGCACCTTCAATTCAAGATGGCGGTTAAAGCTGTCACCCCGCGAGGTCGAAAACAAAATTTTTTCATGGCTAGCCTATACAATCAAAACATTTTCTACTTCACCTTCTGCAGGGCAAAGCCTCTTTTTTGTCCCCACTGATTGAACTATTAACTTTGTTTCTTATTTTAACATTTTTAATGTAGATATTCACGACAGATATTTAAAAGTATAAAAAACAGCTCCATGCCAGGAACTTTCTCACAATGCGAGCCGTCTCCAGGAGCACTGCCTTTTGAAACTGGCCCTTCATCCAGCTGCCTAAAGCAAGCCTCTTGAGGTGTTTGTCGAGGCTCATGGCAATAAGGCCATGGGCGGAAACGACTATCGGAACTATTACTGTTATTTTGTTAACAGAGCATTGAAAAAGAAAATAAACTCGCCCCCTATTCTGTTTATACGCTAACTCCACCCATGCCACGAAACGGATTTTGATGCGGTTTTCACCATCAGATAGATACATTTTAATGGAACGTTTATATATATAATAAAAACTTTATTAAGTTTTTATATTTGTAAAAAAAACATATTTTGCTACCAAGTTGCCGATAAATTAATTTACATGGCTTACGTAAGCTGTACCTTAAGAGATACATAAAAATATGTACTACGGAATTATGTATCTTAAAATAATCTACAAAAAAATCCGGGATAGTAACGGATAACGCACAGTAACCATTTTTATGCGATTGACTTTTTTTTTGGGTTACACGCTACTATATACTTTCCTTTTACTTTTTATATATAATTTTACTTTATACTTTCGAAATTATTTTTATCCATATAATATTAATCCTTATCTAATTAAATAAGTTAGTTACGACGGGCATTTAGGGTAGATGAAACTTGCTCTTTACAGCAAATCATTATCACTTATTTTTTTAAACGGATAACACAGATTTAATATTAACAGAAATAGTATTCGCGATGGCGCATGGCGCATGGCGGCGCGCAAATCGCTCTACTGACACCATATATATTACGTACGACATTGCACCCGTGCGAAGCCGTGGAGGGTCGCTAGTTTGACATATAGGTATCTATTGTTTTATCATTTTGTACTGAGGCCTTAGCACGAAAATCTATCGCAAGCGTTACGTATTCGTATCGAGAGAGTTAACTCAAATTTGTATGGGAATGTGTCATTCGAATGCTGTCAAACGTTTAAATCGGTAGCACGAACAACTACGTTAACCTCACGTCACGCTACGTAAACGTGGTTTGGTATATAATTTGAAATTGGAACGTATAGTATCGTCTACTCGCAAGACAGCTAACGTAAACCTTCTCACCGTATTTTTTTCAGTGAGAGCCCACGTAGTGTTTTTTTTTTTTTTTTCTAATAAGTATGTTGTTTTTTTTAAGCGTTAAGATTTTTAGTTTGTTTTTCTTTATTTATAATCTCATAACTAAACATGGTCAATCATTAATTAAGTAGGTATTTAAGTTATTCAAATTTAAAACATTCAATTGGAGTGCCTCATGTTTTATTTGACTAAGTAGTATCCGAAAATTTATAATTTCCTAGCCGAGAATCGAACCCATTGATTCCGAAAAAATCACACCCTGTATTATAGCGCCATCCCATAGTATCACTTAAAAGTATCAAATTCTGGGAAGTAATGTTAAATGGTAAACTAAAGAGAAGTTCAAATATTTAAGAAAACCCATTTTATTTTGCTTACATTTAAACTTTGATATTTATGTAAATTGTTCGAAATTACCTATACCAATTATTTACAATATTAAACTACTACGACGTGTACTACTTCGACGTGTCAAGAATTCTACATTCTCAAAAGTTCGTGCCTATACCTATTGAAATTAATGACTAAGTACTCTAATAATCTTTCGAAAATATTCCATCGGAATTAATAATCTTGTGATGCAAAATCATGATTTAATTGATTTCGAAACATCCTATATATACTTAATTATAATAAGCGTTTAAATGGAATTTCGATAGTTCAAGTTCAGCCACTCTTTAAATGAAATCCCGTAAAACTGCTAAAACACAAATCTAGAATTGAAAATCGACGAATTTATTTCTATCGGAGTCACAAGACTCAATCTTCTTGTAGTATTGTTCTAAATTCAAACCTTAATATTCATGAACTCTTTGCTGAAATAAAAAAAACTACCTACGCGCGGTTTTTGGTTTGACAGTTAAGAATGGTTTTCGTTCAAAAATATTTTCACATTCATCATATTTAAATAGTGAAAAAGGAAACATTCACATGGGAATCATAATATAATACCTTAGTTCGTTAGCTAATAATATAAGATAAGCCGATTATTTAATTTAGTTTATGTTATTAGGAATAAATATTGTAAAATTGTGTACCAATAAAATCAGAAATATATGAATCAAAATTCTGGACGAATTTAACGTAGCTCGCAAGCTAGGTATCGAGTAGACGATAGAACTTGACTTTTTGGCGGGAACTTGCAGAGTGACGTTGCGTTTTCATATTTATTTTCATAAATTTGTGTATTTTGAGTTTTATTGTGTATTTTTGGTGGTATTTTACCCAATAAAGATCATCGATGTGCACCAGTGAAGTGAAATGAAATGAATTATGTGTATCGTGACTTTTCAAGTTGTCTCAAAATGTCCGTGAAGAGTTTTAGTACTATGACCACCATTGTAGTAAAACATGACTTTTATGGACGGTGACTGACTGAGGACTATAATGTGAAGTGATTTATTGTGACTGGAAACTATAATATAACTCGACACTGGCAGAAATGAGCCCTAATTTGGGCTTGGTTGCCAAAATTAAAAATAAGAAGAAGAAGAAGAAGATAGAACTTCTGTCAAAAATGACATCTACTCGATACGACGACGCTACGAAGGCGATACGAAAGTGGTTCGTGCTAAGGCCCATAGATAATACTATATATAGCTAAGGCCTCTGTTGACACACACACTGACGGGCGCTCGCACTTGGTTATAAGATTTTCACAATTCATTGGGCACGACTATTTATCATTGTTTTCGTCTCTATAAATATAGGTGCGCGGGACTCGTTTCTTTGTGATTTTGTTTAACCTTATCGAATAGAGAAAGCTTAAGCTTTAGTATGAAACAGTTGATTTTAGTTAATTATTTTATAATAGTATCGCGTTTCCGAAGGATCTCATATTTTCCCGGGATAAAAGGTATCCTATATATTATTATGTTATGATGTATCCGTGACTACTAAATTTCTTCAAAATTGGTTGTGCCGTTCAGGAGACAAGAGGTAACATACAAATATACATTGGCATTTATTTATTGGTAGGATAATACTAGCTGACCCCTGCAGTTTCACTAGCTTTCCCGGGATTGTAATAGCCTATGTCATTCGCCATACCATATACGTTATCTGCGTATCAATAAATATCATCACTTTAGGCTCATCCGTTTAGGCGCAAAAAGGTAAAAGAAAAACACTGTATAATTCGCATTTATAATTATTTAGTTTTTTATATATATTTATTGTAGAATAAATTAAAAAACGTATGTAAGTCTCACGTATGTTCGGTGACTTTTACATAATAACACTTTACACCATATTTTGAAACAATTGTGTTTTCGAATTGAATAGAGTTACCACGTTAATTATTAGCTGCTAATGTAATACGTTTTCGTGAAGTTGTTGCAATTTAAAATTCAATTTAACACCTAACAATCGCAAATTGGGATAATGTTGTGAGTCACGTGAGTTCACACGACATTGTTCCATCCTTTCTATTTTTAATTACTTACTTGTTACAGATAAAAAAGAAATATAGATAAAAAATGGAGTAGGTAGGTATGTTAAAGTTGCTTTTTTATTTCCAAGCTTTTGTTTTGAATTTATCAGGATTATTTTGAACCTCTCTTTATCGTTATTGAAGGAGGAAGTACTACGATGGGTTCGTTATGCTGAACCACTTTGAGTATTTATTACGTTTAAACTTAATTCCAGATACATAAATATATTTCCAGGAGCCTACTTTGTGTTACAGAAAATCCAGATTTTTATTGAGTTTATTGATATAGTTTTAATGGACCACAAAAAATTACAAAAAGTACCGATGCACTATAACGGTCTCGTAGCAGCAAAGCGTAGCACATTAATTTGTAAAACGCGCAACCTAACATGCAAGTATTATAATTATGACTTTTGACTTCACATAAATGTGTAATTCTATAGCTACATAATAGTTATTCAATATACGCAAATTGAGAGGTCATTGAAGTTACATAAAAGTACTCCGGCTCGATTAATTCGTAACTAACATAGGCATCAGAAAATCAATTGACATTTTCATATGAAGGGTGAGCGGTGTCTAATGAAAGTTCCTGGGTGGCTGCAAACTGAAAGTGCGCGCAAGCAATAGTGGGCAATAGGTAAAAGAGCGGCGACACTGTCGCACGCGCGTCTCACTAGTTATGACAAAAAATACACAACTTTTTATTAATTCGCTCCGTTCTTCTGTGCAAGTGTTCTGTGTTCATTATTATATCTCATTATTTTATTTGTAAAATTTAAACTCAATTATTTGGATGCTTCCAATCTCTTTGCAAATAATGAATTGCTTCATATGTATAGTTTATTAAATTCCCGATCAAAAATTATACAGACAACCTAATCTCTATACAAAATTGAAATATCTATTTTCCTAATGAGTCCGTTACACAAATTCGTGTCGTTCTTCCACTCGGACACGAAAACAAGTCAAAAAAGTTTAATTCAACAGAAAATATTCACTAGTGAACTAAATATCTGCAGTCGTACTGAAGATCATAAGAAAAACCACTGGGGTACTCTTAACGGATATCGAAGAACAAAGGGTAAGTTGTCCTTACTTTTGTGTTGTTTGTGTTGTTATATTACCTTCCTATATTCAAAAAATTACCGATTTTTGTCCCTGACTTTTTTTCTGTTATAAAATGTTTTACCATATAATTTCTAATCATCATCATCATCATCAGCCTATAATGTCCCACTGCTGAGCACAGGCCTCCTTTCACAAATCAGGGTGAAAGGGAATGGGCAGATACTCCACCACGCGTGCCCACTGCGGATCGGTGGAGGTAGGCTAGTGGCCAACCTACTGTTGGAGTTTTTCAAGCCGCCTAGGAGGCATCCAACCAGCTTAACGACTATCACAATTAAGTGATAACCGGGACCAACGGCTTTACGTGCCTTCCGAAGCACGGAAACGCTCGATTTGAAATACCACTAGGCGGTCACCCATCCAGGTACCGACCAAGACAGACGTAGCTTAACTTTGCCGATCGATTAAGAACGGCTAATCATGCTACACCACGAGCGCTTCTAATTAAATTCTAATAGTACCTCAATATTACCTACACTACTTGTATTTAACATACAAACGAAAGGTTTACAGGTATAAGTTCACTTTTTCTTAGCAACTTAACATTTCAGGAAACCTGCTAAGCCAGGCTCATTTACATACTAACAGAATCTGATTAAGTTATCCTAAAAGGGAAAGTTAATTAGAAAAATCCTACTTCCCTATAATGGATGGTAGCTACCATAGAACATGCCCTAAAATTGTGCCCTTATCTGTTAGCATAAGTGTCGAATGTGGCTCGTTGATAGACGGATATCCTATTTAAATAAATTCTAACTTACAATGCGACAATGTGTTTGTTGGTTAGTCCTTTTTTAACGCAGCAAAGGAGCAGCGGATCTACGTGACTTTTGCATAGGGACAGTTAATGGGCCAGAGAAGGACTGGGCATGGGAGCGAAGCCGCGCGAAAACAGTTAATAATATAAAAATGTGTTGCTCAATGAAAATGGATTTCCCCATTGGAAATTGACTTTTAACTAAATGTACTGTTGCACCTATGCAATTTATAACTAATTTTATTGTAGCTGTATTCGTACGCAAACGATACGAGTTTCCTGTTGCACCTTTTAAACATCATTTACGTTACCGGAAATCATTCCACAAATGTAAAAATACTTTTCCGCAGGCTTAGAATTTATCACTAACTGGTGGACTTCCTTCATTTCATACGTGTTCGCTTGTGGTTTTGTAAACTACCAATTGAATGCCATAGGTACCTATCGCTTACATGAACATTATAGTGACAGTGTATACCTACCTATTAGCCTATATCAGTGTATATTGACATTAATGCATTAAAGTGTCTGTCATACAACGGATGCGCAATGCCATTTATAAACGATAGACGATGTGGGTGGTATTACCTCTTTCACTACATTACAGTTCTTTTGTTCCTTCATCCATCACATTGATTCATATCATTGAATAAGCTCTAAATTCGCGTGGCAAGGGTTTATGATTGGTATTGCAAGGGTCAATGACATTGATTCGAATATCACGATGTCATAATTTAAATACAGGTCAACAAAAAAGCTTCGTTTGTACAATTTAACGGCACTGTAAAAATACAATACCAAATACGATTCACCTACATAATGTTACATAGTCGGCTGGATAGATAAGTAAAAAACGATGGAAAAAACGATCAAATAAGAGGTACGCGGTTACATTGTTACGCAAGTTGTATAAACTATTCACTAAAAGTGGGTTTAGATAAATGGTTGTCATTTGAATATCAATGAGGATGTAGCAATTAACTTTGAAAGAGTTATTTTAAAATCACATGATTGTATTCGTGTATGACAAATAAATTGATGATCGTGTGTACTTCTAGTGTGCTTCTAGCTACAATTTGAAATTTTTTAACATAAGTTTTTGATTCAATAAGTATAATGCTAGAAGCTAGCAATTGAGTAAAACAACTAAGTTGTGAAAGCGCCGACACGGGATAGTAATATTATGGAAACTTTCTATCGCAGTTAAGATTTGCAGCGTAACACACATTAATATGACCAGAGATGAGCTCTGAATTTGAATGACTTTTTATTATTGTAATTACGTAGGAAACCTTTTCAGTTTTTGCATGAATCATCATGATAAGAATCATATTCGGTACTTTCTTCGTTTAAACATTACGCGGAGTCGCAAGCGCATAAAACTTTAATTTGTATTGTTAATTTACATTATTTACGTGTTACACACATTATGCATAAAAGATACGCTTGTAACATTATGATATAACACATCAAATAGCCCAAATTTCCGTTTCGCATTATGAAACCAGTATGTTTCGTGTCAATACACTCCAACCCACATTGGTTGTGTTTTTTTTCATTCAATGGAAGAAAGTATGTACCTATGTATGCAACAACGGTGTGGGTGGCTCTTCACGAAATGAGCCAATTTGAATGTTGAATTTATATTGCCAAACGTGTGTAGGTTGAAAGACATAGAAATTACGAAATTTAATATAAAATAAATTAAATTATAAGTAAATAAAAATATTTATATCTTTATTTTATCCATTTTTTTTTATTGCTTTTCAGTAGATTTACAGCTTTTTAACAGTATTTATATATATACATTGTATTATTTAAAAAAAATTACCATTCGAAAAAAAAACGGCCAAGCCACATATTTTGACTAAGGAGTAGAGTTTGTGAAGTTCGGGCTTGTAGAGTTAGAGCGTTGGTAGAATTATAAGCTTGGCTCTACATGAGATCTGATGACTTTATGACAGTGCGACCCATGATTTCATCTTGGCAACATTTTACATAAAAATGTTTTTGGTGGGATTATATAGTCCTTATGCTTTACATACCTATAACTCTGTATGAATTTATTTTTAATCTTTACAAATTAAAACCGTTTAACGTATGTAGGGTTGGGTTTCTTCCCGGGAATAAACCCAACTTCGAGTAAATTTCCAATTTAGTGGGAAATAACCCGGGAATTTTCCCATTGGGTGGGAAAATACTCAAATGGTCATATTTAGTAGATTTTGCGTATATAGCGAGAAATACCTTTACCAAATCGTTTGAATAACATTTAACATGATTTCTATTAGGGTCATACTCATATCATACAATAAAAAAACAATAAAAAAAAAAGTTGCGTTGTTTTTAAAAAATGCGACGTTTTGGGGTGTAAGGGTTTTGGGTTGTGGTGGACAGTCGGTGGACAGTCGGACAGACGGTCTCGTGCAGAAAGAGCACGTGTGCACATGTACGACGCTTATATAGCCCGTCCCGGGTCCCGAGGGAGGTGTTGCAAGCGTCCATAGGATACGGTAACCGCTTACCAACAGGCGGGCCGTATGCTTGTTTGTTACCTAGGTAGTATTAAAAAAAGTGTGATAACTTCCTCCAAGGTCCGCGTAGGTCCGCGCGTAGGTGATGTAGGTACATACAACAGCGAGTATGATTAAAATAACAATCAAAAGCATCAACAAATATTTTTTTTGAGGAACATAAAGCCATTTTAGTATTTTCCCGCCGTTTGGGAATTTTCCCGTATTTTTCCATTCTTTTCCGTATTTTCCCGTATTTTTCTTTTCTTCCCAATATTTTTCTTTCCCTGCCCATCCCTAAACGTATGTCATCGTTGTCATCGCGTCTTTTAATTCCTTCCTCTTTATACAAGCGAGTCAAAGTACCTACTCCTCCGGGAATCCCGACATAGAGGACACTCCCACACTATATTTATTGCTTCCTTACTTCCACATTGTTCTTAGAAATACATAACTTTTTGCTCTCCGTTTACTTTGCATTAATTTCCAAATGAAATTTCTTAATGATTGTGATTTAATATTCAACTAGCTGCACCCCATGCTATATCCAAATCCGCGTTCTTAGGTACTCTTCAACATTTTTTTATCCAAATCAGTTAGCTAACAGATAGGTAGACGAATCCAATTCTGAATGGTTTATTTTTGTGCTTAAACATTCTTGAATTTATAAAACACTCACGTGGGTACCACCGTTCATAATAATAATATTAAATGTAATATAAATAGTAATTACCGTAAAAAAACTACATGATCTAATTTCTAAAGGGATTTCACATACCAAAAGATTCCAATTCGCCCATTAGCACTTCAGTTACGCTTTGAACTCAATATAGATTTACATCCATTCCGGGCCCTCTCGTTTTAGCCGCGTCACCAATTAATGCATTTTTTCGACACTCGTCTTATATGATTCTTTTTTCATCGTCGAACACTTCCTTTGTTGTATGCGATGTATGTTCGTGAAATGTCACATTTAGAGGTTAATTGTCGTCATTAAGTTTACCATTATTGTCAATTGAGTTTTTTAGAGTTAATGGTCTTTTAGTTAGATACGACTTCAGAATTGTAGCAATCGGTATTAATATTGTTGTTATAGAAAAAACTAAATTATAGTGCGGCTCATCAAGTCGTAGCGGGAGTTGGCGCAAGCTATATATTCCGCGGCGGTAGTTCGCGTGAGCGAAACCGCAGTTCGGCATTGTTTCTTCGATATTTTTGTTACAGCAGTCTGCGTCACGATTCTGTTAACAAGCAATCAGTAAATTTCTATAATTTCTATTCCCATCGTGACTCCACAGGAGCTTATTATATAAAATATTTCATGAGATTCGGTTCTTTATATAATTCTTAAGTAAGTAATTGAAACTTTTCAAGTACTGTTTAGACAACTATAAGTTTGCTCACGATATTCAATGACTATATGAAATGTCTCCGAGCAAACGTGGGAGTAACGCAAATCATTTGCATGCTTCACTTTCTTATATTGTCGACGCATTGATGTAAAGATTTCACTTCTGCACTATATTTTTTTTCATTGAACGTAGGTATTAATTACTTCATGACTTTGTAGTTAATATAAAGCAACTGTATGATATCAAACTTAATAATACATATTATAATTATGAGTCATTATGATTCGTAAACAATATTTCTTTTCAACACACTTGCTCGTAAAGTGACATTTATCGCACGGTTTTTAGTATCTTAATGCAGCTTATTACGCACTGTTTTATGACAGGTATAATCCCGATTATGTTAAGTTTATACCTCACTGCAAGTGATATGTGTGTAAACGCATTATTTATTTAAACGGGTATAACAGATTGACAGCGAACCGCTGTCAAAAAAAAACCTGCGCGCCATTTTTGTCAACGTTCTCATTGTGTGGTTGATGATTTACAAAATCTACTTAAAAATATGTCTGTTTTGAAAAACGTATGACACGCGTGTGCATTGATACCCTTGAGTATTTAGATTACTTACCTACTGATACAGGTCGGTTAATGAAAGCTGGCACGTTCACAGTACTCATAAATTTGCAATCAGTCAAGTCTAATGGACGAATGCAAAAATAGACCACTCTATATTTATGAGCAGTAGCAAAAGCGAAACAATAACTGTCTCCTTCATACTCATAAGCTTGACTTTGCGCGAGAGAGACGGTGTAAATGTGTTGAAACGTGCCAGCTTTAGTTAACCGACCTGTACCTCTATGATCATTACACTCTCGGCTCCTTATACCGCCTCGTCTATAATCACCAACTTTGCACACATGTATCACAATGTACTAATATGGGCCAGATACAGTTGAATCTAACTCGATGTAGTGACATTAGTGAGTTGGTACAGTTATGTTTTCAACTTAACGTTAGGTTACACAAGAAGGCCGTAGAACTGCCTAAGCGATTGTTTGGAAAGTCGTAAACAACTACATGGCTAATAAATTTTAATATTCCATTGTTTCTTTGTCTCGCTTGATATTTCAATGGTATCAAAATTTAACACATTGCTAGTGAAATCGAGTTACATTTAGTAAACGATACATGCCGTAAACGCTTTTAAGAAAATATATTTAAACGAAATAATGTTAAGCAAAGCTTTTATATTGTAAAACATTAGGTATATCTTACCTAATTTGTATTTAAAAACACCCATATGTAAATATATACATAAATTGTAAATGATGATGGTAAAAAGTAACGTCATTGACCATGAACAAAAATATTTTAAACCGAAATATCCGCTCCAAGATTATAAAATCCAGCAGTAAAGTTCACGACTTGTTTATAAGAAGTTAATTTTACGCGAATATGAAGGACAAATTAATATAATGTAATTTAAGCTGTTAAAGTAGGTCCTAGGTATTTGAGTTTTTTTTACATGCGCCTACGTAGGAATTTTAAAACTGTTTTGATCAGCCTTGGCGATTTGTTTATTGGAAACGAATTTTCGCTCTTTAGCATTTCTAAATATGATGTTCACTTGTTCAAGTTTACCATAAAAGCATCTTAAGAACTCGGAAGTGGTTAATTCAATTTTGCCACCAAATTTAAACATTAAAGTGTAGCAATATATCAATATGGACGGCCGTGAGTAGCCAGATGCGCATTTTATCGTTTCTGGCTAGTTTTCAAGTGCCGAAAACCCATTAGAGCCATATTATGCGATGTGAATAACCCGACGATAATGTGTATTTTTGCTCGCATTATCATTTGTACAAATATATAACGCGTTATAGAGAGATAGGTAGTAATTGATCATTAAATTTAATCTTATTTTGTAAGTATTCTATTATATTAATGTTTCATTAAAATGTACATTATTCAGTGATAAATTAAATTAACGTTATTCAAAAATGGCAACATCCTCTTTTTATGCACATAAAGTTGACGCGAGGAGAATGTACGCCACCGCCGCTGTTTTATTTTGTAGCGTGTGCATATTATTTGCAACTCTGTTTGAATAAAATAAAGACGATTTACGCGATTCTTCCGTGACTACTACTGAAGTTTAAATCATGATTTGTTGGCTGTCAAAATAGAATTAAAAAAATATGTATCCAACCCACGCTTTAATTGTCCAATTTGTTGTAGATATCGGTAATTAATTGTTGTTTCATTATATCACTATTTATATTTGGTGTATACGCCTGAGGCTATAATTACGTTTTATTTTCACGGAAATCTGTGTGTTGCCCTTTCGTATCGACATGGTAATTCGAAGACCCATTAACCAAGTTTTAGTTAATCGATACGTAATGTTTGTGATTAGTCGACCGGTTGTAAGTCGAACGAAACTAATTTGTCGGGAAAAAATAATTCTATTTACGTAACCGTGCATTTACTTTACAACATTGGTTCTTGTATGTATGTATGTTAAGTTGTATTTTTTACTGTAATTTACTTAGTCATACCAAGGCTCCTTTTTTGTAATTTTTCCACCAAATTTTGCATTGTATTGTTCAATCATCAATTAGTAATCTACAATAGCAGAAAAACTGTTAATAAGCTCCATTAATATTTTGATCTAGCTGTCCCCCGCGTGCGGTTTCACCCGCGTTACTCGGGGATAATGTAGCGATTAGCCCGTTTAAATAAACAAAAAAGCAAACAAAAATCTCTTCCGTTTTTTTTATATTAGTATAGATTAGTACAGATAGTGTTGTTTCTGCTAGCACAAGAGAAATAATAAAGAGTGTGAGCGTTGAACTTCCGAGTAGTCCCTGAACTACATTTGCTTAGAATCTTCAAAGAATCAAGATTGTCATATAATAAAGTCCATTTAAGTCTTAATTTAGTTGCCTTATGTCCTAAGTTTAGCTCAATTGAGTCAGCGGGCTCAAGTAAACATTGGTTGAGTAATACCGCAGGTCTCTTCTTGTTTCCAAGCTTTCTTAGCGTAAATGCATTAATTTAAGTACGAATAGTCGTGAGTCGTGCTAATACTAATTGACATAGATAGATGAAGCTGGTTCATAATATCGAATTAGTAGCCACTTGTTTTTACATAACATTTTCTGATTTATGCGCAATGTTAATTAGGACAACGCGCCTTGATAACTGATGGAATTTGTTTGTCGCCGGAGGGCTAGCCAGTTATACTTATCTTACTTTTAAGATGACAGAGACATAGACATAACAAAATCAAGACGGAGTTAAGAGAGGAAGGGCATAACGGGTTGTCCCGTTCGAAATTCGGAGTAGCCCGACTGGGGAAGTACCTCCACCTTACAGAAGATTGCAGCCAAATAACACCACTTCAATGTGGTGTTGTGTTCCTGCGGTGAGTAAGGTCGCCAGAGCTCCATGAGGAAGCGCTGTGCTGGCAGTGTGGGGACCAGCGGTGTCGCACCACCGTTGTGTTGTGCAGGCGCGGCATGTTGTTGCGGCGGTCAGGGAGACCCGGTGAAACAGCTGCCCGCTGGCTGCCCGCAGGTTGTAGGGGTCCCGAGCCCAGGGATTACTTAATCTCCGCCCTGGGAGGCTGACCCGCCGCCTCGCGCATAATCCATGGTATAGTTGGTCGTGCCGGAGGAGACCGGAGTGGACCCGGCCGACTGTATCATGGGGGGACCGGGGGCCCTTCCGACTGCCGCACCAACAAACCGCATCACCTGTCCACCACTCTCGGGGAATAGCACTGCACTTTGTCCCTTCTGCTGCCGGCACAGTTACTCCTCTCAACCTCTTCAAACCCTTTTATTAATGGCCAGGAAAAATAAGAGAAAGAGTTCATCAGCGGCCACCTCGTCCACATTATCTGTGGACTTCTGCAACATCAGGGGTCTTCACTCTAACATCAGTGCAGTCCACCAACACCTTGAGACTGCACAGCCGACTCTGCTATTTCTCACGGAGACGCAAATATCCTGCCCTGATGATACATCGTATCTACACTACCCCGGGTACAAGCTGGAGCACAACTTTGTGCGCCGTGCCGGGGTATGTATGTACGTCAGGGAGGATATTTGCTGTCGCCGTCTCCATGGCCTGGAAGACAGGGACCTGTCGATTTTGTGGGCGCGCGTAGATCACGGTGGCCACACCAAAGTTTATGCGTGCCTTTACAGGTCCCATAGCGGTGACGTGGACACAAAACGGTTATTTGAGCACCTGCAATTGACGACTGACAAAGTACTGGAGCAGTACCCCTCCGCTGAGTTAGTGATATTAGGAGACTTCAACGCTCACCACGTTGAGTGGCTTAGTTCTCGGTCCACTGACTTCGCGGGGAGGACTGCTCACGACTTTGCCCTGGCCTATGGCCTCTCACAACTGGTTGTTTCTCCTACGAGAATCCCAGATATTGAGAGCCATGCTAGTTCCTTACTGGACCTTCTGCTGACTTCGCGACCGGACAACTATGCAGTGACAGTGGATGCGCCTCTTGGGTCATCGGACCACTGTCTCGTCCGGACGCAGGTGCCTTGTGCGCGGCCCGTTACGCTCCGGTCACCCGGGCGTCGTCGCGTGTGGCACTATAAGTCAGCAGACTGGGATGGATTGCGTGAATACTACGCATCGTACCCGTGGAGACAGCTTTGCTTCGCATCAGATGATACTGAGCGACGGCAGCTGCAGTCGCTGAGGCGATACTGGCGGGAATGGAATGTTATATCCCAAACCCGCTAGTGGCTGCAGGGGTGAAGAAACGACCGTGGTTTAATCGGCCCTGCAAGGATGCTAGACATAATAAGCAGACCTTGTATGAGGCTTGGACCACGGCCCAAGCTAATCAGGACCCTAAAATCTCTGATGCGAAACGCAAATTTAACGCTGCCTCGAGATCCAGTAAGCGAATGATTGCCAGGGCAAAGTTCGATTTCGTCGGCAGAATTGGTGAGAGACTAACTAGCCTTCCCTCTGGGAGTCGCGCTTTCTGGTCTCTTGCCAAAGCTGCTGAGGGAAACTTTTGCCAGTCGTCCTTGCCACCACTACGTAAGCCGGACGGGAACTTGGCCCATAGTGCTAAAGAGAAGGCTGACCTTTTAGGCTCTCTCTTTGCCTCGAACTCGACTTTGGATGATGGTGGCGCCACACCGCCTACCATTCCGCGGTGTGACAGCTCCATGCCAGAGATAAGCATTACCCAACGGGAGGTCCGGCGGGAATTGCTTTCTCTGGAAATCCATAAGTCGAGTGGGCCAGACGGCATACCGGCAGTGGTGCTGAAGCGGTGTGCTCCTGAATTGTGTCCAGTACTAACGCGCCTTTTCGCGCTTTCCTACACCAAAAAGGAAGTCCCGTCTTCGTGGAAGACTGCCCATGTGCACCCAGTGCCCAAAAAGGGTGACAGATCAGACCCGATGAATTACAGGCCTATCGCCATCACCTCCCTTCTCTCCAAAGTCATGGAGCGAGTGATCAACACGCAGCTTTTGAGATACCTGGAGGATCACGATTTGTTGAGCGACCGACAATATGGCTTTCGCCACAGTCGCTCAGCTGGTGACCTCCTTGTGTATCTCACGCACCGTTGGTCACTCGCCATCGAGAGTCAAGGTGAGGCATTGGCAGTAAGCCTAGATGTGGCGAAGGCGTTCGATCGGGTCTGGCACCGGGGTCTTCTAACGAAGTTACCAGCATACGGGCTTCCCGAGGGATTATGCAAATGGGTTGCCAGCTTTCTGTCCAGCAGATGCATAAGAGCCGTCGTTGACGGTAGCTGCTCCGACAGCATGGACATAAATGCCGGCGTCCCGCAAGGCTCTGTGCTGTCCCCAACACTGTTCCTACTGCATATCAATGATATGCTGTCTATTGACGGCGTTCATTGTTATGCGGACGACAGTACAGGGGACGCTTATTACACGGGCCGTGCTAATATCCCTCGTTCCGAGGTGGAGGAAAGCCGCGAACGGCTGTTGTCTGAAATCGAGAGTACACTAACTAGTGTCTCCGATTGGGGCAGACTAAACCTAGTCCATTTCAACCCCACTAAGACTCAAGCCTGCGCGTTCACCGCTAAGAAAACCCCATTTGCTGTGGCTCCACAGTTCCAGAACACGTCCCTGAACATCAGCAAAAGCATCGGGATCCTTGGCGTCGACATTTCTAGCGACGTTTTGTTCCGAAGTCACTTAGAAGACAAGGTTAAGCTGGCATCCAAAAAGCTCGGAGTGCTCAACAGAGCGAGGCAGTACTTCACATCGGGGCAAAGGCTGCAACTTTACAAGTCGCAAGTCCGGCCTCATATGGAGTACTGCTGTCATCTATGGGCGGGGGCACCTGGATACCAGCTTGATCCTTTAGACTCGGTTCAACGACGTGCCATCAGAATTGTCGACGATCCCGAGCTCACAAGCGGTTTAGAGCCCCTCAGTCTGAGGAGAGACTTTGCCTCCTTATGTGTGTTCTACCGCTTGTACAACGGACGGTGTTCTGAAGAATTGTTTAAGATGATGCCCACGGCTACTTTCTACCATCGCAACTCTCGCCATCGACGGGGAGTCCATCCTCACACATTGAAACCTGAATTATTTCGTACTGTGCGGGCTCAAAGGAGCTTCCTTCCGCGGACGCTCAGACTGTGGAATGAGCTCCCCGCCGTGGTTTTCCCAATGGAGTACAGCATGGGGTTCTTCAAAAAGGGTGTGAAGAGATTTCTGCAGGGTCGGCAACGCGCGCGTGATACCCCTGGTGTTGCAAGCGTCCATAGGCTACGGTAACCGCTTACCATCAGGCGAGCCGTATGCTTGTTTGCCACCTAAGTGGTATAAAAAAAAAAAAAAAAAAAAGGAGTGTCCCTTATAAGAAAGTGAAGCAAACAATTTCCTACGTGTGCGTGAGTAAAATCAGTACTGGCCCAAGCAGGCACAAATAGTACTGAGCCTTATTGTCACTGTTAACGTCTCAATACGGAATAACAACCGATCGGCTTCCTATGGTCTATATGTGTGTGTGAGACCATATATTTACAAGAACGCCGGCTTCCTATTACTTGCGTCACTTAAGAACACAGACCATTCCGTCTTTCATTTTTTCTTGGTCTGAGGACAGAGAATTAAAATCTGTGTTGGTAATTTTTTTTAGGAGTTCCCATTCATTTCTAAATTACCAGAATATTGCGGAATACATACATATTCAAATTGGAATATTTTTTTAGCTCTATTCTGTAAAATATGACATAACAAAAGGAAGTCGATTGACCTCACCTCTCTGAATGCAGGTGATAATAAAAGATAAACACTTTATGTAATATGTAGCACTCTCCATGAAGAAACACTGGCAAAACAAATAAATAAAACATAAACCTCTTTAGTGCTTGGCGATGGTAAAAGTTCAATACGTAAGTGATGCCGTGACCTGCGCTTGCGGCTACGCTGCACCTATAATAGCGCTATTATAGCATAAATCTGTCATATTGCTCTTTTTTCACTAGAAAGTTAACAGCTATTATGTGGGTATTGGTTATCAAAGTGATTAACATGAAATTATATAGCCTTCACACGTTTACTACTGGTGTTCATGCTAACGACTTAATAACCGATTTTGACATCTAAAACGCTATAATATGCATTCATTCGTTCCGCAACACTCGATGTTATTTTTTTCTAATATGTAAGTACCTAGTAGATATCCATAGGTAAATAATCACTTAGAATCGGTTTTATCCGTTATATTTGTTACGCTGTATTTGTCTTTGTCGCCGAAGCTCAATTACGATAAAATTAATCTTGTGTACATATTCGAACAATGTTGTTTGCGTGTGAGGCCTGTATCCGCGGGGTTTATGGCAGCGGATGGCAGACGCGTGCTCCGCTCCTGGCCGCTCAATATGACAAATTGGCCAAGAATAGAGTTGCGGCTGGCTTTTACAATATTTTATTTCTTGAGCCAACAGAATAAATATGTTCATTATGGAGTTGGTACCTTATCTGGCTTGTAATAAAATTAAGCTCTAGCTAGAGTTTTCTAGAATAAATATTTTCTATAGAATAGATCTTTTGAAATTTTTGACATATTACTCTATCTAGATTTAATTTAGAAGTCTAGATGTCCGGATGTTCTTTCATGCATATTTTTTCAATGTCACCCCAATCAATCACGATTCCGTCAACCGGTGCGTTTAGGCGCCGACGCGCGGTTCCTTCCACCGGACTATTTACGTACCTTTAATTAGTTCTTAGAAGTAAAGCCGCGGGGAAGTGACGGGGTTTTGTATCGGAAGCTGCATTTCTTTCTTTTTTACAGTGTCTCTGTGCACTGAACGATGCAGTTCTGGGTATTGGCGCTTTTATGATCGCGTCGCAGCTTACATTTTCAGTCTATAATTTTCGATGTTGCAGAAATAGAATATCCTGGGACATTCCTCACACACGGTCATCTGATAGATAGAGATAGAAACCAGATAACTGATATAATACACTACTTTTATCGTTTTTTTTTTGTTTTTAAATACATACATAATATACATAATTACACCCAGACTCAGGACATACAGACATGTTCATGCACACAAATGCATGTCCTGTGGGGGAATCGAACTCATGACCTGCTGCACGATAGGTGGAACTGAACATACCGCGCCAGCTCGCCCGTCAAAAGTTAGCTAGTTTCCATTGTAGAAAGCCTGTGATATTGATCAAACTTTGCTTATATTTATTAGTAGGTATTCTACCTTTATCTTTATTGTCTATAGACAGTAAAGATAAGAAGATCTTACCATGATCCATGGTATGCGATAATGTGGTTCTCAAGTGCTGCTGGCGGAACACACCAGTAAGTGCTTGAGTGAGATTTTGCTAGTTTCCATTGTAGAATTCGAAATCACGACTATCATCTCGGCATTCGACGTCACTAACACCGAGCTATCATCGCCTTGAAATAGAACATGGATAGGATTTTGATGTGGTTTACAACACAGTATCGGTTGAACTTTTATTGGTTTAATACTCAGAAATGTTAGCTGGCTGTTTGTTTGATCTCTTACCTCCATCATAAAAGTCACATTTAAAGAAGTCCATTGCTGGAGACTGTGTTTATTTTCCTGTATTAAATTAACTTATCACTGTTATATCAGTAAATGACGATTATTAATTTTGCCTTTCACAATAAGTATTTGAATTTATTCCTAATTGAATAGATCCTAATTAGCTAACTAAATATAAAATATTATTTCTTAATCCTAACTAATATTATAAATGCGAAAGTGAGTTTGTTTGTTACGCCTTCACGCCTCAACTACTCAACGGATCATCATCATCCGGCTTTTTATCTCGGGAACGCGGGTGAAACCGCGGGGAACAGGTAGTTTTATCATAAAACAGTGATTGGTAATAGAGAATAGTAGGTTCCCAGAGGTACAGGTACCAGTATTGTTTGATGTTTTGTAATATAATCCCTATGTTCGACTTCGATTTGAGCTGAAAGCATGTACGTGTTCAGTATCGGTGTTTCGGCGATGTTTGGAGTAGCCAGTTCCTTTATTCAGTTTTCAGTGAAAATTACTTTGAGTTATGGAGTTAGTGAGGCCAATTTTGTTAGGCATTCGTATACATCCGTCGACGAACGTGCGTCGATTCTAAATTATTGTGTCGGCTGTGTAAACTATTTTAGAAACTATTTTTCGAAGTACATTCAAAAGTAGAATTATTAGCAGAAAGATTTTTTTCATCTCAGTTCCATATTGAGTTTTCCATACTAATCGATGACCAACTAATTTGAATAGTTTCTTCTAACTGTTATTTCTAATGACCCACATTAGCGACTGTTTGGAACTATCACGTGGGGAATGATGCCAATGGATGGTAACTAATAAATAAAGCTGTTAGCTTCCTAAGCTTTGTCTTGTGTCGAAACTTTTGTTTTAAAAATAATTTTATTTTAAGCCCTTCTTCTTCTATACTACGGATTTATCTGCGGAGACAATATTTTTCTTCTATTTTTATTATTTCAATATTTATAAAAAAAAACATGTTTATTTTTATTCTTAAATGTATTAATAGATCATCCCACGCCACTTGCAAGGCTCTTTCAGAATAAGTATATCTATTTTTAAGTATCATTTCAAAACTTTCAGGTGTGGGTGAGCCAAATGTTGGCTAACAACTAAGACTGGCGCTTCTTTCTGCCTGTTCCTAGATCTGCGTATGATTCATTTGTCAGTCATCTATCACCTAGATACAGAGCTGAAAAATTGAGTTAACAACGAAAATGATTTTCTTTTATTAGTTTCGCGAGTGAATAACAATGGAAATGCTTAATCAAGATTGGTGATGTTGTTTTAATTTTCCTGTAAGGCCATTGGTGTTTAAATTTTCAAAAATAAACGTGTTTTTTTAATTTGATGAAATTATGTGATGATGACTCACTTTAGCTGATTTGTAACTACTGTAAGTTTTGCACCAATTTCTACATAACAGTATGACAGTATTGAGATCATTGCATTTGTAGATGTTGTCAAGCGGCACGTATGACGTTCTACTTTCTTCATCAAGTTTTTAAAATCGCGTCAAGTTCGGCTGACGCTGCTTCAGAAGGGATAGTTTATTATTACATATTTTATTTGGAATACCTGACATTCAAATATAACACGTGTTCAGTACCTGGTACTGGTTTCTTGACGACCACACCGAAAAGTAAAAAACAGTTTTATGTAATGAAGCCTAGTTTCCAAATTTAATTTAATTTTACCATGTATAAGTACAACGACCTAAGATAAAATTGCGACGTTACGTTATAATTAGGTAAGTTTCCGTTCAATTGAATTTAAAGAACTTAACTTCTGAAATAAAATATTTATAACATATTGGTGCCGATTCTGTTGTATATCGCACTAAACTAATTTTAGTCATATCTCATCTCTTTATTACGAACATTATTGAAAAAGGATAGAACATATTTAAACCGCGATGGATGGCGACTAAATTTATATTGAAAACAAGCATTGGACTTAATTTGACATTACTAAATTTCTTACATCCTTTTCTTATGTTCTTTGTTAGAAAAAGACATAGTGAGATTAAAATTAGTTTAGAATCAGGGCCATCATATGGCTATAAGTACGTTTAAAATACAAACAACGCGTTTTCAATAAGAAATTATTGTTTTTACACGGTAATGATTATGTGCCAGCATATGTAGCAGGTAGCACAGTAGCACCTTTTCGAAATCATACTTGTTTGTGTCACGTTTTAAACATGTCAGAAAATACATAATTGATAACGCACCACTTACATTAACCAGTTCAGAATGTTAAGCAGCTCTTCTTTATTGCGATAAGCCGTAAATATATGTCACGCACTGCTATAAACTATTGTTAACGTGTCTAACATCCAAAATTACTTATTACATGGATAGGAAATAACCATTATGATATCACCATTATTTCAAAATTCATTAACATCAAATTAAATCTTACTGTAAGACTATTTGAGCCATTTTCAGCGCTAGTTAAACCGCTAATTACCATTCCCGTGCTACGACGTTCTTCATGCATTTAGCACTCATTAGCAACTCGTCATTGATGCTCTAAATATGAGAATTATTTGTTTTAACACGTTCTTTTAAAATTTATATAAATTCTACTTAAAAGGCACTTTAAAATGTGATAAGAAATAATTGATACATGTTTACTTTTAATCTCTTCTATTATAACACGTTATCGAATACTATATCTCCTTAATTAAACTCAATCACTGTGATACATGGCGCATCCTTAACCGGCGGGTGTAAAATCATGACATTTTCCACATGAGTTCCTTAAATAACGTAGGTGAGCACTTAGAAAAGATTTCCTGATAACCTCTAATCCCTAAGCTTTACTCGTAGCTAGTTAAAAATCTTAGTAAGGATAAATCCTAGCTTTATCAAATCAAATCAAAGTTATTCGTCGGCTTGGTAAATGTTGGCAATACATTTACCAATATACCATCAGATGGCCGGCGAGTCAGCCTCCTCATCAACAGCATGGAATTATCTGTTGTTACATTTGTCCTGTCAGTAAATACTAATATCATTATTATTATCTACCCCGATATGAACCCCTTTGTTAAACGCATCCCAGAGTCACAGATTACTGAATAGTTACACAGAGTGCGTATTGCTGCCGTGTCACGTACATTCGTATCCTAATTAGGCTCTTTGACGTAAATACATCCAAGCGTCTGACGTAGGCTGATAGATATTTTCATTTGTGATACTTTGGTACTTTACGCTTTAAAATGAGGTAATAGGATTCATCACTACACTTACCTCTGCCCGAGATTCCACCATAGGGTTAGAGTTTTTTTTTCTCTGATGGATTTCTATTCAGCTTCTTTAGATCACGTTAATATTACGCATGTAATACCCAGCGTCAAATCACCATCAAAGAGCCTCCTAATGGTAAAAATCGCATATAATTTCATGTTCGAGTTAAAAGCCAGAAAACGGATAGGTAGCCTGAAAATATTGCCCTTTATAATCCCATGATTGATGCATGATCATCATAATAACATCGACCAATATCATAATAAATGTGTTGATGATGAGTTGTGGGAAACATGTACATTGTAAGTTAATGATGTTGCACAAATAACTACTATAGAAGATGGTGGGCTGGGAAAAAACAGTACCAATTCACACGAGATGGCATTGTTTGTGGTGAAACAGTTTATTGCACCTACATAGGCATTGTAAAACTGAATTTAAAACACTCCTCAAACTTGTCCTGAAAATCGAATGGTGATCAAAACAAATGTCCCTACAATTTACTTCCGTCATCGATCCATAGCATCTGGTGAAACCACTTTTTCAGTCTTGTTATTTGATTCCGATTTTATTAAAATAGCTTCTCATTGTTTTGTGTTTTTAATTATTTATATATTCTGAAATGCTTGATGGTATTCTTACATTTTGCTATATGCTAAATAAACCTACTTACCTCTTGCTTTAATTTAGATACTTTTAAATTCTGTTTGATTCAACTCCTCATTTATTTAAATTTTTAAGTCTATTGAGAGATTGGGTAAAGTACACACAGATGTCTATTCTTTTCTTTTATAGGAACGTTTCGTTTTTATGACAGTCAAGATTATCTTATCAGGCATGGGAACAGTATATCAGTAGCTAGTGGTATTTGCATACAATGGGTCATTGCCTTGATCAGTTTTCAAATAATTTGCATATAATGTACGTCTCCTAGCCATGGAGTCTAAAAACACCTTATTTATATTATGCTCTAGCTTGTATTGTTTTAGTCAATTCACCAACCATATGAAACTTACTGATATGTGTAGACATGTCATTAATATTACACATTCGTCATAAAACATACTCGATACATTACACCGTTTAGCACGCACGGGTGCATAGAAGAGATCGCATCTGCGAAATTCTAATAAACATTCTAAGTGTAAAGAAAGTCGAGTTTTCCAAGCCATACATATGTATGGTATACGTGTTAGACGCTACGAGGGCGGCGGACCGCGACTGATACGGCACCACTTGTACAGTTTATTTAGGAAGAAATATTGCAGCCTATTGCGACTAGCTCAAAATGAAATTCAGTGATTTTCTCTGTTTTGGATGTTCTTTATCTTCATAAATGTCTACTTCCGAATATTTTTGAAGTAAGTACCTGTCTATTGATTTGCTGGCCGACCGAAAAAATACTGCTCTAAATATTTCTAATAGGTAGACTTGAACATATAAAAGGCATTACATGTAACTGTCAAATGCAACATTTCCACGTCTAAACCTTGGTTGCAGTCACGAAACTTGCCACTCTGCAAGTACTCTGTGCAACATTCTAAATTCTATAACCATAAAGTCGATATTCCCATAACAATTATACTATTGTATCATTGTTAACTTATACGGAACTAACGGATGCACTTACCAAAGTATTCTTTACACGTCACATATAGTTTCCGCTACGATTGTCGAGGCCTAGTCTAGTAGGTATGCGTTAATTGTCCGTAACTTTACGAGGCTGTATTAGCCACACGCGATAATAAGCGCTAAGACGATGCTGAGCTGAGTTAGCTGACAGCTGCTTTGCTTTGTTGCATCCGTATCTCGCTTGATTGAGACAATAGAGCTTCTCGTGAGAGCGGCAGATTTTGCTCTAAATCTTAGATTGACCATGACGCTACCCGCAGTTACGTTTATTAACCGTTTCAGTTAGCTTGTAACTTCACTACGTTTGTAGCACACCGCACAGTATTGTTTTATTTAGTACTTTTTTACTATTCTCTTTCACTGATACTATTCTCACAGCAGCTTTACATTCTGTACGAAATTATGATTAAGTCTTATACCTGGACAGTATAACGTCACCAAAGACAAGTTTCAAACAAAAATATTATGTAATATTTGTCTGTGTACAGCATTTCAGCAACTCTACGATAGACCACAAGTCATGTTGCTAGGGTTTGCAGATAAATGTAAGGAGGTAATCATTCATGGAAATGCATTAACAAACCTCTTTTACATGCATCAAGTGAATGTCGTGGAAAATAACGGGATCGTGACAGGTTGCAACTGAGGCTTGCAATAAAGTGCTATGAACAAGTGCTTGCGCGTAAAACGGGTAACGGGTAAAGAGAAAAGAAGTTTATATTATTACTTTATAAATAAATGTCTCCGTGGTAGGTAAACAGCGTAAGTTGTCAGCTGTCCCATCTTGTTCTTCAACTTTCCTCACGACACATCGTCAACAGTACGTTGAACTGTTCAGTTCAGAAGGGAAAAGTTTCGCGCGAGCAGCATGCGTGTACCTAAGCAATGCCTCGCAAAGAGGATGATATGACACATCTCCATCTATATCTATACATATAATAAAACTGTAGAAAAGTCGTGTCTGTACATTGAATGTATTTACCAAAAACTGATTGGGGGTGATGTAGAATGACTAACACAATACATAAATACCATTTAAAAAAAAATTGTCTGTCTGTCTGTCTTTCTGTCTGTCTGTTTGTCTGTTTGAACAGGATAATCTTCGAATCCACTGAACGGATTTGCATGGGGTTTGCACAGGGTGATTGAGCATTGCTTGGCGCTTCAACTAGGCTTTGTTTCATCAAAATCGGCTCACGGGAAAAAAAGATATCTCAATTAATTTATTTACAGGCCGTCTCACGGCACAGACACAGAGGGAGAGAACTAATAGATGGCGTTGTCTTTTTCCTGAATCGCACTATGGTTTCGTTCTCACAATTTTATGACAGGATCAATGATTTTAATATAAGTTTTTTGGTTGATGAGAGCCATCAGCGCTCTCCCGTTTGACCATTTAGTTTTGTTCACTACAAAAAAAAGCTACAAATAAGTACAGCTGCATCGACGAACTTATGAAAAAGGCTTACCTAAGTAAGAATCGAACCTGCAAAACTTCACGATGTGACATGTGTTCTCATTTAAAGTTCTTTGCCTACATATGGCATAGCTCTGGGTCGAGTAACTATTCCCACTGTACCACCCTCGCAGGAACTCTCCCGTGATGAAAGGCATCCTATTTTTAACCGACTCAAAAAAGAAGGAGGAAACTCTAAGTTGGACGCGTATGTTCTTTTTTCATGTATGTTCATCGATTTCTCAAAAACGACCATGAACAATTCAGATATGATGAAATTGCTTGACAGACTAAGTGGGAAATAGAAAACAAACAGAACACAAATAAAAAAAAAGAGACCAGCAGTTCACAATGAGAATATAGCTGATCTAATTTGCTGGCAGTTGGTAGTGTGTGATGCTTATCTTCTAGCTGGAGTTTTCGTCAGCCCTTTGGCTATAGGAACCGTCAATCAGACGCCTCGATATGTCGCGAAAAATACAATGAGGTCCAGGACATTAATGTCAGATGGACCTCTTATCATCGTTACGCTTCAAGCCACTCGATACACGAATAGCTGACACGAGAGCTCTGGCAAGAGCCCTATGAATGATGTCATTAAAGTCGGAGTGGAGCGGAATCCTGCCTGTGCTTTTTACGCACCATAGTATGTGGTGGCCAGCCTGATCGACAAAAGTACCATACTGGTAGCCATAGGCATATATAGGGCATATAAATAGTTACACTTACGACGAAGACAGAACAAATAAAAAACTTGCTGTACGTCTGATGGCAAGCAGTTAACGTTGCCTATTGACGCTTGCAACACCATGGGTATCACTCACGCTTTACCGAATCTCTCTCTACACCCTTCTTGAAAAGTGTTTGAAGGTTGAGAGGAGTCGCTGTGCCGGCAGCGGTAGGTATTATTTGGTGCCTACTACATACTGGTCCCCTACACCCAGCTCTGGCGACCTTACTCACCGCAGGAAAACAACTGCGATGTAAGGGGGAGGAACCTCCCTGCTCGGGCTGCTCCAAATTAATAACGAGAGATCCTGCTTGCAGCCAGAGTCCAATTTCTCTTTCAAGTGGTTACGTTTCGGGAAATCCTTTCTTAACGTGTAGCCTATACCTACTCTATGAGGCATCTACTTTGCCACTAATTTTTAGTATAGTGCTTGGGATATTGTTATTAGTGACTGGTATTTCGTTTTTATTTGGGTTCCGAACTAAAAAGCTAATAATGGAACCCTTATGGTGCCAGTTAGTCTGTCTGTTCGACTGTTACAGCGGTAGGTACCTATATTTCAACAACCAGTAATGCTGTTGATTTAAAATTTGGAATAGTTTTAAATATTGCTTACCCAACCTTATTGCAAATATATATTTTTTTACTTTTACGGTTGTAAAGGTGAACAGAGTGGGCCCTGAAATTTCAAAGCAGGGCTACAAATTTAAGTGAGGTATCATGGAAAGGGCTTTATTTGTACATTTTAAAACATGTTTCTTTTATTTTTTAAGACTTTTTGACTGTTGATGAATAATGCCAATATCCGAGGTTCGCAATGCGAAAAATCTGGAAAAAGTATAGGAAAAATAAAACAATGTTTCTAACTAGCACAGTTTTTTCAATATCATCCAAATTCCTTCACAAACAATCTTAATTATGCGGTCCGGTTTTAAACAACAGTGATGGCCCAATCCAATAAATATACGTCCAAGGAAGGTCAGAGCCCTCGGTGCGCGAGTGAGACTAAGTCTTGCGCTTGGCTTTATATAAAAGATTAAAATTACTCATTTAAAAAGCAAAGTCCTGGCTGATTGATGATTGATGGATGGGAGCACGTGGTCCTCCACCAGCTGTCGCCGCGCCGCGCTCCCATCATCGCATTGGCCACAGAGTTCACAAGAACAATTAGGAATCTTCACGAAATTAATATCTTAGCGTTTATTACGCGAACAAATCTTATAGTCTACGCGAGCGAAGCCGCGGGCAAAAAGCTAGTAATTTAATAAAATTTGGACCTATCTTTGATGTGAAACTTCCATCCATTTATTTGAAAACTATACGCACTAAATTCTGCAATTATTAAGAGTATATCTATACGCCTAAATTAAATGTCTTAAAACGTATCAACATCACCATAACTCCTGCTGGTTGATCAGAGTCAATGAAGAAGACCATTCGAATACCGCAACGAACTCAAAACGCCAGTACAACACATAGCGTCACTGGGAACGCACGTTCCATACGTCCCTTGTTACGTCTATTTACGTTGTATGTGCCTTGGCAAACGTTTCGGGCCAATATTTGCACTGCAAAATGGTTGTATGTATTGGTGAAGTGTTGTTCGAGTGTGGTGGATTAACCTTACGAAATATTATGAGCTAGTGGGCTTACTGATCTTCGCAAATGATTTTGGACGGCCGAGGTTAGTGTACGAAGTGAAAAGTTTTAATTATCAAGGACTTGTTTGTGAAATAGTTTTATACATGCAAATATTAATATCAACCTTACATAGGCTTTCCATTTTCATTGTGATTTCTCATTAAAGTATTGCATGTCTGGAAATAATATAGCGTTGGAAATGTAGCTCCATTTGTATGTATGCACATGCATAAAGTCATAAAATATGTCCATCAACCATTAATGTAGTTTTTCATTCAATGTGTTTCCGTTATGTGAGTTTTTATGGTCAGATATTATGTAAATAGGTATTATATAAACGTATTGTTAATATTAAATTCGTCAGTAGTTGTTTGAGGTGGGGGGAGTAGACGCCGGTAACAAGCGTAGGGCTTAAACTTGAAAGTTTCCGCCTGGCCTTGTCCTCGCCAAGGTTACAAATTCCCATGAAGGTTTTTTGTCGCAGCGAACGTTTCGGCGATACCGCATCGACGACGATTGTTTACGGATAATGACATTGTTTACTTTATCTACGGATGTGTGCTTACAGAATGTATGGGCAGATAAATGTCGAAATGCTGTTATTGTGGTTTACGCAATATGTAAATCCGGAACTATAATTTTTCATCAAGAGCTTAAAATTCTCATTAAAATAATCCATTTCTCACTTTAAATAAAAATAATGTTTATCCTATTTTACTACATCACTCTATATAGGAGGTATATAAAGGTTAGACATATCTTTATTACATAGACTTACTACTTATCATGACCAAGTTGAGTTTGAGCCAAAAAATATGTTTATATTTTTAAGGGATAGATTATGCGCTGACTCTCAATAAGTAATTAGCTCGGTCAGGAACAGCTTTCGAATGTTACGTACATGAATAACATACTAAAATAAGATTTCTCAATGAATACAAATAATATGCAAAAACTGGTAGCAAATATTTTCGTAGCGTCTAGGTATTTAATTATTGCTTATGTTAATATTTTCGTTATAACATTAGAAATATGTGTCGTAAATTACCTATTGGCTTATTAAACATACATCAATTTGATTTATATCAAGAGAAAGATCCACAAAAATACTTGTATATTACGAACCGGAGCGGTGGTAGAGTCCGCCGTAACGTTCAAAAGTGCCTTGGGGGCTAAAAAGGAAGCTAAGGTAATATTGTTAAAGGAAGTAATTTTTTTCGATTTCTCATTAATATATTTAATTTTAATATTTTTTGGTTCAATATTCACTCATTTATACAATTACCCCCTTACTCATAAAGCGCTTTTTAACTAATATACAGTTTAAATGGTCACGAATATAATGTCACATTGTTTGACCATGACAATAGAGTGACTTTATTTACGTGACCCTTTAAACAGTATATTAGTTAAATAACGTTTTATGAGTAAGGGAGTTAGTTAGAATATATGTGCTGTGAATTATAATTACATTAGCAATACATACTTAAGCTTCCATTTTAGTCCCCCTTATCAGGGCCTAAATTGAATAAATTACTTTTTGATTGTTTGATTAACGTACGAATAATTTCATTGTCACTTTATTTGCTACTGTCATAGATGAAACATTTGATGACCAAATCTTGACACCAGAATAATTCGTGGTATCTATTGTATCGAACAGTGGTTATTGAAGAAAGACAATTTGCCTGACTTTTCGCAGTTCATTTTTACATCAACATTGGAAGCTTGCCAGGATTACGCAGTATACCTGCAAATTCGTCACAGGTTTCGGGGTCAACTGGTGTTATTAAAATTAATATAAATTATCATTGCGAAGGGCATTATGAAGTGGGACGACTAGGTTAATTCTTTAATATAAATCGTCGGTCAAAGCATATGAAAAATCAACCAGAAGTAAATAAATCAAGAATATTTTATTCAAATAGGTCTTCACAAGCCCTGTAGAATTGTTTGACTTTATTTACCGGTTTAGAAGGATACCAAATTTTACATACATAACTGGATGAATGGCAATCCATTCTGTAAACACGTTGGTTAAGCTTATAGGACTGCGACATAAAACGCCATAAAATTTTGCCCAACCCAAAAAGGCTTTATCAAGTCCAAAAATAGCCTAGCTGCAACGATAGGTCGGTGATCTCATTCGAACCATATAAAAAATGATCCCTAACGTGCAATACCTAAGAATCAAATCTTATTTTTTAAATGTACCTCCATCTGATACATAATGACATCACTAACTTGATAATAAGTTATTTTCTTTGTATTATTGTGAAGCATCACTTTCGAAACTTTCCACTATTAAATGTGCGTTACTGCAGCGTTTGACAGATGCAATCTTTTCATAATGTCTATAAAAACCTTAAGTATTGTAAAACATAATGGCTGATGTGAAGCTGTGAATAATGTAGAGTAAAATAACATATTTCCAACATAGGGCTTTGTGTCTCGCGTTCTTCTTTTGCTTGTTTCCATATTTATGCACGGTTATATAATTAATCAATTATTCGATTTGGCAATAGGATGAATACTATGACGAGCTTTGCCGTTTCATCTGAGGTCATCCTTATATCCCTTACAAACAAAAATAACTCTCTATAAAAAGCCTCCAGAGTAGTTAAACAGGATTGGTTATATCTCCCGATCCGTTAGTATCACAGACATGATCTTGACTGATGCTTGTAGATTTAGGTAATAGCTATTGGTAGTTCATACTTAGGTAAAAAACCACAGGAGAAAGTTCTTAAATTTAGGCTTTGTTCTGCCTGCACATTGACTCATTTAGCTCGATCTTTATTCTAATATCGTTCTTGAAATGGAACATTGTATTTAACACTAATAAACAAAGCGTTGTTTGATTCATATTAAAGAGCATGCACAAATTATAAAATCTGCCGAATCATTGTTTATTATTACGTAAAAAAACTGTATTTAATTAAGTACTTATTGTTTTTGTGTTCTGTCTATACGATTGTCTCTACATCGTCATGGAGGTCATTGTTTCATTATTTCACCAACGAACACATCACTGTGTGTTACGGAAATTGCCAAACTTCGTATAGAGTGTTTATTATGCAGAAGGTGGATTTATGATTTCATAAACAACATTTTCTGATAAATATACGAATAAAATCATTATTAATAGATAATTTGACGTTGAAAAGGTTGGTCACTACATTTTCTACAAGTGTATATTGTCAGTAAGCCTTTTCCGACTCACACGTTGTAAACAAAATTCTTGATCATGGCCTTTGCATACCTGTATTGTGCAAAGACATCTCTAAGAATGGACGTAGGTTCATCAGTTTTAGTTACAAATCAAAACAACACCTAAATATGTTTACATTTTGAATTCAAATTGCACCAAATTAGCTTTAATTAGCAACAGCATAGACAGGAAACTGTACCGCAGTGTCGTAAAACAGATTAGTAAATGTAAAACGCTTATTTTACGTTAAGTGATGTTGTATTACTTTATTAGGATTAGCTGGCGGATGCAGGGAGGGCCGTTTGATGAGACGCGTGCCCGTCATCACCGCGCATGGAAATATATCTGGACACATGACGAGTTTAATAGACGGCCTTAAGTTTTATTTATTGCTACGAGTAAGTGACTTACGCTTGCACTATAGTAATTATGTTTGTCATGTGAAGAGTTTTCATACATATTTAGAGTTTTAACTATTGATAACAGGTGGAGATTTCGAGATGGCATATTTTCGAAACCTATGTTGGGTTAAGCATGCTGAACAACTTTTACTATGGGACCAATAGTGAATTCTCATTTTTTTTTTACTTTTCTTACACAATGACAACCTTGCTCATGCTTATGAAAAGTAAAAAAAAATCGATATTTCAGTGTTGGTCCCTTAGTAAAAGTTGTTCAGCATGACTAATCCAACATAGATTTCGAAAATACGCCATCTCGAAGTCTCTACCCAGTATATGAATACTTTATACGCGAATGTGACAGTGCTAATGAGTTCTCTCGATTTTATTATATGCAGTCTTGGTAAAAGACTTTTTTTGAAGACTAAGAACATGATAAATTAACTTATAAATTACAACCGCAAAAAAACACTGCGTGACCCAAATTACCAACTAAAATAAGGAAATGTCCTTAAAATCTTAACTTCCTTTTAACGTGTCTTATTTACTGCCAATGGATCGCAAACAAATGTGTTGAAGTAAACATTTCATGAAGCTTCGTTAGTACCCATTGACAGATTTACTGCACAATGAGAAAATGCGTATGAGACGCGACGTTGAATTTTCGAGCTTTTCAGGTGTATGAAATTGAAATCTCGAATGTTTGTTCAAAGACGTTTGTTTGTTCTACTGGTTACCTAAGTACCTAAAATATATAAAAATCAAGTAAGTTATGTTTTTGGTTGTTAGGTATTTTACATTGAGGTACCTAATACACACGGAAATCGGTGTCGAAATGTCCCTTGATAAATTGTAGGCAAAATAGCTCAATAACATAGTATGTCTCTGTCTTAATTTAAACTAATTTAAATTTTCATCACACAATTTCAGTGTATGTAGGTAAGAGCGAAGTGTGTGTCCAATGGCCATTAAAACTACAGATATCGATATTTAATGTTAAAATAATGTAAAACTTGTACGTAGTATTTATATACTCTGAGGTAAAACTATGTTATTATTAATCGAGAACCTGCATTTATTATTATAATTATTTCGATGAAACCAGACTTACAAGAAAACATTTCACGTCAGAATATAACTTGTTATTTTTACTCACACATTATAATCATTGCCAAATGTAAGGTTATCATGATTCGCACAAGCGATATCGTTACCATTGTCTATTTAAATAATGGCTATTTTAAGATAACTTTATTGAGATAAAGCGCAATTACTTTATGTCGCGGTACTGTCGCTGGGCAGCTGACCCTTCTAGGGCGGGCGGGCGACTAGTCGCGGCCCCCTGACATACATACAGACAAGCCTAAAATTAGATTTGTGATTCTCTCACTACAACTATACGCTAGACGAATAGATTATAGTATTATTAGAGCGGCCACGCGTTCGAAATAACAGCGTAAATGAACTCTAGTTAGAGACGAGATGTTGCTGAACGGTAATCGTTGGCTATTATTCTAAATATTTTGTTAACAAGTTTTCAACTTCATCACAGAAATAATGATTCAAGTTATTATGTAGAATATCGTTGTATCTACTTGCCAAAATTTTGCATTTTTTTTAAAGCAGGATTAGGTTAAAATGTAGTTTACGTTTGAACATGGAATACGACGATTGTCGACCTTTAGTTCCCAAATGCCAAGCGGATCTGACTCAATAGAAGGGTAGATGACTGTATTGCTTGATGTCATTTCTAAACCCTTCGCTTATGTCAGTACTCAAAGGACGCCTTAAACTTATGTAAAATTAGATTCAACACTAATTAAATCGCGTTGTATAATAGCAAGCTTTACTAAGCTTAAATAAGTATTGCTCTAAACTAAAATAACGGTAAAATTAGAATCTGAAATATTCTCCGAATAGGAAGTGGATGTTGCTTTGTACGTCAATACGCGAGCCAAATAATGCTACTTATAAATATTTTCCTAAAATACTGGACGCTTTGATTACATAATTTTGGATTAGGTACATCCTTGTGAGTTCACCAATGTTTTTTAACCGTTAATGTAACCGTTTTGCTTGTTTTTCATTTGTTTTACTTATTTATAATGCTTTTTAAACGCAAAACAGTTGTTGGAAATTATAAAATAACGAGGATAGCAATGTGCTATTGACGTCGAATGTCGTGACAAAAGCCATAGTTTCGAATTCCACAATGAGAATTCAGTGAAGGAAAATCACGATGAGGAAACCATAATAGCCTACTTTCCTATTGTGGTAGGCTACCACCCCCAATTTGTTGACGGCAGCCACATATGACAACCAGACCCTTAGTTCCATTAGGGGCTATATATATGATTACCACCTTTGCACACATAATAACTTGGTGAGTCAGACACAAAAATATCCTAAGTAGACATATTTGTTTACATACAGAAGTTAATGCTTCAATCTTTATTATTATTCACCGGAACCAAATCGTATTGTATACGACTAACCGATTAGGTTTTACTATCTGCCCAATAAAGACCGATAGAGTATTCACGACACGGTCGTTGGCGAGGCCCGTTACCCTACTCTCTAAGTAGAATACTGATACAAAACAGTCAATTGACGTTCAACACAAAGTCATCATAGTAATGACTGTCTTTGTGGTTTTGCTAACTTGGTATGTAGGTATCTGATACATATCGTATGCAGGTCCTGCAAGGTGAGGTCACCTTGTGAAAGTGTTTAAGAAGTGGATAACTATCTGATTCATCAAAAACATGAGAACCACGGATAGTTTTAAATGCTTGTATTTCAACAGAATTCTGCAAAACGTTTAAGGAAAAACCCAATGGATGATTTTAATCTGATTCCCAAGTAAGATACGATTATATAGAACTAGCTTTTTGCCCGCGGCTTCGCTCGCGTAGACTATAAGATTTGTTCGCGTTATAAACGCTAAGATATTAATTTCGTGAAGATTCCTAATTGTTCTTGTGAACTCGGTGGCCAATGCGATGATGGGAGTGCGGCGCGGCGACAGCTGGTGGAGGACCACGTGCTCCCATCCATCAATCATCAATCAGCCAGGACTTTGCTTTTTAAATGAGTAATTTTAATCTTTTTTATAAAGCCGGCCAAGCTCAAGACTTAGTCTCACTCGCGCACCGAGGGCTCTGACCTTCTTTGGACATATATTTATTGGATTGGGCCATCACTGTTGTTTAAAACCGGACCGCATAATTAAGTTTGTTTGTGAAGGAATTTGGATGATATTGAAAAAACTGTGCTAGTTAGAAACATTGTTCTATTTTTCCTATACTTTTTCCAGATTTTTCGCATTGCGAACGTCGGAGATTGGTATTATTCATCAAAAAGTCTTAAAAAATAATAGAAACATGTTTTAAAATGTACAAATAAAGCCCTTTCACATGATACCTCACTTAAAATTGCAGCCTTGCTTTGAAATTGCAGATGCCTCATAGAGTAGGTATAGGCTACACGTCAAGAAAGGATTTCCCGAAACGTAACCACTTGAAAGAGAAATTGGACTCTGGCTGCAAGCAGGTTCTCTCATTATCAATTTGGAGCAGCCCGAGCAGGGAGGTTCCTCCCCCTTACATCGCAGTTGTGTTCCTGCGGTGAGTAAGGTCGCCAGAGCTGGGTGTAGGGGACCAGTATGTAGTAGGCACCAAATAATACCTACTGCTGCCGGCACAGCGACTCCTCTCAACCTTCAAACACTTTCAAGAAGGGTGTAGAGAGAGATTCGGTAAAGCGTGAGTGATGCAAGCGTCAATAGGCAACGTTAACTGCTTGCCATCAGACGAACAGCAAGTTTTTTATTTGTCCTGTCTTCGTCGTAAGTGTTACTATTTATATGCCCTACATATGCCTATATGGCTACCAGTATGGTACTTTTGTCGATCAGGCTGGCCACCACATACTATCGTGCGTAAAAAGCACAGGCAGGATTCCGCTCCACTCCGACTTTAATGACATCATTCATAGGGCTCTTGCCAGAGCTCTCGTGTCAGCTATTCGTGTATCGAGTGGCTTGAAGCGTAACGATGATAAGAGGTCCATCTGACATTAATGTCCTGGAGCTCATTGTATTTTTCGCGACATATCGAGGCGTCTGATTGACGGTTCCTATAGCCAAAGGGCTGACGAATACTCCAGCTAGAAGATTAGCATCACCATACAAAATGGCATCGCCCGACGCCTGCAAAGTTTGGGCACACTACCAACTGGCAAAAAATTATATCAGCAATATTCTCTTTGTGAACTGCTGGTCTCTTTTTTTATTTTTATTTGTGTTCTGTTTGTTTTCTATTTCCCACTTAGTCTGTCAAGCAATTTCATCATATCTGAATTGTTCATGGTCGTTTTTGAGAAATCGATGAACATACATGAAAAAAGAACATACGCGTCCAACTTAGAGTTTCCTCCTTCTTTTTTGAGTCGGTAAAAAATAGGATACCTTTTATCACGGGAGAGTTCCCGCGAGGGTGGTACAATGGGAATAGTTACTCGACCCAGAGCTATGCCATATGTAGGCAAAAAACTTTAAATGAGAACACATCGTGAAGTTTTGCAGGTTCGATTCTTACTTAGGTAAGCCTTTTTCATAAGTTCGTCAATGCAGCTGTATTTATTTGTAGCTTTTTTTCGTAGTGAACAAAACTAAAAGGTCAAACGGGAGAGCGCTGATGGCTCTCATCAACCTAAAAAAATTGTGTCAAAATCATTGATCCTGTCATAAAATTGTGAGAACGAAACCATAGTGCGATTCAGGAAAAAGACAACGCCATCTAGTAGTTCTCTCCCTCTGTGTCTCATAGCCGTGAGACGGCCTGTAAATAAATAAATTGAGATATCTTTTTTTCCCGTGAGCCGATTTTGATGAAACAAAGCCTAGTTGAAGCGCCAAGCAACGCTCAATCACCCTGTGGAAACCCCATGCAAATCCGTTCAGTGGATTGGAAGATTATCCTGTTCAAACAGACAAACAGACAGACAGAAAGACAGACAGATAGATTTTTTTTTTTTAAATGGTATTTATGTATTGTGTTAGTCATTCTACATCACCCCCAATCAGTTTTTGGTAAATATATTCAATGTACAGACACGACTTTTCTACAGTTTTATTATATGTATAGATAATCTATTATCTCTTGGCGTGTATGACATGCACGACATACATTAACTTCACGGAATACTTGATTTTATGGGCCTGGTAGGTACCATTTTATTATTTTGTGTTGACGCTACAAAAGAATCCGATCTATCAACCTATATATCTACGAATATGATAATATTTTAGCACATTCTCATACCTTAGTACCGGAGTCGACCAGCGTAGGCGCAGTCATCTGAAATACCGTAGGGTCGCGATTTATAAACAAGAGACGTTACTTGGCTTCATAAATAAAGCTTGGCTCACTGTTATTTTGGCAAATCTATCCCTAATTTTAATGTTTAAATAAAAATAGCTAATATAATGTTATATGATAATACTTAATATGTATTGAGGATATGACATGACAGGAGATATAAAATGATTTTACTTTGAGCTGATTATGCGAGCGAAATATAATATAAGGATTGGCTAGTTTTTAAAAGTTTTGGCTTCGTCAATATAAAAGTTGGATGTAAGTACCTAACGAATCTAAAGTATGTCTACGACAGCCCTATGTTCGTTAATTTGAAGTTTCAACGTCCCCAATTGATGCCCACGCGCCGCCCGTTGGCTGACCCTCTCCACACCAACCATTCACAAAAGTACGATTGAGACATCATCCGCAATAATTATGCTTCATGAGTCCACTGACTACACAATGTTTGATTACGTACCTTCCAACTGTATCAGTGGGTCCGTATAGCGTGGCTTTTTGTAGGTAAAGTAACAACATAGGTATATTCATACTTGAATGCGTCGACAAATAGCCAGTTCTGTAATAATGAAAACCATTGCAATGCTAAAGAACATTCGCTTTTCTGCGGTTGTGCAACAACTTATGCTTGTTTATTCAGTAATGCAGTGCTGCAGCCGCTGAGAAATTTAATATCATTGCTATATTATTATCACGTGGCGGAAATGGGCGCTGCTGTCTATTGCTGTAGTGCTAATGATGCATGAACACCAACGAGGGTTGCCAATGGACCGCGTGGGAACAGTTTCCAATTCATATAAAGAAAGAAACTTTTTACATCCGATCCTAAATTAGACATTTTGTTAGATATATTCCACAATAGAATTTGAATCGTATGACATTGTTATTAGTACTTAAATTAAATGAACAATGAAACTAAATTGAATCGATCATAGAAAAATTTCAACTTCACATAATTATAACTTATGAGTCGGTTGTTGCTTGTTCCGCCTGTTTTTAAAAAGAATATAGAACCCCCTGAAGGTCGGCAGTCTGACTCGGTGGGTTAAAAGTAATTGTTAAATTATGCATTATAAAATAATTTTATTGGTGTGTGCTTCGAATAATAAATAGTGTTGTTGATTTCACTTCATAATAATGGGCGGTACGAAGGGTCTGGTCTAGTCACATTGACGAAATGTAGAAAGTATTCATTCATGAAATTTTGTGTAAGTAAGTATTAAAGAATGAGTGTGTATAATATAAGTCTTATAATGATGGATGACTCTATCCACTACATTGATTTATTTTTCTTATTATCATCAGCCTATAATGTCCCAGCCGGAGCACATGCCTCCTTTCACAAATATAGGGTAAAAGGGAATAGGCAGATACTCCACCACGCGTGCCCACTGCGGTTCGGTGGAGGTAGGCTAGTGGTCAACCTACTGTTGGAGTTTTCAAGCCGTTTAGAAGGCCTCGCAACTAGCTTAACGAAGTAGGCTTTAGGGTCACCGCTCACTGTAACACCACGGCTACGCCTCGGTGTTTACTTTGCCATGCAAGTGAGGCCTTTCAATCGTATGCGCTAAAGTAAATTTTACAATGACTAGATAAAATAGATGACGCCTCGCGGCAAGCGCGCTTGCCGCTACAAGCCGCCGTGCTACCAATTTCACCGGGCGCCGCCCGCGCCGTTGAGGCGGTGCCGGGCCGTTGCTGCAATGGAGCGGTGCTGACATAGTGAGCGATGACCCTGCCTTCCGAAGCACGGAAACGCTCGATTTGAAATACCAATAGGCAGTCACACATCTAAGTACCGGCCACGACGGTGGTAGCACAGTCTATTAAAGCATATTTAATAGACTGTGGTGGTAGCAACTACGAGACCTCAACTCCTCAATTGACGACTAAGTTATAAAAACGTACGAAGGGAATTTTAAACGATTAGGATCATTTTTTCCAATTATTGGCCCTGATTCTGTTGTTTACAACTAAACTAATTTTAATCTCACTAAGTCTCTTTCTAACAGAGAACATAAGAAAAGGATGTAAGAAATTTAGTCCTGTCAAATTAGTCCAATGCTTGTTTTCAATATGAATTTAGTCGCCATCTATCGCGGTTACGCCTAAATACACGCAAAATAAGACGGCAAAGATTAATTTGACAGCTTTAAATATGTTCTATCCTTTTTCAATAATGTTTGTAAGAAAGAGATGAGATGTGACTAAAATTAGTTTAGTGCGATTTACAACAGAATCGGCACCAATAGGTACTTTTTCTAATTGTGTGTGGGGTCTTAGCTCGAAAGTGTTATTGTCTTCTGTATAGTGAGAATACCATTGTTGTGTAACATAAAACAAACATAGATAACGTACTAGTTTCTAACATTGGTATTTGAAATAACGAGGTTTTCTGAGAAACACGATTTAGGTAGTAAGGATATATAGTATAATTGGTTGTGTAGGGGGCCACTTTCTTTTCGTGTGGTGAAATTCCTGTTTACGCAATAAAATTATACCCAAGCAAATAAGTGCATTTGCATGTATTTGTAATTCGAAAATGTTTGTATCTCAACGAGAGCAAAAACTGGTCGTTGAGATATTGAAAATAAAAGTAGGTACTTATTACATTTGCACATATTTATGAGACGTTTCTTTTATTCTCAGAGCCGCCGCGAGTGGCAGCTGCGGTTGGGCCACGAGGCAAGCGGGTGCAGACCCCGCAGCCAGTGCGTACACCCGCGGCGCCGCTTCCCGCAACGCAACCCGCGCCTCCGCGCGAACAAGCCGCTGCGCTTGCCCACGCTGCCAAAGGTGTTGAAGCTTTGGGCGTTTTAGTCCAATTCTTGGTGTTCCGTGTAAGTATAAAATAATAATAATAGTAAAAAGAATAGATTAAAAAGATACCAGTACCAGAGAGAGTACAATATTTTGCATTAATTTAGTTAAAAGTAGGTCATAACGTGTTTTTAAAAAGACGTATTTTCCGATTGCCCGAAAAGAGAGCGGAAAACTTTGACTAAATCCACTAAATCCACGTCACAATATTAAATTTGTTTATAATATTAATTTCTAGTTGGATGCTCTTAATGGCGGCTCTTGGCGGTTGGAAGCGGAACGGTGGCGTGGCGTTGCTGCCGCTGAACGCAGCAGCGCTGCGCGCGCTGACAGAGACCGGCAGCAACGTGCGCAAAAAGATCTCGATACTAGTGAGTGTACATTATTATAACTAAAAAACTAAAATCATATACCGTTTGACAATTAATTTTTTCTGTGAATGTGATGCTGGTGACCTAAATCAATATGACTTATTTTATTCATTCAACTTACAAAGTAAATCTAATTACTCCTAATTTGAAAAAGTTTATGTTTGTCTGTAAATCAATCACGTCATAATTGCTGAACTTATTTGGATGAAATTAGATAGACTGTAATCTGCCCCCCTAGACAAGATGGTTGTCGACAATCGTCATAGTTAGTAAACGATCGACCTTTGTATGGGATTGACATAAGAGATTGTTAAAAATCACGTGATATTTCGATTTGAAATGTCAATCCCATACAAAGGTTGATCGTATGTATGTCGATGACGTTTTTCGATAACCACCTTGTCTACTGGCCCTGGTAAAAAAATATTGTCCCAAAAACGATAAAAGATATTTTGTTTTTATAATTTCAGTCGCCGAATGCCTGAGCAAGATCTCAGAGCTTGAGGTGGAGGTATCGTCGAAAGAGGATGTAAACGCTCGTCTCCAAGCCACACACATTGAGGAGGTCGCTGCACTGGCCAATGACATAAAGGGACTCAAGGTAAGGTTTATGTGCATCTTCAAGACTAAGGAATCGTGAATATTTATTTTTCCAACTATATGTATAGACATAGTAGTAGGTAAATATTTAGTCAGTTTACCTGTATATTAAGCTAATGCCATGGTATTTAAAGTAGTATTCCGTTTTAGCGAAACAAGATAAGATTTCAATCAGTTACTTCATTCTTAACTCAACGTTCAAAAATAGTTCCTATCTATTAATGCAATTAGGGAACCATTTAGGCAAATGCGGTCAATTAGTGATTGATTACGAGTATATTACGGCCAATTCAAATACTCATTAAAGTGACCTCGTACTTGCTTTAGAGAGAATAGTAACTATTTACTATGGGTTAGTAAATGTTAACGATTTGTAAATATTAACTAGTTTCCGTCCCGCGATTTTACCCGCGTTCCCGAGTATCGTATATTTTTCCGGGATAAAAAGTATCATATGATAATCCAGAACATATTCTATATGTGTGCCAAATTTCATCTTAATCCGTTCAGTAGTTTTAGCGTGAAAGAATAATAAACATCTTCACATCCTTACATTTTAACTTTTACATTTATAATAATAGAAGACGAAATTTTAACTATAGATAGGTTTTAGTTTCACCAAAATCTCGCCATACGAAGAGATGATGTAGCCAAAGGTGGTGAGCACAAAGTCTAGGAGGAAATAAGGTGTCAAGTGCGGCTACCGCAACATATCGGTTGGAGCATGGCTACAGATTTAGGATGGTAGCCAGGCAGACGGAGACCAGAATGTACACCACCACCGCGCTTTGGTTTCATCGAAAGCGCAAGTAACTACTTAACATTGTTAGATTTGAAGCTGAGCTGTCATAGCCATTATTGAAGTTATATTTTTTCAGGATACAATAGACTCCCTTAAACATGAGGTAGCAGAGAGCAGGGTGCGATTGCACGCACACAGCGAGATCGAGCGCACATTGCGCGCACAGCTGGAGGCCGCGCGGGCAGAGGCAGACCGCTCTAGCAAGTCATACACAACCTCCCCTGATAGCTCCTACGACAGGTCGTGCAGTATGAGCGATGCCGCCTGCGACCCAGTCTGCTGTGAAGCGGAAGATTGCGAGCTGCGATTATCTGCAAATGAGGAATTGAGCACAGACGCTAATGAATTGGCGGCAGAGGTAACAGATTCTCGTTCTTTATTTATATTATATATAAAAATCAATTGCTGTTCGTTAGTCTCGCAAAAACTCAAAAACGGCTTGACCGATTAGAATAATTTTTAAGTGTCTCCATCCGTATGAAAACCAAGCTCGTAACTTTTTTTGTACCTACCATAATGTCACAAGATTGATTTAGTTAGGCTGGCATTAGATTTTTAACGTGAAAATGAACCTCTATCCTATTCGTCAGCTAAACATATACCTCGCTACACATCTCTGGTGGACATGCAGCCTTATGCGAGTTCCGTGTCCGCGCGAAATAGTTTCAAAAGAAGAACATTGTGCCCCATTTTTGCACAGATTTTGACACGCGAAGTACTCGCGGCATCTATTTAGATGTATATATGTGTAACGATTTGTTAAATTCTGTGATGTGTTTATCAGTGAGGACCTTTAAATGGCTCAAACATTTTTTATACTTATATATGTACATAATTTTGTAAGCTGTTGGTCCTCCAACAAAAAATAAATAAATAAAGTAATTATACGTTTCACAGTTATGGAAATACGTATTTTTTCATTGGAATGTTTTCAACAATTTTTTATCACAATATTATCATTAATAAGCTTCGAAATCAGTTTAGGTTTTCAGGATATCCATATACACTCTATATAAAAAAAATGTTACTCAAGATTAGTTTTTATTTTTCCCATACATAACATTCATTATCGTATCGTCTTATAATTGGCTGTTTTTCTTGTACAATCGAGGACATAAATATGTATACACTTAGTAAAATTCAACAACGGTTTCCTCTTAAACTACTGATTGAAATTATGAGATATTATAAAGGCAGAATCTTCTAACATATACTATTATAATTTGTGTAATAGTTTAACACTTAAATGTTAAACATGCGAGAAAATTGCTTTTGAATTTCAGAAAGTGTATACATATTTATGTCCTCGACTGTACATACAATTTCTTTGTCTCCACCATCCGCACTGGGCATGCGTGGTGCATCTGCCCATCTCCTTTCACCCTCATTTGTGAGAGGAGATTTGTGCTCAGCAGTGGGACATCATAGGCTGATGATGAACACAATATGTCAATTCATTCAGTTCTGTGACTACCATTGACTTTCTTCATTCTCTTCATCCTCTGACAATGGCCTATATTTCAGGTGCGATCATTACGAGCAGTAATCGAACTGAAGCAAGCGGAGATGGCGTCCCTCCGCGACGCGCGCTCCGAGCTGTCGGCAGAGCGCGAGCGACGCGCGGCGGCCGAGCGCGACGCGCGCGCCGCCCGCCACGCCGCCGAGGAGCTGCGCGAGCGCGCCGCGGCACGACAGCGCGACGCCGACCGCCTGCGCGACGACAACCGACGCCTGAGGGACGCCGCAGCGAGGGACCGCGACCATGCCGCGAGACTCGCTGCGCTCAATGAAGAGCTGAGGTACAAGCTCAGGCAGAAATCTCAGGTGAGTCAGCTACTGATTTTCTGTGCCGCAATGGTAACTAACTATCTACCATACAATTGCTATCCCAAAAAAACGAAGTTTATTTAAATATCACAATTCGATTGATATGAAATTCTGTTGGTATAATTGCACAAGACCCATTTATTGCATGTGGAAGTGACACCAAATGAGTCAAAGTGGTACGCAGTAGAGCCCCCAGTCTGTGTGGACGGACTCTTGTAGGTTACAAAATATTTATTAATTCTTATCAAAACTTCCGACCTTGTACCTGCATTAGCGCGTAAATATTTGCTAATACATGTATTTGATAAGAAAAGACGTGATACATACCAAGGTCGTGACTTATTTTACGTGCTAAATTAAATACAGGTGGTGTCGCTATTGGCGGGAGGCGGGTACATAGAGAGGACACCGATGCGTACACGCACATCTTCGGGCGACTCGGTGAGGTCGTCCTCGCCGCCGCCGGACTCCCCGCCCTCGCCGGCTTCATCTCCCGCACCGGACTCACCCCCGCTCCCCGCAGTGAAGGGCGTCGTCGAGAAGCACGATTCTGTCAGCTGGGTTCTTGAAATTGAGGAAACACCTGAAGAAGTCGCTTCGAGGTAAATCTTGAATTATTAACAGATTTGTACAGGGTGAATACGACGACATGAAACCACGTAAAGAATACGTACGACTTTTCAAATGGGACCAGATTTGAAATCGCAAAAAAAAAACAGCTAGTAGGTTCCATAGTAAAAGTTGTTCGTATTTATGAGTACTTTACATGATTTCATTTATTCATCATTTATTGTTTTTTTTTACGGCCCGCCTGATGGTAAGCGGTTACCGTAGCCATATAGACGCTTGCAACACACGAAGAATCGCTCACGCATTATCGACCTATCCCCCCTCCCCTATGAGCTCTGGCGACCTTACTCACGCGCAGGAACACAACTTTACACAACATAAAGTTATTTGGCTGCGGTATTCTGTAAGGTGGAGGTACTTCCCCAGTCGAGCTGCTCTTTGAGCGAATAAACGCTATACCTCTCTTAAAATAGTATTATTATTATTGTCGTGTCCAATCCACCATGTAGTATCCACAAAGTAGGTAATGAGATATACTGTGGATACTCTGTTTCAGGTTGGCGCGTAAATCGTCGTTCCGCACGGCCGCGTCGCCGGGCGGCGTGAAGCGGCGCGGCGGCGGCGGCGGCTCGCCCGGCAGCGGCTCGCCGGCGCCCGCCTCGCCCGCACCGAATGCCTCCAAGCTGTTCAGGCCTGGAGACCTCGACTTCCCACCGCCGCCTCCCCCGCTCAAGGAATCCGCCGGGGAGGCCATCTACATATACGACGACCGTCAGTATTGAACTCGACTTTTGAAACGGTTCGTGAATTACTAGTCTCGTACTCGTGAATTGCTATGAGTCGAACATGTCGCGTCTGAGTGGAGTACTCGCTGGGATGGAGTGCAGCTTATGGATTTTTATATTCTTGCCGGATTGATGTCATATCGCATGGTTCGAATGGTAGTTTTTAATAAATGTGGGACCCAACCGGAATGTCTTTGTAATTAAGGAGTGTACTCGTATAGTAATGGAATGCGACGATGATGAGTGATAAATGTATTGTACTGTCATTGAAAACTTCGCTCCGTAATATCGCCATTGCTATAATGTACTTGCGCATTATTTATGAGCTTGAATATTTTAATTGAGTAGATTTAATACAAGTTTGCTCTTTCTCAACAGAATTTAGCTTGAGGTGATATATAAATATATGTTATGCTCGTAAATGATATTACAAACGATACCGTAGATATCTTATAGTTATTAAATATACCTACCTATCTGAAGGGATACCTATTTACTCGTATATCTTATTTCATTTTTATCGACTACATTTCTACTATAACCAGTCAGTTGATAAAATCCATGAAATAAGATACGATCGTAGCTCCACACTCACTTAAAATATATGAGTATCTACTTATTATAAATTCTGGCCTCAGAAGGTATACTTAAAGGATTTAGGCTGCATTTTGATAAAAAGTGTGTTAATGTACCTGTGAATTGCGTCAATAAATAAAAGTGTTTTATCTATTTAGATCCTATTATTTGTAATACATTACTACCACCTCTGGTAACTACCTATTATTTCTAATTTTGTGTAACTACTTTCTGATCCTTTCTCTCTATTTATTACTTCCCTCTCTTTTTATTTCTCTTTCCATGTCATGTTTATTTGTTCTATCACTTTTATTGATTGGTGCAATAGTTCTTGTTTTAAATTATTTATTATTAAGTAAAAAATAAATGTTTATATCCTGTTCAGACATGTCAGTCTAGACAGGTTGTTGTATTACTTAGCAATAAAATTATGGTAAATAACTATTTATATTGTTTTTTGTATCCATTATGGTATTTTTAACTTAGTTATTATAGTTTATCGCGGTTGTTGGCACTGAATTATTTTGTACAAATAACAATTTTAATGATGAAAAATTAACATAATTTTAAGTAATGTGTACGTATAATTCCTAATAATATGTTTACGCGAAAGATAATATATTAACTGCAATTGAAATTTGACGCTGATTTTATAAGGTTGAAGAATGCTTTAACTATTGCGTTTTCTTGGGAATAACTCGCTTTTTTATTTAATTAAGATTTAACTCTCATAGAAGAAACATCTCAACCAAACCAAAGAGTCGCGTTCATCTAAGCTCTTTGCCATGTTCCTTTATATTATTCACAAAGTTACAATATTGCATGATCGATGATGATGTACCTACATCTCCACTTTAGTCAGGATTTTTATTTATTTTTAAGCTAAACGTTATTTTACATTATACCATTCCAAATTAAGAATTGTAAGCAAAAATAATTATAACGTGATTACGAAGGATATTATTATGATAAAAAATAAATTAGTACGTTAAAATATACAGATTTTTTCTTGCACTTCCTTTGCCATATTCCCTCTACAACTATTACACATTATTTCATTCTTTGGACCTATTGTAAAAAGCAGCTGGCCCAGTTTTCTATAGGAAACCCTTCAATGGCCATTTCGGAAATAAAATTGTGGAATTAGCGGAAGCCAAGTCGTTCAGTTCAGTTTACTTTTTGTATTGACTATATCTGACTTCCATCCATTATTTTATGGATGAGAAATTCCAATTATCGCCTTATTTGCATTATAATAATACCCTCGTGCTCATTCTCCAGCGACATTTTAATTGATGTTTGGCTTCTACGATTGGTCTGGCTGCTAGCAAAAAGTATTGAAATAGTTCCCTCGGTGTCATGGATCAGTGGGTATTAGTATTAGTGGGAATTAAAAAAAACGTAATGTTTAAAATAACATAGTACCTTTTATGCCTGGTACCTGTAAATTTGCCGACGGGACAAGTTAACAGGTATTCATTCATACGTTTGAAGTACGTACTGACAAAATTTATATAGAATTGAGTAGTGGCATTGTGATCTCCAGCTATTAGGGATATCGTACGATTACGATTAAGTACCTAGTGAGTGACTAGGGCCTAGTCAATAGTATCTTATGAATTTAAAATCCACACAAAAATGGTTATGAAGCTAAGTTCTGAGTTACCTACTTTCTAGATGTCAGAAATATTGTCAGTAACAGTATTGTCGGTAGGATTGTACATACCTACCTAGTTTCTACAGGTTTCTAGCCATCACTCAAAATAATTCAAGGCATTGTTTTTCATGAAGGTAATTTATTTTACAATGAAGTACTCATTACTAGGTATGCTAATTTTCTTTTTAAACTTACAACAGTTTACGTAACAACACCTATAACTATAGGTACACGTAGAAACTACATCCGGTTTGAATATTTCAGTTTTTACTGAAGCAATTCTTACGAACTTTACTGAAGCAAGTATTTCGAACATGATTCAAAATTTATTAATAAACCCCCTTACTCATAAAGAGCTATTTAACTAATGTACTGATTTAATGGTCACGGAAATAATATCACATTATTTGAAAATTACAATAGAGTGACGTTATTTACGTGAACCTATAGACAGTATATTAGTTAAATAACTTTTTATGAGTAAGGGGGAAAGTGTCTATCTTTATATATATAATTCTACTGTACGTGTCCCCGACCGTGTCACTGAACTCCTCCTAAACAGCTGGACCGATTTGAATGTTTTATTTTTGTATGCGTTTGGGTGACTCCCTGGATGGTTTTGATAGGGTAGGGTAGAGTAGGGTAGTGATGATCCGTTGAGGCGTGTGAGTTGATGGCGTAACAAACAAACAAACTCACTTTACCTACTCAAAAATAGAACGATGTTTCTAACTAGCACTGTTTTTGCAATATCATCAAAATTCCTTCACAAACAAACTTAGTTATGCGGTCCGGTTTTTAACAACAGTGATGGCCCATACCAATAAATATACGTCCAAGAAGGTCAGACCCCTCGGTGTGCGAGTCAGACTAAGACTCACACTTAAAAGTCCTAGCTGACTTATTGGTTGATGGCAGTGCGAGGTCTTTCACCAGCCACCGAGACCACAAGAACAATTAGGAATCTTCACGAAATTAACATCTCACGCGTACGCGAGTGAAGCCGCGGGCACAAAGCTAGTTTAATATAAGAACATGAAATGTATTGATAGTTCCGTTTTAATGTTACTGCTTACGTAAAATGTAATCTCCATATTTATGATCTTAAATCTAAAATGCATGCATTTCCTTACGGTACTCAAGCTCAGTCCTGCGATGTTTGTTTCGGTGCACATTTTATAACAAATATTGAAGCCTATATTAGCGGTAAATCCGTAATCATAAACGAATATGTCAAGGTTAGGTTATGGCGAAATGGTGAAGCGATGAGGACATTTTGATACTAGCCCCTATATATAAACATTAGTTGCTCAGAAAAGGACAATCTGTGAATAAACGTCAAAATGAACGCTAGTGTTTGTATTTTTTCATTAATTATTATTAGCTCTGGTAAGTGATCATAGGTTATTTATTTGTAGATCATAAAAAAGGGATTAAAACAAAAAAAATATTATGTATTTAATTAACAAGAAAAATACCATGTAAATTTTATAATTTATTGTTCAATTTGCAAAAAAAAAAACATAATATCAAACTCGTTTTCTTTGGTAAAAACAGTCAATCTCGAACGAAAATGACGTAGATTAATTCATCATAATCAGTCCATGGATGTCCACTGCTGAACATAGGCCTCCCCCATTGATTTCCACTTCGAACGGTTCTGAGCCACTTGAATCCAGCGGCGCCCAGCGACTCTGACAAGGCCCCCTAAAAAGGATGCTAAGCAATATTGCTAACGCAAATATTTTTTTGAATTTAAAGCAGATTTTATGCAATTCATCAATTCCAAATCTTTTAATGAATTGAATTGTATAACTATTATAATGAGTAACTATTTTACCAAAACATATTGGAATCACTCAATCTGCCGAGAATTCGAAAAAATGAATTGCGTAGCAATATTGCTTTAGCTTCCTTTTTAGCCCCCCAGGGGCTCTACCGCGTAACTTTGGTGGTAATCGTAACGAACACCATTAATTATTTCTTCCAATGGCGCGGTATGATGCGATGATGACCATTCGTGGGCCCTGATTGGATGAAATTCATTAATGGTGTTGTTACGATTACCACCAAAGTTACGCGGTAAAGCCCCAGGTCATCGGTCCACCTGGTGGGAGGTCGTCCCGCTCGGCGCTTTCCAGTACGTGGTCGCCACTCGAGAACCTTTCTTCCCTATCGGTTATCGGGTCTTCGAGCGATGTGGTCTGCCCATTGCCACTTCAGCTTATTAACTCTATGAGCTATGTCCGTCATTTTCGTTCTCCTACGAATGTCCTCATTTCCGACCCTGTCACGTAGGGTAATTCCAGGAGCATAGCTTGTTCCATAGCTCGCTGAGTGACTCTGAGCTTATTTATGCGCCCAGCAGTGAAAGTACCACGTCTCTGTCCCGTATGTCATCACTGGTAACACGCACTGATGGAAGGCCTTTGTCTTCACAAAGGTAGATTAATTAATATTGACAAAATGTGAAATGAAAGTATAAAAATATGAGTTTCAGTGAAAGTGGTCTTAAAAGCAGTACCTACCGAAAACCCGTATTAATCTGCCAATACGTATTGGAACTTTTAGCAATGCATTTATTTACTATTTCCTGTCAATCTTGTTTTTTTAAACAATTAAATATCTCTTAATCACCATAAATCAAACAAAGTCTTTGTAATTTCTAACAAATTCCGATGTTGTCGTTCCAATATTGGGTTGGGTAAATACAGCAAACCTTGGCATTGTTATGCTATCTCATGGTGCATAAGTAAATTCCACTATCATCATACATTACCTAAATATTTAAAATGTGGCTGTACCTAGTATTGGAAAAGCGAAAATATCTGCAAATTTAACTGGAATATTAATCCATTTTAGTTTGTTATCTAATCTCATTAATCTGTTCAACATTAAATATATAGGTATCGATCTCAATTAATAGTACATTATAATACATGTGTGTAAAGTTGGTTATTACACTTGAAGCGGTATTAACCGATAAAGGAGCTGAGAGTGTAATGATCAATGCACACGCGTGTCATACGACGTTTTTCAACACACTTGTGTGGAAAAAATAGACTTGTATTTTTTAAAGTAGATTTTTTAATAATAATTAATCAACCACACAACAACAACGTTAACAAATATGGCGCGAAAGTTTTTTTATTTTTTGACAGCTATGCGCTGTGAAACTATTTTACTCGTTTAAATTAAGAATGCTTCGTCTAAACACATATCACTTGCAGTGAGGTACAAACCTAAAATAATGGGCATTATACCTAACATAAAACTGTGTGATAATGTAAAGTAAAAACACTAGTGCGTAATAAGCTGCATTAAGATACTAAAAACGGTGCAATAAATTTCACTTTACGAGCAAGTGTGTTGAAATAGTACATTATGATAGGTACATGTGTGCAAAGTTGGTTATTATAGACGAGGCGGTATTAAGCGATTAGAGAGCCGAGAATGTAATGATCAATGCACACGCGTGTCATACGACGTTTTGAGGCGAGGAAAAAACAGAATTATATTTTTTAAGTAGATTTTTTGATAATCATCAACCACAGAATGAAAACGGTAACAAATAATGCGTTAACGGTAATTTAAAGTAAATAGCGATACTAAAAAAGGTGCAATAAATGTCACTTACGACCAAGTGTGTTGGAATATATTTTATTTTAATTGGGGCTATAATCAAGTAAAGACAGATGTTAGTTATTCTGTGTATGGAAAAAACGAAAAGATCGTTTTTTTTTTTTAAACCGTTTAAGCCTACGTTGCAGCAGAGAAAGGCTTAAAAGAACAGGTATAAAAGTGCATCTGTATGTCAAGAAATTCATACTGTTGCGACAAAAGTGTTCAGGTAATTTTTTTCAATGGAAAATATACAGCCAGAGATTATATCTGTGGGAGTAAGTAATAGTTTTCCGTACAGGCACAGTTTGGCGATAACATTACTTTACAATTTCTTAGGTAGGTTTCTTATATACGAGTAATAAGGTTAATCTCACTAATTTATTTGGATGTTTCTGACTCAATCAATTAAATAATAAAATCAATTATCGTATTAAAGACTGACCAGTTTTAGGTGAAACTTGGTACGTAGGTATATAGATCATACCCTAGAATAACATGTATTGTATCATTTTATCCCGAGAAAACATAAGGTCCCTCGGGAACCTGGATGAAACCACGGCGCGAGAGTACTTATAATAAAACGTCACGGTTATTTTTTTTTTATGGTTTTAAGACATTTATTTCTCAAAACAGAATATATAATTCACTTACATGAGAAACACAAGGTAATATAATATAGTTGATGCATGGATCGAATGGAACGGCGAAAGTTATATAATGTTAAGTACCTAATGAATGTACATTTATTTTTTTGTAATGTAATGTGGGTAAGCAGCAATTTTGTTTTTTAATAGTTTAACACCTAGCGAACAAAAGTATGAGACAATGCACGGTCCTAATTACATATCGTGATTCAATTTCTATATAAAGTATTGCAATATAAAGTAGTTTATATTTTATAGGTTTGTTCTAAAGTGTAAATTAGACTTATATTACATTAAATATACTTTTTTTTTTTTTTTATACTACTACTTGTGTAGCAAACAATACGACGCTTGCAACACCAGGGGTATTTGATACTCGCGCGTTGCTTACCTTGCAGAAAACTCTTATCTCTGGACTTCGCAATTATTAACGTATTAGGAAATACGTTAATAATTGTGAAGACTGTGAATTCTTTCTGAGTATAAAATGCAGCGTGTGAAGACTGCATGTCGGTCACTCACTTATAAATCACGATGTGAGGTTCACGATTGACGATATTCATATATTATATTAGTTGGCGAGTAGAGTAGTATTTCGTTTAATCGGTGTAATTATTAAAAAGTTCTATATATTTACATTCGCAATCGTAGAGAGGCATTGGTTTCCTTAGTTTGATTTTAAGCATTCATATGACCTACCTACCAAGAATACACTAAAGAGTATATAATCACTACGTTTTAGAATACACATACACGTACGTACGGGTAATCTTATATAATATATAAAATGATAATAATATATAAAATGATAAACTGATTGTTGATATATCAACGCACAGCCCAAACCGCTGGACCTAGAGATTTGAAATTTTGCACACAGATACCTTATACAGTGGAGGCATCCACTAAGGAAGGATTTTTAGAAATTCCTCCCCTAAGAGGGTAAAATAGGGGATGACTGTTTGTATGCAAGTCCGTCAGTTTTGAAGTTAGGATCTTCAAATTTTGTGTTTAGGCTGACGATTGAAAATTAATGTATAGTTATCTCAGCGTTTGTGATAATTCCACCCCCGAAGGGAGGAAAAGGGGGATGAAGTTGGGTATGCAAGGCCTTTAATTTCAAAGTAAACTTCATGAAATGTATTATTATACGGTGTAGGCATCCACTATGGAAGGATTTTTGGAAATTCCACCCCTAAGGGCGTAAAATAAGGGATGAAAGTTTGTATGCAAGTCCGTCAGTTTTGAAGTTAGGATCTTCAAATTTTGTGTTTAGGCTGACGATTGAAAATTAATGTATAGTTATCTCAGCGTTTGTGATAATTCCACCACCGAAGGGAGGAAAAGGGGGATGAAGTGGTGTATGCAAGTCCTTCAATTTCAAAGTAAACTTCACTAAATATATTATTATACAGTGTAGGCATCCACAAAAGAAGGATTTTTAAAAATTCCACCCCTAACAGGGTAAAATAAGGGATGAAAGTTTGTATGAAATATATCAACGCATAGCCCAAATAGCTGGACCTATAGATTTGAAATTTTGCACAAAGATACCTTATACAGTGTAGGCATCCACAAAGGAAGGATTTTCGGAAATTCCACCCCTAAGGGGGTAAAATAGGGGATGAAAGTTTGTATGCAAGTCCGTCAGTTTTGAAGTTAGGATCTTCAAATTTTGTGTATAGGCTGACGATTGAAAATTAATGTAAAGTTATCTCAGGGTTTATGATAATTCCACTCCCGAAGGTGGAAAAAGGGGGATGAAGTTGGGTATGCAAGGCCTTCAATTTCACGATAAACTTCACTAAACTTATTATTACACAGTATAGGTATCCAGAAAAGGAAGGATTTTTGGAAATTCCACCCCTAAGAGGGTAAAATAGGGGATAAAAGTTTGTATGCAAGTCCGTCAGTTTTGAAGTCAGGATCTTCAAATTTTGTGTATAGGCTGACGATTGAAAATTAATCTAAAGTTATCTCAGCGTTTATGATAATTCCACCCCCGAAGGTGGAAAAAGGGGGATGAAGTTGGGGATGCAAGGCCTTCAATTTGAAAGTAAACTTCACAAAATTTATTATTATACTGTATATGTATCCAGTAAGGAAGGGTTTTTGGAAATTCCACCCCTAAGAGGGTAAAATAAGGGATGAAAGTTTGTATGCAAGTCCGTCAGTTTTGAACTTAGGATTTTCAAATTTTGTGTATAGGCTCACGATTAAAAATTAATTTAAAGTTATCTCAGCGTTTATGATAATTCCACCCCCGAAGGTGGAAAAAGGTGGATGAAGTTGGGTATGCAAGGCCTTCAATTTGAAAGTAGAGAGGTTAGCTTTGGGATCAATTTGAGAATTGATCCCAAAGCCTTCGTTTAATTTAAAAGTGTACAGTTCCTTATCAAGGTTTGTTTCGCGATGGCTATTAATAAATCACAGGGAAAAACTCTGGTATTTGCTAGAGTTTATTTGCGACAGGACTGTTTCAGTTGTATGTGGCATGCTCGCAATCAGCTCTCAATCTACTTGAACTTATGTCGAATATCACACGTAGTGGCGGGCAATAGCGATGAACAAAGCTCTATATTGTTAAAATGAATCATATCTAGAAAAAAAAACTACGCGGACGAAGTCGCGGGCTAAAGCTAGTATACTCATACTCCCTTATTAATAAATAAGGCGTAAGTATCTATAGCTGTAGTAGGCCATATAAGGTATGTGTATTAAATATCTTTCTCTCTCTTTTATGATAATGATTCATTTATTTTCAGTATATGGAAACAACGACAACCACGCTAAACTTAGATTTTATTACAAGTAAGTTTCGTTATGTAACCTTAAATATAATAATAATTTATACAAAAAAACACATGAATTCACAGAAAAAAGAAGTTATATATATGTATTTGTTACACTTATATTGAACACTGAATCCCAAGCTAGGCAAGAGCTTGTATTATGGAGGACAGGACTTTTCTTACAAAATGTCAACCTTGCTCGATCATAATGTACGAAAAGTAAAACAGTAATAGTTTTTCAGCAGGACTAATCCAACATAGGTTTCGAAAATATGCCATCTCGAAATCTCCACCCAGTATAATAGTTCTCGTAGTAGCGAAACGGCCAAGCCACATATATTTTACTAAGGTGTGTAGAGTTTGTGGAGTTAGGGCTTGTAGAGTAAGGGCATGTGGTGTTATGAGCTTGGCTCTACATGAGACCTGATAACTTTTTGACAGTGGGAGCCTAGTCTTGGCAACATTTTACATAAAAATGTTTTTGGTGGGATACAATATTTACAAAAACGTGTCAAATTTAAATTCAAATTCAAAAAGTATTTATTCAATTTAGGGCCTGATAAGGCACTTATTAACGTTAACAAATGACTCTACACCTGTCTGATAATGGTTCCATTTTTATTTATATTTGTGCTTTTATTTTAGCTCTATCGATAATTATACGGAGCTGGGCATTCATGAGGCACATAATATATTTTCGTATGGCTGGTACGACCCCAACCGAACTACAATAATATTCTGTCATGGATTTACAGGTATTTTACAAGATTTATTATTGTTATATTATTAAAAAAAACTCAGTAGAAACAGGCAAAGTAGAAGAAAAAGTGGTAGGTACTCTTCACTTGATATATAAGGTCCTAATAAATTAGTGAACTTCCTCTTGAGGGATGAATGTATAGGTCATTAGTAATCAAAAAATAATATTAGAAAAACAATCCGAGGAAAAAAAAAAAAAAAAACCTTCGTGCGGCTTCTTTGATTTGCATAGAGACAGTATAGGATTTTTTTTTTCCCTCGGATTATAATTTATTAGGACCTTATATATGAAATATGAATGTTAGTATTTACATACACACAGTTATATGGGTATATATTTATACCTATTCATGACCAATTTACCCCGAAGCGATTTATTGCTTATTTTTTCGTATAGATACGACTGTGTGAATTACGTCACAATCTTTTTTAACGTCAATATACGTTCGCGTTAAATTGTTATCGCAATAATATTATAAAGCCCTAGTCGCTTTTAAAGTGCTATCAGTGAACGCAACCATTATCGAGGCAGTTGTGTGAGTGTTCGCGTGTCCTAACTCGCTCGGGATAGTGTTTTGTTACGAAAAATAAATTGTCAGCAATAGTGATTCGTTTATTGTATATATTTGTAAAGTGGGTAGAATTGACTCTCCTAGACTCTCACTGTATTGAATTGCAACTGAATTCAATAACTAGCTGCGCCATCTATAGTCAATTGTCCACAATACCCCACTGCGCCACCGAGATAGCCTTCCTACATAAACCCACTATGACGAAATCATGCGTCGGATGCGGAAAGTTCCTGTCGACGTTGGGTGCGGCAACATGTATGTCTTGCCCATGTATGTACCATAAAGGGTGCGTAGCACTCCCTGATAACAAAGTGGTTCCTAAAGACTGGGTCTGCCCGGAATGCAAAAGGAAACAACGGAAAGGTGACAATAGTGGCACGCCTGTAAAAGGTGCGTGTGATACTGTTGCTTCCCCGCTCGCCCGCGGAACCACTCCCCCTGAAGAGCTATCCCCACGCCCCACACCCCCGGTCGGAGATAAGGACGTTCAGGAGATGCGTCGTGAGCTCGCGGAATATATGGCTGAGTTACGGGAATTGCACAAGGATCTTAGGGCATCCATAGCTGGGATGGGTCAACGTATGGATTCATTTGAACAAAGGCTCGAAGTGCTAGAGCTAAGAGAGGTAGCACCCGCATCCGACGAGGTCGCTGTACTGCAACAGACAGTGGTCAACCTGAAAGTCGAACTCAATGAACGAGATCAAGATGCGTTGCTTACTGACCTCGATATTGGACATATCCCAGAGGAAAAGGGGGAAAATGTCGTTCACACCGTGACCATTTTGGCTGCCAAACTGGGCGTTTCTTTGGAAGATCGGGACATCGTTTTCGCCGAGCGTGTCGGTGCGGCCGATCCAAGCCGCACGCGCCGCGTAGTGGTGCGCCTGGCGCGCCGCCGACTTGCAACTGAGCTGCTGCAGGCCGCGCGCGTGAGACGCAATTTCACTACGGCGGACGCCGGCTGGCCGGGGCCGCCACGACGTGTCTACGTCAACGAGCGCCTCACCCGGACCAATCGCCTGCTGTTCCGTTTAGCTAGTTCCAGGGATGAATGTCGCAAGCGCGAGTGGCGCTACTCGTGGACGAAGAGAGGGCGCATCTTTGTGCGTGAAAGCGACGGTAAGCAGGCGCGAACCATACGCTCAGAGGTAGACATTGGTCGTGTTTTTGAGAATGGCAGTATTTGAGGCACTTGTTTTCATTTATAATATTAACTTTATTTATCTATTCGACAATATAAAGAAAACAATAACTGGCAATATAGTATCAAATATTTTTATTTCTTATATAACGGCAACTTTCATGAACTTGGTAGATTATCGTATGTATCAATCTATATGCACATACCACACTTATCAGATTACTCCTAATGTATGCATTTCTAATTATTTCACATACTATTATATAATAATAATTTTAAATTTAAACAAGGAACCATGTGTCTGTTTAGTCATTCTTGGATATATTTTTTGTAAATCACAATGTCTAGCAAGCGTTTAAAAATTGGTTTGTACAATCCAGGTTCCCTCGGCACTAATCACGACAATTTTTTAGTCTCTGTCACTCGTAATGATATCGATATATTAGCAGTTAACGAGACATGGCTCCGCGCGGGCGAGGAGGACCGCGCGCCCGCACTGCCGGGGTACCGGCTGCGGCACGTGCCGCGGCCGCGAGGCTTGCGCGCGCGCGGGGGCGGCGTCGGCTATTACATCAAGAGCAGTGTTAGAGCGCGCACGTGGGCACACCCTGTCGACCCGAGACACGCTTCCGTCGAGCAAATGTGGCTTACCATGACCCTTAACGGAAAGAAGCTAGCGATTGGCACCGCTTATAGACCACCGTGGATGGATGTTGATATTTTCTTCGACGCTTTAACAGACTCCATTAGTTCTATTCCCAATTATGACAATCTAGTCTTATTAGGAGATTTCAATATTAACTTTTTATGTAATACAGATAGTAAAACTATAAAATTCACTACCTTCTTAACGTGTCTCAATTTATCCCAGTTAGTAGATCAACCGACTCACTTTACTGATAGTAGTCAAACTCTGATAGATGTCGTTTGTACTGACTTACATGTAAGAAATATGACTATAGAGCACGTGGGCTCTCTTTTGGGTCACTGTCTTGTGGTTTGCGAGTTTAACATAAAACGCAATAAATCAATTCCTCGTACCATAACGTATAGACCGAAAAATTATATTAACAAAGAACTTTTTATCAATGATTTGCAAGCTACAGAATGGAATTTTACGGCGACACTTAACGACATTAATGAGATGGTCAATATTTTTAACCAACGTGTCATTACCTTATTCGATGTACACGCGCCAGTTAAGTCAATTATCCTTAGAGATCGGTCATACCCCTGGATTACTGACACTATCAAACTTATGATGAAGTTACGCGACGAGGCCTCAGCGGTTTATCATAAAACTAAAAGTGACAGTAAGAAAGAGTATTACAAAACATTGAAGACCACTGTAACACGAGCACTCTTTAATGAAAAATCAGCCTATTTTAAACAAAATATTAACAGTAAAATTAAGGATCCGAAGCAGTTATGGAAGAATCTTAAAAATACCCTACTTCCTACTAAGGACAAAGAACTTCCTTCATGTTTTGACGACCCTAATATGATCAACAACCATTTTTTGAATATACCTGGCTCGAAAGATGTCAGTATCTCTCTATTGTCGTTTTTTGAGTTCCATAGATTTAATGATGCAGTGTTTCATATTGAGCCTATAAGCTTAGACAGTATGATCAAAATAATTTTAAGCTTAAAATCGAATGCAGAAGGCTGTGATAGCATAAGTCTAGATATGATTTTACATACTTTTCCTCATAGCATGGATGCTTTGAGAGATTTGATTAACGCATCCATAAATACCTGTACATTTCCCGATACTTGGAAGCTTGCCATTGTACGTCCTCTACCAAAAATTTCTAACCCAGTCCATTTAAAAGACCTCAGGCCAATCAGCATTTTGCCGTGCTTATCAAAAATTTTGGAAAGAGCTGTCTGTTCACAGTTATCAAAGTTCCTTGAAGATAATAATATTTTACCTGAGGTTCAGTCAGGTTTTAGGAAAGGACGTAGCACTATGACTGCCCTGCTTGATGTTACTGACCATATACTCTGCTCCCAGGATAAGGGCATGTGCACAATATTGGTATTACTTGATTTTTCTAGGGCCTTCGACTCTATTAATATTAATCTACTTATGTCTAAGTTACAGTACTACGGTTTGAACGGTGAAGCGTTACAGTGGTTTAACAGCTATCTCAGTAATCGATGCCAATATGTGAAGCTCGATCGTAGTGACGGTTCCTCTTTAGAGTCTGACAAAGTGGCGGTAAATAGAGGCGTGCCCCAGGGCTCCATATTGGGACCAATTCTTTTTATTTTATATTCAGCAGACATACAATTCCACATAAAACACGCCAAATTTCATATATATGCTGATGATATTCAAGTATATATTTCCTGTAAGCCTTCCGAGATTGATACCGCGATAAATAGGCTTAATGAGGATCTCGCTAGTATAGCCGCTTGGGCCACAAGTAACTGCTTATTACTTAACCCAATAAAAACAAAATACCTTATCTTTGGAAGTAAACATCAATTAGCAAATTTGAGTCCCTCCGTGGGTATCACGCTTATGGGTGAACCCATAGAGCTGGTGTACGAGGCACGTAATCTGGGCTTGCTTATGGACTGTGACTTACGATTTGAAAAACACATTGCAAATTCTGTCCAGAACTGTTTTTATAAATTGAGAGTCTTATACAAAATGAAGCCATACCTTACTGAGTCTTTGCGTATACAACTTGTTGAGTCACTTGTTCTTTCTAAATTAAATTACATGGATACAGTTTTTGGACCACGTTTGCTAAAAAGAACTCAAAAAATTATTCAACGAGTCCAAAATGCATGTGCTCGCTTTTGCTTCAACGTTCCGTCAAGGGCTCATGTTACTCCATATTTAAATAAACATGGCATTCTTAAAATGCAACATCGTCGCAAACTGCACTTAGCATCCCTTCTTTTTGGCGTCATTAAGCATGAATCTCCAATTTATCTTCATGAAAAACTATCGTGGACATCGAGTCAGAGATGTAGCGAGTCCCGGCAACGCGCCGTACAACTCTCTACGCAACGGCACAGCTCAGCCACATTTAGAGGAAGTTTCCGCTACGCTGCGTCCAAATGTTGGAACAATATTCCGCCGCCGATCAGGAACCTGAAATGTATTAACGGTTTTAGAAGCAATCTTAAAAAATTTCTTCACCAGCACCAACACAATGAGGAAACTCAAAAACATGATACAAGTGCCATATAGTGAAAAGTAGTATCCAATAACACCAGCATTATTATATTTATTAGGTAGTTATGTACTCACCTATTCGTTTCGTTTCCATGCCGTTCCTTGTAATGTAATATCTTAGTGTTTTTTGTGCTTTTTGTAGTTGTCGTTAATTGTCATTTCTATCTGTATTGTCGTGTCAGCTTTGCATGCTGCGTTAATATTAGTATTGTTTAGTATTTTACCTTTTGTTTTTAAATTATTATTTTTTTGTTGCCGTTCGTATATTTGTGATTTGAACGTATTGTTTATAAGTTCTTTTTGTTCTTTGATTGTGACGTCACAAACCGGTCCCTACGGAAGACCAGCTCTGGTTTCTTATTAACCAGTATTACGCTGAGTTGGGGCCGTTTTATGGCAATTTTACTTACTTTTATAATTTTATACTATTTTTTTAATTTGTTTATTTTAAGTTGTAGTTTTCAGTATTAATTAAGGTCTAACTTGCCATGAATAAATTTATTTTCAAAATTTATTTTCATTTCATTTCATTCATTTCAAATAACATTCGGTACGTGAGGTTGTCAGCGGTCCCCGCTTTTAGATTGTTGTTTAAATAATATATATTGCAGGTCATCCCAACGGGCCCGCGGTCACCGCCGTAATAAACTCATATCTGGAGCATGGGGATAACGTGGTGCTGCTGAACTGGGACCGGTTGGCTGCTGCGACTCTCGGCACTATGTCCGGATCTTACTTGAACTGGGCGATGCCTAATGCTAAGAAGGTCAGTGCCTTTTTAACCAACGAAAAAACTGAGGAGGTTTAAAAGTCGACGCGTTCTTTTTTTTTTTTATGTATCACGCATAACTTTTTACATAGTAGTCCAATTTTGATAATTCTTTTTATTGGACAGGGTTTACCTCGAAGTTGGTCCCATATAAAATTTGGAAAAACTTACCTACCCTAAGTGGTGGGAAAATAGGGGTGATTTATTGTTCACTCACCGATTTTAATGGCGAGTTGTGTATTACATTATAAAAGTAATCAAACATGAAGCATGTAGTAATTAGTAGATTATATATATATATATAGGCACAAAAATTATAAAATAAAAACTTTTTAACAAAAAAAATAAACCACCGAAAAAACTGAAAAGCAAAAAATAATATTTTTTTTAAATATATAGAATTTTGAATATAACTTGATTTTTATAAGGTTTTGCAGTCGGGGATAAACAAATATTACAAAAAAATACATACCAAGTAGGTTTTATTATGATTACATTTGTCATCGAATCGGAACACAGCCGTTAAATGATGATGTTTTTTTTGGAATTGAGTTTCGTACTACCTAAAAAATTTAAAACAGAATTCTTTCGAACTGTGCGGGCTAAAAGGAGTTTTCTTCCGCGGACGCTCGGACTGTGGAATGAGGGTCTTCAAAAAGGGTGTGAAGAGATTTCTTCAGGGTCGGCAACGCGCGAGTGAAGCCCCTGGTGTTGCAAGATGGACGCTACGGTTACTGCTTACCATCAGGCGGGCCGTATGCTTGATTGCCACCTTAGTGGTATAAAAAATATATCAGATCCAATAAATATACTTAGGGTACACTCTAAAGATCCAAGCTTAAGAATGTATGTAATAATTTCTGGTACAAAAACATAACACAAGTAAAAGGGATGGAATAGAAGGAGCTTTACAGCCTTCACTTCAATATCCTCACTCGGTCGTCAGACCTATTTCATTCAAAATAAGTTCATTAGTTCATGTGCGTTATGTTGGAACAAAGTGACGGGCTCGCCTCGTTTGAGTTTTTTATTTGAAATAATTATTATGATTTATTAACTAATGTTTGTAGTTTATGCAGGAAATGTTTTTGAAGAACATGATTTGTCTTTTTTTTATATAGAGGTATTCCCATTTAAATGCACGCTGATTTTACTACAAAATTTTCGTCTAAAATTATATAGTAGGTATATGCATCACATCATGCATTTTAGAAAGTATTTTCTACTGAAACTTGTTTACTAGAAATGTTTTATGCATTTCGTAGCACCTCGTAACCACGATCAAATTCTTTAGGGGTGACCTATTTGACGCTGTAAAAAAAACGTTGAAAGTAGCTTCAGAGAGCTATGAAAATTTTATGCATTGACGTATTGCGACAGCGTAGGGACGGGAACTATTAGTAAACAGTTTGTTGAAAAATTCACAAAGTGGTACAAACAACCCTGCGCGTCTGGCGTTTGACCAGGTGGTCAATGCCGTACCGAACGCGTAAATTCCTCTATTAAAAATAGGACACGGGTTGTATCTTCGTTACTAAACTTGGATTAGCATTTTTAGTGGGCGCTTAAGCTTTTGTATATTAGATTGTATACGTGTATCTCAGCTTAGCTTAGTTTAATACAATATACAAATCTATATAGAGGTGAAATTTAAAATGTTTATGTATATTTATTAGGTGGTTATATAATCAGGAAGAAGAATGTGTCAGCAAGTTATAGTCCTGTTAGAAAACATGAACTGATATCGAATATTTCAACTTTGATTTTACTCACATATATTATAAAATAATGATATTTGACATCGTAGGAGTCAAAGGTTAAATTAATCGGAGTCTTCATTATTGAACTTTGTTCTTCCTTTTATCTTTGATATATTTTTCATGTGTTTCTAGTTGGGAGTTCACTTCGCTGAAACTCTATTTAACTTATCGGCAGCCGGTCTAGACTTAAACAAAACACATTTAATTGGACATTCGCTGGGTGCACATATTTTTGGTATTACTGGAAATACAATGGCACAAAAAGGATTCTTATTACCATGGTAAGTAAGCCGAACGAATATCAACTAGTTACCTATCATATTTTTTTACACTAGTTGTCACCCGCGGTTTCACCCGTGCTTTAGAAGCTTTATTATCCCTGAGTCCTTAAGACTCAAGTCTTAAGTCCTCATTCTGTCGTCCGATTACTAAAAGGGCAATATTAATTTTCAGAATCTGTTTAGTATTCTGGTACCCCTACATCCAAACTAACAAACAATCTTTATCTTTTTATAATAAAGATGTAAAGAAATGACATCTAATGGTGCGTTCATGCTTGGCGAACCGAGCACGAGCCGAGCCTCGAACGAGCACACTGCGAACACGATTTGCGTAGCGTGGACGGGCTTGCGAGCCTCGAACGATTGACAGTTTTTTCACGTAAAAAGTGATTCGCATCGTGCTCGTTGTAGGTTCGTTCGTGGCTCGGCTCGTGCTCGATTCGCGTAGCATGGACGAACCATAACAACATTTACAAATTCGTAATTAAAAAAAGTATTCTTGGTCATAAAAAAAAACTGAAACTTCTTTGATAACCAAGAATACTTTTTTTGTAATTTACATATTAATTACCTAATTTGTACGAAAGTTTTTTCCTCTTACGTCCACTAAAATATATTTAATTGAATTTGAATATTTATTTCAGGATAACTGGCTTAGATCCAGCAGCCGTTGGTTTTGAAAACAAGTCACCATTGTCGAGGCTAAACGATCGATCCGCTAGATTTGTGTCAGTTATCCACTCGGATCCCAACAAGTATGGCTATAGGCGGTCACTGGGTACTGTCGACTTCTGGCCTAACTATAGGCCGGTTGGCCCCGTCACACAGCCAGGTTGCGATAACTTGCCACATCCTAAGTTTTCCCAGGAAGGTTGGTGCTTATGCTTATATATGTAAATGTATATATATAGCTTATATGCCATAGTTATACAAACATAGTGTAGTTGAGCTTTTGGAGAAAGAAAACATCTTGAAACCATAGCACGGTGGTAGGGTAGTTTGGTGTACCCGCCTGACTATACGTACTCTCAAGTTGAAAATCTGTCGTCAAGCACCTATCAGTTTGTTCCGGCAACTGCACTTCATAATAATATTCCATCGATATTATTATCTTCTGTCTAGATTAAGGGTTACTTGCAAGACAAAATCGTGAAAGAGGCCGCTTGGAAACTCAATAAAACAAAATTATGTCACTCATGAATAAATGTTCTACGTTCACACGTGGACCTACTGAAACTGAAATAGCGACACCGTTGTCTTATTTCTTCGGCCGTTTTTACAGCTGTCACCCTTATTCTAGGGTAATACTACTTCGATGTAATATTCTAATTATGAAGTAACAATAATATTCACAACAAATATGTACAAAATACAATGTATATGACATATATTTCCCCGAGTCTGCCGCTGCTACCGATTAACGACATGGATATTTTATTTACATTTCAGACTTATGTAATCATAACAGATGTTGGCAAATTCTGATAGACTCGTTGAAATATCCCGAATCGTTATTGGGAAGCTACGCGAAAAACTATAAGAAGTGGAAAAGCTATTCAGACGAACAAAGAAATGCCATTGTCTTGGAAATAGGAAAGTTCTATGTAAATGTGTAAGTAAATTGTATTGTATCTGTTAGATAATAATAAGACAATCAGCTGAAAACATTTGTGTTGCTATTGACCTACTTGTTGCTGACACTACAGCCAATAAATTTATATTAAATAGAAGATTTATTTCCCACCTAAACTTGACTAGCTTCCGCACCGCGTACCTGAGTGATCTAATAATTCCTCGGCATAAAAATAATTTAATTTGGTTAAAATCCAGAACATATTCTATCTGTGTGCCAAAATTCATTGCAATTAAAAGAAACGTTTATGCGTGATCTATCACAAAGATTAAGACATTTATAATAATAGTACGCTATCGCGCTAGTAAAAATTTTATTCTGTGATATTAGTGAGACGAGACCACCGTTGCGTTGTTTCAGTAGCCGCCTTTAGAAAAATAATGAGTAACGTAATGGTGTGGTGCGTCTATGCTACGCGAAGCGAGCACGAGTCGCGATGTCAAGTGTGGACGTTACAACCAGCGTACAACGAGCGCGATGCGAATTCCTGAGTTCGTGACAAAACTAACAATCGGGCGGAGCGCAGTCGAGCGCGAGACAAATGCTCGTTCGAGGCTCGTAAGTCCGTCCACGCTACCCGAACAAGGAACAAATCCTGTTCGTTCGTGGCTCGGCTCGTGCTCGTTTCGCGTAGCATGGACGCACCACACCATTATATTACTCACTATTTTTCTAAAGGCGGCTACTGAAACAACGCAACGGTGGTCTCGTCGTCGGCGAGCACGAACCGAGCACACGTGAAGCACGTATTCGCGTAGCTTGGAAGAACTTGCGAGCCTCGAACGAGCGTTCGTCTCGCGCTCGACTGCGCTCCGCCGATTGTCAGTATTTTCACGAACTCAGGGATTCGCATCGTGCTCGTCATGTAGGCTCGCTGTACGTCCACGCTTTCAAGAAAGAATTCTGTTTGTTCGTGGCTCGGCTCGTGCTCGGTTCGCGTAGCGTGGTTGTACGATAATAATTTAGTTAGATAGGTACCCATAGATTATAGAATTATCTACTAGAAACCTTTAATAAAATGTACTTTTATTTTTCTGGTATTCTTCATATTTTACGGTATCTTACCAAATAACATAATGTAAAAGTGAACCTGCTATTAATTGAGTAACCTACCAAGTCCGAGAGAGTTGAAAAAGCTATAGTCTTTTCCCCAATGAAAATATTATTGAACGAAGGAAACTGCAAAAGCTTGACGAAACTTTGTATAAACAGGGAGACAATAATAATATGCAAACGTATTTTTCAGAACCCCGGGAGATTATTACTTCGTGACGAGACCAGAATCTCCCTATGGACTTGGCAGAAACGGATTGTAGTTGTTTTTGAAGAAAAGTACGTTGACTATTTTCTGCACGATTTTCTGTCAACCTTTCAACTGTGATATAGTTAGATTATGTTTATTTACAATGTCTTTTTTGGCAGTAAGTAGATGTAACCAAAATAATATATTTTCGTACTAATTAAATCAAAGTAGTTTTGATAGTTCGAGAGTTTTAACTTTTGAATAAATGTAAATAGGAACAAACTCTAGTCTTACAATTATTTTCCTTCCTATCAGTTATTTCCTTTCCCGCGCTTAATTACCTTTGAATAACTTATAAAGCACTTTAGAAGTTATATTTTGCTTTTACATGCAGCTTAGATAACGACCATTTGAAATGAAATAGCTACAAGCCGTGAATTCTATGCAACATAGTTTTATAAGAATTCAATGCATAATTCAAATTGTATAGATGGTCATTAATAGGCCCTCAAACTTTTCCATTTATAAATACCGTAAATTCTATCACTGAAGATAATGATTCATCAAATATTGAGAAAATTAATCATCCCAGACCTGGAATTTTTGCACAAATCATTAAAGCACTTAAAAGGCAAATGGATTTTCTGATGCGGATGCCAAATGGATTCTGAATGGTTTTTATGGATAGACCGGTAGGTAGGCAGCTATTTTATTATAAGTAGGTATATTACCTGCGATTATAAACTGTAAGCATTGTTTGCTACCACAACATAGCCCAGTACTAAAAGCAGAGAAGAACAGCGATTAAAATTTTTAAGGCGGTAACGATATGGCGCTAATATATTTTTGTAATTGATTATTTTAGGTGATTATGCTAATCTTTTAAATGGTTCTCTAAAGGTATTTTTGGCAAATAAGAATTATACTTAAGTTATAATAAATATTCATTAAACAAACAGGTGCGTAAATTGAAAAGCTTATAGAATGTAAGGAGTTCAGGATAATGCCTACAACAATGGGTATATATCATGATGGTATAAAAACAATATAAACAAGGAATTTACAATCAGAAAATCAAAATCAAAAAGTCATTTACTCAGTTAAGGCCCTGGTAAGGCACTTACAGTTGAATTTACCACCGGTTCGGAATACACTTAAACTGAGAATACTCCGGCAAAAAACTCAGCAAGGCTCTTTGTTTTGAGGAAGATCTTTTCATATTTATAGCTTTTTTCCAAATACTTATACAATATATATATTATGCTTATTCATACAATTGTCACTTAGCCAGGGGGGATGCAAGTGCAGAGAGAAGCTACTACAACCATATATTCTTGTCTTCCACGTAATGAGCCAACTTATAGTAGGCTTTGTTAATTAACCTCTGCTTTATGAAATATTTGAACTTATTATAAGGCATTTTAGTTATTTCGAGAGGGATTTTATTATAGAATCGAACGCAATTTCCGAGAAAATACTTATTAGCTTTAGAATAACCTGAATCTAGGTGTCACAATTTTATCTTTATTTCTTGTATTGAAGTTATGGTGGCTACTATTAATTTCAAATAATTCAATCAAATCACATAATCAAAGTCAATCAGGGTATTGGTACTTATACCGAAAACAGTTTTTAAGTATTTGTTCGGGCCAGGCGCTACGTCAACAGCGCGGCGCGGCGGCTTCAGCGACTAAAGAAAATTTCAACGAAAATTTACATTGTTTTATATTACAAACACAAACCGAATTCATTGCTTCATTTTCTGTAGTGTCCCTTACACCCTGTATGATTCAAAGCAAGACGGTCATCAGAGCGAGGTGTGCAGGGGAGATTCCCCTGGGCAGGCAGCCTAGAGGCTTTGCTATGTCCTATGTGACGCGACCCCTTTAAATACGCCACTGAAAACAGTTTTTGATGAAACATTCCTACGACAGAGTGGCGTCTGAGAGATGCTTTCTCAAAGGTAAACCACCATTCAGTTGCACTAAGCATTTCGTATTTATAATTAACGAAGAAGATAAAATACACTTACCTAATGAATATTCAATAAGTATGTTAATAAAATTGTATGTTAAATAAAACCGAAAACGATAAAGATTCAGATGTATATTTATAAAAGTACAGGGCACCTGTAAAGCTGAGCCGTACCGACTAATTGACCTAATTTGAATAAGCTTTCAGGATAGTCCCACTTTCATGAATTCAGTTTCGTTTCATGATTTTGTTTGTATAGTGTATTTGAATGGCAAAGTAACAAAGGCAGGATAATCTCGTTTTAATGAAGATGATTTTATTTTACGTACAACGGTTCAACCCGCTCAACCCACGCTACGACAAGACAAAAGTCATGTTAAGTATCTACATAAATGAAAATATGAAACGAAAATTTTTATTTTACAAGGCATGAGACAAACCCACGTTAGTTTTATTTTGGATTGATATTAAATCGAGGAATTAATATTCTGTAAAAAAAATTCACAAACCTACTATTAAAATAATCCACCTTTGAAGTACTCGTTGACCTGAGCAATCAAGCTCTTAACGCAATTCGCCTAAACTAAGCTGCGTAATTAGGTATCAATAACCCGTATTTATTTCGGCTATCTGACTATACCTATATGAAGATACAAATCTAGAAGTCTGTGTATCGTCTGATGAAAGATGATAGTGCGTACAAAATTACTAAAAGGCTGCAATAGAGCGCCCACTGTAATTTTATTGCGTTTTAACGCAGGCGGGGCGCAACCGAAGCCGTTCGCTACATCTGTTTGACAATTTACGCTTTTAATAATAGCCGACACTGCCTTTGAATCGGTCGCGCACGAATTAACAACCGGCTAAATTAAAGCATTCAAACTTTTTGCAGAGTAAACGGTCCGATAGACTGCGTTTCGTTCTATCCTTATTTAGCCGCGGGGGATTTACAGAAAATTAGAAACGTCTCAAATCGGCTTCAATATACCTACTCCACTCAGGAGGTAAAATTAATGAAGTCTGGCTGGTTGTGAATAAAGATGCGTATGAAAATACCTACTACAGTTTTCCATTTTTTCCACAACCGCAGTCTTCTCTAAAAATATAGTTCTCCAAAAAATTACAGTACAATCTCCTCTATAATAGATGAACTCAAGAATATTATAGATTTTAATGCTGAGCAATACCAGCAAATGCTATTATAGAATTGAAGGTAATTTTTAGTATTTTTTACGAAGTGGCTTAGATAAAATTAGGGTAAAAGATATAAAGAATATTGAAGCAAGTTTCATACTAGCAAAGACGATAAATATGTATATGAAGGAGTTTACGCTGATTTCTTAAAAAAATATAGACCCATTTTTAAACAGGACACCCAGTTAGATTAATTAAGGCCAATCGCGATTTTATCCGTATTCAATAAATTAAATAATAATAAAGTAAACCGGACTGTATGTGTAGTAGTGTATTAGATTAGTGAGACAGCATTATATCCGACGAGCAGCATGGATTTCAAATGGGGTGGAGTACCGAAACGGCGCGGGCGGCGGCTCTCGCGCAATTTAATGTTTATAATAATTCGTTTGGGTATTAATAATGCATGTAAATAGTGGCGTTAACGTGATACAGTATAGCAAAGCGATTTTGTAGTCACATATGGATGACATGTGTTTATTATACTCGTCCAAGATAGCAACGTACAAGATTTTAAAAACATCACGAAATGGGAGGACGCATGATGATAATACCTAGGCTTTTAAAATGTAAGCGAAGTATGTAGCAAACTATGATTGATCTTGGGTATTTTGTAGTGTGTAGTAACATTTAGAACTGAATGTCCTGATATGATGAAAAGATAATGAATATAATGTGCCGGTGTGCTTTTACCTCTATATGCCAGCAACCTCCGCTTGCTGTAATTATAGACTAAGACCTACAAAATTATTCCCTACGACTAGCATTTTCATAATTTATGCAGGCTAAAGTGTAGGGTTAGAACGGCAGGCAAAGTACAAGTTTTAGTCGATTACCTGTAGTTCCATGTAGATATTTAAGGCATTAAACTTATATGTAATCGATGGGAACTCGAATTAATAACGTTATGTTTTATTGAATTATGATAATATCATGTTTAAAAATTATGAGGAGGAAATAATCGAAATGTTATAGGCGATCTGTATACACTTTGTCATTGGCGTTTGGATCATTTTTACACTCACTATATCAGATTTCATTATGACTATTATTTGTCTAGGGCATTGATTAGCGTACTTTTAACGTATGTTAATGTTCGTGGCTGTACCTAATTTTGGTTACATTATAGTTCAGAGGTAGAGATCAAATGCTGCATGCCGTGGCGAAGGTGGTGGGTAACTACAATTGCTTTGACCTTCATAAGTGCCACACTAGAGCCTAAATTGAAGAAATGGCTTTAATTTTGAAGGTCGTGCAGGGTTCAATTCGTACAATGAGCTTGTACTTTCAGGGAAGGAAGTCATATCATGAGGACTCTAGCCTGCCGGTGTGTCCGAAAGTTACACTTGAGAACCAGTTCCCGTCTAGGCTTTGTAAGAGTCGCCGGCAGTACATTGATAATTCCTGCAAAATGCATCAATGGAACGGTAGGTATTTTGAGTTTCGGCACCTGCCATAGCTGCGTTGAAACTTTACAAGTCGCTGGCTGGATGACAGCTCAATATTATCAACACACGTGGTTGTCGATTCACCTGGTGGGAGGTTGTTCCGGGCGCTTACCAGTACGTAGTCGCCAATCGAGAACCTTCCTTCCCCATCGGTTATCGGTTCTTCGAGCGAGTGGTTTGCCCATGCTACTAACTTACTATTGCTATTCAGGCTCATATCTCCTAGCCTAGGAGTAAGTTATCTAGGGGACCACAAAAGATCCCAATGGGTCGAAGTGTCCGAGTTATTTCTCGGCCCCTGCACAAGATAAGATAACTCCACGAGCTATATTGGTAGTTCTTGTTCTCCTACGAATGTCGTCGTTCTAAGTTCGTGAAAGTTCAATGGGTATGGATATTAAATACTAAAGACATGATAAATTGCACTTATTTTTGAAAGCTAAAGTCCAAATAGTCGTTCAATCTTTATTTTGAGAATCAGACTTGATTTGAGGGAATGTATGTAAGTAATTTAAAAAATATACTGGATAAATCCTGGTTAATCAACGAATATCTACGTAAAGGCTGCGAACTGTTCGTCTAAAACTAACGTTACGTCCTCAAACTTATTGACCATCGTTATTCATTCTAATGTGGACATAAATTGCGGGCTCCACGTCGTTTTATTGAACTTCCACTCGTATTGCATTTCATTATTAAAAAGTAAACTTCTGAAAGTATGTCTTAGGGCTGGCGGTTACGATTATAATGTACGGGTTGTACGTAGTATTTATAAACTCTGAGGTACGGGTAAGTAAATTATGCAAGGGGAAGTCAATATCACCACCAAGCAATAATAATATGTAAATTAATATAACGACAAATAAATATCCTGGGACAACGATAATGAAAAAGTATTTAAAAAAATGTATGTTGCAAAAATTTACTCTCCGTAAACTTTCACGGAAGCCGAGTCATTGAGTAAACTTTTTAAATCATAATTTAATTTGCGTTGAAAATGATTAAAACCAATATATTTAATGGTGCGTGCTTCCATGCTTCGCGAAGCGAGTACGAGCCGAGCCTCGAACCAACAGGATTCGTTCGTTGTTCACGTAGCGTGGACGGACTTACGAGCCTCGAACGAGCATTCGTCTCGCCTCGACTGCGCTCCGATTGTCAGTTTTTTCACGAACACAGGGATTCGCATCGCGCTCGTTGTATGCTCGTTCTATGTTCGTCGTAAGCTCGTTGTACGTCCACACTTGACATCGCGAGCAACGAATCCTGTTCGTTCATGGCTCGGCTCATGCTCGGTTCGCGTAGCATGGACGCACCATAAAGTAGTGTTTAATTTGAAAAAAGAAAGAAAGAAAATAAGTTTATTTTTCCAAACAGACATTAAAACTAATCCTATCTCTTTGGTTAAAAATGATAAAGTAATTTCTGTTCTCAAACATTGTTTTTACTCCAAGAAATATTTTTAATAGTTTTAGTACTGTCAATAGCATTGAAAAAACTTATTATGAATGTACAATATTTTTGTGAAGTGAATTTTATTTCAACCCTGCCGGCCGGTCACGAGGGTCAGCAACCGTGGGCCCATCGAACCTCGTCAAATATTAAAAAGAGAACTGAATCGAATTTCAACTTTACCATCTACATTCAAATCATCATTTCGTTATTACTATACTAAATTTTTTTTTTTTTTTTTATACCACTGAGTTGGCAAACAAGCATACGGCCCGCCTGATGGTAAGCAGTTACCGTAGCCTATGGACGCTTGCAACACCAGGGGTATCACTCGCGCGTTGCCGACCCTGAAGAAACCTTTTCACACCCTTTTTGAAGAACCCCATGCTGTACTCCATTGGGAAAACCACGGCGGGGAGCTCATTCCACAGCCCGAGCGTCCGCGGAAGAAAATTCCTTTTAGCCCGCACAGTTCGAAACAGTTCTGGTTTCAATGTGTGTGGATGGATTCCCCGTCGATGGCGAGAGTTGCGATGGTGGAAGGTAGCCGTGGGCATCAAGTCAAACAATTCCTTAGAACACTCTCCGTTGTACAAGCGGTAGAACACACATAAGGAGGCAAAGTCTCTCCTCAGACTGAGGGGCTCTAAACCGCTCGTGAGCTCGGGATCGTCAACAATTCTGGCGGCACGTCGCTGGACCGAGTCTAAAGGCCCAAGCTGGTATCCCGGTACTTAATACATTATTCAGTAAGTAAGTTAATTATTTATTAAATTGATATATGTTGAGTTCAGTTTTACGGAACGTTACATCCAGCCAGACTCAGAATCGAATCCACGACCTGCGGCGCGATAGGTGGAATCATAACCAACTGCTCCAACTGGCCTGTTCAACTGTAATAAATCCCTTACTGGTCAAATGTAATAAATTCCTGATCATACCTAATTAAAAAATGTAGAAGTATTACATATTAAGAAAGAAGAACTGACTCTTATTGCTTACCTTTTCGTCTTATATTTCAATGCCTGCTTTATTTGCCCACAGAAGGCATTGTCTTGATTTACAGCAATTTATTTTGTGCATAGATAGGGTTTATTAGAATTGGCATTCTACCAAAACTGGGGATACTAAATTGTATTGGCAAAGAAAAACTGCTTGTTCTATCTAGCTCTATATAGGTCGTACACTTGTAAGAATACTGACACACTACACCGTAGCTTTGAAGAAATAAGCAATTTTAATTTATTTTAAGTATTCATGTCCTAAGTAGCTAGAAAGCTGACTTGGTAAACATTTAATTTAACAATGTGCTAATGTTACATAGGTTTTTTTTTATCTCTGTCTCGATAGGTGTTAACAAAATTAAGGCATTTCTTAACTATTTATAAATAACTAGCTGCTCGGCGCGACTTCGTTCCCGTAGTGCTACCCTACCCTGCGGTGATACCCTACCCTGCCCTGCCCTACCCTACCCTACAAACAAACAAACAAACAATCAAATCCTTCCTCTTTATAATATTAGTATAGATAACAGTTTTTATAAAGGGTGACTAATCGTATGTACCAATATACTTAATTTTGCAATTTTTTGCAACGAAGGGCAATGATTTAAAAAAAACCGTCCTCGTCCATTATTACAGAAATTGTCTACCGCTCCGATTTTTCAGCATACTTACGCGCTACTTTGTAGCGTCTAAGAACAAAAAGCAAAAATAATTTACTTAAATCAGTGAAGTGTATGCGAGGTCTTATCCATACTTATGCGGAAGGGGGATTTATTCCATATGTGACACAATGATGATTGCAGCACTTTTGTCCATTGTGCCAGTCCCACTACGCGGGCCATGCAATACATGGCTAAGATTTTTCTTTTTATAGTTTTATACCAATAGGCTACTTTCCTGAAAAAAACTATTTAGTCCGTCATATACATTGTCAATTAAACAAAAAAATACGAGGATATGCTTTGTTAAAGTTCCGCGTGACGTCACGGTGTGGTACACTTTTTAGTAAAAAGTGACGTCACGAGCCCCCACTCCCGAACTTAGTCGCGCTTTATCTTCGTCAATTGTTAATGATTTGGTAAAGCAAAAAATACGTGTCCAATATTTTTTGATAATCTAACATGATGGACTAATTAGAATTATTATTTTTTTACCCAGGAAACATCCCTATTATGGTACTCTGCTTCGATTAACATTGAAATATACAATTTCACGTCTAGATTTTCTTACTGAGCAAATGTGGAAATTATTATTTAATTAAAATAACCTGTCAACTAGTTTTTGCCATAAATCATTGAGAGAGACAAAATTACTTTTGACCATCATTTGACAATTAGGTAAAAAATAATTTCATATATTGTTACACTTATAGAAAATCTATTATATAATGTTACTACCTCGAAACATTTCATCTTCTCTCAATCATTTATGCAAATAATACTTAAGTTGGTAGTAAATAAATCAGGTCTTAGTATTAGATAGGGCATAATATCCAAGAAAATAAAAGAATGTGTTTATAACATGTTAATAGGTAGATAGATAATTCTCCTTTTGAAAGGGTTATATCAGCCAATAGTTACAAGCTTCTTACGGGTTGAGTCTATAGTAGTAATAGCAGTTTATCATTAGAACTTTTATGGAGTTTTTAATATACCTTGAGCTGGTACAAACACGGACTATTTCCTGCGATAAAACATTTCGCATAGCACGAAGATAGAAATCTTAAGCATGTCATTAGCTCTCTATACAAAACTTGTCAAGTAACTCAACAGGCAGATTGATACGCATGCGCATTCATAGCTGAAAATGTTCTTCCCGCTAAGTTTTCAGTCGTTGTGCCTCTATGCTACCGGATGGCAGGAAAACGTATCCATTTACCTCTACAAACGTAATTTCTTTCGTCTTGAATGCGTTTTTTTTTACCCGAACAAAGTGGTTATATACAACGGGACTATGGATTATTCAACTCAGTTCGTGCTTCTCATACTGTGTTCCAGTTTGTATCGATTGTTTTATATGTAAATGTTGTATTTTTTTGTTTCTCGGCGGTTTTCTGTTGCGTGTCTAAAGTTCCAAGCATGTGTAATTTTCTCGTCATTCTAGATTTTGATTACAGTAGCTTGTTTCAATTGTGTTTGTATATATTCGCGTGGGCTTTAATAAAAATGTTTGTGAAAGGCTTTTTGTACCTACAGCCTGAATCGTGTGTTCTATTTTTGTCACTTACGAGGAGCTTCATTTTTATCATCAAAACTAATCTTGGATAGTTATCAAAGGCTCTTTGAAATATTATATTTGATAAACAATATCTTATTTTTCCAAGTATAATACAGTACAGTAGTATATATAGGCTTTATCATTTACTTATAGTTTTGTTTTGTTATTTTTCAATAAATCGAAATAAAAAAGCAATTGAATATATTTAACAAACCTTAAGTACCCTTATTTATATGCTTACGTTGAGAACTAGTGCTGATGATAAATCAGTTAAAACTAAAGTTATGTGTATGCACGCTCACGTGGTACATTTTACTACCCTATTTAATTACTGATAAAATTTCACGTGAGTAGGCAAGTGAGGTATAAAAACACACTAGTTCCTTTTATTAGTAGCTTTAGTTTTATTGTGGTTTTTATTTAACCACAATCTCACAATAGTTAGTGATCCGGAGATGGTAAACACATCAGTTCTAGAAGGGAACTAACTAGCTTTCAAGTTTTCACTAACTCATTTTCAACTTGAGGATGCTAGCGAGTCAGGCGGGTACTATAATGTACTCTACAACCATACCTAGAGAGTAATAATTGAATCGCAACATTTCTTTAGAAAACATTCAAAATATGAAAAAATATTTAAAATTAACAGTTCATGAAGGTTCTACAAATGTGCTCATACCTAATTCAATGATATTTAATATACGGCTACGGTTATTATTTCAACCTCATTTGCCTTAAACGTATGAGCATGAATAATAAATTTATGTCGGTAGATATGTAATGACAATCGAGACATTTCAATCTCCTTGAAAGCCTGTAACTATTCAGTGGGTATCCATTTCTGTTATGACAATAATGTATTATTCATGGTATATTTGAGTGACATAAACAAAGGAATAACTACCAAAACAATATTTTTATTTTATGCGATATCTGTGCAATCGTCGATGAACTGTGTAAGCTTTTATAAATCAATGATATTTATGTACCCCATACCCCATACCTAACCCATATATTATTATATACCGGGTGTTGTTCTGCATTTGTGCCATATTTAAGGAGGTTGATATTTAACTTGTATAGAACACTAATCAATTATAAAATCATGCTCTTAAAATTAAATATTATTTTTAAAGTTTTGTAAAAATAAAAATCCCACCGTGTTTGACGCTGTTTTATAAAGATTTATAAGATACTAGCTTTTTGCCCGCGGCTTCGCTCGCGTAGACTATAAGATTTGTTCACCTTTACAACCGTAAAAGTAAAAAAATATATATATTTTTTTTTTTTTTTTTACTGTGTATAGTATGTTTGACCACAATCTCACTATGGTAAGTGATGATGTGGTCGAAGGTGGTAAGCACACAAAGCCTAGAAGGAACTGGCTCTCAAGTGCAGCTGACGGAACACACCGATAGGTGCTTGGCGACAGATTTTCAACTTGAGGGTGGTAGCCAGCCAGACGGGTACTACAAAGTACCCTACCACCGTGCTATGGTTTCCTCACGATGTTTTCCTTCACCGAAAGCTCAAGCTCATTGTAGGATTCGAACCCGGGACCTTCGTCTCGGTATCCGACGTCACTACCACTGAGCTATCATCGCCTTAAAATTTATTTTTATTTGCAATAAGGTTGGGTATGCAATATTTAAAACTATTCCAAATTTTAAATCAACAGCATTACTGGTTGTTGAAATATACCTACCGCTGTAACAGTCGAACAGACAGACTAACTGGCACCATAAGGGTTTCATTATTAGCTTTTTAGTTCGGAACCCAAATAAAAACGAAATACCAGTCACTAATAACGATATCCCAAGCACTATACTAAAAATTAGTGGCAAAGTAGATGCCTCATAGAGTAGGTATAGGCTACACGTTAAGAAAGGATTTCCCGAAACGTAACCACTTGAAAGAGAAATTGGACTCTGGCTGCAAGCAGGTTCTCTCGTTACTAATTTGGAGCAGCCCGAGCAGGGAGGTTCCTCCCCCTTACATCGCAGTTGTTTTCCTGCGGTGAGTAAGGTCGCCAGAGCTGGGTGTAGGGGACCAGTATGTAGTAGGCACCAAATAATACCTACCGCTGCCGGCACAGCGACTCCTCTCAACCTTCAAACACTTTTTCAAGAAGGGTGTAGAGAGAGATTCGGTAAAGCGTGAGTGATACCCCTGGTGTTGCAAGCGTCAATAGGCAACGTTAACTGCTTGCCATCAGACGTACAGCAAGTTTTTTATTTGTCCTGTCTTCGTCGTAAGTGTAACTATTTATATGCCCTATATATGCCTATGGCTACCAGTATGGTACTTTTGTCGATCAGGCTGGCCACCATACATACTATGGTGCGTAAAAAGCACAGGCAGGATTCCGCTCCACTCTGACTTTAATGACATCATTCATAGGGCTCTTGCCAGAGGTCTCGTGTCGGCTATTCGTGTATCGAGTGGCTTGAAGCGTAACGATGATAAGAGGTCCATCTGACATTAATGTCCTGGAGCTCATTGTATTTTTCGCGACATATCGAGGCGTCTGATTGACGGTTCCTATAGCCAAAGGGCTGACGAATACTCCAGCTAGAAGATAAGCATCACCATACAAAGTTGCCGCCGCCTGCAAAGTTTGGGCACACTACCAACTGGCAGCAAATTAGATCAGCTATATTCTCTTTGTGAACTGCTGGTCTCTTTTTTTTTTTTATTTGTGTTCTGTTTGTTTTCTATTTCCCACTTAGTCTGTCAAGCAATTTCATCATATCTGAATTGTTCATGGTCGTTTTTGAGAAATCGATGAACATACATGAAAAAAGAACATACGCGTCCAACTTACAGTTTCCTCCTTCTTTTTTGAGTCGGTAAAAAATAGGATGCCTTTTATCACGGGAGAGTTCCCGCGAGGGTGGTACAGTGGGAATAGTTACTCGACCCAGAGCTATGCCATATGTAGGCAAAGAACTTTAAATGAGAACACATCGTGCAGTTTTACAGATTCGATTCTTACTTAGGTAAGCCTTTTTCATAAGTTCGTCGATGTAGCTGTACTTAATTGTGGCTTTTTTTTGTAGTGAACAAACAAAACTACATGGTCAAACGGGAGAGCGCTGATGGCTCTCATCAACCAAAAAATTGATATCAAAATCATTGATCCTGTCATAAAATTGTGAGAACGAAACCATAGTGCGATTCAGGAAAAAGACAACGCCATCTAGTAGTTCTCTCCCTCTGTGTCTGTGCCGTGAGACGGCCTGTAAATAAATATATTGAGATATCTTTTTTTCCCGTGAGCCGATTTTGATGAAACAAAGCCTAGTTGAAGCGCCAAGCAACGCTCAATCACTCTGTGGAAACAGCATGCAAATCCGTTCAGTGGATTCGAAGATTATCCTGTTCAAACAGACAAACAGACAGACAGAAAGACAGACAGACAGACAATTTTTTTTTAAATGGTATTTATGTATTGTGTTAGTCATTCTACATCACCCCCAATCAGTTTTTGGTAAATATATTCAATGTACAGACACGACTTTTCTACAGTTTTATTATATGTATAGATAGATAGGTTGGTGACCGCTGCGCAGCGGCCCGGTTTCTCCCCTCGCCCCGGATCGCAGACCTATTCTGTGCAGGTATGAAGTCTTATTCTGATTTGACGTTAATCACAAATCATCAATAATTATTTACTTATCAAGCCCAGAATTAATTACCTATTTTATAATAACTAAATAAGTCATTTACTATTGGTTCTGTAAATATGGCACGAATGCAAAACAACACCCTGTATATAGGTAGGTAGTTACTAACACCCCATCGATGTGGTATTCGTTTTCATTACGAAAGAGCGAGGTTGGATTTACGTTCAAAATAAAATCTCTAGAAATAATAATTATTCGTTGCCGTAGATCCCCAAAAAAGGAAAGGATTTGTTCCGTAGGAAAATAATTGACGCTCGCAAACAATGAGATTAACTTGTTCTCTGTTCCCGGGAGATGAAATACGAACAATTCGATACATACAATTAATGTGAATCTGTTTCTCTTTTAATATCTCTGTGGTGTATCCATCAATTTGACTCGTTACTCTCATTAAGCTAAATTATTTATTTAAATAATTCTATAAGATAAAACGGTAACCATAAAGCTTTACTATTTTACCAATATTGTTACCAGTATTGTGTGTATCTGAAGTCCTTGTAATAGGTATCAGAATATATTCTTCGATACTTTGTTCCCATACTACGAGAGATTAAGTTATACTGAGCTATCATCTAGTTTCAGTAGGCTCTTACTCAATAAGTAATATTTCAGGCGATGATAGCTCAGTAGAAGTCAAAAGTCAAGGTCTCGAATACTACAATGAGCTTGAGCTTTGAGTGAAGGAAAACATCGTGAGGTAACCGCGTGGGGTTAATTTGTAGTACCTACCAGCGTTGAAAATCTATCGCCACGGAGAAAGTATTCCCGCGCGCCTGTATGTATAGAGACGAAAACAATGACTCGTGCCCGTGAATTGCGCATAACCGGCGGCCGTTATTCTAATATCGACTTTATGCCACAGCACTATGTGTCAACAGTACTAAACGATAAGAAAATACATATAATGTATGACAACTGTTGGTAAAACGGTGCCGCTCCCTGACACGCTTGAATATTATGGAATCTGTTGAGCAAGGAGTCTGTAGGAGTTGGCGAGTGTTATTTTCAATGCTCTGTATCTATCGCCAAGCACCACGTCCTAGTATGTCTCGGCAGCTGCACTTCGGAACCAGTTTCCTTCTAGGCTTTATGTGCTCACCACCTTCAGCCACATTATTACTCACCGTAGTGAGATAGTGGTCAAACACAAGCCTATTCACAGTAAAAATCTAAATTCGTTGTTATATTTTTATTAGATTTGGCAGTAGAATGAACAAACAGCTATACTATAGTGGTTCTGTTAGCTGTAGACCTTGCGAGTTATATGGAATTGGAAAAAGCTCCCTAAATCGAATCGCCAAAAAAAATATAATCACCAAACCTAGTCACAAGATTTCACGAGTATCGGTTGAGTATTGCAACCTATAGGGGAGAACAGCCGGATATCACGCCATCTGGACAGATAGCATACTGGGCAAATACGATAGCATTTTTGTCCAAGCTGAAACTGCGCTCGCGGTTCGGGCTCGCTTGTAAAAAGGGAAATATAACAAAATAGAAGGAAAATATAAGTGTTTTTATATACCTAGTATGGAGTGATCAACTTGTGACTTCAAGATAAATGCCACCAATCGCCATAGTTATTTGTGAGTTTGACCTTTGACCGATTGAGCTTGGACAACGATGTCTGTCGCGCGACTTATAATTGAAGTAATTTTACAGACAGTTTGATTTAAATATTACGGGATTATCTTACGCCAAATATCAGTATTTTTTGCAAAATAAAAAATTTATGCATATATTTCAATTAAAATGAATAACCAATTACTGTACTTTCATATGCCGGCAGAATCCTGATAATCGTATTCAGCGTATTTCCCGGAAAGGGTAACAAAATTAAATTTATTATTAAATTATATGTACTTCCGTAAATGCGTAATGCAGGGTTGCATTCGCAGTGACTGATTGTCAATGTCTACGTGATATCCGTAGCAGTGCATAACAATTCCACAAATTATGCACTACGAGTAGGTATATAGTTATTGTATTTATTTGTTTTGCTTTACGAGAAGCTACTGCACGAGAGATTTCGCTTTTTTAACGATACGTTGTTTTTGAATTAAATGTTTTTAGTCCCTCTGAATTCTTTAAAGGTACTGATTGGGTTATATTAGTAACAAGGCCTCAACTCGAATGAAAGTGTTACCATTTCTGTGTTATAACCATTATATCAAATTTTCAACAAGTATGTACCAAATACAATCTATATATAGAAAAAACCTCGAATCTGCCGCTCAGCAGGCTGGCAGTGTTTTCTCTTTGGATAGCCATGCTGCGCTGACGGAAAAAACTCCCCGACCACTGGCCTCCAGAGGTCTCGATCAATTTTGATGACAAAGTAAATAAAAAGATAATTTGGTCCAAGTGATGCGTATTTTTTTTATTTATAACTTTCCGCAACGATCGGCCGCAGCTGTCCCTGCAACTTTACAATTGGCGGTAAGTAAGATGGCACATGAAATCTATTTTTTACAGAATGTGTAGCAGTCAATATAAAACGTATGGATGTACCAGCTCTCGTGGAAGTCGGCACAGAGTCAGTTGTGCTGGACTGCGAGTACAGCACGGGCTCTGTGACGCCTGGACCAGGGTTGGTGATGAAGTGGTTCTTCAATGGATCCGCTGGCTTGGTCTACCAGTGGATACCACCGATGCAGCCACAAGTTATAGGCCTGCTCAAGGGCAAGGTTGATATGAGCTTTAGGATATCCGGTAGGTTTTTAGTTAAGCTATATTAGTTTATTATTGTTATGTTAAAGTAACACGTAAAATAAACTTTTTACATCCTAATAAAATAATAATATCCCTGAACGTTCTTCTCACATCTCAACCCGTTAACTGAGACAATAAGCATGTTCAGTTCATGTAAACCAATGTCTTTCCTGGCTGGGAATCGATTTTTTACAATTCTATTATACTTATGGAATACGTGAATACCAAACGAGTACAGCCAACCACCTTATTTATCTTTTGTCCTTCTTTGTCATCCGGCGTCAAAACAAGACAAAAGACAAATAAGGTTCTAGAGCTTGTGGTAGGCCCACAGAAAGCCATCACTTGTCTCGTCCGGTGAACCGCTTGAGGTCTAAATGTTATAAAACTCCAGATAAAGTGATTTCAATGAAGACAATGATTGACTTACGCAGTAGCCCCTCTGTGCATGAAAGGTATCTTACCCTCTATGCTAACTGGTCCGTCAATTAATAAAATCTAACTGTTTGATAAAAACAAACCGTTTTCAGCAGAATTTTTCATTAAGACTTAATTTAAGTTCATAAGCTGTGAGAAATACATAAAGATTTTAATTTACAGAGGAACCACTGCAAACTTATCGAGCTATAAAAATATTGAGGCCAACCACAGATTTAAGTGGTAATTACACTTGCGTCGTATCTACTTTTATGGAGGAAGATCGGCACACCAGACCTATGCTAGTATACAGTAAGTACTTATTATTATTATTATTAGATCAACTTAGTTTGTACTATAGGGTTTATGTCAAAGACTCATTCGATGTCAATCACTGATGTCTTTTATACAATGAGAGGGCAATATTGTCTACGATCCCGTAAAAAACTGACGATAAATATCCATTAGCACTGACAATTATGATAGAGAATTATTAGAAAAGTCACCTTTATAATTATGTTTCATGAAGGACTCTTTACAGATAAGAAGCAATTAACAGTAATTTTCTGTATTAGAACGTACTTGACTGATCTTCGGAGAAATCAGTGCATAATTATCTACCTATCGGCTTTCTCGACGATTCCAGGAAGTATGTTCAACTTTTTTATTGCAAAGCTCTTTTATTCGCAGGCCCCGGTAAGAGCTTTCACTTCATTCAGGAGAAAAAATATGTATTCTTAGTAACGCTTATATGCTTCGCTGAAGATTTGTACCCGAAACCTACGATGGCTATAATAGCTAAAGGGTGAGTACCTTATCATTGTACTGTGTGCTATTTTTATATCAAGAAGTTCTAAATATATCAAATCTTTTTATGGCCTTTTCAAGCGTGAAGGAAATGCTCTTTGTTGTAAATGTAATGAATAAGACAGGATCGATCTTCATACCGCACTTGCTACTTGTGAAATTAGGTAGGCTCAAGTTTTTGATATCATAGTATAAAAATGTTACGAAGAGTAAACAAACGTCAAACCGGTCGTAATACTGTGATGTAAAAAATAACAAAATATAAATATTATACGACATATCATAATAAACATACATATTATATATGAAATATTATAGTAAACTGAATCGGTTTGAAATCAGGTTGAATTTCAGTCTGAACAAATTAAAAGTAGCAATTAGTAAAGTAAGGGGAGGATTTTACGGCGTCTCGATTAACTCAAAAGTTTGTATACATTATATTCCTTTATAAGAAAGGTTTTTTTTAGAAATAGGTAAGGGGGTAAAGTAAGGGGCGCGGGTTAAACCGCGGGCGGACAGCTAGTTATGAATATATAACATTGGATTGAATAATCTACAATTTACAAATAATCTACAATTTACAGTTCATTGAAACTCGTATGAGTAAGACAGGAGTGACGGATAGAAGCATGGATGTATGTGATATGAATGAATGGACTGAATGGAAGAAGAGTTCATATATATAAGAGGTGATAACTTGAAACACATTGACTAGGTAATATTTGTAATATTTAATTAAAGTATTTTTCTGCCGCATACATCAAAATTTACAGTGTACAATTTGAAATACCTATTGAAAAGTAATTCTCTGATTGCACAGTATGTCCGAATTCATTCAAAGCTAAAATTCAACAATCAACTACGATTGACGTATATAATGCTATGTTTTTAAAATAGCCGTGTTTTATTACAAACGAATAGTCCATCATTACTAGGTTGACATTAATCGATATACCTATATTCTGATTGATCATTTTAATGAAACCTTTCTTTCATATCCCAAATTGGTATAGTAAGTAGTTAATAACACGCCTAGTGGATAAAACGATTAACCTACAATTTATTGGATAAATTATTTACGTAATTAATGTGATAAGGAAACTATTAATTATAACTATAACGTACTATTTTTAGAAACTTTTTTACCTATATGTCACCATATTTTTGTGAAAACCGTTAGTTTGTAAACTACCAAGCGAGATTATAAACTGTCGAAAAATTGTGTACTAGGTACCATACTGCTTACAAATAACTTATTAATTTTCATTAGTTTATAATGTATCGTTGTCAAACCGTTAAATTGTGAACTTGCATCATACTTGAATGCCTGAACGCACCTTGACGGTTCATAATTTATCGATAGTTTATAATCTCGCTAGATAGATTATAAACCAACAATGTTCACAAAATTACGGTACTAGTATTTCGTAAGTATGGTGTTTATATATAATAATGTTTCCTAAAAAAATATGGCTTGTTTGTTACAATTGACGGGCCAGTTGGCGCAGTTGGTTAAGACTCTGGTAAAGATTCTAGCTATTGCGCTGCAGGTCGTGGGTTCGATTCCCGCACAGGACATGCATTTGTGTGCATGAACATGTCTGCATGTCCTGAGTCTGGGTGTAATTATGTATATTAAGTATGTATTTACAAACAAAAAGTAGTATATGTATTATATCAGTTATCTGGTTTCCATAGTACAAGCTCTGCTTAGTTTGGGATCAGATGACCGTGTGTGAGGAATGTCCCAGGATATTTATTTATTTTATTGCTACTTTTAATTTGTTCAGCTTGAAACTCGGTATTTATACTTCAGACAGAAAAAAGGAAAGTGTGTTTTTGGGTTTTTCGAAAATCAACACCGAGTTTCAAGTTAATCGGACCGCGCGGAAGGTTTCTTCCATACAAACTTTAATACCCCCTAAACCCCCGAAAAACTAATAATGAGAAATTTTAATTATTTATTTAGGTAAGTAATAGTGTTAAATTTCAAATTTATAAACCCAAGGATTAAGACCTTTTTTACAAACAAAATCCCCCTTTTCAACCCTTAAAGGTTGCTTTTCCAAAGACCCCTTCTTAGTGGTGCCTACGTTATAAAAGGAACCTGTGCGCAAAATTTCAAGTTTGTAGCCATACAGTCAGGACAAGTAGGTAATTATATATTGTATAGATAGATAGAAGTTCATAAAATCATAACCAAGTAGGATTGTATTTGCTAGTCTACTTACATATTAATTGTAATATATTGGAAACATACCAAATAATATCGGTTAACCAATTTGGTTTTCAACCGGGAGTCTCTACAGAAGACGCTGTGCTCAGCTTAACAACTAGTATAGTGAACAGCTTAGACTCTAAAACTAAATGTATAGGTATATTTTTGGATCTCTCCAAGGCCTTCGATACAGTTTCAATTCCCATACTCTTGAACAAGTTGCACTCTATTGGCGTAAGGGGAACGTGTCTTGATTTATTTTCTAGTTACCTCACTGAAAGAACACAAATGGTCAAGATAGAAGGCCACATAAGTGACGAGATGCCCCTTACCTTTGGAGTGCCGCAGGGTAGTATCTTAGGGCCAACCCTGTTCAAAATTTATATTAACCAACTTTGCCAGCTTGAGATCCCTCACTGTAAAATGATCTCCTATGCAGATGATACCGCACTTCTTGTAACTGGTCCAAATTGGAATCTCACAAAACAATATGCTGAAAACGCTTTGAGAATAGTCACGGGATGGCTTAATGCGAACTTGTTAACGCTAAACGTTGACAAAACAAAGTATATGACGTTTTCTTTGCAAAGATCCAATAGACCTACAAAAGAATTTTCTATCACTGCACATACTTGCTCTCCTCTAGCAAAAGAATGTGAATGCCTTGGCATCTCCAGAACTGAAACTTTTAAATATCTTGGCGTACTATTGGATGATGCTCTTAACTGGCATAAACATGTAGACACTGTTTGTGCAAGGGTCAGGAAACTTATATTTGTTATGAAAAAACTCCGGTCTTCAGCTGATCGTAGTAGCTTATTTATGGTTTACGATGCTTTGTGCAAATCAATAATAACTTATTGTATCCCCGTATGGGGTAGAGTTGACAAAACTTATTTAATAAAACTGGAAAGGGCACAGAGGGCTGTCCTCAAAGTAATGTTAGGCAAACCCTATAGGTTCCCTACGGATCACCTGTACCAGGAATGCAAAGTCCTAACTGTGAGACAGTTGTTTGTTCATAACACTTTATTACGACGCCACTCTTCAGTACTATACCCGACCTCCCAATCAAATTTGAACCGTCGAAGAAGACATCAAGCATGTCCACAAGTTAGCGTTAAAACAACATTTGCGACTAGAAATTATAACTGGATTAGTTCATACCTTTATAACAAAATTGATAAAGAACTGGAAATTATACATCTCAGTAAATTTGAATTGAAAAAGAAACTCAACGCTTGGCTGCTTGAACTGGATTACTCAGGAACTGAAAATTTACTTCTCTAGCTTTTTATTTCCGTTTAATTCATTAATTATTATTATATTGTTACACGGTCAGTTTTATTTTTATGTTACTCTCTGTCACCTTACATACACAACACATACCAAACACAAATATATCCATACACACCATCACACTCTTACTCTCACACTATCCCACCACACAATATACATCCTACGAATTGTTTAAATAAATATTTTGCAAGATTGTACCCCTGTACTGTAAACTTAAAAAAGCTGTTCGGAGGAACTCTGTCCCCCATATTACAGATTTATTTCTAGCTTGGGAGACAGAACCCTCATCAAATGTTGTAAAATACCGTTACCTTACTTAATTTAATTTTACCTTGTAATTGTACATCAAACTGTAGTAGGCTTGTATCAATAAATTATTATTATTATTATGATATTAGAGAAATCAAAATACGATAGCGTCCGTAAATCTGCCAAACTCAATGCTTATATTGTACATGTATTACCATCGCATTCAATTAGTACGAACGTATATCGACTATCAGAGATTAACTATTAACCCCCTTACTCATAAAGCGCTAATTAATTATTATACTGATTAAATTGTAACCCTTTAGCTTAGCCTTTTATTTAGCTTGTGTTAACGGTGTCTCCTATGCATTTGGTGTATTTACTAGCTTCTATTACTGAAAAACTTATAGTAGAGCTCGAACTTTAAGCCCCGCTCGTAAAAACTATTGTTTTTTGTGCCTTTACAATAGCCATACTGAAATTGCAAAATACCATACCATAGTTAAATGTTACTCAATCGAAATGTATACAAAAGATTTTCCCTAATTTCAGTATTTGTTCACTGCTGAGAAATGTAGCCATGAAATAAAATTTGCCTGACTCTAAGATCAAATTTTACGACTGATCTCTCCACATTTTTAATTTAAATTAATTTAAAGGAATTGAAATACAAATTTGCATTCCAAGGCAAAATTGACTCCTAGGATTAATGGTTCTTTTATACGACCAAGTCGGTAAACAAATAAACGGTCCGTCTAGTGGTAAGCGGTTACCGTAGCCATAAGGGCGGTTGAAACACTCGGGGTATCACTCATGCGTTAGCGACCCCTCCCCCATCTCCAATGAGCTCTGCCAACCTTATTCCCGCGCAGGGACATAACATAAAGTTATTTAGCTTTGATATTCTGCAAGGTACTTCCCCAGTTGAGCTGCTCTTTGAGCGAATAAATGCTTCGCTCTACCTCTCTAAAATTATATTAAACCGATGTTGATGAACTTTGGCAGAGGGGTAGTCCAGATTAAGGAGAGAAATCGAGGGTACTTATTATCTTAGAAACTCGGTAAGAGCCGTGGGTCGAAAACACCTAGTAAAATATAATTTAATCGTGGATTTATAGAATTATCCTAAAGGTTTATATGTGTTATTTGTTTCAGTAAGCCTTTAAAACAAGCCGTTACGGAAATGAAAATGGACTCGTGGGGTTTATACACAGTGGAAACGAAGGCCGTAGTACACGACGATGACGTCACCAGCCCCAGAGAGGAGTTTGTATGTACACTCAGCTTACCGCCGGCTAACTACACGGCTAACAGAACCACCGTATATTACCCTGGTTAGTGTTTTTTTAATTGTATTTATATATATCAGTAATTACACACACACAAGAACGCAGAAGTGTTACTACAATTTTATTTCATAAATTGTATTGCCTTTAATTTTTTTGGACCGTATGTATTTTAAAATTTGAAAGTGGAATAATAACTTGATGAGGGAGCCCGCCCATGAGCGACAATCGCTGAGCGATTATTTTGTCGTACAATATAGAACATGAGTTCAATACTGAAACGCCCACGTGCTTCAAAAAGTCGCTCATAAACATCATACTATTTTTTGTAGCCGCAATTATCGCAGCCACCAAAAGTACCTCGCAAGCGGGCTCCCTAAATATCATGATTGTACATTGGAATTGTTTTTTCTTCAGGTCTAATGCCAACGGCGTATGTTGCGGCTATTGGAATAGAGAAACCTCAAGAACGTCATGCTAACAGTAAGTTGAACTTTATTTTAGTTAAACCTCAAAGATAGATTTTCTAAATCGATAAAAAAATAAAAAATACTCTCATTTGCTATATGGGCTTGCTCCCAAAATCCTCAATTCTTTTGTTAAAAAAAGATAAGAATTCCATACTTTAATTCCCAAACATCTCCAAAGAATTATTATTATATAATTCAATTTAAAAAATAATGATTTTAAGTTGCATTTTACTCCGCGGGTAATTGAGACAATCCCAAACTTCTTCATCGAAATTATCGTATTATTACTAAATATTAAGTTTCATTTTACTCCATAACATATTGAAGATGCAGGTACAGTCTGTCACAGTATTTATAAGCACAATAACAAAATAATGCTGGCTGAACTTTCCTTTATATTGCATTAGAGCTCCTTCAAGCTTATATGTTACCCTGGTAACATTTTTTATTTTTATTTTGAGTTACTAGATAACATAGAGATTTTGGTAAATGCAATTAAATCTTGTTACATCATAATGGTTTAACCTAAAGTACCAGTTTTGAGTCGTACACTCTTGACGGAGCGTTCATAGCAAAGAAAGAACCTTTGACATGCGTGTACACCTGGATCTATGTTTGGCATTATAAGGCAATGACAGTGCATGGTAGTGGCATCAAATGCCATGATTAAAGTCGTGGGTTCGAAACAAGCTTGAGCTTTAGATGAAAGAAACATCGCTAAGCAACTACCACTTACTATCTGGAATTATTGAGGTTACCACGATTCTACCACGCTATCACGAATTCAAACCTATCCATAGAAAAAAACGCGTGGCAAAAAATCTTGGGTACGAAAATTAATTTAAGGAAAAGTGAATGAATTGATATGATGAGATGATGAGGTAAGTCCATCTTGTCGGAGAGCGCCCACGGGATTTCTTGCCATCGATTTTGCTCTAGTAGATAGGTATATGTATTGTGTATTGAACTCTTACTTGAAACTCAGAGTAAATAATAAATAAAGAAGTAAAGAATAATACTGAAGTTTCATTTTCATAGAAATTTATACGACTTCGAGAATTCGAGAACCGGTACATTTTGTTGGAAAAGCTTCTATATTGATAGGATTCAAAAAATCATTCTCAGGAAAATTTCAACATAAAATATTTTTACGTAAGGTATTATTTTCGTATGTAATGTAATGAATTTGACGAGAAATATAGGATATGTATTGCAATCTATTGCTATTGAGTTTGTATTTGTATACATAAATAAAACAAAAATATTTTTCTTCTGTTACAGATAGCCGAACACCAACGTCATACATCACATTCGTGCTTTACTTTTTACTATTGTTCATAAAGTAGCTTTTTTATTATTAACCAAGTTTTGTACATAAACATTATTTCTTTTATTTATTAAATATTCTATGTGAGAATCTTCTCAACTACTAATATCATATATACGTTATTTAATCCTCTCACCCACGTTGAATTTAATTATAGATGTTTACAGTTAATTGGACGCTATAAAAGAATGCTGGAAAATATGAAGAAGATATGCCTCTTCCCTTTACCCCAGTGCAAGGCAGGTATTTATCCCCTCCCCTTTGTTGTATCTACGGGGTAATTTTAGTGAGTATGGTAGGTATATTAACGTGGTACATAAAAGTTCGTTACTATATTAATTAATTATTATGTATATACCTATATCATCATCATCATCAGCCTATAATGTCCCACCGCTGAGCACAGGCCTCCTTTCACAAATTAGGGTGAAAGGGAATGGGCAGACTCCACCACGCGTGCCAACTGCGGATCGGTGGAGGTTGGCTAGGGTCAACCAGGTACGCGTTCAACACGAGAGCCCGCCCCGCCCCCCTCTCTACAGCGCAGGTGGCGACCACCGTGGGGTTTTAGCTGGTAAAAGTCCGGCATAACCTGGCCGCTCCCCCCCAGGGCGGTCGGGTATCCTATGAGGATTTCCACACGCTAATCAAAAATAAAAAAAAGGCTAGGGTCAACCTATTGTTGGAGTTTTCAAGCCGCCTAGAAGGCCTCAAACTAGCTTAACGACTATCACAATGAAGTGATAACCGAGACCAACAGCTTTACGTGCCTTCCGAAGCACCACGAGCGCTTCATAATACCTAATACCTAGTAGGAAATAATATCTCGGTACCAGTATATGTAATATATATTATATACTCGCACCGAGATATTATGCCTTTTTATATTATGTCCTTATAAGAGGACGCGCGTGCAAGCAAGATATTTTCAAAGTTAACTTACTCTCTCGTGTAGATAATTATGGGGAATCCCCTTGAGGTAAACTTGAGAAGTTGAGAAGAACTTGAAGAATTGAGATATAAAATGGCAATGACTGATTTTATTTATTTAAAGACTGGCACAATTAACATGAACCAACAATTACTTACTTACAATTATTAGAACCATAATAAATCAATAATAAATCTTGCACAAGACAAGCAATAAAGCATGGAGCACGTCGACGACGGATAAAGGATATAAAATAGACAATCTGTTCTATAAAAAAATCAGAAGTCATCACGTATAAAAGGACTTTACTATTCATATCTCTTCCAGCCTGAAAGCATTCCTTGGCAGTAAGTGCTAAGTTGCCTCAGTATCTCTGACGATAAGTTCCTAATTGCACTTCACTTTACGGAAATGGGGTAAAGCGGGCAATGTTGGGCGAACACGTACTCGACTACGTGTCTTGAAATTAACTAGGCCTTAATGCGTATGACACGCGGTTGCTTTATCGAACTCTGCGTTTTGACAAAGACAATTTTTCTTTTCTTTCTTTAATATTTAATAAAAATTATTTCAGTCGTAAGTCAGGAAATTTTCATTTCATAAGTACCTACCTACCTATGGCTAATAAAACTGCTTCCTTTCAGCCACTCGGAAATCATTAAAACTTAAACGACTACACTATTTTATACTTTCCAATAAAAAACACAATTGGGTAATTTCCTGGGTAAAAAAAACCTAATTCTATTACATCCGTCGGTTAGATTATATCAAAAAATATTATTGGATATTTTATATTATTATATTATTATTGGATTCGTATTTTTTTTTCGTCAATCAAACAAGAAATGATGAAGATATAGCACGTTAAAGTTCTGCGTGACGTCACATTTCGCAAAAAAAAATTATAGAAACGTGACGTCACGCCGAATAATGAAATAAAAAATACGTGACCAATATTTTTGATAATCTAACTGACGGACAAAATATTTTTTTAGGAAAGTAGCCAATGATTCTTAGATAGAAACATTAACAAGTCTAAAATAACAGCCATGAAGGCTTTTGTGATCTTTTCTTTAGATTTCATTCCGATTACCTTCAGGGAATGGCAACGAGCAGCTTCACCAGTCTTTGTAATAAGTTTATCGTGTACGCTAACGGCAACTCGCACGTGAGTCCCGGTTTTCTCGATCTCTAGAGAATTTTGTTAAATCTCGCCTTACAAATAAATTCAGACAAAGTAGATTCAAGGTAGTTTTCACTTTAACAGTTTTGGAAGTTTTTCTCTAGGTATTTATGTGTTATAAAATAAAGCTTGAAAAGTTTGTAAAGTAGGAAAAATGTTTGACGTATACATAGATTCTAAATGTAATTAGGCTCGCAATATATCAAAACATTTCAATTAATTAAATTAACACACGCTGCTGACCAGTTTTAAAAGGCTTCTTATTATATCAAAGCGGGAACTCTCTGAGTCGTCGAAAGTAGGCACATTTTTAATTAATACTCACCTATGAGTTGTTATTTTCATTATATACAAACATACCAGTATATTACTTTCCAAGACATATATGGATACGGTAATAAAAAGTAAACGAAATTTTGAAAGGAACTGCATGTGATTTTAAGAGAGATAGAGCGTTTATTCGCTCAAAGAGCAGCTCGACTGGGGAAGTACTTCCACCTTACAGAATACCGCACGAGCTCATTGGGGAGGGGGGAGAGGTCGGTAACTTGTGTGGTAATCGCTTACCATCAGGCGGGCCGTATGCTTGTTTATCGAAAACTTCAAAATATGTAGATATTTCTGTTGTGACAAATGTCTTTAATTTTACACAGGAAGCTACATTGTCCCCGAGTGTCCTTAAACCATTAGTATTCGGCCCAACCGCGGGACACAGCGAACGATTAACTTAAAATTAAAAAGCAAATAAGAACTTTATACATTTTTAATTTAGATTTAACTTGTTTCTTGTTTTTTACAAATAAAAATACATTCAGTATAAATAAAAAGAAACAATAAGAACGAATAATAATAATTTATATCTGAATAATAATGTAAGATTCTGTGTCTACTTAAGACCTTTTTCTGTCACTTAGCATACTTAGCTCAGACCCTATTCCGCAAAGAAATGTATTGTTAAATACCTATGTGACAGACGTGGGTCGTTGTTTGGCAATACTGCGCTCAATATTGCTCGTACAGACCCTGTCACTAACAATGTCCGATTTTTCGGATCACTGAATACGATTTATGAAATAAAGTTTTGTAGGTCTATACGTTGTATAGCTTAGGTATAACTTTTATATTCTATTGAATAAAAGGCCAGATAGTGATGTGCAATAAAAGAGTGAATGTGGACTCTACTCTCTGAATGTTAAAATGTTCTAAATTAAGTATATGAAATAAAAATCGCTTTACGCAAGTTTTTGTTTAGATCCTGATGATCTGACCTGTATTCTCATCGTATGTATACATTTTATGTCATATTGGTTTATTTATAGCTACCAATCAGTTGAGAGGTCTGAATCCCAAAGAATTCGAGCTATGTGATAGAAAGAGAGGCGTTTGTAACTCTATCTATCTATGTGTGTATCTTAGCACAGATTTTATAAGGGAAAGAGCCTTCTATACGATTGCTTATTCACTGCTCCTGTACTTATAAGCTCAGCATAATAAGCTGAGTCAACCTGCCAACAAACGGCTATGCAGTTTGGCAGATGTAACTATGTAATTTATTTAGAAATGTTTCACTCATAAACATACATACACAGTGGGTCATGGAACGAGCTATGCTCAGAATTTCTCTACGAAACAGGGTCCGAAATGAGGACATTAGTAGGAGAACAAAAATTACCGATATAGCTCGTAGAGTTAGTAAGCTGAAGTGGCAATAGGCAGGCCACATCGCTCGAAGAACCGATGCGGAAGGAAGGTTCTCGAGTGGCGACCACGTAAATCGCCGAGCGGGACGACCTCCAACCAGGTGGACCGACGTTCTGGTCAGAGTCGCTGGGCCCCGCCGGATGCAAGCGGCCCAAAACCGTTTGATGTGAAAGTTAATGTGTGACGCCTATCAGTTCAGCAGTGGACATCCTTAGGCTGATATGATGATACTTACTAAAAGGTTCACAGCTACAAACGTCAAACCTACCCACCGGTCATGTCATTAGTACTTCACAAATCTGTCAAGTATATACAGATATAACTGCCTGGTGACATGCCGGGGTTTGTCGTGACATTAACGAATATTATGTTGATATCCTCCTACAACTCCTTTAGAATCTCAGAAGAATTGCTGACGTGATCCATTTGCGTGACCACCACCTCAATCAGGCTTAATTAAAATACTTACGAGAATTACGTTAAAAGGTGTACGTAGGTATGTGGCTAGATCGTTTTAAAAAAAAGATTTACATAATACATAATATCTCTTTTTCAAACATATTGACTTAATTCAGCAAAATAAAGGGTCTGGCATTAACTGATTAAATGATACCCTTTTCAAAAAGGTTGTGCATGGAGACAGCAAAAAGACTTCCCATCTAAGCCTACAGTAAATTTTGTAATAATAGAATTACATAGTTGTAATAGATAGATTGTAAAATCTTTTACTTCAAAATAAATTTTCCGATCTAAGGATATTAGATGATATAATCTTTTATACTATATAAATGCTTTGTCCTGAATGACTGACTGATGGATAAAGGCACAGCCTAAACCACTGATCATACAGACCTGAACTTGGAGGGTGTGTTGTTTGTATGACGTAGGCATCCGATAAGAAAGGATTTTCCGAAATTCTACCCCTAAGGGGGTGAAAAATGGGGGAAAATTGTGTATGGGACAACGTGATTCCTTGGTCCAATCTAGGTATTATAGTCAGACTTTTCATAAGTGCCTGCGAAGGTCTATTTAAATAAATGATTTTGAATTTTGAATTTGAGGTATTTAAACACCTTTTATATAGGCTGTCTGGTAATTAGTGACCGATACATAAACACATGATTATCCTCATGTTTACAAACAACTTTAGCAGAAGTAGAAGCAGAGTAGTAATAATGAACAATCAAATTCCGAAACCAGTCAGTGATTTGTCACTGAATTTCAACAGTAAGGACCAATCACTGCATCGTGTGGTTTTGACTTGGCCAACTTTGACTTGATTGCATGCGTCCTTGACTTAGCCAATCAGGGGGCCTACCACAAGCTCTTAAAACAAGGTTAAAATAACCTTATTTGTCTTTTGTCCCTCTTTGACATCCGGCGTCAAAACAGGACAAAAGACAAATAAGGTTATTTTAACCTTGTTTTAAGAGCTTGTGGTATGCCCCCAGAGCGCATTGTCGGCGGTGGGAAATTGGTGGAATATATTTTAACCAAAATAAACGTAATTGCGCTTCTTTGGGTTAATTGTTCGATGGATTAAAGTAACTAAATTAAATAACAGCTGACTGTGTAGGTATTCTTGTAGGTTGGGGTGATTGGAGTCAGACGCTTACAGCCTTACTCATAAACGCTATTTAAAGTTAAGTCATACTTAAAACTGTTATTTAAAAAAATCTTCACTCATAAACGCTATTTAACCTTATTCACTGCTTAAAAACGTTATTTAAAGAGCTGTCAAATTAAACAACCTACGACCCTTGTTTAGCGCATTAAATAGCAAAATGGCCGCCAAATAAACAGCTGATGCTTTATTTTTGTAAAATATTTTTCATTTATTTCTGAAAATACGATGGATATATGATGATATAATATATATAGAAACACCATAAATTACTTAAACTTATACTACCTGGATGACCGGCCTTTGCTCGTTTTTTTTGTAAATCATATTAGTTTTCCTCACAAAAGAAGGACCTTGAAAAAAGGGAAAATATGATCATCTGAACTCGAACAGGATCTTCTGGTTTCGGAACCGCCCGATTTCCTATCTGGCTATGATAATCCTGTAGATGGTGGCGAAATTTACCTTCGTAGGTATTCTAATGATATTGTAGCAGTTTTTCATTGCCTGAAAACACGGTTATAACGACGTTTCCTAAAAATTAAACTTAGCTAGATCGATTTATTGCTCCCGAAACCCCACGCATACTAAGTTTCATGAAGATCGTTGGAGCCGTTTCCGAGATTCAGATTAGATACATATACAAGAATTGTCGTTTAAAGGTATTAGAGGGATGAATTTTTAAGTCATAGGTGATTCATATAGCATAATAAAACAACTCCTACTCTATTTCACATAGGTTGAGTTGTCAAGGTCAAGGGTTTTTACCAATATCTAGTGAAGTTCTATTTTATTACTCTGAAATAGTACTCACAATATTTGATGAAACCTCGCTCTATCATAGTATTCTTTTATTATATCGAAATAAAATTTAACCAATGAGAAATCTTATAAAATACCATGAGTTACCGAACTCATGCTATTTGAAATCTACCTACTATACTTATCATTGCTTGTGCCGTGTGTGCTACATAATGTAAGGAGGACCAAGATAATATAAATAATATTAGGAATAACATACACAATTTCACTAGAGATTTATTTACACATCATTATTCCCAACATTAATTCCATTAATTTATTCAATGTTTGTATTTTGATTTTCCAATACTCTTCATCCAAATTCATAATTCCTACACGTTTTACATGTATTTCTTCAGCTATTTGGATTTATTTTTCGATCGCTGCTTAGGCCAGTAGATCCGACTATGAATAAGAAACGTTCTTGTTCATAGTCTGACCTGAAACAATATAAATTCATACATTATTTCTTAAAAATAGAAGATGAAATAGAATTTGTAAATAAACTTGTAAATATTATAATTTACATGAAATTTAGATTCAAAAATCTAATTACCTTTTTATTCAGAGGTTAATAAAGTTCGCAAACAAACCGAATTGGGATGAGAACATCCCAATTCGAAAAACGTGATCTTTTTCTCGTTCTGAATTAATTGTTAATTTCCATTTATAATATTATCATAAACACATAATAAAACTTTTCAAAATGGTGCCGCTTCTTTTTTTTAAACCTCCATTACTGTCAAATTTATGGTTTTGATGTTGGTGTCGCCATATATAATATTATTTTTGCTCTTTAAATCATTCAATAACTAAATCATGACTAAAAAGCGTTTATGAGTAAAGAAAAGTTAAACACTGAATAACATTTTAAATACTACTTAGCTATCTACTACTTAATCCGTTATTTAAGAGATTTTTATGAGTAAGACCGTTGTGTATATAAAAAAATTGTCTCTTTGGGTAAGTTGTTTGTTATCATGAGTACAATAATGTGTATAGTATCGGTCACTAATTACCAGTCACTCTATATATAATACATCAGTTCCTTTTATTGCCTATACGAAAGATTTTTTGGAATTCCATTCCTAAGGGGGTAAAGAAGAGGTCGCGCATGAAACAGTGGGGCAGTAAGGAGAATAACATATTTTACACATTATTTAGATGAATGTCATACAATATTATGATCAGTGACATCTATTTTTAATAACAGAACAGAAAGTTAAAAGAACTGTAAAGGTTAACCATTGGTTAACTCAGTCTGAGCGACGACAGTGCCATCTCTCGGGCGGCAATGAAACTCGAAGGTTATCATTTGTACTATTCCGTATAACATCACATCGCGTGAACTCGCTTACAATAAATGAGTCCCGGTCTTTTAAGTTCCATGCAATATCGTTAGATGGGTTTATATTGTACTTACCTAAAGTCACTTATTCATTTCTGGTTTTGAGTTAGGAACTGAAGTTAGGGAGCACCTTTTCTTTTAGTTTCCTATAATGACACTATCACCTCTCATGGTGAATTTCACCAGTATTCAAAAACAAAAGTATCATACAAAAATTTAAAAATAACCTTCGTAGTAAAGTATTTCTAAAATATAAAGACCTTAGCCATAGTAGGTATCCTATTTCATTCTTAACTAAACAAAAAAAAAGCGAAAGGAAGTTTGTTCATTTGTTTCTAATTGACTCCTCAACAACACAACCTCAGAGTATATAAATACTAGGTACAAACACAACCAATCGTAGTAAAACTATGACACGCATGTTGCCTATGGCATGGAAACATAGGCTTCTTTTTATACCTGGACCACGCAAAAACCGCGGTGCCAACAAGTAATAGTGTAAACATCACTGTCCTTGAATGAGAATACCGTAGATGGTGCCGTTTCCCTCAAATATTAACTACAAAAACCAATATACTCAAACTAGAGGTGTTTTGACAAATTCCAATCACCAGATGACCCAAAAGTCAAACACTTTCGCCACGATTATAAAAACATCTATTTAAAATGGCCTAGATTGTTGATGAAATAAAATCAAAAGAGACTCTACAACATAAAACTTGTTAGCTTTATTTTTAATAGCGAACTCGTTCGACGATTCCTGCTGATAGGTATATCCTGTTCTGTAGAAAATAATTTCATCTACGTAGAAAGCAAATTGTCCTCTTGGTTTTATTAGATTTACGTTATCTGTACAAAACAGTACCGTGAAATTCTGACTGACAACGTACATCCTAAACCTAGGTGGACATAGAGATTTGAAATTTGAAGGAAAGACTTCATGTACCCTAGGGGTGCACTAAGATAGAATTTTTTAACAGCCCCTAAGGATTTAAATACCCCTATTTACATCCTTAGGGGCCGTCAAAAAACGGAGGTGAACCTTGGAGGTTGACCTTCCGAAGCGGTAGTATTAGAGTCAGACTTTTTACTCTATCTGAATTATCTGAATATATGGATTTTGAATTTAGAATTTTGAAACCACAGGCTGCAAAATTAGTGAAAGTAAATTAATTTACGCTTTTATAGAAATTTTAATGCGTATAAATATAAAACTTCACCTACGCAACGATGACTAAGTCGACTACTAGTATGAAACGGTGTCAAAAGGCTTTATTGCACAGTCTTAACTGGATCACACTACCATGTAAATGATGCAATTCTCTCACATCGGGTTTGAAGCACTGTGAAAGTAATGTCCAAGTTGCACTTAAACAATCACATGTAAAATGGTATCTATGAATAAAAAATACGAACCAACTTCAGACAGTACAGACTACAGACGAACCAACCAGTCTGTTGGTTTGTAAACTGTTTTAAAAAACTGGCCTACTAAATTAAATTACTACAAACTAGCTGGCCCCCGCGATTTTTTTTATATTTTTATTTCTGGAATAACAAGTAGCCTAAAATTAGAAGTAACTAAAATGTCTTATAATAAATTCAAAGATTTCATAAAGCAGAGAAGGCCTACTATAAGGTGGCTCATTACGTGGAAGACAAGAATATATGGTTGTAGTAGCTTCTCTCTGCACTTGCACCCCCCCTGGCTAAGTGACAATTTTTTTAATAAGCATAATAATAATATAAATATTGTATAAGTATTTGGAAAAAAGCTGTAATATGAAAAGCTAATTTAACCAAAAATAATACCAATTTAACGTTCATAAGTGCCGGGCCTAACTAAACTGAATAATGACTTTTTGATTTTGAGCCTAAAGCCGCCTTTTCACTATGGGATATAATATCTATATATATAAAAATGAATTGCTGTTCGTTAGTCTCGCTAAAACTCGAGAATGGCTGGACCGATTTGGCTAATTTTGGGTTTGAACTATTCGTGGAAGTCCGGGGAACGTTTAAATGAAGGGTAGGGTAGGGTATTCGCGAACGAAGTCGCGCCGGGCAGCTAGTACTCTCTTCATACATTTTGTACGAGACCGTTCACACTGCGCAAAAATACTTATAGTTTGGGATGTATGTATACATCCGCGACCGCGTGTAAACGTACTACTTTTTACACGGATAAAGGTGCAATACGGACTTTTTGGCGGGAACTTGCAGAGTGACGTAGCATTTTCATTTTTATTTTCATAAATTTGTGTAATTTGAGTTTTATTGTGTATTTTTGGTGGTATTTTACCCAATAAAGATCATCGATGTGCACCAGTGAAGTGAAATGAAATGAATTATGTGTATCGAGACTTTTCAAGTTGTAGTAAAACATGACTTTTATGGACGGTGACTGACTGAGGACTATAATGTGAAGTGATTTATAATGACTGGAAACTATAATATAACTCGACACTGGCAGAAATGAGCCCTAATTTGGGCTTGGTTGCCAAAATTAAAAATAAGAAGAAGAAGGAGCAATACGTGCCTTTTTTACACACGTGTTATAAAGTATTATACGATACTCGTGGGTCAAAATGTACTACTTAAGGCACACGTATCGTAATATACTATAAATATATACTTTGCTTAAAAGATAAAATTATACCCAAGCTCAGGATAATCAGAAATCACACAAACTCTTGTCCTGAGCGAGAATCGAACTCACAGTCGGTGCCGTATAGAGGGTATCCTACTAACCACGCTAACTGACCCATCAAGTAAGAAACTATGGATTCATTCATCATGTGTACCAGGCCGTTGTGATGCTATGATTCCAGTATAATCATATTAATGAGAATAAGCCAAACTGTTATAACTTGTTGACTTCTTTTCAGACAATGTCTCTTTTACCAAAACCTAAAACACTATCACGAATTCAGGTGCAAAACTGCGCTCAATGCTATGTTTACTCATGTACTCATTGGTATGCAACGGTACATATTGCACCCCGTTATAAAACAACGCACATGCATCTTTGCAATGTGTATCAACTGTGCCTTTTGTAAACCGAGTATAAAGAAAACCTGTTCGAACTGTGAAAACCACTGATCTGCGACCGAAGGATTACAAAAACAAACAGTAGGAGCAGATAAGTTTTAAAAATAAAAGAAAATGTATTGCTGGTTATTTTTAAATTTCAATTATGTATGAATGTCGCTGAGACTTCTCATTCCTTCTTTTATCACCTCGCTACGCATGTAGTCTAAATGGACGAGAAGGTAATATAAATTAATTAAGGTAATAAATTGGTAAGGCCTATAGTCTAGTAATGGTCTAGTATGACGTATCATATTTACATAAAATAAGGCAAGAATTACTAATGTTTCTAAAATCGCGCAAATCCTTTTTGCGTTTTGGATAGCCTGTTTATTAAAAAATAAAAACCGGCCAAGTGCTAGTCAGACTCGCGCACCGAGGGTTCGGTACAATCCTGTAGGTATATAAGTAAATGGTAGTATAGACCTGAGTATTTGATATGAATTTCAATTTGACTTATTAAAAAAAACTACGTACTAGATCTCGTTCAAACCACGGTGGAAGTTTACATGGTAATGTACATCATATAATATTTTTTAGTTTTATCATTCTCTTATTTTAGAAGGGGGGACACACACATTTTACCACTTTGGAAGTGTCTCTCGCGCAAACTATTCAGTTTAGAAAAAAAAAATATTAGAAACCTCAATATCATTATTGAAGACCTATCCATAGAAACCACATACGTATGGGTTTTATTAAAAAAAAAAAAAGAGTTTCAGTTCCCCAATTTTTTTTGTTTTTTTTTCTATTTTTGTGTGAAAATCTGAATGCGGTTCACAGGTTTCGGAAAAAAGTGGCTGTGACATACGGACGGACAGACAGACAGACAGACATGACGAATCTATAAGGGTTCTGTTTTTTGCCATTTGGCTACGGAACCCTAAAAAAGAACTCTATACTATATCTATAGCGCGGGAAAAATTGAAGGACAGAGTTAGTAAAAAAATATAAATTAAGTTAAGATATGAATTTTTCTAAAGTAACTATTTGTAAACGAAGAAACTGTAACAATAAGGAAGGCGTTTCCCAAGATACTTTACCTAGTTTGGGGACCAACGATATCATGCTCCGTAATTTTTTTTCTACTCTGTAAACGTTGATTATGTTTTGCATACTAGATTTTTTTTCTAAGCATCCACATTATCTAATATTACTCCAGTTTCTAATCCTCAATTTTGTTCAAGACTATAAAAGAAAGTTGGTTTATTTATCAAGATCAGACTGAGCCCTTCGTCGCGTCGAAATGACTAAACTTTACTGGTTGGAAAGCACAATTCGGCCATTTGATCAATATTCACGACATCTGGCTGTGATTTTGGTATGAACCTATTACTTTTACAATGATGAACATTTCGACCTCTTGGTGCTCTGTCGTTTCGTTTCATATAGAATCGACGTCAAGTAACAGCCTTATTGCCTATTATTTAGAAACTAGCTTTGAGTATTTAGTCTGAGAAACTAGCATTGGAATAATTACCGTTTGCACTACACAGTTAAAGTGAAAATCGATCGTAGTTACCTACAATCATCCCAGTAGATATTCGTTTCATAATAGTTACTGTGATTTTAAGCCAAACGTTTTGATGCTTTTTTACTACTATATTATTTTAATAGCATTTTTTTTTATACAACTTAGTCGGTAAACAAGCATACGGCCCACCTGATGGTAAGCGGTTACCGTAGCCATATGGACGCTTGCAACACACGAAGCATCGCTCACGCGTTACCGACCTTTCCCCCCTCCCCTATGAGCTCTGGCATACTTTTGAGCTGTTTAAAGTAATTTTTTATCTATTAATATTGTAAGTATCTTTGATATATTCCAGAATTTATCCCCCATGGGTTTTAAATCTGATTTGTGCTAAAACTTATCAATAAATTAAATTATTAAAAGAAACAAAAAACCCGACTGCGTAAAACAAAAATTAACTGAAAAGAGAAATCTGTAGATTTGGAATATAACTTGAATGTTATCAGATATTGCAGTCGGGGACAAACCAATAACCTAAGTATGTGTTTTTTTTGTAATATTTGTAATATTTGTTCCAAATTCTACAGTTTAAAGAGCTTGTTTTTTTCTTTTCCGTATATTTTGTTTTACGCAGTCGGGTTTTTTGTTTCTTTTAATAATTTAATTTATTTCAGACTTTTTAGTTTTATACACAATGAGTTGTAAGTATTAGTAAGTAAATGAGCGGTACGGTAAAGTAACGCTAACAACCATCACAACTCTGTGAGTTACGTACGGTAACCGCTCATAGTACCTATACCTACTGTCCTTGCTTAAACATGGTTTTTTGCAGTTTACGTCAAAATGGTAGCACGAAAGTATTACAATATATACACATATGGAATGGGCTGTTCACAAGCTTTCATTTGATACCCATATTGTTATAATAACGAAATTTTTGTTTTTAATACCCCCCCTCTTTTCTTATCCGTAGACGACTTATAAAAATAATATACCCTATGACATTCCCACAGTCAAGACGAATCTAACGACACCTCATATGCTTAAATCCATCAAGCCGTTTAGGCTGCAGAGCGTGCCCACAGTCTAATAACCATACAGTCGTCCGACGCCTTTGATCTTGTGAAAAATGCCGACAACGTCTAGACAGTATCGCGACGGCCAGGGTTGTCACAAGTAAACAATATTTACAAAATTATTTATTTATTGCAGATAACAATAAAACATTGTTAGCATTATTATATTTTAAACAATATTATAATAACTACTCCATCATCAGACCCTGAAAACCATACATGGTCAAAGTTCATCTCACGACAATTCCAACAACCCCAAACATGGCTAGAATACGATGTTCGACTATGGAGTTCTAGTGCTTACCCTCCTACTCCATCATCAGACCCTGAAAACCATGCATGGTCAAAGTTCATCTCACGACAATTCCAACAACCCCAAACACGGCTAGGATGCGAAGTTCCACTATGGAGTTCCAGTGCTTACCCTCCTACATCATCATCAGACCCTGAAACCATACATGGTCAAAGTTCATCTCACAACAATTCCAACAACCTCAAACACGGCTAGGATACGATGTTCCACTATGGAGTTCCAGTGCTTACCCTCCTACTCCATCATCAGACCCTAAAATCATACATGGTCAAAGTTCATCTCACGACCATTCCAACAACCCCAAACACGGCTAGGATACGAAGTTCTGCTATGGAGTTCCAGTGCTTACCCTCCTACTCCATCATCAGACCCTGGAAATCATACATGGTCAAAGTTCATCTCACGACAATTCCAACAAACCCAAACACGGCTAGGATACGATGTTCCACTATGGAGTTCCAGTGCTTACCCTCCTACTCCATCATCAGTCCTATTGAAAAAAAAAAAAAAAACAAACACTCATGCCCTGTGCCTGTTACCTATACCTGTGTACCTTTTAGATATTTTTTACCGTCCGCCATTCGGCCATTTTGTTGGCGTTATTAACGTGACACGACATGACAAATATAAAATTATTATTGTATGCACTCTACGATAACAAACCATGATTTATTTACCTTTCGTCTGTGTGTGGGTGGAAGCTGATGAAACCGCAGATCTTTATTTAAATAGGATGAAGACTTGCAGTCTCTCACAGCACACGTCGTTTGCACCATTTTAAATAAAATAATTACAGACACAAACACGCGTTAGCCCTGAATGCTGTTTACCGAGCTACTAACATAATTTTGTTCGCAGGTCGGTAACTGCTTTCCCGCGTCTCGTCCCTCACACCCCGCACGATTGCCCTGTCTAGACGGCTTCGTCGACCGACTGTATGGTTATTAGACTGTGGCGTGCCAAAGAAATAGACATACATACATACATACACTCGAAAAACATAACCCTCCTTCCGGGTCAGTCGGGTAAAAATAATAACAGCTGCACCTTTCTTCGTGTTATTTATTCTGTGTCTCTACTTATCACACTGTTTGTCTCTTTTTAACATATTGATGTTGTGCTGTAAAAAATTGCCTATAAGATCTCGCCTACTTTATATTAACAACAACAAAAAAATCTACAATTATTAATTTTAAATATTTTTTTACATAAAATCTTGGCTAACGTTATACCGTCAGTGACGTTACATTTTTAAATAATTCTTAAAACCTTTGCCAAGTTTTCCAAGTTTATTGAACAAACGTGTCACTGCTCTATGAGGGGTCATTAACTTAAAACTCGAACTGAAGAAAGGATAGGATAATTTTTATCTTGGGTGGCTAGAATTTAAGGCAAGAGGGCTTTTCAATCATAGGATCTAATTAAACCAATGATTTTTTATGATAAATAACTTAGCAAATTTTTGCGATGAAGGAATTTTTAGTTCAGTGTTATATTTACCTATTTGTTTAACGCTTAGACCTAGGACTTTTTCGATACGCTAGTTTAGCGTTACATAGTGACGTACTTAGCAACACGTAAAAAGAAAACATATTTAATTTTTATTAGCAAGGTTCAATGCCTTAAGGAATAAATTGAGGCATTTAAAATATTTTTGAATTCCACAATAGAGTAAGAAATTCTATGCAGTAAATATCGACGGTCAAAAAGAGACCGAAAACTTTTTGAGTTTGCACTGTTTTAATGATTGATATTTAATGTCGATTTTTTTATACTACTAATATAGCAAACAAGCATACGGCCTACCTGGTGGTAAGCGGTCACTGTAGCCTATTGACGCTTGCATCACCAGGGTCTCACTGGAGCGTTGCCGACCCAAAATCTAATATGTACTGTCAAGATTGAAGAAAGACATTCAAAACTTTCTAACTTAGATTTTTTTGGTGTACCAATCAATGATTTATGGTTAAAGGTCACGTACAGTTAAGTCAGTAGATGATTTGGATCTCTCGTAGATCTACATAACCCATAACTCTACTTATGATTGTGAACTAGCAAAAGGCTACTACAGCTGCGGGGCTACCGCGATTACCATACATTTTCTTCCTTTTTCTACAATTCTATTATTATTTATGGAACACGTGAATATATAAAACTCCCGATAATCGGATTTCGATGATTGTTTGTTATTTATTTCTCCGACAAATTATAAAAAAAACCTATACGTTCAACATCAACGCTATTTATTCTGTTTATGCCCTAAGGCAGGCACTAATAACATAAGTGAAACTTTAATGCAAATTACACACAAGCTTTAACATATATTTACCTACTATAGAGCATAATAAGTTAATAACAATGCTTGCATAGCTTTACCTATCCAAGCACTCCAGCAATGCATATCTTAAGTGCACATGCGTATCTCATGTGGGTATTAATAGCTAGTTTCCTTAGATAGACTTTACACCTGTTCAAAAGGGTGGTGTGGTATAAGCATGAGTAGGTGACAGCTCGTTTAGTAGCTGTTGATATTGGTCATTATGTCAATGTAACGGTGAATTCAAGTGCTCGGTCAAGGCCCGCGCCTGCGCACATATCCAATTCAAAACGTTCACTCCTATGTAACAGTCGTCTCCGACGGGACGCGGAGAAAATTACTAATAACTTTTTTTTGTGAAAATAATTTTATAAAATTTCACTGTGAAGTGATTTGGTAAGTAATAATATACTGATAAATATTAATGATAGGTTATATAATTAGATATAATGAAGATAAATATTTATTAAATTTAATTTAATCGTATGTTAAACTAGAACCTATAGATATATATATAATATGCATTAAGTATTTACAAAATCGAACCTAATTACAATTATTATAAAACTTACTTTTGCTAATATTACGGACTAGCTACCTAATTTAATGTTACTGATACCTATATAAACAATTCGTGACATACGTTCTGAAAGAGTTAAGTATTTTTGTAAAGCTACGGAATGGAAATATGATCATTTAAAAATATTGAGATAGGTACATTGCATGCACTGTTAAAACATAAACATTCCACACAAATTACAACAACTTCAGGAAAGTTTATAAAAATGTGTCTGAAGCATTGTTGTATAAATCACATGGGAACAATAAAAGCACGCCATTCTGAATCTGAACATGCCGCGCAGGAATGATGATAACACCTGCGTACTGGATAAGGCTCGAGATTTGTCATTGTCACATTATTGCGTGCCTAGGATTATTGAGGAACTATATAACAGTATTAACTTAGGACGTGTGTAGATTATAAAGAATGTGTACTGTTGGTAAACACATCTATGTAACACTATAGGTGATCTACACTACCATAAACGGTTAAATATATAGAAAATACATTGATACTGTAAATTGTGCTGATTCTATTTTCTACTTCTACTTCTATTTTATATATTCTTTTTGTTTCAGTTACAATGGAAAAATATCAGATAATTTTCCTATTTGCCATAATAACATTAACTAATGAAGTAATATCAAATGCAATAGAAAGTGCTATTGAAACTGATTTCGCGTTTGTAGAAGACGAGCCAGAAAACGTTGAAACTTTAAATCAACTCCCAAGTTTAGAAGGTGAAAGAAAAGGCCGCATTCTATGGCCCTATCCTTTAAACTATGAACCAGAAAAATATACTAATGATAAACCAAAAAATGATACAGATGAGGAACCCCGGACGAATAATAGAAAGAAACGTTTACTTCAGTGGTCACACCCTCAAAGTCCTATAGTTGACATGATGATGCAAACAGTAGCTGTGAATTACTCTCCTGCGAATCCAAGCGATCCTTTTGATTTTTTACGTGATTCCTATCCTCTGCCTAAAGGTAAGCTGTATTTTATACCCTAACTTATTACCTAACTCGATCGAGGCGACATGGCCTTTTTGGCAGTTACCGTATATTACAAAACAACAACAAAAACAACAACATTTACAGTAACATTTACTATTTAGGTACGCCGTTACTATGCTTACTGTTAACCTTGTTATGCTTGTTGTTATGTTACTTACGCCGGTAATATAGAGTTGTTTCTATAACCTAAATAACCTTTTTCACACCATCACCGACGCGCAGTAAGTGATCAAATGTGGCAAACAAATCGTATAAAGGGTGAAGTTGCTCTTGAGTGCGGAGCCGTAAGATACTGATATGTGAGTGCCGGTAGGTCAACAGACTGATAAACAATTGGCGATAGTTGGCATATTTTTCAACTTACACAGGGTACTAAATCTACAGGGTACTACATGGTAATAAATCACCGTTATTTTGAAATAGATTTTTGTGTCATAGTAGGTACATCTCGAAAATAATGTTTTGCTTCATAACGTTTCTTATAGGCGCTTATTGCAAAACAATTGTTGCGTCAATCCACCCTCATACCACTGTCGAGGCTATTTACATATAATAAACTCGTAAAACTTTTTTCTTTACATTGAAATAAATAAATTAACTATATTATATGCATTAAATAAACCAAAAGTTTCGTTTAAATTATACCTGAGGGATAAGAGATTTTATCTACATAGTTGCAAAAGTTAAATTAATTTGTTTTCTAGAAATAAAATTTCATAAACATATACAAACCAGTTTTCGTAAAGAAAGTAACCTTGATAACTTATATTATTCGTGCTGTGAATACTTGTGTCTTGACTCTTGCACAAACATTCTTACCCTATTCGCCTCCACAAATTATCTCGAATCTTGCAAAGCATTGTTTTGATTCAAATGTTGTATTTATCCTTGCATTGTTTATTGTAATTTACTTATAATATAGACGATACAATGTTATGTGATCTCGAGGAACTAACGCAAATTTATTAAAATCTTATTTGATTTTATTAATATTCACATACTAGCTGCTCCCCGCGGTTCTATCCATGTTCTCGGGGTAAAAAGTAGCTTCTTATTAGTGAAATAATTATTCGAATCCGACTGGTGGTTCCAGAGATTATCCCGTTTAAACAAACCAATAAAAATACTCTTCTGCTTTATTATATTAGTATAGAATTAACTAAATGTTTATTTATAAAATATAAAACTCCAACAACAATCAATTTTGTAGGTACTGTTAAAGATCCAATATGTTTATGAGAAAAAGTCTTACGCAATCTTCTAATTTGTTCCTAATTGTTTTCAGGTTACACCAGTCCCTTGGATGAATACGATTACGTGATAGTCGGTGGTGGTTCAGCAGGCTCCGTGTTGGCTGCTCGTCTCTCTGAAGATAAGCCCAGGGCTATGGTGCTGGTTATCGAGGCAGGGAAACCAGAGATGCTTCTGTCAGATATACCGGCACTGACACAGTACTTACAACTGACAGATTACACATGGCAGTACTCGATGGAACATCAGCCAGGCGTCTGCTTAGGTAAGCTAAACCAAATTACCACAAAAATTTCGTTGAAGGGAGTGCTAAGCTAATGCTGGATCACTCCTTACGAGCCTTGAGTTATCTCATGCAGCAATAATTATTTTGTTTCCCTTTTTGATCATGTGATACTTGCTGTATTACCATCTATCACCGGTTCTAATGGGGATATTTTTACTGTGCCGAATTCATCATGACCACAGCCTATAATGTCCCACTACTGAGCAAAAGCCTCCTTTCACAAATGAGAGTGAAAGTGAATGGGCTATACTCGATCGTGCATGCACACTCGGATTGGTGAAGGTAGGCTAGTGGTCAACCTATTAGCCAACGACTATAACAATTAAGTGATAACCGGGACCACAGCTTTACGTGCATTCCCAAGCACGGAAAACGTTCGAGTTGAAATACCTCTAGGCGGTCACCTATCCAGGTACCGGCCTCACCGGTGGTAACTTTGCCGATCAGTTAAGAATCATGCTACACTACGAGCTCTTTGTGCCGGATTAAACGGGATTAAAATCAAACGTTGCATATTGTTTCTCAAACAGGATAGACTTGATAAACGATTGAAATGAAAATTGTTCCTATCAACTTCTTGTCTCCTGCAGATAGGTATTGTCAATCCTAGAATTGTGCTGTTGATGTTAAAGTGTATTATCATTTGTTACAGGTAGCGAGCAGCAGCGTTGCTTTTGGCCTCGTGGCAAAGCGCTGGGTGGCACCAGCGTTACTAACTTCATGCTTTACACCAGAGGCCGTCCACAGGACTGGGACAGGATCGCAGCTAAAGGCAACTATGGATGGTAATTAATAAATCGCCAAAGCTCAATGTCAGTCACTTACTCCAGAGCATCCATGCAAGCTAACATATTAAATATGGTTAATTAGGATTTTATACCATTCAAATGTCATCGAACATGAGTACCATTAACATTTCATAAGGTGTCGATGTCGGTGTCGAAGCGCTCGTGGTGTAGCATGATTAGCCGTTTTTAATCGATCGGCAAAGTTAAGCTATGTCTGTCGTGGTCGGTACCTGGATGGGTGACCGTCTAGTGGTATTTCAAATCGAGCGTTTCCATGCTTCGGATGGCACGTAAAGCCGTTGGTCCCGGTTATCACTTATGATAGTCGTTAAGCTAGTTGGATGCCTCCTAGGCGGCTTGAAAAATTCCAACAGTAGGTTGACCACTAGCCTACCTCCACCGATCCGCAGTGGGCACGCGTGGTGGAGTATCTGCCCATTCTCTTTCACCCTCATTTGTATAAGGAGGCCTGTGCTCAGCAGTGGGCCATTATAGGCTGATGATGATGAAGGTGTCGATGTCATTTTGACTAAATGTAGGTTCCCTTAAAAAAGTACAATGGACAGATGGAAATAACACTAGAACGCCCTATATACTGTACTTAAGTTGCACCGATAAATGTATAATAGTGTATCGCGAGTTTACGGGAGCTGTAGTACATTACCGGGATACTCTATCATTTACGGTTAAATTTGTCCGTATCTACACTACACTGCCGTCTGTCTTGACTATCGCCGTTACATAACTGTTACTGGAGTTCGTGTAATGATATATAACACTAACAATTTTCTTGTTATTAAATCAACATTGAATTCTAGTAATTATAGTGACGGTTTGTTTTTGAAATTTTCAACTGTAGCCTCTTACTGTAGGGTTATAGTTATGGCGACAAGGCATCACGTTGGAACCTAAATATTTGATTTGTATTAATAGCCCTGCCTTCTTCTTTGGACTCTATCGTTCCATATGTGCGTGAATAAGTAGATAAAATAAATATAAACCTTCAAATGAAAGAATTCCTAGTTGAAGATATAAGTTGTATCTTTTCTAATTCCTCTGTAAAAGATATATAAATCAAAGTTTCAGAATTTCAGTAGATAATTCTTATCTCAACAGGTCGTACGAAGAAGTTTTACGGTATTACATGAAATCGGAAAGGTCAGAACTGAAAAAGTATAAAAACGCTCCATACCGAGGGCGGGATGGCGAGCTTACCGTCGAGAATGTACCCTTCAAGTAAGTTTGGAACTGTTAATAAAGGGCTATCAAAACTTTATAATTTAATGAAAACTATTACTTGAGTAACGTTTAAAACTTTTCAACTAAATAACATTACGTAGAATCAGTATCAAGTAATCAGTAGAATCGTAGTGCCTTAGTTATCGAATCATTTGCAATTTAATCTCAACTCTTCATATGGGTCTCATACAAGGCGACTCAATAAATATATACCAGGAGCATTCAACTCAGCAGTGTGATTAACAAAAATTTCTATACTCAACCCGCCTGCTAAATAGGAATAATAGGTGATAAGTCCTCTCATTCAGGAGAGAGGCCTGCGGTCATGCACTACACTTTTATAGGCTGCAAGCTATATGCTGATGAGATTGCAAATGATTCAGAATCAATATGGTACGAGCCGACCACACGTGGAGCACGGATTCGCGTAGCGTGGACGGACTTGCGATCCTCGAACGAGCATTCGGCTAGCGCTCGACTATGCTCCGCCGATTGTCAGTTTTTTCACGAACACAGGGATTCGCATCGCGCTTGTCTTGTAGGCTCGTTGTGCGTCCACACTTGACATTGCGAGCAACGAACGAAAAGGCTCGATCGAGACTCGGCTCGTACACGGTTGGCATAGCATAGACGCACCATTTTTTTTATTGTTTTTTATTTTTATACAACCAAGTCGGTAAACAAGCATACGGCCCGCCTGATGGTAAGCGGTTCCGTAGCCATATGGACGCTTGCAACATACGAAGCATCGCTCACGCGTTACCGACCTTTCCCCCCTCTCCTATGAGCTCTGACGACCTTACTCACGCTCAGGAACACAACTTTACACAACATAAAGTTATTTGGCTGCGGTATTCTGTAAGGTGGAGGTACTTCCCCAGTCGAGCTGCTCTTTGAGCGAATAAACGCTGCTATGCTCTACCTCTCAAAAACAAAAAAAAACAAAGATAGATAACAAAAAAAGCCTGTTCTAAAATTACTGTATTCGATAATTTATTTATTTTTATTTCCAATTTTATTTATTTTACATTATTTATCACATAAACTAAAAGGTAAAAGCTACATGTAAATATTTATTTAAGACAAGCACCATATGCAAGTAAAGAATATAACTTATAAAGCAATCATAATATCATCACATGTATGACGTATCAATAGTACCTACCTGACATCTAGTATCTTTTACTACCTTGTGTTTTGCGCATTATGATTTCTCGTTACAATACATTCTGTTTTCTATATAATATTTATCACACAACTCCTCGATTAGGGCAGAACACGACACAGTTTTACATTTATTTTGGTTGCATTACATATTACTTTAACAAAAAAAATCTTATTTTAAGATCTTACATCATAATAATATATTTTAAATCATCAGTAGTACCGTAGTACCTACCCATATTATTATATTTGGGCGATCCAGTTCCAAAATTATTTCGAGTATTTTTTTTATTCCACTAAGTAGCAAACAAGCATCCGGCTGGTTTCAATGTGTGAGGATGGACTCCCCGTCGCGTCGATGGCGAGACTTGCCATGGTGGAAGGTAGCCGTGGGCATCACGTCGAATAATTCCTTAGAACACTCTTCGTTGTACAAGCGGTAGAACAGACTTTAAGGAGGCAAAGTCTCTCATCAGACTGAGGGGCGATAAGCCGCTTGTGAGCTCGGGATCGTCAATAATTCTGATGGTACGTCGCTGAACCGAGTCTAAAGGCCCAAGCTGGAATCCAGGTGCTCCCGCCCATAGATAACAGCAGTACTCCATATGAGGCCGGACCTGTTGCAGCCTTTGCCCTGATGTGAAGTACTGCCTCGCTCTCCTGAGCACTCCAAACTTTTTGGATGCCAGCTTAACCTTGTCTTCCAAGTGACTTCGGAACAAAACGTTGCCAGAATTGTTGACGCCAAGGATCCCGATGCTTTCGCTGGTTTTCAAGGAAGTATTCTTCAATTATGGAGCCACAGAACACGGGGTTTTCTTAGCGGTGAACGCGCATACTTGAGTCTTAGTGAGGTATGGTCTAGGTTTAGCCGACCCCAATCGGAGACACTAGTTAGTGGAACAAGGGATATTTGCACGGCCCGTGTAAAGGGCGTCCCCTGTACTGTCGTCCGCATAGCAATGAACGCCGTCAATAGACAGCATATCATTGATATGCAGAAGGACCAGTGTTAGGGACAGCACAGACCTTGCGGGACGCCTGCATTTATGTCCATGCTATCGGGAGCAGCTACCGTCAATGACGGCTCTAATGCATCTGTTGGATAGAGAGCTAACATATGTTCAAATTACGAACAGACTGATAAAAACATGATCTGCGCCTTCCCGTAAAAGTGTAGATTAAGCTTAGATAGATAGATTAGACGTCTTAAGGTGGTGGAAGACCGCGTTGATATTTGAGGCTAGCCTCGAGAAGTGAAAGAACGTGCAAACATCATGGAACGCTACTATAATTTTTGCATTTTTCTCGGTAAATAAAATAATTTTTCAGCTCCCACTCCCAAGTCCCACAACTTATTGTCTTCTATTTATTAAAGCTTACGCCTTTGTGGTCCCTTATGATGGTGTTTTCTTCTTCTTTTATGTCGTGTAGATTTTTGAACTGGTGTCGTTGGAAAATATATGATTGGAACTTCAACTTCATAAGGTACTTCCACAGTGATTGGTTTGATTGTGGGCATAGTCTTTATCACATGATCTACCGACCAAGCCAAAAAGTACAATACAATGTATGCAAATGTAGTACTTGATATTAAGCTGAAATTAAACAGGGACACCGTAAGACAAATTTACAAAAAAAGAAATCTTAAAAGACAAAATTATAAATAATACTAGCAGACCCCCGCGGTTTCACCCGCGTACGGTTTGAATTTTCTCCTTCAAAACCAATGCACGCCATTGATAATTAGACACAACAAATCAAACACAGGTATTTTTACAATTAAAACTAAAAACCTATATTATACCTACACAAAAAATCGAACTCAAAGAATCTTATTTAATTATTACAACAACAAATGAGAAAGAAATTAAATTAACTACAATCAAAATATTCTAATGAAATAGAGAAAAATAACTTTTTTATATTCATTGGCGTCACGCGGGGTGTGTATTTTGCCAATTTCCAGTTATATTATATAAGTCACAATAAATCACTTTCACATAGTCCTCATGCAGTCAGTCACCGTCCAAAACCCAAAATACACGAATTTATGAAAATAAAAATGAAAACGCAACGTCACTCTGCAAGTTCCCGCCAAAAAGTCAGAGAAAATTAACTTCCGAACAAATTTCGAATCCTAATCCGTTTAAATATTCTATAATATTTGACATTCCAATTTTAAAGAGCATTTCAGTTTCCAGAACAAAAGGAAGATAGAGCGCGCGAAACACGGGAGTGAGGCCAAAAAATGCAATTAGGTACAAATAGAAAAATATATACCTGGTATTCGCTTTTGAATTTGTATTTGCTATGTTTGAAATTCCGATTGAAATAACCTCTGAATCGGTAGAAATATTACAAAATCGGAAATGGTTCCATTTCTAATGAAACACTGTTTGTATTTGAACGTAAAAAAGATATCAGAAAACCGCTATATTGAACCGATTTCAATTCGAAAATGATTGAAATTTAGTTACGTAATCGCCCCCCTGGTATGTGTTTTTCAATTTGTAATTGCTTTTTTGGCCTCACTCCCGTGTTCCGTTCGCTCCATCTGCCTTATTCTGTAATCTGTGAAAATCGGATTGAGATTTCAAACATGTGTCAAAATAAAAAATGTTATTTAAATCAAAAGTACTAAGGAGTATTGATATCAACTTCGAAGCAAATCACCCCTAAAATAACTTTCTACCCCTTTTTGACCCCGTAAGGCGATGATTTTCAATAAAATACGAAACATGTCTTCCATCAATTCTGTTAAAGAATGTTTATGCAAAATTTGAAGTAGATCGGACCAAGGAATCACGTTGTCCCATACAAACTTTGGCCCCGTTTTTCACCCCCTTAGGGGTAGAATTTCGGAAAATCGTTTCTTATCTGATGCCTACGTCATACAAAGAACACACCCTCCAAGTTTTTGATCTCTACGATCAGCGGTTTAGGCTGTGCGTTGATTGTCAGTCAGTCATTCAGGACAAAGCATTTTATATGTATAGATAATATATATTTTCTTACTGCTAAGCACTTGTAGCGCCTACATAAACGTTGTTAGTACTATTATAAATTTTAAATAAATGCAATAATAACTTACGCCAACATTTCTCGTTATCAAGCTCTTGTTGGTGTCTCATAATGAACTGAAATATAGAATCTGATAAATGAACTAGCTTGTAAACATAACTGTGTAAGGGAATATGATATCATGGATATGGTAGTTCATCTCGTAAATGTCTCTGATATGTTTGTATAAAAGATACACGGTAGCCACATAAAACCATGACAAAAAAGTATGCAAAAATATATGTAACAAATTTGTAAAAAAACTATTCTAAATTGTATAATCATCATCATCATATAAGCTTTAAGGATTTCCACTGCTGAACTTATGTCTGGGGCCGCTTGTATCCAACGGCGCCCAGCGACTCTGACCAGTTCGTCCCGCTCGAAGCTTTCCAGTGGTGGTCGCCACTCAAGAACCTTTCTTCCCCATCTGTTATTGGCTCTTCGAGCGATGTGGCCTGCCCATTGCAACTTCAGCTTAGTAACCCTACGTGCTATATCCGTCGTTTTCGTTCTCCTACGAATGTCCTCATTTCGGACCCTGTCACGTAGAGTGACTTTGGGCTTATTTATGCGGCCAGTAGTAAAATACCAAATAAATAATAAATTTTATATCCAAGTTATATACAAAAACATATTAATAATTATTTTTATTGAAAAAAATTAAGATGAAAATAGGTATATTTTTTACAACTTTTGCCGCATCTATAGGTAATCAATTGATTTTACAATGCATGACCCATTACAAGCAAATTTATTTAAAAATATGCCTATTCAATGGAAACTAGAATGGTTTGGATGTAGCATCATCTTCCGAAAAACAACGTTTGTTATACTTATTTTTTAATAACATGATAGAGTTAAAATTTTAGACAATAGATATTTTCCCTTCTATTATAACCTTTTTTTTTTTTTTTTTTTATACCACTTAGGTGGCAAACAAGCTTACGGCCCGCCTGATGGTAAGCGGTTACCGTAGCCTATGGACGCTTGCAACACCAGGGGTATCACGCGCGCGTTGCCGACCCTGCAGAAATCTCTTCACACCCCTTTTGAAGAACCCCATGCTGTACTCCATTGGGAAAACCACGGCGGGGAGCTCATTCCACAGTCTGAGCGTCCGCGAAAGGAAGCTCCTTTGAGCCCGCACAGTACGAAACAATTCAGGTTTCAATATGTGAGGATGGACTCCCCGTCGATGGCGAGAGTTGCGATGGTAGAAAGTAGCTGTGGGCATCATCTTAAACAATTCTTCAGAACACCGTCCGTTGTACAAGCTGTAGAACACACATAAGGAGGCAAAGTCTCTCCTCAGACTGAGGGGCTCTAAACCGCTTGTGAGCTCGGGATCGTCGACAATTCTTATGGCACGTCGTTGAACCGAGTCTAAAGGATCAAGCTGGTATCCAGGTGCCCCCGCCCACAGATGACAGCAGATAACCTTGACAGTAATGACACTAATGAAATTATAGACTATCAAATTAAAAATATTGAGTACACAGGTGGTACATAGGCATTTTTTTTCGTAATTTGAACTTACCTTAGACGGACGGGAAAAATTAATCTTCAACCAATATGGGTTGATATTCGAAAAAATTAACGACTCACGTCAAAATTATGTATAAGGATAGTCAAATTTCTTTTCCATGCTATGGACGTCTGCTTAGCGTAACGAAATCCCTAAGTCTATTTAACACATTCAGTTTTCGAATAATATGTCACACACATACGATAACCGCAGAGGGCCGCGCGGTTGCGGCTTTGCACTCCGCAGGTTTGGGCGGAGCTTATAATAATTTTGTGTATTTGAATGCATGTAAAATAATAAGGCGAGATAAAACCTAGCCCATTTTATTTTGTATGATAAAAATGATGTACTCCCTGCAAAAAAAAACTATTTCGGCAAACAACCATACGGCCCACCTAGTGGTAAGCGGTTACTGTAGACTTATGGACGCTTGTGATGCCAAGGGTGCTGGCTGCATCACACTCGCAAGCAATTTCTGCAACAGCCGGGATATAAGTTATAACTCACGCATTACCGACCCTTCCCTCCTCCCAATGAGCTCTGGAAACCTTACTTACACACAGGAACACAACATTTTTATTTGGCTGCGGTATTCGGTAAGGTAGAGGTACCTACCTGTCTTTTCTCGCTCTGTGTGTTCTACCGTCTGTATAATGGGGAGTGTTCGCAAGAACTTTTTGACCTGGTGCCATCATCACATTTCTACCATCGCACTGCTCGTCGGCGATGTGGAGTTCATCCTAACATCCTCGAGCCGCCTCAGTCGTCCACACAACGTTTTAGTTGGACGTTCTTATTGCGGACCATTAGGATGTGGAATGAGCTCCCCGTTACGGTTTTCCCTCAGCGCTACGATTTGGGGTTCTTCAAAAAAGGCGTAAAAAGAGCTCTACAAGGTCGGCAACACATTGGCGATCCCCCTGGTATTGCAAATGTCCATAGGCGGCGGTGACCACTTACCATCAGGTGGCCCGTCTGCCTGCTTTTCAACCTAATGACATAAAAAAATTAAAATAAAAACCTACATCCCTAATCGAGCTGCTCTTTGAGCGAATTTTTGATTGAATTTCATTTCAATGATCTGATTTCTACTTACCTACGCAAAAAACCTGTACACGCATAATTCAGGTAAAATTCAAAACTAAACATTAATTTTGTGTCTTATGCTCTCATTACAGAACCGGTCTAATTGAAGCATTTCTTAAAGCTGCAAGGAGTTTCGGTCATCCCATTGGAGATTACAATGCACCGGATCAATTTGGATTTGGTTATATACAAACAACTACGAATAAAGGACATAGATTGAGTTCTGCTAAGGCATTTCTCCATCCCCATAAGCGAAGAAGAAACTTACATATACTCACAGATTCAAGAGCCACCAAAGTTCTTATTGAACCTCAAACTAAGAGGGCATATGGCGTGGAATATATAAGAAATGGCATGAAATATACAGTTCGCTGTCGCAGAGAGGTTATTTTATCAGCAGGACCGATTGCTTCCCCCCAACTGCTCATGTTGTCAGGAGTCGGTCCGCAAGATCATTTACAATCTCTAGGAATTCCAGTCCTTGCTAATATACAAGTGGGAAGAAATCTTTATGACCACATAGCATTTCCTGGGGTTGTTTTTAAACTGAATACCACTAATGCCAGTCTTCTAGAACCAAAAGTTGCTACTGTACCAAATTTGATGCAATGGCTTCAGTTCGGTGATGGTTTAATGACTACTCCTGGCTCCATTGAAGGTATTGGCTATATAAAAACACCAGTATCAGATGATCCAGAACCAGTTCCCGATATAGAATTGATAAGTATGGCCGGATCAATCAACTTAGATTCTGGCGGTGCATTAATAAAAAGTTGGAAAATAGCCGACCAAACTTACCAAAGGAGTTTTGCATCTTTAAATGGTTTAGATACATGGTCTGCTGTTCCGATGCTTTTGCATCCATTATCTAAAGGATATCTTGAGCTTAGAGACACTAATCCATTTTCCCATCCAAAACTATATGGTAATTATTTAACAGAACCAAAAGATATGGCAACATTGCTGGAAGCTGTTAAATATATAATTAAATTAGGAGAATCTGATGCTTTTAAAAAATACGGACCCAGATTACATTTAGCTGAATATCCTTCATGTACCAATCATGCCCCTAGAACAGACGCCTACTGGGAGTGCGCTATAAGAACGTTGGTGATATCACTTCACCATCAAATAGCGACATGTAGAATGGGACCTCCTAACGATCCTGATGCTGTGGTGGATCCGGAATTGAGAGTGTACGGCGTAGAAGGCCTCAGAGTAGTCGACTCTAGTGTCATTCCTCAACCAACTAGTGCACATACAAACGCCCCTGCAATCATGATTGGTGAAAAAGCTGCTGATATGATTAAGAAAACCTGGTCAAATGTGATAGCATAGTATTCGTAGATTAATTAGGTAAATAATTTCAATTTGTATATACTTAGTTAAGAATAAACGCGGTCCTAAAAGACGTTATTTTCTTTACCTGTCTGCTTATATCCTTTGTCAGAAAAACACTTTAACAGAATTATACATTCCTACAAATTTCAGTTCAATACAAATTCGTATATTATAAATTAATATTTCAATTAACGTAGCGGTATACTTTATGCAATGCTGTCATTTTCGTATGCAATTTTAGACACTGAAGCTAAACCATAATATGTGTGTATTCTATACGTAAGTAAAAAATCAACACAGATCCTATCTATACTATTAGACGAGCAATATTTGTATATACCTATATGATCTGAGAACTCGAAAACGTCTCGAACCATTTTGATGAAATTTGCTATATAGTAACCACCATATAGCAATTTGGGGGCGAAAAATGGTTCAAACTAGGTAGCATCTCTGGGAATACGCATTTTCAGTTAGGTTAACGATTAAAGAAACAAAAGATTGCATGGTTATCTCAGTTGCTTTTCGTAGTTTTTCGTTAAAAGACGAACGTAACGAAATCAAGGAACATCGTTTGATTTCATTATATTAATAGGAGCCGGGTGCGGGAAAGGGTTTTGCGCCGCGTCATGTTTCCCTAAATAATAAAATTAATGGTTCTTCTATACAGAGTTCCATTAGGGCGGAAAAAGAATTCACTGTTTGCATTACTACCCACCTTATGAAAGGTGGAAATGATTTTTTCATAACATATTTTGCCCTATTGCTGGACGCCTTAGCCTTACTCACTTATGAACATGGTGGCAAACCATATCCATAGAATCAAGAAATCTTGTTTTCTTGTTCAATTTAATCACTTTTATTGCTTTTATGTAGTTATAGGACGCACGTCCTATCTGCCTAGCGATGGGTTAATATTAAATCTATTAAATAGAATAAACGATAGATTCCGATTCCGCACAGATAGATTAGAAGACTTGAAGGTGTATCAAAATGATTTTAGCTCTGGTTGAAGGTTTCTATCGTACCTGCCTATGTACATATAAGAAGTCGATAAATAACAAAAAAATATTAATCGAAGACTAGCTGCCCGGCGCGACTTCGTTTGCATGGTGTCCTACCCTATATCCTACCCTACCCTACCGCGCCAAGGTTACATTAGAAAAGTTTATATAGCCGTTAAGCTTTTTTAAATTTTCTAATTTTCTGCGCCACTTTCTTATATTTTTCTTTCTTTTTTAGAAAACTTTAACAAAAAGATAGATGAAATCGGTAAAGTCGTTCTCATGTTATGGCGTGACCAAGGGAAATAGAGTTTCATTTTTATATGTATAGATAAAATAACAATAGTCGACGATACATGCAGCGCCACAACTATCTAACAACCAAAATAGGTCTATTGAAAATAGGAATACAAGAGAATCAAATTAGTGACTACGTTTACGTCCCTATTGGCAATCAAGTACCTACTGTAATTATCTCCATGTTGGTCAATTTCAAAAGCTAAATATTGGTGTAATATTGGATAGCGGTCAACATAGTACTGCTCTACGTGTTGCTTTAACGACTAACTGGAACGATAATTATAGTATTAAGCTGAATATTAAAATGTCATTAATGAAACTTTTTTATTCTTTTCAAGGCAATCATTGCTTTCCTAATGACTATGGAAATAAAATGTAAGTCAAGGTATACCTACTACAAATATTGGAGGAGTACCTACCTAAACAACTAAGTAGAAACAAGCATTGACAGCAGCACAGAGTAATTTATACAGTTACCGGAAACCTAAAGGATTATTTATTTGTCAGTTAGCCGTTGATTGATTGATTGATGAAGAAGTTGTTGTGTTTTCAGTTCTATTGAATTCTTCATACAGCACCAACCAAAAAAGTTACTTACGATCAACAAAAACATAATTGATGGCCGCAAATATACTTCAAATTGGTAAAACATAAAAATCACCGATTCAGTACCTACCTAAACCCCGGGAATAGTTTTTTACAACTGTTACCTACCGTTCACATAAAGGTAGGTAAGAGATGAATCTGTGAAGCCAAGTTACGTAAGTTTCTCTACGTTCGTTAGGAACACTTTTTGGAACATAAAAAAGCCACAAAAGTTAGAATGCGATAGCCAAGCATATGGTAGGTACCTTCTACTAGTGAATATATTTTGAAGGTAGGGTTACGTTGCTTCATGAGATCAGTAGTACATAGAATTAGATACTAACAGATAATGGCACTTTAAAACTGTGCTCAAAAAGGTGCACAAGCTATTATAATAGTTACCTATACTTTAGTATGATTACGGGTCCAATAGGTACATATTTTTTTTTCAATTTAATTTTTTTGTTGATGTTCATGAGTTGAAGTCTTATGTTTGACTATAATATTTCCACGGGTACGGTTCATACGGGTGTCAAACCAGGTTCTGTACCGCGTAACATTGGTGGTAATCGTAACGACACCATTAATGAATTTCATTCAATCAGGGCCCACGAATGGTCATTCGTCGCGTCGTACCGCGTGCGCGTCATTGGATGATATAATTAACGGTGTTCGTTACGATTACCACCAAAATTACGCGGTAGAGCCCCTGGGCATTGACATAACTAGCAACCAAAAAAAAAATTGTCAGAATGAAATGGAGAGAAGTACAATCGGAGTAAAAAGACATGACCGAATAAAAGTAAAAGATATAAAAAGTAAAACAAGTTTTAAGAATGCATACACAACCTTCAAACAACTAAAATGGCGGTGGACAGGACATATGATAAGAGAAAAGAAGGAAAAATGGACTAGAATAGTAACCGGATGGTACCCACGAGACAGTACTAGGAACAGAGGTAGAAAGAAAAAGAGGTGGGAGAATGAAATAGTAAAAATAGCTGGTCCTTTATGGACTCGTACAGCTAAGGAAAGGACTATGTGGAAATCTTTAGAGGCCTTTGTCGGGAGACAAGCTGTGAAAGTATAACGACCGTTTGCCGATGTTTTCGAACCCAAACAAACCGTAGTTTTTAATTAAGAGGAAATGCTGGTGGCGTTTGTTCCATGATAACGTAATCCTGTTTCCTCTCTGGATAATGATACTAGAGCAATGATTATTCTACCATGCAATCTGTAGTTACCACTGTATGTCTCTCGGTCCTGTTTTTCTCCATAAATTAATAATTATAAGAATTAGGAGCCTTCTAAATTCACAAAAACTTACCATTTATACGTCCAGAGAACAAATTCGACGAATATAAAACAACAAAGGAAAACCGAGAGACCTAGCCAAAGCCCTTCTTATTATGATTCTTGTTTTTTTTTTAATCGATCCAGTTTTGGAGGAGAAAACCGGGTATTACGAAATAGCGATTTCTTCTAATTTAAATAGGTATAATCAGTCCAAGCTGTAGTTGTCTCTATCGCCCTCGGGCGGGATAGCCTGGGCACAGCGCGACAGCAATAGATATGTTAAACATGTGTGTTACCTATTTTCCAAATTTCTTGCAGCCATCCTTCAGATTACAATAATAAAGGCTTTTTATTTTTATTTCTTTATCATCATTTTATTTAAATAAAAATTATAAAATCATTTATATAAAAAGACGAATGACTTTAGCTTAGGAACTATGTATAGAACATACAAAATTCATTCGCTAAACCGAATTCCATTCATGCGTGTCAGTAAACTGTATACGAGTCACAAATTTCCCGTGGCTGATAACACTAAACTCAGTGGCGAAGCGTTAAAGCATAAAATCCAATAACAAATGAAGGAACTTAACATTTCCGATGAGAATCTACAATACGATTTTCTACGATGAATTCACGAAACTCATTTGTCTTAGTCTTATTAATGAGGCATTATTAGTAAAGATAAAGCAAAGCTATAATTTATTTCACTTTAATGACTAAACATAAGTACAAATACCTGTTTTAGGGTTCCGTACGTATTACTAAGCATATGCTGTCTGTCTGTTATAGGGTTGTATCTTTTTAACCGTAATGGGTAGCTATTTAAAATTTACACAGAATACATATGGCCTCTTATTATTTATTTATTTATTTATTAATCAAATAAAATCCACAGCTCTTAGTTTAATTTGAATGAACATATATAACTAACAAATAAATAATAATAATAACATATACAAATAGGTATCAAAAATAAGTGAAAGTCAAACCGTTTTAGGTTCCCCCCAATCTTAATAACAAACTGAAACTCTATATTTCGTCTGATTGTAACGACAATAACAAAAAAATAGGTATACCTACTTATAATACTTGTATACAAAAATCGACTCTACCTACTGAATAAAATCATATGTGATCCCCTGTATGTTTCGTAACTGGCATTTGCGCATAATTCTTTGTCAGGCGTTACCATATTTTGACGCTTTGTTTTTTTATGGAATCTTACGCGAGTCCGTCTCGCACTTGGCCGGTAGACTTACTTAACAAGTAGAACTTTCATTGTCATTTATTTTTAAACATTGAATCATTCCCATTACCAAACTGAATACTACCCATGACTTCATATTAAATAACATCATAAAAATTATCAAATCGCCATAAAAATACATAATAATTGGACTGTTTTACAAAAAACTTAAACCGACTTCAAAGTACACTAAGAAGTAATAAAATCGCGATCTGATGACAATGGGACCAAACGGGAAGTGTACCCTTCCAGATAAAAAAAAGAATTTTCCAAATCAGTTAATAAATGACGGAGTTATGAGGTAACAAACATAAAAAAAATAAAAAAATAAAACAGCCGAATTGAGAACCTCCTCCTTTTTTTGAAGTCGGTTAAAAATATGATACGTTATTCTAAGTATCCAGTCACAAAATACATAGTACGGGCCCTAACATAAATTGAAAGCAGTGTTGTAACTTGTAAAGAGTCCTGTGTCGTTTAACCATAAAATGTTTTACTACACAACATCATACATAAATACATAAATACATATCCTGGGACATTCCTCACACACGGTCATCTGATCCCAAACTAAGCAGAGCTTGTAATATGGAAACCAGGTAACTGATATAATACATATACATACTTTTTGTTTGTAAATACATACTTAATATACATAATTACACCCAGACTCAGGACATACAGACATGTTCATGCACACAAATGCATGTCCTGTGTGGGAATCGAACCCACGACCTGCGGCGCGTAAGGTGAACCTTAACCAACTGCGCCAACCGGCCCGTCAAACATCCTCTTTTACAAAAAGCCCGTTTAAGTAAAATGGGAAAAACATGAGCGTCAAAGTTTAAAAAGAAATATTTTTACATTCAATGTAGGTATCAAGTTATAGTATAATATTATTTGAGAAGCTTAGAAAATTTCTTATTTTGTTTGAACAATAATATAAATTATGAGTTCGCGAAGACTGCCGTCCGGTCGTGTCGTCCGCACTCCCGTTGCATAATTACTCCATACCGTCTTTGAGAGCTGCTGGCGATGCAAATTACGTACAAAACTCAACAACCACACATTTATTATGCGCTAAATGCAAATAAGCAGTAAACTTTTCTTTGGTCGTAAAAATAAATTACTATAACTTTAGGAGTTAAAATGTAAATCAAAAGCATGTCGTGTTTATTACACTACAATATAAAGGTACAACAACAGAGTAAAGCATGAAATTTCTTACTATTACTAGGCATATTCATTCGGGAAGTGAATGAATATGCCTAACAATAGTAACTCACTAGGAAAATTCTCCTGTCTCGTTAATGAAGCACTACCGTAAGGTACTGAAAGTATTCGGATTAATACACCTACGCCCCACATCCAAGTATGTACTACGAGTTTTCGAAATATTCCGACTAAGATCGATGGGCATTTTATAAGAAAAGGAACAAATGTGGACTCGAACTAATCTTGAGTTATAAACACAGAATTAATGGTTATTAACCTATGTTAATAAACAATCTTAGTCTATGATTGGTATAAGGGAGGTAGTAAACGGACTCACATGTTCAAATTTTGAAACAGCCCGACAATGAAGTACCTCAATTAGAAGATCTACAATCACTGTAATGTGGTGACGAGCATTTCAAGTCTTTTAACTTCCATGTTTTATTCAAGTTAGGAGGATTAGGTAAATTCATCATTATGCCATTTAAATAGCGGACGTTTTGAACAAAGCTATACGCTAGGCCTTTTAAGCTTTAGTTCATTTGTCCACAAGGCTTAACAAGTTTGGATCTACGATTATGTTTGTGTCTTGCAACGTTTATCTATTTACCATAAGGAATTGTGAACTATTCAACTTTTTGTCACCTAATATGTAACCAAATGGATAAAAAATACCCACCTAATTTCTGTAAAGCTTTAGGGCTCACCTTTAACCACCTATAACTGCAAATTTGAAACGAGAACGCATCGAGAAAACAGGGGTAAATACGGGCAGTTCAATGAATGGGAGGGTAGCGCAGTCGCCCACGCTCCGTCGAGCGCGCGAACGTTGATAACGGACGCGCGGCATACCCTCAACAAGTGGAGTAGTAAGCTTGCAACTTACCGGAGTTGCGAATAAAAAATATAAATTCTTTAGTGTGAGTGTTCCGTGTATTTTTTTTATTTTTAATTATATTTTAAGTGTTCAAGTGAGAAATTCAGTGATTATTGCGAAGAATATTTTGCGTTGCGCTGAATTTAGGCAGCGGTGCATAAATTATTCAGGCCTAATCCTAAGAACCGCATATTAAGGTTTTAATGCGGACTCGTTTGCATAAAAATATTTATGGTTTATGACCCTCAAAAGCTTTCCTCGTAGTGAATTAATAATGTAGAGTCAGAGAAAATATTTTACAAGTCCGCCTCGTACAATTTTTTATTAGGTACCTGAATGGAAAATTATTTTATAGTTACGATTAATTTGAATTTATAATAACTATTTAGCATTTGTTAAAGTTAGTCTCTATCCGTTAGAACTATGTCATAAAAATATTTAATATTTGCACACCGAAGCTCGGTAGAGTAAGCTTGGAACTCCATAATATTGTACCATCACTATTTTGTCACCCTTATTCTAGCAAATAAATTAATTTCATTTTATTTCATTACATTTCATTTCAGTACTTACAATATTAATGTCATATTTTTTTGATAAATTTTACTTTCGTTCTATTTTATTTCTTGTCTTTTAACTAACAAATTAGTTTAACGTTTCTTTGTCAGTCCAACGTCGAAACATTTTTTTGTCATTAACTTTTTTCATTGTTTTTTTTACAAACATGCAATTGTAGAACAGTTTATTTTAATAATAGTTATCTCAATCTTGTTGAAAGTCAATTACTATTGAGTACGTCACAAAATTTTCTTGAAAGAGCTAATCTTAGATCTTCTCAGTCGAAAATAACGAGGTAAAATTTTAATTTGATTAATGGTTTTTGTACCAAGCACATTAAACCCTGTCTGTTTTTTTTTTCAGTGGGTATCGTATTTTATTCTACAAATATGTGTATATTTCTATACCCTCGTTGACCTAGAAAGCTGAACAGCACACTTAACATAGCTGGCGACAGAATCTAAACACGCTACATTTTCAATTAAGTGATATATTATAATATTGGCTGACAGTCGCAGATTTAGGTCAATCCCGCGCCAATCAGAAGTCGGAGTAGCGAAACATTCAATCACATATGATCTTATTTCTTATTCGTTTTAAAAATTATCTACTACTAGCTTTATACGCGGCGCGACCCACTATTTTGCCCCTTACGGGCTGGATTTCAGAAAATTCTTTCTTCGTGCACCCATTTCCTCCAAATCTCTAGATCCATCGGTTTCAGCTGTATGTTATCTGGCTATCAGTCAGTTTTACAATTTTACTGAGTAAGTTTTAATAATATATAAATTTATATTCCTAACTACCCATTAATAATTCTTAGGGAATGCACCACTACCATGTATGTTCACAACTTTGTGGTTAAAGCTTCTGTACGGATTCGCCACTGGATTTTCGGCGAATCAACCTTAGGAAATTTGCTTGTCCATTGAGTCAAATTCAGGCAAACGAAGTTTGACATTAGCATGCACTGTGCCTTCATGGTAGAATATGGCCTTGTTGGGAGAGACTCGCCCTCCTATATGAGAGCGGTGGTTTACTTTTATTAGTTTACTCATCTTATTCAAATATTAAGTCTATATGTATATTTGTATCATACATAGTACATGTATGCATAGGTGTATTTGTAGTAAAATATGAATATTATTATTCTTTTATATTTTTCGATTAAATTTATTGAATCAACCGTTCATCAAGTAATATGCCTGTCTGGTTTTTCTATGAGCAAAATCACAATTAAAATGGGACGGAAATTAATGCCCGGCAATCGCCAATTCACTGTGCACATGCTACACACTGTGCCAGTGCTAAATTATTTACTTGCGACGTTTCTAATAATTACTTTTATTAGAATCGAATATAATAGGAATTTTCATTGAAAAATCTCCAAAGAAAATATTGCGATGCATCCTATTTTTACAACTTTGTAGGAATTCACGATGGTATTATTTTAGAAAAGGAAAGCAAAAAAATATGTGTTGCCAATATTTTTGCGTAACAGGGATAATCGGGGCTAGAATATAATATATATAGTAGGTACCTATAGATAGTATCCAATAGGTATTTTCCGGCAATGTCCGGCTTTTTCAATGGCCAAGTCTGGCTCTACAAAAATATCTGGCTACCCAAATCAGGAGTAACGTTCATGAGTCGTCAATTTTGCTGTATCTAAAGTTAGTCCTAGCTCTTGGTTGGGGCTTAACAAATTGTTTCAATAATTCATAGCCACATTTTAGGTCATCTATCAAATATATATAACTAAGAAATGTCTTATTTTAGCTGTGGCTTGATCCAATTTAAATAAGATTTACTATTGTATCGTCGATCTTTGTCTTCGAGTTGGCAGAAATTTAGTGCAGAAAATCACAAATATAAATAATAAAACCAACTATAATCATTAACATACCTACCTAATTCTATGAGCAAACGAAATGCAAAACCAATTTACTAAAAACTTCGGAACGAAAACTTTCCCACAAAATTACAACGAATCAATGCATGATACGAACATGAGCCTCTTATTTATGACACGCACTTTCGTAATATACTTAGTTTGACTATAAATTTTGTTATAAATAAATTATCCGCCCGTTGGTCCACAGATTTCAATCGTGAATAATTCCGATTGCTGTTTTTTTTTATACCTCTAAATTCGATTTTAACTAAATCCGGGTTTAATTACACATCTATGTCATTTAAATTCAGAAATATTAATTACTTACAGAATATTTGTTTAATATTCACACAATTTATTATCGTTAAGATGCTGGAAGCACCCAAATAACCTTTTTTTGTGGCAGTGGCAAATATGCATAGTTTTTTTGATAAATAGCAAGGATTTAAAAAAAAATGACCTTAACTTACTGATAATATACTTTATTGATAACAAAGCCATATATTTTTAATAACGTTTTTGGAAAAAAAAAACTGATTTCCAAGCGCTACGTTAGCTTAGCGCCTTACAAAATAGAGTCAGTTTGTCAGCGTAGAAATACTTATTTCTTGGTCTGATGTTAGAAAATATTAATCGCAGTCAAGTCACCGTTTAATCTTTACCGCTAAATAATGCAGTTATTCCTTTTAAGTAATTAAAATTGCTATGGCACAGCAAAGTTTGTTGATTTGATACGAAGGCAAATATTTTGCTGAACAGGTTGTTTTATAATGCTGTTTTTATCTTTTCTATGCTTATTTATTCAGTACATAGTAGTGTCGGTCGTATAGTAGTATTGCGTATTGCACAAGCCTCATTCAAAGGTTTTCCATCAGCTCAAAATAGTTATACAATTTTCAATCTTGTAGCTAAAGATAGGAACATTTAAGCATTTGATTAGCAAAGATTATCTAGATTCAAATATCTCGTTAGATATTCAATATAATATAATATAAAATAGAAGATAATTCAATTCAAATGATGCAGAAAGTATTAAAATTACGAACAATCTTGGGTAGGCAAAGTTCGAGGACAGCTGATATTCTATATAAAAAGCTTCATAATTACCGGATAAAGCTTAAGCTTTTAAATGTTTAAATTAATACCAGATAAGGGACTTTTTCAAAGCAAATTAATATGAGTCTAGGTCTAGGTCTTTATATCATAGTAATGAAATAAATTATTTACCTTTTCAAATTTAAAATGAATAATATATTTTATATAAAATAAATCTGCGGGGTTATTGCGTAACTACTTCTTTATTTCCCTTCAATTTATGAAAAAGAAACAATGAAATGGTGTCTAATGGTACAAAACATAGGGTTTAACAATGTTTAACCGGAGTTGGACAGAAAAACATAGCCGGTATATGACTAAATACCGGCTATGTTTTGTCCATCGCTGGTAACACCATTAGAGGACGACGGGGCTAAATCCCGATTCCTTCAAGGAATATGCCATTTGAATAAATGATCTACTTCAAAAGGGATATTTATACTTAGTTGGATATTGAATTCTTCTTATTATATGCGACTCCTACGCTGTTCGCCTTTTAATATGATTCGCTTGTACCTACTGCTTGTCAGGTAGGCTTGTGACTAGGTGCAAGATGCTATATTTGGAGTTAGTTTTATATATTTTGATGAAGTTTGATTTTTTCCGAAAATCTAGTGGTAGTAGCGAATTTCTTTATTACTTCCTTTTATTTCTACAACTGGTTTTATTTTCATACTAGCAGACCCCCGCAGTTTCACGCGAAAGGTTTGTTTTTTTTTTTGCGCGGAACACAAATTATTTTTCAAAACTAAGACTCTCCTTATAACATCAGCTATGAACCGGAACAGACGGACAAAAATGTCTAAAAATTCAATCCGATTTTATTAAAAAAAAGTTGAACTCACATAAAAGCTTGGCGCAATGCAATGACAGATATACATCTAAATAGATGACTTGAGTGTATGTACTTCGCGTGTCAAAATCTGAGCAAAAAGAGAGAGCAATGCTTTTCTTTTGAAACTGTTTTGCGCGGACAGGGAACTCGCAGAATGCTACATGTCCACTAGAGATATGTAGCGAGGGATGTGTATAGCTGATAAATCGATCTAGCTATTTCATTGCTATTTCATTTTTAGAAAACGTCGTTTTATCCGTGTTCTCAGGCAATGAAAAACTGCTACAATATCATTAGAATACGAAGGTAAATTTCAGCACCATCTACGTTTATAATAGCTCAGGTGGGAAATCGGGCGGTCCCGAAACCAGAAGACCCCGGTTCGAGTCCAAATTATATTTTTTTCTCTTCTTTTTCAAGTTATTTCTTTTGTGAGAAAAACTATTATGTTTAACCAAAAAAAAAAACAAGCATAGGTTGGTCATCCAGGTACAGTCGAGGACATAAATATGTATAAACTTTTTGAAATTCAAAAGCGATTTTGTCGCATGTTTAACATTTAAGTGTTAAGCTATTACACAAATCATAATAGTATATGTTAGAAGATTCTGTCTTTATGATATCTCATAATTTCAATCAGTAATTTAAGAGGAAACCGTTGTTGAATTTTACTAATTGTATACATATTTATGTCCTCGACTGTACAATATATAGGTACTTCTTATATTTTATTTAAGTATTGATAAGGATTATCTTATTTTTGCGTGGCACTCATGTTTTCTGTCATATTTTGGTATATGTATAACATATATCCATTATTCATTGCATGTAGGTACATTTTTTGTATATTTCTTCGGTAGTAATCAAGCATACGGCCCGCCTGATGGTAAGCGGTTACCATAGCCTATGGACGCTTGCCTCGATGTGAAGCTATTATTACTACGTATAGAGAAGCTATCATAAACAAAGGTTATGTCTCATTTTTTTAGAGTCAAATAAGTTCTCTTTAGCGCTGAAACAGTAATTAGTCGTCTAAGCAGACAGTAGAAACTAGAGATGGGTAGCTATTCATATAACTAGCCAAAAAACGGCTATACACAAAATAGCCACGGCTACGTTATCTGTCAACACGATAATTAGCTACTGGCTACTGGATGGCTACTGGCTACTGGGTGGCTACTGGCTATGGCTAGCTAAAATGAGGAGTTTTCTTAAGATACCTCTATGCTGAAAATACCTGTGTAACTATTGATAATTTGAACCAATTTGCACGATTTTCAGGTATTTTAACCTTTTGTAACATAAACAATCCTCCTCATTACGAGAAGTTAACGTCACACACAGCGGGTAGCCGCCTAGCCGCCAAAGGTTAATAGCCACTGTAGCCGCCACTAGCCGGTACCTGGCCGGCTAGCCAAAGCCATTCTAGCCGAGTAGCCGAGTAGCCGCGTAGCCGCGTAGCCGCGTAGCCGCGTAGCCGATAGCTGTGTGTTCGTGCGTTCACTGCGAAACTGAGTTGTGTAAGTTCCGAAAGAGTGAAATTCGAGTGCATGTCGTTATTACTAATTCGAATTTGAAAGGTACTAATTATACGAATTTAAACCTATTGTTTTTTAATTAAATTAAATTATTCTGTAATATTATTATTTATTAAATAAATCGTTAAAATCATCTGAAGTAGCGCGACATCTATGGTTTACTTGCCTACAACTAACGACTGAGTTGATGTACTGTGAAAGCTTTTAGTTCATATCCATAAATAGAGATGACGTTATTGTTACATGTTTTATGTTGTAGTGTTATTGTACGTACGACCTATGAGGGAAAGACATTTATTTTCAAAAAGTATACAACAAAATAAAAAGTAAATGAAAAACAAAATCATTACATTAATTTATTACATTATCATCTAGACTAGACTTGTTGCAGCGGCGAGGATCGAACTCAGATCGCAGTTGAACGTTATTCATCAAGCTGCGCCGCCGCTCAAGCCTAATAGCCAAATAGCCAAAATAGCTGACTAGCTAGCTGGCTTTTAGACCACATATAGCTGGCTAGCTAAGCTATTGAAATTTCGGCTAGTTACCCATCGCTAGTAGAAACACTTGAACCGAACATACGTTGTGATGTGTGGCGTCTTCTCTATACGTAGTAATAATAGCTCAATGGTAGGTACCCCAGTTTTTTGTTATTATTTTTATACTTTTTTAGTTTTTGTTGTTAAAATAAATAAATTATTTATACTAGTTATTAAGGCTTTTATGGAATAGACAAACAAACAAATAGACAATAAAGTGAAAAATAAAAACTTGATAAAATATATATTTATTTAAGGATTACAAAATATAGGAAATCCTCATTATCGAATAAACCAAAGAAATTTGAGTGCCCGAAAGCTTGGATTACATAACTTTTTTTTTTATACAACTTAGTCGATAAACAAGCATACGGCCCGCCTGATGGTAAGCGGTTACCGTAGCCATATAGACGCTTGCAACACACGAAGCATCGCTCACGCGTTATCGACCTATCCGCTCAAAGGGGAGGGGTCCCCTATGAGCTCTGGCAACCTTACTCACGCGCAGGAACACAACTTTACACAACATAAAGTTATTTGGCTGCGGTATTCTGTAAGGTGGAGGTACTTCCCCAGTCGAGCTGCTCTTTGAGCGAATAAACGCAATGCTCTACCTCTCTTAAAAACTCATTAAGTTACTCGTAATAGTATAATAAATTACATTTCCAAAGTTAGAACAAAACACTCCATTTAAAATCTCCTTTCATGGCTACGTTTAGGCACTGAACAAGAGCCGCTCGTGGTAATTACCGGAGATCATTTTTCAATACTTTCCATTGCGAAAAAGGGTATGAAAACTGTACAAAGAGAATCTCACCTAATTTATAATAGAAGCTATAGGATAGCCGTTCGGGAAGCAATGGCTACCGGAAAGGTAAGGGAGGAACAAAAGCGGTCATCCACACTCCGCCAACCGTTTGCTAACGAAGCAGGCTTTAGCAAATCGCAAAAAGGTCCCTATAGCAATTACTGTCGTATAATGATAGTTTGAAAACATTCTTACAAGGAATTTTGTTAATGATTGTCGCACCACAACAATTACTTTTTATCAAACATCAAAGGTTATCCTAAAAGGTGAACGACTTAATATAGTAAAGTCACGTGTATAAATATGTATACCTACTCTTTGTGAAATTCAAAAGCAATTTTCTCGCACTGTATAGATTCAAATGTTGAAATATTATACAAATTATAATAAAATAGAATACATAAAATAAAATAAGCCTTTATTGCTGTTTGTTACAATCAACACTTATGTGCCTCTAAGTCTATAATATTTAATTTAATTACACTAACTTAATTAATATAAAAAAATCTTAAACTAAAACTTCATCTTGTACTGTTTTTAGGGTTCCGTAGCCAAATGGCAAAAAACGGAACCCTTATAGATTCGTCATGTCTGTCTGTCTGTCCGTGTATGTCACAGCCATTTATTTCCGAAACTATAAGAACTATAATGTTGAAACTTGGTAAGTAGATGTATTCTGTGAACCGCATTAAGATTTTTACACAAAAATAGAAAAAAAAACAATAAATTTTGGGGGTTCCCCATACTTAGAACTGAAACTCAAATTTTTTTTTTTCATCAAACCCATAAGTGTGGGGTGTCTATGGATAGGTCTTCAAAAATGATATTGAGGTTTCTAATATCATTTTTTTCTAAACTGAATACTTTGCGCGAGAGACACTTCCAAAGTGGTAAAATGTGTGTCCCCCCCCCTGTAACTTCTAAAATAAGAGAATGATAAATCTATAAAAAATATATGATGTACATTACGGTGCAAACTTCCACTGAAAATTGGTTTGAACGAGATCTAGTAAGTAGTTTTTTTTTAATAGGTCATAAATTGAAATTAATATCAAATACTCAGGTCTATACTACCATTTACTTATATACCTACAGGTTTGTACGGAACCCTCGGTGCGCGAGTCTGACTCGCACTTGGCTGGTTTTTATTTTAATATATAACACGTATAAAATTAACCATCCGTCTAACTTATCTACTGAATAACGTACTCAGGTATCTACTTTGTGTAATAGTTTTAACTCAGTCACTCAAATTACTCCCTTGCGAGTAATAAACTGAAGACAGGTGTGAATTTTAATACATTATGTAAATTAAATTGTGAAACAGTAAAGATATATTCGTCGTGCTACGAAACTTCAAATTCAAAACTTTTTGTTGCCCACTTTTAAAGTTGACGAGCTTCTTACTTTCATTTATTATTGATATTCATAGCTTACTACATAGTATCGAATCAATTTTAGTATGTTTCTCGATAAATTCACTGGTTAAAAACCGGGTGAACCCCACAATTTGGAGGAGGAATAAACGCAATAAACTAATCAAATGTATGTAAGCCGTCGCCTTAGCAAAGACTTTTAGTAGGTTTACGAATTTAGGAAAAATAACCTCACAAATTAAATAAAATTCAGATAAAACGACGCGCCATACAATAATATAAATGTCTGTTAGACACCAACGCAAACTACTTACATTAGGTGTATCAAGCTAAGAGTTCAAGAGCTTCAAATAAAAAGCTTTAGAAAATCCTTTTGGTGATAATAATAAAAATATAGCATCCATCCCATTAAAAATACTGTCGACACAGAAAGTTGAGAAAGAGAAAAACTTTTCAAGATTTTGTTCCATCCTAGTATTGAACTGTCGTGTGACTTCATGAAACTACACCTCAGTTTATTCGTGCAAACAATTCTCAATGTTTTGATATGTTAGTCTAACTTAACCTGGGACCTAAAATACCTTGTAACACTTACCGTTCAGCTAACTGCTAACTAACAAAAGTTCACTTTTAGCGACCACTAATTCTATTTAAGCTCGGTGACTTACTCATACATATAAAGCCAACTTGTACACGTCAAGGCACAACTGATGTCGTACGTGGAGCCATTACCACGTAGGACGTGAAATACGACATAAATGTACGAGTTACGACGTGGATCGTTTCTGCTGCCCATATAATGTGCCCTAGTCGCGATAAATTGAAATTGGCACGTTTATCATCAACCCCTCTGTGATTGTGTTTTTTATTGTGTCGCCGCTGTCACATAAATGGCTGATTACAACCGTTGTTTCGACGCTCGGCGCTAAATTGACGCTGAGGTAATTATCAGAGATGGTGTTGCATGTTAACAAATGATAAATTGCTCTGGCACACATTATTACAGCTATTATGGATATTTAGCACAACAATAACATTCATTTATGTCAACAAAATGTTAATTTTAACAATAATTATTTGTACATTATAGAACGTTTAAGTACATAACCTTTATATAGTCAGAAAGGATACCAATACTGAGAAATCATATGCAATTATAGTTACCTCTACTCCAGTAGTCCTTTCAGTCTCAAGGACTCAATTCAATTTACTGTAGGTAGGAGTACATTACGAGTTGTACGGTAAACGAGGGCCAAAATATCGTCTCAGTCGCCGTCGCAGATAATCTCAAGTCTCGAGACTGGAATAACTCGTGGAACTGTACGAAAGAGAAAACCCAATCTCACTATACCCTCTCTCTACAGCCCCAACGCAATATTTCCAGTAAATTTGCGCAACATTTGTCGCCTTATCAGTAAGATAAGAGGCAAGTAGACAAATCTGAGTCTACTTTGAGTATACTCATTCCTTTTACCGGTTAAACCGCTTAACATTCTAAGTATCAGTTTTATCATTAGTCTCAGCTCAGCCCGTATCTACCCACTGCAAAGACTAATTTAAACCGTACACCATACCGTAGAAATACCTATTTTAAAACACCTACGAAAAATAGTAATCCTGTGAAGCTGTAAAAGGAAAATGGTGCTGATTCTGTTGTAAATCGCAATAAACTAATTTTAGTCACATTCAACTCTATCTTAAAAACATTTTTGAAAAAGGATAGAACATATTTAAAGCTGTCAAATTAGTCTTATTTGCCGTCTTCATTTGCGGGTATTGGCGACAAAATTTATATTGAAAACAAGCATTGGACTAATTTGACTGGACTACATTTCTGACATCCTTTTTTTATGTTCTTTGTTAGAAAGAGATATAGTGAGACTAAATTTAGTTTAGTTGTACACAACAGAATCAGCACAATTAATGTTATTCAAATACAATAAAATTAAAAAGTTTCATCTAAACACATAAAACGTTCGCTTACTTATCTAATTTCAATTCACAGTGTCAAATAATTATTATGAAATTCATGATTATTGCTTTGTACACAAAATTCGGTGTTGGCATGGTAAAGTTTTATTAGCTTTCAACAACTTTGACCGGCTAAATTCTAGTAGTTGCCGCACGCCTGACCTGCTCCCAGTTGTGTTTTGTTTGAGAGTTCGTATTACGTTTAACGATATGCTGTTGTAACTTTATAGTAAACTCTGGATGCACTCTATTCGTTATCATAAAACCGTGCACTGTTTCATTTAACTCCAGAAATAAAATTTTCATTTGTGAGCAAAACAAAATAGAGCAGACTTTCTATTGATGACGAGACTTGCGAGCGCAGGGGTTAAAAAAATATGTTCAAGTTGAATAATCAAATTAGCTACAAGCTATGAATTCGTTAGGATAAATCCAGCATAATCCACTTAGCATGAACATATTCTACTGAAATATATGCTAGGAATAATACATTCTAGTATTCTTTGTATATATGATAGGAACGTGTCTAGTGTGCTTCAAGACGTTACACTTATTTGTGAATAGATGTTCAGTGGAGCGAGCCATGTCGAATATAAATTATATGCAGTAGTTACCATCATTATTATCTGATAAATACAGAGTATCTAGTCCATAATGAGACTCTATCGTCGTATCTCATTTACTCAATTAAGTATACGCTATAGAATTGTCTGTATCGTAATGTACTTATTAAAAAAGGAATTCCTCAATTATCAAAATCTAGTCAAGCTTAAATAAATTAATTCACAGCTTATTAGTATTAAATCATTGCAAACACCTATTTTAATATCTTTGTTAGTTATTTCATAATAAGTCGAAGCGCTCGTGGTGTAGCATGATTAGCCGTTCTTAATCGATCGGCAAAGTTAAGCTACGTCTGTCTTGGTCGGTACCTGGATGGGTGACCGCCTAGTGGTATTTCAAATCGAGCGTTTCCGTGCTTCGGAAGGCACGTAAAGCCGTTGGTCCCGGTTATCACTTAATTGTGATAGTCGTTAAGCTAGTTGGATGCCTCCTAGGCGGCTTGAAAAATTCCAACAGTAGGTTGGCCACTAGCCTACCTCCACCGATCCGCAGTGGGCACGCGTGGTGGAGTATCTGCCCATTCCCTTTCACCCTGATTTGTGAAAGGAGGCCTGTGCTCAGCAGTGGGACATTATAGGCTGATGATGATGATGATAGTCGAACTTCGATACAGAGAGAAAATTACTTAAATTTTCAGTAATGTACATAATATATCTTACAAGATCCTTACTTATACGTAAGTAAGGATCTCGTAAGATATATTATGTCTTAATAGTAGATAAAACATTACAAACATTATCTCCAAGTAGCCAAACAGAGTTGCTTGTAAATGTCAACCTTCGTCGTCTTCACAGCATGACATTTGAAACACACGATTTATTTGGTATAGGAGCTAAGTTATTGGTTTATAAACCTTCTTATTATAGTCATTATGGTCGCGAATTATTTATGGTAACTATAGTGGTCTCCCAGTCAGTTGTCGAAATTCGACCGTAAGTTGAACAATCCTACTAATATTATAAATGCGATAGTTTAGTATCGATGTATGGATGGATATTTGTTACTCTTTCACGCAAAAAATACTAACCGGATTTGGATGAAATTTGGCACGCTGGTAGAATATGATCTGGACATAGGGTACTTATCCCGTGTATGCAATATATTCCTCGGGTACGCAGGTGAAACCGCGGGGCGCAGTTTTACATAACATCAACAAATACAATTTTCAAACAGCTCGATATCAAACAAAGATGTTTTATTTGTTGAAATTAAATACCTACTAATGATTTTTACGGTGGGTCTTCACACTTATATTCGAATTATTTATTTCAAGATTGTGAAGACCAGAGTAAACAGTTAGAATTAAAATAGCCTCGTACTAAATTTACTTAAACTATGTATTTTCCCATCTTAATAGCAAACTAATAATTATATCAGTAATATTACTTCTCCATAAATCCACCATGCCAAATCTCGTACTCGTAAAGTTATCTCTTCACTTATATTATTTTTCAATTAAAATTATTTTTCCCAGAAAATATTAACTACTCTAAAGTGTGCCTTATGACGTCATTATTGGTTTCGTGAGATTGTATTGAAATTGAACTCGGTATAGCGAAAATATGTACACGTAAAGAGATTGCGGCACGAAGAGGTAAAGCAAGTGAAGCTCCCGCGAGATTTGCACTTGCACACTGCACTTGTTTATTTTGTGCTACGAAATACGTAGCGGGTTTCGAGATTAGTAACTTACTTTTTGTAGCTGTCGACAGATATATTTAACTTAGAATAAAATTATCCTTAAATGTATTTTTACAGGACATAAATACACACCTTTACATATACGAGAATGGCATAAAATATTTAAAAAATTACAAATTTTCACATAAAAATATACGTCTCATCTCCACACACCATATACAATGTTATTACAACCGCAAATGTTGAATTTGCATTTTATGATTGTCACCAGTTTTTGCGAAACATGTTTTAGATAATATCAGTAAACTCTTGGACATTTTGTTTGACGCGTTGTTAGAATAAGGTTTTGCGAAACGATCACATATACTCCAATAGATGAAGATATGTGATAAACCACACAAGTTTTGATGGACGATAGAGCCAAAAGATATAATTTGTGATATAGACAAAATCTGTAACACAACGCGGATAAATTCAACAAACACTTTTTTATAAATTATTAACATGTCATTATTCATGTAGCTACTTCTTTAGAAAATATTACGGTAATCATCTTATTTAAGATTAAATCAAAACTATTATTAACGTTTCCGTTTTCGCGTTTCAGTAAGTTTTTGCCAAACCGCTAAAGCGTTATGTGCGTGTGGCGTTGCGTCACACGTTCTGGCAACGCCTTGTTGCTTGATCACGCAACTTGTTCGCCTAATTTTGTAAATGACCACACTACATTCCTACATACTACACAAAGCAGATGTAATTTTATACGAGACCTTGACACTGGTTTCCTTTAGATAGATGTAGATGAATAATAATTTTATTATTCCAGTTATTTTTACATACGATGCATTATAGACTCAGAATGAAGATTTTACAGTAGAATTACTGAATATATCTTTATTTACAACAAATATGTACGAAATAACAGTAATAACATAATACAGTTATAACTTAACCTGAAAACCAAGCTCTCCGCCATGAATCTTCCAATTATTTTATTCGGCATCTGCCACTTCCGTGGAATGAGGAAAAATAGGAGTCGCAGGTCATTTCACAAGATGGTTTTAACATTATTATAGAGTAGACCTTACAACCTTAAACCTTCTTGTTTGCTATCTTAGAATAAAAAACCCATACCTAAAACCTATTTGCGATAAGAAACACAATAGCCGGTTTACTTTCAGTCCGCAAATTCATGAATATTTCAATACTAGGATATGTTATCTATAGAAATATCCTACTCATACCGATAAACCGATAAACCCCAACAACATTTTAAGGATATTTATTAAATGTAAACACAAAGAACCATACATATTAGGTACTTATATTTCATATCAAAAATATTTGTCACCTTATATTGTTTTTAATTTATGACACAAAAAGTGTATGAAATCTATGTGAGTTGGTAAATAGTGGTAATATTAATTTGATATAGTTTATTTCTACTTTTAATAATCAACCCATTATTTTTAACCAAGCGTATTTTTACCAAAAAACAGCATAGGAAAATATAAAAATTTTGAATCAACAAATTAAAAGTCAATTATTAACAGTTTATTGTACCTACATGTAGATACAAAGTGTAGAAAGTAAAACAGGTCGAGCCATTTACAACAATTTAATAAAATTAGTTCAATTGAATGGAAGCCATGGGGACCGTAATGCGTGGTGTGGCCTATTTAGGTGGATTTATGACCACAATGTCACTTACATAGAAAGGACAAGAAACATGTCATCGTGTGGAAGCGACATTATAATAATTATACGACCTCGTTGTTTGCTCAACATATAATGGTGCGTCCATGCTACGCGAATAGAGCACGAGCCGAGCCACGAACGAGCCTACGACGAGCACGATGCGAATCCTTTTGTTCGTGAAAAAACTGACAATCGCGCTCGTTCGAGGCTCGCAAGCCCGTTCACGCTACGCGAATCGTGCTCGCCAAGTGCTCGCAGTGTGCTCGTTCGAGGCTCGGCTCGTGCTCGGTTCGCCAAGCATGGACGCACCATTAGACACAGAATAAAACGATGACCACACCGCTCGGCCCGCACCAATATAGTTAGACATACTAAAACATTAGGGCCCACTTACATCAACCTGGGTTATCTTAATTAATTCAGAGTTAGTTGCTAACTTGACATAATATGAAGACATATTGATATATATAACCCAAAGGGGCCAAGTCAGCTAAAATGTCATACTGACACCACAATAATGGTAAAACTGTGCTGACACTATACTATTGCAATTCCATTATAATTGAGCCGATGTGTGCAGTCTACTAATTCATAATGGTCTTATAAATTAATGAAAAGAATTTTAGTACGAAAACTGTTAAAACTGACAACTAAAAGATAAATTGTGGCACGATTGTAGTTTCAGTGGAAAATCATCGGAAAACTATTATGGTGCCATTATGACGCTATTGTGTTAGTAGGCTACTGTACTGTACTGTAAAATGTGTCAATTTTAACACCACTGATAGTTCATTGGAACAATTGTAATAGCAGACTTAGGCCCCAGGTATACTGGTGCTTACCTTAGACACACTTCCGTCAAACTGGTCTGAGTTAATTGTCAGACCAGTTTGATGCAAGTGGGCTTAGAGGTTTCATTCATATAAAGCTATTTAACTATACAGGATGTCCCAATTCTCAACGTCAAGTGGGGACCGGGTGAAAGACTAGTATATGCCATCTCTTGTAAGCAAAAGAAAAAAAAACATGTCATGTCATGTCTTTTTATGAGTAGGACCTCTAAGCTCACTTGCGTCAAACTGGTCTGAGTTAGTAACAATTAACTCAGACCAGTTTGACGGAAGTGTGCCTAAGGTAAGCACCAGTATACCTAGTAAATTAAGTCATGGTTTAGAAAAATTATACCAGCGAACTTTGGCACGTCATAGTCCATAGGTCCCTTATGTAGTCTTCACTCCTTTCTGATAGATAACCCTTTCCGTTACACGTTGTATAAAACTGATACATTTCAATAGCAGAATATCACTGAATGATGATTTTTAGTGTACTTAAGTATATTCTTAAACAAAAGGACATTGATGGCATGACATTACTCTTATATATTGCTCTCAACATTTATCTACATAATTTATAACAGTACTTCGCGGATGAATTGATAAATTTGTTGCATAAGAAGCTTGTTAGCTTGAAAATGTTGCTTCTCACTAAGTACGGAACGAATATTATGCAGCTGTAGACTTTTATTTATAACTGCTACTTCCAGCATCATATTAAAAGATTCAACATTATGGCTGTCTTCATGAACCCAAATAATTTTAACGATTTTATGTGAGAAAATCAGAGAGATAACATTTTTCGTACTTAAACAAAACAATATACCTATGTTGAGTATAACTCTACAGTAACACGAAAACAATTTGGCTCTCATTTCAGTACCTCATCTGTAGATACTTTACGACTCAAACAAGTTTACTGTCTTCTCTCTTGAAAGGAATAACAACACGAATGTTTCTGTGGATGAAATTAGCGTGTAAACTTGTGTTCTGTACTGAAGCTCTATTTCATTATTATTTTATGTGATTGACTCTTAACAAGGTTGAAATATATGTAAGTACCTGTACTAACATCCTAGAGTAACGTATTTTAATATTTGAACGAATATATTAACGTTGTTCCCATGTCTAGAGCTAGACGTGCTTACGTGTAGATAATCAGCATGAAACATTGCTCGCATATAAATTTCCCATGTTACAAAAATGAAGGGAATTTTTAGCTTACCCACAATTATACATGTTAAAGCCAACTAATCCTATAATGTATGTAGGTATAACTTTTTTCAAACTGGTATTATAACACAGACTTAGGTAACTTTCACACATTACAGGCTTAATTAAATAATTATTCAACTCTGTTTTTTTTTTATACCACTTAGGTGGCAAACAAGCATACGGCCCGCCTGATGGTAAGCGGTTACCGTAGCCTATGGACGCTTGCAACACCAGGGGTATCACGCGCGCGTTGCCAACCCTGCAGAAATCTCTTCACACCCCTTTTGAAGAACCCCATGTTTTACTCCATCGGGAAAACCACGGCGGGGAGCTCATTCCACAGTCTGAGCGTCCGCGGAAGGAAGCTCCTTTGAGCCCGCACAGTACGAAACAATTCAGGTTTCAATATGTGAGGATGGACTCCCCGTCGATGGCGAGAGTTGCGATGGTAGAAAGTAGCCGTGGGCATCATCTTAAACAATTCTGATAGTAGTTTTATATTCGTAGTAGAATATTAGTAATTTGTAGGAGGATATTTTAGTGGTATAATGAATCAGAGAAACGGAATATCCCAAGCAAATGCGGGTGAATAATATCTACTACCATAGTCACTTATACTAGTAATTACAATCCAGTGTCATAAATAGCATTTATAACATATATTAACATATTTTAGCAATTATTTTTTTCATCTTTTTTTTAACAATCAATTAAAGATGACAATGTGATATGAACTTTAAGTGCATCGAGTGCCAAGTGATGTCATAATCAAAAGGAATGTGTTCATGAAAACTTATGTGATCAAACCACCACGATGATGACCAGTTGATGTTCATTCAAATTGCAAGGAAGGCAACATGGCCGCCAGGAGGAGTTCCCGATTATTGTCCATTCTATTCAGCGCTCTGCTACTAGGACGCGCCATTGCAGGTAAGCAAGTTTCTGTACCTTATAAAATATTCATCTGTGTCGAAACGTACAAAGAATAGAATTGCTGCAACTATTGGCATGTTAGCTCAGCTCAATGTCGCCAAAGCCTATTCAGTCTGGTACATAAACTATTTATTCGAGCAGTGACTAGAATGACATTATAACATCGTAAATAGGGATTCATTACTTGAAACTCAGAAAAACTAATTACATGAAAAGGGTTTCAAATATATTCTTCACTTTCTCACATCATAAAACAAAAAGAGACGGGACTGTCATTAAACCTGACCTTACAAGACACTTTAAGCCATCCCATGTAATCAGGGAATGGTTCTTAATATTTAAGAAATAAGTTTTGGTTTAATCCCTGTGATCACATAAGGAGCTAAACCCATACTTTACAAATCGTGGATATATTCTGAGACGTGTGTAATCCACCAATCCGCTTATCCGCCCGCGCATCGGTCGACGCCGGCTCAAATTCCTTCTTCGTAAAGCCTATTATGTTGCGGTAGAGATGTGTGAAGCTGTCTAATAAAAGGATTATGAAGCTTAAAGCTTTTTTATTAAAGCAATATACACTGAATATTAGTAATTAGCTAATAAGCTTACATGGTTGAACATTCTTAGAAGATCGCTAAACCTCAACAGAAATAATATAATACGGAACAGTTGTTTCTCTTAATTCTTTTAAGTGATAGTTGTTAAAGTACCAAGAAAATATCAGTTTGTCACATCGACATAATTTTAATTATAATAGTTACCAAAACAAAATGAACAACACAAATAAAATTACATGGAACCGTGACCGCTTCATTAAAATATCCTTTTGCTTTATGTTATTTTCGTAAATGATAAATCGCATTATTTTAATGATTAAAATTTTGTATGGATGCGTTATTTTAAATTAATGAGTGTATGGACATACGAATATTTCCGCTGAAACTCGCTTGATAATAATAACTGCACTGAATGTAATAACTTAACCATGTTTCATTTAAAATATGTAATGTGTGTAATTAAAAGTACAACCACTCATAAAGTAATTGGAACGGGGAGCGCCACAGTCTTGTTATTATTTTATTTAAAGTTATGTTTAATTTACACACAAAGTCTCTTCATTCAAACAAGATTTTTAACCACGTAATTCTTCTTCTGTATTTAAGAGCTGTGCTCTTGTCGGTGTAGCTTCTTCCACTCTGCTCTATCATTAGCCACATTTTGCACCTCCTTATGTGACACGACGCCTATTTTTGCCTTCATTTGATCTGTGTAACTTATTCTTGGTCTTCCTCTTCCTCGCTTTCCCTCTATCTTTCCTTCTATTATGTTTTTGATAAATTCGTCGTGTCGTATAAAGTGGCCAAACATATTTCCCCTCCTATTCTCTATCGTCTCCATAATACTTACCACGTAATACTTGCTTGTAAATCTCGTGTTGTACCTACAACATTTTTGAAAATCAGTATACATGACGTGTCTTTAAAACTTTTAAATGTTGTTAAATACACCGAAGCTTCAAGCTGTTTATGTAAACGTGTAGTTACGTGTAGAGTTTAATTTCGTTAGAACCAGACTAAGTACAAGTACATGAGTAGCAAAGCGTGAGCACAAATTGTTAGTTCCTTGAAACAAACTGTTATTTTTCTAATTAGCTATGCGGTTACGTGAAATTTGTCGGTAATAGATAGTTCACCTACTTCACTCCTTTGCCCTATTCGCAAAACAGATATTCAATTCTTTTTAAGCGTATGTATTCTGTTTTATGTTAGCCATCTGCTTTTCTTACACATATTAGCATCACTCACCATGTCAAAATTTAGTTTTAAGAGAACATGATATTTCTACAAGTAGGTACCAACCTACTCTAGACAACCTTTGGTACAATTCCAAGCTGTCGTGAAAAATGAACACGAATGACGTTGAAAAAGTGAGAAAATATTCAAGATTTCAAGCACACCACCAACGCTCTCTGACATTTGCAAAGATGCCTTCTCCGGAGACATTTTGAATCGATTCTTTGCAAAATTATTCACTAGCCGACCTGAATATTGTATTTAAAGTAACAACTACAAATACTCGTTCAAGTTATGAAATACGTAAAATATTGGGGATTTATTTATGTGTCCGAAAATACATTCAAACAAAAACATCACGCACGATTAATAAATATAGAGCATTTGTCTTATTACGGTCAGTGATAATTGTGCAAGACAGAACGAATTTCAAACTTCGCATCAGTTCGTCACATGTGATAATGTGTCATTATCTGCCGATTCCCAGTCAATTTTATATTTGCAACAAGATTAATCTTTGGTTGTATCCAGAAAATTCATGTGTCGTAAGTGATGATAAGTATTTTGATTTTTTCTTTCTGGTAGAATACAGTTACGAGCAAGAAAAAGGGAAATAAACAATTTTATAAGCATAATATAATTGTTAAGAAGGAAACAAAAGAACGTGATTCATCAAAACAGACAGTAATAAAAGTTTACAATGGTAACCAAATTGTGTAATATATATACTCACCCTATCAAATAAACATGACACGTTTATATGTACATGAATAATTTTAGAAATCGTGGTTAGAATGTTTGTACAGACACTTATTTTCTAGGTAAACCTGCTAAAAACTCATTTTCAAATCCAAGTCCAACTTGAAAACGTTGAATCTTAGAATAACCTTTTTCGCCCCAGTCGGTCCCCCAACTGTTCGCAACCAACCAATACTTCATTCCGCTCTCGACCCCAAAGCCTACAACTCGCACACTATGCCTTGCCAGGAATTTTCCAAAAGTATGAATATACACACCACTGCTATAACACGCAAAGTCTTCGTAAACATTAAATGAAGCCTGAACAGGTCCATTTAGAACAATCTCGGTTCTAAGGTTGTAGTCATCAATTTCTAATCCGTAAATGATATCGTAGTGTTTATCCGAATAGTAGTCGATTTTGCTGTTAGTGCATTTGTGATCGCAATTTACTTTCCCATCGAGAAGAGCTTGAGCATTGTAGGGTAAACAATCGCTGGTCACAAGGCCGTTGTGCACCCAAAAGGTGAAAGCGTCCAGACTCGAGTAACCTGCGCAAACGTTCGGTTCTAAACAAACAAAATCTTGCTGTGAAAGACGCACTGGTACTCCCGCGTGGATGCAAGTCCTGTCCGACATCACGGTGCCAGTTCCGAAGGCCCAACATAAACCACAATCGCCCTGGTTGTAGATCTCGCTGATGCTGGATCAGTTTGGCCAATTTGTCCTCGTGTCAAAGTTGTCTGGTATTGATTGATACATTCTTCGATCATGCTTGACCTTCCTCACATGTGACTTGTAGGCAGTGGTTTTTACTCCAGTGAACTGCATACCTTCCAGGTATTCGTAACGTTTGATCTTAAATGTATAATTTTGACTGTTAAAATATTCTATGAATTCTTCTCTCGGCAGTGTCAGATATTTCTGGTAGTTAATATTTATGTAAGCAGTAGTGAGACCAGCTAAGACCAGGAGTACTGTCGTTCTCAACATGATCGGTGCTAATGATGACTGAACCAATACCTGGTAAGTATTTATACATATGTAGGTACCTATAACTTTCATCATGGATAAGGCAAATATGTGTATTTATATTTTGTGTAATTATTGTATTCTATGGTTTTCCTTTCATTATATTTTGAACGGACAACCATCAAATTAATGAATATATGATGTTTTAACAATACGGGGAAATACGGACAAAACGTCACAAAGAGCTTTTGAAATATGCGGGTCAAAGTGCACAGTGTGGTATATGATAATATCGCAACGTGTAATGACGGCCATATTTGCAAATCTTAAATTTATGTGTAAGCTCAGTTGATCTTTTATTTTTTTCTCGTTTTTGATTGATTTTTGATGGAAAATGGATGATGAAAAAGGAAAACTAATAACATTTTTAAATAAAATTAGAAAAACTGCAGCCCTTGCGCAAAAATATAAATAAATGACTAGCTGTCCCCGTGGTTTCACCCACATTCCTGGAATAAAACCTAATAACACTCAGCGATAATGTAGCTTACTACAAGTGAAATAATTTTTCAAATCCGACTGATGTAGTTCCAAACATAAGCGCGTTTAAATAACCAAACAATAACTTTTCAGCTGTATTATATTTGTATAGATTAATTAAAAACGATTTTAGAGAATTATTTGAAAAATCGAACCATCTGACTAGGTACTTTTATTAATGCGATTATTTATGTAGTGTGCGAATATAATACACCCACCGTATGCTTATTAAGGCCGTATTATATTTGTATAGATTAATTTAAAAAACGATTGTAGAGAATTATTTGAAAAATCTAACCATCTGAATAGGTAGGTACTAGGTAATGTAGAGTGTGAGAGGGTGGGTGTATGCTTATTAAAGCCGTAACGGCTGAACCATGGAAGCTGTACGTATTCGAATGATCTCATTCATGTGTACCACCAACCTATCATAGTTATAAGTATAAAATAAATAGTTTATACTATAATCTTGATACTAGCAAATGCTTTGGAATATAGACGAAATTGCAGAATGGAAACTAGGGATATAAAATACAAAAGTATCATTATATAAGTTTTCTTTTTTCTTTAGTATATAATTATTTTATTCGGTGTCGTGACTGGTTTTCCATGTCTATCGAGCTGTGTTCAAACAAATAATTTAGCATGTGCACGTAAAACTTTGATGAGATAGAATATCTGTAGGTAAGTAGGTACTTATTGGCTTAGTTGGAATCTCGGAATATTAGAACCACTAGTTATGTACAACAAAATTTTAAACTTCATGAATTCTGTTTTAACATTTTGAATATTAAAACTGTTTTTTGGATACGCTTACGGAACTTTCAAGTTTGTTTTGTTACTTGTGAAAAGAGAAGTGTGACTTCCAGAATTTCGCTCACTTGCATTGTTAAAACTTGAATTTATATTTTAGCTATCCTTCCCGGTTTTACCCGCGTTCCCGGGATAAAAACATTCTTCCTTCTTCATACTATATGCTGGCTGCATGCCAAATTTCATGATGATCCGTTTAGTAGTTGAGGCGTGAAGGCTAAACAAACAAACAAATTCACTTTCATATTTATAATGTTAAGTAGTTAGGATATTTCACTGTTAACTATCGTTGCATTGCAGATGCATACAGACATTTTCTTTTACACATTAAGGAAGTGAATAAATATAATTGATGGGCAAAAGTACCTAGTATAAATATAAAACAAATATTATGAACACAAAAAATACCAAGTTTGACAATACGTGTTTGGTTTGCGTACTATAGCTAAAACCTTGGAATAAAAGTAAAATCATAGGTTAGTATGAATCCGTCTACTATATTATTTATCTTTTGGATGGATAAGAAATGAAACAGACTACGGCACACGTATCTACAAGTCTGAAGCCTCGGGGGACTACTAGAGAAAAGAACTAAAATGATACGAAAGAATACTAATAAAGAAGGTAAAGTGATATTAATTCATCTATTCTGAACATCGATTCTCCTTAAAACTTATACAAATAATAATGTATCTAAGCATATAATTCTCCAAACTTAAGTACTTATGCTTTGAAAGTCATTGGTAATCAATTTTCGAATAAAAACATCAAATGTAAGAAACTCTATATATTTTTCAAGAGTTTACTTACACAATATTGTCTATTTGTGTTCGATTACACTTGATATTCAGTGTCTGGATTTGAACCACATTGTTCTAGTAATCGCATATAGTTTCCTTTCATCATGATTCATGATAGAATTGCGATATTGTTATCGTCATAAGTTACATACTTAATACAATTAAGGTAATAATTAATGCCAACAACCCTGAAATAAGGTAATGGTACGACGAATATTACAACTATAAATCACAGAGTTTTTCGAATAACTTGACTGTAAACCCTTTTCTTTGAATGTTTTATATGTTCACGGGCTGGCCGACCATAAATATATGTTTTACGAACTTCTCCTCAGCTTTAACTATGTATTTTAGTTTTCAATTCTTTAACGCAAGTATTTCAACCCTTATTTTAGATCCCTTTAGAAATGAGACTTAAATCTAATATAAGTTCCCTATTACTTCTATTGCTTTAGGTACTTACTCGTACAAATATAATTTTGCAACTTTGAACACCAAGCTAAGGGTGTCAAAACTACAGAGGCGAAATAAAGTTTTGTTTAGCCTCTGAAGTTATAGGCGCATTTTCTATTAGAACGTCCTAAATAAATAAATAAAATAATAATAAATATCCTGGGACATTCCTCACACACGGTCATCTGATCCCAAACTAAGCAGAGCTTCTACTATGGAAACCAGATAACTGATATATTACATATTATTATACTACTTTTTGTTTGTAAATACATACATAATATACATAATTACACCCAAACTCAAATGATCATATACAATGGAAATCTATTATCGGCCGTGTATTCTATTAATTTTTAAGTAATTTTTCACAAATGTATCGGTGTTGGTTTCGTAAATAAATAAACTAAAAAATAAAAAAATATAATTACTTGACATTTTTAACCGCTTTTTAACGAGGCACCGTCGCCATTTTAAAATTGTGGTATTATAACTACATTATCCGTAAGTAAATTATATTACTTGAACTCCATTTACTACGCCGTCCATACGTACCATTAAAAACAATACATGCTACCAATAACATGGTCTACCATAAATAATTATAGGTTACATAATTAGGTACTATCGATAATAGGGTGTATCTATAATATAGGTTTTGGAATAACAAAATACCGCAACTCCGTCACTGAAAACTCCACGAAATGTTGGCCTTATTTTGCTATCAGCGATAACATTGTTACGGTCAGAAACCTTTATAACATAAACCTTGATAACATTTCGCGTTTCTCCCGAGGGTCACCACGCGAAATGCATTCAAATTCAGTGGCTAACCTCGTATTATGAGGCTCTACGGAAGCTGAATCAAATAATTAAGGACCAAAGAGCTCGTGTAGGCACTAGCGTCTAACCATTATTTAAAAAAAAAACTTTTTCGTAAGTTGTATTATTTTGTAGTAAAAAAATGCGATTGTCCTTTACGGTTTAAAACTCCAAATGTAATACATTCATACTCTAAAATCTAATTGAATGGGCCGTAGAACTGCGTACTAGGTGATACGGTAGAAATTGAACAGCGTTATATAAATGTACAAAGGTAATAGAGGTATTTAGGCTAAGTTCTCCTTTCATATTTTGTTTATACCTGAGATTTCGTTAAGAAAGACACGATGAAAAGACATTCATGAGAACTTACTATAAGATTGTGGGTTGCGACTATGATTAAATTTATTTTCCTACGAGATATAGTTTTGCTTAATTTCTATTATTAATATAAGACTTTTCTATTATTATCTAAACCAAGAAATAATAGGTTCTTACTGACACTTCTTCGGTTTTTTCTCAAAATTCGTTCTAGGTACCTACTGAATCGTACGATAAAACCCAAATCGCTCTGGGAGACACTTCTGTTTCAATTTCTAGATAGTGTCGGACAGAAATTGTGTTAGGTTACGTATATACCTATAGCTTTATATGTAGGTATGTATATTCTTTACATTGTCACATTCACGTATGAAGATATTCGACTACCTATACCAATTTTCTGTAGATACGTAGGATATAGTAGCTTGTAGTTTTTCTGACGCAAAATTTGGTACTACTATATAACCTGTGTATATAACAAAAGCTAGCACTTAAGCTAAGGTTTTGGCTTTTGAACTAAACCCAAGGACATAAAGTTAAATTGTCTCAATGCTGTCAATTATGTTTGTTGTGCAAGGCATACAAGGACAGTACAATTTAAGCGTGTTTGCACGAGTACTTACAACTAAAATGAAGTGGCCGGGTCTCCTAACGACTGCGCAGAGGTTATGTGTCGACGTACGTGCGACTATAAAGTAATTAGTACGACAGAGCATCAGGGCGTATCTACAAACTTCGCTTATTAGGAGAAAAACATATTTAACCAAAAAACCTAAAAGTTCTAAAGCAGAATTTCATTTAATTTCAGGGCTAGTCCACAATAGTAACCAGTTTATGTCGAATAATTTCAACAGGAGTGAATATTTCGTCAATCTGTATTCATGTTTATATTAAACTAGCTGTCTCGCGCGGTTTCACCCGCGTTCCCGTGATAAAAAGTAGCCTATAATACTCGGGGATAATGTAGCTTCCTATTAGTTTAAGATTTTTTCGAATCCGACTGATAGTTCCAGAGATTAGCCCTTTTAAACAAACAAACAAAAACACTCTTCCGCTTTATTATATTATATTATTAGTTGTTTTCTTTTTCTCGACTGTTGTCGGTTTTCTTAGGCATCTCGTCCTGTGACCCACAGGAAAAAAGATACCTAATTCCCCTTCCTATTTAGTTATATTATATTATATTATTTTATAGTGTAGACTACTCTCCAAACAATGCACGATATGAAATATTCTTATCCGTGCATGAGGTATTTTGTCTGCAGTTATTTTCTACGAACACGGTAATTCATTAGGGAGTTATTGAACTATATTTAAAATCAATTCGCTCACATTAGTTATTAATAACAAAAAAACTACTTTAAAATACGTTTTCAATATAACAAACGAAGCGCTTTACAATGGAGCCGAGAAATCATATTATGCAGAAGATTTTAAAAATATAGATGAATGCGCCCTGACCTATGCTAGGTCACCTAGTTGTGTCAGCTCTGACGTCGGTAAACATTTGATTTTGAATCTTTTATATATACAACTAGGTGTAACTTACACTAACATTATTGTAATGTTTGAAAGCGGGGAAGCAAATGGAACAAAATTACTATAATTTATTATCACAATAGTCCAGAACTTGTTTTATTCATCAGTTATTGACGTGGTAGCAGAGGTACCGTTAGAACTTATGTTTATATCTATATAACTAAACGAGTACAAGAGTTTGTATATACTTGGTTGTATTGTACATACTATAATGTAACCACTGTGTGGTTAATCGATACCACGATACGCTATTTTCTACCTTGTCAATAAACATTCAATAGTGGTTTAAAAGTAGTTTGCAAAAACCGTTCCCAAATAAACTGTATAAAAGCTCACTCAGAGTCGCCAGCCAGCGTGGCTTTAACTGCCAGCTTATGTAAATATATATAGGGTGACTGGTTGTTAGTAAACGATACTTAGACACATGATTGTACTCATGATATCAAACAACTTTCCCAAAGTAACATATTTCTTTCTTTCTTTCTTCTATAAACAATTTCATCTACTCTGCGTTAACCTTAAAAGCGCAAGTTCTGAATTGAAAACTACCTGGATATGTCCAGACTGTTGCTGCGCTGCAAAAAAAGGCGGGGATAATTCGTCCACTCCAGTACGTGACGTTCAGAACATCACCTTGAGAAAAAACCGAGCAAATTCTCCGCCTACTATTTCTGCCCCGACAGAGTCACAGTCCCCTTTACTAGGGCTGACGGATGAAATACGCTTGTTGAGACATGTGATAACTTCGCTAAAGTCAGAATTTGAAACCGCTATCACTGCCCTTAGGCGCTGTGAGAATGAGATAGTTTCTCTGTCTGCAACGATGTAAAATTATGAAGATCGCCTTAAGATAGCGGAGAATAATGCAGTTGAGGTGGTTCGTCTGGGAAAAATCAATGAGACCCTTCAGGAGCAACTTAATTCGCAATCGCAAGCAATGCTAAGAAACGAAATCGAGATAACAGGCATCACTGAAACTCCTAACGAAAACCCCACCATCTGCTATTAACGGTTGCAGCAGTGGCTGGATTGAAGGTGACTGATCTTGATGTTGATTATGTGAGTCGTGTAGGTCCTCGCAAGAGCTCTTCCACTAACAATTTACCTCGACCACTGGTGGCTCGTTTCATCCGTCGCGCTACAAGAGACCAACTTTACAAATCAGCAAAATCTAGGCGCCTTTCCACCAAGGATATAAATATAGAGGGTCCCTCACAAAATATATATATTAATGAACGGCTCACTCGCTCAAACAGACATTTATTTCGTGACTGCAGAATGCAGTTTAAAAATGCCGGTTATAGGTTCTGCTGGACAAAAGGAGGTTCAATCTATGTCAGAAAGCGTGAGGGCAAAGGCGCTGGCACTGAACCAATTAACATCAGATCACACGATGACATTGCTCGCATCCTTATGCAACAGGAAGAAAAAACGTCACATCCGGAAGAAGAAAGTATCTCTCAATACACGTAATTGTTTTAGAGTAATAGAACTTTTGATGTTCTTTCTTGTGCTAACACTGTTAAAGTATGCTTCTCAACATGGTTTTGCTGTATATCCTCTCTTATTTTTAAATTATCTCTGCGATCATAATTTTCTATATTTTTTTGTTTCCGCACACTTAACAATAACATTTAATAAAACACTGATCACACGTAAATTTCAACATTCGACTACACACAAATTGCAAATAGACTCAGCTTTACAACTCGTTTCATGTCAGGTACAAACCTATATTGAAATTAAAGACAATCGTAGATATTTTTCATTTAACAATGGCTAATTCTGACATCATACTAGATCTCGACTCGTTTGAAGTACCTTGTCACATAGTTGAGTATCCTGAGTCTTGCCAGGCCATAATCACGAACAAATATAATGCTAAAATTCTCACCTTTAACATCAGAAGCCTATGTAAAAATTTTGACCAATTTTTGATTACTCTAGCCAGACTTGGAATATCTTTTGACGTCATTGTCCTAACCGAATGCTGGATTCATGAAGCCTCGGTTATACCGCAAATAGATGGTTACGTATCGTATAGAACAAATAAATACATAAACAGAGCAGGAGGAGTAGTTGTATATGTAAACAGTTTATGGTCACCTCAGGTTACCGAGCCACTTTTTGATGAAGCTAACTGCCTGTGTATAACTATCAAGAGTTATTTTAGTCTCCTTGCCATATATCGATCTCCCTCTTTTGCTGATACTTCCCCATTTTTTTTTTTAACTCACTCGCGTCTACGATACTATCTATCAAAGAATCACCTTGTGTTATTATAGCTGGTGATATTAATATTAATACCTGCTCCGATACTGACTTGTTTTCAAACACAAGCACTAGTTACCTATGTCTGCTAGCTGAACTTAACCTGATGCCCACTATCACAAAGCCTACGAGAGGCAACTCGTGTTTGGACCACATTCATGTGACATCTAAATTTCAAACTGTTTCTGTCATCTGTAAAACTGACGTCTCAGATCACGACATAGTTATTGCTGGCATAGTCACAAAGAGATCTAATGTGACCCATTCGTACAAGCGCCTAGCAACAAAAATCGATTACAGGTCCGTAGAAAAAGAGATGAGTGAACTGGACTGGAGCAGCGTTACCAGTAAAAATAGTGTAGACGAATCAGTGACTGCTTTTAACTACATGATTTCAACTGTAATTAATAAACATACTACCCAAATTCCCGTTAGTCGTTCTAAATTCGCTCTTAAAGACTAGATGACACCTGGTCTCATCAGGTGTTCCAAACATAGAGACCATTTGCATGCTAAAGTGCGTAGAAATCCTGACGATGAGACCATAAAATTAATATTTACGCGGTACAGGAACTTTCATATTGATCTTCTACGGAAATTAAAACAACAACACGAGTCGATGGAGCTGGAACTGAACAAAAACAATACGAAAAAGCTTTGGAATTCAATTAGAACCATTACCCATACCAAAAAAAACAAGCAAAAGTCACTTGAACTTACCCGAATCAGGGACTCTGTTATCGATTCTTTAGACGTTTGCAACGACTACTTTTCCAACGTTGGAAAGTGCCTAGCAAATAATAATACTTTCATCCACTGGTGAAACCCAGGAATCCCTAGCAGAGAAGGTTTATTGTAAAAGTTCTCCAGCGCACTCCATGTTTTTACTATTATTATTTATTTATTTATTAACTTATTTCATACATATTTTATTATACTACCAACGGACGAATCGGAAATTGAAACGATTTTATTGGGATTGAAACTCGACAGTGCTCCAGGAATTGATGGTATCACAAATCGGTTACTAAGAGCGATTAAAAACCACATAATTGCACCTTTAACTTTCATTTGTAACCTCAGTTTGTCAGAAGGAACATTTCCAACGGAATGGAAAGTGGCTGCCGTTACCCCTATATACAAGGAGGGTGATAAGAGGGATCCCGGTAACTACAGACCTATATCTCTCCTTAGCTCCTTTTCTAAAATTTTGGAGAAGATAGTTCACAAGCGTCTCTCAAATTTTCTGGAAAAATATAAGCATCTCTCTGATAGGCAATTCGGATTCCGTGAAAATAGGTCGGCAGAGGATGCAGTAGACTATTTGACGAAACTTATAGCAGGCCATCTAGATAAAAAGAAAGCCTGCGCAGGTGTTTTCATAGATCTAGCAAAGGCCTTTGATACCGTGTCTGTTCCTATCCTTATTCGTAAGCTTGAACTCCATGGGATCAGGGGTATTACCCTGGAATGGTTTCGAAGCTATTTAACAGGTCGCACCCAATGCGTAAAACTAAATCAGAACCGGTGTAACCCTACATCTATCGACTTTGGGGTTCCGCAGGGTAGCATACTAGGCCCAATCCTTTTTATTATTTACATAAATGACATAATAAGCGCTGACGTTCCAAGTGCTGATATTATTTGCTATGCAGATGACACCGCTATCATCTTTCACGGTGACACCTGGTCCAGTGTTGCAGATTCCGCGGCGAAAGGGATGAGGATTGTTGCTAGTTGGCTTCAAAATAATTTACTGACACTCAACCTTCAGAAAAGCAAATTAATATGTTTCCATAAGACCAAAGCTTCGGCACCCATCCTCTCCAATGTCACAGTCCATACATGCTTCACTAATGACCTTCTCATAAATGCTAATTCATCTTGTAAATGTCAATCTATAAGCCGTACATCCACAATTAAATATCTTGGCGTCGTAATCGATGAAAAGTTAGACTTTATGCAGCATCTATCTGTAACGGCTAATAGGGTTCGAAAGCTGATCTACGTTTTTAAGAACTTGCGTACAGCAACAGAAAATAAGCAGTTACTCAAAACTGTCTACACTGCTATTTGTCAGTCGATACTATCATACTGCATAGTAATATGGGGAGGTGCGGCCACAGCTCATATGATAGCACTTGAAAGAGCGCAACGCTCTGTGCTCAAAGTGATTCTTAAACAACCGATTAGATTTCCCACTAGAATCCTTTACGAAGAAATGGATGTACTTACCGTCCGTGGCATTTTTATTTGTCGTGTTATGTTAAATTTACATCGCACTGTTATAAAGTCCTCAAGCTATGAGTTTATGCTTCAGCAAAGAACTTTCAAGCTCCCCATGCCATCAATCAAAACTTCTTTTGCTCGTAGATTCGGCACTTTCCTTCACCCTTTCATCTACAATAGAGTCGCTTCCGAATTCTGTATTAAATACTGCACGGTTGGAGAACTTAAGAAAAAACTCGAAAAATGGCTCAAAAACCTATCATATAATGAAATCAAACTGTTACTGAGAGTAATCAGGTAAATCTCGTGCATTCTTAATTCTTTCATTCATAGCCTGCATTAGTCTCTTGCATTCTTACACACACCCCAACAAACACGCACAGCATACATACACACACCCCCACATCATATCAAACCACCTTATTGACATTGTTTTGCAAACTTGGCGAATAAATGGTTACCTACAGGACAGGCTTAGCCTAGTGTAGGAGCCATGGCAATCAACCTTCATAATAAGCCAACAATCTCTCACACACACATACACAGTACACTTCACATTTATTTTATTTCTTTGTTTAATATTTTGATAAATTTCGCATTGTTTTTCTTTTTATTTGAGTTCTTTTGTAATTGTATTGTTTTGTTGTGATGAGATTAATAAATATATTTCTATTTCTATTTCTTTAATTTAATTGGCACATGAGCCTTTAATATTTAATACCTAACAAGAATAAGAATACACCATCAACTTGAATTTAGTTATTTATCCCTATTTGTTTCTTTGTGAAAGTTGTTTGGTTATCATGAGTATAATAATGTGTCTAAGTATCGTTTACTAATTACCAGTCACCCTTTATAGACAAAAAGAGGATCCAGTCTAGCCCGACATTATCACGGATAACTTTTTACCTGTGTCTTGAAATAATTGTATTCCTTCCACCACTTTTTATGTTATTACCAAGAATTATACTTAATGCTTAGGGTAAACTGACAGCATGCCACTAAATTCTTATGTGTCGTTCCTTGTATACTTAACACATTTACATGAAACCCGGCCCGGTATGATTATTTTCATTTTAATTTAATCATCGGGTCACATATATTCAGATGTGAATAAAATTCAATAAAAATATACTCTTTGTACCGCATATTGTTAGTATACTATATGGTATATATTTTATTGATTCAACCTTTTTATTGAGAGAGTGAAGAAATAACGGCTCGAATCAATGTTTTCCTATTTCGTATTCAGCTTGCGTATGTTCGTGGTGTGGCACCTGAGAATGAACTTATTGGTTACGTAGTATCTGGCCTCGTTCTAAATACAACTAGCCTCACCATATCCCTAATATTTAAGTACATTTTAAATATACACTAGCATTATACTATATGCCCACATTTTAACGCGCTCACCAACCTACTTACATTTTAATTTATACGCCATGTTCACAACCCTACACTTATTATATATTTTACTTATATAGATTATTGTAAACTTACCTTAATTAAAATTATTATATTCAAATACCATCACAGAGACTTTTATAAAAATAATTTATTTAAAAATAAAAAGAAGATTATAATCTGCACCGCCTGCACTGCATGAATGATATCCAGTACGTAGTATTTATCTACTCTGAGATATCCATAAGGTAAATTGCAAGCTGCTAAATATACAATGTGTAAGTGTTACACTTCTGCAATTATTTTATAATTTCATCCCTACACTACCTACTACCTCAGAGTATATAAATACTGCTACTACTATCTTCTACCTACACTATCTGTCTCGAACTATCCTTTCAAGATTTCAAGTAAAACAGTTTCAATTGAGCAGAAACAAGTTGTTTTATTTACAAGACGTACGTGTACTAAATAAAAGAACTCGGGGAAACGTAAAAAAGTCCAACAATGACATCGTAATTGATTGTGTGTGTAACAGCCGTGTGTCTACGTGATAGAAGAACACGCGTCGCGTGACCGGCTGTCGATTGGAAAAGCTTATCAGAGAACGGAACCGCCTCGGCCGATATAAGCTGGATAAGTTGTTTACACCACGTAACATTCGCGTTTATTGCTAACAGAGCATACTGACGATGTCTTCATACACGTATGACTCGAATATCAGTCATGAAATGGAAATTCTTAATGTGTATAGTGACTCCTCTCAAGACTTCTTCAAGAAGGTTGTGAAGCGAGGGTCGGTATCGCTTGAGTTTTTAGTGTTACAAGCGTCCATAGGCCGCTGTTCATCAGGCGGGCCGCATGCATGTTTGCTACCTTCTAGGATAAAAAAACTACAATTGATATAGATGAAGCTAATAAAGGTCTATTGGCTTTTGTTAACCGACTTCAAATAATTGGACTGTTTTACAAAAAACTTAAACCGACTTCAAAGTATACTAAGAAGTAATCAAATGTACTTTGAAGTCGGTTTAAGGTTTTTGTAAAACAGTCCAATTATTTAACCGACTTCAAAAAAAGGAGGAGGTTCTCAATTCGGTTGTATGTTATTTATTTTTTTTATTTTTTATTTTTTTTATGTTTGTTACCTCATAACTCCGTCATTTATTAACCGATTTGGAAAATTCTTTTTTTCACTGGAAGGGTCCCATTGTCATCAGATCAGGATTTGACTACTTCTTAGTGTACTTTGAAGTCGGTTTACGTTTTTTGTAAAACAGTCCAATTATTTTGGTCCTTTTCAGTCCCGTAATTACATAACTGTTCGAACGATTTTAATGTTTGCCTATCTATTCAAATTCATGTAAAAAAATATTAATACATTCTTATTTAAACTGTAAAACAGGTCAGAGTTTTTTTTTTTGGTATTTGCTGTCTTGTTCTATTTCAATTCAATTAGGGACTTATAAATTTGTTATAAGATTACATAAATAACTAACAACGTTGAATAAAGAATTCTCTACTCATAAACTACCGTGAGACCATACATTTTTATTTGAATTGACATTTATTGTCTACGATGTAGTGCCCTCCAATGCAACAGGTCGCGTTTAGATATATTGTACGAAACATTCGAAAAATCGTATGAATTTCTTCATTGATATATTATTCTAGAGTAATAAAATCAATTTGACGGTAGCGAAGCTACGGCGTAGCGTGATTGTAGCCGGTACACTGGCATGGTGTAGCGCTACGGAAAACCCCGCGCCCGCCGCGCCGTAGCACAATAAATTCCGTAGCACCACAAACAAAATGTCGAATTTGAGAAATTGTATGCTATTTATGATTTACCAAGATACCAATATTGCTTTTCAGCCAACACATTATGTTGGCCATTCAAAGAAGAAGCGCTGCGAGCCTGCTCCTTGCTGATCGACAGAAGCGGCTTCGAGCAAATTTTCTGTACACATATTGCTTATTTATTGTAAATACTATTATGTAATATTATATTTCTGAGTATTTTTATGTTTACTATTCGCCTTCAAAGGGATTAAATTAAAATAATCCGGTTTAAGATTGCATTCAAATATTTGCAAGTATGTTTATACAGAAAACACAAAGACGTAGGTATAATCTTTATCTGAACTGCATTTAACTAGTTGAAGTAACGTCTACAAATTAATATTAATGTGCTTACAATCCCGCAAGCTATACCGTGCGTCTGGGATGAACAAAACCGAACACAACAACATTTTAACTATTTAATTTGCTGAACGGTTATTTGTTTAATTCATACTAAATAAATTCTCTTGAAACCGAATTATACATTTTTTACATAAAAGAAAATTTCCGTTTTTTTTATTAAAAACCATTTTTTTACTATTTATAGGCCTATTTATAGTGGTAAGCACACAAAGCCTAGAACGAACTGGCTCTCAAGTGTAGCTGTCGGAACACACCGATAAGTGCTTGGCGACAGTTTTTCAACTTGAGGGAGGTAGCCAGCTAGATGGGTACTACAAAGTACCCTACCACCGTGCTATGGTTTCCTCACGATGTTTTCCTTCACCGAAAGCTCAAGCTCATTGTAGGATTCGAAACCGGGACCTTCGTCTCGGTATCCGACGTCACTACCACTGAGCTATCATCGCCATACATTTATATATTATGATCCTTTGTGTTTGTGTCCGGCCATACTTATTTTGATTAGTTTCTAAATTGTATGACATAAATCAAGGGTTCTCTTTTTATATAATTTAAGTTATAGTGGTTCAATTTTCACCGCAGACGCATGTAGAGCGCAACTAAAGGTCACGTAACGAGTATGCTCGTATATTATAAGAATGTGGTCTATTAACGTACAGTGGCTAGCACTCTATTTTGCGCCCACTACGAGATTCCAGTTCTTATTTCTTTCGGTTCTATTACAAAAACAGTTGCTTTTAGCTTTGAAATTGAAACGCTATTTCTATCAGTAAAATGATCAAATTGCACGTTAAGCACGTTCTTTTAGATTTCAGACTACGTGACCTACCTGTTTAAAAAGAAAACCTGTGTTCACTATGTTTGCAATTTACCCTAATAGAAGAATAATAAATAATTTCAAGTTCGGCAACGCGAGGTTGATACCCCTGGTTTTGCAAGCGTTCATAGGCTACGGTAACTGCTTACCATCAGGCAGGCCGTTTGCCTCCTTAGTATTATAAAAAACACGTTTTCTTTATTGGTTAATACTTTGATTAAGATTCCACCTATCGGTCGTGGGTTCGATTCATGCATTTGTGTGCATGAACATGTCTGTGTGTCCTGAGTCTGGGTGTAATTATGTATATTAAGTATGTATTTACAAAAAAAAGTAGTATATGTATTATATCAGTTATCTGGTTTCCATAGTGTACTATGCACAGCTTGTAAGCTGTGCTTAGTTTGGGATCAGTTAGCCGTGTGTGAGGAATGTCCCAGGATATTTATTATTATTATTATTATTTATTGATAGAATAAGATATAGAATAATATATAATTAAGAATTTAACTAGAGCCTACTATAAGGTGGCTCATTACGTGGAAGACAAGAATATATGGTTGTAGTAACTTCTCTCTGCACTTGCATCCCCTGGCTAAATGACAATTGTATAGACAAGCATAATAATTAAATGGTATTGGTAATTTGATTTTGAGAGTTTCTTTGAAGTAGACTCACACGCGGTACTGTTGAAATAATTCAAGATATTGCTGAAATAAATACTTATACGTTAATCGGTGACAGAATGTTCGACAGAAGCTCATTTCTGTTCATGGAGAAACTTGTTACATTTCGAACGACGTAATAACTCCCGGAATTACCACTAGAGACTGGTATTTGCATCTGGACGATATTTGCTAAATCGTGTCGTGGGTTAACGCGCTTAAACTTGAGTAATTTGCGCCAGAGGCGAGCACAAGAGCATTTACTTCCCTCTTATATAGGTCACCTGAATGACATACAGTTCCTTACTACGTTACGCTACTCAAGTTTATCCAAGACTTAAATTAATGACTAAAACTTAAGCGCCCGGTAGATTCTCTTATCACTTAGGTGCTTTGTCATAATTGTAAGCGATGAACTACTAACCGAGTGCTAACCGCATAATATGGGAACTCTTATTGGATTATTGTCAGCGAAGTCTTTATCAATCATCATATTTTGCCTTTACCTAACTCTAGGCATGTTCTTTGCTACAATTGAAGAACAAGAAATACGGGGTGGATACGACATGAAACCACGTAAAGTACTCATGTTGTCGTATTGTCATATCCAACCCGTATATGTCATGTGTCAAGACTAGACTAGGTTAAAAGAAACATTTTTATGATGCGTCTATGCTACGCGAATCGAGCACGAGCCGAGAGCACTTGGAGCACAAATTAGTAGCATAGACGGACTTGTGCCCCTCGAACGAGAATTCGTCTGGCGCTCGACTGCGCTCCGGCGATTCGCATCGCGCTCGTCCGTAGTGGTCCTCTCACGTCCCCTTGCGGGGGCGGGGAATCAATTGCGGGGCCGGATGGCCCCTGTGTTGAGGTCTTGATTACGCCATATGTAAAAACATATGGGGCCTTTGATGGGGCACACTTGTAGTGCCATGCGGGTGTTGCTGCTGTGTTGGCAGCTATCCATCTTCATGCCGTCTTTGCCGCTTATCGAGCCTGCCGGGGGTAAAGGGCCCGGCTAGCGAACAGCGGCAGGGCGGCTAAGAGGTGTGGCATGATGTGGGTGTTTTTAGGGCTGCGGGACCGCTATTAGTTCCCGCGCGTACGCCTTGCCCTCCGGCGGCCGACTGTGCAGCGGAGGCAGGTTCTGCACATGTGGCAGACTTGACGCGTCGGCACGCCGGAACATCTTAGTGGCGAGGCGGGCAATGAAGTCATCAATGCTCTCGACTTTTAGGTCACGTGCGATGACATCGTTTCTCACGTACCTGCTGGCAGCGACGATGGTTCGCAGCGAGATGTTCTGCTGGATCTGGAGGCGGTTCTTTTGGTGCGGCGTGAGTAGAGCGTACCACGCCGGGGCTGCGTACGTGAGCCGGGATCGCACGTAACTCTTATATACCCCTAGTTTGGTACGTAGGGGCAGGCAGCGAGTCGAGAGCACGGGGCGGAGAAGGGCGCGGGAACAGCGGACGGTGTTTATCACTCTGTCCACATGTTTAATCATGGAGAGCCGGCGGTCAATAGTGACCCCGAGATAACTCGCAGTCGGTGACCACTCTATGGTTTGTCCCTGCATCTTTAGCTTCGGCGGGAATTTGAGGCGGGGACCAATGTAGACAGCCTGCGTTTTCGCGACGTTTACAGTTAGTCTCCAGGCAGCTAGCCATGCTGGAAGTGTGTCTAGGCAGCGCTGCATTTTACGCGCTGCGTAGCTGGGCTTTCTGGACGCGGTGTAGAGAGCCGCGTCATCGGCATAGAGGGCCAGCTGCACGGTGTCCGGAACGGGGATGTAGTCCGTATAACGCGCGTAGCAGGCTGGAGAGAGGCAGCTTCCTTGCGGCACTCCCGCCTCAATCCGATGGAGTCCGGACGAGGCGTCTTGTACCGCCACGAAGAAGCTGCGGTCACGAAGGAAAGATTCTAGAACTTGCACGATGCGGCGAGGGGCGGTCGACTGCGAGAGCTTGAACACGAGACCGTCGTGCCAGACGCGGTCGAACGCCTTTTCCATGTCCAGGAATACTGCTACTGCGACTTCCTTCTTATTTAGGGCGACTGTGAGGTAGTGCAGTACCCTGGACAATTGGAGAGTGGTGGAATGTTCGGCCCGAAATCCGAATTGTTCCGATCTTGGGACGATGTGTGGGACGAGGTGGAGCAGCAGGAGCTTCTCAAACACCTTCGAAACTGTAGACAGCAATGTTATGGGCCGATAGCTTTCAGGCTTCAGGGAGTTTTTCCCGGGCTTCAGTAGCATGATTACCCTACCCGCTTTCCAAATTGAGGGGAAATGTCCTAGGCGCAGGATGGCGTTGAACAGGCGCGTCATCGCCGCGAGAGCACGCGGCGGCAAGTGACGCAGCGCCATGTTCTGTATGCCATCCGGCCCCGGGGCACTTCTCCTCTTTGAAGCGAGTAGGGTCCTCCGCACCTGTCCGGGAGAGAATACCACTGGGTCTTCCTCGTAAGCTATCAGCGTGCCGAAATAGTTACGAAGGTGTTGCTCTACTGCTGCAACGTGGTCTTCATCTGCGACGGGATTGGGCCGAAACTGGCGTTCGAGGCTGGCAGCGAAAATGTTGGCACGATCTTCGGCTCTGTATCTCGGGGTATTGTCATCAGCAAGGAGGGGGCGGACCGGATCCGGTGTGCGCGCGAGTGTCCGGCATAACTTGTGTATGCCGGACCAACCTTCCTCGTCGACGGACTGAACATGTTGCTCCCAGCTGTAAGTAGCGGCAGCACTTAGTTCCTTCTTGATCCTCTCTGTGAGGACATTTAGGCGGTGTTTCATAGCAGGGCAGCGGATGTGTAGCCACTGCGAGCGGAGTCTACGCTTGTCCTTAATCAACCTCTGTATAAACAGAGGGATGGGACTGCGGACGGCGCGCTCGGTGCGGTCCTTCGAAGCGGTGTCTATCGCGCTTGAGATCTGGTTGGTAAGTGCTGAGGCCAGACGGTCAATGTCCTCAGTGTGGGTAAGTGGAAGCGAAGAGAGCATGGGAGAATCTTGCAACGTCTTGCTGAATAATGTCCAGTCCGTCAACCTCCGTGGTGTTGAAGCAGTGGTTGTTGTTGCTGGAAAGTTTGTAAGTCAATAAGGTCATCTCACGACCCCTCACGGGGCGCGGGGAGCCAAGGCGGGGCGGACCCCTTTCTTGGTGTTGCGTCGTCGTCCGTGAACACGGACGAGGCGTTGGAGTGGCAAGACCTGCCTGTGGTAGTTCCTTGTTGCTTCACACCGCCCGTGCGGTCCGCCCTACCGAGTGAGACCGCTGGCTATACCAGCGGAGGCCCAGCAGGAGCAGTCGACGCTTCCAGGCGGCGGCTTACTTTGAGGCCCTTTGGCCTCGGCGCTCTTATGGGATGATATTTTGTTCACCACAGGCGGTAGCCAACGGTGTTGCGGGAGGGGCCCTTCCTTCAGGGCCGTGGCTTCTTGACGTAGGGCCTCCTGGGGCAATGGCCAGGAGATCCGCCATGCCTTTGAGGACCACTTGCACGACGTCTTCGCCCGCCAACAATGCACTCAGCACATTGTGGAGGACCGAGATCGCCGCCTCTATGGCGGCGCGTGCACCGTCTTGGTTTGGTATTCTATATGTTGGGTGCCCCGCAGTTGAAGCGGTCGGCACGTAGGATGTCGTAGTGGTCGCGGGACCCTTGGGGCCCCTAGGGGCCTTGGAGGCCTCGGGTGCAGGGGGTAGGGTGGTTTCTGTCCTCTGCTGCGCCTCTTCGAGGGGCGGGCGGGACTTCTTCTTCCTTTTCCCCCTTCTGTTCCGTTTGGAGAAGGTAACTTTTTGGGCGGTGGGGTCGTTTGCCACCGCCATTAGGGTCGCACTTGGCGGTTCCCCTTGGATTTCAGTGGTGGTGGGCTGGATTCTTTCCGTTCGCCGTCCTCCCCCAGAGGTGGCGATGGTTCCTGCTTTTTTATTCCGGGCCTCTTTCCGGAACACAGGGCAGGTGAAATTGCTCGCTGGATGGGGCCCGTTGCAATTTATGCATGTTGCGGGCTCCTCTAGTGGGCGTGGGCAGTCTCGTGCGGCGTGTTTTCCGCCGCAACGCACGCACGCAATTTCGCGGTGGCAATTGTGGCTGGAGTGCCTAAACTGCTGGCATCTGTGGCATTGGGTGGGGGCTTTCTTGCCCTGCCAGGACTCAATGATTACACCAGACATTCCGAGTAGCTCTGAGACATCGTATATGGCCGGCGTGAGGTTCCTGGTCCTTTTGAGGACAGCTAGGAATATACATCCGGGCCGCCCTCTGCGGGGCCGGATGTGGCGCGCGAACTCAGGTGTAAAACCTAGTTCGCGGAGTTCCTCCTCGATTTCCTCCGGATTGGTGTTGACTGGCAGCCCCCTGATGGCCACCTTCAAACTCCTGTCCGCGGGGAGGGAATAGGTGAACCACGAGATGTTTTCCTTTTTCTCCAGATCGGTGAAGTACCGCTGGAGTACCCGGTACTCGTGATCCTCCTTTGGGAAAAAACGAACTCCTTGACCGAATGGGCGTGCATTTGGCGCATGCCCTAGCAGTCCCTTCAGGGCGCGGAAGTGGCTCGGCCAGTTTGGAAGCTTTTCCACTATTAGGGGGGGGTATTTGGAAATTGCCCTCTCCCTTCTTTTGTAGGTGGTAGTGGCGTTGTCGCCGGCCTGCGTGCTGGGGGCTGCAGTGCTCGTCGTCGCATCTGTCTCACTTTGGGGGGAGGGGGGTCTGGTTCTGGCTTCAGAAGGGGTTAGGCTCTTGGCCACTTCAGCGAAAGTGACCCCCGCCGGCGGGGGCGGGGGGGAATCTATTCCCATTTCCATTGGGAGTCGTGTTCTACGCGGCTCTCTTTGGAGTTGGGGCATGGGCGTGGGGCCATGTTGTTCGGGGCGAGCAGGTGGGGCGTAACGGCGCATTGCCGTCTCGTCCTCCGCCTCGTCCGGACTCCGTGGTTTCTTGCTCCTATGTGGAGTGGATATTGGGATAGCCACGGATGCGGTTACGGTATTGGCGGCAGGCGGGGGCGCATCTGGAGCAATTTGTCCTAGTGCAATCCCCCTCTCTTTTAGGTGCTTTTGCACGGCGCTGAGGGTAGACTTGGCTAGCTGACCCTTTTTTTTCATTTCGGCGGTAGCTGCCATGTCGGCGTTCCACTGGGCAATAGTGTCTTCTTGCTCTTTCTCATTCGGAGGTTGTTCGTCGATCAGCTGATCTAATCGCTGGAGGAGGAGGTGCAGAGGCATGGCTCTAAGCGAGCTCGTCGAGTCCAGCGAGGATGCGCGTGACGATGCGCGCAAAGAGTCGCGCGATGAATCGCGGGAGCGGTATGCCTGCGACGGCGCGGCGGCGCTCAGCGGAGCGGCACGCGGCGGCGCGGCGCGTGGAAGCGCGGGGCGCGGAGGCGCGGGGTGCGGAGGCGCGGGGCGCGGAGGTACTGGGCGCGGCGGTACAGCACTCGGTGGCATCGGCGCGGCAAGCGCTTGGGCCGGTGGCGCAGTGGGCGCACGCGGCGGCGGTGGCACTGCGGGACTTGAGGTCCTGGGGCCGGGGGGGGCGGGTTTCGTGGCGGCGCGGGGCATGCCAGGCGAACCTCCACGGCTGAACGTCGATGTCGGCGTGTTCGCACATGGGGTGAGAAACGGCGGCGTAGTTTGGCGCACGGCTGGCACGTAAGTGACCGAAGGACTCACGCTTGCCGGCGAAATCCTGGGTTTAGCGGCGGAGCGGGGCGTCACTGTAGTGGTACGGGATGCTGCGGTAGTGGCACGAGATGCTGGGGTGGCGAGCGGCGGCATTGGCGGCTCTGCAGCCGTTGTTGACGGGCGCGCGGTGGCGGGACTCGACGCGGCGATCAACGCGCTGCGAGAGTTTCCTCCCGAGGCGGACTGCTCACGTGGGTGCGGCATACGCGCCGGTTGCTTGGATCTTGAGCTAGAACTCCCTGCCTTAGGTGCCGAAGCACGGCGGGAGGAACCCCCGGGGGGGCTACTCATTTTGGGGCGGTCAGCACTGCGATCCCACGACGTATTGTCGAGCCATCTAAAGTAGGTAGTCCCCTCCGTGCTCCGAAGTGCGCGGGCGCGGCTCTGTTACGTTTACCGAGTAAACGCAACCGAGTGCGCGTGAGGTGGGTGGATCCGAACAGTATCACTCGATGCACACGTGTTACATGCGCTCGCGGCGACCGTAGCAATCCCTCCCTAGTTTGTAAGTTGCAGTAGTACTGGCAAGTGGTCCGAGCCCATATCGTCATATAGTACCTGTTGCGCGAGTAGGCAGTCTAACTCATTGTGTATTACAATGTCGATGACATCGGGTCTGTGGGCATCGTTATCTGGGTAGTGGGTGGGGACTTCTGGCCCTGCCACAAAGTACCCTGCCCTCTCGGCATAGTCGAAGAGAGCCTTGCCGTTCGGGCAGGTAAGATTTGAGTTCCAGCCAATGTGTTTCGCATTTAAGTCGCCCGCTATCAGTGTGGGCACCTGTGAGTCCAGCAAGGCGCGGACATCTCCTAGGAGCAGGCGGCCGCTGGGCGGGCGATAGGCGGCGTAAATCCGGATCGGAGTGGCTCCTGGTAGGCAGAGTTCGATCCCTAGGCCGTACATTGACTGTAGGCTCTTGCTAGGGAGAAGTTGATGGGCGATGCGTCTCTTGACGATGACTGCCAGCCCTCTGTAAGCTTGTCCTTGTGGCGACATTTCATCATTTCTATAGACGATATAGCTCGGAATTCTCACAGCTTGTTTTGCGTTCAACAGGGTTTCCGAGATCAACACTACATCCGGAAACTGCTCAGCAAGGAAGGCTTTAAAAGTTTGGAGTTTCCCATAAAGGGAGCGGGCGTTCCAATGAACGATCCTAAGGGCCTGGCGTTTTTCTGTGCTGTGTAAGTTTAGCCAGACCTCTTAGAAGCGCTGCACCCGGATCGGTACCCTCTTGAATAGCGCACATTACGTCATACAGGGCCATAAGTGCTACGTCTAGCGGTATGGCCTCTGTGTTCGCCGGTCCCTTCGTGGGGTTAGGCGGTTGTCCCAGCCTTTTCCCCTTGGCTTTGGAGCCCGGGGGGACGACGGCTTGCTGCACTGGTCCTGAAGAAGGCGGGGCCTCTTGCGGTTGTGAAGTGGCTGCGGAGGTGGACGGGAGGGGGACAGCTGTGGCGGCCGGGGCCGTGACTGCTGTGCCCGGGGCGGGGACTGAGGCAGCTGCCGCAGGTGCCTTTTTCCCTTTCCTTTTCCTAGTCCTTTTCTTCTTTGGGGCCCCCTCCTGTCGGGGGCGAGCGTTATTAGCTGGGGCCATCAGGTTACCGGTGGCAGAAGCTGGAACTTGGTTTGGGTCCTGATGCGCGGGCCACTGTACCGGCCGTTTTGTTGCGGCCCTCTCTTCGTAGTACAGGGCACTTAATAGAATTTGCCGGATGGGCGCCGTTGCAGTTCACGCAGGTCGGCAAATCTTCTTTGGGCCGGGGGCAGTCGCGGGCGGCGTGCTCACCCCCACAGCGAACACACGCTATGGGGCGGTGACAGCAATGCGATGAGTGTCGGAATTGCTGGCACCGGTGACACTGAGCCGGCCCACGTTTTCCCCTCCAGTGGTCAATTTTCACTCCGGGCATTCCCAAAAGTTCGGTGACTTCGAAGATTCCCGGTGTGAGGTTGGGTGTGCGCTGCATAATCGCATAGAAGATGCAGCCCGGGCGGCCACGGCGCGCACGAATATGTCGTACGTACTCAGCCGTAAATCCGAGCTCGCTGAGTGCATTTTGGATATCGGCAGGGGGCGTGTCCGCAGGTATGCCTCTGATGGCAACCTTTATGTTGCGTTCTGCAGGCAGCGAATACGAGAACCAGGAAATTCTCTCGTCCTTCTCTAGGGTGGTTAGATATTTCTGAACCACCCTATGTTCCTGGGCATCGGTTGGAATAAACCTAATCCCATTCCCGAAAGGTCTTGCGTTAGGGGTCCGGCCTAGCAGGCCTTTAATGGCTCTAAGATGCGTAGGCCAGTCCGGTAGTTTCTCCACTACTAGGGGCGGAAACTTGCATCGCGCTCGTGTACGTTCACACTTGACATCGCGAGCGACGAAAGGTTCAATTCGTACTCGGTTCGCGTAGCGTTGAAGCACCATTTATTATCAAGTGCATCTTATTACGTAGGCACGATAGCCGATAGGGAAGCTTTTCAAAATTAAATGTGCAGCTGCATCCAATTTTGATCGTTCGGATTTCTATGATTAACTTTGCTAGCATCGCCTGCCTCGGTCCATGAATTGTAATTCTATCATCAAGCACCTATCGGCGTTTCTGTGCTGATATTTCCCTTCTAATACATACTTGCATACCACTAGTATTTATATACTCTAAGGTACCACCTTCGGCCACATCATTATTTGCATATTCAAACAAAAGCCTTCATAGTTTTTTTTTTTAAATCGTCTCGATTCTCGAAGTCATGACCTTTTTGAGAGGGAAGGCTCATAACATAATAAAATAGACAATATTCATAAGCTATATATATATATAGCTAATGAAAGAAAACAGTATAAAATTCATATAAAAGTTTTGCGAGGTAGTTTCATAAAATAAATGTGAAACAATATAAAATTTCACTGGATATTGAACTAATAAACGTGTTTAACTGCTCAACACTCCCGTTTACACCTCGGCTGACCTACTTAGCTGACATTTATCAACCACCAGACGACATTTTCCATTGCAACTCAAAATAAATTTATAACTTCATTTTTATAATAATACAGGTAACAATTTCCATTATCTAACTAACCCAGTTTTCATAGAAAGGAAATGGGTTCGTCAAAATTAGTCGAGGAATATCGTGAGTCATTTGGACATGAAGAAGGCAAAATTAGAAACGAGATTAGTTTAACTTGAAAATAAGTTTAAAAATAATATCAAGCAGAACTTTTTTTGCTTGCTTACACCACTTTCTACCACCACCATAACTTATCATAATGATTAAATATCGACCTACAAAAAAAATGGTAACAGAAACTAATTACCCTTATTAGTGGAATCAAAAACTTTTATACGTAATGAGTCAAATGTTGATTCTATTCTCATAATATGTAGATACGACCTACTTACCACAGAGCATTGAAAAAAAAACTCGCCCCCTAGTTACGCCTTGAAACCATTGAGAAATCTAATAAAATACCACGTCACCGAACTCATGCTATTTGAAATCTACTATAGTTGATTTAATGTCAGATAAAATTTCGATATGGATGCCTTGTCATTTGTTCACGGTATAGAAAAAAAAACGAGAAATTGGCATTTATTATATTTATTTAGTCGTTCAAACTATGCGTGAGTACATAGTGCACTAAATCTTGTACAGTGCTCTATTCATTTTCTAACTCTATAATTTTGTAAATCATTTATAGGTATATAATATAAAAGCGAAATACCACTCACTAAATTAATCACGAAATCTCAGAAACCTTTAACTTGAAATTTGGAGGGTAGGGTTCTTATAGGATTTAAACATCCGCCAAGAAAGGATTTCCCGACATTCAACCTAAACCGCGGCGTACACCGCAGGGCGGGAAGTTAGGAGGTATTGTATAGGCCAGTAGCTTCAACATAAGTATCTTCCAGAACTGCCGTGCCTTGCAAAATCTGTATATATAAAATTCAAAGTCCTGACTGACTGACTGACTGATATATGCACGCACAGCCTAAACCGCTGGTCCTAGAGACATGAAATTTGGAGGGTGTATTCTTTGTGAAGAGTAGGTATCCACTAAGAAAGGGTTTTTCGAAATTCCACCCCTGAGGGGGTAAAATAGGGGATGAAAGTTTGTATGAAAGTCCGTCAGTTTCGAAGTTAGAATCTTCAAATTTTGGGTTTAGGCTAAAGATTGAAAATTAATGTATAGGTGTCTGAGCGTTTGTTATAATTACACCCCCGTAGGGAGGAAAAGAGGGATGAAGTTACTTATGCAAGTCCTTCATTTCCACATTAAACACCACTAAATATATTATAATACAGTGTAGGCATCTCCTAACGAAGGATTTTTTGATATTACACTCCTAAGGGAGTAAAAAAGGGGATGAAAGTTTGTATGAAAGTCCGTCAGTTTCGAAGTCAGGATGTTCAAAATTAGTGTTAAGGCTGACGATTGAAAATTAATTTATACCTGTCTCAGCGTTTTTGATAATTCCACCCTCGAAGGGATGAAAAAGCGGGCTGAAGTTGTGTATTGGATCTCACTGACTAATATATCAACGCACAGGCTAAACCGCTGGTCCTACAGACATGAAATTTGGAGGTTGTGTGCTTTGCGAAGTGTAGGTAAGCACTAAGAAAGGGTTTTTCGAAATTCTACCCCTGAGGGGGTAAAATAGGGTATGCAAGTTTGTATGAAAGTCCGTCGGTTTTGAAGTTAGGATCTTCAAATTTTGTGTTTAAGCTGATGACTGAAAACTAATTCATACGTCTCTTAGCTTTTTTTTGATAATCCACCCCTCGAAGGGATGAAAAGCAGGATGAAGTTGTGTATGGGAAATCACTGATTGATATATCAACGCACAGCTTAAACTGCTGGTCTTAGAGACATGAAATTTGAAGGGTGTGTTCTTTTGAAGTGTACGTATCAAATATGAATAGGTTTTTCGGAATTCCACCCCTAAGAGGGTGAAACGGGGGTTGAATTTTCTGTGAAACATATTATTACACGCAAGTTCTTGGTTTTTACATGCTTTTTTAAGATTGCGAATTTTATAAATAAAAAAAATGTTTTCTGTATATATATAAAATTCAAAGTCCTGACTGACTGACTGACTGACTGATATATGCACGCACAGCCTAAACCGCTGGTCCTAGAGACATGAAATTTGGAGGGTGTATTCTTTGTGAAGAGTAGGTATTAAATAATAATGGGTTTTTCGAAATTCCACCCCTAAGAGGGTGAAACGGGGGTTGAATTTTCTGTGAAACATATTATTACACGTAAGTTCTTGGTTTTTACATGCTTTTTTATGATTGCGTATTTTGTAAATAAATAAAATGTTTTGAAAAAAAATATATACATATCACAATATAAAATTCAAAGTCCTGACTGACTGACAGATATATCAACGCACAGCCTAAACCGCTGGTCCTAGATACATGAAATTTGGAGAGTGTATTCTTTGTGAAGAGTCGGTATCCATTAAGAAAGGGTTTTTCGAAATTCCACCCCTAAGGGGGTAAAATAGGGGATGAAAGTTTGTATGAAAGTCCGTCAGTTACGAAGTTAGGATCTTCAAATTTTGTGTTTAGGCTGAAGACTGAAAATTAATTCATGCGTGTCTTAGCGTTTTTGATAATCCTGCTTTTCATCCCTTCGAAGGTGGACCTCGAAGGGATGAAAAGCAGGATGAAATTTTTGAAAAGTAACTGATATATCAATGCACAGTATTGCACAGCTTAAACCGCTGTTCTTAGAGACATGCAATTTGGAGGGTGTGTTCTTTGTGAAGTGTACGTATCAAATATGAAAGGGTTTTTTGAAATTCCAACCCCCGTTTCACCCTCTTAAGGGTTAAGAGGGTGAAACGGGGGTTGAATTTTCTGTAAAAAATATTATTACACACGTAATTTAAGTTTTAGTTTTGTAAATAAAAAAAATAAAAAAAAAAAATTGAGAGGGAGGGAGAGCACTTATTATGTTTGTTTTTGAAGAAAAATATGTCATTTATTTCCTTTAGGCCACGCGGGCGAAGCCGCGGGCAGAAGCTAGTATATTGATAAGAGGAAACATTGATAATGTATTTCAATCTGCTTTCAGAAACTGTAACCTTTAGAAAGTCCTTTAAAATAATAAGGAATATAAACCCAATGTGAATAAATCCGTAGATCAAAAGCCGTGATATTAGTTGGATGCTTGCATAGCTAAAATTCCCTATTAAGTACCAGTCCTATACCTACGTCTGTGCCCATTAAGTTCTTCTTACTAGATACTGACATAATAGTGAATCATTTAGATACTAGTTTAAACCCGTGGTTCCGAGAGGCCTATTGTTTTCCGGGATAGAAAGTGGTGCCGATTCTGTTGTAAATCGCACTAAACAAATTTTAGTCACATCTCATCTCCTTCTTACGAACATTATTGAAAAAGGATAGAACATATTTAAAGCTGTCAAATTAATCTTTGCCGTCTTATTTGCGTGTAATTAGGCGTAACCGCGATAGATGGCGACTACATTTATATTGAAAACAAGCATTGGACTAATTTGTCAGCACTAAATTTCTTACATTCTTTTCTTATGTTCTTTTGAACGCGAACGCGATTGTCAGTTTTTTCACGAACAAAGGGGTTCGCATTGTCACGAGTCTACAACGTGTTAGTTCAGAACATATTTTATTTATGTGCCAAATTTCATCAAAATCCTTTCATTGTTTTTGCGTACATACAAGAGTAAAAAACATCCATACATCCATCCTCACAAACTTTGGTTCATCAGTTTAGGCGTGAAAGCGTAACCAACATAAAAAGTCACGTTCGCATTTTACAGTTAGGATAGTTACAGTGCGGCTGCCGAGAGAATGCGTTTCTGACACCTTTTTATCTGCCAAATCTTGGAAACGGCTAATTTGTTTATGGACGGATTAGGAAAGTACTGATAGGATAGGAAGTACGTAGGATATTATTCGAGACATCGTGAGGAAAATGCATAACTATGAAGATTTCAGTGGCAAGTCTTGTCCAATAATCCGTAGCTACATGGCTTGAACGTAGCCCAAACTACCTTTAGCTTTAGGTATGCTTTGCTTGTTAAGTTTCTGGCTCCTTTGCAGCTAATATTACCAATGCAATGACTTTTAAACCACTAAGAATAAGTTCCCCAGGAAAATTATTCTACAATTACGTACACTTCGCCTTCCGTAAAGTTCTCGAATAAGAAAGTAACATGAAATACTTACGAGCGAAAGTGTATTCGTTTCCGGTCGACGTACAATATACAGTGTAGGCCAAGACGTACATTCCGTGTGCAATGTAGAGATCCCTGGAGGACTCCTTACCAAGTTTATAGGTAAGTGGTAACACTTGTACGTAGCTCATAACTTAATCACTGATTCAATTCAAATAATATCATTATCATTGTTTGCTTTTACGAAAGCATCGACACATATGAGAAAAAAAATGAAGTAATATCGATGCACATTATGATATTCTGTTATCGTTTTTGATATGAAATAATTATTTATTATTTGTATCATAACCCTTTTCCACTCATCCGTACCAAAAATAGGATATTTAGTGTTTGTTTTGACAGCGGGCTATACTAAAATTTCCAACGTATGAGAAAAAGTGTTTTTTTATTTTCAATTTGAAAATAAAATAGAATAGGCGTTATGACGTTATGGCCCGCGGGCCATTACATAATGACAAAAGATCCCTAGGTACATTATTGTAATTTTATTTAAATTATAAAAAATGCTTTGTATTGAAAATATAGGTACAACATATCACTAGTTACAGGTGAATTTTTCAAGTGAAGTAAAGGAATTACTAAAAATCATCGAAGGAGTTCCATGACTTATTTTAATATAAATCTAACTACAACGCCCGACTAAATCCTGATACCATTATGCCGTAATGATGATGTTCGTAGGTATCACTTGGCATTCATTGACTGCGACGTAAAAAATAGCCATTAAAAATACCATTTTTTCCTTAGATTTGCTTTACCTGATTATTTTGAATTTTTACGTTCTACGACTAAAAGTGACAAAATTATAATTTATCAAGGGAGGCTTTGGTGTGTTAAATTCACCGTAGCTTTGGTAAGTGGAGCAATTAAGATAATTCTGAGAGGCTTGAAATTACACCGTGATAAGCCGACGCGATTCTAGCTAGCTACGTGTTACAAGACAATAATCCACTTATTTAGACTTTAATGAAAATGTTACGCGTAATTAACTCAAAATAATATGTCGATTAATCAAAGTGGATTTATTCCCCTTAAATAATTCGCCTGAGAGCCGATGTTGTGTTAATAAATTAGTCGTGACATCAGTCTTTGACCCTCTTCGGACTTTGGAGGGAGTGAAAGAGTGACGGGATGGATTGACCTTGCTTTTATATCTCGGGTTGAACTTACAGATAAAGTATTACTCGGTGTTACTCTGTTCCTGAAGTTTTCTCGCTTATTTACTCACTTTTCCATTTTCTGTAAATCCGTAGCTATCCACTTATTTGAATATGCACACTTCCTTCTTTTTTAGGGAAATCCTTTTACCATGACATAGATAAGTATTATACACTTTATACAGTAGGTATATATCAGATATAACTGGATTAAAATTTTGTTAGTCTAAATCTATTAATAAATACCTACCTGTATATCTAACTATTATAAAGATAATTACCATTGTCACTACACATAGATTAAATTAAAATTTAAAAAAACCTTTCTGCAATTTTTTTTTTAATTTGGTAAGTTCTAACTTAATAAAGTGTGATTAAAACCGCGAGTTACCCACTACGGCCGCCTCGATTTTTTTGGCGACTGGTCGTTAAGCTTTAAGGCTCTCACAGTCTCTCTTCGGGCTGTTCCCGTCGCAACTTCAGCCGCTTATCTACTATGGTTAATATACGCAAAACAAGAAATTCCCTGCAAAGAACCGCCTTTTACATGACATTCTTTATTTATGGGCGAGCGCGCTTGCCCCACTTTACGAATGGATGTCCAAATGAAAGCGAGGAGCGAAACGTTTTATGTAAAAAATGGCAAAAATATTATTCCTAAAAATACAGCTCACTCGGTTTCAAAGCGCGTCATTAGGGTTCTACAGTTGCTTACAAACTTAAATGTGTAAATAATAAATTCTTATTTTATTAGTTGATTTTTATCATTGCCTTCTATTTCATTTCTAAAATTATATAAATTCCATTTACTTATTTTATTTGTAGAATACAGAAATTCAGAAGGAAAATATGCCAAAGATCGTAAATTAGGTTAGGCTCAAAATTAATAACCAAATTAATGTTAAAGAAAATAAATAAGAGATATTAAGCTTTTAGATACCTACGGTAAATACATTCTGAATTCCACTTTTATATATTTTTAGAGAATACGAGATAGGTGTTGGATTTTCTTTCAAAAGGAAGCGAAATTCCCCAGTAGGTAACTGAAACTTTCTTCACAAGTGGGACATATGACTAAAGACCCAAGTAATTCACATATTATCTTAGATTAAAAAGGTAACATTTCCTATTTAAAAATCAATTATCGTTTAGTGAGAACGCAATATTTGTTTTTTTTTTAATTATTATACCGTGTTATGTAACGCTTTGGGAAAGTTGGTATCGAACCAATATTAATACCTGCGTTAAGCGAAATACCCAAACAAAGGTTTGCTTACAGATCAACCGGAAGGTGGGGTGATTAATCTTCCACGCGCTGACGTTTAAGTGTATCACTTTCCTCACGTTATTAATCACATAACAATACGGATATGTTTACATTACAAGGTAACATTCTAAAAATAACTATTAAAGTAGTTACAACCAAATGGTTACAAGTAAAAAAAAAACAAGATAATGTCTATAAATATAGACATTATCTTGTTTTTTTTTTATCAAATCAAATCAAATCAAAATATTTATTGCGTTACTACAGGTACAATATATAATCGATGTTAACATGTAGGAGTTCCACTGTAATATACCTATATTAGGCGTGCAATTATTGAGAACATTTTCTAATGAAGTATTAATACAAATTTAAAGTCAATCAATTAATTATCCTATTATTAGATACATTTAAATAATTTCATTAAAAAAAAACACACCTGCGTCCATTGCATAAACCATAAACATGTACCTATCTAAAAAAAACTATTCTACCAAATATCAATGTATTTGGTACATTTTAAAAGGTTGTCTTCCACAACGACGACACATTATAATGAGTAGTTAATTTATTCATTACCCATAATAGCTTGACCACCTGAAGTCTTGTAATCCCACATGTGGCGAACCCCTCAGGATTAATTATCATACAGTCTGAATATGCCAGCATACAACGTAGCTCAACATGACACTTGCCAAAATAGCTAAGAGCGATGTTCAGTCACATAGAAGAGGACAGTCAAGAGGGTACAATCTTGGGCAACCACTGATGCGATAGTCACATAACATCGTTAGGGCAATGAGGAAACAATAAACTTTACAATAATATTAACTTCACTACAGACATTTCTAATTTGAAACAGTCTTCTTTTAACTTACTTAACTTAACTTATATTCTAAAGTTAAATGAAAACTGTCAGAGATTCAAAGCGGAAAACATTTCCCTAATTTAATATTTTCTGAAACTCAATACGAGTTGTTTTTACAAAAACGCAATGTTTATTTAACGGACAAGAAGCGACAGTACACGATTCATTCATGTTGGACTTGAAAGAATACACCTATCCGAAAAGTATGCTGTACGTTATGTTGAGCCCATGCAATTTACACATTTTGAACGTAGACCACGTACATATTTGGTTAAAGTCGCCAGTATTAAATGAGGAGTCACTCTGTTGGCAGTGTGCGGGGGACAATGTGCTTTGTAGGGAATCCGCTGCTGGCACTGTGACTTTTCTTCTACTACTTTTCAAAAACGCGGGTGATACCCGTGGTTTGCAAGAGACTATACAGCAAGCGCTTACAATCAGGTGGGCCGTAGGCACGCTTGTTTGCCACATTAGTGGTACTTAAAAATATATATTTATTTACTAAAATCTCCACTCCTAAAATATATACCTTTTCATTTAATTAAAATAATAATAATCATTTTATTAAAAAAAAAACAAAAGAAGGTAAGATTTTACTTACATGTAAAATGTATGTTTGGCAATTTTTCACAGGCGTTTCCAAAAGCGTAGGTAATATTATATCCATTGAGCGCCGGAGGCTGAGTTCCCCGAAGTAAATGACGCCTATTTAACATTCTACCGGATTCTAGTCGAGGATGCGTTAAGGGCCACTGATCATTTACTCGTACTCTACCTCTTAGTTCACCAAGCGTGTAATAGCGTGCTCGTTATGGTTAATTTCATAAGTCAGAGTAAGATGTAAAATAATAATAATATTAAAACATAAAGGTTCTTTAAATCTAGGTCTAAGTACGAGTCCTTTATGAGAGACTGGTGCTTGTACTAGGATACCCTGTTTTACAGGTTACCAGGCCCTCAAATACCCATAAAGGCAGACTTGTATATGTATGAGAATGCTACTATAGTATAACTAGATTAATGGTATTTTTTATCCACATTTTAACTTCTGAGTTTTAAAAGTAAGAATGTTGGATACTTAAATATATACTTCTGAGTATAAGATACCTATAAAAGATTAGATGTACAGGTGGTTCTAAATACATGAATTATTGCACAAGAGTTTCTTAGATTACAGATTTGGGTACCTTCTAAGATATAATAAGGATTTTTGAAAATTCGTCCCCAGAGGATTAAAAAGGAAATCGCGGGTGAACCAGCGGGTCGGAAATATACCCTATACCTACCCTTGACATACATATTAGATCTCATTTTCTACAAACACGACTGGTGGTTCGCTATATTGTTTATACGGTGTGAATTAAATTTCATCTGTCGGTACACAGGGAACGGTTCTAACGGTCGTCGGTTTATTTGACTTGGGAGCAGCACTATTTGTCCAGTCCGTGCAATCAGCGTTACTTGTAGATATAACTACGCTGTCGCTGATGCCGCGCCGCTGCGGTACGACACCCGCGATGCTCTTCTCTGTTGAAACCTACTCTGTATATTTAGATTAGAGTCATTCCGCGATATAAACAACTGTGACCATTTATACATCAGCATGATATGAGCATGATGCTCCTAAAGTATGAACGTAATCAGTTGTAGTACGTAGTATTGAAAGGATTTTTTTGTCATTGTAACCACCACTAGCCTACCTCCACCGATCCGCAGTGGGCACGCGTGGAGGAGTATCTGCCCATTCCCTTTCACCCTGATTTGTGAAAGGAGGCCTGTGCTCATCAGTGGGACATTATATAGGCTGATGATGATGAACTTTATTCAATTCTTCTGGGTCAAAAATTTTCATTGCAGGCTGTCTCGTGACCCCTCATATTTGAGGAATTAATTTAAAATCAGAAAATAGCTATAAATACTAACAGAAGCGGATGAACGGACGGATACTTAATTAAAAATAAATACGGGAGATAGTTCAGTTCCGGAGCTTTAATCTCACCCGATTCAAAACAACAATTTTTGAAACTTCATCAACTAGATTGCTCGTTGCAGTATTTTGTCGAGAGCGGAACGGGACCTAATGCAATACTGAAACAGTTTTAGCTTGATTTTAATTTTTTGTACAAACGGAGACATATAATTTTGCTCTTCATACTCCAGGTAGGATAGGTATATAAAAAATAACATTTACGTTCGCTTTCTATGCATTTGCGCATTGTTCATTCAAGTTTTGTTGTTGGCACTTGGGTGAAAGATTCTGACATAAAGATGACGACACAGCAACAGCCCAGGGAGCAGGCCGCTCGCTAGAAGCGCGTGATCAGCAGGACTAGTTGCCTGTAGCGGCAAGCAGTGTCAACTATTTTAGCTCGTCATTATAAAAACATAAACGCACATGATTTAAAGACGTCATATGGATGGTAAGTTTTTGCCGAGGCGTAGCGGTGCTGACATATATGGTGAGTGGTGACTTTCGCTCATCGAGGGTTTCAATTCCGCCTTTCCTTGGACGTATATTTCTTATTTTGGACCATAACTGCTGTAAAAGACCGGAACGCATAACTAAGTTTGTTTATAAAGTAATTTTGATGATTTCGTTAAAACGGCATCGTTCAATTTTTTATCGCGGCAGTGCCAATATAATTGATAAATTACCAAATACATAAAATACTTTTTGCAAGCAGCCAAATCAATCGTAGCAGCCAAACATCCCCTAAACACAATTAAAATGTCGCTGGACTATTTGCGCGTGGGCATTATTATAATGCAATTAAGACGATAATTGGCATTTTTAATCCATATAATAATGGCTGGAGGTTAGAAGATACTAAATACAAAATATAAACCATATATTTTTACCTACAAGGCTTTTTCGAACCTAAATTATGCCCTACTACAGGTAGGATCAATGTCCTTAATTTCTAAAACCCATACCTTGGTATACTTTTAATAATAAGGGCATGTTTAAATATTTCAACAAATAGTTCTTTGTCCTAAATATGTTTCCAAATTGGCACTCGCCAAAAACAGTCAGGTAGAAATTATCTGAGGAAATTTTCTCGTATCAAAACTGTCGTAAATGTTACATGGAAATAAAATGTCTTTCTTGTAGTTGGATTTCTTTTTTTTGATTGATTGCGTACTAATGTCGGATTAGTTGGATTCCTTCCCGACATTTATGAGACGGGGAAAAGAAACGTCCACACATAATTACGTTTGTTTGAATTAATTGTTTAATTCATTACACATTACTCATATTTCTCTAAGTACTTGCTCCGGAATGCACTTTAAAGAATATTGTATTACTAAGGTAATAATGCTGTATAGGTGCTTGCTATATTAGTCTCAAATTCTTTGTGCTCATAAGTATACGACATACGACACCGCAAACTTTACCTTAACTTAATTAAAACTTGAATAAAATAGCAGTTCCTGTTTTCTTTTCATTTTCAACCGACTTCAAAAAAAGGAGGAGGTTCTCAATTCGGTTGTTTTTTTTTTTTTTTTTTTTATGTTTGTTACCTCATAACTCCGTCATTTATGAACCGATTTGGAAAATTCTTTTTTTGTCTGGAATCAAATCAGATCAGAATTTGATTACTTCTTCGTGTACTTTGAAGTCGGTTTTAGTTTTTTGTAAAACAGTCCAATTATTCATATTTATTTATGGGACGCTCGTCTCATTGTCAGTTTATCGTGAATAGTTAAGTACATACATTTCTATTATAAAAGGATCACTCAAAGTTAGATAGCTAATCTGAATAATCACAAATATCATAGCTATTATTTCAACGTCGAACTCGTTTTCACTTGAGAGCTGGTTGGTCGATGTTAAAATTTTGAATGCTCAATGTAGGTACATTTTGTTTATTATGTTGCCGATTTTCCGATGTAAAGATTTTTAGATGCTAAATAAAACTATCATCCAATTACAATTTGGCAACATAAAAGGTTATAGTTGAAGAATTATATCAAGAATCAATTGTATATTGAATACTTGATTCATGATTCATATCTTGTAGAAGGTACTATTTTTTTTATCCACCACTTTTACTAAGTAAGCAAACCAGCATATGCCTGATGGTAAGCGGTTTCCGTAACATTCATAGGTTACATGACGCATGTAACACCACGGGTATCACTCACCCTTTGTCGACCCAGCAAAAATCTCTTCATATCCTTTTTGATGAACGGCTTGCTATACTCCCTTGGGAAAATCACAGCGAGGAGTTCATTCCACAGCATGAACGTCCGCGATAGGAAGCTCCTTAAAACTGCACAGTATCCAGTTGTACCACTAAGTACTTATTGTATTGCTCGATCATGTATTGTAATACTGATGTCTTATCTACCTACCTACTAGTCCAAATCAGTATGAAGATAACTTAAAAGCCACCTCGAAATCAACAAACCAAACTAAAATACATGTTGTATATGTTATGTATTCTGTTCAGTAACAATAATACCAGTCGTATGAATGCTGGGTGTAGAGGAGGTGATTGACTCCGCGAATACGCAGTCATGACATCGAAGGATTGGGCCTGACCGGGGCGGCGTAATGGTCCGCCATTTCTCTGTAGCTAAATAAAACCCTTGATTCAACTCACATATGGGAGAGTTTTCATTTAAACATACACATAATATATATTTACTCATAGTCGACTTGCCCATTCCGTCTTGCTATGTATATGTATATTGCTAATCTTCAATTATAAAAATATATGTTATAAAATAATAATAGATTGCTCGTAAAGTGACTTTTATTGCACCGATTTTAGTTTCATAATGCAGCTTATTACGCACTAGTGCTTTTTACTTTACATTACCGCACAGTTTTATGATACCGCCTGGAGTGTAATAACCAACTTTGCACACATGTATCATAATGTATTATTATAGCACTGCGTGTAAAATACCTGCACTTATTACACGCTTTTCCGTGTCCGTTTACACGAATAAGCGTACACAATAAAGCCCATCACAGACTATATATATATCATCATCATCATCATCATCATCATCATCATCAGCCTATAATGTCCCACTGCTGAGCACAGGCCTCCTTTCACAAATCAGGGTGAAAGGGAATGGGCAGATACTCCACCACGCGTGCCCACTGCGGATCGGTGGAGGTAGGCTAGTGGTCAACCTACTGTTGGAATTTTTCAAGCCGCCTAGGAGGCATCCAACTAGCTTAACGACTATCAAAATTAAGTGATAACCGGGACCAACGGCTTTACGTGCCTTCCGAGGCACGGAAACGCTCGATTTGAAATACCACTAGGCGATATATATATATATATATATATATATATATATATATTCATCCCCAAGGCAAACTGCAGTCCGCTGAAGAAAAAAGTGCATTTAAATTGGCTTCCACCAGCATTTAACGTCCGCATACCGGAAGCCACTTTTTATTTGGCTAGCACTTGCGTCCTTTTGGTCCTAGGTAGCTATAGAACAAAAATCGACAGAAGTCAAAAAGTCGATGCACTGGCAGCAATTGTATATAAAAAGGTTCCGAGAGTTTTCGCAGCAGATGTGTGGCGCTCCTGCAGCGCGTATATCCACAATCGTATACCTTGGTGATTTCTGACGAAGAAGCCGCGTTTTTGGCATCCTCTTTCGCGAGTTCGCGACGTTGCCAGCTTTCTCAGTTTCTCTTTCTCGTATGCTATGCTCGGTTGAATTATCGCATCGCGGTATTCGCGGTACCTGTCTTTCATTCCCATATTCACATTCCTAAACAGTACGCGTTGATTGTGATCCGGCGTCCAGAGCGGCGGCGGTGCTCGGTTTGAACTACATAATAAAATATACAATTCCGTACCCAAAGGGTACCGAACGGGACCCTATACCTAAGCCTCCCTCTGTCCGTCCGTCCGTCTGTCTGTCAGCGGGCTGTATTTCATGAACCGTAATAGGTAGACTGTTGCAATTTTCACGGAATATGTATTTCTATTGCCGCTACAACAACAAATTATAAAAATTAAATTAAATTAAAAAATAAAGCGGATTACATACCCTGGAATAACACATATAGGTAGTATACTTTTTATCCCGGGAAAACTTAAGATTTCACAGAAATGCGGGTAAAAGTAAAACTACAAGATGGAAGTTAGTAGTTATAATATAATAATGTACCTAATTCTATACTAATATTAAAATGAGGTAAAATTTGTGAGTTTGTTTTAAGAAGGTACTTAATCTCCGAAATTGTCCCATACCCAGGAGATTTATTTTTATTTTATACGTCTGTCAATATTTTTAATTACCCCAAGATTCTAGAAAAAGTCCACGAAAACATAACGGTGAGAGCTCAACTGTTCTACCAATTTATTTCTAACAAAGGCAGGTACTTTGCGCAGTTTCTTAATTGAATATCCAGAAAAATAAAAATACATCTACTTACTTTGTTTTTTATACTATCTTTAAGTTTTAATAAGTGTAAAAATTCGACACTCGATATATACGGATGTGCGGTAGCAATATACGGACGTCCGGTAGCAATATACGGACGTCCGATAGCAATATACGGACGTCCGATAGCTATATATGGGAGTCTAATGAACGGTATAGAAGCCGAATAACAAAATAGGTATGCAAGATTTTTAATGATAAAATAATCTACTTTTAAGCATCACTATCCTATACCTATTATATTTTTCTTTAACGTACCCCATCCCCCTGCCAAGGATAACTCTCCCGTTTCCATCAATGTATCTGGGTCAATAGCCACCTCTATCAAGTTATTTTCATAAGCGACCATGTAAAATCTTATGCGTTTGCTAGGTCTCCCTCTTCTTCTGACGAAACATTCGATTACAAGAAAATACAGACAGACGACCGATGGCTATACTGGGTGGAGATTACGAGATGGCATATTTTCGAAACCTATGTTGGATTAGTCATGCTGAACAACTTTTACTATTTTTTTTTAACTTTTCTTATAAATTGGCAACCTTGATCGATCATAATGTATAAAAAGTAAAAAAAAAAAAAACGAGAATTCAGTGTTGGTCCCATAGTAAAAGTATCTACTTTGTTTTTTATTATACTTACCATCTTTGAGTTTTAAGAAGTGGAAAAATCGACGCCCGATATCTATAAACGGATGTGCGGTAGCCATAATATGGGAGTCTGATAGACGGTACAGAACATAGACTTATAATTTCGCTACGCTTAATAAACATACAAATCATGGAAACGAAATATGACAATCCTTATGACACTTTGCGCGGGAGAAAGAGACGCATACATATTTTAGTCGTGAGACAATTTTATTTTCGAAGATCAACCTATAAGAACCCTGGTGTTTATGTATGATTTAGTAAGTTACTGAAAATAATTACGATCATACAAATAAAACTAGTAAAGAGTATGTTATAGACATTGTCACTTGTTCTGTGAGCAAATGTGATGTGAATAGTATGAAGTAGCCCACATAATTATACGTTTCACAGGTAAATATTTTTTCATTGGAATATTTTCAACTCTATTTTATCACAATATAAACTTTAATCGGCTTCAAAATCAGTTTTTACAACAGTATATCCATTTATCTATATCTAAAAATATAAGTATGTAACTCAAGACTAGTTTTAATTTTTCCCATATAAATCCCTAACATTCATTTTCGTCTCGTCTTATACCTGGCTATGTTTTTCTTGTACATACAATTTCTTTGGTACAGAAGCCAAATAACAAAATAGGAATGAAAGATTTCGAATTATATAATTATCTACTTTTACGCATCACTAACATGTACTTCAAGTTTTTCCCTTTAACTTACTCCATCCCCCCGCTAAGGATAACTCTTCCGTTTCCATCCATGTACTTGGGTCACCTCTCAAATTATCAAATTATTTTCATAAGCGACCAATTGTACTCTTAAGCGTTTGCTAGGTCTCCCTCTTCTTCTGAGAAAACATTCGATTACAAGAAAATACGGACGTTCGATAGCTATATACAGACGACCGATAGCATATACGGACGCTCGATAGTAATATACGGACGTCCGATAACTAAATTATTTGGACCCCAAATAACAATATACTTCCGTATGGGCTTTTATTAAAGCTTTATAGTTTTTGGCTATTCCTGAAATGATTTTTCTGCGGTGCGAGTAAACTATAAATAATGTCACACCGTATCCCTTTAATCCTAAATTGTTACAGTTGAGTTACACTGTAATTTAATCATCCATCGAGTAATTATTTATTCAGAAAATCTAATTATTGATTGGGGAAAAGAACTATAGGATTTTCTACGCTACCTACTACCATAATCCTATCTTTCTTTGAGAAAAAATTTATCTGTAAAAAACGTTACAGAAGCTTTTGAATTTGTACCTAGGTACTTATAAGCAATAATAATATGATAGCCCATAAAAAGAGATGCAAAATTGAATAAAAAGCTGGCAACGTCGCATTTAGGAACAATGACCTCACTGGAGTTAAAAAAGTCGGTGCATTGGATAATCATGATGAATATATCCAGGAAGCCTAGAACTCATCAGCATAGATTGGGGTTCAGAAATGCTTGGGCATAACTGCAAGAAGAATATCGTGAAAAATAATGTTATAGGAATGTGACATATATCACTGAGTAGGTAATTAAAAAATTAAGCAACATTCGCAAAGATATGATAAAATAATTAAGCAGAACACGGGGACGTCGTAATGATGCACAACATGCATGAAGCCAAAAGTGTTGCCGGATGTAAATATATATATATATATATAGCTATACTTATTATTAATGTGCCGAATTATAATAAACTTACATAATGCATAAATATCTACATATATTTACTATAGTCCTACAAACTTATCTGGCCCGGTGGTCAAAAGAGGAAGTAACGATGCCACTTTGTAATGTCAATCGCTAATGGTCATAGAGAATATAATCAATACGTTAATTGGTTGTTTGCTCAGCCAAATGCGATAACAGCGACTCTCTCAACTGGCCAGATAAGTTTGTGGGACTATACTTGGTGGTTTTATATCACAGTTCTACAAATAAATTATGAGAACAAACAATAGAGATGTCCATATATTGAGAACTAGGTATAGACATATGAGCACTAGGGATGCTTCGCGTAATTATTGTTTGTGGAAACAAAAACAACGTGTTACATGCCTAAATAAAAGCATAATGTAATAAATATTTATGTTCAAATTGGGCAATTAAAAATATAGTTTGATTAAGGATAGAGGAACGCAACTCGTCCGCACAAGTTAGTTTAATATAAAAGGTAACTAACGGTCTCCATTAAAAAATGCTTAATCTTAATTGCACATCCAATTTCCTAAACCTATTGTGACATTAAACTCGAGTTACCTCAATTTTAATACCGTCACTCAAAACCGTCATTACCTACGTACCAACGGCCAATATAATTGCTCATAATTATAATAATGATTAAAGTGTAGCCTAAAGTCACGCATAATTTCACTGCAATAAATTAAAAGGCTTTTGTGCTCATTTATAGCATCACAATCAAGTTAATTGAGGTTTTTTTTTTCTATCGTCACGGCTTCTCCAAAACAAAAGTTATTTCTATAAAACAAACTTATACAAAATATCTTGATCCATTAAGCATTATAATTATGCCAAGGAGTTCTAAACAACGGCAATATAATTTACCTAAACGCGAACTAAATATTGTCCTATTCGTATAGCGCGAATTGCTGTGCGACACGAAACACGTTTCATGTGAACAGGCTTACGTTTAAGTGATTATCCTATGTTATACAGCTACTTAGTTTTACATTGGATATATAGAATTGTGGATATTATACACTTTTATGTGACTTTGGCCTAAGAAGAAAGTATGGAACCTTGCTAGTTTTTTTCCTTTATATTTTCAACAACACGTTATTACTATTAAGCATCGAACAATCCTCGATGCTATTAATTAAGTGGTGAGTTTCATGCCGGAGTCTTCTCATTTTAAGTGTATTCCGAACCGGTGATAGATTCAACTGTATGTACCTACTTAACGTTCATAAGTGCCTTACGAGGGCCTAAATTGAATAAGTTAGTTTTTGATTTTGAAGTATCTTATTTTACGATTCGGTACGGTATACTCAGATTCCTCCATTTGCCTCTCAGTGAAATAACTTACAAGAATTTTATAAAGAGGGTTTGATAACAACGCAAAATCCTCCAACATTCACGTTGCTCTAGCGTTCCAGCACAAATTCAGTTAGACATGGTTACTAGACAGAATACGTGATCAGACGCGAATGAGGAAGGCAGCCCTGATAACATCTTACTGACCGAGATATCGACCGGGAACTAGTTGTGATAATGTCATGGATATGTGTAAGTTATTGTTTCGTGTCGGCCGCCACAATTTATGTACGATACACGGTTTGTCTACACTTATACTTGTACGTAGTATTATTTATTTTATACGAAAGGGTAAGCTTTTATCTCTCGCAGTATCTGTGCCATTTGCCAAATTATTTGTGGTTAACCACAAATTAATGTCACACTCAGATGAATAACATAATAATAACAACAACATAACATAGCATAATGATAATAACATAAGATAAATAACAGTAAACTACATACAAATAATACATACAACTTTACAAGCTTTTTAACTAATTTGTATATATATATATATATATATATATATATCAATACACTGAAAATATATTATTTAAAACTGTATTGCGAGTAAGGGACCCCAGATCCGAGACAAGTAGGTAAACTGAATGAAATTATATGGGTTCACTAGTAGTTTATCTACAGTCTTATAAATCAGCTCCCCTTTTGTGAAGATCGCTTTTTTCAGGAACCGGGATTTGCGCAAGTCGTAAAATATACGTATAAATTGTTTGCAGCTGTTGTGTTTTTATTTACATCTTCGCGTTCTCAAGCGTTACACAACAATTCTAGAAACCCTTGAACTAACAAGGAAGCTCTGCAGTTTAGCAGGTGTTTCTCTACAATGTAGAGTCAATATTTTAAGAATACAACGTTATTTTAGTATACCAGTGAACCGATACACCCCAGCAAGATTTGCAGTGTAGTAAACTTTATTACAAAATACCGTACAATTACGAAGATATGGTTTCTTGTATGTGTACGTTTTACTCGTTTTACGATCACTTTTTTCATACAAAATATACAAATGTTTTTGATTAGTTTTCCATATGACATGACATAAAACTTCTTTCTATATACATTAAATAAGAGACTATTTATTAACTTTATATCGAAAATACCATAAATCTACTCTACTACAAAATATATAAAACGTTTGCGCACTCGTAAAATCAAAATACAAGCAATAAAATACAAGCAATCATTAAAATACAAGCACTCACTTGTGAAACCAAAAGAATAATGATTGAAATATTTTTTGAGAGAGTTCAACTCATTTAAGTAGCTCTTCGACGAGGTCAAGATACTTCCTCACAAACTCTTTATGGTGAGTATCTCATCTGGTTTAAGTATTTTTATACTGCTCTTACTAAAATACGGGTAATGAAATGTCCTACACGGCTAATAAAAAATGTTTTGATTTTGTATGACCTTAGTAAACATTCAATGCGATCATTAAAATCATTCATCATTCGGTAGGCATGCATAGTTATTATGGTGACAGCAGAATTAGGTTACCCAAACCTACAAAAATAAAGTTACATTATATAACTTACCTACCTAAGTAGTGTAGGGTAATCATGTCATAGATTGTATATTGTTAGTATGTAAGTTATATCGGTAAAGGTAGACCAAATTTAGAATTTAATAATATACTTCTGCCTAGAGACCTCACCTATTGTGTTGATAAAGACTGCAGCACACGAGATATTTGCATCAAAAACAGATACAATCCGTGTAGGAACGTCTCAGAATATAGGTCGAGTATACCGCACACTGGTTTATACACAGATGGTAAGAAAAAACTAGAAAAGCCTGCTGATTCGAAGCTGTTGTATATGTAATATTATATTTTTTCTGTGTATTTTTTTTTATATATATTAATATTATATGTTTTCTTCGCAATGGTGTTAATTCGTCCAATGGCAACGATTACCATCTTTGTCATCCATCGTTCGGATGATGATGATTCATCGGGATGATGCTCTCTCCAAGTAAATAATATTATTTATAAGCTTTGTGACAAAGCAAAACACGAGTGTTTGCGCTTTCTTAGAGTTTCAATACTTACCATTAAAACGAGAAAGTAGCGCTTCTTATATTAATCATTCAACAGCTACATCATTTATAATGTATTTGATGCAAAGTTTATGTTGTCGCTATGAATACCAACGTATATATTCTAAGCTACTTACATAAAGGAATGCCCTTTCTACCTTCCCAAAAATAATATTAAAATACATTTATAAATGTACATAGGTTCTGCTCTACAAACATTCACCCAGAAAAAAGGTTCGCTCGGTGGAAGGGACATGCCCTTATGACTCTCTCGGGCATCGTCTAAGATGTGTAGCCACCTGTTTTTTTTTTATTTCTTATTTAATCTGTTTTTATTGTCATTGCGTCCAGAGGAATACGGTTTGGATCAAAGAGGGTGTTTGCATATCTACACTTTTCTGAATTATGAATTGCCTTTGTGATTTTGAGGGTGATGATAAGTGATGAGCCTTCTATGCATATAAAGTAAGTAGGTATGCTACTGCCGACAGAGAACCCCATTGGTTTGCAAATTATAAATGAATCTCGCAAAATGGATCGAATCAAAAGTAGGTAGGTATCTACGATAAGGTAAGGTTGGTAAGGTATCTGTTGGGAAGCAAAGGTTAAAGGAAGTACATTTAACAGAAGCCTTTGGGAATCGGTTTCCCATCTACTTAACCGTATTACGATTTCCTCCTATTTAAACTGCAATGTTTTATTTATTCAACTGCTACACCTTCCAGCAATGTCTTAGAAAATACCTTCCGGTTACGTAGAATAGTCAGTTTATTTAGAAAGAACATGCTTTAAGTTTTACTTTTAAATGAGTATACAATTTTTTGTCAATCTGATACACCCTGAGAGAGTAACCAAATATAGTTAATACCTTATAGTATAACTACTTACTTATAGGCGTTTCAATCAGTGGTTCAGTGAGGCTGCCGCGTAAGTCAATGCAACGAACTTCATTGAAATGGCCTTCATTCCTTATTCTACAATTCTATTAAATTTTATGGAACACGTGAATATAAAACGAGTTAAGAAAGCCATCCTTTTCTCATCCGGTGACCCACTTGATGTCTAATTGTAAATATTATAGAACTCCAGATAATGTGATTTCAATAGAACCCGGTTTAATTAAGTTAATTAAGGTTGACTAACGCGGTAGCCCCTCTGAACTGCACAGACCTCGACCCAACATTAGGTAGGTACTTCGTACCATTTCACATACATTAGTAATAACACCTGCACATGTATATTTTTCACAGAGATAACGCAGCAGAACATAACAGACGTTCGTAAGCAAACTGGAACATGGTTATGCTTATGAGGCTCGGTCCGCAGGACGCCTGCAAACTGCGCTTCAGTATGCTCCAATGCTTTGGAATCTGTTTATTAGACGAGATTCGAAGTCGACAAACGTTTGTAGCATCACTTTTGGTATGAAAGCTTTCAACGTATCTTTTGTTAGACACTGATTATACACACACACTACACACTACACTATTTCCATTTTTTTTATCCCCTAATTACTAGAGCCGTGTTATTTTTTCAAACACAAACCAGAAATAACCTACTCATAATTACAAGAGAACCACAGATTATACAAATACATGGGATACAAAAAAAAGAGAGCCATGTTTCCGAACTCGCATGTAAATATTAAATGTGCTTGTGAACCTTTAATAATACATTAGAAGGTAAACCAAAATGCTGAGTTTATAAAAGCGCTTTCATTTTGCCTGTGATTTATTATCACGAGTGCGTAAATAAATAATTTTGTAAACAAAAAATCAGAGTTAATCTCGGGGTATTATTAACGAACTAATATCGATACTTTGCAAAAGGGCTAAAACTTCTGATATAATGTTTAAAGTTTAAATCAATGGACGCATAAAACACGAATGCGATAATAAAGTCATTTTGTCTGAATCATGTCTAGACGGTAGAGATTTTAAGCTGAAAATTGACATTAAAATGAATATTAGTTATTATTGTGGCTTCAAGAACGATGATATTATTGCTTATAATATATATACTACTACTATTTAAGGTACACCTAGGTATTATAGCAACGGAGAGTTTTACGATATTTTTACGAGTAGCTACGAAATAATATATCCACAGTCACGGAAAAAAATGCCCGCGGAAGTAGTTTTCCGCCAAGAATATTTTTATTCTCAGGAATATTGTTTAAAATTAAATAAATATGTGCTTGAAATAACAATAATATCTTAGCTCAACAGAAATGATATTCTCCACGAAAAACAATATTATTCTTATTATATTTACTAGAAACAAAACAATGATTTTTGTTTCAAGTATTGTTTAGTGTTGTATAAACAAAATATTACATTCTTAAATTAAGAATTCCATGCGTCTTAATATGAGAGAACATTTTTTTAAGTTCAAGAACCTAAAATTATTAAACCAAATGCGGCAGCATTTACTTAAATTAATTTATCAAAACATTTTGACTGAAGAATATATTTTTGAAATAAAATAATAATTTTCTCCCTTTTGATAATCCTACGATTCTCGTAATCAGAAAGTAGGAAAGTTTTCGAACAAGAAATCATGTTTTTATTCTAAGAGTAACAGTTTTTGTAGGAGTATATAATGTGGTTGTATTAAGACCCTAAATTTATTCAAAATAAGACATACAATGTTTTAATACTAAGAATATACATCTTTGGCTTAAAAAAAATAATTTTTGGGTGAGTAAGTAATAGCATTGACGTAAGAATTTAAATTATTTAAACCAAGATAGTCCAATGTTTTCAAACAAGACTTTTTTGTTTCGAGTGAATAAATGATGGTATTCAATTTACAATTTTAATGTTTCCAAATAAGAAATAATAAAGTTTTTTTAATAAGATTTTTAATGCTTGGTCCAAGAAGATTTTATTTTGGGGTAAGTAAGAAGAGTAGCATTGACGTAAGAATCTAAATGATTTGAACTAAGATAGGTAATTTTTTTCAAACAAGACTTTTTGTTTTGAGGGAATAAATTATGGTATTCAACTTATAATCTTAGTGTTTCCAAAAAAGAAAGATTTATGTTTTATTATAAGGTTTTTAATGTTTGGTTCAAGAAGATTTTATTTTAAGGTCAGTAATTAGAGTAGCATTGACGTAAGAATCTAAATTATTTGAACTAAGATAGTTCAATGTTTTCAAACAAGAATTTTTTGTTTCGAGTGAATAAATGATGGTATTCAACTTACAATTTTAATGTTTCCAAATAAGAAATAATAAAGTTTTTTATTAAGATTTTTAATGCTTGGTCCAAGAAGATTTTGGTTTAGGGTAAGTAAGTAAAGTAGCATTTACGTAAGAATTTAAATGATTTGAAATAAGATAGGTCTATGTTTTCAAACAAGACTTTTTTGTTTCGAGGGAATAAATTATGGTATTCAACTAATAATCTTAATGTTTCCAAAAAAGAAAGATTTATGTTTTATTATAAGGTTTTTAATGTTTGGTTCAAGAAGATTTTATTTTAAGGTCAGTAATTAGAGTAGCATTGACGTAAGAATCTAAATTATTTGAACTAAGATAGTTCAATGTTTTCAAACAAGAATTTTTTGTTTCGAGGGAATAAATTATGGTATTCAACTTATAATCTTAATGTTTCAAAATAAGAAAGAATAACGTTCTTCCATAAGATTTTTAATGTTTGCTTCAAGAAGATTTTATGTTAGGGTAAGTAAGTAGATTAGCATTGAATTAAGAATCTAAATTATTAAAAATAAGATAGTTCAATGTTTTCAACCAAGACTTTTTGTTTCGAGTGAATAAATTATGGTATTCAACTTACAATTTTAATGTTTCCAAATAAGAAATAATAAAGTTTTTCAATAAGATTTTTAATGCTTGGTCCAAGAAGATTTTATTTTAGGGGTAGTAAGTAGAGTAGCATTGATGTAAGAATCTAAATGATTTGAACTAAGATAGGTCAATGTTTTCAAACAAGACTTTTTTTGTTTCGAGGGAATAAATTATGCTATTCAACTTATAGGTAATCTTAATGTTTCAAAATAAGAAAGAATAACGTTCTTTCATAAGATGTTTAATGTTTGCTTCAAGAAGATTTTGTTTTAGGGTAAGTAAGTAGATTAGCATTGCAGTAAGAATCTAAATTATTTAAAGTAAGATAGTCAATGTTTTCAACCAAGACTTTTCGTTTCGAGTGAATACATTATTGTATTCAACTTACAATTTTAATGTTTCCAAATAAGAAATAATAAAGTTTTTTTAATAAGATTTTTAATGCTTGGTCCAAAAAGATTTTATTTTAGGATAAGTAAGTGGAGTAGCATTGACGTAAGAATCTAAATTATTTAAACTAAGATAGTTCAATGTTTTCAAACAAGACAAGACCTTCTTTGTTTCGAGGGAATAAATTATGAGGGAATAAAGAATTTTTAAAATCCAGATTGATAGTTCGTCTCTATGGGAAAATAAAATACATACATAAGGCATGATTGACAGTATATAAGTATGCGTGCGATTTTTATTATTACGTAGGTACGTACAATATTAAAATTAAAATATATTGTGACCAAAGATTTTCATAGGGCATCGTGCCTCTACCCAGATGGATAATCCGCCTTACTAAAGCAAGACATTTAATTTCACTCCGCTTGAGGGGCTCCCTGAGCAAATCGCTCTCAGTTCGTACTGCGCACGGCTGTCAAATACTGTCAATTCTGGCTTGTTTATTTCATGTTCCCATAGAGGCGACTATCCTTCTGGACGTTTTAAATTCTTTGATTGTGACACACAAAAATCATTCATATGAAAAAATATATAATTCCATTTTGGATATTTAGCTATTGGTCCGATTGCTTTAAAAAAGGTGGCCGCTTTTTTAAACTTTAAGCAAAAGATTCATTTATGTGGTCCATTAATTTTGAGAGCAATCGTGCAAATAACTAAATAATTCAATATGATGATGGCACTTTATGATTTTTGAGAAAAGATTAATGTTTTGTGATCTCACCCAAGGTCTCTCAAATATAGAGAGCAATCGGGCCTAATGTATTAGTCGTTACTAAATAAAACCAGAAAAAATAGACCAGATTCTTATTTTATAAACCCAAGTTACTTATTAAAATTCAACATATTTTTCTCAAAGGTTTGATAAACATGTACAAACTTCATAATATGATGTGAAACTCCGCTCATTATGTTTGGTTTAAGAAGATTTTATTTTAGGGTAAGAAAGTAGAGTAAAAAGTTCAAACTAAAATAATTCAATGTTTTCAAAAAATACTTTTTTAGGGTTCCGTAGCCAAATGGCAAAAAACGGAACCCTTATAGATTCGTCATGTCTGTCTGTCCGTGTATGTCACAGCCATTTATTTCCGAAACTATAAGAACTATAATGTTGAAACTTGGTAAGTAGATGTATTCTGTGAACCGCATTAAGATTTTTACACAAAAATAGAAAAAAAACAATAAATTTTGGGGGTTCCCCATACTTAGAACTGAAACTCAAATTTTTTTTTTTCATCAAACCCATAAGTGTGGGGTGTCTATGGATAGGTCTTCAAAAATGATATTGAGGTTTCTAATATCATTTTTTTCTAAACTGAATAGTTTGCGCGAGAGACACTTCCAAAGTGGTAAAATGTGTGTCCCCCCCCCTGTAACTTCTAAAATAAGAGAATGATAAATCTATAAAAAATATATGATGTACATTACGGTGCAAACTTCCACTGAAAATTGGTTTGAACGAGATCTAGTAAGTAGTTTTTTTTTAATAGGTCATAAATTGAAATTAATATCAAATACTCAGGTCTATACTACCATTTACTTATATACCTACAGGTTTGTACGGAACCCTCGGTGCGCGAGTCTGACTCGCACTTGGCCGGTTTTTTTATTTCGTGGCAATAAATTACGGTATTCAACATATAATCTTAATGTTTCCAAATAAGAAAGAACAACGTTTTTTAGTTCAAGAATATTTTAGACTAGGAATTTCATAGTTTAAATAATTTAGATTCTTACTTCAGAATCTTAATTAAATTAGAATTAGATTAAATCAGATTTGCTGGAAACCGGCTCCCGGACAACAGTGCTCACTTTACACCGGATCGCACAAGAAAAATCGGACTGACAAGTACTCACAGTGACAAAACGCTCGGTTAAAATGCCGACCTCGGTATTTTTGCCGGATCCGGCATAATGTGTACAGCTTCATATATATTCTTTAGCCACTAGCACTTCCGGCAGTTTTGCCATGCCGGTAAATCTGCCGGTCCGGCGTAGTGTGAACCCAGCCTAGATAATTTCAATGTTTTCAAAAAATTCATAACTTTACCGACTTGCTAGCATGCATATATAATGCATTCCGTATTACAGAAGCAGATACCCAATTTAAACGTGTATTTATGTACTTATCCAAAACAAATTACCTAAATTAACAAAAAAATCGTAGGTACCTAGGTACTTATTCCTACTTCGTAGGTACCTAGGTACCTACACTGTAATCTTGGTTAATCAAGAAACAAGATTTACATCTAAGATAACGAATATTCTTGGACTATAGTCAAGAAATGCGATTTTCATCTAAAATAACGAATATTCTTGGACTAACAGTCAAGAAACACTATTTTCATAATAAGACAACGAATATTCTTGGATGACTGATTTATTATCTATCACTAGGTACCTACAGTACCTACCTACGCGCCTAGTGGGGGCAAGTTCGCGCATTTACACTTTTGGCCAAATCACAATAGCCAAATGACACGCGAGAATCCAATAGACGACGAGCATCAACTTGACGAACCAATCGTGTGCAGCTCGGCGCTCCCCCCTTGTTCATTCCGCCAAACAGACCGAAAAATTAACTACTGCGCAGCTGTCAATCTGTGGTCACGTCACGACTCGTGGAGTTGATCATAATCGAAGTTTTTTGAAATATTTTTTATATAAATATCCAACAATATTCGTTTTAAACTAAAATCGCGTTTCTTGACAGATGCTCGATAAGCAAGCAAAATAATGAGTGTTGCCATCTCAAAACTGAATCCTCAATTATTATGGGAATATTTGTACCGACTAAATTGTTTTTAATTGTTAAATTGCGATTCACTCTGCATAAAATATTATTCATCATCAATCATTTTATGACGACACAGCATGTTTGCACCTTGAAGATATTTAAAACAAAACTAAGTGGGATTGATTATTTTAAGGAATCTCGAAACAATTTTTTTTGTTTGTTGTCTGACTTTCTTCTAAAAAAAATATTGAAATTGGTTGGGTAGTAGTAAAGGAGTCGGAACATTTTTGTATGGGAGCTGGCATAGCTACTCACCGCCATTATTTATTAGATTCTAGTAAAAATAGGAGCACGAAAACAGTATTCATTCATTACTTACCTACTAAACCGCATCGCAATATTCGTAATGAAAGACAATGTTGTGAAAGTAGCTCGGATCGGGGTGGTTGACTTGTTTTCCATCTCGCCGTTATTAAGCAAACAAAAATGACAATACTTGTCCTAAAATCTCATGTTACCAAGACTGGAACTAAATACCTATCGCTTCAATATGAGAACGATGACAATCGTTTAAAGTTGAATAAGGTAAGTACAACAATACACATAATAGAAAAGCCGTGACTTCAAATGGGTGGGCCGCGTGAAAGGGTTTTTCTTATTTATTTTTTGTATGTGCTATGCCGCTATTGCAATTTTATCGCCCAGAGAGCATTACAGCGATCTTTAGTATGTACCAATTAACATGGTAAGTTTAGTAGGTAAGTCATTAATGAATATTGTTTTTCGTGTTGCTAGTTTCTCTAATAAATAGTTAAATCAACCTAGGATACTATTTGAATATAATCTAATACACAAATATTGCGATGCGGTTTAGTAGGTAAGTAATTACATAATGAATATTGTTTTTCATGTTGCTAGTTTCTCTAATAAAATAGTTAAATCAACCTAGGATACTATTATTTGAATATAATCTAATACATAAACACGTAATAAGTTCATTTTTAATGATTGCCGTTATTCTCATATGGCGATATTTACCTCCAAATATCTCGGAAACGTGACACTTTAGGAAACCATATTGCTTAACATTTTTTGTTTGTATAAGTGTCATCTATCCATATATACCAGTTACATCGTGCGCCGCAAGATTGAAAAAAAAACTAAAATGGCGGCGGGTAAGCTATGCCTCAAAAGTTCTATCCCCTTTGCAGCTTGACCCATACCAGGAACGCGTTTTCTTACACTTGGGAGGTCTTGCTATAGTAGATGTTGAAAAAACACAATTATTGAGTGCTATAAGCTAGTAAGCTAGTAATATAAATAGTTTCTCAGGATCCGTCTGGGTCCTGAGAAACCTCGTTTTGTCTATTTAATTAAACGAACAATATCATAAAATGCAAATAGATAGATAACTCTTGCACACCATACATAATGACACATTACAAAAGAAAATAGGTAGTTCTTTTATCTTAGGCTATAACAATAGGCGGTCAAATCGCAAAAAGCGATTTTAACAGACAACCTTTCAATGGAGAGGATATTTAAAAAATGTTCGGACTGCGGTCCATAACTGGAACTACCAACATTATTTAGAGTACCTATCATTATTACTTACCTATATTATTATTGTGTTTATTAATAATATTATCCCTAAATTGTAATAACTTCACCATGTACAGATTTTATTAAACCGTTAATTTCATATGAATCCTAGTAAAATATAGATAAAGAAATAACTACTTTCACACAAATTGGAATAAAGCAAAGTTTAAAAATGTTATTTGCAAATTGTCTTTTCGGACGTCGGGATATTTTTTGTTGTTGTTGGCAACCCATTCGCACCAATCGCACCACTTCGCGAGTTCGCGGCTTCGCGCGGTTCTTTCTTTCTTTTCTTTCGAGGTCGGGCGTTGCAAGGTCGTGTGCTGTGTTCGTGTGTGGTTTACATCTAAAATTGAAAATTTCTCAATCAAGAGTGAGTACCTATTGACGAAATAATTGTTATAATTTGGTTATTATTCTGATGTTAAAATTCATTGTAGGTACCTAGATGAATGAAAATCTCTGTGATTCAGCCACTGCAGCCGGTGCCAGCGTAGATGACAATTTTTTCATGTCTGTTGAGTCTGAGGAGATCGATTCTGTGCTGCGAAAATGGGGAGTTCCCGAATCCGTAATTGGTAGATTCCAAGGTAAGAAAAGTAGGTACCTACATAACTTGCTAATAGGACAATAAATCATTAATTAGTAGAATGAAGACCACGTTCTTAAATAGGTATTATGATTATAACAAATCTGCTTACAGTACATTCAATTAGTATAAAATAAATGCCCTTTTACATTCTGTTATTATTTGAAACATGCCAGGTTACTTACAGTTCTAATTCCTTCATAGCATTGAAAACATTTAAAACCTGGTGCGTTGACGTTACACAGTTGCGTGCTTGTATACTATACATCATAAACATAGCTCCCTTATTGTACATGTAGTATTGCTTCATGCTATAAGTAGGTACAATACGGGTGCCATCAGGGAAGTGCAGGGGAAGCAGGCGAGGTAGTCACATTCCACTCTGGTCTCATCTTATCGCGCACGGGTAGTAGGTACTTCTACTTTTTAGTGTCAAGTCCAAAAAGTATGGAAAAAGCCAGGAAGGTTCTATGAATCACTGTAATCCAAACCAAAAAATAAGATAACTTTCTTTTTTCAGAAAATGAAATTAAATCAAACCAATTGAGGCATCTAAATGAAGGCATCCTTAAAGAACTTTGCCCACTAATAGGCCACAGAATTCACATAAAATCCAAACTGGATGATTATTTCTCTAGACATGTAAGTACCATTTGATTAGTACCATATTAATAAGTATTATAATATTACTCATTTTTCATTAATATTTCAAATATACTTATTTTATTTAATAGTTATACCCATGACTCCATAGTTTTTTACTTCCTATTTTGCATCTAGAACATGAGTGATTGAAATCTTAGTACCTACTGGACATAAATATCAGGAAACCATATGTAGGGTCTGTAACTCTACCATGAGTTTTCTACGCTAACATAATCTACACTCGCTAGCAACTATGGTGAATATTTTGCATGGTGAGCACCACTTCTAGTGTACACTTGGAAGCATTTCATACAAAATGTTTCATCATAGTCGCTAGCGAGTGTAGATTACCTTAGCGTAGGATACTCATGGTAGGCATACTGGTCCAGTGCACTTAAGATCCATTTCATTTGGCTATCGTTTTTTTCAGTGGTTTTAGGTCTTTTATCTATTATACTTTGGGAACCCTCTGAACACAAAACATATTTTTTTTATATTTGGCAGTTTATCCTCTCATGCTAAAACGACAGAATCTAAAAGCATAATATTATTCTTGACTTAGTTACTGTGACAAGTTTGATTAAAAATGGTTTTTGAAGCTTATTTGGATTATATCATGAATTAAGTAAAAATATGTTAAATTGAAGAAATTAAAATTTATAAATTATTAATCTTTAAATATTATAATCAATTTATCTAATAAATGAGAAGCAATATTTGCATAACATTTTTAGGGGTTCTGTTTGTTGTACCTGCATGAAAAAAAATAAGCATCTGCCAAATTGTTCAGCCGATAATATAGTTATTCTCACAATTATTGTTTAATATCAAGTTAATATTTACTTGAAGTATCCAACTAAAACCAAAAATATTGTTTACCCAAGTTGACCCAAGCTCGAAATTTCATACAAAAGAGGTGTTTACAGAAATTATTTTCTCAACCTCAATAATTGATTTAAGGCACTGTATTTGGTATAATCAAAAAATAAGAAATTCTTCAATGGAAACAATATTCTTGGTTCATAAATATATCCAAGAATAATATTGTTTACCTAGGAGAATTCCATAATTCTTAAGACAAGTAAATATTTACTTGATATTAAGCAATATTTTTTGAGGATAATGTTATTCTTGGCTGAAGACTATGGCATTTCGCATTTTTTCCGTATGTGTTATTCAGTCTGTGACTTGCATGTTGCTTGCATGTGATTGAACCAAGAATCTTATGTCTAATATACAAAGATTCTTGTATTGAACATATCAAACTATAAAAGAAATGCATTATGTATACTTATTTTCAGACTGATACCGATACTACTCTGACGACCAAGACTGTAAATGATTATATTTACGAACTAGGAGACATAGAAAATATACCTACTACGTGCGTGCGTGAGTGAGACGCCAAGGTGAGACGCGAAATCATGAATGACTACGAGACTACGAACCCTACCGAAGCGGCCGCGAGTGAGCAGCGGAATTTCGCGACCGACAACCGAGGGCTCTGGCGCTATCTCTCTTTTTTCGCAGTGCATCTTTATCAAACATTACGTTGGATGAAAGAAACAACAAGCTTTTAGACTGTGCTTGCGTGGAAGTTGCGTTGGTTATGCTGGGCCGCCTTAATCATGCATTTAAAATTATTTTAAACAATAAGTTTGTTCCTTATCAATACATAAATAATCTTAATCATTAAGAGACCAATGTACAGTTTTATAATGGTTTGGAATGCAAAATTAATACATTCATAAATTTATTGTCATACACCTCATTCGAAAATCACAAAATTACACGTTCCATAGCCGCCTAAAAATGCTGTAATAAATTAAATTGTTTTTTTTTTGTTATAAATTGAAAATGGGGAGCATCCACATTAAGTGAAAGAGTTCCAACATGTTGAAGTGTCATAAGTGTGATAATGTATATGAAAATTTTCAACCATATTTCATCCATTTGCGATACGCTCATAATATTACAAATTATTTCCTGTGCTCAAAAGAGGACTGTATCATTCTAAAAGTGAATTAAAAAAGCATTTCATTTCATACCATAATGACCTGAATGCTCTAATGTTATTACTGAAAGACAACATGAAACGGATACAGCATCTAATTGTGAAGATCCTAATCACCAAAAACCTAATGATAATATTAGTCATGTATCAAAAGTTAATGATGTTGTTACAACCTTTATGACTGAATTACATAACATTTCTAGTTAACCCAGAAACGTAATACAATCTATTGTTGAATTAGTTTCAAATTTGATGTTATCAGAACCGTTTTGTTTATTGAAAAATTCGTTAAAAGATTCAAAAGATAGTTTTCTGATGATAACTGCACTTCAGGAAGCATTCAATAATTTTAATACTGATTATAAATGAACGACTTACTTAAAGAACTAGGCCTGTTCCAAGAATAATTGGTGTCTCACAGAGGATTTATGTAGGTATTCTTCTCTGATGATTAACTAAGTTTAGTTGTAATGGTGGTGATTACGCTTGGGTTTTTTATTTGAATAAATGTTTTAATAAATAACTATTTGCTTTTATTTCACAGATATGGTCATACCAAAACCAGATTTAACAAAAGGTGGATTCGTGGTTCTCGAGTTGAGAAAGCAGATTTTCAATGTAAGTATATGAATATTCTTAAACTGCAATAACCGGAGGTTTCATACTAAAACCAGATTTATTTTAGGCGAATACTTTCTGTGCGTTCTTTAGAGAATATGATTTACTTAGCTTAAATATATTTTTTTAAAGGAAGAATGTACGAGATTTGAATTGAGAATTCCATTTTTAAGTGAAACTAAATAAAAAACAATTTGAAAAACCGGAAGTGTCAAAGCAAGACCAACAGGCTGATTGCGGTAGACGGATGGGCATGGAATGGAAATTATTTTGACAATTAAAACCATTTATTTACAAATTGGACAATTTTGAATTGCAGACTTAGTCTTTGAATTATTCCGTAATTCTAATTTGTCGAATTGGTAACGCCAATGGATTTTCAATTGTCGAAACAATTTCCATTCCATGCCCATCCGTCTACCGCAATCACCCTACTGCAGCTGGTTTGCTTTGACACATCCGGATTTTTAAATTGAAAAAAATAATAGTTTCATTCAAAAAGTGGAATTCTCAGTTCAAATCTCATACATTCTTTCTTTAAAAAAAATATATTTGAGCTAAGTAAATCATATTCTCTAAAGAACGCACAGAAAGTATTCACCTAAAATAAATCTGGTTTTAGTATGAAACCTCCGGTTATTTCAGTTAAGAATATTCATATACTTACATTGAAAATCTGCTTTCTCAAGTCGAGAACCCCAGACTCTCCACTTAAGAATAAAAATACTTGAGTTAAGTAAATAATATTATTAAGAGAATGCAAATAAAGTTTTCGTCTAAGATAAATCTGGTTTTAGTATGAAACTTCTAATTATTCAAATTAAGAATATTTCCTTTCTCAACTCAGAACTATTATTACTCTCCACCTAAGATTAAAAATACTTCAGTTAAGCAAATAATATTATTAAGAGAATGCAAATAAAGTTTTCACCTGAGATAAATCTGGTTTTAGTATAAAACTTCTGGTTATTCAAATTAAGAATATTTGCTTTCTCAACTCAGAACTATTATTACTCTCCACTTAAGATTAAAAATACTTGAGTTAAGCAAATAATATTATTAAGAGAAAGCACATAAAGTTTTCACCTGAGATAAATCTGGTTTTAGTATGAAACTTCTGGTTATTCAAATTAAGAATATTCCTTTCTCAACTCAGAACTCTTATTACTCTCCACTTAAGATTAAAAATACTTGAGTTAAGCAAATAATATTATTAAGAGAATGCAAATAAAGTTTTCACCTGAGATAAATCTGGTTTTAGTATGAAACTTCTGGTTATTTAAATTAAGAATATTTCCTTTCTCAACTCAGAACTCTTATTACTCTCCACTTAAGATTTAAAATACTTGAGTTAAGCAAATAATATTATTAAGAGAATGCAAATAAAGTTTTCACCTGAGATGAATTTGGTTTTAGTATGAAACTTCTGGTTATTCAAATTAAGAATATTTGCTTTCTCAACTCAGAACTTATTATTCTCGACTTAAGATTAAAAATACTTGAGTTAAGCAAATAATATTATTAAGAGAATGCAGAAGTATTTCGGTTAAAGAAACTTAAGAACAAAATTGTCTTGTACCAACATTTAAAAAATCTTCGAATAAGATTCGGTGGTTTTGGTTAAAAGTGACGAATCTTCGTTCAATGATACACGACTTAGACGAAAACAGTGGCATTTTCGATTTAAAACTTAACAAAATTCATAACAAGCCAAAGCATTCTCCAACAAAAGTATGATTTTTGGCTTAAGATTAATAACTGATTCAACATGAAACATAATGTTTTGTTTTAAATAATAAGCTTTTGTCCTTATAAGTTTTGTTTTTTCAATATTAAGAATACATATTTTCTATTGAAAACACCTTGCTCTTTGCCCGAAAATAAAGAAGTTTTACATTAAATACTCAAATTGATTCTGTTCAAGAAAATCAGATGTCTTGAAGTCCAAGAATTCCGTCCCTCTTGCTTAGAGACATTATTTGTTTCTTCTATGTAGAATAGATTTTTATTTATTTGAGATATTAATTGTTGATTTAAGAATAAAAAATCAAAACAATAAAATGCTGAATTCAAGAATATAAAGTGTTCCCTATATATGAAACAATATTATTCTTGACCAATAGATATCTCTTGGATCGCGCACCGCGCTTAGACGTAAATCTGGCTCCTAAGTGAAGTAAAGTGTAAAAGACGAGGATAAAGCTATACCATAAAGTGAGAACGTAGAAATTTTGTCAGTGCGTCCTTACTGCGAGTGCACATCAAATTACGGTAATTGGTCGGTGCGCGGAGGTTCCACCACCACCGCGCGCCGTGCGCCCCTCACCACCCTCGCCCGCACCATTTCCGCCCTGCGCAAGCACAGCTCGCGTCCCGACGGCAACGTTAACTGCCACAATATTTAGGCCTACACGGAAATGTCGATGCAACGTACGCCCACGAAAAGTGAGATCACTATGGATCACCACTATGGATCGGATTCCAACTTACCAAGAATGAAAGATAAGCAGCGAACCTTGGGTGACTGGATGAATAAAAGACAGCCTAAAAAGAAAAGAGATGCGAAGAGCTCTGATAGCGACTCATCCGAATCGCAAGAAACTAGGCGAGTAAAGACGGTGTGTTGCCCAACTGGTACTTTGAATGAAACATTGAATGCTTTTCGAGAGGAGATGCAAGCAATGCACTCTCTATTAAATACCATGAAGAAGGACCAAGATACTCGTTTCTCACAAATGCAGATAGATATATCGGATATCAAAACTGAGATGATCGAAATTAAAAACAAGGAGAGTGAAAACGAAGCTTCAATAAATGCCTTAAAATCTACGCTTGTCAACTCACAACGAGAATGCATTGAAAATGCTAAAAAACAAGACAATAAGCTTAAAGACCTTGCTAATAATAAAATTTATGTAGAAAAATGTAATAAAGCCTTAGAGGAACGTATAATGATGCTGGAACAAAAAGAACTCGAAAGGAATATTGAATTGGTAAATGTGCAAATAGTAGAGGGAGAAAATATATTAAAAGAAGTTGGAAAAATAGCAAAACATCTGAAACTAAATGAAAATGAGATAGAAAAAGTGTGGAGGGTTAAAGGTGAGAGCAAAACCTCGACTCCACGTCCAATAATTGTCACATTACGTACAAAAGCGGCACGATCGGACTGGCTACAGTGCCGTAAAGTGAGCTTAGTAAACCATACAATATTTAATAACAATAATAATACGCGTATATATATTAATGAACATATCACTAGGCAAATGCGTCAACTATTTTGGATGGTTAAAACTAAATTAAAGGAAAAATTTAAATATATCTGGATACAGAATGCTAAAATATTAATGAGGAAGGATGATAATGAAAAAAAAGTACACCAAATTCGTTTTGAAAGCGATATTGAAAACTACCTCTTAGAGGAGCAAGATAACAAGAACGACGGGGAGTAATAGCTCAACCACAAAATGTCATCCAACTTTGACCCCCAACCAAAATTAAATGATATACATTACAAAAAAATTCAAAATTTAGATGAGTGGTACGAAAGTATTAATGCTGGAAAATCATCCTTACAAATTATACACATAAACGTGTGTTCACTGCGCAAACATTTTAACGAGTTGCACGTATTATTAAGAGAATGTTTAGTATGCCTGGATGTGATATGCCTAACTGAGATTAACATTAAAGAGGAGGAAAAATCCTTATATAACATTGATGGCTTTAGTATGTACTTACAAACAAGAGAGGAGAAAAGGGGAGGAGGTATTTTATTGTATGTAAACAGTACCTTAATTTTCAACCAAATAAATTCACATATAACACCGACATGCGAGTTTGTGCATGGGCGCCTTATAACCAATAACTATAGCACAGACATTATAATTGTTTATAGACCGCCGCATAGTAGCAAAATAAGTTTCATAGAAGAAGTCACTGGGATCATCCGGAATATACCAAAAAACAATAACATTATATTACTAGGGGACTGCAACATAAACATACAAAGCAACAATATGGAAGCGGTCGCCCATAGGTATCTAGATGCACTTTCTGAGTTAGGAATGCAGTGTGGTATACAAGACATCACGCGCGAAGTGGTTATGGATCAACGACGAGTGACGTCCTGCCTCGACCACTTATTCGTTCGGACTGAACGAGCCCGGGCGCATCAATTGGTAGCTTACACGCTCACGCACAGAATCGCCGACCACTATTTAACGGGACTCACAGCTGATATCGATAAGAAACAATATACACGATCTACTAAGTTGGTATGTAATAATAAGATAGTCAGCAAAAAATTACAGGATGTGGACTGGGAGCCTTTACTTAATATAAATGATCCTATTGTGCTTTATCAAACTATATTTGAGACTTTTGAAGGCATTTATAATTCCTCGAAACAAAAACTACTAGTAAAACGCGAAAGTCAAGATTGGGTTAACGTTAAATTACAAAAAATGATAGAACATAGAGATGCATTATTTAGGCAATGGAAAATGGAACCAAATAATTACAATATACGTTTGGAATACACAAAATACAGAAATAAAACACATAAATGTATAAATAGGACTAGAGATCAGCATAGAAGGGATATTATTGAAAAGTGTAAGGGAGACATGCGGAAAATATGGGAAAATTTAAATAATTGGCTTGGTAGAAGTAAGGGAACCATAGACAGTGTCATTGAAAGGTATTTACTAAAAAAGGAAAAACTTAAAACAATATGTAACAATTTCTGCGATACGTTTACAAAGGAAATAGACCTAATCAAACATAAATGTGATACTAAGTTCTTAAGTAGGCCATCATATGTTAAACCCTGTGACGTGAGTTTTAGATTTCAAAAAGTAAATACTAATGATGTAATTAAAATAATAGATATATTAGACTGCAACAAGTCGCCGGGATCGGATGGTATCAGAGTAAGTGATATTAAAGAAATGAAGAAAAAAATCAGTCCAATCTTGGCACATCTGATCAATCAAAGCGTAACAGGAGGAGTATACCCAGAAGAATTAAAAATATCAATTATTAGACCAATATATAAGCAAGGTTCACACTTAGAATATACAAATTACAGACCAATAGCAATATTAAGTACAGTAAATAAAATTTTCGAAAAAGTTATAGTAGGCCAAATAACAAAATTTCTAGAACAACATAATATTATTACAGACATACAACACGGTTTCAGACCAAAAAGAAGTACCGCGACAGCGTTAGAGAAGTTTACTGATGATGTCAATAACTACCTCAACGAACAGAAATTAGTTTTTGCGGTATTTATTGACTTCAAAAAAGCTTTCGATACACTGGATCACGTCGGCTTGTTGCAGGCAATGAAGGAATGTGGAGTGGATGGCCCCATCAATGAATGGTTTGCCGCATATTTACAGCACAGATCTATGACAGTAAACATTGGCGAAGTCAATAGTTATCAAGGTAGGATAAAATATGGTGTACCAACCGGATCCGTGTATGGGCCGATTGGGTACATTATGCATGTTAATAGTATGGGAAATGTTATCAAAAATTGCAAAGCGTATATGTACGCTGATGATACGTGTATATTGTTTAGTGGTAAGGACCCAATTGTAATACAAAATGCAATACAGCAGGATTTGGACAATATAATAAAATGGGCACACGACAACGGCATAATAATTAATATAAATAAGACCAAATGTATGCCAATATACTCGCCATACTTAAAAAACAAAAATTTACGAATTTTGCTTAGGGGACACACATATGATTGTCTACACAAGAATCAAAGTGACTGTCGCTGTAAAAATCTAGAACAAGTAGACTTATATAAGTATTTGGGGTTGACTATAGACACAAGTTTTACATGGAACCTTCATGTAGAAACTGTATGTAATAAACTGAGGACTGTGCTTGGAAGATTATTTATATTAAAATCATTTATTGGAAGAGGTCTTCTATACACACTGTACTACGCACTTGCCGATTCGGTAATTGGATACGGGTTGAACGGTTATGGACTCACTTTCACAACATATTTAAACAAAATTAAATCATTACAAACTAGAATATTAAAAATATTAATAGATAAAAAGACTAAAGATAGTTTAAACCAGGATTACGTAAAACTATTCAAAATTTGCAAAATACTACCTATAGAACTGAAAGTAAAAGCTATGATTACTACTGAACAATTTAATAAAAGTGAATATAAAATAGAACGGGTGCACACATATCCAACCCGCTTATCCAAAAAGAAAAAACTGTATGTACCTAAAGTGAGCAACTATTTTGGTAGACGCACGAGAAGATGGATCACGCCCACAATTTTGAATGAGTTGCCTGATGACCTATTGAAGCATGTCACTACTAAAAACCAATTAAAAAAAAAATTAAAAAAACACTATTTATCCCTCTGTCCATAAAAAGAATGCAGTCTTATTTTGTTAATAATGTTGTCTTATGTTGTTAAGTCTTTGATTAAGGATACATCCAGATTGAGCGCCGAAGCTGTGCACGCGTCAAAAAAATATATTTATAAAATTGCGAAATAATGTTTAATATTTAAATTTCTCCCGATTTTAATTGCAATTTTTCAACAACTGCTATCATTATGCACGTCACTATGACAAGCAGAATGACGCAGAGGGAGCGTAACAACTGTGGTAAAACGTAGCCGTTACGCGCAGCAGCCTATAAAAGTTGGCCAGTTTTATATTCGTGTAGTATGGCGACGTTCTTTCTGGGTATATTTATTTCTTTGGTTTAAGTTTATATTATATTTTTAATTGTATGATATTATATAATTGTAAAAATAAGAACACAAGGATGTGTTCTAAGACAAATTCAGTATATATGTATATATAGTGTGGCTTTGATTTAAGAAAATGTGTTGCATTTACTTTTACTTACTTTAAATTTTAGAACATGAGAACTAACTGCCGACAAACTGCTATGCAGTTTGGCAGATATATATTATTGTAAAATTATGTAACTTTTATAAAATAAATATATTAAAAAAAAAAAAAAAAAAATTCTTGTTTTAAAACAACATTTCTTTCCGTGTACACGCCTGAAAGCCAAAATATTATTGTATTAAGCACTTGCGAATCTTGCGATGCATTTTGTTATTATATTGGAAATGTAATCCTTTCTATATTGAATTATATTATTTTTATTGGTAAGTTCGTAATATTTTGAATGTTAGGTATATATAGTAAAGTCAGAATTGTGTCACGAGACTCGAGCCCTATCATTGTGAAAGGTGGTTTCCACATCCAACATCTGATGCGAAAACGTTTAAAGGGTAAGCCTATTTAGAATAACTGTCGAGTTGTCAAATCGTTCCCAAGTCGATCGTGAACTTTAACTTAAGTTGTTTTTTACGTTATCCCAACAATGAAAAAGCTTTTTGATAAATTGTAACCATAAGTTATTAATATTATGAAGCAATGCATTTAAAAGAAATCAAGTTGATTGCACTGCGCTTGCAATACATGAGGCATCACATCACTTTACCAACCTTTCCCCCTCCCCAAAGTAAAGTTATTTCTGTATGGTGGAGGTACTTCCCCATTCGATTTGCTCTTTGAGCGAATAAACGCTCTACCACACGTATTTTTTTTTTAATTAGGTACATACTTAATATACATAATTACACCCAGACTCCGGACATGCAGACATGTCCATGCACATAAATGGAGGGATCGAACCTACGACCTGCAGTGTGGTAGGTAGGAGTAGGTTAGTTACCAACTACGCTAACAGGCCCGTCTATGAAAATGCGATACCAAATATATATATACAGATAATGTATATGAATCTTCTCTTTAGATATTTGAGTCTTTAGAAAAACATTCCTCTTTCAAAAACGCTCTAAGGCACTATACTATAATAAAAAAACACATTATTGGATGAAAACCAACCCATAAATGTTCACACTTCAAAATAGGCTTCTAGCAGTATAAAACCCGAAGTGGTGTGTCCTATTTGAAACGTAGCTAGAACTATCTGAAAGTTACACGGCCATTAATCGATCGTGGCTTCTCTGTGTAAGTGAGATTTATATTTCGAGCAACTAGGTATGCTACAAAAAACGGCAACTGTTGAAAAAAAATAATCTTTCATAAAATAAAAATTCAATCAGCATTATTATAGGCGTCATGAAATTTCCAAGCATCCTCAGGCACGGAATTTACATTTGTGCATGTCGATCGGTAAAACGTAGTAGGTTTGTTGGATGTCTACTCATCTATATACAAAGAGCAACTAACTTCATGTTTGAGTTGTAGTGTTCCATCCAATGAATGTACAAATACGCCGCAATAAGGCTTAATAATAGTGTTGCATAAGCGCTTATTCAGTTATAAATGTTTTATTCAGTAGGTATTTGGTGTTAGATCAATTTTGATAATCGTTACATACTGATAAACCTGATATATTATATTATAATTAGGCTGAATAAGTTGATTTCTGTCAACAAGGATAACTTTTATTCTGAAATATTCGTAAATACATCACTAAAGCAGCTTTTGTCTTACTAAAACCCCTTTATAAGTCTCTACGTTCCTCAAAGTCGTTAATAATATAAAATACTATTGTGAAGCTTAATTATTTTAATATACTTAACTTGTGACAAGTTGTCGGCAAGTGTTTCGTTTTGTTTTGTTTTAAGTCGTTAATTTTTTCACGTGCCTCCAAAATAAACTGCCCATGAATCCATCATCGTAGGAAACACTTAATCTTACTTATCCTAGAAAATGATCATAAATGAATATAACCTGTTTATTATTATTAGCATAACAATAGTACCACCGAGAGCGCTTTTCAGTTCTGTGAATAGTGATGCCAGTCATCTTAAAGCCTTAGATGTACCTCAAATACGAAATAGCTGTGAAGTTAGCATATTCGCACAGCTAACAAGGTACGAAACAAGCTGACTTAGCAGAAAGCCGAATACGGATTATAGGATAGTGGCACGTAGCACCCACGCTCACACGGACAGTGGCCGCAAATTTATCACTGTCAAAACGCACCGTATATTCGTTTCGGTTGTTACCAAACGCATACCTAAATATTCGTATAGGAATTTTGATCCCACTATGATTTATAGACTGGTTTCGAAAAATATTATAATTTTTTTTCCCCCCCAAGTTTTCAACGCGTGTTTTTTAAATTTTGTATACTATCTATGCTAACGCACGGTTGAAATGTTTGTTACGCTTTCGCAATTAAATTTAGCATACAAATAGCCTATGGTATGAAGAAAGACATAGGCTACTTTGTAATCCCGCGAACGAGGGTGAAACCGCAGGAGATAGGTAGTTGTAAATATTTAGGCATTAGATATTACGGGTGCACACCAAAAGTCAAAGAAGGTTTTATCCTCGTTACGCCTAAACTGCCTCTATCATAAATATATACGATCTCGCTAAGAATGTGACCAACATAACAATACGTATTTATTTCCTGTATATTTATTTGCAGTTGCGGACGAAAATGTTAATATTATGTTACAATAGCGTTTTCCTTGAATAATATATAAATACTGGATGCTGTCTCAGGCAGGAAAATCACGCTAGTTCCAATTATAGAAGGCTAATAGGCAGATGACAGTCTAACTGATGGTAAGTGGTTACCATCACCTATGTTCATTAGCACTTTGAGTTGCCAACCCATACAAATTCCGAAAGGCAATTAGTTATCTAGTGTCTAGTGTTCTTTGCTGTTATGTAGGTATTTATTTACCCTGTGTTGTGTGTATAATTTATAATTAGTTTTTTTTATCTTCTTCTTTTCTATATTACTTTATTTTATGAAGATGCTCAATGTAAAAAAGATACTAGGTAAGATAAAAAAAGGAGATTAATCAAAATTAATTTATTTAGTTTAAGCCCTAATAATATGGTACTTATGAATGCTACAATGGAATGTAGCACAGCACCGGTTCAGAATTTAATTTTAGAAGCCGCCGGCTAGAACCTCATCAAAGCATTTTTATATTTACACATATTCATTCGTATACAATCGCTACATAGCCAGGTGGATGCAAGTGCAGAGAAAAGCTACTACGATATTATATTCATGTCTCACGAATATTTTATATAATTCAACTCAAATAAAATGAACGTTAGTTATATCCGATAACAATAATAAAATACTTGTGGAACAGTTTTTGTTCTACAACTATTTTACTCGAAAACTTATTTAATAATAATTGTAAAAAAAAAGTTGCTCCTCTCGAATATTTAACGCGTTAGGGTGACAAGGCTACCCGAGCTAAAACCTTCTGTCAGTAAAAAAAAAAAATTACTGTTTTACAAAAAACTTAAACCGACTTCAAAGTACACTAAGAAGTAATAAAATCCTGATCTGATAACAATGGGACCAAACGGGAAGTGTACCCTTCCAAACAAAAAAGAATTTTCCAAATCGGTTAACAAATGACGGAGTAATGAGGTAACAAATATTTAAAAAAAAACTCAACCGAATTGAGAACCTCCTCCTTTTTTTGAAGTCACAACCGAATTGAGAACCTCCTCCTATTATTGAAGTCGGTTAAAAACATATTTAGGTTCAAATGCTATCGTGGAATAAATAATTTGTTATTCAGTGAGCTGCTCACCGTTGTTATTTGAAATCATTACCATCCCCTTAAACGATATGAAAGGTCTAAAATAAACATGGCCACATATTTTAATAGGTAAATATTTTATTGTACCTAAAGAAGATTGCTTTTATTAGATTCACTCATTAACTTTTTACAGCAGCTACTTCATATCTTTAGTACGGCACCCTAAAAACCTACCTAAAAAAGGAGCGGAAGAAATGTAGATAGGTATATAATATCATGTAGGAAGCTAAGTAACCTCTGCCTCCATTATAACCGTTGTTTAGTCAGCTAATTGCCTTCCTCTCCGCCTAAGCGAGCAATTTCGTCGCTATATAACTAACCCGTGATTGAATATTATAAATGTTAATGTTTGTATCTGAGTATGTGATTTGTGAAGATGTCTGTTACTCTTTCACGCAAAAACTAATGAATGGATTCGGATGAAAGGATATAATATATTCTGGACATAGGATACTTTTTATCCCGGAAAAACAATAGGTTCCACAAGAACGTGGGTAAACCCCGTATTATAGTTACAGTGGTTATTGCATTGAGATCGGAATTATTGACAGTTTTGGCGAGTACCAAAACACATACACGACATAGTCCTAGCGGGTTCTGTGCGAACGCAATATGCAATGAAAAACTTGAACACCCGTTCGCATCATACAGCAGTACAGTGTCAATTCGCTTGTGAAATGCAGGAGTGATTCTGTGAAACCGCAAACCGTGGGAAACAGACTTATGAAATCAATTTTCATATGGCTTTCAGTATCATTCATATTTGTCTATGTCTGTCCAAATTACCCAGTCATCCTTTATCGATAGGTACCCATAATATTCAGCGGCTTGGGCATCTGAAAAATGTTTTGTGTTTCCAGCATTTTTGTCCTCCACTCGTCATATTTCGGACCTATTCAACAAATAAGCTATGATAGGTATTATATTTTACTTAAATGTATGACAGTACACATATGACTATAGTTTCTATATTTCCACTACTTTTGTGAGTGGAATTATATGTATATTTGGAAAGCAAACAGTTCCCAAATATGATAAAATTTTATAATAAATTACACAAATGGTAGGAAAATCTGAGAAAATTAATATTATTTCCAGCTGCCTTTCAACCTTTCGCGATGTATGATTAATTTCTAAGCTCCAACTTAAGTCCTGCCGCAAGGTCTTATCTAACGAAGATTAGATTTTACCCGGCTGCGTTTGTGATCTGTAGCTTAATAGGCTTTGTATATTGTAAGCAGCTTTAGGAATGTCAGTGTTTCAGGCAGTAAATTTAATTATATTGATTGGAAAATAGTATTGATACAATTATTAGAACATCGTATTCAATTCATATTGTACCGTGACGTACCAACTGGAAGTTGTAATGTAGCCGTGAAAATCATAAAACGTGCAAACCCTAAAACTGGCGGGAATGGTTTATAGCACGCAAGAAGGATACGAGGCTTTTTCACGAAGCACCACCATTTCACTTGATTGCACATTATATTTCATCGTCATTTCTGTTCCCACGTTCAGATTTAGTAAATTGTTGTGTGGGCTTTACTTGATCTGTAGGCTCGTAGCATAAGCCATCGCAAAAACTGGCAAACCAATTACTAATTTGGTGTTATAGACATAGGCTGCTGCTTTCCTTTATTTGTGTTGTCCTTATAGTTAAAATAGAAGTAAACATAACTTAATCGATTTCATTAACATTTTTTCTTTAGCAAACATATTTTCAGTAATTTGTAAACATTACTAAAATGCCAGTAAATTCAAAACGTGTCGCCATGAACCCCGAATTTAGTGACGCAGACCCTTGATGTTACTAAATTTGAGAAACAACTGTTCAAAATAACTACAATGCTTTGTATGTGAATAAAAGAGGTCAAAATGCAATGACAACATTTGTGCGAAGAGTAAAACAAGTGTTTTCTTTGGTGGTGAGAACAGAAGCGAGCCGAGGCAATTTCTGAAAAACGTGACAAAGGTCATAAAAGAGGACAGTATTTCAGCTTGTGACGGCGTGCGTGCAGACCCGGCGGGGGTAAAGGCGCTACGTATTGTACAACACCTACATATTTTATTCTCCGTATTGTTGCAGTTTTTATCAGAACTAAAACCTTCCGGCGGAAATATTCTTAAAAGCGAATAAAAACAAAGCTTTTCATGGAACAATCATATGAGATTATCTTTACTTATGTTGTACAATATAAGCTTATTTGATCTCTTGATATGGCGATATGGAAATCTAGAGATAGACCTAATGACGTTGGTATTAGCTTTTAAAACCCTTACTCCTACAATTTCCTATAAAATGACTCAATAACAATTGTAATGCGCGAAAACATCTCTATCCTTACCTAATATTATAAACTAACTGTCCCCCGCGGTTGTACCCACGTTCCCAGGATAAAAAGTAGCCTATAATACTCGGGGATAGAGTAGCTTCCTATTAGTAAAAGATTTTTTCGATTCCAACTGGTTCCAGAGATTAGCCCGTTTTAACAAACAAAAAATCTCTTCCGCTTTTTTTTTTAATAGTAATAGGATTACTTTTATTAACAACAAATATGTACAAAATACAATCTATATTTACACGCAGGTAAAATCTCGGGTAAAGGCAAATAAATTAAATTGAGTATAGATTAAAAATAAAGAATATTAGATGGGATCCCGCCATACTTTTCTCGTCTTGGGGTCTAGCAATCATCATCGTTACTAAACGATCAATCTTTGTATTGACATTTCAAATCAAATTAGCACTTGTTTTTCAACAATTCCTTATGTTTATCTCATAAAAAGGTAGTGATCGTTTAGTAACGATAACGATTGTCGACATCCACTTGTCTAGGGGAGCCTGAGGGTTTACACCTAGGTTTTAAATATATCCATCACTTTCTAATGTCATATAAACAAAAGGGGCTGGGGCTATCTTAATACCTGGGTGTAACAAGACTGACTTACGACTTATTTATTAATAAGGGGGTTAGAGTTTATTTAGAAAGAAGAAGAAAATTATTTAGAAACCTCAGCCTTCAATTAGCTAAATATAGGCCGAAAAGAAAACAAAGCGGGAGTATCTTTTCCACGCAGTATAATAATTAGTACCTGTTTCTAGAAGTACTTGAGCTTTAAAAAAATTTTTTTTTCAGTGCGTGGTCACACGGAGGTGCGCGTGGAACTGCAAATGGAGCGATGGGCGCCGCGAGGCGGGTCGGTCCGCCTGCGCTGCGTCCACGACGTGCCACCGCACCTGCTCGACAAAGTGGTGTTCCTGCGCCACGGCACCAAGATCTTCCAGTATATTAGAGACAGAAAACCGCCTTATAGAAACTTCACCACGCCTGGAGCGGTGCTCAATGTGAGTTTTATGATAGTTATGCCATTGTTTATGTGCGATTTATGAAAATGAGAATACCTATGGTTTAATGTAAAGGCCTCCAACATGTAAAGTTAGGGTGCATGATGGTTTGGATTGTGAAGGGTTTAAATTATCAAATATCCGTGTGGGACATATTTTACCTTTACTGACTACGGACGGAACCTTACACTGCACGTATATCGACTCGCACTTGTTTATGTAGTTCAACCACCTCACCACTGAAATAGGTAATTTCTTCTCCCACGTTCGGAATTGTAGGTATAACGTCTGTATTTTAATTAACTAGCACTAACATGAAGCTGTCAAATGTTTCCCGTATCATACTCAGTTTGAAATTTAATGAAAACATTGCTGCCGGCTATAATTCTATTTGCATAATTCTACTGGAACAGTATTCATACGGAATTTGTACGAAAAATCCACAGCACATAACTATCCCCGTAAATTACCGTAACAATCAAGTTTATAAATGGGGTTTTGTATAAAAAATACTAAATTGTATCACAGACCACCTGACTAACTTCTTATAATAGCTAGGTAAGTAAGAAAAGATATGATCGCTAAACACGCAATTTGCCTAATTTAGGTTTTATAAAAGTTACTAATCTTTCTTTGGTCGTTATGGCCAGGAACTCATTATTTAACATATACTTCTTATAGTATAACTAGAACGTTTAAACGCTGTACATGTACTGGTGTAATAAATACCTATTTGGTATACTATGGGTACTAAAAAAACTGCACTTTTGAACTCGAGTCTTTGGATCATTTCATCAACTCTGCTAAATAAAATACGATGCATTAGTAATACAGAATGAATTAACAGTTTTCATTATTATTCCTTTTAAATAAATAAAATAATTATTAAATTATGAATTTGATAAACCGATTTATGACGCGAATTCGACAACGCAAATAAAATTCTGTATAATAAAAATAAAAGCAGACGTGAATTTGTGTTTCATCCGGTGAAACGGCTTTGTGAAATGGAAATATGTAGTATTTTTAGCGGAAACTTTACTGTGCATACCTACTGAATATGCACATATGGTTTTCATGGATCGTCAATCGCTACTCAAATAGAGAATTTGGGATTACCGTTCAGCCAAGAGTAATTTTTAGAACAAGTCGTACATCCAGAATCACACATCAACAAAACTAGGGATATTTTATATGTCATCAAATATCTAAAATCTATGAAGAATTTTCTGATATAGGAAATGGAAGAATGATAGGCTATTTTAAGGTATTTCATAAAAAAAAACGTTGTTTATTGTTTTAAATAAATAAAAAAAAACATTTATTCTAGCTTCTTGTGCTTCCTTTGCCTGCATTTAATTATAAAATGTACTCCGTGCTTTAATTAACTTTTTATAACAACGAAAAATAGTTGCTACTAAATATTCGAACATTCGTCAAAAACTTACGAACGCGGGTGCTAGCTGGGTAATAGCCCGGGTGGAGCTAATTTTCCGGGTCAGAGTTACGTGTAGGGTTACCAAACAATTCAAGTAGGTATTTAGTGTTTTGTCAACATTTATACAGATAGTATTATCTCAGAGTATATAAATACTACGTGTATTATGTATTATATCAGTTATCTCGATTCCATAGTACAAGCCAGATGACCGTGTGTGAGGAACGTCCCAGGATATTTATATTTACATTTTTTATTCACATTACATTTCAAGATTCGCTTCAAATGCATTTTTTTCTTGAAAGTTTCTTTCGTTTTATTTATTTAGTTTTAAACTGCTTAGCAATGGTTAATTTTGAAAAAAATCACGTAGTGCATCGCTGAACAATATTTATAGTACACTGAAAAAAAGGTTCTACAAAACTAGTTATGTATGTTGAAGTTTTGTTGTCTGTAAACTAACTTTAGTTACATTTAATCTTATATCTCTTAGATTTAATCAAACAATTTAGTAATGAACCAAAACTAGTTTTGTTACTGGTAATTTTTAGTTCGCAAGTCACTCTGTTTAGGTTATTGGTAGTAAAATTTTGTGTTACTGTTAAATAATTATTTTTTCAATGTATGTTTCGTATTCCAAAGCCTTCCCCCATGCATCGTAAAAGTTTCTTGCAAACTGTATTTCCCTCTTTTTCCTCTCAGGGAGGGGTTGAATTTCAGAAAGTCGTCTCTTAGCGGATAAACCATAAAGTTAGGCATAAGCCTATAAACGACCTACAAGCCATATTTCCAGTTTGTTAGTATTTGTACTAAAATTCCTAAAATTCCGTGTTTAGTGAGTGGTATTTCGCTTTAGTTTATAAGCAGATACCTATAGGTAGGTACAATTATTACGTTATGTCCTATTATTAAAATACAAAACTTTGCACGAGCCTATTTATTATACTCACGGATGTATGATTGCGTATATTTATAATTAAAATATCGTGTTTTATCGTTCATGATATGTGTTCATAAAACAATTCGTTCATGACCATAACAACATAACATACTTGTATAGAAAGGCTTATCAAACATATCAATTCTGTAAGTAGAGATAAGATGTAGGATGGTAAAAAGAAATACCGAAATACTTACAACTAAAAAGTATTTTCCATCTTCATGAAAGTTGAGAAATTTCGAATAAATATAAAACTTTCAAGGAAGTTGTAAATTGTGGGCACCTTACGGGGAAGTTCCCCTAAGGCGCCTATCCCAGTGCGCCGTCTAATTGTATAAGTCTTAATGAATTAAACGTTTTCTGCAGACTTTACAGCAGGCGGACAGCGTTCATACTGATTACTTTTTGCTATAATATTTTTCTGCTACGAGAGATTGAAGTAAGTTATTACGGAGTTAAAACAGAGTTAGTTGCTGACCGGTCAGTAGGACAGTTTACTGTCTACAGCTTGGGAAACCATACTAAACACTGAAACAAAAGACAGAAACTGGCTCCATGCGTTTTCACGCGAGGACGGCCAGTGACTAAGGCCATACTTTCTTTCACTATCCGCCTGTTACTGAACCTGTTACAACCTCGGTAAGGAAAACCCTTAAAAAAAAACAATCAGCTGATTCACTTTAGTCCAGTTCCAGGTATAATTAGGGTATACGTAATAAGGACAATCAAACAAATTTTCTGTTAAAAAATCATGCAAATGCAATCCCAGGAAAATCAGAAACGATAACGCAAAAGCGCACTTAAATTAATTCGGCGTGCCTTGCGTTCCATTGCATGCACAATACTCGTTTTACAAGAGGAGGGCGTAACAGGTCGACCTCACTTTCAGGTCAGTCTAGGAAATTGAGAACGTGGAAGTTTAAGGCATTAAAGCTGTTGATATCGAGTGCCGGCAACAGATTAAAAAGTTATCCGAAACTAAGACAGAAATTGGCTGTTGCAAAGCACTATAATTAGTTGAATAGTGAATAAAACGCTCTGTGTGGTAACTAATGCTGTAGATTATATTTCAAAATTTCCCGAAGTTAGTATTCGCATGTTAAAGGTATGTAATATGGCCTAAAAAATCTTGAGCCTGAGAAAACTGACCCTTCATGTTAACAAGTAGTTACCTAAGCTAGGATTAAGAAAGTGGTTTTCAATAGCAGTTTAAAATAGGGCCATATTATCGCATTAAGGCTCGAATAGAGCCCGACATTTTTATTTTTATTTTTAAATAGCTATACCTATACTAGCAACATTATACAAGTGGTTAAAAACATCTTAAAATTTACCGAGGTTATTAAATTGACACGTCCTCTCGTCACACTATCCGGTAAACTGATAAAACTTACCTCCACTCGAGAACTTGTTTACTCTTCTATTTATCGAATTAGCAACGAACGTTATAAACCTACTTAGACATTTCTGGCAAGATCTATAGATCTGAGATCGTTCTATCAGCGAACACGATATTATCATGCCAAGATTTATATGAGGGTATATATAACTCAGGGATTTATAATTTTATTAATTTGTTATTGAAGAAAAAGGCTAACGATCAATGATTGTTTACGTTTTGTGCCAACGGGACCCTTTTTACTAAGCCTCCGCTGTCCATCCGTCCGTCTGGTTTTCAGTGGGCTGTATCTCATGAACTGTAGGTAGAGATTTGACATTTTTCCAGAATGTGTATTTCTATTGCTGCTTTAACCAATTTTTTCCTAATATAATAAAGCGGAAGAGTTTTTTGTTTGTTTAAACGGGTAAATCTCTGGAACTAAAAGCAAAAAATACAATAATAGAAACGTTTTTACGGAACCCTTCATGTGATAGACCGACTCGCACTTGGCTGGTTTTTACATTAATGGCGTCCTTTTTTGCAGATCGCCTTAGCTACGGAGAACTCAATAATCTTGCAAAACCTGGACTTCGCGGCTAGTGGCAGCTACTCCTGCGAAGTATCTCTCGATACCCCGATATTTACCAAGGCTTCAAGTGAGAAGCAACTCACTGTTTTCCGTAAGTTTTTCTATTAGACAAAAGTTATTTTATTATACAAAAGTGATAAGTAGGTAATACACCTATCAAATTATTTATACCAACAGTGATTAATAAAATTAATGTTTATAAAAAATACAGTAGTTATTGCATATTACAAACATTATGATCGTTTTAATTTGTTGTAATATGGTAACTAACTAAATAGTAGTGAAAATATTGCAAAGTCATCTATATCCGACGGTTTTATTAATTTAAAACCTCTTTAAAACATAAATATCGAAATGCGGCTCTGTTAAATTTTTTTTCCACATTCGACACATTTCAATGGTGAAAAAGAAAACATTTAAATGGGAATGATGATGTAATACCTTATATAATATAAGATTAGCTGATTATTTCATTTAGTTTATGTTATTGGAAATAGATATTTTAATATTGTTTACCAATAAAAATCCAAAATGTATATTTCTAAATTTCGTGTCATACGACGTTTTTCAACACACTTGCGAGGAAAAAATATACTTGTATATTTTTAAGTAGTTTTTTTTTATAATAATCAACCACACAATAAGAACGTTAAATTTATTTAAAATTTGTTTAAGCCGTTTAAATTAAGAATGCTTGATTTACACACATATCACTGGCAGCGAGGTACAAACTTATCATAATCGGGATTATTCCTTTCATAGAACTGTGCGGTAATGTAAAGTAAAAAGCACGAGTGCGTAATAGATACTAAAAACGGTGCAATAAATGTCACTTTACAAGCGAGTGTGTTGAAAAATTCGATTAGGATGCAAGTATTTTTTTAAGTTAGAAACGTGTATGTTCGAATTTAGGCTTCTGAAGAACTTCGAAAGTATTTCTTACTACCTAATAAAAAAAAGTTTTAACTGATTTGCGTTGATTTATCGAAAGGATAATGACACAAAGTAGGAATACAAATAAAAACTGGATTTCGATTTTGACTTCAGGAAATTGTATCTTAATAAATATTAAATATGTGACAAAATATTTTTATTAGTATTTGTAAAAACCACCAAATGCTAAAGCTAGTCTTTCAATAAAATTTTCTTTCTTTATAAAACACGGGTGTTCAAATAGATTTATCGCTCCTGAGTTGCACTCAAGGCTCACCAGCTGACTGCATCTCGAGTTACTGCAGGAGCTCTCCAATCTTTCTCATTGACAGAGATACGAGTATACAAACTACTTCTCTACAGTATCAATCAATTTTAAAGAGTTTCTTAGATATGGATTCACTAAAAATATCGAATTGGCAATTCTGTAATAGAACTTACAGTTTCCTACACTAAACCTTACTAAATCTTACCTAGTCTCCTATTAAAATAAATAAATATCCTCGGACATTCCTCACACACGGTCATCTGATCCCAAACTAAGCAGAGCTTGTACTATGGAAACCAGATAAGTGATATAATACATATACTACTTTTTGTTTGTAAATACATACTTAATATACATAATTACACCCAGACTCAGGACATACAGACATGTTCATGCACACAAATGCATGTTCTGTGTGGGAATCGAACTCACGACCTGCGGCGCGTAAGGTGAATCCTAACAAACTGCGCCAACTGCCCCGTCGATACATCCGTAGATCAAACCTAGGTACTTACATACTACTGGAGGGCCGTAGCCTCCTTCTGTGAGACCGTAATGGTCCAGAAGGAGGCTGTTGAGCGGGATCGGGAGATGGCCGATCCCGCCCGGAGACGACGCCGCCGAGGCGCGGCCGTGCCTCGTGGCGGCCCTCCTGCCCTGTAGCTGGGGCTTAGAATCACAGCTACGGTGTTCCCCTGCCTGTCGTAAAAGGCGACTAAACGGGGACCTTTGGGGTCGTGGGCAATCGGGGTGGGGACCCTGAACGCCCATAAGCGGCCCCGAGGAGGACGATGGGTCATTGTGGTCACGACTCATCGTGCGATAGCACCGCGAGAGTGCTGGGGGGAGGTATCACACTTCCCCCGGGACGGGCTATCACAGCGCCGCGCGTGGAGGGGCGAGCAGGTATGCGATCTACACGAGAGCCCGCCCCCCTCTGTAGCGCAGGTGGCGACCACCGTGGGGTTTTAGCCGGTAAAAGTCCGGCATAACCTGGCCGCTCCCCCCCCCCAGCGCGGTTGGGTATCCTATGAGGATTTCCCCAGGCTAATAAAAAAAAAAAAAAAAAGTTACCTACATACTACAATTTTCTATCGCTAAAGTGTAACCGCAAAAAAGGTCTTTGTGAATATTCTGATGAAGCCTGCATTCAATACCTATGAATATCGGACAATACTAATTAGAACACTTTTTGTATCGCACTGTAAGTTCGAGTGTCTTTATTCAGTGCAAAAAAATCGTATCGTTTTATTCGTACAATATTCCACCAATTAGGCCACTGTCTGTAATAGACGAATATTTAGCTAGCCATTCGTGTCATAAGGGCGCTAACGCTGCATTTTATAAAGAATTTTATTGAATACAAACTAGGTACTTGCTACGAATAGAAAATAAATTATTAAGATAGTAACGTCCACTAATCGAAATGACAAGTGCTGTTTTAGAATAGTAACTAGTCAAATGTTACAAATAAACAAATATTACCAAAAAAAAAACCTATTGCCTAAGTGGCTATAGGTTTGTCCCCGACTCATTTGTTACCATTCAAGTTATTTTCAAAATTCTATAGATTAAAGAGCTTGTTTTTCTCTTTTCAGTTTTTTTATTCTACACAGTCGGGTTTTTTGTTTTATTTTTTTTAAATTTTAAGTGTTTATAATTTCTTGATTAATTTGTGATTGGTATTTCGCTTTTATATGTATAAATCGGTATATAGGTTTGTAAGGGGGTTACCTAGTGGGATGCGCATAAAAAAAAACTATCTTTTAGCAACCTCAAGCGTACAACTGGTTGAATACTTTAGTACTTAAAAATATTCGTACGGTTAACACATATTAAGTTAACAAGCAACCCTGGGTAAGATACGGTACGATAGAGCTATTTCATCTTATAAATAACATATTGATTATGTTTTGAATTTGCTTTTGCTGAATAGAGCAAATTTTGCGAACTCTGACTGGAATAAAATCTCGAGGCGGAAGCTTAGCTAGATTGGTTCATAGACGTTTTGATACAGATATATACCCTACCCAAGCCTACCCAGTCGTTCTGTACCTACTACATTATAAGAAGTTATTATTTAGTTAAAGCTTGCTATTTTTCTCTAGGCTAAATAAATGTGAATGTAAAAGGGCCCACATTAGCGATATGGAGTTATTGACTAGATACATTTTACTGTTGACGAAATCTAAGTGCCAAATTTCAAGTTTGTTGACTTTATAGTTCATGAGATCAAACAATGGTTTTTCGCTTTTATATATCCTGTATAGCATACAGGGAACTCACGAAAAATTATAATGTATTCCAATGTATGGGTTTATTCCGGTGTATCTATTTTCACGAATTCAAAGTTGTTTGGTTTGCCCTCGCCCGCGTGGATCGCCAAACAGTCAAAGTATTAATAGTGACTAAAGTATCAGTATAATGCTATTCTATATCTATTATGATATGACAATAATATTGTGTATTTAATAAATAAAACTTAATTAAATCAATCATGCATAATACCCATACGTATAGTTCAAACTTAACTTCATAGATTGCAATTGATTAAGTCTGAAATTATTTAGCCGTATCGTAAATTAGTGTTGATATCTTTGTATTTTAAAATAACTAGGTATTTACTAGTGATTAGATTAAACACTTCACGGTACGAAATAAATTGGAAACTGACATTGGTTAGGTAGTTGTAAAGTAAGATTATAACAGATTTGAATACATTTATTACCGTTCAATAAATCCAGAATATATAATAGGTACGACTATACATCATTAGTATCAATCGTAAAATCGTAAGACCCGTCGACAGTATTCTTTTCATATGAAAATTGCTAGAGATAAGAAAATACAATGTTTTTTTTTTTACAGTGTATAGGCTTGTGTTTGACCACAATCTCACCATGGTAAGTGATGATGTGGTCGAAGGTGGTAAGCACACAAAGCCTAGAAGGAACTGGCTCTCAAGTGCAGCTGTCGGAACACACCGATAGGTGCTTGGCGACAGATTTTCAACTTGAGGGTGGTAGCCAGCCAGACGGGTACTACAAAGTACCCTACCACCGTGCTATGGTTTCCTCACGATGTTTTCCTTCACCGAAAGCTCAAGCACATTGTAGGATTCGAACCCGGGGACCTTCGTCTCGGTATCCGACGCCACTACCACTGAGGTATCATCGCCTTAAAATTTTTGATGAACAATGCTATACATAAACTGTCAAGAATCAGAGAGGTGTGAGCATAAGTCATTGAGGTATTATTACTACGTATAATAATAGCTCAATGGCATAAGTTCTCCATTATTCTCTACAGCCCAGTGCGGAATCAAGTACCTAATCTTGGAAATCTGGTGAACGAAATGCATGAAATGCAATGGAAAATGTTGCATGGGTGGCTAAAAATATTTAAACGTCTATTGTTAACATACTAAGGGTGGCTGGTAGTCAATTTAGTGTTTGCTAAAAGTCTGCTTCGATCACTTGACTCATAGAGTTCCAAATAATGTCAGAATAAGCTTCACTATCATTACTCCCCTGTAACAGGTCGAAAATATGGTATGTGGTTATTCACGCTGTCAAAAACGTTGAGAACAGACAGACAGCATTATACACGATGTCTATTTCGAAATTATCTCTAATAATGAATCTCTAAGAAAAAAGACACAAATATGTCTACTGGGCCAATCCTCCATATAGTAGGTTCAAAATCTGGGCAAATTCCGAAATATACTTTTCTCCTCTTTTCCATTTCTCTACGAATAGGTACATAAATAAAAACATTCTACAATAGAAATATAAGTATTAAAGTAGGTAGTATATTTAGTATGTTTTCAGTGAGAAAATTGTGGAGGAGACGCTCATAATATTTCATCGCATTAGTAGATTATATAAAATTTTATATTAGTGTGAAATTGCTTTCTTTTAGTAAAGGAACATTTCATGCTTTGTTTTAAAACTTCATTTATTAAGACTTGGATTGCGCTACAAAATATCTCTCGCTCTCTCGTGGTCTCATTTTTATTGAGCACATCCGTTTTACCTTTTATACATATGTGAGTATACCCTGTAACAAAAGACCGGACGGGTATAAAGGATGATGCTCGTGGTTACCATTTTTGTTCTAGCTAGCAAATTTTGAAGACTGAGCAATAGGAGTTAATCCTGTTTACTTTAATGCAGGTGAGATAGAAAACGTATTTTTTTACCAACGTAAAGGATAACTTTAAAAATTACTACATGCGTCACATCGGCACTAATTCCGTGTGCTGCACTGAACTATATATCTACACAATAGTTGTGGGACATGATTTCGTTAAAAAAAACCCTTTCACAAAAATTGTATCCAAGAAAATAAGCACAAGTATTTTAAGTGGAAATGGATTACCTGCTTCAATATACACTGACAAGCAAAAATAGGGGAATATTCCTCGGAATTGCCTGACGAATCTGGTACTCAGCACGCCAAACCGTCTTAAAACTGTATTAAAGTGCACAGGAAACACACGGTACTAAATAACTTGAATGGAAGTTTAAAGTTTATAAACCCTGATTGACGGTTTTGAAGTTTTATACGAAATAGCCTCCATTTCCCTCTTTCCTGCATAACACATTAAATTTATGTTCCTTGTTACCAGGTGTTGTTTTTCTCACTTCAATGTTACTTACATTTCAAAGATGTACCTAATCATAAGTTTATGTACCTAATTGTCTACTTATTTTTGCTCGTCAGTGTATTATGATTTATAAAGATACGAGCGATACGAGTTAAAAAAAAACAAATGGATTCGTGAATTACAAGCTAGAGGTTGTTCGTAGTTGTTAGTACCTGCCCTTTGATAGCTGCATACCAGGCATAATCCTTATACATATATTCTTACATATAAAAAACACATCTCTCAGTCTGTCAGTCTAACCGTTTTAATACAGTTTTCATAGTTACCGTGGATTTCAATAAGGAATGTATAGGGAAGGAAGGGGCTAAAGAAAGCAGTCAGTGGGACTACTGCGTAAGTCAATCTTAACGATCCTAATTAAACTGGACTTCATTGAAATCACATCACCCGGAATTATTTAAAATTGAGACCTCACGTGCGTGACCCCTGGACGAGTCAATAGATGGCTTTCCCATTACAGTAATCCAGTTTTTTGGTACTAGGCGCACAGATCGCGGAAGAGAAAATTTTAAATTAGTATTAGCAAGGGACGTAAAATGATAATGACCTTCATTGACCGGTGACATATTGGTTACCTATGATATTAATTCAATAAACTACACTCAAGTTCAAAAAAAATGAAAAAAATTGGTAAGAATTGGGTAGTAATTTATTTTGAGCTGAAACTTTGTATTGAGAGTATTGAGATTGTATTGAGAGTACCTTATGTAGTCTTCACCCCTTTCGGATGTTTATACCCTTTTCGTTACACCCAGTATATTAGAATTGTAGAAAAAGGAAGACCATTTCAATGAAGTTCAGTTGTCGCAGTTGGTTAAGATTCCATCTACCGCGCCGCAGGTCTTGGGTTCGATTCCCACACAGGACATGCAAGCAAAAATTAGTAGGTATATAGTAGTATATCAGTTATCTGGTTTCCATAGCAAACAAACAACAACAAAAAACTCAAAACAAAAAACAAGCTCTACTTAGTTTAGCATCAGATGACCGTGTGTGTGAGAAATGTCCCCGGATATTTATTATCATTTATTTATTCAAATAGATTACAGGGACTTACGATACGATTGGGCTGACTTTAGCCGGTTCGAAAGGTAGCATTTGCTGAAAAAAATCGACAAAAAACTTAGCAATTACTATTTTCAAAACAAGCTTAGATTGATTCATTTACATTTACATTTTAGTCTCGGTGAGACTAATACTTTGGAAATTTTTGCTTTTAAGCTAGAAGAATAATGAATGGGTTTCTCCATAATTAACCCATCTTATCTAGTACGTTGGATTAAAAACATTATTTATGTATCGCGCGGAAACGTAGACACATTTTAACAAACATTTTACACTAATCAACCATTTATTGCATTTTAATCAAGGATTAATTATATATTACACATTAATACCTACATGTTCACTAAGAATCTATAAGATATGTCTAAAAACAATAAACAATCAGTCATCAGGTTTACAAAATAATCTTAGAAGAGCAATAAAAGTATTAATTAGATATTAATACCGATATTACGGAAAGATAAGCCTTTTGTTACCTTTAAATAGGAACGACAATTCTGATCTAACTTCAAATCATTACCATGCGTGTGTTACTTGTTCTTAACATTTTGTATTTTCTATCGATCGGGCAAAATGTAGACGCAAGTGAAGATACATTATATCAAGAGCGAATCAGCTATGCTCAAAAGATAAAACAGCTAGAGGCAGTACAAATGCTAAGTCCCATCGTGGGAGGTGCTATAGCTCCTATTAATTTCCACCCATATCTGGCCGGTATACTAATAGACGTATTCGGATTGTCATCGCCTTTAGCTTGTGGAGGATCCATTCTTTCTCCAACAAAAGTTTTGACTGCTGCACACTGCTGGTACGATGGAAGATTTCAAGCTTCAAGATTCACCGTAGTTCTCGGTTCCCCGTTTTTATTTCATGGAGGATTGAGAATACCTACTTTCGCCATTGCCATACACCCAAATTACGATTGGCGTACATTCGCCAACGATCTAGCAATGCTATACCTGCCTACTCACGTACAATTTAACGACGTGATACGGCCCATAGCTTTACCATTGGGAGTATTAGAGAATCATGACTACACTGGAGCTTGGGTAACCGCTTCTGGATATGGCAGATACTCAGATTTCAGTACGCCTTCTACTAATACTATGGTACGACATGTTGCTCTTCAAGTGATTCCTCAAAATCAATGTTCGGCTTATTACGGTAATGTAGTTTTGAAATCAAATATTTGTACAAACGGTGGAGGTGGCGTTGGTATCTGCCAAGGAGACTCTGGTGGGCCTCTTACAGTGAACATTAATAACCAGGAAGTTTTGATTGGAGTTAGCTCATTCGTAGCTAGAGATGGATGTGAGTTAGGATTCCCTTCTGCCTTCGCCAGGGTCACCAGCTTCCTGAGCTGGATTAGATTGCATCTGTAATGACAAAGGTCTTTGTTATAAAAAGGTACTAAAATACATTGAATTATGTATGTTTATTTTTTTGTAATTCCGTTGTACGATCAGACAGTTGTCGACAGAACAGCCTTTGTTTATAATATCTAATTAACGAACATACGTAGTTAATTAAATACAATTTCTTCAGCCTGTTTCAACAAAACCATATTTTTTTTTATCTGTGCCCTGGATTTAACTGAATATAAATTTAATATTTTCGAAATATCTCTTTTATTTACCTATTCATTCATCAATTTTTTAATAAACGCATTTTCTTTGTTTAATTTTTTAAGTTATTTTGAGAATGCTCAAAATAACTTAAAAAATACCCAAAATTCACAAGTACCTGCGAAGATATATTTGAAAAAATAAATGGTTAAATTTTATCTCCTATTTATTTATTTATTTATTTATTATACAAAAGGAACGATAATAGGACTCAATTATAATATATTACTTTAAAATTTCATCACTTTACAAACGCAGATATAATCCGAATTATAGTAAACATTTCCTCTGGGACGATTCAATATAATCGGTATGTTTAAGAACTTTTGTATCCGAGCGGCTATAATACTATTCTCAAACAGTCTGAAACTTTGAAAAGAAAGACAAATCGCTCTGAGACCAGCAACCAACGCGACGGATAAATTCAAGATCTTTTCAAATTGGGAAAGACCGTGCAAAACTGCGATAGTGTTATAGGTAGGTTTAAGTTTAAGGTAAGGTATAGGTTAGATTAGGTTAGGTAGCATTTTTTTTTGTCTATCTAAATTTGGTGAGTACGGTACGGAGATACGGTTTTTTTATTATATTGCACGCACATTATTACAGCACATACATTTGTACCTACACCCATCCATATGATGCACTAGACAGAAGACATACATTATTTTATTTCCCAATTAAATAATAGATAAATAACTCTTTATTGTACACCAACAAGTAATGATGTGTTTCCTTACTTATGAAACTTAATTGGCACTTATGAAAGTCAAAACTTCTAAAGTGCCCTATCCATCATGAAAAAAAAACAGTTTTTACAAAAATTGGATCTTTTATATAATAACAATCTATATAATATAAAAATCAATGCCACTTTTCGTTGTAATTTTATAACTCAAGAACGGGCTCACCTATCCAAACCAAATGTTAAGGCTTTGTTCGGACTATTTAGTAGATGGTTTATGTGAAGTTTGCACAAAATCGGTGGAGCGGTTCTTCATTTATCAATTTTTTTGTAACAAATGAATTCGATTAATGGCGGATCATTTTGTTAATGGGGATTTAGGGTAGGGTAGGGTATGGTAGGGTAGGGTAGGGTAGGGTAGGGTAGGGTAGGGTAGGGTAGGGTAGGGTAGGGTAGCACCATAGGGTAGGGTAGCACCACGCGAACGAAGTCGCGCCGGGCAGCTAGTACAAAAAATAGTCTGTTACAAAAACCGGACACGGTATTTTCAGTAATGAATGCCCGATACTAATAAGAGCTAAAGATATAATTCTCTAGCAGTTATCTTTGAGCATGTCATATTTAACACAAAGCTAGTAGATTAGATCGGTATCTATATTATACAAAAATCAACTCAAGAAAATAATACAATCCTAATTATAGATTATAATGTACGTACCTAGTATCCAATGTAGACAATTATTGTATATAATTACAAGTAAATTAGGTAATATGACAATTACAAGTTACAAATAAGTATACTATTTGTGAGTTTCATGATCATATTTATGGAAGTTTATAAGTGGGTAACACGTAGGGAGGGTCATTATTGTTAGCCCATCAATACTATCTGTAGTATTGGCTAACAATACTGTCAATATGTCGGCGCAGTTACGAAATATCACCTTATAACACGATGCATAATTAAATATACCACGTACACAGTGCACCTGCGCTCTCGAGTCGAGTTAACAACACGTGCACGCCCCATCCCTACTACCCGGGCGGCGCTCGCCCCTACCTGCGTTCACTATAAAGAGACGTGTCGACCGCTCCGAGGCTCAGTAGTGAATCAACTGTCCGAGCGACAACACTCTGAATCTCATTGAATTTACGTTGGGTTTGCTTTTGCCGATTATTTTGATTATTATTATCTTTTTAATCATTTATATTTTATTGTGTCAATGAATTTAAGTTCTTAGTTATTTGTTTATTTATTACATGTTATAATAATGAGTTTGATTTTATCAGATGTTGAAATATCCTATATAAATTAACTATCGTATTTTTATTGTTTTTATGTTGTTTTTATATCTTCTTTTATACTTATATGAATTAATGAACTGAATATAATAATTGACGAGTCTATTTATACGTTTTATTAACTAAAATATCCTTTTACTGTTTTAAATACACACAAATACATAAAATAAAAATTTCATCAAGATGAATTTGATGAATGACATATTTATGCATAACGATCATTAAATTCATTTGAAGCCTGTCAATTCCAAACAAAATTATAAAAATATAGGCATTTAGTGGATTTAATAGTTGTATTATCTATTGCACGTCTTAGAGAAGTAATGAGATAGATCGTAGTTTTCGTAGAGCTGCTACGTCGTAGCAGTCTAAAAAGTATAAAAGTTAGGAAAATTTACCAAAACCTATATTTATTTGTTTGTTACCAATGTTGTTGATAATATTTGTTCATTATCTGTACTACAGAACCTCAAAAACATCACCCTCGCATCGATTTTCCAACTCGATATCTCAGTTTCGGTGAAACTCTCCGAGCAAACTGCACCACCGCACCTGCGCTCCCAGCTCCACACATTACATGGTTTATTAATGGCAAAAAGGTACTTTATTATTACACAAACATCAATATCTAATACGAAGTCGAAGTAATAATTCGACTTCGTCGAAGGAGTGATAACTAACGAATGAAATAAGAATTTTAAATAAAAGGGGTGCAAATGTTTGTATGGGAATCATATTTTAGTGGTAAAGGTAAGGATAGGGACTTCATCTTATAATGTTGATGTGTGCTTAGAAGGGCTTTTACCAAATTTCTAAGGGCGTAATAGGATAATATAGGGGGCAGAAAACAATTTAGTTAAAAATGTATGCCCATCTGTCAAGCTTTTTTTAAATAATGAATACTAAAAGTATGAATATAAATAATTAAATACATAAGCAAAAACTTATACGAGTATGCGCGATTAACTTGTTACCGATTATTATCACTCTCATGTTGTTCGGTTACACAATCACGCAATGTTTTGTTTTCTGATCTTCTAATTTAGATTTGATATCCAAAAGCTTGCTTACATATGAATATGGTTATAGCATAAACCCCGAATTCATCGCTCGCAACAGGATGCCGATAATTCCCTAATCCCACTGGCACATATACCAGGACTGAATTTGGTATAGGGAAAATAACCTTTGAAAAAACATAATAGTAGGTTCTTTAATACCCACTTCTTAGTAATCACCTAGGAGTCCTAGGGCATAATTACGTAATTAATTATCCTTTATTTCTCTATTATTATTCTATTTTACTTTTATAATAGTTTCCATGTCCAAAACTAAAATCAAATAAAAAATATCATAAAACCCTCATTGAAACATATACAAAAGGAGTCAATAGAGACCAATAAATTATTGATTTTCACAGATGGACGAACTCGTCGCCCACTCACATAAATTTCGAGTACCAATGAGCGAACGAAATGGAAGACGAGGACTACAAAGAAATTTTGAGTATGACACTGGACTGAGCACCCCACCTCCGCTTCTCGCCCTCACCCACGCCTCGCATATCGCTACTCGACCCCCTGGGTGCAGTCTTAAAGAATACCAGGTACCTACTACTTACCTAACTACATAAAGAATTAAATATTCTTTTGAATTGTTTACCTACGTATAGTCAGCGTCAGTACGTAGGTAGGGTACGATCAGTGATCACTTTAGTACCGTGCGTGTCACGTTAATCAATTTACAGTTTTCATACTAACTGTCAATATAATGTCAATAGATTATTATGAAAGGGTACTAAAATAGCCATCTACTTTTGACGCTGACCGTACTAGCCAAATGTTTATGGTATGTAGGTTAGGCACCCATAACATTAATTGCTATGTCTATCTTTTATTATTTGATCCGACGGACGAGACGTCTGAATATAATGTGACGCATTTTTTATTTCATAAGAACGATCACTCTCATTATTACTGCCAAACATATTAGGGACTAATTTAAACCAATTTTATGGTGGTATAAAAATATCAGACACCATCTATACATTCGAATGGTCCCCAAACCACGGAATCAAATTACGCTAGCGACCTGCATACAATTGTAAGCACATTATGTCAAGTAAATATTCAACAATTACCTAAGTGCTAAACAACTAAGCGCAAAAGTTTCATTACTTGTTATGCGCCGGTGTAATGAAATTTTAGCATTTTATTCATTGTGTGGTTTTACGTACAGCGTCAGTAACGAGGCTCAAGGAAATTACTTTTATGCAAATCAACCATTATTTTCGCACGTGCACGCACCCACCCAATACTGTAGTAGGTACCTATACACCAGCATATAATATGTCAGTACTCAGTATGTTCACATGTGTATGCAAAAATGGCATAGGAAATACCTGGTTAGGAGGTCCCACGAGTCCACGATCTCTATAGAAATTTTTGAATTTTAAATCGAGAATGCATTCAAACTTATAGGGAAAATGATTATTATTTTGCAATGTATCTTTATACACACATACAGATCGTAAGTAATTTTTTCCTATTGTGTGTGAACGAATTATCCCCGAATTAGCCCCTCGAAAACAGAGAGGGTTGTCCGTTTTTCGCGAAAATAGCCCCATTCGTAATTAAGGTAAGTGAGATAGTAATTGGCATGCACATTTAAATACGTTAATTTATAAATCCGATTGTAAAAAATATTTTTTTTTTTTTTTCTTGTGTTTCTTGCCTGTTCTTCTCAGTTGAATGCCGACTTCCGAACTGGGTTGTAACTTCAATAGCTTTGACCTTCATGAGCGGTCTAGGGTCTAAATGGAATAATGGCTTTAACTTTGAAAAAGCTGAATTTTAGCTAAAGAACACTGTTATTTCAAAAAACAACTGTATTTTTTTGACTGCGATTCATAATATTGCATATTCTTGTAGTTGTTTTATGATTCGGTGTTTAGGGGTTTTGGAAATCATCGACTTTTGGTGCTGACTGTACACAATGAATAACCCTGTAAAAATATGTAGTAGGTAAAGCAAACACGTACACGCTTTAATTAAAATTGCAGATAGCTGAAATTAAAGACCGAGACGAGCCTAACACCATTCGCACCATAAGCAGACACCGAAGTCGAAAGCCAAGCAGAGGGCGCGACCTATACGTGACAGTATCAGAACTGCAGATTGTGGCCAAGGGCAGACTGGAGATTTCGTGTGTCAGCACCATACCAGAGTTCAGGAACATCGAAGATAAATTTGCTGACGTTAGAAACGACACAGTCATTGGTAAGTTACACTTACAGAAGGTACTTTTTGTAAAATATTGATCACTTCCACTTTTGATTTATTCTACAATATTATTATACAAAACCCATAAGTGAAAAGCAAATCCCACTCAGTCAAGTTCCTTCACGAATAAAGCATCATCATCTCATATCCATATATATCCCCGAAAGGTTTCTGAGGTAGTAAAACTTCTAAAATAATGTGACGCTGTCTGCTCCGACCTCCCGCGACCGCGCGAAGTCTTTAAGATAAAGCCCGATTCCATATCCAAGATATGTACCTAAGTTTCACGAGTTTTATTATAAATTATGACATCAGCTTCTGGCGGATATCACTCCGATCCTATCGTATTTTAACCGCCTTAAAAAAAGATGAGGTTCTTAATTCAGCTGTAAAATAAACATGGATGGATGCAGGCGTAAATGTGGCAAACTAGTACATTATGATACATGTGTGCAAAGTTGGTAATTACAGTTTTATAATGTTTAACTTAGTTGGTTGTCACTACTGAATTTATGCCCAAATAAAACAATAATTTGATTATAATGCAGTTATGTTATTTATTATTTCAATTATAAGTACTCTATTTTGGGTTTACATACCGTGACATGCAAAGTCAATCTCACAAGATGTACCTACAAAGTAGAACATAATAAGTGCAACCTACGTGTAATTTTACTTATCTAGTATCTATGTAAATCATTGTAAGTAAAACATACGATACTTTCAGCCGTTTTAAATAAGACGTAAAAATGGTAAGTTTAACTTATGATATTTCCACGCTACTTACATCCGCTGTAAAATATCGTTACAACAATATCTCTAATAGTATAAATAGTTCTCTCTCTCCTCATTTTGATACAATTGAAAGAAAAATATAATTATCTCAATTTTGGGAAACCAATCAACCAATGTGAATTGTGACAAAAATAACTTTAAATAGCTCTGCTGTAAAGTTGGCTCTTTGCACATACGGTAGTTTACTTAGGGGCCATCGCAATGAGAACGATAACAAAAATGGCGTGCAGGTTCTTTTTTTTTGCGGTATTTGAATCGGTGCAATAAATGTCAGTTTACGAGCAAGTGTGTTGAAAATTTTTTAACATTATAAGTGCCTTAATTATCAGGGCTAAACTGAATAAATGAGTTCAGAATTTGAGAAACAATCTGTTTTCCGTACAAATTCAATGTAAATAGGTACACCTCGGAAAGTAACAGTACGATTCTATAAATTTGATTTGGCTATATTTTATTTCAGTGGACGTCATCAGACCTTCAACATATCTGCAGCCATCCACCAACCTGACAACAGCTGATTCAAGTACATCTGGATGTCGCAGATCAATGATTTCATATCTCTTGTATATGTCGATTTCATATATCATAATAGTATGCTTCCTAACCATTGGTTGGTAGGACGCGTTAAGATTTTTATTAATCGGGCTGTGATAAAAACTAACATGTTCATTTTAATTACATAAAAATACTAATTCGTATGAATAATCATTTCATCATATTATGAGTATACCTATCCATGGAAACAATTTCCATTCAGCTGTCTTGGTTCAACAGATTTCAACTATCCGAAACACAGCTGTTGGAGTTGAGTATGAAAATTAAGAAACCGTAATGTTTAATGTTTTTCAAAGAAGCTTATTTTTTTAAATACTTCTACTATATCCGTTATTTATATTAAGATCAAACCAACACTGCCATTACAACAGTACGTGGATTACGTAACTTTATTTCAATGAAATTCTGATTGAAATAACCTCTGAATCGGTAGAAATAATACAAAATCGGAAATGGTTCCATTTCAAATGAACCACTGTTTGTATTTGCAGTTATCAGAACGTAAAAAAGTTATCAGAGAACCTCTATAACGAACCGATTTCAATTCGAAAATGATTGAAATTTAGTTACGTAATCGCCCCACTGAGCTTCAGGTAATTTGTTGCACTTTACATCTAGCTTTTACCACTTTTACTTACTTATTTTTTAAGATCTAGTTTTACTTATATACTGAATGAAAGGTCTGAAAATTACCGATTTTTGAGGAAAAGTGTAGGAAGTGTACAGAATAAATATTTAAATTCAGTTATTGGCTTTATATATGGCTATTTCTTAGCTATTTTTGAGGAACAAACACAATCAACCTAAATATTCGATATGCCAAGGGGATACAGGGAGAGTAGTTTTCGCTAATTCTATTTCTAGGTATTTGGGCTAGACAAGATGTGTTGGCTAGCTAGGGTAAAATAAATGCATATTAAAAAAAATACATATTTACAAATGTCACACAACCCCAAAACTACGGGATAAAACATTTTAATTTTAATTTAAGTATAAGTTTGTTTTCTTTAATTCTATCTATTGCAATAAAAAGGATGCCAGCTAGTTCATTATTAGCTGTTCGGTTGAGCACCTAATGCCGATACCAGGTAAAACTGTGACCAGAGTGGCGTAACTATAGGGCGGCTTATTTTTATACCTCTAAGGTGGCAAACAAGTATACGGTGCTAAGCGGTTACCGTAGCCTTATGCAGTATGGACGCTTGCAACACCAGGGATATCACGCGCGCGCGTTGCCGCAGAAATCTCACACTCCCTTTTTGAAGAACCCCATACTGTACTCCATTGGGAAAACCACGGCGGGGAGCTCATTACACAGTCTGGATGTACGCGGCAGGAAGCTCCTTTGAGCCCGCACAGTAGAAACAATTCTGGTTTCAATGTGTGAGGATGGATTCCCCGTCGATGGCGAGGGTTGTGATGGTGGAAGGTAGCCGTGGGCATCAGGTCAAACAATTCTACAGAACACTGTCCGTTGTACAAGCGCTAGAACACACATAAGGAGGCAAAGTCTCTCCTCAGACTGAGGGGCTCTAAGCCGCTTGTGAGTTCGGGATCATCGACAATTTAGATGCACGCAGTACGTCGTTGAACCGAGTCTGAAGGTTCAAGCTGTTATCCAGGTGCTCCCGTCCATAGATGACAGCAGTACTCCATGTGAGGCCGAACTTGCGATACTAAATAATATTTAAGTTTGCAGCCTTTGCTCCGATGCTAAGTACTGCCTGACTCTATTGAGCACTCCGAGCTTTTTGGATGCCAGCTTAGCCTTGTCTTCCAACTGACTTCGGAACAGAAAGTTGCTTGAAATGTCGACGCCAAGGATCCCGATGCTTTTACTGATGCTCAAGGAAGTGTTCCGGAAATGTGGAGCCACAGCAAATGGGGTTTTCTTAGCGATGAACGCGCAGGCTTAAGTCTCAGTGGGGTCGAAATGGACAGGTTAAGCTGACCCCAATCAGAGACCCTAGTTAGCGTACTCTCGATTTCAGACACTAGCCGTTCGTGACTTTCCTACACCACCGAACGAGGGATATTTGCACGCCCCGTGTAATGAGCATCCCCTGTACCTACCCCCATCCGCATAGCAATGAATACCATCAGAAAACAGGATGACAGGAGCAAAGGAAGAGTAAATAATTTAATTCAAAAATACAACAAAAAAGTTTACACATCACAAGACGATTTTTACTGGGGCCTCATCTGATGAATTTAGCACGGGTCTCAGATGTTATAGATAGATGGTTTTAACAATACTTATTACATTACTGGAAGAGATTGCTTCTTAGCGATAAGACCGCCCATTGCACAATCATTGAGTAGGTACTGTTTTGTTTTAGTTAAATATGTTTTGGTAATAAATTATTATCTATCTATCAACCCCCTTACTCATAAAGCGCTATTTAACTAATATACTGTTTAAAGGGTCACGTAAATAACGTCACTCTATTGTCATTGTCAAATAATGTGACATTATTTACGTGACCATTTAAACGGTATATTAGTTAAATAGCGCTTTATGAGTAAGGGGGTTAGTAACTAATCCCCTTACTCATAAAATGTTATTTAACTAATATAATTTTTAAAGGGTCACGTAAATAACGACACCCTATTGTCATTGTCAAACAATGTGACATTATTTAGGTGACCATTTAATCAGTATATTAGTTAAATAGCACTTTATGAGTAAGGGGGTAAGTGTTTACAATAGAATTACATTATAATATAACTTTATTATTAAGCTCATTCGGAAATCAAAACAGACATCGGGACAGATGAAACTAAATAAAAGCTTATACAAATATCTTTTTGTAGAAATATGTCTTATTATACCTAAATCGTTAATTTTCGGACCATTCTGTGTAGACGTCTCCATATGGGTATTTTGAGTTCTGGATTTTTGCTTAGCGCGAATGTAATGAATTTAAAGCTATGTTATCGCTATTGAAAATTGCCATTGTTGTGCCTAGATATTATTGAAATCGCCAAATAACGACATATCATGCGAGATGCCCTTAAAGTTTAGTTAGGTTATATAATAAATAGTAAATATATCTTCTATTTCAATGTAAGTGAATGTGAGTCGGAACTATGAGATGAATGTCAACGAAATTTTTAATTCAGATCCATAAAGTAAATAACCTATGTACCTATATAAGCAATAATATTTCTCTTATTACGAGTCTTTGTACGTAATATTTGCAGGATGAGATAAACTTCAATAGATAGGTTGAGTGGTATAGGTACCTACCAAATTATAAAAATATGAACATATTTATTATTTGATTGTAAGTAAACAATAAAAATATGTTCACATTTCTTCAAATACAGTTTGGAAAATACACAAATAAATTAAAATGGAATTAACAAATTAATGTTAAATACCACTCTTAATTCAATACAAGCCATGCTCGAAGTAAAGCGTGTTTGTCTCGGATGAGGACCTCTGTAAGATTTTAGATAGACACAAAATAATTAAGTAACTATTTACTTGGGATCAAAATATGTTACCTATCTATCTGTAAATTAATAAGAGATTATAATACCTACCTACCACCAAAGATTTTCATAGGGCATCGTGCCTCTACCCAGATGGATAATCCGCCTTACTAAAGCATGACATTTAATTTCACTCCGCTTGAGGGGCTCCCTGAGCAAATCGCTCTCAGTTCGTACTGCGCACGGCTGTCAAATACTGTCAATTCTGGCTTGTTTATTTCATGTTGCCATAGAGGCGACTATCCTTCTGGACGTTTTAAATTCTTTGCCTACCACTTATCCCTTATGTTTATAATTTTATATTTTATTTAATATATTATAATAATAATTAAATTATTGTATTGTTGGCAAATATCCAATCTTTCTAATGATAAATCACTTCTATTGACTGGAGAACTTTAAGAGAGCTATACCTATAGGTTTCGCAAATTTGCATTCATACCATTTTTACGGAGGTTGCTATACCTACATAACATACCTTTTATTAAAAACAGAACACGATTAAATTATAAAAACTGTCTTAATAGTAGATTAGGGGCTAAAATTACCCATTATATACTTACTTATAGGATGTTTAAATAGAAACCAAGTTATAATGGGGTTTTAGCGCCGTGTGTAACACTGTACTTTTCACTACGATTGCGAGAAAATAAAATAATCCAATACTTACAATATTATTATTTTTTCTTTCTCTTCCATCTGTAAATTAGGGTATCACTATATATGATGAAATTTTCATTTGTGATTTTATTACCCATTAACATGATCACCAATTTAATTTGTAATTTTATTAAGTAAAAATTCTAAAGATTTCGCGCCAATGCCTTTTTTTTATTTCTTCTGTAGCCGCAACCAACGCTATGCACGCAATCTCTTTTCCGTGCACGCAATCAACCGAATTTTCAAAAATTAAATGTTCTTTTTTTTATATGAAACAGTATATCATTCATAGATTCATAGTCATGTCTTTATTCATTTCGTTTTTGTAGGTTCGTTGGTAGAGTCTGGCAAACGAAAGTAGATACTTAAGTACCTACTTGAATTATTTGCAAACTTTTTATGTGGCAATGCGAAATAGAGCGAAAAGCTACGTTTATTTAAATTCCAGTTAGGTATTTCCAACCACGGAAATACGTTAGTATATAATTTCCTTGAATAATTCATACTAATTTTGTAGCTATGCTGATATTTTTTAAATTTTCCGCGCTAAAAGCGTTCAAAAATTTGCGTAAAAAATTTAAAAACGTTCTTCTTCTTAGTTTTAAGTTTGGCAACCAAATTAAAATTAGGACTTATTTCTGCCAGGTTCGAGTTATAATATAATTTCGAGTCGACAAACTTAATGACTATGATGATGAAACTGAGTATGATCACTCTCACATTTCCATTCCACAAGCAAGAGAAGTGAAAAATATATTTATTAATCTAACGTAAACTGATTGAATGTTAATATATCAACGCACAGCCCCAACTGCTGGACCTAGAGACCTGACATTTTGCACCATAGATTATACCTACAGTATAGGCATACACTAAAGAAGGAATTTTGGAAATTCCACCCGTATGGAGTAAAATAGGGGATGCAAGTTTGTATGAAAATCCGTCAGTTTTGAAGTAAGGATCTTCAAATTAATTTATAAATGTCTCGGCGTTTTTAATAATTCCATCCCTGAAGGGGTGAAAAGGGGGATAAAGTTGTTTAAGGAAATCCTTCATTTTCAAAGTAAATATCACTAAATTATTATACAGTGAAGGCATCCACTAAGGAAGGTTTTTTGGATATTCCACCCTTAAGGGGGTAAAACAGGGGATGGAAGTTTGTATGAAAGTCTGTCAGGTTTGAAATTAGGATCTTCAAATTTTTGTGTTTAGGCTGACGATTGAAAATTAATCAATAGATGTCTCAGTGTAAATGGAAGTCATTAATTTTCAAAGTAAACATCACTCACAACATCACTAAACATACTATCAACGTATGTCGGTGTTGTTGGAATTTCAACCCTTAAGGGGGTGAAAGGGGGATTTTTGTATTTGTAGCTCTTTATTTTCAAAGTAAAAAAATCACTAAATTTATTATTTCAGCTTATGGTTGAAAACTCACGCAACGTGCGTAGGTGTAGGTACGTATATCGTTGGTTTTTGAATTTCAACCCTTACGAGGATAAAATTTTGTATTTAATTTGTTTATTCATAAAATGTTATGTTCTTCTTGGTTCTTCTATTCTTCGTTGCAATAACGATTTTTTCTTCATAACTTTTTCATAAAATTATTTTAATACCTAAATATGCTGGGACTCTCTACTCACACGGTTATCAGTCTGATCCCAAGTGTCGATAGCTCAGGTTGGAAATTGGTGACCCGCGCGCGATGATGATCTCGTTCTCAGCAGCTTTGTTGTTCAGTTTGGTGGTTCTTAATGAAATTCTTTCTTGCGGCAATTATTTATGTATATTAATAACAACTTTACAAATAATGCGTGTAAAAATCTATAATTTGATGCAATACATAAAAAGACGTTGCGTAGTTGTCGTGAAAGAAGTCAAAGAGCAAAGAGAATATAACGCTACGCTAAAGAAGTAACGGACAAAGTGACGTTTCAAATTTAGGCGGAATATGAATTTTAAATACAAGGGAGGCGGTAGGTATCATAGACAATAGACCGGGGTGAAATTCAAAACTACCAATGAATGAAATGAAATGAAAAATTACATTGATTGTTCATATTAACTTGGAGAGAGTCTCAAGACGGATATTAGGCAAATAACTGTTAAACTTTAGGTATATGTTACGCTCAAAGATCGAAAACGCTCATTAAACGACAAAATAGCTCACAACATAACGCGTCGTGGTCTCTGTAAAACATCCACATCGCGATATTCGTGTTACGGCTCTTAAAAACTTGTGGTCGTAGGAGCATAGTGTCGTGGCCGACATAAATTTCACTAAGTAAGTATGTGGTCTTTCTATGATTGCCACAACGCGTCATGGGATTTTTTTATATACTTAGGTATAGAGCCATGACACGAATTTCGCGATGTGGATGTTTTACAGTGACCACGACGCGAAGTGAGCTGTTTATTCGCTCAATGAGCGTTTTTGGACTTTGAGCGTACGAATAGGTATAGCAAATCAACCCCTATTTAGGCGCCGATCCTACACAGAGAGTTCTAGAGTTCTGTGTTCAGAGTTCTGCATTTCGCGTTCACAGTTATCTATGCGGCGCCTCTAAAAGTAAAAAACCGGCCAAGTGCGAGTCAGACTTGCGCACCGAGGGTTCCGTACAAACCTGTAGGTATATAAGTAAATGGTAGTATAGACCTTAGTATTTGATATGAATTTCAATTTATGACGTATTAAAAAAAACTACTTAATGTCTCTCGCGCAAACTATTCAGTTTAGAAAAAAATGATATTAGAAACCTCAATATCATTTTTGAAGACCTATCCATAGACACCCCACACTTATTAGTTTATTGTATTGTATTGGTTTACACTTATTTATTGGTTTTATTAAAGAAAAAAAAGAGTTTCAGTTCTAAGTATATTATATACCCCCAAAATTTATGGTTTCTTTTTCTATTTTTGTGTGAAAATCTTATTGCGGTTCACAGAATACATCTACTTACCAAGTTTCAAAATTATAGCAATTATAGTTCTTATAGATTCGGAAAAAAGTGTCTGTGACATACGGCAGGACAGACAGACAGACAGACAGACAGACGGACAGACATGACGAATCTATAAGGGTCCGTTTTTTGCCATTTGGCTTCTTCTCTGTCGGACTGGCGCCTTATACACATGGATTTACTTTTTTATCAAAGTTGCCATTTCCGAATTATTTAATATACTTACTTCTTTGGTGAATGCACAAAATACTAGTAAAAAAATCTCTCATACCGAATTGTAATTTTTTACATCGTTCAAACGGAGGTAATTTTTTTAAGTATTCGGGTTATTGGAATTTGTAATAACACTAATAACAGAAGTAACTTGGGTAACTCTATCAGCCTTTGTTGAAGAATAGGCTAATTCTGCAGTCATTCTACAGTCTGGCGAATAATTAATGTTTATGGCGTTAGTTTATACCTGTTTATACATATAATAGGGGTTAAAGTATGAAATTGCCGTTTTATTGTATAATTGTACATCGAAAATTCGAAAATTCGCAATATCAATGTTGCGTGCGGAGAGGCAGTATTTATCTACTCTGAGGGAGAGGGGACTGCAAATGAACGCACCGTGCGATTTTGGTTTAAACCATTGAATTGTTTAAACGCTTTCGTGATGGAAACTTTCATTAAAAGAACGAACCACGAGGAAGACCGCCCACACAGGTGAATAACAATTAATTGAAAGAGATGGTGGAAGCCGATCCGAGCCAAATTACCCAGGAATTAGCGGCAAGGTTTACGTGCCCTTACCAACAATATGGACTCATTTGCATCAAATCAATAAAATAAAATAAAATGAAAAATGGGTGCCTCATGATTTGACTGATGATCTGCAGAAAGAAACCCGTGTTGAAACGTGTGTTGCCTTGTTGATAATTAATTGTGACATGTGATGAAAAGTGGAAACTTTACGATAACCGTAGGTAAGCGAAAAATGTAATGGCTGACCCCAGGTGAAACGCCGCAAGTGTGTCCTAAAGCAAAGCTTACCAATAAAAAGGGAATAAAAAAAATAAAGGCAAAAAATAATGGTAACTGTTTTGTTGTCTCCGCATGGTGTTATTCACTATAGCTTTCTCCGATCTGGTCAAGCAATAACGGCAGATGTCTACTGTGCCGTACTCCGAACAATGATAGCAAAACTAGCAGTGAAACAGCCCCGACTCATGAATGATCGATTCACCATTATTGCTCCATGATAACGCGAGACCTCATACAGCACGAGAAACCGTTTTAACTCTACAGGATCTGCAATTAGAAACCATTTGTTACCCTCCGTATTCGCCAGATCTTGCTCCAACGGACTACCATTATTTTCTTGATTTGGACAATTTTCTACGTGATAAAAAAATTCTTCTCAGGAGGCAGTACAAAATGCTTTCACACAGTTTGTCGAATCTAGATCAACAGAGTTCTATCGCAAAGGCATAAATGACCTTCCTATTAGATGGCAGCAATGTATATAGATAATAATGGTACAGTAGTACCTACCCAACTGATAAGGCGCGTCGTGAATCTTCGTTCGCACCGAAAAGAAAGTATGGCCACAGAATATTTAATAGTACTACGTACAGAAAACCCACTTCGAAAACGACATTTAAACAAAAATCGACTCTTGGAACGACAGAATAAAGCGCAATCCAGTTCGCGCAGCGCTGCACGCCTAAAATTATATTCACCTACAACTTCCCTCTCTTTCTATCGTATAACTCTATCCTGTATGACGCGGCACGTGTTACGGTAGGGTTGTCTAATGATGTATTTTGAATCTTCAATATTTCCTTATCGCCTATGTATGTCCTATTACTATTCTCTGTGTTTATTTTATTTCTATGCTATTCTCCTTTCGTGAACAATGACATTTAAAATATCCTAGCTAACTAGTATTAGATCAGAAAGTTATTTTAAAATGTCTACATACTTTAATCTAAGTTGTTAGACCTATACGTACTTTGACGTACTTTCGTAGACAGAATACACATTCAGTATGAATGTGTATTCTGTCTACGAAACTGAATACAACTATTTTGGGGAAGGGTTTTAGTAACATACATGCTTATCAAATCTGGAATGACTGACGACGCGACAAGAAACGGCACGATTACCTAGTCCAGTAGCCGTCAGCCGAAATTCACAATATTTGTTCTTAATAATCTTCATGTTGATTAAAGAAGTTTGTTATATAAAAATTAATAAAGAATTAACCAAAAAAAAGGATATATTGAGTTACTTACCTACATAACAATAAGAATTGTTAAATTTTTCTGAATATAGTTCTACTGATTTTTGAAATAGTGGTATGTAAAATCTTAGTAATTCTAAGAGTTGTAAGGTAGAATTACTGTATATTTAAAGAGGGAACTCTCTCTATTCTGGAACTACTAACAGTTTCTAAAAAAAAAAACGTCAAAATCGGTTCATAAACGACGAAGTTATCCGCGAACACACATAAAAATAATTAGACTGTTTTACAGAAAACTTAAACCGACTTCAAAGTAGAAGTAATCAAATCCTGATCTGATGATGACAATGCGACCAAACGGGAAGTGTACCCTTCCAGACAAAAAAAGAATTTTCCAAATCGGTTAATAAACGACGGAGTTATGAGGTAAAAACATAAAAAAAAAAAAAAAACAACCGAATTGAGAACCTCCTCCTTTTTTTGAAGTCGGTTAAAAAATATACGGTCGAATTGAGAAACCTCCTCCTTTTTTGAAGTGGGTTAAAAATCATTCACATGAGTTTTCGAGGTCTAAGAGGCCCGTTTATACAAGAGGGTCTCTTCTGGTCGCTCTATATTTGTCTCTTTTTAACACACTGGTATGTTATCAAAACGGGCCTATTATTATAATAAGGACTTTAGGACAATACAATGAAACAACAACAAAATATCTAGAACTATAAAAACAACGATATCTACACAAGATAGTGTTAAAAAAAGAACAGTAAACACTTTATATAGGTAGTACGTAGGTATTTATACCCACACGCGTCTTGCGCTGCGTGCGCGTTGCAACCGACTAGCGTTGTTCCGGTAGTCCGCGTGCGCGCGATCGTACCTAAACATGGGAGTGGGACAGGCCTGGTATGGCCCGAAATGCTTAAAACTTACAATCAACCTTAGATCACTACTACCTATATGGTTAATAATACAGTGCAGCGGTTAGTTCCGTCTCACTCGTAAGTCAAGCCCCTCCGCACACATGGCGGCAGCTGCCGACCAATAGCATTTCCCGCGCTTTGAAAATATGTCTTCTGAGCAGGTACATCGGTAAGCCATATTAGTTGGGTACTACTGTATTTATTTTGATTAAATAAATATGCTAAATTAAAACAAAAACAATTATTCAGTACCTACAAGTCGGTAATTTCATACTTTAATCCCTAATACTTAGGTAGGTAGGTAATCCATGTTAATTCTCCAATATCACACAAATTCCACAATATCTGTGTGTAAGACTGTTCACACATATCTCTTCTATTTAAAAATCATATGAACTATCATCCTACGCAGATTATAATAATTGTAAGTAGGTACTTATGTAAATATACCGAGTAGGTAAATGAAAATAATTATATCCATCGAGACCCGTGATCGAGACCAACAACAGTAGCTAAGAATATTTTGAGCATGTGTAGAGGAAAAAAACAATTCCCTTGTCCTAAAACTTGCCTGAAAACCCGCCTTAAAATAACTTCAGCTAATTCTTGTCGGTCTTACCTGTATAAATACAATTAAGATAATAATTCCTACGTATAAATTTTAATGAAAGGAACATTAAATAATTAATACGAATAGGATGTACCTATGTATACAATATTCCTACATGGAAAGGTCCTCTTTGTTTTTTTTTCTGATGATACAATTATTTTACAGTGCCTTGACAATGCCAACATGGTGCGCAAACGACTTTAGGTAGGTACCTACCTATTTATCTATCGCACACATTGTATCATTAATTTATCTACCCGAAATCATACTACAATCAATCGATGCCATAGACGGACAATATCATATATCATTGAATATTGGATAAATACATGGAATATTAACTTTACCTAGGTACTTACCTATTCTATAAGTATAGTAAGTTGTAGTATAAATTAATCTTATGCTATGAAACTAAACTTAAAAGGAAACGATTACATAATAATAATATAAAATAAAATATTTAAAATTTTGTTTAGACTTCTTTTATTCATTCATCCCTATCCCAACGCACAGTGTATTATAAACCCCGATTTTGTTGCATGTCCTTTTTATTACAAAAATCAAGAGTTTATATCATTTCAAGCCCTAGGCTGCGTTCAGTAACAACGCCGGGTGATCGCCCGACGATCATCGTGTCGTTCAGTAATAACATCGTCGGACGTCGCGTCGTCCGACGCCGCGACGATCGCACAGGTCAGGATACAAGAGAAATAACTGATAACTCCTGAATAACGCGGAATTAGATGGTGATTTTAATACAATCGATAAAGGTACAGTCGAGGACATTTTTTTTTTTTTTTTATACCACTTAGGTGGCAAACAAGCATACGGCCCGCCTGATGGTAAGCGGTTACCGTAGCCTATGGACACTTGCAACACCAAGGGTATCACGCGCGCGTTGCCGACCCTAAATATGTATACACTTTTTGAAATTCAAAAGCGATTTTCTCGCATGTTTAACATTTAAGTGTTAAACTATTACACAAATCATAATAGTATATGTTAGAAGATTATGCTTTTATAATATCTCATAATTTCAATCAGTAGGTAGTTTAAGAGGAAACCGTTGTTGAATTTTACTAATTGTATACATATTTATGTCCTCGACTGTACATGCACGCAATCAGCTTGGTGTAGGAATCTTCATCTAATAGGTACGGCATTATATTCGAGAAATAAAATATATAAAGAATACGACAAAAACACCAATATTTCGTTACCTATTCACAGTGCAACAGCAAAAACTTGTCAGAAGGTATATTATTATGCTTATAATTATTATATCTATTCAAAACTCAAATAAGTAGTCCAGTTCTTTTTTTTTTTTAAATAAATTTCCGTGACCCGGATATAGGGCAACTTTAAGATGTTTTTATACAAAAACTAGAAGTCGTATCGATGCGGGAGTTTCACTCTAGGGCTTGAAATGATATAAACTCTTGATTTTTGTAATAAAAAGGACATGCAACAAAATCGGGTTATAATAATACACTATGCAACGGCTACTCTCAGTAGCTTCGACCTTAACAAAGCTGAAAAAAATGGCTATGATTTTGACTTTTATCCTATCTTTCAGGGCGCCAACAATAAGTAGGAATCAACGCTAGCGTGTTATCAAATTATATAGGCGTATCTCAAGCTCGATTTTAGGCCCATTTTTGTTTCTAGTTTATATAAATTACCTACCTTACATACATGGTGAATGAACTATCAGATGTCGTTTTGTTTGCTGATGATACGTCCCTGATATAGTAGATAGAAAAGACAAAGACCTTTTAAAACTTAACCATGCTCTGAAAACTGTCTCAATGGTTTGCTGCCAACAATCTTATGCTAAATTCTAAAAAAAACAAAATGTATTAGATTTTCATTACCAAATGTAATAAAAGTTGATACCAATATTATTGTAGGTAGATGACGTAAACTAATAAAGTAAACTTAATGTAGTAGATAAGAATCTTTTGATGTGGGGCTCTGCCGCAGATTTGGAATCAATTTTTGTATTACAAAAAAGGGCAATTCGCGCCATCTTCTGTTTGGTTTCTCACGAGTCTACGAAATGTATTTCCGGTTATTAATATATTAACTACTAGCTGCCCGGCGCGACTTCGTTCCCGTGGTGCTACCCTACCCTACCCCCCCTATTAATTTGTTTCCAGTCAATAATGATTATCATGATAGAAACACTAGAAACAAAGACAAAATAACTGTAAGTACCTAGATTTACAATAGCTAAAGTAAATAAGTCCTTTCTTGGGAATTGTATCCAATTTTACAATATAATTCCTCCCAGCGTGACCAGTATGTCCTTTTTATATTTAAGGAACATGTCAAAAAGCGGTTGTTGAGTAGGGCCTATTATAAAGTGTGTCATTATATTGACGACAAGGATGTATGGAAGTACCTTCTCTCTGCACCTGCTTCACTTAGCAGCTAGTACAAGGTCCATTTTAAATGTTCCAATTCAAAGTATGCTATTATTATTAAGATTTTTTTTTATTTAGAGATTTTACTATTACTTACTTATTGTATGTACTTAACATTTTGTTTTAAAAAGAGTAATTGCTGAGTTTATTGCCGGCTCTTCTCAGCAAATGCAACCTTCCGAACCGGTATTAGAGTCGAGACTTTATAAGTGCCTGCGAAGGTCTATTTGAATAAATGAATTTGAATTTGCATTTGACTTTAAAGCCATCTGGAACTAACACCTTCTAGTCCATGTCAATAAAAAAAATACCACAAGTCCAGTTAGCTCCATAGTAAGACTCCGTATCTTCCAAGTTTTGTCTTTCATGCAGAAAGATCTCTCAGACATAGATATCTGTGGATCTATCTATCTGGTTTTTAGATAGGTACTTAGGTTACGTAGTATCTATTAAGTAATCTGTGACTTAGGTACCCTTCTCGCATAACTTCTGTTTTACCCATAGAGTTCGATTATTAATAAAGCGACTGTACTAGAGAACGGTCCATGAGCACGGCTACACGGTTCCTACCTACTCTGGCACGAAAGTATAGAAAATAATGGAGGCGCCACTGTCATGTGTTATGTATGGCAACTCCAAGTAGAACTCCAACTAGAGCACTTCTGTAGTTTTGATAGTTAGCTGATATCCTTTTCTACTAATGTATAAAAATTCAGCTATACGATTGGTATGTCCTTTTTACGTACCTAATCATACAACTTAAAATGTAATATATCTGTTTATTTAGAAAACCGTAATTGCTCGTACCGGGCTAGTTACCAGTGGAGTAACGTCGAGGAGACGTTCCGATTTCCACTGCATCAATGGGGCGGTTGGGAACAATTTTTCATTATTTTATTCATTTCCCAACGCAACGGCCCCATCAATGGGGATAGAGCAATGGGGCGGTTGGGAACAATTTTTCACTATTTTATTCATTTCCCAACGGCCCCATCAATGGGGATAGAGCAATGGGGCGGTTGGGAACAATTTTTCACTATTTTATTCAATTCCCAACGGCTCCATGAATGGGGAATATGGGGATAGAGCAATGGGGCGGTTGGGAACAATTATAAATAATTTTATTAAATTCCCAACGGCCCCATTAATGGGGACGTCGGCAATGGGGCCGTTGGGAATACACCGTTTCACTGGTAGGTAGGTAGTAGGGTAGGTATATTCATGGATTTTCAAAGTATTGTGCGTGGATGTAGGTAGGTTCGAAGTACCTACGGAGATTATCAATTTATGTGTCAAGTGTGACATAGTTGAATCGACATAAAAATGTGTGTGGACGTATTATGTTATGTATAACAAGTACCAACTGTAATATGTATAAAAAAGTCAAAGAAATTTTACCGAATAATATAGTTATTTGTTTGGAAGTCCTAATGTATTTTATCATATGTGAATATATTGCAGTTAGGATAATATTACATAATACGTGTCGAATTGATAATCTCCTTTTTTTAAGTCAATTCAAAATACTTAGTTGATGTAATAATAGCAGGTATTCGTTAATTTTAATTTATTAACAATTAAACATATAATTTAATAATATTTAATATAGGGTATAATAAGTACTTAAAGACACTTGCCTTGGCTTAATATACAGAATTGTGTGAAGTTGTGTTGAATGAATTTATTTTTCTAGCCAGTATGGGCTCAGGTACAATTATAGGCAAATTCTGAACTACAGGTCTTAGAGAAAAACGCTGAAAGGAACCATGAGCTGAATTTTGAAGAAAATAAAAGTAGCATTAAAATTTATTTAAAAGAAAAGAGTATTTTCGGAGATATGGATGTTTTCATTTTTTTTTTTAATTTTCTGTGTCTATGTCTCAATATGAACCAAATTATCTATGACAATCTTGCACACAAGTTGCTAAAAGTTATCCAAAAAATTATTTTATATTTTCCTTGACCATGGCTCTATCCTCCTGCGTAAAATTTTACGAAGTGGACCAGATCTCGCAGGAACCTCACTATGTTTAGCCATAAAGAATTAGCTCTTAGCATTCTGACAAACAATTAGAGGTCAATTTTGATAACTTCTAGCAACTAGTGACTAAGCTTGTCGTACATAATTTTGTTTGTAATGTGACGTAGAAGAAAAAAAAATGTCATATCTTTGAAAATACACATTTTTAATGGCATTTTTGTATTCTTCAAAATTCAGCTCGGAGTTCCATTCAGCGTTTTTATCTAAGACCTGTAGTTCAGTTGCTCTCACTGGCTGGAAAAAAAACACCTGTAGGTATACCTACTCAATAATAAGGAAAATTAAAATTTCGAGTGTACTATAATATAGAGCATAAAACTAGTTTATAAAGGAGTAAATTAACGGTGAGTAGTCTGACTGTAAATAATTGACGTTAGCGCCTCTCGTGAAATATTAATGGCACTAATCTCTCATACAAATTTTAGTAAGTAAACTCAAACGCTACCATAGATAAAGTTTAAAAATATCAATTTATTTACACTCAGGATAACTACAGATATTTTATACAGCAAATATGAATTCAAGAGATGGCGGAGAGTGCGGCTGTTATAAAGCTAATTTCACTGTTACCTACTATGCGTCATTGCATGAAATTTTATATTTGACAGGAATATCTAAACACTTTTCTTTTTATAAGCTTATCAACAAACTTGGGTAGAATACCTTAGACTTAGATTATATCGAAATCTTTAAGATTTGGAACACAATTGAATTACCTACTAAGTGCTTCTTCACAAAATATACTACCTACTTTTAGTGCTTGTTCACGTTAACTCGCGGGGTATCTGCAATCGGGGGATGCAAGCGGCCCACAACCGTTCCATGTGGAAATCAATGGAGGAAGTCTATGTTCAGCATTGTACATCCTAAGGTTGATAAGATGAGGTACTAATCTCGATCCGCGAAAAAGCATTGTTTCCGTACAACTACGGTACCTACAGGTATGCACTTAAGAGCCATATATCTACCGTCTATTATCTAAGTGACCTATTTAGATAGTACGTCTAAGTCAACGTTCTCATAATACGATAACGGAATTTGCATTGTTATCAACATTCGTTAGTTAACAAAATAAAAATTTTGATAGTTGAATTCCATAATTAAATCTTTCCATGTCAAAGGGATTGGAAGAGTTTAGAATGGATGGAGCCTGGCATTCCTATCACCGCCATTTTGATTATATTTCAAAATGGCGTCCACGGATGATAAAATCGATAGCTGACATCAATACAATCAAGAAATATTCTGTTACAAAATCTCGTATTTAAAGTGTAAAATTTCGAAGATATTAAAATTTAATAATATAAATAAATCACAATATAATAAGACGATTCTGAAAACTTTGGCAAGACAATTTTCTTTAATAGAATATTTCTTTAAACAAAACAATACTTTAATAAAAAATAACTTACTTTGCACAACACAATACCTACTCATAAGAATGGAAGTATGTTATCATACATATATTGTATGTTACATTAAGTAAAAAAGTAACAGCAAGACCTAAACACCAAAAAAGTAATAATTTCATAAATGAGGAGGGGGGGGTAAATTAGGCTGAAGCCAAGAATACAATCATATTTAAAAAGTAGCCACTCATTTTGTCACAAAACACATTCTACCTCCTAGATATATTTTTCGACAAGAAATTTAATAAAAATATTCATAACCGACTTAATTTTCTTAAATTACTATCACTGCAAATGTTTCTTTATTCACTTAAATCTCATTATACATATATAGGGGATATTAAACTATACTTTGTTATCTAACTGTTGGACTATTTGATTGGACACTATTTTTGTAGCTAAAGAAGCATTTGGAATGAGAAATCTATCCATATCCTTAATTAAAAGATTATCCCCATCTGGAATGCCATACTTGAATGTTATTAATTCTGGATGCCTCTTCTTAGCTGTTATTTTGACTATAGTAGACAGTGGCCTTCTAGACATGACTTTTGCAGCACCTCTTTTGTTTGGGATATCACGTAAAACAATTAAATGTGTTTCTGTAACAACTAGATAAGAATCATGCATATAGCCATTAAGTAATACTTCTTGACATGGAAAATTATCAACAACATTATGTTCAGCAATAAAGGAATTTATATCTATGGTTTCATCTAGTAATTCAGAATCCGTTAAATCTCGTCGTATATTATCTGCTCGTGAATCGTCGTCCTCATCATTAATACTGAAAACTGGAGGAACATTTCTATATCTTTGTTCTTTTCTGTCACCAGCAGAGACATGCCATTCTCCATTATTGTATGTAGAATTAGGATTTACAATATATTCAATCAACTTTCCTTTAACTTCTTGACTCTTTGCTTTCATAGCTGATGATAACTTGCTAAATAATTGTTTAGCTGGCATGTTATCTCTAGTATTTGCTTGGTGTAACTCCATTCCATCATTATTGTTGTTAGGCGCACAAACTAAACACATAGATGGATTATGTTCTTCCAAACAGTCAGTCATATGAGGACCAAAATAATCGTGAATAGCCACAAAACCACCATCAAGCATAGACACATGCTTTGTATTCCTTTTCAAAAACGAAGCAACAACCATATGTGCATAGCTATCTTCTTCAGTTCTGCCAGAACCAACAAAACACAAGTGCTCTCCAGCGGCAAGTGAGCCCGCAGCCAGGGCTTGCCGTTGAGCATTAAGCAATCCTTGAACAGCAGTATTAAAAGCATTTGGCTCTTGTAACATCAAGTTACAATCTAGATGGAAAGCGGTGGATAGGTGGCCAGCATTGTACTGTTCAGAAGGCCGACAATCAACCAAAAAGAATCTTACACTGTCCAAATTTGAAGAATCTACTGTGGCACTCTCAATTAATTCATGCACAGCAACAGGTAGACACAGAGCTTGCGAGTACAGTTTAGAATTAATTTGTAAGCCACTTTCAGAAAATAGTACTTCTGAAACATCTTCTCGGAATGATTGTGGGGTTTTTAAAGAGTAATAATGGGCCAGGGAACAGAAGTCAGACACATCATTTGCCTCTAGATCAGCAGGCATACTTATCAATGTTTGAATAATGGCTATCGTATCTTCACTTTTCATTTGTAACAGTTGTTCTCTGGCATTGATAATCATTATCAAGCAAAGAAAGAAAATGAAGAATGGATCTGATCGCTGGAAATATAAGTCCCACATGAAAAGAACTACTTCTAAATTGCATGTTCCAGCAAAGAGAGATCTCAGCCATGGTAGACAGTATTGTTCAGGAGTTATTCTTTTTGTGTCCAAAAAGGAACATAATTCAGGATCGTGGTATTGAAGTACTAATCTTAATATGTGAAAGGGGACACCATTTTTATTGCAACCTTGAGGAATGTAAAGTTGGATTATCTTTTCAAATAAGTTATAAGTATCTGATCTAGGCAATTTCAAGCTGAGTAGCGGTAGCAATATTTCAATCCAGCCATTACTAGGGGAGTAATTAATGGATTTCGATTTACAATAAAATGTTATTATAGACTCAATATCTGATAAAACAGAGAGTTTGTCATCATCATCGTTCCCCAGGCCCTTTACAAACTTCTTGACATCATCTCTTAATTCATTCTGATTTGTTAAGTCAAATATTTCATCAAATAAAAGCAACTGATTACCAGCATCTTGACAGTTAAGACAAAGGAGCCAGACATCTGGACGCAGGCTCTCTGGGATTTTCTTGCCTTTAGTTAGCACATTTATTTCTTGAGCAGTGCAGCCATCTAAGAGAGCAGACTCCAGTTCTATCAACCTGAAAATTAAGCAACATAGTGGATAATAATAAATACAGAATAAAGGGGATTTTCAATGTGGCGGCGCACGGTGTAATTGGTATATTTGGGTAGAGGACACTTATACAAACAAAACATGTTAAGCAATATGGTGTCCTAAAGTGTCACGTTTCCGAGATATTTGTCTCTATGTGAGATACACTAGAAGGGAGCGGTAACTCGCTATCAAGAGTCAAGGTGAGGCATTGGCAGTGAGCCTAGATGTGGTGTTCGATCGGGTCTGGCACCAGGGTCTTCTTACGATCTTACGAAGTTACCAGGATACGGGCTTCCGGAGGGACTATGCAAATTGGTCGCCAGTTTTCTGTCCAGCAGATGCATAAGAGCTGAGAGACATAAATACTGGCGTCAAGGTTAAGCAGGACACAATTCAGGAGGTAATAATTCGATTTCATTAAAGAGCATTATTTGATGAAAGAGATTGCATTTTGTCGGCGTTGTCGTTGCGAGCGGCGGACGCGCCCCCTAAGACCCTACTGCTGTAAAGCCGGCCCTGATCCGAGCTACTTGACAACAGTGTGTTTTATTGCGAATATTGCGATGCGGTTAGTAGGCAACTAAGTAATGAATATTGTTTCTTCGTGCTCCTAGTCTTACTATCTCATCTCACTAATTGGTGAAGCGCCACAGCTTGATACAAATAAATTTAAATTCATTAAGAAAACAAGTAAATAGTGCAGCGCCCATTCAGTGAATTCGTTCCATAAGTTGCACATAATGTGCTCAGAGATGGCGTTACACGTCCTGATAATTACCGATGATTGAGATTCGTGAATTACTGTGTTGAACTCAGCTCATTATGTGCAACTTATGGAACAACTCATTTGTCTTTTGTCCCTCATTGACATCCGGCGTCAAAACAAGACAAAACACAAATAAGGTTATTTTAACCTTGTTATAAGAGCTTGTGGTAGGCCCCCTGAACTGTTGTTCTCAATCACTCTTTTTGTTTTTCTATGGACCCTTCCTTCCGGTCCATTGACATTACCTGTTTCGCAACGATGAAGTGAAGATAATTATAAAATTACTTTATTTTTCCTTCTCATAAGATATTAGAGAAAGGATGTGTTTTTGTTGAATTAATAGGGAAAAATATTAAATATTAATGTGAGACCAAGGATGTTATAAAACTTCGGATGTATTCTTGCTAACAAAAAACTGTGTCGCTGAGAGTCGGCCACCTCGCTGTACATACAAGCCGGCACGCACACATTCACACACTAGTCGGCCATTACGCGGATAAACGTCAACAGAGTCAATACGTTTGCGGTGCCGCAAAATATTAAAATATAGCATCTCTTGTGTAGTGAAATGGTGTAAAAACCGTAGAGACCGGAGGAAAAAAATACCAGGAATCACGTTTCACAGTTAAATTAATAATTCAATCACTTAGTTCCCGAATTTATACATCAAAACAAATATTCATTCACCAGTACAAAAGAATTAATGACAAAGCCAGTGTTGCCAATATACACTTTTGTAAATTACCCGAAATATGGGAATTTTATATTTTATGGTTATCATTAATACGTATTTTATTATAAATTGATTTTAAACTGTCGCGACTAGTACACATACTTTATATCAGTGGTTCTCAAACTTTTTTGGCGAACGGACCACTTTTAGAAAGCGAATTATTTGATGGAGCCCTAAAATAATCAAAGAATAGTTTAGGTAGGAATGTACTTTCAAGTTCGTCGATTTAAGGGACGGAAGGGGAGGGGGGAATAGAGAGGGGGTCGGTGTAGAACCCCCCCTCTATGTGAAGGAAAAGTTGCGCACCCCCCCTTTTTATTAGATACTATTATTTTTATTTTGTCGGGTGAGGGGAAAGGGTGATCCCTTTTATAGTGCATAAATTTCATAAACTTTGTGTAGAGCCTTCTAATAATGTAACGTCAAAGTACAACTTAGCCATAGTTTATTGTGTAGGTATTCTTTATTTTACCGCGTAGGTTGTAAATATTGTATATCTTATTGTATTTAAAATGTGTGTGAGGAATGTCCCAGAATATTTATTTATTAATAGAATACTATTACGGAAATCTGCTGTACATTAAATGATTAATTTGTCATGGTTATTGAAACATCGATCTTTTTTGCAAATAACTATGTAACGTGATGTTTTAGGACATAGGCACTAGGGAATGCAAACCGGTTTCACCGAAAATCGAAAAACCGGTTATTCGGTACGGTTTTGACCAACCAAAAAAACCGGGTTTACATAGCACCAAAACCGGTTTTTCGATTATTTTCGGTTTTTCTTTCAATGTTTGGAAAAACTAATAAAGGAAGATTTGCCGCCGTTTTGTAAACTGAGTGTAATGCAGGGAATATTTTTGTGATGAACTGAAGTGTTCAACACACTTGTGTAGTGTGGAAAAGCGGTAGAACACATAAGAAGGCAGTCTCTCCTCAGACTAAGGGGCTTTAAAACACTTGTGAGCTCGGGATCGTCGACAATTATAATATCACGTCGCTGACAGTTCAGCGACTCAGTAGTCTTAATACCAAAGCTGGTATCCAGGTGCCCACAGAAGACATCATTACTCCATTCGGGCCGGACTATATAGTTGCAGTCTTTGTCTTGATGAGAAGTAGCGAGGCATAAGTATATGTATAATATAAATAGAGGTATAAGTAGTAGCGAGGCAGTACTTCACATCGGGGCAATGACTACAACTTTATAAGTCGCAGGTCCAGCCTCATATGGAGTACTGTTGTCATCTATGGGCGGGAGCACCTGGATACCAGCTTGGGCCTTTATACTCGGTTCAGCGACGTGCCATCAGAATTGTTGACGATCCCGAGCTCACAAGCGGTTTAGAGCCCCTTAGTCTGAGGAGAGACTTTGCCTCCTTATGTGTGTTCTACCGCTTGTACAACGGAGAGTGTTCTAAGGAATTGTTCGACTTCTTGCCCACGGCTACCTTCCACCATCGCAACTCACGCCATCGGCGGGGAATCCATACTCACACATTGAAATCAGAATTGTTTTGAACTGTGCGGGCTCAAAGGAGCTTTCTTCCGCGGACGCTCAGTTTGTGGAATGAGCTCCCCGCTGTGGTTTTCTCAATGGAGTACAGCATGGGATTCTTCAAAAAGGGCGTGAAGAGATTTCTTCAGGGTCGGCAACGTGCGAGTGATACCCCTGGTGTTGCAAGCATCCATAGGCTACGGTAACTGCTTTCCATCAGGCGGGCCGTTTGCTTGTTTGCCACTTTAGTGGTATAAAAAAAAAGTACTAATTCGCTCTATTAATCACACCGAGTTATTTGGATACCTTGTAGATGATTTTGGAACAGAACGTCGCTACAAATATTAACGCGAAGGATCCAAATGCTTTTCGTGATGTTGAGGGACATGTTCTAGAAATGAGGAGCTACAGAAAATAGACTTTTGGCAACGGTGAATGCGCAGGCTTGCGTGTGACTTAATGTAGTTTAGTTGACCCCAATCGGAGTCACTAGTTTGTGTACTCTCGATTTAAGACAAGTCCTTCGCGCCTTTCCTCCAATATAGAACGAGGGATATTTGCTCGGCTCGTGTAATGAGCGTCCCCTGTAATTTCATCTGCATAGCAATGAATGCTAGCAATAGAGAGTATATCATTAAGATGCTGAAGGAACAGTGTTGGGAATAATCCAGAGCCTTGCGGGACGCCAGCATTAATGTCATGCTATCGGAGCAACTACTGTCAACGAAGGCTCTTATGTACGCCAAACAGCAAGCTGACTGATTGGTGTTATTTTTTACCCATCTGCACAACAATTTATCGAAGTAAAACATTCGTATAATAATAATCACGTTTTGTGTACACGCAAGTTGCTGTGCCGCTTTAATATGACATGTTCATAATATTACGTGTGAAATTAATATTATAACGTACGAAACATAGTTCAATGAATGTACATAAAGTCTTCATATCTCATAGCAATTAAAAACCAAGCAAACGTTTTAATGATTTCATTCGTTTAAAATATAATCAAAAGAAAAGGAACCGTGTAGTCTATATAAACGAGTCTCTGATGAAGATGAATCTACAGAGTTAAATAAACTATTATTTTCATCAATTTGATGAAAAAGAGATGGATGGATTGTGTGAAAGATGATATTGGTAAGAATGGAGTAGAATGTGATATGAATGTATAACGGATTAAAGAGACGAATGGAAAAAGCGTACATATAGCGCCGACCCCAAATGATTGGGAATAAGGCACTTTTATACTCACTTCATTAACTTTAACTGACTATAATTCCTCAATTTGCGATTTTTTATCTTAGGCACGGTTATTATCTATAATTTAAGCTATAGAAATAACGTGAAAAAAAACCGAGCGAACATTAAAAAAACCGGTTTTAAAACCGGTTAACCGGTTTTACCTCTCAATAACCGAAAAAAAAACCGGTTTTCATTTTGCCACGGTTTTGCATTCCCTAATAGGCACCCCATTATTTTTATATTCGTATGAGTGTCCTTAATCGATGTATAAAGGTGGGGATGAGTGAAGTTATTTAAAAAAAAAAAAACAAATCGGTGCCTGATGAGTATGCCAGGCTCTGAACAAAAATCTTCGAACCCCTTTCATAGCGATCGGTTGAGTAGTGGAAGCGTGAAAGCATAACAAAAAAAAATTGGCCACCATTCACAATTTAAAATAGTACGGTATATTCTGCCTACATTTACACTTAATTTTAGCGATGGGCGATTGTTACTAAAAACAATCGAATTATTCGATTGGCCAATTTATTCGAATCATTCGAATAACAATCGACATCTTTCGATTGTTCATAATACGCTTCTTGCGGCACCGCGCGTGTCCTATGCCGTGCGCTGGCTGTCCGTCCGCCGAATGAATTAATCTATTTGTCCCCGCGCTCACCCGTCGATTGTGCATACTATTACAACCTGCGTTGCGTGGGTCAATTTTCATTCGAAAGGTCGATTGTTTATTCCTTAGAACGAATGAATCGACAATCGAATGTAGAGATATATAAATGCATCGATATATTATGTCTGTCTAATTGTTATATTTTTTTTATTTTGTGATATTTAGTCTAAACTTGTCAATAGTCACAGTGATAACAAATTGTGTGTTTAGTGTTTCCCTTTAGTTATTTTTTATTTTTAAGGCAGACTTAAGTAAGTCATGCTCACTTTAAGGCCTTTGCTTGCGGCGGCGTCGTGTGACGGGTCGCTCACTTCCCTCCAATATGGCGAGGAGGGCGATGGCTGCCACACGCGTCATACTTGTGAACAGGTGCTGCTTGTGGGGGCTGGTCTGCTTAAGTTTGCTATTTATTTACTTATTAAATATTTATTCAGTCTACTTTGTAATTTTGCCGCCGCGCCGGGGCACGCAATTGTTTTCAGTGCGATTAGAATGTAAATATTATGTAATGAATCTAAGCCTGTTTTGAAAAGAGTAATTGCTGAGTTTATTGCCGGCTCTTCTCAGCAAATGCAACCTTCCGAACCGGTATTAGAGTATTAGAGTCAGACTTTTCATAAGTGCCTGCGAAGGTCTATTTGAATAAATGATTTTGAATTTTGAATTTTAGAGTTTTACAATTGTCGATTCTTTCGATTATTTTTTTTGCAACAATCATCCATCGTTACTTAATTTTCATTTAAACATGTCTACCGTTACATATTAGTCTTAGCATAATATAATAAAACATAGGTAAATTTAGCCTAACATGGCAACCCTAAATTGAATCACACATAAACAGCCGCCGCCATTACGGGCCTCAGTTTTGTAATAGCGAGAGCGGAGTCCGGGTAGTCTGTGTGTGAGACTGGTGCACCAAGAAATCTTACTATTATGCCTGTGAATTCCGAGGATACATTCGGATGAAGATTGCCGGCCGGCATCCACTCGTATTCCTTGTGGTCTTCAGAAATTGGATTAAGGCTTTACCAAGATACGAGAGGCTTTAAGGTTGTTCGATGTAAGAGGTGAGTGGGAGATTTTTATAACTGTACAGTGGTGTTACTCGTTTTCTATAGGTAGTCACTTTGTCATAAAGGAGACGTCCAAAAAATGTATGGGGTTTGGTACTAAAATAATTAATAATTTGAACCACAATCTGAGCTATATAGGCAGAAAGGACGTAATTATTTAGATTTTTTTGAGTAGTTAAAAAAAATTTAGAGCCCTCCGTTTTTTTAAAAACTGAAACTGAAAATCGAGTGTCGGAAAAAATAAGATGAGCTGGCAACAGTACAAAAATTATCTAAGGGTTGGTAGCTCAGAGTTTGGTTGGTAGCCATGTGGCGTGTGTGTATGTTGCAAAGTAAATGAGAGTTCATACAAACGTCGTGTCATGATGTCTGTCATTATGACAATACAGATTTGACTGACCTTATAACGACACGTTTTTATATTGCAATGCATTTAAATTATTCAATAGTTTTCGATTTAATTACATGGAGCTGTATGCAGGTGAAATTAAAATGAAATCTCAAAGTCCTCAATAGAAACGGCATTTTTAGCTACATTATAATATATATATTGCTCGGGAAACGAATAACAAAAGATACTTTGCGTTTTGCTGAAAAAATTTTCACTTTTTTACTAAAACGGAGGGCTTAAAAAAATATTTTTATCATAATCTAGTAGCTTTATCAATAACCTTTCTAATAAGGTATATCACATTGCTGTTCAAATTTCTTCAGAATATTATACCACTATCCGTCTCCTTTGATTCTCACAAGGCAGCCATATTTTTAGGCATGTGCTAAAATAATTTCCCGTACGCAAGTACACCGGTGATTTGGCTATTTACACGCCAAGATTCACCACTAATATTATAAATGGGATAGTGTGGACGTTTGTGAGTTTGTGTGTTTGGATGTTTGTACTTCAATAACGCTTCAATAACTTAACGGATTTGGATGAAATTTGGCCCACAGATAGAACATTATCTAGATTAATACATAGGATACTTCTTATCCCGGGAAATCAATATATCCCTCGGGAAAGCTGGTGAAACCGCGGGGCGCAACTAGTATTCTAATAAATAGTTAAATCAACTTGGAAACTATTATTTGAATACAATCTAATGCATATAAACAAGTAATAAGTTCATTTTTAATTATTGTCGTTATTCTCATATGGTGATCTTTACCTCCAAATTTCTCGGAAACGTGACCACCATATTGCATAACATTTATTTTTTGTATGAGTGTCCTTTACCCAAATACCCACGCACAACGTGCGCCGCCACATTGAAAAAAAAATATGGCGGCGGTTAGCTATGCCAGCTCCCATACAAAAATGTTCGTACCCCTTTATAAATGTGATTAAATGACTTCAGCAACACACAAACAAAAAAAATATAGCTGACCTCCAGAAAAGGTCAGAGATGTCAGGGCCACTAGACCTTCCTTATTTACTGATGGACAAAATGTATATAATTGAGTAGTGTTAGTACATACTTCAAACGTCCTACATCTGATTTACATACTCTTATTTTAAATGTTGAGTGCCAATTTTTATATACTTATTTATCCAGAAAATAATGGGTGAATGGCTGGACGCAACATTCAGAATTTACAATTAATTTAATGGTTGTTGATTTAAAAATAATTGGTAACAATAGATCTCCAATAGATATAGTTTATTTGGTATTTAATTAATATAACTGCATCCTTTATTTTCTGGATCATAAATGCCAAATATTCTCTTATTTGCATTATAATAATGTCTTTGCATCATACTCATAGCAACATTTTAATTGTTTAGGCCTTAAACACATCCCCTAAACTTTAGGGGATGTTTGGCTCCTACGATTGGTCTGGCTGCAAAAAATCGGCTCTCAGAATCTAAGAAATTAAATAAAAAATCCAACGCTGGTCACTATATCAGCAGGCACCGCCTCAAAATCTATCCAACCACTGGCTGCCAGCGCAGCGCCTGCGAGGTGTAATCTCGGGGGCGGCGCGGCGCCACGCTGGTGAAATTGGTGGGGCGGCTTTGCCAAGATACCGCTTGCTGGCGTCAAGCATGAAGGGAGCGAGCCGCTCAAGCGCGCATGCCGCGGGCGTCGACTGTTTTATCCAGTCATTGTAATATTTACTTTAACACATACGATTTAAAGGCCTCACTTGCATGTCAAGATATTTGCCGAGGCGTAGCCGTGCTCATAAAATTAGTGGTGACCTTTATATCATCGAAAGCGAAATATACAAAAAAACGCATATAAGTTTTTAACAATTGTTATAATCTTTCAAATAATAACTGAATGTCTAGTCTCTATGGAATGATAATATTAAGCCTTATGTCTTAAACATCATGTATAAACTTTATCCCCCTTATTACAAAACATGGTTTAAAGCAAAGCCAGGTTTTACTGTCATTTGGTCACATATAATAAAAAGGGACGAGGCTATTTTAAAACCTGGTTTTCCTTTGAAACCATGTTTTGTAATAAGGTGCTAGGAGACAGGTCCCTGCTCTGGGCTCCCATATTTTTATGTCAGAAAGTAGATGTAAGATGTTTATTCAGCAAAGTCATTTTTGAAAGCAATATCTTAGTTTTCAAAAATAGTGAAGATTGGTATTAAAATCAAAATTTTGCATTTAGTTATGCAAAAGTTAAATCCATACAGCCAAATTATATGAGTTTTAATGTATTTATGTTGAAATTACATTTAACCCGTTAGTTCTAGCGAGGGATGCACATCCTATTATAACAATTGATTTCATTGTTATATTTTTAACTGCAAGCCAAAGACTTGATAAGTTTTGATGTGTCACAAACTAAAATTTTATGAATTTACGTTAAATTTCATGATCGAAAACGAAATGCATAACGTCGCCATTTTTTGTAAGCCCATCTACTATTTTCTTCTGTTTCATTCATACTTTTTATGAAAACAACCATGATTTGTTAGTTTAGGTATGAACTTTGTCAAAACATTACATGAGCATAGCGAGACAAATTTGAAAAATTAACATCTCGGAAACCATGGGCTTACTTCAGGGGGTGGTGTACCAAGGGGTAGGCCCTCCCCCCACCTCCTAGAGTGTGATAATAATATTGATCCTATGCGATAATTGGCAGGTGATTTATATGGGATACTAGCTGCCCGGCGCGACTTCGTTCGCGTGGTGCTACCCTACTCTATGGTGCTACCCTACCCCACCTTACCCTACTCTACCCCACCCTACCCTACTCTACCCCACCCTACCCTACCCTACCCTACCCTACCCTACTTTCTTTGCTTTAAACCTCACGGAGCCCGAGACCTTTCCAACGAATGTAAAACCGTGGAAATCGGTTCGTGCGTTCTGGAGTTATAGCGTCAGGAAGGAAAACCCGACTTATTTTTATATAGTAGATTACCGAAGTCAGAGTGACATTTAGCGCACTTTGGTGCGGTTCTCCTTAAACACCACTGTTTAAGACGCGTCACCGGAAAGCTGGTGCCATTTCTGTGTAGTGGTGTCTTTATAATTTCCGACTTCTATGTCCAACTATGATTTCACTGTCGAGTAATCCCCGAAAAGCGGGATGGGTCTGTCCCGTGAGGGACATTTAATTTTGGGCTAAAATCGGGACGTCCTGCCAAAATCGGGACGTCGGGCAACGCTGGTACTAACACTAAGTACTCAATTGTATACATTTTCTCCATCAGAAAATAAGGAAGGTTTGGGGGGCCTGCCTGGGATCTTGTAATATAAATTATAATGTTCTTTAGAAGTATTTGTTTACTTACCAAGTACTGTCATCCTCGTCACTAGCCATACCGTCGTTTTGAGTAAGCGCTCTGATGCCACAAGTTCTTTGAAAATACCTGCTGTAAATATCGTTTACTGAAATAAACTATACATGCGTTATTATTGCAATGAAGAAATAATACAATTCACACTTCGTAAAAACCAACAATAAATAATTTTCGTATGTTCGCAAATTTTGATGGGATGGGACCAGGGTTGCCACTGTTGCCAGAAGTTTTTAACTTTTTTTATTTTTTTTTTAAATGACGGAAGGTGACAATTCAGAGAATTTTTACACCTTTACGCGGACAATGCCGTTTTTAACTGAACTTGACTGAACTCTTCTTATTTTATTGTTTGGCAACAAAGCCCAAATTACGGATTATTTCTGCCAGTGTCAAGTTAAAACGTCAAGTGGTCTGTGGTTGTGAATGAGCGATCGACTTTTTGGCGAGAACTTGCATAATGACGTTGAGTGCCCCACGTGAAGACGAGCCAAGCGAAGCGGAAGGGCACTAAAATACCTACCTTTTCTCGAAGAGCTTCGTCATAACTTGGATTATACAGTCTGGCACACGAAAGTTGAGCGTGGCTGTAATTGAAACTCTTTACATGGCAACATTCTATAAATGTCACTTTCGCAAAAAATTAAAAAGTGTCAACTAGTTTACTAAAACCACAACCACAGACATATAAATATGGACTAAAACCAGTTTTGCTACCAACTCTATAATCATAATCGCTTTATAAAGCGATTATGATTTTAGCCGCATAAGCTATAGCTTATGCGGCTCACAGTGGCGTGCATTCCATATAGGCAAATAAGCAATGCTTACCTCATAAGATTCAATTCAATAATATTTTGATTCAATTAAACTACATAATCACTTTAAATAAAAATTCTAACCTAACATTCAATACGAAATTTCAAACTTTGCCGCGCAGGCACTCGCAAGTTCGCCTCTCAAATTCACGGAAATTCACGCACACTAAAACGATTTCGGCATATTCATACACACACACACACTTCTTTAAGATAATACGACGAAAGCATAAATCACGCTTTTGCTATGCGTAGCATACTGACATTTGACATTCGCGATTTATCGACCAAAAGTAACCTTACCTTCTCTGTTGTAAGTAAAGTAACCCATCCAAATTAAAAAGACTACAGTTACAACTACTTTACCAACATTAGAGCAACTCAAATATAACTTCGCAATTTATTTGTGTTGGTTTGTTTATGGTTTGGCTGGCATTGTATGCAATGTTGTTGTTATTTACTTATTGTGATTTTGCGAAGTGTATCTATGAAGTGTATTGTGTGTGAAATGAAGAAATTTTGTGGTGAAGATGCAAAATGTGTCGATAAATTATTCCTTTAGTCAGTTTTCGTTTGTTGCTTGTACCTACTTGCTGTAGACCAACTCCAAAACATTCATGGATTTAAAACAAAGGTAAAAATCTTAGACATTTTAACACAGAATATTATGTTTATTAAACACCTGGCTATCTGGGTGCTGTTATTCGAATCTATTATTCTGTTATTATTTTGTTTGCTAATGAATCATACCAAATGTGTGTGGAATGATACGCTGACCTAAACAATTTTATGAATCGGGTCAAAAAACATAATCTATCTAGGAGGCATATTTAGGCGTGTATGGCCATGATTTCTTCTGCCTACCTAGTCCGAAAACCAATGCACGCCACTGGCGGCTCAGTGTTATAGTGTCCACCTCCTCATTCTTTCGATCAACTTAATGTTTACCTATCAACCTGTTCATGACAAAATCTGAAAAATATCGCAATCAAACAAATCGAAATATTTTTAGGGTAAGTTTCACTTGTTTACGGCGCCACGCGCCATGAGAAGTTTCGTTCCACACGCTCACATGAGATACGTCCAAAATAAGTCCGAGTCATAGTCTCAGTTCTATGGAAAGCACACTTTGTCTTGTTGTGTGTGTCGCGTGGTGAGTGTTCAACGTATTCGTTATACTAACTATTTTCGCGAAGGGAGGTAGAGGTACTGGAACTCATGATCATTCAGCCTAATGATTCACATTATTTTGCAAATATAATTTTATAAAAATACGTAGATTCTGAGACTGAAGATCGTAGGTTTGCAGGAAAGGCCTAAAATACGTAGATCTACGTAAAAAGACATAGCACCTCACAATACAAGACTGTGTGCTATACATAGATCTGTGACTCGGACTTAACTCATCTCATGTGAGTGTGTAGAACGAAACGTCTCATGGCGCCGTGAACAAGTGAAACTTACCCTTAAAATATTTCGATTTGTTTGATTGTGATAATTTTCAGCTTTCTAATCAAATGTTTCCCTCATTAATCGGATTTTGTATCATTTATAAAATAAAATAAAAAATGGTCAGAACCAGACTTACCACTTACACGCTAACAGGCTTACTTTTGAAGTAAAGTGGCTCAAAAATAAACTGCGAGCCTACATAGGAACACATTCAGCTATGTAAATAAAAATGTGTAAAATTTAATTTGTCTGATGATAATAAATAATTTAAATAAATATCTATACAACGTGTAAAAGATTAAGATGCTATACCGTTAAACTGGTTGTTCAGAATCGTTTTCCGAATCAATTTTGTAACTTTAAATATCTGTATTAAAAGTTAATTAAATCGATTCTGAATAACTAGCGGTTAGCATCTTAACGGTTCAGCATCTTAATCTGTTATACGTTGTATATAAAAATATCCCTATTTCCCTTGGTCACGCCGTAACTTGAGAATGACTTTACCGATTTCATCTATCTTTATTTTAAGTTTTCTAATAGGAAAGAAGTGGATCTGGAGAAGGTTTTCATGAAAAAAATTAAGAAATTTGCGTAAGAAATTTGAAAATTTATGAAAACTTTAATGGTAGGGTAGAATATCCCTCGGATACACGAGTGAAACCGCTGGGCGCAACTAGTTGTATAATAAAACATACTTTTTATAGTGTTTTACCTACCCTAGTCTATTCTTCATTTAATTTAAAAAAAAGTACGTAGATCTACGAACTTTTCATATGCAAGTTTTACTAATTCTACGTACTTTTCTAATCTGGCCTACGCCTTTTACTACTACACTGATAGTGAGTGATGCCAGGCAGGATACTACGCGAAAATACCATAATTTTACCTAGGTCGATTGACTACTGTTATTGGTTGAAATCACTGACCTCCATTATACAAGTACGCTGGACAGTATATCATCGACCTTTTAATGAACCCATTTGATTTTCGCCATTTTGGCGCTGATAGCAATCGTGAGCGTCCACGGAACTAATAGTAGAGACGGGGCATTTTAGTGTCTATATCGATAAAAAACGTTTTTTCTTTTTTATTTATCGACATTACTTGTATGTACCTGTGATTTCGTTCGCGTAATCTGTAGTTATTGTAATCGCTAGACTAACAAATAAGTAATCCTTACTTTCGTATTAATAATATTACAGGCATACTTAGAGCATAACTGAGTAGGTTCTAGTGGTAGTGGAGCGGCGCGGGAGGGAGGGATACATTTTTAATTCTCTGTTGTCATTTGACGTCATGAAAACACACCCCTCGCCACCGCTTTACTACCACAGGAACCAACTCAGATAAGCGCTATGTCTGTAGAAGCAATTAAGAGGAATCTGTCCAACAGCTAACAAATGGTTTGTTTTGACTATTTTTTTTATTATATACATATATAATATATGTATAGTATACTAGCTGTCCCTCGCGGTTTCACCAGTGTTCCCGGGATAAAAAGTAGATGTCCTTCTCGATACCATCTGCATGCACAATTTATCGTGATTGATTAAGCGGTTCAGGTGAATGCGTAGGTAACAAACAAACAAATAGATACTTTCGCATTTATAATAAAAGTATATACTATATATTGTATAGTATGGAAGTATGGATGTTATAATAGTATATATAACATATAATGGCGTGACAATAAAATTAATGATGAATAAGGCTTGAGAACTGGCTTAGGTACGGATTAAATACTCATTCGTTAAATGTTCCTGTAGATCACTTGGAAAGGTACTACTAAAAAAACACAAAGAATTACTTATAATAATTTATTTTTGATCGACTTCTAAACAAGTAATTATCAAGCTCTTTCACGCGTGCACTTCGCAGGCTCCCTACAAATTATATGTGTTCCTTTCTCATACCAGTTCTCCCCCTTCTGTCACATATGAAGTCACATACTGTGGCGTAACGCCACAGTATGTGACTTCGCGTCGAGCTGATTTTGAGCTTGATGTGCCTTATTCGTCATATGTTCACCAGATTGTGTCCCAAGTGTGCTCTAACTCGCGCAGTTCGTTGAAATTTTCTTGGGTCCGTATGAGATTCTGGTGATAGACTGGTCCTGGTACTTCTCTCTTTATCTGGTCAAGCATCTTCGATCTAGCGTCCGCGTATTGGTCGTCACGTCGCAGAGTCGCACAGCGCTATCCTGATAAAGAAATAATATATATAATAGCCTGCCATGACAATAAAATTGTAGATGCTAAGTTCAACGGTTATTGTTTAAAGGTACACATTTTTTAAATATATTTAGTTAAAAGTATCAGTGAACAATAAGTAACCCAACAAAATATAACGGGGCGCAATAAAAAAAATCGCTCATTGAATCTTTTATCCGACATAATATTTTTTTATTATCAAATTGATGGTTGACGCCACTAATTTTGTAAGACACATTAAACTCGGAAGAAAAGTATCGACCCATTATCGATATGAAACATTACAGCCCTATTTCTTTGTTTACATTATATATTTATTGAAAATGGAGCTCTTATTTTACCTAAATATGAATAAAAACGTTTATTATATAAATCAAAATAATAATAACAGCTTCATACAAGCAATTACACAAATTTACAGCCATGAAATTTACTTACTTGTTACAGGTTATCCCGCTGCCTTTTTGATATCGAGTTTTACAAAATATGCAAACTCTCATACTCAAAACGTTTAAAATGTCACGTAGAAAACACCAAATAAATCAAACGTGCACAAAGTAGTTTTATTCGAGATTTTTTCCAAAATTCTTAGAGTCGCAAAAAAACAACACGACGGCCATTTGCAACAAATGTCAATAATAGTACCTGAGACGCTCGAGAGGGGCGCTTTGATTGGGCACAAGAAACAACTGTCATTTCGAAAGAAATATACAGCGTACTTGTATAATGGAGGTCAGTGGTTGAAATAAATTAAAAATACTTCTTTAAAATTGCAGGTTTATTGCATTTTTATTACAATATCTTTGAGTATCTAGTAAAGTACTAGATACTCAAAGTGCAATATGGACGAACAGCGAAACCTGTGAGCGAAACATAGTATTATTTCCGACTTCCGACAAGTATAGTTTTATTTTCCATAGACAATAATTTGAATAATTTTCTGAATGCAACCCTGGCTGTGCTGTGTGTGTCTGTCTGTGATGATAAAATAAAAATACCGAGAAACTGAGACAATATTATTTAGCTTACAAAATAGTTCGTACTTATTTTATTTATCGTATTATCGTTCGTTGGTGTTTACTTTATACCACAGTTCTTGTCAACCTTGTTATAACGGCTTTTTATTCCTCTCATTTTGGCTAGGTACATACTAGATTAATACTAATATTGGATATTGGTTCAAAAAAGGATATTTTAAAGTAAGATAGCATAGCACTTCTATGCTTATGGTACCTACACACAATGAGAATTGCAGACCATATCAAATGAATTTGTTTCGCTCAAATTGAATCCGACCGAAGTATAATAATGAAACAATACTATAGTTTATTTCCCAATAAGGAAGCATTTATTATTTTTGCCCTTTACATTATTCTATTCGTCTTCCAAGGTAAGTTCTGAAATAAAATACCTACGTTAAACCCGCCCATAAGGTTTCTCTGTGATCCTCTATCTATACTGTTTAGAGATGCAACTGCACAATTGACTTTTTTGTAATAAAATTTGAAACATGTCCTTAGTACTGCCGGCTGGACTTCTTTTTTGTAACTAAATTATACCAAGAAGAGCCAGAAGACTCATAGCACAAAGAAACCAAGTTTGACTCATATCTCCAACAATTAATTGTAAAACAGGACCTACATAGTTAAGACAAACCATATTTCTAGATATTTTAGTTGATAAACAATATTCCTTTTATTAATAATTATCTAATAATAATGCCTCTAATCTAGTGTGATTTGTGTCACTTCCCTTGGTCTGCACACAACAAATCACTAAAGTTTAATCCCAATTGACTGAATGGTATAGGAACAAACAGATAAACAGACAAAACTTCTTATATAAATAGCCTGCCCTGCCTGAAAATCTGGGGTAAACATAAGATACCTTTCTTATGTCTTCCCCAGATTTTGATGCACTTTTCACTATAATTTATAGAATTTCTTTTTGATGGTTTATATGTATACTACCTGTGTGTGAAAAGTTGAGACCTGGTGTGGTGATGTTACAGCTAGTATACTACTTGTCATGAAGCATGGCTCCCATATTGTATGTGTAGCGGGCTATTGCTTCATGCTATAAATACAATACGGGCATCAGCAGGGAAGTGCAGGGGAAGCAGGTGAGGGTGTTGCATTCCATTCGGGTTTCAACTTATCATGCATGAGTAGTACATTCTAATTAAATTCATACATTGTTGAGTACATCAGTTACTAAATAGTACCACAGATAGTACTTAGATAAATGCCAGTAAATAAGAAGTGCCTACCTCCACTAAACTTAAGTTTAATTTGAAATTTCAGGTGTGTTTGTAACAGCATCAAAAACTGAAAATGGAGGATATGATTACAATACTACACTTGTTGTTTTCCTGTCAGAGTTACTCAAGCTTGTTGCTTCAGCAATTTTATATACATACAGACGCGAGTAAGTCACCTTAATAATACTACTTTACTAATTTAATGGTTTATTAATTCAAATACACAGCTACTTATTTGTTAGTGATAGTTACAAAAAATCCCCTAAGTGGGTACTTATTAGAAAATGCTTTTTTTTTATACCACTGAGTTGGCAAACAAGCATAAATTTTAAATGATAATGCCAATAATGATAGATGTAACAGAAAAGTTTTCATTTTCCTGTTGTTCAGGAGTTTTCATTTGAATGTTAAATTTCATATTCTTCATTTAATTATGTTATTCAGAATTATCCTTACAATTGCTATCACAAAAATACAGGATACCCTAATTAATATTATAAATTTGAATGTGAGTTTGTTAAGCTCTCATGCCTTAACTAATCAACAAATCATGGAATTTGGCATGCAGATAACCTAGGGTATGAAAAAGGATACAGGCTACTTTTTATCCTGGGAATGCGGGTGAAATCAAGGGGGCCAGCTAGTTTTTTTTTTATATTTCATGAGTTAGGGTTCCGGTAGGGGATTAAAAAACAACCATGAATGCAGTTGTACTTATTGATTGAATAAAAATATACTGGATAAAATTTTCAACTGGTCATGGATGGCTGAAAGTATATGATTTTGATAAAACCTTAAAAGAATTGCCTAGCTGGTAATTTAAAGAAATTACACACATATCCTGTTTTAAATAAAACACATGAGGTAGGTCAACCTGAGACTGCAGGGGGTGCTACATGCTATGTTGCACTTTTTGATTTTAAAATATAAGATATAATAAGAGTGTTTCGCTGAGTACATACAGCTGGAGGTGCAGTACCTATCAGCTGCTTAAAGAAGTACCTAGTTGTTTATTGTTATATGACATTGATGAAATACCTACTATGTTGTTGAACAAGTGTACTTATATTTGCAATGCAAAGTAGTGCTATGAATGATTCATTACTTATTTCATTAATCTTCTGCAGTCACCTTAACCATTCTCAAGTTTTAATACCTAAGGCAAACAGTAGTATTAAAAGTAGAAAATATAAAGATTTATCTATTTTCATAGCCATTTCTCAATTTATACTCTTTTCTTTTGTTTCAGGAATAAGCCACATATTTTACGAGCAATCTTAATAAATTATAAATTGTTATTATTTTACTTTATTCCGTCGCTGTTGTATTGTTTTTACAATAACTTGGCATTTATTAATCTGTCGCACTATGACCCAACATCATATTATATTCTGCTTCAATTCAGAGTTGTTTTGACTGCATTACTATTTCAGGTATGATATGCATGACCATTTAATTTACAGATCTGTTCCTTTTGGTAAACAATTAAATGATGGCTCTACTCTGTGAATGCGAATGGTTACTTGTCCTTTATATAAATTGGTCTGCTTGTTTTCATTAAAAAAAGAGAAAGTTTTAATGAGTGAATGAGGATGAAATTGCTGAGAGCATTGATTAATTTCATCCTGCACTAGGGCCTTTTACCATTATCTTTACAAGTAACATTTATACATACCTTCTAACATCATAAAATGAACTGGAAACTTACAAATGCTGACGCTTTGTATGTACATATATAAAACTTTATTTTAATTAATAGCTCGCTCGTTGATTAGATAAGTTCTTTTAATTGAATGTGAATTAATTAGGTTATCATAATAGCGGAAAGTTATTAAATTAATCTATATAATGTTGAACTTTTCATCATCATCATACATTCATCCTCCGTCTCTGTCTTTTCAGTTCTTGTTCAAGAAGAAACTTACATTCATGCAATGGATATCACTAGGTGTTTTAACAATGGGATGTATGATAAAAAACTTTGATGCTGCCACCCAACAATCAAAAAGCGAAACAGACTTATGGTCACAAGTATTCAACATTTATTTCCTATCTATTAACTTTCAAAATTTTTGTTCCTGTTTGGCTGGAACGTACAACGAGTATTTATTGAAAACCAAGGGTTCTGACATTGACATATTCTTACAAAATGTATTCATGTACCTAGATTCTGTTATATGTAACTTTATAATCTTAATGTTCAAAGGCGAAGTAGTGACTATATTTGATGATTTCTCCTCCCTAATGGATATATTTGTGATACTTATTATAGTAAATAGTGCTGTGGTCGGAATAGTCACTAGTTTCTTTTTGAAAAACTTAAATTCTATATTAAAGACGTACGCCAGTGCTTTGGAGCTGGTCATAACAGCTGTAGTTTGTTACATATTGTTCAATATATTAATAACAACCTTTACAGTTGTATCTATATGCCTAGTCAGTATTGCTGTTGCTATGTATTTCAAAAATCCTGTTAGTAATGTCAACCCGAATATTATCAACTCAAAAGATAAAGAACCTCTGATAGGAGTCACTACTGACTAATAATTGAATTACAAAATAGGTTCAAATATGTGTATCTATATAGTATTCAACGGAGTTATTTTCAAGGAAAATTTCATGTTCATGAAAGTTTTACAATAATCTTTATTCCATTCAGATAGGTTTGATTTTAATGTATTATTAATCGCACCATGCAAAATCTAATTAAATTGCAAAATTACACCCTCTTTCCGTATCATGCACATGAGTTATTATTGCTTTTCATTATTTTATAACAATCTAATAAGATCCTAGTTTTCTAAACGTTTTAACTAGTTTTTAAATATGTATATTTGACTGTAAAGTAGGTACTGAAAGTAATATCTATAGTAATAATCTTGTAATTAAATAGCAATAATAATAATTATCGTCTCGATGCACCACGCAACGTCCAGTGATATGGTATAATACGGGATCGGCCGAGATTTGCCCGAGAGACGCCCACAATGCTCTGCAAATCTCAGAACTAAAAGTGAAGCTAAAAACGCTAAGACCCAAAAATAATATACCCATATTTCACCCAAGATATTTTTGAGTCTTAGCGTTCTTAGCTTCTTTTTACACAGTGCAGAGACTCCTACCTACCTCTTCGGGTATATTAAGTGTGGTAATAATTGGACTATATTAATTAAAACTATTCTAACTTCCTTGAATTATGTTGAGTCTCGATAGTTATAACAATATGTCTAAACACTTGTGTAATTAATTGTAAATGTACCCACTTGTATAAACTATTATAGGTTGTATGTAATGTAAGATAATGTTCTATTCTACCTTACTTCTTTACATTATGTATGCATCATAGACATGTCGAATTACCTACGCTATAGGTATAGTTTACGACATTTATCCACGATGTAGATATTTTAAGTTCAGTAATCACAAATTCAATGCATATAGCGTTGAATCCAATAATAACAAATACAGGTTTAGGCAAAGGAATGGGCCTCGGGAAAGAACTTTTAACTAAACTAAATTATCAAAATATGGTAAAATAATGCTTGTGTTGAATGCAATCATTATTGAAGGAGTCGCATGACCATCGTGCAATCTCGGATTATTCCCAGCGCTACGGGATAATGAAAGAGCATTAACTAAGAAAAATTGTTTCGAGACCTATTTTTAAGCTTTCCAATATACAATTTGAAATTTGAAAATAATCTTCCCCATATATACCCGTATCGTTTGGGCTATTGAAATCAGGATGATGTTTTTTTGGCATTACTGTAATGTTAGAACGATTGCTAGGTTAAACACGAATTAATACAGTTTTTAATTTCCTATGAGTCAGAGCTATATTATGGTAATTTTGACATTATAATTAAAAATGTTATAATAGTTATTTATGCAACTGTCGTATAATAAGGGGTATTAAAACACGAATGTGGGTTTACCACACGAAGCGAAGCGAGTGTGATAATAGTATCACATGAGGGTTTTAATTCCTAATTATGTACAGTTGCATACAAGACTTTATCTACACCCATGATCATTTTTGTAAACAACCAAGTAATACATTTCTGCAATAATTATAATATCGAACCAAAATGGCGGGGTTTAATGTGGGTTTATCGCACTCGCTTCGCTTCGTGTGATAAACCCACATTCGTGTTTTAATACCCCTTATTATAAAACAGTTGCATAAATAACTATTAATATTTCGTTTATCATATTTACTAAATTACGCCAAATAAATCAATGTTACCTCATAGTCCATGAACTTCAACATTTTGGTCATATTATAAAATGTTAATTGCGAACGGCGCGGGCGCTGCAGTGGGGAGGTTTTTTCGCCAAAGCATTAACTTGGCCATCTAAACAGGAAATGCTGGAAACCTTGCCGATGATGCAATAAAGGCAGTCTCGAGATTTTAATAGATTGTATTTTTAATCGCCTTCAAAGTTCTTCACTTTTTATGTCAGCGAATGAGCATTCCATTGAAAATATTAACATATACAAAAAAGTATCAGATCAGAGTAATTTCATACTTTTTAGTGTAATTTAGAATAGTTTTTATTTAAACTACTTTTTATTTCGTAATTTTTAGTTTTTCTTACATGCACTAGAATTTGACCAAGGTTTTGAGATGTTTTCCCTTTGACACCACACCCCCCGAACTCGTATCAATAAGCCAGGCAGTCACACTTACACGTATTAGTCCATATCTTGAAAACGAGATAACCTATTTTGATGAAGCTTTCACTGTACTACCATGGTACTACCTATGCAATCAAAGCAAACGCGCTAATTAATGGCATTACACACAGTTGAAGAAAATGGGAATGAATAATTTCGTATACACTTCCTGACCAGGCCAAAATCAAGGATTAAAATTTTAACATTATTAATATACGACATTTTATGGCAATCACAGTGATCTGTTTAGTTAGTAAGCGTTAATTCGGTGGTTATTTACAAAATGTTCTGACGATATAATTACTGTACAGACATCACTTAACCACTTTCGTTGTTTGGTAAATGGTTCTTTTGTGTTGTGTTAAGGTGAGCGCACACTTATCCCAGCCGAACGCATCGAACGAAACACATTTTAGAATTCTGTATCTTATGAAACTCGCACACTTGCCCGCGTCGAATCGTCCGAATCTGGAAGAACCCCAGAAATCCTAGACGAATTCGGATACGTCATCAGATTCGGCGCGGCTTATGCGGTCGACTCGACCGATGCGCTCGCATCGCATCACATTCTATCAGTTGCGTGTTGTTTATAAATATTGTGCGACAGGCGTAAAGAAAATAGAAATGATTTCTTCGGCGCGGTCGATTCTGTCGTTGCGGATATGTGTGCGAGCCCTCCTGGACTTCGATTCGTTCGCCGCGTTCGGCTCTGATAAGTGTGCGTCCACCTTTAACAATTTTTTTATAGGAGTCTCAAAATTTTATATTGGTGGATGATATTTTGTAGTTACCACATGTATTAGGTTTAAGCTTGGGTATAACCTACCCCCAAAGAATGTTGATAATTGCTAAACTTCTTGACCAGCGAATATGTTGTCTGGAGAAGTACAGTTAATTGTATTATATATATATAGTATAATATTTAGTATAAATATGTATGAGAAATGTAAGATTTTTAACACGATGGACATTCTCAAATGAATGATGAACCGGATAACTCTGAAAGAACAGAGAGTTAGGTACGGATCATGCCATTATTTTATTTTCGCAATGCATTTTTATCAATCATCTATCTATTAAGTAGGTATTGATTCAAGGAGCCCAAATAAAATAAAAAAATAATAACTATCTTTTATTTACATTTTCAAAATCATTTTATAGGAAAACAGCAACAAAAAAACATAATTTATCAACACTACAACTTTACTAATAATATTATGGTAATGACGATTATCAAATCATTCGAATACATTTGGACAAAATTAGTTAAACATGAAACCCTTAATTTAATATTAAATATTCGATACATAAGATATATTATGATATCACAAGCCAAGCGTTTATTTATCTGAGGCGTTATCATAGCATAGTAATTGCACTTGTTTTTTCATCCTGTCACAAACAAAACAACCCTTATGAATGTCGATTGATTTGACCAGTGAATAAATATGCTCTTGGATTTTAATGACATGACAGCTAAACCAAGCAGCCACTGCTCTTATATATTATTGTATACTGACTGATTCATCAACGCAGAGCCTAAACCGCTGGGGCTACAAACTTGAAAATTTTCACACAGGTTCCTTTTATAAAGTCGGCGTCGGCAGCCACTAAGAAGGGGAATTTGGAAATTGTACCTTTAAGGGGGTGAAAAGGGAGAATTTTTTTGTACGACAAATCATCCTCCTTGATTTTATAAACTTGATACTAGGCACAATTACTAACCTAAATAAACAATAAGCCCCCTTGGTACAAAATATGATTTAAAGCAAGTTTTGTAAAACCAGTTGCTTTCTAACGTCATATGACAAAGTAATTAAAACCAGAGTTAGCTTTACACTATGTTTTGTAATAAGGGGAAGGGGTCTCAATAATAGTTCTTAAATTACCGCGCAAATGTGGTTCAGGGGGTGTTAAAGTTTGCATGGAAAAAACCTAACGCCGCGTCGCCGCTCCGATTTACTTGAAATTCAGTATTTAATGCTTGGGACGGTAAATAAAGAGTCATGAGTTATTTATTGGATTTCTAGAAATTAAACCCCGGGTCAAAAATGTTTTAAGGGGACGATTTTACTGTCTCAATTAAGACGTCTGAGATTGTTGGCCCAATATTATTTGTTTTTACAGTTTTTTCCTAAACATGATAGTGGAACGTGGAATAGTCTTTCAAATTGTAATTTGGAAAGACTATTCAATTGACTTCATTAATATAAGGGTGGAATATAAGTAAGTAACATTAACAGGTAAATTAAATGATATATCAATTACAAACGGCCCAAATATTTCGTCATCTTAAGAGAAGTTATTATTGGTAACATTAAGAAAGTTTGTGTTTATCAGGTAAGTACAGACAAAGAAGCACATTGAAACCTACTGGTCAACTTTAAAGCAAAAATAATTTTTAATTGATGAGTTTTATTTATTTCTCATTTCACTAATATCAGGTACGTTGTTGTCAGGATTTGTTTTTGGAGATATTAACTAACGAGGAACTCCTATCATTCAGTGGGGGTTTGACAACGTACATAGGTCAGCTATAAGAAATCGAAAAGATTGCCGACTTAAAATTGACCTTATAATTACTTAACAGATGAAATATTACATTTCAATCCATTTTCAATACCTTCAACTACACAGATTCGATATTTATTTATACTTTATTTTATTTGTTCTATTTTTATATTTACTTTTCATTTGTGTTTTTGGAAAAATAAAATAATTTTTCTTTCTTTCTTTCAACTTCAATACTTAGGGATTGACTATGAAATTCACCAAATCCATTAATTTACGTCTAGTATACAGACCTACATAGATTTTGCTTTGATAATTCCCACCTATGTTATTTCCTAAATTGGTTTGTATAGAAGTGTGGTGACATACTTCTTCCGGTATCGATGTGTGGCTGATAGAACCATAACACCATCTTTGATAGATAAAGCATATAGATGATTCAACATCACATGATTTGGTTCAGGCAACAATGTTGGTTCGCACTGAAACAAATTTAAAACAGTGGAGTTAGTATATATACAGGGTGGAATTAGAACGAATTAAACATTAAATTCAATGGGACAAGTTAAAGCACTTTTACTCAAAGGTCCATCAGATGACTTATGTTAATACCTAAATAACAATTATCTTTGACGTCATTTATTTATTAATATGACGAAGAATTATTTAGTGTAGATTACAATTTATACGTAATGCAGACTCTTTATTAGATGTGATATAACTGCGTGAGGCAAGAGTCATTTGAATATTCTATTCGGATTCTAGCCGGTTCGAAACCGAGCGTGGCAACTAGTGGCAAGTTAATTATCGAAAATATTTATATGCAGATTTGTTTCTTCTTGAAAATAAAGGAATGTTTCCTTTGAATAAAATTTGCTATCTCCAGTATTTAGAGTACTTTCCCTCCACTGTCATAATTTTTTATGATTTGAGTTCCATGTAATTTGTTCTTGGTAATAGTACTGATAAATAAAAAAACGAGAAAAATTGCATTTATTTTATGTATTTAGTCATCAAACTATGAACGCGGAGTTCGTTTCAAGACAGCGTTGAACAAATCCATATCACGGCACATACTCTAGTACAGAGCTTACCAAACTTTTTTCTCGTAGGCCACTTTCTATATTTTCTGGTTTCGGTGGATAGCTGCTACATTTCTACCATATTCACAAAACTCGTCAAAACATTTGAAGATTAGATCTATCTAACGTAGACCCGCGTTGAGTCTCCCGTGGACCCCTGGGAGTCCACCTGGACCTCTTTGGGAAAAACTGCTCTAGTACACACGGCTACAGATCAAGCTATACATTTTTAGTATAAGCTGACCTCCCATTGTACGGAAATCCTATACAATGGGAGATCAGCTTATACTGGAAATGTATAGCTTGATCGGTAGCCGTGTGTACAATAGCTCTATTAATATTCCATCACTATGCAAAAATCAGAGGTATATCACATACAGATACACCCCTTGAGGTTGCGTTATGTGGTTGGATATGACGTGTAGTGCTTTAAACTGAATCATATATAAATAAATAAATAAAAAAAGATTAATTCTTTTAACTAATTCTTTTATGATTATTAAAAAACTTACAGAAAGTGGTGTGTCCTTGTTTAAAATAACTTGCAACAGATGTGGTGGTAATATAGGTGGGCCTGAAACTTTTTCCCACGGCTTTGACTGTGGTATTTCCTGAAAGTAAATTAAAGTTTTAGTAGCTTGTTATCACTAACAACATTATTCAATATAATTCTAATTAACATGTAGTTTTGAAAATTTCATTAAAAAAAATGATATATTTGATTTATTTAAGTAATAGCGGGAGAGCATTTTTGACTCCTCCAATGGAATCTATCTCCCTGATTGAATGAATTTTTTTTTTTTTTTAATGCTGAAAACATAGTTATAAACCTAAATAGATAGCATGGCAAGTCAAAAAACCAAGCGTGTCACTTTTATACCTACCATATGTCAAAATATTGATTTAGTTAGGCTGGCATTAGAGCTTTAACATGAAAATGATGTGATCCTATTTGTCAGCTAAACAAATCCCTTGCCACACATCTCTGGTGGACATGCTGCCTTATGCCAGTACCCTGTCTGGGCAGTTTGCAAAGGAACCTTTCTCCCTTTTTGCATAGCTTTTGACATATGAAGTACAGTCGAGGACATAAATATGTATACACTTTTTGAAATTCAAAAGCGATTTTCTCGCATGTTTAACATTTAAGTGTTAAACTATTACACAAATCATAATAGTATATGTTAGAAGATACTGCCTTTATAATATCTCATAATTTCAATCAGTAGTTTAAGAGGAAACCGTTGTTGAATTTTACTAATTGTATACATATTTATGTCCTCGACTGTACATACACTCGCGTCATCTATAAAAGATTTATATCTATGGCTGAAAAGTATTGATGGCCTTAAAGATCATTTAAATTCCACCACTTCTTAGACAAAGATTGTATCTGTTATCTCTATGTTTTAATCTGTAAAAAAACATTTAAGCTCAATTACCTGTGAATATTCAGTTTGAGCACCACTTTGGATTCCTTCACTATCTTTCGCCAGAGCTTGGAACACTTCAAAATCAGACATTTTCACAGTCACCAGATTATTTTTTGAGCCCATACCATTATCCACTACTTTCTGCAATCATATGATATAATGTTTTAAGAAAGAAAATTGGTGAATTTAAAAACTAATAATCATTGTTATAGTAGGCATATAAATTTTATATTTCATATGGGGGCGATATGAAGCAACAGGAGCAGGTCATTATTTCTACAGCTGCAAAAAGGCTGCACTGCAAAATACGCCACGGCAGATTAGATGAGATTTTTCCCCTGCTTTAGCTTTGTCAATTTGGATATTCAAATTCAACAATCCTATAATCATTTTAGGGCCTAATAAGTCACTTAGATATAAAATAAAAATAAATGAATAAATATCCTGGGACATTCCTCACACACAACTAACTGGTCCCAAACTAAGCAGAGCTTGTACTATGGAAACTAGATAACTGATATAATACATATACTACTTTTTGTTGTAAATACATTACCCCCTTACTCATAAAACGTTATTTAACTAATATATACTGTTTAAATATGACAATAGAGTGACATTATTTACGTGACCCTTTAAACAGTATATTAGTTAATTAGCACTTTATAGATGGAAGCGCGATAGATGGAATCTTAATCTGAGTCTTAAGAGGCCGTATGGTAAATTTCTCCGATTGCGCTGATTTACATGATTTTACAGTTAAAATACTGTATTTCTCAAATTTTAATGCACAACATGAAATATCATATTTATTATTATCTAATAAACGTGCTTCTTTTATAATTTTATTATTTAATTTTGCTTAATCGACCTCAAACTGGCGGCTGTTTTAGAATTTTTACTATAAGAGGTTTTGGAATATCACATATTTACGAATCGTTTAAACGTCTAAACGTGGAAAAAAATACAGTATATTGTTATGAGAGGCATGTATACAATAAACGGAGCACTTTAATTTAATGTAATTTAAAATAATTTTGAGTAAATTATATTAAAATAGTAAAATTTTAGAGAAAATGGGCGAAGAATTGCTTTTCATTTCGTGTAAATAGAGCTCTCGTTCATAAAAATTATAACATCATAAATAAACTTCCGTTAATAAACAATCCATTTCCTGTTTTTTTTTAAAGTTCAATAATTTGGCAATAAAAATCTTTTAAAATAACCTTAATCTCGCATTAAATAAAATAATAAAAATAATGAGGTAGCTCATTCATTAGATCATAATTAAAATCATATTTTAGATTGTGATTTAAAACTTATTATAAATACAGTATTTTAACTGTAAAATCACGATTGTTAAATCACGTAAATCAGCAAAATTTTGTATATGGCCTCTTAACCAACCGCGCCAACTGGTCCATCTATTAATAAAATAAATGTCACAATTGCTTCTACCATATCATATGATGCTGTAGTGTCACACCAACTCTTCTTGTTTTGTGCAAAACATCACAGTGGATGCAGGCCCTAATACATGACAAAACAAATGTGAACAATATTACCACAGTTGGGTCATGGCGCCATTCACCGTCGACAAAATACTTATACTGGTGTTCACCTTCAGGCAAGTCAATAATGGTTACAAAGTCTCTGTGAGATTTGACCATAGGAATTGTTTTCCAGTCTGTGAATGTACCACTTATGTATACCTGGAAAAAAATAAGTTGTTGTTACTAAATATCAATACATATATCTCAGTAGCAATGTAGGTAGTTTATTGACAAATATGTAGGATGCAGGTCAGTTTTTTTTATACAACTAAGTTGGTAAACAAGCATACGGCCAACCTGATGGTAAGTGGTTACTGTATCCAAACGGACGCTTGCAAGCCAAATTCCGTTAACTTCCACTTTGAACAGTTTTTAGCCGCCGTTCGGTTCGGTTTTGGTCGTTGGTCCACCTAGTGGGAATTTGTCCCGCATTGCGATTTTCTTTCTTCCTTCCCCAGCGGTGTCCGGAGCCCATTACCACTTCAGCTTACTAACTCTACAAGCTACATCGGTAATTTTTCAGAACAAATAGTGGAGATTTAATGTTTTTCACATTATGTCATTTAGATAAGCCATACTCGAAAGTGCGCTCTGCGGATCCATAGGGCTCCGCAAAAGCATTCTTCAGGAAGACATGTTCAGATATAAATTCAATTAAATAAATAATATGTCTTTGGCTCCTAGTTAGAAATATAACAATGAAATCAATTGTTATAATAGGATGCGGGTCGCTTCCGAGAACTAATAATAAACCTATTGGACTATAGTACCTTAATAAAGAATACCATTGAATACCCTACACATAAACTTTTATTTGATTATTTTAGGGCTCCATCCAATATCATTCTAAAAGGGGTCTGTTGCCAAAAAAGTTTGAGAACTGCTGATTTAGATGTATACTTTAAGAGCTAGCAAAGGTGTAATAATAATATGAATAAGAGATGCCCGTTACTCAGACAAAAGTTTAATTTGGCGCATCAACTACTGGCCTTAGCCTTAGGGTCGCTTGGGGGCTATGAGCAGCCTAGAAAAGATTATTGATTTGTGTTTTCATGTGGCTGGAACCCTAATTGAGTGAACTTGGCTCACTTTTGACCGGTTATTATTATTTTAAACAGTTTTCATTTTTGGGGTGACACCACAATTTCCGCCCTGGGTGCCACCCATGCTAGCTATGCTACTGGTCATTTGGCTGCAGAATTCTGTAAGGTGGAGTTACTTCCCCAGTGAAGCTGCTCTTTGTGCGAATACATGCAATGCTATTCTGTAAGGTGGAGTTACTTCCCCAGTGAAGCTGCTCTTTGTGCGAATACATGCAATGCTCTAACTCTTTAAAAAAATTGAGATTACCTGTTTTCCTCCTCCTTCCCATTTAAACACAGTAGGTAATACTTTGACATCGTCAATAATGCTACTGCCTTCAGTCAGTGTGTTAGACCTTTCGCGAGGCCTCGTATACTCCACATCACTTTCGGGTACAGCTTTCGTATAGTAAGGAGCCCCATCTTCTATATTGTTTTCGTAATCTCGAGTACTCGGATCGTCGGGTTTTTTCTTATCAAATGTAAATGCCTCGCCTTCCTTTACTGGCGAAGATGGTAAGACATCTGGTGCTTTAGTAACAGAGTCTCTAGGCCACTCTTTGGGTTGATTACTTCCTGCATTTCCCATGGTTGGTGCCCTCTACGAGTACTTAAAATGCAATCCAAAGAGTACCTTCGTTCTCTGCGTTCCGACTATTCCAACACTTCCAACAAAAGATATCGAATGAATAAAAGTTTCTACTAAGTAAGTAGGTACCGAGGACCCAATTTCTCAAGAATTTTCAATCAAGCTAAATGTCATCATAATCAAATCAGTCATAATGATGACTTTTTTTTTTTTTTTTTTTTTTTTTTTTTCTATGGCAATCGTCTGGGTAGACATTTCTGCCAGTGTCAATGTAGTTAATAAAAACGAGGAAACGGAATAAAACAGAAAAATATGCCTAACTTCGGAAATTTGGAAGGAATAAGGAGATCAGGAAAGTAAGTATGAATAGGATCTAGGGTGTGAAGAGGATAGATGTTACAATTTAATATTATTACATAAAATAAAGGAGGATATAATATTATAGATATCATTAGAATTATAAGACAGTAAGGATGAGATGTTTAAAGGGAATGGGACATGGAGGGATATTAAACTGTCAAAAAAAGTAGAGCGGTCATAAAGTTTGCAAGCAAAGAAGATGTGGTTGAGATCGCCCACATCGTCACCACACACACAATTAGGGTTGTCCACAATGTGTAGTTTATTTAGATGAGCTGGAGTACACACGTGACCCAAACGCATACGAACAAGAATTGAAGTTGAAACTTTACAAAGATTCACCCTGAAAAACCAAGGTTTATTTGGGATGAACGGTTGAATATTAAAATAGTGACGACCCTTGCCACTTGCCCAAAGCTTATTCCAAGATTCTTGGAGATAAGCTCTAGGCAAAGCAGCAAGGTCATGACAATAATTTTGGTAAGGGAATAGGTCCCCACACTCCACAGCCTGATTGGCAAGTCTATCAGCCTTTTCATTACCCGCAATACTATTATGGCCAGGTATCCAACACAGATTGACTAAAAAACCTTTATCAAAACACTTGTAAAGGAGATCTCTAACTTGTAGGATTACAGGATATTGAAATTTTGATGTAAATGGAAATCTATTTATAGTTTGAAGAACGCTTAAAGCATCCGTAAAAATTACTGTTTTTTTAAGTTTCATAACGAGTATATACTCTACAGCTTTAAGGATACCAAAACATTCACCCGTAAATACCGATGTTTCTGGTGGTAATTTAATTTTTTGGACAATATTATACTGACTATGGTACACACCTATACCAACATACCCAGTAGAAGTATGCTTGGAAGCATCACTATAAATACAGTGTGACTCTGGAAAACTGTTATGTAATTCAAAATTAAAATTTGCGTTTGCATTGTTATCATTTTTCTGTACATTTAAGTTATAGCAGATATTAGGAGAAAAAATTAAAGCTTTATATTGACAGTTAAACATAGGGAGACGGTTTGTACGATGAATAGGTGCTTCAATTGCAACAACTTTTTTATAACTATTAACAAGACATGGGGGAGATTTATGTTTCCAATACGATGATGAACTTAAAGATTCAGCAAGAGATTTAAGTTTAGGAATAAGAGGATGGTTATCAAACTGCAAGACACGAAATATAAATTTGTCTGATAAAAATTGGCGCCTCAAAAATAGAGGAGGATCACAGCATTCAACTTGCAAAGCATTGATAGGGCTAGACTTCATTGAACCAGTTATAATTCTTAAGGCTTTTGATTGGATACTATCTAATTTCTTTAATCCAGCCACGCTACCAGGTATCAATAAGAACATCCCATAATCAAGAATACTTCTTATTAGAGCATTATATATAAGCTTCAAAGAGAAGGGATGTGCACCCCACCAAACACCAGACAGACATCTAAGCATATTCAGAAGGCGTTCACACTTGGACACTACATAATCACAATGTGGAAGACCAGTGAGTTTTGAATCCAGAACTAATCCTAAAAATTTTACTTGACTTTTAACTGGAATAGATTCATCATCATATGATATGTTTATTGGAGGTGGCATCCGCTTTCTCGTAAACAAAACTGCAGTACTCTTCGAAGTCGATAAGTTTAAACCATTTTTATCCATCCAGATTTTTAAAAGTTTTAGTGCTAAAGATATGTGTGAATTAGCAATATTAATTGATGGATCAGAAAAATATAAAAGTAAATCATCAGCATATTGTAATACGTTCACTGAATTATTAAGAGAAGATTCTAGGTCATATGTGTAAATGTTGTAAAGAAGGGGACTTAATACAGACCCTTGAGGGAGACCTTTCCATAGTGACCTTTGAGTTTTACAAGAATTATTATTATAAGGGTCTAAAGTAATTACTCTTTCACACAGAATATTCATTATGAAATTTGTAAGCATCTCTGGAACCTTTAGCTTACGTAATTTATCCCTCAAGACAAGTAAAAGGACACAGTCATAAGCTGAACTTATATCTAGAAATACTGCCAGAATTGAATCATTACGAGAAAAAGCTAAGCGAATATCAGTGGTAAATATACTGATGCTGTCAATTGTGCTTCTACCCTTTCTAAAACCAAATTGGCTATCAGCTAGCAAGTCTTTACTCTCAATAAACCATTCTAAACGGTTTTTAATTAAATGTTCAGTAACTTTTAATAATACTGAAGATAACGCTATTGGTCGATATGACGAGACATTAGATGGTATTTTATTCGGTTTTAATATTGGCAACACTAGTTGCGTCTTCCATGCCGAAGGGATAATACCAGAACACATTGCAGAATTGATAATATTTAAATAATAAGTAAGAGCCTGATCACCTAAATTCGATAAAAAAGAATATGGAATACCATCTTCTCCTGGAGCCGAATCCTTTACTACTGAAAGCACTCCTTTCAATTCACTTAACGAAAATAAAGTGTTAAGATCTGTATGTAAATCTGTACATGATGAAGATATTACTAGATCTTTTTGTGGAGCACACTGAGGAGCCAGATGATCCAAGAATTCCTCAGCAAGTGAAGGTGGAATAAAAGGAGCACTACAAGTATTCAGCGAAGATTTAAATCGTCGTATATTACTCCAGACAGTAGATGCTTTTGTATCAGGAGAAATTGAGGAACAGAATCTTCTCCAACTATCAAATTTCTTTTTCTTAAATAATTTCTTTGTATTATTAATTGTATCTGAAAGTGCTTGAAAATTTTCTGGGGTCATACAATTACAATAAATTTTTTCAGCTTCTTTTCGGTTTTTAATGGCTACTGTACAATCACTATCCCACCAAGGCGGGGAGGGAATATTATTGGTAACTGCATTTTTAAGGGGAAATATCTCTTCAGCTGATTCAACAATTGCTTTTGTCAGAGCATCTGAACAAACCGTCTCACCATGTAGAATACTTGGGAAAGATGAGACCTTATTTTCTATGGTGCATTTAAATGTATCCCAGTCAGCATCTGAAAGTCTATATTTTAAACGTGGGTTTCTTTGTAGTTTTTTTGGCTTACTATCAGGAAATGAAATAATAATAGGAAAATGGTCACTACCAAATGTTGAAGACATTGTATACCAGGACAATGAGGATGCCAAATTAGGAGTGCAAATTGACAAATCTATAGCACTTATACCTTCATTTGGTTCAGTGCGACGGGTTGCAGAACCATTATTCAATATGCATAGGTTATATGAATCTACTATTTCTAACAAATCTTCTCCATGACAATTATTTTTAGAGCTACCCCATGAACAATGTTGAGAGTTAAAATCTCCCAACAGCATAAAGGGTTTTGGAAGAGAAGAAATTATATGATTAATTTCAGTGAAAATAGAAGGGGAGGGATGAGGGATATAAATAGAAACAACACAAATATTATTAATCATGGCAGCTATTATTGAAAAGTTATCACTATGAGGAGGAAGAGGAAAAGAAGAATATGAATAAATATTTTTGATGAGTATAGCTACCCCGCCATACCCATCTACTCTGTCTTCTCTGAGACAGCTATATTCAGGGATTTTAAAATTATAATCACATTTGAGCCAAGTTTCAGATAAAACAATGACAAATGGCTCAAATTTATTAATAAGGTAAATTAAATCAGTTTTTTTATTAATTATGCTTCGGCAGTTCCATTGTATTATGTGTCTGTGATCCATTAAGTAGTAGATTCTTAAAAATTTCAAGTAAAGGGGCAACGTGGGACGGTATAATGGAAGATTGGGAGAGGATGTCAATCAAGGATATGATTATGTCATTAATGGAGGGATCAGTAGTATTAGTGTCTTTTTTAAGTGCACAACCATTATTGATTGGAGAAGGAACATTGTAATCTTTGGTTAACTGTTCATGAGCAGCGCGATCATAACCATTTGATGAATGTGAATGAGTGCGAGGTTGGAGAAATACTGTTTTTTTATAAGATGTCTTCAATGGTTGACTGTGAGAAGAAGAATTTTGAGAAGGTTTATTATGGTTGGTAATGAGAACATCAGAAAATAATTTTGAGACAGGAGGGTGGAATTTAATAGCTTCAGAATATGAAATACAACTTTCAGCCATTGAAGATTTGATTCTCTTTTGACGTTCAAATTCAGGACATGTTTTACTTGTTGCATAATGTAGTCCCTCACACATGCAACATGAGGGATTTTCAACCGTGCATGAGTCTCCAGAGTGATCCTGCCCACATTTAAAACACTTAGGTTTAGACCTACACTGTAATCTTGTATGTCCATATCTACAGCAATTGAAGCATTGTATTGTTGGATATGAATATAATTCTACAGAAAGTGAGTTATAGCACATAAAAATGCGCTTAGGTAAGATTTGCCCATCAAAAGTTAGTACAACTGTTTGAGAAGGCTTCCATACTGGAGAACCCTCTATCATTACTTTAAAGTTCAGACGTCTTACTTTTAGGATCTTGCCACAACCTATTGGTACAGATATATTGTCAGTTACCTCTTCAGGTGACCATTCAGCAGGTACACCACGAACAACACCCATTCTTGTAACATTAAATGAAGGAATAAAAGCCTTAAGTTTATTTAATTCCAAGCTATTATGAGTAAGAAAAGAGTTTGCATCTGTGTAATCCGAAAAAGATAGAGATACCCTGTTACGGCCTATTCTTTTTACACTGCCATTTATTATGTTGTTAACTTTATTTTTTTTTAAATAATTTCCAAATGTAACAGGGTGGAGTGTAGTACCATCATTAAGAGAAGCCTGAATTTTTTGTACATGAACAACAAATGGGGCAACATCTGTAGTTGTATATTGTGTTCTACCTACTGAAATTGTTTGAGAGGCTGTCACAGGGGGTATGGTATCAATTGGGTTTTGTAAAATTGAAATTGGTTGACTTGGTTGTGAGGATGTAATAGGGGCAGTTGGATCTGTACAGCTTTGTAAAGTTTCAATGCATTGACAATCTTGTGGATTTAAATTACTACCTTTGCTCTTCCTTTTTTTTTTATTGCAATGCTTGCAAACCCTATGTAGTCTACTACGTTTCAAGGTACGTTGGGTTATAGAACCATCAGTGTCCATTCCGGATGAATTATTTATAGTAACATAGTAACCCGCTGCCGGGGGGCCTAAGCCCCCCGGGTCGGGGGGCTCAGACATGAAAGACAAGAAGACTTGAAAAAAGAAAACTTACCTATATAACAGCAGTAATTATACGAGATATATATACGGAAAAAATGAATAATATTAAACACTACATATACTACACCATATATACACTACTTATCTGATCTTAGAACGTTTAAAATTAAATAAAATTATCAAAGAAATTTAAAAACACTCCCGCTAATTCGACCGTTTCCCGCGCTTTTTTTTTCTAATGATGACTTCTTCTAGTTCTTCTTCTTATTTTTAGGTTTGGCAACCAAGCCCAAATAAGAGCTCATTCATTTCTGCCAGTATCGAGTTATATTATAGTTTCCAGTCACATTAATGTACAGACCCTTCACATTATGAATGTACAGACCGTAGACAGAGAAAGCTATAGACTTTGAGATATCTTCTGACTCTCTCACACAGAAAGAGAAACAATTATTGGAAATACAAGTTAAGGCGGCTCAGCATGGCCAACGCAACTTCAACGCAAGCACAGTCTAAAAGCTTGTTGTTTCATCCAACGTAATGTTTGATAAAGATGCACTGCGAAAAAAGAGAGATAGCGCCAGAACCCTCGGTTGTCGGTCGCGAAATTCCGCTGCTCACTCGCGGCCGCTTCGGTAGGGTTCGTAGTCTCGTAGTCAGTCATGATTTCGCGTCTCACCTTGGCGTCTCACTCACGCACGCAGGTAGTAGGGTAATAGTGTGCCGCGCCGCGCCTGCCCGATTGACGGTGTGCAAAGATTTATACATCAGCCTCGATGAATAGAGGCGATGTATTTATAATCTATTTAATACCATGAGCAATTCTTGTATATACCTATATATATATAATCTGAATCTAGGAAACGGACGCGAATCAGAAGACCCCGGTTCGATTCCAGATAATTATCATTAATTGTTTCCCTTCATTTTTCAAATTCCTTCTTTTGTGAGAAGCACTATTTAGAAAATTATATTTTTAGAAAACGGCGTTTTATCCATGTTTTCAGGCAATGAAAAACTGCTACAAAATCATTAGAAAACGAAGTTAAATTTCACCACCAACTACAAGCTTATAATAGCTCAGTCGGGAAATCGGGCGGTCGCGAATCAGAAGACCCCGGTTCGATTACAGAGAAATCATTAATTTTTTCCCTTTTTTTTCAAATTCCTTCTTTTGTGAGAAAAACTATTATGATTTACCATAAAAAAAAACGAGCGAAGCTCGGTCAAAGTCAAAGTCAAGCCCTAGTAGGGCACTTTTGAAGGTCAAAGCTTCTGAAGTTACCACCAGTTCGTAAATCGGCCTTCAACTGAGAAGAACAGGCAAGAAACTCAGCCACTTTTATGAAATTTGAGAAACGATTCATGTTTTGTGTTTTCAAGGTCTCTCAGATATCGATTTTGAGAGCAATCAGTGAAGTAAGTAAAAAGTTCAATATGGCGGAAACTTTTTAAAATTTTGAGAAATGATTCGAATTTTGTGTTCTCAAGGTCTCACAAATCAAAAGTTTTGTAAAACAAAGTTTCTTATTTTTTCACGTAATAATATCAAACATATTTTTCGCAAACGAGTAAATAATTATAAGTTATCGCCTCCTGTGATTTACGTAGTAATTGTACTATCAGTTATGCTATCAACCTAATCTTGCCGGCTGGCCGCGCGATATAACTACGTCACAGTATACATAATACTTTCGTACCAAATCGAAATAAATGCACGCGCAGTCAACAAATTGCTACCAACATTATCTTCCGTTCCGTCCGATTCGTGTCATCCGAGTGAGGCGTGGCGAGGGTAACCGCCAAGCTTCATTCAACCCCACAGTCCCACTCGCCCCGACCCCCGCGTACTACACACCAACAAGCAAGTGAGAACGCGATATTATCGAACGGAAATGTGTGCGCGGAAATATCATAAAACTTGTTCCAGGCCCATACTTCCTGTGAAATAATCTTACAAGTTTGTGAAAAAAAAGTTAGTCATTTAGAATCTCCAATACATTTGCAAGCAGTGTATCTATCTGTTTTCTTTACTTTTACAATTTATATTTTTTTATATATATTTTTCTTATCTACGAAATAAAAAAATAAATAAATATAGGTACATTAGATATGGCCAAAGTTCAGGTAAAATATGTGCAAAAAAGCTCTTTTTCGGAGGCTTATACTGAATTTGTTTCACACTTTTTTTTATTTTCGCCTAGTTACACTGCTAGATATAGTTCACAGGTTACCAATTTGTTTAAAACATGGAAAAGTGTTTAAAAACGCCATCATAAGTACAGAGCTTTTGTATGAAAAGTATGGTGAGCTGAGTGCTCTTAAGAAACGAGACAGCGCTAGCATTTTTTATCCGTGAAAGTCAGAAGATATCTCAAAGTCTATAGCTTTCTAGGTCTACGGAGCGAGCCAGATGAATATGGCTACATTCCGAATTGGATAATATCGCTTACAGTGCTCACAGAAATAATTTGCGTACCGAGTTAGATATCACGTTAATGACAGCTGAGAACTGTCAACAATTCGGAACGCTCGTGAACGTGCTCACAGAATTGGCTACTTGACAGTTTTCGGGAGCATATTTTTATAATTTACATACGTGTATTTTATACCTCTTACAATTACGCTACGACTACTTATCGTAATCTTACGCTAAGACTACTTATTTTAATTAGACGAAATAGAAGTCTGTCAAGTGAGAAAATATGGTATAATTGTGAATTTAATTATTAATATAAAATATGTTGGATAAACTGTAAGTTGATTTATTCCAGTACGTACAAACCTTTTTTTTTTTTTTTTTTTTTCACGTGGGTAAATCCTCATGGATACCCGGGCACTCCGGGGGGAGCGGCCGGGTTATGTCAGACTCCTACTGACTAAAACCCCACGGTGTGTCCTACCTGTCGCTGCCGAAGCATTCGTCCGCGTATCCAGCAGCGACGGCCTGATCGGAGGCCTCCTCTTCGTCGACGGCAGAGACCGGAGCTCTTGTCTCCGCCGTCTCCTCCTGAGTAGCGTGCGGGAACACACGCTCCACTACTCGGGCCCGATGTTGATGGGCGGCAGACTCCCCCGAGTCCGCCACCCTTGGGCCCATGTTGGGGGGAAGGTGGCTTAAAAAAGCCGCCCTCCGACGCCCGGTTCTCCTGCGGCGGATAGCCAGGGTGGTAGTGTCCTCCCTGTCACGTTCCGCCGCCTCTTTTGCGAGCATAACTCGCTCGCAAAAGGAGTGGAGTGCGTCCCACGATCTCTCGCTGTCAACCACAGCGCGAACCACGCTCGGCAGCGAGAGATCTGTCCCCACTTCGGCGCAGAGCTCGCTGCGCTCGCTTGCCCAGGCTGGGCACACCACCAGCGTGTGCTGCGCCTCCTCCTCGAGCACCCGTCACAGTGGTCAGTGCGTACAACCTACCCCAATATTTTCAAGTTGTCTCAAGAAGTCCGTGTAAAGTTTTTGTACAATTGACCACCATTGTACTTAAACATGACTTTTAAGGATGGTGACTGACAGTGCGGACTATATGAAGTGATTTATTTTGTGACTATATATATATAATACAACTCGAGAAAATTTAAATAAGACAAGGCTGTATGGCTCAGAACTTTGCCTGCCTTTGGGCATATAAACAACAACAACGTGATATCGTGATATCTAACTCGGTACGCAAATTATATTATTGCTGTGAGCACTGTGAATACTGTGAGCGGAATGTACAAGTTGTTTGCCGGCCTCAGGGTAGTTCCGTAGATTGAGGATTAGGTAGATTTGCTGTTAGCGAATGGCGAAGAAGAAAGCTACATACAATTAATACTGCCATATTTACACTTTTACCCCATTATGTGGGTAAACTGGTATTGGGTATTTTGGTTTTACTATTCAATGGGTGTGGCAGGTGTCAATCCCATACATAGGTTGATCGTTTACTAACGATGACGATTGTCGACAACCATCTTGTCTAGGGGGGCAGATGACACTGTTATAACTTCATAGAAGTCAAAATAAAACACGGGATTGATGAAGTCATCGAATAATTAACCCAAGAAGCGCAATGACGTAAATTTTGGTTTAAATATATTCCGCCAATTTCCAACCTCCGACAATGCGCTCTGATTGGTTAAGTCAAGGACACATGCGCTCTGATTGGCCAAGTCACAAACACACGATGCAGCGAGTGGTCCTTACTGTTTAAATTCAATGACAAATCACTGACTAGTTTCGGAATTTGGTTGTTCAGTATTACTACTCTAAAGGGATATTTCCTCGATGGATGAAGTATACTTTAATTAAGACCTTAAGAGACATAAGGACTAGAAGACTTTTTTTATGAGTTGTTGTGACTTATCACGTTTTGACCGCAACCTGCTCAGGTATTGATTGTATAAGATTAAATATTCGGTCGGGGCGTGGTTAATAAATAGTTAATTAAATACTTTATATGTTAATGTTAATAATGTCTTCGTACGTACAATACACAGTACAGCTTTTATTTTTTACGTACAATAGCATTGCCCAAAGTTGACGCCTATTGAAAGGACTCAATAATGAGCGATGTTAACGCTCTACTGTGGTTTTGCGTAAAATTACGTCTGAATTACGGATTTGGGTTGAAGGTAGTGCGAAAAGCAATATCCGAATTCGGTCCGAGTTTTCTAGATCTGTATTTTCGCGGATTCGTATCGGACGTTAGGCGGAACCGCTCTAAGGCCTGTTACATATTATAGAAAATCGTAGTTTAGAAGGAGTTAGTTGACAAACAGACGGAAAGCAACTTCATTTTATAATATGTGGTGAAGACTGATTAGACAACTGATAGGTGAGACAATTATACCAAACTATCCTTTGCTTCCATATAAACTCCCGAAGTTTCATATTTAGATTTACTCGGTTGAGCGTGTCGGATCTGATAGAGAAAAAATATTTATCTGTCTTCTGTCTGTATATATAAAAGGAAAGCGTGACTGACTGATCTATCAACGCATAGCTCAAACCACTGAACCGATTGGGATGAAATTTGGCCTACAGATAGTTGTAATGACGTAGGCATCCGCTAAGCACGGATTTTTGGAAATTCCAACCCTAAGGGGGTAAAAAAGGGGATGAAAGTTAGTATGAAAGTCAGTTTTGGAGTTACGATCTTAAAATTTTGTGTTTAGGCTGACGATTGAAAATTATTTTATAGGTGTCTCAGCGTTTTTGATAATTTTGATCCCAAAGGGGTGAAAAGGGGGATGAAGTTGTGTATGAAAAGTCCTTCATTGTCAAAGTAAACATCACTAAATTTATAATTATGTAGTGAGAAAATCCACTATAGAAGGATTTTTGGAAATTTCACCCCTAAGGGGATAAAATAGGGGATGAAAGTTTGTATGCAAGTCCGTCAGTTTTGAAGTTAGGATCTTCAAATTTTGTGTTTAGGCTGACGATTGAAAATTAATGTAAAGTTATCTCAGCATTTATGATAATTCCATCCCCGAAGGGGGAAAAAGGGGGATGAAGTTGGGTATGCAAGGCCTTCAATTCTACAATAAACTTCACTAAATTTATTATTATACAGTATAGGTATCCAGTAACGAAGGATTTTTGGAAATTCCACCCCTAAGTGGGTAAAATAGGGGATGAAAGTTTGTATGCAAGTCCGTCAGTTTTGAAGTTAGGATCTTAAAATTTTGTGTTTAGGCTGATGATTGAAAATTAATTTATATGTGCCTCACCGTTTTTGGTAATTCCATAAATTTATTATTTTAGCTTATAGTTACAAACTAACGCAACGAATATCGGTGTTGTTGGAATTTGATCCATTAAGGGGTGAAAAGGGGGGATGACATTTTGTATTTAAGTTGTTCATTCACACAATTTTGTATTCAATAAAAAATAATGTACACGTGTATTATGTTATTAAGAAGCCTACTGCCGCCCATATATTCTATAGTGGTCAGTCTGGTCACACTGACGACGTGCGTAGTCAGTGTGACCAGATTCAGTATTTTAATACTTTTTCAGTATATTTCATCGATTTTTCCGAACATCAGTATGTTTTCAGGTATATTGCTGGCAGTCAGTATTTTTGGGTATATTTTGGTTGAAGTTATGGCAACACCGTAGTGAGTGATCGTCTTTGCGACAATGTTTGCGGAATTCCCCGGAACGCGAACATTAGGGACTTTCCCGGATTTAGTTTATACTAGAGGTGGGTCGTACTCGTGTTTCCGCGTACCAGGTCTGAAAAATACCACCTTGCACTAATACCAGGTTCAGAAACCAGGTTTTAAATACTTTAGCACGCACGCACACCAAAGCACCCCCCCCCCCCCCTCCCGACCCTAGGCGGTGAAAATGTTTGTGAAAAAAATGTTGTTAAATGAACGACAACTAATACAAAGTACGAAAGAAGTGGAACAAGAAAGAACATACAAGTATTGAAAACCAAATAAAAAAAAAACGGACCAAAGAAACAGATTTATAAACAAAAATGTGTCAGTTATTTTAAAAACAAAGCAAGGTGTTAAGGATGAAGGAGGTTGTGTTAATTTTAATCCTTCGAAAAGGATGTTATAATATAACTCTAACAATTATTGTGAGTATGAATAAATAAAACGTGTTAAGAAAATCAGTATTTTTATTTTATTGGTCCTATGTAAGTCGGTATATTTCAGTATTTTTTTGAGGTGCCTCGGTATTTTCGTAAAATTTAATCTGGTCACACTGTGCGTAATATCTCTACTTTGTTTGTGGTTCTAGTCTAGTTCAGGGGCTGGCAACTATAGTACTTTAAGACTGATAAAGTTCAACAACAACGCTACCTCGTACATATACCCCGCAAAAATCGGCATAATAGTTTAATTTTTATTCAAAAGATGACACTATTACAGGAAGGGTTATAAACAGTTCTACATTTACTCAAGAGATGTCACTATTTTGAAGAGAACAACTAAATTACGTTTCACTGTTGTGATAAACACTTAAAAACACTATTAAATTCTAAATTTCAATTTAAGAGATTATTCATTTAATTACATGTATTTATTTTGTTAGATATTGCTATAATAAGGTACCATTTAATGAGTGGTATTGTAATGGCGATAATAGTATTGGCAACACTGTTATGTATCAGAGGTACCAACGTAGGTATTTTCCCCCAAATTTAGGGAGTCAATAAGTGGGATGGGATTTTTTTAAGGGGTTTATATTTTTAAATTCGTTTGTTTCATTAAATGTTAATTAAATTAAATTCATTAAATTAAATGTTGTGAATTAAACGTTAGCTGTTAAAGTTTAGTAATAATGCGTTAGTTTTCAGTATATGCAGCGCCGTGGCGCCGGTGTTCTGTCTAAAATTATGAATAAGAAGGAATTAATTTTTAATCCTTCGTATTTAGTGTGTACTTGAACTATGAGGTCTAGTGTAAAACCATATTGTAGTATATTTGGTCTCAAAATTCGGGCAGCATTTGTTACGGTTCCAATTTCAAAAGCAAGTATCGACTCCTTCTATCCATAATAATGTCAAATGTAAGTTGCGCAATAGAGTATCTAATAAAATGCTACAAAATGTGATGATGGACCTATTTTCTTTGCAGCGACATAGTGAAATTGATTGATATTGAGATTAGAATTTTATTTGACATGACAAAAGCTTATTGTAGTAATGACCGACCGACACTATTCACGGGCTCACCAATACACCTGGGGCTCTACCGCTTAACTTTGGTAACGAAAACGATTAATGAATTTCATCCAATCAGGGCCCATGAATGGTCATCGTCGCGTCGTACCGCGTGCGCGTCATAGGATGAAATAATTAATGGTGTTCGTTACGACTACTACCAAAGTTAAGCGGTAGAGCCCCAGGTCCGAGCACAAGCGCATGTGCGACCTGCACCACGTCCAATGCAAAGAGTATAGTAATATATCGGCAATGCCAGACTGGCCGGTTGATGGCTACCCCCTCTAGTGGTGTACATGCATGAGACAACGTATTATATCTACTATATAGATACAAAGACTACACTTATGATAAAGTAAAATATAATATATTATGAGAGAAACTATATGACATTTGAATTCCAATATACCTATATACGGGGTCGACACGACAATACGACATTAAATGAAACCACGTAAAGTACTCATAAATACGATCAAATTTTACTCTGGGACAAAATTCGAAATATATAAAAAAATTACAGCTTTTCATACAAAAAGTACATGTCTCGTCGGCAAAAATGTATAAAAGATGTAAATAAAAATTGCGATTTCGAAGTTGGTCCTATAGTAAAAATTGATCGTATTAATGAGTACTTTACGTGGTTTCATTTAATGTCGTATTGTAGTATCCACCCCGTATATTGCAATAAATTATTGAGTATTGGAATCCGCATAATATTTAACACATCAACGTTTTGTTTAATGTTCAAATACAATGTATGATTTCAAAGAGTAGGAAACATTAGAAGAAAACAAAATTATGTGTGAAATGTTAATTAACTTATAATTTATTCAACAATATGTTACGTTCCGACTTTTTAGTAAAGAAATAGCTTTTAATACATAATTACAAAGCATAATATTGTACTAATTTATTTGGGGGGTTTTCCAAGTAATCGTGGTAAGAATTTTTGGGAGTTGGCAGCCCTGTTATCAATTTTTTTCAATATGGCTGTTTGCTTATTTGAGTACGCACGTGCTATTTTAGCTTCTCGGTTTCCATATTTTCTATAATTGTTTTTCTTTATTTTTAAATACGTTGAGTTAAGCATCGAGCTCCTCCGGCTTACTAATAGATAACATATTTGAGATGTTTTGGTAAATCCAACAGTACTTAGTGTTTGTGTTGTGTACCTTACTAAAGAGAACCGATATTTTGGACTCTTCAATAATTGTTTGTGATTTTTTAGCGATATCTTGGACGCTAACTAGAGTGAATATATAGGTTTTCCTATGCCAAGAAAATATCGATGTGTTTTTGGTTGCGAGACTCAAGGTAAGTAACGATTTCAAAATGCCTCGTGTGTATACAAAGTTAACTTTTTAATCGAACTGTCTGAAACACAATAACAAAATATTTATTAAAAGTGTAAAGTTATCGTAGTTTACGATAACTTTACACATAGAAAAATATAATCTTTATACCACTTGAGATTTGTTTGAAAAAACATAAAAGCATATTTTTGTAATAATATGCAGTTAAAAACTTAATTGCTTTATTTCACCAATGTAAAATAAGCTTATACTGAGACAAAAAGGATAAAGACAGACTAAGAAACTAAATATTACACAGATTATTTTCTTCAAAAATACAATATTAAGATGTTAATTCTGTAAGTTTTTGTATAGCAGTGTAATTAATAACAACATAAATGGTAATTATTTAATAATCAGTTTATAGTATTACCGAGGTCTTCTCAGCTTAAGTGTATTAAATAAATATCCTTGGACATTCTTCGTACATGGCTATCTGATCCCTATCTAAGCAGAGCTTGTACTATGGAATCCAGATAAATGATTTACTACATAATTATGCTACTTGTAAATATATACTTTTATAGATATTACACCCAGACTCAGAACAAATAGACGTGTTCATCCATACAAATGTTTGCACTGAATGGGAATTGAATTTACAACCTGCGGCACATTTTTTTAATATAATATATGCCTAGCCTGTTACTTGAAACATTTTTCTTTTCAGGTGTGGCAGTCCATGATTTTCCACAACTCAGCAAATTCCCCAAGCAGTTCAAGGCATGGGTCACCTTGGCTGATGCATCACTAGCAAAGTTTAGGGATGATGAAATTTGCAGAAAAAAAGTAAAAAAGTTATACATTTCACTGTAAATGATATGAATCGAAACAATCGCTTAAATGAATTGGCGATACCAAATTACCAACACTGCATTTACCCGGTAAGATTTAGAATATTTTTTATCAAAAGAACACATGGTCATCTGATTCCAAACTAAGCATAGTTTGTACAATAGAAACTTATAAAAAAAAATACATGTTAATGCACACAAATGTTTCTAATGGGTGGGAATCGAACCCACGACCGGTGGCGTGGCAGTCAGTGCATCTTACCTACATGCCACCCAGCCCATCTTTAAATTGGTATTGGACATATAAGAACAAGGCTCTAAGGAGCCTTAAATATTAATGAAGTTATCAATATAAGTTCCGGCAATTTAAAAGGTCGTCCACCTGTCACATTACTTTTATCAAACATTTTGTAACATTATGTATTATACATATTACAGGAACATGGGAGAATATAGAAAATACCTCACCTTTACTGGATATTAATCAGACTACATCAAAATCTACACAAGTTCAGGTATAGTTAAATAGTAACTTCTTTATTATTTAGATTTAATAGGTTTTTGTTTATTTTTTTAAGTCAACAGGTTGAAAAGTAGGAAGACATGCCACATGATAGTAAATGGTTATTGCTACCTATGAACATTGCTATTTTAGGCAATGAAATCATAAAGAATATCAATCTTATTTCTTTGTTTTCATTATAGTGTTATATTTGCTTCAGTAAAAATATTAGATCAGCTAACTTAAAAGGTTGTCTACATACAATATACATATGATATTTTATTTACAGGAACATCTGTTGGGCAAAATAAAGAAAATATGTTATCTTCACTGGATATGAATCAGACCTGACAGACATCAATATCTACACAAAGTTCAGGTATAGCTTATGAAGTTATAAAAATTATAACACTACATTAAAGATTTAAATTACAAGAAAAAGAATCAGGCCTATTAATAATTGACGGACCAGCTGGCGTGGTAGGTTAAGACTCTGGTTAAGATTCCACCTATCACGCCACAGGTCGTGGGTTCGATTCCCACACAGGGGACATGCATTTGTGTACATGAACATGTCTGTATGTCCTGAGTCTGGGTGTAATTATGTAAATTAAGTATGTAAAACAAAAAGTAGTATATGTATTATATCAGTTATCTGTATCCATAGTACAAGCTCTGCTTAGTTTGGGATCAGATGACCGTGTGTGAGGAATGTCTCAGGATATTTATTTTAATAAAGACTCTTCAAGTTAACTAGCTAAATCAATTAACTTAACAATCGAAAACTCATTTTCAAATTAAAAGTGCTAGGGGTTCCTAGCACTTTTAAATATATATACACTTTATGAAATTCAACATCGATTTCCTCTTAAACTATTGATTGAAATTATGAGATATTATGGAGGCAGAACCTTCTAGTATATACCTTAATGTTTTGTGTAATATTTCGACATTTCAATCTAAATATAAATTAAATCTGTGCTAGAATATTGCTTCTGAATTTCACAAAGTGTATACAAAACTAAAGACTGACTTTGGTTAAAATCTCTTTTTCTGGTAAAGTCTTCTCTCTGTTTGTTTATAAGTCGAGAACCACAGTGGTAGTAGTAATTCATGTATATCTAGTGTTCTTTGGGGAAGGTTTTAAGCTATAATAATAATACAGAATAATAAAAAAACAATACAGTCACTTATATTTCCTTTATTAAACAGGAATAAACCCAATAGTAGCAGTGGCAGCAGAACACAATTATACCGTCGGATGAAATATAAGAAATTTGCCCTTTCTCGACCAACCTTCAACATCAATTTCTGCACAGAACTCAGGTATAGTCATGAAATTAAATTTATGGCCGAATAACTTTCAACACATGATTTTCCCTGTATCCTAGAAGGATCTTTTATTTTCGGATATTAGAGTTTAAAATACTGTTGATCCAGAGTATGTACTTGAATTTGTTCCAAGTTACAACCGCATAAATATGCTCAGTTTATGTATGATACGGAGAACACATTTTTGAAGGGTTATTAGTATTCATTGATTGATTCCAGGATTACAATTACTTAGCAAGTTTAAGGGATTTACTTATAAAAATCCTTATTGGGTTCTTTAACCATCAGTCTATCACAATACATTTACAAACTGTAAATTGAGACTCGTCAACTAAGTAGGTAATGTTACCATGACCCTATGACATATTTCACTTTGATCAAATTATCAATTTATTTTTACAGGTAACAGGAAAAATCGCCAATATTGCAAATGCAGTTTTATAAACAATCTCAACGACAAGTGCGAAATCTACGCAGATAAATTTATAGACTGAGATTACTTGGTACTGAATTTAAAACTCGTTTAGATAACGCTGAAAAAATTTCAAACTCTATTATTTACGAGTATGAAGTTCAAGAATACCACAAAAAACCTAAAGGACGGCGCTTTTCTTTGCAAGAAAAATGTTTGTCGCTTGCGTTATTTAAGAGGAGCCCAAAATGCTATACATAAATGTTTTACATTGCCGTCCGCAAGAACTTTGGGGGAAATCAAGATTGGTCCAGGTATAAACAAACCAGTTTTTGACAAAATTAAAGATACCGCATTAGCAATGAACCCTGATGACAAATTGTGCTTACTGATATTTAATTAATTGTCATTGACTCCAGGAATTTTAAAGTTGCTGCGCAACAATATTATAATAAACACAGACACAATAAAAAAAATATAACTTCCATTTAATTTGTTGTTTAATTTACCCAAGTACATCTGTAAATAACATTTTCTGATTGCTTTGGTAAATTGACAGCAAACTTTTCAACAAAGTGTAAAATGACCAACAAAACTGAAAATTATCATAAGATACCAATAATGTTTCAGTTATATTTGCCCATTTTTACTCCTTGTTGTAGTATGTTGTCAATCCAATATCCTACTATACTATACTATAAACTATTGTATATATAGGGTGACTGGTAATTAGTAAACGATACTTAGACACATGATTGTTATCATGAGTACAATCATGTGTCTAAGTATCGTTCACTAATTACCAGTCACCTATATATACAATAGTTTATATAATCGTAGCTATACATATATTTATCAGGTTAGGGGCACAAATACCAGGTGGCGCTAATTGACATTCAATTGACAGTTCTGTCGTATGACACGTTGAAGGCGCGAGAGGGCTCTCTATTGCCGATATATTACTATACTCTTTGGTCTAGTTCCTCCGACTGATATATAGTTATCTGGGGTCTAGTTTGAGAATAGTCGTCGTAAAACGGGATGGTTGTATTTTCTATGAATTGACGCTTACTATAGTCGATCGCTCGCTGCGCGCATCTTTATTTTACAGTCGGCCACATCGGCTACGTAGTTACGTACACTTTACGTGCAAAAACTCCCATGGGAAAAATTGTGTCAAACTTCGAAGTGGCTACAAATTAAATAATGAATGATGAAAAGCAACCACTTCTCACGGGACCCAGTACGCCTACGGATAATATTGAAGCTCAAACAGTTGAATTAGTAACTGACCCATTACATACAGATGAAAAACCTAAAAGTGATTACCATCCAGCATCAGAAAGATGTCTGGAGCACCCAACATCCAGTTTCGACACATTGATCCACCTCCTGAAGGGTAACATTGGCACTGGCATACTGGCTATGCCAGATGCTTATAGGAATGCTGGTCTGATATTTGGTGAGTTCAATATATTTAAATATTAGCAGTTACAGTTTATAATTACATGTTTAAAGTATGAACATATCACATTAACAATAACGAAACTAATATTTTAATTTAATTAAATCAATAAAAAATTAAAATTCTATTCGAATGTTTCTTAATATGATGCTTCATTCAGGTGTATTTTGTACATTAATCATGGGTGCAATATGTACACATTGCATGCATATGTTGGTGAAATGCTCTCATGAGCTTTGCATCAGAAACCAAAGGCCTGCATTGAGCTTCTCTGAGGTTGTTGAGGATGCTGTCAGTTCAGGACCAATAGCTTTCAGACCTCATGCCAAAAAAATGAGGTAAGTTTGTTTACTCATATAAAATAATAATTATTGGCCAATGAAGGCCAGACCCAATTTTTTTAATGCCAAATATTTTGGTGTATTTGATTTGGTATTTAAATATTTGCCAAAACACGAAAAATATATAACCACTCCTGGCTTATCTCTAAAATTATCTATATAAGATGTAGATTGAAGAAAATATTTATACTTGTTATAATAAGTACCTATCTTGGATAGTAAATTTTTCTTAAGAAAAAAATATTTTTTTGTGAATAAATTTTTTTTAAAACACAAATTGTCCCAAGTCAGTTTTTTTAGTTAGGTATGGGCATCTCTGAAATGTGGCTGGGGAACTAAATCACAACCTACAAAGTTTTGTGAAGTTTAATTGTGCTTGTATCATAAAAAAAATATAATAAACCTTCATTTTTGTGTCTTATTGCTAATTAAGTAATTGCTGACAATAACCATGAATACAAATAAGTACTTACAAACTTTTTCTTTTAGATACATACTTAAATTACCCAATGTAAATAATCAATATTTATAGTGTCTACTGATAACTGTAATGTTGTTTGTGTGGAATGTTTTAGGTGTATATCATACATATTGTCATTTGATTGTTTCGTAATTACAGCTCTAATTGGTTCAGTTTGATTTAATAGTAGGTATTCTCTAATATAATAAATGTGTTTGTTGGTTTGGCCTTGTTTCACACAGGAATAGATTGACATGATTTCTTGTATAGAGGTAATTTATGAGCTGGACATTGGCAGGCTAGTATTTTATCTCAAAAGGGTAATGGGGCGACACTGTGTAGGACAGCTTGTATACATATCTAATCAATAATCTGCATGAACATATAATACTATTAAACCAGCATCAGATAAGTGCAATAGTTGAATCAATCAAGTCAAAACTGTATTCAGAAAACCATAATAACATTGAATCTACAACCCTCCTACGTTAGCTAGAGGTACGCTTCGGCGCCGCCGCGCCACACCGTGGCGCATGGTTGTGTCATGGTCAGCCTGATAAACATTAAGATTAACTAATCAATAAAATATTATTGACATAACCTACCCTGGCAGGTAGGTAAAGGGAAAAATATTCCATGGAAAATCGGAAGATCTGTATTAGCGTTGTTCTATTTGAGCATATAAATGATATTTATAAAAGGTTTGTAAACTATTGAGTCACACTCGCCGCAGTGTGGCTACGTCGTCAATCGTACAAGCCAGGTCACACTGTGAGCTAAGTGAACATAGCTTAGCTCAGTGAGGAGTTTTATTATGATACCTCTATGGTCAAAATACCTGTCAAATCGTGTCACTTATGGTTCAAATTGGTTCGAATTATCAAAAGTTTGAAAGGTATTTTGAGCATAGAGGTATCATTATAAAACTTCTAATTAGCTATAAACAATGCAAACTAAAATATCAGTGCTTTATTTTATTTACTGTGTATAGCCCAGGGTTTCAAACACTGCAATTTCAGCATGGTAAGTGATGATATGGCTGAAGGTGGTAAGCATACAAAGCCTCAAAGGAACTGGTTGGCTGGAAGGAGCTGGTCTCTAGTTGGCTGGAAACATTCGCGAGGGTAAACAGAGGTGGAAGGGCGATATATATATATAGTTCACATCTGTCATGTTAGATGCATAGCCCGCATGCATAGTTTTGTCGCTTAGGGTCTATATGCAGTTGGACTGGATATGCCACTTAGCAATTCAGTGCAAGACTGCAAGTCCCCCAGTTGGCGATGTGAACTCAAGTATGAAAAGATGCCATAGCTACGTGAACAAAACTAAGTTCGCTTAGCTCGCGGTGTGTGTGACCGACACTTGACCGGTCGGCGCCGCGTCTCGCTCTCGCTCCGCTGGCGCCTCTACCGCCCACGATTCCGGGAAAATTTTTGCTCGGGATGATGTTTTGATCTAACCCAGATTCAAAATTTTTCCAGGCCTAAGCCTTATAAATTCCGGTTCTGAAAATGTCTGATTATGAATTAAAAACTACCTACCTGCCTACCTATCATTATTATATTTGGTTCTTATTCCAAGTGATAAAGTATACGTAACATTACATTACCCGTTCATTTTATTCCAATTGCTAAAATGTTAAATAAACATAAGATATAAGATATTCTTTCCACTGCGAGCGAGTATTAAAACTACCCGCGGTTTGTGCGTAATTTCTCCCAAAAACACAGAATATAGAATAATAGGCAGATGGAGCGCGCGGAAGACGAAAGTAAAGCTTTGCTTTAAAGGGAATTGCTTTCTCTGGACATCCATAAGTCGAGTGGGCCAGACGGCATACCGGCAGTGGTGCTGAAGCGGTGTGCTCCTGAGTTGTGTCCAGTACTGACGCGTCTTTTCGCGCTTTCCTACACCAAAAAGGAAGTCCCGTCTTCATGGAAGACTGCCCATGTGCACCCAGTGCCCAAAAAGGGTGACAGATCAGACCCGACGAATTACAGGCCTATCGCCATCACCTCCCTTCTCTCCAAAGTCATGGAGCGAGTGATCAACACGCAGCTTTTGAGATACCTGGAGGATCACGATTTGTTGAGCGACCGACAGTATGGCTTTCGCCACAGTCGCTCAGCTGGTCACCTCCTTGTGTATCTCACGCACCGTTGGTCACTCGCCATCGAGAGTCAAGGTGAGGCATTGGCAGTGAGCCTAGATGTGGCGAAGGCGTTCGATCGGGTCTGGCACAGGGGTCTTCTAACGAAGTTACCATCATACGGGCTTCCCGAGGGATTGTGCAAATGGATTGCCAGCTTTCTGTCCAGCAGATGCATAAGAGCCGTCGTCGACGGTAGCTGCTCCGATAGCATGGACATAAATGCTGGCGTTCCGCAAGGCTCTGTGCTGTCCCCAACACTGTTCCTACTGCATATCAATGATATGCTGTCTATTGACGGCATTCATTGCTATGCGGACGACAGTACAGGGGACGCCCATTATACGGGCCGTGCAAATATCCCTCGTTCCGAGGTTGAGGAAAGCCGCGAACGGCTGGTGTCTGAAATCGAGAGTACACTAACTAGTGTCTCCGATTGGGGTCGACTAAACCTAGTCCATTTCAACCCCACCAAGACTCAAGCCTGCGCGTTCACCGCTAAGAAAACCCCATTTGCTGTGGCTCCACAGTTCCAGAACACGTCCTTGAACATCAGCAAAAGCATCGGGATCCTCGGCGTCGACATTTCTAGCGACGTTTTGTTCCGAAGTCACTTAGAAGGCAAGGTTAAGCTGGCATCCAAAAAGCTCGGAGTGCTCAACAGAGCGAGGCTTCACATCGGGGCAAAGGCTGCAACTTTACAAGTCGCAAGTCCGGCCTCATATGGAGTACTGCTGTCATCTATGGGCGGGGGCACCTGGATACCAGCTTGATCCTTTAGACTCGGTTCAACGACGTGCCATAAGAATTGTCGACGATCCCGAGCTCACAAGCGGTTTAGAGCCCCTCAGTCTGAGGAGAGACTTTGCCTCCTTATGTGTGTTCTACCGCTTGTACAACGGACGGTGTTCTGAAGAATTGTTTAAGATGATGCCCACGGCTACTTTCTACCATCGCAACTCTCGCCATCGACGGGGAGTCCATCCTCACATATTGAAACCTGAATTGTTTCGTACTGTGCGGGCTCAAAGGAGCTTCCTTCCGCGGACGCTCAGACTGTGGAATGAGCTCCCCGCCGTGGTTTTCCCAATGGAGTACAGCATGGGGTTCTTCAAAAGGGGTGTGAAGAGATTTCTGCAGGGTCGGCAACGCGCGCGTGATGCCCCTGGTGTTGCAAGCGTCCATAGGCTACGGTAACCGCTTACCATCAGGCGGGCCGTATGCTTGTTTGCCACCTAAGTGGTATAAAAAAAAAAAAAAAAAAAAAGCCAAAAAAGCAAATATAAACTCAAAATCAGATAGCTGGTACCTATTCGTATTTGCTTTGTTTCAACAAAGTTTATTAAAAAATAAGTGGTTTTTGTTAAATAAAGTTTCTTAAACCACTGATTATGTTGCGTTTTCGACCTTAAATTCGATTGTTTCCGGTGTATAATTAATTGATTGATTACTTGTTACTGGTGTGTGTATATAAGCTGCCCTATTACGGTAAACTACTCATACTTCCCATTACATAAGTAGGTAGAGAATTATGCACCGACAGTGTCTGCGAAACCATTGTACAAGTCGAGTAGGTAGCCTACAATGAAAAATGCATCGTATCGTTCTTATTAGGTCATGTCCTTGATACGATCTGAATAAATCAATATTATTATCTAACATTACATATGAATAGCTAGATATCGGATATGTCGAATGAATTCCTGGATGTACGCATGTTCACATCTGCAGACTGCGAACTATGTAATAGTATCAAATAATAAATATTAATTTAACTTGTGTACTTGTTTCAGAAATATTGTCAATGTATTTTTGGTGATAACACAATTGGGATTTTGCTGTGTGTACTTTCTGTTTGTGGCCACTAACATTCAAGATACTATGCATTATTTTCATATAAACCTAGGAGTACATGTCTACTTGATTTTATTGTTCCCGCCGATAGTACTACTGGCGATGGTGAAGAATTTAAAGTATTTGACCCCAGTTTCTCTGGTTGCATCTATAATGACGGCTTGGGGACTAGTGATAACATTTTATTATATATTGCAAGACTTGCCGCATACTAATACAGTAAAGGCGTTTGCTAGTTGGCATCAGCTACCTTTGTATTTCGGTACCGCTATATATGCATTCGAAGGCATAGGAGTGGTGAGTTTCTTATTATTTTATTTCATGGTTGTCTGAGCTAGAAAAAGTAATATTTGGCTAAACTTCCTAGCTAGACTTTCATTCCAACGCTCCGAGATTTACAATATTATTATACCTGCTATAACCTATCACATTAAAATGCTTCCTAATATACTAATATGATTATAATAGTAACAATTTACATTACAACACCATTCATGGTATCCTATATCTTCACCATGTTGTGTTTGTGGAGTAGAAAGGCAAAAAGGCTGGACAAGCCTGTAAGATAAAGACTATAAAAACCATTTTAAGATGGAGAACTTTGACTATGATTGAGTGATCCAGTTTATTTTTTAACAATAGGTCGTGAATTCAACGCAAAATATTTACTTAGTTTTTTTTTTTAACTCGAGATGTATTTTTGTAAACTACTCGATTTAAAGCCGTTAATGGGAGCTAAATGTTTACTACGGTCTGTGTACCGTTCCTCATACATGTTATTTGTTGGGTAGTTCATTCAGTTTTATGAAACTTATTTGGTCGTATGTTCTAAAGATTTTTCTTATTTTATTACTTTTTTGGCTCAGATTTTAATTAAGTAGGTAACTTAGTGGTTAATTAAATTAACGCTTCAAATAAGATAGTAGTACTTATAATATCTACCTATATTAACCCCGACATGCATAACAATCAGTGAATGTATTTTGGACGCAAAATTTGAATTATCTAAACTTTTTCCTATGAAATTGAAAGGTTTTAAATGCTTTTCAAATGCATCCTTTACTTACACATAATACAGGTTGGAAAATATTAATCAATAATATTAATGACCGTTAAGCAAGTCCTCTCAAATAGTTTAACATGAGCAAACTAATAATACGTAACACAGTGGTAAAATCGGTGTATTCCCAACCGCCCCATTGCTAACAATGGGGCCATTGGGAATAGAATAAAATAATGTTTTTTTTTTCCCAACCTACCCATTGCTCTCTCCTCATTGATGGGGCCGTTGGGAATTGGATAAAACAATGAAAAATTGTTCCCAAACGCCCCATTTCTCTATCCCAATCGATGGGGCCGTTAGCAATTGAATAAAATAATTAAAAATTGTTCCCAACCTCCCCATTGATGCAGTGGAAATCTGATCTCGTCTCCTCGACACTACCCTCCTACGTTATTACACCAAGCGTGGTTTTAACTAGCGCGGTACGAACAATTTAACAGTTTGAGTGTTTTTTTTTTTTTTTTTTTTTATACCACTTAGGTGGCAAACAAGCATACGGCCCGCCTGATGGTAAGCGGTTACCGTAGCCTATGGACGCTTGCAACACCAGGGGTATCACGTGCGCGTTGCCGACCCTAATTCGTTAGTGTATTCATAATCACAAAATTTTATTCTAAAATAAAATACGCCATAAATATTTCAAATATAGGCAAGTTTTATTTAATGTAATGATTTTTTTCTTGCAATCTTCCATGTAACATGCGAGAACATTTTTATTAAAATCCGGAGAACGTGAGTGCGAAAAAGTCTCCTTTCAAATTTGACTGTCCTCCTTTAAATAAATAAAAAAATATAAATTAGTATTTTAGGCGTAGGCTATTTTTAATGAAGAGGAAATTAGCTACTTAATTTTGTTGGGCAGTTAGATCTAGCTCCAAAAGCGCCAAGTTGGCAACTCTATTGCGCGGTAGTGAAAAATAAATAAAGTCACAGCAAATTACTACGGTACTACTACACTAAAATCGTTTGTATTTTATTCAATTCCCAACGGCTCCATCAATGGGGATGTTGGGAATATTTTTCATTATTTTATTCAATTCCCAACGGCCCCATCAATGGGGATAGCGCAATTGGGCGGTTGGGAACAATTTTATGAAATTCCCAACAGCCCCATTAATGGGGATTTCGGCAATGGGGCGGTTGGGAATAGATGTAATAAACAAACTTTCGCATTTATTTATTATATATATTTTATTATTAGTAGGATAGTTACATACATTACGTCCGTCGATTGGTTGCGTTCTGACACCTGATAATATTTGGGATAATCCTGCTGCGATGGGACTTTCGCAGGAAGGTTCAGTATTTACTTAGGCATAGCTTAGTGAAAACTCAACCATAAACAGATTTGCCGTTTCCGTGATTGGGCTAATATTGTCAGGTGGCAGAAACGCACTTTCGGCGGCAGCACTGTAGTTGCTCGATTTTTTGCGTTCCAATTTGATAAAAACTAAAAAATCGCCATCATTTGGTACGAAGTAGTAGAGTACAGTCGAGGACATAAATATGTAACTATACACTTTGTGAAATTCAAAAGCAATTTTCTGGCACTGTGGGTACCTATAGATTCAAATGTTAAAATATTACACATATCTTTCATACTTGAACGCCTAATACCAATGTTATTATAAGTTAAGAGGTAAGTAGGTTACCTACACAAGATTTGAACTTCATAAATGGCAGACTGTCATACATGTCATGTTGTTAACGCTCTGACGCGACTCATAGCTAAAGTGAGCTAACTAGCACGGTTTTAACGTGCCACTAGGCGGAGCCCTTACAACCTATCTACTTCTTTTACTTATAAAAACATATAGGTATTAGAACACAACTGATTAGGCACGTCGTGAATCTTCGTTCGCACAGAAAAGAAAGTATGGCCCGAAGATTAACGAAAGACTGCTTAAAACTTACAATCAACCTTAGATCACTACTATAAGGTCCATAATACACTGCAGCTGTTAGTTCCGTCTCACTGGCAAGTCACGCAAACATGACGGCATAACCGACCAATAGCGTTTCCCGCGCTTTAAAATGTATCTTCTGCGCAGGTACATCGGTAAGCCATATCAGTTGGGTACTACTGTACGTTGTTGACACGATTGATAATCTTTTCATTAAATAATATTTTTTGAACACACTTGCTCGTAAAGTGACATTTATTGCACCGTTTTTGGTATCTTAATGCAGCTTATTACGCACAAGTGCTTTTTACTTTACATTACGGCACAGTTTTATGATAAGTGTAATCTTGATTATGTTAAATTTGTACCTCAATGCAATTGATATGTGTGTAGGTAGACGAAAACGGGTAACACAGTTTGAAAGCGCACCGCTGTAAAACTGTGTGCCATATTTGTTAGCGGTCTCATTGTGTGGTTGATTATTATTAAAAAATCTACTTAAAAAATATAAGTCGGTTTTTTCCTCGCAAGTGTGTTGAAAAACGTCGTTTGACACGCGTGTGCATTGATCATTACACTCTCGGCTCTCTAATCGCGTTCGCCTGCTGCTCGTCTGTAATTACCAACTTTGCACACTTGTATCAAAATGTACTATAGTTTAGCTTTTTAATATATGCCAACCATAACGTTGTATGGTTGCTCGAAATTATAAGCACTATTAATTAAAACAATTCCCTTTCTAGATTTTACCCTTAGAAAACAATATGAAAACTCCAGAGGACTTTGGTGGTTGGGCTGGTGTTCTCAATACCGGCATGGTAATTGTAGCCGCGTTGTATACTGGTATTGGATTCTTTGGCTACTTAAAATATGGTGATAACGTACAAGGCAGCATCACTCTTAATTTGCCCAATACTTTGTAAGTAAGAAACACTAGTTTTATGATTTCATACTCCCATCCCATCTAAGTTCTCAAGATACAGGTTGGACCTAGTTTGAGAACCAGGGCACTAATGTTGAGTGAATTAATTGTAATTACTTTGATTAGCTATATTGATGTTGTGTATCTAATTTAATTCTTGTTTCTGAATAAAGATTACTATTATTATTATTATCTAAATACCTATCATATTATTTTTACTTCACAATGTTTTTTTTATTAATTTCAGATTAGCTCAAAGTGTTCGAGCCGTAATGACTGCATCCATTTTCTTATCGTACGGATTACAGTTCTATGTACCTATGAATATTGTATGGCCGTACGTGAAATCTAAATTGACATCTGAAAGTTCTTTGAAACACGGCGAGGCAGTAACTCGAATTGTGCTGATTTCACTGACATGTAAGTAACGATCTCAACGTGGCACTGTTTGATGGTGCCGATTCTCCTGCAAATCGCAATAACAAATTTTAATCACATCACATCTCTTTCTTACAATCATTATTGAAAAAGGATTGAAAATAATTTAAACCCGTCAATTTAGGCTATCTATGCCATATATTATATGATATCGTCAATTACGGGAAAATAGTCGGTCCAATGCTGATGTCGACTATATTCACGTTGAAAACAAGCAATTGGAATAATTCTTCGGTTTTTGGTATATGTATTTTATTTAAGTTTTTTGTATGAAAGATATAGTGAGATAGAGTGAGACTCAATCTCCCTTATTACAAAAGATGATTTAAAGCAAGTTACAGTAGTACCCAACTGATAAGGCGCGTCGTGAATCTTCGTTAGCACAGGAAAGAAGGTACTTATGGTCACTTTAATCTGTGGTATGGCACTTAAAATCAACCTTACATCATTACTATAAGGTTCATAATACACTGCAGCTGTTACTTCCGTCTCACTCGCAAGTTACGCCCCTCAGCACGGCGCGCGCTAACATGGCGGCAGCTGCCGACCAATAGCGTTTCCCGCGCTTTGAAAATGTATCTTCTGCGCAGGTACATCGGTAAGCCATATCAGTTGGGTACTACTGTACTAAACTTAAAAAACCAGCCCCTTAGTCGCTTTAGTTGTAAACAACAGAATCGGCATCAATCTCTGTTAAACTAAGCAATAAAGTTAGAATATCACATTTGTGCAACAGTCTGAAATAAATGAATATTGGCTTCATCTGCAAAAGTGACACACTGATACAGAATAAAAGGCATATGGAGGGCGCGGTACACGAGAGTGAAGCAAAAAAGCAAATAGGTACAATGTGGTTTTTACATGGTTTTTATTACTTGGTAATCTTGGTATTCGCCTTTGAATTTGTAGGTACTATTTGCTCTGTTAAATTTATTAATAAATAAGTTTCTTATTGATAAATAAAGTTCGTTAAATTTTGAGTTTGTGTTTGTTTGGCTTCACTTTCGTGTTCCGCGCGCTCCATCTGCCTTTTATTCTGTAATCTGAGGGTTAGGCAATATATTTTAAACGTGATACGATTAACATTTGGGTGTTATAAAAATTTTTAAAGCGATAATTGCCTAAAATATTGCTGTCTATATGTGCCACAGGTTATCGTGTCACGCACAAGTCAAACAATTGCAAAATGTTATTATCCACTGTTTCAAGTAATTTAATAGTGACAATGTTATCTATGCATACTGGCTATTAGGTATATTATTTATTACTAGTGGCAGTAGTGGCTCTGTGAGCTCTAGACCTCGCGAGACTCGATAATTATATGTAATATTTTCGTCGATTATAGGTAGGTACTCGACATAAAAAAACTCGAAAATAATATTATTTTCTTACATTTCGATCGTGATTGATCTTTAGTATGAAATATTAATAGATAGATTTGTTTTTCGCGTATAAATAACTTTGGCGAGAGATAGTAAAAAAAAAATTTTTTGTAAAATTCTACACACACGGCTATCTGATAACAAACTAAGGCTGCATTCCGAATTGACGCTGTAATCGATTTGACCGTGCTTTAACCCGTTCCATATTAAGTAGTTTGAGCGCGCTCACGATGTCTCGTTAAACGTCATAGATGACGTCATGACATGCGCCATCTTGCGCTCACATCACATCGACCATGCCCTAAACTGATATCACCGTGAGCTCTGTTAATTATTGTTTCCGGCAAAAATCTAATAAGATTCTTGGTTTTCCATTTGGCAAAGATACTTTATGATTTTATGAGAGAGAAATAATATGAAAAGCGGATAGGTATTCCTTTTTGCGAGTCAACTAATAAAAGATATAAGGAGTCATAGCGCTTTGTTAATTCAGATTTTAATTAAATTCTCAAATGTTCTGTTTTGAATACTGTGCGCGTTCACGAGCGTTCCGAATTGTTGACAGTTCTCAGCTGTCATTAACGTGATATCAACTAGGTTCGCAAATTATTGCTGTGAGCACTACGAGCGATATTATCCAATTCGGAATGTAGCCTAAATAGAGCATGAACTTAGGAAACCTGACAACTGACATTGACAGACAACTGATATTTCAACATATTATTATTATACTACTTACAAAAGTGGGTTCGATTCCCATCCAGGACATGAATTTTTGTGCATGAAGATGTCTGCCTGACCCCTGAGTCGGGGTGTATTTAATTATTATGTTTGTATATTAAGTAGGTACTTATGTATTTACAAACAAAAGTTAGTTAAAGTATAAGTTTATCTGGTTTCCATAGTACAGTAATACCCAACTGATAAGACGCGTCGTGAATCTTCGTGAAAAATCGTGAAAGTATGGCCCGAAGATTAAGGAAAGAATGCTTGAACTTACAATCAACCTTTGATCTACTATTCTGCTCCGTCTCACTCGCAAGTCACGCCCCTCCCACACATGGCGGCTGCTGCCGACCAATAGCATTTCCCGCGCTTTGAAAATGTTTCTTCTGCGCAGGTACATCGATAAGCCATATCAGTTGGGTATTACTGTACTACAAGCTCTGCTTGGTTAGCGATCAGATAGCCGTGTGTGAAGAACGTCACAGGTTTTTTTTATTTTTTACTTTACCTATTAGGTGTAATTCTTAGTGTGTCCTAGTGAAACATTGACGTGCAATCGGCCCGGGCTTTCTTACCCCGACACCAACCAGCCCGTATTATGTACCTATATCAAAGTAGAATCCGAACCAAACTTAATGGCGGCTGTGAAGTGCGCTGCGAGCCGGCTTTGCGCACGTAGTCATCTCGAATGTACCACATAACTTCGTTTTCGCTACTGCGCAGCGTTCCGCGCCTAACTTCACAGCCGCCAATAAGTTTGAAGCAGTCTGTGTATCTTTCTTCTTCTTATTTTTAATTTTGGCAACCAAGCCCAAATTAGGGCTCATTTCTGCCAGTGTCGAGTTATATTATAGTATCCAGTCACAATAAATCACTTCACATTATAGTCCTCAGTCAGTCACGGTCCATAAAAGTCATGTTTTACTACAATGGTGGTCATTGTACTAAAACTCTTCAGGGACATTTTGAGACAACTTGAAAAGTCACGATACACATAATTCATTTCACTTCACTGGTGCACATCGATGATCTTTATTGGGTAAAATACCACCAAAAATACACAATAAAACTCAAATTACACAAATTTATGAAAATAAAAGTGAAAATGCTACGTCACTCTGCAAGTTCCCGCCAAAAAGTCCTGTGTATCTTTATTCTTTTAAAATGTATATTTTCATTACAGTTTCGGCCGCAGCACTAATTCCCAACTTGAGCGGAATTATATCACTGGTGGGTGCGTTCAGCAGTTCTGCGCTGGCGCTTATATTCCCTCCACTTATCGAAATAATGACCTTCTGGCCGGACCGACTTGGAAAACGCGATTGGAAACTGTGGAAAGACATATTCATCATGATCTTTGGCTTTACCGGATTTCTTTTCGGCACTTACTCAAGTGTAAAAAATATTTTAGTGTAATTACTAGTTAATTACTTAATTATAGGTCAATGTTCCTTCTCAATGAAAATTGAATCATTTGACGAAATTGTATAACCAAAGATTATTTAGAAATATTATGTGTATTAAATATTCTGATATAACCATGACAATAATTGTATGCAGCTGTTATTTATACTTTATTATGCTTTTTAGAGTTTTATTTAATATATAGGTACTTAATTCGACTTTATTATACAAAGTCGTTATTTATTGAAGGGCCTTTTAGTATTAACAGTTAAAAATAATATTAATCATTATGAGCAATCAGTATATAGACAACAATACACAAATACAATGTATGTACTTATGCTTTTACTTATGTATGTTATGAAATCATAATTGAAACATCCTTATTATAATCGGAAATAATAATGTACCTGGAAAGTGATAACTAACATTCCAATGTAATGCAAACGCATACCTATGTGTACCCATTGGTATTTTTTCTTATGTGATAATTATGTTTCCCTATTAATTAATTTATAAATAGTAAAATTTATTCTTTGTTGAATTTAATGATTTTTATAGTGGACAAGTTTGCTGTAGAAATAAAGAATTACCTCAATTTTGTATCTATTAAATGATTTATTTAATAATATATACACATTTGCATTAGTTTCTTCATTATTATGATTGAATATTCTTAATTCTTAGGTATTTTGACGAAGCCAAAAACCTACACTGAACTTATCACTTTTCAATCAGATTTTTGGTTAGATTAATTTCTGGAAATGTAACACCTGATAGTGATTAAGTATAGGTATTGTGTTCTTACTTGTTGTTTTATTAAATATGTAGAACTAAAATCAGATAAGTTATTACTTGTTTTTTTTTTAGGTATACTTAATAAGTTTTGTATCCTAAAGCTGTGACACTAAAATCGGTGCGATAAAAGTCACTTTACGAGCAAGTGAACATTTTGGTACAGTATGAGGCACGAATGGTGAGCACAAATAGGCAGTAGTGGGGGCAAGTTTGCGCATGTACACTTTTGCCCAAATCACAGTAGTCAAATGACACGCAAGAATCCAATAGTCGACGAGTATCGACTGACCATAGAATACTATTACCACGCAAGGGCGTCGCCAGCTGATGGCGCAGGGGGGGGGCAAGTTGACTTTACCTACTACAATTCATACTTTTGAGAAAAGTAGGTATGAATTGTAGGTAAAGTCGACAGCACATGAAGCTTTTCGATAGATTCGGCGATAGAGTAGAGCAGAGCGTAGTTGAGCGTACGGAATATTAAGAGTGGAATTGGTGAATTCATTCGAGTTTCGACGTACGGGAATGATTTTTCAAGCAAATCAACTAAAAGACTTAGGACTTTGGTTGCATTATATTTGGCAGTTTTTTTAGAATCTCTAGGGGGGGGGGGCTGCCCCTCCATGCCCCCCCTTGGCGACGCCCTTGTTACCACGGTACATACATATATCCGCCCGGTAAGCGAGTCATACCTACGCGCCACGATTTCGGTTCGCACTCAGTTCGCAAACAGTCTTGAATGCGCTGCAGTGACGAACGAAGGGTGTGATGGGTTTGTAAGCAGTAAGCGTGCGATTTATGACAAATATTCATTGAAATAATTACAAGTAAGTACAATTACATAAGTACAATTACTTAATATGACAAAGAGAAATTATAGTAGACTATATTGTGCTGTTTTTGGTTGCTTGACTTCGTCAATAACATAATACCTACCTGGATTCATAAATAAATAAGTGGATGGCTGGCTTGGGTGAAAAAAGTGACTACCTACGGTCAGGTTAAAAAAAAGTTGTAGGTAGTTCCTAGGCTAGGCTTTCTACTTACTACTTATGTATGTACTTAGCTATTTACATATATTATTGAATTAGACGAAATATTATTATGAAATGATTGTGAGAGTAATAAATGGTAGGTACCTGTACCTAGTAAAATTTACATAATAATTTACTTTTTAAGTAAGATTTTGCAGTAGGTAGTTAGAGGCATATATATATTAAGTACTCGTCTGTTTCTTGCATTTTATTTAACACTTCCTATTTCATTCACAAAAAAAATCATTTTATCAAATAAAAAATATAATTATATACAATCACAAAACTAGACAAGTAGGTAGATGAAATGAAAATACTGTAGGTGGGCAGCCCTATCCCGTGTTCACGTACCGTGCTGCTGTAGGCAATTATAATCAAGAAAAGGGTCGAGACACTTTTCTGTTTGATACATGTACTGTGCTATTACTCTGGCGAGCGACTGACGAACCAATCGTGTGCAGCTCGGTGCTCCCCCTGCTTAATTCCGCCAAACAAACCGAAAATTAACTTAACTACTGCGTAGTGTCAATCTGTGCTCTCGACTCGTGCGCCCTTACTATATCTACGCCATAGAAATAAATATACCTAGAGAGAACGTCGCCATACTACACGAATATATATAAAACAGGCCAACTTTTATAGGCTGCTGCGCGTAACAGCTACGTTTTACGCTCCCTCTGCGTCATTCTGCTTGTCATAGTGACGTTCATAATGATAGTAGTTGTTGAAATATTCCAATTAAAATCGGGAGAAATTTAAATATAGGACATTATTTTGCAATTTTATTTATTTTTATTTGATTTAGCCCCTAACAGTTAGAGGCTATTTTTATCGACGCGGGCACAGCTGCGACACTATCTGGATGTATCCTTAATCAAAGATCTACGCTTCGTTTTTGTATCAAGTACCTAGGGTCGTTGCGCTGGTTGGCGACCGATTAGCTGAGTTGCTAACTTTGGTAAGTCACCACTTACGCTATATACGCGCAAAATAGTAAGCGCCGATGTAAATGGGTCCCAAATATAGTCAAGTTTTGAAACAAAGTATAAAACATCACACTTTCATTCATAAATTATGAAAAATGATTGGAAAACCGGAAAAGTACCGAAAGTGTTAGATAGCGACCACCTATTTCAGTTTACGACCACTAAGAATGCTAGATAGCGACCACTATTTTAGAATATAAAAAATAAGTAATAAAACATGTTTTATTGATTTAGAATATATTTTTTTCCCTTTTAAACTAAACATAGTTAAATAAACACAAATAGTATTGAATCATGCTCTCACCAGCGACACATTGTGGATGTCCGTAGGGAATAACAACGAGCGGTGCACACTTGGCAACACTTAAAAGCCAATCTTTAACCCGCTTTTCACCTGCATCCATCCTGCAAGATCTGGTCCTCTTGTTTCGATAACGTCACGTCACGTCTCTTTTTTTTAATAATGCTGAATTAGCAAACAAGCGTACGGCCCGCCTGATGATAAGCAGTTACCATAGCGTATGGACGCTTGCAATACCAGGACATCTCTTCACACCCATTTTGAATCCCATGATGCACTTACTCCCTTGGGAAAACCACGGCGGGGAGCTCATTTCATAGCCTGAGTGCCAACGATAGGATACTCGCTTGCTTCCTTCTCCCTTCGGCACAGTACGTGACTATTTAAGATCCAATGTGAGGATTGACTCCCAGTCGATGGCGAGAGGTAGAAGTAAAGCCCGTAACGCACCTTCCGACCGTCGGACTCCTACTTATAAGTTGATTCCGACCAATCCGAGGGTGAGTGAAGCGGTCGGCTCCCCCTCGGATTGTTCGATATCGAAATAGGTATTAAGTAAGTAGGTAAGTAGGAGTCCGACGGTAGAAGGTGCATTACGGACTCAAGCTGTAGGCATTAGGTCAATAATTCTTCAGAATATTGTCCGTTGTATAAGCGGTAGAACACACATAAGGAGGCAGGTTCTCCTCAGATTAGAGGCCCTAAATCCCTTGTGAGCTCGGGATCGTCAACAATTCTGATGGCACGTCCCTGAAGACAGTCTAAACGCCCAAGCTGATATCCTGGACTCCAGGAGCTCCAGCACACAGATGACAGCAGTACTCCATATGGAGCCTTAATTGTGATTTATAAAGTTGAAGACTTTGCTCCGATGAGATGTACTGCTTCGCTCTATTAAGCATACCGAGGTCTTTGGTTAATAGTTTGACCTTATCGTCTAGATGACAAAGATCCCAGCATCGGGATCCTTGTCATGTCATACTTTATGATTTTGCGGGACGTGTTCTGGAATTTTGGAGCCACAGCAAATAGGGTTTCCTTAGCGGTGAACGCGCAGGCTTGTGTCTTAGTGGGGTTGAAATGGACTAGGTTTCGTTAGTGTACTTTCGATTTCAGACAGAATCGTTCGCGTATATCCTCCTTCTTGGAACGAGCGATATTTGCACGGTCCGTGTAATTATCGTCCCCTGTACTGTCGTCGTTAATAGACAGCATATCATTGATATTCTGGAGGAACAGTGTTGGGGATAACATGGAGCCTTGCGGGACGCCAGCATTAATTAAGTAGCAGATATTCCTCACCCTGAGTCTCAATGGCGAGTGACCAACGGTATGTGAGATACACTAGAAGGTCACCAGCCGTGTGAATGTGTCGGAATTCCGTATTGTCGGTCGCTCAACAAATCGTGATCCTCTAGGTATAGGTGCACATGGGTAGTGTTCCACGAAGAGTTCGAGTAGGAAAGCGAGAAAAGGCGCGTTAGTATATGACAAAAATCAGGAGCAAACTGTTTCAGCACCATTGACGGTATACCGTCTGGCTACCTCGACATATGGATGTCTACAGAGAGCAATATCTGCTGGACTTCCCGTTGACCATATACCAATCTCCGGCATGGAGCTGTCACACTGCGGGATGGTAGGCGGTGTGTCGTCCACAACATCCAAAGTCGAGTAAGAGGCAATGAGAGAGCCTAAAAGGTCAGCCTTTTCCTTAGCACTATGGGCTAAGTTCCCGTCCAGTTTACATAATGGTGGGAAGGACGACTGGCAAAAGTTTCCTTCAACACCTTTGGCAAGAGACCAAAAAGAAGAGAGACTCGTCCGTCTTTCGCTAATTCTGATGACGAAATCGAACTTAGCCCTGGCAAATATTAGCTTACTCTTCCCACTGTCGGTACCGTCGTTCACGGAATCCCATATGCAAGAGTGTATTCCCTGTCCTTCGATGTCATGAAAAGCTTCTTTTAGGTCTTCTTGGGAGTATTGGACAGTCTCTTTATTTCTTTTAGTTACTTACAGATATTTCAAGATGTTCATCTTGAAAAAAAAATACAATCAGTTAAATAATAAGAATATTGAAACTTCTTAATTTATTTAACTTTTAATTAATCAATTAATCACGTGGTTGAATACTGAACATACTTAAGCAGCTTATTTTAGTTTTCAGCTGTCATTCTTTTCGTACTAAATCTTGGTGGTCGCAAACTACCATCGTAATTTTCGAACTGTATCTGTTAGCGACCACCTATTTAGTACAAATGTTTGTGAGTGAATTAGACAAAGTTTTATTATGAAGCCATGTGGTCGTATACTGAAGATATGCATCTTAAGGCTTTAAAAACTCCAAATACTAAACTGTGTAATCATAAATAAAAAAATTAGAATATACTAATCAAAACAAAATAACACTGTACGAGTCAGAATACGACCACCTGGTCGCTTTCTAACGTATTGATAAAATATTCATTTCAGTAACCGACCACTGGATTTTAGATTAAAATAATTAAAAAAAATACTATAATACAATTAAACAATTGAATTTTGTACATAATTGAAGTAACCATGCATCTAATTTGACTTAAAAACTAATACTAAGTAACAAAACTTACCTTCGAATGCCGCGCGCCTTGCTATTTTTTTTGCTATTTCACTGCATGTTCAGACACACTGAATCAACACGTGAACTTAACGTCCTTTTTTTTGTTTTGGGTTCAGTGGTTGATATCAAATTTAGTTCTTTTAAATTACATAACTATTAAAATAATATTAAAAGCATTCTTTTCATTTTTATCTCCTAAAGAAAAGTTATTATCTTCAATTAAAGAATCCTAGGCAGGCAAGTGGTCGCCAACCAGAACTGGTCGCGAAACCGGCGCAATGACCCTACCTAATCTTTTATTTATTTTCTGTTTTCAACAAATTAAAAGTTTTGATTTGCCTTGGTAGGTAGGTACCAAAGTCATTGTGAAAGCTTAATTTATACCTTTAACTTGTTGGTTTATTTAACTGGGGAAATATGGAGAAACCAAAATAGACAAAGAAACCTTTCTTTGGCCGCTTTTTATTTAACCGACTTAAAAAAAAGGAGGAGGTTCTCAATTCGGTTGTTTTTATGTTTGTTACCGACCTCATAACTTCGTCATTTATTAACCGATTTGAATGTTGCACTAAACCACTTTAGGCGTAATTAAAGGTTCTTTAGCTAAAGACGTCAAAAAGAATGTTCTCAGTTAAAAATCCCAATAAAATGGCAACATTGAACGAATGGAATGAATGATTTCTCTACATTGATAATTCTGACCATTCATTATGTAAATGTATAGATTGTTTAAATGTATCTAAGCATTAAACGCGGTGAAAAAATGGACCCCCAATTGTTGGTGGCTAAAATCTTGTCCCCCGCACAATGTCAGTTGAGTTGTAATTGAATACGTTTGTGTGACAATATTGAATTGTTTGAAATTACAGTTTGTTGATTAGTGTGCAGAAATTACTTTTAGTATGCACGTGAAATGTTCTACCCCTTTTTAATGCTTATATAAATTGCAAATAAGTAAATAAATCAGATATAATAGAATTTAAAAATTTATGAATATACCTTGATGGATATTGATCAATCTAACAATAAATAATCAATGTTTCTGACATCTTTTCTGTCACATTTCCTTTTGACGTTTAAGCTAATGAACCTAAAATAGTCATGAAGTAGTTTTGTGCAACAACTTTAAACTAATGAACTCATTAGCGTTAATGTCTAAATTTCTTAAAGAAGCTATAATGGTGATCTTTCTGCAACCCAGTGATGTCCAAAAATTATGAAAGATTTTATAGACACATATTAAACACCTATTAAACTTTTTTAACCACTATTTTTTAGCTAAAATGTGTTTAATGGGTGCTTCTTGACCTTTTAAATTTAAACTAAAGAACTGTAATTTTAATGGAACTTTAGTTACTAATGCCGCTTTGTGCAACATAAAACTACGTAAATGAGGTTTTAAAGGATCGTTTGACAATACATTAGTTAAATTTAAAGGAGGCATAAAATATTAGTCAAATGACTGTTTGTGCAACAGTTTAATGGAAGATTCGTGTTTAATGCCGACTTTAAAATTTAAAGTACGTTTCTGCAACTGACTGGCATTAGCGTTAATGTCTCATTACGTAATGAAGCTTTAATGGTGATCTTTGTGCAACCGACTGTCTGTCTCTTTTATTTACGAGCATAGTTTATATTAATTTTCTCTTTCGTGTGTAAGTGAAATAAAACACGTCCAGCGGTCTATACCTTTCTCTGTCTACATACCGCACCCTGCTCACATTTCACGAGAAGCGGTTGAGAAATTCTGTAGAGGAGAACAGAACAGCCGGACATACAAAATATTTTTGCTCAAGCTGAAATGGAGACGCGGACGCCGTCATGGGCTAAGATTAAAGTATATTCAGTCATGGGATACTAAATACATGATCGGGATGGTCGAATTTCTTTGTTAGGACAAGTACAGTGTGTAGTGCGCTCCGACCTAGGTAGCTAAAGGTGCCATTCAGTGCCATGTGCCCATAGATAATACACTATAACTGAGAATGTGCCATTGGTAACAATTACAATAGAATACTTGTATGTAATATTCTGCTTTAGTCCAATTTCTTTGGTAATATTACTTTATAATTTGTGTACAATACCGCGAGTGGCGCGCGTGTACTCTAAAATTGTGCAGAGACTACAGACTACAGATAACGTTAACAATGTTTCCGAACGTATTAAAAAAAAAAAGACGACATTATGGTGAAATGTCATTCACCGACAACAATTAAAAAATGTCGGAATCGTGTCAAGACGTTAATTGTCATGGAATTAATGAATTTGGGCCCGACGAATCACCCACCAAACTTATCGTCAATTACATTCCTGAAGTCATGAACCAGGATATGATGTTTTCGCTGTTTTCAACAATGGGTAAATTGGAAAGTTGTAAATTGATAGCGAACCGAGGCTATGGGTTCGTTGAGTACTGCAGCCCCGACGATGCAGTTAAAGCACGAAAGGCTTTCAACGGTCTCCTGATGCAGAACAAGACGCTGAAAGTGTCGCACGCACTCCTCAATCCAGAGCTAAAGCCTCCTACAAAACCAGAAGCCGACTGGAACCTCTACGTGTGTAACCTGCCTAACGAACTGACCTTGCAGGATTTACATGGACTATTCGCACAATTCGGTAAAATAGTTAATTCTCGCATAGCTGCAGGTATTGCATTTGTTTTATACGAACATCAGTATGAAGCGGAAAGGGCCATTCAAAGTATTAATGGTACTACTCCGCCGGGTTTTCTACACCCCTTAACAGTTAAGTATGCTAATAAAAGTAACCCTAATAAACATAAAAACAATAACAATAACTTTTCCAAGAATCCCCTTGTAAAACCTTATCATTGGATCAATCACATGGGTGCAATTGGAGATCACAATTCTCCAAGCACATGGTCTATATACATTTATAATATTGCTCCAGAAGTGGAGGAGTTGACTTTATGGCAGCTATTTGGTCCATATGGTGCTATTGTCTCTGTTAAGATAATTAAAGATCATCAAACCAATAAGAGTAAAGGATTTGGTTTTGTAACAATGAGAAACTACGATCAGGCGGCAATGGCAATACAAGCACTGAATGGCTATGTCCTCCATGGCCAACCCCTGTCGGTTAGTTTCAAAACTCAAAAGAGATAATGCTGAAAATAAAGACTTGATAAACTTTACAATATCAATACAGTAATAAATAGACAAAAGGATACGTTATCATTGATTGGCATTAACAGACACCGCATTAAATAGTTCCAAAAATTCAATCCAATTACGCCTTAAATATGTGTGACGTCAGTTGACTCTTGTTGAAAATATTATATTACTTTGAGCTATCGACATTGTTAAGTTTGTTTATGAATAATAATTTATTCAGTTTGCTCGTTAAATGTTTCAAGTTTACTAGAAGTTTAAGATTTGTATTGAATATGATTGTTGTTTGGAAGTTCAACATCAGTTGTGAGCTGTATGCTTTCATTATTTTTATCTATTATTTAAGTATAATAAACAATTTTAAAGAAAGTGCTTTTACAAGATCTAACTAATTGATAAGCCACATTGAGATGTTTAATCAGCTACTAGTTTTAGTTGTACACTTTTTATAACATGATGTCTATTTAGGTAGTAAAACGAAATCTAGATTATATCATATTTATACATTTAGTATAAAATTTGCTGAATTAAAGTTCATTTTCACAATTTTAAAAAGTGTTTTCATTTTTGTAACACCTGTCTGTTTTGACAATTTAATGTAAAATTTTATTTGATGTTACGATTTGGAAATTTTGTATAAATATACTATTTATAAAACATAACTGCCTTTGTTGCTCCTTTTTTGTGCTCCTAATTGACAAATGTCCTAATTATAACTATTGTAGTATGGGTACATTCATACTGTGGTAAAAAAGCTATAATTTGAAAATGCTAAAAGTTTTTGAATTTCAAGAGAAAAAAGTATTTGAAATCTATAAGAGAGATACACTATATCCACATTGTTGACTACATGTCTGTTTGACTATTCTCATATTGCAATGGCCTTAATATACCTAATTTAGCTAACCCTTTGGCTCACAGGCAGATGGGATGCAAATTCCATAACTATTACTAGTGGCTCTGTGAGCTGTAAACCTCGCGAGTCTCTATAATTATATGGAAAAATTACAAAAAAACCGACTCGACGATGAATTTCCATATAATTACCGAACCTGGGCATTAGACAAGATGGTTATCGACAATCGTTAGGTATCGTTAGTAAACGATGAACCTTTGTATGGGATTGACATAAGAGATGGTTAAAAATCACGTGATATTTTGATTTGAAATGTCAATCCCATACAAAGGTTCATCGTTTACTAACGATACCTAACGATTGTCGATAACCATCTTGTCTAGGGGGGCTGCTCACAAATTTTCTCGAAAGCAGTTGAGGAATGTGGGTTGTAGAGGAGAACAGCCGTACAAAAGATTTCTCCAAGCTGAAACGCTACGCTCGCTCAGTCAATAAAAAAGTAGAATTCCAGGAATTGAGAATCAACTGATAGGTAAGTACCACTATGAGCTCTAAGTAAATACTATAGTCTTTGAATGAATACTACGTACAAAAGTTAGTTTCCGTTCCGTCTACATCAGTTATTCAGACAGCGCCATCTTTTGAATTTAAAAGACAAGAAAATAGTTAACTTCCTACTCTCGCTCGTACTTTGATGTAGGAACCTAGTACAGCAAAGAATGGTAAAGGCAAATAAAATCTCAATCAAAACATGTTTTTATGAGTGATAAACGAAAAATTACAACATTCATGCGGTCTACATGAGGGGAGAACTGCGTTACTTAAATCAAAACTGCGAAGAGCGCATGCTCTTGCGGTAAATCAATATCTAGGTTTAAAGTAAAGCAAATAAAGTCACGCATACTACAACTAGTCTTCCTTATTTCAACATTTTTACTCGATAAATTCATAGAATCGTTTTATCTAAGGTAGAAATACGGTTTTGAAGTGTATAGGTGTGCCGGTGAAGTGGCCGTGGCGGACGGCGAGAGTACAGCAGTAGCGGGGGGCGTCGGCCTCACCGTGAGCTCCAAGGTATGAATCAAGACTCAACACCAATTTTTTATGGGAATTCATGATCCATTCAACTCCACAGATTTGGCTTTTAAGTAATGAAACTTGAAATGATAATAATACTTAACTAGGTACTTTCTATGGTAGGGACAACCATAAATACGGACCAGACGAGAAGCTGTTGCTACTTACCTGGATTACTTAGTGTTAGTTAAATCACAGGTTAAATAACAAATCATGTAGATAGGAACTACCGTACATTTTTAGCAACAGAAAGAGCCATCATTCCTATATATGAGACAATCTTAAGCCTAAGTTAAATTAATGTGACTCAGGTGTATCCAAGTCCGGGGGCGGCCCGCGGCGTGTGGGCGCTGCCGCAGCCGCCCCCTTGCACGATGGCTGCCGAGGAGCCACTGCCCCCGTGCTCTCCTATGTCGCCCGATGCACCAGCGGCCCCTCCACGAACTATTACAAGTCTCTACCACCATTCTGATCTTCATCAACTTATATTTGAGGCTGTTCGTTCTGGGTAAGCTTTATTTTCTTTCTTTATGAAGTAACCTAGCAACCGACTTCCCGTCTCATCAATACCTACCATAAAAATATTTTCATGGGAACTGGTGGTGTAGGGTCTAAGTAGGTATCTAGATACCTACCTGTCGAGATTCGATTATTTCCCAGGTGTCCATTTAATTTTATGAAACTTCAGAGATAGAAGGCTACCTACATCTTAACTAGGTACCTATTGAAATACACTACGATGTTTCAAATGTTTAGCTAGATCATGTGTTTTCCAGACCTCAAATTTCTTCAGAAATTGCAGCCAATCAAAGACTTTTATCTATATTGCTTTCTACTTTCTCCACAGAGAAGTATCAGAGATTGAACGTCTAGTAGAGAAGCTAGGAGTCGAGGTATTGACTGCCCGTGATCAACACGGCTACACACCAGCCCATTGGGCTGCGCTGGACGGCAGTGTGGCTGTCATGCGCTATTTGGTGGAAAGAGGAGCTCCTATCGACCTTTCTTGTCTAGGCACTCAGGTATTAAGTAGGTACATTATTTAAAGCTAGCTGGTACCCGTAGCATTTAAATCCATACACACCCAATGACATATAAATGATGTCTTTGGATGTGACTGACACACGATGATTATTACCTATGATATTTTGATTTACTTACTGTGTCCTTGTTTGGTCCTTGTCAATACATATAATTACATTACAGCCGATATATACCAACTTAAACTGTGATGAATTAATTTAGGGTCCTCGGCCTATTCACTGGGCTTGCCGCAAGGGTCATGCATCTGTAGTACAAGTACTATTGCAGTCAGGAGTTGCTGTAAACGCTGCTGATTTCAAAGGTAGATTTATTTATCTTACTAAAAGAGTTATGGTATTGCAAGCGTCCATAGGCTGGCTACGGTAACTGCTTACCATCAGGCGGGCCGTATACCACCTTAGTGGTATAAAAAAAATACGAATGTATTAGCTCAGAGTAGATAAATACTACGTACAAGTATTAGTAATTGGCAGTTTGGCACATATCCTGATGAAAAAATAACTTATTATTATTTATTGTTTTCCACAGGTTTAACTCCACTTATGACAGCCTGCATGTATGGTAAAACAGCTACGGCAGCATATCTCCTGGGTATGGGTGCAGCTACCAGGCTATCGGACATCAACGGAGACACCGCATTACACTGGGCGGCGTATAAAGGCCATGCTGACTTAGTCCGCCTTTTAATATATTCAGGCGTACCCCTGCATTGCACCGATAACTTTGGTTCAACGCCGTTACATTTAGCTTGCCTATCAGGAAACATGACATGCGTTAGATTACTTTGTGAAAAGGTAAAATTTTGTAACCGATGCCTACCGTATAGTTACTTTACTATCAATTTATATTATTAGCATTAGAGGATAATACAATAATATCACATAAGTTATACATTGTGCCTGGCTATTTAGATAGGTACTTACCTTACTACCTACGTCATTGCTATTCGACATACTTACAATACCTACTTTTTTGTAAATCTACACGGTTTTAATAATACCTACAGAGTACAGCCATTCTCTTTAAAACCCGTAGTTTCGGGGCTAGTTAGTTAGTTTCTATTTAAGAACTTGCCATATGCAAAAATCACACAAAAATAGAATTATATAAGTAAGTACCTACCTTACCCGGGGAACTAGAACTCATGTACATAGAAAACTAGTAAGTTAGGTTGGAAGCCAGTCAGTACCCCAAGTGTAAAGAATTGACGTTTGTAAACGCTAACTAATTAGTTTGCGTTTACGACACTTCTCTATAGGAATTGGCACAGCGCCTCTAGCGGAATACTCATGGTACTAATTTCTTTACACTCGGGGTACAGGTGACGATTTACTTCAAATTAAATTACCCTACTACCTACTACCACGGCTACTACCAGAGTAAATACAGCTACTATACCCTCTGATTTTTCACGATGTTTCCTCCACCGAAAGCTAAACCGCTTAAAAGAGATGTAACATGATAATTGTATTTTTTTAGGTAAAAGCAGAACTAGAGCCTCGTGATAAAAACGGCAAAACTCCGCTAATGCTCGCTCAGAGTCACCGCCATGCTGAAGTTGTCAAGCTACTTCAGAAAGAAATGAAGCGTAAATCCCATTGGATGCCACCGCTGTCTGAGCTTTGGGCTTTGCTTTTTGGCGGTGCTGGGGATTCTAAAGGGCCCTTGCTTTTCTTCCTTGTGTCTGTATTACTATGGGGCTATCCAATGTACATCATCAGATGCATTCCATTAACTTGGAACACGCTACGACTTTCACATTACTGTTTCTTGTATTGGAATGCAATTATGTGGTTAAGTTGGGTGATAGCAAATCGCCGGGATCCAGGATACATACCGCAGAATTCAGAAACTTACTATAGAGCTATCAGACAAATACCCTATTATGATAAATGGAAGAAGAGAAATGTAATTTTGTCGCGACTTTGTCATACTTGTCGATGTTTACGGCCATTGAGGTAAGGATACAAAAGTAATTAGATTATTCAGTAGGTAGGTTTATTTTTAAACACGAAATAGGCGCCGATTCCACAGAAAAGAGTTCTAGAGTTCCGCGTTCCGAGTTCCGAGTTCCGCGTTCACTACTGTACACACAGCGAGCGAGCAGTCTAGAGTTCTAAAGGTAAATGGGCAAATTTGTATGGAGCTTGTCCTATTAGCGGCCAGCAATAATTTCTGCTTTCTATTAGGCAATAATATATTAAACAAAAATATGAAAGCCTGTAGTACATTTAGAAAAAAAGTTATCGAATACCTATTGAAAATTTAAGAAATAATTGGAGATAACGAAATTGCAACGTAGTTGCATTAAATGTAATTAGTATCCCGTACCAAAAGGTGTAATTATATACATAAAGCAAGCAAAAGTTTGTTAACAGTATTTATCTCGTCTCATTGGCCTTACTTAAGTTTCATTAGTGGCCGCTCATGGGCCAGAATGCCCATTGTTCTTTCTGCCTTGTGTCACTCAGTACCTACCTAAATAAGACAGTGATAGCTCAGACGTTTCACCTCAACTCAGTGGCGTAGCTAGGTTACCAAAGGCCCTGGGGCAAAAAATAAACTAGAGCCCATGTAGGGCCCCAACTAAACTATTTAAAATTTTCATATCAAGCCATCTTTTTTTTACACCTGGAACAAGACTACATTCCAACATTAAAAAAAGACATATTGTAGCATGTTCCGCCATCATGTCCGTCATGATAATCCGTATGAAGTGTTAACTACTGTTTGTTTTTATGCGAAATATTAGGCGCCGATCCCACAGAGAGAGTTCTAGAGATCCGCGTTCAGAGTTCAGCGTTTCTTTTTTTTTCAATACCTAACTCTATTTATAGTTTGTAAGTCAGAGTCCGAGGGGCCCCCTGAGCTTGGGGGCCCGGGCATTGCCCCGTCTAGCCCCTAGGTAGCTAGTCCACTTCCTCAACTACCAGCTGTAGAGAATGGAACTCCGACAGAACTCGCGTTCTCTTGAACGACGGGTTCTCTGTGTGCAATGATCAAAGGCGCCGCATAGATTACAGTGAACGCGGAAGTCAGAACTCGGTACTCTAGAACTCTTCTGTGGGATCGGCGCAGCAAGATACATTTGCAGTACCTATAAGCTGATCTCGCATTGTATAGGATTTCCGTACATTGAGAGGTCAGCTTATATCGGAAATCTATAGCTTGATCTGTAGCCGTGCGTACCAACTAAACATGTCTAGAACTAAGTACAAACAGTCGCATTTAGATAACAATACTAGTGAGTGACGTTGAATGCCGTGACCGAAAGCCATGGGCTCGAATCTACACTACAGCTTCAGCTTTCGGTGTAGTAAACCAAAGCATGGTGGTAGGGTACTAATTTTGTAGTATACACACTACACACCAAAATACTTATAATACTTAAGAAGACATATGTAGGTATGGCATGGCATACAGTTGCAAGTTGTTATCTAGGTAGGTACGTAAGTAATGCTAAGACGTAATGTCACGGTATATTAAAACTGTAACTATTTGAATAAACCTACTTACTTGTGGTTCGAATTCAGTGATACTTCTTTATATATTTAAGTTTATGGAAACATGTGGTTATGTATTTACTTAAGCGAAGGTCAATGGAACAGGTTCAACTCACAAATTTCATGATTATAGGTAGGCCACAGCGAATACACAGTGCCGGCACTTTATTTATGTCTGTGTGTTCTTTTGCTTTTTACCTAGGTACTAAAAGTATAAGGCTGATTCTACTCATTGAGGCTATTCATTAGAGATCCGTAGCAAGGAATATCTTAGCCCACCACCGTAGTGGGTATTAGTCTATTAGTGTACGACAATAATACCTAACCTATTCGCCATTGTTTCATTCACTATTGTTGTTACTAAGCAGGTAGGTAGGATATATTAATTTAAGAAAGTATTATCGAAATGTACCTGAGTAAGAATATTCTATTAAGTCTTTATCTCACTAATAATAATTATAAATGTGAACGTTTAGATATTTAGATGTTTGTTCTTCAATCAGTCAATCACGCACTACCTACGGCTGAACGTATTTGAATGAATTTGACACACAGAATATGTGATGGATTAACATTAACACTAGGTTACTTTTTATCCCGGGAAAATTATACTTAGGTCCTTCTGGAAACAGGATGAAACCGCGGATTGGAACCTAAGTTTTTCATAATCCCCCATTAATGTTTCTAATGATCTTACGTCTTTAGATCAACCGTAGAATATATGGTTTCTGTATTTTCTATCAAATACTTTATTTTTAAATAATATGTATATTACAGGGCTAAACACTGTCGCATCTGCAAGCGTTGCGTGGCCTATTTCGATCATCACTGCCCATTCATTTACAACTGCGTAGGAGTTCGAAACCGAATGTGGTTCTTCCTGTTCGTAATGAGCGTTGCGATTAATTGCACTTTGTCGATATACTTCGCATGCTATTGTCTGTTGCTCGAAGGATTTGGACTGCTGTATGTATTGGGGCTGCTGGAGGCTATCACGTTTTGCGCTCTCGGTTGGATACTAACATGCACTTCTGTAAGTACCTATATATTACTAATCTAACTTAACAGCAATAAGTAGGTACCTACTTAAAGGAATCGGATCCTGAAGATTTTAGTATGGAGCCTGGCATTCCTATTATTCCGCCATTTTGATTTTATTTCAAATGGCGGCCACGGATGACGTAGGTACTTACCAGTACTTACCTATATAAAATTGATAGCTGACACCAATACAATCATGAAAAATTCTGTGACAAAACCTCGTAAAGTATCACGTTTCGAAGATATAAGCAACTAAAGTTTTTGTTAAGCAAAATTAAAATTATAATATTTTTCATGCTAAATTAATTAGGTAGGTACCAAATAACCCGATAAGTTCAAAAAAATTGTTTAAAAAAACATGAAACACGTTTTAAAAAGCCCTGCCAACGCTTTTAAATACAAAAATAGCTTACACTAGTCTTATGGGATAGACTAGGCCCTTATGGGATAGACAGAACTATACAGGTTAATTAAGATAATAGGTAATTTAAGAGTTTTTTAATTTTTAGTTTTTTTTAACTTTATTATCATACCAAGTGCATTAAATATATATACCACCATATTTCCACTGAAATGTATACTTATATTAAGCTTATGTTAATACTAAACTAATGCATCCAAGAGGATACATCATTTTTGTAACATTAAATTGATAAATTTCATTGTAATCAACTGTAAATACCACCTACTTTTTTTAAAGTAAAGGGTGGTGGGACGACGTTTCACAGCCATATTCCAAAATAAGCCAATCATATTGTAAGCCAAGGGTGTATTTTGTGTAGGTAGTTATATTATAACTATTACTTACTAAAAAAAAGCTAAAATCATTATTTTTTTACAGATACTGCACGCTTGCATGAATTTGACGACAAATGAAATGTTTAACTACAAGAGATACCCATATCTAAGGGATAAGAGGGGTCGTTATCAAAATCCATTTTCGAGGGGCCCTATTATGAATTTAATAGAATTCTTCGTGTGCCTTCCAGACAAATGTGATGAGCAAGATATTTTCCACGAAGAGAGTATATGATGTGGAATGAGCTGACGAAACTGTGTGAATTCGCCTAGAGAAAGGACCCAAGAAGTGATATTTCAGCGAACTTTTTGAGAATGTAACCTTGAATGTGCTTATATTTTTAAATATCACTAAGGCACTAACCATTTTTTTCCAATTATCTAGTAGAATAAATACAGTAGAAAATATTCTTACAGTAAAATACAGCCTTTTATGTAGGTACTTACTACATACTATGTATAGGTATAGTAAACATACGTAAGTAACTACTTACCCCATTACTCATTAAGCGCCATTTAACTAATATACGGTTTAAATGGTCACGTAAATAACACTGAAATTAAATTAAAATGAACGGAATTTATTTGTATTTACAAGTAGTCAGTCACCCTAAGTTTTTTTTTAACAGCTTAAAATAATATCTAATGTAGAAAAATAACTTATATTTTAATTTTATTCAGGATTTTCGGGAATATTTAGCGTCAGTTATATATCTCTTTTGAGTGTTCAACAGTAGTCAGCCAACATGTTCGGAATCCACTTGCCTTGGTACCGTTTTTCCATGTTGGATATTTTCTGATGGAACCGCTGATCGTATTTGAACCAAACGGCCCCCCTTTCGTTCGAAAAAAATCTAAATATGAGTGTAAAAAGTGTATTTTGAGTGCCATATTGCCATATCCTTGTAAGCTTTTAAGAATTTGCTGACTATGTTTGCAACAAACCAGCACCATTCAATACAAAAATATACGCGTCGAACATAGAACCTCCTCCTTTTTTTGAAGTCGGTTCAAAATGGGCTTTAAACCTGGTTAAGGTTGTAGACGTATATAAATATAGTTATAAACAACAATAAACTTGAAATGCATATTGACACGGACCCACTTAACTCTTTCTAGTTTTGGACCTGTGCAGGTTTCTAAGAAAATTACGAACAATACCTACTTCGAAAAAAAAAACATGCGGATTTTTCGATGGGGTTAAGTTTTTTTTTGAAATTCTTTGAGCATATTGTAGATTTAGATAGTTCACAGTCCTATTTATGGATTTATTCATAATATCTTATATATATATATTTCGCAATCTAATACCTACGTGATCCTAGATTCTGTTCGGACGTCGCGTCATTGAAACTGCGAATGGCATAATGACAAGATTCTTTAGCCGATGATGTTAATAAACTACATATTGTGCACAGCAAACCCAGCAGACCCCTAGTCCAAAGTCCAGGTTATGTCCAAATTTTGCACCGGAAAGCCAAAACAATTAAGATAACAGTTTTTAACTAATGGTGTCAATTTACGACGTTGACTATTAACAGTAAGTTGACCACAAATAAAGCAAAAGTTATCAGGATGATTTGGAAATACAATCACACGGAAAAAACCGTTTCAATTTCAATAAATAAATAATAGGTAGGTAGCCTAATTTATCGGATATGTTTAACGGAACCTGAGGGTGATTGAACAAAACTAAGTATGAGGTTCAGTTGTGGGTAGGTAGTACCTAGTGTTTAAAAACCATCTCGATGTTGTTTTTAACAAAATCACTGTTAACCAGTGTAATGTCACATTATTTGACAATGACAATAGAGTGCCTTTATTTACGTGACCCTATAAACAGTACCCATATTAGTTAAATAACGTTTTATGAGTAAGGAGGTTAGTCTTAATTATTAGGTACCTACATAATAATATACACAAAGCACAATGCCTCATGTAACATAGTGACGAGGGAGATAAAAAATACCTACTTTATTATAATTCTCAACATGATACCTACCTACCAAAAAATTTAAGACATTTCTAAGATTCAAACTCCTTAAAAATTGATAAAACGTAGGTATTCGTTAACTAAATAACGAATTACTATTAAAAGCTTCCGAAATATAAAGCATTTGTATTATTTTCACATCATAGAAATTATAGGAAACCTAGACCTAAATCTTCATAATTTTAAGTGGAATGAAACGTATTTTTAATTTAGATAGAGATACATACGGATCGCTCCAACTAAAAATATATTTCAAGGTATGCTAACCATGTTTTTCAATGTCACTGTGCTAGGTCGGAAACACTAACGACGGCATCTTACGTGACTAAAATAACATTACAATCTTACGCTCACAGCTGGGTTGCTTATCTCCAGAGAAAACTTATTACTACCTACATTTGATAACCATTAAAGCCATTAGTATACCGTATCCGTCACGCATCACATATAAGATCGATTTAACAATTTCATCAAAGTTTACCCTACAAACTATAGATGTGACACCATAAATACCTTAAAATACCTAATTTTCATCCACTTTAAATTTTTATCATAAAAATTAGGGTAATATTCAATGAAACAATAATTCGTGATAGTATTAGAAATATAATTATATCGAACAACAATTAAATGTCCAGCATATAAAGTTGTTCAGTTGTAACATTTAAGAAAAAAGTTAGACATATTATTATCAATATCTACTGACATAATATATGAATGAATGAATGTGCATAGGATTTACAATTCTTTTATAAACATTTTGTTCACTTCTCACTTTCATTCACAGGACAATAGTTACCCATCTAAATATCACAATCTCTTCCCACATCAGTCGAAATGCATATTGTAATAGCAAATACTTAAATGAGATTTTTTTAATAATACATTTAAGTTCAGATATTAGATTCAACATCTCTGTGCGCCCACAGCATTTGTTGTTACAATATGTATACTACATTAAAATCTTATATACCACATATCTCATAAAAAATAATTAAACTTATTAAATATTTAAATAACTTACTGGGTCCGTCGCACGCAACTAAATTGGTGTTTATAAAGATTGTACCGTAATCTGCAGGACAAAAATACAAAATCAACGATTGTACTTTGTGTTACAGAAATGCAATTGGACTAGTCTATAAACGCGTGATAAAATAAAATATTGATTAAATATGTGGTGTATAATACTGATGTGTTGCCTACTCACTATCAAATAAATTTAAACTTTTAGTTTAATTTATTATATTACGAATTTCTCACGCGTTTTAAATAAATATTATTTTCGACATTATCTTATAACTACCAACATATGAAATACTTTAAGTATTTCAAATTTACTAACAATAAAGTCTTATTAAGTGAAAGCTCTACATAGTTAAGTGCCTGTTTAAAACAGTGGCTGACTTGTCGGAAGAAAGCAAATATAAAATACGGAAGACGTTAGCTTTGCCAACATTAGATAGGAGAGGAACTACATGACTTCGTTTGATAAAGTTCAATTGAAATAAGGTTAGTCTTTTGCCTCTAAAAATAATAAAAAATAATAATCATACAATAAAAATATTAAGCTTAAATTAGTACAAAAACATTCATTTCCAAAATGATGTTAGTATCTAATTTAATTACATACCTACTGAAGTAGGCATCGGTCGTAGTAATTTTGCAAATTCGCCATATTATATAACGCATGCCTGCCATATTGTAGATCTTACATTAAGGTAGACGATAATGAATAAGAATGTCATAAAAGACAGCTTGGTAAGTTATTTATGTTTTCTCTTTATCATCCAAACGATAGCCCCAATTACCGACAAAAAATCTACAAGACATAATACGATCTTTGAACTATAATATATCTAGAGACATCATAAATACGGTGGACTTTGCAATATCACTACAAAATATTAAATTAATTATTAATATACAGGCGCTTTCTGATTGTAAATAATTTGGATGTGCAGTATTGGTGCTTGTAATCATTTGGGTCATACTACTCGTTTTTAGTTTTATATCGAATAGTCACCTAAAAACAAACAAATAAGGAATGTGACATCTAAAACCATACACACACGCACCTTGTTGAATGTAATCCCATAGTAAGGAAATCCGTAATGAATATGCATCTACATTACATAACCTACAAGTGACGATTTGCGCTGTAGTAATAGGTACAATTGTAAAAATAAATTACTTAATCATCTTTTGGATTGATTCTGATAGCTGCATTGATTTCCTCTTTCGAATGATCTTTGTCCCCCCATCCCCAAAGGTGATGAGAGCCATCACCGGTTCTGTTCACACGGTTCTGGATGATCTCATCGGACACTGTTTTCATATCGTACGCCCAACCGAGTTTAGAAAAGAAGTTGATAAAGTTGGTTGTGAAGTTAAGCCTGTTGTTACCGAGCTCAGCAGTTTTGTAATCCCACGGGAACGTGTGGTGGTAGTTGTGGAAGCCTTCGCCGAGTGCGAATATAGATACAGAAATGTTTTCGGAAGGCTTGATGCTCTTGTCGTACGGTTTGTCGCCCCATTTGTGTGCCGCCGAGTTAACCAGCCATGTCACGTTGAGTATAAATGTATAGCGGAACATTGCAGCCACAAAGTAGGCGTTGCTCCAAGTCTCGCCCCACAAGTACACAGGTATCACCGTCGGCAGAACAAAGCAAGTGAGAGGCATCAGGATCAGATAATACCTAAAACAAAATTGTGTTAGATTTTCAGAGTTGTACATATAGGTACAGTAGTACCCTACTGATAAGGGGCGTCGTGAATTTTCGGTCGCACAGAAAATAAGTATGGCCCGAAGATTAACGAAAGAATGCTTAAACTTACAATCAACCTTAGATCACTACTATAAGAGTCATAATGCACTGCAGCTGTTAGTTCCGTCTCACTCGCAAGTCACGCCGCACACATGGCGGCAGCTGCCGACCAATAGCATTTCCTGCGCTTTGAAAATGTATCTTCTGCGCAGGTACATCGGTAAGCAATATCAGTTGGGTACTACTGTACTGACAGATTACAAAATACATATACATACAGTCAAGAGCACATGAAGCTATACACTTGTTTGTACATACATGCAAGTCTTACTACCACTACTGCTTGATTTTAGGGTTCCGTCGCCAAATGGCAAAAAACGGAACCCTTATAGATTCGTCATGTCTGTCTGTCCGTCCGTATGTCACAGCCACTTTTTTCCGAAACTATAAGAACTATAATTTTGAAACTTGGTAAGTAGATGTATTCTGTGAACCGCATTAAGATTTTCACACAAAAATAGAAAAAAAAACAATAAATTTTGGGGTTTCCCCATAATTAGAACTGAAACTCAAATTTGTTTTTTAGATAAAACCATAATTGTGGGGTGTCTTCAAAAATGATATTGAGGTTTAAAATATATTTTTTTCTAAACTTTAGCTGAATATTGGAATAAGAATATTAGTATAGATATAGTTTTTTCATTTCATTATTTGTCGAGTGAAACGGAACACAACGCAACACGTTTACATATCTTTGGTCATTTGTGGTGACGGGGAATTCCCCAGGTTAGTATAACCCAGCAAATTTAAGAAGTGTATAAAAATATTATGCGGTGGTTAGTTGTAAAGGACTACTTAAAACAATCATGATTAAGTATGCTATAGGATATACGGAGCTTACATTCATTTTATTTATTTTGGCATGGTTGGATTGAAGTAACAGTAAAATTCTGTTGATAAGTTCACCAAGTTGATTTTAATTATTAGTGTAAATTAAAGATATTTTTCAATGAAAATATTCATATCCAAAAAAAGTTTTTTATTTTTATTCGCTAAAGTACTATTTGTTGTATCCCCACTCTTGACGCCTTAACAGCACAACCAATCATGATGAAATTTGGCATGCAGATAGACTATTACATGGCGCAGAGGCATATGCTACTTTTACTTTAGGAAGCTGGTTTTTCTGGTGAACTGCAGGGTGGAAACAACATTAAATAAAATTTAAAAAACACTTACTTTTTCTGGAATCTGAGGATGGGATCTGCATACAAGTCACTAAGATCGAGGCCCTTGCCCTTTCTCTTAAGTTCTGGATGTTTCCTGACAAGCAGCCAGCCAATATGGGAGAAGAAGAAACCACGAGTAGCATTGTGAGGGTCAGCATCAGTCTCTGAGTACTTGTGATGCATGCGATGGTCACGAGCCCAGTCTATGGCAGAGTCCTACAAAATCAATAGTGTGTTAATACCAGACGATTATAATATGTATTTAAAGAATTTCCGTTATTAAATAGTTGTATTGACATCATATACTGCATGCCACTAAAGATGAGACTTGACCCAGCATGTGTTTGACGTCTGATGTCATTGATGATGACCTTTCTTGAAACTTTGGAGTTAAGTATATAAGTACCTAGATAACCACTCTGCCATCACGTGACAGATCAGGTTGTTATAACAATTGTTATTTAATAACCATGCAAATTAGAGGTATGCAAAATTAACTCATAATCACCATGACACACATTATTGACAATGCAATAAATAAATCACTGAAATGTCTTTTTCATTTACTCCTGACCAAAATTATTTCATAAATGCAAATTTATTGGCAATGAATTGAATTTTAATTCCTAACCAGTTTTATAATGGCAAGATATTTCTAAACTATACTATTTGAGATCAATGTGGAAATAATCTTGTAAAACTACACCATTATTATAGTTGTTAACCTATTAGGAACATAGTGCAACAATGCTGCAATCATCATCTTAGGTTTTCACAATATGTGAATGCTCTCACAACAAGAGATAGGTAGCTTGCTGAGAAGTACCCTCATAAAGTAATCATCAAAGTAAATAAAAATAAAAAATTGACAACCCAACAAGATTGAGCCAATGAAAAGTTTAGTAAAGCGCTATTAAGGATTTACAAAAAAAAAATATGACTCACCTGGAAAGCCAAAGTGTTGAAAATAACTAAGATAAGCCGCAGGGGCCACTTAGCTTTGTAGGATTTGTGAGCCCACAGACGATGCGCACCAGCTGTGATGCCAAGTCCAGACATCACATACAGGATATACGCTGAAAAATTATATAGCAATTAGTATTTGATTGATGAACAACTGTGCAGTTGAAAAACTGTTGCTGGAAGGTGCCAGTTCCTTTCTAGACTTTTGATAAACAAAGCCTCCAAAAGTAGGTAAGTTTTTCTTCTAATAGAGATTTCCAAGCAACATTCCAAGCGGCAGTATTCCTATTCCCAATCGTCCTCAAAAGCAATCCACTTACCAAATATATCAGTTTGCCATTTCGCCGAGAATAGGAAGAGATATGCTCCATAAACTGCCGCAAGATGAAGATATGTAAATAGTAGGATATTCCTCCAAACGTATTTCTTTGGATGTTTGTCGGCTTGTTGAATTGGCGTGTTTGGAAGTGCCATATCGGGAGTAGCGGCATCACTTTCAAAAAGCACCCCATTAGCATCTGAAGCGTTTGGGGCCATCTTAATTCGCTTCTGTAATCTGCAATAAAACGAATCTTTGTGGAATTTTTAAAACAATGGTTTTGCCTTTTAGTAAGATCCTATCCTATTGGCAAAACAGTAATGTCACAATTTGAAGCTCAATCGAGGACCAATTCTGGATAATATGTAAATTCTTTAGGTACCTATCACTAATAGAACAATTTTCTTTTTCATCCATTTAATTCGCACAATATTCGCTGTTTCGCACCACCAAAAAATGATTCAAATTATTGAAATTAGTTGTTTAAATGACATTGACAATGACAAACAAAGCAGCAGGGCTGCGTTCAGTAACCACGCCGTGTGATCGCCCGACGATTATCGTACCGTTCAGTAACAGTTCAATAGTATGTACACGGTCGCCCGGTGTGTAGTTACTGAACGCAGCCCAGTGATGCCAACTTTATTCTATCCTAATCCTCTATCTACGATTCTATCCAACTATCTATCCTTATCTATCAGTCAATGATTAAACCAGTGCTTCCAGCGCGACAGTAAAATAAAATTACAGTGCTGTCAGGTAAAAAATACAGTAGTTTTAAAAGTCGAAGCCAGAAAGTCGACCCTAGAACTAACTTGTGAAGGTCAAAGCAACATTCTACTGGAAGCTAACAACATGTCGTAAATCGGCCTTGAACTGAGAAGAACAGGCACGAAACTCAGCAAGGTTCTTCTTCTTATTTTTAAGTTTAGCCACCTAGCCCAAATTAGGGCTAATTTCTGCCACAAAATCTTTTATTCAAATAGACCTTCGTAGGCACTTTTTTCTTCAATGGCGACACACGGCTTATGTATTTTGCCAATTTCCAGTTATATTATAAGTTCTAGTCACAATAAATCACTTTCACATAGTCTTCAGTCAGTTACCGTCCATAAGTCATGTTTTACTACAATGGTGGTCATTCTACTAAAACTCATACGGCCTTTTTGAGACAACTTGAAAATGCACGATACACATAATTCATTTCATTTCACTTCACTGGTGCACATCTTTATTGGATAAAATACCACCGATAATATGCAATAAAACTCAAAATACACGAATATATGAAAATAAAAATGAAAACGCAACGTCACTCTGCAAGTTCCCTCCAAAAAGTCTTTTCCATGTTTGTTACCTCATTACTCCGTCATTGCCGTCATTTATTTAGGTTAAACACAGACGTATGAGTAGTACTAAGTACTACTACTCATACGTCTGTGAGGTTAAACATCAGAACTTACGAGGGGGGAAATTTGATTTTTTTCGTTGTTTTTTTACCTTCCTAGAACAATATGGATAGATATTTCTGTGATTCTCGACCGTAGTAGTTCATTTATTTAGCATATTGTAGAATTGATACTTTTTGTTTTTTGTTTAAAATGAACTTTTGACTTTGAGAGAGGTAAAGCATAGCGTTTATTCGCTCAAAGAGCAGCTCGACTGGGGAAGTACCTTACAGAATACCGCAGCCAAATAACTTTATGTTGTGTAAAGTTGTGTTCCTGCGCGTGAGTAAGGTCGCCAGAGCTCATAGGGGAGAGTAGTAACGCGTGAGCGATGCTTCTTGTGTTGCAAGCGTCCATATGGCTACGGTAACCGCTTACCATCAGGTGGGCCGTATGCTTGTTTACCGACAAAGTTGTAAAAAAAACTCTTTTTGTAGGTCCCTGAACATCAGCAAAAGCATCGGGTTCCTTGGCGTCGACATTTCTAGCGACGTTTTGTTCCGAAGTCACTTAGAAGACAAGGTTAAGCTGGCATCCAAAAAGCTCGGAGTGCTCAACAGAGCGAGGCAGTACTTCACATCGGGGCAAAGGCTGTAACTTTACAAGTCGCAAGTCCGGCCTCATATGGAGTACTGCTGTCATCTATGGGCGGGGGCACCTGGATACCAGCTTGATTCTTTAGACTCGGTTCAACGACGTGCCATCAGAATTGTCGACGATCCCGAGCTCACAAGCGGTTTAGAGCCCCTCGGTCTGAGGAGAGACTTTGCCTCCTTATGTGTGTTCTACCGATTGTACAACGGACGGTGTTCTGAAGAATTGTTTAAGATGATGCCCACGGCTCCTTTCTACCATCGCAACTCTCGCCATCGACGGGGAAAACCACGAAACAATTCAGGTTTCAATATGTGAGGATGGACCCTCACATATTGAAACCTGAATTGTTTCGTACTGTGCGGGCTCAAAGAAGCTTCCTTCCGCGGACACTCAGACTGTGGAATGAGCTCCCCGCCGTGGTTTTCCCAATGGAGTACAGCATGGGGTCCTTCAAAAGGGGTGTGAAGAGATTTCTGCAGGGTCGGCAACGCGCGCGTGATACCCCTGGTGTTGCAAGCGTCCATAGGCTACGGTAACCGCTTACCATCAGGCGGGCCGTATGCTTGTTTGCCACCTAACTGGTATAAAAAAAAAAAAAAGTCACATTTCCCAAAATATGAGAAATGTTCAAAAAGGCTCATACGGCTCATACGGCTCATATTATATAAAAAACAGTCATAACACAATGTGCCAAATGAATTTCTACTGTCGCTAATCACTGAAACATATATCCATATTGTTCTACGAAGGTACAAAAAAATTTAAACTCGATATAATTCAAATTTCCCGTCTAGTAAATGTTTACCCTTAACAGATCAGGATTTGATTACTTCTCAGTGTACTTTGAAGTCGGTTAAAGTTTTTTTGTAAAACAGTTTAATTATTTTATACTTTTAAACATTACCTATATCAAGGTAGGAACCACTAATGGTATAAGAGCTAGCAACGTCGCGAAAAAAAGAACTTTAGCAAGGCTGGTTTTTTGATATTTTCGAGATGCGCCAAGTCTGGCAGCTGGGAGTGGTTGCGTTTGCTTTTGCGCATCCTATTAGTTATTACGCACGAATAATTGTTTCTTCACCATTTTCTACAGCCTTTTAGCAACCTAAACATCGAAAGAGCGTTATGTGGTTGCTAACTACGTGCCAGATGCTATTTTTGTTGTGAATCTTGTGAAAGACATATTTTTTACTAAACCATTTTCTAAAAGTTGAAATTTTAACATTATATAGTTAGGTATGTTATCAAGGAACCTAAAAGGATATGTGGTTGCATAAGGGTACACAGACTAATTTAAGATCGGTTCAAGAACATTGTGTTAATCTATACTAATATTACAAAGAGGAAAGATTTGATTGTTTGTTTGCATTGAATAGGCTCCGAAAGTACTGAACCGATTTGAAAAATTCTTTCACTGTTGGGAAGCTACACTATCCCCGGGTGACATAGTCTATATTATATTTTCAAAAAAGTAGGGATCCTTTCTGAAACTCCAATAATGTAACCCAAGTTGTAAAAAAAATACCTAAAATATTCATTACATAGCGTGCGCTGCGAAAACTATTGATGATAGAATAAAATAATCTACTAAGAATTTGCAGAACACATTATTATTTACAAAAAGTGTCGCGATACCATATGTATAAATATTATGGTTATGCCACAATAAGTGGTTTTCTATTTTAAAATTTTAATTGCAATGCCGCCGCTTGAAAAGGCTCTTTAATAAATCCTAACTTTAAACTAAACTATATATTTTTTTTCACAACTAAATTATCTTCTGGCACGTAGTAGTAATCACATAACGCTCTATCATTTTAAATTTAATTTGCTAAGAGAAAATGATGAAAAAAATAAAAAAATAATAAAACTTTTTAAACTCCGAAATTTTCACCAGTACAAACAGATGCGCAGAAGGAAACGCAACCACTTCCGGCTGCCAGACTTGGTGCATCTCAATCAGGCTTCTATGAGCCAGGACATATAAAAAAATCAAAAAAATCAACCTTCCTAAATTTCTTTCTCGAAAACGTTGGTAGCTCTCGTAGGTACCATAATGGATTACCTATTGAATTTCAAAGGTTTGATATTAAGTAAGTGGGTAGGTATATTCATATAATGGGTAGGTTTAAAATTCACTGAGCAACAATAACTAGGTATAACTAAGTATGTCTATTTTAAAACACATGCGATGAATGGCCGGAACATTCTCGGCGTCAATAAATATATTTGCTGATTAAGTAATAAATAAAGATTTTCTTGCACATTTATAAATCTGACTCTGTAATGTGTAGTTACTGTAGTTAGCCTCGTTAATTTGATTACACACATTAACGGTTTTCCTCTGTAGACGTTGGTTTGCATTCGGCCGGCTACATTAGGTAGGTACCTTCATGTGTTAAATTAACTAACGCCCGAAATTAATATCCGATCTATCATATATTGAGATTGGAGATTGATATTTAGACACTACTAATTATAATAAAAGTAATTTGAAATACCAATCAATCGAAATAGCCAGTGTGTTTTCTACCCACAATTTCAAAACATTAATGAGTAGGTTCGAGAATGCATTTATGTATGACGCTGCAAATTCTGCAATACATAATGTAAAATAATTGTAATTGTAACCCATAGAAAATACAAATATCGCTGCATGAATGCACTTTTAAAGGAAATAGTATTTAATTAACTTACCTTATAAAATAAGAAATCCGGTAATAATTTACACTTGATCTACTTAGTATTCGTTTTGTATGACAAATATATTTAATCAAATAAGATCACTGTTAACTGAACGTTAGTCTCCGATAAAGTGTATGTTCAAAAAATACCTTCGACTGTTTTATAGTTTAGAAAACGATTAATGGGTCGAATCGCAGCAAACGGCGGCAAAACACGACGCGTCGATACGTTCACGTGTTGAACTATGGAATGGACTCGTTTGGTGCATGGAGCACGGACGGTCGTTGCGGTCGTTTTTAATGGAATGGTGTGGTAGGCGCAGCTTCGGACTCGTGGATTGGACGTCTGAGTGGCGCGATGTAGTGAACACGTCACTCGCTGAACCCATCACGTAGCACGATCCGTGGCTGTGATCATGCGATTTGGCTTCAAATCGGACAACGCGCCGCGCGCCACCCGCGAAGTAAACATGCTAGATAACGTAGAAAGAATAGAATAACATGCAGTCGCGAATGACGTAGATGAATTGTGCAATACATACCTAGGTACCTACTTAGAATATAATGTATTTTAGTTGCAATGTGTCGTATGAAAATCTTACACTCCAAAAAGTCTAAGAACGACTTACGAATTACGTTGATGGACCTGGGCTAGATGACAAAAATATTCTATATATAGGTAGTCCGTCTTTTACATTATCAAAAAATATTAGACACGTATTATCTTTATCTTTTGACAATTAAACAAAAAATGCGAAGATCGTGTGTTGAAGTTCCGCGTGACGTCACGTTAGAGTACACTTTTTACTCTAAAGTGACGTCACGAGCCCCGACTCCCGAACTTTGACTCTTTATCAATTTTTAATTATTTGGTAAAGCTAGAATTACGTGTCCAGTATTTTTTGATGATCTGACTGCGCCGGACTAATTAGTTTTTTTTTTACCTAGGAATCATCCCTAATATCGCATCGCAAGTATGGCAACGACGGTGTCCGCTTGCCTTCAGATGGACCATTGGACCGTTCTGTCAGCCGACATAAAAAATATGTTAACTTTTAGCAAACGTTGCGTGTCGTTATTTAAATAAAACTGGCAAAGTGCGGTGTAAACATTGATTCAATGGGTGTAAAATTAAAAAAACCCGACCTCTAATTAAGTTTGTGTGTGAATGAATTTTGATAATTTCTAAAAAACTGTGCTAGGAAGAAAATTATGTTTAGGGTATTTTACCTGTATTATTAATTAATGAAGCGCTCGTGGTGTGGTGTAGCATGATTAGCCGTTCTTAATCGATCGGCAAAGTTAAGCTGCATCTGTCGTTGTCGGTACCAGGATGGGTGACCGCCTAGTGGTATTGGTATTTCAAATCGAGCGTTTCCGTGCTTCAGAAGGGACGTAAAGCCGTTGGTCCCGGTTATCACTTAATTGTGATAGTCGTTAAGCTACTTGGATGCCTCCTAGGCAGCTTGAAAAATTCCAACAGTAGGTTGACCGATGGCCTACCTCCAACAATCCGCAGTGGGCACGCGTGGTCGAGTATCGCCCAGTCCCTTTCACCCTCATTTGTGAAAGGCCTGTGCCACCCTGTGCTCAGCAGTGAGACATTAAGAATATACAGGATTTTCTGCTTAGATTTAAGTATTTTAATATACATACCGGTCTTTAAAGGCTTTGGAACCAAAATGTAAACCAGGATTATGGTGCCACTCCGTCAGTCTATTCTCTATTATTTGTCACAGCGGTATATATCTATACTTATTAATATAATAAAGCGGAAGAGTTTTTTTGTTTGTTTAAACGGGCTAATCTCCAGAACTAAAAGTGGGATTCGAAAAATTCTTTCACTAATAGGAAGCTACATTATCCCCAAGTATTATATAGGCTACTTAATATCCCGGGAACGCGATTGAAACCGCGGGGAACAGGCAACCACTAATGCTATCGATTTGATATACCTAGTTTTAAATATTGCTTAACCAACCTTATCGCTAATGGGTATCATATTCTTCTTCATTTGCACATTCCAAATCTTAAAATATGATTTTAACGCTACCTCACCTCACTCGATGTGCTATGCGAACAAAAAACACCCCTATTTTAAATGTTAGGGAGGCCTACTTACCTACCCAAAAAAAAGGTTAAGTACCTATTCTATGATTTTATGTATTACCTTTGTTTGCACCATCCGAGTAAAATTCAGATAGACAGACGACATCACAATAGTACTGGCCCAAGAGCCCAAGACGATCTGACCTTCGTAATTTTATAAAACCTAGCTGATAAGATGAAAACCATGGAATGAACCACCTAATCAAAATAACTATATAATATAAAAAAAAAAACAAAAATATTGTGTTTTTTTAGATGTTTGATCTGTAACTCGAAAGTTGGGTCATTGATGTACTATACTTACTTTGCATGATTTATTAAATTTCATGATTTAATCTACAAACTCTCCAAAATAACTAAGGGTCTAACTCTTTTCGTTTGTAAAAAAAAACACATTGAATATACCTCGCGCTCGCACCCAACCTAACCACTCAGCTTAATACCGCCTCGAGTGTTAATCAAATTTGCACACATGTATCAATTACCTAATACTTTAAGGGTGTCTGACAGGGGGTTTCCACCGTTCAAAGTGTCTGGCAATGGACGACGTGTTTTCTAATATTATTCCAAATAAAATATATAAAAACTGAACTTTATACTTTAACGAATTTGAGGTGCAATTTTGTCACCTTTGCTACTTGATAACTTCCAAAGCCACCGCGATCCAAAATTCATATTCGGGGATCGTTTTTACCTCTATTAGGGACATACACAGAGAAACTTTCAGGTTTTATAAAATTACGAAGGTCAGATCGTCGTGGGCTCTTGCTCTATACAATGTCATACATGTGTGCAAAGGCGTGATCCGTAGGCTATCGCGATAAGGAAGCCGAGAGTGTAATGATCAACGCACGCGTGTCATTCGACGTTTTTCAACACAATTGCGAGGAAAAATACAGACTTATATTTATCATCAACCACAACCATGGCGCGCTGCGCTGTCTAACTGTTTTATCCGTTCAAATTAAGAATGCTTCGCCTACACATATATCACTTACAATTTTTTTTTGAGTTTCAGTTCTAAGTATGGGGAAACCCCAAAATTTATTGGTTCTTAAAATATGTTTTATCAAAATCAGTTGAGCCTCTTGAAAATCATCAGCTCTTTTCTAGTTGATGAAGGGATGTGAGCAACATCCATAGGTCTGATCGATTCGAAATTTGGGATTGTGTACCTTCAATGACATTGAAAAAACTTGGTTACCTGGACCTGATGCTGCAGCATCATCAACTTGCAGCAGAGTTATCGTGTGTGGGCTGATTGGAAAGGTCTCAATGAATAGATTACGAATAGATGCTCATCAGAGTCGGTTGTTGGAGCAAGAAAGGCGAAGTAGATGATTATGTGACGATGCATGTGTTTCATAATTTTAATCGAGAGTGCCCGGGATGTGATCTAGCGGCCTATTTGCGTAAATAAATGTCCTCAACAACAACACCCTATGACATCAATACGAAATCAATGTTTTTAATCATGTAGGTATTCAGTTACCCCCTTACTCATAAAGCGCTATTTAACTAATATACGGATTAAATGGTCACGTAAATAATGACACATTATTTGACAATGACAATAGAGTGACGTTATTCACGTGACCCTATTAGTTAAATAACGTTATATGAGTAAGGGAGTTAGTTGATAATCACCGATCCATTGATCATTGATCGCAAAAAAAGTCTTGATAATTTACAAAAAGAGTTTTTATTATTTGTGAAATCTCAAAATTCACATTCAAATCAGACAAGACTTTTCGACAGACTTATTATAAGTATCTATAGATAGATGACATGTAGGTAGGTACAGTCGAGGACATAAATATGTATACACTTTCTGAAATTCAATAGCGATTTTCTCGCATGTTTAACATTTAAGTGTTAAACTATTACACAAATCATAATAGTATATGTTAGAAGATTCTGCCTTTATAATATCTCATAATTTCAATCAGTAGTTTAAGAGGAAACCGTTGTTGAATTTCACTAAGTGTATACATATTTATGTCCTCGACTGTACGTAAAACACGATCAATCTTCACGTGCAAGTAGCGCATGTGGCCATTTACTAGTAGATGCGGGTAGTAGCGACGACGGGCATAGTAGCAGTTCTTGTATGGATACCAATGTATAGGAACCAAGGCAATTCAGAGCCCATTCGTAGTTAACCGGCACGATGCATTTCTCCATCGCGAGGTCTGCAACAAAATACTTGACTGTTATTTCCATATGTTAATAATGTTCATGGCTCTAGGTTCAGCTTAACAAACAAAAAAATCTTAGAACCATTGTACCTACATAGAAGACAATTTTATATAGTAATAGGAAAATTTGTAGTAGCAGAATTAAAGTGGAGAACATAATTTAAAGTGCATTTGTCACTAGGACATTTGTCTCAATGTCAAAAAGGTTATCAGTTCTAATTAATAAATATTAACTTTTATAATATTCAACTTTATTATTGTAGAATATGGTACAAATTAGCATGATTAAATAAGAAAAAGTGTTGGATATGTTGTTCATGCAATCCAATTATAATAACATGCTCAGATTACATGGTCAAATTGCAGTAAGCAACAATCTCGCGTAATGTCTGTTTTGACCTATAGCACAGGATCGATATGGTTTACCGTGGTATTACCATCTCTTATAGTAGGGAAACGCCTTTGATGTCGGGCCGTGCCGCCAGTCCGTGTGAGTACCAACGCTGTCAGAGCAAATACGCAGGGTTTGTCACAAAATGTAAAATAAAATAATTATATTGTTATGATAATGTCATCATTTATTTATGAGTAATTAGTTATTTATGCAACTGTTGTATAATAAGGGGTATTAAAAAACGAATGTGGAATGTGAATGAATAGTATCATAGTTGCATACAAGACTTTATAACAACAAAGTAATAAATTTCTTCAATTCTAATATCGAACCAAAACGTAGCTATTGGTTTGACTGCAAAACCTTATAAAATTCAAGTTATATTCAAAATTATTTTTAGCTTTTCAGTTTTTTCGGTGGTTTATTTTTTTGTAAAAAAGTTTTTATTTTTGTAATATTTGTTAAATGTAATGTTTGTCTAAAAAGGAAGCTAAGCAATATTGCTAACGCAATTCATTTATTCGAATTTAAAGCTAGGGCGTCTATCTGCCGCGTAACTTTGGTGGTAATCGTAACGAACACCATTAATTATTTCATCCAATGATGCGCACGCGGTATGTCGCGACCATGACTATTCGGGGGCCCTGATTGGAAGTAATTAATTATATTTTTTTTATACGACTAAGTCGGCATACAAGCATATGGCCCACCTGATGGTAAGCGGTTACCGTAGCCATATGGACGCTTGCAACACACGAAGCATCGCTCACGCGTTGCCGACCTTTCCCCCCTCCCCAATGAGCTCCGGCGACCTTACTCACGTACAGGAACACAACTTTACACAACATAAAGTTATTTGGCTGCGGTATTCTGTAAGGTGGAGGTACTTCCCCAGTCGAGCTGCTCTTTGAGCGAATTAACGCTACGCTCTACCTCTCTTAATAATTCATTAATGGTGTTCGTTACGATTAACACCAAAGTTACGCGGTAGAGCCCCCGATCCCATAGTAAAAGTTGATCGTATACATGAGTACTTTACGTGGTTTCATTTAATGTCGTATTGTCGTAATAGCTTATGTTATTGGTTTGTCCCCGACTGCAAAACCTTATAAAATTCAAGTTATATTCAAAATTATTTTATGCTTTTCAGTTTTTTCGGTGGTTAATTTTTTTGTTAAAAAGTTTTTATTTTATATGGCTATACTCTACTAATTACTACATGTTTAATTTTTGATTTCTTTTGATGTAATACAAAACTCAGCATTAAAATCTGTGAGTGAACAATAAATCATCCCTATTTTCCCACCCTTAGGGTAGGTATTTTTATCCATATTTACATGGAACCACCTTCGAGGGTAATACCTCCAATAAAAAAAGAATTATCAAAATCGGACTACTCTGTCAAAAGTTATGAGTGATCAACATAAAAAAAAAAAAAAAAAATATATATACGCGCCGACTTGTAAACCTCCTCCGTTTTTTCGTCGGTTAAAAATCACTTAAATAACGCATAAAATAGTAATTTTAAATGTTATACCATGTTTAACTTCAATTTCATTAAATTCTTTTTAGCTTCTGGTTCTGTCGCCTTTAAGATTATGTCGCTTCAGTACAAACCATCGATATATTATCTTCTGTCTATATGTCGGGTTACGTACAACATCGTGAAAGTGGTCGCTTGGAAACTCGATAAAACAAAATAATGTCACTCATGAATTAATGTTCTACGTTCAAACGTGGACCTACTGAAACTGAAATAGCGACACGGTTGTCTTATTTCTTCGGCCGTTTTTACAGCTGTCACCCTTATTCTAGGGTAATACTATTTCGATGGTAAAACACATCATGAGTAAATCAACCGCACTAATTCTTCCGGCTAATTTATAAACGCCTCAGCTGGACCCAATAAGAGGTCAGCAAGAGCGCTATTACAGTTCATTTTCAACTGACCGCGTGTGAGAGAGAGTCATTGCGAACAAATTCCATCAAAACATGATATATACATAATCGATGACTCTGTACTCTACAATTAGATGATTTTTAATTAATTCCATTAAGTATGCAAATTTATTTAAAGGAATGTGTGCAAAATGGTTTGCGAAGTCTCATCGCTATTACGGTGCCATTTCTACTAATTATACTACTTTAACTAGGCAGGCATACAGCGATAAGTTAAATAAAGTCAACATAATGACTCGAAGCTCGTCGCAAATATATGAACATTGTTTGCCGTCATAAAATCATTCACATTATTTACTAATCGCCTACTAACAGTAATAAGTGGTAATAACCAACCCACTGTCTTTTTGTATGGTTATTTGTCATGTCATGTTGTGTATCACCACATTTTAATTCACATGAGCACTAAAACTTATAGAAATAGGCAACATTTCGTAATTCCTTTAACAATCAAGTTACAGAAAATTTCGGTACCTCTCGAAAATGGGTCCTGGACTACGGACCTGTCTCGCTTCTCACGAATATTATGAATGATTCAATCACGCATAAACGGCTGAACGGATTTGGATGTAATTTGGGATTCTGAATATACACGGATTTAACTGCGGGTCGGTAACTATCTAATCTGTATGTATAAAATTCAAAGTCCTGACTGACTGACTGACTGACTGACTGATATCGAAATGAAATGATATTGAAGACGCACAGAGGGTAGGATTTAAAAAACCACAAGACCAGAAACCTAGAATAGTATCTGTTTCTCTTCGCTCAAAAAATGCACGGATTAAATGGATGCTAGCTAAGAAGGAGAACAAGATAACTAATAACGAAGTATACAAAAATGGCAGCGAAAAGAAAATATACATTAATGAAGATCTTCCAAAGTACAAACGTCAGCTGCTATGGACCGTAAGAAACAAGCTGAAACCAAAAGGTTTTGACTACATATGGGTTCAAAATTTTAATATTTTGGTCAAGAAAAACAATGATGAAACAAAAATTTATAACATTAAAACTGAACAAGATTTGGAGAAGTTCGAAGAAATAAAAGATTGCGTATAAACGCGTAGCTGGCGCGGTGAGACTACACTACGTGGTTTGTCATTAAATGTTAACATTCGATTTAACAGACGATATATTTTTCGATATAGGTTACAAAAGATACACAGACATAAATATTTTAAGTAAAGATATTGCTAAGAGCACTGAAAACACTCATATTTTCCACCTAAATATTCGATCACTACGTAAACACTTTAATGAATTGCTAGTTTTGTTAGAAGAAAATAAATATACGACGGACATAATAATACTGAGTGAAATAAATATCAGAAAAGAAGAGCTATCATTCTATCAAATACAAGGATATCACTCATACATACTAACTAGAGAAACTACGAGAGGAGGAGGAGTTTTAATTTATGCAAAAGATGGGCTTCGATTTTATGCGGAAAGAGTAGATACAGATGCCCTCGAAACACTGCACGGGAGACTCGTAATTGGAAACAACACGTCACATATCATCGCCTTATACAGACCTCCAAGTAAAAATAAGTTACATTTCATGGATCAACTTAAAATACTAATAAAGACAATACCAGCATATGAAAACATAATAGTAATTGGCGACACAAATATTGACATATTAAAAAATAAAATAAATCCTATTATAACTAGATACAAAAACACCTTGTATGGATGCGGCTTACAATGTGCAATACCGAGTTCGGAAGTAACACGCCAGGCGATCGTGGACGGGAGGCTTGAGGAGTCATGCTTGGATCATGTGTGGGTGCGAGCGAGACGCAGCAACAGCGCGGTGGCCTACGTACTCGAGGCGCATGTTTCGGATCATTTTGCAGTAGGCTTATCAATAGATTTGTGTGCAGTTACCGCCACTAAAGGGAATACGAACAGTTGTGACAATGTACGGAAAGTTATCAGTGATAAAATGGTAAAACAAAAGTTAGAAACATACGACTGGGCACAGTTACTTCTAATAACATGCCCGCTATTATTATTTCAGACACTAAGTGAGGTTTTTGATAGGATTTATAAGGAAAGTACAATCATAATAACTATTTGTGACAAAAGACAAACACAACCATGGATAGACAGGTATTTATATAACATGTTAATACGGCGAGATTACTTATTTAGAATATGGAAAGCGACGCCGAAAAATATGAGTAAGCGACTTGAGTATACAAGGTTTAGAAATAAAGTAAATAAATTGGTAAATGAAGCAAGAAATAAATATAGACAGTCTCAATTACAAAAATGTGATGGGAATTATCGAAAGATATGGGCAAACATTAATTCCTGGCTAGGTCAAACGAAGTGTAACCTGGATGAAGTAATAGTTAGATATTTAGGTAAAATAGACAGTGTTTACAATATCTGCACTAACTTTGCTAGAACATTTACTCAGGAGGTAAAGAATATTAAACATAACTGCGATATAAAGTTTTTAAATAGGTATGACTATGTCAATCAGAGTGCAGTAAGTTTTAGATATTGTAAGGTAAGCCCATTAGATGTAGAAAAAATTATTGATAACTTATCATGTGAGAAAGCACCAGGTGTGGATGGAATAAGGGCAAAGGACCTTAAGTACCTACGGAAACCGTTGAGCCCTATTTTAGCAAATTTTATAAATATGTGTATGAGTAAATGTATATATCCTGATCAGTTAAAACATGCAATAATACGCCCTATATATAAGTCTGGAAGTCACCTTATGTACGAAAATTACAGGCCTATAGCCATACTCTCAGTTATTGATAAAATAACTGAAAAACTAATTGTTGGCCAGATCAGTAGGTTCTTAGAATGTCATGATATTCTTTCAGACACCCAGCACGGGTTCAGAAAGGGCCGTAACACGGTCTCAGCACTGACGCGGTTTGCGGACTATGTCAATGATAGTCTCAACTCTGGTAAACAGCTTATAGCGCTTTTCATTGATTATAAAAAAGCGTTCGATACGCTCGATCACGATGTTTTATTACAGGCAATGGATGAATGTGGAATTCGTGGTCCCACGAATCACTGGTTCAGGAATTACCTGACTAATAGAAAAATACGGACGGTAATTAATGGCGTGACCGGCGAAGAGGCTGTCGTTGATCTGGGTGTGCCAACCGGGTCAGTGTTCGGGCCTGTGGGCTATATAATGCACGTAAATAGCGTGGCTAACGTTGTTAAAGAGTGTCAAGTGTATATGTATGCAGATGATATGTGCCTACTGTATGCATCAAAGGACGTGTATGAAGTCCAAAAATACATACAAGAGGACTTTGACAGAATTACTAAATGGGCGCACGATAACGGGATCATATTAAATATTTTAAAAACTAAATACATGCATATACACTCGCCGCATAATCAGCGTGCTAAAGCTGTAGTTAAAGATAATCTAACTGTGATAGGACATACTTATGAATGTTTACACGTAAATAAAGTTAATTGTAAATGCTTTAAAATAAAGTATGTAGAAAGTTATACTTACTTAGGTTTAACTGTAGATAAAAACTTCAATTGGAAATTGCACATTCATGAAGTCTGCAATAGGCTTAGATCTGTATTAGGAAAAATCTATTACCTTAGTAATATACTTAACAGACATACGTTGTTAGTAGTGTACTACGCACTTGCAGACTCGCTACTCAGCTACGGACTCAGTGTGTATGGACGTACGTTTGCCACATATATTATGGAAATTAAAAAAATACAGATCAGGCTCATAAAGTTTTTAGTTAGCAAAAAAATAAAGGAAAAGTATAGAAACGATTATGATAGGCTGTTTCCAATTTGCAAAATTCTACCAATAGACAGTAAACTAAAATACTTAATAGGCGTGGAACATTACTACAGTGACGAGTATAAGACCATAAAATATAATAAATACAATACTAAAAGTGTTAGAGATGGAAGAGTGGTACAACCGAGAGCCAAAAACTATTATGGAGAGAGAGTGTCAAAATATCTTGTACCAAAAATATTCAATAACATCGAATTGTTAAGAAAGCAACCTAAATTAAGTAAGGGTATATTAAAGTTGAAGCTGAGGGAGGCATTGCTCGATGACGCTGACTTCACTTGAAGAGGCGCCATCGAGAAATGAATCCACTCTGCATGTTTGTTTCGTCATATTATTAACCAACAAGGGGGGGGGGGGACTGTTCTTAGGGTAATTTTAGTTACATACATGTTATTATATTTTGCAGGTAAATGCTTTTCTTGTATGTATTTTTTAATAATGGTAGGTATAATAATCTGTAAAGAGCGTGTCTCGCCATCAAACTTAATAGTTTGGCGAGTAGTGTATGTAATAGTCATTTATGTACTTATCATTTATTTTCAATAAAAAAAAAAAAAAAAAAAAAAATATATCAAAGCACAGCCTAAACCGCTGGTCCTAGAGACATGAAATTTGGAGGGTGTATTCTTTGTGAAGAGTAGGTATCCACTAAGAAAGGGTTTTTCGAAATTCCACCCCTGAGGGGGTAAAATAGGGGATGAAAGTTTGTATGAAAGTCCGTCAGTTTCGAAGTAAGGATCTTAAAATTTTGTGTTTAGGCTGAAGATTGAAAATTAATGTATAGGTGTCTGAGCGTTTGTTATAATTACACCCCCGTAGGGGGGGAAACAGGGATGAAGTTACTTATGCAAGTCCTTCATTTCCACATTAAACACCACTAAATATATTATTATACAGTGTAGGCATCCACTAACGAAGGATTTTTGGATATTACACTCCTAAGGGAGTAAAAAAGGGGATGAAAGTTTGTATGAAAGTCCGTCAGTTTCGAAGTTAGGATGTTCAAAATTAGTGTTAAGGCTGACGATTGAAAATTAATTTATACCTGTCTCAGCGTTTTTGATAATTCCACCCTCGAAGGGATGGAAAGCGGGATGAAGTTGTGTATTGGATCTCACTGACTAATATATCAACGCACAGGCTAAACCGCTGGTCCTACAGACATAAAATTTGAAGGGTGTGTTCTTTGGGAAGTGTACGTATCAAATATGAAAGGGTTTTTCGAAATTCCAACCCCCGTTTCACCCTCTTAGGGGTTAAGAGGGTGAAACGGGGGTTGAATTATGAGGGTGTGTTCTTTGTGAAGTGTAAGTATCCACTACGAAAGGTCACGTGTATCATAGTTTTTTCGAAATGGGAGATGCCTAACAGAGTCAATAGGGCTTAAACAAGAAAAAAAAACAATTGAGAGCACTTATTATGTTTGTTTTTGAAGAAAAATATGTAATTTGTTTCCTGTAGGCCACGCGGGCGAAGCCGCGGGCAGAAGCTAGTACCTTTAAACGAGCGATTCTTGTATATTTTATATAATCTGAATATCGGAAACGGCTCCAACGATTTTCATGAAATTTAGTATGCAGGGAGTTTCGAGGGCAATAAATCGATCTAGCTAGATTTCATTTTTAGAAAACCTCGTTTTATCCGTGTTTTCAGGCAATGAAAAACTGCTAAAATATTATTAGAATACAAAGGTAAATTTCGCCACCGTTCATCATCTACAAGCTTATAATAGCTCAGGGGGCCTACCACAAGCTCTTAAAACAAGGTTAAAATAACCTTATTTGTCTTTTGTCCCCCTTTGACACCCGGCGTCAAAACAAGACAAAAGACAAATAAGGTTATAATAATATTGTTTTAAGAGACTGTGGTAGGCCCACAGGTGGGATATCGGGCGGTTCCGAAATCAGAAGACTCCGGTTCAACTCCAGATTTACCAAAAAAAAAACGGGTATTGGTCGGTCACCCGGTACTAGTAGTTTATATGTCAAACCTATGAAAAAACAACCATAAGTAAAATTTAAAGAAGATAATACCTATTTTAATAGATAATCTTAAGAGGCCATAAATCGACCTGAATATTGCTATCTGCTTGGCTGAAAACTTATGCGCGCGAAACGCGATCATAGCACATCACATAAATAAATGGATTCTTTACTCATGTGGTCACAGAACAAGTAAGAGGTAGCAGTATGCTTCATACAATAAGGCGAAACGCGTCTCATGTCTACGCATCTAGAATCCCGGTATACCTCGGTACACAATAGTCACGACACTCACGACTCCTCCGCAGCTACGTACGGCGCGGGACGCTCCCAAGTATTTATTGATTTTGTTATTATAGAACGACAATATCAACTTTATTAATTAGTGTATAGATGTTTAATATAGTGAATATCGAAAATGCAGACCAGTTTCTACGGAAATCTAGCTAGTATTTTTATTAAATAAAATTGTAACCTAGAACTAATTTAAGTTCACTTTCTTTCTAATTCTTATTTAGCAGCTATATTAAAAAATAAAATAAAACCGGCCAAGTGCGAGTCAGACTCGCGCACCGAGGGTTCCGTACAAACCTGTAGGTATATAAGTAAATGGTAGTATAGACCTGAGTATTTGATATTAATTTCAATTTATGACGTATTAAAAAAAAACTACTTACTAGATCTCGTTCAAACCAATTTTCGGTGGAAGTTTCCACCGTAATGTACATCATATATTTTTTATAGATTTATCATTCTCTTATTTTAGAAGTTACAGGGGGGGGGGACACACATTTTACCACTTTGGAAGTGTCTCTCGCGCAAACTATTCAGTTTAGAAAAAAATGATATTAGAAACCTCAATATCATTTTTGAAGACCTATCCATAGACACCCCACACTTATGGGTTTGATGAAAAAAAAATTTGATTTTCAGTTCTCAGTATGGGGAACCCCCAAAATTTATAGTTTTTTTTCTATTTTTGTGTGAAAATCTTAATGCGGTTCACAGAATACATCTACTTACCAAGTACCAACCTTTCAACATTATAGTTCTTATAGTTTCGAAATAAATGGCTGTGACATACGGACGGACAGACAGACAGACAGACAGACATGACGAATCTATAAGGGTTCCGTTTTTTGCCATTTGGCTACGGAACCCTAAAAAGAGTAACAATTTAATGTAGAATTCTCAAATACGTAGCATTAGAACCACAGTCAGTAGGCAGACCTTTCGCACGTTTGCCAACGAGCATAATTATAAGTAGTATAATTATTATGAGGTAATCATCTCAAGGACACTGCTGAGCCAACATACTGTTCTTCTTACATCTACTGTGACGCGGTGCAACAGCCGTACTTGTGACAAAGATTAGGTAATAATTACTAGCCCTTCCATGCGTGGGTAGGTACTATGTACCTACCTATATCTACTATTCATATTGGCTTGAAGGCAGTGGCGTGCATTCCATATAGGCAAATAAGCAATGCCTACCTCATAAGATTCAATACAATAATAGTTTGATTCAATTAAACTACATAACCACTTTAAATAAAAATTCTAACCTAACATTCAATACGAAATTTCAAACTTTGCCGCGCATGCACTCGCGAGTTCGCCTCTCAAATTCACGCACACTAAAACGATTTCGGCATATTCATACACACACACACACTTCTTTAAGATAATACGACGAAAGCATAAATCACGCTTTTGCTATGCGTAGCATACTGACATTTGACATTCGCGATTTATGGACCAAAAGTAACCTTACCTACTCTGTTCTAAGTAAAGTAACCCATCCAAATTAAAAAGACTACAGTTTACCAACATTAGAGCAACTCAAATATAACTTCGCAATTTATTTGTGTTGGTTTGTTTATGGTTTGGCTGGCATTGTTTGCAATGTTGTTGTTATTTACTTATTGTGCTTTTGCGAAGTGTATCTGTGTGAAATGAAGAAATTTTGTGGTGAAGATGCAAAATGTATTGATAAATTAGTCCTTTAGTCAGTTTTCGTTTGTTGAAAATAGTAGGTAACTTGCTGTAGACCAACTCCAAAACATTCATGGATTCAAAACAAAGGTAAAATCTTAGACATTTTAACACAGAATAATATTATGTTTATTATACACCTGGCTAACTGGGTGCTGTTATTCGAATCTATTATTCTGTTATTACGTATTTTGTTTGCTAATGAATCATACCAAATGTGTGTGGAATGATACGCTGACCTAAACAATTTTACGAATCTGGTCAAAAAACATAATCTATCTAAGAGGCATATTTAAGAGTATGCTATGGCCATGATTTATTCTGCCTACCTAGTCTGAAAACCAATGCACGCCACTGCTTGAAGGCACATCAAAGTTTCTATTAGTAAAGATGTTTATTACTTTTTTGGAGAATCGATAGTGAATGATCAGTTTCATAAAGCATTTTTTTTATATTAAGTACCTACTTTAAAAAGGCTGTTATTTAACAGCAAAACAAAATTGAGGCTTTGTATGGGATTTTACCTAGCTAAACATACAGGGTGGAAATTTTAGACGGGTCAGTAAGGGCAGGAACCTTAAGGGTTGAAGTCACGCGAATATGGTCTTAAGTTCAACCCTTTATTTTATGAGCCATTCGATCAATCGGCATTTACAGATTTTTGAAAAAAGGTACAGTCAGCGTGTAAATATCGACTTTTGAAAAATATTTTTATTAGCTTAATCGATCCTGTCTCCGACAAGGATCAAAAGGCTCTATGGGGCCAAGTTAGGTTACGGTACTAGAAAGGTCACAAATAGAAAAATAACTTTTCCCATACATTTTGTAAGGAAATTAATCTAACATGCTGTAATAGCATAGTATAATTTTAACAAAATAAAATGTCAACTCTAAATTTAAAAGTTTTTTTAATTAGAACGACCTACATTTAAAAAAGAAGAAACAATACCATAAAAACCAAGGTAGTATTTACCAAGGTTTGGAAGTGTGTAGGTACACAACAATCGTGATATTAAGTGCTCGATTTTTTCCATTTTGTTCAATACAAAGATAGCTCTTCTCCGTAATAATTTTGAAGCAGCTAATAAAGTACTAGAATTAATTTAAAATGTGTACCGTGTTTGTCGGGCAATTTGCATTGTGTTATATAATCAATATTCCTAACAAAATGTATGCGAAAAGTTTTTTTCAGTTTCTGACATTTCTAGTACCCTAACCTAACTTGGTCTCATAGAGCCTTTTGATGCTTGTCGGAGACAGGATCGAATAAGATAATAAAAATATTTTTCAAAAATCGCCGTATTCTCGCTGACTGTAAAAATCTGTAAATGCCGAATGAAATAACTCATTAAATAAAGGACAGTCACTAAAGACCATATTCGCGTGGCTTCAACCCTTAAGGTAGCTGCCCTTACTGACCCGTCTAAAATTTCCACCTTGTATAATTATGGAGTAATACATCCTTTTTACTGTGCACAAACTTGGATCTAGACCTCACCGGCCGCTGCCATATCAAAAATAAATAAATTGACGGCTGTTAAGATTTTTGATGTGCATGTAAAAATTATCTCTTTAAAAATATTAAAACGATAAGTATTAGTAAGTAAGCGTCTGTTGCTTACTCTATGACCAGTCCCGCGCACCCCGCTTCGGCCTCTTGCTTGCGCGATAGCCATATTTGTCGTTCAGAATTTGTTATAAATTTGTTCGTGTTCCGTAATACCAAAAATGATGAATGAAAACTTAACGTATTTTTCATATCGTGTTGTTATTCTGTAACTTCACCATATAATCTATATTCCTGAATCTATAGCACTGTTATTATTGTTGCTTTAAATTTGAAACAAATAAGAAGAATACATGTCATAAAACTCGTAAAAAAATGCATTATGCAATTCGATTAAAAATCGTTTCAGGTCAGTGTTTTTGAATAAAATATACTCATTAACCTAGATAAATAGTATCCGAACCCGAATAGTATAATATGGTGGAAATATTGTCGAATTTCAAATGATTTTGGTATTACGTTTTATGGGCAGTTCATATATATAAATGAATACCTATTTCCCTTGGTCATGCAATCACGCGTGAACGGCTGGACCGATTTCGCTAATTCTTTTTTTGTTGTGTTTGTTACTGTCAGGAGAAGGTTCTTATGAAAGAAAGGAAAGGGAGGGTGGGGTAGGGGTAGGGTAGGTTAGGTTAGTAGGACACCACGCGAACGAAGTCGTGCCGGGCAGCTAGTATTGAATAATATTACTTTATGATTGTTAAGAGCAAGGCTGTAAAAGTCTTCATGTGTTTAATTTTGCTATATGGCGTGGCGTGCACCCTGCACAACTACTAACAACAAGCGACTAATTATGTAAGGTTTTGTTTTTACTTGTACTTACATATAAATCGATCTTCCTGTGTGTGCTCAGGCTCAGCCAGCAATAGAGCGGGAGTTCGCGTGTCATCGGTTACTCGGACCCCTGAAGCATCCCGCACTACGCGACCTCCTGCGACCTCCAACATACTCTGTTGTGAAATTTATGGGCTTAAAGTCATAGAAAACATTCAAATAACCCTTCATACTCAAAAAGTGTTACCTATTGGCCTAAAATAAACCAATACAAACAATAGAACACCTTACAATAAGGGAGCTTCCATATTACGTGACTTTCTTAGCCATGATGTCGGCTCTTCTCAGGAAAAGCAACCTTCCGAACCGTGCATTAGAGTATATATCAGCCTATTCATAAGTAGAATGCATATTTGAATGAATAAATTATTTCATTATGTTTACGTAAGTAAGGTTTATCTGAGAGAGATATTGCGCATATACATAGGAATTTATAAGGATAATCTTAAATGTTAAATGACTAAATTATATCGATATGTATAGCGGACAGTCGGGTATTTTAAGCGGGCATAAGGCATTTATGAAAACAGAAAGATTGTATACTTTCTTCTTCAACAAAATTGGTAAACTGCTGGATTTGTGAAATTCATAAATGGTGTTTGTTTCGATTACCACCAAAGATATGCGGTAGAGCCCCAGATAGCCGTGTGTGAAGGACGTCCCAGGATATTTATTTATACCACGCACGACAAACGATTTCCTTTAAATGCTTTTAGTGTATGTGGTAATTAGGGGAAAGTTAAATAATACTGACCTTTAGAGTATCTACGTCGAGGACGCTGAATGGTGGCATACAAAAGAACGTGATGCCATCAAACAATTTTTGGTTGCGATTGCATGCCACACGCGATCGCTTCGGACCTGGTTCACCAGTACTGTCCAGAGCCTCATAGCTCGCCTGTAACATCACCAAGGAATTTAAATAAATAAACAAAAATAACTGCACGTTTATTTGTCTCTAACAAGTAATAAATAACAGCAGAGACAAAAAGGTCTAGTGCTCAGCCATGGCTGTGGATAAGCTATGCTATCAGGCATATTCATAGGTACATATAGGTTTAGCGGAAACTATAAGATATAGAAAGTCAAAACTCAAAGCCATGTATTTATTGAATCACCTTTCATACACGCTTATATGTATTTTTGATATGCAATCACACCGTAATAGCGGACTAGATTTGGATGAAATTTTACATGTATGGCACTAGATTTAAGATTATAGGTACTCATTTGTAAGGAATATTGTATGACTAGTGTTCTTTTGTCATTCTTTTGTACTGGCAACTCTGGTTTTGTTTTTAAATGTATGGTCGTAGACAGAGAAAGCTATAGACTTTGAGATATCGCCTGACTCTCTCACACAGAAAGAGAAACACTTATTGGAAATACACGATAAGAAACGAGACAGAGCACTAGCATTTTTTATCTTACTCGAATGTCGGTTTTACGAGGTCAACCAAAGGTTAACACATCGTTTTGCGAAATAAATAAATGACATTTCAAGGCCATTCCATTGCGCTGATTGACATCGTATGTTTGTTTACGCAATATATTCTAGAAATTCAAGTATTTTTTACGTTTCAACAGTTATCAACCCCGAAATATCATTAAATTTAAATAACAAGCATAAAAAATGGGACCTTGTAGTGTTTTATGGTCTTCTTCTTTTATGGACTTGTCTTTTCACTCGTAAGTATGATACTTTTATTTTATAATTGGGCTTGAAATATTTTGGACTATGCAAATAATAAGTACCTGTATTGTCCTGTACAGAGAATATAGTTAAGTTTTATTCAATAATACGGTCTAAAACTACATTGAATGTAAACATAACCTATGAGTTGTTTTTGTATTGGTATTGCCAACTTTTCTCAAATCTGTGCTGCCAACATAAAATGTCTCCCACCGAACTGAACATTAAATAGTAATATTTTCTTGAAGGTATTATCACCCGCCCCTGAGGCTACTCTATGACTAAAATCTACACGAAAAACTCTCCGAAATGTGTGTGTTTTAGATTAGATTAATATTCTTATTATTTTACGAGAGTGATTATTACTAAGTACCGTAAATAATTTTAGATTTGCGAATACGTTTGTTTTATAACAGTTTACCAGAAGAGATAATAATTCGTTACCACTGGATTAAGGCCACGGGAAGAGCGAATTGGACTCCTAAAAGTTATCTTTAAATAGTACTAGTAATCCTATAAAATCACTTAATTTTCTATTACAGTGAACTATAGACGTACCTATAAGATTGTGTATATAGTCCCACAAACTTATCTGGTCCGGTGAGGGAGTCGCTGTTATCTTATTTGGTGAAGTTAACAACGAATGGCAGGCAGATTGACATTTCAAACTGGCGTCGTTAGCTCCTCTTTTAACCACCACGTCACGCCACGTCTATGTAGTATTTTTTTACTTTTTCACTTAAAATCAATTTCTTTATTTATTGTTCTGGTTTCCCTACCCAAAGGCTGCCAACGGGACCCTATTACCACAGTCTATTAAACCATACAGTCGGTCGACGAAGTCGTCTAGACAGGGCAATCGTGCGGGGTGTGAGGGACGAGACGCGGGAAAGCCGTTACCGACCTGCGAACAAAACGATGTTAGTAGCTCGGTAAACAGAATTCAGGGCTAACGCGTGTTTGTGTCTGTAATTATTTGATATTAATTTGTTTATTTAAAATGGTGCAAACGACGTGTGCTGTGAGAGACTGCAAGTCTTCATCCTATTTAAATAAAAGTCTGCATTTTCATCAGCTTCCACACACAGAAGAAAGGTAAATAATGGTTTGTTATCGTAGAGTGCATACAATAATAATTTTATATTTGTCATGTCGTGTCACGTTAAGGCTGTAACAATGGTCAAACCTCTAAAATACGCTGGACTAAACGTATTTTGTTGACGAATCTATCCATTCATTTGTCCTGGAAAAAATATATGTTGTACATTTGTTCATCACGCACAAGTTGTATTGATTACATTTTTTGTAAATATCTTCAAATTTTGTAAAAACACATATCCTTACAGGTATAATTTTAACCTAAATTGTAAATTGCTGACATAACGGCTCAACAGATTTATGCGAATCTTACACCAATAAAAAGGTAATGCATTTTATAACAACTTGTATTGATTAATTTTCAAATTTCGTGAATCATTTTCAAATAATAATTAAAAAACTAAATCGCGAAGCATAAATCACTCGCTCCCCACCAAATCCCACCCGCGGACGCCTGGAGCCGAGACTCGTCAGTGCCTTGATGGCTGCTGTCACGAGTGGACCTCGCACGAAAATTTTATACGACAAAATAACTAAATATTTAAATTTATGAATGATTTTTAAATCGATTTCTTCTGATAATAACTTAAATACAATTTTGAGCATAATTTTTAGCTTCTAAATATATGTAATGTAGTTATAAGTAAAAATAATATTTTTTAGAACATGAATAGTCGTCATAGACTAATCAGAAATGTGTTAGGTATAAATAGTTATGTAGAATTTAGAGCAAGATATCGGTTTCCTTTATTCTTTTTATAAAAAATTGCAAAATTTCAAATCTCTAGGTCCAGCGGTTTGGGCTGTGCGTTGATATATCAACAATCAGTATATCATTTTATATATTAAGATATGATCTACGTTAATACCTATACCTATACATAGGTACGTCCCTAGGACTTACCTACCTCCGCCTATATGATGAGTTACTGATAAAGGGGTATTCTATACCCATGTACAGTCGAGGACAAAAATAACTATACACCACCAAACCTCATAAAAATTCGCCGTTCACATCATCATAGATATGGGAACACACAAAAGTTCAAAAATAAGTATACACTGTTGGACAATGGTGCCGATTCTGTTGTGCATTAGACTAAACTAAACTAAATTAAAATTTTACATATTTTAGTTAAGGATTTTCTAAACGCTATTCTGTTGTCACATCGAACTAAATTTAAATTTAGAAATGCCAGGATTAATTTTGATTTTGACAGCTCCTAAATTGAACTGATGGGTGTTACCATCAAATAAAAATAATGAACGAATGATATACATTTTAATGGAAAAATAATTAAAAATAAACATTAAGTTCATAAATATCATTAAAAAATATATAATTATGTCCAGAAATGAGTATATATTTGTGTTATTTTCCAATAACGCGTAATAAAGTCAGTAGAATATCTGGATTACCTGTGGTGTACAGGCATAATAAATATATATTTAACCTGGCGAGTTTAGTACGCACGGCTACAGATCAAGCTATACATTTCCAGTATAAGCTGAGCTCGCATTGTATAGGATTTCCGTACAATGGGATGTCAGCTTATACTAGAAATGTATAGCTTGATCTGTTGCCGTGTGTACCTAGTATGTAGTTTTTTAATCCTTAAAATGATAGGCAAGGGTTATTCAACCATACAGCCTTTTCATATGATGTTATATCTTTGAATATTCGGTCTTGTCGATTTCGACTGTATGGTGGTCGAGTTTTCGTTGTTTCTTATTCTTAGTTTTAAGTTTGGCAATCAAATCCAAATTAGGACTTATTTCTGCCAGTGTCGAGTTATATTATAAAGTAAGTTTTAAGTCCATTTTTTTTGTCCATTCTTTGTGAATTTGTGATTTCATTGAAACCCATTTTACAATCTACTTATAGTCCTACAAACTTATCTGACCCGGTCGTCAAAAGAGGAATTCATCAGTCATTTCGAAATGTCAATCGCCATTGATCAAAGAGAATATGAACTCTACGTTCATTGGTTGTTTGCTACACCAAATTTGATAACAGCGACTCTCTCACCGGGCCAAATAAGCTTGTGGATTATATTGGTATATCATTGGAAGTGAAAACAATTAAAATAAAACTACGATTTTCACATAATTTTGTAGTCCAGTGTACGTATGTAACATATCCCTATCTTGCTTTGTCCTTATTCTATGCAAATATTTAGAATTAAAAATAATCCAAATCAAAATATCCACTTTCCAACACTATTTCTCTAAGACTAAATTTAATCCACATCTAATTAGGTGACGACTAATTCTAGTTTGACATTTCTTATTTTAGACATAATTTGACGTAAAACGTGACCAACAGAATAGAAAAATTGCACACTTAACTAAATTGAGTAACTAAAACGATATTAGTGCTGTCAAACTAAAATTTAGTTTAAAATCGTACGCCAACTGAAAAGGAAACGTCGATTTGACAGGACTTAACTAAATTTTAGTTAAGAATAGTTTAGTTTGTGCCCACAGAATCGGCACCAATTATGTATGTAAACAACAAGTTTAATAATATATATCCATGTATCAAATCATAAATTTGTGAACAATCAAAATATCATGAAGTGATCAAGTCGTTGAGAAAGGTAAATTAATTGTCGCTCCATGTAACAGGGAACTCACTGTGTAATTTCAGTAATTCGTCGTGAAATATTTATTCATGATTATTATTATTAAACAAGAATCTTTTCTTTTGAGAGCAATCGGACCAGTATCCAAAAAGTTCAACATGGCGGACACCTTTGCAAAATTTTGAGAAAAGATTATTGTTTTGTGACCCCAATGTCTCTCAAATATCGATTTTGAGAGCAATCAAACCAGTGTCTAAAAAGTTTAACATGGCAAACACTTTTTAAAGATCTATATTCTATTGCTATCTAAGCTTGCCGCGTTGCATCACGTTTCGGTGTGAAGTGACCCTTGATTGAATCTGACGACTGAGATTGAAGAGTATATTTAAATTAAAAGTGAAATTTAAGAAACAAATGACACGCAAATGACGTCATGACCTGTTCTAAAGACATCACAGAACGTAAATATTTAATCATGTGTGCAGCGATACTACATAATATATCAATGAATGTTTGTGTCATATCCAGTGTCATCATTGCTCAGATGGTTGTATACATATTTTTGTCTTCGACTGTACCTATTAATTATAATCACTAATAGTGAAAACTGGAACAACTTTTTTTTTATACCACTTAGGTGGCAAACAAGCATACGGCCCGTCTGATGGTAAGCGGTTACCCTATGGACTATGGTTAGCCTATGGACGCTTGCAACACCAGGGGTATCACGCGCGCGTTGCCGACCATTTCTGTTACTAAGATCCAGTATGTATTTTTCTGATCATCATAAGACCCTTAAGTTTCAGCTTGTAGTAAAACACATGTAATATTAGTCAACTATTGAAAATCTAGAACATCTTAGCCATTTCTATTACTGATATCTCGTTATTATTGACCTGTTCATCATCATACCCTGGGGATTTATCGTGTAGTAAAACACATGTGATATTAGATAACTATTGAAAACCATAACATCTTAGCTATTTCTATTACTGACATCCAGTATGTATTAACCTGATCATCATCAGACCCTTGATAGGTATGTATCATATAGCAGGTGAGTAAAATTAAACAGATTTATGTATTTTGTAAACTATAAATTCTGTTCCTGAGGACCTAGCAATCAACATTTTTAGTTATAAATAATGGAAATAGGCAAAGTTATAAAAACGATACGACAGATCTGCGCCGTTACCTTTTCTGTAATCGAGTTGATTGTAGTATCGCTACTCAACGTTAGGCGGCATTTCAAATGCCGCCCAGCGGTGAGTAGCACAGAATACTCGTTTAGAGGTCAAATCGTCAAGGTCATTGGGCTTGGTAACACCCTTAATAACGCCAACAAAATGTCCGAATGGCGGACGGTAAAAAATATCTAATAGGTACACAGGTATAGGTAACAGGCACAGGGCATGAGTGTTTGGAAATCTTTTTTTTTTTTCAATAGTTCTGATGATGGAGTAGGAGGGTAAGCACTGGAACTCCATAGCGGAACTTCGTATCCTAGCCGTGTTTGGGGTTGTTGGAATGGTCGTGAGATGAACTTTGACCATGTATGGTTTCCAGGGTCTGATGATGGAGTAGGAGGGTAAGCACTGGAACTCCATAGCGGAACTTCGTATCCTAGCCGTGTTTGGGGTTGTTGGAATGGTCGTGAAATGAACTTTGACCATGTATGATTTCAGGGTCTGATGATGGAGTAGGAGGGTAAGCACTGGAACTCCATAGTGGAACATCTTATCCTAGCCGTGTTTGGGGTTGTTGGAATTGTTGTGAGATGAACTTTGACCATGTATGGTTTCAGGGTCTGATGATGATGTAGGAGGGTAAGCACTGGAACTCCATAGTGGAACTTCGCATCCTAGCCGTGTTTGGGGTTGTTGGAATTGTCGTGAGATGAACTTTGACCATGTATGGTTTTCAGGGTCTGATGATGGAGTAGGAGGGTAAGCACTAGAACTCCATAGTCGAACATCGTATTCTAGCCATGTATGGGGTTGTTGGAATTGTCGTGAGATGAACTTTGACCATGTATGGTTTTCAGGGTCTGATGATGGAGTAGGAGGGTAAACACTAGAACTCCATAGTCGAACATCGTATTCTAGCCATGTTTGGGGTTGTTGGAATTGTCGTGAGATGAACTTTGACCATGTATGGTTTTCAGGGTCTGATGATGGAGTAGTAATTATAATATTGTTTAAAATATAATAATACTAACAATGTTTTATTGTTATCTGCAATAAATAAATAATTTTGTAAATATTAATTACTTGTGACAACCCTGGCCGTCGCTATACTGTCTAGACGTTGTCGGCATTTTACACAAGATCAAAGGCGTCGGACGACTGTATGGTTATTAGACTGTGCTATTACTAAGCGTCCGCTGTCCGTCAATCTGTCTGACAGTGAGGTTCTCATGAACCATAATAGGTAGACAGTTGAAACTTTCACAAAATATGTATTTCTATCGCCGCTATAATAACAAATAAAAAAATTCAAATAATTAGGTATTAAAACACCTCGCCCTCTGCTCTGTTTTTAAACTCACACTCGTGTTTTAACAACCCTTTTATGCAAGTTTCATAAATTACTAGTACAACACTTGTGCTATAAAATGGCACTGCAATAGTATAAGTGTAATAATGATTTAATCAAATATCATTTAGAGAAAAGCTAAATCAAAAAAGACATATGTTATTTTTTCCAGGCAATCAAGGCTTCTAAAACCCCAGCTTCTACTTCAACTTAAATTATTCAATCTTCAATAATTGTAAGTATTTCATTTATTTTAGGTCCAGTATTTTTATCAGTTAATTTTATTTCCTTCATTAAATTTACTTGAGTTTGGATAAAGTAGTGTATGAAATTTAACATAATTAGGTATTAAAACTCACCCCCAGTACAAAGCTCTAAAAAAATTGTTGATTAATTTGCCCCTGTAGAAATTTGGATGCCTACTTCTTTTCCTTTTTTTTGTACCACTAAACTAAATTTATTCGTTTAAGTGTATGAATACCTGTTTAAAAAATAAAAATAGTACCACCAAGTAACCTTTGCCACCAGCAAGGATCTCAATGGAAATGGTTAATTTTGATGTCCACTGCATCCGTGAGTATTTGTTCCCCGACTACAATACCTTATAGCATTCAAGTTATATTCAAATTTCTATAGATTAAAGAGCTTGTTTTCCTCTTTTCTGTTAATTTTTGTTTTACGCAGTCGGGATTTTTGTTTCTTTTAATAATTATGATTTTAGTCGGGGATTGTGATAATGAAATGGGTCGCCCTCCAATATGGCTTCGCCTGAGGAGGGCGATGGCTGCCATACGCATCATACTTGTGAACAGGTGCTGCTTGTGGGGGCATATTATACAGATGGAAATTTTAGACGGATCAGTGAGAACAGCTACTTTAAGCAACAAAGCCACCGCAAAAATAATTTACATGTCTTACATAGGATAAACCTTAGTTAGATACATAAGAATGATGTACTACAGAATTGTGTATGTTAAAAATATAGCTAGAGAAATGTCCGCGATAGTATAAATCTATATCCTGCGGATAACCCACGGAAAAATTAAATCTCAGTCGCATAAAAAGTACCCATTTTTATTCTGTTGAGATTTAATTTCTTTGTGGGTGTGTATGTAGATGGGTGGGTATTGGGTATACTTTCGAAGTTATTTTGACCGAAGTAATATTAATCCTTATCTAATTAAATGAGTAAGTTACAACGGGAATTTAATCTAGATATTTTTTGCTCTTTACAGCAAATCATTATAATTAATATTTTAAAAGATATCACAGATTTAAAATTACCAATAAATAGTATTCGCGATAATCGTATCGCAATATATAGCTCATTCTCTATCTCAAACTGACACGACAATCGGATTTTAAAGTATCTTCACTCTACGGGCAAAATATTGCATAGTTTTTCTCGATTTTGTTTGTTTTTCTTCGTAAACCAGTTATTTCCGCAACTTGAAACTTTGTGTAGAGACTTCTAATAATGTGACCTTCCTAGTAAAAAAAATATGAACTCCCAAATCAATGGCCGTCTAAGTAAAACTAAACCTGGTCACCGGGCCACATAAGTTTGTGGGACTATACGAAGGGACTATACAAATCAATTTTTTATTTTTGATTTCCCTACCCAAAGGCTGCCCACGGGACCCCATTACTAAGCGTCCGCTGTTGTTCCGTCTGTCTGACAGTGAGGTTCTCATGAACCGTAATAGGTACAGTTGAAATTTACACAAAATGTGTATTTCTATTGCCGCTATAATTACAAATAGTACTTATCACGAAATAATACGATTTATTTGACGCATTCTATGTGTGAACCCAGGATATTTATTATGCTAAATGTATGTCAAATTTTAAATAAGCTTTTTATAGAACATAAATAATAATTTCCCAAAAGCCGAGTAAAAATAATTATATGGTAACACCAGTTCTATACCTGTATAAACATCGTATAACAACATATAGCTCATTCTCTATTTCAAACCGAACACGATAAAACGGGCTCTAAGGTATTGTTACGAGCTGGGGTTCAGGATAAATAATGGTACACGAATTTACCAAAACACTGGTCACACTTTTATTAAAACTCTAATTAAAACACTCAGAAATTAAATAGTTCACTAGCACTTAACTGTATTTCACTTCGATGTTTACTCACTGTTATACAAAACCAAACTCAAACTCCTCTGTGCATTGTCCCGTATTTATACTTCATAAACGGCATCTGGAACATTCCACAATTTACCCGCGTATTCTACATGCCTACAGTGCTATCGGGAATATTCCAGAAGCCGGTAGCTATTCGGCGATAGATGGCGTTGCTTGATAGATGTTTACTCCTATACAATAACAGCGTTACTGATAGTACCGCTATTCAATAACAGATGGCGTTACTGGTAGCAATTTATTCCTGATGTCGCGATGTCGTAACACTACCCCCTCCTTAGACATGCTCGTCCCGAGCAATGTGAGTTCCATGGTATTGCGCCAAACGGTCTATATGGACAATCTTCGGTTTACCTCGAGCCCCCTTCTGGATACGGTAGGTGACATCATTGATTTTCGTAACAACACGATATGGTCCATCCCATTTTGCTTGCAGTTTCGGGGACTTTCCTTTCCTGCGCACTGGGTTATGTAGCCATACTAGGGACCCCATCTCGAATACTCTATTGTTCGATTTCCGATCGTAACGGGTCTTCATTCGTTCAGACATTTGTTGGCCATACTGCCTGACGTGCTCATATACGTCATTCATTTTGTTTCGTAAGTCGTTCGCATAATCTGTAACACTACGTGGATCGTCAGGCGGAATACCGGTGAGCAAATCTGCAGGCAATCGCAATTCTCTACCGAAGTTTGCAAAAGCAGGCGTCACCGTCGTACTTTCATGAGTTGCACTTCGATATGACAGGAGAAAGGGTTGTATGTGTTTGTCCCAATCCTTCTGCCGGCTGTCCACAACTTTTGCCAGATATCTCTCCAACGTTTGGTTGAACCGTTCAACCATTCCGTCCGATTGCGGGTGATAAGATGTGGTCCTGGTTTTGTGTATACCCATTACTCGACATGCCTCCTGAAATAATTTGAGACTCGAAATTTCTTCCTTGATCGCTGTGAATTTCTAGTGGTACACCAAACCGACAAAAGACTTCATGGACTAATTTATCTGCCACAGTAGAAGCTTCCTGATTCGGTATCGCGAAGACCTCTGGCCACTTTGTGAAGTAATCCATGACGACCAGGAAGTACTTGTTTCCACTATCACTTTCAGGAAACGGCCCCGCGACATCCAACGCTATCCGTTCCCAGGGAGCTCCAACATTGTACAGCTTGAGCGCACCTCTACTGCGTGTTTGTGGTCCTTTTACAGCTGCGCAACTGACGCACTTTCGTATCCAGTCTTCCACATCGTCCCTGCAGTGGATCCAGTAAAATCGCTCACGAATCTTTAAAAGGGTTCGTTTTACTCCCATGTGACCTCCTGAACATCCATTGTGATAGAATTTCAAGATATCTGGTATCCTTGCCTTCGGAACAACCATTTGTAGGTGAGAGCTATCCCCTCGGGCATTTTCCCATTTACGGCATAAAATTCCATCCTGTATAGCTAAGCTCTCCCACTGTGCCCAATAACTTTTTGTGACTGAACTCGTCGTTGCCACGTCACACCATTTAGGTTTAGTGGCACTAGCCTGAATCCAGTCGCGAATCGGCTTGATGTCCGTGTCATCTTGCTGAGCCTGCCTTAGGGTTTCTATCCACTCTTCACTTAGGTCAGTCCTTAGCATCTTTACGGTTATTACTTCCTTATCTTCTTGCCTAACACAGTGCTTACAATTTTCAGGACAAGGTCTTCTTGATAAGGCATCTGCGTTGCCATGCAACCTCCCACTGCGATGTTCAGTTATAAAGTCAAACTCTTGTAACAGTTCAATCCATCTAGCGACTTGTCCTTCTGGATTTTTGAATTGCAATAGCCACTTCAATGCGGCATGGTCAGTGCGGAGATGAAATTTCCTCCCTATCAAATACTTGCTAAAATGCTGCAACGTTTTCACAACAGCAAGTAATTCTTTTCTTGTAACACAGTAGTTTCTCTCCGGTTTCGACAAGGACTTGCTAAAATAAGCTATCACAACCTCTTGATCTCCTTTTCTTTGCGATAACACGCCACCAATTCCATTATTACTTGCGTCAGTATCTACTATGAATTCTTTTTCAGTATCAGGATAACCCAAAATAGGTGAGCTACACAGCCGTTTCTTTAATTCTTGGAATGCCACATCACATGCTTTGTCCCAAAAGAATTGTGATTTTTCCTCTGTCAACTTATGTAGAGGTCTAGCAAGGTCAGCGAAATTTTTCACAAAACGTCGATAATAGGAGCACAAGCCCAAAAATGCCCTGACCTGCGTTTTATCTCTTGGAACTGGCCAATCGTTGACAGCAGCTATTTTCCCAGGATCTGTCTGAACTCCTTCTTCTGAGACTATGTGTCCTAAAAAGTTTGCTTGTCGTCTAAAAAATGAGCACTTCTTTGGGCTCAATTTAAGGTTGGCTCCACGTATTTTCGCGAGTACTTGTTCCAAGTTTTGGAGATGATCTTCGAATGTTCGTCCCACGATAATGATGTCATCCAAATAAACAAGGCAGGCGTCTCCAATTAATCCAGTTAGTACTAGCTCCATTAGCCGTTCAAAAGTAGCAGGCGCATTGCATAGTCCAAATGGCATGACGTTAAATTGCCATAGTCCTTTTCCTGTACAGAATGCAGTCTTTTCCTTGTCCTTTGGGTCTATTTCAACTTGCCAGTAGCCACTTTTCAGGTCCAGCGTGGTAAACCACCTCGTACTTGTCAGCGTATCTAGCGTGTCGTCAATCCTTGGTAGTGGGTAACTGTCCTTCTTGGTAATGTCATTCAACCGACGATAGTCAACACAAAAGCGCATGCTACCATCCTTCTTTTTCACCAATACCACGGGAGAACACCATGGACTAGATGAGGGCTCTATAACACCACCTTTTACCATACCCTGGATCATGGCATCTACTTCCTGTTCCCGTGCTATGGGTAACCTTCTTGGTCGTTGGCGGATTGGTAACTCATCACCCGTATTTATTTTGTGCTGAACTAATCCAGTCTTCCCTATGTCAGTATCACCAACTGAGAAAATATCAGCGTAACGGAGCAACATCTTCTTAGCCTTATCCATCTCTTCCTTCGACAGATTATCACTACAGTCTTCCAATAGCGTTGTCACGTTGAACTGAACATTTCCCCCAACAGACCCCGTAGGCTGGTCTTGACATCTACGCATCCAAGCAACTTCTTCACAAGTGCCCATCAATGTCCCCTTCTTGAGTACTTGTTCATGCTCACTTAAATTTAGTACACGTACTGCCGAGACGTTGTTAGCTTTAACTAACGTTCGTGCCATCTTCCATGGAAGATCACTGTCCAGTTTTTCTATAAGTACACTTGGCCCGACGATGCGCCTTCTATGAAGACTTCTTCCGAAGCACATTTTAAAACTCCGTGATTGACGTCGATCTCACAGTGATGTTTCCTCATGAAATCTAATCCCAGGATACAGTCATCCATAATATCGGCCACGATTACTTTGTGACGGTAGCTTTGGTTGCCCAATTTTAATTCTACCTCCTTCTCGCCTTCGACGGTTATCTGCTGGCCGGTAGCTGTTACCAATTCAATTTGCTTGTAGTCTTTGAAGTAGTCCCCAAGAAACCGACTTGCTAGTTGGGAACTGACGATCGTGCGAGATGCTCCAGTATCCAACGTTACCTTACATGGCTTGCCATTAATTTCACCTATAATGATCAGACTGTTCCCGTTATGGGCTTGTGAGATCGAGATCCTTGGGGCTCTTCGAACACCAGCCAGCACCCGCCCCGCGGTCCTGGCGTTTACTCGTTTCCCTGTTGCTGAACAGTGCCATCAGTCACCGCTGCATTTCCTTCCCGTGGTCGATTTTCTTCTTTTCTATAGTTTCTCCACTTCGGACAACTCATCCGAAGGTGGCCCTTTTCTCCACAGTTGTAGCAACGGGGCGCGGCTACAACTTCCCTGATGCGGTGAGGTCGGTCATCGCGTCGCACAGCCTCCACTTCTAAGGCATGGGCTAAAGCGTCTTTCAGCGACTCGTGGTGCCCTAATCTCACGGCAGCTCTGACTTCCAAGTCGCGTATACCATCCACAAACGCTTGCACTAGATTACCGTTGATCATCGCTGGTGTAGACTGGTATGCTTTACGGACCAGCTTTTCTACCTCTAGAGCCCACTGTTGTATAGTTTCGGTGCTCCGTTGCACACGGTCCTTGAGTTGGGCACGGAATACGTGTTCTAGGTGTGCGTCCCCGTATCTAGATTCTAGAGCTTCCAACAGTTGCTCATACGTCACGTCCTTCCCGAGGGCCTCCAGTATAGTGAGGGCCTGGTCGCGAAGACCCAAAGTGAGTGCTGTCATCGCCTGTGTACTAGTCCAATCATTAGCCTTCATGACAGCTTCGAACTGGATTCTATAGGCTGACCATGATGAGGTGCCATCAAATGGCGGTACCTTGAAACCACGTGAAGAAGCCACAGGTAAAGAAGTAGTAGTTCCAACCTTGAGTCCAACCAGGGCCTTCTTCACGTCTTCTATCTGTACTTCGGCCTTGGACATACGATTTTCAGATTCCGAGATACGGGACTCATGATGCTGAAGCTGTTCCTTCACCACCTTGAGATCCTTGCCAAGAGTTACTTGTAAATTTTCTAATAAAACCATCTGTTCCTCTTGGCGGCGAGCCTGTTCCTCCTTGTCCCGCTGTAGCTGTTCCTCCAGTCGGCGAGCCTGCTCCTCTTGTCGGCAAGCCTGCTCCTCCTGACGGCGAGCCTGTTCTTCCTTATCCCGCTGTAGCTGTTCTTCCAGTCGGCGAGCCTGCTCCTCCTGACGGCGAGCCTGCTCCTCCTTATCCCGCTGTAGCTGTTCCTCCAGACGGCGAGCCTGCTCCTCTTGTCGGCGAGCCTGCTCCTCTTGTCGGCGAGCCTGCTCCTGTAGCATTACCATCAAAGCGCCAAGATCTGGGATCGCAGGTACTGCTCTGACTTCAGGTGGGTCGGCAACTGGCAAAGAGCCAGTTGGCTGCTGGCCACCCGAAGTCTGCGACGGAGAACCTCCAAACCTCCTTTCATCCATTTCCTGCTGCCGCTGGCCCCTTGTACGGATACCTTCAGTGACTTCCTTTGGCATAACCGGCATTATTTATCCTACTACTTCTGACACCAATTGTTACGAGCTGGGGTTCAGGATAAATAATGGTACACGAATTTACCAAAACACTGGTCACACTTTTATTAAAACTCTAATTAAAACACTCAGAAATTAAATAGTTCACTAGCACTTAACTGTATTTCACTTCGATGTTTACTCACTGTTATACAAAACCAAACTCAAACTCCTCTGTGCATTGTCCCGTATTTATACTTCATAAACGGCATCTGGAACATTCCACAATTTACCCGCGTATTCTACATGCCTACAGTGCTATCGGGAATATTCCAGAAGCCGGTAGCTATTCGGCGATAGATGGCGTTGCTTGATAGATGTTTACTCCTATACAATAACAGCGTTACTGATAGTACCGCTATTCAATAACAGATGGCGTTACTGGTAGCAATTTATTCCTGATGTCGCGATGTCGTAACAGTATCTTCACTCTACGTGTATGGTAAACTGCCGGCCGGTAAAAAAATTTGATCAAGAGCTTGGTCATTCTTTGCTAGCTAGTGATTGTGTTTCAAGTGATTTTTAAATTGTGTTTGAATATATGAAATAGAAGTGTGTTTATAAAATATTGTTGTAAGTTTTCCTTCACATTAGTGTATGTTTTACTGTCGATTAATGTTCCTAATTCATTTAATTGTTTGCTTACCTCATCCACCATATTTTTAGTTTTGAGCATCTTTTCTATCCACTCAAATGAGACAATCCACTTGCCTGCCGCCAAAGAGCACATATATTTTACAGACCTGAAGACGAAATAAATTACTTATTAGAAAAAAAAATAACACGTCTATAGCACCTTTCGAATGTTTCATTCTCCTTATTTTATAATAAACGCAAAAAAGATAAATGTTCAGTTTCCATAGAGGAAAAAAAACCGGCCAAGTGCGAGTCAGACTCGCGCACCGAGGGTTCCGTACAAACCTGTAGGTATATAAGTAAATGGTAGTATAGACCTGAGTATTTGATATGAATTTCAATTTATGACGTATTAAAAAAAAACTACTTACTAGATCTCGTTCAAACCAATTTTCGGTGGAAGTTTGCATCGTAATGTACATCATATATTTTTTTTAGTTTTATCATTCTTTTATTTTAAAGTTACAGGGGTGGGGGGGACACACATTTTACCACTTTGGAAGTCTCTCGCGCAAACAATTCAGTTTTAGAAAAAAATTATATAAGAAACCTCAATACCATTGACACCCAACACTTAAGGGTTTTATTAAAAAAAAATAGTTTCAGTTCTAAATATGGGGACCCCAAAATTTATTGTTTTTTTTCTATTTTTGTGTGAAAATCTTAATGCGGTTCCCAGATTACATCTACTTACCAAGTTTCAACATTATAGTTCTTATAGTTTCGGAAAAAAGTGGCTGTGACATACGGACGGACAGACAGACAGACAGACATGACGAATCTATAAGGGTTCCGTTTTTTTGCCATTTTGCTACGGAACCCTAAAAAGGAGTAGTAATACTGAACAATCAAATTCAGCAGCTAGTCAGTGATTTGTCACTGATTCTGAACAGTAGGACCAATAATTGCATCGTGTGTCCTTGACTTGGTCAAGCGCGCATTTCGCATTTCAGCGCATTGTCGGCGGTGGGAAATTGCCCCGGGAAACCGCGGGGGACAACTAGTTATGTAATAAAGGGATCGAAAGATTTATTTTTACTTATTAATATAATGTAATATTTGAAAGATCTGTCAATAAATAGAAAATTACCTCTGCGATTTGTTTTCGTCATCGACGCCTACTACAAGATGTGTTATTTCCTTTGTATATTTATCCGAATATGTCCACTTTCTATCTAAGCAGAGTGATTTCAGTTTCTCTAATTCTGTGGAAGTTAAACAAGACCCAGCTATGCACAGATTTTTAGATCCTTTACTAATATTCTTTGCTAGATTCTTAATTGTAGGTGAAATTGTGTTTTGAAATGCCTCACTCAAAAACTCCTTTTCTTGAGTAGTTTTAGCCACAACATCAGCACTCGGACAAAGGGTTTGTTCGGGATCTCTTTCATCGTCACTTCGTTGTTTAAAATCAAGATATTTTTTAGCGACAGGCGTAGATTTATGTGTGATTTGATTCACAAACTTAGTTATGGTAAGTGGTGTTACTAACATTTCATTTTGAGCTGCTTCAATAATAGTCACATCTCTACTGCTTTTATTTGCTTCAACCGATATTTCGGTATTTGACAAATTGATAATGCTTTTTATATACTGTGCATCTGATACTTGTTTGTCTGTTGTTGGTTTTGTCACATCCAAGTTTAATCTCTGCGACTGATTTGCTACATTACTTTTCTGTTTAAGTTTTGAAAAGGACAAATTCCTGGAAAGAGAAAAATGATTATTTCCAATTCAAAATGTTGCTTTAATGGGCTTCTGAAGAACTCTTCAAAATGAAGTACTAAATAAAACAAATACGTTTTATAACTGCTATTTAAATATACGAGTTCGCGGGCGAATCCACTGGGCGGAATGCTACGTTGTTCATAATTTTATGAAAATAAATAAGAAAGTATCAATTCTTACACATGGACTACTCACTTTTGTGGTGTCTCTTCCACTATACTTTTATCAGAATCGTCTTGTTCCTGGTATGGTGTACTTTCTTCTCTGTCAACTATTATATCTTGATTGCAAATAAGTCGCTGAGATGCTACGCCACCGACTGAAGCCGGTGTTAGCAAGTCCTGGATGTCTTGTTCTGTGTTTGCATGCTCCTAAAATATAATAATACGTATAAAAACAACTCTTATTCTGAATCTTATGCACCTTTATTACCTAATTTTAAAATGACCTAAATAAGTAAGCCTATGTCCTTCTCCATACCATAGGCTATCTACATGCCAAATTTCATGATGATCCATTGAGTAGTTGAGGCGTGAAGGCGTAACAAACAAACTCACTTTCGTATTTATGATATTAGCTAGGATTCTAAATGCTTCGATCGAATTAATCATGACATTCTTATCAATAAACTTTATGATATTAAAACTTATTTAAACTTTATCGGTGTTCACGGCGACCTTCTGAGATGTTTCGGTTCGTGCGCAATATCAGTGCATCAGGCTGTTCGTCTGGGCACGTATGTTTCGAGGTTTGAGGTTATTCCCTCGGGTGTTCCACAGGGCACACACTTAGTGGTCCTAACCACTTAATAATAATAATTTTATTATTCACAAAAAACGATATTACTTAATACATGAAGCCCTGTCGTCTGTGCTAGTTATATAATAACTGTGTTACAGGCGACATTGCCTTCCCCCTTAAAACGAATAATATTAATATTTATGAACAATAATTGAAAAAAATATAAAACAAAAAGAATAGTAATTAAAAGATAATCAAATAAAAGGGTAATTAAGGGGTGTGTGTGTGAGTGTGTGTTCATTTTTATTGCAGCCTAACGAAAATATCTTCTGTAGCAGCGTAATCTAGATCACTAAGCCAATTAATAACTTTCTTTTGCAATTCGTGAGAATTGCATGGCTTATGTTTAAGTTTTGTATTAATCTTTAATCTATATCTATCTATATATATAAAAATCAATGCCACTTTTCGTTGTAATTTTATAACTCAAGAACGGGCTCACCTATCCAAACCAAATGTTTAGGCTTTGTTCGGACTATGATGATGATACAAAAATATATACAATGTGTAACATATTAAGATGCTAAACCAATAAACTGGTTGTTCAAAATCATTTTCTGAATCGATTAAATTTACTTTTAATATAGATATTTAACGGAATAGCATCTTAATTTGGTACACGTTTTATAGCTGTTCGAGACCTGCAAAAATGCATTAATTTGCAATCTGACTTGGATCACATTTTTGAATATTGTAAAAAAATAAATTTGAACTGAATATAAAAAAAATGAAATATTTTGACATTTAGCTGTAAGCTGTAAACCACTACTATATAACTATACCATCAATTATTTGGTCCTGCAAAAGTATTACCAGGAGATACTCAAGCGCCATAATTTGATGCCACTGAGTAATCGAAGAGTTATATCTGGGGGCATGTAGAGTTATAAGCTTGGCTCTACATGAGATCTGATAACTTTTTGACAGTGCGAGCCATATGTCTTGACAACATTTTACATAAAAATGTTTTTGGTGGGATCAGATATGCATTTTTTATTTGATGTATTAAATCAGCGGTCGGCAACCTTTTGGCAGGCAAGGGCCACAAGGTGGCAAAATAAACTAAAGGCGGGCCGGGCCGCGCTTGTGATTTTCAACCCTAGATACCACCTGATACCCATGTATAATTGGTCAAATCCCATATAAAAAATGCAAATGCTATTAAAATTGTTAAAACATACAGAATTTAATTCCTACACGAAATACTTACATTATTTGTATATGTTTGGGCTTTATAGCTAGACAAAATAACCACCGAAAAACAGAAATAAAAAAAACAAAATTTTAACAAGGTCATCGATTTCATAGAAAGAGTCTTTGAGAGCATCATTAGATTGGAGATCAATCACGTTCATTTGTAAATGACTCAAAACTTCCTCAATATCACACGAGAAAAAGTTTTATAATATAAATTAGGTATTTACAAAACATTCACGGGCCGCAACTAAGACGTCCATGGGCCGCACACGGCCCGCGGGCCGCGCGTTGCCGACCGCTGTATTAAATGATAGCATTGACAGTTCCGAATAAGTCAAAAGGCTTTAATTCAAGGCTTCTAGAATACGAAAACAACAACCAACGCTCATTCGCATGCCAAGCTGTCAGACACAATTATGCTCAAAACTCAATCATGAACCGTTGCGTTTACACACAACGAAAAATTCAGAATAACCGGTTTGTTCCTATCCCGTGGCCTATTTTTAAAAGATATAGCGAAATGCTTGAGCATTTAAGCCAGCTGATACTCACACACCAATACATACACCATCAAGGAATTATCCCTTTAGAGTAGTAATACTCAACAATCAAATTCCGAAACTAGTCAGTGATTTGTCACTGATTTTGAATGGTAAGGACCACTGCATCGTGTGTTTGTGACTTGGCCAATCAGAGCAGAGCGCATTGGCGGAATATATTTCAACCAAAATGAACGTCGTTGCGGGATTTTCCACTAGAGGGTGGTGGCCAGGCAGGTGGGAAGGTACTTGCAAGAAACTCACAACAAAAAATGGAATTAATTGTTACACTTACTTCATTGTCTGGCATTGTTACTTCCTTATCTTTTTCTATGATGGAAAATACATTTTCACTATACTTTTCATTAAAGCACTCTTTCGAAATCGATGTACATACAATGTCAATGTCTTTTGAAATATTTATTTGCTTTGAAGATGTCTGTGGCATATTATCATTATTTTGTAGCACTGATAATGAGTTTTGTGTACACTTTTTTGTATCCATTACATTAAGACTCTTCTGGGTTTGTTCAATGTCAGAATCAATCCTGGCAAATACTTCGCCCATTATTGCATCATAGTTTCCACTGACATTTTTATCCATTGCACATGCTTCTAAATTTTTTTCAGCTTTTTTTTCACAAATGGTTTTTTGTTTCTTGTTATTTGGAATCTCATCATCATCATCATTTGTATCCCTTTCCCTTTTATCTGGATGTTTCTGCTTACCTTTGTAAGCCATCATAGTGGATTCTAAGATTTCTGAATGGGCATTATTAGAATTCTTTAGCAATTGAACATTAGTTTCCTTAACTGAACCACTGCAAAATATGTCAATATCATTGAGACATTCCATATTTTCTGGAGTATCAACAGCTTTTGTGAGATTTTGTTTTACTTCTTTGAGTGATTGCGATTCTGTATTATTTGTAGCTTTTTTCATGATTTGCTTACTACTTGGAGTTTGCACATATTCCATCACATGAGATAACTCTTTTTCTATGCTCTCTGTAATTTCAAAGTGCTCTCTGGCAGTTTCAGCTGAAGCTGTATTCTTCTTTGTTGAGGATGATTTATTTAAATGAGATGATATCTGTTTTCTCTGAGAAGTTTTATCATTCTTAAGATTACAAGTAGAAGACTGAACATCAATTTTATTTGTATTTTCATCTAAACATATGTTGACAGTTTGTACATCAACATCATTAAATGTTTTGATATTATTAAGTCTATGTGGTCCTAGATCAGTTTGAATTTCCCGATCAGTGTTAACTTTCAGCTGTACATCTTTATCCTTTTTTTTGATAAAAATATTAGCTATTGTATTTCCAATTTTAATTGTGATCTCAATATTGTTAGTGTTTTCTGGTTTTGGGTCATTATCATTAGGATTTTCCTCATTGCATGTATGATAAAGAGCAGCCTTTTTAAAGAAAGGCATCCTCACTGTATCTGAAACTTGGTCTTTGTCACATTTATCCACTTGTTTATTAGATTTCCTGGAGTTCTCATCATGATTTGTTCCAAGAAGGTTTGTATTATTTATGTCTTCAATTTTTTTTTCATTGCATTGAGTATTTGTATTGCTTCGTTTTCTTGATTCATTTTTTTCTCTTATACAGATGTCTGTAGTATTAATATTATCATCCTTTATTTTATAATTTGTGTTGTTATCTTCATCTTCAAAAATTGGTTTGCCTTCTATATTATCTGGTATACTAATATCAATACCAGGAGTGTTTTCATCAATTTCTAGAGGATGTTGAGAAACAAGAAGAGCTGTAGGCAGATTGGGCTTAATACTTTGTGTTTTTTTACACATTTCAATGGAAACATTCAATTTATTTTTATTTATCCTATTCAGTTTACTAAATTCTTTTCTCATTTTTTTTACATTACCCCAATTTTGTTTGTTTTTGTTAGATTTTTTGTCTATTTCTCCACTTGAGTCCTTAGAACTGGGCTTGTCTGCAGAAATATCATTTGCTTTGGATAAATGATCATTGCTTGTGAAAGATTTCTTTCGAGAGCTTCTACGAGGATTTGCAGTGGTGTATTCATTATCATCAAAAAAGTATGGTTCAATGTCCATGGGTCCAATGATGTTTTCTTTATTTTTAGTCAAATTTTCTGTATCAGGCAATGTTTCTATTTTATCCCAGTCATCTTGTGGTACTGGTACATGAAGAACTTTTTCTGGGCTTACATTCTTTTTTATATTTGTGTGAATCTGTATCTTACTTGAAGAAACTTCAGCACATAATGCTTCTGTTTCTGGAGAAAATTTGTCAGAATTTAATGGTGCTGAAAAATTATTCTGAGAGCTTGCCAACCAATCTTTCACATGTTTTGTGGGATCTTTTTCTGACTCTTCATTATTAGGTGTATAAAGTACAACTTCATCCACTGGAAAGTAGGAAAAAAAAAGATATTAGAACATCTTGGCAGAAAAATCCAGGACAAGTAAATGGTGTTATAAGTGGGACAATTTTGTAATAGCTGATAACATCATATCCCAGACTTTATTGCAAAAAGGTAATTTTTTAAAACAGATGAAGTCTTAGGTTCAGTTCACACCAAGACGCGACGCGAAGATGCTTATAGAGGCCGTCACGCAGCGCATCGTGAAGCCGCGCGAAAATGACTGGCAGCACGGGCTGCTCAGCGAAACGTATCGCGACACTGCAGGTCATTGTCTAATTCTCTTATTGAAATGTGTACCTTTTCATGTGGTACCTAATTAAAATGTATTACTATCTTAAAAAGTGCGCGCCGTGTCACATCGCGTCACATGTCAGTGTGACTCTCACATAGATTTAAACTGTCTTACATTTGACATCGAACAGCTTTTCAAATACTTCAACCAGTTGATGTACATGCTCAGTAAGGGTTTGTGCAGGTAGATTGAGTTTCAAAGCTTTACGTTCCAGGGGTAGTTTACAAATTGGACAAGACCGCTGACCTTTCCAGCAGGAATGGCACAAAGTATGGCCACATGTAGCAGTCTCGGGTGCTATGTAGTATTTACAACTGTAACAGATAACTGTAATCTTCAAACATAATAAGTGAAGGTATTGATTAGCTATGCTATTGCACTCAATATCCTTGGCAATTACATCTTATCCCATGTTTTTTTTTTCATGTCGTTATAGGACGCGCCAACGCGGCAAAACAGATTTGGATCTATATTTTACTCATTTCTTTTTTGACGCTAAATGAAATCAAATGAAAGACGTGTAAAATGGCGCGGCGCGAGAGTAAAGTGTACCTACTGTTGTTGTGTTTTATTTTGATAAATATTGTTACAAAACAGAATCTGCCAACCCCGACTCCGTGTAGTACTTGTCTGTCTCACCCTTAGAGTGTTTTTATTGTTATTTTTAACCGACTTCAAAAAAAGGAGGAGGTTCTCAATTCGGTTGTATTTTTTTTTTTTTTTTTTTTTTATGTTTGTTACCTCATAACTCCGTCATTTATCAACCGATTTGGAAAATTCTTGGTTTGTCTGGAAGGGTACACTTCCCGTTTGGTCCCATTGTCATCAGATCAGGATTTGATTACTTTTTAGTGTACTTTGAAGTCGGTTTAAGTTTTTTGTAAAACAGTCCAATTATATTGTTTCTTGCCGGAGTCCTCTCAGTTTAAATGTATTCGGAACCGGTGGTAAATTCAACTGTATGTACCAATTTAACGTTGATAAGTGCCTTACCAGGGCCTAAACTGAATTAATGAATTTTTGATTTTGATTTTATTGATATCCAAAAGTCGCTAAAATATGCAGATACATTTCAACAGAAACTTGGACTTTACATAAGAACTTTGACTTTATAAAAATACAAAACAATCTTTTGTTGATTATTCGTATCCTTTGACTATAAAATATCAGTAAGAGCATATTTTGGTAAAACTTTCCGAGACGGGGCGCGAGATAGAGGGGAGGGGGGAATATTCATGGTTGAAGTTTTTGGTTATATCTATATCAGGTTTTTTTACATAATTTTACTTCTGCATCGACTCAGGCGGGACGCGGGTAGGGGGGTGCGGAGGGGGGATGCCGTTCCCCCCTCCGCACTCATGGTTTCCGTGATATTCATCGTTTGAGTTTCATGTTATGTATGACCCATGCTCACCTACACAGCTCCGGCTCACAGAGTTGCCTGCTCTTTGTTGCAACGGGCGAGGGCTGCTCTCCCTCCGCGCCGCCGGATTTCTATATACACTCTAGGGGTAATAGCCACAAGACTACAAATAGTCGGGGTGTGCTGAGTCGGTTTTTGAACCGTGTGAACCTAACCAGTACAGAAATCGGTTTTGATAGATGACAGAACGTATCTAACCAACCATAGGTGAAATGTCACACGGCGCTGATCAAAATAGCGTCGTCATGCGTTTCGTTTTTATACAGATTTATATTTGTTGTAAAATTTATAGGTAATTGCAAGTTTTTTTTACACATATAAAATAAGTTTGGATAAAAAAAACCTATCAAAGTTGAATTTCAACATAAATACATTTTAAACGCTAAACACTAAATATACTTTATTTATAAAAAAATAATAAATACCCAATTACATTAATTTTGTGATTACAGTAACAGAAAAATATAATATAAAACAAGTTCAAATCCATCGGTTCGTCGACCGCATCAACATCAGTCTTGTTTAGGTAGGGCATCTATCAAAGTTGAATTTCAACATAAATACATGTTAAACTCATCTCATTTGGCATTTGTATGGACTTTTTTTTTTGAAAGTATTTACTATTTATTCCTACAAATTTATACAAACTAGATGAGAACATTTACAAATGAGATAGAAATATAAAGAATATTTACAAAAGAAAAAGGGAACACAAATAAAATAATAAAAAAACCGGCCAAGTGCGAGTCAGACTCGCGCACCGAGGGTTCCGTACAAACCTGTAGGTATATAAGTAAATGGTAGTATAGACCTGAGTATTTGATATTAATTTCAATTAATGGCCTATTAAAAAAAAACTACTTACTAGATCTCGTTCAAACCAATTTTCAGTGGAAGTTTGCACCGTAATGTACATCATATATTTTTTATAGATTTATCATTCTCTTATTTTAGAAGTTACAGGGGGGGGGACACACATTTTACCACTTTGGAAGTGTCTCTCGCGCAAACTATTCAGTTTAGAAAAAAATGATATTAGAAACCTCAATATCATTTTTGAAGACCTATCCATAGACACCCCACACTTATGGGTTTGATGAAAAAAAAATTTTTTAGTTTCAGTTCTAAGTATGGGGAACCCCCAAATTTATTGTTTTTTTTCTATTTTTGTGTAAAAATCTTAATGCGGTTCACAGAATACATCTACTTACCAAGTTTCAACATTATAGTTCTTATAGTTTCGGAAATAAATGGCTGTGACATACACGGACAGACAGACAGACAGACAGACATGACGAATCTATAAGGGTTCCGTTTTTTGCCATTTGGCTACGGAACCCTAAAAAGGATACAGCCATTTATAAAAAGTAAAGCTGTTCAAGGTCACTGCCGGTGGGTAAAGAACGCTGGCGGCATTGCCACACTGTATGGCAATGCTAATGCTCTGACCTAGGTATTCGCCAGCCCTCTGGTCACGGAAAAATGCGACGGGCTCCTGGTCCCCACGGGCCCAAAGTCTCTACAGACCCCAAACGGCACAAATATGTAGGCAACATCTATGTTATTACTAGCCACACCAACTGCCTTTTTGACAGTCTCTGGAATGTAGGACGGCGCGAGAGTATCGACGCAAGTTGCATCCCATACTAAAGGCCGCCCCATCCTCCAGGTCGTCAATGTCATTCCATCAGGCCTCTTACCATCATCCCCCATCAAGCCACAAATAGCTGATACGATACGGCGCTGGCAAGAGCCCTGCGGATGATTTTGTTAAGGTCTGAATGGTGCAGAATCCTGCCTGCACTTTTTATGCATGATAACCTGTGGTGGCCAAGCTGATCAATGAAAGTACCACACTGGCAGCGATCACACATAAATAGGTGCACCCAGACGAAGACAAGACGCAAGCCAGAAAGTAGATGGATCGAGCACGGATCCCATGTTAGCTGATGGAAGAGCTTGCAAAATTGTGATTTTATTAACAAACTTCAACTTTCAATAATTTATTTCTCAAAAACTATGAGGTTGAAGAAATGACTGCAGAATGACTGCTCAGATCATATACTATCAGTTAAAAAAATATTGAATGCCCAGACCAGCGTCCCGTCACAAAGTTTATCCCATATTTTTCTTAATTTCAACAATAGACCCGTAAAAAGTAACTTTTTAGGTTATAATGAGTTTTATTTTTCATATTTTTCATAGTTTTCGCGATTTCAAAAATACAATAGACATGACCCCACCTAGCTAGCTGTAAAGCTTTACCTAAAAGAACCTAGGTGCAAAATTTCAATGTTCTAATCCCAGTAGTTTAAGCTCTGTGTTGATGGATCAGTCAGTCAGTCAGCCAGGAGTGGCCAGGACATGGAAAAGTAATTATATATGTATAGATAACACATAGGTTACTTTTATCCCGGAAAAACATTAGATCCTTCGTGGGTAGGAAAACCCGCGGACGGCAGTTAGTTTGAATAAAAAATGCAATGTATATTTACCATTCCAGGCAAGTGACATGTTCAGCTTGCTGAAAGGTAAGTTTCGATAATTTCACCAAATCGGCTCCTTCCAAAATCATTTCACTATGCTTGGATAGTAAACCAATCGAAGAATATCTACGTTCTTATTTAGGTTGTAATCTAAAATAATAACAGCAAAAATAGAAACAAAACAAAATAAATAAGTAAACAACATAGGTAGTAGGTAGGGTAGGTAGATCAAAGAGTATAGTAACTATCCATAAAGAGCGTATAAAGAGGTAGATAATGGGAATCACAGACAATATTAGTTTATGATCACAGACCACTATATGTGAGTTCGAATTGGGGTATGGTAGCAAAAATAACAGTCAAAAATGCCAAAAACGATCACAACTGGCGTTCGATTTGGAAAGTTGTGGGCGAAATTGGCGTTTTGAACTGTTTTCGTTCACCGTTCGTTTTGCTTGGAAACAGTTAAAAACGACATCGTGAACTCCCACTCCCACCTTAGCGTAGCGTTATATTCTCTTTGCTCCCACCTCCGAGGCAGGGTCGTGATCATATTTTGACATCTTTGAATCTGACAGATAAGTTTCGGAAAATTCATACGGGAAGCGAAAATTCTAATTTTTATTGTAAAATTTTATAGAAATACTAACAGGCAAGAGAATAATTTGTTAGATTAACTTTTTTTAATGATTAACTGAAGGAAAAGGTCGGTTGAGACAAGTGACAAGCAGGCGATCAGCATGGAAATGACAGCGTAATAATTCAATGGAAATGACATTTTTGTATGTAATCGTTCGATTTGGGAAATATCGTTTGTTGAAAAGAGGCCGTTTCGAGAAATTGATGAACATACATGAAAAAAGAACACACGCGTTGAACTAAGAGATTCCTCCTTCTTTTTTGAGTTGGTTAAAAATATGACACCTTTTATCACGGGAGAGTTCCCGTGTGGGTGGAACAGTGTGAACAGCTACTCGTCCCACAGCTATGCCATATGGAGGCAAAGTACTTTAAATAAGAACACTTAATTTTGCAGGTTCGATTCTTAGACAAGCCTTCTTCATTCAAGCTTATTTTTTGTAGTAGACTAAACTAAAAAGGTTAAATGGGCGGGCGCTGATGGCTCTCAACACTCATCAACCAGAAGTTTTATATCAAAATCATTGAACGTCTCATAAAATCCTGAGAACGAAACCATAGTGCGATGCAGGAAAAAGACAACGCCATCTAGTAGTACTTTCCATTTCTGTCCCATAGCGGTGAAACGGCCTTTAAATAAATAAATGGAGTTATCTTTTCTTCCCGTCAGCCGATTTTGATGAAACAAAGCTTAGTTGAAGCGCCAAGCAACGCTCGATTACCCTGTGGAAACCCCATGCAAATCCATTCAGTGGATTCGAAGATTATCGTGTTAACAGATAAACAGACAGACAGACAGACAATTTTTCTTTTAATGGTATTTATGTATTCTGTTAGTCATTTTACATCATCCCCAATATTTTTTTTGTAAATATATTCATTGTACAGACACTATTTTTCTAGTTTTATTATATGTATAGATAAGATAGTATATAGTATAGAAGTATAGATACTGCATTTGGTAATAATTTCAAGCTCAGCTTTATATTAGGATTTCTGATCTCGATTCGATTTAATCGAAGATCGATAAGACTATGTCAATTTATCAATTTTCATTTTTTCAATCTGAAATGTCTCAATTGAAAAATTTGATTTGTAGGATTTACCAAAATAATGTAAAATATCATGTTATTTAAGTTATGGTTAAGTATTTATTGGTAATAAAACTTGTTATTAATGAAGAAATACTTTCATTTCTTTATGCTTTTTATTTTACCGGTCATATTGACGAAAAAAATAACATTACTTGAAAGTGTAAACTAGATTCTGAATTTCGCGCGTAAAATTAGTTCATATGGGAAAGAATAGACGGCGCCACTGTAGGCTCTTGTATGCTTTTTAATGAGAAGTTTTCTTGTAGGTATTTAAAGAGTTGCTGCAAAATAACTAGGTGGCGCTGTCATCACCAAATTGAATTGTCAAATCAAAATATGCTGTCACATAACTTTAGTGTTGCCACATAGGCCAACAACGGACGGTGTCCATCCTTTTTAATTCAAAATCGACAATTGAAAAAAAAAATATACAGATTTCTTCTATTAAGTGTTAATTGATATTAATGGCAACCATGAACATGATTAAATGAAACCAAATTTCAGAGGAGCAAAACTTAATTTTCGTTGCTTTTTGGTAACAGCCTGTTTTTTTTCGTCCGAAATTAGTAATAAGAGGCGGCAACACTGGTATGAGTGGATGTTTGTTTCCGTTGTTTGCGTTGTTTGTTTTGTTGTGGAAGTCACGCTTAAGGATTATTTGTTTCTATCATTGTTTTGATATTCGTTGGACATCCACCCTTGTTGCTCTTATCCACTGTGACCTTAGTGGTTCGTCAGTTGGAAATGTAAGACGTCCCTTATTGGTACAATTCACAACTGCACAAACACGCATTTTCAATAGTTTTCAAATCATTCAAATTTAAGCTAAATTTCACATAAGTTGTGAACAAAACACACATGATAGTGACATAATACTAGTTACAGACGATCCGACTGTCGGACGTCTGATGGTCAGGGCCGTGTGTAGCGCGGCAGGACTCTCTAAGTATATACTGTAGTCTTTGGGCAGGACGTCGAAAGCTTCCAACCGGCATTAGTAATAATTATGAGGGTCCTGACGCACTATACACTTTCCTACGGCAGGACGTACCTTGGCCGTGTCTCCTGCGTAATAATAAAAATCTTCTTCTTATTTTTAATTTTGGCAACCAAGCCCAAATTAAGGCTCATTTCTGCCAGTGTCGAGTTATATTATAGTTTCCAGTCACAATAAATCACTTCACATTATTGTCCTCAGTCAGTCCCCGTCCATAAAAGTCATGTTTTACTACAATGGTGGTCATTGTACTAAAACTCTTCACGGACATTTTGAGACAACTTGAAAAGTCACGATACACATACAGGTCGGTTAACTAAAGCTGGCACGTTTCAACACATTTACACCGTCTCTCTCGCGCAAAGTCAAGCTTATGAGTATGAAGGAGACAGTTATTGTTTTGCTTTTGCTACTGCTCATAAATATAGAGTGGTCTATTTTTGCATTCGTCCATTAGACTTGACTGATTGCAAATTTATGAGTACTGTGAACGTGCCAGCTTTCGTTAACCGACCTGTAATTCATTTCATTTCACTTCACTGGTGCACATGGATGATCTTTATTGGGTAAAATACCACCAAAAATACACAATTAAACTCAAAATACACAAATTTATGAAAATAGAAATGAAAACGCTACGTCACTCTGCAAGTTCCCGCCAAAAAGTCCATTGGAACGTCTATTACCAGTATAAAGCCAAATAGTTATGGGCGCCGTGTGATCGCCCGAAGATCGTCGTAGCGTTCAGTAACAGTTCAATAACATGTGTAGTAACTGAACGCACCCATGAAGTTACATAGTTTTTTTTTATTGAACTGACAGCAAGATCTATTGAGACTTAAAGAAAAGAAAATTAAATACCTACAAGAAAACTTCTCATTCTATGGAGTTGACTTTTTTCTCATCAGGGCTGCGTTCAGTAACAACGCCGTGTGATCGCCCGACGATCATCGTACCGTTCAGTAACAGTTCAATAGTATGTGGTGCGATCGTCGGACGACGTCCGACGATCGCACCGGTCGCCCGGTGTGTAGTTACTGAACGCAGCCCAGAGTAATTGTGTACTGTGGGATTTACCGTCTGGGCTGTGTTTAGTAACTACACACCGTGTGACCGGTCACACGGTGTGTAGTTACTGAACACAGCCCTGGCAGGCAACACTCAGTGTTGCCAACTTAGCTACTTTATACCTAGATCTAGCTATTTTTTGGTGTAAGGCAGCTACAATTTTATGAAACTTGTAGCTAAATTTATTTAGCTACTTTTTAATACTTTCGAGAGTTCTCAATAGGGCACTGTATCTCGAAATAAAAATACTAAACGCGACGCTATGAGTCTGGGTGAGGGTATAGGTCGATGGCCGGGAATTCCCAGTTTCATTTCTTCAGTCAAACCGTATATTACTCCTATAATAGTCTGTGCTACTTGTGGTCTGCTACTTCTGCCTTGTGTTGTTTTATTAATTTAGAATTGATGCTCGCTGTTTTAATACATATATTATTGTGAAAATGGAACTAAACCTGTGAAAAAAAGGTCTGTAATTTACTGGTTATTAATACTCTCATGTTTGATTTAATAAAACATTATTCTTTATTGTTATTTACCTACCTGTAATTCTTATAGTTTTATCTAATATCTGAAAGATGTTTTTGTTTTTCGATTTTCGTTTCTTATTTGTAATTTTTTATATTTATTATGACTTTCAAATAACATCATAGGTACCTAAATGTGTTCATAAATTAGTTGGTCTCACGGAGGGAATGCCTGGCGATCTGTAATACAGGTTTTACCTAAATCAGACACCAGTCTCTATATTATCTGCAATAATTATGACTCTGTACCATTAATGTGTTGATGAGAAAATAAATAAAGTATTATTATTATTATTATATTATTATTATTACCTACTAAGTAACATTTAGCTACTTCTAGCACCTTTTTTGGGTAACAAAATCTGGCAATCTAGCAACTTTTTGCAAGATGTCTAGCTACTAGCAGGCCTGTCCCACTCCCATGTTTAGGTACGATCGCGCGCACGCGGACTACCGAAACAACGCTAGTCGGTTGCAACGCGCACGCAGCGCAAGACGCGCGTGGGTATAAATACCTACGTACTACCTATATAAAGTGTTTACTGTTCTTTTTTTAACACTATCTTGTGTAGATATCGTTGTTTTTATAGTACTAGATATTTTGTTGTTGTTTCATTGTATTGTCCTAAAGTCCTTATTATAATAATAGGCCCGTTTTAATAACATACCAGTGTGTTAATAAAAAGAGACAAAGATAGAGCGACCAGAAGAGACCCTCTTGTATAAACGGGCCTCTTAGACCTCGAAAACTCATGTGAATGATTTTTAACCCACTTCAAAAAAAGGAGGAGGTTCTCAATTCGGTTGTATTTTTTTTTTTTTTTTTATGTTTGTTACCTCATAGCTCCGTCGTTTATTAACCGATTTGGAAAATTATTTTTTTGTCTGGAAGGGTACACTTCCCGTTTGGTCCCATTGTCATCAGATCAGGATTTGATTACTTCTTAGTGTACTCTGAAGTCGGTTTAAGTTTTTTGTAAAACAGTCCAATTATTTTTATGTGTGTTCGCGGATAACTTCGTCGTTTATGAACCGATTTTGACGATTCTTTTTTTAGAAACTGTTAGTAGTTCCAGAATAGAGAGAGTTCCCTCTTTAAATATACAGTAATTCTACCTTACAACTCTTAGAATAACTAAGGTTTAACATACCACTATTTCAAAAATCAGTAGAACAATATTCAGAAAAATTTAACAATTCTTATTGTTATGTAGGTAAGTAACTCAATATATCCTTTTTTTGGTTAATTCTTTATTAATTTTTATATAACAAACTTCTTTAATCAACATGAAGATTATTAAGAACAAATATTGTGAATTTCGGCTGACGGCTACTGGACTAGGTAATCGTGCCGTTTCTTGTCGCGTCGTCAGTCATTCCAGATTTGATAAGCATGTATGTTACTAAAACCCTTCCCCAAAATAGTTGTATTCAGTTTCGTAGACAGAATACACATTCATACTGAATGTGTATTCTGTCTACGAAAGTACGTCAAAGTACGTATAGGTCTAACAACTTAGATTAAAGTATGTAGACATTTTAAAATAACTTTCTGATCTAATACTAGTTAGCTAGGATATTTTAAATGTCATTGTTCACGAAAGGAGAATAGCATAGAAATAAAATAAACACAGAAAATAGTAATAGGACATACATAGGCGATAAGGAAATATTGAAGATTCATAATACGTCATTAGACAACCCTACCGTAACACGTGCCGCGTCATACAGGATAGAGTTATACGATAGAAAGAGAGGGAAGTTGTAGGTGAATATAATTTTAGGCGCGCAGCGCTGCGCGAACTGGATTGCGCTTTATTCTGTCGTTCCAAGAGTCGATTTTTGTTTAAATGTCGTTTTCGAAGTGGGTTTTCTGTACGTAGTACTATTAAATATTCTGTGGTTTTCAGTGGCGTGCATTGGTTTTCGGACTAGGTAGGCAGAAGAAATCATGGCCATACACGCCTAAATATGCCTCATATATAGATCATGTTTTTGACCAGATTCGTAAAATTGTTTAGGTCAGCGTATCATTCCACACACATTTAGTATGATTCATTAGCAAACAAAATAACTAATATCCGAATAATAGATTCGAATAACAGCACCCAGATAGCCAGGTGTTTAAATAAACATAATATTCTGTGATAAAATGTCTAAGACTTTTACCTTTGTTTTCAATCCATGAATGTTTTGGAGTTGGTCTACAGCAAGTTACCTTCTATTTTCAACAAACGAAAACTGACTAAAGGACTAATTTATCGATAAATTTTGCATATTCACCACAAAATTTCTTCATTACACACAGATATACTTCGCAAAATCACAATAAGTAAATAACACCAACATTGCGTACAATGCCAGCCAAACCATAAACAAACCAACACAAATAAATTGCGAAGTTATATTTGAGTTGCTCCAATGTTGGTAAACTGTAGTTTTTTTTAATTTGGATGGGTTACTTTACTTACAACAGAGTAGGTAAGGTTACTTTTGGTCCATAAATCGCGAATGTCAAATGTCAGTATGCTACGCATAGCAAAAGCGTTTCAAGAGTCGATTTTTGTTTAAATGTCGTTTTCGAAGTGGGTTTTCTGTACGTAGTACTATTAAATATTCTGTGCTACTAGCTAAAGCTAGCAGTTGGCAACACTGGCAACACTGGCCAATCTGTCAAAATTTGGTCTTATCGAGAAGGATACTGCAAAACGGAATATTTCCTAAAAATTTTACCCGTTTGAAAAGAAAATTACTAAAGTAAGTAATAAAATAACTAAATTGTTCTAAATTAAGTATCAATTATAAGAACTATTCTTATTTTGTGACATTTCCGATTTAAACATGCTTTTGGCTCAATATTACATAATCCGTTCTTGTTATGATAGTTTATGTATATTTAGCTCAATATCTTCGATTAGATATATCTTAGTTATATTAATAGAGTTTAATTAGGGTTCTGGCTACCTTTTAATATGTTTTAATCTGATACTACAAATTCTTAGGTTAATCGGAAGATTTATGTGTTCCAACTAGTTGAAGGTGAAGAATGATATAGAAAACACTATTTATCTGTGTTATTTGCATCCTTGCTTTCTGCTTTTGTGATATGACAAATCAAATCATTTAGAAAGTGTATTCCAAAGGAATTAAAGTAAAAATAAATTGAACTCATTTTTACTCAACTCCCCGAATAATAGAAAGGTTTCGAGGGTTATAATTAGGGTTTTCGTGTACCCAACTTTTTTTAATACCTGGGTATCGGGTATTTTTTTTTTATATACCCCCGGGTATATGAAATGCACACCTTCGTTTTCCCTACTGCACAGCGTTCCATGCCTACAATCACATCCACCAATAAGTTTGACTCAGTCTGTACCTGGGTATTAGCAATTCTTGCAGAAAAAGTTTCTTGTAATCATGTTATTTTCTTACAATCACGGTCTTCTTGGACTAGGCTTGAACTTTGTTCTGATTCAGATTGAGAAGACTGTTGATGGCACTTCTTTTTTGCACGTAAAGTTCTGTTTTTCGATCTTTATTTAATATTCTTACTTTATCTGAATGTTTTAATAAAACACTCATTGAAGAGCCTTTATAGGATAATATTTGTGGGCATATTGAAAATTGTACTGATTCTTTATAATGTATTTATTTTAAATATTTTCATACTCCAGAAAAAGGTCTTTTGATTAGTAAAATTTTATAGGCTATTCACTAGATTTTTATTTTGTATTAATATTTAATTCAATTACTCACTGTTCACCAAACAATATTAAAATTGCCAACACAATATTTTCTACACTCTTATGAAAGTAATTGAAATAACACTTTTTAATAAAACTCCAACTACATAAAAACAAAACATGGCTCATCACCAAACCTAACCTCAAATTTACTGCAAATTTCTGTAAAACTAAACCTTCTTTAGAGTTATTATAATAGTTTGTAGTGTGCTTTAATATTATTTTTAAGGCGCAAGTAAGAAACGATTTTCCAAAAATTTTGATGAATTCTTTAATCAAACTGGGTACCTATACCCGGATATGGCAATGAAATATCACCCAGGTACTGAAAATGAAATATACCCAGATCCGGGTACCCGGGTAGAAATCCCTAGTTATAAAGTATCCTGTATTTTATTCCAGAATACTGTCTATTGATGTGCCAATTTCATCCAAATCCATTTCCATCCATTACAGCATGATTGAGGAACAAACTTCCAAATCTTCTTCTTGTATTGATAATACTAGCTGTCCCCTGTGGATTCACTAGCGTGGTGAATCGTATTACTGCGATGAATGACATATCCTATTCTAGGTTACTAAACTAATTATGTCATAAAAATCTGTTCAGCCATTATGGAGCCGAGTTTAAACAGACAAACACTCACAAACTTTAGCATACATCATATAATAGTAGCCTTCATTATTGCAGAGTTAAAATGGCATTCCGTGGTATGTTGAGGAGTGCAGCAAGAAGGATGCAGGTTCGCAGTTATGCTGATGCACCTAAAGGAGATGAGATGGCACTCACATTTGCAGCAGGAAACAAGGTAATAGGATATATTTATATTGTTTTAACCTGAGTAACTAAAATATTAAAAGGTACATGTTTTATTAATAAATATGAATTTGTACCAAAAGATATATGGAAGCAGTATAAAAGTAACCAGCAATAAAAAATAAAAAATAAAATAAATAAATATCCTGGGACATTCCTCACACAGGCTCATCTGATCCCAAACTAAGCAAAGCTTGTACTATGGAAACCAGATAACTGATATAATACATATAATACTTTTTGTTTGTAAATAAATACTTAATATACATAATTACACCCAGACTCAAGACATACAGACATGTTCATGCACACAAATGCAATTCCTGTGTGGGAATCGAACCCACGACCTGCGGCGCTATAGGTAAAGACTCCATGTCTTAACCAACTGCGCCAACTGGCCCGTCAATAAATATCTATTTACACTTATTAGAACCAGTCTTACTATTGTACTGTTTCAAAGTCTTAATATAGATAGTAGTCAGTAATAAAGTCTTACCCCCTTATTCATAATCGCTTTTTAACTAATTTAGTGTAATAGTGTCCTCCATCTCACTCTTTCAATCACCAAATGTCACCTCTGATAAAGACTTCAGAATTTAAGCTAATCAATGTTTGATAAGTTTATTATGTTTGATAACTTTATTAGTTTATTTATTTATTTTTTGTCACTGTTTAAAAATATGCATTATGCAAAGAGACCTTTAGCTGTAGTCTACAGTAAACATTGAGAATATTTAATTCACCATTAAAGGCTTGTATAAAATCAAACAATAATTATGTATTCTCCTGCCTAATCAACTTACTCAGAGAAAGTCAAACATAATAATTATGTATTCTCCTGCCTAATCAACTTACTCAGAGAAAGTCATGTAAAGGACATTAATTATAAGCTACAATTTACGTGTTTTTACTTGCCCTTAGGTCTTCTATGATAAGCAGGTTGTAAAGCAAATTGATGTGCCATCCTTCAGTGGTTCTTTTGGTATCCTGCCCAAACACGTGCCAACACTTGGTAAGATATTAAAGTTCGTAACACATCGTGTAATTTGAAACTAATTAATTAACTTTCTTTTATTAAGTCTATTCAATATTTATGGTTTAGGCGTATACAAGAGATTGTATAGTAAATTGTATTTTCCAAATGTTTACGTTTTGTTCTTTTAAATGATACCAAATACAGTGAATTAAATTAACATTAGAGAAGGGAAAATCTAAACTGAAAACACCTCTTTTGTATGAAATTTCGTGATTGTGCTAAGTTAAATGCCAATTAGGTAATTTGGACAAAATTCTATGAATGTTGAACTGAATAGAATATTTAATTTGCAGCTGTCCTCCGTCCAGGTGTGGTGACAGTACTAGAAAATGATGGCAAACAAAGTAAAATCTTTGTATCCTCTGGAACTGTGACTGTAAATGATGATTCTTCTGTTCAGGTAAAATACTGTTTTAGTTGTGCTTTTTATTTGGCATAGTATTGTTTTTAAGTGACTATATAGGCCTGTCTTTATTACATTATCTTATGGTCGCAGCACAGGTGTTAAGCATATAAAAGCTCAAAGGAACTGGCTTTCGAATATGCTGCTACATACCGGCAGCTGTTGACGGCTTATTCTTAATTAGAGAGTGGGGTGCTTTGAACACTATTATCGAAAATACATAAAATTTTCTGACCTAGTGAATCGACATGAGTGGCACCTGATAAATCATATATTTTGTATTTCGGTTTAGTTGAAAATTACTGATTGTATAATGCCCGGTTTCAATAATTTACGGACTGTTATCGGTTAAGATTTATTACTCTTATATCTTTACTAATAATGAATCAAAGAACACAAAGCTTTGCATAGCAGACCCTCCCGTATGTAAGTAGCTATCACAGGTAAAATTAGCTTGCGAAATGATCTATATGCCCAGTTTGGCAATAAAAATACCTACCATTCGTAAGCAAAACGATTCGTTTTTGTTTATTGAAACCGGGCATAAATGGATCTACAAACCAGTAGCATAACTTGCCCCAGAACTTCCTGTATCAATATTTTTTCTGTGGGCCCTTGACTGCGCCGAAGCCCAAATGGAGGGTATTGATTTTGACGAATGTTTGCTCTTACACACGTTCGGGGCCCCTGTGGCCCCGGGAGCCCCGCATCTCTGATACGGCGGTAGCTACGCCCTGCTACAAAAGACCAATCCTTATAATATTTCAATATCTAAATATCGTTTAACTAGGCGTTATGTAATTTGTGGAAATCGGTAATTTTTTCGCGTCTCGTCTCGTCAATTAATAATAATAATAAATAAATAATAATTCTTATGCCTTTAAATTTGATTATATTATAATAACATATTATTGTAGGTTTTGGCAGAAGAAGCACATCCCTTGGATAACTTAGACCGTGCCGCTGCGCAGGAAGCTCTTAACAAAGCTCAGTCAGAATTCAGTTCTGCATCTAACGAGAAGGTAATTATTTAATTCATTGACGTTTTATTCGCATGTCTATTTGTCTCCAGTCTAAGCAAAATTGTCGATAGCGTAGTTTCTCTCTACGATGTTATTTGTAAAGATTCATCAATCAAGTCGTTATTCACATACTTATAGAGTTTATTATATTTATAATAATAGCAAGGTGATTAGTTCAATAGATAGCCTAGGTACATAGCTGTTTATAAAATACGAGGACTTATATTTTGTTTTCATAATATCTAATCATCAATGGAGAATACATGCAATGTTCAATCCAACAATCGAAATGAATAATAGGAATTAATTCCAATAAAATATATATCATTGAATCGTGACTCCTAATAAGTGTTAAATATATTGTTTTATACATTTCCAGGCCAAAGCCGAAGCAGCCATAGCCGTAGAGGTAGCAGAAGAGATCGTTAAAGCAGCATCTGCGTAGATCCTTCCAACCACCTCGATACAAACAGTTAGTGCTATAAATATTTAATTATAACATCTATGTATAAATAAATAAACATCTTCTGTAGACCAACTTTTATTTTATTTATTAATATTCTCTAACATAATATAATTTATTAATATATTTATATATTATGTAGATAGTAGAGGTTCCAATGAAATAAAACATGTATGTAGTTGACGTTTGAGTAGTTTATTTAACACAAATCAAACACTTTGGTACAGTTAGTTAGCTGTGGCCGGCGATGTATGTCCTATCGCATAATAATGATTGAAACTAATATTCAATTAGCGGCAAACCAAACGCACATCGACATAAGCAAAAAACATCCAAAACAAATAAATTCAATAAAATCCTGTTTATGGTACAATTTTTAAATGAATAGCTTTATCATAATAATTTTGGATACAATTCTTAGGTATTTAATTTGTTCACATTAAAATTTAGCTAATTTCTTTAATTCGAATTCTAATTGGAAGGATAAGAGAAGATATCGGTTGCTAGGAAGTCGCGAGAACCTAACTACAAGCCTACGTTGCGAAGCTTAACGACGATGTACAACATATTATATAAGGGACACATCTAGATAATGACACGACGCGGCGACGCGCGACGCCTTCATTTGCGTAATATAGAAGGATTAAATTACGATTATGATTAATAAAAATGCACCTTAATACACTAGGGTAATATTTAAAAGTTTTCAAATTCCGTTTGTAGTAATTAATTACACATTGTTATGTTTTGATAATGGTAGGTAAATTGTCACTTTATGATTTGTGTAGGTAACTGTATTCATTTTATTATATTATACTGACTGTTTCATTTTCGGTATTTATATTTATTAATCGCCAAGTATTGAGTAGACCTAAAGTTGATTTAAATTTTAAATAGTAATTATATTGTGTTAACACACATGTTTCTAACTATCTACTGATTATATAGTACTTTGTTTAAGAGTTGATTAATTACTAGTAAAGAAATTTATATCTAACCTTAACCTAAGTAGTTTATGCTTAAACACAAATAGAAACAATAAAAAAATATTGTATACAAATAAAGACTTGGCAATAACGTAAGTAAATTATAAGAAAGCATCACGAATACCAATAACATGAAAAGGAAGCATATTGACAACCTGGCGGTCGCAGGGATATCTAAAATTACACACCTACGAGTACACAATAATAAATAACGCACGTGTTAGTATTGTTTCATATAAAAATTAAAAAGGGGTAAAAATACAAAATATCACATTATTACATGTTGAGCTTAATTTAAATCGTAACTTCGCATCACCCCAAAACCATTCTTCCTTTATAAAACCTACTTTAAATTAAGCTGAACAAATAAGATCAATTAAGGTTAACTAGGTAATTAATGCAAACACAGCATTTTCTGTGGTAATCATGCCAAGTTGGGCACGTCACATGTATTTTATAACGTGCCGGGTAGTTTAAGGAACACGTCACCTATCTATAAAGCGAATATGTATATCAATCTGAAATAACTACCACAACCATAATTTTCTGTTTTTATATGGTAACTCTATAGGTTGACGTGTCATAGGGTTTTCTAAAAAGGGAAGGTGGATGTTAATATGTACACAACCCAACTGTGCAATTTCACCACAGATATCGAACCCAAATCTAATATTAAAGTATTATTGGCGCATGTGCGCGTTTGAAATTAAGTCTACAAAAAATCAAATCCAGCCAACTTAGTTGGGATAAATTTAAACAAAAAGCAACACAAAAATGCGACACACGAATGTTTAAAAAATAGTTTTTGGCACTGGTATCACCATGTTGTTCAGAGCATTAATTTCGGTTGTTTAAGGCGGGCAAACTGAAGTAAAATTTTAATAAATCTTAAGCGTAATGAGCATTCAGCAAGGTTGTAATTAATGATCCAGAATAAAAAAAGTTGTTGATTGTGTGTCGCTGTAAGATCGTATGAGTAAGATTTACAGATTACACTGCCACAGTATCGTAGGCTGTGAGTCCCCGCCCGTGGACTGCTTGCTGGGGGATTGGGGTGGCTGCTTCTGGTCTGAAATGCATTACAATCATATTAGTATTTTATGTACTTCAATAATATTTAACTCGCATTTAGTGACTTTCATAATTTTTCGAGTAAAAAATAGATATATAGTTATGATGTAGGACGTAGGTACTAATAACTTGGTAGGATTGATAAGTTACTCCATTATTATTTTCCAGTATTGTAAGTACGTAATTCTGGCTAGTCTAAATTTATATTTATTTAAATAGCGTTGCAGTGAGCGGATTTACAAAGTTGACTACGAAAGTTATATCTACTTATGTATGAGTAATCAAAAATATAACCATGGCAAGGGGAAGAACTGTTATTTTACGTATACCGTATGCGAGGATTAAATATGCGGCTTTAAGGATTACCTTAAAGACAAAAAAACTAAATACAGTAATATTATTAAATACTAACCCCCTTACTCATAAAATGTTATTTAACTAATATACTGTTTAAATGGTCACATAAATAACGACACTCTATTGTCATCATCAAATAATGTGACATTATTTACGTGACCATTTAATCAGTATATTAGTTAAATAGCGCTTTATGAGTAAGGGGGTAAGTCTTGTAGATTCCTCGCACGCGGTTAGTGCCTGGGGGAACTAACATTCTATAATTATAATGTTCGTATATGTATAGAAAATAATTTGTTTAAAAAAAATGAAATTATAATTATTTATAGGTACGGGTAGTCATGCCTTTAATACCGGCAACACAATATTCACAAAATAAACGATAACTAGCCGGCCTTATATATTTTGTCTTACCATTCATTCAGCAAAACAAATAATCTGAGTGCAATCGGTTAGGTGTTAGCCACAAAAGGTTAATTAAGGAACAAAAAAATCAGGCAAAATTATGGGTATAGTCAGTAAATAAGTTTTCATTTGGACATACTTTGACTTACTGTTTCCTGAAGATCACGGATGCAGAACATAACACATGCTTAATTACGAGCTTAGACTAGATTATACACAATGCGGTATTTACTTATATAATTTAGTCTTTGGCACGACACATGAAATAGTGCTAGCGCACACACAAGGACTCGGCTTCGTCTGTGTTCAAATACACTGGGATGCAAAAATCACGGGTCATTTGAAAATTAACTATGAAATGATGTTCCTTAAATACATCAGATTAATTCGTAAAATTGTAGTATAACTTCAGTAAGATGACGTGCCTTGTTGTTAGCTAAATTTCCAAAACGATATAGGTCAATATTTGATTCTTCTTTCACTAGCACATTATTTAACTTGTATAAGATTAAGCTTCTATTCACACGTACCACAACATCACCACGTGGGCGGGCGCTAATTTGTAAAATTAATAGTTGAATTCACACGGACCACATTTTGCCGTCACGTCATTGACCGCATATGTAATACCGACCACACCGCATCGACGTCGCAACCGCAAAAAGCTGCAGCGACACTATTCACACGTAACCACAGCTTGACTACATTTTGTGGCGAACGCGGCGACGACGCTGTGGTGTGGTGCAGTGTTTTTTTTTAATTCAATGGGCTTGCGTTTCGCCACTGACTCACACGCTTACCCAGAAGAAACGTATTCACTCTGGCCCTATATTCTAAGAGTCGAGAAACACAGACGCCGGAAGCAAGTTCCAGTCCCTTGCTGTCTGCATTATAAATGAGGATGCAAACGCTGTGTATTTTCGGTATGTCTACAAGGTACGGTTGAAAATGTTCCCGGCGTCTTGTGGTTCGGTGTAAAAAAGGGGAAAACCGATAGGCAAGCAACCTTTCTTCGATGGTCAAAGCTCGTGAGTTTCGCCTTAATTAAAGACTCATCTCCGATATGCCGTACGTGTGAATAGATGGAAGTTAAGGAATGTTAAGTTTTTAAGAATAGGGAGTGCGTTTTCTAACTTGGAATATACGCGTTGAGCAAATTAGCAATATATGCGTTGCATGTTCAGGGTGTGCTGAATGAAGCGCTCGTGGTGTAGCATGATTAGCCGTTCCTAATCGATCGGCAAAGTTAAGCTACGTCTGTCGTGGTTGGTATTGTTATTTCAAATCGAGCGTTTCCGTGCTTCGGAAGGCACGTAAAGCCGTTGGTCCCGGTTATCACTTAATTGTGATAGTCGTTAAGCTAGTTGGATCCCTCCTAGGCGGCTTGAAATTCCAACAGTAGGTTGACCACTAGCCTACCTCCACCAATCCGCAGTGGGCACGCGTGTTGGAGTATCTGCCCATTCCCTTTCATCCTCATTTGTGAAAGGAGGCCTGTGCTCAGCAGTGAGACATTATAGGCTGATGATGATGATGGCCAGGGTCGTGTTTCATATTTTGTGAGTTAACCGAACCTGAAGTGCGTTAAACTTTATTCTAACTTTCCTTATTTATTGAATTCTAAACTACTATTACATACTATTTATACGTAGGCAAGAAATCTATATCAACATCTTAGGGAGATATTGTCATTTTTCCAAGTGACCCGTTATTTTTGCGTCCCATTGTACATTATAGAATTGATTGCAGTAAACAAATGTATATTGGATTCAAATTCTCCTCATGAAAAGAATTTGAAGCGGCGTTCAAAAAACGGTCCATTAAATAGTCTTTACGAATAACGATATTATTTCCTTCTGTTGGTTACCAACTTCTACGACATAGCATTGTCTTACGACAAGGTATCGTCAAACAAATATTTGTATTTATGGATGTGCATTGGGTGCATGTAAGGCCTAGTGGAACTGACCTGTCAATGAGTTTCCTCATTTCCTCGCTGTGCAAACCGTCCTTGGCAGTGTGGCCTCTGACTGCAACAACACACAAGTCACGACGCGATCTACACTAGCCACGAGACCTGGCGCCGCCTGCTTTCTACATCAATATATCGAACAATATCCACTTGGCACTTTGTTTTTTAGGGTTCCGTATGAAGGTTGAAGATCTGTGAGATTCTCCCTTATTATTTTTATTTTTTGAAATCTACAACTGTATTTACCATCTCTCTCTCTGTCCCCAGTCATCGGTGCAATATGAGCGTACAAATAAATTAACAATAAGCGTAGGTACAGCCGTAAATATCGCCTCGTCTATCTATATATCGGTATTAAATCCTTTCTTACTCATATCATCATTCACAAATTCCATCCATCTTTTTCTCGGTCTACTTCATCCCGTATTTTTTATATTCATAACTCTAGTTACATAGGCTTTAATTCCTCTTCATAACATGTATATGCCACTAAAAGCAATTCCTTATCAGTCATAACCCATTCTTGCCCTTATGTGGATTGGCAACTATATGCAAAAAAATACTTCAACCCTCGCACAAACATTGCAATTTATCATTATGTTTTTTTTGCGATAAATGATCAATGCAAAAAGAGCGTCTTGTTTACGAACCTTTCTTGGTTAATATCCGTTAACCCCATAATTTTTTTGGGAGGTAACTGCACCAGTTACACAGTCTAGTCGTATACGAGTAAGTATACCTAACTACTACGGAACCCAACACGCGAGGTCCTACATGGCCGTCTATCATATAATTTGAGCTGCAAATGGGCTATTGTTCGAAATATTGATCTCCAAAACATTTACTAAAATAATCTACAGTTTAAATAGTAAAAATTAGTTAACACAATCACGTCTAGACACATAAAAATCCATAATTATGTTCATCTCAGAAAGAAAAAAATTAAGTTCCCCATTACTGAGATTACCGCTTGGCAAAATCAATTATCATTATGGTGTTATATTATAGTCGTCTAATAATATTGAGCAATTTAAAAAATAAATAAATAAATAAATACCATGTCATATGATATTTAATGTTAATTGTTTTTGCACAAGTTAAAAGAGAAGAAACATTAAAAATTTTGAAAAATAATAGTAAGCCAATTCCAAGAAATACTAATAAATTCAGAAGCGTTATGTTTTCAATTTAGATATAATTTAGACAAATTTTGCATGCTGTCAGTCACAAGATTATAAAACTTATAAGGAATCAAAACAACTTGATCCAAAAAAACATTTACCATCTTCTGTTCAGGTGACACCCATGTGTGCATGGACCAATCCGACAATTAATTACTAATAATATACAAATCATGATTCAAGAATTACACCAAATATGATATAATTTGAAAATAAACAAATCTTAATAATTATTTGCTATAATATAAATATAATCTGAGTGCAATTCAATTATATAAGATTTCTATCATCTCTGTATAAAATACATTTCAAACATACCTATAATACTTTTGAAATAATTGTATAAAAAACGGTGCGTTGTTTCCGACGCACACGTCTATTCCACAAATAAATTGACACCGTATTTGTAACATCATAAATATCGCCATAGCAAGAAGTAAATCTTATAAAAGGATTGACGAAAAGTTTTGATTTTTAAACGTTGAGTAATTCTTTGTAAACTTGTTTGCATGTGCGTCCGTGTAATCCTTCTATCGTGAGAATCGACCGATGTTTAAAAAATAATTACTATATTCTGCTGTACTTAGTATAGTTTACGGATATGAGTATTCTTAGTGGAAATAATTAAATGCTATATGCTATAGATATACATGTATAATGCCATATTAAGTAGGTATTATTATTTAAGATTTATTATATGCTTGACAAATGAAAAAATAAATGCCATATGTAGTTTATAAGTGGGTTGGTTTGAATGTCACGAATTGCACTTTGCAGTGAATGAAACATGATTCCAAATGGTTTGGTAAGTCGTTTGTTAGTTATCAGTCGGTTACGTACCAGGGTAGTTGCGTGGCTGGTCGCATTCGGCTTCGGAGATCTCGTTCGAGTCCTTACTCTCGTTGAACGAGGATGAGCAGTTGTTTTCGTTGTTCGCGTTGCGTGGTGGGGGTGGGGGAGGCTCGGGGGATCCGCCGCACTTGCGGGTACCTGGAGATTGCAATCGTATCTACATAACGCAATTGATATTCTTAATTAAGTTTGGTGCGATTTTGGTTTAAGCTTGCTTGTACAATAGAATGGAAATGTATGTACCTAACTTACCAATGCTGGGGCGGGATCCGTAGTGGTCAGAATAAGGTGTGCCGTATGCGCCGGTGTACTGTTCATCTTCGGGTGCGCAGCATGCGGGCTCGTCGTACTCGGGGCCGCACGCGTACATTGGTCGCGAATAGCGAGCACGCTTTAAAAATACCATTCATATTGTACCCTAATGCTTTATATTCTGCAGAAATTGTAATCTAATCACATACCTATCTGTATGTCTGATAGTCAGATATTAATCTATCTATACATATATAATTCTTCGTCCTGAATGACTGACCGAGGGATCAACGCACAGCCTAAACCGCTGATCGTAGAGACCTGCTACTTGGAGGGTGTGTTCTTTGTATGACGTAGGCATCCGATAAGAAAGGATTTTCCGAAATTCCACCCCTAAGGGGATGAAAAACGGGGGCAAAGTTTTTATGGGTATGGGATTCCTTGGTACAATCTACTTAAAATTTTGCATAAACAGAATTGGTGGAAAACTTGTTTCGTATTTTATTGAAACTGATCGCCTAACGGGTTTAAAAAGGGGTAGAAAGTTATTTTAGGGGTGATTTGTATCGAAGTTGATATCAATACTCCTTAGTGCTTTTGATTTAAATTACATTTTATTTTAACACATGTTCGGAAACTGAATCCGATTTTATTAAAAAAAACTTGGTGCAATGCAATACTCCTTAAAATTGGAATCCTAACTAATATTATAAATGCGAAAGTGAGTTTTTTGTTTATTTCTTTGTTACGCCTTCATGCCCTAACTACTCAACAGATCTCGATGAAATTTGGCATATAGCCTATAGTATGGAGAAGGATATAGGCTACTTTGTATCCCGGGAACGCGGGTGAAACCGCGGGTTACAACTAGTTATTAATAAAGCTTCATACGTATTGATCCTCTTCAGCACAGGTGGCGGGGTCATCGTATTCGGGTGCGGTCGAGTAGATGGCGCTCTGTCCTCCCTGAGAGTTCTTGCGGGCGTAGCGGCTGTTGGCTCGGGGCTGTTCAATCATTTAACGTATTAATAGATTCCCATTTAATTCTTTTAATTTCAAATAAAAATTTGAGCTCTGACATATTGGTACCAGGAAGAATGGTGTTCAACTAAAATTAAGGTTTATAGGTAAGTAATAGTTTAAGATATCTTCAAAAATGGTGTGAAGAGTTTTTTGTAGGGTCGGCAACGTGCGATTGATACCCCTGGTGTTGCAAGCGTCCATAGGCTACGGTAATCGCTTACCATCAGGCGCATATTTACGCTTGTTTTATACCTTAGTAGTACAAAAGAAAAAAAAACCTATAAAACGGTGATAGTTAAAGTTGAATTGTAAGCTGAGCCCAGGTAGGTATATATAAAGGTATATAAACTGACCATGCTCTGTGAGCCGGCGCGGGAGTGCGCGGGGTGGTGCGGGTGCGGGTGCGCGAGAGTGCCGGCGTGCGCGGGGTGGTGGTGCGGGAACGCCAGCGCCTTGCTCGGGTCCATCTCCTCACGGAATCCTAGCAGGTGGAACGTCGCGTACGGGCAGATTTCATCTTCCATACCTGTATTGAACGGTTGGAATTAGATGATTCAATTTCAACATAAACATTGTGACAGCAGGTTAACATTTTATAAATCAAAAGTAGATATTTCCGATTTCGCAAGACGCAGTATTTGTTCATGTAACTTTGGTGGGTAACATCTGTTACAAAACTGTTATATAGTTGTCTTTATAAAATAATTGTAAGGTGCAGTAGATCCTTAGGTAGAGGAATGCGTTAATTACGTAATTTTATATTTGGTGCAGGTTAAACATGCCGATATTTCCTAAACTTTGTTACATGTCACACGTGAAAGTTAGTAGGTATTGGTAGCATTTATTTTAAACTTGTCTAGAAGTTGGAGAGTGACTCTTTCATTCACTCAGTGATGTATGGGACAAGTTTTACTCTTCTTTTTAACATATGGACCGAATGGTAGAAGAAACAAAAATTAACGAAGTTTACTTATTAGTTACTAGAGTTGAATTGTGAAAATATGTAGGGGAATCAGTTCAACCGTAAACGTAAACATACTAGGCTGAACGACAATACAGAGGGTAATGTTTACGAGACACAATAATATAGTATTTTAGCAAATAAAAATAACTGGGGTTAGTAGAAAATGCAAATCTAAAATAGTTAAAATAAATAAAAGCAAACTATGAAAACCTTTTTAGCTTTTAGTAATGTAGTTTCATATACTTACTCTCAAGCAGGCAGTGTTAGACGCTCTCCACTCCTTTACTTAAACATTCCATTCATACATTTAAAGTCAGCAAGATCTAATAGCTCCGTTTTTGACAGCACATATACATCAATGTGTCAAAAAGAGACAAACATAGTGCGACTAGAAGAGACAGCCTCTTGTCAAAACGGGCCTCTTAAATCTCGACAACTTTAGAATGATCACAATAACATTACTATTTACATCTAGGTACTTCATTGCAAGCTACGTTATTTACAAAGTCTTATCATGATCATTCAAAGCACTATGGTCATAGAAATCAAACAGTGTAACAACATGTATTCTGAAAGGTTTTTATTAGTTAAATCGCTAAATCATGTTATGTATCTAGTGTTTCTATGTCCACAGTTTCAGCAGTAATGATGTAGTAAAGTACCTGTAGAGATAGTTTCTCCGGAGCCGGCGCGGCGCAGATGCGTGCGGCGCACTCGCTCGTAGTGGTGGCGGCGCGGGTCCCACGTCGAGTGCGCGCCCACTGAACCACACCACACTACTGCGTTACGCATGCGCCTAGCACATACCTAATGTCTCAACCGTCATCTCACAAAGGTAATTCACATTCATTTAAATAGTTAACATATAATACGCAATTTATTAAAAAAAAATGTTTCAGTTAACTTTCGCTAGGAACGATATACTGGATTTCGAGATGGAATATTTTCGAGACCTATGTTGGATTAGTCATCCTGAACAACTTTTACTATGGGACCAACACAGAATTCTCAATTTTTTTTTTTTACTTTTCATACATTGTGATCGAGCAAGGTTGACATTTTGTAAGAAAAGTAAAAAAAAAAAATTGAGAATTAACTATTGGCCCCATAATAAAAGTTGTTCAGAATGACTAACCCAACATAGGTTTCGAATATATGCCATCTCGAAATCTTCACCTGTTATAGTATAGTCTTTGTGAGGGTTGCGTCTGTGACATCATATACAGAACTAAAGAACTGATTTCGTATCGGTTTTAATAATTCTCATGGTGCACACCAGAAACAATTCAAACCGGTGAAATGAAATAGCGAAGCCTTCAATGCTAGTGAAATGTTGAAAATTGTGAGATAACAATTGAGACAAAGCACATACCATACCGGACGCATATCTATACTTGTGCATATCCTTACAGTCTCCGTCATAGGAGCATATGGATATGGCTTGTAAATATATTAAGCTGACGTTGGAGAATAATAAAAGGGTAATATAAAGCAATGAGATGAAATAAAATTTAACATCAAATTCTTAAAATGTGCAAACATTCAGCAAATACTCTTTTCTCCAGTAAACTTTTCAATACAATATTATTATTTTGCTGAATGTTTGCCTATTAAAATAATCTTACGGTTTCATTCGTACATCGACCCAACATAAATTGGACAACACATTTTGCCTTCACCTTACATTCCTTACACATCTATATGACCCATCCCAAAGTGAATTAATTGAAAAATGTGCTTAGAGAACAAAAGTTAAGATCGTGCAGGATGATAAAGAAATTGTAGGTTCTACATATAAGAAGCTTAACTAAGGGTTCATTAGTACCTACTTTTTCCTGTTGATAGATCTTCAGATTCTCGAAGGCTCGCACAGTTCCTATATATACCTATTTATTCCCTCATAGTTTTTGAACACTTAATTCATAGATACAAGATTGATAATAACAACCGCAAAGTATCTCTTAAAAGAAGATGTTATCTTGCTTGGTAAGTTTTATTCTATCATGAGTGATTTAAGCGTGTTCGAATGCAGCGTGAATATGTAAAGAAAAGTCGTGTAGTTAATTTTAAACCGATAAAAAGTTGGCTTGACACCACGGGATCGAAAAGAATTCATAATGTAATAAGTTCATAGTGATTATTAAGAGTATCTTATTTAATAAATAAGGTGAACGCTTCACACATTATATTCAATATATGTTATTGATTCAAGATGTAGATGGTGCGAGAGTTTTCTGTAACATGTACAGACAGAGTACCGAGTTCCTTATTAGAATGTACTCACTGATAACAGCTTGTCGCTTAACTCGGTCGCAAGTGTTGTAGTTGGAGCCAGGTACGGGCGGCAGCTTGCGGTTGGGGGGCGCGATGTAGCCGAGCTCGTCGCGGAGGCCGCCTCGCTTGTCGAGCGTGCCGCCGCCGCCGCCCAGGGCCGCTTGGGACGCGTTGTACACAGCGTCATCTATGCAATACAACACAAGTATTCATAACGTTATGATGACCCACTTGTCATTGAGACTGAGAGGCAACCACAGATCACCATCTTCCACCATCTCAACTCTCGCCATAGACATCGAGTCCATCCTCACACATTGAAACCACAATTGTTACGAACTGTGCGGGCTAAAAGGAGTTTTCTTTCGCGGACGCTCGGACTGTGGAATGAGCTCCCCGCTGTGGTTTTCTCAATGGAGTACAGCATGGGGTTCTTTAAAAAGTGTGTGAAGAGATTTCTTCAGGGTCGGCAACGCGCGAGTGATACCCCTGGTGTTGCAAGCGTCCATAGGCTATGGTAACTGCTTACCATCAGGCGGGCCGTATGCTTGTTTGCCGCCTTAGTGGTATAAAAAAAACAGATATAGATAGGTACACCTAGTATTACGATCGCAAGTATTACGATCTATATGAAAACCAAGCGTAGCATTTTTTAACGTCACAAGCACTATTTAGTGACGGGAAAACCAAATCAATTCAAGTGCACCGATACTATCCGAACGCGTTTTATTCTCAAGTAGGACACTAAATCGAGCACGCGAAGTATTCGCTCTTGCGTTATCTATGTATATCTATATCTGTGCAGCCAACAACGGTACAATACGGATATTATATGGACCATTTATATATTAACATATTTGATTAAGTGACAACAATAAGTTATTAGAAGAGTATCGACTTTAAAATAATTAAATGCCTCGTAAAAAGCAAACAATAGATTAAGATGAATTTTAATAACAAAAATATGATTTCTAATTTTACTATGTACATACATGCGATGGCTGAATTATTTATTTAGTATCTAATATGGGTAAATAAAAACAAGAAAGCGGTGTGCCATACCACTATACATACAATACATATCCTTCTGACCTCGCAGGCGGTGCGGGGTGTTCCTCCGCGCTAGGGTAAGGCAAATGACCACAACTCCTACTATGAACACGACGATGGTAGCCAATATTGGTACCAACACTTCTGGTTCGAGCCAAGCCTTGGCCCATGCCGGTAGTTCCTTATCTACGTCAGCGTTGCCGGGCAGCGGTGCAATAGTTCCTGTAACACGTTAGTACCTTTATGATGGTCCCTGGCGCCTCGTACCACGCAAACGACAACGATAGCGATGATGATGACAAGAATCACGGCGACGACAGGCACAATTAGGTTAAGATGCGACAGGATTATCTTGAGGGTCTGCTCGGTGGAAATTGAGCCGCCTCCAACTTCGCGCGCGGGCGCTATAGTACCTGAAATGCAAGCCCCATGTTACAATTGCCGAAAACTTGTATTTAAGTATCTATAATGAGAAATTAATAAACAAAATGAGTAAAATTTATAGGCGATGCATTTCAGGTACATGTTGGTAATTTACAAAACCCTTTGTATTCGCTTACTAATAAATACTAATTCAAAAATAATAGCATGGTAGATAATAAAAACGAATAAAAAAAACTTTAAAAATAACATACCACCAGTCATTGTAAGGGTAGCAAATTCGTATTCAGCGACATTGAATCCTGCATTGTTATGAGCGGTGATCCTCAACACGTACCAAGTCGCTGGCTCAAGATCTGTAATTATTTATAATAAATTCACGACAATTATTAATCTCAAATTAGTTTTACACAAACAATAAATAATATAGATAGAATTATACATCGCTTATGATATTTTTACAATACTAATTCTCGTCTGGAAATGTAATATAATTTTTTGAATAAAATATAAATTGAAAAACATACCAAGTACGACGAAATTTCCACCGGGTTTGACGGCGTTTGAGATTTGATTCCATTCCGCTGCGCCCCTAAATTAGAATAGAATATTAAGTAATGTTCTCTTACAAATTGACAAGTTTTCCTGTCCATGATTTAATAAACAACTAAAATATCAAATTTCCAGAAAAATAATCCAGATTATTCTCACTTCTTCTTGTTCTCAACGACGAAGTGGCTCATGGGGCATCCGCCATCAAGCCATTGTTTGAGGTGGAGAGTGACTGAGGAGCTTCCCACTTCGATGAAGTCAGCGGCGCGCGGCACTGGAGGCTTGGAGCCACGAGTACGGGCGATTACTACGTCAGATGCTTCACCTGTGCCTATCCTGCACATACATTATTCAGGTTACTATTATACTCAGCTTTATTACTTTTCATAGTAATCATCAATACAAAGTGGTCCTGTAGTGGTCGAAATTCGACCGTATTTTTATCGCTAGATTAGACCTTCGAACTATGACTATGACTAATGTGATACATTATCATTACGTTTGACATTTTTCTCAGTTTGACATGAGTGTGTCAAACGCATGGTAGTATGTGTAATTTCTTTTTTTATTAATTTAATGTTTAGTTTAGTTTTTTTAATATATACTTTAACTATGCCACATATCACACTCCTCTGTGCGGGCAATAGTCTAAAAAAGGGATCCATAGATTTGTCTTCACGTTTTAATGTAATGATCATTCATATAAATGTGCTTATTAGGACACCAACTATTACCCATAGTCGGTCTTCAGAAAAACACACAAGAAAGAAAAAATCTTCCATAGCATACAAATACCTATAGCTATCTCGTTGTGAAGTAATGTGTATAAAAATATACTAATTATTTACCCGTTATAAGCCGTAACGTAGAGTTGATATCTGGATCCACAGAATAAATTTTCCAAGGTGTAGGTGTCAGTGCTACTAGGTATCTGTAAAATTATTTCATATTATATCAAGGTTGCTTTTTATAGTAAAACTGTGACTATTATAAACGAGATTATGTGGTATACCTGAACAGTTTCCCAATCTCCAAATTCCTGTTTGTAGTGTATCGTGTAACCGGCGGCAGGCGATTGATCGACGTCTATGGATGGTTTCAAGCGCAGTGTCAGAGATGATACCGAAGAAGATGCGATGCTCAGTTGCGGAGGGAAAGGAGGTGCTATCAAAATAAGTTAAAATAATTTATCACCTATAAAAATACTTTATATTTCTAGCTTCTGAAATATTCAGATTTCAATAGGTAGTTCTTGTAAACAAATCTATCAAACATCGCCTATTTAGTATGAAAACTTAATCGATGGCCATAGTGCCGACAGATACGGCTATTCCATCGACTTCATATTTCGCACCCATAACCGCAACACATCGAACAATTAACCCAAAGAAGCATAATGACGTTGATTTTGCTTGCAATATATTCCGCCAAATTGCCACCATCGACAATGCGCTCTGATTGGCTAAGACAAGGACACATACGCTCTGATTGGCCAAGTCAAGAACAGACTCATCTTCCGAAAGTCTGGAAGCTTGCTAACGTGCAACCTGTGGCTAAGAAGGGTAGGCGTGCCGATCCTACTAACTATCGACCGATTGCGATCACCTCCATACTCTGCAAGACTATGGAGCATGTATGTCGGAGGCTCCTGGCAAACCTTGAAGATAACGAACTCCTCAGCGACCTACAGTACGGTTTCCGCCAAAACAGGTCTACTGAGGATCTTCTTGTGTATGCCACACATCTTTGGAGCGAAGCAATTGAGAGACACGGGGAAGCAATTGCCGTTTCCCTCAATATTTCTAAGGCTTTCGATAGGGTCTGGCACACCAGCCTTCTAAGCAAGCTTCCTTCATATGGAATTCCTGATGGCCTATGCGATTGGATTTCCGATTTCCTGAGTGAACGGTCTATACGAGTGGTCATAGACGGGTGCTCGTCGGACCTCTTGGCAATCAATGCCGGAGTTCCTCAGGTATCAGTTCTCTCTGCAACCTTATTTCTGCTGCATATCAACGATCTGTTAAAATCCGGTATCTTTGGGTACGCAGACGACAGCACTGTTGCAGAGAGATACATTTCCAGCGCACGAGCCACTAGTGACGAGATCCAACTGTTTCGAGAGGCCATGGTAGAGCGTTTGAACGTGACCTTACAGGCAGTCTCTGATTGGGGCAAAGCCAATCTGGTCACATTTAACGCCACCAAGACAGGCGTGTCTTTTCACCGCCAAACGGAGTCCTTACCACCAGGCTCCTACTTTCCAAAATATATCCTTACCAATATGCGATCGGCTTGATCTCCTAGGCATAACATTAATAGCCAAAATAAACTTTGGCTGTTCTATTGAGTCGAAGGCAGAAACAGCTGCCAGAAAGCTGGGTATCCTCTCTAAGGTCAAGCGGTATTTCACGCCTGGGCAATTGCTCTAACTTTATAAAACACAAAGCCGGTCATGCATGGGCATGACCGGCTTTGTGTAGCTGGCTGGTTTGTGGCTCCATAGTACTGCTGCCATCTATGGATCAGCTAAGTGCCAGCTTGAGGCCCTCGACTCAATAGACCGCCGAGCCAGGAGACTCATCGGAGATGAGTCTTTAATTAAGGCGAAACTCACGAGCCTCGATGAGTCTTTAATTAAGGCGAAACTCACGAGCCTCGACCATCGAACAAAGGTTGCTTGCTTAAAGGTTTTCTACAGGATATATTTTGGAGAGTGTGCGCAGGAATTGCTCAACCTTATTCCACCATCCCCATTTTTACACCGAACCACAAGACGCCGGGAAAATTTTCACCCGTCCGTTGTTGACATACCGAAAATACGTTTTGCATCCTCATTTATAATGTGGGCAGCAAGGGAGTGGAACTTGCCTCCGGCGTCTGTTTCCTGATGCTTACAATCTAGGAACTTTCAAGGCCAGAGTGAATAGGTTCATTCTGGGTAAGCGTGTTTCATCTTAGGCTTCGTCATCGCCCCTTATGGGCGGGTCAACGGCCAAACGCAAGCCAATTTATTAAAAAAAAAAAAAAAGATGCAGTTATTGGCCCATACTGTTCAAAATCAGTGACAAATCACTGACTAGTTTCGGAATCGGATTGCTCGGTATCCTACTCTAAGGGATGGTAGATGGAACCACTATAGTTGTTCAAAAAAGGTAATTTTTGTTCAGAAAATCTGTTTTATCTTAAAAATATCTCGTCTAAATTACCAAGGACGGAAAGCGTGTGAGTGACTGTATCAGTTCCGAATTGATTGTCAACATGACAGGAGTATTCGCCGGCATCTTCTCGCGCTACGCCTGCGATTTGTAGAGATCCTTCGGGCAATTGACGAACACGTTCCGACGCTTCCAGAGGGTGTCCCTTTACCTGGTACAAAATGTTAAAAATAAAACCTCGTTTAGAACAAATACCACAGGGAAAAGAAAGTTAAAGAAAGACAAAAGTACTTCTGAAAGATTACTTATTAAATATTAAATCTTGATAGCAACACTAGCTTTTGAGCTATCATAAATATCTTCAAGAAGAAGCATTTAATATTTTCATAACAGGATACTTATTGATGGTATCGATTTGAACTTTCTTTATCAAACCACAAGAGGCTGGGAATATTTCAACCATAAGTTTTCGACATCCCGCTTGTATAGACATCGCTTCATCGTTGTAAGCACAAAGAAGTAGAATTCTCTTTCTGTGTTTATTGTTTCTTTTAGTACAGTCGAGGTCAAAGATATGTATACATTTGAAAGTTACAAAAATATGTATCCATTTAAATAACTAACTATATAATGTGATAAATACTTGTTCACATGATATATGACAGTTTTATGTTTTCACACAATGTGCCATATGTAACAGATTAAGATGCTAAACCGTTAAACTGGTTGTTCAAAATCGTTTTCTGAATCGATTTAATTAACTTTTAATTCTGAACAGTTTTGTTCAAAATCGCCTACTGAATCGTTTTGTAACTTTAAATATATTAATAGTTAATTAAATCGATTCAGAAAACGATTCTGAACAACCAGTTTAACGCTTTAGCAGTTAGCATCTTAATCTGTTACACGTTGTATATGTATACGCTATTCCACTCCGTAGAAGTTGACGTCACATTGAACATTGACATTAATTTGTTTATATAACACGTTACAGAATGATGTTCCCTCTCTATGTGCCATATTATATCATTAAGTGCACTTCAATGTTTACGTTCAAAGATACATTTATCGATTATGGTGTAAACATATATAGGTGTAAACATATCGATTATTAAATCTCTGGCTGAAATAAAAGTTACGTAAGTTACGCTTTATAATAATCAGCTATCGGCCAGTAATAGTCCCGTCAAAATTTGTCCAACCCGCGTCCGGTTTTATTTTGTTTTGACCACTCAATCCCTGTTTTTTTTTTAATATAAAAGTAGCATAAGTTACTCTTTATAGCATCAGCTATGTCTATCAATTGTGTGAGCGTCCTGTCAAAATTGATCTAGCCGTTTCGAAGATTAGCCGGAATAAACAGACTTTTTCGGTATAAGTACCGTATATACTTTCATTTAGTAAAAATTGCTGTTATATTGATATTATAAACGGACACTTCAATTTTATTTATATCTATGTATGTATAGTTTTTTTTCGATTTGCACTTTATTGACAAATCTATAGGTATAGGTACTTTAAAAGATAAATGAATATCTATTTAACGCTTGAATATCAAACATATACATAACTAGCGGCCCGGTACGTGCTTCGCTACGTATTAAGTGAAATAATAAAAATGTGATAAATTAAGAACCGCTCGACCGATTTTGTGCAAACTTCACATAAACCATCTACTAAATAGTCCGAACAAAGCCTAAACATTTGGTTTGGATAGGTGAGCCCGTTCTTGAGTTATAAAATTACAACGAAAGGTGGCATTGATTTTTATATATATAGATGAGGATCATTCACATAACAAAATGTTAACTTTTTGATTACTAGAGAGGAAGCACATAACATTTCTGAGCATAATGTTTTAAAATCTATCAACAAATGAGGAAGTTATTAAAGTTTAAAAAACGGCTTAATTAAAACACTCCCTCCCGCTTCTAAAATTACGATGACGTCACGATTCAAGGACCGCGCAACCTTTTTACGGCTTAACCACTGAACGGATTTAAATTAAATTTGGCAGTGAGATAGTTCAATTAGTGGAGAAGGACAAAGGATACTTTTTTACGGATTCATCATCATCATGAAACCGTAGTGAACAGTTAATTGTACTGATATTATAAACTAGCTGTCCCCCGCGGTTTCAGAATAAAAAGTAGCCCATGTCTTTCAATTAATTTTTCATGCCGATTATCTGTATTGGTTGATATTACTAAGTTTCAATCAACTTTTCATTTGTCGTATAGATTTGAAATATAAAGTAATTATTTAACTACTGTATTTACTGTTGTTTACTTATTTAAAAAATGAAAGGATATTAGTTGTACATTTTAAAAATGTTAAAAAAAAGTATACCTTCCATAAAATATTTGGAGGAGGCACGCCAACAGCTAGGCATGGCAGCTTTACATCTTCCTTGTAAGTGGCGGTGAATGACTCGTCGAACGATGCGATTTTGGCAGGAACTGCAAATATACATGAATTTGAATACGAAACTTGGTGTACAAATAGTGTTCAAAAGAGATTTGAGATTTATATATTTAGGTTTTTATCCATTCTAGCAATACGCAAAATGGACTAAAAGATTCTGACTATAATGAAATACCTTTATCACTGGGACTGCATGAGGCAGTAGCAGAAGCTTGACCTTCTCCGATTATTGTCGATGCGGTAACCCAAAAGTCGTAGTGACCTGCTTTCAGTTCCGTCGCTGAATAACTAGTTTGAGACGCTGGGACCTGGAACATGATTTTATAGATAAACTTTCACACAAATACACAACCAACAAAAATTATTAAAGAAGAAAATACAACCTTGCTAGGATGAGGTTCAGCATTTTGAGCTTGTGTGTAAACATTGTAATGAGTGACGACACCGTTGGGCTGCGCTGGTGGTCTCCAAGATACAAGAATTGAATCTTGACCCATGACTAGAGCTTTTACGGCACGTGGAGCTTCCGGTACTGTAATTAAGTAAAATAATTCATCATCTATTGACGCATAGAAGAAAGGTTGATGCATTGATTCACTGATTTGGTGACAAAGAAATGGCTTCATGAATGTGAAGATACCGGATAGGATACACAGTCAGAAGACAGGTTTAATAACAACGATAACATATTCACATCTTCTTTGCGCATTGTTGTGGATTTTTATAAATATTAAAAATAACATACCGTCTTGTTCAGTCTGGCAATGGATAGGAGTAGAGCGGACGCCGTCACCTCCATTTGTAGTGGCAAGAACTTCCATCGAGTAATTAGTGAATTTTTTAAGTCCATGGAGAATAGTTTCGCTGCTGGCCGTGATCTTGGTATCCTTGCTTTTTTCATCTAAGGAGATTGATTGATCATTATCATTAATTGTATTTATTTTGTTATTAAACGCATTTCCTGTTGTTTCATTACTGATGTACTAACCATACCAAGTTTCGCTGGGTCCATAAACGACTTTGTAACCCTTGATTAGTCCATTAGCGGCAGCGAGAGGAGGCGAGACCCACGACACACGAATCGTTTGAGCAGTGAGAGTTGTACACAGAACGTCCTGAGGGGGGGCTGAAGGTGCTCCTTCTGCTGTGTATGCGCGTACTTCACTTGACACTGGTCCAGACCCCATCTTATTAAATGCTTGAACTACCATTGCGTATTGTGTGTAAGTTCTGAAAAATATTTGTACTCACTGAACTGATCATATTCGATGCAGGCACATAATAATTTACTTAAAATGTACGGACTTACTTTAAATTTAAAATGTCGAGGTGGTGCTCCTTGCCAGATTCCTTGGAGATGTCAACAGTTTCAAACACGAATGATTTGTTGCTTGATGCCAGCTTATAACCAACGTAGTATCTGATGATAAAATGATATATATATTATTTTTATTATTAAATCACCACATAAGTATTCAACACAATTTAGTATTTTGTTATGAAATTCTTACCCCTGAAGTTCACCGTTCCAGTCTTGGGGTGGAGGGGGCTTCCATGTGACACGGAGAGTGTGTTTGTCAACGGCATCGACTTTGACATCTTGAGGAGGACCGGTAGGCGATTCTTCGGCAGTTATTATGGTGACGGTTTCAGATGGCTCAGAAGTACCTAGTTCATTCTCGGCGACAATCCTGATGTGATAAGCTGTGGCGGGTCTAAGGCTGAATACTCCTGCTTCTGTAGCATCTCCAGGAACGAGAACCCTGTAAATGTACGCATTATTAAGTTTTACAATGAATAATCTGCTAGAACATTGAGAGTAAAGAATAAGTACCTGTCAATATCCTTGTCCCAGTTGCCCTTCGCGCGTTTGTATTCAATAAGGAACTTCTTGATAGGCGAATTACCATCGTAAGGTGCGGCCCAAGACAACTGAACGGTTCTTCCAGATTTATCTAATACTTTCAAACCATAAGGAGCTTCGGGAACCTCTGAAAATTGAAATTGAAATATTAGTCGAAATTGAAATTTCAAGGTTTAATAAACCGTTAATTTCAGGACACAGTTAACCGCAAGATGTGTATTTACCTTGAATAATCATGTTTATACTGGTGTCATCAGAGCCGAAAGCATTGGTTGCAACGCAAGTAAAAAGCGCACTATCCGAACGTTCAGTTCTCCTAATGCTGAGGTCTGAAACGACACCTCCGGGCAATATCTCTTCGCGTATAGTATAGCGGGGGTCGGATTTAGGTTCGAGACGTTTATTATTCATGTTCCAGATAATTCCAATTGGCTGAAAATATTGCAAAGCTTTTAGCATGACTTTAGAACGTATTTATTGACTATATCAAATGTATTTATTGATATTATCCTACCTTTTCTCCTTTAGCTTGGCACTGCAATACGGCTGGTTCGCTTCTGCGAGCAGTTTGGTTCCTCATCTTAATCTCAAATTGGGGTGGCGCTAAAATTCAAATTAAACATTTTAGGTATACAGAATAAGAATTTAATAGTTGCCTTTATCGAACTACTTCCTTGCTTACCCTGTACGCTGATAAGAATAACGGCAGACAGTCCCGATCCAATTCCATTAACGGCTTCGCAAAGATAATAACCTTCATTGGTCTTTTGTATATTACTAATGGCCAGAGTACCATCCTCAACTTTAACATTAGGATTATTAGGCTTAAGATCTTTGTAATCGCCAGGCGTATCACCTAAAAGTTTGGTTAATATATATATTAACAAAATTATCAAATAATCAAATAATTAAAGAAATGGCTCGTTTTTTACCTTCAGCCCTTTTCCATGTAACCTGGGGCTTAGGGAAGCCATCGGCTTTACATTCAACTTTAGCATCAGAACCTTGAGCAAAAGCCTTATCAGTGGGTTCCAAAATCCAGCGTGGTGGAACTGAAAACGTCACCAGTACATTATAAAAACTGCAAATGGTCGCACGCAAAGTCAAAAGCAATTTTAAAGAACTCTACTGACAATGTTTATTGCAATAAGTGGTCATAAGATTAACATTTTTTTTATAAAACTTTATAGTATATAGTTAGATTCGATTCAGTAGTAATGAAAAATATTTCTATAAACTTTTTTATCCATTTAAGGTCAAACTTTATGAGGGGAGCTATTTCACAATTGTATTTCTAGCATAAAGAATATTGTATTTCTAAAATCATAAGTAAAATTGAACTTCAACAGGTACTTATAAAATATAATTATAAAAGTGCCTTTATAAATAAAATTGCAAAAGGTAATTTACTTTTATACTCTTTTAATGAAGTTCAATAATTCTTTGATGTATTATTATGACACCTACAGCAACATTGTGAATAAAAAAAATATTGTTCCGTGCATATCATTTCGCTTAGCACCAGCAAATCGATCCCCGTGAGATTTTTTATAACGGAATATTTTGCGACAAATTTGATCAAAAATAGTGCTAAATGCACTTTATGTATGAAAAAGGTAATTTAAAAACGACAATTTCTAGGTTATTATAATGTATTTTTGTAATTACATTTATAATACATTTATATTTACAGCATAAAATCTTGAGAGTATCAGTTCCATGGTATACTAAATACTTAGCTATATGAAATACTTTGGTTTTTTATTAAAAATGCATGTTAATAGTGTTAACACCCTAACATTTCAAATCTATGTAAAAAGAAAATATTTGATGTTGCTGGAAGTGTCTATATCTGTATATAGATCGATTATGATAAAGTTATATTAAAAAGCTCCTATAACGAGAATATAACATCAATATTCAAATGGCTGATCTGTCTGTAATTTATAGTCTAAGCTGTCGCTATAGAAGCTTTATATTTTTTTAATTTCAACGCTACAATTATTTTTAAGCATTTCTATATACAAATAAAAATAATCGGACTATAACACAATATATTAAAAGTAACAAGCACAATTTATATGCAACAAATCGCACCAAATATCAGTCGAAATAAAATTATTGTATTTGAAATTGTAAGGTTCATCATGGCTGCTTTTATTTTTAATTGTATGAACGTATTATAAATAAAATTATTTCGACAAATATATTAGTAAAGCCAAGCTCAAAGCACATAAAATGAAAAGACAAAAGTTTGCAAATAAAAAAATGAAATAAAAATACTGACAGGAACCCAAGGAAAGGACGGAAAAGGATAGTCAAAATATGCAAGGAGAGGAAGAAATGGTATCGTTGATGATAGCCGCAGCCGGTTCCTATTAACGACATTTAATTCAATTAATAATCCTTACTTGGTGTTATGATTATCTGATTTCGACTTATTTTGTTTGTATCAAAATTTACAAATGGGAAATTTCTGAATGGAGTCTAAATGACTGTTGAACCTACGCTGCAAATAGACCTGTTATAAGATAACGAAATAATCAAAGCATACTATATTGAATCTATGCAAAGCTCATCCGTGCTAGGAAGGAAGGGTACACATTATGGTGGTGATATACCATTAACTTCTAACGAGGCAGTGTAGTTGGAGAAGCCGGCTGCATTGCGAGCTAAACACGCATATGAGCCGCTGTGCGACCACCCCGCTGGGTCAATCAGAAGCAATGATGCTCTCTGCGCAATTTTAGTTGCCGTTACACCGGCTTTCTCCTTCAAAGGCTGCCCTTCAAAAAACCACTGAATGACAAGGGGTTGATCACCCTCAGAGACCAAACAAGTGACTTGACTGGCTTGCCCCGCATACAGTGGAGTCTCGAACGAGAATGGGACTATACGAGGTAATACTGGAAATAACCACAGAATGTCGGGTTAGATCAATTGTTGGCAGGCAATGTTAGCATTTGGTGATATTAAATGAAGAAAAGAGCGGTGACGGTGAACGGACTGTCCTTTGAGGGGGGTGCATTTGGTGGTGTTAGTCCCCAATATCTCAGTTCGTAATTAGAATATACGTTATAGACGTGCCATTAACAATGAGCGTCGCAGCGTACTCGACGCGGCCGGCCGTATTCTGCACGATGCACGTGTAGTTGCCTTGATGATTTGCGCTCACGGTGTTGATGGTAAGGACGGAGGCGCGTGGGCCCAACGACATTGTTGTGATGTCTCTTTGAAGGCTCGAATCGATTGTTTCGCTGCTGAATGTCCATGAGATGTCGAGGGGCAGATCTCCCTTCGTAGCGACACAGTTAACAACAGCAGTGTCACCCGGGTTGGACGGCACCTCACCGAAATTGAATGGCACTATCAACGGTGGAACTAGGAAAGTAAAAATCTTATAAAGAAGCGAAATACTCATGTAATTATTAAAACTGCGTATGATCGCAGGCATGATATAGTCACTCATTTATCCCACCCTTTACTACCAGTTCTGTAGTATGCGATGCCACGCCTGCCACGTTGCTCGCAGTGCAGTTATACAGGCCTGCGTGCTTAGCTTCCACTGACTCTATAGTAAGCACGCTACTCCTTCGGTCGATATTACTAACGCGTGTGCCTGGGACTGTGTTGGCAGATCTATTATTGACCATCCAGTTGACACGCACCGGTTGATCACCGTGTGTTATAGTACATTGAAGTGCAAAGTAATCTCCGAGAAAAGCTGGTTCCGGACCGGCAATAAAAGGTGCAATCTTAGGAGGAACTGAAACAAACGTTTTCTAAGTGGCAAAAATAAAAGGATTCTATCACTAACGTAGCGACTAACCATATACAATTAAATCTGCTGAATGTGTATTGCGTCCAGCACGATTCTGGCCGATACATGTATAGGAACCAGCGTGCTTTGCGTCTACTGACTCTATTATAAGTAAACTACTTCTTTTTGAATTTGACATTATATAATCATTGGTTCTTTGCGATATGAGTTGTCCGTTAAACATCCACGTTATTGATAATGGAAGATCACCAAAATTTACAGTACATGCCGCCTGTAAATATTCTCCGACATATGCGGGCTTATCGCCGAAAGTAAACAGCAGAATGTTGGGTGGAACTGGAATGTCATTTGAAATAATGTTTTGGAAGAATATAACGCGATAAAATACTAATAAAAGTAATTAAGATAATATGACAAAGACAAAGGAAATAAATCTAATTTATGGAGCACCAGAAACAAACAGGGTATAATTTAAGCACCGTTAATAATTAGCGCAGACATATGAGAGTGTAGTCCTGCTTCGTTTTCCGCTACGCAAGTGTAGTTTCCAGCATGATTATATTCTACAGAACTGATACTAAGTATGGCACTCCGTTCTCCTATATTGAACACAGTAACTCCAGATCTGGGTTTAATAGGTTGGTCGTTGAAAAGCCACCGCAGTCGCAGCGGATGGTCGCCCTCAATAACGGAACAGGGAGCAGTTACGACTTGTCCTGAGTTCATTGCGACTTCCCCGAAGGAGAAGGGTTGGACCACAGGAGGAACTGAACAGAAAGCAAGCATCATCCGAGCTATTAATATTTTGTACCGATGACGTTGAGGACAGCAGTGTGTCTCGTAGTACCCGCCCTATTAGTTGCCGTACACGTGTAGTTGCCGCTGTTGTTACCCAACGCTGTTGGAATGTCAAGCACGGAGACACGTTCACTCAATGTTGTGGTCTTGGTACCCATTCTACGTGTCACTGGCTGACCTTGGAAGCTCCAAGATATAGTCAAAGGTATATCCCCCTTAGAGACATGGCAGTCAATGTGCACAGACTCTCCCGCGAACACGGCTTCATCCAGTTCAAAGGGTTTGATGTGAGGGACGACTGAGCAAAGAAAAGTTTTAAAACATTAGTTATTAATTTATATGAGGCACATGCTGCGACATTATGAAACAAATACCCTTGACGTTGAGTGTGGTAGAATATCTGTCTTCACCAGCTCTATTTTTTGCGATGCATGTGTAATTTCCACTATGCGATCCTGTCACTGAAGCTATAGATAAAAATGATGTTCGTTCTGCCATCTTCATGGTATTAATTCCCATTTGTTTTGGTAGATCTCTTCCTTCGAAAGTCCATGAAATCCTCATCGGACGATCTCCTTTACTGGCATGACAGGTCATTTGTACAGATTCACCGTAGTATATTGATTCTTCGACTTCGAATGGCATTATGTGGGGAGGAACTGGTCAAAAATAAATAAATATCTAAATATTCATCTAAACGTGCATAATCTAAACACATACGTTTTTTTAACAGCTATGGGATAAAGGATGGTTCGAATACCATGAATGTTGACGAGAGCGGAGTGGTACGCGCGTCCGGCACGGTTACTGGCCTTGCATGTATAGTTGCCGCTATGCTGTCCCATTGCAGTCGGTATGCTCAGGACTGATGCTTTCTCTCCTAACTTAGTAGTCGTCATTCCCATATTATTATGGTAGGGGATCTCATGACCTTGGAAACTCCATGATATTTGAAGTGGTCGGTCACCTTTCGATACGTGACACGTAAGGTGCACAGATTCCCCGGCAAATATAGATTCTTCTACTTCAAACGGGATAATATGTGGAACCACTTAAATAAAACAAACATAAAAAATTGAGCCAAAATAATAACAAAAAGTAATTGCCTCAGCAAGACTAAGAGCAATATCTATAGATATACCGATTATTTTCAGAATTGTAGTGTAAGAAGTGATTCCGGCAATATTTTTAGCAATGCATGTGTAGTTTCCACTATGAGCTCCCGTGACGGCAGGCAACATCAGTACGGAAGATCGGTCGCCCACCTTCGTAAATGTACCGAGCTCTCGTGATAATGTTTGGCCATTAAATTGCCAATATACTTCTAAAGGAGAATCTCCTTTCGATATATGACACATCATTTGTACTGATTCGCCAGAAAATAAAGCTTGATCGACGTCGAATGGCAAGATGTTCGGTGTAACTGTATGAAATAAAAAATATGAATGGAACAAATAAATAAATAAAACTTATAGTAAAAACGGGTACGTTAATTCTAGATATTTCTACAGAATTCATGCTAATTCTATAGACATATCCTTTAGCATCGAATCGCTGTAATAAACAAAGTATGAAAGATACCATGAACAAATTAAACTGACCATGAACATTAAGGACAGTGGAATGATTAGTTATTCCGGCATTGTTGGTAGCGACGCAGGTATAGTTGCCACTGTGGCTGGCGGTTGCGGCAGCGATTGACAGAAACGAGGTGCGTGAAGTCATTTTAGTTGTCATGATGCCCAGGTGTGACGAAGTGTTTTCAAACCCATGGAAATGCCATTTAATATCAAGTGGTAAGTCTCCCTTCGACACATGACAGTTAAGCTGAACTGATTCACCAGCGAACACTGACTCGTCCGCTTCGAAGGGTACGATGTGTGGTAATACTGTTAATCCAGAAGGCCAAAATTATTACGGAGGCAAGCGTGCAGCGTGCGAGAGGCAAGGGTAACTATCGAACTATTGGGATACCATGAACATTGACGGAGGCAGAGTGAACTGCCAGGCCTGCATGGTTGGCAGCGTGACACGAATATTCGCCGCTGTGGCTTGCGGTCGCACTAGATATTGTCAGCAACGAAGTTCGCTCGCCAATCTTCATCGTAGTTATTCCTTTGTGAGAGGATAACTCTTCCCCATGAAAACTCCAAGTTATAGTAAGAGGTGCATCGCCTTTTGATACATGACAGGTTAACTGTATGGATTCACCAGCAAAAACTGGCTCTTCGGCCGTAAATGGAACGATGTGCGGAGGAACTGGTAAGGGCAATTAAAAATAAAATAAACAAAACAATAATAACACATGAAAAGTAAGAAGTGTACCCTGAACATTTAATATAGCTGTGTGTTCGGTGCTTGCTACAATATTAGAAGCTGTGCAAGTATAATTTCCAGAATGTTTTTCTGTTGCAGCTGCTATAACCAATATCGAACTCCTGACGCCTACGTTTGTTATTGTAACAGCGTCACTTTTTTTTATTGGCTGATTTTGAAACGACCACGTAAGGCTTAATGGCATATCACCCTTTGGAATATGACACATTACTTGTATGCTTTCACCATAAAATATTGCTTCATCGAATTCGAAAGGGGATATTATTGGCGCCACTGAAAAAGAGTGCCAAAATTTCTATTTTTAACATTTAAATGGTAATCAATTCTACAAGACTTATGTATGATAAAACAGAACAGAAAAGCACAGACTATTCACCGAGACCGTATACCCTTGACATTGAGTGTGGCGTAGTGGATAGCTGTGGCGACAATATTCGAGACGGTGCACGTGTAATTGCCAGAATGTTTAGCCGTCACCGCCGCAATAATGAGAGCTGAACCCCTGTCCCCTACGTTCATGATGTTCAACCCAGCCAGTAAACTCACATCTCCTCCATTAAAACTCCACTTGAAATTTAAAGGTTTATCTCCTTTTGGGACATGACATGTGACTTGAACTCCTTCTCCATAATATACAGATTCTTCAAATTCAAACTGAACAATAATTGGCGCCACTGAAATGTTCGTAGTAACGGTAATTGCTTTAATACTGTAACAAATTCTCATTGATACTTCATAGATTTTATTAGATTTGAATATTGTGTTTTGGTTCATTAATTTTATTTGATTTTCTGCGCATTTATTAAATAGTTGGGTTCTAGATATTTTTATGGCCCGCCAAAGATACAAAAATAAAGGACAGGAAAAAGTGGTTATTAATATTGTAAAATAAAACATACACTGTCTACCAAGCTCCATGGCAGAAATAGGGAGTAAAAAGAAATACCGTTAACATAGAGCTGAGTGGTATGATTCATGGAACCTGCTTCATTCCTCACCACACATGAATAATTTCCTTGGTTCTGGTGGCTGACAGATTCAACACTAAGTTGACTTGTTCGCTTTGTATTCATAAGGTTTATTCCAAGGTCTCCGGATTTCACAAATTTGTCGTTGAAATACCATTCTATTTTCAATGGTAGATCCCCTTTACTAACAGTACAGGTAACCAAAACCATTTCTTGGGCATTTACTAGTTCTTCGCCAAATTCGAATGGTATGATCTGAGGTGGGACTATAAAGGAATGGGAATCAGTAATTGAAGCAAAATATTATGATGATATTGCATTTCTATTATAAAAAACAAACAAAATAATAAGGATCGTATGGTAGTTGAAAATACCATTGACATATAGATCTGCCGAGTGATTTGTTGCTCCCGCTTGGTTCCTCACGGCGCATGTGTAATTTCCTTGATTATGATGAGTTACTGATTCTATAGTGAGTTGACTTGTACGTTTCGTGTTGGTAAGGATTACGCCATTCAATCCTGATTTGATAGTCTTTTCGTTGAAATACCATTGTATTTCGAGTGGTAAGTCGCCTTTACTTACAGTGCACATTGCTACCACCATTTCCTGATCGTTCACAGGTTCAGTACCAAAATCGAAGGGCATAATTTGTGGCGTCACTAAATGAACAAGTAAAAGTAGTCATATTATGATCATTGTGTGAGGGTGTTCATTTAATTATTGAGTGATAGGTATATTAATTGCCATTGCTTTCGTATCGCCACACACGTCAATATTCCCAGCTTAATCTGTGTGATTTAAATAATCGATGATTTTCTTAGCTCTTAAAATCACCATTAACATTTATTAAATGATTGCCAAAGGGATTTTTCCAAGGAAATGATATATTCAAATAAAATAAAACTGTAAACAAATATAACAATACCGTGCGCACAAAAAGCAATTATTTAATCGAAACTGAGTTAATGTGACAAATATTAGAGGGGTACCATTTACGTTGAGTACTGCGCTGTGACTACTGCGTCCTGCTTCATTTTCAGCAATGCATGTGTAGTTGCCAATATGTTCATGCTGAACATTTTCAATGCTCAACATTGAAATTCTTTTTCCATTTCTGTTTATTAGAATACCGTTACCCGAGTTAAGTATTTGATCGTTGAGTTGCCAATGGATTTTTAGTGGCAAATCACCTTTCCCAACGGTACAGGTGAGCGACACTGTATCCCCAGCGTTGAGTATTTCTTCCCCGAAATCGAATGGCGTAACCTGTGGTATAACTATCAAAACAATTCTATATTATTGAAGAAATTTACCAGAAAACTACCTACCTACAGAGACATCCCCATAAAATTATATCATGATACTTGTAAGTATATTTATTTATTCTATGTTCGCATTCATAAGTAAGTATGTAAATTAGAATCTAAAATAAATCTACCTGAAACCCTACTTAGTATTTTTCTTAGTTAAAATTCACGGATTGAATATGTATTATGGGAAATGGAATCTGGAAAGGATATATAAAATTATTAACACAAAAGTATATAATATATTATGTACTGCGTATTAAAAAGATATAGGTACCATTGACAGCTAACTCGGCTGAATAATTTGCGTAACCCGCTTGGTTCCTAGCGGAACAAGTATATACTCCTGTATGAACCGAGGCAACGGCATCTATCGACAGACTGCTCGATTTGTGACCGATCTTAATAACGGTAATGCCCTGAATATGACGTGCAGGCTTTCCATTCAAATGCCAACTGATATTAACGGGAATGTCGCCCTTCGTCACCATACATTGGACACCGACTGTATCACCAGCATTGGCTGGCTCCTCACCGAAGGTAAAAGGATGGATTTGGGGTAGAACTGTCATAAGAAATTTTAACGTTTAATAGTATTATTTATACAATACTAAAAGTAAATAAATAAACTGAAACTACATCAACAAAATATATCAACAAGAACCATTGACTTCCAACGTAGCGCTGTGATTAACTTGACCCGCCAAGTTGTCAACGTGGCAAATGTATACCCCTCTATGGGTGCCATTAACAGAATCTATATTTAGTATGGACATTTTTCGACTCATGCTGCCGAAGACAATTCCCATCGTATTTCCTTGAGCAATTTTTCTTCCATTTAAACTCCACGAAAAGTTCGCAGGTAAGTCACCCTTATTCATAACGCACTGAACCGACGCGGTATCACCAGCGTTAGCTGGCTCATCGCCAAACTCGAAGGGTGAGATTTGTGGTGGAACTGTGGTAATATAAAAAGCGTCGAAGATTAAAATAAAACTAATAAAGGACAAAGCGAACCGTTCACGCTAAGGAGTGTGGTGTGGTTGGTTTCGCCAGCTTCGTTTTTGATTTCGCAAGTAAAAGAGCCTCGATGGATTGAGCTTACAGCTTCGATGTTTAATATAGATGTTTTCTTGCTAATAGTCGTAAGGACGATTCCAAAGGAATTGCGCGGCTTGATCTCTTCTCCATTGAAAAGCCATTTAAATTTGATCGGAAGGTCGCCTTTACTCATCACACATGATACGGAAGCCGTTTCGCCTTCATTCAGTATTTCCTCTCCGAATTCGAAAGGTGTGATTTGTGGTGGGACTGAATTAAAATTGAGGACTTTTTTCGTTTATAATTGCACAAAATAATATAATAGAGGTGATACCGAAAAAGCAAGCTGAGTGTTATTTGGGGGTATACCGTTAACTTCGAGTGCTGCACTGTGATTAGTGGAGCCGGCCAAATTCGTCGCCACACAGAGGTAGATGCCCCTGTGTATACCACTTACGGAATCTATGTTTAGAATTGCGGTCTTTTTGTTGATGACGGTTATTACTATTCCCAATTGATTGTTCTTTGTCAGTATATTCCCATTGAGTAGCCAGGTAATATTTAAAGGTTGATCGCCTTTGCTCACAGCGCAGGATAGTGAGGCCATGTCTCCTGCGTTCGCTGGCTCCTCGCCAAACTCAAACGGTAATAGTTGTGGGGGCACTGTGTAAAAACTATGTTATACTAAACTAAGCAAAGGTGCAGGGGCGTGTGTGGCAAACGATGTAGCTTTGGCGGGCATAAACGTTTTTTTTCCTACAACTTTTATCCAATTTAACCCTATGATTGAAATTTTTGAAAACCTGTAATGAAAGTTTCATTAGTTACAGAATAATGCCATAGTAATTCTTGAATCAATTCAATTTGTATTTTATTTAATGTAATGTCAGTATGCATATCCTTTGTGTGCTTTTATACGTCCTTGGAAATATAGAACAAATCAAACAGTTGCACTGATCATTAACCAATTTAAGCCGTCTATGCCCGTTGTTTTTTGACGGATCAAAAGCTATACCATGGAAAGTTAATGAAAATGGATAAAAACTATTGATCTCCCCCGTGTAACTGTTCGATATGATCCATATTGCCAGGGATACTCTGAATGTACGTACTACTTACTATGGCATTACTAAATAAAAGAGGAGTCACTGAATTAACTTATATTTAAAATACTTCTGAGATAATCTATAAAATGCAATTGAAGCCAGTAAATGTTATATCAATTTATAAAAAATCAGTGTTAAACCACTTAAGAATATATGTATTAGAAAATTATAAAAAAAATATGTCTGTTAGATTACTTTGTCTTATTCTTTTTTACATGGTATTAAATAAAATTTTAGAACTACATGATCAAAACTGCTGGTACTCAGTACTGAGATGTTTCCTTACCGCATCGAGGGTAATTAAAGTGAATATATGTATTTGGAACTTGAAAAAAATTCGGATATTGTAAATACTTGAAGACATGGTAATGAGGGCAAAAAAAATGATTTAAATAAATTAAGTGTATAATTCATAAGTGGTTATCTCCTCTGCATTTGTGACATACACAAAAATGATTGAATTGAATAGCATTGTGAATACATTGAATGTTTAATTGTTTAATAAGTTTCTGAATTATTATGGGTACGTTAGTACATATTATTTATTATTTTTACATTCATTGTATTTGCAATAGTGAAAATAGAATTGCAAGATTCTGTTGAGATGGATCCATGACTAAATAATATATATATATTTTTTTATAATTGTACCTGTTGCAATTGTACAAAATTTAATATTTTTTTTTTTATTTTTTTTTTATTTCACCTATAAAAATAATTTGATAACATCTCAACAGTCCTCAGTTATAGTAGGTGAACTATCAAGTTGACTCGTAACTTACCCATGACTTGCAGTTCGAGAGTGTTTCTAGCAGTGTATCCTTGGGAGTTTTTGGCCACGCAGGTGTAGGTTGCTTCGTCGCTCATGCGTTCAACGTTTTCGATGACCAGGGTGCCGTTAGGGAAAACCTTCTGTTTACGATTGATCGGCAGAACTCTGTAGTATTCCCACAAAAAACAATCAGCAATGATTCCTAAAGATTTATAGTTTCGATCAGGGTGTAATAGAGAGGGCTACGCTTGGAATTCTCAAGTATAAGATTTGAATTTCATAGCTCTGTGGATTGGTAACCAATGAGTTAAACGACTTCTCGATTAGAAACCAAATACAAGTAGGCGTAGTTTCTGATACCTGCCAACTAGGTAGATCAATGTCATCCGTATAAGAGCAGGCAGTAGATGCTAAGAGCGGAGATCAGATATTGTGGAACGCATTAGTGAATATTATGTGTCTGTGGACGTCGCGTCGAATTGTTAATGGTTTAAGAGTCAGAGAGTTATGTTGTTAGGATTAACAATTTACAAACCTTCCGTCACGTTCCCACACAATTGAGTCAATAGGATACCCAGCAACTGGGCAGTGCGCAATAAGAGTGTCTCCAGCGACTACAGGGCGTTTCTTCATGGAGCGTACGTAGGGTAAGCCGTAGATGTTGACTCGGGATGAGTGAGAAGCGCTTCCGACCTGGAATTGAACAATGTTTCATGTAAATATGAATACAGTTAATAAATGTATCCACTGTATTCTTCTATGTCTTTTCTTTTCATAAAAGGCTGAATAGTTATATTTCACACTCTTTTCTCGATTAAGTAATATGGACCTTTATAAATTTTGGTTTGCTTTTTCAATTCTAAATAGTGTATTATCAATGAACAGTGTTATACAAAAAACATTGACCGTACATGACATTTATTTAGTTACTTACCTTACTGGATGCAATGCAAGTGTACAAGCCACCATCGTTAGTGTGAACCGAGGAAATGTTCAGGTGTGATTCAACATTCCCATCAGCAGTGACGAATTGTCCGATCTGAAGTCGCTCTCCGCTGGACAGTTTGTCTCCATCCAAGAACCACGCTATGTCGGGAGTTGGGTTACCAGATGCGACGCATTTTAGTCTGAGAGAAGGTCCGGAGCGGAATGTCTGTTCGCCAAAGCTGTGCCTGATTAGAGGTGGCTCAACTGAAATATATCATAAGTACAAAAATTATCTTTTTTTTTTCTGACTAGAAGATAATTCTTGCCCACAAATTTAGCCAGTTCAAATATGCACATCGAATATAGAAAGCTAAACTGAAAGATGAAAGTCAGGGTTACATTTACTGAATTTGTATTAGTGTTAACACTGAATAGTTCATTATCCCCCTTATTAATAAATAAGGTGTAAGTCAGTCTTGTAATGCCCAGGTATAAAGATAGCCTCAGCCCTTTTTTAGGGTTCCGTAGCCAAATGGCAAAAAACGGAACCCTTATAGATTCGTCATGTCTGTCTGTCTGTCTGTCTGTCTGTCCGTCCGTATGTCACAGCCACTATTTTCCGAATCTATAAGAACTATAATGTTGAAACTTGGTAAGTAGATGTATTCTGTGAACCGCATTAAGATTTTCACACAAAAATAGAAAAAAAACAATAAATTTTGGGGTATACCCCCCCCCCATACTTAGAACTGAGACTCATTTTTTTTTTAATGAAACCCATAAGTGTGGGGTGTCTATGGATAGGTCTTCAAAAATGATATTGAGGTTTCTAATATCATTTTTTTCTAAACTGAATAGTTTGCGCGAGAGAATCTTCCAAAGTGGTAAAATGTGTGTGTCCCCCCCTGTAACTTCTAAAATAAGAGAATGATAAATCTATAAAAAATATATGATATACATTACGATGCAAACTTCCACCGAAAATTGGTTTGAACGAGATCTAGTTACTATTTTTTTTTTAAACGTCATAAATTGAAATTCATATCGAATACTCAGGTCTATACTACCATTCACTTATATACCTACAGGTTTGTACGGAACCCTCGGTGCGCGAGTCTGACTCGCACTTGGCCGGTTTTTTTTTATATGACATTAGAAAGTGACGGATTTATTTTAAACCTAGGTATTAATTGACTTACACCTTATGTATTAAGAAAGGGGTAGGTAAGTGTTTTATCAAATTAGTACTTACATCGACCACCAAGTTTAAGTTCAGCGCTAGCTCCTGCACTTTCCTGGTCGTTCCTTATAAAGCATTGGTACATTCCTTTGTCCTCTTTCTTTACAGATTCGATCCTATTAAAACATTTAATACATCATTTTAACTCTATTATATATAATTGAAAACTGTTTTACAAAAAACTTAAACCGACTTCAAAGTACACTAAGAAGTTATCAAATTCTGATCTGATGGCAGTGGGACCAAACGGGAAGTGTACCCTTCTAGACAAAAAAAGAATTTTCCAAATCGGTTAATAAATGACGGAGTTATGAGGTAAACATAAATAAAAAACACAACCCTATTGAGAACCTCCTCCTTTTTTTGAAATTGGTTAAAAATACAACCGTATTGAGAATGGAGGAGGTCCTCAATACGGTTTTTTGAAGTTGGTTAATAAAATGAACAAACACACACAACAGTCTAATTATTTTATTATTAAGTTTTCTAATACTCTGGAGAAGGTTCTTACGGAAAACAATAATAAAAAAGTTGCGTAAAAATATTAAGAACATTTAACGGTAGGGTAGGGTTGAAACCGCGGGGACCAGCTAGTCGTTAATAGTTACACTAATTAGAATGATAAATTACGAAAAATTACCTCAACATAGCATCGTGGTGCTTCATATCTTTTCCATCTTTTAACCATGTGATTGTTTTAACGGGATTGCCTTCGTATTTGCAGGTAAAAACAGCGGGTCTACCAAAATCAACGGTCTGTGTCGCTGGTTCAACTGTAGTCTTCAAGGGAGCCGTCACTGTCAAAACTGTTTCTACGGACTCACCTGAAATTATGGTAAATATAATGTTATCCAAGGGTTATTATTCTTACAGGTTATGAAAACTTGACAAATTATGAGAAAAGGCTGTAAGGAAGCTCTTTTAAACTACGAAATCTACTAACTAGGCAATATAACTATTAAGAAAAATAAGTTCTTGTTTAAAGAAAACATCTTTAATGCAAGCTTTTTGGTGACTGAACTTTTTGTTGACTGTACTTGCATTGTCTTCCAATATACTTATGTATGCCAAAATAATATCAAGTCAATTCGACCACCGGAAGTGGATGAAATTCGACTTGCAAGATTCCACCCGAACAAACATGTGTCTCTTAATGTGACGGGAATATTTATATCTTTATATATAAAATTCTATTGTACGTGTGTATGTCACTGAATTCCTACTAAACAGCTGGACCGATTTGAATGTATTTTTTTTTGTAAACGGATACAAAAAAATCATTCAAATCGGTCCAGTCGGGCGCCCTGGATGGTTTAGATTGACAAATCAGCCCGGCAGATGGCGCTGCAGTCGATAATATAACCTAGATACCGAGTTCAGTGACAAACACACGTACAGTTGTTTTTTTTTGTATGCATTTGGGTGACACCCTGGATGGTTTAGATATAGGGTAGGGTAGCACCACAGGGTAGGGTAGCTTCACGCGAACGATGTCGCGCCGGGCAGCTAGTATTGTATTATTTATTTAGGTAATATCCTGTGGTATAATAACTTACCACCAACGGAATTGTTAACAACGCACAAATATTTTCCTGAATCCTCAACTTTAGCTTCCTTTATAATCAGAGTGCCAGATACTTGTTTTACTCGGTCATCGAGGGTAACAGGCTGTTTTCTCGTCGTTCCTTCAATAAACTTGTACCATCTGTAACAAAAGAGAAAACATTTAGACTATATGTCAATACATATAATCAAACTAAGTTTAGAAAAACTGTAGGATTTATAATGTATTAAGAAATATTAAAAAAATATCTAATCCCTACCGTAACGAGAGCTACCCACCTGAAATTAGGAATTGGGAAGCCCTGACTAAGGCAAAGAATTGTCCCTGTATGCCCGATACTCAACTCAGATTCTTGAAATCGACCACTAGACAGCTTTGGAGGAATACTGTTCGTAGGTTCTTAAAGAAGAATAAAGTCAATCTGTCATGGATTATGCTTTATTAGTGTGAAGAAACTACACGTTAAAACCCGCAATTATTATAAATAAATTGAATCTGCCAAAGTTATATTAGCCAAGAACAAAAACAATCTCCAAAGCTAGCAAATACAGACAAAAATAATTACAAAGCTATCGCTATCCAGATGAAAAAATACATAAAGTGCAGCCTTGACGCACGTAAGCACAAAGTAAAGATTAAAGCGTCTGAATTAAAACAAGAACACCCTGACACTTACCAACAGGTGTATAGCAACGCCGCTCAATCGTTACTTTGGCTGAGAACCATAATAGAGCCGCGCGGCCGGCCGCGATTCACCACGCCTTCATGTCACATGTTGGCGGGGCGGCCGCCGCAACAGACTGCAATAACAACGCTCATCAGTACATTAGGATGATATGGTATGATATAACCTAGGTACGTGATTAATGAATGCGTGAGATGAAGACGGCCAGCCATGATGGAGAGAAACGCGTACCTGGTCAAAGGAGCAGGAAAAGCTTGAACTTCACAAAGGAGTGCAAGGTTATCGTTGCTTCGCCCTATATGCCGATTGAGTCCGTCGCCTGTTACTTTTGGCCTGGTCCTACCTGTCGGCTCTGTAATATAAAAACCGACTGAATATTGTGCCAACTCACCTAAAAATGGGCACGGGGTACGCTGCTATTTGGCATGTTAAATATGCCACATCAGAAAGTTGCACGATGAAAACTTCCCAACCTTCGAAATTCTTAGCGTTATCTTTCCTAGGCGCAATCTTATTGGTTGGTTCTGTAATTACAGAGACGACTTTAAAATATAAAAAATCTAGACTGCACGTATTTTTGATGCCCTCGTTTGTAGACTTGCTCATATAGGGTGATAAAAGTTCGACTTTATAACTACTAAAATGATTTTCTAACGAACCTCGATATTGGTATAGGATATCCCTGCGCTGGGCATAATAAAGCCAATGAAGTAAGTTGGCGGTACAGTACAGCAGCCTTTGGTGTAGCGGTGATACTTGGGACAGCGCTCGCAATTGGTTCTAAATAGAGTTCAATAATTTACTAGCCTAGGTACATTAAAAAATCCTCTTACAAGTAAATTTATTTTTTAAATACATAAACTTGCCTGAATAATGGGACAGGGAACGCTTGAGCTTGACATAGCAATCCAAAACTTTGCCCAACGTTTCGTGTAAAACTTATGCTACGAGCGTCCGTGGAAAACGTAGGTGCTTTGGAGGCGACCGGCTCTGTGATTTGAAAAACAAAACAACACTTGCCTGAATAGAGGGGCAGGATAACTTTGTGCCTGACAAAGAAGTGCAAAGCCTTGTCCGATTCGTTTTCTAAAAATACTTCCCATTGATTCAGATGAAAATGTCGGAGATTTAGCGCCAACTGGTTCTAAAACATTTATACGGACTAAAATAAAAACTTCAAACTTGCCTGAAAATTGGTACTGGGAATGCTTGCGCCTGACATAACAGACCAAAGCTTTGACTTTCGTGTCTCTTTAAAGATGAAAGTGCTGACTCCGAAGAAAAAGAAGGAGCTTTCGATCCAACTGGCTCTGCATAAATAATAATGATAATTGAGAGAATAGCGCTCTCGAAGAACTTATAAACCCCTGAAGTATCAAGTTATTTACGATATTAAAAAAAATATTATTTACTTGCCTGAAAATCGGTATGGGAAAAGCCTGGGCTTGGCACATCATTGCAAAACCTTGACCTTTATTTCTTGTTACTGCTGATAATGTAAAATCAGTTGAGAAGGTTGGTGGTTTAGAACTAACAGGCTCTGCAGAAAACAACGATCGTCATTAACAATAACTTACCTAAAAATAGGAGTTGGGAATGCTTGTGCTTGGCAAAGCAACGCAAAACTTTGTCCGATTTCTCTAATAAATATACTGCCTTTTGAGTCAGTAGAAAAAGACGGTGCTTTTGCCCCCACAGGTTCTAAAATTTTAAAAGGTATGTTAAGAGATATAAATTATACCCACCTGAATATTGGTTGAGGGTAACCCTGGGCCTGGCATAGCATAGAACCGCTAGTATGCGCTTCATTTTCATTATTGTAGGAAGATGCGGAAGAAGAAAATGCGGGTGCTCTCGCAGTTACTGGTTCTGAACCGAAAAATATTGATCTAACACAACGAACACTCACTTGAAAAGGGGCGCAGGGTGTGCTTGAGCTTGACACAACAAAACTAGTGCTTGTCTGGTCACTTTGGTTAGCGTAGTGCTCTTAAATTCCAGAGAAAACGATGGTGCCTTTGACCCGATGGGTTCTGTGACAATTATAGTGGATTTGCTACATTTTCATTTCTTACCTGAACAATGGAACTGGGAATGCTTGAGCTTGACATAAAAGAGCAAAGTCTTGACCAGTTTTACGAGTTATTCCAGAGAATTGGACGTCGTTTGAAAATGAAGGGGACTTTGAGCCAACTGGTTCTATAATTAAAAGTAATTTAACTTTTATTCACCTGAAAATTGGTACTGGAAAACCTTGTGCTGGACACAAGATGTCAATAGTCACGCCAAAATTCCTCACATACCAAGAAAATTTATTATCAGTGGAAAAAGTAGGTGACTTTGATCCGATGGGCTCTAAAATTAAATATGAGGCAGTTTTTAAACAGAAGATATTTTAATACCTGAACATAGGAACAGGGTATCCTTGGGCCCGACATAGTAACGCTAAACTTTGGTGCATATGCCTTATCATAAACCATGCTAACTTGTCATCTGTTGAAAAGGCAGGGGGCTTGGAACCGATGGGCTCTGAAAATGTTAATTAAGTAAATGTATTTCTAATAGATCTCACCTAAATAATGGTACAGGAAAACCTTGTGCCGGACATAATAGAGCAAAGTCCTGATTACCCTGAATCTCGAACCAAGCTAATTTGGAACCACTTGAAAACGAAGGACTTTTGGAGCCAATTGGTTCTAAAAACAACAGAAACATTATGATACCTGAATAAAGGGGCTGGATATCCCTGCGCTGGACAAAGCAATGCAAAGCCTTGATTGACATCCTTCACATACCACGCCATTTTAAAATCCATAGATAATGTAGGGGCTTTCAGACCAACTGGTTCTAAAACAAACGCAACATCTCTATGTTACTTCGAAACTCACCTAAATACTGGAACCGGGTACGCTTGTGCCAAACAAAGCAATGTAACGCTATACCTCATTGCAAATTCCACAAACTCAATTGTTTTAGTTGGGACTTTCGGCGGAGCACTATTAATTGGCTCTAAAAGAAAACAGATAATATAAATATCTTTTTATTTTTACCTGGATAAAGGTACTGGAAAAGCTTGAGCGGGGCATAGTAGTGTTACACTAGCGTTAATTAAGGCACTGAAACCTCTAACATTATCCATGGTTGGGAACTTCGGAGGGACTCGTCCTACAGGCTCTGTGCAAATATACAAAATGTTTTGATTTCGCACATGGCGTACATCCCATAATTTAAATGAATTACCTGTATTTACCTGAATATTGGAACAGGGAAAGCTTGTGCCGGACATAGTAATGTGAATGTGTTATCGATGGAAACTTCCGTAATATCAATCATTTTCGTTGCTACTTTTGGTGCGGCACTACCCATGGGCTCTAAAAAGTTTTATTTTTGCGTAAGGTAAAATATAATACATACAAGGTACCTGAAGACTGGGGCAGGGTAAGCTTGTGCGGGACAAAGAATAGTGACGCTATCACCTCCCATAGCATCAAATGCGCGACTTTTGTCACTAGTTGTAAATTTAGGTGAGACCCGACCAACTGGTTCTAAGGATTAAACAGTTTACAGTTTATCTCTTGCATTTATATAAGGTTTTACCTGAATATTGGGACCGGGAAGGCTTGTGCTGGGCATAATATTGTCAAACTCGTGTTTAAAACCGCACTGAAACTTCTTGAGCTATCCATCGAAGGAAATTTTGGTGTTACTCGCCCCACCGGCTCTATAGACACAAGAACACGATAAGTCTAGGTACCTGAACATTGGCGCTGGGAATGCTTGTGCTGGACAGAGCATTGTAACGCACGAATTCGAAGAAAAGCTAAAGCTGCGTCCCGTTTCCATCGATGGGAATTTCGGTGATACTTTGCCCATTGGTTCTGTTCACGGAATAATAAAGGCAGATTATAGATTACCTAAATGCTGGAGCAGGAAACCCTTGCGCTGGACATAGTATTGGGACACCATCTCCTGTGTTAGCTATAAACGTCCTACTTATATCTCCCGTAGGGAATTTGGGAGACATTTTTCCCATTGGTTCTACGGAATCAATATATTTTTTTAATGGTCACATACTTATGTTTACATCATATATTTTAACTTTTAACGTAAACATTGGGGCAGAGTACGCTTGGGCAGGTTACTAGATCGAAAGACATTGGTTGCTGTCAAATTTAAAAAGTAGTTTTTTCTCTAAACTTTGGCGATTGCTTTAAAGCAATATGTAGCAAAATAAATAGTTCATAGAGTAGAGACGCAATTTAAAAATATTACTGCAATAACTACAATCAACGAACATGACACCTTAATAAAATTTTGTGATGTACCTGAAAAGTGGAACTGGGAACGCCTGTGCAGGGCATTGCAATGCAAATGAATCATTTTTCTTGACTCCGATCATTGTCCCCATCAAAAGAGATGCAAATTTTGGTGAAACCCGTCCAACAGGCTCTAGAGAAGTAATGTCATAACGAAATATATTATCGATATAACAGTTACCTGAATAATGGGGTTGGAAACGCTTGGGCGGGACACTGCAAAGCGTAAGAATCATCTCTCTTAACTTCGAACATAGTGCCTGTCAATACTGACGCAAACTTGGGAGGTACGCGGCCAACCGGTTCTAGAAAGATTCAATATATTTTACTAGGATAATAGAGCGTCTTTACCTGAACATAGGGACTGGGAAAGCCTGAGCAGGGCACTGTAACGAAAATGATGCGCCCGAAGTAGTTACGAACATCATTCCGACTTGGGTGGTGGATAATTTAGGTGGCACGCGCCCTATCGGCTCTGAGGAATGATGCAAATTGGCGTTAGTTTTGAGGAATGTCCTTACCGGTACATCGGTGCAGGATAAGCCTGTGCAGGACACAGTACAGCGATAGTGGTGCGCACGCTAAACTGGAAGCCACTGGTTGTCTGCGCGCTAGGAAACTTAGGAGGCACCCGGCCCACCGGTTCTGCGCATGTTGGGAGAAGGCGGGGTTCACGAACGTAAAACAACAAGAAGATGAAATATTGAAAAGTACCTACTCCCTGAAATACCTCTACATTTATCTTATGGTTTATTAAGTAAATAATAGACAACAAATAACGCGTGAGTCAAGGCTCTGCAGGGTACCCTATCCCAACATTCAGGCAAGTCGATAAAAGCATATAGACACAAATTGTTTTATTTATTGTGTCTATAAACTTAAATATTCTGTAATAAATACAATCTGCTTTCGAATAATGTTATATACATCAGATAATCAATTTCATTTCTTTTATGGCGAAAATAAACGAAAACAGAGTGAACTTATTACTTATATCTAATGGTTAATTAACATATACACGTCATCAGATTTAAAAGCAGAATATTGTTTTTATTTCATTTCAGTTGATAAGTACAAAAATCAAGCTATAATTTGATTTATGGAAAATAAATATGACTTGTCAATAAAGTTACTGAAGTTTAAAAAGTAGGTAATTAGGACGAACCTCTAGTTTTAGCAAAAATATTCTGCCATTAAATATATCTTGTTGGTATTATTTTTTAAACAGTGATGATTTTTGCACTTAAATAATTATGTGAATAATACTGAATAGTTTCGCCAACCGCTTTTAATGATTAAATTTATGACTTTTTAAATACTTAAACCAGTTTCAAAGGCTTTTTCTGCTTTATTTTTTGTAAAGCAATTTAAATAAATCGTACTTTAATTATAACTTCGAAATATACTTAAAAAAAGAAATTAAGTTAATCTGCATCAAAACCGAAGTACTCGATTTTCGATAATATACCTACATAGTCGTCAAATGGAGATCTCCTAATTAATGGACGTTGGCTAACAACTACATTATCCATTAACACTATGCACTGTTAAAAAATGTTTCTATTACTTTTACTATTTGCAATAAATCATCACTAGTTATTATATGCGTTAGAAACGCTATCAATTCTTATAACAGGTTGACAAAGCGTACTTTAAAATTCTAATGAATACCAAACACCAAAATGAATTGATCGCGTATCTTATCTTAAAAGAAATTCATATTGAACTTACCCGTGATGACCAGGCGTCCTTTAGTAGCAGACAATCGGGTTTCACCAGTGAGCCTGTGCTTTGTTCTGCATTGGTATGACTTGTAACCATCCTCAGGTCCAACATCACGGATATGTAATTCTCCAGATGGGAGTACCAAGTACTTTCCGTCTGTTGAAAATTAAAATAATTGTAATTATTTGAAATTTGAGCAAAACAACAATCAATTTCACATCCAATGCAACTTAGGGTCGCAATTTACTTATAAATTGTAGAGCATGCATTATCCTAAGGAAGTGGGAATTAGGATAAAGGTAGGCCGTGAGGCCCATGGAATCACGGGAACCCGTATTAAGGACAAGATTCTATGCAATAAAAGAAAAACAAGTAATTCCATTTGGACTAAAACGGATGTATGCAATCAAGCACTGCCTTATAATATGATGAATTGTTTCATTCGTACCGTCTGAATCAGGGACTGAATCAAGCTTTAGTTCAACTTCATTATCGTCCTCGCTGATGATCCATGACACGACAGTAACATATTCAGAGACGAAACTTGGAATATGACATTTCAAGATAGCGCTATTGCCCCTCAAAACGTATTCTTCCATCAGATTCACGGCATAAGACTGAGACACAACTGAAACAACATGGTGTCTGGTAAGAAAATCTCAAACAGGCGAATGTGTTTTCGGTTACATGGACCTCAAAAACAATCTCATCTTGAAAGTTCTTGCTCTACGACCTATCAATGATAGTAGGTAACAGGGTTAATGGATATGGGTTATACAGGAGCTAAGGCAAGAAGAGAGAAGCAAATTGATCTGTGAAAATACCTAAGTTTGACGTTGAATTGATTTTTATTTCCTGCTCCTTTTCATCTTCTGAGATTATCCAAGAGTTTACAGACACATATTCGGCAACAAAACTTGGAATTTGACATTTCAAGATGGCGGCGTTTCCGCGCAAAACATATTCTTCCCAGAACTTCACATCGTAAGCCTGAGAGACGACTGAAAACGATTAACCACTAAATTAAAAACTGCCAATTATGTGTTAATTTCGAAATTTGATGACGACGGCGGCATATTAAACTAATAAATCTTACTTTAAGAATCAATTGAGAAAGGATAATCAGGAAGGAAGGTAAATAAACAAATCTCAAACAATTATCATATTACCTAAATTAAAATCTGAGTCTATATTTATGTCCATCAGATCTGTATTGTCTTCCGAAATAATCCAGGAAATAACCGTTACATATTCGGTGACAAAACTTGGAATGTGACATTTTAGTATAGCGGCATTCCCGCGTAAAACATTTTCTTCCCATAGATTCACAGTGTAAGATTGAGATACCACTGCAATAATATAATATTGGGTGCTTACAGCAAATGTCCAAAGAAGTAATTGATAAGATTTATCCAATTTGGATTAGGATGAGAGAGGAATTAATTAAAAATGAACATAATATTAAAATACCTAAAGTAAAAGATTCATCAATATTAATTTCACTGTCATCTACGCTTTCCTCAGATATGATCCAAGATGATATTGTAACATATTCTGAGACAAAACTAGGAATGTGGCACTTGAGGATGACTGAGTTTCCACGTAGGACATTCTCTTCCATCAAATTCACAGTGTATTCTTGGGATACAACTGAAATATTTATTACGCATATGATTTTCTATAAAATGATAATCGAAATAGGGAAATGGGTTTTGATGAGGTTTAGGAGACGTAAATCATCTAAAGACAAAATACCCAAGTCGTTAGATTCTGATTTTATTTCCAACTGATCAGTATCTTCCTCTGAGATAATCCAAGAGGATACGCTTACGTATTCAGTGACGAATGTTGAAATGTGACATTTGAGAATAACTGCGTTTCCACGTAATACACTCTCTTCCATGAGGTTGACAGTGTAAGCTTGAGTGACCACTGCAAAGTCCATTGAACATTATGTACGTATTCAAGTGTGTATCGACACGGCAACATTACTATGCTTTAGGAAATGGTAAGAGGAAAAACGGAGCTAGATAAAACAAACGACAAAAATAAACTCAAATACCATCTTTGTCAACAGTATCATGCATTTTAATTTCCACCTCATTTTTATCTTCAGCAATTATCCAAGACGCAACAAACACATACTCGGTCACGAAACTTGGGATTAAACATTTCACTATTGCTGCGTTTCCTCGCAAAACGTTTTCTTCTACTAAGTGAACTGAGTAAGCCTGCGATACAACTGTAATATTTAAAACGTCATGTTATGCGTTGAGAAAACCTTGAAGGACAGGATATCAGGGACGTATTAATAATTTTCAAAGAGATTTTTTATACCATATCTTTCATTCAGTATATATTCCCCTCCCTCGGTATCATGCCAGGATATAACTTGAACGTGATCTGATACGAAAGACGGTATATGGCATTTGAAAACTGCCGCGTTCCCTCGTATAACATAAATGTCATACACTTGTGACTCGTAGAATTGGTTTACAGCTGGAATAATTTTCAAGAGTAAACTACATTCGTATACCTACTGATATAACAAATTGAACCTTAGGGACCTGGTGTGGTGCGGATAGGAACAATTGGGGTCGCGCGGGCACTCTCGATTACCGTAATTGCCCTCGGAGCAACTGAACGAAAACGCAGCGAGGGACTCTTCGTCCGTCACCCATTCCACAACATTGACGTAATCAGCCACAAATGATGGAATAAGACATTTAACAATCGCTGAATTTGGCCGGCAATGGATGAATATCTTCATCGATTAAACGAGGTTTTATGAACAACTGCGAAAGTGTAGGTACACTTAATTTCATAAGATTGAAAGAATATACCTGTTTAGGAAGGATAAAGGATGAACTTGAAATATTTTTTTCTAACTAATTTAAGTAATACCAGGATTTATATTTGCTTGTTCCTCAGCAGATACAGTGTCATTGTCCATAATCCAGGCAACAACATGGACGAAATCCGCAACGAAAGAAGGCACGATGCATTTAAGAATTGCAGTGTTTCCTCGCAAAATGAATTCATCGTTGACTCTAACTTCGTATGCTTGAAGCACGGCTGTGATAAACAAACGAAGGAATTGGGGGATAAGGGATGTTTTATTATCGTCATGTTACCCTCGTTATTGCCAGGATAGTATGTGCCTCCTTCGCTGTCCATCCACATTTCAACATAAACAAAATCCGAGACAAAGCTTGGTACTTCACATTTCATGATTGCTGCATTTCCTCTTATCACATATTCGTTATCAGCTTCAGCTTCGAAAGGCTGTGACACCACTATACAAACAACTTGTGATCATTTTTTTTTTCAATAATTGTATTTTGGACAGGAATTTGGGAGTCAACATTTTGATTTTTATTATAAACCTTAAAGGAAAAGTACCCTTTATCGCATTGGTATTATTAATTGTTACGATTTGTCCGTCTTCCATAAGCCAAGATTCCACATACACAAAGTCACTAACAAAAGATGGTATCTTGCAGCGGACAATAGCAGCGTTCCCTCTAATCACGTACTCATTTTCGGCTTCGGTCACGTAATACTGCGTCACGACTGAAGAATAACAATGAAACACTCGGTTGGAGACGGCAGGTCAGAGATGTAGGAAAATGAGCTTAAAATGGGAAGCGGATAACATATTTTTATTCAGTGAGGATATTGGTACCGAAGTTTTCAGAATAGGTAATAGCAGTTCCTTCTTCGTCAATCCATGCTTCAACCTTTACGAAGTCCGCGACAAAGGAGGGAATTGAACATTTTAAAACAGCAGCATTCCCACGTATTACATATTCCGTAAGAATCTCTGCTTCGTAGAATTGATTAACAACTGAAAGTTGACACGCAAAGTGTTTAAAAATTCTGTTGGTTTATAATGCCTTAGTACAACTGGGAGAGGAATGCTTAGGAGTTTAGGACAATTAGACAGAAAGAAGCAAAAATACCGATATCATCGGTAGGCAAGTATTCGCCTCCATCTGAATTGACCCAAGCTTCGACTTTAACAAAATCAGCAACGAACGAAGGAATGTTGCATTTTAATACGGCCGTATTTCCTCTGATGACGTATTCTGACACCACTTCAGCTTCATAATATTGTGTCACGACTGGAAATCACACATGTACCTTTACAGATTAATATAATGAGTGGAAATATCTTGGAAACCGGGAAGGAATTATACATTAAAATTAAGGCAAGTGGTACCATATCCCTCCTGAGTCTCTTCAGGAGTAAAAGAAATTCCGGCTTCATCTTGCCATGAGACAACATTCACAAAATCAGCAACAAATGATGGTATGGAACACTTGACTATAGCAGAATTACCACGAATCACGTACTCATTGTTTACTTCTGATTCGTATTGCTGTTGTACCACTGTCAGAAATATTAATTTTATAGAATTTTAAGCGTGGATAAGGACTTATGAGAAAGGCTAAAAATAGCGTGAAAACGGGAAAGCATTAACCGTAGTTATCACCCGGAAAGAAGTCTTCATTTTCATCGGTATGCCAAGACAGAACTTCTATAAAATCGGCGACAAAGGACGGCACCTGGCACTTCAACGAGACACTATTCCCAAGAATGACGTACTCTTTGTTGACATCGGTACCATATTGCTGGGCAACCACTGTTACAATATTACGTTTTACTTGACTAAAAAAAGGCTTAGTTTTATAAGATACCTGTATGAACACAACTCATTAATAAATAAACTAAAAAACACACAGAAAAAACTCATTAAATGTTTGCATAATAGCTGAGTGATTCCACAGTTACTAGAAAGGTAGTTAATATATATTTGACATTCTTACACAAAGTAAAATATATGTCCGATAAGAAGAAAAATACCAATGCCATTGTTCTCGTGTTGGTTGATTATTTAATTGACCCTATTTGGTCCTTAGTTTAAAAGGGCAGCGCCCTGCCCATGTCCATTCAACCATTTATATTCAAACCGACCCGACAGTTAAAGTAGACAAATTACGACTATATCTAGTAAGTAGGTACATAATGATAATTTATGAATCAGTTTAGTGACTCATAATTTTTATAGCTCTACAGTAATATAGTGATTTACTTTAAAGCTTCATACGCAGGGCGACCTGCACAACATATACATACTAGCTTTCTGTCCAGCGGTTTCACCAGCGATCTCCTCTTTACCCATCTTAGGGCTGAATTTTGAAAATCCTTCCTTAGGATACCTAAATTTTAAAGGAACCCGTGTATAAAATGTCAAGTCTTCTATAGACCCTGGGGTTTGTGCTGTGCGAACATCTCAATCAGTTTCCCCTTTTAGTCGGACGCAAATGTTTTTTTTTTTTGTAAATACATACTTATTATAGATAATTTCACCCAGACTCAGGTCATGCAGACATTTTCATGCACACTAATGAATGCCCTGGCAGGGAATCGAACCCACGACCTGCATTCAGGTAGGAATCTTACCAACCTAGTCAACTGGCCCGTCGAACATTTAGGGATCTATGTGCAAGCTTTCAGATCAATATTTTTTTTGTATTTCTAATAGATTAATCATCATTTTAGATAGGTATTCCTCGGGCTTTGATTTACTTCGAAAATTATAGGCCGGACAGTACAAAATGAACATGTTGTACATGATGGTAGACATAATTGCCTATAAACTAGATAAACTATCAACTAAATGTTTCCCTTATAATAACATAGTCCTTAAACATGACTGCCTCATGTTCAAACTAAACTGGCAGCTAACAATATCAAATGAAATGACACTTGAACTAAAGGTTATGAGTCAACTAACTGGCGAAGTAATATATCATCTTTTTATGGATGATTATACTATTACTACCGGTTTTTTAGATTATACTTAATGTTTATTGGCGTTTGAAATTAATGCAATGTTATTATTCGATTGCAAGTTGAAATCAATATTTAGACAAAGTAATCTACGACCAAAATTAAGACCAGAAGAGAGATTTATATCGCAAATCTATCAAGCCATCGAATATCGAAAGCCGAGAGTAGTGAAATAGAAGATTTTCATATTTGGTCACTGCCAAAGGAGCTCAAGAATCCAATTCCTAAAAATTATAGGTATAGGTGTTATGTATCGGAACTATCCATAAATCTGTAAATTTTGTCTCGAACGATGACCATATAGTTAGATGAAAGACGGAACTTAACCTCAATTACCTACGTCTTTCATCTATTATGATTCGCGTATGAGTAATAAATATTTATAAAAGAGTTAGCTAATTAGACCAGCGACCAAGAAATGAATCCATACACGTGAACACTTGATATACTAATAATTTTTCTACAACTGTGAAATCACTCTGATATCTTGCAATTACAGATTGGTACTAGTATTAATAACTAACTTCCGCCCGCAGTTTTTCTTCACCTGCGGTTCCAGAGGGATCTTCTCTAGTCTCTATAGAATATTCTTCTAATTTAAGTATGTATTTTTTTTCATGTGGTGTACAATAAAGTGTTATCTATCTATCAATTTTTACTGATCATCACATTTTCATATATCTGTAGTCTTCCATGTTTGAAGCTCACTTGATATATTTATTTCGATATGATAAAGCTCTAAATCTTAATACCTCTATAGTTAGATTATATATATTAAGGAAACGGTTGATCCGTTGAGTTCAACATTAGCATCCACTGCTACTACTCATTAATTATCACTTAAATACTTATAGCAATTGAATTAATTAATTGTTTAACTTACCGGCTCGCACATTGACATCTCGAGAGTGAATGGTACCAACAGAGTTGCGCGCAAGGCAAGCATAAACCTGGGCATGAACTTCTTGGCGATAATCCTCAGCTCGGAATGGAGGGAATAACAAGTTTCCATTCGGTTGAACCTACAGAGAAAAAAGTACATATTAGAAACTTCATCAAACTCAAAATTGGTGTGTGTGACTATCATTTTTTATAAAGATTATTACAAAACGTGGTTTGAAGCAAACCCAGGTTTTAAAATAGCCTCGTCTCTTTTTATTATATGGCGTTAGGCAGTGACTGAGTGACTGGTTTTACTAAACTTCCTTTAAATCATCTTTTGTAATAAGAGAGTTCGTAAATAATACTACAAAAATATAAGGACGTCCTACCCAATTGATATTCAATCAAGAGAGATTTCCAATGATGCGTGGTTTTATTTCATCGTATAATACCAACCTGTCTCAATCCAGGGACATCACCGACTGCAGTTCCATCAGATCGTACCCAAAAGACGTCGGGGCCGGGGGATCCTCGGGCGGCACATTCCACAGTCGCGCCGGTCGTGTTGCTGAAGTCTACTCGGTTCGGGGGTTCTTTCATGAATATCGGTCCTATCGTTTCGTCCTCGCATAGCACTGACCCTAGAAATAAAGAAAACTGTAAGTTAGTTTCATGTTTTAAGTTAAATATACTGTTTTGATTGAATTATAGATTTTAATTTATTATTTTACGCTGCATAAGACTATATATAATATATCACCGTATTTTTGTGACTGTATAACTGTACCATACTGCTTACATTATAACGTATGCATTTTCGATAGTTTATAATCCATCGTTATCAAACCGTCATATTGTTAACCGTCCCTGATTGGTCAGGCTTGGCGGTAGTTTGATCTGTCTATAGAGTTAGAAAACAAACATAGAGTTTAATAATAGAAATATACATTTAATTTGATTGTTTGTATGTATTATATTTTTTTTTTCTTTCTATTTTATATATAATATATATTAGTTTATCTAAATATTTTAATTTAAGTATTAGGTTTTTGAACTTTATTTAAGTACATATTTTTATGTACATGTAGTATATGTATTGCTCCACCTATCTTATATCTACCCTATTGCCCTAGGTTGCCTGGAAGAAATCGCTTCAGCGATAAGGCCGCCTTAATTGTTTGCACATTCTATTTTATTTTGTTATCTGTTTTTGTATTGTGTGTTTCTTGTGTAAATAATAAAGAATTTTGTATTGTATTGTATTGTATCAAAATTTAATATGCCAATCAATATATATTTTCAAGAAAAATTAATAACAATCAACTACGTTACGTATGGTCAAAGATGGCGGTGCGGGGGACACATGACGTTCAACCAATCAGCGCGCAAGGTTAGTTCCAACGGGAAGGTTTGTCATGGATAGATTAAAACTATCGAAAATGAATGCGGTATATTGCGAGCAGTATGATACAGGTTACAATATATCGACAGTTTATAATCTCGCTAGATAGATTATAAACTAACGGTGTTCACAAAATTACGGTGACATATACCTACATAGCTACCACGGACTTCTCAACGGCACTCAAGCACGATAAAAGTGTGCATACTACCCCGTTTGCACTATTTTACGAAAGCTCGACCCAGATAATACAGTGCAAGAGACCCTTTGAGATAATGCAAAAAACAGCAGGATTGTGTAATGCTCTCGGAATCGTAGTTGAATCTGATTAGCTTATGAATTACTGGCTGGATGATTGGTAGGTATATCTTTCTCACGCGCATAAACAGAGCAATATATCAGTTGTATGTAGCGTCGTCAATGTGTTATCAAATTGGGTTCAACTTCAATTTCGAGAGCATTACACGCCCTGAAGTAGCTGCAGTAGGTATACCACTGTCTACACCCTAATGACTCACTCAGTGACCTATTCAATTGAATTTTTATACAAAAGAATAAGTATAATCTTTATTGTATATAAAAGAGAACAACTTATTTATAGAAAAAAGAAAAATAAACATACATTGTATATGAGACAAAAACTTAAAACCTGCATAAGCAATACCTAGAATTATGTGTAATGATTATTATGAGTAGTGCCATATGGATAAATATATATAATAGAGGAAATGCTGAATATAAAGGGAAAACGGAAACAAAAAAACGAAGAAGTGATGGATGTTTTGTGTTGAAGTACAATATTTGTAGTAAAGGAGTGATTATCAAGATGTTGGCTAGATGGGATGTATTGGGAAATGTATTTTATGATAATGATAGGTCAGTGACGTCGGATGCGGCGCGGTAAAGTTGTGGCTTGAATCCTATTATAGAAAGAAAAATGAGTTCGGTCATACCATCACTAATCGCAGTGAAATTATAGCAAAAACCCATATCCAATTTATATTGCAATGTAGCATCTAAGATAATAAACAAATCAGTTAGGTTATGTGTATGTAGAAGGATATAATAGGAGAAATAATTTAAATTAAAACTGCGCATTGATACTCTCCGGTATGAAGATAGAAAACAGCAACAAAGGGGAAAAAAAAACAAGGGCGTGTTTAGTGCGCGCGACAGATGTGCGCGCACGCACGTTCCTCATTGGTCGAGCTTACGACAGATGCGCTTCCCTACATCACAACCTGAACCGTAGAGATGGACCAAACCATAAACAATTTATCACACCACTTGAAACGAATTCTAGTATAATTTATACCACTACTATCACAAATGTGATATGTAGTTCTGCCTGTAGTTGACCGACTATTGTGTACTAATAGTGTATGTTAGTGTTTTATTTTCATATCTTTTGGTACAGTGCAGCGAATTGAGACAGAAGAAATAGATTCTTGCTATGGTTTTAGTATTTTATTTAGTAAAATAGTGGCTCTGATTGTACTATGTCATTTATTCTCGGAGATCTATTAACGATGACTCACCACCACTTGTACGTAGTATATTATTTACTCTATGCTACCACTTTTGTTTGATTGAGAAATACAAAATAAGAGCTGTCATTACGTTTTTTGCTATCGATAATGAGATAACAGTAGCGCTTCTGATAACGATTGTGTTGTGTTATTGGGTACACACAAAACAAGTTATCAAATCAATCGACTCAGGTCAATGTCAGCCAGCATACTTTACACTACATACTTACTTACAATTACAGGATTAACGTTGTTAACTTTTATTTTGCCTGTAGTAGGCAACATGCTATTATTCATATAGCCTTGGTGGAATTACATCATCGATATCAAACATTTTTATGTATTCATATTCATTTTATTAAGCAGTATCCCCAACACAAGACGCCATAAAATTTTCACCCATACGTTGTTGACATACCGAAAATACGGACACAGCGTTTTGCATCCTCATTTATAATGCGGACAGAAAGGGAGTGGAACTTGCTTCCGGCGTCTGTGTTTCCTGACGCTTACAATCTAGGAACTTTCAAGGCCAGAGTGAATAGGTTTCTTCTGGGTAAGCGTATTTCATCTTAGGCTTCGTCATCGCCCCTTATCGGGTCAGTGGCCGAACGAAAGAACATTTAATAAAAAAAAAAAAAGTACTGACTACCACATATTTAATCCTACCATTTAATGTAGCTAATATAAGGGACAGACAGGTAGTAATGATATGAATACTTTCGTCTCTTTAGATATCAGGTTTCATGTGGATATGCTGAATATTTATCATGGGCTTAAATATTATTATTACGTAGTGCAGTTATTTTTACACTGATTATTTTTAATTAATTATCAATTATAACATACAATACAGTCGATTACAATGAGATTTATCCATTTAATGTTACAAAATTATGTATCCACTTGGATGCAATAGTAAACTATTAACATAAGGTCATAAGCTTCATTTCACTGGAAATATGGTGGTATACATAATTATTGCACTTAGTACGAAAACATAACAATGTCAGGTTGCATGCCATATTTATCACATACAACGGATAGTTGACTGTACAATAGATGACGACAAGAAAAAATATATCTTTAGATACCTACTGAGTTTTGATACGACTCATGAAACTCCAGCGACCCAGTGGTTTAGGCGTGCGTTTAATAGATCAGGGGGCCTACCCCCATCTTTTACAAAACAACCTTATTGCAATACTGTTTTGTTTCCAGCATATAATAACCTTATTTATATTCGTACCATGACCTCTACCAAACACTATTGTTATATGATTGTTATATTGCTGCTAAGAACGAATGATTTTTGAGAATTTGTCTATGGGCTCATTAAAGATGAAAAGAAATAACGCTATGGGCCTAAGCAACTTTCTCTCTCTTAACAATTCTCATCTCTGTCACTCATCCATACTCTCTCGCTCTTTCAAACAACCTTATTCTTCTTTTCGTACCATGATGTCCCTAAAACAAGCTTATTTTATGCATGAAAACAACCTTGTTTATTTACCATAATGGTTCATTCAATTCGTACCATGAGCTATTTTTTATAAGCTTTTGACAATTAACATTATTGTTTTAATGTCAAATTTAGCAATCTTATATACGTTGTATTTACAAGCTGGAAATAACATTGTTTTCCAAATTTATATTATAAAAATCTATTATAGTGTCATATAAAGTAATTATATCGAATTTATTTACTTATAGAACAATTATAGAATGAATATATCGGGATTGCGAGATTAGGTATCATCCCAAAATAATATAACCGATTGTTTATAACATTGAATTATTACACATAGAAACAAAGTACACGCACAAAAAATAATCAATTCAATTGAAGCCATATATGGCTTCATTTGACCGCCGCACTGTCAGTGTACTGAGTGACGTTATAGTGAGTGCAGCTCTTAGAAAAATAATAAATATGACGGTTTGTGCAGTAAAATTGTGTCATAATTCATCAGGGAAGAAAGATAGGAATTCTGATGTAACATTCCACAGGAACGCCACTAATTTTATTGCGTAATTCATCTAAAATAACAAAATTCAAAAATAAAAATAATTCACTCAGATTTCGAGCAAAGTGTTGCCAGCTGTTTGTATGCTGAATTTGCGTTGTTTTACGTAATTGATACTGAATTTGTTATAATTAAAGTAATTGAGTCCGATACCTCGACTAGTTGCCCCCGCGGTTTCACCCGCTTCTTGGGATAAGTAGCCTATAATACTTGGGATAATGTAGCTTCATATTTGTGAAATAATTTCGAATCAGACTGGTAGTAGTTTCACAGAAGTAGTTTTACAGGTAGTTTTTTTACAGAGATTAACCCGTTTAAACAAACAAACAAAAAACTTTTCCGCTTTATTGTTTTATAAAAAAATATGCTAAGCCTCCTTGTAAGCCCCGTCTTCAGCTTCATCCAGCTGTCATTTTAATCGACTTCAAAAAAGGAGATGATCAATTTGACACGTATGTATGTAATATTATTGGAACTATAATATATTTACATATGTATGAATATCTATCAGGGCTTCCAAACAAATATACTAAATTTCATAGGTGTATATACCACGCATATCTAAGAAACCATTACAATTAATAGTTTCGGACATATGCGTGGACAAACATACATACACACACCTATGAAATTCAAAATCAATGATTGTTACCATATTTTTCTATTTGCATAAATTTACTTAATTAATTAACTAGCTTAATTTAAATACTTTTAAAATTACAATTGTATATATTGTGTTAATGATAATTACCTAAATACCTACATACTACTTAATATTCTTTTTCTATACAACCTATCATATATCTACGATCATTCATAGCTCTGCACATTGTCTTGGTGTATTATGTTAAAATACCCGACATAAGTACTATGAAACATAAACATTAAACTAGTAATAAATAAATAACAGGCCTGTGTCTATGATAAATAATCTAAGACACAGAACTTTTTAAACTATTTAATAAATTGTATGAATACTTACTTCCAATTTCACTAGTAGGCGAAATCGGAAGGTTAATTTTACCGAAAAAAATCGTTTAGCTTGCAACATTACTCGTGCGCTTGTGTGCGTGTCAGCGAGTGTAATTATATGGTACTCCCGCACACATTGGTTGTCAAGTGGCTTACGTTTCGCGCGGATCTTTGTTCGATACTTCGGTTCTAAGCGTAATAATTCAATGGTTTATAAAGTTTTTAATTGCACTTGTCGTTCACTACACAACTATGCATCTACGTTAGTAATATCGATCCCTCGACCCTTAGCCTTAGATTTATTTAGATGAAACGGAGCTTTAAATTGCGTGTTTATATATTTAGTGATTTTTCATTTAGGTACCTACCCACTATTGATATCCTGTTTTCATTATAACCAACGTACATCGAATAACCCCAGATTAATCCATAAAGTTAACTTTCCTGCAGTGTTAGTTCACAGAGTAGTCCCTGTGTTCCTGGAATCCAAAGATTTATAACATCCTTGCTACCTAGATTCTCTGGCAAATTTTCTAAAATTGGTCGTAACCTACATTAGCCTGGATGGAATATATTATTGTCAACAGACGGACAGACGACAGACTTATAATAATCTATAAAGATAATCATTTAAACCATCTAATGTAGTAAAATATTAATTAAGTATTATATATTTGTATTGAGAACTCAACTCACAACAATCTGCTATACTGTTGCAGAGCAGATGCAACCGTGCGGGTAATTCTAAAATACGCATCCATTGGACCTAACTTTCTGTAGCCTTTGTGGCTGTGGATAGAACCGTGGGGGTCTGAAGCTCGCTGATTTGCTCACACATTATCATCAAAACCTCGGCAAACCGGTTGGTGGGGAGCTTTTTGTGACAATGCATTAGCTTGGCTATCCAAAGAGGAAACACTGCCAATAACGAGCTTGAACCTGGAACCTTGTCGATGATCGACAACAGCGGCAAATATTTTTATATCTACATACACATAATATGTTTAATTCCAAGACCTGCAACTACAGTAGGATTCCCGTCAATAACACAATGAATAAAAACACGAAAGTATTATGTACCTACATTCTTTATTCACATAAGTTTAATGAGAGTAAGATAATTATACACAATATAAGTATGGCATTAAACAATCTTGCAGATACAGATTCAAACTTTATTTAAGCGTTTATAGGTACTTAGACTTCACTTTAGACCAGCCTCTCCATCTCTACGTACACTTTTTTGAGAGTACTCCTTCGCTTGTAGATATCGATTGAAGGCGGTATTTTTGGTCTGTTTGTATTTAACCATTTCTACCTGCTGACTGGATCTCTGGCGAACTCTTCGGCTACAACTCTACAAAATGAATTGCAACATTTGTGCAACTTACAAATGTTTATAACCATAACATCTTAAATTTCATGCACTGAATATTACTGTCGAATATACTATTAAGATGTTTCCTTATTGATTGCACTTTGTTTGTTATAAAAATTACATAAACAAATAACTAAATATCTTGGATATCTTTATTAGACATTTGAGTATGACAAGAATGACAGGTAAATATTTTGTTCCGATTCATTTCATTTGATAATCTAAAGTCGGCAGTCTATATATTTTTTCAATTAATTTCCTTACTCTTCATAATAACATTTTAAAATATTTGTATGCATTTTATAGAAATTACTCGAAAATATTTTATTCTTTTAGTTACTTATACTTTACAATTAGTTTAATTTAATACTTTGCTAAAAGATGAAGAATCTCAAATCATTTCGGTCCAACGTGTGAAAGAAATGGCACTATACAGTTAATATATCGTTATTTCTTTTCATCTTTTATCAGGTATAGACAAATTCTTACAAATCATTCATTCTTTCTCGGCACTTAGCAATGTTATATCAATGTTGAACGATTGAGCTCATGGTACGAATCAAAGTAATATTATTATAAGGTGAAAACAAAACAGTCTGGCAATAAGGTTATTTTGTGAGAGAAGATGATGGCCCTATAGGATGGAACGGGACAAAAAAAAGAACTTGTCAATTGTGACGCACGAATTTAGAAACTCAATGTGCCCTGTTGCACTACATATTTTGAAATAATACAAATATTTATTTTATGTAGGTATATCGACTTTTATATTACTTGAATTAATATTACTTAGGTCAATATGAAAACAAGGCAAGGGGCCGCCGTTCAATAGTGATATTCAGTGAAAACACAACGTAACAAACAGAAGTACCTAATTCAAGTATTATTTTATTCATTTTGCAGTGAAGAATTCGCCGGAATTCAAAGTAACTACTCTAAGAAATGTGCTGGAAAGAAATAGGTACCTAATCCTCAACTAGCAAAGCAATGGAGCACTTCTTGGTCATTACAAAAACTGAGACAAAGTTCATACATAAATATATACCTAGGTAGGTTTATGTTTATGTATGGCACTTGTCTTGATACCTATAGTCTAGGCAGGTACCTATTGTCTTTAAATTATATGAATAAAGAATTTACCACAGGAATCAACACATATTTTTATTTATTACCTTTTGTCAGGAATGCTACTGTAGTTGCAGGTCATACAATGAAACATTATGTGTATTTAGGTATATAAACGTTTATGAATACAGTACAATCACAGTAAAGCTTAATCTATACGATATTAAATATTTACAACAAATAAATGAAATACAATCTAGCACTCGTATATAAATTTTCCTCTAGGCTGCGGTAGATTATCGGCAAGGTTCCCAACAGGCTAGCCAAGCTAATGCGTTGGCGGAAAAAGCTCCCCGCCCGAGGCCTCGATTATTTTGGTGACAATATGCGAGCGACTCGGTGAGCTTCAAACCCATACGGTCGTATGGTTTCGATAGCAAATGGCATTTTGGTCCATTGCATGCGAAAGTGTTGATTCCTCACGTAGCATAGATGCATACCAGGTCGCTTTCGTGTATCTATTATTGGCTTCTTTGGTATTTGCTTCCAAAAACACAAATAGTTCATATTCATTTGCCATCTAGAAATGCTAGATGGCAAAAGCTAGAAGGCTAGAGATACACAATTCATTCGATAAGTTAAATAAATACGATCTACTGACTTTATATCACTATAATAATAGATATTTTATCATAAATTTGGATAATTCGTCGCGTATATAATGTTATATTTTGATTGATATATGCAATTGACATAAAAACCATAATGCTAGTTGTCAAAAGACACATCATGGTACGATTTGAATGAACGATTAGAGGTGACGTCATCAAACCTGCTAACAAAACAATATTGTTTTATGCCTATAATAAGCTTATTTTTAAGGATGTCATGGTACGAAAACGCAAAATAAGGTTATTTTAACCTTGTTTTAAGAGCTTGTGGTAGGCCCCCAGTCAGGTAGACACTAGTACCCAGGTTTCTCGTGAGATTATGATGATAAATATCAAACTACATTGCGCCGTAAAATTACAAAGGAGTATCGTTCGTGTTAAGAATTCCAAAACTGAAACGGTATGTCGCACGGTGAGCCGGCCACGACGCGCGACGCTCGCGATGCTTTGGTTTGAATTCCTGATATAGAAAACAATCAACGTCTTGTATTGATACCTAGATTCATTTGGCGTTTTTAAGGAAATAATCTATATAGCGATTGTTAAGTTATAGCGGGCCAAGTGTGAGTTTTACTCGTGCAACGAGGGTTCCGATCATCCTTGGACGTAGTATATTGATTGGTTTGGACCATTACTGTTGTTAAACACCGGACCGCATAACTAAGTTTACTTGTTTGTAAGTTGAAGGACTTTTGATGATTTCGAAAAAAACTGTGCTGGTTAGAAGCATCGTTATATTTTTCCTGTAATATTTATCAAAACAAACTTTAGCAAAGCATCGAATATTTTGGCAAGCACAATGGAACAATTAGCACATGTTTTACATTGTAAGACCACAAGTGTTATATTAATTTGACTTGACCGTTATTCGAAGCTTATTTAATTGAGATAGGCACTACGTTTCCCGCCTTGCTATTTCTGTCTCTTTTCTATGTATTCCTGTCTCTGTCACCCTTTGTTCCCACTACCTGGCAGAATTGCGTGCGATCATAGCTTCGCCATTTTGATTTCTCATTGGCGTCTTGTTTCCCGCCGGGTACGGTCGTATCAGCAGAACACTTTCTCGATTTTTACATGTAAGTGATTTTAATATTCACCTTTGAAATTACATATTCCTTGCTGATACATACATAGTTTTTACCACATTTATTTAGAAATCTAACGGTTTTTACCGTTCGTATTAATAAGAAAATCATAATTTTAAGCAAGCATTGCAATTAACAGATTGTAAGTTTTTAACAAGTACCTACCTACTTTCTTTTAAATCGAACGGCTATCTCCGTTTGTGAGTGTTTTAATTACGATCAGTATTATATTTTTTTTCTTTATAGCATGGATAAAGGTAGTAATGGTGGTCGAAATGCAGCTCTCGAACCATTACCGGGACCTTCGGCTCCACGTAGATCACGGTCGACCAGTTCAAGCTCGAGTAGCGGTAGTAGTTCAAAAAGTTCCTCTTCTTCATCGGGCTCCCCAAAGCGGCGTCGTAGCCATCGTAAAAAGAAAAGGGGGGGCAAACATAAACGCCACTATTCCGAACGGGGATTTCATAAATTATCACAAGAAGTACGTGATCTGCGAAAGTGTTTGTCCAATAGGGACAACGATTATAATGTAGGTAATAGGGAACATAATGTAATTGAACACGATTCTATATCATTTATCTCGGGTGTTAGTCGTAACCTTTACGAAGATATTAGTGATCACGCTTCGAATATAGACGTGTCTAATGTAAATGAAATAACGTTAAACATCGGGACGAAATTAAAAGAACCTTCTATGCCTGAGAGCTCTGAAGCTCAGTTAAAGCTATTAAAAGATCTTCAACACTTAGATAGTAGTAAGTGGAATGAAATTAGGTATTCTGAAACTCAAAAATTGTACAACCATACGCCTGGGTTTACCGATTTAGAAGTTAACGAAGAAGTTGCGGCCTTTCAGTCCCCTCGTCATCTTATTTACACTGATAAAGCTTTTGCAGCCTTAACATTGTGTATTTTGAAGCAGAGGGATTCATTGCATAATTTATTACGTGAATTTGCTCAGTGGGCTAAAGAAAATACTCATAACGGTGAAGCTATCAATAATAAATTATCAGAACTCATCTCCTGCGGTGATTATCAAAAAATCTCTTCAGATATGTTACAGTTAGTTTGTGGCCACCGTGCAGAAATCTTGCAAATGAGACGGGATTGTGTTATCAAGCAAGTTAAGGACCCCTTGATCAAGGCCATGCTACGGAAGATACCCCCAACATCCACCAATCTCTTCAATGCGGAGAAGTTTACAACAGCAGTGGAAAAGGCAGGTGGTGTGCGTAAATGTTTTTGGCCTCTGAAGAAGCCTAATAGCTCGACCTCGCAGGGAGAGCATAATAAACCAAGCGTCTCCTCGCAGGAGCACGCAAGTAACAAAAAACCCTCGCAGGGTTTTCCGCAGCACTCATCGTGCTTCAATCGAAACAATTCAAATGAATGTTGTCAAATGGTGCCGACGCCCTCGCAGGGCGGTTATAACTCACACTGGCAGGGACATACCTCTCATTCGGTCGCACCGAATAATCGTGGGACATTTCGAGGACGAGGATTTTCACGAGGTTATCCAAAGTCCCAGAATCAGTCTAAGCCTAGGCACAAGCGTGAGCACTCACCGCCTATCAACCACAGAGACACTAAGCGACGTAAGTATTGACATGATTTTCAAATCGGGCCGCCTTGTTCAGTTTTTAAACCAATGGAAGCGACTAGATGCCCCCGATCTCATTTTAAAGATTCTAGCAGGGTATCGCATACCCTTTCACCACAAGCCTCCTCTAATTTATCCAAAAATGCTAAACCGATCCCAAGAGGTACCTTACTCTGTCGAAATGACCGCGGTGATCAACAAAATGAAAGATCAGGGCATACTAGAAAGAGCACCACAATCACCAAGCTTCATTTCGACAATGTTCTTAGTACCGAAGAACGACGGCTCTGCTCGCCCTATTTTCAACCTGCGCGCACTCAATCGTTATGTTATCGTAGACAAGTTCAGACTTCTAAATGTATTTCGTGTGCCAGACTTTCTGCAACCGAGAGACTGGCTATGCAAAATAGATCTTTCGCAGGCCTATTTTCATGTTCCTATCACAAAAGGCCACAGAAGGTTCCTACGTCTAATATATCAAAATCAAATATGGCAAATGACTTGCTTACCATTTGGTCTGAGTACTGCTCCCAAAACTTTTGCGACAATAACCAATTGGGTGGCCCAAATGCTCAGAAAAAGAGGGATTCGTATTCTCGTGTACTTGGACGACTACTTGATTGCTCACCAGCAAAGAGCAGTATTAAAAACTCACGTCAAAATTGTTATAGACACTCTGGAGACTTTAGGGTGGATAATCAATTACAAAAAGTCTGTCTTGATTCCAACAAAGACCATAGTGTACCTGGGTATCCAATGGAAGCCTTGGACGAATCAAAAGCAACTCCCGAACGACAAGTTCCCTTGCCTAGTCAACAAACTTTCGCGAACGCTATACAAAGAACGCATAGACCTCAAAGAGATACAGAGTCTCGTAGGCCTCCTGAATTTCGCGAGTTTTACAGTACCATACGGCCGGCTCAACTATCGAGCCCTGTTAAATCTACTCAACAAAATGTTGAAATCGGATCAGAAATGGCATTTCATTCCCCTCGAGGCCAAGAACAATATAAAATGGTGGCTGCAGAACTACATGCTTCCTTCACCCATTCATATGCCTCCTCCGTCACATTATCTCACGACCGATGCCTCAGACATTGCATGGGGAGCTCAGCTAGACGATTGCTCACTGACAGGGTTTTGGACGAATCACGAAAAACAATTACACTGCAACCAAAAAGAAATGCTAGTCATACTAAAAATTTTACAAGGTCATTGTCAGCTCCTGCGTCAGAGTACAGTATTGATTCAATGCGACAACAAAACTGTTATTGCATATCTTCGTCATCAAGGTGGAACGCGGTCTGTACCACTAATGAGATTAACGTACCAGATCTATCATTTACTGGAAAAATACCAAATTCATCTGAAGATTTATCATATACCTGGAATTTACAACGGCCATGCCGACCATTTGTCGAGACTTCGCCTCGATCCAGAATGGCACCTCTTAACACAATGTACAGAGAGAGTGTTTCTCAAGTGGGGAATTCCGATAATAGACTTGTTTGCCTCCAGTCGAGCACATGTCGTAGTGAATTACGCGTCCCTAGACCTAAACGATCGCCAAGCATTGTTCCACGACGCATTCTCTCGGATGTGGAATTACCCTCTGGCATGGATTTTTCCTCCGCCTTTTCTGATACCCAGAGTGCTGTGCCATCTCAACAATGCTCAAGGGATTTACCTCTTGGTAGTACCACGTTGGGATCGAGTCTATTGGCGGGCCGATCTCAAAGCCCGAGCATTAGCAACGCCATTCACGCTACAACATCTCGATCAAGTCCTAATCGATGTGTCGACAGGTCTACCGCCACCGAAAGTACAGGAAATGACCCTCGAAGTGTGGAAATGTGGGGGTGGTCTGATAACTTAAAGGACTGGAGTGAAAGTCAAGTTGAACTCCTATCAAAGTCATGGCGCGATTCTACACGAAAGACTTACAACGTCGCTTGGAAAAAATGGTTAACCTGGTGTGATCAGCAACATGTTAACGCACGCAATCCAAGTGGCGGTGATGTTGCTAGATTTTTATCGGATTTACATTTAATTCACAACCTATCTTATAATACTATTCTAGTATATAAATCAGTTATTTCCACTCTTTGCAACTCAGAAATTGCGGGCCATATAAGTTCTCATATATTAGTCAGACAAGTTTTAAAATCTATAGCTTTAAAAAAGCCAATTCAGCTAAGCCACCAATTTGGAATATAGACAGTTTAGCTTCATATCTTAGTACCTATAACATTGATCAAGACAATGTATTTCAAGTGCAAAGACACGCTGCAACCTTATTACTATTATGCTCTGGTCGAAGGATCCACGATCTCACCTTGCTAAGGACGGATAAAGATCATTGCATTTATACGGAGAGCTCCATTACCTTATGGCCTGTTTTTGGCTCGAAGACCGATTCTTCCGATTACAGACAGTCTGGCTGGAGATTATCTTCCAATCCAGAAAATAAAAATCTAGATCCTTTGTATTGGGCTACCAAAACAATTGATTTATTGGATTGTCGTAGAAAATCCGCCAAAATCTTCAATTTATTTGTTTCTGTGAGAGGTGAAGCAAAAGCTGCATCGAAAACTATGCTATCAGGGTGGATTAAATCACTGTTTAAAGATGCGGGCATAACTGCAACGCCAGGAAGTATACGATCCGCAGTTGCGTCAAAAAATTGGATCGACAATTTCCCAATGGAAGACATACTCTCCAGGGGGAATTGGCGATCACAAAATACCTTTTGCAAATACTATAAGCGAACAATTATGCCCTCACCTTCCAGAACCTCTGTTACAGTATTGTTTGATCCTGTTGATTAATTGATTTTTAAGATATTTGATTGTATAATTTAATTAAACGAGAATGAATATATATTAGTTCATAATCATAACTTGTATATTTTCTTTTACAATTCCATTGCCTATAATACCATGAATTCACATTGGCGTCTGTCAGTGTCACCACCACCACCAGGCGATAACAAACAGGTCTCAATTAAATAAGCTTCGAATAACGGTCAAGTCAAATTAATAGAAGCGTTTTACCTACCAATAAAACGCATATTAATTTACTTACCTTATTCGAAGCTTATACTTTAAATTCTGCCTGGTATCTTTTTTCGACTCAATGAGAAATCAAAATGGCGAAGCTATGATCGCACGCAATTCTGCCAGGTAGTGGGAACAAAGGGTGACAGAGACAGGAATACATAGAAAAGAGACAGAAATAGCAAGGCGGGAAACGTAGTGCCTATCTCAATTAAATAAGCTTCGAATAAGGTAAGTAAATTAATATGCGTTTTATTGGTAGGTAAAACGCTTCTAATTTATGTTTTCGTTTAAGAATTCCATATAAGTCCTGTAATTACTTAAACGTTTGTAAAAAAATTCATCTTCTTCCCCTTGTTAAGCGGCGAGAAATAGCGGATATCTCGTATTTATTGAAGATAGCATCAAATGCAGTAGATTGTTCCGAATTACTTTGTAAATTAAATTTAAATACTCCTTCTCGATCGTATCGGAACTATCCATTTCTAATTATAGACAAAATTCTTTTATGTGGAGAGCAAGCAACAACTTCAACACCATTGCTAGACATCATGATTTAGATCTTTTCTGCACAAGCGTTACATCGGCGAGGCGAATACTAAGCAATGAATTTTTCAATTAATGCATTACTTGTGAACTGTTTTAGAATTATTTGGCGGGTATGTATCTGAATTATTATGTTGTTTTCATTTCCATGCTATGTAAAGAGTGTGTTGTTTAACTCATCACAGATTTAGTTTTTATACTAGTACCTATAAGTGAGGACCTGTTATTGGCTTCCTGATGAATATTAATGTTTTAAGTTTTGTATTTTAAATAGCTGTTGGTCTTCCCATAATAAATAAATAAATAAATTATGACTCCAATTAATTGTATGGGTGATAAAAGTTTGCGGTTGTTCACCTCACCTCATGGAATTCTAAGGCTTCTGTATGTAGGTACGTTATTATCACTATCCAAGCATATCTCTCCCATCATCTAAACACATTCAAAAACTCAGTTTTAAAAGCTCGCGTGTAATTTTATTAACTGACTTCAAAGAAAGAGGAGGCATATTCAGTGTATTTTAAAGTTTATTTAATTTGTTTTAAATTACTTTTTTATTAGAACAAGGAACCCATAGCTCGTTCGTAGGTATCAATAAGCCAGGCCGTCACACATATTTGTCAATATCTTGAAAACGAATGACCCGATTTCGATGTTCCCTAAGTTGAAGTAAATGTAAACCAATAAAGAATGGTTAGGTACAATCCGATTAACATCTTCGGAGATATATGCGTGGACAAACATACATACACCTATGAAATTTTGTATATTTGTTTCGAAGCCCTAATAGATTATCATATGTATTGCATGTAATACATTGCAGTTCCAATAGTATTACATAGGTACATAAGTATCGTGTCGAATTGATAATATCCTTTTTTTTAAGTCGATTAAAAAAAGCGACAACAATGTGTATCTAATAAAAACTATCAGATGACTTATTTTATTTATTGTTAGTCTCATTTGCCGGATTGGGTAACGAAATGCATTTTTAGCATATCTATATATTAAACTAGCTGACGCCCGGCGGTTTCACTCGAGTTCCAGGGGTAGCCTATTTCATGGAGAGGGACATGACGCGTCAACAAAATGTAACACATTTTCACTCGCTTAGTTAACATTAAAATCTGATTTTATCTATAAGATCACTTTTAGTGCACTTCCGTTGCTCGTAATTTTAATGCTATCTGTCGTCACTGACTTATAAATTGTAGTGTATATTGTAGCTAAGATGTTTGTTTTTACTATTTATGACTTTGTTGCCTGCTGCTTAGTCCGCAATGTCCGCATACGAGATCGCTCACCGATTTATAATAAGACTAGCTTTTCTCCGCGGTTTTACACGCGTTCCCGAGGGATCTTATGTTTTTCCGGGATAAAAATTATCACGTAGGATTATGTGTTAATCCAGAACATATTCTATCTGTGTGACAAACATCCGAATCAAAATGTAGTTTTTGCGTGAAAGAGTAACAAACATCTTCACAAATCACATCGCACAAACATTAACATTTATAATATTCACAGAACAGAAAAATTAATATTAGTAGATAGGATACCTAGAGTAGATACTCTGAATTACTGATAAATTCTGTCAATTCAAAACAAAAAGAGATTTGATCAATGAATTTTGGTGTACGATGTCTCGCAACTTCCCCACACCCCATTTTATTTTGTTATACAGGGTGGATATTTTAGAAGGCAGCTACTTTAAGGATTGAAGCCACACGAATATGGTCTTAGGAGACTACCCATCAAGATTTTTTCTTCTTAATATCTCAAGGGAACCCGTTTGGATAAATAGTAAGTATCTACATAATACTAATTATCCTTGTTAAACAATAGGTAAGCTAACACTAGGTATACCAAGTTTTATTAAAATTCGTTGATAATGTTTTCGAAATACGTGCACAAAATAAAAATGCTAAAACGGTATTGCTCATCCTCCGAATATTTTTTGTATAGTGTAGATTTGAGGTTAGATGATAAATTTCGTAATTTTATGTTTCTTTTGTAATCTCTGTGAGAGTAGACGTGTATTTACTATACGGTGCGGGACCGCGTGGTGCATGCCGTGTATTTATGGCACCTACGCATATCTAGACAGTGATCGCACACCGGGGCCGCCGCGCCACTGTGGTAGAGCACGCAGCTGTGGTTTCCGTTGTCACTTTGTTTGTGTAGATGTTGCATAAGGAGCATAAGCTGCATAGATAATACGGTCGGTAATGAGTACGTGGAATGCGTAAACGCATACCTTAGATGCCTTCTAATTTCTAATACTTATCCAAAAAGACAAATTAATATTCTATGAACGGTCCATTGCATGTGTTGGAGTCAAGTTAGAGGGTTTAGTTTAATAAGGTTGATAATAAATAAATATAAATATCTTGGAACACGTCACCCTCTTATATTATGCTGATGGCCAGATTTTACGTGTCCCATACAATAAAGTTAATGAAGAATGTTAAAGGAGAGAAATCAAGTAATGGCCCTGATTCTGTTGTTTACAACTAAAATAATTAATACTAATTTTAATCACTTAATAATTAATTTTAGTCTCTTTCTAACAATGAACATAAGAAAAGGATGTAAGAAATTTAGTCCTGTCAAATTAGTCAAATGCTTGTTTTCAATATAAATTTAGTCGCCATCATCATCTATCGCGTTTATGCCTAAATACACGCAAAATAAGGCGGCAAAGATTAATTTGACAGCTTTAAATATATTCTATCCTTTTTCAATATTAAATAAGAGATGAGATATGACTAAAATTTGTTTACTGCGATTTACAACAGAATCGGCACCAATGTATGTTAGTAAAGCTAATTTAATGGTTACGGATAGAGAAGTATTACCGGAATGAGTGCGGTTTTGGAGAGGATATGGAACAACTGAAATCAACAAAAAAATTGTACTTACTATTTGTATCTATACCTATTGGTAGCCCGCTGACACCTATTATTTAAAGTGCTGCATCTAGAGGCCTTTGTCCTACCCTAGCCTGCCTAACAGACTGCTTTAGTGGAGAATGCGCGACTACCAATAATAAATCAATAGTTTCAATTTGAAACATCTCAGCATCATGTTTACTTATATTTGCACTGATAATGTTTCAACAATTTGTATGACGGCCGCGACCTTCGGCACGGCGCGTCGAAAGGCCAATGTTCTGGCGTGTTTGCGCTTAAAATCTAGCATTCAAACTGAACCCGATGGCCTCGCCCACACGAGATCAAACATAAATAATTACGAGAAATGGTCACTAGGCTATTTACGCTATCTTCATTTGCCCAATTAACTATTATGCCCCGTTTGTAGAAACCTAATACCAAAGATAATATTTTTTTAAGAAAGCTACATCTTATTTTACTGCATTTGCTTGGAATAATTTATAGTAAAAACTTGTCAAAAATGAAGGCATACCTAGCAGTAGAAATCTAATATGATATGGTTACCAAGGTAGGTAGACATTAGCTTGTAAAGCCCCAAGAGAGATCCTTTTTTCTGTTTTTGGGGTGTAATGAATCATCATCAAGCTAATTCTCAAACCTACAACGTAACATAGCGAAATACATCTGTCGACATGTGCATTATCTATGAAATCCTACTTACATAGTAATAATGGACCAAGTGTGTATAATATGAAGAACTTTGGTTTTAGTAGTTCTGGTATTGCGCGGTTGGGGCGGGCGTAGGAGGGGTTGTAAACATCGTGACGTGAGAATACTGGTTCGTTGCCCGGCTGCTATATCGACCCGTGATGTCACAGACGATGAATCTTCTACCCTGCCCACCTAGGGTTGCCAGATCTTAGAACAGACCAGCTAGTTAAGGTCGGCCGCCCTTAATTATAAAATATTTTTTGTTTTATTTTTTATTTTTTTAAAACGTGTAATCAGGCTTAATCGAAATGTTTAAATTCCAATGAAATAACAGTGATTGATCAAATGTTAAATGTCTAAAAAAGTCGGACAGGCCGGACACCGTCTAATTTAGCCCGGACACGCATCCGAAAAGCCTAACTATGTCCGGCTTTAAGTGGACGCCTATGGCAAAATATGGAGTAATAGTGTCATCTATGGGTGGGGGCACCTGGATACCAGCTTTATCCTTTAGACTCGGTTCAACGACGTGACATCAGAATTGTCAACGAGCTCACAAGCGGTTTAGAACCCCTCAGTCTGAGGAGAGACTTTGTCTCCTTATGTGTGTTCTACCGCTTGTACAACGGATAGTGTTCTGTAGAATTGTATAAGCTGATGCCCACGGCTACCTTCCACCATCGCAACTCTCGCCTTCAACGGGGAGTCCATCCTCACACATTGAAACCAGAATTGTTTCTTTACTGTGCGTCCTTCCGCGGACGCTTAGACTGTGGAATGAGCTCCTCGCCGTGGTTTTCCCCATGGAGTACAGCATATGGAGTTCTTCAAAAAGGGTATGAAGAGATTTCCCAGGGTCGGCACCGTGCGCGTGATACCCTTGGTGTTGCAAGCGTCTATAGGCTACGGTAACCGCTTACCACCAGGCGGGACGTATGCTTGTTTGCAACCATAGTGGTAAAAAAAATGCTACCCCACCAATACCACCCCGACAGCAACCTCCTACGAACTTCCTAATCCATTCTCATTGAAATTCATTATATTCTCCTTTGGATCTTTAAAATAGTACCTAATGGATGCTTGATTATTACCGGCATTTTTAATTTTTTGATTCAAATAAATATATAGGTATTTGACTTACCTAAAGCGGCCAGCGCCACGAGGGCAGTAAATCCGGTAAATGCCATCGTACACAGTCACTTCACAGATCACTTTGTTCACTTGCAGAACTCAAAATAAATTTCGCACCAATGAAATAAATAAAAAACTCGACGAGCCGCTACGCGGCCGGGCTTTGCCCGAATCTGTAACAAAATAAACCAAATATTATGAAAAAAACAATCTAGCCATGTACTCTGAGCCTGGTAATCTGTAACACAGGTCTTCCTAGCACAGACACCAGTCTCTCGCAAAGGGATTGTAACGGGAAACTGTATTTATTTAATGAGTAGTTATTAATTAATTATCTTAAACCTTTGTGAAAGAGAAATAAATAAACTTATTATTATTATTATGTACATACCTCGACGAAGCGTATGATAAATTCGGTATATTGAAATTGAACATTGTTAATTGAATAATGATTTTATTTTACTGGATGTTGTTAATGTTATCGAGATTACAATTCGAATTAATCAAACATCATCAAGACATTTTACAATGAGTTTGTGAACTTTATTTACACATTACGTTATAATAATTATGCATTATGTCGTATGCTCATTGCTCAAGTATTTGAATTGGCAATAATCAATTTAATTAGTCGTTCGACTAACACACCCATTAACTTTGCTTTAAATTGTTACGTACAAATTAAACATGCAGTCTTGTAATGATATGAAAAACAGGCGGGAGGATTTCTGCAATTACTTGGGTAATGTTAGCCCTCTGTTTTCCAAATTATCGTTGTTTATAACCTGAATTTTCATTAAATTATGTCTAACAGAGAATGTACCTATATTAAATAGAGTCTTCTTATTGAGTCATAATGCCTTTATTTTCTTGCTTCCTTTATTAAATTCAAGATAACCTAATATTATAATGTATAGTTTATTACCTATTGAAATAAACCATTTTTAGGATGCTGCTAATTACTTATACACTGTCATAACTACCCTATTTTCTGTCCTACACTGTCTCTCTCTACGTCCCCACGTCTACTATCCTTGTCTACAAATTTATTTAAAGGGGGAGAGACCTGATGGATAAAGTGATTAAAACAGAACGGGACCTGAGCACAGTTTGTTTTAGTTCAGTAGGGTTTGTTATACATAAAGTAGCCTAATCATTCAATTTTGTCTGTTAGTTGACATAAAAGTCAAAAAGCACCAGAAAAAAATATTAAGTAAAAAACAGGAGATAGCAGGGAGATAAATCAATCTTAATCAATTCTCAGTTTTAGCCTTTACATAAAGGACATTAATAAGTTTAAAAATATGGTTTCATTGACTCATCACCATATAGTCGTAGCGAATTGTACCTAACTACAATCCTTTTGTACCTACTCTTAACTTCACGTTATTTCTGACATTGCTCAAGCGCTCTATTTGTGTAGAACATTTAAAACATAGCCTAGTCTTAATAGTGTCCTGTATAAATAAGGCCAACATAGATGAGCGTAACCTCGTTTTATAATTATATGAAGTAGAGCAGACACTGTAGAATGTAAAAGGAGTCTATGGATTGAAAGCTTCTTGTAGATTCAATGTGGTTCGTTTAGTTAGTTAGACCGTATAAAAAAAAACCTGTACTTAATTTAAGGTTGCAAGCAAGATACTATTTTAAAGTAGTAACTACTAGTTTAAAGTTTCAACAATATTTATTATTCTTCCTTATTAGGTTGTTCCGTATTCAGCATAATTAAATAATTGAGAGCATTTTGTCAAAATGTTCTAATATCTACCATCAACGGCTAACGTGCAGACAGCAATGACATCATCATGACCAATTTTGCAAACGCTACGCTAGCATTGAACATGGAATCATAGAACACATGGCATAAGGAACAGAAGTACCTACAACTGCGGCAACTGAAATTGGTCTGTCTCAGTAGCAATACTAAGTATGTGTAAGTAACCATAATTAAAAATAATCTATATCTGGCTCTACCAATCTTATACCAAGTTTGACTTTCATACCTAATGTATGTTTTAAAGATTACTTTAAAGCCGGCTTTTCACTATGGGATATAATATAATATAAATTACATCTTGAGATATAATATTTTATCGCTCGTCATACATTTGTTTTGTGTCATACAATGACGAGCGATAAAATATTATATCTCAAGATGTAATATATATTATATTAGGTCCTTACATATGAAATTAGCGTTTTGTCGTACTGACGACTTTGATCTGAAATATCTCCTCTTTGGTTAAAAATTCCAAATTTAAAATTTATAAATGTGTAGAGTCATTTGTTAACGTTCTTAAGTGATCAGGGCCTAAATTGAATAAATAATTTTTGAATTTGAATTTGAATAAATTAATTTAGCTGGTACTTTTGAGTTACGAAAACAGTCATAAATTTTTTTTTTCCTCATTTTTTTTTCTTTGGCGTCGCTTATTACCGCACAATGGAAAACATGAAATATCGGTAGTTCTACCGTGGCACCAGTGCTGCAGAAACAGCTCGAAGGATTAATGATGTGTACGGCGCTGGTGTCGCAAAAGAAAGCACGGTACGTTTTTGGTTACAACGTTTTCGTTCTGGAAATTTCGACCATCAGAACCAACCCCGTGGACGGCCGGAGACCAAAGTGGAAAATGAAGAATTAAAGGCTATTGTGGAAGCGGATCCATCACAAAGCACTATAGAGGATAGCTGCAGGCTTCGGGGTAAGAGATAACACTGTATTAATCCACTTGAAGTAAATCGGGAATGTAAAAAATCTTGAACGGTGGGTACCTCATGAATTGAGTGAATCGAACTTGCAAACACGCTTCGACTGCTGTGTTAGGTACTTTGCTCAACGGACACAATAATGAAGGGATTTTAAATCGAATCATTACTTGTGATAAAAAGTGGATACTGTACGATAATCGGAAGCGCTCGTCGCAATGGCTGAACCCTGGAGACCCAGCCAAATCCTGCCCTAAATTAAAATTGATTGATTGATTGATTTGGTGGACTAGCGGCAGTTTCATTCACTACAGCTTTCTAAAATCCGGCCAAACGATTACGGCAGATATCTGTTGTCAGCAACTGCAAACCATGAAGGAAGAACTAGCTGCTAAACAACCGAGATTGGTCAATCGCTCTAGGCCACTGCTGCTTCACGACAAAGCAAGACCACACACTGCACGACAAAGAACAACTTAGTTAGATGAGCTACAATTGGAATGTCTGCGACATCCACCGTACTCCCCGGACCTTTCTCCAAGAGATTACCATTTTTTCCGGAATTTGGACAACTTCTTACCAGGAAAAAAATTCAACTCCGATGCGGCAGTCCAAATCGCCCTCAAAGAGTTTATTGATTCTCACTATGGTTTTTTTAGTAAAGGGATCAATCAACTACCTATGAGATGGCAAAAGTGCATACATAACAACGGTGCATACTTTGATACATTAAATATACTTTACAAAAAAATATTGACTGAATATTCCTCCCGTACAAAACGCCAATTTCATATGTAAGGACCTAATATTATATCCCATAGTAAAAAACCGGTTTTAAACATATGACATAAACAAAGAATTTAAAACGTCCAGAAGGATAGTCGCCTCTATGGCAACATGAAATAAACAAGCCAGAATTGACAGTATTTGACAGCCGTGCGCAGTACGAACTGAGAGCGATTTGCTCAGGGAGCCCCTCAAGCGGAGTGAAATTAAATGTCATGCTTTAGTAAGGCGGATTATCCATCTGGGTAGAGGCACGATGCCCTATGAAAATCTTTGGACATAAACATTTGACATAAAAACATCTATGGTTAACATAAAAAAGGCATGTATTTAACACGCACAGAGACAAATTAAGAAGAATTTGGCATTAAAAAAAATTAAAGAAGGCACTAAAAATAATAGGTTGGCAGCAGTAAGTAGAAAGTAGCAGCTAAAAAAGCTTTGTTTTAATTTAAACTGGCATTGATTTTTTTGTTTTGGTAACTGAATTTATTGTTAGGCGAACACTTGACGGCGGATAAAAAGTAGAAAATAGGCTTTCATAAATTTTACAATGAGGTTGTATATTTTTGAAATCGTCTTGAGATGCATTTTGACCATATATGGTTTTCTAATTGTAGTATGATGAACTTTGACCACATCAGGTTTTCATGATCAGATGATGGAGTAGGAGGGTAAAGCACTAGAACTCCATTGTGGAGCATCATTTCCTAGCCTAACAGTATGTTTTACAAGGACAAACACGGCTAGGAAACGATTCTCCACTATGGAGTTTCAATGCTTACCCTCCTACTCCATCATCAGACCATGAAAACTATATGTGGTGAAAGTTCATCTTACTACAATTCCAACAACCCCAAGCACGGCTAGGAAACGTTGCTCCTTTATGGAGTACCATTGCCTACCCTCCTAATCCATCATCAGACCCTGAAATCTATATATAGTCAAAGTTCATCTAATGACAATTCCAAAAACCTCAAACACGGGTACGATATGATGCTCTGCTATGGAGTTACATTCCCTACCCTCCTACTCCATCATCAGACCTTGAGAACAATACATGATCAAAGATCACTGTTTTCGGTCCCGAAACCAGAAGACCCCGGTTCGAGTCCAGCTGTTTTATTTTTAACCGACTTCAAAAAAAGGAGGAGGTTCTCAATTCGGTTGTTTAATTCATGTCTAAATATAATTTCCAAAAAGCACGATTTACCAAAAAAAAAAAACAGGTCAACTTGGTCATCCAGGTACTAATTATGATTCCACAAACAAAAATTCTGAAACCCTAATTCTTAATTATAGTACCTGATATTTTTTTTACAGCTGCTTGCAAATCGCAGCCCGAAAGTGTATTTTTATATGGAAGCCTATAGTTGGTGGAATCATAATTAGTATCTGGATGACCGATTTGAAACTGGTTTTAACTTTTTTGGTAAATGTGTTTTTTGGAAGTTATATGTAGATTCGAATTAAAAAAAAAACAGCTGGACTTGAACCGGGGTCTTCTGGTTTCGGGACCGAAAACAGTGAACTTTGATCTTGTATGGGTTTCAGGGTCTAATGATGGAGTAGGAGGGTTGGCACTGGAACTCCATAGCGGTGCAACGTATCCTAGCCGTGTTTGAGGTTGTTGGAATTGTCATGAGATGAAATATATGACAAGCGCTCGTGGTGTAGCATGCTTAGCCGTTCTTAATCGATCGGCGAAGTTAAGCTACGTCTGTGGTGGTCGGTACCTGGATGGGTGACCGCCTAGTGGTATTTCAAATCGAGCGTTCCCGTGCTTCGGAAGGCACGTAAAGCTGTTGGTCCCGGTTATCACTTAATTGTGATAGTCGTTAAGCTAGTTGGATGCCTCCTAGGCGGCTTGAAAAATTCCAACAGTAGGTTGACCACTAGCCTACCTCCATCAATCCGCAGTGGGCATGCGTGGTGGAGTATCTGTCCATTCCCTTTCACCCTCATTTGTGAAAGGAGGCCTGTGCCCAGCAGTGGGACATTATAGGCTGATGATGATGATGATGAACTATATGATATGATGATGAGGAAATGAGATAAAAATAAAAATAAAAATAAATAATAATGGAGTTCCAGTGCTTACCCACCTACTCCATCATCAGACCCCGAAAACTTTATGTGGTGTAAGTTCATCTTTCTACAATTCCAACAAGCCTAAAAACGGCTAGGAAACGTTGCTCCGGCATTGAGTTCCAGTGCCTACTCTCCTACTCCATTATCATCAGACCCTAAAAACTAAATATGGTCAAAGTTCATTTCATGACAATTCCAACAACCTCAAACACGGGTGGGATACATTGCATCGCTATGGAGTTCCAGTGCCGGACCCTCCTACTCCATCATCAGACCCTGAAAACCACACATGGTCAAAGTTCATCTCACGACAAATCCAACAACCTCAAACATGAGTAGGATACATTGCGCCGCTATTGAGTTCCAGTGCCAACCCTCCTACTCCATCATCAGACCCTGATAACCATACATGGTCAAAGTTCATCTCACGATAAATCTAACCACCCCAAACATGGCTAGGATACGATGCTCCACTATGGAGTTCCAGTGCCGACCCTCCTACTCCATCATCAGACCCTGAAAACCATAGATGTTCAAAATGCATCTCAAGACGATTCCAAAAAGTCCAAACACGGCTAACATATATGTGATTCCATATATACATACAGGTGAAGCTAATAAAAGCGTGTTGAAAATAAAAGTCAAGAAATAAAACTATAGACCCACAATTTTTTTTTTGCATGTCACTATTTGCTTTAATTAGAGCTCTTAAAATGTCGCACAAAGTATGTTTTATATGACCATGTTCATATTTTCTTCTCATCTCAGTTTACTTTATATACAACCTCATTGTATAATTTAAGAAAGCCTATTTTCTATTTTTTATCCGCCGTCAAGTCTTCGCCTAACAATAAATTCAGCTTTGATTAAGGATACATCCAGATAGAGTGTTGCAGCTGTGCACGCGTCGATAAAAATACGCTCTAACTGTTAGAGGCTAAATCAAATAAAAATAAATAAAAATGCAAAATAATGATCAATATTTAAATTACTCCCGATTTTAATTGGAATATTTTAACAACTACTATCATTATGAACGTCATTATGAAAATCAGAATGACGCAGAGGGAGCGTAAAACGTAGCTGTTACGCGCAGCAGCCTGTAAAAGTTGGCCTGTTTTGTATATTAGTGTAGTATGGCGACGTTCTTTCTAGGTATATTTATTTCTATGAAATTCAGTTACCAAAACAAAAAAATCAATGCCAGTTTAAATTAAAACAACTGCTACTTTCTACTTAAAATGATCCTTTACTTTAGCTGCCAACCTATTATTTTTAGTACCTCCTTTAATTTTTTATAAATCCCAAATTCAGATTAATTTGTCGCCGCGTTAAATACATGCCTTAATATTTTAAGTAAGGGGTTATCTAGGTCCCTATTCTCTTCTTTTATGTTTAAATCTTTTCGAATTTGTCTGGTAGTCCTTTTAATCACGGCGGAAAAATAGGGCATTTATTGTAATTTTTGGAGGGCCATAATTTATTTAATTAATAAAGAATTTTAATTAGTTGCTGAATAAACACCACACAATGAGAACATTAACAAATATGGCGCGCAAGTTTATTTTTTACAGCGGTGAGCTGTCAAGCTATTTTACCCGTTTAAATTAAGAATGCTTGGTCTACATACATATTACTTGCAGTGAGGTACTTATCATAATCGGGATTATACCTATCATACAACTGTGCGGTAATGTAAAGTAAAAAGCACTAGTGCGTAATAAGCTGCAATAATATAGGTACTAAAAATGGTGCAATAAATGTCACTTTACGAGCGAGTGTGTCGAAAAATATTATATCTCAAGATGTACCTACCTACCTACTATATATTATATAATATCCCATAGTGAAAAGCCGGCTTAAGAAATAATTTATAATAATCAAATCGTGTTATAAAATATATGGTATTAAAATGAGTAAGTAACAGAATAAGAACTTCAGTTGTCATTTTTTTTTTCATATTGTAATAATTCTGCCTTACAAGTTAGGTACATGGCAAACAAATTAATCGTAGGTACTAATGCTAAATATGTTGACTTGACTTGCTTATCAAGTTCTGCACTGAATTATATTTATTGTAACCTCTGGAAAGACCTGTTTTAAAAATTTGTTACGTTTTTTCTTATTTATCCTATGACGGTGGTATATTAACCGTACCAATTGCCTAACAAGACATATTTTCGAGTACACTTAATATAGTAGCGGTGCTATTCATGTGTAATTTAGTTTGACCATTCCCGCAACCACAAGCAACATTATATGTACGGTAGGTACAGCGCAACGCAACGCTGCCGAGTGACGGAAGACTATTTCGAGCTCCATTATCCCGAAATGGCCACGTGCCGTTCGTGTTTGGATTACACGAGTGAACTTTTGGGTATGCTTAACAGTCGAATGTGTGCAAGGCATATGTTGGACGTTAAAAGTTAGTAAATAATAATTCGAAGAACTTCGCATCCATATACGCCCCTTTTTATAAAAGTTGTCCTAAAACTGGTGGGTGAAGCTAAAAAGCTATGTTGGAAGAAATCCCATCCTCCTTCCTTATAATTCCCTAACTGGTTTCATATCTATAACCAATTTTATCTTTTTTATAGTACGATATCTTCAAGAAATCTCTCTCTCTATGGACATTATCTGTGGTGTTGAGAAACATCATGAGAATCGCTATGAGATGCAATTTAAATTAAAAGTGAACGACCTATTATTGTACTTATGTTCCAAATGATTTTTACCTGCTGTCAGTTGGATAATAATATTCGGTTTTTATCTTTTGCTGATAATGCATTTTTCTTATCAACCACGATGTTTTTATGTATAAACGTTAAGGTACGTTTATTAATTCACAACCATTTATCGGGTAACAATGAACAAAAATTCTTTAATAAGAAGTAGGATATAATTTTTTTGGCATGTCAATGCATCAACTCGTAGGATAGACTGTGATACGTTGATCAAACATGAAATTGGCTGAATATCTCTGAAATTGGGAAAATAGACCTAATGTTACCATGTCTTCTGATCAGCGTGTCACCTACTATACTTAGGTATGTATCTTCCCTAAGAATATTTTATGCGGGCTCCTTGAGACATAATCTGAGCTTCAATCTTATGCTCCGAGTTGTATACATATGTAGAGACGTAGCTACGTAGTTAGTTAGTTGTGAAGATAGAGCTATCGTTCAATTCTAAGCGAAAGAGGATAGATCGACTGGCTTGCCCGCTTGCCCCCATGCCGTCTAGGAACGAGAATTACAAGCCCTCCCACTCGCCTCCCTTCTTTAAGTGGATGTTGAGATGGCGAATTCCGTTCATACACTCCCTCCCTCCCTCCCACCACCTTCTTACGAAATGTCACGAACATTGATGAACGAATCTTTCAAGATTCAGCTAGATAGTTAAAACGTAGACTATCGTAGCTGTAGCTACCGAATTGAATTCTTTATTTATATTATTTTAAGCCATGGTTTATCTACATCTACACTAATAATAAAGAGAGAAGATTTGGTTTTTGTATTTTTGTTTGTAATGAATAACCTCAATACCTACGGGTCCAATTATAAAAATTCTTTCACCAGGGGAAACTAATTTATCACAGAGTAACATAGGCTATATATATATATATATATAAATTTCACCCGGGTGACGCCGGGTACGAACAGCTAGTTATTTATATACATGTCATGTGTGCAGGATATTAGAAGGAAACCTAACTAATAATAATTCTGTGATCCGTCCGTTTCAATGAAGGAACGTAATTCTAAAATTTAATTTATTAAATTAAAAATAATATAATAATAAAATAGTTAATTTTCGATATACAACAATTCGTTTTGTTCACGTGTACGTAAATAAAGTTAAGAGAAAGCATTAATGGTATTAAATCAATTTAAAGAAGTTATTATTTAAACAGGGTCTTCTACCTGCTTATTCACAAAAACTCGCTCCGGCTGCTTTTCAGATGCTTTGCACCTGCCACAGCGGAACGAGCTTATTTATTTCGACAAAAGCCACCATATGCATGGTTTTGGAATGTTTGTAAAAAAAAATAAGTACCTAGTTAACTGCGTTGTAGTGTAGATATTTTTAATATTGATATTTGTCTCTTCTCGTACGTAGTTAAGCTTTTGGCCATTAAGTAGGCATTAGTAAGTAAGTAAACATTTTATTTGCCAAATGTGGTCAGTAATGGTCTTAATTAAAACAGACTTTGTATGTTAGGTTTACATATTCGATCGTGATTCGATCTCTATGGTTATACTAGATAGGTACTGGATAAGTTTTTGATGATTTCCAAGATTCTTATGATTCTTCACCACGGAGTTCATCGGTTTATTCATTTGGTTCAGTTAGTAGAGACCGAAAGATTAATTGAACCCTCAAATTCTTTTACATCTATACTATAATTATAATAGTCTATTATTAATTGAGCTGAACGTGGGACATTGTTGTTATTAAGGTTCAAATAAGTATCCAGTAAGCCATGTTAAAGTTCGTTCATATTTTTTTCCTCTCATTTCATGATAATATACTGTACTGTAATATACCTACTAACCTTATAATATTAACATACCTACCTAGAGTTCCACAAGAATTGTCACCCCACAGTTCGAGATAGGGGAAAGGTCGATATGTTAGGAGGGCCGGCCGGCTAAAAATTGTCCTTTACGCTTGAAATCTTATGGTTCACCAAAAATAGCTTCCCTACTGCGTTGTTCGCATGTATTTAAAACCGTAAAAGCTTGTATTTATGCATAACTTGCTATTAAGAGTGAAAAATATGTCCAAGAGATAATACAAAAATGGAAAGACCGGTTTTCTATGGATATATTTGTAGATACATTCGCGAAAGCTGTGCTTGTCTAGGCACTAGCTCCATGCTGAGTATCTATGTATCTACTTACTATAGGTACATCTAGGAAACGGTTGTCTTTACAAGCAAAGCACAGAGTGTTTTAAACCTTGCTATTTACTTCTCAATATGAGGTCAGAAATTACTCCCAAAGAACCGAAAAGTCCTCGAGTACAAGCGGCTAATGCCGATTGTCGTCAATTATTAGAAAAACTGCTATCATCCTAAGCGATCCTCAGCGAATATCATCCGAGCTAAGTGGTCCTTTACTTTAGGTTCTAGTCAAGCTCATGTTTTGTTCTGTAGGTATCTGAGTGTACCACGTGCACTGATCTTTCAAGAATGAATGAATCATACATAATTCATTAGTCAGTAACGTTTAAATATACCTACCTGCTGTAACATTTGAGGATTTCATAGTAAAATTGGTAACAATCGAACTACCATTTGCCATTCATTTAATTCATAGAAGCTGATGGCTACCAATTCAATTACCTAATTAAATAGATATAGCACAATCTGAATATTATTCTTGATACTTTGTCTCAGTATTTACTGTACGTTTTATTATTTTACCAAAATTGAATTCTAACAAGCGAATCAGATCGATAATTGCGAAATGTGAGCGGACGCAGTTTCTCAATATCCGCCACCCACCGGTGATTTTATTAAATGCATATCTTCTTACATTGTAGTTTCTATAAATTAAAATTGATTTCAATCTTATTTACTAATATAATATCTAGAACTAAAACGCAAGTATCATAAATTAACTTATGTTAAAACACGGAATGGCTGGTCCGTAGACTTAAAACATACCTATGTGGTAACAAGTTAAATCAAAGTGCACATTAAACAGTGATTTTATTATCATAACATTGGCAACAAATTTAGTATCAGTGAAGGAAATACAAGAATAGAGGCGATATGGGCGACTCTACCTACTCCGCCAAGACAACATCGTTATCGATCGTGCCCGCGCATTCGCTGAGCCGGCGTTATTTGCGAGATGCCCTTTTGTGACACAAAAGCATAATGAAACAGGGTTTTATAGTGATTTGGGTTTCTTACCTGTGAGCAACGAACGAAGGCTCGGCACAGCACCCACTGAACTTGAACGCACAACACACACAAATAGACGAGTGGCGACAACCGACTCGCCCAAGCAACAGACACGGTATGAGTAACTTGTATGTTGTATAGTATACTTACGATATAAACGGCCGATGACATCCGACCAAAGAAAAGGATGGATAGATAGCGTCTCTTTTGCGATATAACGAATCAAAAAGGGCGATCCTAACCGACATGGAGCGATTTTTACCGAGCCAGGGTTACAGGATGCGTGTAGTGCGCACGCAGGAAATTAGTCGCAAGTCGCAGTTTCTAATGGCCCCTTTTTGGGAGCCGAGGTCGAATTTTTGTGCAGTCGCTTTTCAATGGCGGATGGGATAACGTTTTCATTTCAGTTGCACTCATGCTGCTGCATTCTACCTGAACAGTTTGTAAATAAATTGAGGTTTTACCTTGGTAATAACCTCGCTAAAATATTGTAGATGGTCTTTACACTGGTCGTTGGGATATCAATTAAGAGGGTTTCAATTAACTCAAAGAAAGAACAAGAATTTTGAATGCATAGTTTATTAAAAATATTATTATTTAAATATAAATATCAATTGCTAACAGTTTTATGGCAGTATTTTAAAGATATTGTTTAAAAAAATATAATAAACATCACCAACTTCAAAACATTATTTTTTAGAGATCCGTACATACAGGTCTTATTTTTTACCTGTCATGTCGTTGTTGCAGCGAAATAAACAACTGTGCGAAACTTCAATCATAATCGTGTTATGTATTATAGAAACCTCGCTGAGATAAATATCAAGATACAAAATAAAATTTATGGCACGTAAATAAATTCGTGTACATTTCTTAAAACAAATAGGCAATTCCGAATATAACATATGTATCCCTAATCAATAAATAAGGGTCTCCCTTATAGGAACGCACGATCACAATTGAAATCAATCACATACATTTCCTCATGGGTATAGAGGTGAAATTTCAAGTTGAAAATCCAAGTATACAGTTTTAGTTTTTATCAAAATCGGCCTCGAGACTCCCTTGATAATTTTTCGCTATTCCCTTTACTTTAGGATTTAGCCACTTGAAAAATTCACCTGTATTTTACGATATATCCTATTTGTCCCTATGTATTGTACCTACATAATAATATACTATTTCTAACATTCATTTAAATACATTTCTATAATATCAATAGACAAAAATAATATTTTTATTTATTATGATACATATTTCTACTTATTATGTAACAAATAATGGAGTATTTGTCTAATAGCATGCCGTAGCTTGTCTTTGCATTATAGTTTACATTAGTATAGACATGAAGAGTTAGAAATTGAATAACATTTATGAGATGTTAAGAAATAGATTGCTATCAATAAGTTACATCTTAATCTTAATATACTACAAGTTTCAAAAACATTTTGATTGTTAGATTGAAAAAGCACCTGATTTATATTTTCATTCAATCCCAAATTATATTAAAATTGAAACAGGTATAACAATTAGAATATGCCTCAATCAAAGTGAAATTTTATGTTAAAATGTAATAACAAAATGTAATAACAAAATGAGATAAACTAAATGTTATTGTTCAGTTTAGTCGGATTTTGCAAAGAACTTGTTACTAATAATGTATTTTTTATTATTATTATTATTTAAAAATCAAAGGAATATGAAAAAAATATGACACTGTAATTAATGTTTATAACTAGCTCATGACTTCATAATAACATAAAATCCTTCCTTGCAAACTTATAAGATAACATTAATTTTACTTTAGGCGTAACGGGATATATGGGATAAATCACTTTAGCTTTGAATAGGTGGCAACTATATGCAGATAGTGTTTAAGAAGTTTCATGAGGTGCGGGCAGTTTCTCCCATGAGGGCTCTACACCCCAAATCTCACGCGCGTACTCAGCAATAGTACGGTCCGATGAGAATTTACCAGATGTTGCGATGTTGTAGATCACCATCTCAGCCCACTTGGTTTGATCCTGATAAAGAAAAGTATTAACATTTTAGAACCTGACATCAAAAATATTTTTTATACTGGATGAGACTTTTCGGGTATTACCATTCCGTGAGCCATGTGTCAAGACTTATCCATATTTTATGATGTCTGTCTAGAAATAGATTGATTTAAATGTGTGCGAGGTACAGTCCCACTGGCCCGGTGAGGGCGCTGTTATCACATTTGGAGCAAACAACCAATGGCGAATAAATAAATAAATATCCGTACAGGCAGTGTTTAAAAAAACATAAGTGTGTGCATTATTTAGAATCACCTTCACCCGCATGAGTTTTGGTGATGTTTATGATTAGCGAATGAAAGGCTATGCAATAGTGTTTTCTTTGAGCAATTGGCTACTTGACAGTTTTCGGAAACATATTTTAAAATTTACATACGTGTATTTCATACCTCTTACTCTCTTAATTATCTTTTTATCAAAAAAAAAATATTTTTTAACATTTCATTTGAAATTAGCGCAAAAACAGCCGGTCACGTGACATTTGTCAGGTTTGACGTCACATCACAATAAACAAAACTAGAGGTGTGAAACTCAACAAAAATACGCGAGCTGCATTGTTATGCAGCTCACGGCTCAGGTGTGTGAGCCGGTTCAATGACACAGCTCGCAGATCAGCTCAATTTGTACCTATAGTCCACAGTAAATAAAAAAAAAAAAAAGGGTAGGTTAGGGTATAGGTTAGTAGGACACCACGCGAACGAAGTCGTGCCGGGCAGCTAGTAAATTATAAAACCTACACAAAACCGCCGTTACAACATTATAAATTAACTTTTAATTTATAATGCTAGCCAATTTCAAACGTTGACTTACTTAACCAGTAAATTTTACTACTTTAGCGATATTCGGATATTGCCAATTTGCCCTTCACCGACCAAATAGTACACACTGGCGTTTCTAATTCATTGAGCTAATCTTAACATAAATATAGTAATAGTTAGTAAGGATTTTCGTGCATCACAAGATGATAAATGAAAAGACGGATCAAATAAAATAAATTTGGGGCAAAAAACACCGAAAATCTGCTCGAAACAACGCCATAGCTCCGGAATTACTCAATAGCCTATAGCAAATAATAACATTCATAGTAAAACAAATGCATCAAGACACAAAAGTATCTGGGTGACCGAGGTTTGCTCGAAAACTGAGAAAACGCGTTTTAGAAACCTAGATCGATCGAAACCTCCATATAGCTTTCATCGCAGTTCTGGTTATGACCATACGTCGTCGTTTTACTTCTTCTACGCAACCGCCGTTGTTTGAGGTTAAAGCCTCGAGGTATTCGTAGGCCTGGATCACGTCGCAGTTCGAAATCTGTGTCACTTCGGGAGAATTGTCGTTGACGCGATCCACGATCATAATCTTGGTCTTAGATCGGTTTATCTTTAACCCAAACGTAAGGCTTACGCGCTCCATTTGCGAGATCCCAAAACATAAACAGGGTGGAAAGATACAGGTCAGTAAGGGCAGCCTCCTTACTGAAGCCACACGAATACAGTAAGGACCAAACACTGCATCTAAATGTTTAGTGTGTCCTTGACATAGCCAATCAGAGCGCATGTGTCCTTGCCTTAGCCAATCAGAGCGTATTGGTGGTGGAGAATTGGCCGAATAGATTTCAAACAAAATGAACGTCATTGCGCTTCTTTGGGTTCATTTCGATGATCGTCCTCCTTGGGGTCGCTTCTGGGTGCACAGAGCCCCGGCCCCATTGCCTACGACCCCAAAGGCCCCGTTTCGTCGTCTTTTATGATAGGCAAAGGAACATCATAGCTGTGTATTCTAAGCCCGAGCTACAGGGCAGGAGGGCAGCCACGAGCCAGAACAGTTGCCGCCTCAAAAGATACGTTACAGTATCTTCGTACAATACGTAGGGCCATGTACGCTGGACGCTGTAGATTTTCGCTCTACATCGTCGGAAGGCCAGCCTCTTCGCCTATTCGATCATCCCGTAAAGGATTAAGGATCGTATGACCCCTTCATAGAGGCGGCGAATTTTCTCCCTCAGTCCCCAGAGATTGGGCAGAGCAGTTTGTGCATGGCACCCGCTACCCTCTCGATCCGGAGAACTAGGCGATCAAAGTGTTCTTCGAAGCCCCAGCGACTACCCAGGTTAAGGCCAAGGAAATTCATGTACCGTCCCACCTCGACTTCTGAGTGGCGGTTGACCACCCACTGGGACACACGAGTCGGGTGGTCAACTTCTCCTAGGCAGTTTGGGGAACCATAGAGCTTCGGTCTTGTGAGGCGCTTTTTTCAGATCCAACTCATGGATTTTGGCGACGACGACTTCCACCCTATCACTAGCGACCACCAATGTGTCGTCTGCATAGCTAACGAAATTCTAGTACCCTAACCTAACTTGAGCCCATTGAGCCAGGATCAATTAAGCTAATACAAATATGTTTTATGAATCACAGTTTTCTCGATGATAAAATCAAAAACAAAATCTATAAATGCCGAAAGCAATAAGTTCAAAATTAAGGGATAGTCTTTTAAGACCATGTTCGCGTGGCTTCAGCCCTTAAGTTAGATGCCCTTACTAACATACAAATAATGCTCGTTCAATAGTATAAGATATGCCTTATATTAATAGGATTGCTGGATGCAAGCGGTAAATTAAATGAATAAAAAAAAACATTCATGACAGTGTTCTGAAGAATTATTTGACTTAATGCCCACGGCTACCTTCTACCATCGCAACTCTCGCCATAAAAATAATATATCGATGCTTGCCATCGTTGGGGATCCATCCTTACACATTGGAACCAAAATGGTTTCAAGCTGTGCGGTTTCAAAGAAAAAGCTTCCTACCACTGACGCTCAGGCTATGGAATGAGCTCTCCGCCATGGTTTTTCCAAGGGTGTGAAGTGATTTTTGCAGGCTACGTTGCAGGCTTGTTCGTTAGCTATTTTTTTTGTAATACACCCACCTGGTAAGCATCAGAAACCTTCTGCTGCGCTTCGATATAAGCGTCAAAGTCGGCCAAGTGCAGGAAGCGGTCATGGTTAAGCAACACATCCGCGATATGCGCGAACTTGGCCGGCTCGCCCGGCGAGAAGAACCCGCTGCGGATCTGCTCGATGCACTGCCGCAGCTCGGGGTTGCGCTCGTAGTACTCGTACGCGTTGTACCTGACAACGTTATTAATTGACATCATCAAACCATATCACATACGTACCTAAACCCAGTTCACTTAGGGCCAAACATGATACGTTCTCCACTATTTAAATAATTTCATTCCCATTTTTTTCAACACACACGCTTGTAAAGTGACAATTATTGCAAAATTGAAGTCTGTTTTTTTCCTCTCAAGTGTGTTGAAAAATGTAGTATGACACTCGTGTGCATTGATTTAGTTAATAATCAAATTTGCACTGATTTGCACACATGTATCATAATGTACTATTATACTATTGGGGGAGTAGTGTAGTAGTCAAATTGGCCAGTCTTCTTTAAGAAAATCGTGCTTTCTAAGAAGAAAGTTTGTGTTGATGTTTATACCTCTGGCATGACAGATTCGGAAGACACTGAGCACATTATGAATATCTTCTATACTTATATTATCAAGAGATAAAATTTGTTTAGTAAAAGTAATCTGCGGAACTACTGATCCGATTCTGAAAATTCTTTCACTTAATGGAAGTTACATTGTTCCAGTGTGCTAAAGGCTACTTACATCGTTTCATCCCAAGAACGCGAGTAAAACAGTATGATTCAAGGCGATGATAGCTCAGTGGTCCGATGATAGATGTGCCGTCCGATGCGAAGATGAAGGTCGCGGGTTCGAATCCTACAATGAGCTTGAGCTTCCGGTGAAGGAAAACATCGCGAGGAAACCATAGCACGGTTGTAGTACCCACCTTGCTGGCCACCACCCTCAAGTTGAAAAACTGTAGCCAACAACCTATCGGTGCGTTCCGACAGCTGCACTTGAGAGCCATTTCCATCTAAACTTTGTGTGCTTACCACCTTCGGCGATATCATCACATTGTGGTCAAACACAGGCCTACACAGTAAAAAATGTAGTATTTAATGTTCTGAAGATAAATATGTTATAAATAACGTACCCGCGTTTCTGCAAGGCGTCGACATCATCGACCCTCATGCCGAAGATGAACAAGTTGTGTTCCCCGGCTTCCTCTGCCATCTCCACGTTAGCGCCGTCCATGGTGCCGATGGTGAGCGCGCCGTTCAACATGAACTTCATGTTGCCGGTGCCGGACGCCTCGGTACCCGCCGTCGATATCTATGATGCAGTGATTGGTCCTATTACTGTTCATAATTATTGCAAAAGCACTGAATAGTTGCGGAATTGGATTGCTCGGTATTACTAGTCTCAAGGCATTTTCCTCAATGGACATAACATACTGGATATAGTGTGGGGATAGTTTAGACAGGCCTATAGGTCTGGTACCCCGAGTGTAAAGACTTGACGTTAATAAACACCGGACTTAAAAGGTCAGAGTGAATAGATTTCTTTTGGTCAAGCGTAGCCGCAAAGTAGAAATGACAAATTCGTACTAATAAAAATGATTTTGAGTGTTTGTTCAGTTTTAAATGTTACTGTACCAACCGTCTACTTTACTCCGAACCGATTTTAATGAAAATTGTTAGAGGTAGTTAATAATAAGGATTAACCCTGGAATCCTTATTATTTTATAAACACAGGTGATACCTCGGCGGCCAACTAATAAGGAATAACATAACATAAAAAATATTGAGACCTGTTCACTAAGATCGGCAGCCGGCATGATGCGTTCAGCCAACGTGACGCGGTAGTTCTCCAAGTAAATAAGCTTCAACTTGTCACCTACGTCGGGGTCGTTGTTCACCTGCGATCAAACATATCAATGACAATACAAATATTTAACTTCTCATATTAATGTCCATTATTTCTTAATTATATAAGATAGTAGTCTCTATTGATTGGGGACACTAGTCTTATTCATTAAGAGGGAGTCGACCCAAAAAGTGACAAAAGGACAGCTACGGTTAAGTTGATATCAACGAAAATAGTTTATTTACACCGTGAACATCTACATAATTATTACCACAGATAATGTATTTACAATGTTTGCGAAACAAAAATATGAAATATGGTACAGGTTTTTTAATGGACTCATATGAAGTTGAGCAAAAATCTTCAAAAATGCGTGCTGTGATTCAGAAGATTTCGTGTATTTTTCCTTAGAAATATTCTGTAGAAATGTAGTCAGTTAATTCTCTAATAAATAATCTTGAAGTTTTGCGTCTGATATTTTAATTATTTTGTCTAGATGATTTATTATGATTTTTTAAAAATGAGCTCCGAATTCGCCATACATTTTTACTATGGCAGCGCGACGTTAAATATATAAGTGAGATACGCGCTCGAAAATTTAGTCGACCACGGGAGCTCAGAGAGAGATCACGTCTCTTTGCGGAACGACTACCAAGAAAAATACGATCGCGATCTAACGTGTACGGACACTAATTCAAAGAGCATAACGACATAAGTTTTGTTTTTCGTTTTTTGAGTCAGTCAAATAATATATATTACTTTTGTTTCATTTGCAATGTTAGTTAGTTTGCTTAGGTCAAATCTTGCAAGCACATCTTTTTTTTTTCAAACATTTTTTCATACTTGGGTAAACTAGCATACGGCATACGACTCGCTTGGTGGTAAGCGGTTACCGTAGCGATATGGACGCCGAGTGAGCTGAAATTTTGCATACACCTTTAGTTCCAATGACAAAACAATTTGCAATACTCAATAATGTAATACTTTTAAAATGGCCGTCGCCACAAGATGGCGGATGAAGTATTTTTCTCAAAATGTCGAAAAAGTGTCCGCCATGTTGAACTTTTTAGATACTGGTCCGATTGCTCTCAAAATCGATATTTGTGAGTCCTTCGGGTCACAAAACAAGAATCTTTTCTCAGAATTTTGAAAAGGTGTCCGCCATGTTGAACTTTTTAGGTACTGGTCCGATTGCTCTCAAATTCGATATTTGAGAGACCTTGGGGTCACAAAACAAGAATCTTTTCTCAAAATGTCGAAAAAGTGTCCGCCATGTTGAACTTTTTAGATACTGGTCCGATTGCTCTCAAATTCGATATTTGAAAGACCTTGGGGTCACAAAACAAGAATCTTCTCTCAAAATGTCGAAAAAGTGTCCGCCATGTTGAACTTTTTAGATTCTGGTCCGATTGCTCTCAAATTCGATATTTGTGAGTCCTTGGGGTCACAAAACTAGAATCTTTTCTCAATATGTCGAAAAAGTATCCGCCATGTTGAACTTTTTAGGTACTGGTCCGATTGCTCTCAAATTCGATATTTGTGAGTCCTTGGGGTCACAAAACTTGAATCTTTTCTCAAAATGTCGAAAAAGTGTCCGCCATGTTGAACTTTTTAGGTACTGGTCCGATTGCTCTCAAATTCGATATTTGAGAGACCTTGGGGTCACAAAACAAGAATCTTTTCTCAAAATGTCGAAAAAGTGTCCGCCATGTTGAACTTTTTAGATACTGGTCCGATTGCTCTCAAAATCGATATTTGTGAGTCCTTCGGGTCACAAAACAAGAATCTTTTCTCAGAATTTTGAAAAGGTGTTCGCCATGTTGAACTTTTTAGGTACTGGTCCGATTGCTCTCAAATTCGATATTTGAGAGACCTTGGGGTCACAAAACAAGAATCTTTTCTCAAAATGTCGAAAAAGTGTCCGCCATGTTGAACTTTTTAGGTACTGGTCCGATTGCTCTCAAATTCGATATTTGAGAGACCTTGGGGTCACAAAACAAGAATCTTTTCTCAGAATTTTGAAAAGGTGTCCGCCATGTTGAACTTTTTAGGTACTGGTCCGATTGCTCTCAAATTCGATATTTGAGAGACCTTGGGGTCACAAAACAAGAATCTTTTCTCAAAATGTCGAAAAAGTGTCCGCCGTGTTGAACTTTTTAGATACTGGTCCGATTGCTCTCAAATTCGATATTTGAGAGACCTTGGGGTCACAAAACAAGAATCTTTTCTCAGAATGTCGAAAAAGTGTTCTCAGAATTATGAAAAGGTGTCCGCCATGTTGATTTTTTTTGTTACTGGTCCGATTGCTCTCAAAATCGATATTTGTGAGTCCTTCGGGTCACAAAACAAGAATCTTTTCTCAGAATGTCGAAAAAGTGTCCGCCATGTTGAACTTTTTAGATACTGGTCCGGTTACTCTCAAATTCGATATTTGAGAGACCTTGGGGTCACAAAACAAGAATCTTTTCTCAAAATGTTGAAAAAGTGTCCGCCATGTTGAACTTTTTAGTAACTGGTTCGATCGCTCTCAAAATCGATATTTGTGAGTCCTTCGGGTCACAAAACAAGAATCTTTTCTCAGAATGTCGAAAAAGTGTCCGCCATGTTGAACTTTTTAGATAATGGTTCGATCGCTCTCAAAATCGATATTTGTGAGTCCTTCGGGTCACAAAACAAGAATCTTTTCTCAGAATGTCGAAAAAGTGTCCGCCATGTTGATTTTTTTTGTTACTGGTCCGATTGCTCTCAAAATCGATATTTGTGAGTCCTTCGGGTCACAAAACAAGAATCTTTTCTCAAAATGTCGAAAAAGTGTCCGCCGTGTTGAACTTTTTAGATACTGGTCCGATCGCTCTCAAAATCGATAATTGTGAGTCCTTCGGGTCACAAAACAAGAATCTTTTCTCAAAATGTCGAAAAAGTGTCCGCCGTGTTGAACTTTTTAGATACTGGTCCGATCGCTCTCAAAATCGATAATTGTGAGTCCTTCGGGTCACAAAACAAGAATCTTTTCTCAAAATGTCGAAAAAGTGTCCGCCATGTTGAACTTTTTAGATACTGGTCCGATTGCTCTCAAATTCGATATTTGAGAGACCTTGGGGTCACAAAACAAGAATCTTTTCTCAAAATGTTGAAAAAGTGTCCGCCATGTTGAACTTTTTAGTAACTGGTCCGATTGCTCTCAAAATCGATATTTGAGGGACCTTGTGGTCACAAAACAATAATCTTTTCTCAAAATGTTGAAAAAGTGTCCGCCATGTTGAACTTTTTAGATACTGGTCCGATTGCTCTCAAAATCGATATTTGAGAGACCTTGGGGTCACAAAACAAGAATCTTTTCTCAAAATGTCGAAAAAGTGTCCGCCATGTTGAACTTTTTAGATACTGGTCCGATCGCTCTCAAAATCGATAAATGTGAGTCCTTGGGGTCACAAAACAAGAATCTTTTCTCAAAATGTTGAAAAAGTGTCCGCCATGTTGAACTTTTTAGATACTGGTCCGATTGCTCTCAAATTCGATATTTGAGAGACCTTGGAATCACAAAACAAGAATCGTTTCTCAAAATTTTGAAAAAGTGTCCGTCATGATGAAACTTCTAAATACTGGTGACCCCAAGGACTCTCAAATAAATGTCTCTCGCTTTTGAGAGCAATCAGACCGGTATCTAAAAAATTCTACATGGTGGACACTTTTTCAACATTATGAGAAAAGATTCTTGTTTTGTGACCCCAAGGACTCACAATTATCGATTTTGAGAGCGATCGGACCAGTATCTAAAAAGTTCAACATGGCGGACACTTTTTCGACATTTTGAGAAAAGATTCTTGTTTTGTGACCCCAAGGTCCCTCAAATATCGATTTTGAGAGCAATCGGACCAGTTACTAAAAAGTTCAACATGGCGTACACTTTTTAGACATTTTGAGAAAAGATTCTTGTTTTGTGACCCCAAGGTCTCTCAAATATCGATTTTGAGAGACATCGGACCAGTAACAAAAAATTCAACATGGCGGACACCTTTTGATAATTCTGAGAAAAGATTCTTGTTTTGTTACCCGAAGGACTCACAATTATCGATTTTGAGAGCGATCGGACCAGTATCTAAAAAATTCAACATGGCGGACACCTTTTGATAATTCTGAGAAAAGATTCTTGTTTTGTTACCCGAAGGACTCACAATTATCGATTTTGAGAGCGATCGGACCAGTATCTAAAAAGTTCAACATGACGGACACTTTTTCGACATTTTGAGAAAAGATTCTTGTTTTGTGACCCCAAGGTCTCTCAAATATCGATTTTGAGAGCAATCGGACCAGTATCTAAAAAGTTCAACATGGCGGACACTTTTTCAACATTTTGAGAAAAGATTCTTATTTTGTGACCCCAAGGTCTCTCAAATATTGAATTTGAGAGCAATCGGACCAGTATCTAAAAAGTTCAACATGGCGGACACTTTTTCGACATTTTGAGAAAAGATTCTTGTTTTGTGACCCCAAGGACTAACAAATATCGATTTTGTCGAAGTCCAACGTGGCGGACACATTTTCAACATTTTGAGAAAAGATTCTTGTTTTGTGACCCCAAGGTCCCTCAAATATCGATTTTGAGAGCAATCTGACCAGTTACTAAAAAGTTCAACATGGCGGACACTTTTTCAACATTCTGAGAAAAGATTCTTGTTTTGTTACCCGAAGGACTCACAATTATCGATTTTGAGAGCGATCGGACCAGTATCTAAAAAGTTCAACATGGCGGACACTTTTTCAACATTTTGAGAAAAGTTTCTTGTTTTGTGACCCCAAGGTCCCTCAAATATCGATTTTGAGAGCAATCGGACCAGTTACTAAAAAGTTCAACATGGCGGACACTTTTTCAACATTTTGAGAAAAGTTTCTTGTTTTGTGACCCCAAGGTCCCTCAAATATCGAATTTGAGAGCAATCGGACCAGTACCTAAAAAGTTCAACATGGCGGACACCTTTTCAAAATTCTGAGAAAAGATTCTTGTTTTGTGACCCGAAGGACTCACAAAATTTGTGAGTCCCCTAGGTCTCTCAAATATCGAATTTGAGAGCAATCGGACCAGTACCTAAAAAGTTCAACATGGCGGACACCTTTTCAAAATTCTGAGAAAAGATTCTTGTTTTGTTACCCGAAGGACTCACAATTATCGATTTTGAGAGCGATCGGACCAGTATCTAAAAAGTTCAACATGGCGGACACTTTTTCAACATTTTGAGAAAAGTTTCTTGTTTTGTGACCCCAAGGTCCCTCAAATATCGATTTTGAGAGCAATCGGACCAGTTACTAAAAAGTTCAACATGGCGGACACTTTTTCAACATTTTGAGAAAAGTTTCTTGTTTTGTGACCCCAAGGTCCCTCAAATATCGATTTTGAGAGCAATCGGACCAGTTACTAAAAAGTTCAACATGGCGGACACTTTTTCAACATTTTGAGAAAAGATTCTTGTTTTGTGACCCCAAGGTCTCTCAAATATCGAATTTGAGAGCAATCGGACCAGTATCTAAAAAGTTCAACATGGCGGACACTTTTTCGACATTTTGAGAAAAGATTCTTGTTTTGTGACCCCAAGATCTCTCAAATATCGATTTTGAGAGCAATCGGACCAGTATCTAAAAAGTTCAACATGGCGGACACTTTTTCAACATTTTGAGAAAAGATTCTTGTTTTGTGACCCCAAGGTCTCTCAAATATCGATTTTGAGAGCAATCGGACCAGTATCTAAAAAGTTCAACATGGCGGACACTTTTTCAACATTTTGAGAAAAGATTCTTGTTTTGTGACCCCAAGGTCCCTCAAATCTCGATTTTGAGAGCAATCGGACCAGTTACTAAAAAGTTCAACATGGCGTACACTTTTTCGACATTTTGAGAAAAGATTCTTGTTTTGTGACCCCAAGGTCTCTCAAATATCGATTTTGAGAGACATCGGACCAGTAACAAAAAAATTCAACATGGCGGACACCTTTTGATAATTCTGAGAAAAGATTCTTGTTTTGTTACCCGAAGGACTCACAATTATCGATTTTGAGAGCGATCGGACCAGTATCTAAAAAGTTCAACATGGCGGACACTTTTTCAACATTTTGAGAAAAGTTTCTTGTTTTGTGACCCCAAGGTCCCTCAAATATCGATTTTGAGAGCAATCGGACCAGTTACTAAAAAGTTCAACATGGCGGACACTTTTTCAACATTTTGAGAAAAGATTCTTGTTTTGTGACCCCAAGGTCTCTCAAATATCGAATTTGAGAGCAATCGGACCAGTATCTAAAAAGTTCAACATGGCGGACACTTTTTCGACATTTTGAGAAAAGATTCTTGTTTTGTGACCCCAAGGTCTCTCAAATATCGATTTTGAGAGCAATCGGACCAGTATCTAAAAAGTTCAACATGGCGGACACTTTTTCAACATTTTGAGAAAAGATTCTTATTTTGTGACCCCAAGGTCTCTCAAATATTGAATTTGAGAGCAATCGGACCAGTATCTAAAAAGTTCAACATGGCGGACACTTTTTCGACATTTTGAGAAAAGATTCTTGTTTTGTGACCCCAAGGACTAACAAATATCGATTTTGTCGAAGTCCAACGTGGCGGACACATTTTCAACATTTTGAGAAAAGATTCTTGTTTTGTGACCCCAAGGACTCACAAATATCGATTTTTTCGAAGTCCAACGTGGCGGACACATTTTAAAATTTTGGCAAAAGTTTCATGTTTTGTGATCCCGAGGTCTCTCAAATATCGATTTCGAGAGAAATCGGGCCAGTATCTAAAAAGTTTTACAAGGCGCGGACACTTTTTGAAAATTTTGCGAAAATATCATGTTTTAATCCCAAGGCTTTTTTTTAAATTATGTACTTACTGACTTTTGTCATGCGGGTGCAAACGGCCGACCGAGCCGAGAGTACTGACTGTTGTGTGCGTGTCGACGCACACAACACTAACCCGCAGTAAATACCTATTTGCCGCGCGCTGATTTCGCTCGACAGGGTCTTAACTTAGATAATTCTATTTATATCAAAAGCATATCTCATTTCACTGTGCATCATAATTTAATCGTAACTTGAGCGAAATGTGTCTACAAAATACATAAATTTAGTGATATGTAAGAGCTATTGAGAGACGACCTCCCACCAGGTGGACCGACGACCTGGTCAGAGTCGCTGGGCGCCGCTGGATGCAAGCGGCCCAGAACCGTTCGAACTGGAAATCAATGGGGGAGGCTTATGTTCAGCAGTGGACATCCATGGGCTGATATGATGAAGAGCTATTGAATAAACAATCAAACTCACAGTATTTCCGACTGAGCAGGCCAGGGCAATAATTTGTTTGGCGATGTAGTATCCCGGAGCAGCCTTGCCACCGATCATGACGGTCCTAGGAGTGAACGGTGCGGTGGGGTCGCGCTTGATGCGGTTGTACAACGTGATCACGTGCAGAATGTTCAACAGCTGCCGTTTGTACTCGTGGATACGCTTCACTTGCACGTCGAACATCGACGCCGGGTTGATCTTCACCCCCGTATCTCTCTCGATCAACGACGCAAGCCGCAGCTTGTTCTCCTGCTTCACTTTCATGATGGCTCGCTGGAAAGCCGGGTCCTTAGCCCACCGCTTCAGGCCCTGCAGCTGATCCAAATGCACCGTCCACTCCTCACCGATCTTATCGCTGATGAGATCGGACAGACCCGGGTTGCAGAGCAGTAGCCAGCGCCGGGGAGTAATACCGTTGGTCTTGTTCTGGAATTTTTCGGGCCACATCTCGTAGAAGTCTCGGAAGATGGTCGCTTTGAGGATATCCGAGTGGATAGCGGCGACGCCGTTGACGGCGTGGGAGCCGACGACGCACAGGTGGGCCATGTTGACGCGCTTGTCGCCCTCCTCCTCGATGAGCGACATGCGCCGCATGCGCTCCGTGTCGCCCGGCCACCGCTTCTGGACTTCTTGAAGGTGAAGGAAGTTAATATCGTATATCAACTGCATATGTCTGGGCAGACAGTTCTCCAGCATGGAGCAAGGCCACCTCTCCAGAGCCTCCGGCAGCACTGTGTGGTTTGTGTATGCGCAACATTTAACGACCAGCTTCCACGCCTCCTCGTATGAGAGTTTCTCGATGTCGATCAAGATTCTGAGAAGCTCTGGAATGGCTAGAGCTGGATGGGTGTCGTTAAGCTGAATGGCTACTTTTTCGGGAAGGGTGTCGAATGACGTTCTCACGGGCTTGCGACTGCCGAAACTGGATGCTTTGTATCTCCTGATGATATCTTGGAGAGTAGCCGCGCACATGAAGTATTCCTGGCGGAGACGCAGTTCCTTGCCCTCGAAGAAGTTGTCGTTGGGGTATAGTACTCTTGAAATGTTTTCAGCGACATTACGGTCTAGCACGGCCTGGATGTAGTCACCTGAGTTGACTGAAAACGAATCGTAACATTAGTTATGTTCCAATGCAGGTTGAAATTTAAATACCTAAATCTTAGTTATTTGACATTAACATGTACAAGATACTAACAGAATTTAAGGTTGAAATCGATAGGGCTCTTCGCGGACCAGAGGCGCAGTGTGTTCACAACATTGTTGTTGTATCCAGGGATGGGGTTGTCGTAGGGCATCGCAAACACCACCTGGTAATTATAAATACAAATGCCTTATACATTATTACCAAATAAGATAAGTGATAGAAAAGATTTTTCCTTGTAATGAACCTTGAATAGACCTCAGACAGTACATAATAAATGAAACTAGGTTATACTCTTGACATAAGTCAGGCAGATTATAGTCTATCATAGATAGATACTAGATAAAACTATTCAATGAAACTATCATCAAAGTTCATGCTCTTAACACGATCATAACATGTTTGTACAATATTAAGTTGGATTACGCAAATTATTACGTAATAACTAGATATTAATAGTATCTAAGTACTAAAATTAACCTCATTATATTTTAAATAAGATATTATTAAATAAGAACTTCCGTTGGGATTTAATAAGATGTTGAGGTGGCGTACTTTAATCGGATCCTTAAGAATGAGATAATTTTATTAGATAAGTCACCAATAATCTCAATATGTACATTATCATGAGCTTGTTACTGATTTCATTTTTTTACTTATATTATAAAGTAATAGATAAAAACATAAAATACTTTGTTATCACGTTCCTAAAGAATGATAGACGATAGGGGCTTGTTTGAGTTTCTAAAAGTAACTGTTTTGTTACAGTTTCCTATTTCTTTGTACTAATATCATAGATTCGAAAGTTTATGTGGCTGTTTCGTCCTCCATCAAGTCGTAATAGCTAAACGGATTAGAATTAAACTTGGCATACATAGATCATTCCTTGATCAATATTTAATACTCAAGCACCTGGATAAATCCTCGGGGGTGGAAGCAATATTCTATTATATTAGGGGCAGCTTTCGATACCTATATATGATTGATGATTTCCGTAGGTACCTACATTTTCAATAAAAACTATACCTACTAAGCCAGGTGAAATGATTACCTGTGTATCAATCCATTTCTTTCCTTCGGGCGTATCAACTACACGGCCATAGAAGTTGACAGGTAGCATGAACTCGGGGCGCGCTTTCTCCCAAGGGTTACCGTACCGGAGCCAATCGTCGGGCTCCTCCTGTTGCTCGCCATTTTCAATTTTCTGCGCGAAGATACCGTACTCGTACCTAATACCTGTTGTAAATTAGGTCTTGTTGGAAAATGGAAGCGAAAATGAGCATACTTTTAAGCAGAGTACACCAAGGCACAGTAGAGGAAGCTACAAGAAGATTATGTTAAAATGGTGACCATTGGTTCATCCGCCCGATGCATGGTAAGCGGTGGCTACCTAGTGACATTCATGGTTTTATACAATATTTTGCCACTGCTGTTCTTGCTTGGGTCTATTGTCGGTCACTGCGTTCAATAGGTCACTGTCGATACTTTACAGATTAAAAAGGCGGTAAATCAGCAAGAGCAAAATATATATACAATCGTAAATAAAAGAAAAAAAAATATAGTTCAAATGTCTCTGTTAAACATGCGTAAAACAATGAATTCTCACTGCCGAATTCAACCAAAAATCTGGAACCATTACAGCCAGACAGAAAATTACTCTACTGAAAATTCTTTATTAACCTACATCAATTTAGTTCATCAATGCAGTTGACAAACAATACAATTTCAAATATGTATTTATTGCATCGGTAATTTTCTCACGAATAAGTACTATTCAACATTATGTCATAATGTAGTAGAGAAAACTCGGAATATTGTATTTAGTTAAGACCATTTATAATTGGCGTCGCGCCAGTATCGCCGTTGTCATCTGCTTCAATTTAGTTTACACCAGCAGAGGAGTTAATGTCTCCTATGTACTTGAATGCTTCATTTGACCCCCACTAGGTATTTGCCAATAATAAATATGTTATGTAGTTTAGAAAACTGACTATATTTTCTAATTATTTTTCAAGTATGAGTTATGAAATAACTACTTCCTTGGCTAATGACTATAACCAATCCATGTAAATCCCCAAATGATATTTTTTTAAATGTCTATGTCTATCTTTACTTATCTATAAATAATATAAACCTCCATAAAAAATTACGAAACAATTTGGAAATTTTTAAATTAATGTTTTCTGTTTAATAGAATTTTACAAATTCCTTGTTGAAATACATACCATAGCCATATGCCGCAAGTCCAAGAGTGGCCATAGAATCAAGGAAACAAGCAGCCAAGCGTCCCAGACCACCATTCCCAAGACCTGCATCTTCCTCCAATTCTTCCAGTTCTTCAATGTCTAAGCCAAGTTGGTAGAGAGCTTCATCTACAGTTCCCTGAATTCCAAGGTTGATCATGGTGTTCTGAAGCGAGCGTCCCATGTAGTACTCCAGTGAGAGATAGTACACACGCTGATGGGCAAATAAAATAGTAGGTATGTTTAAATTGGAAATAAAAATAATATTCAAATTGAGATAAACAGATTGTCAATGAAGAATTGGACATAATTTTGGGTAATTAACCATCCTCAGAGCATAATAGTTTTTAATGTCTCTGGTTTAGAACAGATTATTGTATTTTACATGCATCATTAGTCCATTATGTGACCCTTCTGAGTGGGCATAACAATGTCTCTAATTTATCGCCACAAATTATGTATTTTTTTTGTGTTCAGGTTCAAAAGTAATAAGATGGGTCATACTAGATTTACATTACATTTACTATTAAATTTCCTTTATAAATTGCCTACACTGTAAAAGTTTTCTTTTTATACCACTGAAACGAAATGAAATGAAATAATTTATTCATTCAAATAGGCCTTCACAGGCACTTATGAATAGTCAAACTCTAATACTCTAATGCACGGTTCGGAAGGTTGCTTTTGCTAAGAAGAGCCGGAAATAAACTCAGCAATTACTCTTTTCAAAATCAAACTTAAATTTATTACATCAGATATTTCCTGGAGAGCGAGCGCTACACCCAAGCATTTTTATCATTTAAGTATTCGGTAATATTGTAGTAAGCCTTCTGTACTAAAGCGGCCTTAATACATTCCTTAAACTTATGTGACGGTAAATTTAAAATTTTATTAGGGATCTTATTATAAAATTGTATACTCAGTCCTAAAAATGAACCTTGCACTTTTTGGAGTCTATAAGCAGAGGTCACAAGTTTATGCTTATTTCTAGTATTAAAAGAGTGCATGTCACTTTTTTTTACAAAAATATTAATATTCTGATGTACAAATAATATATTTGCATAAATATACTGCGATGACTAAATTGCATAAATATGATGCACTGAGTTGCTAAATAAGTGGTACTAGAAACTATCTAAGAACTTTTAAGTTACATATAGTTTGTCTGAATAAAAAGATGGCTCCTTTTTAAAACCACAAAAGTAAAATATTATAATTGAATATTTTCAATGGATAAATGAAAGAAAATATAAGGTATGTAAGTAACTATTTAGAAATATAGACATTTTAATCAAGAAGGTGTTATGCTTATTTATTACATACAATCTATAACAGGTGGAGATTTCGAGATGTCATATATTCGAAACCTATGTTGGGTCATGCTGAATAACTTTTACTATTGGACCAATAGTGAAATCTCATATATTTTTTTAAACTTTCCATAGTAAATGTCAACCTTGTTCGAACATAATATATGAAAAGTAAATAAAAAAAATTACTTAATGACACTATAAACTATTCTAATGTAACCTTAGCAGGGTAGGGTAGGGTAGGTTAAGGTAGGTTAGGGTTGGGTAAGGTAGGGTAGGTTAAGGTTGTGTTAGGACCATCGAGGCCATCCATCCAGTGTTGGATGAGTGTCTGGAGCGGAGGCACGGCGTGTTGACCTTCCGGTTGACGCAAATCCTCTCGGGACACGGTTGTTTCGGGAGGTATCTGTGTCGGATTGCCGGGAGGGAGCCGACCGCCGAGTGCCACCACTGTGACGGGTGCCTCGAGGAGGAGGCCCAGCACACGTTGGAGGTGTGCCCAGCCTGGGCAAGCGAGCGCAGCGAGCTCTGCGCCGAAGTGGGGACAGATCTCTCGCTGCCGAGCGTGGTTCGCGCTGTGGTTGACAGCGAGAGATCGTGGGACGCACTCCACTCCTTCTGCGAGCGGGTTTTGCTTGCAAAGGAGGCGGCGGAACGTGACAGGGAGGATACTACCACCCTGGCTATCCGCCGCAGGAGAACCGGGCGTCGGAGGGCGGCTTTTTTAAGCCACCTTCCCCCCAACATGGGCCCAAGGGTGGCGGACTCGGGGGAGTCTGCTGCCCATCAACATCGGGCCCGAGTAGTGGAGCGTGTGTTCCCGCACGCTACTCAGGAGGAGACGGCAGAGACAAGAGCTCCGGTCTCTGCCGTCGACGAAGAGGAGGCCTCCGATGCGTCCTGCTGGATACGCGGACGAATGCTTCGGCGCCCCCGTATATCCAGCCGGCAGCGACAGGTAGGAACACCGTGGGGTTTTATTCAGTAGGAGTCTGCCATAACCCGGCCGCTCCCCCCGGAAGCGCCTGGGTAGCCATGAAGGTTAAGGAAAAAAAAAGGAAAAAAAGGTTAAGGTTGGGTTGGGTAGGGTAGGGTAGGGTAGGGAAGTGTAGGTTAGGGTAGATTAGGGTAGGGTAGAGTAGGGTAGGTAAGGGAGTAAAAAAGGGGTGCAGGTAAAACCGCTGGCAGAAAGCTAGTACATTATAAAGTTAAGCTAATTATTTCAGTATAGATGGAAAGAAAAATAATAAGAATATACAATAAAAATAAGTTTCAACAGATTTTTTTTTAAATTTGAAAAGAGCAAATAAAAATGAAGCATGAATAAATCTTAATAATAATAAAGTTAGTTTCTAAGTAATGAATAACTCTAAATGTCCCCTAGATAGAGAAGCTGCAAGAAAACAATAAATTAAAAAAGTAGACAATATGTAGGTATTCAATTAAATTACCTGAAATAAATAACTTTCCACTGGGGCCATTGTTTATTTGTTATTATCTAGATAGCATTACAAAATTCATTAATTTAAAATTTCTTTTTTTAATCTTACTGTACGTACCTACAATAATAGGTAAAGTAGCTTTTGAATTGAAGAAGTTTTTAATTACCTTGGGGTCTTTTTCATAGTAGAACTGCTGGGTTCTGATCCATCGCGAAACGAGGTGATCCCTGACAGTGTGCGCCAAGGCAAAGTAGTAGTCCCTCGGGGTAGCGACATTTCTGTCCTTAACCAGGGTGTAATGAACATGACGATTAAATGCCTTCTTCACCTCCGTAACATTCTCAACAGCTACGATACCCCGGACAGAGATCTGCTTACGCTTCTCCGAATCAGTTTGAACGCTCATCTTGATAGCAAAAGATCCGTGCAACCAACAGACCTTTACAACCCTGACTGAATTGAACAACGGCAAATATCGGTCACCTTGAGAAGGTCAAACACATAAGGCTCCCAGTCCCAGCTCCCACAGACTGTACCTATCTGCCGGCTTTATGACAGCTGTTTACAATTAATTTTATTTCTATTAATTATCGCCAATGTTTTAGATAAAATTTGTCTAAATATAAGTGTGGTGAACTCTTTGTTGCTACTTATCTCTATTTCATTTATTCAATGAAAATAACTTTAATTGTTGTAACTATTCTATAGATCAGTTATTTTGGCGTTGACTGACCACAGTCAGTGTCAGTGACATCATTGTGACAGCTGTCAATCAGTGTTGAAAATAATTCGGATACATGCACAAAAGTTCTCTTTGAATATTTAGACTGAAAGTTCTACAAACGAAAACGCAAGTTCTAAAATCATGAAAATCTGTAGTACCTACCTAGTAGTAGTCTAAATCATAAGTACTATGATGTACAGTTACCTAGTTTATTGAAGATTGTAGGAATAACAAATATTAGGTATAGCTATATAAATAAAGTCATGTTTTAGCACACGTTTAGCACAGTGTTTTAGCACAGCCATTATCCGCCATTTTTCTTTTCAACTTTTTCTTTGGAACGAACGCATTATACACATCGACCTAATATAATAATTATACACCATATATTTCATTGGTTAGCTAGCTCAACTTTTACCAATATACAAGGCGTATCATGACTTTGCCACATTTGCTTTTAAATAAAAGTGCTGAAAATATTGTTAAGTAGTTAGATAGGATTTTTTGCTGAAACAAGACAATTTCTTTAGTAGGTAATCAACATAATAATTGAAACTGGTATACAAAAAATCAAAACCGACTTCAAAGTACACTAAAAAGTAATCAAATCCCGACCTGATACAATGGGACCAAACCAAAGAGTATAGTAACTATACCAATACCAAACGGGAAATGTGTGAGAAATGTAGGGTACAAAAAAATAATTTTCCAAATCGGTTAATAAATGACGGAGTTATGAGGTTTCTTATACGAACAGCAAAGGAGTGGACATCTCATCCGGGGTCTGTGTTTCCCGACACCTACAACCTAGATGTATTCAAGACCAGAGTGAATAGGTTTTTTCTGGGTAAGCGTGCTAAATCCTAGGCCTCATCATAACTCCTCATGGGGTCAGTCGAAGGTCAAGCCCAAGCACATAACATAAATAAAAAAAAAACATACAACCGAATTGAGAACCTCCTCCTTTTTATTTTGAGTCGGTTAAAAACATCGAGGAAATATCCCTTTAGAGTAGTAATACTGAATAATTAAATTCCGAAACTAGTACTGACTAGTGAACTCAGTTCACAATCAGTCAGTCAGTCAGTGAGTTCAAAATCAGTGACAAATCACTGGATTTGTCACTGATTTTGAACTGTAAGGACCACTTGCTGTATCGTGTGTTTATGACTTGGCCAATCAGAGCGCATGTGTCCTTGACTTAACCAATCAGAGCGCATTGTCGACGGTGGGAAATTGGCGGAATATACTTCAACCAAAATGAACGTCATTGCGCTTCTTTAGGTTAATTGTTCGATGGTTAAAAACAACTGTATTTTTTTTTTCTAATAAGTATTGTATGGAATTACAGAAACTTTTTTTTTGCTATTTAGAAGAATAAGAAACAAAAATAATATGGATTCCGATGGCGTGTCGGCGTAGCCTGGACGGCATTTTTGGAAATTCCACGAAAATAGGAGTAAAATAAGAAGCACTAAAAAAATATTTTGTTAGATAGTTTATTTGTATAAGCAAGGTACATACTTTATAATATTATGACGGATTATTACAATTTTCATACCATTAAAATATAACACAATATTAAACATACAAATAATACCACCTAAGATCACCTTTTATTGTAGATCAAGGTACGTAGAAAAACGATTATAATAGTATCATGAATAAAAGTGTAAAAGTTAAATAAAAAAAGTGCGTTTACCGCAGTTCTTATTATAAAATTGTATACTCAGTCCTAAAAATGAACCTTGCACTTTTTTGGAGTCTATAAGCAGAGGTCACAAGTTTATGCTTATTTCTAGTATTAAAAGAGTGCATGTCACTTTTTTTTACAAAAATATTAATATTCTGATGTACAAATAATATATTTGCATAAATATACTGCGATGACTAAATTGCATAAATATGATGCACTGAGTTGCTAAATAAGTGGTACTAGAAACTATCTAAGAACTTTTAAGTTACATATAGTTTGTCTGAATAAAAAGATGGCTCCTTTTTAAAACCACAAAAGTAAAATATTATAATTGAATATTTTCAATGGATAAATGAAAGAAAATATAAGGTATGTAAGTAACTATTTAGAAATATAGACATTTTAATCAAGAAGGTGTTATGCTTATTTATTACATACAATCTATAACAGGTGGAGATTTCGAGATGTCATATATTCGAAACCTATGTTGGGTCATGCTGAATAACTTTTACTATTGGACCAATAGTGAAATCTCATATATTTTTTTAAACTTTCCATAGTAAATGTCAACCTTGTTCGAACATAATATATGAAAAGTAAATAAAAAAAATTACTTAATGACACTATAAACTATTCTAATGTAACCTTAGCAGGGTAGGGTAGGGTAGGTTAAGGTAGGTTAGGGTTGGGTAAGGTAGGGTAGGTTAAGGTTGTGTTAGGACCATCGAGGCCATCCGTCCAGTGTTGGATGAGTGTCTGGAGCGGAGGCACGGCGTGTTGACCTTCCGGTTGACGCAAATCCTCTCGGGACACGGTTGTTTCGGGAGGTATCTGTGTCGGATTGCCGGGAGGGAGCCGACCGCCGAGTGCCACCACTGTGACGGGTGCCTCGAGGAGGAGGCCCAGCACACGTTGGAGGTGTGCCCAGCCTGGGCAAGCGAGCGCAGCGAGCTCTGCGCCGAAGTGGGGACAGATCTCTCGCTGCCGAGCGTGGTTCGCGCTGTGGTTGACAGCGAGAGATCGTGGGACGCACTCCACTCCTTCTGCGAGCGGGTTTTGCTTGCAAAGGAGGCGGCGGAACGTGACAGGGAGGATACTACCACCCTGGCTATCCGCCGCAGGAGAACCGGGCGTCGGAGGGCGGCTTTTTTAAGCCACCTTCCCCCCAACATGGGCCCAAGGGTGGCGGACTCGGGGGAGTCTGCTGCCCATCAACATCGGGCCCGAGTAGTGGAGCGTGTGTTCCCGCACGCTACTCAGGAGGAGACGGCAGAGACAAGAGCTCCGGTCTCTGCCGTCGACGAAGAGGAGGCCTCCGATGCGTCCTGCTGGATACGCGGACGAATGCTTCGGCGCCCCCGTATATCCAGCCGGCAGCGACAGGTAGGAACACCGTGGGGTTTTATTCAGTAGGAGTCTGCCATAACCCGGCCGCTCCCCCCGGAAGCGCCTGGGTAGCCATGAAGGTTAAGGAAAAAAAAAGGAAAAAAAGGTTAAGGTTGGGTTGGGTAGGGTAGGGTAGGGTAGGGAAGTGTAGGTTAGGGTAGATTAGGGTAGGGTAGAGTAGGGTAGGTAAGGGAGTAAAAAAGGGGTGCAGGTAAAACCGCTGGCAGAAAGCTAGTACATTATAAAGTTAAGCTAATTATTTCAGTATAGATGGAAAGAAAAATAATAAGAATATACAATAAAAATAAGTTTCAACAGATTTTTTTTTAAATTTGAAAAGAGCAAATAAAAATGAAGCATGAATAAATCTTAATAATAATAAAGTTAGTTTCTAAGTAATGAATAACTCTAAATGTCCCCTAGATAGAGAAGCTGCAAGAAAACAATAAATTAAAAAAGTAGACAATATGTAGGTATTCAATTAAATTACCTGAAATAAATAACTTTCCACTGGGGCCATTGTTTATTTGTTATTATCTAGATAGCATTACAAAATTCATTAATTTAAAATTTCTTTTTTTAATCTTACTGTACGTACCTACAATAATAGGTAAAGTAGCTTTTGAATTGAAGAAGTTTTTAATTACCTTGGGGTCTTTTTCATAGTAGAACTGCTGGGTTCTGATCCATCGCGAAACGAGGTGATCCCTGACAGTGTGCGCCAAGGCAAAGTAGTAGTCCCTCGGGGTAGCGACATTTCTGTCCTTAACCAGGGTGTAATGAACATGACGATTAAATGCCTTCTTCACCTCCGTAACATTCTCAACAGCTACGATACCCCGGACAGAGATCTGCTTACGCTTCTCCGAATCAGTTTGAACGCTCATCTTGATAGCAAAAGATCCGTGCAACCAACAGACCTTTACAACCCTGACTGAATTGAACAACGGCAAATATCGGTCACCTTGAGAAGGTCAAACACATAAGGCTCCCAGTCCCAGCTCCCACAGACTGTACCTATCTGCCGGCTTTATGACAGCTGTTTACAATTAATTTTATTTCTATTAATTATCGCCAATGTTTTAGATAAAATTTGTCTAAATATAAGTGTGGTGAACTCTTTGTTGCTACTTATCTCTATTTCATTTATTCAATGAAAATAACTTTAATTGTTGTAACTATTCTATAGATCAGTTATTTTGGCGTTGACTGACCACAGTCAGTGTCAGTGACATCATTGTGACAGCTGTCAATCAGTGTTGAAAATAATTCGGATACATGCACAAAAGTTCTCTTTGAATATTTAGACTGAAAGTTCTACAAACGAAAACGCAAGTTCTAAAATCATGAAAATCTGTAGTACCTACCTAGTAGTAGTCTAAATCATAAGTACTATGATGTACAGTTACCTAGTTTATTGAAGATTGTAGGAATAACAAATATTAGGTATAGCTATATAAATAAAGTCATGTTTTAGCACACGTTTAGCACAGTGTTTTAGCACAGCCATTATCCGCCATTTTTCTTTTCAACTTTTTCTTTGGAACGAACGCATTATACACATCGACCTAATATAATAATTATACACCATATATTTCATTGGTTAGCTAGCTCAACTTTTACCAATATACAAGGCGTATCATGACTTTGCCACATTTGCTTTTAAATAAAAGTGCTGAAAATATTGTTAAGTAGTTAGATAGGATTTTTTGCTGAAACAAGACAATTTCTTTAGTAGGTAATCAACATAATAATTGAAACTGGTATACAAAAAATCAAAACCGACTTCAAAGTACACTAAAAAGTAATCAAATCCCGACCTGATACAATGGGACCAAACCAAAGAGTATAGTAACTATACCAATACCAAACGGGAAATGTGTGAGAAATGTAGGGTACAAAAAAATAATTTTCCAAATCGGTTAATAAATGACGGAGTTATGAGGTTTCTTATACGAACAGCAAAGGAGTGGACATCTCATCCGGGGTCTGTGTTTCCCGACACCTACAACCTAGATGTATTCAAGACCAGAGTGAATAGGTTTTTTCTGGGTAAGCGTGCTAAATCCTAGGCCTCATCATAACTCCTCATGGGGTCAGTCGAAGGTCAAGCCCAAGCACATAACATAAATAAAAAAAAACATACAACCGAATTGAGAACCTCCTCCTTTTTATTTTGAGTCGGTTAAAAACATCGAGGAAATATCCCTTTAGAGTAGTAATACTGAATAATTAAATTCCGAAACTAGTACTGACTAGTGAACTCAGTTCACAATCAGTCAGTCAGTCAGTGAGTTCAAAATCAGTGACAAATCACTGGATTTGTCACTGATTTTGAACTGTAAGGACCACTTGCTGTATCGTGTGTTTATGACTTGGCCAATCAGAGCGCATGTGTCCTTGACTTAACCAATCAGAGCGCATTGTCGACGGTGGGAAATTGGCGGAATATACTTCAACCAAAATGAACGTCATTGCGCTTCTTTAGGTTAATTGTTCGATGGTTAAAAACAACTGTATTTTTTTTTTCTAATAAGTATTGTATGGAATTACAGAAACTTTTTTTTTGCTATTTAGAAGAATAAGAAACAAAAATAATATGGATTCCGATGGCGTGTCGGCGTAGCCTGGACGGCATTTTTGGAAATTCCACGAAAATAGGAGTAAAATAAGAAGCACTAAAAAAATATTTTGTTAGATAGTTTATTTGTATAAGCAAGGTACATACTTTATAATATTATGACGGATTATTACAATTTTCATACCATTAAAATATAACACAATATTAAACATACAAATAATACCACCTAAGATCACCTTTTATTGTAGATCAAGGTACGTAGAAAAACGATTATAATAGTATCATGAATAAAAGTGTAAAAGTTAAATAAAAAAAGTGCGTTTACCGCAGTTAGCATTAATTTGCATCACATAGAGTTATGGTAAAATAACACGTTATTGCCTAATAAGAGATAATGTGGTATTCTTATTTATTTATGCCGTTTTATGCTTAAATCTAATAAACTTTTGAAGGAGCGAAGAAATAATTTAGATACCGAGACGTTTGGAGATCAGCATTTGGTAAACAGGAGTCAAGCACAGCAGCCGACTAGCGCCAAATCCAATTGCTTGTATTTCAATAATATATGCTCCATTCAATATTTATTCCTGCTTTAAAAATAAACAATATTTCAAACACACTATCTATACTTGACAACATATTCAATTACTTTTTATAAAAATAAAATTATTAACAATTTTGTAAAATAGTAATTACTTAGTAGTTCAAGGCTTAACCAACTTTATAATAGTAATAATATCGATTCATATTTACTTTAGCATCAAATTTACTATTATAGATACACATAGAGTCGATTCTAAGTACCTAATGGTCAAAAATACGTACAATATTAATTATAATAAGTTTTTGCCATACTCTAATAGGTATGTTGCAGAAATACATTATGAGTAATACTAGTAAAGTATAAAGTATAATTACTTTTATTGTGTGCACATTGTGCAATAATAAATAAATAATAAATAAGATGTTTAGTTAATAAGTTTAAATATATTAATGTAATAATTATTATAATTATATATATTACGTTTTCAGCAAACTTTAATGTGTGATAATAATTATATAATATTTAGGTAATAACTTATATTAATAAAATGAATAATCATTACCTAATTATTATAAGATTTTGCAACACTAGGGTGTTGCAAAATCTTATAATAATCTATCTCTTATAATTATCTATCTAAACAGGGTCTATGTATACATAATATACTGTATTGTGTTATGTTGTGTACATTGTGCAATAAATAATAAATAAATAAATAAATAAATAACATTATATAAATAAAAACTATAAAAATATCACATCGAGTGTATTTTACCGCTTTATTATGGCAGCCAGGCTATAAAATGCGTGGCTAGTCTTAAAGGTTAAAGCTTTAAATGCAGATTATTAATTTTTAGCAGTGTTGTGTACGCTGTCTTCCCTTATCGGCGAGCTAGTAGTGGGAGTTATGTAGATATCTTCTGGAAACAGGTCACCTCGAACACGCACGGCGCGTACTCCAGAGGGAGAAGCACGGTACTCTAACTCCCCGATGAGGATATCGTCTGCGTATATTGACCATTCGCCTGGGCCCCGAACAAACCTGAAGGTAGTCTGTAAATAAAAAAATTGAGCTTCAGTTCACAGAAATAACAACAGGCTACTACTAGTCACAGATAAGTAGTGGGCATATTGTATATGATTCGTCAAATACAAACGCTCGCTAGCAGTCCTTAAAATATAATTACCTCGTTATGCGCCGATCCCACAGAGAGTTCAGAGTTCTGCGTTTCGCGTTCATTGTAATCTCTACGCGGCGCCTTTAAAAGTAAAAGTGTATGACGTGTGATCGGTAGCGAATATTGCAGAACTCTTAAGAGTGCTTCGCAGAACTGTAGAACACTGTCTCTGCGGGATCGGCGCTATTCTATTTCTATACCAATGTTATACGGTTATATATACCATACCACGGCGCTCATACAAGAAACGTCATTTTTAGGCGTTTTTTGATTCATAGCAAAGTTGAGTTAGTTAATATTGTACGGAACCCTCCGTGTGCGAGCCTGACTCGGCCACATGCGAGTCAGGCTCGCTTTAAATTATTTAATCTACCCACTATTTATTGCAAATTTTGCTTCTATTAATTTTTTATCCTTGGTTTTCTTCTTCCAGTCTAATCTGCTTAAAAGTAATTATCACTAGTTGAATAATATACTATTTTTACCCTGGAATCATCCCTATTGGGCAACTGTTGAGCTTTTTCGAGTTGGTAATACCTAAAGGTAGTATCTAAATAAAAGACTAACATGTGTGCCGGGCACGAGGCGCGCGGTCCTCTGGCGGCGCTCGGGCCCCCAGGCGCCGAGCCACGCGTTGAGCACCACCAGCTGCCGGTCGCGCTGCGCGTCCACGTGCGCGCGCACGTTCACGTGCACAAGCACGTTGGGCCGCGGCCACTCTCGCGCGCTCTCCCTCAGCTCCAGCGCGAACGAGTGCAGCAGCGGACGCAGCCTGATTACAAGTATACAAGGTTCAATGTCGTCATTACCAGTACTCTATTCTACATTACTGGGCCTACAGTTTGCAACAGAGTCGCTAACCGCAAAACATTTTTACATTGTGTTCCTGCGAGTGAGTAAGGTCGCCAGAGCTCAGTGGGGAGGGGGAGGGGTCGGTAACGCGTGAGTAATGCCACGTGTGTTGCAAGCGTCCATATGGCTGCCGGTTTTAAAAGTATGTTTTCACAAAATATCGGTCCGTCCTCCTCCCTTCCTTTCTGGGAGAATAATATTGTACCTACCTATTGTAATAAATGATTGAGAAATGCTACGGTAACCGCTTACCACTAAGTATGTGCATGTTTTTTTCACTAAATGTTTTTCTCACTAACAGTCAGTTGCAGAAACGTTCTTAAAATTTTAAAGTCGACATTAAACACTAATCTTCAATTAAACTGTTGCACAAACAGTCATTTGACTAATATTTAATGCTTTCTTGAAATTTAACTAATGAAGTGTCAAACGATCCTTTAAAACCTCATTTACGTAGTTTTATGTTGCACAAAGCGACATTAGTAGGTAAATAAAGATTTATTAAAATTACAGTTCTTTAGATTCAATTTAATAGGTCAAGAAGCACCCATTAAACACATTTTAGCTCAAAAATTGTGGTTGTTTTTTTTAAATAAATGTTTAATATGGTGTCTATAAAATCTTTCATCATTGTCGGTCACTGGGTTGGAGAAAGTTCACCATTATAGCTTATTTACAAAATGTAGACATTAACGCTAATGAGTTCATTAGTTTAAAGTTGTTGCACAAAACTACTTCATGTCTAATTAAAAATTCATTAGCTTCGTCAAAAGGAAATGTAACAGAAAATATGTCAGAAACATTGATTATTTAAAGTAAGATTGATCAATATCCATCAAGTGGTATATTCATAAATTTATTAAATTCTATTTTATCTGATTGATTTACTTATTGGCAATTTATATGAGCATTAAAAAGGGGTAGAACCAACGTGCATACTAAAAGTAATTTCTGCAAACTAATCAACAAAACGTAATTTCAAACAATACAATATTGTCACACAAACTACACAAACGTATTCAATGACAACTTGACAGACATTGTGCGCGGGAAAAGAATTTAGCCACCAACAATTGGGGTTCCATTTTTTTGATAGCTTTTAATGCTTAGATACATTTAAATAATCTATACTTTTACATAATCAATGGTCAGAAATATCAATGTAGAGAAATCATTCATTCCATTCGTTCAATGTTGCCATTTTATTGCGATTTGTAACAGTACGTACGTGGATTACGTAACTTCATTGCAATGAAATTCAGATTGAAATTACCTCTGAATCGGTAGAAATATTACAGAATCGCAAATGGTTCCATTTCTAATGAACCGCTGTTTGTATTTGCAATTATGAGAACCTAAAAAAGTTATCAGAAACCCGATATATTGAACCGATTTCAATCAGAAAATGATTGAAATTTAGTTACGTAATCGCCCCGCGGAGAACATACTTTTTGACGTCTTTAGCTACCTAATGAACCTTTAATTATGCCTAAAGTGGTTTGGTGCAACATCTTTAAACTGATGGATTCATTAGCGTTAATGTATCATTAAGTAATGAAGCTTTAATGGTGAGCATTATGCAACCGACTGTAAATTTCTTTTTTAACTGTTATATGTGTATGTATCATATGTATGCTAATTGTGTTGTGTGTAATTTTGGAATAATTGTTTTTCTTCCTTTCATTTATTGCCAAAACACAAGTTTATAGTTAAGTCACCAGTACTTACAGCTCACTACTAAGCGGACACTCATAAACATGGAATATATGCCTATGCAATAATTTATTATAATCTACTTACAATCTACTTACGTGCCTGTCTGTGTGTGTTTATATGTATGTATGCATGTTGTTTAATTTTCAATTCTGTTCAAAGAAATTATATCAAGAAAATTTGATGGGATTTAATTTTGATTATTATATTATTTCCTTAATTCACCTTTATAAATAATTTCCATGTGGCACATGCCACAAATAAAGATATTTTCTTTCTTACATTGTATGACTATGACATAAACTTAAAATAATTAATTACATACCTTCCTTTAATAACTATCTGGTGTCCTTCTGGTATCCCTTTCCTTAGGGTGGCTGAAACATTGGGTCGCCAACTAAGTACATCTTCATCCGCCGTGGCATCAACACTTGCTCTTAGCGGTACCTAGAAATAAATTCAATGAATTTATAAGAAAATATCTTTAAATAATATTTTATGTTAAGAACTTATATGTGATTAAATTTCCTTTTACAGCTAATTTCTCAATATTTTGTATATGCGTCCTTAATATCAATGCATTAGCGTGAAGCCAGCAGTATCGTATCAAATGCCACTGCGCTTTATGTCTTCCCCTGGCGCTACGGTGATTCTCAAACCTTAGAATAGACAATGGCCGTAAGCATATTTGACACATTCCTAGTATAAAAAGTTATTTGATCTTGCTTCTGGAGTTTTAAGGTAGCCGGTTCGTAGCGGACTGCATGCAGCAGCAAGCAGCAGAAGACATGTCGTTGCGACACTACTGGTTTCTATGTATTACTATGAAATACCTTCCGTAGATAGCGAGCGACACGTCGTCTCCATAGTAATAAATAGAAACGAAAGAAGTAGCGTCGCGACGACACTACACGACACGTCTGCTGCTGCGGCTGCTGCGAACTTGCACGTAAATCAACACTTAATATTATTTATTAAGGAAATTAGTTGGTGTACGTTTATCATGTTACATAGGTATTGTAGAATATATTGCTTATCGTGTTACATATTGTACAATAATAGGTATGTTATAAAAATAGATTTTTCAATTTTGAATGTGAATAAAAATATTTTGGACTCACTCAAAAATAGAAGCATATATAAACTCACATAACATACGATTAAGAGCTGTGTGAAGACAAAAAGGCAACTATCTCAGCAAATGCTGCAATGTTAGATGCGGCCTGGCTTATTGATACGAGCTACGAGTATGGTGTCAAAGGCAAAACATCTCAAAACTTTGGTCAAATTCTAGTGCATTTAAGAAAAACTAAAAATGACGAAATAAAAAAGTAATTTAAAAAAAATTAATCATCTTCAAAATACACTAAAAGTATGAAATAACTCTAATCTGACACTGATTTGAAGTCAGCGAAAGAGCACGGCTCATTCCATTGAAAATTTTAAGAGATTTTCAATGGAATGAGCCGTCCTCTTTCGCTAATATAGTGCAGTTCCAATGTTCCAATAATATAACATACATAGGTAGGTATGTATCGAATTGATAATCTCCTTTTTTTTGAAGTCGATTAAAAATAATAGGTAATTAAACTACCGCATATTAAAGAATAATGATAGGAGTACTTAGGGCCATTATCATTGTAAACTTTGTTCACAGAAATTGATATCAAAGCAATTTACCTCTGCCAGGATAGGTGATAAAGCAGGATAATTGTCAGTCTTCTGTATCTTCAAAGTTGCGTCTCTAATACCGGTCATTTCAACCCAATTCGCAGCGAAAGGGCTTGGGTTTCTGTGCGCAAAGCTGCAGTAGAACTCACCGTCCACTGACCACAAGGTTTCATCCTCATCTATAAGTACTTCTATCGTAAATGGACGACCCATTTTGAATGGAAATAACCTGAAAATAAATTGAATAAAACTATAAATTGCAACTCCCTTCAGTTCATCTATCGCACTATGCGACTAGTACCTAGTTATGCATATAATATTTTTTTTTTTTTTTTCTTAGTCGGTAAACAAGCATACGGCCCACCTGATGGTACGCGGTTACCGTAGCCATATGGACGCTTGTAACACACGAAGCATGGCTCACGCGTTACCGACCTTTCCCCCCTCCCCTATGAGCTCTGGCGACCTTACTCACGCGCAGGAACACAACTTTCAATTTCGCTTTGAAAATGTTTCTTCTGCGCAGGTACATCGGTAAGCCATATTACTGTACGCTTCTTTCATTTCGGCTAACAAGATCATCTACCGAGATTTTCAATGAGGAGTTTTATCTCCACTCCTCTATCGTATTACCTCTATGCTCAACAAAATACTCAAACTGTTGATAATTGGAACCAATATGAACCCGATTTGTACCTAACCAATTTGTACACGATTTGACAGGTATTTAGACCATAGAGGTATCATAAGAAAACTCCTCATTTCATGGTTAAGAGATGTAGAGCGTAGCGTTTATTTGCCCAAAGAGCAGCTCGGCTGCGGAAGTACCTCCACCTTACAGAATAACGCAGCCAAATAACATGTTGTGATCCTGCGCGTGAGTTCAGTTACTAGTCCTCCCTGAGGAGCTCTATTGCTGTCATCCAGTCCTTACTTATTTGATTACCTTCAGTAGCATAACGTGTATTAATTTCATACCGTAACAAGGCTTTTTGAATTATCTTTCAATTATACCGAGCAAATGCTAATTACAGAAATATACCTTCTACCTTGTTACTGCCTCTGATATCTAAAATCATCACATTAGTAACTTTAGGTATGTTAGGTAGGTACTAATGTCTATTATCTATTCTGTGCAAATGTTTTTGATACTAGCTTCCACCTCGCAGATTTACCCACGTTCCCGAGAGAAGAGATCTTATGTTTGTTCAAAAAGTTTCCCGTCCTATAGGTGTTATTCGGCCAGCTGGAGTTGACGGGTCGCAAAAAGTTATTCATATATGGTATACATGTTTTTATTCAGTTTAGCAACATTGACACAGAATGAATCTTGCCCACATAAAATTTAGGTCTTACGCCGCCGCTGGGTGTGATCAATTTGTGTCAAGTCTCTAATTATAATTATCTTCTAGGTCAATTCCAATATGGTCCAATATTTATTCTGGGTAATTTTGGATCTTAACACTAGGATTGAGCCAAGATACCAAAGCTGCGATAAATAATTTAAAAGTATAAGGTACCTGAACGCAGTGGTCTCTTCATGACCCCATTTGCCATGACGGCGTGTGTTCCTCACGATGTAGCACTGTGGGAACCGCACATTGAAGTGTACTGCAATATCTGCTTGACCAGACTCCGCAGTGCCACATCCTATATTTACAGCAAACCTGAAGAAAAAAGATCATGATCCATTATGCAAAAAAAAAAACCTAATAATAGCATAAGTAGTAGTAGTTACTTGCATCAATAAGAGTCAACAGACACTCGGCCATCATACTAGGATACAAAAACCGGCCAAGTGCGAGTCACTCGCGCACTGAGGGTTCCGTACAAACCTGTAGGTACATAAGTAAATGGTAGTATAGACCTGAGTATTTGATATTAATTTCAATTTATGACGTATTAAAAAAAAACTACTTACTAGATCTCGTTCAAACCAATTTTCGGTGGAAGTTTGCACCGTAATGTACATCATATATTTTTTATAGATTTATCATTCTCTTATTTTAGAAGTTACAGGGGGGGGGACACACATTTTACCACTTTGGAAGTGTCTCTCGCGCAAACTATTCAGTTTAGAAAAAAATGATATTAGAAACCTCAATATCATTTTTGAAGACCTATCCATAGACACCCCACACTTATGGGTTTGATGAAAAATTTTTTTTTGAGTTTCAGTTCTAAGTTTTTTTTTTTTTTTTTTTTTTATACCACTAAGGTGGCAAACAAGCATACGGCCCGCCTGATGGTAAGCAGTTACCGTAGCCTATGGACGCTTGCAACACCAGGGGTATCACTCGCGCGCTGCCGACCCTGAAGAAATCTCTTCACGCCCTTTTTGAAGAACCCCATGCTGTACTCCATTGGGAAAACCACGGCGGGGAGCTCATTCCACAACCTGAGCGTCCGCGGAAGAAAGCTCCTTTGAGCCCGCACAGTTCGAAACAATTCTGGTTTCAATGTGTGAGGATGGATTCCCCGTCGATGGCGTGAGTTGCGATGGTGGAAGGTAGCCGTGGGCAACAAGTCGAACAATTCCTTAGAACACTCTCCGTTGTACAAGCGGTAGAACACACATAAGGAGGCAAAGTCTCTCCTCAGACTGAGGGGCTCTAAACCGCTTGTGAGCTCGGGATCGTCAACAATTCTGATGGCACGTCGCTGAACCGAGTCTAAAGGCCCAAGCTGGTATCCAGGTGCTCCCGCCCATAGATGACAACAGTACTCCATATGCGGCCGGACCTGCGACTTGTAAAGTTGCAGTCTTTGCCCTGATGTGAAGTACTGCCTCGCTCTGTTGAGCACTCCAAGCTTTTTGGATGCCAGCTTCACCTTGTCTTCCAAGTGACTTCGGAACAGCACGTCGCTGGAAATGTCGACGCCAAGGATCCCGATGCTTTGACTGAAGTTCAAGGAAGTGTTCTGGAATTGTGGAGCCACAGACCATGGGGTTTTCTTAGCGGTGAACGCGCAGGCTTGGGTCTTAGTGGGGTTAAAATGGACTAGGTTTAGTCGACCCCAATCGGAGACACTAGTCAGTGTACTCTCGATTTCAGACACCAGCCGTTCGCGGCTTTCCTCAACCTCGGAACGAGGGATATTTGCACGGCCCGTGTAATGGGTGTCCCCTGTACTGTCGTCTGCATAGCAATGAATGCCGTCAATAGACAGCATATCATTGATATGCAGTAGGAACAGTGTTGGGGACAGCACAGAGCCTTGCGGAACGCCAGCATTTATGTCCATGCTATCGGAGCAGCTACCGTCGACGACGGCTCTTATGCATCTGCTGGACAGAAAGCTGGCAATCCATTTGCATAATCCCTCGGGAAGCCCGTATGATGGTAACTTCGTTAGAAGACCCCTGTGCCAGACCCGATCGAACGCCTTCGCCACATCTAGGCTCACTGCCAATGCCTCACCTTGACTCTCGATGGCGAGTGACCAACGGTGCGTGAGATACACAAGGAGGTCACCAGCTGAGCGACTGTGGCGGAAGCCATATTGTCGGTCGCTCAACAACTCGTGATCCTCCAGGTATCTCAAAAGCTGCGTGTTGATCACACGCTCCATGACTTTGGAGAGAAGGGAGGTGATGGCGATAGGCCTGTAATTCGTCGGGTCTGATCTGTCGCCCTTTTTGGGCACTGGGTGCACGTGGGCAGTCTTCCACGAAGACGGGACTTCCTTTTTGGTGTAGGAAAGTGCAAAAAGACGCGTCAATACTGGACACAATTCAGGAGCACACCGCTTCAGCACCACTGCCGGTATGCCGTCTGGCCCACTCGACTTATGGATGTCCAGAGAAAGCAGTTCCCGCCGGACCTCCCGTTGGGTAATGCTTATCTCCGGCATGGAGCTAACACACTGCGGGATGGTAGGCGGTGTGGCGCCCCCGTCATCCAAAGTCGAGTTCGAGGCAAAGAGATAGCCCAAAAGATCAGCTTTCTCCTTTGCACTATGGGCCAAGTTTCCGTCCGGCTTACGGAGGGGTGGCAAGGACGACTGGCAAAAGTTTCCTTCGGCAGCTTTGGCAAGAGACCAGAAAGCGCGACTTCCAGAGGGAAGGCTAGTCAGCCTCTCACCAAACCTGCCGACGAAATCAAACTTCGCCTTGGCGATCATTCGCTTACTGAACCTCGAGGCAGCGTTAAATTTGCGTTTCGCATCAGAGATGTTAGGGTCCTGATCAGTTCGGGCCGTGGTCCAAGCCTCATACAAAGTTTGCTTATTATGTCTAGCATCTTTGCAGGGCCGATTAAACCACGGTCTCTTCTTCACCCCTGCAGCCACTAGCGGGTTTGGGATATAACATTCCATTCCCGCCAGTATCGCCTCAGCGACGGCAGCTGCACAGGTGTCAGGATCATCTGATGCGAAGCAAAGCTGTCTCCACGGGTACGATGCGTAGAAATCTCGCAATCCATCCCAATCTGCTGACTTGTAGTGCCATACACGTCGCCTTCCGGGAGGCCGGGGCGGATCATGTCGGACGCATGGCACTTGCGTCCGGACGAGACAGTGGTCCGATGACCCAAGTGGCGCATCCACTGTCACTGCATAGTTTTCCGGTCGCGTAGTCAGCAGAAGGTCCAGTAAGGAACTAGTATGGCTCTCAATATCTGGGATTCTCGTAGGAGAAACAACCAGTTGTGAGAAGCCATAGGCCAGGGCAAAGTCGTGAGCAGTCCTCCCCGCGAAGTCAGTGGACCGAGAACCAAGCCACTCAACGTGGTGAGCGTTGAAATCTCCTAAAATCACTAACTCCGCGGAGGGGTACTGCTCTAGTACTTTGTCAGTCGTCAATTGCAGGTGCTCAAATAACCGGATTGTGTCCGCGTCACCGCTGTGGGACCTGTAAAGGCACGCGTAAACTTTGGTGTGGCCACCGTGATCTACGCGCGCCCACAAAATCGACAGGTCCCGGTCTTCTAGGCCACGGAGACGGCGACAGCAAATATCCTCCCTGACGTACATACATACCCCGGCACGGCGCACAAAATTGTGCTCCAGCTTGAACCCGGGGTAGTGTAAATACGATGTATCATCAGGGCAGGATATTTGCGTCTCCGTTAGAAATAGCAGGGTCGGCTGTGCAGTCTCAAGATGTTGGTGGACTGCATTGATATTAGCGTGAAGACCCCTGATGTTGCAAAAGTCCACAGAAATTGTGGACGGGGAGGCCGCTGAAGAACTATTTCTTTTTTTCTTTTTCCGTGGCATTAAAAAGAGAATGATGAGAGATTAAGAGGAATCGCTGTGCCAGCAGCGAAAGAGACAAAGTGCAGTGTTATTCGCCGAGAGTGGTGGACAGGTGATGCGGTTTGTTGGTGCGGCAGCCGGAAGGGCCCCCGGTCCCCCCATGATACAGTCGGCCGGGTCCACTCCGGTCTCCTCCTCCGGCACGACCAACTATACCATGGATTATGCGCGAGGCGGCGGGTCAGCCTCCCAGGGCGGAGATTAAGTAATCCCTGGGCTCAGGACCCCTACAACCTGCGGGCAGCCAGCGGGCAGCTGTTTCACCGGGTCTCCCTGACCGCCGCAACAACAGGCCGCGCCTGCACAACTCAACGGTGGTGCGTTCACCGCTGGTCCCCACACTGCTAGCACAGCGCCTCCTCATGGAGCTCTGGCGACCTTACTCACCGCAGGAACACAACACCACATTAAAGCAGCGTTATTTGGCTGCGATCTTCTGTAAGGTGGAGGTACTTCCCCAGTCGGGCTACTCCTCGAACGGGACAGTCCGTTATGCCCTACCTCTCTTGAAAAGAGAGAGAGAGAGAAAGTATGGGGAACCCCCAAAATTTATTGTTTTTTTTCTATTTTTGTGTGAAAATCTTAATGCGGTTCACAGAATACATCTACTTACCAAGTTTCAACATTATAGTTCTTATAGTTTCGGAAATAAATGGCTGTGACATACGGACGGACAGACAGACAGACAGACATGACGAATCTATAAGGGTTCCGTTTTTTGCCATTTGGCTACGGAACCCTAAAAACATGAGTAGGTACATTGACCAAAATAAATATAATCCCACCAAAATCATTTTCATTAAAATGTTCCCAAGGCGAGACCGTATAGTGCGAGCACTGTCAAAAAGTTAAGTATTGTAGAGCCAAGCTTATAACTCTACAAGCCCTAACTACACAAACTCTACACCTTAGTTTATTTCAAAATTTTCATTCCATAAAAATAATTATAGCTTACTTTATAGCGCAGTTCACCTAGATTTTGTATTGGTATTGAGCACATTTTGCTTGGCGCTTAGGGACAGAGAAAGAGGAGGCTTACCACGAATTCAGTCATTTAATATCCATTAAAAAGCCCAAAGTCCTATTTAAACTAATACTTGTAGGATATAATATATACGTAATAAATCAATATAGCTATTCTAGCGCCATATAATGCGTATCCACATTTAATTAGTAATTTTTCATGGTTATTGATGTTGTCAAACATCGATTTTCTTTTGCAAGCAACTCTGTAATGTGACGTTTTAGGATATAGACAGACACTCTTTTATTTTTTTGTTCGTTAGTGTCCCTTGGTATAATTATCTTGGATTATGAGTGTCCCCAATCGATGCAAATAGGTATCAAAGTGCGAAGCAATAAAAAAAAATTGCGGCCGAAAAGTACCTATGCCAAAATCTTCAAACTCATTTGCTAACATCAAGCCAAAATAAAGAGATTATTTTATTTACCATGGTAAGTCATCACAAGGCGTCCCAGTACATACAATGTGTGAACCTATTGACAGGGGCTCTGATAAAGTTTGTGTAAACTTTACATCTTGAGCTTCCGCCAGCTGCGTCTGGAACATAATAAAAAAGTACTTATATCAAAATGCTACTATTCGACATCGGAATATTTAAATTATATATTGTAATACGTACATAGATTTGTGACGTTCCCAATAAATTAAATTGATTGCAATAATTTTGAATCTTTTTCTGTATTGACACAATGATATTAGATTTGAATTATTATTTTTAAATTAAAAATTAGATTATAATTAAGATACAGAATTAAATTAAATATAAAACAACATAATATTTACACACCGAATAGGTAGAATATGAGGCAAAACTTACTACTACAATACTACCATATTCTTGTAAATAAATTTATTTCATTTAATTTCAAAAATAATTAATACCGGGTGCCTATACTTATGCGCTGAAAGACAAGGACATTCATTCTCAGTGCAACTGCAGAATTTTACTGACAAGTTAGACTTTATTGCGACCAATCACCCTGGCGATAAACTCATAGTCGCTGGAGATTTTAATGTGAGTGACCTCGAGTGGTCCCCAAATAGGTATGGTACAAATTTTTTACCCATAACTCATCACAGTTGTAGTAACGCTCATGAAATATTAATAAATAGTCTCAACTTCTGCAGTTTGAAGCAATACAATGGTATTTTCAATACATTCGGTAAACTTCTAGATCTAACACTAGCAAACGATGTGGTCACAGTCACGCGCTGTGATCCATTGGTAAGTGAAGACAAACATCACCCAGCGTTACATATCAACCTCGAGCTACCGCAACTACAGCCATTGCCTATAAAAACCCGTAATAAATATCTATATCGAAAAGGGGATTACGACTCAATACAGACAAATTTAAATCAAATTGACTGGCATGAAGTTCTCACAACAGGATCAGTAGATGATGCGGTTTTTTATTTCAACAAAATTTTAACAGATTTGCGAGATAAATTTATACCACAAAAACATGTTCGCAATAGCAACTTCCCACCGTGGTATTCACCAGCACTTAAAAAAGTGTTAAAGGAGAAATTTAAGCAACACAAAAAATTTAAAAATTATGGGAACATTTCTGATCATATATCATATTGTGTTTTGCGTGATCGAGCTAGGCGGTTAGAGGAAGTATGTTATAGTGATTACATTAATCTCACGGAGCAAGCTATCCATAGCAATCCTAAAGCTTTCTGGACCTACATGAAGGCGCATAAACAAAACAATACTTACCCTAGCACGATGACTCATAACAACAGGGAGGTAATGACAGCTGAAACCATTTGCAATGCCTTTTCTGATTTCTTTTTATCTACTTACCAACAAAATACTTCCGATAATTCCACCGACCTTTCATACCCTATGCCAAGCTTACTTGTTGATATTAACTCGGTAGATATTCGCGAAGAAGTAGTTTTACGTAGCCTTAAATCACTAGATTGCAATAAATCCGAGGGACCAGACACTATACACCCCTTGCTTGTAGTGAACTGCTCTAAAAGCATTATCACCCCCCTCTGTATATTATTCCGAAGATCTATAAGTGAAGGAGTCATGCCAAAAATATGGAAAACCGCCCTTGTCACACCAATCCACAAGAAAGGTTGTAAAAAGAAAGTTGAGCATTACCGTCCCATATCTAAACTCTGCATTTTCGCAAAGATCTTCGAAAAAATTACACATAACCAATTATACTCGGCATTCAAACAGGTTTTTAATTCTTCGCAGCATGGTTTTCAACAAGGTCGATCAACTGTAACAAACCTCATATCTTTCACAGAGCACATAACCTCAGGAATGGACGCGGGTGGCCAGGTCGATGCGGTCTATACGGACTACAGCAAAGCTTTTGATCGTATAGACCATCGCATCCTCCTGGCCAAACTGCACTCGGCGGGGGTCAGGGGGGATCTGTACAGGTGGATGGTATCGTACGTGAACAATAGGACTCAAATAGTAGCATTGAATGGTTACTCATCCCAACCTGTACTGATCCCTTCTGGGGTACCGCAGGGATCAGTGATGGCCCCATTGTTATTTACAATCTTTATTTTAGATATAAACAGCTGCTTTCACCACTCTGAAGTGTTACTTTTTGCTGATGACATGAAAATTTTAAAGCCCATAGATTCTCTTAAAGATAATAAATTGCTGCAAGATGATCTGAATCGACTAGCTGCCTACTGCTCTCAAAACAGACTGGATCTTAATATTGACAAGTGCAGCTGCATTACCTTTACAAGGAAGCGCGGCCCTATTATCACTTCTTACTTCATTAACAGTCGTGAGCTAGAGCGAGTATCAGAGGTTATCGATTTGGGCGTTACAGTAGACTCCAAACTAACATACGAGCAGCATATTAATAAAATAATTAATAAAGCTACGAAAGCATTAGGCTTTTTGCTGCGAATCTCCAAAAAATTTAAAAAAGCTAAGACCCTTAAGGTCCTTTACTGCTCTTTGGTAAGAAGTAGTTTAGAGTATTCTTCTCCCATCTGGAATCCGCGATATCAAAAGTATACCGATTCAATCGAAAAGGTTCAAAAAAAGTTTCTACGTCATCTTAATTTTAAATTTAACATTAAAATACGTAACTATTACGACAGTTGCCGACATCATCATATTCTTCCATTAGAGAGACGCAGGGAAGCAGCTGACCTTTTACTTTTAGCTAAGATAGTCAATGGTATTACGGACACTCCTGACATATTAGCCAAGATTCAATTAAAAATTCCATCTCAAAAATCAAATAGACGAAATTATTTAAGATTACATCTACCCGCAGTGCATTCTAATTATAGGCAAAATTGTTTCATATGGCGAGTCAGCAATAAATTCAACACTACATACTCTAATGAAGTAGATATATTTTATAACAAACCATGCACTATCAGGCATTACATAAACAAAAAATTCTTTGCCAAATAAACTCATTCTTTGGTAAAATTATTCATCATCCCTAGGCACACCATGAAATCTTGAGACATTCTTCATACACATCCGATCCCATGTTGGGCGGACCTTATGCTATGGTAGCATAGGGTTCGCCCAGCATGAGCTCAAGCTCATGATAGGTACTTTCGTCACCAATAAAATACAGAATGGCTTTATAAGTATTAAATATAAATAAAATTGTAAAAAAAAAAAAAAAAAAAAATGTGGATTAAGTACGATAAAAGTAAAGGGTTTTATTAACAGCACTGAATAAGTTAAGATAATTAAATGTTTAAAAATATAAAGATTCATTGGTGAAAACTTGTAAATGGCTATTTTTAGTTTTATTGATTTGTATTATTCATAAATTATGTAATAAATAGCTGTAAGCTTTCCAAAAACAAATAAATAAATAAAAATAAATAGATAATCAAAGAGGAAAGACTTCTTTCTTTCCTCCGTGTGTATAATGGACAGGATGGTTTTTTTTCCAGCCAGTGAGGGCAACTGCTGAACTACAGGTCTTAGAGAAAAACGAAAGGAACCCCAAACTGAATTTTGAAAAAAATAAAAATGCCATTAAAAAAATGAAAAAAATTTGTTTTTTCGTAGATATGTTTATTTTTCTTTTTCTGCTTCTATGTCACAATATGAACGAAATTAGTCTCCCAAGCTAGAAATAAATCTGTAATATGGGGGACAAAGTTCCTCCGAACAGATTTTTTAAGCTTACAGTACAGGGGTACAATCTTGCAAATTATTTATTTATACAATTAGTAGGATGTATATTATGTGGTGGGATAGTGTAAGAGTAAGAGTGTGATGATGTGTATGGATATATTTGTGTTTGGTAGGTAGGTATTAGGGTTTCGTTCCCGGTTCCCGGGAATCGGGAATTCCCGGGAAATACGTCGTTCCCGAAGTCGGGATTTTTTTTGCGATTTCCCGGGAATTCCCGGGAATTTCTTTATGAGATTGAATGCTCTAAAACACTGCAAATATTGGTCAAAATTAACGAAAAACCTTTGAAACACAAATATGTTGCATACGTTCATAAAACAAATGTCGATATCCACCAAAATCGAACGAACTGAATTACAAGCTTATGAGAAATCGCTGAAAGGAACTGTAGGAAGTGTGTATTTGTGGACATAACGTTTTTTTCTTAGAAATATTTCAAGTTCTCCGAAAATACACTAAAAAGATGTTTGTTTGTAACCTATCAAAAGTCAAGTAAAATACGTAATTTAATTACCTATTTGTGTCTCAACACAAACAAAAGTAAAAATATAAAAATAATCATATCAAACTACAGATCATACATAGTTACTATGGGTAGTTTCTAAACTGACGATTCTAGTGAAAATCTCTGAAAGCGCGTTATTTTGAAGAAAGTGTAAGTTGCATATTTTTTTTTTTTAAATATATATTTTTGGAGATAAAGCTTATCAGCGCTTTTGTATTAAAAAATTTAAATATTGCCGAAAATGCATATTTTTTTATATAATAAGTATTATTATTTTTACCGACCAAAAGTCAAGTAAAACACATCATCGTCATCATATCAGCCTAAGGATGTCCGCTGCTGAACAAAGACCTCCCCTATTAACTTCCACTTCGAACGATTTTGGGCCGCTTGCATCCAGCGGCGCCCAGCGACTCTGACTTGGTCGTCGATCCGTCTGGTGGGAGTTCGTCCCTAACGGCGCTTTCCTGTACGTGGTCGCCACTCGCGTCGTCTTCGAGCGATGTGGCCTGCGCATTGCTATCACATCAGCTTACTATCACTACGAGCTATATCGGTAATTTTTGTTCTCCTACGAATATCGTCGTTCCCCTGTCGCGTAGAGAAATTCCGAGCATAGTTCGTTCCTTGTGAATTAGTAAATTCTTTTTTCAACACATGCTCGTAATTTATTGCACCGTTTTTAGTATCATAATGTAGCTTATGACGTACTAGTGCTTTTTAATTTACATTACCGCACAGTTTTATGATAGGTAATGTCCCGATTTTGTTAAGTTTGTAAGTTTGTAACTCAATGCTATTGTGCGTAGACGAAGCATTCATAATTTAAACGGTTAAAACAGTTTTGCTATCAAAAAAGAACTTGCGTGCCATTGTTTGTTTTGTTGACGTTCTCATTGACTATTATCAAAAAATCTAGTTAATAAATACAAGTTTGTTTTTTTTCTTACAAGTGTGTTGAAAAACGTCGTATGTCACGCGTGTGCATTGATCATTACACTCTCGGGTTCCTTTGCTTAATAGGTACCGTCTCGTGTGTGATTACCAACTTTGCACACGTCTCATAATGCACTATTATTTACTTCTTAGATAAATAAACTGCTAATTTAATTAAATTACGTGGTTTACTTGACTTTAAATACGTTAAAATCAAAAAACTAAAACTTTTTAAAATTTCCCGGGAATCGGGAATTCCCGGGAAGTCATTTTTTTCATTCCCGGGTCCCGGGAATGGAAAAAGGTCGGGAAAAACGAAACCCTAGTAGGTATGTGTTATGTATGTAAGGTGACAGAAAGTAACATAAAAATAAAACTGACCGTGTAACAATATAATAATAATTAATGAATTAAACGGAAATAAAAAGCTAGAGAAGTAAGTTTTCAGTTCCTGAGTAATTTAGTTCAAGCAGCCAAGCGTTGAGTTTCTTTTTCAATTCAAATTTACTGAGGTGTATAATTTCCAGTCATTCCAGTTCTTTGTCAATTTTTTTATAAAGGTGTGAACTAATCCAGTTATAATTTCTAGTCGCAAATGTTGTTTTAACGCTATCTTGTGGACATGCTTGGTGTCTTCTTCGACGGTTCAATTTTGATTGGGAGGTTGGGTATAGTATTGAACAGTATTGAAGAGTGGCGTCGTACATACATAATAATCTCTTTATATCTAAATCAGTGTTATAGTGTCCACCTTCTCATTCTTTCGATCACTACAATATACACTTCGGTCATCTATGAATTTCTACGTTCGCTTATCAATGAAACATCTTTACATATTTAGGTATAGTCAGCGTCAAAACTAGATTTGCATTTTAGTACCCTTTCGTAATAATCTGTAATAATGTAATTCGTAAATAGAAATATTCTATCATCACGAAAAAGCTGATAGGTAAACATTTTTATTTATTTAATTTTAGTCTCCTGTGCTAACCCTACCAAATTAGGTATAAATTTTGAACGCTCCTTTGAAGCTTTTACCTACTCTGTTCTGTTCCCTTCAATCCTCTGCGTCCAGAGTATGCACGAATTCCAGATATTCTAATTGTATCTCCTTCTCTATATTGGATTCTACAAACATTGATATCCTGTCATTTGTAAAAGCCGACAAGACAACTGATCGCCCTGATCATGCATCATGATTTACAGCCAATCTAAGAATACTCACATAGGTCACTCAATATTTTGTCTAGGGACTTCGATGTTACGAATTGACGATGACTGCAGTGCATGTAGGTAATCTACTATATAAAAATAAGTCGGGTTTTCCTTCCTGACGCTATAACTCCAGAACGCACGAACCGATTTCCACGGTTTTGCATTCGTTGGAAAGGTCTCGGGCTCCGTGAGGTTTATAGCAAAGAAAATTCAGGTAGGGTAGGGTAGGGTAGGGTAGGGTAGGGTAGGGTAGGGTAGGGTAGGGTAGGGTAGGGTAGGGTAGCACCACGCGAACGAAGTCGCGCCGGGCAGCTAGTTGCCTATAAGACTATTGAATATTCTGTGCTATAAGTATACAAAGAACAGTCACTAGTATTTGCGATAGTAGGTATTAGATGTTCTTGCCTGGCGTCCGTCACTCGGGTGAATTTCATGCAAATTTATATGAGGAACAAACATTCATATAAACTTTTGGTACTTTGAGCCGATGAAAATACACATTATTCCTCAAGAACAGTATAACTTATACTTTAAGTATACCTGATTATCCTAACTAATCCTAACTACCTAATATTAGAAATGCGAAAGTGAGTTTTTGTTTGTTACGCCTTCACGCCTCCACTACTCAACGGATTATAATGAAATTTGGCATGCATAGTGCAGATAGCCTATGGTATGGAGAAGGACATAGTGTACGGGCGGCCGGGGACCTCGTGTAAATAAGACGCCGCTTAGGACGAATGCGCGAATCGTGAGATCCCGTTTCCCGTACTTTATTTTATTTGCTGGATTGCCAAGGGCGTCATGAAAAGCCGTATGGTTGGTATTAAACGATTTATTTATTGAACTTTTATACTGATTTCTGTGACAATCTGTCTTAATAAAATAATTTATAACTTTTACATTGATGATGTTTACACTAATATACGTAGACAATGGGTGCCTGATGATACACTGATAATTTACTGAGCCGCTACTATGGCATCTGCCTTATAGTTTACCGATGAGGTAATTTACTAGCCGCTACTGTGGCATCTGCCTGACCGTTATACTACTTGATGGTAATCTCAACTTGGCATCTGCCTTACTTGGTACTGTCCCGGTACTGTCCTACTACTGTGACATCTGTCTGACCACTACTACTACTATACTTAGTAGATACTTGCTGTCCTGGAATCGATACTAAATCTCAAAGTAATCTCGCACCCCCCGTCAGGGGGGTGGGTAGTCATTATCCGGGGACGGTTGTCCCCTTTAATGAAGTGGCTATTGTTCGCCACGTGCTAAAACACGTGGGGCCCTGTAAATGGCTCAATCTGGTATTGGCCGTTTTTAGCATCTTGTTTTCTTTGTATGTGCTTTCCGCCGTTCGGGACAGCGAGCTATACTAGCTGGGTGTATATAGCCCAGCTGTCGCTCAGCTTACGAGCGGCGTACTAGCTTGCGGTATTTCGTGTTGTGTTGCACTAGTATGCAAAGAGTCGGCATTTTTAGCGCGATGGGGGCTTTATTAGCTCCCGCGCGTATGCTTTGCCTTCCGGGGGCCGGGAGTGGAGTGGGGCGAGGTTCCGGATGTGGGGCAGGTTCGATGCATCAACACGCCGGAACATATTGGTGGTGAGGCGGCCGATAAAATCGGTCAAGCTCTCGATTTTGAGGTCACGCGCGATCACGTCATTTCTAACGTAACGCTGTGCTCCTACAATTTTGCGTAGTGCCAGATTTTGCTGGGAGATCATCTTTGTCCTCAACCAGGGCGCTACGAGCGCAAACCAGGCCGGAGCAGCGTACGTGAGACGCGATCGCACGTATGTTTTGTACACCCCCAGTTTAGTTCTGAGGGGCAAGAGGCGTGACGATAGTACCGGCGTCAAAAGCGCACGCGCGGTGCGCACGGACGCGATCACTTTGTTGACGTGTGCCTTCATGTTAAGACGTCTGTCGAGGGTCACTCCCAGGTACTTGGCCGTGGTGGACCACTCTATGTTTTTGTCGAGCATTCTGAGCTTTTGGGGAGGGTTGTTGCGGTTGCCGACAAATAGCGCTTGCGTTTTGTCGACGTTCACCGACAACCTCCATGCCGCGAGCCAGGTTGGGAGGGCGTCAAGGGCCCTCTGCAGCTTCTTCACTGCGTTTCGTGAATTCACGGAGGTGGTGTAATACGCAGCGTCATCTGCGTAAAGGGCCAGGTGCGTTCCTTCCGCGACAGGGATGTCGTCGGTGAAGCGCGCATAACAGGCGGGAGAGAGACAGCTCCCTTGCGGTACCCCTGCTGAAATCTGTCTTGTTTCGGACGCCTCGTTGTCCACAACGACACAGAAATTCCTGTTCTGCAGGAATGAGGCCAATACTTTGACTAAACGGCGGGGGGCGGGCGAGACCGACACTTTGTAGAGTAGGCCATCGTGCCATACTCTATCAAAAGCTTTCTCCATATCCAGGAATACTGCCACGGCGACTTCCTTTTTGTTAAGGGCGCCGGTGAGGTGATGCAGTACCCTGGTGAGCTGTAGTGTCATTGAGTGTTCCGCCCTGAAGCCGAATTGTTCACTCCTGGGAACAATGTGCGGCAAGAGGTGTTGTAAAAACAACTTTTCAAAAACCTTTGACAGTGTTGAGAGTAGCGTAATGGGCCGGTAGCTTTCCGGTTTCAAGGAGTTTTTACCGGGCTTGGGTAACATACAGACTCTGCCCGTTTTCCAAAGCGTAGGGAAGAGCCCCAGGCGAAGGATACCGTTAAATAGGCGCGTCACTGCCGCGAGAGCACGCGGCGGAAAGTGACGCAGCGCTATGTTTGTAATCCTATCGCCACCTGGGGCGCTTTTCCTCTTGGTAGCGCGCAGAGTCCGTAGGACCTGCCCGGGTGAAACAACCACCGGGTCTTCATCGTAAGCTACCGGCCTTGAGAAATAGTCTCTCAAGTGGCGCTCAACTAGCACAATCTGCGCGTAATCTGTGGTAGTGTTGGGCGTGAATTGTTGTTCTAAAGCGCCTGCGAAAATATTCGCTCTGTCGACCGCTCGGTAACGAGGCGTACCGTCGGGATGTAGTAAGGGTCGGATAGGCTCCTTGGTGCCAGAAAGGGCACGGCAGAGGCGGTGGATACTCGTCCATCCTTCCTCCTCTACCGACATTAGATGCCTTTCCCAACTATGCTTAGCTGCGTTTTGAATTTCACGCTTAATTTTGTCCGTGAGTGAGTTCAGTTCGGATTTGGTAATGCGACAACGAGTTCTTTGATAAAATTTACGCAGGCGTCTTTTCCTTTCTATGAGGTTTACCACATAATGAGGGAGCCTAGGATGACGCGTGCGCTCGGGAAGCGTGGATGTGGCAGCATTTTGCGCTTCTTGTATGTTTAGAGTTATTGCTCCTGTGAGGGAGTCAATGTCCTCCATACAAGAGAGCGGCGATTGGGGAAAGGTGGCACTGTTTAGAGTTGTCTCATAAACAGTCCAGTCAACAAAGCGACGTGGAGTGAGCGAAGGTATCACGCACGGAAAATCAGTCAAGTGCACCAACACAGGCAGATGATCAGAGCCCATGTCGTCGTAAAGTACCTCTTGAGTAATCTGACAGGTAAGCCCTTTATGTGCGACAATGTCCAACACATCGGGCATAAAAGCGTCTTGAGACGGATAATGCGTTGGGACCTCTGGCCCTATGACCGTTAATCCCAATTGTTCCGCAAGGTTGGACAAGATGTTGCCGTTGCGGCAGTTGCGGCTCGAGTTCCAGTCCGTGTGCTTGCAGTTTAGATCGCCCGCAATGAGCGTCGGCACCCGTGCATCCAACAACGATCGGATGTCTCCTGGGTGTAGACGCCCACCCGGGGGGCGGTAGGCTGCGAAAATTCTGATCGGGGGGGACGTCCCCGCGAAACAGATCTCGATACCCAGGCCGTACATTGACTGCAAGCTCACAGACGGGAGTGGCTGATAGACGTGCCGACGACGAACAAGCACCGCCAGGCCGCGATAGGCCCGTATGCCTGAGTGTTCGTCCTGTCTTATAATAGTGTACCCAGACACTTTAAATTTTGATTTTGGTAGAAGTAGGGTTTCCGAGATAAGTACCACGTCTGGCACTTTCTCGGCAAGAAGGGCTTTAAACACAGCCTCCTTCCCTAATAGGGAGCTAGCGATCCAATGCATTATCGTAAGTTTAGTTGGGCTGCTCTCTGTGACGGTATATTTGGGCGAGCCCACGGTGGATTATTGGCTCCAAGTCTGTGCCGGATCTCAATGCCAACAGTACCTCCAAAAGAACGGAAATCGCCACGTCTGACGCATTTACCGTAGTTTGTACCGTTTCCTTTACAGGCAACGGTTTTGGAGGCGCTTTTCCCGCTCTTCCGCGAGTTATGTTGTGCTTTGTTGCTATGACATTTGTCGCAGGCGCTTGCGCGTCGGAAATTGTTTGAGTGGCGGCGGCGGGGATTGACGCAGGTAAAAGGGCAGGTATATCGGACACCGCTTCCGGTGCTCCTGTCCTTTTTTTACCTCGTCTTGTCCTCTTCTTTTTGATAGGCTGCGCTAGCTCGGGTTGTTGTCTGGGCCGCGAATTGTTGGCCTGAGCCATCAATGTGTTGGTGGCGGTCTCGGCAACTTGGTTAGCTTGAGAGGTGGCTGGTTTGGTGGGCCCAGTGGTGCGAGCCAGGGTCCCAGCACGCTTATTGCGTGCTTCCCGCTTCAGCACCGGGCATTTCAGGCTATTTGCCGGATGCGGGCCTTTGCAATTGCAGCAGGTTGCAGGCTCATTTCTGTCGCGGGGACAGTCGCTGGCAGCGTGACCTTCACCGCAGCGGACACAGGCAAGGGGGCGATGGCAGCAGAGCGACGAGTGCCGAAACTGCTGACAACGATGGCACTGGGCGGGCCCCCTTTTACCTCTCCATGCGGCGATGGTAATGTCGATTTCGTCTGGCAATGTGTCGGGAGGCAGGCCGTATATAGCAACCTTTACCCTTTGCTCGGCCGGGAGGGAGTAACAGAACCAGGCTATGTTCTCCTTCTTTTCTAGGTCGGTCAGATATCTCTGTACCAACCTATACTCCCGGTCGTCGGTCGGTGTGAAACGTACACCCGTGCCGTATGGGCGGCCATTAGGCGTACGTCCGAGCAGGTTTTTCAAAGTCTTAAAATGCGTTGCCCAGTTTGGCAGGCGCTCAACCACTAAGGGTGGGTACCTTGGCTTCTTGGCATCGTTTTTTTGAGTGGCAGAGCTTGTGGTGGGCATCTGAGGCACAGGTGCGGCAGATGTGCTTGGTTGCGGTGATGATAAAGGCATCTTGCGACCGCCTCTGAGATGGTACAACTAGCGCCGCCCGGGTTTGCGGGCGGCGGCGGCAACTTGTTACGATTTGATTTTTTCGTAATTCTTTTTGGAAGCGGAGCAGGATACTGAATATCACTGCTTACGGTCCTAGTAATTGATAAAGTACTAGTTTTGGTGTTTGTAGCAGAGTCTGACCCTTGAGAGGACGAGTAAAAATCGAAATTAGAATCGCCTGGCGACTCGTCAGAGTGCTCGGTCACGCCAGCGAATGCTGCGGACGGCGAAGGCAACTTTCGCGAAATTGGAGTTGCCTTGTTCTTCCCTTTTGGGCGGGCAGAGGGGGGAAATTCGGTTCCCACCATTTGTTTTGATCGAGAGTGGATGACAGAAACTTCCATGGTTGCTGACGTCACTTGCGACGTCGCATTTTGGAAGTCTGAGATCACACCCGGAACGACAGAGGCGCCAATACCACTAGCAGAGGCGGATGGCAACAACGAGAAATCTGTATTACCAGTTATATCGGAAACTGGCCTTGAGTTGGAAGGCAAGAGGAAAGTTTTGCTTCCAATATTTTTTAAAATAGGTATTTGGTCACCTAATAGTGACGCATGAGCTTGGGTTGCGGAAATTTCCACAAAATCGGGCGCACTAGCGCCACTTGGCTGTGTCGTCAAGGCGGCCGGAAAAGGCGACCGTCGCTCAACGACCAGTTTTTTGCTGTCTCCCTCATGTGACAGCGGAGTAAGCGAGACGGGGGAATTGGTTCCCACGCTCGGGCTTGCAGTAGGTATTTTCCTTTGGTGACGTTTTTTACGGATTGTGGCCGTTTCGGGAGTCGTTTTTTGCGGGCTCGGCGTGGCCAGAGGTGAAGGGGTGCATTTTCCGCACAAGCGCTTGGGGTCAGCTTCTTCGGGGGTCGAAGCGACACTCCTTGGCCGGCGTCTGGATGCAGTGGAACTGTATAGTTCGTGGCGTGGGACACCTATCAAAGCCGCAGAAATGCGGGCTAGGCGGTCTATGTCAGAGAGTGTTGGAGACTCCGCGTCAGAGGTGTCGCTGTCGAAGTCCTGGGCTTCATCCATGGCCCGAGTTGCATACCCCGATAAGATGCCATCATCCACGAACCGTTTGATCATCAAACGGTCCGATTGAATTTTGGCTCTTGGGGTCTGCAACTCGGATATGGACTGCGCCAGGGATTCGAGCGACCTCTCCGATACGTTATCATCGATTTGATGGTCGTATTGGGCATTTTCATCGACGCTCAATAGAGCAGTCGAGACGTGTGTTGCGAGGCCAGGGGACGGCAGAGACGCCATCGACCCTGGGAACTCATTGGGAGATACATCCCTTTCATCATCTTCACCATTGGACGAATCCGACGAGGAAGAGGGGTTATTAGGTGCAGCAAATTTGGTAGTCATAGTGCTGTTGTTTTGAGAGTAAAATATCCCGTGCGCCTAAGCTCATTTCCGGAGAACCCTGCAAGTATAGCAGACCGGGAACGAGATGGGCTCAGTAATATTTAAACACTCGGACGCAAGGTGGGCATGGAGAGTCCCCTCCCCTAACTTCTTTACGAAAGCTAGGGGGTAACCGCTTCCGGGCACGTCTTCAAAAAGACGTGGCGGAACAGTATGTTATTGCCTGACCAGAAACAAGGATCAGGCACCTTGACAACACGCGCACTAAGAACGAACAATACTTACGAATACAAACACTGAAACATTAAAACATCCACAGCAATAGCATCCAATATTCAACTTGAGTGGCACTGCCAACCATCAAAGTTTCGTATGGAAAATTCCAGGGAGCTTCGTGTTACTTGGGTGAATATACGACTGTTCTGTTCAACGACCAAGCCAATCCGCCGAGAGAAGTGTCCGATACTAAATGAGAAAAATGTACTGATTATATGCAAATTATAAACGCTGTGTATACGACTCACGCGGTGAGCGAGTTACTTTTTACGAGAGAAAACATATCTTTTTCTTGTCTAATTTAAGTGCATTTAAGTAACCTCTCTATCTTGCATATAGCGCGGACCTTGTCTATAACTTCTAGAAGATTCGAGTCCAAAAAGTGTAGTCCTAATGACCTTGCGTTACTCGCATCCTAAGGTTCTCCGACACATTTTGTCTCCCTTTCGCATATATAAGTGTAAGGTTGACTTTTATTTAATGGGAGTTTTGGATGGAATTGGGAGGAGAGTGGCAACACTCTTGGAAAAAGGTGGTTGCACGGGAAAGAGATGGGGCTCGGGGATTCGAGCGCAGGCACTCGATCTGGGCGCATCGGTGGGGAGTTGCGATTTTGAGCCGTGCTTAAAGCCTATAGTTGTAAATAATGTACGTGTGTAATTAAAGTGATAATTTAATTGTGAAATGACGAGAATAAACCAATTGGGCCCATGAGGAGTTTGTTGCGTCGCTTCTTCTCCTCATTCACGACCTTTTCCGAAGCGATGGTATAACCTTGTTTGATTTCCTACATTTCAGAAGAGGGATCAACGCCTACAAAATTAAGGTATATTCGAAATATTATATTATTATGTACGATCGATGATGGTTGCGTGAGGTAAAAATATGGTATTTAGCGATCCCAATTTGAATAATGTTGGCACGATTACTCTGATTTTATCGGATTGAATATCTTGAACTGGAAAATAGACGCCATTTTTACTTCACGTGCTTTTGATATAATTTTATTTTAATGTAAAATGAGATTTGAACAAAAAAAAAAAAGTTGACACCATTTTGATGCCACGTGCTTTTGGTAATTTTCGTTTAATTATATAAATATTTGAGTGTGTTATTTATTTTGAAATATACGTGTACAATTATAAAATTGAATGCGTAAAACAATTGAATTTAGTAGTATACTTGGTTATCAATAATAGGTAATAACTATATTAACCTTTATTTTGTTATTTCTCGTTACATACACCTGACATAAAATATGAGTGACGGATGGCATCCGACTGTGATCCCAACTCCTGATGACTAAATGGTGGTGAGGATATCTGTAATGGAAATCGCCTGATGGAGACAACTGCGGCGCCGGCTGGAATGGTGGTGCCATATCTCACATCCGTGGCTATTCGGTGGTCTCGAAAGGAATACCGGCGTCGATAGCTTTGGATTATGGATGAATCTTCTTGAACACATACAGCTTTCATATATCTGGTGAGTCGATTTCATGTTGATTTCCGACAGCTAGTGTTAATTTTGATGCGAATTTGATAGCTTTAGGACAGCACTCTGACTTTCATAGCAGGTGACTGTGCGATGTGTAAACTATCGTAAAATCCCTGAAAGTGTGATTATGCTGGCAATGTTTACACTTTGATTATAGATTTGATTTCAATTTGATTTATAGTGAAATTATATCAAATAGTAAGGACAAAATTAAATTAGTTCGTAGTACCTAAACACAATTTACCCACCCATGTCTTTTTGTATTGTTGAACCAATGTAGGTACTTATAACATTTGGAGTTCTTATGTTTTTCACGGAACCTAAGTATCGTGATAGTAAATATACTTATGTTAGTAGCGGTATTGCAGATTATTGCATATTAATAATAGCTGCCTTATTATTTGTACATTCACAATTCCTGAATTTTGGTCGTTACGTCTAAAGGAAAACCTAGAAGTTGCTTTAAACCTGTAACGTAACATATATTAATGCGTATAATATGACGGAACTGATGTTTTGTTTTTGTATGTTTTGGGTCACAAACGATGGAAAGTTCTGATCAACACAGTTGTTATAGAAATCATCGCCAGTTGGTATATTTCATGTATATCAATAAACACAGTTTATTTAATGAAAATCTGTGGAGCAAAGTAGGTTAATATTTTAATAAAACTTGAATTATTTGGCTATAGATATTCAAGTACTTATGAAATTAAAATTACTTTATTTGCGAGAATAAGGGTAACCAAATATTGGTGGTAAAAAATATGGAGTTCCATGTTTAGTCTACCGAGCTTCGGTGTGAAAGTATTAAAATTAAGTATTACATAACCTTATGACATGATGTATACAACTAATTTAAAGCAATGGTAAATGAGTTTAATTTAAAATAAAGATAATAATTAAACTAAATATGATAATAATCATTACTAATTCTCATATCAAATTAATTATGTATATATTATGTAAAATAAAAATGGAAACATGTACATAAAATGTCTAATAAAAAAATGCCATGTCGGTATGTATACCTATCACATTTTATCATCAAAGAATTCATTTATCGGATAATAACTACATACTCACTAACTAAATAATACATTTTACAAAAAAAATACAAAGCACTTTAAAATTGAACTGTAGGTAATTCTTCAAGGCTAAAAGGTTGGAAATGCGAATCGCCATGAAATAAACATTATTTCTGTACATATTGAGTCTCTGCATTACATGCAATCGGTTTTAGTTACTTATTGATAGATTTTAATGAGGAATTATAGTTTTGAAGTAGCCTATGTTTCTCTCTGGCCTATAACCTATTTTTATTAAAATATTAAATTAATAATAATCTTGGCAACTATAAACTTGGCGGCACTATGGATCACATTTGCAACTTTAAGCTTTACTGGACATTTCACCAGGACAATGACAATTAATAAGTATGAATATATACAGGTGCAAGCGCTGCATATTATAAGGTTATGGCAATATTTAGTGTTTTGTTGAAACTCTTATTAGTCTTTAGGAACACTTAAAGTTATGAACTTTAATTGAAATATGTTTTCGAGAAGTCATAAAATTATTTGGGAACGTACAACTTGACTTAATCGATAGTAATATGTTATGTCAGCGATACAATGTCTTTGCTTAATGTTTAAATGTTGCACGTTTCAACATTTTACAGTTTGTGTTGTGACTACTATTAAAAAAAAAACATGGTCAATGAGGGATAACTTTATTTTTATGAGAAACTAGCCTACGTACGGTAATGTACCGCGCTACCTTAGGGATGGAATTTTCAAGACTCCTTTCTAGAGTTACAAAGCAAACCAATGTATTCCATGTTACATTCATTTGCTTGGTGTGGGATCAGATAGCCATGTGTGAAGGATGTCCCGAGATATAAATTATTTTTACATTTTGAGTTAACCGAGACACGCATTGGGGTCCTCCCCTTAAAACATAATTGCCTAAGGTGTAATAAGTAATATAATAAAGGGGTAATAAATAATAATAGGTAATAATGATTGGCCTGATGGTTGTGGATTTTCCTGAAATCCAGGAACTCATGATTTTCTGTCCAAACTGTTGGTACAGAGTTTGAAGTTGATTGGACAGCGCTTTGGGTTTCTTCCATGCAAAGGTTAGCACCCCCTAAAACCCATCGGGGGGTAGTTTTGGAAAACGAATGGTGGGAAACTTTATGGTTTGTTTGGGTGTGTAATTATGCTGGGTTGTAAGCTGATGGAATGGGATCTGTTTTAAAAAGATACGTTTCGGTTTGTACCTTAAAATACTATCTGTTTATAGAATTTGATATTAATTATGCATAGCACAGTTTGACTTTGAATCTGATCAGATTAGCCAATCGGCTATACTATCAATAAGAGCATGGATGACTGGTGCCACACTAAGATAAAAATAATGTTTAATTAGTTAAAGAATAAGAATTTCATCACACACGTTCTTTGATGAATATTTAATTAGGGGAGCATTATTGGACTATTTCTGAATTATTTTACTGCACTCTAATTTTAATCATGATAACTTAAAATGCTAAAATACAGAGACAAAACACGTACCTACATATAATGAGTAATGTTGCAATATTCAAAAACCACAAGCATAATGCAATCTGGAGGCATATTTGGTTTGTTATATTGAAAGATGAAATTGAGATTAGATGAAAAGTCCAATAACTAGAGATTTGCATGGGAAAATAAAAACTAGGAGATTTAGATTAATAGATGTCCTGTTGTAAAAGCTGATTTTGGAACCGAGTAATGATAATATTATGATAAAATGTAGTTGAAAATATTCCAATAAAGGAAATACGTATATACCTGTGAAACGTGTGATTGTGTGGGTTATTTCTTCTATTTAAATCACATTTGCTCACAGAATAAGTGACATACACTTTCTCTCTCGCAAAGTATCATAAGGATAGTCATGTTTCTTATCCATACTACGGAAGTCTGCTTGGTGTAGCGAAATCCTAAGTCTAAGCCAATAACTGAATATAATCCTGGAACTATTGATACTTGTTATTGATATGTAAAAACAAAATAAAGTTTTAAAGTAAATGTATATATGTAAACCTTTTATTTACTAGGACGATACTTCAACTATGTGCTATGAAATTATCACCTATTATCCAATCGCAGATGTCACAGGTTTAGATAGTAAGATTAATGAATGTACACCACCGTCACATAGTATACTTCTACTGTGTCACGTTGGCAGCGGATGGAATGCGATGATACTGATGAATCTGATAGTTCATTAGAATATTTTTCACAACATTAATGAATGTGCAGATTGTTAAAATTACGGATAAAAAAAAAAATCTAGTGCTACAGAATGGTTATTTCGTATTGTTACAGATCGAGCACAAAAATGTATTGGTTAGTGACTTGATCGGACTACGCTGCGAATGAGTATGAATAGCTGAAGAGTGAATATTCGTGGGAGCTAATTCAATATTTTAGTATTAAGGATGAATACGGCGTGGCGCATTGACATAATCGTGTGTTCTCGATTCGTCACATCGCTTGCCTGTCTTGTCATGGGTTCTTGACCGGGCCGGTGAGATGCACCACACCAACATGTTTAAAAGATGCTTCCTATTTTTGGCAAAATGGACTAGGTGTTTGCAAATGGGACTCATCTACACTTATTATGATTAAGTTCGAATTTAGTTAAGATAATATTAAGGGATAGGGTATGGAGCTTTGACATAATCGTGTGTTCTCGATTCGTCACATCGCTTGCCTGTCTTGTCATGGGTTCTTGACCGGGCCGGTGAGATGCACCATACCAACATGTTTAAAGGATGCTTCCTATTTATGGCAAAAGGGACTAGGTGTTTGCAAATGGGACTCATCTATTGGTGATATGATTAAATTAGTATTCGTTTATTTTTTTATTGTTATGATAGTTAAGAATGGATATGGTGTGGAGCATTGACATAATCGTGTGTTCTCGATTCGTCACATCGCTTACCTGTCTTGTTATGGGTTCTTAACTGGGCCGGTGAGATGCGCCATACCAAAATATTTAAAGGATGTTTTCTATTTTTGGCAAAAGGGACTATGTGTTTGCAAATGGGAATCATCTATACTTGTTGTGATAAAGTTTGAAATTTGTAATTGTAATCATAATTAAGATAGTAATAAGAATGGCTGTAGGTGTGGAGCATTGACATAATCGTTGGTTCTCGATTCGTCACATAGCTTGCCTGTCTTGTCATGGGTTCTTGATCGGGCCGGTGAGATGCACCACACCAACATATTCAGGAATGATTTCTATTTTTGACAAAATTACTGGGTTTGTAAATAGTACTCATTTATAATTATTATGATTAAGGAGAAAACGTTTAATTGTAATCAAAATGGAGATTTTATTTTAATTAAGATAATGATTGTCATGGAGCTTTGACATAGTCGTGTGTTCTCGATTTGTCACCGTGAAATGCATCATACCAACGTATTCAGGAATGTCTTTTATTTTAGGCAAAATGGATTGTTAGCAAATGGAATTCATTTAATTGTTTTTTTTTTAGCTGTACCAAAGAAAATGGTATTATGCTTAAATTAATAATGTTATATCATACCTGTCAAAGGTTAGTTATGTTTAACTTGTTTAGTGTTAATTAATTATATCCTTATTATTATATTGTAAAATCTAGCTCGTGCAACAGACCGAATGTTAGGTTTAAATTCATTTAATTTGATTTTGGGTCATTTATTTGTTTGATTTAGGGAAGGGTCATCTTATAGTTTTACAATGATTTACTGTGCATAACTTCATTTAATTTGATTTTGGGTCATTTAAGGTTTAAATTCATTTAATTTGATTTTGGGTCATTTAGGTTTAAATTCATTTAATTTGATTTTGGGTCATTTATTTGTTTGATTTAGGGAAGGGTCGTCATAGTTTTACAATGATTTACTGTGCATAACTTCATTTAATTTGATTTTGGGTCATTTACTTGCTTGATTTAGGGAAGGGTCATCTTATAGTTTTACATTGATTTACTGTGCATGAGGACATGCACTGGATCAGGATGGACGAATGTAAGGTTGACTTTTATTTAATGGGAGTTTTGGATGGAATTGGGAGGAGAGTGGCAACACTCTTGGAAAAAGGTGGTTGCACGGGAAAGAGATGGGGCTCGGGGATTCGAGCGCAGGCGCTCGATCTGGGCGCATCGGTGGGGAGTTGCGATTTTGAGCCGTGCTTAAAGCCTATAGTTGTAAATAATGTACGTGTGTAATTAAAGTGATAATTTAATTGTGAAATGACGAGAATAAACCAATTGGGCCCATGAGGAGTTTGTTGCGTCGCTTCTTCTCCTCATTCACGACCTTTTCCGAAGCGATGGTATAACCTTGTTTGATTTCCTACATAAGGAAATTTTATTGTTGATATTTATAGTTCCGGGTTAAATTACGTAAATTTCAAAAATAGATCAGGGTTTCATTCAGGGCTTGTGGTAAAACTTATTATCTAGGTCTTACGTTAGGTAATGCGAGTTTAAACAGTAAATACATAGTAAATAGTTGGTGTGCACATATGGTGCTTACGAAACAATTCTAACTAGTTTACTATGCCTAATCGAGTGCTTTGTTGACATGTTAACACTTTTTTGTTAACTTAGGTTTCAACATGAATACTAACTTTCTCGTGTAACAAGTTTTACATTTGTTGAGGGTTATTTACGATTCTAAAAGTACATTGTAAATCTTAGTTCTACCTAGATTTTATCTAGACTTTTACCTATGTTTAGGGTTCAAGTACTTTTTATTTACAATACAATTTATGTTTATACGTATTCTAAGGGTAATCATTATACGCTCGGGAATAAACTCTTTAATTTTTCTTATTCTAAACATTTTTAATTTTAATACAATACGTAATCAATAAGTGTCCTGAACACAATAAGTGTCCCGAACACATAGGCTACTTTTTATCCTGGGAATGCGGGTGAAACCGCGGGGACAGCTAGTAACTGAAAGATTAAAGTCGATTTGTTTCGAAAAATTGAATTAACGACAGGCTCGTATACTCTGCGCTCGCCCACCTTGCATGACAGCACAAGGTTAAGTATTAATTTGGACGACATGCATGAGGCAGACTCAGAATCTGTAATAAATTGCGACCAGCCAATATCTGTGACCTTTACATCAACGCAACAAGTCACACTAAAGATTTTTTTTATTGGCCGAGTGAGATTTTTCAAGTTTTCTGTGGTCTCGGGCCGATCCACTTCTTATCTGCATTATATCAACAAGCTAGTTTAACCTGGTGCGAAAATGGCACCCACTCGATATGGCATACCTACTGATAAAGAAAATCACATAGGTACTCACTTATAAGTAAAATTGCGTTTAGCAGTTGAAATTTTACAATGAAAACTATAAGGTTAGGTAGGTAGGTACCTACCTTCTTAGGCTGCTTTTCCACCAGAGATGTGCTATGCAGCTATGCTGCGAGGATGTAATAGCTAAGCTGTGAAACTACTTATGGGACCGTTTCCACTGATTCTAAGCTATGTAGCGGTCTAAGTAAGATGTGCTATGAAGATGCGCCGCCGCAAAGTAGCTACGCGAGGAAGATGCGCAGCTGGAGCTATGCGATTTATAACTTTTTACTTCCACGATTGCACTTACTGTCCTGTAGATACTCTGCTCTGCACATAGCTACACCACTCGCGACCATCCATAATAGCACGCATCCATAGCACACATCCATAGTAGGCATCCTTCCATGAAAAACATATCTTAGTTGAATCAGTTTCCACCCGTGCTAAGCTATGTGCACCAATGAATATGATTGGTGTATATCAAACGCATCCATAGCAACGTATCATAGGCAATAGCATATCTCTGGTGGAAAGCAGCCTTCCTTGGGTTATTTGAAAGACAACGTACCTAATTGAAAATGAGTAACACAGTATTCAAAACGCAATACGAACACGAATTCTATCATCCCACGGAGGACAGAAAGATCCATATTGGGACATCCCTGAATGATACACGTGAGGTCATCGCCACACTGGAGTCACATAGGTACATACCGTATCAGTGATTGGAGAAGGCACAGAATAAATTTTAAGGTAGGTACCTACTACCTTCTAATGTGTACCTACTATCTATGTAAGGATGGTAAATGGTAATGAGTATAGTTATAGAATGCATAACAAACAAGTTACACCATAGTCTCTAATAGGTAGGTACCAAGACTACCAAGTTTGGTGCATGATTAATGGTAGGTATGTAGGTAGATGCACAATTTGAATTGCGTTTCATATTCAAGTGGTGAGGCGATTCCTTGTTGAAGTCATTAATAATTTGCATTTGCGGTGTAGATAATATAAATTTCGTAGGTACCTACGTAAAAACCTTTGATTAAGGATACATCCAGATAGAGTGTCGCAGCTGTGCACGCGTCGATAAAAATAGGCCCTAACTGTTAGAGGCTAAATAAAATAAAAATAAATGGTAAAAATGCAAAATAATGATCAATATTTAAATTTCTCCCGATTTTAATTGGAATATTTTAACAACTACTTTCATTATGAACGTCATTATGACAAGCAGAATGACGCAGAGGGAGCGTAAAACGTAGCTGTTACGCGCAGCAGGCGCAGCTGGCCTATTTTGTATATTCGTGTAGTATGGCGACGTTCTTTCTAGGTATATTTATTTCTATGGTAAAAACATAGAAAAGTTTAAAACAAAAAATTTGGTTCACAATTTCAATACAAGACGACAAAAAGACTTAAAAAAATGTAACCTTGCTGAGTTCAGTTGAAGGCCGATTTACGAACTGGTGGTAACTTCAGTAGGTTTGACCTTCATAAGTGCCCTACTAGGGCCTAAATTGAATAAAGCGCTTTGACTTTAAACTACACATGATAAACCCATCGTATTTCGGTTCTTTTAATTTGATTTGACTAAAACTACCACACCTACCTACCACAAGCACTATTTTTGGTTAATATATGTAGGTATTTTAAAAGCCTTTCAATGTGTTTATTATCGTCTGACCTACATTACACACCGGCGTTAGGAGCCGCGGGTAATAGCTAGAGTAGTCACCTTTAATTTTCTTGTAGGTAAGTATTCTACGGGGTAGGTAAAGGTACCTACTCTGGTCGACAGGAATATTTTCAATATTTTATAGCGCCTGCCTACCAATTAAACAATGAAAACATTATTCGTTAAACAGTAGGTCCTTTGTTTTTGTTGTTCCGTTAAAAAGTTTGTTCACATCAGACGCTAAAGGTTGCGTGACTGAGAATAATCAATTTTATTCTATCGGTACTATGGTCCTACAGGCACGCCTTTAGGTTCGCCTCACGTAATTTTCTTGTCAAGACGAGCAACCTGCCCAATAGCATTTGAACAAAGAATAGCAATATCCTCCTAATAACAATAATATATCCGTTATGTTACGGTCAAATTATCATTATCACGACTTCATAAGTAGTCCACCACGTACTTATTACCTACTTGGAATCTAGTTTTAATAACGACTTGCTGTCCTCCTCGGATTCACCCTCGTTCCCGCGATAAAAAGTAGTCTATGTCCTTCTCCATACCATAGGCTATCTGCATGCCAAATTTCATGATCTGTTGAGAAATTGAGGCCTGAAGGCGTAACAAACAAACAAACTCTCTTTCGCACATTGAATTTAATTCAATGCTTTCGCATTTATAATAGGTATTAGTTTGTAGTACCCGTCTGGCTGGCTACCACCCTCAAGTTGAAAATCTGTCGCCAAGCACCTATCGGTGTGTTCCGTCAGCTGCACTTGAGAGCCAGTTCCTTCTAGGCTTTGTGTGCTTACCACCTTCGCCCACATCATCACTTACCATAGTGAGATTGTGGTCAAACACAGGCCTATACACAGTAAAAAAAAAAAAAAAAAAAGTTATGATTGAGTGGTTCCCAGTCATAGTTAGGTACCTAGTCTACCCTATGAGATAATATCCGTGGTGTGGGTGTGGTGAGGACAATAACGCGAAACGTGCATAAAAATAGCCGCAACACAGCCGACCATTAAAGTTAAAAAAAACTGCAATGAGATCAGTATCAGCTAGCTAGGTAACCTTCAAACGGATGATAATCCGTGTGAATACGTAAACAATCGTCTGTATCTGAAAAATTATGTAAATTATTATTTACCTAATCTTTACGAGACGCTCGTTACCTTGATGTTTCCATACAAGTCGAATCGAAACCAAATGAAATGATGAATGTTTCTTTTTTGTGAATATATTGGTATTATCTCAGAGTATATAAATACTGCGTACCTACCAAGTATTACTTTTGTTTTTTTCAATGTCTGAAGGCTGACAAGTACCTATAATAAACTAGGTAATTCCTACAACTACTTGTCTACAGAAGAAGTTATTTACTTCATTGAGTCAGCGGCGTTGCCAGAATGTTACTTTTGTAACATTTTACGTTACTTTTGGCCTACTCATGTTACCTCCATGTTACACGACTCAAAATGTGTAATTGTTTTTTTTTTTTATATTATTATTTTCTTTGTTTTTAATATTGTTTAACATTCAGACATTCACGTAAGTTGTTAATGAATAAATTAATTTGAATGTTACTTTTACGTTACTTTTGACTGACTTAATAAAAATATTCAAATATTTTCTAGCAGACCGTGAAACGTGAAACAATCCCAAGGAAATTCTCATTCGTCGCGTTGGTGCACTTGATTTTTAGCCATCGTTTATTTTCTTTCTCTTTATCGCACTGCACTCGAACAATTAAGAAGATAGCAATAGCATGAATGTTTGGATTTCTTCTTTCTTTTCTTACTTAGGGAATTAATACAATTGTTACGATTTTTTCGAATCTTAACAACTAGAAGTGTAGTATTTTTTATGTGAAATAAAGTGCCTTTTACAGTATTAGTGTCGTTTTCTACATAAAATAAGATAATGTTCATGATAATGTTACTTTTCTCGTGAAAATGTTACTTTTTGAGCTTTCTCATGTTGCTTTTGACTATCGGCCACTGGCAACACTGGTCATCTATCTTCTATCTTCTAATTTATATTCTATTATATAAAATGCTTTGTCCTGAACATGTCCTGAATGACTGAGAATCAACGCACAGCCTAAACCGCTGATCGTAGAGACCTGAAACTTGCATCAGATAAGAAAGGATTTTCCGAAGATTTAAATATTCTTTTATATTTGACATTCCAATTTTAAAGAGTATTGCATTGCACTGTAGACGGATTATAGGTAGACAGGCCAAGATACGCATATTATTATGTCAAAACGTGTATGTGTGAGCAGGACTACACGTATTTTTTGTCCCTATTTAGCGTATAGGTTGTTATTGTTTGACCTCAGTGTCGTTGAGGCCAAAAAGTTTGTGTATTATGAGAGCAGTGAAACTGTAAAACCCTAATTGTATGTTATTTGTGACTTTGTATCAGCGTTGCCAGAAGACCCGATTTTTGGCCCAAAATTGAATGTCCCGCGCGTGAAAGGTTCAGTCCCGCTTTTCGAGGATTACTCGACGGTGAAATCATCGTTGGACGAAAAAAAAAAAAAAAAAAACAGTGAAAAATTCTTTCACTGTTGGGAAGCTATACTATCCTCGGTTGACATAGGCTATATTATATTTTAAAAAAAATTAAGGATCCTTTCCAAACCTCCATTAATGTAACCCAAGGTGTAAAAAAATTACCTAAAATATTCACTACATCGCGTGCGCTGCGAAAACTATTGATGATAGAATAAAATAATGTACTACGACTTTGTAGAACACATTATTATTTACAAAAAGTTTCGCGATACCATATGTCTAACTGTTATAGTTATGCCACAATAAGTGTTTTTCTATTTTAAAAATTTAATTGAATTGCCGCCGCTAGAAAAGGCTCCTTATTTGTATTTTGGTATTAATCCTTATCAACATAAATTACTTCATATTCAAGACTGCTTCAATACCTTTATATAACATATTGAATTATTCAATTCGGACGTTCCATTCAAAAGATATCACGAGTTTAAAAATATAAGTATAAAGCAGTAAAATCACGTCACTGGGGTACGGGCCGTTCGGGAGTAATCTCTTTGCGTGTGGCTCAGTGTTTGTAATAACAAATATTACAAAAAAAAGGTACATACTTAGGTTATTGGTTTGTCCCGACTACAATACATTATAGCATTCAAGTTATATTCAAAATTCTTTAGATTAAAGAGCTTGTTTTTCTCTTTTCAGATAATTTTTGTTTTACGCAGTCGGGTTTTTTGTTTCTTTTAATAATTTAATTTATTCCTTCAGTTAATCATTAAACAAAGTTAATCTAACAAATTATTCTCTTGCCTGTTAGTATTTCTATCAAATTTTACAATAAAAATTAGAATTTTCGCTTCCCGTATGAATTTTCCGAAACTTATCTGTCAGATTCAAAGATGTCAAAATATGATCACAAACGACCCTGCCTCGGAGGTGGGTCAAAATTTGCAGTTCACGATGTCGTTTTTAACTGTTTCCAAGGAAAACGAACGGTGAACGAAAACAGTTCAAAACGCCAATTTCGCCTACAACTTTCCAAATCGAACGCCAGTTGTGATAGTTTTTGGCATTTTTGACTGTTATTTTTGCTACCATACCCCAATTCGAACGCACCTTTAGTAGGTAAGTATGAAGTCATGAACTGTGCTGCTAAGTTTGTAAGTAGGTACTTACTTGGTAGGTAGGTATGTGTATTAAGAAAGTACTTACCTGCTATTGTGTCATTTCAAGCATAACCTAAATAGCACTAAGTACTAACTCTTCAACTAGCTAAGTACCTACCTAGTTACTGTAAGTGTAAACGTTCTTGGAAGGCTTAATTAGAACAACTTCTGACATTAGGCCTACATGGGTAAACAATTTTTTAAATCGCCAAGTAGGTATTCCCAATGCTATTTAGTATTTAATTTACCAAGGTAACTGGTGGATTGTCCTCATCGTCGCTGTTTTCCGGTGGTCTGGCGCGACAAAATAAACGGCGGCAAAAAGCATTGCAGCCGCATCTACCGCCAAGGCAGACCATTATCCAACATTAAATAACACTCTGAACTTGGAATGAAGATATAATACGTTTATAAACTTGCTCACAAGACGAATAGCATAGAGGTGACGAATAGTCGCAGACTATTCAAATCGGTGACACACGTTCGCAAACCGCAATATACCTAGGTATCACGAAAATATCCACACGCGCGCGTGCCTTTACAAACGCTATTTTACGATTAGCAAGCTCGGCCGGCGGGCGAGCGGCCTGCCACAAACAAAACTTACGAGTAACTAAATTATAAGTATACCTACATACGTAGTATCCCTAAGTCGTCTGTGATAAGTACCTACTATACATACTTACAAGCATATAATTACAGTACAACATCATGAACGCACGTAGGTAGATTTTACTATAAGTTCAGTACTTACGTTACGTAGTTATAAGTGAAAGTAATTTATAGGGAGGCGTTATACGGAGTCGATATTTCCAGCCAGATGTTATCTTTCTAAACCTAAGTTGGGCTCGGATAGGTAATTAGTTCCCTGAAATCACGAAATCAAATGGTTTTTATTCACGTTTTTCAAAGTTGGTCGCATAATAAACACCAACGTCGCCAACCCAACTTAAGATTTGTAATATTTAAAAACATATTTTCAGTACCTATTATCACGGTAGTGTAATAATTCAATGGTTAGTAGTTTATCTTCATACAAACGGTCGGAACGCGAGTCATACCTATACCTAGGCGCCTCAATTTCGGTACGCACTCAGATATCATCAGACAGAACGCAAACAGTCGCGAATGCGCTGCAGTGACGAACGAACGGTGATGGGTTTGTAAGCAGTAAGCGTGCATTTATGACAAATATTCATTGAAATAATTAAAATAAAAGAGAAATTATAGTAGACCATAATATATATAGTAGACAGACTAGTTGCACAGTATTTCCAATAGTAAAACTGTGCTAGTTGCTTGACTACGTCAATAACATAATGCCTCGATTAATAAATAAATAAGTGGATGGCTTGGGTGAAAAAAGGTCACGGTCAGTTTAAAAAACAGTAGTAGGTAAATCCTAGGCTAGGCTATCACTTACTACTTATGCTTAGCTTCTTACATATATTATTGAATTAGACGAAATATTATTTTGAAATGATTGTGAGAGTAATAAATGGTAGGTATAGGCACGGTAAAGAATATATAGGTACCTACCTCTACCTAGTAAGATCACAAAGTAAGATTTACATTATAATTAACTTTTTAACCGACTTCAAAAAAGGAGGTTTTCAATTCGGATGTTTTTATTTTTATTAAATTTTTTGTTTGTTTGTTCGGGCATAACTATAATAATAATAATATTTATTTATTTCTCTCACGAAAAGGTTGTTAAGTATACATGCAGTTATGACATAATAGTGCCAAAGGCTAATCAACCAGCTTTGCGAGAGGTGGTGCCTGCTTTAGGTTTAAAAAAAAAACCTGTATATCAGGATGTAGACGGATTTTTAAAATATTTTTTTTTTATTTCGAAATGGGTTTATTCCTAAATGGTCCCATATAAATTTCATATAGATCCTGATGATGAGTTTCGGAGACAGACAACGGAACTCTTAAAAAATGACAGCAAATCCACCGCAATTGCTGCTATCGCTTAAATATGCATTGTTTACGCAGGACTTTACACGCGAAAGTATTTAAGTATATATGAAACTAAAAATTCAAAAATAAATTAACTTTTTAACAAAAAATAACCGCCTTCAATGTACACTAAAAAGTAAGATTATTTTTCATTTTCCATGCGAAATAATTATTTATTATTTCTATGATAACACTTTTCCACTCATCTGTACCAAAAATAGGATAGTGTTTTGTTTGTTTTGACAGCGGGCCATAATGACTAATGCAAAATTTGAAAATAATATAGAATAGGCGCTATGGCCCGCGGGCCATTCGCGAGTGGGACATAATGACTAAAGACCCGAAATAACTCTTATCTGACACTGTTTTGAAGTCAGCGAAATATTTTCTACAGAACACGTCATGCGATTTCGCTCACTTCAAAACAGTGTCAGATAAGAGTTATTTCTTACTTTTTAGTGTACTTTGAAGGCGGTTTATTTTTTTGTTAAAAAGTTAATTTATTTAGTAAGATTTTGTAGTTAGTAGGTACCTAGTTAGAGGTTTTGATTGCTGTAGGTAGCGCACACGCGATGAGAGTTCGACATAGGACGGGTGACCAACAAAATTATTATTTCGAGTTGAAGAAATTTGAGTTGAGATGAAAAAAAGATATATTACTCGTCTGTTTCTTGCATTTTATTGACCACTTCTGAAATTTAATTTGATCAAATAAACACAAATAGACACCCTCTGGGACGCAGTGGTCTTGTAGCGACATCTATCAGCCATCTATCAGTAACACCGAGGTAGTTCACACACGGAAAGATAGATGGCGTGGCGCCACATTATCGTGCATCGCGCGCCTACATCCTGCATCGCGCTTGCGAAGTTTTCCCGAGAATCTGCATATATACAACTGTCCGACATGTACAGTTGGACCGCGGTCCCCAGGCACGATGACCCAGCCTGGCGGAAGATCTTCCGTTTTAAATGAAGGTGTCATCCACCTTGCACCTCCATAGTGGTGACCCCGACGTGATGGATGGAAATATTTCCAACCCTCCAAAATCACGGAACATGCAGTAGCACTTCTGAGCAGATTCTCCAAGCTCATCACTCCCCACCGGCAAGCAGTCACACAGCAAGCCAACTTCGCCTTAATCAGGTCCATCGCAGCCGACTCACCGTGCTTTCTGGTCCTGCAAGGCAACACTGCGACTAAGCTCCTCGCCCGCACAGTCCACCGCAGCACACGCCCGGATCATCTCTCCGGCGTGGCGGTTTCTGCATTACGTGGACCAGCCGGCTCAACCTGTCGCAGCATCTGCGCTCCGTCTCGACTCACCGTAGACTTCGAGCAGCACTGGCACTTGCAAGCTTAACGCAACGACGCAACAACAGATCGACCTCCGGTCTAGGAAGGGAGTGATGTAGCGACATCTATCAGTAACACCGAGGTAGTTCACACACGGAAAAATAGATGGCGTGGCGCCACATTATCGTGCATCGCGCGCCTACATCCTGCATCGCGCTTGCGAAGTTTTCCCGAGAATCTGCATATATACAACTGTCCGACATGTACAGTTGGACCGCGGTCCCCAGGCACGATGACCCAGCCTGGCGAAAGATCTTCCCTTTTAAATGGAGGTGTCATCCACCTTGCACCTCCATAGTCTCTTTCTGCGAAGCAGTTATGCTCCAGAAGGAGGTTGCCGAGCGGGATCGGGAGAGGGCCGATCCCGCTCGAAGACGGAGGCGGCGTCGGGGCGGCGGCGACAACCGCTAGCCCGACACGTCCACGGGGTTGTGGGGGTGGTCAGAGAAGTGTCCTCTGGCAACCACCGTTAAGCAGCCCCGGGAAGACAGCTGTCTGTGGTGGCCGCAGACCACGACAATTCCAACAACCCCAAACACGGCTAGGTAACGATGCTCCACTATAGAGTTCCAGTGCTTACCTTCCTACTCCATCGTCATACCATGAACACCACACATGGCCAAAGTTCAACTCACGACAATTCCAACAACACCAAACAAGGGTAGGATACGATGCTCCGCTATGGGGTTCTAGTGCTAACGCTAACCCTCCTACTCCATCATCAGACCATGATAATCATATGTGATCAAAGTTAATTTTACTACAATTCCAACAAGCCTAAACACGGCTAGGAAACGTTGCACCGTTATGTTATGGAGTACCAGTGCCTGCCTACCCTCCTACTCCATCATCAGACCCTGAAAACTATATATATTCAAAGTTAATTTTACTACAATTCCAAAAAGCCCAAACACGCCTAGGAAACGTTGCTCCGTTAAAGAGTACCAGTGCCTACCCTCCTACTCCATCATCAGACCCTGAAATCCATTAATAGTCAAAGTTCATCTCATGACAATTCCTCAAACACGGGTACGATATGATGCTCTGCTATGGAGTTACATTGCCTACCCTCCTACTCCATCATCAGACCTTGAGAACCATACATGAGCAAAGTTCACTGTTTTCGGTCCCGAAACCAGAAGAACCCGGTTCGAGTCCAGCTGTTTTATTTTTTAATTCGTCTGTAAATATAATTTCCAAAAAAAATTGGTCAACTTGGTCATCCAGGTACTAATTATAATTCCAAAAACAAAAATTCTGAAACCCTAATTCTTAATTATAGTACCTACCCGTTAACTTTTTACAGCTGCTTGAAAATCGCAGCCCGAAAGTGTATTTTTATATGGAATACTATAGTTGCCAATAATATAATGTTTGTTGGCCCACTGTTATTATTAGTCGCCATGTCATTATTTATAGTACCCCACCTATTATTTACCTATATGTGCCTGTTCAATATATTTGCTACCTTAAAGAAGCTACTATTTAGTTTTTATGATACCTTAATTTGTAGCCCATCTAATTTGATTGTTGCTAAAATATTTAATCGCTTATTTTTTATTCGTCTGTGTTAATCGCTGCCAAGTTAAATTTTTTTGTAACCAATAGTTACGTCGCCCTTTAATTTGTTAGTCGCATCGAAAATAATTAGCCATCAAAAAATAAGTACATAAAGCCACAAAAATGACAAACCCAACAAAACAAAGAAGTTGTTTATAAGAGCTACTAACCTCGAATTCCAACGCATCCTCAGCGAAGTCATATTCTCTTAAACCATATTCTATCTCTATTTCCAATTTCTCACAAGTTACACATCCCATCATTTCACAACAGGCTAGTGGCTGGCTCTGATTATTCTGGCTTAGGTTAATTCAATATTTATTAGATCCATGCATGATTCATGGTATAATTATATCAGGGGTACGTTTAAGTAAGCCGACAAATTTTAGCCGGATAAAAATTATGCTAGCGAGAGGATTCGCTGAACGGAGTCAAAGTTCTAAGTCTATGTTAGCTGTCAAATTCAATTGACAGCAGGGTTGGATTTAGGTACGTTGAAAAAGATAGCACAAAAAAATTAAAAGGATAGTATTTATAAAAAATTATAGTACACTTTCATTATTTTTAATTTCACTTATTAGTCATTAAAATCAACACCAATTATGGCAAAATTTACTCCTCTTCTAAGTTTATCAGTTCTTGAATATTACTATTAGTTATATCTTCATCTTTGGCATTTAATCTCATCAACATATCCTCAGTAGGAATAAAATCAGTACAATTCCCACTTTTACTACAAGGTCGGTTAACTAAAGCTGGCACGTTTCAACACATTTACACCGTCTCTCTCGCGCAAAGTCAAGCTTATGAGTATGAAGGAGACAGTTATTGTTTTGCTTTTGCTACTGCTCATAAATATAGAGTGGTCTATTTTTGCATTCGTCCATTAGACTTGACTGATTGCAAATTTATGAGTACTGTGAACGTGCCAGCTTTCGTTAACCGACCTGTACCGCTTTTGATAGCGTCACAAGATAATAAATTTTTTTGAATTTCGATTGAATTGAAGAAAAACTTTGATTGATTTTCGAATGGAATGGAAGGAACGAGATTACTGGAAAGATAGAAGTGTACTGCGGAGGATAATCGGGGAATCCCCGGCCATCAACACAGAAAACATCGCAAGATCAGAATTCGGTCGGATACACGCACGGTCGAAATATTCATTTAACGTAAAACTAAAGGGCTGATTACACTGACCAACTTGCAGGGTCCGATTTGACATACATTGCTGGTTATCTTGAGTATTTTATTACAATGTACTCAGATAACCAACAATGTATGCCAAATCGGCCCCTGCAGGTTGGCCAATGTAATCGCCCCATAAGCATTCGGGAGCAAACTTTAAATTATAGTATTTTAGTGTACTATCCTTAGATGTGGATAGTATATAGTACAAAGGGCGAAATTATAGTATAAATACTATAATTATAGTACATAATCCAACCCTGGTTGACAGCGACATTCGACTCAAAATTGTATTGTATAATCTCCATAAAGTAAGATTTCGCTTGTGATCTCGGAATTGCTACACATTAAAAATGGACTGGAACATGAAAAATCAATTTACCGATGCAAAACGAATAACAGCTGTCAAGCTAAAATTTAACCTATCCGGCGAAAACTTATACCAGCGTACGCCCTTGAACGGGGCAGATTAAATTTTAGGCCGTTTAGTTTTTAGTAAAAGCGGTGTGCTTGAACGTTTAGTCAGTTTAAATTTTATACTGGATAAGTGACTTAAACGTACCCCAGGGTATGGCATTCCGAGACACGGGGAGCAACTTTGTACGTCATTTCCGCCATCGACGGTTCTGAAACTTTAAAGGACACGAGCGATAATCGCTGAACGATTATTTTGACGCTCAATATAGAACATTCAGAGTTCAATACTGAAACGCACACGATCTACAAAAAATCGCTCATTGACAAAATCGCTGCCTCCCGGGCGCGGCGATTATCGCTGTAAAATGGAACGTTCGGAAATGTACTAGCTAACGCACACCAATACTGTAGTCTTTGACGCACACTACCCAGCGAAAGTCGGCCGCATAAGATGGACGTTATCTCTGCAATGGATATCGAAATAGTAGAAGAAGTGGAATGTATACACTGGATTATCCGAATACCATAATTAATTATTACAAAGAAGATATATAGAAAGAGATATAGTAGATGGGGACAATTTAATAAGCGGGATAAATCAATATTCGGTAAGAAGATCAAATAATATTTATTAAAAAAAAATATATTTAGAAGTGATAAATACTTAATCAATTATTAATTTCATAGAACCTTCTAATAATGACAATATTTTTTATTGATATGAATGAATAGTAGGTAACAACAATTAGGTAACAAAAGGTTCTTAAGTTTATGTACTTATACCAGTTGGCGCAGTTGGTTAAGACTCCACCTATCGCGTCGCAGGTCGTGGGTTCGATTCCCGCACAGGACATGCATTTGTGTGCATGTCTGAGTCTGGGTGTAATAACCGTCTCTCTCTGTACTGTTTTAGGTTTATGTAATTTTGATGTGTGCTATTGCAGAATAAATGTATTTTATTTCTTCTTCTCCTTCTAATTATATATATTATGTATGTATTACAAACAAAAAGTAGGATATGTATTATGTCAGTTATCTGGTTCCCATAGTACGTACAAGCTCGGCTTAGTTTGGGATTGGGATCAGATGACTGTTCGTATGGCATGTCCCAGGATATTTATTTATTTTTATTTTATGTATATCAATATCTTTTAAAAATATCGATACTATATTTTTTTAATTAATTTTCCTTGCCTATTAGATCCCTAATGTGCACTTCCCCGATAGCCAGCGCCAAAGTGACGGTCGTGTGTGTTGAGTCGCTCACAAAATCGCTGAAAAATCTCGCCGAGAAACTCGCCGCGATTATCCCGGCTTCAAAAAGTAGCTCGTGTGTGGGCTCCCTTAAGTTTGGGGAAAGTCAATCTAGTTTATATTAAAACTGGCTATGGAGATGAAATCAATTTATGAAAATAATACATGGGTCCCTGTGGATTTACCCAATGGTAAATATGACTATATTATTTATTAATATTTGTCAGTGATAATCGACGTCTGATTGTTACAATTTACGTTGATGACGGTCTAGTTATTGGAGATCAGACTAAAATTGAGCAATTTCTAAAGACACTAGAGTAAGACTTTCAAGTACAAGTTATCTTGGTGCGCAAATTCATAAAGAAAAAGCTCAGACCAAGAAAAAATTAAAGACGTAGTGTCATTTAACAATGACGTCAAGCCGATGTCAAGCCATGTGTGCGTCACGTACAGAAGTTTTATATTGTTTTGCTAGAGAATAATGTTGCCAGTTTTGACCCGAGTCCCAAGAACGCAAAGTTTAATGAATGGATTCTAAGAAATCAGTCCAATATAATTAAAGTTTTTTTAGGGATGAATTTAGATAATCTATATTAATATAAATAGAAGTTTTTTTATTTGTTTAAACGCGCTAATCTCTGGAACTACCAGTCGGAATCGTAAATCATAAATGTTACTAATAATGGGTGAAACTATCGTTATACGACCGAAAGCGTACCTATTATTGTTTGAGCAATGAAAGATTGGACTAGATTACTTTTGAAGATTGAGCAATTGGCTACTTGACAGTTTTCGGAAACATATTTTAAAATATACATACTTGTATTTTATACCTCTTACAATTGTCCTTTTATCAAAAAAAAATTATTTACAAGGAAAAAAAAATATTTTTTAACATTTCATTTGTAATTCGCGCAAAAACAGCTGGTCACGTGACATTTGTCAGGTGTGACGTCACATCACAATAAACAAACTACAGGCACAGTCTAATAACCATACAGTCGTCCGACGCCTTTGATCTTGTGAAAAATGCCGACAACGTCTAGACAGTATCGCGACGGCCAGGGTTGTCACAAGTAAACAATATTTACAAAATTATTTATTTATTGCAGATAACAATAAAACATTGTTTTATTATATTTTAAACAATATTATAATAACTACTCCATCATCAGACCCTGAAAACCATACATGGTCAAAGTTCATCTCGCGACAATTCCAACAACCCCAAACATGGCTAGAATACGATGTTCGACTATGGAGTTCTAGTGCTTACCCTCCTACTCCATCATCAGACCCTGAAAACCATACATGGTCAAAGTTCATCTCACGACAATTCCAACAACCCCAAACATGGCTAGAATACGATGTTCGACTATGGAGTTCTAGTGCTTACCCTCCTACTCCATCATCAGACCCTGAAAACCATACATGGTCAAAGTTCATCTCACGACAATTCCAACAACCCCAAACAAGGCTAGGATGCGAAGTTCCACTATGGAGTTCCAGTGCTTACCCTCCTACATCATCATCAGACCCTGAAACCATACATGGTCAAAGTTCATCTCACAACAATTCCAACAACCCCAAACACGGCTAGGATACGATGTTCCACTATGGAGTTCCAGTGCTTACCCTCCTACTCCATCATCAGACCCTGAAATCATACATGGTCAAAGTTCATCTCACGACCATTCCAACAACCCCAAACACGGCTAGGATACGAAGTTCTGCTATGGAGTTCCAGTGCTTACCCTCCTACTCCATCATCAGACCCTGGAAACCATACATGGTCAAAGTTCATCTCACGACCATTCCAACAACCCCAAACACGGTTAGGATACGAAGTTCCGCTATGGAGTTTTAGTGCTTACCCTCCTACTCCATCATCAGACCCTGGAAACCATACATGGTCAAAGTTCATCTCACGACCATTCCAACAATCCCAAACACGGCTAGGATACGATGTTCCGCTATGGAGTTCCAGTGCTTACCCTCCTACTCCATCATCAGACCCTGAAAACCATACATGGTCAAAGTTCATCTCACGACAATTCCAACAAACCCAAACACGGCTAGGATACGATGTTCCACTATGGAGTTCCAGTGCTTACCCTCCTACTCCATCATCAGACCTATTGAAAAAAAAAAAAAAAACAAACACTCATGCCCTGTGCCTGTTACCTATACCTGTGTGCCTATTAGATATTTTTTACCGTCCGCCATTCGGCCATTTTGTTGGCGTTATTAACGTGACACGACATGACAAATATAAAATTATTATTGTATGCACTCTACGATAACAAACCATGATTTATTTACCTTTCGTCTGTGTGTGGAAGCTGATGAAACCGCAGATCTTTATTTAAATAGGATGAAGACTTGCAGTCTCTCACAGCACACGTCGTTTGCACCATTTTAAATAAAATAATTACAGACACAAACACGCGTTAGCCCTGAATGCTGTTTACCGAGCTACTAACATAATTTTGTTCGCAGGTCGGTAACGGCTTTCCCGCGTCTCGTCCCTCACACCCCGCACGATTGCCCTGTCTAGACGGCTTCGTCGACCGACTGTATGGTTATTAGACTGTGCTACAGGTGTGTAACTCAACAAAAATACGCGAGCTGCATAACAGCTCACGGCTCAGGTGTGTGAGCCGGTTCAATGACTCAGCTCGCAGATCAGCTCAATTTGTACCTATAGTCCACGATGTAACGCGTACCGCGCGTCGAATCGAGCCGATACGCAGTGAGCGTGCGTGGAGGGCCGTAGCCTCCTTCTGTGAGACCGTTAATGGTCCAGAAGGAGGCTGCTGAGCGGGATCGGGAGAGGGCCGATCCCGCCCGGAGACGACGCCGCCGAGGCTCGGCCGTGCCTCGTGGCGGCCCTCCTGCCCTGTAGCTGGGGCTTAGAATCACAGCTACGGTGTTCCCCTGCCTGTCGTAAAAGGCGACTAAACGGGGACCTTCGGGGTCGTGGGCAATCGGGGTGGGGACCCTGAACGCCCAGAAGCGGCCCCGAGGAGGACGATGAGTCGTTGTGGTCACGACTCATCGTGCGATAGCACCGCGAGGGTGCTGGGGGGAGGTATCACACTTCCCCCGGGACGGGCTATCACAGCGCCGCGCGTGGAGGGGCGAGCAGGTACGCGATCTGCACGAGAGCCCGCCTCCTTCTGTATCAGTTCAGGTGGTGACCACCGTGGGGTTTTAGCCGGTAAAAGTCCGGCATAACCTGGCCGCTCCCACCCAGGGCGGTCGGGTATCCTATGAGGATTTCCCCACGCTAATAAAAAAAGAAAAAAAAAAAAAAGGAACCCTAACAACATTTTGCACTGACATCCCGTTTAGTAGTTTGTGGCACTAACATTACGTAGGAGGTAGGTACATACTTGAACAGAGTACAGAGTAGACTGCTCGCTCATTAAAGTTTGGCACTAGTTCCTTTAGGTATTGAGAATGTGGTACCTACATAGGTATTTATAATAACTCGTAGGCGTACATCACTGCATTGCAGATGATGAACTTCGATAAACAAACATCAATGTTATTTAGGTCTAATTCGGACATCTGCGCTCTCAACATTATTAGCTTAAGCATTTTCCTTCTCTTTCTTTTACACGTTAGTTCCTATATGTTATGCATCATGTTATGTTGCTTTATTTGAAGTAGGTACCTATCAATGGGTGTTGAATATAACTTGGAATGAACTTGTAATATTGCAAAGGTATCTCTCACTCTACGATGTACATACAGTCCACGCCATAGACTTAAGATTTCGCTGTACATAGAAATTCTTTGGTCCACGTAGTTATTTTGTTATATAAGGTGAAATTATAGGACACATCCTTTTAGATATTGATATGCATGAAATAGAGATAGATTTTAGGGGCACTCACGAAAAGATTTTGTTGATCGTCGGCCAAGTGTAGGTAGTAGGTGTAATATACTCTATAGTATAGATAGAAAGGATAGCTTTTATATATAAGTATGGATTCTGTATTAAATACGTACTAATATAATAAAGCGGAGTTTTTTCTTTGTTTAAACAGGCTACTCTCTGGAAATACCAGTCTGATTCTAAAAATTCTTTCACTAACAGGATGCTAGGAGGTACTTTTTTTTATCCCGGGAGGTGTGTGTAATTGCGGGGGACAGCTAGTAATTATAAATACAAAAGAGTTTGTTTGCTACCTCTTGACGAAACAGCGGCACTACCAAGTGATGGACAATGGCACGCAGTTTTCTGGCTACCTACTGGAATGCAGATGAACGGCAAAAGTATTTTCTGTAACGGAGGTTTAAAACAGTTGTATGGATTACACATTATATAGTCAAAGGCGGAACGTTTATTAATTTCACTTACACCTAGGTTTATTCTTATTCCTTCTATTATTTTACGCATTTGTGATTTGAATTTAAGGACATTAGTAGAAACTTAAAAATTGTTGTAAAGCAGATTTTTTCAGTTCTTCTTCAGGTACAGTGTATTGTTTATCCTGAAAAAGAGACATGGTTTAAAGAACTTATTGTGGTAGGAATGTAACTTTTTAAGTAGATAGTCATTTAAAAAGTCATCTCACCGTCTCACTGGATTTAGATGTCGGACTTTTTATTGAAGCAGCCTGAATGACAAAAATAATTAAATTATTTAACACTTTCCAAGTTATATTTTAAGTACGTAATATTTATCATAATGTTTCATGCTTTGCTCATAGAACAAGTGAGAGAATGTCTCCCCTTATATGTCAAGCAAAGGACCAGACGTACGGACCAAATACCTAAAGCACCGAAAATAAGCAAGATGTAGGTAGCACAGATCAGAGTAATAGGTATAGTGTCAATAAAGCAAGAAAAAAATACGTGCATAAAACTAAGCATTGGTATACACATAAGTGCTTTTCTATCTACATAAAAGATGTTAGTAACTAATTTACTAAGGAAAACGACTATGTATATTACCCAAAATCTCAAGACTAGTCAAGAATAATCCCACGGGGATAAAACAGCTACTTATTATATCTATACATATCAAGTGAGCCTTGAAGCATTTTTCACACAAAGAATTAAAGCAAAATGTTCCAAGATAAGGAAAATGGAATAAGTACCAAGTCAGGGTGGTGTAATCGCACGTGCTGCAGCAATTTAGCCCTTGTGACGTATTGTCGCGGGCACGCGGGACATACTGCGGGCTCGCATGTATGCAACGCGCCTTCTATCATTTTAGCGCCTTGTTTCTCAGCACCTATTACAATGTCATAAAACTAGCATTATGGCAATAATAATCGTTCTATACAAACTGAAATTTCGATTTTATTCCAATATGTTGAAATCGATCAAAAAAATAAAAACCGGCCAAGTGCGAGTCAGACTCGCGCACCGAGGGTTCCGTACAAACCTGTAGGTATTATATGTAAATGCTAGTATAGACCTGAGTATGTATTTGATATGAATTTCAATTTAAGACGTATAAAAAAAAGTCTTGTCTGCAACTAAACATAATTAGGAATCATAAACACTATAAGCACTTGGGAGATTGGAGCCCGTACTAAGGTTTGACAACCTGTTTTACAGGTCTCCAGGTCCCCACATCTTGGACCTGCAGGGCTATTTTAAAACGTCGGATTCGATATCGTAAACGGATTAATAAAAAACCAACGCGAATTTCAGCAATTGCTATTTTAATATCCGGAAACTTTTCGGTGAATCGAATTGATATTTCCGTAAACAAATATCAAAAATATTCTAATTCGGAAATTAAAAAAGCAATTGCGGAATATCGCCTCGGTAGTTTTTTTTAAATCCGTTTCCGATTTCGAATCCGAGCGTTTTAAAATAATGTTGTTTAAGTACTCGTGGTATTACAAATTTTTCTTGTTTATTCTGCCTAGTGGAGTACTTATGCGTTCTATGTTCTTTATTATCTTTATATATCAAATTCTACTGTACGTGTGTCACTGAAATCCTCCTTAACGGCTGGACCGATTTGAGTGATTTTTTTTGTATGCGTTTGGGTGGCGCCCTGGATGGTTTATAGGGTAGGATAGGGTAAGGTAAGGTAGGGTAGGGTAGGGTAGGGGTAGTGGTAGGTTAGGGTATAGGTTAGGACACCACGCGTACGAAGTCGTGCCAGGCAGCTAGTCTTGTATATAACATTGCTCAATAGCTATAAGGTGATGTACTTTAAGATGTACTTGTTATATAAATGTAGGATGGGTATGGGTACAGAAAATGTAGGTGCCGCATGAAATAGTCTTCTTCTTATTTAATGTAAAAACATTTACCCGGATGATGTTTCCGAATATGCCGATCCCGCTTCGCGGCTGTACGATATATTTTCGGACAAGCCACGCACAAATAATGTCGGATGCGTTTCTGCAAGGGCACTATCGGCGTTGTGGAGTTGTGTACTCGCACTAAATGATTCACGAGCATTCCACGACGCTAAAAACACATAAGCTTTTAGTCTATTGACCTAAAATAGCCTAATTCATTGGCTGAAATGGGTGGATTAACACCTTATTAGTTCAGTAAAGGTACCATACCTTAAAGCCATGTTGACACAAATCACATTCATACGACTTTCCTCGGTTAGGTGTATTTGTAGTATTCTGTAAATAATAAAACAAATTTCAGGCTATTATTAACATTGCTATATAATGACAATCAATTATTAGTATATTCTTTCAAAATAAAAGAAGAAATGTCAGGTATTTTATTTAAATCAGTAAGTAATGTAATGTAAGCACATTAAAACATATTTTCTTTCGTCTATAATAAGTTTTTTAGTGCCGTACCAGGGCCATATCTCAATGAATAAGTTTACTGGATACCTGACTTTTCCGTCTTGTTCTACGCACAGACTGACTGTATTTTCCATACCGTTTTAGTATTTAAATCTTTGGAATGTTTGTTGAATATGTGTTGTGTTAATCTCTTCTTACTTGTGTATGACTGCCCACACTCGCATTCTAATCTTTGAGCTCTACATTTTCTGTAATATTTAGAATTAGCTTTAATTTTATTCTATTCATGCGAAGTAATACCCAACTTGTAGATTTGAATTGGCATACTCATTTAACTAATACATACCACGTGCACCACGGGCATAATGAGACGCCGATTAATGAATATAGCAGAATACATCAACACAAATGTATCAATACAATATTATATGATCGCACTATTATGTTAACCTTTTTCAGGTTTTATCCATAGATCTATTTTAAAATGTCAATGACGTACCTTACATGCTGTGATTTTTTCTCTTTTGTAACCGCTTTGTTGCAGATCGGAGATGATACTACATTTGAATCAACAGTTTTTTGTCTATCCTAAAAAAAAGAATACACAGAATAGCTGGGAATTATAGTTATATCTTAGCTTATAGTAGGTAACACTACGAAAAATAAAAGTCAGGAAGCGTAACTGTGAACAAAATCAACGCGAAATTCGGTTCCAAACTTCACTACATTGACAAAATTATCTCTAGTATTCGAACGAAAGAACACACATGCAAACAAGCCAATTAGCTGCGCTTGCCTAACGCGTTGTATTCCGGCAAGCGCGATGATTGGTTCTCGGCGGGACAGTTAATGCCAATTGGTTCGCTCGCCTGCTGCAGTGCGAGATGCGTGGACGACGATATGCATTGAGTGAGTGTGAGAGGATAAGTCATAATAAAATTAATATATTTTTTTTTGCACGATGCATATTAGTTAGATTAATTGGCTATAATTTAACTAAACTATTATATTAAATTTATTTAATGTTTATGATTCGAGTGCTTTTTGGATTAAACTTGACCTCTCGATTCCCGGTAACCCGTTGGTTCTCGCGAAGAACGCGTGTCCTATACTAACAATTGTTTTCATTGTTATTTTTTTAGCCGCGTGCAAAGAATTAAGCCCGATCAGCAAACTTTTTTACTAATAACGAACCGCAGTAACCCATTTTTTTAGCAATACTACATTTTGGTGACATTTGTGACTTTAAATTTATAATTAAAGGTAATTAATAATGCATCACAGTTTAAGTCAAATATCAAAACGTTTTAAATAAGCTTTCATGTTGCGTTCGTGATGCATAGCACTTTCCAGACTCGCAAGTATAGGATTTCAAAACGTTTATTTACAAGCATATGAAAAGTGATTCCAGCATTCTTCATATCTGTATGGCTTCTACACCACTTAACAACACATGATGGCATATTTGCAGTAGGTAAACACTGCAAAACACAATAATAATCACAGTTCTAATTCCCATGCAACACGAACGCATCGACTCAATGATACCGGCGAACTGTCAGCGCTGTGCGGTACAGTTTTTCGGCAACGCCCACCGCGGTTCAGTTTGCGTGGAACCATTTTTGAGCTTGAGTTATGGTTCTTGACTTTTATTATTCGTAGAGGTAACAGAACTACGAACTAGAGAACAAAGAGATTTCTAGAAAGTTCATCAATCTGTCTACAAACCTCAGTATTACTTTGAGATACTTCAGTGCCAGTTGGGATTTTATAAAATCCGAGATCTGTGGCCAAATAGTTTTCGTCCTTGTATTCCATATTGAAAGTGTTAAATTCGCCTTCAGATCTAGAATTACCGGATATATCTAGACTTGGTATTCGATCCGTATCGAAGAGGTTCGTTGAGAAATCCAGTCCATTTGTGTAGTTCTGAAAACTTTCATCTGATGGTGCCCGGTTGTCTTCTATAGATTGGTCAGGTTCTTTGGAGGGTTGTATTATTGATGTACTTGGATATGAAGCGTCGGCGGATTTTGAATTCACATTATTCCTGAAAAATATATATAATTATGTTAATAGGGATGCGGCCTGGCAAACAAAATTATAATTCTAACTAGCAGACCCCCGCGGTTTCACCCGCGTACGGTTTGAATTTTCTCCTTCGAAAACCAATGCACGCCACTGATTTTTACAATTAAAACTAAAAACCTATATTATACACTAAAAAATCAAACTCAAAGCATCTTATATTATTATAACAACAAATGAAAAAGAAATTAAATTAACTACAATCGAAATATTCTAATGAAACGATGAAACAGAGAAAATGAACTTTTTTTTTCATTGGCATCACACGGCTTGTGTATTATGCCAATTTCCAGTTATATTATAAGTTCTAGTCACAATAAATCACCTTCACATAGTCCTCAGTCAGTCACCGTCCATAAAATTCATGTTTTACTACAGTGGTGGTCATGTACTAAAACTCTTCACGGACTTATGAAAAGACACGATAAACATAATTAATTTCATTTCACTTCACTGGTGAATACATCAATACATGTAATCTTCTATATATATAAAAATGAATTGCTGTTCGTTAGTCTCGCTAAAACTCGAGAACGGCTGGACCGATTTGGCTAATTTTGGGTTTTAAATATTCGTGGAAGTCCGGGGAAGGTTTAAATGTAGGGTAGGGTATTACGCGAACGAAGTCGCGCCGGGCAGCTAGTATACAATAAAACTCAAAATACACGAATTTATGAAAATAAAAATGAAAACGCAACGTCCCTGCAAGTTCCCGCCAAAAAGTCCGAGAAAATGATCTTCCAAACAAATTTCGAAACTAAATTTCGAATTCTAATCCGATTTAAATATTCTTTTATATTTGACATTCCAATTTTAAAGAGCATTTCAGTTTTTTTAATAAAATCGGCTCTGATCAGATTACAGAACAAAAGGCAGATAGAGCGCGCGAAACACGGGAGTGAGGCCAAAAAAAGCAATTAGGTACAAATTGAAAAACACATACCTGGTATTCGCTTTTGAATTTGTATTTGCTATGTTTAAAAGCTTTCTTTTTAAAAAATTTGCACATAGCGTGCTAATTTTAAAGCGAATACCAGGTATGTGTCTTTCAATTTGTATTTGCTTTTTTGGCCTCACTCCCGTGTTCCGTTCGCTCCATCTGCCTTATTCTGTAATCTGTGAAAATCGGATTGAGATTTCAAACATGTGTCAAAATAAAAAAATGTTAATTTAATCAAAAGTACTAAGGAGTATTGATATCAACTTCGATGCAAATCACCCCTAAAATAACTTTCTACCCCTTTTTGACCACGTTAGGCGATGATTTTCAATAAAATACGAAACATGTCTTCCATCAATTCTGTTAAAGAATGTTTATGCAAAATTTGAAGTAGATCGGACCAAGGAATCACGTTGTCCCATACAAACTTTGCCCCCGTTTTTCACCCCCTTAGGGGTAGAAATTGGGAAAATCCTTTCTTATCGGATGCCTACGTGATACAAAGAACATACCCTCCAAGTTTCAGCTCTCTACGATCAGCGGTTTAGGCTGTGCGTTGATTCTCAGTCATTCAGGACAAAGCATTTTATATATATAGATTAGTCCCTCAAAATCAAAGTCATCCAGTTTAGGCGGTAAGGCATGAACTTATTATGTTGGTACTTAAACAGTTGATTTACCACCGGTTCGGAATACAATTAAACTGAGAAGACTCCGGCAAGAAACTCGGCAAGGCTTTTTTTGTGGAAATCTTTTCATATTACAGCTTTTTAACCGACTTCAAAAAAGGAGGAGGTTCTCAATTCGGATGTTTCTATTTTTTTTTTTTTTTTTTTTATGTATGTCCGGGCATAACTCCGTCATATGTAGACGGCTTTTCAAAATTCTTTTTTTGTTCGATAGGGGTTTATTCCGAAATGGTCCCATATAAATTTCATATAGATCTGATGATGAGTTTCGGAGACAGACAACGGAACTCTTAAAAAATGACAGCAAATCTACCGCAATTGCTGCTATCGCTTAAATATGCATTGTTTACGAAGGCCTTTACACGCGAAAGTATTTAAGTATATATGAAACTAAAAATTCAAAAATAAAATAACTTTTGAACAAAAGAAAAAACCGCCTTCAAAGTACACTAAAAAGTAAGAAATAACTCTTATCTGACACTGTTTTGAAGTCAGCGAAATATTTTCTACAGAACACGTCATGCGATTTCGCTCACTTCAAAAAAGTGTCAGATAAGAGTTATTTCTTACTTTTTAGTGTACTTTGAAGGCGGTTTTTTCTTTTGTTCAAAAGTTATTTTATGTTCTAAATACTTATACTTATCAGCCAGGGGGTATGCAAGTGCAGAGAGAAGCTACTACAACCATATATTCTTATCGTCCACGTAATGAGCCATTTTATAGTAGGCAGTTAGATTACGTATTATTTGCTTTGGCTTTATAAAGTTTGGGAATGGGGGCTCGTGACTTCACTTGTTTGTGAAAAATATTTTTTTTGATTGACAAAAGAAATAATGTGTCTAATATTTTTTTATAATGTAAGTGACGGCCTAATATTTTATTAAGCAATTAGTGAATTACCGCGTCTTGGCAAACGTAGTGTGGGGCGCCCCCCAGCCCGATGTACTGACGACCTCATAAAAGTGGCCGGACTGGGCTGGATGCGGGTGGCAAGAAACCGGAAGGAGTGGCGCGCTCTGGGAGAGGCCTATGTCCAGCAGTGGACTTAAGAAAGGCTGATGATGATGATGATGATGATGAATTAGTGAATTAAGGACGGATTTAAAGCGAGGGCCATAGATGAATCATGAGCAAGTGAACGAACGTCTAACGACTGAATCCCAACCGCAGTGATGATGAGTGTTAGAATCGTGAGCGACGCGAGTGATTCATGGCCCTCAAACATCAAAATTGTGATTAAAAGTTATTTTTATTCACTGTTTTCAGTGAATAAAAATTTTAGAGCTTTTTAGACGGGTAATGGTATAAACATATTTTTTCAGGCCACTAGCCTATTCATTTGAGGGCTAAATAAACGTAATTCCATATTTAATTTTAAGGTGTATTTATATAGTTTATTTAATACTTACAATTTTTCAGGTTTTTTCAAGCAGTTTTGTGCCATGTGCCGCTTAAGTCTGAAGTAAACATTTTGTAGATATAGAAATCAGTAATTAAATAAAGAAAGAAACGTTATAGTAAATATGAAACTTACGTGAATATTCTGGTAAATTTTCGTGTACATTGACGACATTTATACCGTGGACGAGAAAGTGGTATTTTATCCTGAAAATATAATGTTAACTTCTTCACTATACATACATCTATTAGGGGCACAACATTTTGGGGCATGAAGGCTTAGTTACATCCAACACCATAAAAAAACTTGGTTACCCGATGATGCGTATTTATATGATACAGCAGAAGACTTGGCGATACCATTCCTTGTTCACACTTGTAACACCACCACTTTTTGGCGGTTTTTGATAATTCTGTAAAATATGATTAAATATGTTTAGTACAATAGTTTCCAAGGACTTCGAAGTGTTGCAATTGTGTTTTATTTTACTATTATGTCAATAATAAAAATCAAAAATAAATGTATCATCATATATAATGAGATCAAGTCTCAAGAACGGATTGTGTTAATAGAAAACAAACCTAATATCATTGGTGCAGGTCCCAAATTCAATTGTTTTAAACTCGACTCAAAACATGACATGAGTATTGACTGACGTTCTAGAATACGGACCTATGTTTGACCCAATCTCACCATGGTAAGTGGTCAGTACACAAATCCTTGAAGGAACTTGAACTATTCCTCGAATCCAGATGACGTACTACACTGATATGATAAGTCGAGCCTTGACATTTCCGTTTTCATAATAAAAAGTTAAATTTCTAGTTTCAAGTGTATTCCTAGAATATCGAGAATGGTTTTGTAATGTAGGTAGTTCGCTATACGCATTATGTAGATATAAGAGGGTAGGCAATGCCTCCAAACACTGTAGCAATGTACCTTGATTCAGTCTGCAATATACCGTGATTAGCAAAGACGCATTTTTATTGAGCTCTCGCTGCCCTTTAAATCCAGAACACTTTATTGGCGATCGAGGATTATTTTACAAAGTATACTTCAGCATTACCATAATGTCGTCGGTTGGAAAAATCAGCGAGTATAATATGAAGTCCGGCAATTGGTCGTTGTACGTGGAACGATTGGAAATGTACTTCAAGGTGAATGGGGTCAAAAAGGAGCTGTGGTTACCTACACTTATAACGGTGATGGGTGATGAGGCATACGAATTGTTGAGCAATTTATCAAGTCCAGTGGCCCCGGCAGATGTAACTTTCGAGACGGCAGTTGACGTTTTACGGAACCACTTACAACCTAAGCCATCTATAATGGCGGAAAGGTACCGGTTTCGGCAAAGGCGACAAAACAACACGGAGTCGATGGCACAGTACATTGGAGATCTGAAGAGATTATCAAAATACTGTGACTTTGGAAACAGTCTTGAAGATAATCTGCGGGACCAGCTGGTGTGCGGGATACACAGTGAAGTCATTCGCCAAAGGTTGTTTGCTGAAAATGATTTAAAATATGGTGGTGCAGTGAAAATAGCGTGCATGTTGGAAGCGGCGGAACGTGATGCGGCGGTGATGGAACCCGTGGCAGGGGGTGCCGGGTCAGGAGCGGTTCATGCGGTGGCGACAGCACGGGGACGCGGGCGGCGCCCAGTCCATGCGCGGAGCTCGGTGGATGCAGACGGGAACGACGACTGTAAGGCGTGCGGCAGGCGCGGTCATACGAGAGACAGATGCCGTTATAAAAGTTTTGTGTGCAGTAAGTGCAAGGAAAGCGGCCATTTGCGACGCGTTTGCCCGCAGTACAAGTCAAGTGGGGTAGGAAAGCGTGGTGTCAACCATGTGAACCCTTCCTTGGAGGAGCAAGCTGGTGAAGATTCCAGTTTGGATGAACTGGAGGGAGAATTGCACCAGCTGTGTTTAAACGGTTATAAACCAGTAAGTCTCACTTTATGTATTGATGATCACCCACTTAAGATGGAGATTGATACGGGTTCGGCAGTATCATGTATTAGCAAAACTACCTATGAGAAATATTTTAAAATTAGATCCATAGAAAAATATAATTTGGTATTTAAGTTTTATGATGGTAGCGTGATAAAACCGTTAGGGGTTATTAGACCAGTAGTGAAATACGCTAACCAGGTCAAATGTCTTGAACTGTTTGTAATCGATGGGGGTACAACCTCACTACTTGGCAGACATTGGTTGTCGGAGCTAGGCATTGAAATTCCATCTTTCCATAATGGAATTAATTATTGTGAGGACTCGAGACAGCCGTGTAATAATTTACCTATGTTAATTAACAGGTATAAAGAATTATTCAGTGGCGGACTGGGGCGGTTCACCGGTGGTAAGGCTCAGCTGCGAGTGCGCGAGGGTGCCTCGCCGGTGTTCTGTCGCGCGCGGCCGCTGCCCTACGCGCTCAAAGGTCAGGTGGACGCGGAGCTGGACGCTATGCTGCGCGACCGCGTTATTGAGCCTGTGGACAGCTCGGACTGGGCGACGCCATTGGTACCGGTACGTAAGGCTGATGGGGGACTTCGCATTTGTGCAGACTATAAAATTACGCTTAATCCCGTCTTACTGATCGATAGATATCCCCTTCCTAAAATTGAAGATTTATTAGTGAGTTTAAATGGGTCACAGTTGTTTTCAAAAATTGATCTTTCACAGGCTTATAATCAAGTAGAATTGGATGATTCAAAAGATTTGACGGGCCAGTTGGCGCAGTTGGTTAAGGTTCACCTTACGCGCCGCAGGTCGTGGGTTCGATTCCCACACAGGACATGCATTTGTGTGCATGAACATGTCTGTATGTCCTGAGTCTGGGTGTAATTATGTATATTAAGTATGTATTTACAAACAAAAAGTATGTATATGTATTATATCAGTTATCTGGTTTCCATAGTACAAGCTCTGCTTAGTTTGGGATCAGATGACCGTGTGTGAGAAATGTCCCAGGATATTTATTTATTTATTATTTATTTATTAACACACACCGCGGGTTATTTAAATATAATAGATTAGTATTCGGTTTATCGTCAAGCCCGGGCATTTTCCAAAGGATTATGTCAAATCTTTTAAATGACATTCCCGGTGTGGAGGTATTTTTGGACGATGTGATCGTAGGTACGAAGGGAGGGGCCTCAGAACATTTAGGTATACTCGAGAAGGTATTTCACAGGCTGCATACTCACGGTATGAAGTTAAAAAAAAAGTAAATGTTTATTTTTGGTAGAAGAAGTGAAATATTTAGGATACGTTATTTCTAAATATGGTATCAAGGTAGATCCTGAGAAGGTAGCGGCAATAGTACGAATTCCTCGCCCCACTGAAGTACCTGAAGTAAGATCGTTCCTAGGATTAGTTAACTTTTACGCAAAGTTTGTTAAAAATGTTAGTACTTTACTTTCTCCTTTGTATGAATTACTAAAAAAAGGAGCAAGTTGGAAGTGGACTAGGCAGTGTGAAGCGTCCTTTGTAAAGATAAAAAGTATTTTAACCAGTGCTGAAGTATTAGCACACTACGATCCTAGTAAGCGGTTAGTGTTGACGTGTGATGCGAGCGCGCGGGGAATAGGCGGTGTGCTCACACAGCAAGACCGCGTCGGCCGGGACCGTCCTATTGTGTACGTGTCGCGTGCGCTTACACCGGCGGAGAAAAATTATTCGCAAATCGATCGGGAAGCGCTTGCAATTGTATTTTGTTTTAAAAAGCTACACCAGTATTTGTACGGTCGTCGGTTTAACTTAAGGACGGATCACAAACCACTAGTTAGCATTTTTGGTCCTAAACACGGTATTCCAGCTATGGCAGCGAGTCGCATGCAGCGCTGGGCAATTATATTATCGGCGTATACATACGATATTGAATATGTAAGCACACACGACAATGGGGCGGACGGCTTATCGCGGCTACCGATGCCGGTTGAAGTGAGTGACTCATCGCTCGACCCGCCCGAACAGACTTACTTGCATTTCGCAGAGAACGATTTATTGCTCGATCATAACGTGATTAAACGACAGACATTGCGGGATCCAATTTTGAGTAGAATCTTATATTTTATTAGGGACGGTTGGCCGGAACATAATGAAGTCAGAGAATTACAACCATACTTTAACAGAAAAAAGGAACTTTACGAGGAGCTGGGTTGTATTATGTGGGGTCACCGAGTCGTAATACCGGAAAAGTGTAGGGATCGGGTTCTAAACGAATTGCATGAATCACACATGGGTATTATAAAAACCAAGGCGATAGCACGTAGCTACGTGTGGTGGGCTGGCGTCGACGAGGCGCTCGAGGCGCTGTGCAAGCGCTGCGAGGTGTGCGCGAGCGAGGCGGACGCGCCGCCGCGCCATGCGCTCGCGCCCTGGCCGTGGCCGGCGCGGCCCTGGGCAAGGGTACACTTAGACTTCCTAGGACCTATTTTTGGTAAGATTTATTTAATTTTGGTGGATGCTCGTACCAAATGGTTGGAAGTGTTCCCGGTACCTAGTACAGCGGCTCGCTATACATTAGACATACTATCTGAAGTTTTTGCTCGTTGGGGGTTACCGAAACAGATAGTTAGCGATAATGGTCCACCCTTTACGAGTAAAGAAATCGCAGATTATTTTAGTAGGCAGGGAATTGAACATGTTTTTACAGCACCCTACCACCCGGCTTCAAACGGAGCAGCGGAAAATGCTGTACGTACGGTTAAGAGAGCAATTCGGAAAGCCGTCCGTAAGAAGGAAAATATTCAATCATTTTTGAATACATTTCTATTACATTATCGAAATACGGAACACTGCACTACTGGGGAAAGCCCGGCTTCACTTATGTTAGGGAGAAGGCTTCGTACTAAATTAGATATTCTGAGGCCGGACCGGGACAAAAAAATTAGAGACGCTCAAAGGCGACAAATAGAGTTAGGTACTGAAAACGAACGTACCCTACAACCTGGGGAAGAAGTGTGGTTACGTCAGTATCAGGGTACAAATAAATGGGTTCCGGGGAAAGTAACGGAGAAGTTAGGTGTGACGGATTATAGGGTTCTAGATCCAATTGGTAGGGAATCTCATAGGCATATTGATCAGTTAAGACGGAGATCACGAAGTTCTTTAGCCGCGACTTTCCAGCCAAGCGAATGTCCTCCACAACCGGAACCAATAGGTGAATGTCCAGTACTGGTTGATCAGGAGGCGCCAGCCACCGATCCACCTACCCTTGAGGATGGCACGGTCAGTACTAGCAATGCTGACGTTAATACAGATGTAACCACAGAGCGGAGTACACCTTCCGCACCCGCATTGACTGCGCCACCACTCATAATAACTCCCCGGTCCAAACGTATACGTAAATGTCGGTTACAGAACCCACCTTCTTATCAGTTTTAATTTAGATGTATAATTATAAGATTGTATCAAGTATTGTTTTAATGTTGTTATGTTATGTTATTGTTATGTTATGTCATGTCATGTTATGTTATTGTTATGTTATGTCATGTCATGTTATGTTATATTAAGTTAAGTTATTGTCAGATTGTCATGTATGTAGGTAATGGGTAGTAAGTAAGTTATGATGTATAGTAGTACGTTTTCAAAAGATTGTTCTATTAAAATTAAAATTATTAGTTATGAATAGGGTGGAGGATTGTAATGTAGGTAGTTCGCTATACGCATTATGTAGATATAAGAGGGTAGGCAATGCCTCCAAACACTGTAGCAATGTACCTTGATTCAGTCTGCAATATACCGTGATTAGCAAAGACGCATTTTTATTGAGCTCTCGCTGCCCTTTAAATCCAGAACACTTTAGGTTTAACATAATATGTTTTTATCATTTACTTGCTTTTACTCGCAACTTTCAAATGCAAATCTAGGATGATATATCGCTCGCTCTATGAGGCGCCAAAATTACAAATGAAATAAACTTTCAGGCGAAAAGTTTATTTTTTTGGCGCCTTTTGAGAGCCAGCCAAGTTCGTGAACAAATGTGCAGGGCAGCCTGTAGTTTTGGGTTGGTTGAATAAATAACGGCATAACATAATAATAGGTAAAAAAATTGTATTATATTACCGAGCAAAAAGAATAACGTATACATCAATGGGACAATGTCAAACGGAAGGCGCGTCGACCAAAGTGCGCTAATAGACAATGTCGTCCTACCCTGAGTCCGACACTGTGTATATCCCTGTGTTACTCACTTCACTTCACTTCAGGCCTTACAACCCAATTGAGCATACGAGCAAACATCGAAAGCTTTTAGAAGTAGTAGGATACTTGAGTCAGTTAAATGAATACTACCTGCTTCAATATCCAGAATTGGTTGTTCAATTGTAAAACCATGGTCTTTCGCGTATTGTTTACTGTAACCCAGCAAAAGTGGCTTTCGAGTTGCCACAGGCTGTGTTGTTATTGCATAAAGCTCATTATTATCTTCGTAAAGCCATAGATTTGCTGTTTTCTCATCTCCAAGGGGCAATAGGCTTAGCCAATTCGATTTATCTAGAAAAGGGTGTCATAGCAAATTAGTACATTCAACTTTTCAGAAATTATTCAATGAAACTAATTCTTACCTTTATCTGATACATCAATATAAATTGTGTGTTCATATTTTTTTATAAGAAACAAAGGTGCTTTGGTTTCAACAGACTTTGTAACCATTTCCTGGACCACTGATTGAGTTACTTTGTGGTGAACTCCTGTGTAAAAACTAAATATTAAATAGTTATTGGAGTTGCCTGTTATACTGGATGAGAGTGTGGAATTTATTCGAGGAATTCAATGCAAGATTATTATTTTAGGTACTATGTATTTTCCGCTGCAGCATGCCGGCACAGGGACTCCCAACCGCTCTTCAACACCTCTTTTGAAGAGTTGGTAACGCGCAAATGATATCCCTGGTGTTGCGTCTATAGGCCAAGGTAACCGCTACCATCTGGCGGGCCGGATGCGTACCTTAGTAGAATAAAAATTAAATGAAAGTAAATGTTAACGATACGAAATTAAATACGTAAACAATATGGCCTTTACTGAGTAACATGACGACGGCAAGCGATTATTATCTCTGTCCTTACCTCTCGCACACAATCACGTCAGTTGGTCGACAACATCTGTCGTTTTTCTACAAATTTAAAAACTGACTATTTTGGGAAATTTACAAAAAATAGTAAACATTAAACAAAAAGTACCAATTCCAGAATATGCCAAATGATCTACTACGGTCGCTAATCACAGAAATATTTAGCCATATTGTTCTATGAAGGTAAAAAAAAATAACTCGATAAATTAAAATTCCCGATTTTTTTATGAACCCCTGAAAGTTTGTTAACATTCTTTATCTCATCTCGTTGGCCTTAGTTTAGTATTAAATATGTAGTTGTATACCTTCCACAGGTCCGAATCGTACGCGCGCAGGCAATGAGCGTCGGGGTGAGATCGCGTGCCGTCGCAGGTGCAACGCAGGCGGCAGCACTGCTACGGCGCGCGGCGGCACGCTCCGATCCGATATGTGAACTTTAATTAGTCCAAGTTGGACATTTATTTGGCATAAGTCACCTTATTTCAATAACTAAAACATATCAAGGACCAAAGTTGGATAACTCCTACATTCAAAAGTGAAGATCCTCCGCTTGGCTCGGAAATTGTGGCCGCGGTCCATATTCTATGGTGTTGGAAAAAATGTATATTGTTGCCTAAAGTCCGCTAGCGCGATGCAGGTTATTCTGGCGCCACCTATATATGGGAGTGCGAACTTCTTTAAGAAAGTGGTTGCTACAACACATTTTTAGCAGAGATAGATATTCGTAATGAAAATTATACCTACATAGAATTATTTTAGAAAAGAAATTGCATTTTTAAACTGCGTAATACTATGGCTATTTCATGTAGAGATATGGTATCCTATTTATGGGTAACTAATAGTAAAATGCATGCCTTTAGAGCACCAAAATCATGCATTATATCATACCAGTTGCACCCCGCGGTTTCACCCGCACACCCAGGGGAGATATTGCTTTCCCAGGATAAAAAGTACCCTATGTGTTAATCCAGAACATATTCTATCACCGTCCCAGTTTTAATTAAAATTCAGTAGTTTTTGCGTGAAAGAGTAACAAACATACATACAAACTTTCGTGTTTATAATATTATACTAGTAAGGAAGTAAGGATAATCATCATATTAAAACAAAACTTACCATAATTCTGAATCTTTGTTAATTTATTAGCCTCAAATATGGTCTTTGTTTTCTCTGTTGTGCTCTGTGCTAAATTTAATGGTATATCTATTTCGATTTTAATTGGGTGTTGTGTATACTGATGGCTTGGGATTTCGTTTGAAGGTACTGCAAATGTAAAACAATTAAATTACTGATAATTTGTATTATAATACTTGGGAACAACTTAATAATAGTTTTACTAGATAAATTACAACTTTAGTGAGTACTTAGTTGTGTGTACAGGCCGGGGATGGTAAGGTATCGGACATAGAAAAAATAAAGGTGTTGAAGCAAGCTAAGCATTAGCCAGTTTGCCATAAAAACTAATCAATAAAATGAAAATCACAGAATTGATGGAATAAATGTTAAAATTATGTTACATGTTTTTTATTATTCCTGTGTAATTGAATTTAATTTAGTAGTATCTTGTGAAGAATTCCAAGAATATATTATGTTACACCAGTATAAAGGGATGCAATACAAAACAGAATCAGAAATGTGCAAACGGTTTAGAGCCCCTTAGTCTGAGGAGAGACTTTGCCTCCTTATGTGTGTTCTACCGCTTGTACAACGGAGAGTGTTCTAAGGAATTGTTCGACTTGTTGCCCACGGCTACCTTCCACCATCGCAACTTGCGCCATCGACGGGGAATCCATCCTCACACATTGAAACCAGAATTGTTTCGAACTGTGCGGGCTCAAAGGAGCTTTCTTCCGCGGACGCTCAGGTTGTGGAATGAGCTCCCCGCCGTGGTTTTCCCAATGGAGTACAGCATGGGGTTCTTCAAAAAGGGCGTGAAGAGATTTCTTCAGGGTCGGCAACGCGCGAGTGATACCCCTGGTGTTGCAAGCGTCCATAGGCTACGGTAACTGCTTACCATCAGGCGGGCCGTATGCTTGTTTGCCAACTTAGTGGTATAAAAAAAAAAAAAAAAAAAAAAGTGGCCTAAATCAGCGTTTCTCATTAACAGGGTCGCGACCCGGTAGCGGGCCATCAAAATAAAATACCGGGTCGCAAAAATCCCGCCTTGTTTAAAAAAAAATAAGCAGCAGCCCCATACTTCACACTAAAATATTGTGACTAAATAGGCGATACCAAAATATGTAGTATTCATAAAACAATTTTATTATTCATAAATGTGTATTATTTTACCGAATTGAACCAGCTTAGGTTTAAAGTATTACGTGGGTCACGAAGAAGCAGTGTGAAAATTACCGGGCCATGGCAGAACAATGTTTGGGAAACACTGGCCTAAATTATTATATGAAGATTGATATTCTTACCAGAAACATTAACTTTTGTTTCCGCTTTTTGATTTTCCATACTTGCTGGTAAAATTGGCACCATATATTGGTGATTGCTGTACTGAAAATCCTGAAATAATTAATAACAACAATATTATTTTTTGTATACCATTCATGTATTACATAAGCAGAATTTAAGTAATTAAGCAAAGCTCTTACTCCCCCTCCTATGCTTACATAAACATTAATATAACATAATATTCAAGTGTGTCAGTTTAACAACAGATGATAATATATGTATTGCCTTATCATTTAGTACTATTGACACATAATTGGACTAATGGCTACTCACACTTGACTATGCGACAATCACAATTTGCAGGGCACATGTAGGTATTGTCATTGTTTTTCCTCTATGTAGGAGTGATTATTAAATTACTTAATTAATCTTTAAAAAAAATATGATTTATATATATATATTGGAGATGCGCCGAGTACTCGGTTATTACTCGGCATACTCAGCCATTTTTTATGTACTCGTTATTGGCCGAATAACTCGACTTGACTGCCGAGGCACTCGAGAATAAGAGTAATTGCTGAGTTTATAGCCGGCTCTTCTCAGCATTATGCAATCTTCCGAACCGGTATTAGAGTCAGACTTTTCATAAGTGCCTGCAAATATCACCTATTTGAATAAATGATTTCAAATTTTGATGGCATACCGCTTGCTTGCCAGCCACACGTTACGACTATTGCAAGCAAGTTTAAATTCTTGTTAAAGTCTTGTTTTCACGCCCTAAACCTGCGGCAGCATAACCGAGTTACTCGGCAGAGTACTCTGTTCGGTAAAAATAATACTGAGCAATACTCGGTACTCGGTTACTCAGTAAAACATGCACTCTAATATATATATATATAATAATAATAATAATAAATATATCCTAAAACAAAAAAATAACATAATTACATTAGTTAGTATGTGAACAGGTATGAGATTTGGTTCTGCAGATGTTTGAGGAACACAACTGGGTATGCTTTCTAGTTTAAGTAAATACATATGGCTGGGACCATCATTTATCAGCGGGATTTGTGTATGGTCCATAGTGACTGAAAAAAAACAATATACAAGTAAATACTGAGTAGGTGTTAGGGTAAATTGGAATATTAACTTTACTGAATTAATTTAAAATAGGTAATATAATTATACTGAGAATCACAAGTTATAATTTTACGAATCTAAAATAAGTTTTTTATGCATTAACTTCACATTCACACAAGAAGTGAAAACGAATCAACCTAATTTCTTGAGAAGCATTTTGTGATTCTGATAACTTCAAGTTCTGTTCTGAGAGTTCAAGACAAGAACAAATGAGGCACTGTATATACTTAAATGCTTTCACCGCCACTTAAGGTTTTCCGATACATTTAAATTACTATTTTTATTTTATTTAATTTCGTTTCGTTTTCGTATACAATATTTTTCTACCTATTAATTTCGGTTCGGGTAGGCTATGCGGCTCAAAGACAACAGTATATACTTATGCGGCTGGCTTCGGAGCACAAGTTAGTTTCACCTTTTTATATGGGTTTACTTCAAAGACCTAATCTAGAAGTACCTCGTGAGGCCTTGTATTTACTGGTATTTACAAGAAGAACAGCTCACTTGTGGTGTACTCTGTGCTTGTGGTGCTCTCGTTAGAGAGTACTATATTCCTTGTTGTGGTGCTTCACCGGTAACAACCACAGACCACTATCAAAGAGAACAAAGAGAATATAACGCTTGACCACTATAGGGATACTACGTATACAGGGCTGCGTTCAGTAACAACGCCGTGTGATCGCCCGACGATCATAGTACACTGATAGTATCGTTCAGTAACTCGGTGTGATCGCCCGAGTGATCACACCGAACCGTTCAATAACATCGTCGGACGTCGTCCGACGATCGCACCGGTCGCACCGTGAAATAGGTGGGTGAAAGTCACACCAATGTCACTTTGACAACTAAATAATAGAAAAATAGCGCCAATACTTTTGAAATGTAGAAATTTATTTTTCCTGGATTGAAAACCTATTTTACTACATACAAAATTACTTTATGTATTTTTATATTTTTTTATTTTTATATTTCTTTATTACTTTTTTTTTTAACAGCGAAAAAACTATAATAAAAATAATAGATAAATATAGATTTATCAAATAATGTCAATGATTTGTCAATGTCACTTGTCAGTTGGGAATTTACGAAAATACATGGAAAAAATACGAAAGTCGTTCACTAACGTCGGACGATCGAGGTGCGAAAGTCACACGGCGATTTTCACACCCGGTGTGTAGTAACTGAACACACCCCAGGGCTGCGTTCAGTAACAACGCCGTGTGATCGCCCGACGATCATAGTATCGTTCAGTAACTCGGTGTGATCGCCCGAGTGATCACACCGAACCGTTCAATAACATCGTCGGACGTCGTCCGACGATCGCACCGGTCGCACCGAGAAATAGGTGGGTGAAAGTCACACCAATGTCACTTTGACAACTAAATAATAGAAAAATAGCGCCAATACTTTTTGAATTGTAGAAATTTATTTTTCCTGGATTGAAAACCTATTTTACTACATAGAAAATTACTTTATTTATATTATTTAACAGCGAAAAAACTATAATAAAAATAATCGATTTATCAAATAATGTCAATGATTTGTCAAAGTCACTTGTCAGTTGGGAATTTACGAAAATACACGGAAAATATGAAAGTCGTTCACTAACGTCGGACGATCGAGGTGCGAAAGTCACACGGCGATTTTCACACCACCCAGGCCAGGGCTGCGTTCAGTAACAACGCCGTGTGATCGCCCGACGATCATGGTAGCGTTCAGTAACAGTTCAATAGTATGTGGTGCGATCGTCGGACGACGTCGGACGATCGCACCGGTCTCTAAGTATATACTGTAGTCTTTGGGTCCTGAATATTTTATAGATCCAGATCCATGGTCTTCTTCTTCTTCTTATTTTTAATTTTGGCAACCAAGCCCAAATTAGGGCTCATTTCTGCCAGTGTCGAGTTATATTATAGTTTCCAGTCACAATAAATCACTTCACATTATAGTCCTCAGTCAGTCACCGTCCATAAAAGTCATGTTTTACTACAATGGTGGTTTAGCGTAGCGTTATATTCTCTTTGATGGTGGTCATTGTAGTAAAACTCTACACGGACATTTTGAGACAACTTGAAAAGTCACGATACACATAATTCATTTCATTTCACTTCACTGGTGCACATGGATGATCTTTATTGGGTAAAATACCACCAAAAATACACAATAAAACTCAAAATACACAAATTTATGAAAATAAAAATGAAAATGCTACGTCACTCTGCAAGTTCCCGCCAAAAAGTCCAGATCCATGGTCATAACATTATATTTGCCAATAATATTTATTTTTATATGCATTCTGTGGATTCTCCTCTCTGTTTCTCTTTGTATATGCCAGATAAAAAAAGGTAAAAAGAAATAGATTTTTGTATGTGTGGTTGATTGATTTGAGTTTAGTAAAACTTTTTTAATAGTTTCGCCAAATTTATAATACAAACAAGTGGAAATAAATGCAATGTTATGATCAGTATGCAATTTCTTGTCTCCATCATTATAGTGTATAAATTATTATGATTATTTTGGTTAAATTGTGCAAGTAATTTTACATTTAATTTCGTAGATTCCTGTGTATCAAGTGGGTACAGATAAACCAATGATATTTTTTTACTGAAAATAACTTACAATAATATTGAAACTTGCATTTTGCAATTGCAAATTTTGACATAGTCTGCAAAAATGAAGTAAATAGATAGAAGACAAAATAATGCCATGTACGCTCCAGATAACAGAAGAAAAGAAGCCCGTGATGTTATTTACCGTAGCAATTCGAGTCTTGACTTGATATATACGGAGCATCCGTCGGGAAACAGTTTGAGACGCGAGTATGGGAGTCATGGCTCTATCGACGTGATAGGTGGAGCTTCCGATCGATTACCAGCGATGGTGCACAACTACAGTGGCGTATCGTCTCCGGATAAACCGCAGGGCCTCAGCCGCGCAGCCGATAGGCTCGCTAATGTTCTAAACAGTGACCATGCTGACGGCCCTGTGCCTAGGGCCAGTGCAAGCCCTAAACCTCGTTTAAAACTGAATAAACTATGGGGTGGTGCTGGATCTGCACTTACTCGTCAACAACTCGATGATGGATCCTTGTCTATGGACATAATGAAGAGAAAGCAATTTGCTCATCATGATTGCCAATCGCTTATGGCTAACTTGAGCTATGCAGCAGAGGTTAGAGGAGCACTTCTTAGTAGACGGCGCAATACAACAACAGGGGCCTCTGCTGCATCTCTTCTGGCGACACGTGGGCTGCCACCTGGTGAAGATGCCGTTCCTGATACTGGAGATGGACGATCAAATGATTTGCTTGATAGCTGCCCATTCTTTAGGAATGAACTAGGAGGTAAAATATTATTTTATATCAAACACCTAGCTAAGATGTCCAGTGGCAGTGAAAGACCTAAATTTTATGTGGGCAAGATTCATTTTGCAGAGCCCTATGCCATCGGAAGAAGACTGCCTGCCCTGTTCCCAATCAATTGGGGTCGGCACAATATGTACGCTTCTTCCATTTTTCTCTTCTATCCATCATACTAGCATTCACTCCTTTCTTACCCATATCATCTTTCACACAATCCATCCATCTCTTTTTCAGTCTTTCTCTTCCCATATATCTTAGAAGACTGATTGTATAAAATGAAAAAAAAAAAAAAATATACTTGCCATTAACAAATATTTATTCGTGCAAAACCAGCACCAAAAAATAAAGATCAACTAAGTACCATTAGTACCAACACCAGAGAAAATTTCCTTTTCCAGAAATTTTCTTTAATTCTAAATAAAAGCACAGAATATTTAATAGTACATAATAAAAGTGGAATTGATAAATGTAGCAAATGTGTTTTCATGAGAAGTTTATTTATTTGGCATTTTGAAACATAAAATGATAATTTGGTCAAAACATTTGTCTAAAACGTGATGTCTTATTTATCTAAAAATAACTTGGATATTTGGGTACTTATTAGGGTAATTACTCTGGAAATTATCCTCCTATTAATATCTATGAAAAGATTTGAATGTGTTCATTATTTTGAATTTAGATTGAACTATATTGTTAACGATTAAAAGGCTATGTGTATTCCCAGATATTTTATGATAAATTTTCGGGGCGCGAAGCCCCCTGGGTCGCGAGGCCGTAGGCGGTGGCCCACTTCGCCCACGCCTTACTGAAGATGTCAATAGCTTTATTCTGCGTGGTAGTTTAATCAGATTATTGGATGGTATTCAGAAATTGCTTGTCCATGTTGTTCCCTAATTGTAAATTGTATTTTCTTTTTGTTTATTCTATTGCAGTTGATAACAATGTAGTACACTTTACAACTACCTACTCGATACAGAATGTCCATTGTGTCATCTGTGAATCAGGTGACACAAATTCTTCTCTCTAACTTAACATTTTCTTATAGCAATGAATTATATGACTCATAAATAATGTTGACACAAAAATGTGAACTTACCTTGTTATGACATGTTAACAACCTTCTATGTTGAATTCTAGTAAAAACCACATCAATTCATTGTATATTAGTGATAGGTATGATGTATCAGAAAAATTGCACCAGTAAATGAAACAATAAAGTTTCTTATTCAGTTATGCTTTGTTTTTATAGATTATTCCATTTAGAAACAAAAATTTGCCAAGTGTAAGTTCTACTCCCACACTACAGGTTCCGTGAAGATGTTTCTTGTATAGGGGCACATTTTTTTTTTTTTATTTGTCGTTATAGCCGCAATAGAAATACATATTCAGTGAAAATTTCAACATATTCAGTGAAAATTTCAACTGTCTGCCAGACAGACAGATAGTGGAAGCTTAGTAATAGGGTCCCATTGGCACCCTTTGGGTATGGAACTCTAAGAAATACTCTTAATCTGTGATGCGGCTTAGACCCAGCAGAGGTGTTTATGAAGAACTGCGGCCAATTTGCATTAAACCCCACTTTGACATATGAGACACAAGGTTTGATATTATCTTGTCATTATGTGACATTCCATATAGATTGTATTACTAGCCAAGTCTCCCTTCGCTGGTTACATGCACTTTATTGGTTAAGTTATTTCATTCAAAATAATTATAAATTCAGAGGACACAAGTATTCAATATCTAAGATTAGATTATTCTGCTATGTTATTAATGATATTGATAAATATGTAATATAAAATTTATTGCTGAATAAGACATTATTTTGGAATTGATTGCTTTTCTTTCTTTATTTTTATAACTGTTAAACATATTTTGTTATTTTGACCAATATATTACTAATTCTTATACAGTGTAGATAAAATTTGCTCTTAACATCGACTGGGGAAGTACCTCCACCTTACAGAATACCGCAGCCAAATAACTTTATGTTGTGTAACGCGTGAGCGATGCTTCGTGTGTTGCAAGCGTCCATATAGCTGCGGTAACCGCTTACCACCAGGCGGGCTGTATGCTTGTTTGCCGACTTGGTCGTATAAATAGTTAAATCATTAATATAATAAAAGATATCACAGATTTGTAATTAGCACGAAAAAGCATTCACGATACCGTGACCGAATTATTATATTAATGCCGCGAGCTGGGCGCGCAAATCGCTCCACTGACACCACATTACGTCATTGCACCCGTGCGAAGCCGGAGCGGATCGCTAGTTCTAATATAAATTCCTGTTTTTCCAGGATAATAAACGATGTTTTATTGTAGTTGATGATATAAACATATTAAACATCCACATCTATTCACCATTACAATGTGATTGAGTAATCTTATCACAACAAACAGTTCCTTTTGAACTTTTCAGTCACTATTTACTTACTGAGAGGGAATGGGCAGATACTCCACCTAGGTCAACTTACTGTTGGAGTTTTCAAGCCGCCTAGGAGGCCTCCAACTAGCTTAAAGACTATCACAATTAAGTGGTAACCAGGAACATCGGGTTAACTTGCCTTCCGAAGCACGGAAAACGCTCGAGTTGAAATACCACTAGGTGGTCCCCATCCAGGTACCAGACTCACCGGTGGTAGCTTAACTTTACCGATCGATTAGGGACGCCTTATCACGCTGCACCATGACCGCTTCTTGTATACTTACAATATTCTTGATAATACACTAAATGTACTGTTTATTTTAGGGGAAGAAGAACGTTGCGTGTCACTATGTTGGAGAACAGCGCGCGGAGCCATACCAGGGCAGTCAGGAGGTTGGCATCGCCCTCGTGCCGCATATGGAATATCAATGCTTGAGTTTCCACCTGGCCACACACATTGGAGACATGGCTGCCCCTTCGCTAGATCACTTGCGCCTTTCCCTATCGAGAGTCAAGACCTGGGTGCCTTGTATTATCGCAATTATTTCTATAATCAGCGTAAGTTTATTATCTGTAATTTTACTTGCATGTATAGACTTGTAAAAATAATGTTTCAATCTCTCTGATGTTTTCATAGATGTTTTTATAAACTAACTAGCTGTCCCCCGCGGTTTCACCCGCATTCCCAGGATAAAAAGTAGTCTATGTCCTTCTCCTTACCAAAGGCTATCTGCATGCCAAATTTCATGATGATCTGTTGAGTAGTTGAGGCGTGAAGGCGTAATAAACAAACAAACAGACTCACTTTCGCATTTATAATATTAGTTAGGATGTTAAGGAACAATAATTCTTTAATCTTAGTTTAAACTATATCAATTTCTTAAAGGAATTTTATATTTATACACGGTTACTTTTAAATCGTTTTTTCGCTAGAGCAAACGTTGTTCAGACCATGATCTACTAACATTATATAACATTAAATTAAAAAAAAACGTCATTGGTTTTTGAAAAACCACAATACAGAAAAAAAACAAAAAGTCAGGAAGCCGCTGATTCCCACACCTTCTACAAAACTGGCATGCCGCGCCGCCGTGCCACAACGCAGTGCAAGTGCGGTGTCTTGTTTGTGAGGAGTAACGATAATCCCGACTTTTAAAACTTCATTTTGTGTAAATCAAAAACCAATGAAGTAATTTTTTTCATTTGATGTTAAAGAATGTTAGTAGACCATGATCTGAACAACGTTTGTTCTAGCGAAAAAACGATTAAAAAGTCACCATGTATAACAATTTGATAAAAACTCAACTTTACCTCACCAGCTCATCAAAATTGGTTCGGTATGGACGAAAACCTCGGGCCGATAGCGATATCCATAAAAAAAGAACGCGTAGAGCTCCGACGCGGCGGCGGTGATGTTTCCGCGCCCGCGTCGCAGCTAGCCTGGCAGTACCGACTGATCGTGCGCACTTCAGAACTCCTCACGTTGCGGGGCTCCGTGCTCGAAGACGCCTTGCCCACCATCAAACCGACCAACAATAGTGCAACCTTCAACACTAAGGATGTCCTCGAATATGTTGCTCCTGAACTACTCATGGGTTGTTTAAGGTAAATGCTTTAGTAAATTACGACATATATTAACTAAGCCAAAAAACTTTTTTTAAGATAATTATTTCGTTTACAGACTCGGAATAACAAATAGCGGAGCCGAAGAACAATTATTAAGGTTAGACGAGCAGTGCGTGACGAGACACTATAAAGTCGGGGTCATGTATTGCAAAAGTGGTCAGTCCACTGAGGAGGAGATGTATAACAACCAGGAAGCCGGCCCGGCGTTCGTGGAGTTTCTTCAGATGTTAGGCCAAACGGTTCGATTAAAAGACTTCGACAAATACAAAGCCGGTCTAGATAATAGAACCGACTCGACTGGCTTATTTTCTGTATTTACGACGTACCAAGGTTGTGACATAATGTTTCACGTTTCGACTATGCTTCCGTATACGCCAAATAATAGACAGCAATTATTAAGAAAGCGGCACATAGGCAACGATATAGTAACGATAGTCTTCCAAGAGCCGGGTGCTGCACCTTTTACGCCTCGGAACATTCGATCCCAGTTCCAACACGTTTTTGTAGTAGTTAGAGCGATCGATCCGTGTACAGAGAACACGCATTATAGCATAGCTGTGAGCCGTGCTAAAGAAGTGCCTTTATTTGGACCTCCGATCAAAGATGGTGCTGTTTACCCCAAGGGGGAAGTATTTACTGATCTCCTTTTAAGTAAAGTATGTTGGCTTTAAATGATTAACTTACATGTATGATGGAGGTACAAATTAGACATTTTTTAATTCATCGAAATGTTTTAGGTTATAAATGGCGAAAATGCTGCGATACAGTCACCAAAGTTTAGTACGATGGCGACGCGAACAAGACAAGAGTACCTGAAAGATTTAGCTAAGAATTATGTGACTGCCACAACTGTGGAAACTGGACAAAAATTTTGTAAGTTGAAAACCCAATTACATCACTAAATTACTTGGAGCCTATAATATTTTTAATAGGTAGACGTGTACTACTCCCGTGGGTTCGGGGACAAGATATGACCAATATATTTTTAATATTTTAGCAATATTCTCGTCGCTACTGATGAAAAGTGGCAACAATTCTGCCAACAACACGGTGCTGGCTCGTGTCGACAACTGCACGAACGATGTGCTCGTGGGAGGCGCTCTGTGCTTTCACGTGAGTAATTGATAGACATTCTATTTCATTCATCAATATGAATCACATCATACACAGCAAGGTATGTATGATGTGAACAAAAATCCTAAAGAATAGCATACACTGTAGTTAGATTCTTACAGGTGTCATATTAACGTACTTTTACTGTGGGAATAACTGAGTACTCTGATTTCATATTTGATTCCCTATTTAAAGTTATTTAGTCTTCTGGAAATATCCAATCTGTATACCAGTTACCGAAAAAATACCGCTAACTTATGTGAATACACCTTAGTATGTTATAGAAGGAATAGTTTAGAATTCTAGTTACTAACGATTGAATCTAGTGTTGAATATTAGTATTGTTATTTTATTTATTTGGAAAACAAACAGCTTACAATAACTAAAACAAGTAGAAGAAATAGATACTAAAAGCAATATAGTTTTCACATACAAAATAATAATAATACTAATAAGTTAATAATAGACATACGTTACTTAACTTACCTAATCTCAAAGAGGGTACTATTGTGCTGTTATTAAATCCTAACACTTCAGCTCTTCAATGGCCTTTGGATAGGATCACAAAAACGAAGGTTGTCGAAGTAAAGACATCTAATGGAAAATTCCATACAAGAGCTGTTTCAACAATTACCCATAGAGTAATTATTCAATAATATGTGTTCTAATCACTTGACAGTAAGTTATGTAATTTTGTTTAAATAAAAAATAATTATGTAGTTTGTGTTAATTTTATATCGAACATCACATAGGTTCTGTGATATCGTGAATTTTTATGATTTCTATGTTTCGGGGTCTTGTATTTTGTTTGTGTTTTTGGGCCCCCAGTTTATTTGTGCTACGACTCGTGAGTGTTACATATTAAAAAATATCTTTCCAATAAAGCAAGTCTTAAAGCCATTGGTTAAATCGAGGCTCAATACTTTGAGCCTAACATCTTGACATATGTATAGCTGATTTGTCTCACCATCCTTTCTATTCATCGAGCGAGACATAAATCCTTCGGAGAAAGAGATGAAAAACTAAAATCCGCTGTAACTGTTCTTTGTTGATTTGTTTGGCCAGGTTCAAGTGCAGGATGAAGGCGCCGGTGGCTCGCTTTTAGACTGTATAATGGGGGTGTCTGCAGACACTGTCGTTTTCGTTGAAGATACCACACGTCAGGTCGTACTAGTTTTGCCGACTAACTCACTTCTAGGTCAGTATGTTTTTACACCATGGGAACTTTATAATTGTACTAGCTGCCCGGCGAGACTTCGTTCGCGTGGGGCTACCCTACCCTACGGGTATGAACAATAGTTTACGTCCTATTCTCAGACCTACTGAATATACACAAAAAAACATAAAAATCGGTCAAGCCGTTTCTGAGGAGTTTTTTTTACAAAGACTGTGAACCACACAAAGAGAATAACGCTATGCTAGAATAATGCGGGCACTTCATTTCTTGACATTGACTCCCCTCCCGTACGGCTAGGGCATCGGAACCGGTTTTTCCCGGTTCCAAAAGAGCCGGGAATTCCCGGTTCTGATGGTTGCACTAAGAACTGGTTTATTTCAAAATATCGCTTAGAATTTTTTAGTAAACTTCGTAGAACGATCAAAACAAACTGTAAGTGGTTAGTGTCGCAGCATGAAGCGACTTGTGGCGATTAATAATAAATTAACGGGTAAAATAGTTCGACAGGTCAGCGCTGTCAAAAAAAAAAAACTTGCGCGCCATATTTGTTGACTTTCTCAGTGTGTGGTGGAATATTATCAAAAAATCTACTTAAAAAAATACAAGTCTGTTTTGGTGTGTTGAAAAACGTCGTATGACACGCGTGTGCATAATTATTACACTCTCGGCTCACTTATCGCGTTGGCTCACGCGCTTAATACCGCCTCGAGTGTTAATAACCAACTTTCCACACATGTATCATAATGTACTATTAATTGATAATATTAATAGTCCAGTAGAATTAGCTCAAAATTAAGCAACATTTTACATTAATTGTGGTACGAATGATTTTCGGTATATCGATAGAGCTGTGTATGGATATGATTACCTTAAATTCGCAACCGATTTGGAAGTACGGAACATGGTGAAAATTGAGAAAAACTTTGATATTGAATAATTCCTAAACAAAAATTGTGGTACTAGTTGCGACAATACCATGTCTTTAGAGAACCATTACCTACCTTCTCAAGAAATTTGGACTGGTTGCGACATACGGAACATACCTAAACTTAAAAAAGTGATTTTTCGCCTTTATATCCTAGGCAAAATTTGTGGTACTAGTTGCGAACTCATTGGTAACTTGTATTAGCCTATTACACTTAGTTTTAAGTTTGCAGACGGTTGCGATCTACGGAACCCTAAGAAAATACTTTTTGCTAAATTCTACTTCTAGCAAAATTAGCGTAGTCTGTATTATTGCTTATAACATATTTGTAGGACGACTTCTACCTACTTTGTGATCGCAACCGAAGAGAACATTACGGAACATAGTTTATTTTGCAAGTAAAATATGCGCGTATTCGCGTGTTACGAGGGGAATGCGGAAGGTGCGGGAGGCAGGACTAGCGTTGATGAATCTACGAAAATTCCTGCGTCTATCGAAATCTGTCGTCTTTTTTGCACTGCTAAGTAAAAAAGTTCTTTATTTTTATAGGTAACAATGTAAAAAATATGTAATATGTGAAGCGCTCGTGGTGTAGCATGATTAGCCGTTCTTAATCGATCGGCAAAGATAAGCTACGTCTGTCGTGGTCGGTACCTGGATGGGTGACCGTCTAGTGGTATTTCATATCGAGCGTTTCCGTGCTTCGGAAGGCACGTAAAGCCGTTGGTCCCGGTTATCACTAAATTGTGATAGTCGTTAAGCTAGTTGGATGCCTCCTAGGCGGCTTGAAAAATTCCAACAGTAGGTTGACCACTAGCCTACCTCCACCAATCCGCAGTGGGCACGCGTGGTGGAGTATCTGCCCATTCCCTTTCACCCTCATTAGTGAAAGGAGGCCTGTGCTCAGCAGTGGGACATTATAGGCTGACGAAGAAGAAGAAGAATGTAAAAAATATCGAAAAGATACAATATTGACGTATCCTACGAAAAGGGGCGTAACTGCAAAATTCGTAAATCGTACGTCAATTAGTTTTTTTTTTTTTTTTTTTTAATTTATTTACTCACACTTAATTACATAGTTTACAAAAAATAATATTCTGTCAAATCGCAGAACGATTTGTCGACAGAACAGCCCTCGTTCGTTTAAGCTAAAAATAACATAACATTGGTACCTAAATTTATAATAATCCCGCTAATATTGTTGCAACAAAAACATTTTAATTCTACGTTTAATTTGAATCCTACATTTAACACCATCAAATAAATCATGTGGCAATTGATTAAACAGTGTTGGAGTTATCCAACGTCTCGTACGCCTACCATAATAATTGCATACTCTGGGTATTACATACCTTGGTCTATTTGACCCACGGGCTTGAAAGCTATATTCTTTTTCCTTCTTGTTATCCTCTATGTCATATTGTTCTAATAATATTGAAGATTTAACTTTTTCATGTACACTTAATATTTTACATAATCCAAACAATTTATTGTAGTTTTTATTTAATGACTTTTTAACTTTTTTATCAACTAAATATTTTAAGAATCTTATCTGCAGACTTTTTATTTTATCTAAATGAGTATTGAAAGTCAATCCATAGCTTCCTAGTCCGTAGCTCAGCGTTGAGTCAACCATTGCATAGTACAGTATATACATGATGTTCCTACTAAGTACATGTTTAAGATGGTAAAATTTGCCGAGCATTGATCTTAATCTATTGCATACATTTTCTATATGAAGATTCCAATTGAAATTATTATCTATGAGTAGCCCGAGATATCTATAGGATGTAACTATTTCTAAATTTCTGCATTTACAATCATTCTTTTTATTATGGAAGCACTCATAAGTATGACCTTTTATACATATGTTGGAGTCTTTAAATTTACTATAAGGTGAACAAATTTTCATATATTTAGCCTTATTTATATTTATGATTATGTCATTATCATTTACGGGGTCGCGCTTTTCCGTACGTTTCCCCAGTTGATTCTGACTTTTTTGGTTTTTAAATTTCCAATATAAATATTAGAAAATCATGTGCATAACACATGATTTTCTAGTATTTATATATACTAGAAAAAATGTAAATATACAACCACCAGTCCACCGGAAAAGTTGATTTTACTCGTTCCAATGGATGTCCAAATACGAGAGAAAAGGATAAAAACTGTGAAATGGTTGGGTCTATTTAGCGATGAAAGCAAAGTTTATTGCTGTACAGATCGTTTTGACGTAAGAATAGTGACAGTCTACTTTGTACCTAAATATTATAGACTTTTGTAGTGTACATTTATTTGATACCCCAGCGCTGCCGCGGTTTCACCCACGCGTAGCGTTTTAATTATTTTGCGCGGAACCCCTTATAAATTATCTGAAGTAAAAGAATCTTAAGTTATTACTATATAATATCCGCTATCTACCAGTGAAAGTCTGGTCTATATCGGTCCAGCCGTTTTGGAAATAAGCCGGAACAAACTAGTGTTTCACCCTCGTACGACGACGATGTTTTTGCGTGGAAAAATAGTTATTCTTAAAAAAATGAAACGTAAGTTACTTCTTATAACATAAGCTTATCCCTTAGTAAAAATCCCGTCAAAATCGGTTCAGCCGTTTCAGAGATTAGCCGATAAATTAATAAAAAAAAATGTTTTTATAAGAAGGTACCTTTTTAGGGTTCCGTAGCCAAATGGCAAAAACGGAACCCTTATAGATTCGTCATGTCTGTCTGTCTGTCCATCCGTTTGTCATAGCCACTTTTTTCCGAAACTATAAGAACTATAATGTTGAAACTTGGTACTTAAATAGATGTATTCTGTGAACAGCATTAAGATTTTCACACAAAATTTAAAAAAAAAACAATAAATTTTGGGTGTTATACAATACTTAGAACTGAAACTCAAATTTTTTTTTTTAATAAAACCCATACGTTTTGTGTGTCTTAAAAAATGATATTTATTTATTTATTTATTTATTTATGATACACAGGCAGCTAAAAGCTGATTTCGTGTATATCACTGCACTTTAGTCTTTAAGTACTTGTCGAGTCTATTTTTAAAAGAGTTCACTGTTTTTGCACTGATAACTGTCTCTGGTAATTGATTCCACTCGCAAACGACACGGTTAGGCATAAAGTGTTGGCGGGGGTTACTTTTGCTAATTGATCTTGTGATTTTAAGGGAGTGCCCTCTGAGATTGTAATTTTTGTTAATTGTATATAAATTTTCAAGTTCTTGCACATTATAGTGCCCAGTTAGTATCTTATATGTCTCTATGAGGTCTCCGCGTTGTCTTCGTTCCTTCAGGGTCGTTAAACTAAGTTCCTTAAGACGTTGATCATATGGTTTGTCTTTTAAACCAACAACCATTTTGGTAGCCTTCCTTTGAACTTTTTCTAGCATGTTAATGTCCTTTTGAAAGTATGGGCTCCAAATTTGAAAAGCATATTCCAATAGTGGGCGGAGATATGCCTTATAGATTTTCAAAAATAATGGCTTGTCAATGAAGTTGAATGTTTTCCTGATCATGTACGTTATGGAGTTAGCCCTTTTGGTTATTTGCAAAATGTGAACATCCCATTTCAAGTTATTTGTCATTATAACTCCTAGATCTCTCTGTGTTTCAACTGATTTCAGGGGTTCTAAGTCAATTGAATATGACAAATATGGATTGTTTTTCCCAATATGCAAGACAGTGCATTTCCCGGAATTCAAAGTTAATAGCCAGTCTTTTGTCCACTGAGTTATACGGTTCAGGTCATCTTGAATTGTGTTGTGAGAAATAAGTGGGTTCCCCATTATTTTAGTATCATCCGCAAATAAAGACAGTCCTGATTGGACTATATCCTTCAGATCTGTCAAAAAAATACCAAACAAGATTGGGCCTAGTACAGAACCTTGAGGGACACCACTGTGAACATTAAAGGAGTTTGACAGCTGTTCTCCAACTCTGACTTTGAAAGTTCTTCCACTAAGAAAGTCCTCTATCCACAGAAGAAGTTTTCCCCGAATTCCAAAATGTTCTAGCTTTGCAACCAACCGTTTTATCGGAACACGGTCAAATGCTTTCTCATAGTCTAGATAAACAATGTCTGTGGGTTCATGTTTATCCCAATTCTTCGTCCAGTAGTCTACGCAACATAGCAAGTTAGTAACTGTAGATCTTTTAGGCAGAAATCCATGTTGTTCATTCATTATAATCTGTTCCCTAGACAAGAATTCTCTGATATTATTGGCAACAATTTTTTCCATTACTTTGCAACATATACAAGTTAAGCTAATAGGACGATAATTAGAGGGTTCAAGCTTATCTCCTTTTTTATAAATAGGGGTTACCACTGCTTCCTTCCAATCCTGAGGGACTTTGCCATCTTCAAAGGATGAGGTCATGATGGTAGCCAGTTGGTCACTCAGTACTTTGTTACATCTTTTAAGTAGTATTATTGGTATTCCATCAGGTCCCATAGCAGTGTCATCTTTAAAAGTACTCAGTGCCTTTGCTACAGCTTCAGGGGTAAAATCAATTTGCTCAAGTGAATTATCTACGGCTCCACAATTAATTACTGGTAATGGTTTGTCAATGGGTTCTTTTACAAAGGATTTTTCAAATTGTTTACCAAAGATATCAGCTACCTCTGCATTATCTATCGTTATTCTCTGTGAAGAGTCATCTCTTAATGCTGGGGGGATAGACACCTTGGAGTTCAGATGTTGACGTATGTAAGCATGGAAACGCTTGGGACTACCTCCCACAATACCCCTTTCAAAATTTATTCTTGATTTTCTGACTTCTGCAATAATTTTATTATTTAGTTTTCTATAATCCTCATAATATTCTTTTGTTCCAAATAATTTATATAGCTTCCATTTTTGTAATTTAATTTGTGTCATTTTAATTATGTGTGGTCCAATCCAAGGCTTTTTATTATTTTTCTTCTTATTTACTTGGGTAAGTGGTACATTATCATTGATAACCTTATGCATAGCAGCTTTGAGATTCATCCATGCCTCATTAGCATCATGATGATATGTGAAATTTATATTATTCTGCAGTAACTTGCAAGTAATAACATCATAGTTAGTATTATAGAAATCTTTCCTAGGTTTTTTCTCAACTATTCTATGTATTTGATCATTTTGAATTTGTAGCGTCCCAATAAGTACCATATGATCACTTTTACCTATGGGAGGGTGATGAATGATTTTGGTACATAAAGCATCATCATTGCAAAGAATAAGGTCCAGAAGAGATTCTTCATTATTTCGCTTTCTGGTTATATCCGTAACTAGCTGATTTAAATTAGTATCTGTTAACATTTCTATGAAACCCTCATGAAGGGCATTGTAACCATCTAGTTTCTGTAATGGCCATTCAAAGTCAGGGAGATTGAAGTCTCCTGCAATAAGTAAATTTCCATTTTCTTCCGCAGCCATTTTAATAGTTTCAATCAGCAGCTTATCACAATCTTGCAGGTCATAATGGGTAGGGCGATAAACACCTCCAACAAGCAGTTCAAATTTACCATATTTAATATTAAGCCATAATGCTTCTACATTTAATTTATTATTAAGAGTAGGATGTAAACTTGTTATTAAAGGAATGCCCAGATATTCTTGGGTCACATAAATAGCAACTCCTCCAGCAGCCTTGCCACTTTTACCAGCTGGTCTGTCATGCCTGTAAAGTCTGTATCCTTTAATACTCACCAATGAGTCTAATATTGTAGGTTTTAAATGAGTTTCTGTGATAATTATAAAAGTGGGATTCATTTTATCAATTTCCAATAATAACAAGTCTCGTTTAGCCATAATCGATGCCAGGTTCGTGTAAAATAGTGTAAGCTCGGTCAGACCATGTTTAATTACTTTTTTGTGGCCTGATTTATATGCACAATCATGGGTTTATTGTTTACATATTTAATGGAAATATCAACCTCACCTTGCTCAATCCTTTGGCTCAGTTCCAACCGAAGATTCTTTAAGTACTCACGCTGGTATGGGGTGAGGTCATTCTTAGCATTAATACCTGTGCGGAGCTTTTTCCCATTTTTAAGAATGTGGACAGCAGCTTGCTTACTCCTCATAACCACTTTCACAGGACGTGGGGCAGTGCCTGGTTGCAACTTACCCAAGCGGATGACAACAACCGGGGGCTCAAAATCAGATATGTTCGATAATTCACGCTCCACTTGACATTGATCATACTTTTTGCATTCCTCTATGGTTGAATCCGGAGAAGATAGTTCTGGGATCCCAAACATGATGACATTAGAGCTCCTTTTCTGCCGTTCTTCAATTTCCCCGATGACAGTTTCGACATTGGTTGCTGGTTGTTGGTTTTTCTTAATTGAATCTATCTCCAACTTTAATTCATCTAGCTTCTTTCGCAATGCAGGAAGCTGGCGCACCCCGAGTTCACACTCAGGACACAAATACTTGAGAGTCGGTGACTGTAGGACAATCACACGCAACTCGGTAGCAAGCAACCCACTGCACTTTACACAAATTTGCCTTTCACAACCATGACACACTATTTTAGGATTTTTGTCATCCACTTTGGGGACCTCTTTAACACATTTTAAGCATGAAACCATTTTGATTCTTTAAATTTCACTCGCAAGGACGTCTGGAGGTTAAGTTTTTTTGATGGAACAACAAAGTTGCAATTTACAGGTTATTTCTGCTTGAATTTATTTACACTTATGCACAATACTCTAATGTTCACGATTTTATTTAGATAAGACCAAAATAATAAGATTAATAAGGTTTTATGGATTTAATTTGTCACAGCGAACGAAAACACAAGTGCATCGAAAAACGCGGGTAGACCGAAACCGATATTGAGGTTTCTAACATCATTTTTTTCTAAACTGAATAGTTTGCGCAAGAGACACTTCCAAAGTGGTAAAATGTGTGCCCCCCCCCCCTGTAACTTCTAAAATAAGAGAATGATAAAACTAAAAAAAATATATGATGTACATTACCATACAAACCTAGTGCAAGGCAGCAAAAACAACAAGAGGTTGTCCGCAAGGCGGAGTGCTGTCACCATTATTGTGGTGCTTGGTAGTAGACTCGCTACTCACCAAACTCAATACCGGACCATTCTACACAGTAGGCTATGCAGATGATATAGCTATAATGTTTAATGGTAAATTCCCGAACATAGTCTCTGGATTGTTACAACAGGCGTTGAGGATGACAGAAGAATGGTGTACAAAGAACCACCTCTCTATCAACCCAAGCAAAGCAGTCATTATTCCATTCACGAGGAAGAGACAACTAGGAAACCTAGGAGAGCCCTCCCTCAATGGAATAAAGCTGCCCTGGTCTACCGAAGTTAAATATCTGGGTGTAACGTTTGATAAAGAACTCAGGTGGAAAACTCATGTGGAAAATATTACGACAAAGGCCCTACGGGTGTTCGGCATGTGTCACTCCACGTACGGTAAAACTTGGGGGCTAAAGCCCAAAGTGATACGATGGCTGTACCGGACAATGATAATACCTATTATCACATACGGCAGCATAGTGTGGTGGCCAAGAACAAAGCTTGCCTCGTGCAAAGCGTCACTCACAAGGTTACAAAGAACAGTGTGTCTTGGAATCACGGGTGCTTTCAGGACAACACCTACGGCAGCGATTGAGAGATACCTCAATATCACTCCACTGCATATGACGGTTGAATTGGAGGCAAGGAAGGCATTACATCGTCTTGCTGTTGCTGGACTATGGGATGCCTCCAAGCCAAAGACTAACCATACAAAATTCGATGAAAATGAAGGTCTGGATCGGGTAACAAGTATGATATCCGATAAAATTCAAACTACGTTTGTGTTCGAAAGGTCTTTCAAGGTCCAAATCCCTACAATAGAGGACTGGACGAAGGGACTTGATCCACCAGAACCAGAAAGTCTGGTTTGGTACACTGATGGATCCAAAATGGAATCAGGTACAGGAGCGGGAATATACGCAAAAGGTTACAAATGTAGCAAAAGCTTAGGGAAGATGGCAACTGTATTCCAAGCAGAATCATATGCCATTATAACCTGTGCTCAGGAGAATATAGATAGAGGAACCAAAGGTAAATCCATCTATATTCTTAGTGACAGTCAGGCTGCAATCAAAGCCATGGAATCCTACAAAGTGGACTCCGGACTTGTTCTGGATGCTGTCCGAACCCTAAACAGGCTTGGGAAGCATAACAGGGTAAGACTGATGTGGGTCCCTGGGCACAAAGGAATCCATGTTAACGAAATGGCTGATGAACTGGCAAGAGAGGGCTCAGCAAATGACTTTGTGGGTCCAGAACCATGTGTAGGCATTTCGACGTGTCTCGTAAAGGCCACATTTAGGGAGTTCGCAGATCACAGCCAACGAACACATTGGCTGTCTAACACCGGTCTACAACACTCCAAGAAATTCCTAGGCTCTACGTTTAAAGCCCGGGAATGCATTTGGAACATGAGTAGGGGGCAAATCCGCTACCTGCTTGGGGCCTTTACTGGGCACTTTGGAACTAACGACATGCTTATGAAGATGGGTCTAACCGCGACACCCATGTGCAGGTTGTGTGGGGAGCATACGGAACGCATGGAGCACCTTCTGTGCACATGCGACGCACTGGCTGGTAAGCGAATGAGTCTCCTAGGGATCGGATATCCAAAACCAGAAGACTACAGGCTCATATCTCCTAGCCTCGTTGTAAAACTCATGAAAAGAGTTTTCAACGAGACTGAGGCACGTTTGTGCCCCGACGGCTTCGCCTCCGGGTGGGATCGGCCCTCTCCCGATCCCGCTCAGCAGCCTCCTTCTGGACCATTACAGTCTCACAGAAAGAGGCTACGGCTCTCCACGCTGTATCCCCGCTCAGCATCGCCGACACGACTGCTGGCAGGGAGAGATTCTCTCCAATCTCTTGGACCAGGATCCGCCGCTCGGGTTCCCACGCAGGGCACACCGCGAGCGTGTGCGATGCGGAGTCCTGGTCGCTCCCACCGCAGTGGAAGCAGACCGCCGTCGCCTCACGTCCGATCCTATACAGATAATCACCGAAGCACCCATGTACGGTGATTATCTGTGTAAGTCTGTAGGTGAGTCGTCCACCTTGTCGCTGCATCCAGGCCTCGAAGACCGGCAGGACTGCTTCGACGACGCGTTTGCGCGCAAACCGCTCCTCGCGAAGCCTTGCGCGGCCACGTCGCAAATGCGTTAATTCGCTCCTGCCGTTTGATCGCCTCTTGTGGGTCGCCTCCACCACTCTGGCGGACGATGCGGATTCGGTCATATACCCTCGCATTCATGTCTGGAAGACACTGATTGATTGTGACTCTTTCTTCGTTTGAGATTGAATTTTAAATCCTCTTTTAATTCCGTCATACATATAAATATTATAATTCAAGTTATCGATATCTATATTTGTAAAATGCTTTTTGAAAAGTAAAACAGTATCTACGTGTGAGTGAACTTTGCTTCTTTCGCCTCGTGGTCTGGCTCTTTTCATTGGCTGAATGTATTTTAAAACCGGTTTCCATTCACGTACCTAGCATATTTTATGTATGTCTTGATTAGTAAGCTCCACTATGTTATGAAATAACATAAACATTCACTGATTTGCATGAACATGTCTGTATGTCCTGAGTCTGGGTGTAATTATGTATATTAAGTATTTATTTACAAACAAAAAGTAGTATATGTATTATATCAGTTATCTGGTTTCCATAGTACAAGCGTTGCTTAGTTTGGGATCAGATGACCGTGTGTGAGAAATGTCCCAGGAAGAAAAAAAAAAATAATAATAATAATAATAACGATAAAGACATCATATTACCACCCTCTTTTTCATTCGTAGATGCCATATTCAAATAATATTCTGTTATTCTCACAGGTAAGACAATTCTAACGACACCTCATATGTTTATATCCATCAAGCCGTTTAGGCTGCATGCCAAAGAAATATACATTCATACATACACTGGAAAAACATTACCCTCCTTCCGGGTCAGTCGCGTAATAAACATAAATTTCGTCTCACAAGTCACAAATAACAATGAAAGAAATAAAATAGACCTGGTGAGAGCAGTTTGATCACTTATCTTACGCGTAAACTTAAGTTAACTCTTAAAATTAAGCTTAAAGCTATAAATTTGTTTGAGCGTAAACTGAAATGCACTATTATCCGAAAAATCTGAAATATCGGGATAATAATGTTGCTCAAATCCGGATATTAAAAACGCCATATATACGGATAATTCGAATATCCGGATTGCATGCCCTACATAGGATACCAACCAACACACATAATTGGAAACTAATGTTTTTTTTTTAATCAAACCTGAAAATTTGCTGTTTTGCAGTTACGCTCCATTTCGTAGGATACGTCAATATTGTATCTTTTCGATATTTTTTACATTGTTACCTATAAAAATAAAGAACTTTCTTACTTAGCAGTGCAAAAAAGACGACAGATTTCGATAGACGCAGGAATTTTCGTAGATTCCTCAACGCTAGTTCTGCCTCCCGCACCTTCCGCATTCCCCTCGTAATACGCGAATACGCGCACATTTTACTTGCAAAATAAACTATGTTCCGTAATGTTCTCTTCGGTTGCGATCACAAAGTAGGTAGAAGTCGTCCTACAAATATGTTATAAGCAATAATACAGACTACGCTAATTTTGCTAGAAGTAGAATTTTGCAAAAAGTATTTTCTTAGGGTTCCGTAGATCGCAACCGGCTGCAAACTTAAAACTAAGTGTAATAGGCTAATACAAGTTACCAATGAGTTCGCAACTAGTACCACAAATTTTGCCTAGGATATAAAGGCGAAAAATCACTTTTTTAAGTTTAGGTATGTTCCGTATTTCGCAACCAGTCCAAATTTCTTGAGAAGGTAGGTAATGGTTCTCTAAAGACATGGTATTCTCGCAACTAGTACCACAATTTTTGTTTAGGAATAATTCAATATCAAAGTTTTTCTCAATTTTCACCATGTTCCGTACTTCCAAATCGGTTGCGAATTTATGGTAATCATATCCATACATAACTCTATCGATATACCGAAAATCATTCGTACCACAATTAATGTAAATTGATTATCTAATTCTACTGCACTATAAGTATTGTTTATGCATTCTTTAAAATTATGTTCCTAAAATTTAATAATACCTATAAGTAATTAATTGTTCATCATCTACCTATCCTATTCTCAACTATTTGTGAGCGACGCTATATGAGTCTGAAGTGATTTTTCGTTTCAGTATTTAGCCCATAAACTTTTGCATCATCAAAGATATTCCATGCGCGTGCCGATCCTGCAAAAATCACTTAAGACTCAGAAGCGGTTTAAAGAGGGATTGAGAGGAGTCGCTGTACTGGCACCGGAAGGCGCAAAGCGCAGTGTCATTTCACGGAGCGTTTTTATAAAAAAAAAAACTTTTGTTTTCAGTACCTAGTCTTTTAGTATACGAACGATTGAGATTGGTACGTGTGTTGTAAGCAGGTTGGGTGGTGAGCGGCGGTTGGACGCGCATGTATTACCACCGCGGGGAGAGCGTGCGGGCGCGGGGTGGCGGCGACGCGCTGCTGCGTCGTCTCGCCAGCGTCGCGCCGCCGCACGCGCACGCCATGCACGAGATGACGCTGGAGCGAGGAGCCGCACCACAACTAGGTATGTCACTGCCTTGTCACGATCCTAGTTACAACGCGGGGGGAGCGTGCGGGCGCGGGGCGGCGGCGACGCGCTGCTGCATCGTCTCGCCAGCGTCGCGCCGCCGCACGCGCACGCCATGCACGAGATGACGCTGGAGCGAGGAGCCACACCACAACTAGGTATGTCACTGCCTTGTCACGATCCTAGTTACAACGCGGGGGGAGCGTGCGGGCGCGGGGCGGCGGCGACGCGCTGCTGCATCGTCTCGCCAGCGTCGCGCCGCCGCACGCGCACGCCATGCACGAGATGACGCTGGAGCGAGGAGCCGCACCACAACTAGGTATGTCACTGCCTTGTCACGACCCTAGTTACAGGTCGGTTAACTAAAGCTGGCACGTTTCAACACATTTACACCGTCTCTCTCGCGCAAAGTCAAGCTTATGAGTATGAAGATGAGATAGAAGATATACGATGGGTTTATCATTGTGTAGTTTATAAGTTCCTATGACCACCTTCCGCGTTCATCGTCTGACCTCGAGAGCTCGATGATACCATAGCATTGCATTATCGTCGAACTTACATAAGAATGCCAAATTTCAGCTCAATAGGACGTCAGCAAGTGGTTGAAAAACAGATTGCAAATTTTGACGGAAAGGCTTACAAACATTGCTATTGTAATGTTGTAAAGAACTAGTTTTTAATAAGTAATGGATGTTTGTATTAATTGTACAGGTTTCCACGTGCAGCCGGACGGTCTAGTGACGGCGGTGGAGGGCGGCGGGTGCGCGGCGCGCGCGGGCATCCGGCGCGGCGCGCGGCTGCTGGAGGTGTGTCGCGCCGCCGTCGTCGCACTGCATCATGACCAGCTCGTCGACCTGCTCAAGACATCCGATCCTGTCACTGTATGTACCAACAACTAACTTCAACCATCATCACTTTTAACTAGGCTTGCCAACCTTAATGCACGTATTTTCGAGAAAGTCGCAAAGGCGGGACGTGGCTAAAAAAGCCGCATCTAGCTGTCGCCCTATAGGAAGGTGAGAACCACAATTTGAAATCGTTTTTAGCTTCATTTTAAAAAGTTTCATTTATTTTTTTACTTTGGCATACAATATACTTATGTCAAAGATTAAGTAATAGCCATAATTTTTTCCAATATAATTGCACAAAATACCGGGACGCCCGTTTGAGACTGAATCATGTGTGGAATAAATACCACTAGTGAGTCAACTGATTTGTTGAAGCCAGCGCATAGCAGAGCCGGCATACTACATCCTATCGTTGTTCTGTCAGAGGGTCCAGTTGACTCACTGGTAGGTTTTGAGTAGTATTTATGACACAAATGACCGTAGCCTGTGTCAGAATTAGCTAGCTATATTTGTAATTGATAGATATTTTGTTGTGTTGTGCAGGTGACAGTGACATTTGCGTGCAGTCACAAGTGCCAGTGCGAGACGGGTATAGAGGAGTGGGCGGCGCCGGGGCGCGCGGACGGCCAGCGGCCCGGGCGGCCGCGCCGCGCCTACGAGCGCGGACACTCGCCGCCGCGCTCCGACAGCTCCGGGTACGGGACCGGTATGTAATGTGAACGTGACACTCACGTTTGCGTGCAGTCACAAGTGCCAGTGCGAGACGGGTATAGAGGAGTGGGCGGCGCCGGGGCGCGCGGACGGCCAGCGGCCCGGGCGGCCGCGCCGCGCCTACGAGCGCGGACACTCGCCGCCGCGCTCCGACAGCTCCGGGTACGGGACCGGTATGTAATGTGAACGTGACACTCACGTTTGCGTGCAGTCACAAGTGCCAGTGCGAGACGGGTATAGAGGAGTGGGCGGCGCCGGGGCGCGCGGACGGCCAGCGGCCCTTTCAGCATTATCCTATTAGTTGTGAGAGCACGGCACAAACATTGGATAAAAAAAGCTTCCAAAAATAGGGCCCAGATTGAATGATGTTTTATCCAATATGGAATTATATTATGTAAATGTATATCATCAGGTGGGTCAGGTCGCAGCGTCCGTCGGTCGCCGCAAACGTCGCCGGTATCAGAAGCGGTGTCGGTGTCGGTACCTCCGATGTCGGTGCCGACGCCGATGCCGGTGGCGGTGGTGCGGCGCCGCTCGCACGACGAGCTCGCCTCGCCCCGACACTCGCGGAACAAACGAGCCTCCGCCAACACTGCTTCACTCACGGTAATTTAACTTTTTTTAGGCGATGATAGCTCGGCGGTAGTATCCTGTCCTAATGAGCTTGAGCTTTCGGTGAAGGAAAATAACGTGAAGAAACCATATCACGGTGATAGGGTACTTCGTAGTACCCACCTGCCTGGCTACCACACTCAAGTTGAAAATCTGACGCCAAGAACCTATCGGTGTGTTCCGACAGCTGCACTTGAGAGCCAGTTCCTTCTAGGCTTTGTGTGCTTACCACCTTCGGCTACATCATCACTTACCATTGTGAGATTGCGGTCAAAACACAGGTCTATAAACGGTAAAAAAATCTAAACAAGTTAAACTCAAAGAAAGCCAAGATGACATTTATGACCTTGTATTTGAGTGATGTAGCGAATGAAGAGCAATTTGTAAAACGTGCCATAATTATGTTCTTTGCGAACAGGAGGAGCTAATGCGGTTAATGGACGCAGAGCTAGGCGAGTCAACTCGAGCGAGTAGCACGGCAAGTGTTTCTGGTGCGTCGGCCGCGACCGCGCCGGGCAGTCCCATGGCCGGCAAGGCAGCGGGCGGTGCGGGGGGCGCGGCTAGCGCGGCCGGGACGCCCGCGCCCCCCGCACTCTCCCGAGCCCCGCCTCTGCCGCTGCCCGACGCTTCTGCACTCGACTGGGCAGCTTTAGTACATACGGCCACTAGAGCTATGCTGCAGGTGACGTTTTTTTCCATCAATTCAGATCTACTTTTCCATTAAAAATATTTATCAACAATATTTGCAACTGTTAAGGAATAATTATAAAAAAAGCCTTATCAAATGTTTTTTTTTATTGCTTACTACAGACACGTGGTCCGTACTCTTTTTAGATTATATTTTACAAATTTTATTTTTTAAAATTTTCACAATTTGGACATCTTGGTCCGCGCAATAAATAAATTATTCTAATACATTTATATGTATACATACTTATACTATACATACTTATACTATACATACTTATACTATACATACACATATTTATACTGTATTAATTTATACTATCTAGGATACATATTATTAGCTTTTATGTGTTAATTGTAATACCTAATTACACTTCATATTACTATTGTTATTATTTTGATTAATAATATATTATACTTGTCTAATGTTCGAAGTTATCAAATTACTATGCTATCTCACATCTGTTATCTCACAATTATTATAAAGTAGCTGTCCCCCGCAGTTTCACCCGAGTTTCCGGGATAAAATGTCCTTCTCCATACCATAGGCTATCTGTATGCCAAATTTCATGATGATCCGTTGAGTAGTTGTGGCGTGAAGGCGTAACAAACAAATTCACTTTCGCATTTATAATATTAGTTACGATGTGTTTGGATGTTTGCATGCTTATAGGTAGTATTATTGTAAATTTCAGGCCAAAAAGTCACTAGACGCCTGATAATAATGAATTATTAATATATAAAGGTGTAATGAATATTTAACACAGAATTATCTCAAAATATCATAATAATTGTTGTTTGTTCTTGTTAAGATCTGCGAGGAACATCAATATCCGTCGATGGACAACACTGACCCCTCATTGGAGACGCTTTCGAATGAGCCCATCAACGATTCATGGTCAGACCTTAATGCTGTAAGTAGCACATTATTTTTATTGATTACAATATCAAAGACTGTCTACGGTCCCTAAGCTTCTGTGTCAAAGCATTCAAAAGATACGGCCATTCAATATTTCATACCGCAACGGTGGCATACAAGTGCATACTGTCCGCCTGACGGCACAGATTAAAGTTGTAACAGATACCTCACTTTCTTCAGCCAAGTTACGCTATTTTGAGGTAAATTGCCGTGACGCAAAAATTTATATTGCTTCGCTCTGTACCGGCGAGTCGGCTAGATCAAACGAACCCGCGCCGCTTGCCCTTGAACGCGGCACGTGTAGCGATAGGGTTGTATAGATACTGATGTTCTTAGCAGCTGGATACCTACCTGTGCCTAGATCTAACAATCTACCAATTTCTTAGCCTACCAAGTGAGTCTTTCAAGACGCGCTGTCTCCTAAGAAAACGCTGTCATGGTCGAACGAAGATTATCTATATATATAAAATTGGTCACGCCATCAGGCATGAACGGCTAGACCGATTTCGCAAATTCTTTTTTTGTTGTGTTTGTTTTTGTCAGGATAAGGTTCTGAAGAAAAGATTGAGATAGTTGCGAGGGTAGGGTAGGGGTAGGGGTAGGGTAGAGAAGGTTAGGTAGGGTAGGGTAATAGGATAGATTAGGGTAAGGTAGGGTAGGGGTAGTGGTAGGTTAGGGTATAGGTTAGAAGTACACCACGCGAACAAAGTCGTGCCGGGCAGCTAGTCAAATATAAATACAAAGACTGAATTTCAATATTTTTGTATTTTACAATTATTTGTATATTCATATTATGAATAAAAGGAAAATACATACAAATACTTAGAAATATATACTCAAAGAGCACAGCTCAAATCAGGTTGGAAAGAACTGGAGAGGAGTTTCCGATAGAGAGAGGCGTTCGGCAAGGTGACCCAATTTCACCCAAGTTGTTCTCAGCGACACTGGAGATGATATTCAGGAATCTAGACTGGTATAAAAATGGACTCAATATAAACGGGGAAACCCTGAATCACCTACGTTTCGCAGACGACCTAATCATATTCTCAGAGTGTCCAAAAAATTTACAACAAATGCTGCAACAACTATCAGATCAAAGCGCAAAGGCAGGGCTTTCAATGAACCTAACTAAAACCAAAATTATGACTAATGCTTCACAGACGTATAACATCACCATAAATTCAGAGAAATTAGAATATGTAGACGAATACATATACTTAGGGCAGCTAATAGCCACAAGTGATACTATGCATAAAGAAATTGACCGTAGAATTGCCAACACATGGAAAAGATTTTGGTCCCTTAGTGAAATTATGAAAAACAAAGACATGCCAATGAAAGAAAAAAGAAAAGTATATAACATGTGCATTTTACCATGTTTAACATATGGTTGTCAAACATGGGCGTTAACGGAAAACTTAATGAACAAAATAAAAGTATGCCAAAATGGAATAGAGAGAAGTGTAATCGGAGTCAAAAGAAGAGATAAAATAAGATTAAATAAAATAAAAAGTGCAACAAAATTCAAGGATGCGAATAAAGTATGTAAAACACTTAAATGGAAATGGGCAGGTCATATGTTAAGGGAGGAAAATGGCAAATGGACTAGAATATTGTCAGAATGGTACCCCAGGGATGGCAAAAGGAATAAAGGCCGACAAATGAAACGCTGGGAAGATGACCTAAAAAGAGTAGCCGGCCCAGAATGGACTAGAATAGCAAAAGACAGAGAGAGATGGAAATCTTTAGAGGAGGCCTTTGTCGAGGGACAAGCTGTTGTTTAAACCGATCGTTAGTGGAAATAGTATTTATTGTTAACATTGTAGACAGTAATAAAGGCTTATTTTATTTATTTATTTTATTATTATGAATAAAAGTTTTTTAGCTTATATAATGATGGATATTTCTTTTCCCTAGTCTAAAATCACTGTTAAGATAACATTATTATTGAAAATAATGAAATCGCGTGAATAATTTCAATAATATTATATTTTTATGAATAAAACAAACCTACGAAATGTAAAAGTAGGTTAAAATTGAATAAAAGTAAATTGTGCCATGCGTAAATGCGTATAAGTTATCGCATTGGCTTACGGCGGCCCTCTGTTACTTGCACTGCGGGCAGTCCACCAAGCGGTAGGCACCTATCGAGCGTCATTGAGTGAGTGAAGTAGCCCTGCTGACGGTAAAAGGCTACAGTAGCCGTAATGCAACATCAGGGGATAGGAAGCGAAGGGGGTTTTTGCAGGGTCAGCGAACATTTTTTCATTCAAACTAAGCTCGAGCAGTTGAAAATGCTGCGGTAAATGGGTTATTAACCATAAGCACCGCACCATAAAATATACACTACGCAAAAAGAAGCGACTCATGCTAAGCATGTGTGCTCGTAAAAGCGTTCTCGGCTTATGTGTGGGTGTCAGTGCCGGGGGCGTTGTGCGGGCAAGGTCAGTATGATGGGCCTGTTGGCGTGGTTGGTGGTTCGATTCCCATACTGGTCATACATTTGTGTGCATAAACATGTCTGCATCTCCTGAGTCTGGGTGTAATTATGTAAATTAAGTATGTATTTACAACAAATGTAGTATATCAGTTATCTGGCGTCAATATAGTAAAAATTCTGCTCTGTGATCAGAAGTCCCAGGACAAAGAATCTATATCGACATTTTGTCTGGCTGTTAATCGACTCAGTATACGATATATCAGTGAATGTGACAACTGCTCACGCTTCGCACGCGGTGTAGCGCAACGCCTCGACCGCGCGGCATATCGGTATAGTCACGAGTACCATTGAAGCCGTCACGGCTTCCCGAGGCGCAGTGCACGTCGCAACTACATTCGAATTCTCTCATTGGTACCTTTTTGTGTAGTAAATAAAAATGTCTATATTGTATCGCGATCTTAAAAAGAGTGCGTGACGCGTCTTGCCGCGTCTCTTGTCGGTGTGAGCTGACCCTAGTGTATGTTTGTACGACACAGGTACCCGAGGCGACGCAGGCGGCGGGTGCGGGTGCGGCCGCGGGTGCGGGTGCGGGCGCGGGCGCGTGTGCGGCGGCGTGCGCGTGCGGCCTGGCGCCACGCGTCGCCGCGCTCGAGGCGGACGCCGCCACTGCGCAGCGGCAACGACACCATTTAGAAGAGGAGGTACCTATACCACTACAGTTTTATAAGGGGATATGTATGGGGAAATCCGAGGCCAAACGAGATACAGAAAAACTGTCTTAGAAGTCATTAGGTATTTTTTTACATTTTGGAATATTCAGTTTTTTGGTCAAGCGTGAGCTGTTAAAATGAATAAATTGATCCAGATGTTTTAATCTGTAGATCGACTATTTCATTGTATCGGATGGAAAAAATCTGGTTTGGCAAGACATTTTTTTTAATACAATTTGTATGTAATCGGCGTCTTTTATCCCAGTAAAAAGCAGGAAGGTCCACAAAACTCTTTTCAGATCATTGGGTGTTAACTACGGGCTACCGTAGTGCATAATTTTTCTCATCAGCACTCCACAGCACACCAAGCAACTACCTAAGTCAAGGTTCGAACCTCTCTTAAGGTGCCCTTGATCCAGTTATCGCCTCGCTGTCTGAGTGCCTTTTTGCTGGTGACTGGTGACCTTGTGAAAGTCGTCTAGATCAACAATTATTAACCATAACGTCTGAAATACGAATCCAAAAATTGTCATAGTGATATATCTAATATAAAGACAAAAATGAGGTTGCCAGGATGAGCAAGGCAATATTATTACGAACTCTCTATATCATGGATTTCACGTCAAAGACGCAAGTGACGTTTTCTAGCGATAAGAATTAAGCTGCTGCAATCAATGATGTTCTTTATCAGGATATCAGACTAATTTAGATGTTGGGGAAAACCTGTCGCGCTGAGCCTAGTCATGCTCTCCGATTAACGCCATATTGGCGCTTACATCCGTTTAGAATAGACATTATTTCAAGCATTGTTTTCAAATCGAACACAAGCATATTTATTCATTTATGGTATAAACATGCTTACACAAGTCAATTTGTGTGTGTCGCGATTAAAACAATTGAATTAGGAATCTCATTTTAAGATTATAAGGATTATTTTTGATTGATTGTTGTATTATATTAATCCAGGTCCATTGAGACCAGGTCGTCCTTCAAATTCAAAATTATATATTTGTTAAAATAGGTCAATAAAGATGTAAGGTACAATTTATATGGTAGTCTCACTATTTTATGCCTTTATCAAGCGTACAAATGTTCATGCAACATCAATAGCACAATAGTATACTCTCATACGGGCATTCGAAGTATTTGGTGTATTTTTCGATTAATCTGCATATGTTTAGACATTCCAACATACAGCGACGTGTAGCGCCTTACAGTGAGCTGTGTCGATAAAACCTTATAGTACACTCTAAACGTTTGCAGATAACCGCTTTAAAATCGCCAATAAATAGTAATAGATATATAAACTAACAAACATACACATCTCTTATCTAGGCTTGCCAACCTTCGTGCACTTCAGGAATTTTGCTTTAGAATTGCTGGGCTTGGCCAAAAAAAGCAGGAGCCGGCTATTAAAGTATAGTATGTCGAAAAAAAAACGGATAAAAGCTGGATTTAGCTTTAGTTAAATACAAAAAATATTTTCCTCAGAAACATGACCGTTTTCCCTCGGCGCTATGATATGCGGTTCTTCAAAGGAGGCGTAAAAAGAGCTCTTCAAGGTCGGCAATATATCGGCAATCCCAGGGGATCCGCCGCCTATGGACATTTGCAATACAAATGTCCATAGGCGGCGGAGACCACTTACCATCAGGTGAACTGTCTGCCTGTTTGTCAACCTATTAACATAAAAATAACACACTTCCTCTTATGCCTGAAAGTTCGTACCATGAGGCTACCCTTCTACCGGATCGGAGCGGTGCCGAAGGAAAATTTTACCAATACAATTGCACAAAATTGTCGTGAATGTATTATGAGCAATTATATTTGTAAAATTTTCCCAGCTGCGCTCCTTAGGACAGGCAGGTTTAAGCTGGACAATTGGTGCCCCGCACATATCTTTCGCGGGACGCTTTCTCTAAGGCTGTGTATCAGAGGAAGACCATAGCGTTATTTCGCTCAAAGACCAGCTCGACTGAGGAAGTACTCCAGTGCGGTATTCTGTAAGTACTCCTTACAGAATACCGCAGCCAAATAACTTAATGTTGTGTTCCTGCGTGTGAGTAAGGTCGCCAGAGCTCATTAGGAAGGGAAGGTAGTACGTGCTACGGTATCCGCTTAACATCAGGCGCGCCGTATGCTTGTATACCGTGTTAGTTGTATAAAAATAATAAGCTCTAAAAACGGGATGTTGCAGCTCACCCGGGACGGTTGGCAAGTACTCCTATCCCAAATGCATAATATTTCAAAAAAAGAAAAACAAAAATTAATAAATATTATATTATTTATTATATATATTATATTATTTATGAAGCGCTCGTGGTGTAGCATGATTAGCCGTTCTTAATCGATCGACAAAGTTAAGCTACGTCTGTCTTGGTCGGTACCTGGATGGGTGACCGCCTAGTGGTATTTCAAATCGAGCGTTTTCCGTGCTTCGGAAGGCACGTAAAGCCGTTGGTCCCGGTTATCACTTAATTGTGATAGTCGTTAAGCTGGTTGGATGCCTCCTAGGCTGCTTGAAAAACTCCAACAGTAGGGTGGCCACTAGCCTACCTCCACCGATCCGCAGTGGGCACGCGTGGTGGAGTATCTGCCCATTCCCTTTCACCCTGATTTGTGAAAGGAGGCCTGTGCTCAGCAGTGGGACATTATAGGCTGATGATGATATTATTTATTGATATAATAACATATAACCTCATACCGTTTAAGTTCCGCCGTAGGAAGTATTTATTATAAACTTTTATTTATTTTCACCTTTCCGGTCCGGTGTCTGTATCCGAATCGTGCAAGTAAAATTTGACCCACTTTCCAGCGTCCGATTGAGCTGATATCTAGTAGGTATACATTAGTATATTGGATGAATATGCAAGTGGAGACAACAAAAAGTACAGTCACCATAAAAAGCTTGTATTAAAATTTTATTTTTATCGAAAACTTGTTTTGTTGTCAGGTCCGGCGGCTGCGCAGGCACAACGCGCGCCTGCGCGAGGAGTCAGCGCGCGCGGTGTGGCAGCTCAGACATTTCACGCAGTGGCTCAAACGAACCGTCGACCGACAGTGAACGAACGGTCGCGCGATTACACGCTCGCGCTTCCCACTGTAAGCTTCTCTATTTTACACGAAAAAGTCAACCAAAAACTACTTTATTCTGTACATCCATATTAGGTAGGTTTACAATTTATATTGTTTTATTTTAAACTGTATGAAGCGATGTTTGTATTATGTATATTGAAATAACCACACTAACAAACTCATCTTAAAAGAATTATGAATACTAAATTCAGTGTGACAAATCTAAGAAATACCTTTTGACGTTTCAGAATGTCAAAGCAAAATTAACCTTATTGTGTGACATTAAGCTTTATCTGTTAAATATATGGATTTTTATTAACATTATTGTAAAGACATAAGGACTACTTTTCTTTGTATCTATAAACGTCGGGAAGGTATAATATTTCTTAGATTTTTTTGCATTGTAACTATAATCAAACCTAAAAAAACATACTAATTAAAGATGACAAAGAAAATAATATTCTAAAATTTGGTAAATTAAATATACAGTCCATGCGTAGATGAGATTATTTACTTACGTGATTATAAATAACGGTTCTAGTTTTATAAATACTATGAAATGATAAGCAACATGTAACCCAACTCACGTACACACCGCGTCACAACTATTGCCACCCTGACTTGTTTATAATATACATAAAAGTTACAGCAGCAATGATTTCAATGATTTGATAAGAACTCGGATTATTAACTAATCCGGCTTCTGACTGTTAAACGGTTCATATTTATCTATATTCGATAAGCACCACAACGTAATGGCAATACGTAATAATAATCATTACGCGTTAGCAATTATCATGTTCTTACAAGGTGTTATTGTTGATTATGATCATGGTACAAAAAGTCGACACCATGTAATGGGAATAGTTTTTGTAAATGAGAAATTAACATGTAGGTGCTTGCCGTGTATTAATTATTCTCGTAAACATGTATTATATATATTCATTTCTATGTTGGTTAGTCTGACTTACGGCACTAAATAATACTACTGCAGTTTTTCCAGAAACTATGAACGGAAATCTTATTAGTACCGTGTATGAACTCTATATATCAGGTAGTTCACATTTATCATTGAGATTAAACTAATCTTTTGAAGCTTTAGAACGCGTGTAGCGTATTAAATACACCGAGCAACTAGATCAATTCTAAAATAGATTTAATATTACCTAATATTCAATGAAATATTATGATAGTGATGTACATTGTGCGCTGTATCTTATGAATTTTGTGCCTTTTCTGTGCTTCTAATGAAGCGTTTGTTTTGGCGTACGTTTTATAGAATATGTTAAAGTTGGCATATTATAATTATTACGATTCGTTTGTTATTTATATACATATTGATGTAATAGTGTATTATGCTGTTACTGTTTCAATTATGACATTGACTCGATTATTCATGTTATTACTATGGTAGACATCTAGGACATTTTGTCAATAAGTTTTGTTTGTATTTCAGTTTGAATATAATGTCACTGTATATAAATAAATACATACATACTGCTATCTAGTAATTTTTATACTAGTTTATGACGATGCAGGTTGTTCCATTATATTAACACACTGAATACAGTCGAAAGCAGAACGCAGATAAAATGTGTTTGATTTTATATCTTGTAAATGGATTAATATTAATAGACAATAGTATCGGTAAACAGAGGCTACTTAAGAGTCTGTCCCCAAGAATCACTAAATCGTACTCATATTATAAATACTAAATAGGCTATTTCACAATGTAAAAAATAAATGACAAAAACACTATCAGTGTATAAAACATCTAAAAATACACCGAAACGTCAAATAAATATGTTTGATTTTGTGTTTTATTTTATCAGTTGGACTAATAAGAGAAAATCAGTAGACTTTATAAAATTATGACACCACATGCTTGTATTTCATTGAAAAAATCCATATGACTATCGTTTTTGACATTTATTTATTTAATTAAAAGTTGCTGATTAGAAATGTCGTTAAATTCCCTATTATCACTAAGCTACGAAAGGTCAAAATCGAGAGACATCTTGCGCCAAACCATGAGATTCTGGATGAATTTGGGTTAAGTGTGTGCAATTGAACTAACTTATAATAAGGAACTAACATGTTTCATTCTCTTCTTTCATATAAAAGATGAGATTAAGATGTAGAGACGAATAAAGATTGTTTTTTTTTTAAATTTTCTTTATAAGTTGATCGAAATATTTTCTTTTTAAAAATTTATCAAATTGTCCCTAATGGAACAGCCTGAAAATAAGAATTGTTTTTTTTTAAATAAAACTATTTATATCGACAAACATCATTCAAATTGTTGTCTTATGGGAATATTTATGTAACGAAATAATAATAAGGAAATTGAAAATTGTAAGGTAAACACCAATTAATATTAGGATAATTTAGCCGAATAATGTGTGTTGGGTCATATTATAAATGTATAAAATACATATACATATTTATAATTACTTCCATGACAGTTGTATTATGATCCAAGCACGTTTGTTTTGACATACGTCAGTAACAGTATAAAATAGATTGTAATTATAATCGTAAACTGACTTGAAACCTGCCAAATATTAATAAAATAAGTGAAAAACTGCGTTAGCAAAAATTGTAATTGTAACAGAGACAATGTTTACGGAAATTAAAAGAAATCGATATTTAAAGTTTCATAATATTATAATAATCGTAATACTACATAGTTGCATACGATGAACACTAGATTTTGAAAGTAGCTGTTTCGTTGACACATTTCAATTAAATTGGTTAAAAATAAAAACTTGATGCTGGAATGGAATGTTATAAAATTGGGTAGACTTTCAACATTTTTGTCTACTTATATTATTTTATCTGTAAATATCACGAGTCTCATAAACTAGGTATAATCATCATAAAATGAGAGCTTTATTAGTTTAGGCTATTCTAGAAATTTTAATTTTATTTTAGTTTAAGTGAATTATGTTTTATGGGATTTATCGAGGTTATGAATCATCTGAAAACGTAGAAAAGTCTTCAAACGCAAGATTTTAAATTAAAATAACATTTAATTGGTCTATTTACTTTTTCTATTTTACGAATACGGACTCATAGCAGTTAAGGCTGTCTCAGGTTTTACGGTAATTTAAATAAAATCAGAAATTGTTTAATTAAAATAAAAAGTGCATTGAATTATGTGTCATTCGAAACTAAATAAAATTTGCTTACCTTAAAATGTGCCTTTTTTACGTATAATTATATAAAGACGGCGCAACGAATCATAGTACATTATGATACATGTGTGCAAATTTGATTGTTAACACTCAAGGCGGTATTAAGCGATAAGGGAGCCGAGAGTGTAATAAATCAATGCACACGAGTGTGATACGACATTTTTCAATACACTTGCGAGGAAAAAAAAACAGACTTTAATTTTGCAATAATAGTCACTTTACGAGCGAGTGTGTTGAAAAAATTATTATCAACAGCAATATTCGAAAAAATGTGGCTCTTACAAAACAATGCAAGCAGTTCCATTATACAGCTAACTTGAAATTAGGTTGTTAAGTAAACGTGTGATTGTTGAGGCAGGTTGTTTGGAGTGAGAGTTTAGTAGGTATACTGTTACGGTATTGTAAATTGTAATTTACATAATATTTATGCTTAGTTATATCATTTTGCTTTACGTTAAATACTTTTGTTGAAATTGTTGTACATGGAAAGTCGTCTTTGTGGAAGTTTAAACAATTTGGGTATTAGAGTGCATTTTTGCAGTTTACCAAAAGTAATTTATGTTCTAGTATTATTATTTTGCCAAATATTTCCACTAGACAATTTCCATGTCATTTGAAATACTAGTGTGGATGACAAGCTAAAATACATGGTGTCCAGGTGGCAGCTTCGACAAACTAAGTACAATAAAAATAAGATTATATTTATAATTTACCGTGACGCAGCGATTAAATCTCTAAAAATTGTCTTGCTGTTTTGTTATTTTTTTAAGTCTGATGTGATGTATTTTAATTTGTTGTCAGTTGTAAATATTTATTTGACTTTTTATACTAAGACTTGACCTACTCACCACTATATTTTTACGTAAATTTACTTTGTTTGTTCAACTTTGTATCCAATGTATGGATTAAAAAAATATTGAATAAAAAAAAAGTGTCATTGATACATTTATATTTTTTATACTGACTCAGTTATTAAATTATTTAATTATTGAATACGTGAATGTTTTTATATTTTCACATACCTACGATAAGTCTAAATAAAACAATGGTATTTATTGAATGTATAACTAACTAACAAAACATCTTTTGATACCTTTTTTGAATACATTTGTGTATCATGTAAGAATGTATCTTAGCTCTATCCCACCATTGATGTTTAAGTATACCTAAGTTATTATAAATCATTGTCTTCACTTCATGGCTAGTTAAGATTTGATGAGACAGATTTTGATTGTAATTACTCCGAATAACAAAACACTTTAGAGCGCTTGTAGACGTCCGTTTTTTTCACCGGATAACGGACCGTGTTTTTTGCCGGATTCGCGGTGGTGTATGAATTATAATGAATGTGTGTACATGCACCGGACATCGGTCCGGCGAACAATTTACGCCGGATGCACCACCCCTTCCCCTCGGCGCGACGGACACCGGTCCGGTGTAAGAAATGGCGGTCATCCACGCCAGTGTATTGGTGCGTGTTGACGCTGCCGGACGTATTGCCTGTTTTCTGTTAATTGAGTGCCGTCTACCTGCGTTCTTTTAAAAATGGGTGATATTGACATGGAATTGTTAATAAGTTTGGTTGAAAATAGGCCTGTACTGTGGGACAAAACCCAAGAGTGCTATAAAAATAGACAGTCGAGTTTTGCCGCTTGGAGAGAAATTTGTCTTGCGTTAAATGAAGGTTTTGAAACGATGTCCGAGAAAGAAAAAAATTATATATTTTATATATTCATGCACCATATTTTTCCCTTTCCAATAATATAGGATGCACCCACGATGACCTTTTACGTTTTTCTATTTCTTTTTGTTTCTTCTTGTACAAATAGTAGGCCAATACGAGTTTTTTTTTTCTTATTATTCGACATTTCACACGTGTGTAATCTCTGACTACCAGTTCAAAACTAACGCATATAGACGGCAGTCCATCCATCCGGTAAAAAAAATATGTATACAAGGATAGCCGTTTATTGACGGTCCGTTATCCGGTGAAAAAAACGGACGTCTACAAGCGCTCTTATTCTGTTAGAATTTGCCCAATATTGTCCAGATGTAATGTGTGCTATTCTTTTGTTTACTTCAAAACAATGTTCGGATTAAGGTGTAACGTTTGTTGGAGTAGATCCCAAGTTTTTTATTTTAAGATATTTGATGAAGTTGTAATATTGATGGAAACAAAATAATGTTTTGATTTTTCAGAAAGTCTTTCTGGCCATGAAAATTATACTCTCTTTTCTTATTTACTGATACGTAACCAAAGCAATTATTGTTAACCTTCATATTTTTGAAATTTGTATATTTTTTCTTAGCAGGTTTAACATATTGTAATTAGATATAATTTCCTTGCATATTTTGTAAATCTATTATAGTGGACATTCCAATTAAAGTACCTATGTACCAAAAATTTTGTATTATTTTAAAATGCACTTAGTTTACACTTTCCTACTATCTTATTAAAATCTCATCTCACTAATGCGAAAGTGAGTTTGTTTATTTGTTTGTTACGCCTTCACGCCCAACTACTCAACGGAGCATCATGAAATTTGGCATGCAGATAGCCTATGGTATGGAGAAGGACATAGGCTTTATCCGACCAACATGGTCGAAATGTGCCTTCTTGAGGGCCTTTTCGCAGGGCTGGACAACGATATTAAATCAAAATTTTAAAGGTTTTATTCTTCATGCTCGGTTAGGAACTTTGCGAGTAGGTGCATGAATCCGCCCAGATCCGGTAAGCTGACTGTTTACGGGACTCAGCGGAGGCACATTCAGTATAGCACTGGGGGGTTTGCTATTGGTTATATGTCGTTCCCCTCGCAACTGTTATTTAAATAGCAGCTATGCTATTCTGTAAAAGGTAAATCATCTCGAAAGTCATCTCGCAACTGAATTGGCGGGTGAAATACGTTTCAGAATACCAAATCCTATTGAAAAACGTCAAAATACTCACCTGTCGTAGTTCTTCTCACTTCCGTCATCACTCGGTGGCGCTAGTGTCGAACTCACTCAGTTTAAGAATATGAAATTCTAATCTCATCGCGGATTCAGAAGTGATTTTACAAATGAACGTTACAGAATAGCACTGCAGCACACAACCGCGGTGCGGGTTCATGAAAAATATATGTAGGTTATCGACCCTGACCTATCTTTTATCGTATTTAAAAAAACCCCTTAACTGATTATGCATTAATTTTATCTATGATATAGATAGCGTGTTCAAGTTTGAGTAGCTTGGTACCTAATGAGAAACAATGTTATTATAAGACAAAAAGGTAATCTCCTTGATAGAGATGATAATAATAATCGCTTATTAATTATTAAAGAACGATAAGATTCCTATATAAATAAGACTGTATCCTGCGAGAAATAAGTATATCAGTTACTTGACCAATTATGCGTACTCTTATATTATTCGCTCTTATCGCAGCGGCTGTTGGTAAGTATTTATTAAAAATTCTTGTGTGTAGGAATTCGTATACGAAACTAAGGGTGGGTATGATGAATATTGTGCAAGCCAGATAATTATACTTGCACCATACTTGCACAAATAATTATTTTTAGTAAATTATTAACTTATGTACTTAGGTATGTTAAAAGTAATCGTGAATCTTTTTTCAAAAGCCAAAATTTTGTAGATTTTCTTATTTATTACAAAAACTAGGTCCTTCATAAAAATATGAAAAAAAAGTTAAATTAATGTACCTACCTACCTACCTGGCACCACCCAAACCCATTGATTGAAGTGGAAATAGGTAAGTACCTACGTAGCTACTTTACCTAATAACTTTACTATAGGCGCTCACGAAACGGTCGTATTCAAACAACAATTTATGTGATTCAGAACAATGATTTTAGTATAATTTGACAGATAATATTGTAAAGGGCCTGGTTGATTAGCACTTTTAACACAATCATTTAAGTACTGAAAATTCTCTGAAATTCTGTGTAGATTAAATAAGTTGTATAAAATTAACATTACGTAGGTTACATTTAATATTAAGATGAAAAACCCTAAAACGATATTAATGTTTGTTATTGTATAGCGGTGCCGCATCGCGGCTCTCGCATCGTCGGTGGCGAACCCACGTCGGTGGAACAGTACCCGTATATGTCCAACATGCAGTATGGATTGTGGGGTATCTGGTGGTACCAAGCGTGTGGTGGCTCTCTCATCACTCCAACAAGTATCCTGTCAGCTGCACACTGCTACTTGTATGTACCAACATATTTTTTGTCGAAAAAACCTGCAGTTGCTTGTTTTGTAGCTAAGAATAATTAAGGCGCTCTTGCGCTATTATAATCATTCTCTTCACAATGATACCTATATTACCAAATTAGCAACTAACTCTTAATTAAATTTAATAACCTCTAGTTTTCAACTATATTTTATCACAATATTATCATTATCTTCCCTTTATCTATATCTAAAATTATAAGTACGTACCTAGTTATATAAGTCTTAAGTTTAAGACTAGTTTTATTTTCCCCATACAAATCCCTAACATTCATTTTCGTCGCTTTTCGATCTGTCTCGTCATCTTGAATATACAAATTCTTTGGCCATTACATTAGCGGTCAACATTAATGCAATGTTTTAATTCAGCGGTGACTCAGCCAGTTCATGGCGTGTACTTCTCGGTACATCATTGGCTTCAAGCGGAGGCAGTCTCCACATAGTCTCCGAGTTGGTCAATCACCCTAACTACAGTAGCAGTACACTCAACAATGACGTGGCTATAGTCCGCCTGGCTACTGCTGCAGTCCTCTCTAATTCAGTCCAAGTAGCGCGTATTCCTGGGACCAACTACCACCTAGCTGATAATACTCCTGTACACACCATCGGTTGGGGAACTTTAACGGTAAGGACTCCTTCTCAATGTATGTTAGAACTTTAAAACATACTTTTTTTTTTCGTAATTTACCTCGTATAATGTTACAATGGCCATATAAGGCCAGTGGCTCGATTCTCGTAAAAAAACGTCAGCGTTGTAGTAGCGACATCAACTATTAAAATTGAGTTTCGTGAAATATTTTGTATAAAAAACATTCAAACGTGCATACGCCTCAATAATTTGTCAATAGAATCGTTTTTCAATCGTTCATTTGACATTAAAATAATAAAACACGCAGTTTAATCGTCGAAGTCGCTACGACATCGTTGAAGTTTTATTACGAGAATCGAGCCACTGTACTTGACGCCCGCGAGTGACTTGATCGCGCAGAGGGGCTCGACTCGTGCTCGGCTCGGATAGCGTAGACGCACCTTTGTTTAGTTCTAGTGTTTGTTAATTTGGATCTGTTCAGCTACTATGTCAGAGGCTGTACCTACACTCATCAGGCACCACCACATTTCCATCTCTATTCCGTTAAAATGATAGGAAATGAAGATTATGGAGGTACACCAGCAATAACAAACTTTTGTTTCGTAGCAAGGTGGTTTCTCCCCTGAACAACTACAGCACGTGGAAGTGAGAACGATCAACCAGCAGGTGTGCGCCGACCGCTACAAGCAGCTCCAGTCGCTGCCCGGTTTCGGAGGTTGGCCCGTCATTACGCAGGGCATGCTATGCGCCGGCATCCTCGACGAGGGCGGCAAGGACGCCTGCCAGGGCGACTCCGGGGGCCCGCTCGCTCATCAAGGCGACATTGTCATTGGAGTCGTCTCGTGGGGATATGGTTGTGCGCATGCTGTTTACCCTGGCGTCAACGCTCGCGTATCTACATACTCTGATTGGATTGTTGCTAATGCGTAATTAACTCAACTTATTAGCTTTACCAATAGTAACCATCCTAATAATGTAGAATTATGTTCTCAAATAAATAAATAACATGTTAAAAATTTCGAATTAAAACAAATATTATTCAATTTCCATGTCCTCAATATATACTTATCATACCTTTAGGTTATTTATCTACTCTGAGCCTATAGTAAAGGTTTCGTGACGTCCAAAATGTTGATAACAAACTACTGGACATTATTTATGTAGGTATTTATTAATAAATCAAGGCTAAATAATTACATTAATACTAAAAGTACACGTCGGTTAACGAAAGCTGGCACGTTCACAGTACTCATAAATTTGCAATCAGTCAAGTCTAATGGACGAATGCAAAAATAGACCACTGTATATTTATGAGCAGTAGCAAAAGCAAAACAATAACTGTCTCCTTCATACTCATAAGCTTGACTTTGCGCGAGAGAGACGGTGTAAATGTGTTGAAACGTGCCAGCTTTAGTTAACCGACCTGTACGGCAAGAATGTCCGTTTTCGCCGTCCGTTCTATCCTTCATCTGAAGCTTCTTCATCGCCGCGTTCTGTACGATGCTTTAATGATGCTATTGATTTCTGTTAAAAAAAAGCAATGACTTTCATTAAGTGTTCAGGTATAAAACTGAATGTGAACGACCTTTAGGTATTGATAACTCATATATATAGTACAGATAATATAGATAGTGACGTCGAATGCCGAGACGAAGGTTGCGGGTTCATAAACCTACAATGAACTTGAGCTTTCGGTAAAGGATATCATAGCACGGCAGCAGGGTACTTAGTAGTCCTCACCTGGCTGGCTACCACCCTCATGGGGATAATCTATCGCCAAGCACGTAGCGGTAGTAGCGGTGTATTTCTGGCCGTTAAACTTGAGAGCACAGTCGCCTTCTAGATTAACCCCCTGATATTGCCAATGTCCATGTGACGGTACCCTACCCATATAAATGTGAATAAAATAATATCCTGGGACATTCTTCACATACGGTTATCTGATCCCAAACTAAGCAGATATTGTACTATGGTAACCAGATAACTGATATACTACACATTGTTATTATTCTACTTTTTGATTGTAAATACATACTTAATATACATAATTACACCCAAACATAGACATGTTCATGCACACAAATGCATTTTCTGGACGGGGATCGATCCCATGACCTGCGGCGTGATAGGTGGAATCTTAACCAACTACGACAACTGGCCCGTCAATAATCATATATCATTAGGTGACTGCCACCATAAACTAGAAAAAAAAAAAAGAGGTAACATACCGTATCAACAGACAAGGCCCTCTCGACTTCCTCTTGTACCGCTTGGAGTTGTTCGGGGTCAACGAGTTGCGCCCGCAAGCACCCCACGGCCATTTCTACTACTCTCTTCATTTCACTGTTCGGTACAACGACGCCACATTCTGTTACATGTCAAAGAATGTTCATCAAAATAAGTATTTTTTATAAGTAGTGTATATGATGTAGAACTGCCTCGATTATCCATATTTAAAGGACATGAAAAGACGTTTGGGGTACATAGTTTACTAGCCGTCCCCCGCGGTTTCTCCCGCGTTCCCGAGATAAAAAGTAGCCGATGTCCTTCTGTATACCATATCTTTTTTTGGCATGCATCTGCAAAATTTTTTGATAATCCGTTGAGTAGTTGAGGCGTGATCAAACAAACAAACACACAGGTTTAAGATTAAAATGATACTGTAAAGGAAATTTATCGTTCCGATTATAATTTTTTTTTTTTTTTTTTTATACAACTAAGTCGGTAAACAAGCATACGGCCCGCCTGATGGTAAGCGGTTACCGTAGCCATATGGACGCTTGCAACACAAGAAGCATTGCTCACGCGTTACCGACCTTTCCCTCCTCCCCTATGAGCTCTGGCGACCTTACTCACGCGCAGGAACACAACTTTACACAACATAAAGTTATTTGGCTGCGGTATTTTGTAAGGTGGAGGTACTTCCCCAGTCGAGCTGCTCTTTGAGCGAATAAACGCTATGCTCTACCTCTCTTAACTATTAATATTATTACCATATACAGGTGAATTCAAGTTGGCATGGATGGAAAAATTAAATAAATAAATAAATATCCTGGGACAGACGTTTTTGATAAAAGCTAAAAATCCCCTTCTCTTTATCCATGACCACTTGAGACGGGTCAGTAAGAGCGAGAAAACGTTCTTACACCACCATATATATTTTATTATAGCAATACCAGGGAGTTTGCCAAAGTGTTGCCGACCTTTACAAAGCCTAGAGCCGTGCTTGGCAACAGATTTTCAACTTGGCCATCCAGACAGGTTCTACAAAGTACTACCGTGATATGTTTTTCTCACGATGTTTTTCTTAAAAATTACATATTCTGTGAAAATTTCAGCTGTCAACCTATGACGATCATGAGATACAGCCCACTGACAGACAGACGGACAAAATTCCTGTAGCTGCCTTTACTGTCCAATATCAAAATCTTAAATTTACACTTTATGTTAATTAGGTTACACCATTCTTCATTTTACCTTTGACATCGTCCATTACATCGGAAATAATGATGCGGTCTAACGACTCTTTAGTGATGGGTTGTTCCTCTTCAAGCAAGGCGTTCACGAGTGACGTCATCACTTCCTCAGATTCTGACGGGAATAATATGTATTTATGTATAAAGAGTACATTTCTGAAAGACATTTATGATATAAAACTAATTTAAAAAAAAAAAACGACTCGCCTATCGTGGCTAGACAACATTTCCATATTCTAGCATCTATAATTGAATTGGTCAAACGTATGCGAATTTTATGTTACCTACCAAAAATGTTGCAGAATTCTCAACTCTTTCTCATATACGCCAACTAATCCATCACCACCTAAATTGTATACCTACTTTTGTTTTCGTAGCACACAAAGGCTTTCCATATCTTATAGAGTATTATATAGTCGGTAATAAGATGTTGGCTCAACATACCCATATTCTCAGATTCAGTAGAGTGGTATAACGCAGCAAGCGCCGGCGCTATACGCTGGAACAGGGGTCGCTTTGTGTCTGTTACATCTTTCAGAGCTTCTTCTAACGAGTCCATTGCTTCGTGAATGTGTTCCGGTGGGCCTTCCATTGTTTCTACCTGTATTTTAGTTTGTCACGTCCTAGATTTCAGTGAACAGGATGAATTATTTTTTCCAGCCAGTTAGGGCAACTTCTGAACTACAGGTTTTAGAGAAAAACGCTGAAAGGAACCCCGAGCTGAATTTTGAAGAAAATAAAAATGCAAATAAGAAAAAAAAACTGCTTCTACTTCACAATACGAACAAAATTATGTATGACAATCTTGGTCACAAGTTGCTAAAAAGTATCGAAATTGACCTCTTATCTTAATTGTTTGTCAGAAATGTCAGAATGCTAAGAGCAAATTCTTTATGGCTAAACATAGTGAGGTCCCTGCGAGATCTGCTCCACTTCGTCAAACTTTACGCAGGATAAAACCATTGCATGGTCAAGGAAAATATAAAATAATATTTTGGATAATTTCTAGTAACTTGTGACCGAGATTGTCATACATAATTTTGTTTATATTGTGACACAGGAGAATTTTGAAAACAATTTTTTTTGAGAAAATTCCATATCTCCGAAACCACTCATTTTTGCAAATAAATTTTAGTGCTAATTTTATTTTCTCTAAAATACAGCTCATGGTTCCTTTCAGCGTTTTTCTTTAAGACCTGTAGTCAGAATTTGCCCATACTGGCTAGAAAAATAAAACACCTGCATAAGGTTTACTACAAAATCATAATTCTGTACCCGATTTTTTTTCTAAATCACTCCTATGCTTTCGAATATTATAATCTTCAATGATGTTAGGGTTCATGTACGTATGTACAGTCGAGGACATAAATATGTATACACTTAGTAAAATTCAACAACGGTTTCCTCTTAAACTACTGATTGAAATTATGAGATATTATAAAGGCAGAATCTTCTAACATATACTATTATAATTTGTGTAATAGTTTAACACTTAAATGTTAAACATGCGAGAAAATTGCTTTTGAATTTCAAAAAGTGTATACATATTTATGTCCTCGACTGTACATATAGATAATACTTTATTGTCACACCACATTAATGAAAAAACAAAAACATACAAAAAAGATTGAATAAAAGTTCAAGATAAAGCTTTTCAGTACTCTTACGTGCTGTCTTATAATACGATCGGCCAAAGCGGCGAGCGCGTCAAACGCTCGCGTCTGTTTCTTATAGTGACTGGGATCGCCACCGTATCTTAGTAACCATTTACGGACCAATACGTCTACCACTTCGTATCTTGACTTGGCACTGGAACAAATAATCTGTATGTAGTTATATAGTACAAACTGCAGGGTTAATATATCGCGGTTATGGTATAGTAGCTATATTGATGGAATAAAAGATTCATAAATATTTAATTTATTCAGTTTAGGCCTTTGAGCCCTATTAAGGCCCTTATGAGCGTTATAACTGACTCTAGCACAGGTTAGGCTCGCGGTACTGAGCGGTAATCGTACGTATCGTACGGTAAAATCTGGTTTTAGAAAAGTTATTTCAAATAAAAAAAAGTCGTTTAAATGTTATAGTTATTAAGTTTATTTATTTTTATTTATTATGTTATGGTTTAAATGTTAGTCATCGTTTTTTAAACGTACGATTTCACAGCTGATTATTCTGCAAGTTTTAACATCACGAGGAAAAAAAATACATCGTAATATAAAATTTTGAGCACTGTTCAAAAGCATGTTTATATGACACGCACATAATACACAAACACCCCCCGCCCCCCCCACATACACCAAATATACACATTGCGCGCGTTTTGTATTTTAAAATTTATGTTATAAAAGTTTCTTTATTGTTCCTAAAAAACCTTTGAACTTATCACGAAATGTCTTGGAAGAGCGGGATCTCCTAACACAAGCAAATCTTTGATTAAAAGGAGATTCCAGAAATATATTGTAACCTAAGATACCTACATAAGTTATTTGAAATAAATTTATTTATTTATGTGATTTATTCCAATCCACGCTGAACCTGTAAACTATGGCCCTAATCCCTCTTGGGCATCGGGGAGTATACGATACGATAAGAGCTTTTGATATTGACAAATATTTTCAACCGTTGTATAGTTACCCCGATATGACATCAGGTAGTGCGCTAGTGAGCTCTTGAAGTAACTCATCGGCGTCGTCCCTGGAGACCTTCAACGCGTCCAAGCAATCATAGATCATCGCCATTATATTCACGTCATGTTTATTTTCTTCATACCGCAGTGGGGTACTGACATGAAAACAATTTTTAAGTTATGTAATAAAGTGGTAACCACTACTATCTTCTACATGATTGATATAGTAGTTTCAAACATTTTGTACTATTATACCACTAAGGTGGCAAACAAGCATACGGCCCGCCTGATGATGAGCAGTTACCGTAGCCTATGGACTTAATTCACAGAAGCGTGACAAAGTTGTAAGTAGGATTTCATCATAAATGTATTTTTACATAGAAGACGAGAGCGGATCGATGAAGAAATAAAAAAAATTGACAACTTTTATAACGAAATATGTTTATACAAAGTACGCGCTTGACAAACATCAAAATATGCAAAATAAATACTTTACAAAATTATTTGTAAAGTGGCTGTCAAATACAGTTTTTTTGTAGGTATTTCTCAGTTTTGGTTAAGTTTTTCCATAAAGTATCACAGGCAAATTAAACACATTGTACTTATATTAATAGCAGGTATACATACATAGGAAAATATTTCTTAGTCATTAGTCTCTTTTGTGGTATCCTGAAGAGATTTATTTGCGAAGTTTGCGAGTCTATTGTCGGCATCCTGGGAAATGACGGCGGCTGCGACAGTGGCTTTAAGCGACTTTCTTGAATTTCATTTCTAAGGGCCTATTAAATTTATTTGGTTATGGTTTTCTGAATTTACTTATGCCATTTTGAATACAAAGGAGTATTGGTATACAAACAACACTTCCGATTAAATAACTTTTAATGAACATATATTTTTTACGACAAGAATAGATAGTAGATCTGTCTAATATATTTACTTTATGCTCCCAAAACAAATTGCAAAAATAAATACAGGTGGCATAAATTGAAGGACTTAAATTGCCAAATAAAGGGAGACTGGCGCCTAATCTAGGCAGTGCCTGTATTTCAAATAACATTGTTTGTCAGGGAGTGTTGCTATTCAGAATGATCAAACAGAGTGGACGCGCCTAATGGAAAAATAAATTACCTTAATTTCTTGACTTTGTTTTGAACGAATAATGCGCAAACGCACCACATCGCGCTTGTAGTGCATGGGATCATATCCACCAGCCATTTTCGAAGGATCTTTCGGAGGCTGTTTAAACAAAAATAACAATATCTATGTTGTTAGTTTAACTGTAGATACCTACATATTACTAGATTTAGATATAAAACGTACCTTCTGAGGTAGCACGTCTGCTTGCAATGCCGCCGCTAGACGCAAACGATCAGAATATGAGCTAAGAAGTTTTAGATATCTCTTCTCAAGCTCACTGTGACGGTCCTAGTAAAACAAATTGATGTGCAGTACCCCGAGTGTAAAGAATTAACGTTAATAAACGCATACAATTGCGTTCAGATAACAATAAATTAGTATGGTAGAAATTAGTACCATTAGTATTTCGCTAAAGGCTCTGTGTCAATTCCTATAGAGAAATGTCGTAAACGCAATCGCGTTTGTAAGCATTTACTAACGTCAATTGTTTACACTCGGTTACAGTTGAGAAAATCTTTACTGTTATGAAAAGTTTTTGTTGACTCATTATAAGAAATAGTTACCTAATCTATACTTACTTAACATAGCTTCGTATCAAGTAGGTTTAAAGTTACTGGCGTGTGATGCAAGCAACTTACGTGCGTTTATGGTACCTACTAATTGGATTGTTAAATAAGTTCAGTATAAGCACAGAAAATGTAGCAATAAGCAATATCCTAAACTATGCAGTGGATAGAGTTGATCAAGCAGCATTAGCAGCAACCACTTGGCTACGAAGCTATAAACAGTGTTAATTGTTGAAATATGAGTGGAAATACTTAACTCACCGGCATTAAATTTGGCCCAAGCTCGAAATTTCATACAAAAGAGGAGTTTTGAGTAAATATTTTTTGCATTGCATTTGATATCTTTTCAATTCGGTGTTGTACACACACCTTTTTACCACAATTGTGTGTTGTCGGGCACAGCGCGACAGCAATAGATATGCTAAAAGCCTATTTTCCAAATTTCTTGCAGCCATCCTTTCCTTTTAATTCAATAATGTTCTATTCAAACAAAATTTTTAACGAACGAGAAATGGCACCATTGAGTTCAATCGTATGAATCGAAATGCTGACTTTTCTATCTTAATGATACCGAATACAGTGCCTTAAATCAACAATAAAGTAGAATAAATCTTTGCTGTAACCACCCCTTTTGTATGAAATTTCGAGCTTGGTCCAAATTCAATGCCAGTGAGTGTATTGGGCGTACCCTCCATTTCCTGAGCTGGTTCAAGATCTGCGGCGCCGGTCCGCACGCGGCGGAGAACTTGTGTCGGCGCGCCATCTGCCGCAGCAGGTCGTCGAGCGTCTTGTCGACGCGGCGCGGCTTGCCCAGCTTGCGCGTCAGCACGTCGCGCATCTTGGCGCGCAACTCCTGCGCTTGGGACTCCATCTCGCGCAAGTCTATGTTCATACGGAACAGGTGCGTGCGGTTCACCCTAAACATTTTTCAGGGCAGAATTCGACAAGTGTTTTTTTTTTCATTGTAATAACGATAAGATGGTTTGAACGAAGTTTCGTAAAATCCAGGCTTTAAATATATTCGTCACTTGCTAACGTCATATAACAAAAAACCGGCCAAGTGCGAGTCAGACTCACGCACCGAGGGTTCCGTACAAACCTGTAGGTATATAAGTAAATGGTAGTATAGACCTGAGTATTTGATATTAATTTCAATTTATGACCTATTAAAAAAAACTACTTACTAGATCTCGTTCAAACCAATTTTCAGTGGAAGTTTGCACCGTAATGTACATCATTTTTATAGATTTATCATTCTCTTATTTTAGAAGTTACAGGGGGGGGGACACACATTTTACCACTTTGGAAGTGTCTCTCGCGCAAACTATTCAGTTTAGAAAAAAATGATATTAGAAACCTCAATATCATTTTTGAAGACCTATCCATAGACACCCCACACTTATGGGTTTGATGAAAAAAAAAAAAATGAGTTTCAGTTCTTCTAAGTATGGGGAACCCCCAAAATTTATTGTTTTTTTTCTATTTTTCTGTAAAAATCTTAATGCGGTTCACAGAATACATCTACTTACCAAGTTTCAACATTATAGTTCTTATAGTTTCGGAAATAAATGGCTGTGACATACACGGACAGACAGACAGACAGACAGACAGACAGACAGAGAGACAGACAGACAGACAGACATGACGAATCTATAAGGGTTCCGTTTTTTGCCATTTGGCTACGGAACCCTAAAAAGAGCCGGATCTATAATACAACCTGGGTTTTACGCGACCTGCTTTAAACCTGTCATATAATAAGGCGGCAAGCATATTTTTTTTATACCACCTAGGTGGTATACAAGCATACGGCCCGCCTGATTGTAAGCAGTTACCGTAGCCTATGGAAGCTTGCAACACCAGGGGTATCACTCGCGCGTTGCCGACCCTGTAGAAACCGCTTCACCCCTTTTTTGAAGAATCCCATGCTGTACTGCCATTGGGAAAACCACGGCCGGGAGCTCATTCCACAGTCCGAGCGTACGCGGAAGAAAATTCCTTTTAGCCCGCACAGTTCGAATTTATTTTGGTTTCAATGTGTGGGCCTTCGCCACATCTAGGCTCACTGCCAATGCCTCACCATGACTCTCAATAGCGAGTGACCAATGGTGCGTGAGAGACACAAGGAGGTCACCAGCTGAGGGACTGGCGGAAGGGGAGGGACTCACACGCTCCATGATTTTGGATCCCTCCGGTCCCCCTAACACAGTCGGCCGAGTCCACCCCGGTCTCCTCCTCCGGCACGACCAACTGCACCAGGGATTATGCGCGAGGCGGCGGGCCAGCTTCCCAGGGCGGAGATTAAGTGCTCCCTGGGTTCGGGACCCCTACAATCTGCGGGTGACCAGCGTTTCACCGGGTCTCCTTGACCGCCGCAACAACACGCCGTGCCTGCACAGTCCTACGGCAGTTCTAAACTACTGGTCCCCACACCAGCACATCGCCTCCCCATGGAGCTCTGCCGACCTTACTCACCGCAGGAACACAACACCACATTAGAGTGATGTTATTTGACTGCGATCTTCTGTAAGGTGGAGGTACTTCCCCAGTTGGGCTGCCCCGAATTTCGAACGGGAAATTAAGCCCGTTTGCCCTACCTCTCTGAAATTTTTTGGGGTTATAACTACACTTGGTCCGAAATGTTGATGCACTGTGCTCGACCGTTTTTAAATAATGTCTTACTTTTGCCTCTGCTTCTGTTGCTTTATCTCGTCCTGCAGTTCGAGCACGCGGTTCCGTAGCTTCATTAACATGGCCGTGGGGAAGACAACGGTCTGCGACAGCCCCGCCGGGCCCGTACACCCATGTATAGCAGACGCCCTGATCTGATCGTAACGCAACACTATCACTTCGTCAACGTCGTTCATGCAACTTTGTTTCTCCAACTGAAACAAACAACGTGCTAGGATTTTTGAAAATGTAGAGACAAATCTGCCACTTAATCAATTTGAACTATTATGTTTGTAATTAAATTATATTTTCACATGAAAAATTGTATGCCCGCGCCAGTATCTACCGAGAAATGTACTTCAAGGTCTGCACGATGTATGTAAGGTATCTTCTTTCTAGGTCTTTGTTCCGGGCTATCCATTTAGCTTCCAGGAAATGTTTTAATTAAGCCAAACAAGATCATTATTTACCATGAACTCCTTAAGATCATTTTTCCTTGTATCCAATTGCACGGAAAGCTTGCGCTTCACTTTATTGTGTGCGTCAATGTCCTTCCGCAGAAGTTCCACTAGACGGTCTTGCTCCATCATCTCTTGTTCACGTTTGTGCCTTTAAAAATATTTTGCAGAATTTGTAGTTTTTATGCACGTAGCATCAAACAACATAGTCGTTCCATGTTCCATGACTGAACTTTGAAAAGATTATACACAAATTGTAAGATTGTCTGGAAGACATCTCTTCTTAGCGATAAGGCCGTCCATTATACGGTAATGAATGTAAAGTACCTTCCTAATTTTTATATTTTTGGGTTTCTTGCTGGTTTTTGTTGAATCATAAAGAGTTATCTATTTATCTGTTCAGATATTTATAATTATTTATATATGATTTGATATCTACCTATCGTTCCGCAGTTCGTATGTTTTGTCGTAAATTTGTTGGTCGCACCCTTCAGGGCAGATGTTAGGATCGAGTCGTATTGGACCAATGTCCCGGCTGTCAATGCTTCCTTCTTCCTCCTCTTCGCTCGATGATGATGATTCCTCAGATTCAGAGGACTCTGTTACATTTATTACATCTATAACTATTAGCAAAACTCACCAAAACTCCGTATAGTGAACCAATATCATTATAATGTATATAACATTTGGCAACATAGAGGCAAAAGGCCGCGTCGCGTAGTATGAGGAAGGGAATGGAGGCGCGATGGGACGGCAGGAGAAAAAATAGGTTCATGGTCAATCAATACCCACTCAGCCAATACATATAAGCTGTTTTCCTTCGTGCTTTCACAGTTGGCTCCATCGTAAAAGTTATTGGTATTAATGAGAGCTCTGAATCGCCCCTAATCAGTTTTTAGTAACTATATTCAATTGCATGCTGGTAACGTAGTAACTATAATGCTGTGAGCCTGGTTTTATTATACCTATGTATAGAGTAATTAAAGAATATTATAATAATTAAACTAATCATAGAGCAGACTGGAAGAAGCTATACCGATATAAGCACATCTCATAAATACAGAGGACGAATAATATATAAATAGATATCATTAGGATTTGAAATCCAAAAAGAAACAGTAAATGAGAAATGTATACAATACCATCATCATCACGATTACGAGGTGGACGGTACTTCTTTTTAAATATCCTGCGCAAGAAATCAGCAAACTTATTATCTTGAACCAGGCTTTTGAATTGTCTCTGTAGCTCCTGACATTCTTCGTCCAAACGTTCTTTATCACCCTTGTGCTCTTCAATACGATGCTCGCAGTCTAATATTTGGTCTTGGATTCCGCGGACCTACGTTAAACAGAGTTATTCTCTTCTAGTTTCAATAAAAGCCAGATTATTTATAGTTTTTTAAATATAGAAGCATAAGATGTCATTTTAAATATTAATTCAAGATATTATTATTTTTCTTCTTTAAAGAACTGTGTATGGAGTCTTTGACTTACTTGCATTAGTTTCACGTAGACCCTTTCCGCGAGTCTATCTTCGTGCGCTTCGAAACGGTTCAAGACATTCATCTCTCGATGCAATTGGTAGAGGTGCAACTCTAATAATTGATTTTTCTCCTGTGAAATATAAAATAGGTGAATAAATACATCGAAGGCTTAAAGAAGTACTGTGTTCTCAAAAGCCTAGATGAAGTAGCATATCAGACTATACACATAATGTTACTCCAATATAAATTTGTTTAGTTAAGTACTTACCTATCAGTAAATAACATAGCTACTAATCTCTTTATGTTAATTTGTGCAATAGCATAATGTGAAATCCTTTGCGTAGATATTGTGCTGATTGTAAAAACTAACATTTATATTTCTTCTTCTATTAATGTAATTCAATATATTCATACCTGTACTCTTATTCGTTCCCTTTGCAATTGTCTCAGACGAGAATCGAATTGTTGCACTGCAACCTGTGCATCTGCCAATAGCATATCTTGCTCATAAAGGTGCCTGTTTCAGATACAAAATGGGTAAATATTAGACGGAAAATGAAACTCATTCAGAAAACAAACAGTAGTACCTAGTACCTAGTAGGAGCTAGAGCTGAATTTAATATCTCATATTTCATTGTCTTTTGTCTTAGGTTCCAAAATATATTTAGAAGTAGTAACGTAAACAACGAATGCTTATATCCATTAATTAGCACATTAGTGATTTGTTCCTGCGCTGGACCATATTGGCCATATTACCTACTTCAAAAAGAAACTCACATCATGTATCAAAAGCTAGTCAATAAATAAACTTATCTAGATTAAAAAGAAATACAACTGGATGATAATAGAACTTAAATAGGTAATCATAAGTACATGTATGTAATTTGTCAGCTAACCTTTCAATACGTCTTTCACGTATTTCAATTTCAATGGGTGTCGATTCCTGATCTTGTCGTATTTTCAAAAGTTCCCAAGAAACAGCGAGTGGTCGTGTTTCTACGAAAAAATACATATATCTATTTTACTTCTACAATTGATTTAAAAGTAAAAACTACCAGAATTATGTTTTTATGCATGGTTAAACTTTTGTATGTCTTTTTTTCTAATTCCTAGTGAATATTTTGAAAATATGCTCATGTAGTGACATTAATATTTATGGTATCAAACAAATAAAAAGGTACCTGATAATGGCATAAATCGTGGGACTCGATGTTTTAATCTTGGCTGTCCATGGATGGTAGATCTCCTGCGCTCGGACTGCAGCTTCTTCGCTGTCGTCGCTCTAGTTGGCTGAAGTTGGACTACTTCGATGTCTATCTGTTTATTATATATCTATGTGTTTATTGATTACATAAAGACAAAGAGGAGATACAGGACATTTTATTAGGCAGATTAATATAATCTAAGTATTTTATAACATTAAGAACTATGAGACTCTTTAGATTTAAAAAAATGGTAATTTTTCGATATTTAACACTTTCCACATACTTCAAGGTTCCTTTCAGGGAACTCGAGGTTTTCGTCTATTTGTGGCACCAGCGGTGGTGGCTTGACTTGCTTTGGCGGAATCTCTACGCGGATCTCAGCCAGTCGTTCACCAATTTTCTTCATTTGTGACACCAAAAAAACTTTGTGGCGACGTAACTCTAGGACCTTCTCGTTAAATTCTCGTTTGTTGTCGTAAATCTATAGGAAAAATGGTGGAATTAAAATCTTCAAGGTAGGCATGGCTTAGGATAGTAAGTATTACCTAGAAGGTAAAGGATACCTCTTTCCTGGCTAAGCAGACGCGTAATTGCGTATTATGTCCCGGCGGCGCGACATAGTCGGGCTGCGTCTTGAGCAGGCGGTTGCCGATGCCGGCCTCCGCCTCGCGCAGCGCCTCCGCCGCGCCCGGCGGCAGCGCGCTCGGGTCGGGCTTCAGCGACAGGTGCTCATGCCACTACCGACATATAACCGGTAAACATTACCCGCTGTTCATATATAAGATTACATCATTCATTTCAACGTTCACCAATAAGATAATGTATTCGTTTCCCATTAGATAGCTCACCAATCAGCCTGCCGAATGGGTGCTTACTCGTTATTGAGTGGTTGTTTACAGTTACGGTAAATTATGAAGGTAGAAACAGAGCTTCGCGAATTATACCGAATGTAAACTGTGTTGGTGAACCGACTCCTTATCTACGAGTACGATTTGGAATTTACTTATATCGTATAGTTTCACTATTTTTTTGGTTATGAAGGTAATGTGTGAAGGTAATGTGATTCGTTGTTTTATTGTGGAGTGTGTACCTACTATATGAAATTGTATTATTGCTATGTGTGTCTGTTAAATGTTTATCTTTCTCTATTGACGTCAATGTCGCCAATATCAAGATTAAATCAATATGATGTCGTTGTGTGTCGTATGTGAGTTTAATTACCTGAATAAATTGAAGATGATGCCGATTCATACGCTGATAATAATTTCGCAGTGCTTTTTTCAAAGGATGCGGCGGGCGAGGAGGTAGACCAAGCAAGAATGACGCAACTCTAGGTGGACCCCACGATGCCTTTCTACCGGCTAAGCGACGAGTAGTTGACTCAGTACGTCTAAATAAGGAAGGTGTTTGAAAATAAGGCATTCACTTGCATAAAGAAAAACTATCGGATAGTTCTAGTTATCCTTAGGAATTAAAAAAAAACCACAAATAATGTAGTTCATGTGTGAAATCTTACAAAATGTACTTTTACTTACTGTAACTCCTTATCGGCAAGTTCCACTAAATTCATATCCCTAATGTCAGCATGTAAATATAATTGTAAATGAATTAAAATACATAGAGCAAATATTAAAATTAGCAATAACGTGTAGTACTCAAATAGCTTACCGTCCCTTTAATGCAGCTTCAGCCATTTTCTGATACACTTCTTCAAATTGACTGAAGAACGCTTTAGATAGATTCTTCTGACGTAGTGGTCGTATCATTACATCTGGATCCCTGTAATATAGAGTATATAGATACATTTTTTTCAACTAAGACCATCCTTGTTTTAAAGTTCAAGGTACCCAAGTGGTTAAAACCCATTAAAACGAATCATCAGGGAGACAGTTAGCTACTTTGAAATTTTAACTATTTATTTATAGACCCAATACCTGATAGCTTTCAGTGTAAATGGGAACACATCTAATTGTATAATATTCCTGGAGTGCATTTTCTGCAGCGCTCTGTCGGAAACTTCAAGTTGATGTGCTAGCTTGCTTCTGGTCAACGCTTTCATTTCTTCCAGTTCCTTCTCTTGCACTTGAAGTGGACGGGGGTCTATAGTCACGTCGATTCGTTGAGATTCTGGCAAGGCGCGATTACTGCAAACCATTTTGAAAGAAATTCATTAAATTTTGATATTAAGGAGGCATTTATGAAAGTTTTGTGAGGCGATCAAACGGCAGGAACGCATTAAAGCGGTCGCGACAAGGCGCGCGAGGCTCCGCGAGGAGCGGTTTGCGCGACAACGCGTCGTCGGAGCAGTCCTGCCAGTCTTCGATGTCTGGATGCATCGACAAGGTGGACGACTCACCTACAGACTTACACAGATAATCACCGGGCATGGGTGCTTTGTGGGTGCTTTAGTGATTATCTGTACCTATAGGATCGGACGTGAGGTGACGGCGGTCTGCTTCCACTGCGGTGGGAGGGACGAGCATTCCGCATCGCACACGCTAGCGGTGTGCCCTGCATGGGAACCCGAGCGGCGGATCGGGGTCCAAGAGATAGGAGGGAATCTCTCCCTCCCTCCCTCCTCTCTCGAAGCAACCCCAGGGAGGACGATGAGTCGATGTGGTCACGACTCATCGTGCGATAGCACAGCAAGGGTGCTGGGGGAGGTGTCAGACTTCCCCCGAGACGAGCTATCTAAGCGCCGCGCTTGGAGGGGTGAGCAGGTACAAGTTCAACACGAGAGCCCGCCACCCTCTCTATAGCGCAGATGGCGAACACCGTGGTTTTTAGCCGGTACGAGTCCGGCATAACCTGGCCGCTACCCACCCGAGGCGATCAGGTATCCTATGAAGACTTCCCCACGCAAAAAAAAAAGGTACTTCAATTATATCAGGTTTGGAACAGCCTTCGATTCAGAAAAACTTGTTAATCTTGACTCTTATTTACTTTGACTATTTCTACTAGAATAGGTATTTGATTTGTTTGCTTATGTCACTGTCATCATCCTAAAAAGAGAGCTGACAAGCCTGAAGATAAAGCTAATCCGAAGTGTCTATTTCAAAGTACTTTTCACACCTACACAATCTTCAAATCAATATTAAAATAAGTAACATAGTTGTTTGCATACACTATTTATAAACAGTTGGTACTTACGCTTTAATAATTTTGTTATAATCTGTAGTCAATTCAGACAGTTGATCTCGTACACGTTTTTTGTGGGCGTTTGCTATTGCCATCATTTTATCGTACTCCTCCTTTTGTTTCAATTGTTCGTGCGACATCAACTCACCTTCCAATGTGCTTGGCTCTTTAATCTTCGCGGCTCGCTGTAATAAGGTTTTATGTTTGATTAATTAATGTATAGTATGTAGACTAAATTAATAGAGACTCTTTTTGACTTATGGGCAGCGCAGAGGACGCCTTTTTTGTCGTCGTGTACGTTACTGCTTAGAAATGTATAGATATGTATTCTATTTTCACTGACTAAAAACTGAAGCTCGTTGCGGTTTGTCGTCTGCGCTGCACCTTATGAATACCTTTTTGGCCTGATATTGATTTGATCTCTTTTCCAGATATACGTAACATCTGAAGACTAGGTACCTTTACTTTAGAATTGTTCATTTTCAAATATTCTTAACCGATTTATTGAATACTTACTGGTAGTTCTGGTGGCCTCGGCATTAATAAAGACGGAAGTAAGGGTCGATCAAAGTTGATGATGTAAGAGAATATGTTACTATCCCCACCACTCGTATATAAGCGTCTAAAAAATTTGGAGGTAAAATTATATTATAGAAGACTAGAAAAGTTTTAAGGCTTATCAATCAGATCGCTTACTTTCCATCAGCACTGAATTCTAAGCAAGTAATGGCACCGGTGTACCGATCGTGCATGGGTAGATAGTAATTGTCGTTGAAGTCTATACGTGGCGTTGGTTGAGTCTGCAAAATATAGAAACAAGTGTAGGTAGTGAAGTAACAAACTAAAAATTGAAAGTCGGCATTTTTTAGGTTAAAAGTAAAATGTCTGTGATATTATGGAATGGGCAGACGGACTGACGGACGGACAGACATAAAATGACAAAACTACATAAATGTGCGTTGTTTGACTACGGTACCCTTAAAGGCCTAACTTATGAGAAAACTAGCACGAGCATGAAACTTGTGTTGAGCAGTGACAAGTAAATTCGTAATTAAGTACCTCTTCTTTGGCTAAACGTCTGCCTTTCAGCTTCTTGAGTAATTTCTGTTGAGCCATCATCCAAGTCATGTAGTGGCATTCAGGTGTATCCTCTTCTACCGATGGCATCTTTACTACGCGTATGTAGCCAGTATTTGTACCGACCACAAGGTATTCACCATCACATCTGTATGAATATCGTTTACTTAGAGATTTTGTATGAATGCAAAAAACTCGGACTATTAGATTTTTCAAACATTAAATTTGCTTTTGCTGAGAGGTCTTATTTGCGTTAGTAGAATATAACCAAATGAAAGGATATCATATCCTTTCATCGAAAATAATGTTACACAAATAAATAAATAAAATAAACGAACATTCTCAGCCTCAAAACTAAATATGACATCGATCAAGGCAGTTACAGGATGGCTTGTTATTTATAATCTAAACGATACCTAAATTATCCAAAGCAAAAATTATTTAATTTAAAGATCAAAATTAATTCTATTCATGGTACACGCATGTCATACGACGTTTTTCAACACAGTTGTGAGGAAAAAAACAAACTTGTATTTTTTGAAGTAGATTTTTTGATAATCATCTGTGATTGAGATGTGAACGTTAACAAGAAACCAGATAACTGATATAATACATATACTACTTTTTGTTTGTAAATACATACTTAATATACATAATTACACCCAGACTCAAGACAAACAGACATGTTCATGCACACAAATGCATGTCCTGTGCGAAAATCGAACCCACGACTTGCGGCGCAATAGGTGGAATCTATACCAGTCTTAACCAACTGCACCAACTGGCCAGTCAAACTCACTTTCGCATTTATAATATTAGTTAGGATTATGTTTGTCCGTAAAAATTTAAATTTATTTGAAATTAATAGCAGCCGCCATAACTTGAATAAGAAATAACGATAATATTGTGACACCTAGATTCAGGTTATCTGAAGCTAATAAAGTCTTTTCTCGGGAATCGCGTTCTATTCTATAATAAAATCCTAATCGAAGTAACGAAAATGTCATATAAGAAATTCAAAGATTTTATAAAGCAGAAGCTAATTGACAAAGCCTACTATGTGGTGGCTCGTTGCGTGGAAGACAAGAATATATGGTTATAATAGTTTCTCTCTGCACTTGCATCCCCCCTGGCTAAATGCGATTGTATGAATAAGCATAATAATGTACATTGTATAAGTATTTAGAACAAAAGCTGTAATATGAAAAGATTTTCCACAAAAAAAAACCTTGCTGAGTTTCTTGCCGGAGTCTATTCCTAATTAATTCAACTATATGTACAACTTAACGTTCATAAGTGCCTTACCAGGGCCCAAACTGAATCCTAATTGACTTTTTGATTTTGAATGCTAAGAATAGCAGATATTAAATGTTTCACTATACTCACACAAACTTCAAAGCAGTAATATCATCACACCAGGCTCCTGCGAAGGGCCCGTACTTCAACACCTTGTTGACTCCTGGATTCACTAGCAGCAAAGCGCCCGTACCGCGCTGTACCACCCAAATGCCATCTTTGCAATACTCTGCCCATGTTATTGTTGTGCCCAGCATACTCTCACTTTCCACTATAAACATTAATCTTCTATTATAAGTCGATATTGCCTTCAACGATAATATTTTAGATTGATGGACCATGTATCTCTGTGAAGAGACTAACTCAGGAACTCTTCACAGAGATAAAGTGCTGAAATTGTATTAGCAAAAAGTTAAACTGAAGGTACATTTTTAAAGTCAAGCTCATCTAATATTTTCAGATTTGGCCCACATTAAGGCGATTAACAACTGGTTTATATAATAATCCAACACTACTTTAGAATGATTTTACTTTATTTATGCTTTACTTGCTTCCTTCTCTAAATAAGTAGGTAGGTAATAAGTATTTTCAGTTATTGTAGCAACTTACTTAATTGTATTTCACCGAGCCATCCCTCATCCTCGTCGTCGTCATCTTTCTGGGCGTCTTTTGCTTTTAAAGCTTCTTCATCTATACTTGCTAGATCTTCTTCTGTAGGGAAAGGACGATACCGCATGCTACCATGAACAAAAAATTGCATGAACTTGAGTATTTTTCTCTGGGACATTCAGCAGTACCTAGCAATCTTTTTATTACTTCGTAAAATTTATTTGGTGAAGCATATGAGAAAGCATAATATTATAATACAATAAATAAACCCGGCATTTTTGTTAGATGTTATTCGAATTCTTTTATCTCATTATATGTGATCGGTTTCATTAATAATAAGTAGCTATTATAATCTCAATTAATTAAGAACCTAAATGTACACGTATAAGATTATTAAGCCCTATTAAGATTTTTTTATCTTTATATACCTATACCTTCTTTAATTATGTATAGGTATTGCAAATTACGATATCACATAAATTCAGGTAGCGACAATAAATTTAACTTACAACTGCTTCTTAACAAGAGTTTCTTTGTACGATACAAAGTCAAGTTTGAATGTTGTAATTTTTGTGTATTCTCGAATTTCAACTTCAGGCAAAACTGCTTCCATAATGAAACCAACTTGACCACATAATAATATAACACGTTCCTGAAACATAATATAGTAGATACCTATGTCACTAACATTAATATCGTTTAATTATTTACAATACAATCCATTATCACAATATTCTACTATTAATCACTATATATTCTTTAAATAGTTATGCATATTGAATAGGTAGTTCAAATTCCAAAGTTTTGTTCTGATTCGCACTTTTCCGTATCGGAAAAATGAGACGTAGGTGCATCGTTGGCGGCTATAACACTGATTTTGTTATTACCTATGCGGCTTTAAACTGTACCTATTGCATATTTCATTTTCTATAATTCGTTAAGTTAATTGTACCTTATTCTTTGACTGTCGTTTTTAATATTTCGTCAGAGAATTTTAAGAATCAGCATTATATAAATAGGTTGGTAGGTCTCGGTTTCAATATGCTATGGGAATACAATTAATTGAAATAACTGTAATATGCACACTTACCTCGTCAGGTTTCCATGTCATAAAGGCGATGTTATTGGGCGTTTCGATAAAACCCAGTCTTTGCAAAGTAAATGGAGTACCCAGTTGCAATAGATACATGAATATCGTGCTGTCCTCTCCGCATGTCACCAGCAAAGTGCGTTGCTCGTTTATAGTAATTTGGGATATGGCTTTTGAGTGAGGTTTCAGCAACTGTTAATAGTATTGTAAAAAAATATCTACAGTGCTATTTAAGAATTTCTTTGAAATATGCATCTTTCTAAAAGTAAATATATAACTGAACATTGCGTTTAAAAAAATAAGAATGAGAACAATTATTATTATAGAACGCGCGTTCCTCGCGAGGAACAACGGGACATGAACAACGATTCATGTATCCCAGAAATAAAAATAGTTTCTTGACTTGACTAATGGCCGATTCCTATAATTTACGGACTGTTATCGGTTAAAATTAGGACTCTTTTATTTTTACTAATAATGAAGCAAAGACCTCAAAGCTTTGCATAGCAGACCCTCCCATATGGAAGTAGCTATCACAGGTAAAATTAGCTTACGAAATTAATTAATTATTTTGTTAATTAATTAATTATAATTAATAATTAATTGCTTTGGCAATGAAAAAACCTACCGTTGGTAAACAAAACGATTCGTTTTTGTTTATAGAAACCGGGCATAAGTTAACCACGCATTTCAATGCAGTTAAAGTTTCGTCAACAACACTGTATCAATATTTATGTCTTGTTTTTTTCATGTCAATATGTTGACAAACAAACAGACGGTCCACCTGATGCATAAATAGTCACCACCGCCTATAGACATTTGCAATTAAAGGGGGATTATCAATGTGTTGTCGACCTTGAAGAGCTCTAGATAGACGCCCTTCTGAAAGACCCCGGATATCGTAGCGCTGAGGGAAAACTGTAATGGGGAGCTTATTGCTTCACAATAATTATTAGATTAATACACATATTATATTCTAAAATACTTATGAACTTTATAGATAAGATGAATCAATAAGTACCGATATCAAATCCAGTGCGTCCGCGTGTAACGAGTCTTCGCTGTGTAAAGTAAGGTCTGAATGCACTCGAACATCTATCATGGTCGACTGCAGTTCTAAACGCTCCGGGTGCAAATATAGAGTGCGCATTATACCGTCTTTGAAACCTACTATGACAATACGAGAGGTATTGTCAACCTGAAAGAAATAAGGGTAAATGTTAACCACAAAATAATTAGGCAGCAAGAGACCGACTGCAATTTTTTTATAAATCGAATTTTCTCTTGATGTAAAAGACCAAAATTTGGGATCAGATGTTCTAGTTTTGAGTACTGTAATTGGTAATAATACCTGATTTTGGATTGGCCAGATTGTTCAACGTCTTTATAAGAACATTTATGTACAAGTATTTTACTTTTCAGGAATACCCGCGATCGAGCTTTTCTATAATAAAAGCTCTGCTTGGTTTGGAATAGGTTGGCCGTGTAAAAAAGTAATTTAAAAAATTAAATCGACTTCAACATATACTAAAAAGTATGAAATAACTCTAATCTGACACTGATTTGAAGTCTTTAAGGTTTTGAAGGTTTAAATTTACTTCAACTTAGGGAACAGTGCACGTTTCATCGAAATCGGTTCAGTAGTTTAAAAGATATGGACAAATATATGTGACGGCCTGGCTTATTAATACGAGCTACGGGTGTGGTACCTTGGTCAAATTATAATGCATTTAAGAAAAACTAAAAATGATTCAGTAGTTTTCAAGATATATGGACAAATATGTGTGACGGCCGACTTCAAATCAGTGTCAGAGTAATTCATACTTTTTTAGTGTATTTTGAAGTTGATTTAATTTTCTTAAATTTCTACTTATGTATATTTGTTTGGAAGCCCTAATAGATTATCATATGTGAATATATTGAAGTTCCAATAATATTACATACATACGCGTCGAATTGATAATCTCCTTTTTTTGACGTCGATTAAAAATATAAATGAATTTTCCACGTAACTTCCACGTAACTTGTAGATAATCCAAATAAAATTAAAAGAGAAATAAAAGTCAACTTACATCAGTAGGGGGATACAGCATGCACGTGATACTCGTCGGGAACATATACCTCGCTAGGAGAGTATGCGTTTCAGTGCTATACGCATGCAAGGCACCGTCTTCACCAACGGTTATCAGTATGGGATGAGTACGTAGAGCTGCCATAGACACCACCCCACCCGCGTGACAAGTTAGAACCTTAGTATGATTGCATTCTATTTTATCAATGTCCAATTCAACTGTCCACAGTCCACCATTTCCATCCTAGAAGAATGATAAGTTCAAATGAATAATAAAACTGCAAAAGTTGTGGAAGTTCTATTTTTTTTAAACCACTAAGGTGTACCACTAACGACCCAAATGTACACTTACCTGAGCATACCAAAACACATCTTGCTGATGTTTTAGACACATGATCTGGCAGTCAGGTACCTGAAATATAATAATTATTTATGATTGATAAGATAACAAACATCGTATAAAACAAGATTTTCAAATGTTTGTAATGGGATATTTAGGTGAGCTTGAAGTTGGTTGATTACAAAGCCATAACCCCGGTAGATTTCATAATTTACAGAATTATTTTAGATAGAATAATAGGTAAGTTCATACGCAAGTCTCAGCAACAGGATTAAGTTCAACGTAAGGATCATCTTCAGGTGGATCGGCTTGTTCTACAGTGTCCCAGTACCAAGCGCGCACGCAACCGTCGCGGGCGATCGTCATCACTTCATCGCATGCAGGACTTAGCATGAATTGGATCTAATAAAAAAATACAATGAATAAGTCGTGGGTAGTCGGTAGTCACGTCATAGGTATAATCCAAAAACATGGGTAACCGCTTGCACAGCTCGTTTCAAACGATTGGGAATATGCCAGAAGTGATGATGGATTGACAAAGGTACCTACGGTTTACTGAAATGGAACATTTTACAGAATTTTACTTACAATAGGAGCTTTATGACAATTTTTTCTTCCACGTTGAGTCACTTCTAATTTAACAAGTCCAGCTTCCCATACCAAGACGTTGCCCCATTCACAACCGGATAATACCTAAAAATGTATAGTGCTAATTTTTATATGCTCAATATTTATTGATTTTTTTATGATGCACGACAGACCTTCTCATCAGGCATTGGATAAACGCCAAGAACATCGCAAATCTCAGTTTTACCGAATCTGCCTAATTCGCCTTTCAGTTTAAGTCCAGTGAATGTTTCGGCCATCTTCCAAAATTTTATATGAGCTGCACCTAGAAACCCATAAGCCAACTATTATTAATTTACTATTGAGCATTTTATTGTACTACTTACGTATTAACTATTTAGTAATCTGTGGTACTACTAAGGTAGCAAATAAGCATATAGCCCGCCTAATTTTTAAACTTATTCATTGTAATTTATTCTTTCTTGAGGGATGAAATTCCATGCAATTATTTCATTAGGTCCACGTACAGTTGACTTGTACTTTTCTTTGTGATATTTGACCTAATTATTATGAATCATTTTCCTAACATCCTCATTACCGTATTCAGCTTTCAAACATACCAGAAGTAGTCAGTTGTCCAGGACAATATGGTGAGAACATCACAGTGTTCACGTCGTAAGTGAAAGCACTTGTTCGGAGGAGAATTTTATGTCGTTTCCAGCTCCATATGGTCAAGTTGTAGTCAGGCTCTTTTCCAACTGACGCTAGGAGTTCTCCGTCAGGACTACAAGAATATAAGATTATTGATGAAAGTAAATTCATATTGATCGGTATCGAGTAATTCTAGGTTTTTTCTTCTATTCTTGTTCATATAATCGTGAATATGAGAGTTTATAGAATTAAGTTTTACGGGCCAACATTCTTTAACAGTCAACAGTTAGAATAATATCATGATAAATAAATATCCTGGGACATTCCTCACACACGGTCATCTGATCCCAAACTAAGCAGAGCTTGTACTATGGAAACCAAATCAGAACCAGATAACTGATATAATACATATACTACTTTTTGTTTGTAAATACATACTTAATATACATAATTACACCCAGACTCAGGCATACTGCGGACCATTAGGATGTGGAATGAACTCCCCATTACGGTTTTCCCTCAGCGCTACGATATGGGGTTCTTCAAAAGAGGCGTAAAAAGAGCTCTTCAAGGTCGGCAACACATTGGCAATCCCCCTGGTATTGCAAATGTCTATAGGCGACGGTGACCACTTTCCATCAGGAGGCCCGTCTGCCTGTTTGTCAACCTCTTGACATAAAAAAAAAAAAAAAAAAAAAAAAAAAAAAAAATACAGACATGTTCATGCACACAAATGCATGTCCTACACAAAATAAGCGTTCATAAATACCTAAAGTCAAGTATAGAGTAGGCATTAGAAGTGCCATCAAGAAGAGCAGCATCGATTTCCATCTGCGGCCAGGTGTAGATCATAATCACTGGGTCTCGGTGGCCTTCTCTACCTTCAGCTACCGCTATGCGGTAGTTAGGGTCTTTCCTGTACGACTAAACCCAAAATCATGAATTGATTGACATTACTTACGACTATAATAGTTTCTTTAGGTCCTTGCAATGTCTTTGAGCATGTAGGCTATATAAGCCATTCGGTAAAATTTCGTAATAAAGTCGCTGGTCCCCATACAGCGGCTTACCACCCACCTAAACTGGGGCTCTGTATCTTTTGGTGGTATTCGTAATAAATACCACTATTGAATTTCATCCAAGAACCCACGAATGATCATCGTCGTCCCGCTTCATTGGATGAAATCATTAATGGTCTTCGTTACGATTAGCAACAAAGATACGCAATAGCCGGCTGGTGGCGACAATTTTTATGAACACAATATAACTGATTTGTCTTATACTGGATAATAAACATGTTGGTCATTATTCAATTTTGTTACTGTAATATTTCCAACGGAGCCGCCGGTAGTGGATCTGCGGAACCATGTCTGCTTGGTGTTCACGTCCATGAAAGTGATGATGCTTCCGGACGACCAGCACACTACTGATTCATCGCACGCGCACAAGTTGAAATACTTGCGCACATCGTAGCCGTATGAGTACCTTTTATTATCGTTCAGGAAATAGGTTTGTTATGATTTGGTTGTCAATATCAACTTATTTTAAATTTACCTTTTTGGTAGGTGCATGAGTCACATATAAATAAAATAGGCGAATAAGTATAAAAACCTACTACACAATCATTTAGGTATGCTTTAATTAAATAAATTCGCTTACATTATGATCATCTCCTTAGCAAAACAATATTTTTAACACTTGTGAGGTACCTAAATGGTGAATTTTTCCACAGAACATTTTTACATGGTAGGTTTTCACCTCTAATGATCATCTCATTAGAGGTGAAAACCTACCATCTGATGATGTAATGAAAAGGCCTAATCTGCCAAAAAATGTTGCTTCTTTCTAGTATCCTTACGCCTCAGTGCGAGCGTCCCGCTTGCGACATGGGAGTGTCGGCGTTTGTTGGTTTGTAATGTGTTCTCCCTCAGCCAAGATCACACGTTTAAGCTCCCTGATGTTTTATGGAAGTGGTTGGACAGATCGTACTCGCCTTTTGTAGGAGGTCCCAGACGTGCTTAATGGACTTAAGGTAGGGGCTCCGCGCTGGCCTATCCAAAGGACGAATACAGACCTCTTGAATATAAGCATCTACGTCGCGAGAACGGTCGGCCCGAGTATTATCGTCCATTTAAATGGCATCTTCACCAATTACAGTCAGTGCGGGTTGTGCATGTTGACAAAGGATTTCTGTGATGTACCTTTGCGCAGTGACCCATTTTTAATGAATTCTATCTCGGTACGATAGCGGGAAGTTACGCTTAAGGGGTGATTTCTTCAAAACACACGTCGGCATAGCGTTCCCCTGGTCTTCGTAACACTCGCCGACGTCGGTCCTCACCATTCAGACCTTATCGAGCCTCATCGGAGAAGAGTACGGTACTACAGTTACCTAGTTTCCAATATAGGCAATTTCTAGCGAATCTCAATCGAGCAATCGGGTGCTCACGGAGTAACTTGGGGGCCCACGCTGGTCGTCGACTGCGTATATCAGCCGCTAAAAGCCTCCTCCTCTCTGTCCATAGGCTAACTTGAGCTCCTCGTACCTCTTCAAGGTTTCCTTTGAGGTCTATGTAACTGCATTTGCGGTTCCTCAACGCCTGAGTCATTAAAGAGCGGATCGTCTCGTGGTTGTTTGCAACGTTTTCTTCCAGAATCTTGCCTTCTCTGAATGGAACCCGTCTCTTGGTATCGAGTCCAGGTTCTTTGGACGATTGAATGACTCAAGTTTAGCCGCTGTGAGACGTAACATTGGCTACACCTTACACCCCTCTTCCAGCAGCGCTATAATTTTACTAGCTCTTATTGCTTTCTCACTATGTTTTAAGTCACAGGAGTCACAAGCAGGATTATGCGACCAACATAAATTATTCTATTAAAATAACGAGAAGTTAGTTTTAGTTGCCTGATAAACCTTAACTGCGTAAGTAAGAAAAAAGTCACAAACTGAAAAAGTGATGATTATTTTTTATTCTTTTAAAAACAAACGTTCTAATTAACTTTTTTTCATACCCAGACTCAATAAAGCACTTAATAAAGAGTTACTAAGTGCTAGTAACACAGTTTGGCGCTATTATACCTTATAAGAACTAAATAATTACCAATAATGTAGAAAAATCAACACCGCCCGTTTTTTTTGCAAAGGAGTGTAGTTGTAGAATTTCTAAAAACCAATACAAAAGGATACTCAAACTCGAATAAATCTAGAGGTATAGTAGAGTCCAATGTATTGACAGCACCGGATAGAAAATCATCAGGATCATATTCGGTAAGGACGGATTCCGCTTCTACTTCTTCTTGGATTTCTTCCGCAGGCATCGGCTCGGTAATCTCTTCTTCTTCATCTAGATATATTAACATAGTTTTATAATTTTTTGTTATAAATAAATGTAAATACTTATCCTGGGACATTCCTCACACACGGTCATCTGATCCCAAACTAAGCAGAGCTTGTACTATGGAAACCAGATAACTGATATAGGTAATACATATAATACTTTTTGTTTGTAAATACATACTTAATTACACCCAGACTCAGGACATACAGACATATTGTTCATGCACACAAATGCATGTCCTGTGTGGGAATCGAACCCACGACCTGCGGCGTGATAGGTGGAATCTTAACCAGAGTCGTGCTATTATTAGTAAAGAGGTAGGTAGGTTACTTAAACAAGATTTGAACTTCATAAATGGCACACTGTCATACATGTCATGTCATGTCGTTGATTTTCTGTAGTGAGTGACTCATATAGCTAAAGTGAGCTAACTAGCAAAGTTTAAAAGTGTCCCTATCTACCTCTTTTACTTTTAAAAATATTACTTCTAACAATATTTAAGATGTTGTCTTTACTTATAGGCCTCGTAAACGGGATAAAATGCATGAATCTAGCTGGAAATCTTTCTGGAAGCTGGTAATATAATATATACTACGAATTGATTAGAATTCCTGAAAACAACTTACTTTCTTCGGCAGTGGATTCATCATCAGCCATATTTTAATTCAGATGTATCTAGTTAGGAATAAAGTTAAAATATATTGTTCTGTAATAAATTGTGCTCCGAGTCCAAAGAGAATATAACCCTACGCTAAACAACAAGACAGGTTGCTAGGTTACAGCTTTGGCCTTTTTGGTACTACCATGATCCAAGAAAATATATTATTATTCCATGGATGGGTATCATGCAAGATCATGAGTTTTGCCATCATGGGTGCTACAAAATCGAAATTTAAGTTTTTCGCGCTTATTTCCGTAAAAAATCACCAGTTTATGGCTGCCGAAAGGGCTGCGGTCATGTTAAAAGCGATGGTTGATTCTGTTGTTTGCCTAAATAACTTATTTAGTCATACTCATTGAATTGTGTAATAATTCAATGGTCATACTATATCTCTTTCTAACGTAAATCATCAGAAATATAGGTACAGTCGAGGACATAAATATGTATACACTTTTTGAAATTCAAATGCGATAATCTCGCATGTTTAAAATGCAAGTGTTAAAATATTACACTAATTATAATAATACAGGGTGGGCCAGAAAGGCGTACGATTTTAAAAACACTCTTGCGTTTGAAGCTTTAGAGAGGGGACTGCGCGGGTGGTGGGGTTAAGTAGCTCGGTTCCCGGAAATTTAGTCTAGCCTATAATCGTGCGACATGGTTTCAACAAGATGGCGCGACATGCCATACAGCTAATGCCTCTTTGGCGGTCGTAAACGAGATGTTTGCTGGGAAACTGATATCGCGCCGAGGTGACATTGCATGGCCTCCTAGAAGTCCGGATCTAACGCCACTGGACTTTTTTTTGTGGGGATACCTAAAAAGTAGAGTCTACTCCAATAACCCAGCCACGATTAACCAGTTGAAGACCAATATCCAGGAAGAAATGGCAGCTATTCCCCGTGCAATGTGCCAGCGAGTTTTTACCAATTTGAGGTTCAGATTCGAAGAATGTTTGCAGCGGGATGGTGCACACCTGGATGACGTTATTTTTAAGAAATGAATTTCCCAGATGTAAATTTTTATAAAAATAAAAATTTATATGTGAATTGTACTAAGTTTTTTTTTAATCATTTTTTCAAATTCGCAATTCTTTCTGGCCCACCCTGTATATGATAGAAGATTCTGCCTGCATAATATCTCATAGTTTCAATCAGTAGTTTAAGAGGAAACCGTTGTTGAATTTCACTTAGTGTATACATATGTATGTCCTCGACTGTACACTAGTCATGTCAAATTAGTTTATAGTGAAAAAAAAATAACCGCGGTGGCCAAAAGTGGATCTAACGACGAGACGCCAGTTTGAAATATCAATCTGCCTGCCATTCGCTATTGGTTGTTTGCTCCACCTTCGCTCCACCAAATGTGATAACAGCGTCTCTCTGAACGGGCCAGAAAAGTTTGTGGGACTTAATAATAGCTTTTCAATGTCGCAGGTCGCCGCGTCGAGTCGTTCTCAAAACTAGTCACAACTATTTTTTGTAAATGTCATTAAATTAGGTACTAATAAAAGTATAATACTTTTTTTTTATACCACTAAGGTGGCAAACAAGCATACGGCCCGCCTGATGGTAAGCAGTTACCGTAGCCTATGGACGCTTGCAACACCAGGGGTATCACTCGCGCGTTGCCGACCCTAACTAATACTAGACTACTAATACTAGATCTAGATAGGCAATATCATTTTCTTTTTCAATAATGTATATTTGATGTTTGTAAAGAGATAAAGGATGTTATTAATATTAGTACAGTGCTATTTGCAACATCTTTCTCAACATCAATCTTTGAGTATTAGACTAAATACTCAAAAATCATTAGTAAAAAAAAAAGTTTTATTGAATACTAGCTGCCCGGCGCGACTTCGTTCGCGTGGTGCTACCCTACCCTGTGGTGCTACCCTACCCTACCCTACCCTACCCTACCCTGAGGTGCTACCCTACCCTACCCTGTGGTGCTACCCTACCCTATCCTACTCTACCCTGTTGTGCTACCCTACCCTATCGAACCCTGCCCTGCCCTGCCCTGCCCTGCCCTGCCCTGCCCTGCCCTGCCCTGCCCTGCCCTACCCTGCCCTACCCTACCCTACCCTACCCTACCCTTCCCTACCCTACCCTACCCTACCCTACCCTACCCTACCCTACCCTACCCTACCCTACCCTGCCCTTCCCCCTTCCCTACCCTACCCTACCCTGCCCTTCCCCCTTCCCTACCCTACCCTACCGTCAAACACTGAGCCACACGCAAAGAGATTGACTCCCTGCCGTACGGCCCGTACCCGTGACGTGATTTTTCTGCTAATACTAATATTTTTAAACTCGTGATATCTTTTGAATGGAATGTCCGAATTGAATAATTCAAAAAGTTATATAAAGGTATTGAAGCAGTCTTGGATATGAAGTAATTTATTTTGATAATGATTAATACCAAGATACAAATAGAGAGACATTTATAGCGGCGGCATTTCAATAAAAAAATTAAAATAGAAAAACACTTATTGTGGCATAACTATAATAGTTAGACATATGGTATCGCGACACTTTTTGTAAATAATAATGTGCTCTGCAAAGTCGTAGTACATTTTTTAATTCTATCATCAATAGTTTTCGCAGCGCACGCGATGTAATGAATATTTTAGGTATTTTTTTTACACCTTGGGTTACATTATTGGAGATTTAGTAAGGATCCCTAATTTTTTTGAAAATATAATATAGCCTATGTCACCCGGGGATAGTGTAGCTTCCCAACAGTGAAAGAATTATTCAAATCGGTTCAGTACTTTCGGAGCCTATTCAATGCAAACAAACAAACAAACAAACAATCAAATCTTTCCTCTTTATAATATTAGTATAGATTTATTATAATTGGGTACTTTCCTGTGTAAAATATATAATTCTAATTAGTCCGTCAGTTAGTGACATCACATTTAATAAAAAAAAATATAGAAATGTGACGTCTCACGCGGAACTTTAACGGGCTATACCTATCTTCATAATTAGGGTTCCGTAGCCAAATGGCAAAAACGGAACCCTTATAGATTCGTCATGTCTGTCTGTCTGTCCGTCCGTATGTCACAGCCACTTTTTTCTGAAACTATAAGAACTATACTATCGGAACTTGGTAAGTAGATGTATTCTGAAACCGCATTAAGATTTTCACACAAAAATAAGAAAAAAGACAATAAATTTTGGGGGTTCCCCATACTTAGAACTGAAACTCAATTTATTTTTTCATCAAACCCATAAGTTTGGGTTGTCTATGGATAGGTCTTCAAAAATGATGTTGAGGTTTCTAATATAATTTTTTTCTAAACTGAATAGTTTGCACGAGAGACACTTCCAAAGTGGTAAAATGTGCCCCCCCCCCCCCTGTAACTTCTAAAATAAGAGAATGATAAAACTAAAAAAAATATATGATGTATATATATTACCATGCAAACTTCCACCGAAGATTGGTTTCAACGAGATCTAGTAAGTAGTTTTTTTTTAACACGTCATAAATTGAAATTCATATCAAATACTCAGGTCTATACTACCATTTACTTATTCACCTACAGGTTTGTACGGAACCCTCGTTGCGCGAGTCTGACTCGCACTTGGCCGGTTTTTTAGGAAAGTAGCCAATTCTAGTTTTCACCCTGCGGTTTCAACCGCGTTCCCGAAGGATCTTAATGTATTCCCGGAATTAAATGATCCTATATGTAGGTATATTATTCTAGGTTATGATCACAGGTTATGATCTACCCGTATCCGTATGGTTCATCACTACCTATACCTATAGGTTGTAAGTAGGTAACAAAACAAACAAACTTCTTTCGTATTTGTTATTATTAGTAGGATTTGCGTTAGCATCTCTACTAAGTCTGTGGTAGGATTAAATTGTGGATTAAATGGATTAAATACACAAATTAAATTGCATCAGTAGTAGGATTCTCGGTGTTGCCAGTGGTGCTCTATCCAATAAATATAATATGTAGATTTAAAAATAAAGATATGAGTATGATTTTACGTGGAATTTACGGATTGAGGCTAGATTTTCAACCAATGTATTACATTACTCTCTAATTTTCATCGTTCTGTGGACTCGGTTTTGACTTGACTGTCTTACTCCATGGTTGCAAATATAAGGTAAGGCTGTATGGACTAGAACCCTCTGCCTGTCCTAGAAAGGGAAATATAAAAAAAAACGGTGTCTGTGGTCATAAACAGCGTTACCATATGGATACGGATTAGTACGTATGGCGTACTATTTAGTAATCTAGCGTACTCGCGTAATTTACCGCAAACCGTACTTTAAACCTGTTCCCCTTATTACAAAACATGGTTTAAAGCAAAGCCAGGTTTTACTGTCATTTGGTCACTTTCTAACTTCATATAATAAAAAGGGACGAGGCTATTTTAAAACCTGGTTTTCCTTTAAACCATGTTTTGTAATAAGGTGCGTTAAGTCGCGCAAGGTCCGTACGGACCTTGACAGTTCGACCGCCGTTGACTCGCCCAAGGTCCGTACGGACCTCGCTAATGGCGGCTCGAATTTCACTTAATTGCTTTTTTTTGTAAACATCGTAGCGTTGGGTATTGTACTCAAGTGCTCACGTGTTTGGTATGTGAATAAAGAGGATTAAATTGCTCAACCGTTTGTAGGGCGCATTATGTTACTACCAGTACAAAAAAATGGAATTTCGACAATTTTTTGTGGAAAACGGCTGAATGCGTTTTCTCGCTCCGAGGCTAGCCTAAAATTAAAGTGTAAGTGTGATAAACTAACGTATTTCCTATAAAAGTTGAGTGATTTGTATAGAATATTAGCTTATCTAACCGTTTTAGTAATCATTTATATAATTACTGATGTGTGTTATTAGAATTCCTTGAATCTAAACCCGCAAGTACTCACGTGTTTATAATCAAGAAAATTTTATTTCACACATGAGGATTTATATAAATCATTATTAAAATGGTAAGATAAACTAATAAGCTACACAAATCACCCACCTTTTACAGGCAATCCGTTAAATATCACTAATCACATGTTAGCATTAACATTATATTATTTGAATATTATTTAATTTCATACCATTGAATATTGATTAATTATAATTAATTGTCAGCATTATTTATTTAGAAAGTGTAAATCGGTTTATTTTGATATTGTTTATTTGAATATCGAGGAATGGCAACACCAGAAAAGTATAATTGTAATAATGGCGGCCATTGGAGAAAGTGTTTTAATTCATTTTGTGGTAATTACCAAGTTTACCAACGGTGTAAATAAAGATTTAGCTTGTTTAAGCCAACTTCTTTTCAGTAAATAAGGGATGGTTAATACACACTTCATTTTGTTTTGAGTCGCGGCGCGAGATTCAAATTCACGTAATGCAACTGCTTTTATCAACAAATATTTTTTTGAACCTTATGCCTATAACATTAAGAGATAAAAGTTAGGGACTCATAAAAGGTAATACAATCAAAAATGGTTAGAAATTCATTTACGAAGTGTGTGTACGATGAACTGAAAATGGAGGTATATTTTTAGATATCGACACACTAATCTACCTCGTTTTTTATTTTTATCATCGATTATTATTTAAATCTTGTAACATTCGTCGAGTTTGTAAATAAGAGCACAATGGACACACAAAATAAAATTGGTTTGTTTACATTATGCTCGCGATTGTTTACATTAGCATCGTATTTCTCTTTGATGCTTATTTGAGACTAGTAAAACAAATGTATTAATTAGATAAAACGTTTATTCGTGTTGATATAAAGGTGTGTAATATGTGGACAGAGTTATTCGTCTTGAAGTGCAAACTCGAAATGTTTATGAAGTGCCGTTTTTTTACATTTGTCATTTTTTCCAGGTTTCTTATTGGAATCTTGTAATCTTCATTCCAATTCCAATAAGATTCATATAAATAAATAAATAAATAAATATCCTGGGACATTCCTCACACACGGTCATCTGATCCCAAACTAAGCAGAGCTTGTACTATGGAAACCAGACAACTGATATAATACATATACTACTTTTTGTTTGTAAATACATACTTAATATACATAATTACACCCAGACTCAGGACATACAGACATGTTCATGCACACAAATGCATGTCCTGTGTGGGAATCGAACCCACGACCTGCGGCGCTATAGGTTAAGACTCAACGTCTTAACCAACTGCGCCAACTGGCCCGTCTAAGAAAATGTATTCAGAATGACGCTATAAGTTACTGTTTCTTGATTAATACTGTAAATACGTAGATATTTATGATTTAATGACCGCGGGGGCGGCGCGCCATTTCGCAAATTTGCAAATTTGACGTAATTTCGCGAACCCCGCGAGCCCAGGGAGCTGTCAACTGATAAATTCGCGAGCTAGCAGGTTAATAGGCAGACAAATACCACTTAGCATAGGAAACAAAAAAATCGTGTGGTAGTAACATAAAAACATCGAAGGAATTTTTATAAATGAGGAATGACACGAAACATAACAATGCTTTTTTTATCGCCATTTTTTAATTTATTTATTTACTTTTAGGTTATGTGGGGAGCATACGGAACGTATGGAGCACCATCTGTGCACATGCGATGCACTGGCTGGTAAGCGAATGAGTCTCCTAGGGATCGGATATCCAAAACCAGAAGACTATAGGCTCATATCTCCTAGCCTCGTTGTTAAACTCACGAAGAGAGTTTTCAACGAGACTGGGGAGGATAAGTTATCTAGGGGACCACAATAGATCCCAATGGGTCGAAGTGTCCGAGTTATTTCTCGGCCCCTGCACAAAATAAGATAAGATACTTTTAGGAATATTTACAGCTTAATTAATCATTTACTTGACATCTTCTATAATTAATGGTCTTCGTATCTACGGCAGAGAATGAGAAGAAATGAACGGCATACTGAATGAGTATGAGCGAGAGTCACACATGCGAGCATGCCTATTTCGTTTCACTGGAATATCATTTATTTATAGTAGAATACCGCCGGGTTATTGCGTATCTTTGGTGGTAATCGTAACGAACACCATTAATTTTTTCAACCAATGACGCGCACGCGTTACGACGCCACGATGACCATTCGTGGGCCCTGATTGGATGAAATTCATTAATGGTGTTCATTACGATTACCACCAAAGTTACGCGGTAGAGCCCCTTTTTTTGCGTACTATTTTTAGGTGATGAGCGTATCGGAACGTGAAATTCATCTAGCAACACTGGTCATAAATTTGACACTTTTTTTTAGTTTTTGTCAAAAAAAAAGACAACAAGTTGTAGGTACAGTAACATAATTTTGATTTTTTTGTACTTATAAAGTTTTATTTTTTGCTCCAACCAAAGAAATATAATACAAATTCATTGTTCGATGGGGCTGTACTTTAAGGGTTTCAAAAATCTATAAAGTTTTAGGGAGAGAAAAGTTGAACTTTCTTCTTGTTTTTGTGGACTATGAACTTTGTAACCTTCTAAACTAAAATTAAAAAAAAACATTAGAATGGCTCAACCACAAAGGAAAGCTGTCCTGAATTTATATAAGACTGTAAGTACCTATGTGTAATATTTTGAACTATTTAGTACATATGTACCTAAGATATAATTTGAGCCTTTTTCTAAAGTTCGAGAAATACAAGGACATTATGCTACAAAATAGTTAATAATGGTGATAATATTTTATTTGTTTCAGCTTTTGTACTTAGGTCGAGACTGGCCTCAAGGTTATGACCTATATAGAAAGAGATTATACAAAGTGTTTACAAAAAACAGTGAAGAAACTGACCAAAATAAAATAAAAATGATGGTGAAACATGGAGAATTTGTAGTGAAGGAAATAGAAGCACTTTACAAATTGAAGAAATATAGGGCTATGAAACGGAGGTACTATGATGATATTTATAAAAGTTTTTAGTTAGCAATGGCACAAATTATCTTGTTGTCAAATATTTATCTTATTTTGCTCATTATTATAAGAAAAATTAGCTGTTGTAGATATTTTATATGTTACTTAATAAAAAATGTTATTGGGATTTTGTATTGTTCACAGTATATTTGTATAGTATTCTGGAAATTTTAATTGTTACGCAGAATATTATTTCAATGTTTATGTGTACCTATAATAAAAGAGACAAGGCAACTCAAGTAATACATGATATTAAATAATGTTAATTATTAATAAGATAACACAAACTTAAAAAAAAACATTTTGGATCAGTTTGCCATGTCTAAAGAATGTCCCAGTTCCAGGACATTATTATTAAACATGTACCAACTTTCATATAAATTCATGTTATAAAACACTATGGCATGCTGAAACATCTTTTCAATAAAATTTTCTTTTTAATATTTTATGGTCATAAGACTTTTAAATGATGTAAAAAATAAATGATATAAGAGTAGTCAAAGTCTTTTATTCTGATAAATTGATAAATTGATATTTATTACTTAGTGATGAATTTTATTACTTAGGAGCTAAGGGATATCAAAATATATCAGAAATGAAACTAAATAACTATGTAATTATGTATTATAGACATTCTTTATAGTTTACATAATTCATTACTATTATAAACTCTAGTTAAATAATAATGTGTTTTAATAAAATAAAATATCTAATATTTTAAAACATAACTTAATTTTTTATCAACATAATATTAATCAGACGATGATTTTTCCAATATAAGTGGCAAGTGATATGACAATTTATCAATCAATTTCAGAGATAGGTATATATACATTAAATCTATGATAACAATCTTGTATCAACAAAATTATATAAACACTTGTTATTAAATTGGTGCAATAAATGGGCAATGATGATACAGATAAACCCTGCATTTGTTTAGTGACAAATCTTGCTACATCCAAAAACTAATTTATGGTTATACTTTAATATATTCAGCATATGGGATTGTAATGATACATGATTATTACAACAGCCCAATACATCCATATCAATTTTTAAGATAAGCTATTGTAAGAATAAAGTTTAACATCAACATTAGAATATATACTTTGTGCCATACATAACACATGAATCAAAGATTGCACTATCATTGATATTAAACTGATACTTTTATACAAATACAATAGTGTATCTTTTGGAACCTGAGCAAAGGTCAATGTATTACTTTCAGATATTTAGTAGGCAGACATAGGTACTTTTTCAATGTTAATACTATTGTTATTATTTTAAATTGACACAAATATATGTTAAAATTAAATAATCATTATGAACATTCAACATTTTTTTTGTAAATAATTAGGTATAGTATACCTGATAAATACATGATCAGAATTTTGTTTGTAAGTACTTACTTTAGCGATTTTAATTACTTGTGCCAATTTAAATTATAATATTTTATGACATAAGTACTTTAACGGCTTTAAAAAGACTGCGCAAATTCTTGGATGATTTAAGTAGGTCCTTAGATGATGATTTTTTTTTTATATAGTTTCAAGTACCTATTTCTCTTAATGTAGTATACTAGCGATTATTCACATACTTCGTGGCGTTTTCCTTAATATTATAAAAATGTTTAATATTAAATAGCGCTTGGAATGTCTATATTGTCAATTCTACCGAGGCCCGACCGCTTGTTTGGCGCAGCCTGAGTTAAAAAGTAGTCGAGTGGGGTTCCAACAGATTCACAGCAACTTTTCAACATGCTAAAGCTAAGATCTGTCCCATCTACTGTCCTATCGAGAGGGGCATTGCAATTAATCAAGCTTTAACAGTCCTCATTTATATATTTCAACAAATAAATAAGATAAGTATTTTTAATAAGGCTGATACATCAATAGTAAAATAATCGAAATAATCACTAACCGACATATTTGGGTTGTCTTGACTTAGATACAAGCAACTATATAGCTGTATAAGCATGACTTGTGGCTACGCGAAAACAGCTTATTTCAAATTCTTTAATTTACATGCATCAACCTTACCACGTTTTGGGGATACAACTAGCCGTGAATCTGTTGCAATAGCTATAAATACAATCTATATTATTATTAACATAATAATTATATTTATTGTTTAAATACAGTACTTGAACCACAAGTCTATCTCTACTTGTTTCGTGTTGGTGCACTTCTAAATATACTTGAAGCCCGACTCCATTACCCCCTATAGGTACGTAGATATACACAATTACGTGATCGTGAAATTTAACATGTGATTATATTATATACACAATAACATATAGGTTTGAGATCAACAACAGACAAGCTTTAGCTAAGTATGTAGTAAATATTCCATTCGCATAGAAATTAGAAGTATTTTAGTAGAGACTCACCTAACAGTATCGAATTTGTTAGTATTGAAACAAAAGAAATGGAATAATATTGCATTGATATAAGTAAATAAAGACTACACGACTTACTTATTGACGAGAAAAACGGCAGTCTAATCACGATTAGTTTATTATTGCAGAGACCAATTTAACGACTTTGAACTTAATAACAACGTTTAGTAATATGTATTTTTATTTTGTCGGTTTAAGCATTTGACTAGTTTCGATGATACCACGCATATTATATAATTAATGTACGTATGTATATAGGATATAATTATAGTTGTATCCATCGAATAAAAAATAAACAATTTTAATTAAACAATAATTTGTTAATGTAGGTTTCAATTAATTGGTAATTAAAATAATGGTTGAAACCTAAGTTTTGCACATTGTACAATGTACAGCCACTCCAGTAAATAAATCAATAAATTTTGTCATGCCTTAAAATAACAAAGATTACCTATACAATAGGCCTACCGTTCCTCGCAAGAAGAGAATTTTACTATATATTTTCACGACAAAATAATTTGTAGTGTAGTCATACAAACATAAATTAGGTTATCTAAATTTCTAGTTAGACACTTTCTCTTCCCAAGAGGAACGCATTTATTACAATAAAAGGGTATCAATACTATAACACTTATATAATAGTAAAATAGAATGTAATAAATTTAACAGGTTCCAACTTATTTACATAGCATTATCATAGAATTTTAGATATAGATTCAAATTATGTTTTGATTACACAGTTATGAACGCTTCTTTATATCAAACACCTACCGAAAGGTACCCAAGTCATGAACGAAGCACACATAATGGGAAGATAAGGATGGGGATATACTACTGAACGATTAATAACTTCCATCGTTTATTTAAAGGGATAAAATTGAGAATTATTGAAATAAATATAATTATAGTAGGTATATTATTTATATTATGTTTCTCACAACAACATGCATATTGCCAAACCAACATTCTTAGAATAAATTAGCAAGATACGAGTATTAGATAAAAGAATACGAATGAGTTTTTAATTGTGTAAATAATAAGTTTTCGCAGTTAGCATAAAACATTGTGTGAGTTTGCGTTTTAATGAATCGTGTTGAATGGACGCTACCACTTAATCGAGAATCTAATTCGAAATAAGGCGGATTATTAGGTTAAATATAAGTTATTACTTATAATCGTTAGGGAATTATCACAAATAATACTAACAGGCCTTTGCATGGTTCCTTTCATCAGTTTACTTAGTCGAGAATAATATAATCACTATAAAAATTATTAGTTTTGTAAGCACTAAAAAAGTATTTTGAATTTTTTTATAATTCAGTGGAGTAGTATTAAAATTATAACAACATTAATAAATCCACACCGACAAAGCGTTCACAATTAGGTAACTCAGATTTAAGCTACAGAATCGAACAAACGAATAGCTAATTGCGGTAAATTTTCCAGACTAAGCAAATGAAATTATACAAATATACTCAGTCAACGAGTAAATAATATTATTCGTGTATTCTTCGTACTCGAACTTGCATGGTGGATTGATTCATTCTGGAAAATAAGTACCAAGTAAGTTATTAACTTTGATGTATATTTTAGTATTACTACTAGTAGCACACAAGTATAGAGCCCGCCTGACGGTAAGCGGGTACCGTAGCGTACATTCGCTGGTACGCGCGTTGCCGATCCTGCAAAATTACCTTCACACGCTTCTTGAAGAATCCCATGCTGTAGGTATATATTAAATGTAATGTTTAATTAAACTAGATATGTACAAAATAAAATGTGTAATGAAAGTAAAAATGGAAAGCCCACCTCATCTTCACGTTTAATCTTTCTTCTCTCCATCATCGGGGTCTTTGAGGGTGTGCCATTGCGCAATGGGGCGTCGCGGGCTGGCCAGCATGTCCGACCAGTGACGCAGCTCCGTGCCAGACGCGTTGTACCCGAGGACCACCTTGCCGATAGGTTCCGATGTACCGATGCGATCGTAGTCCACCACCGTTACCACTAGATTCACTTTCTGGAGTGCAAATCTCATTTGAGTTTATCAGATAAATAATTTTATATAGTACAAACAAAAAAAATATATAACAGGTGGAGATTTCGAAATGTCATATTTTCAAAACCTATGTTGGGTTAGTCATGCTGAACAATTTTTACTATGTGACGGTGAAATGTCAAAAAAAAAAATTTACTTTCCATAGTAAATGTCAATTTTTTTTTTGAGAATTCAGTGTTGGTCCCATAGTAAAAGTTGTTCAGCATGACTAGCCCAACATAGGTTTCGAAAATATGCCATCTCGAAATCTCTACCCAGTAGGTGTATATAAAATGGTATGCCACGGAACTTCTTTATTTTATAATAGTGCCGTAGCTATCTCGTAGCCTTGTCTTCGTAGCTACGTCGTAGACACGTCATAGCTACATTGTAGAAGCGCTCATTGTATGCATGCTACAGTGTAGACATGCTGTAGCCACATTGTCAAAAGGTACGTAGCTAAGCCAATAGTCTTTAGCTTTGAAGCTAAATCTTAGCCACGACATACAGACGTCGTACGTCATCCAGCCGTAGTCACGTCGTAGCCAATCCGTAGTATCGATGTCTGATAAAATTTCAGTCGTAGAAACATTTATTTTGGGTAATTTTTCAATATTATTAAATAAGACTCCGTGGCATTATTATTTATGATGTGTATAAGGTAAAAGAGGAATGGAACTTAACCGATTGAATATGAATGTGATTGTACAAGAGAGAGTATGAGATATTGTTAATGAATGTTTGGTATTTTGTTGGGAGTTATTATCCACAACTGCGATCTAGAGCAAGGTGACAATAAATGGTAGAGTGAATAACTGGTTCTTTATAATAAATTATTCATCATCTCCTAGAGTTGACCAGACGTAGATTAACATCTATTTCCTAGGATTTCACCAATAGGAATGACACGTCCCAAATGATCGATAATAATTGATATACAAGATGTCGGTACATCCATTTAATAAATAGAACTGTAACAAATAAGCGATTCACCATGCTAGCGGAGTCTACATTTTGCCTTTATTTTATTTATTTTGAATTGGGACATAAATGTTTTATAGTATATTAAGTTTTTCATGCTGTTTAATGTATGTGTAGTCTGCGCAGTGTGTTGTGGCACAGTTGCAAACACAGCGATCATGTCAATAACGTTAGTATTGCTTTAGCACGTACTTTACATTGACACACATTAGGCATACATTAATAGCAAAATATTAGTATACATACCTCAGATAAATAAAATAACGTAACGGGAGAAAAAGCGCTCATTCTCATGGTTTCAGAGGGGGGTTTATAAATAGTTAAGAAATATACATACGGATTTATAGAAGAAGAACGAGGGACTGGATTCCTTAAACCATAAGCAATTACGATTTGAAGTCACCAAATTGCAATGCAGTCACGAGGGGAGATTGTCCAACACCACGCATTTGCAAGGAGTACAGGTATATTTGGACATATTAATTAAAGTCAATGAACTCCAAAGTTCTCCTAAAAATGAAAATCTTTATCCGAAACGCCAAGTTACAGATAAAGGTCAAAATTTCACCGAAGCAAGTTCTGGGACATTGGCCTTAATTAATACCACGAAGGAATAAAGGTAGGAGATTCAAGTCGGATAAGAGGTGAGAGAGAACATTTAGAAATAGCAGAACACACTATGCTAAAGGATGCTACATTGATTCTAACTATAACATCAACAATAACACAACAAACAAATGAAACAAGACAAATAAACACACAAACAAGTACTACCAAAACGTTGGTTTAACGTTTCGTAACGCTATCAACGAAATGTTTATGACATGATGCTGATTGTATTCATTACTATTGAATTGTGTATGTTCTGACTTCTTACTGTCATATAAATAAATATAGAAAAATATTTTTGCAAATGAAATATCGATAACATAAAACACAAAATTAAGTAATATTCAGGAGTATAGGATTCGGTTTGGATGCAAGTGGTGTACATTTTTATTCATACCCACAACAGTTAGACACAACATCAAATCACGCATAGTTACGACAATTTGAATGAAGAAAACATGGCATACATAGACATTGTAAAGTACATAACGATATGTGTACATATAATTGTATGTTTGTTTTGTACTTTGGTTATCATGTATGTAATCTTCATTCATGTTTTTCAGGCTATGCGTTACGACATCGAATTTTGTATGAATCTCGGCTCGCACCTGTATTTGTTCGAATGGTACTTCAAAAGTAAATGACTCGTTGTAATAGGGATTCAGTGTGCATTTCTTGATGCTCGTTTTCTTCTTCTTGAGACGTTTGCCATTTTGCATGAGTGCTATCTTTACGTACGGATCTGTTGTCAGCCATCGCCACCACGATTGTCATCGCCAGATATGAAAAAATAATAACAATCACTTTAATTAGACAAGATTAACTACTATAATGAGAACTTGATGAATTAATACACATGTGGACAAAATGTTATTTGAAAATGTGGAATGATAAAATACCTACAAGTATTATATAATAATTAATATAAATTAGATGAAGAACAAATGATTAAGATATGCAATAAAGGCGACGCTTACAATAAATAATATACGAGAAATTAATAAAATTGTATATCTAGACTATAGTCAGAAGTACTGTTGTTTATAATTTTGAACGATGTGTAAAATAATAAATTAATAATATTTCTATCTTAATAATTTCGGTTACTAAATATGGTGTAAATGCACATGCGGTCGTAGTGTTTACATATAGAATAAATTGAATGAAAGGGTCACGCTACTACCAAGCGGTTACACAAATAGTGCGTATATTAAATGAAATTACCCTAAAGCTCCTGTGAAATTAGACAAGTGGTTATCAGTGTTCTCGATTTGTCACACAAAGGTATATGTCAGTATATTTATAGACGGTAACATAAATTCCTACAGTATGAAGATTACCTGATAAACCACCGACATCCATTTTCTTTAAATTCTTCGCTTCCAAAATCACGACTGTGAGTTTTCCAGCGGTTGGTACATAACGCAATGAGAAACAAATGTCTCCCAACTTGTTATCCTGTAATATGTACAAACGACAATTAATTTAAAAGCTGTCTACATGAACAGTTGTATAATTATCAGTCCTTCGTTACCTATTCCAGATACAAAATAGCTTACAACATTGATACTCGTTCCACAGAACGTAATTGTAGGTACATCCCGCTCCAAATCTCTTTGAACACCCCGGTACAAACTTTAAAGTTAGCTAACGATGTGACGTAAAGAACCGCTCAACGTTGTTTATAATGTTTCCTCAACTTCCAATGCACATATAACAAATCTATTTGGATGAAGATAACAGGGGAAAATAGTGTGAGGAATATAGCGTTCGAAGAACGGGTTGTAAAGCTGTTTATAACGCGGCTTAGGGCGGATCAGGGCAATCAAAATCTTGTTATACGAAATAAAAACAAATCAACAATAGGTATAACAAATAGCTCCGTGTAGTCACCTAAAAGCGTATTTATGGTTGTTGGTATATCGGTACAGGATTTCAGTTTTATATCTTTGTGCCCTTTACGTGGCGGGATGACTATCGCATAATAATATAAATGTTATAAAACTGAAAAGCTACACAGATTCACGTGCTGGGGACGCATGGCCCATAAACATTTGATATTATAGCCTTGAACAGAATGGAGTTTGCATCTAGGCATACGCACATTTGACGAACACGTTCATTGCGTTACATATAACGTTTTAGCACATACATAGATGTCATTTCATCTAATAACATGAAAGTAAACACGATACATAATTTGATTTTAAAATAATCAATAATATCTAGACGAACAAAACAAAATATATACATCAACGTTCATATAAAACCTAATATGAAGCAATCGTTTTCCGCTGGAATATACATACATGTATGTATAAGTAATAATAGGTACTCGTATTGGAAATTGGGGAAGAAGATAAGGAGTGTTATTATTACGATCTGTTGCCGAAATGAAGCCAATTATGGAATTTTATGTAACACCCAGCTCAGATCACCAAAATGCAATTGTATTGCGCACCTTCCTATTATTATATATTTATTTATAATGAAGTGTTCTTAATTGAGCCCTAGGGACCTAAGTATAGCTTACGTAATGATTCTTCCCTTCAACGATGTAGACTAGTCTGTAATAGAGACTAACCATTTTAGGAACAGATCGCAATTAGCATTAAAATACAATACAATACATACATACGCATTACCCGAAAAATCCACTAAAGACTTTTAATTTCAATGTCATAGTCAAGACATAGTCAAGAATAAAAAATATATCTTTAGTTGATATTTTGGCTACAAAAAATGTATAAGTATGCTTTAAATATTTTCCATCACACTAAACATATAACATAGATATATTTTATACATTCTAGTGAATGGAGTGTCATTTGAAGCGGATCTAAGTGAACTGGTAGGTAATGGTGTAAGGTAAACCTACATATATAACGAACTAACTTTTATTTTGCACATACCTTCACAATCAAATGCAAAGCGAATTAAACTGAAATTCGTTTATTGAAATATTAATTTATTTTTTGAACGATAAAAAACAAAGAGTTGTTTTTTGAATTTAGTTATTCATTCGCAATATTTGGATTTACCGTACACCCTGTTAATATGACATGCAAATGGCCATACATTGGTTCAATTGGATGTTGTTTGACTCTGTTCTCCTTTCGTTAGTCAGAAGGTGACCTGTAACATACTTCAATAATGATTTGTTAATCATTCAGATTATTTATTTATTGCAGATTTTATCTAAATATAGTAAAAACGTTTAAATGGTAGATAAAATAGCATACTCTTATTATAGACTTATGGTAGTATAGTCATGTAGAATGTTAAAAAGTATGATGGCGAATGACATAATTTGGAAGAACTTGGTATCCGAGTAGAGAATTATATGTGAAACCAATGTATTTATTGAGTGTATAGCCAATTACAATGTACATCATAGATCGATCTGATTTGTCATTTCCTAGACTAGGGTATTGTTTGTGTTTATCGACACACAACATGTATGTGGGTATAATGAAATGTAGAGCTCTAAACGGATAGAGGTTAATTGATGATATTCTCTTAACTCCGGAAGCTGTAGTGATATAAAATGACAACTCAGAGTAGATACGAGCACATTTAAATGACGAACATGCAACATTCCCCAGCCGCAATATAAAAATCAAATTATTGTGTTGGATGGATAAAAATAAATGTTGAGATAACAAAAAATATAAATATGGTATGATAGGTGATCAAAGGTTAAAAGGTGAATAACTTTTTGAATATCAGAAGTCGATCACTTAGAAAATGTTTCAATTCGACGTATCCTAAAATCCTGATCACGAACAACGTAACATTCTCCGACCCAATTCACTTTTGCAGTTCATCGAATTTTAGCAATAATTCGGTTTTATTTAACCAATCATGTAATAATTATACATAAATGTACAATGCTGTTGAACATTTCATAATAGGTAGGTATATCTTGATGTGTCTCAAAATAATACTTACGTGAATGATCATTTCGTTTTTGAAGCGGCATGCAAGATTGTTCAGGACACAATCAAACACAGCCAAGCAGAGCAGAGAAAATATGGAGAAAAAGAGAAAAACCAAGTAAATACATTTTGCTGTCAAAATTAATTTTATCAGAAAAATAAATGACGACTCAATCCATATGGAGGTGCCTTGACTTGAGAGCACTTTCGCAATTCATGTTGGCAGTGCTTCTGAAAACAGACTATTCTTTTTTTCGTTGAAGTTTGTAAGTTCATAAACTATTGTATTATGAAATGTAAAATACTGTCGTCAAGGTTCCTCTGATCAGAAAAGTGCAGTAAAATTTTAAAAATGTTAACCAATCTTTCAATAAATAATGTATATCACATATTTAATTAGTGTAAGTACACTTACTGTTTCCATGTTTGTGTTGGCTATACATATTTCTCTTATACTAGGTAATAAATAATATTTTTTGAAAGAATGGTATGTTGTTAAAAATAATGCTGTTCTGCCAAAACACAAGTCAAGTAATGGTAGAATATCCGTAATGATTAAAAGAAAAAATGCTTTGTGTAGTTATGTGTGTGTTTTGCCAGTCTAGCCTAAGCTAAGAAAAAAAGGTAAAATAGTCTCCTTATGTTTGTTTCGTATTTCGTTTTTGTAGAATTATTTTATTGCAAACTTGAATGTAACTTTTATTATGTACGTATACATAAGTTGTTTGTTGGTGTAAAACAGAATGGTTGTTGATGTGACCTGGGTGTAACTGTTAACCTGCTTGTTAACTTTACCAATTATGATTTATTGCAACATACGCTTATACACGAACGTACTCTTGAATTATACGCTTCTTATATTAACACGGTCAACATAAATAAGTAAACTTAACAAAGATGTAGAAAAAACACTATTACGTGCTACGAAATATAAGAAATACACCGAAGCCAATTCAGTCCTCATCAAGACAAAAAAAATCCTTTCAAAGGATATTTCTGCAATAAATAACTCATTAATAGAAACATATTAGAATGTTGTAACTGGACGATAAAACCATAAAGAGATTTCAAAATAAATAGTTTCAGTACCTAAACTCACACTACATGTGTTGAGGGTTCAGTAGCTGTAAAGTAAAGCTTTAAAATAAATATGTTACAGTGCACTTACTGACAAATAAATTGGTTGTTACTTTGTCAACCTCTGTAATAAAGAGCAAGCAAAGTACGGTCATTAGCTTTCGTGCTAATTATTGGACCGACATAAAGACAGTGAAATCGATAAATGGATCATTTACATTTTTACATATTAATATAGCTTTTCAAGGAGGACGTAAGTAATCTGGACATCTCTTGTGTGTGTTAAATCGCACCTGTCCTCCTTCGCCTTCGACACTCTGGAGCTCGCGCCACTCTTCAATGGTCTGTGCCAGATCCACCTGGCACAGTGGTACTTTTACTTCACCAATCTGGTCGTGTTTTGAGAATCGATCAAAATCGAAGATCGCGAACACAAGCGTTTTGTTCATCGCATCAGCGTACGGCACGTTCTGGACAGAGTAAATAATTAAATCCATTTATTAAATGGAATGTACTAACATTATGAGCTCTGCAATTTTTCATTCAACATACCTTGAAGACGAATATTTCGTTGAAGATCGGATTCAATGTTTTCCTATGGACTTTTGTCTCAAACTTTTTCTTCTTGTCTGGCAAGAGATATACCTTCACATATGGGTCAGACGTTCCACCCATATCCAAGGCTGGGAGTTCCTCTGCTTGAATAACAGTAACAGACAAGCTGTTGCTGTTAAAGTCGTACTCGAGCTGTGAATTGAATGAAAAAAATATTATCTTTATTGTTAACCTGTAACCATTGAAAGGAGGGTTGATTCATGACGCAATAAAAAGTGGTTAATTGACCATGAGTTAAAGTTAAGATCTGATAATGGACGTTTGGTTTAAGGTGATCAATGAAACCATTATGATACCATTACCTGTCTACTTCTCTAATGTTTACAACATAATGGAAAACTTGTTTCGCTAAGATGATATTACTACAAGAAATTGATGTCTTTCTATATGGGAAAGGCGCTGAGACTTGACACATGGTTTCCTTACAGACGCATGTAGCTTGTCTTTCCCCTCTTCCTGGCTTTTTACAAATGATGATTGTCACCTACCTTATACTGAAGTTTTCCTAACTTCTGCTCCTCTTTCTTGGAGTCACCGTCGTCAGGTTCCTCAGCATTCTCCGTGAGCTCCTCCATGTCAGGCTGAACCTACATGCACGTCCCGCGGCAAATTTCATATGAATATCACATTCCTTATAAATAGGTTATTAAATAGGCACTTGGATTAAAACCTGCTTAAACATACATTTCTTACAAATTCCATTTAACGCAATGTGGTTGAAACAAGTGATAATAGAAAACATTACCTTCTCCTTGTATGCGGAACCTAATAGCTGGACGGATTTGAGATCGACACCCTTCATTCCTTTTTTTCCATCCTTGGAGCGACGCTTCCGGAAACACCGTCTGATGCAGCAAAAACATACGCCCAGCACCACTACACCAACTCCTGAATAAAAGAAACATTTAGAGAACGTAAATTTTTGGAATCGGGTTAAGTTCAAGTCAATAAAGCAGTAGTATAGTTGAGTGCTTAGAGGTTGAGATCTTACCGACTAAAATAGCAACTAGCTGCCACGTTTCTATGTTCATCTTGTGGGCCAAGTCTACAGTCTTATTGACGAGGGTCTCTTGACTTGGGGTTGCCACTATTGTTGACGGGGTCGTTGATTCTCCTGTTTCTGATGCTGTGGCTGCGGCACCGGCTGTAAGGGTAAACCATTTTATCTTTCATATTATTGGAATTACAGATTTTTGTGAAAGTGATATTAATAGTTATAAAGTATAAGTTGATGATGATTTTATACAGCAGTAGCACACAATTCTATACCTCAGTAGTCCTCGCTATCGTTATTTGCACAGTTATAAGGATAGATAATAATTTAAAAAAAATATATGGACATACTTGTAATATCCACCGTTGGGGTGTTCCCTTCTGTAGAGACGCTTTCCTGCGAGGTCGCCTCTCGGCGCCATCGCAGGAGCGCTCCGATCAGCGGTGACATGGCTGCTGCAACAAACAAAAGTAGACGTTGAGTTAAGTTATCGACGATCGTAAAAAGAGTGTCGATTCGATTCCAAAACCTTTGACTTTATAAGTACCTTAGGATTGCGTTAGGGCTTAATCATGAAAGAAAACATCGAACTTTATCTTGTAAACCCTAAAATACTTATTAGATACTACTTACGGAGTCTATGCTTCCTGAAACCTATAACCTAGATGTATGAATAGGCATTTTATTTATGGTAAGCATCCTCGGCCTCGTCATAACTCCATCTGCATGGGGTCAGTTGCCAAACGAAGTTTTCAAATGGGCCAACTCATAAAACGTTATTTAACTAATATACTGTTTAAACGGTCACGTAAATTACGTCACTCTATTGTCATTGTCAAATAATGTGACATTATTTACGTTACCCTTTAAACTGTATATTAGTTAAATAGCGCTTTATGAGTAAGTACGGTAAGTGTACTAAGTATAACTCTTATTTGTAGATTCTTGCTCTAAAGCAGTTGAAATCATATTTCTATATTAATTTTGTTAAAAGAATATTACCTGATACCTAGGTAGGTACTTAACAAATATAACTGACAAAAGTAATCGGAAGAGACAATATACAAAAAAACTAGCCAAGTGCGTGTCGGGCCACTCGCTGTTTAGGGTTCCGTAGTTGCCCTTCACAATATACAGAATTGAACAAAATTTCCCTTTTATCCAACAAAATTCCAATACCAAGTGCATTGGTTTTTTTTGGATCAGAAGTATCATGTGCATTTTATAAGTTTATTGACTATTAATCGCTTACTTAGCTGTGAAAGTTTTCATTTTAATTTAGTTATTTTTTCACATAATCAAAAACTACCGTTTAGCTGGCGAGTGTCTGTCAACAAAAATTGTTTTCAATCATCCGCAATATTTCCGACCTATCCAACACCCCAAATAATTAGAATAGATAGACGAGAAAAAAACAATCCCGAATGAACATGTAGGGGGGATACCCATGCCAAAAAGCAGCTTTCTAGTACGCATACCACACTACACCACGCACAGGAACCCTAGGTAGGTAACGTACACTTTACTACGTAGGTAGTAGGTAGCTATACTATGTATCTACCCATTTTTGAAATAAATATATACCTATTACTATTCTGAGAAGATGCTAAAAAGTGACGCAACATAAGCTGTCTAACTAATTGACTCGTTTGATATGGTAAATTCGTCGCCGCGTCGTCTTGGAGAAAAAATGTTTTAGGTAGGTACTAACTCATATTTTTAGGTAGAATGACCCCTTTTATCTTTGATTCTACTTTAAAAATGTATATTATACTCATTCACTGTTGTCTGTTGAAAAATGCCAAAAAATGGCAAAGGTTTTTAGTTTTTGTTTTATTTAGCATCTGAATGTCATAAAGGAATGAATGTCAATATGGATTCAATAGGTATCATCTTTAAAATTGTATGAAAAATTTGCATGCCTCGCCATGGTAGAATATAGTGAAACATATATATACTGTATACTACCTGCATAACCTACCTATGTTCTCTGCAAATAAATGATTTGATTTGAAGGTAAACTTTATTTATAAAATCATCTACAATACAATTGTTTATCCTATGGTTTATGAAACTATATTTCATTATATACTCAGCACTCCATATTTCAATTCGTTTTAATATTATTTATCGTAATTGTAAAATAAAAATCTATTAAAAACTCCCTATATATTTTCATTCACGTTTAATATTAAAAAAAGTAAATAATTCTGAATCTCGGTATATTTTATTTTAATCCTGATATTCAGAGTAAATATATATTTTTTGAAACAATGACACAATTTTTAGATTGTAGGATCGCCTACATACACAAACTTAACAATATTAGTACTCCGGTTTTTCAAAACTTAATGGTTGCACAAAACAGTAAAAATTACTATTTAATAAAACCATAGCAATAAGTAGGTACTACTTATCAGAAAAGCTAGACGTATAAAGGAGTTACCTAAATTTCATAAGTAGATGTCACAATACACTGAAGAAAATCTAGTTTTGTCTGTCCTACACATTATTGCCAGTCCTCTCTTATAAGAGGATGAATTTGATGATATCCGTTGTCAATTTATTACGTAAATATAAAACTTAAGCTGAAGGCTTTAAGGCTGATTCTACCATTCTCTCGGTTGGTTCTCTCGAAAACACTTGACCTACTCTTTTATATTTTTTTTTTGTAGAAACATAAGACCTTATAAAAAAAACAATTGAATTTAAATTAGAATTAATTAATGTTATTGATTTAATCAGAAATAAAAATATGTTTTGTGTTTAACTTTACAATGGGTATAATCAACCATCGAGCCCCGTTACTCAATCATTGTATTGTAGAGTCTGAAAATTACCTGGATTGAAATCAGATTGACGCAGGTTTTCCTTTGGGAATGTTCGTGATCACAAAGAGGATAGAAAGTAAATATCTACTGCTTCCAATTTCACGTTTATACTATATAATGTATACGTAGGTACGTATTATGTGAGATATTAAAAAAAACATACATATAAAAGGATAATTTTATGCAAGAAATATACATTTTGGATAACGTAACCTTTTGATGTAATTGATTTTATTAAATGAAGTACACGTTTTGGGTGAGGAAACTTTAAACTGAAATGGCAGTAATACGGATACTGAGATTCAACCGGACCTCTCTTCACTGACCACTGACCTTTATATTGTTCCCCTATTCGCTTTCTTTTCACTCAATATACCAGTTTTTATTTTGGTAGTCACTTTGTAAAGGTTTGGTTCATTTCTGTGGAATATAATATTCGACTGGAACCTTAGCTGTGTAGTGAAGCCAGGATGGCGGAGGTGCGCGCGCACGCGATCGATTGCCGCTGCGCGATGCGATGCCTGTACATTCCATTCCTGGCCAAGCCACCATGTTTACGTCACTCATTGCGTACATTGACGAGTTAGCTTCAGATACTAATGGTTCAATGTACAACATGCCTACAAAATGTTATATGTACTGAAAATATGAGGATACCATAGTCTAAGGAATATTCCTTATCTCATTGTAACAAAGGTACCTAAAAAACCTTGTAAAGCTGAATAAAGATTTTATTTGGCAAGAATGTTAAGATGTGTGCAGCTAAATTACATTTTAAAACTTTAAAGTTATTAAGTTACCTAACAAAATATGCACTGCTTCGCTGAGAATGTGAAATCAGATTTAGCAAATAAGAAGAACAGATTTTTCCTGCTGTGAACGTACCGTTTATTTAATTAGATGCTTAGAAGGAGTGATATTATATTCACAATACTTAGAAATATTTTTATCTTACTCGTTAAACATCCTTAGTTAATATTTGTACGTAGTATTTATATACTCTGAGGTAATATTATACAAATAAAAGTATTTATCTATTGTTCGATTTTCACGGCTAAGCTACCGAACAGATTTTGATGAGAATATACTATACCTACTACACCTAACCGCTGGGGAAGAAAGGTTCTCGAGTGGCGACCACGTACTGGAAAACGCCGAGCGGGACGACCTTCCACCAGGACTGACGACCTGGTCAGAGTCGCTGGGCACCGCTGAATGCAAGCGGCAAAACCGTTCGAAGTGGAAGTCAATGGGGAAGGCCTATGTTCAGCAGCGGATATCCATAGGCTGATATGATGATACTATACCCATAGAGTAAGAATATTAATAGAGTGAGCAGTTTGCATATATGTAGATGGATACATAGATATATCGTACACTAGTGATTTACTGTCAGAAAAAAAAACAATATTGGTCCTCGACACTTGTTTTCTCAAAAATAGCGATAAAAAATTAGAAATTGGCATTCATTATGTGTATTTAGTCGTAAAAACTATGAACACGCTGTTTGTTTCACATACCCATACTCACGGCACATATAGTACCTATCTCTATCCTTGGTCAACTAAGAGATAGCTTGAAACTAAATATGGTTTAAATTAGCTTTAGTTAAGGCACTTGAACTATACTTAGATGTAAGTTGATACTACTTACTACTACTACTTATACTATTTCTTTCACAACAATCGACACGGTTCGCAATGAAGATACTTACATTGGTAAGTTACAACAATAACTATCTCAGAAAACGTAGAATCCGTTTTAACATGTTTCTAGTAGCTAAAGTACGTAAAAGTTATGGATTGGACTATAGCTTTGATGCTATAGCTTGGTACCTATACCATGTCCGAACATAAACTGCATCTTAAAATTAATAAAAATTCTTTGTAAATGAAAACCTCTACCCAAGCAACTTCATGATATAATCCCGTGTTAATTTTCCATTATTAGTTAAGATCTTTTAAGGCTGCATAAAACCATCGAACTAATAAGAGAGGTAGGGCATACCGGATTCCGCCGTTCTAAATTCGGAGCAACCCGACTGGGGAAGTACCTCCAACGTACCGAATATATCGGGTATTTAGCATTATTTGCATGTGGTGTGTTCTTGGGTGAGAAAGGTCGCCAAAGCATCAAGAGACGCCGTGCTGGCAGTGTGCGGGGACCAGTTGTGAAGTACCAAATGCTGCGCTTTGTCCTTTCCGCTGCCGCATATAGCGACTCCACTCAACCGCTCTTCAAACCACTTCTGAATGTGAACAATTTTTTGCAGGGTAGGCAACGAGTGAGTGATACCCCTGGTGTTGCATGCTTCTATAGGCTCCGAATACCATCTTGCAGGTCGTATGCTTGTTTGCTTACGTACTTACCTAGTATAAAATAACTAAGTAATAACCAGCAATACAATAAGAATAATAAAACATAAAATAATAAATATAAATCATAAAACAGGCAATACGCTGCAAATTATTCAACAACCTCAATATTTGCACGTGTGTTTTCCATTCATTATCTGCATGTCGATATAGACAAAATATTTTAAAAATTTGTATTAATACGATGTCGTGCCTTGTTAAGCCCAGACGCCGCCATCTCGCCCACACGCAACTGAAGTCTAAAGTTAATAATAAAATTATAGTATCTGATGTCTGAGCTATTTATATTCCTATTGATCCTATAATTTACGTGCAATACCGAGTATAAATACAAGATGCAACAGTCATTTTTATGTGGGATGAACTTAAATATCTGGGGGCACAGGAGTGTCCCCCGCCAAGACGAGCCAAGCGAAGCGCAAGGGCACTACCTATCTTTTCTCGAAGCGCTTCGTCGTTTTTCTGTACCCTCATAATTTGCGTTTGGATTATACCAGATAAACAAAATTTTCGGGATATGTTGTCAATAGTAAACTTATTGTAATATTAATGTATCGGGTCTATTCGCGCACAGATTATTATCACAATAGTAAACTTAGTTTCAATAACATAGTTCTTATACTTTGATTTTATTGATATCTAAAAAACCCCGATTTCGTCACTGACTCACTGATGATCATCAAAACTCTTAGGGTACTTCCTGAAGTCCTAGAAAGCTAAAATTTGGTATGTAAGCTTTTATTAGTACACAATCAACAAAAAAATTGTAAAACTTGCAACTTTGAAACAAAAAAATAACATAAGCAGCTTACAAAAAGAATTGAAATCCCACCAAAAACATTTTCATGTAAAATGTTGCCAATAAGAGACCATATGGCTCACACTGTAAAAAAGTTTATCAGATCTTATATAGAGCCAAACTTATAACTCTACACGCCCTTACTCTACAAGCTCTAATTTCACCAACTCTACACACCGTATTCAAAATATTTTCGCTACTACTATTGTATTACAGAAAAGTAATTAACAGTGAATAAATTGTGTAGAGTTTGTGAAGTTAGGGCTTCTAGAGTTGGGGCGTGTAGAGTTATAAGCTTGGCACTACATGAGATCTGATAACTTTTTGACAGTGTGAGCCATATGGTCTCGTATTGGCAACATTTTACATAAAAATGTATTTGGTGGGATTATTATTACCTACGGTAGGTACTCGTATAAAAAATTTAATATTTTCCAAAGGAGTGGTTCGGAAGCTTGCGTACGTGTACAGTATTTTATAATATCGTGTGCGTAAGTCGTGTAATCACTGACCCCCTTATTAATAAATAAGGTGTAAGCCAGTCTTGTAATACCCAGGTATTAAGATAGCCTCAGCCCTTTTTGTTTATATGACATTAGAAAGTGACGGATATATTTTAAACCTAGGTATTACCAAGGGGTGAGAGGCTAAGCTGAAAGGCCACGAGAGCACTTCACTGCATATATACGATCTTCTTGTAATTTTATTGGGGCCATCTTAGGCGTACCGGATTAGGAATCTTGAGATATAATCAATCTCTATTCCAGGAAAACACTTGCTGGATTGCTATCTATAGTAGGTCTCGCGTTTTCTCTCTCCCACGCGAATCGGTCATTCCGCATGAGTCTCATCCATTATCGATCTATTTCACCTTATAAATAAAGGTACATACAGCTAAAAATAGTATTGTGAAAGAAGATTAAATCAATAATTCAAAATAACTTTACATAATATAATTATGTGAGACCTTGGGACCATGGGGGTCAGAAGCTCGCCGTTTTGCTCGCACCTTGTCTTCAAAATTGATCGAGACCTCCGGAGACCAGCGGGCGGGGAGCTTTTTCCGCCAACGCGTCAGCTTGGCTATCCAAAGAGGAAACGCTGCCAGCCTTCTGGGAAGCGGCAGGCTTGAGGAAATTTTCTATATATAGATTGTATTTTGTAAATATAGATTGTATTTTGTACATTATGTGAGTGGGTAAAACGCTCAAGATTTTTTAAGTACAAACGGTTGAAGCATAAAATACTTATAAAAGATTTAATTTGATTAGTATTGTTTAGGTGAACTTCTGGTCTAGGAGTTCATATTTTTTTTTCAGGAAGGTCACATTATTAGAAGGCTCTACATAAAGTGTCAAGTTGCGGAAATACATAAATGGTTTACGAATGTTTTTTTTAATCAAAATCATTTAGAACTATTTAATATTTTGCCACTATCGACATTTTGTCGCGCCAAAGTCTTGTTTTGTTTTATATAAGCAACCAATGAGTATATAAATAACAAACACTATTTTTAATTAGACAGCCGTAGACAGTGTAAGCTGTTTGAGAGCCGCCTCGATTTCGTCGACATCTACGTCTGGGAGATCTTCAGTGAAGTGGCGGGTAAGTGGGGCTCTAGGGTCTCTCGCGTCAGGTGTCGACTTCGGTGCATGCGAAGCATACAGATGTCCGTAGAAGTCCTCAATTTCAGCCAATATCCCCGGGACTGATGTGACGGTTTCACCATTCGAGGTAGATAACTTTGTCAGATGACTCCTCCCCAGTGTCTTGGTAAAGACCTTCGACCCCCGATTTCGCTCGATCGCCTCATGTACTAGGCGAGTGTTCCAGCTGCGAAGGTCGCGTCTCACCAAGCTCCTGATTTTCTTGTGGAGTGACTGGGGATCTGACAAAGTTTCCTCTGGTGTCTCACGTCTAAATCGCATCAAATCCAGGGTCTCGCTAGAAAGTTTGGACTTCCTATCTGACCGCCTTTTCCGAAAGTGCCTCGTTCCCACTTCGCGTATCACCCCAATTAAGCCGTCCAGATCCTCGTCAACATTTGCCGGGGTCTCCAGTGCGGCGAATCTATTTCTCAATTCCAGTTGGAATGCATCATGTCCAGCTTGGGGCACATTTGGACGAAGAGCAGACCTCACCATGCGAGTACGTTCGAGCTTAAAATTGATATTTAGGGTGCCTCGCACAAGCCGGTGATCGCTACCGGTATTAAACCTGCTGATCACTGAGACATCCCTAAATATATGCTTCTTGTCGGCTATGATGAAGTCAATTTCGTTCTTCGTCACACCGTCGGGGCTCTTCCAGGTCCACTTCCGTTGGGGCTTTTTCTGATAAAAGGTGTTCATACAGAACAGCCCCTGCATGCTAAGGAAGTTGACCAGCATTTGGCCCCTACGGTTTCTGCGCCCATAGCTATGCTGTCCCAAACAAGATTCACCGCATTCTTTTCCCACTTTGGCGTTGAAGTCCCCCATGACAACGGTATAATGGGTTTTGGTGGTACGATTCATGGCCTTTGACACATCGTCGTAAACGGCCTCCACCTCCTCATCTGAGCTGCTCGACGTCGGCGCATATACCTGTATGACCTTGAGAGAGTATCTCTCGGTCAGTTTCAGTACAAGGTACGCTACCCGTGCCGAGACGCTGCAGATCTCCATCACGTTGTCACGGAGGGCTTTGTTGACGAGGAATCCCACGCCACCCTGAGATTTTTGGCTCCCTTCCCTAAAGTAGAATAGATGGCCCGACTCAAGGGTTATCGTGTCCTCCCCCTCTCTACGAACTTCCGATAACCCGAGAACATGCCATCGTATCTTCTCTAATTCTACTTCAAGGATCTGGAGGCTTTCGTCCAGCCGTAGACTGCGTCCGTTGTATGTAGCCAGGGTCAATTGTTGGCAGCCGTCCGTAGCCCGGGGATTCCTAGCACCCCCTACCCTACCGTAACCAAGGCCGCTGCCGTGACCTGGAATAGTAGGGCGGCCGGGAACTGGGGGCCGTTTCTTTTTGTGTGTATCCATAGGGGGTATTGCCCGTAGTCACCACGCTGGGCAGGCGGGTTGGTGACCGCAGTGTATTTATGTGGACTGTGTTGTCTACACAAGAGGCGCTGCTGCCCACCTCTCGGATGGTCCCTTAATCGCCTTCTACGATACCCACGGGAAGAAATGGGGTGGTGCTATTCTACTCTGCCGGCACCACACGGCTGCCAGTTTAATTAGACACCAGACGTAGATGTCGACGAAATCGAGGCGGCTCTCAAACAGCTTAGTAATGGGAAGGCTCCCGGTGAAGATGGAGTAGCCTCTGAGCTCCTCAAGGCTGGGGGCAAACCTGTTCTTGGGGAGTTGAAGAGGCTCTTCAACTCTGTAATAACCAATGGGACTACCCCGAAGGCGTGGAGCAGAGGTGTAGTGGCATTGTTTTTCAAGAAAGGAGACAAAACGCTCCTTAAAAACTATAGGCCGATCACGCTTCTGAGCCACGTCTATAAGCTGTTTTCGAGAGTCGTCACGAATCGTCTGGCATCAAGATTTGACGCCTTTCAGCCACCGGAACAGGCTGGGTTTCGTAAAGGCTATAGCACCGTGGACCACATCCATACTGTTCGGCAGGTTATACAGAAGTCCGAGGAGTATAACCAACCGCTGTGTATGGCGTTTGTGGACTACGAGAAGGCCTTCGACTCCATCGAAACCTGGGCCGTTCTGGAGTCTTTGCAGCGATGCCAAGTCGACTGGCGGTACGTGGAGGTGCTGAGAAGTCTCTACCAAATGGCGACTATGTCCGTCCAAGTGCAGAACCACCAAACAAGACCCATCCAGTTGCTCAGAGGTGTAAGACAGGGTGACGTTATTTCCCCGAAACTCTTCACCAATGCTCTGGAGGATGTCTTCAAGACCCTGCGGTGGAATGGAATGGGCATCAATGTCAATGGTGAATATCTCACACACCTCCGCTTTGCTGACGACATAGTTATAATGGCAGAATCGCTGCAAGACCTGCAGGAAATGCTGTCCGGTCTTAATGCTGCCTCGAGACGCGTTGGGCTAGGGATGAACTTGGACAAGACTAAGGTCATGTTCAACGAGCACATCGTCCCTGTGCCCGTTTCCGTCGAAGGTGTAGCCATTGAAGTTGTCCAGGAGTACGTCTACCTAGGACAAAAGCTACAGCTGGGTAGAGACAACTTTGAGAGTGAAATCACCAGAAGAGTGCAGCTTGGCTGGGCAGCATTTGGAAAGCTGCGTCACATCTTCGAGTCACCCTTGCCACAATGCCTGAAGACCAAGGTATTCAATCAGTGCGTCCTGCCGGTCATGACATACGGAGCCGAGACGTGGAACCTGACAGTGAAACTAGCCCACCGACTACACGTCACACAGCGAGCTATGGAAAGGGGTATGCTCGGAATCTCGTTAAGGGACAAAGTCCGGAACGAGATTATCCGACAAAAAACCAAAGTCACTGACGTAGTACAGAAGTGTAGCAGACTGAAGTGGCAGTGGGCTGGTCACATCTGTCGCAGAACCGATGATCGGTGGAGTAGACGGGTTCTCGAGTGGAGACCACGACTCGGCAAGCGTAGTGTAGGACGCCCTCCGGCCAGATGGACCGACGACCTGAAAAAAGTGGCTGGTGGTGACTGGATTGCGAAAACGGGAGATCGGGCCATGTGGCGAACTCTGGGGGAGGCTTACGTCCAGCAGTGGACTGCAATAGGCTGAAATGATGATGATGATGATGATGATTTTTAATTTATTCTAACTTCTTTGTTTACGAAAAAATATTCATACTTATTTACTTAGATATTTTACTACGGCCACGAGAAGAGTGGTAAAGTATAAAATTAAGGTCATATAAAACATCTGTTTTGAATGAACCAGATTGGTTAGGTTAGGTTTGAACTTTGATAATACCGTGCTACATACAAGTGCTAGTTACAAAATACACTATAAAAAGGATCCTAAAGGCCCACCCTTTTTCTCCACCCCCCGATAAAATAAAACTAAAACGTATTAAAAAAGGGGGGGGGGGGGTGTAACTTTTCCTTCAGTGGGGGGTTCTAAACTTCCCCCCTCCCTATTCCCGGCCCCCCTCCCGCCTCTTAAATCGATGGACGTCAAAGTACATTCCTGCCGAACTTCTTTCTACCCACGCTAGCACAAGAAAGTACCTACTTAATACTTCATGGGTCACAGTATTTAGGTACTTCTAGGTACCTTAGCAAGATTGCGATGTATTTATGTTAGGTGGAAGTTGACCGTTAATAAAGGTGCGAGGGTCTGAGGACACGTTTTATCGTCAAGTTATAGTCTATCCCAAGTCAATTCCGCAAATACAATATAATGCAAAGATTTATATAGATAAAGGTACAGGTAAGGTAAGGTACTTTAGATAGGTATATAACAGTGTACAGGACGTTAGGCACGAAGATGTCAAAGAATAATCTAATTGAAAGAAGAAACAAGATATTAATTATTTTGATATAATTATGTGGTCTACCACATAGGTCGTACCTTTTATGTAATAAAGTTAGATTAGTAAGAACATGAGAACGAAAATGAAACTATATATCCTACATTATAGATAAATTTCAAGTTTCAGAATATGTATCATATATCTCAGATCTTTGGTGACATAAGTATCTCATGTAAGTATATATACAGGGCAGGATATTAATATTATCATTAATTTTAATTCGTAACTGAGTTTGGTACAATATCATACAAAATAAGCTACACACAAGAATTATTTTTATCAACGTATGTCGTAACAAACAGATCAAGAGGACAAACAGGACAAGAGATATATTATGTGTATTTTAATAAGCTAAGCTTAATTATTGTTTGTGTACTGTTGTTATTTTATATTTAATCTTTTGTGGTAAATATTTCTAGTTAAACGTCTGCGTTAGTCAGTATCACAATGATAACATGTTATAGCTTCTGAAAACTGCGTAAAATACGTAACCTCAATAATAGTGAGTAATCGACGATACGGCCATGGGTAAGCAAGCACGTTTATTTACCCAAGGATCTAACCCTCAAGTCAGTTGCAGAAACACGTGCATTCAATTAATTTATTCCTCACATTTTCCATAATTTGGACAGCTGGCTTATGCCCTGTTTCAATAATTTACGGACCGTTATCGGTTAAGATTTATTATGCTATGCAAAGCTTTGAAGTATTTGCTTCATTATTAGTAAATATATAATGGTGCGTCCATGCTTGGCGAACCGAGCACGAGCCGAGCCGCGAACGAGCACACTGCGAGCCTACAACAAGCACGATGCGAATCCTTTTGTACGTGAAAAAACTGACAATCGGGCTCGTTCGAGGCTTGCGAGCCCGTCCACGCTACGCGATGACTAAAGACCCGCGAATCGTGCTCGCAGTGTGCTCGTTCGAGGCTGTGGCTGTGGATGGTGGCGCGGCACAATCAGCGCGCAAAATGCGTTCGACTCATTCAAGTATTATACCAGTTTACAATATGACGGTTTGTCATGGATAGATCGGGAACCATCAGGAATATATTGTAAGCAGTATGATACAGTTCAAAATTTATAGGGGAGTTTATAATCCGCTAGGTAGATTATAAAATAAAGGTTTACACAAAAATACGGTGACATATACAAGTAGGACCTCAATCTATCAATGATTCAGATATAAAAGTAAAATTATCAGAATTATTGAATTTTATCATAATTTTATAGATAGGCCATATCCATGAAAAACTATTATTACTTACCTCATCAGTAGTTATACAGTAATTGTCTAAGGGGCGAGGGCCTGATAATCTGTAATACAGGATCTTTCCTAGTACAGAGACCAGTCTCTCACAAAGGAATTCGTAATAAGTCAACTGTATTGTTAGTTTAGTATAATTACTTTTTAAAGCGTACCTTTGTGAAAGATAAATAAATGCTTATTATTATTATGATTCCATCTGAGACCGTATTAATCAAATAATATCAAAGAAAATATATTATTGTTTATTTTCTTACCCATTTATTACCTACGTGTAAAATATTTGTAGGTATTTTTGGAAAAATATTTGGAATGGTTCCAATTCTTCTGGAGCCCGGGCGGTGACAGTTGACCTTGATGAAAGGCTGCTTTCCACCCTATTATTTATATGTCGCAGGCTTATGATGAAATCCGGGCTCAGATCAAAAACCTAGTTAGATCAATGCTTGAATTTTGACAAAATGGGAACTTGATTTTGTCATTCATATCATAAAAATTAAAAATTTTTTATTAGTTAAGTACATATATATGGTTTTAGCTAAGTCTAGTAGAACACAGGTATAAATATACCCGTCACTGTCTAAAGAAATGATATAAATTAAATATTCATGAGATACAACTGTAATTATATATTGTAAAATTTTGCCGCCCCGGGCCCCGTAATAGTGCCACCCGGGGCATGCCGTCCCCGCACACACTACGCTACGCCACCGACGTTACTATTTTCGTATTAAATAACTATAATTATTTATAAGTTTCCTTTTGTTACTTGAAAAACATTTAAAAGTATGATTAATTATAATAATAACATACCAACCTAATAATATGTGTTTAGTTACGTTCGCAAAATAAAACAGATTACATATGACAGCTATTTTATTTAACCTTAAATCATAAGACTCTTGGCGAATCGAATACGATGAGAAGCATCATCAATTTGCTTTCGGCATTTTGCAAAACAGCGTGAGTTCATGAAATGCCGAATTGCATATCTATTCCTGAACCAAATAAAAATATCATAATTATGAACCCTTCGCAGGAAAGCCTATTGAATGATATCAGAAAATAAATAGGTATATACGCAAATCTATCTAATTAAATATTGATCAATGACATTTGCCCGCTAAAACGGTACCGCGCAATGCCTTTGCCACCCACATTGTTTTATATTATTTGCTTGATTTATGTATAGATAAAAATAATTACGTATTCGAACAGGTATAGGTATGGGGGGGAGGAGGGGGCAACAAATGGTATTTTTTTACGTTATCTATTATAAGTCTAAAAATAGTACGTGATACCATAAAGATTCTCTTTTTACCTTTTAGTTCGGAACCCTAAACAGTAAGATAGATAAGTAAACAAGGTATAAAAACATGCTGCAAACTGCCTGCTGATCCGCCGATTTTCAGCAGCAGCGGCAGCTTCGATGAAAGTTTCTATAAATTAGTTAGCTATAAATTAATAATTATAAGAAAATGATTGAACATTTTTAAAAGTACCTACATGAACCCCGTTGATTCTCTCGAGGGACACGCGTCCAATAATAACAATATTGTCATTGATATTTGTATAACCGCGAATTATGTACATAGTCGTACTTGTTTATCAACATTACTAACTTTATAATCACTCATGCCGTCAAGGCTTCCAAAACCAAATAAAAGTGATAACAATTCATACTCCGTTAAATAAAAAGGGACACACGCAATCTCTGGTTCATACACAATGATACAGAATTCCCATAAGTAACATTAAACGAGATAGTGTATTTGCGAATGATAACATCGTGTCAAGGCAACACACGGAATACCTAATATTGAATGTTTATACTAAAGAAATCCTAACATATAACAGGTTGGACTTTTGTAAGAAAGAGGCAGTAGTTTACAAATTAATCGATTTCATGGTAACGAAATCCCAAAACAAACTAGAGGCAGCCGAGCGAGTCAAGTTTATTATTGAATATTGGTCAAGCAATTTGTAATACATCCACTAAAAAACATCGTAAACACTTGGGCGCAGATCCCACAGAGAGAGTTCTAGAGTTCTGCGTTTCGCGTTCGCTGTGATCAATGCAGCGCCTTTAAAAGTGAAAAAAGTGTGTGACCTGTAGAGGTGTGTAACTCATCAAAAATACGCGAGCTGCAGAACAGCTCACGGCTCAGGTGTGTGAGCCGGTTCAATGACTCAGCTCGCAGATCAGCTCAATGTACCTACAGTCCACGATACGCGAGCACGCTCACTGCGTACCGCGCGTCGAATTGAGCCGACTGAGCCGCCGCGATTCATTCGACTCCGCCGAGCGACTCTTTTCATACTTTAGAGTTGTTTTTTTTTTACATGATCTGATCTGAGAGTTATGTTACATAGGTATTTAATTATTGAATGTAATTATTATTTAATGTTTTAGAACGAAATAATAATTCGTAGATTAGAATTACAAGAATATAATCTATGGAGGGAGTCGCAGATACAATAGGAGTTGGATTGAGCCGTGAGCTAGTCATTATGTTGTTGAGCTGTAGCTCAGCGGCTCAAACCCGAGTGATCTGATTCATTGAGCTGGTTCAGAGCTGAGTTACACACCTCTAGTGACCTGTCATCGGTAGCGAATATTGCAGAACTCTAGACTGCTTGCTATGTGCACAATAGTGAATGCGGAACGCAGAACTCTAGAACTCTCTCTGCGGGATCGGCGCCATAGTTATACATATCAAACCGAGCGAATGCTGCAAGCTAATCGGGCCTAGTTTATCCTTGCAGCATATTATTCCGTAATATACTTTTTTCATGGTAAGGCGGTAAGTACCTACTCTCTTTTTGTACAAAATGGGGCTTCTACTTATAACTTAGGAAAAATCGATTATAACATGAGATCGCACGCTTTCTCCGCATTGACTTTTTGGTAGATAAGAATAGTTGAAGATTTGCCATTCAGACCCCAAAGCCCATTCTCGCGAGATTTTTACGATGTTCGAGGAACAACGTAGGGTTTTACGAGTATGGTAACATAATAATATATGTACATCCTTTTATGTTCACGTGTATTTGGGTAGTGTATTAAAAAGTAGAGCAGGCTGTCGTCGCAGAGCCATTCATCAGTGAAAAGGCATCAAATGTTTGCGTCATCATACATTTTCATATTAAAAAAAAAATATAATCTGTTTGAGCCTGGTTACTTTCCAATGGAATCTAAAGCGTCAAAATTGTAGAAATAAACTGGCCAATGTAATAAAAAGCATATTTTTTTTAATCAACAGCTAACTTATAATCCTGGGGCCCAAGTCTACTATTTCAATTGTGTTCCAATGATCTTTCAGTGGTGTCAAAATTGTGCCATAATGACATATTTTGTTAGTAAGTAGACTACTATCACTGTAAAATATCACAATTTTGACACCACTGAAAGTTCATTGGAAAACAATTTAAATAGCAGACTTGGGCCCCTGATATCATGACCATTCGTCGCCCCAGTCCTTTTGGATCAATTATTTTGTTCAGATACATATTTGTAAGAGCGACGATATTACAACATTTTAGTTTACACATGTATAAATATAGGTACTTAAGAATGTGTATACACAGAATATTTAATTATTTTAGATAACATTCTTCTCTAGATAATTCGACATAAAAATAATGAATATTTGCTTGCTACTTATAGCTTACTGTATGATAAGGTTTAATAAATAATTTTCAACATAAAAATACTTAAGCTCAAGGTACCACGAGGTACTTGGAGCCTTTATGTGACTTTGTGACACGCTATAGGGAAAGTTGCGGTTACTATTACTGTTAACTAAGTTATAAAGACGCATTATTAACAATATAAAACACTATAGTATACATATTGATAGATAACTTGACGAAAATCCAAAGGAACAATCCTTTGTGGCCATATGTAAGAGTTCACATCGGGTTTACACCGTTTTAATGGCGAATGTCGAAAATCGTTTGCTCACAGTTTGCTTTATGGGTAATATTTTACTATCAACGCTACTATGCAAATAACATCAATCAATAAACATGTTCAGTAAATTAAGTATTTCTATGGGTGGTTCGCGCCCACATATCAATATCAACAAAAGATTACCATTTTATAAATAGAGTAATTGAAAGTTTCCACAATAAAAAGACAATGAGCGTAACATAAAGTTGTTTATCTACATATTAAGATTAATAGAAAATGTAAAACGAAAGACGAAAAATACATATGGCGGATCTATATAATGCTTCGCTACTATCAGAACGAGTTTAGACATGGTTATTAAAGATCAGAAATTGAGAACTTACCGATTTAATTGTACTCTGATGTACTAAATACGAGGAACTATAGCACTATTCATTAATCCCATCACTCAAGGGGGCAACTGATACACATGGGGCGTGTTTTTTCAGCGCAGGTTAGCACGGCCGCGATGTCACGGTTTGCGATTGAAACTGAACATGTTTCAGGGGCGCTGTCGTCGCTACTTGCCCCACAACAAGGCTAAAGCGATTTCAGCCACTGAAAACCTTTGCTGAAAACGCTGACAAGTGTGTGATTTATTTTATTTTTCAACTAGGTAGTTATCTGTCAAGTCACTTTTAAATTTACTGTCAACTCTACGTTTATACATTCAATTTGTTTTTACGCTGCTAATCATCATCGACCTTATGGAAAGTTTAATTCTATACAAATAAAAATTAAAAGCTGTTCGTTTGTACGTGCATCACTAAACACAAGAACGGCTCGACCGATTTGATTTATACTGAAAGAAAAAGTTGCCCGGAAAATGGAAAATTCGGGAAAAAATTAAAGTATTGCAACGCTTGCGGGGTCAGCTAGTTTTATAATGAAATAATTGTACTATATTAAGCGATATCTAATAAAAAATTGCTAAAAAAAGAAATGTAGTTGGTGTAAATTGTAATACGAAATAAATATATCAGGTGGTGTAACATTATGTTTAAAGCGCTGAAAGAGCTGCATGGTTTAAAGGTACCCTCGTGTTACTAAACCTCATTGATTTTCAAACTGCTTTTATCATAGGATCTCACTGGGACCTTACAATATTTTAATGTAGTTATACAGGTCCCCACTTCAAGGCCAAAAAGTAAGGCTTAAAATGGAGAAGAATTTATGTGCTTCATTATTGTCTCCGTTCAAATTAAATTTTGTAGAGTAGTTTAGTTACAACCTTGATATCAGTAGGTTAAGGCTGGTTTTTGCATAATACACACATTTAAATACAAACTTTACACTACATGTTAATTTAAGTGGGACTAAAGGCAAAAAAACACATTTTGACATGATTATTTTACATTGTTTTGCAATGAATCTATCGATATTATAGTGAAAAAAAAAAGCGATCATCTATTTATTTTTCCGCTGAAATTTTTAGATATACCTACCGTAGGTATATAATATTGTTAATACATAACATTGCTTTGGTAAATAGTTAATATCTTTAGTAATTAAAGTAATAGTAAAAAAATAGCTTTGTATTTATATACTCAGAATACAGATCGCGTACAGATCTTTTTAGGGTTCCGTAGCCAAATGGCAAAAAACGGAACCCTTATAGATTCGTCATGTCTGTCTGTCTGTCTGTCTGTCTGTCTGTCTGTCTGTCTGTCTGTCTGTCTGTCTGTCTGTCTGTCCGTGTATGTCACAGCCATTTATTTCCGAAACTATAAGAACTATAATGTTGAAACTTGGTAAGTAGATGTATTCTGTGAACCGCATTAAGATTTTTACACAAAAATAGAAAAAAAAACAATAAATTTTGGGGGTTCCCCATACTTAGAACTGAAACTCAAATTTTTTTTTTTCATCAAACCCATAAGTGTGGGGTGTCTATGGATAGGTCTTCAAAAATGATATTGAGGTTTCTAATATCATTTTTTTCTAAACTGAATAGTTTGCGCGAGAGACACTTCCAAAGTGGTAAAATGTGTGTCCCCCCCCCTGTAACTTCTAAAATAAGAGAATGATAAATCTATAAAAAATATATGATGTACATTACGGTGCAAACTTCCACCGAAAATTGGTTTGAACGAGATCTAGTAAGTAGTTTTTTTTTAATAGGTCATAAATTGAAATTAATATCAAATACTCAGGTCTATACTACCATTTACTTATATACCTACAGGTTTGTACGGAACCCTCGGTGCGCGAGTCTGACTCGCACTTGGCCGGTTTTTATTTTAATTAAATAATCGTCGAGCTCATATTGATCTTAGTTTGATCAGTTTCTAATATTTTTTTAATTTAATAAATGAAAATGTTTCTTTTATTTGGCCAGTAAAGTATGGTAAATATTTAATGACGTAAACGCACTCTTTTGTTTAAATGAGGAACCAGAATACAGCGTGTGGTTCGAATACTGAAATATCTGAAATACCTTTTCTCCCGTTGCCTATGTAGTCGTTCATAAAGCTTTCGTGAGATGTCGCTACTTTATGAAAAGATCAAGAATTTCAGTGAAGTAGCATTACGCAAACATTTTTTAAAAATTTAAATTTTTATATGTAGTATAATAAATCTTATCAAAGCAAATAAAAGATCCCATAAACGTTATTAATATTGGATTTTTAAGGTATGCCTTAGTCTTAGAGCATTTAGGACTTAATTCCCTAAAATAATAAAGAAGGAAATAATATCTTTCTTACACTAAAAGTTAACATAATAGCTCAGATAATAGTAAACGGGGAGTCCATCCTCACACATTGAAACCAGATTTGTTTCGAACTGTACGGGATAAAAGTTATGTTTATCAAATAATTATGTAAACCTATTTTTGCTAATTTATGTATTTTTGTTTAGTATCATTTTGTTTTTAATCTGTGTTTCCCTTTTTATTATTTAAATTTTTAAGTAAATCCATAATACTTATGTGAGTACCTCCTCATTTTTGCATGCTGTATTCACATCTAGTAGGATACAGTAGTTTTTTGTTTAAGATATTTACTGTGTATTTTACCATAAATAATTATTGTATCCAGTTTTGTGAATCAAATAAAAAAAAAAGGAGTTTTCTTCCGCGGACGCTCGGACTGTGGAATGAGCTCCCCGCCGTGGTTTTCCCAATGGAGTACAGCATGGGGTTATTCAAAAAGGGCGTGCAGAGATTTCTTCAGGGTCGGCAACGCGCTAGTGATACCCCTGGTGTTGCAAGCGTCCATAGGCTACGGTAACTGCTTACCATCAGGCGGGCCATATGCTTGTTTGCCACCTTAGTGGTATAAAAAAATAAATAAGGAAAGTTAGTAGAGGGCTGTACTTCAGCAGTAGAAGAGAATAAAGGAATGAAAACACAATTGTTTACACACCTAAATATTTACGATCTTGATGAAGTAAGTAGGTTACCTATACCTAATTACTTCTACTATCTACCTATCTACCATAAATATGATGGTATCATGTTCAAATCACATTTTTGTGATCTAAAACTTTGAAGCCGTTTGTATCGGGGAACAGCTAGTAGTGTATAATTCGACTATCCCACATCCTATTACTATTATATGTGCGTTTTTTTTTTGCTAACAATTATAATTGTTTAATTGTATCACAGAAACTTAAATAAAAATATCATAACACAAAACCGAGATTTCGATCTGATTAAGCTTTTGATACAAAGGCTTTTGTTTAGTGAAAAATAATTATAAGTAACGCTTGCAACGCACTGGGTAGGTTACTTTCCAAATTCATTAAAACAAAATTCAATGAGAATTTTCATAAAATTTTAAGTGAAGGAGACATTAAGTTAACAGATAAACATATGTATTAGTAATATTAACAATAATTACAAATCTACATAATCTAATAAGTTTTAAATTTGTTCGTAATTTAAAAAATAATCGATTGAAATAATAACAAATTCGTAAAACAATATCAGAAAGCCCATACAAAAAATAAAATAAGAATAAATGTAAGCCAATTTATTTCGATTGTTCTCCGCAGTGCTGTCTCGCATCCTTACTTTCTTTGGGCTCGTGTCGCGGCGCGGAGATGTTTCCATAGAGCGATTAGTGGTGCAGGGTAGTAGTAGTAGAGGGCACCAATCACCATGGCACGTGGGAGATTACTCATGTGATGGACCGACCAAATTAAGGCCGCAATAGGCGGTCTCATCAACGACTGCACCAGAAAGGCAGTAGTTAAGGAAGAATGGCGGCGTTTTGTAAAGCGCGCCACAAATCACATGAGAAGAGAATTTATTCCGAAAATTCTGCAACGTTATGAAACGCATTCTCGGCGAGCCAACGTTATGTACTTAGGCGGCTACTTACTTAAATATTTATACGTGACCTCACTGGCAGAAAAAGTAAACGATATTTTAATATCACGCTATGACAATATATGGGCTGGCGCTGAACAATAAAGAAAAAGTGCCGTTATCCAGAATCTCAGACCAACATAAGATTGGAACATCGCTTACCCACATTTGTTAGCAAAATGGTACCGATTTATTTTTCCTTTTGTTATCTTGCTCATGGATAGTTTCATCTATTGAGAATAAGGAACAACTTGGACAATACAAATGTCATATTATTATAGTAGGTATCCTTCCAGATGTAATCTTTTAGAAATATATGAAGAGTTCGTCATGACCAACAACTTTTACGATATTATCCAACAATATAATGTCATGCAATTTTCTAATATAACAGGTGGATATTTCGAGATGGCATATTTTCGAAACCTATGTTGGGTTAGTCATTATGAACAACTTTTACTATGGGACCAATAGTGAATTCTCATTTTTTTTTTTACTTTTAAATGTCAACCTTGCTCGATCATAATGTATGAAAAGTAAAAAAGAAATTGAGAATTCACTCATTGGTCCCATAGTAAAAGCATTCAGCATGACTAACCCAACATAGGTTTCGAATATATGCCATCTCAAAATCTCCACCTGTTATAAAAATCAATTTTTCTTCTCGATATTTTTAGTAGTAGTAAGTAAGTAAAAGTTTTTCACTATAACAAAACCAACTAAGGTTTCGAAAAGATGACACTTGGAAGAATACACCTGTATAAAAAGTAGTAGTAGACACATTGCTAGAATAGTTTTGAGCGAGACAGACTTTCAAGAAATTAATCTGTAGATAGTTTCCGATGAATTCATAAAAAACAGTGTATGGTAACAATTAGACGAAATCGTAGGTAGGTTCTATTCAGAATACGTTACGTGATAGGTATTAATTATAATTAAATTTCGTCGTAAATCACTAAAGCGATCTAAAAATAAAACTCTCCTTCTGTGACTCAACCATGGAGATTAATGGTGATCCCATTTCCCTTGTAGGGGACCAAAACTTAATTTTGTTTCTTAAACTTGCTTACAGTTAAGCACTGGATTAAAACCTTTTAAACTCTTAGGGGAAGATTTCACTAAACTTAAATGTAGTTGAAGCTATTTAGTTTTCAGTGCTTATAGACTAACGTAAGTCGCTAAACACTAACTAAATAGAGTTTAATCTCTTTCTTGTAGCGAAAAACCTTGTAATGTAATTTTTACCCTAATAATGTTGGTAGGTAAAATATTTATGTTAAAGAGTTTTTGTTTGTTGGTTTTTTGTTTATTTTTCATTATAAGTTATAACTACGAAACATAAAGCAGCGTGACTCTCTTTCAAATGATACCCCATTTAAACTTGAAGCCCTACTTTGAAATTTCAGTCTCCATTTTGGCCCCTTTTGTATAAAAAGATAAAAAATCTTAATTTTTTTCATTTGCGATAAGCTTGGGTCATCTATATTTAAAACTATTCCAAATTCTGAATCAATATCATAAGTGGTTGCTGTAATATACCACTGTCTTAGACGGACGGAGTGGCTCCATAAGGGTTCCTATTTTAGATTTTGGCTTTGAAAATACTACACATTTTTTTATATATAATGGGCTCGCACTTCCGCAATCCCCTGATGGTAAGCGAAGCTGTAGTCTAGGATGGATCGCGCGTGCCCATAAGATGCTTGTTCTTTTTGGCCTTGAATAAACCTATGTTGTAAGTGTCTGAAAACACGCTGTCTGCGAGAGCATACCACAACTTGGCCGTGCGTATAGGAAAATAGGAATCGAAACGCTTCGTACGGCAAGACGGAATGTCGACGACGAAGCGGTGGAGACCCTCCCGACGCCTAGTGGTCCGATAGAAGAACGGGGATGGAGGGATAAGATTATGGAGTTCTTGATCGCATCCTCTGTGGAACACAAAAATCTGTAAAACACCGTCAAACTTGTGACGCCTATGATCCAGGTTTTGCAGTTTCTTGCTCTACCACCTAATTGAAAAGTAAGTAAGAAAATAATCCATCATGTTCAAAACCGGTGCGGTGTGTTGTATTGGCAGCTGCAATTTAATCATTTCTCATATCCTTAACTCAATAATAATATAGGAATACATTATGATTATTCCATTAATATAAGCCGCAGCAACCGCAGCGTAGTAATGGGATCTAATCTCAAGTAATGAAATTCTAATCTCTATGTGTGTCGCAGACGAGACGCAATACTTACCCACCCACGACACCTAGACGACGCGACTGATGCTAGTCACCACCTACGTAGCCCTACTAATAATATCTACTTACTACTCTTTGTCACACTACTTTTATTTTTTAAAGAAAATGTGGGATCGCGTTTGAAATGGAGGGGCGGAATGTTAGTAGTTTCTTCACTTTTGTAGAGAAAAGGCGCGGATCTTGTTGTTTGATCACGCCAAGAACCTACTTCAAGAGAGAAGAGAGAAGAAAAAGTAGATGCGGATGCCGCATTAGCTACCCTTTCTTGCTCGCGTTAAGTGCAAACTTTATAATAATAAGTACCTACCTACTATATGCAGAAATTTATATGAAATCCAATTCAAATAACTCAAATGCAACAATGAAAATTAAATAAACTAGTAGCAACCAAAGCCCAGTTAGGCAGTTAAAGTGTTCGTTTAAGTATAAATTTATGCATTTCTGTGCAAATGGTAACAATTTGCGATGTGTATTATACGCAATCAGGATCGCTTTAATCTAACCTCGTCTGAATGGGGCACCCAACGAGCGTAATTTCACTGGACCATAACCAATTTCTAGTTATGTGTACAGACTAGCCGGTGGCCTATGGTTGCAGATTTGCCTGATGTTGCTATTCATTTTACCGCTGCCTTAGCTTTACATTATGTGAGATACTCATAAATTTTATGTCAAATCCCAAAGGCAAAGTAACATTGTTAAGAATGAAAGAAAGAAAGAAAGAAAAGACATTTAATCAAATCTCAGAGTAGATAAATACTACGTACATTCAAATGTAACACAACACAATTACATACACATAGAAAGATAGACAAAAAATGCATCTACTTACAAATATACGCATACATTGTCATAACTTTGAGGTTTCCGTATAACAAGTTGGCAAGCAAGGGAAAAAAATCAATAAAACATGCTCTAAAATTCTAGAATAAACTGGCAATAAAAGTACGGTTTTACAAAGAATTAATCTATAGTATTAAATTATCTATAAAGTCAATAAAGTACAATTATTGTGAGTCTAAAATGCTTCTAATGCCGCGTTCAGATTGATGCAATGGAAAATACATTGAACCATGCAATGCAAGAATTTGTCTTCTAAATTGATGCCATGCAATACTTTAGGTAATGCTCGTTGAAAAAAAATCTCATAAGTATAGTCTGGACATGGTGCGCGCACAAACCGCGCCTCGGTCGCGTACGCTACGACTATTGCAATGCGTGCGCGGAGCGATCTACAATTATTGTCCGTTTTTGACACGAACTCAAAGGGGCGCAGAAAGAGTAGAAGGTTCGTAGTGAATGCATAGTTCAGCGTCCAGATTGACACAACGCCCACTCGATCCATGTATAATGTTTCATTCCATATAGCATTGCATCAGTCTGGACGCGGCAAGGTTACAAGAAGATAAAACAATTTGCTTATCAACCTTTTACGTACAAAATACCTGTGCTGAGTTATCAGGCTTTTTTGGGGATGAAACGATTCAAGGATCAAGTAGATGAGTTTACAATTAGATTTCTCCGGCTTGAGGTAAAACCTATTTCCAACATGTTTATCTACAATTTTCGTTACGAACCTCGACTGTACGACCCAGTTACCAAGTTGGCGCAAGCGAGCGTCATGAACAAAATCTAAGTGAATTTGTCAAACGCGACTATATAATAAGCTTTCAGCAAAGTTGCTTAGCAGCTGCGAGACAGATAGGCAGGTATAATAATTAACAACGTTGCCTTTAATGTTATTGCTTCCGTGTTGCTTGTTTATGTATTTGGTGGAGATGAAATAAATATAGGTAGATATTATGGGACTCCGTAAACCATCCGTCTGTCTATCAGAAGGTATATTTTCACAATGGGTTGAGGACCAAAATGAAAAATGTGTAACGAACGAATGAACGAACAAACAAACATACTAATAATCGAGCGCGATAATGCAATGATGCAAAGAAGTGTGGAAAACTGTTAATCGGCAAGTGAAGCGAAAGATTTCAAAGGTTGGAAAATTTAAAACCTTGGGGATATTAACTGTACCTAGTTTTTACGCACTTGCCTGAATATAAAACCAATGAGGAGAAAATTGAGAGAGAAAATACACGTAGAATGGACTTTAAAATCATAATGATACGCTAAACTCAATGGAGTCAAGCATAGTTCGCAATATCAGGCTATAGACAAATATTTAATAAGTTGCCATCTGAACTGAAGTGTATTGTTTATAAATCTAGATTATTCAAGCCAAAACTAAAGACCTTCCTATTGGAGAAGTGATGCTATTCTTTCGATATTTTTTAGGACAATGTTTTTATTTTTATGGATTTTCATTGACATGTAAGCTTAATTAGTATTTGTATTTTTTTGTGTGTTTTAAATTGACATGTATTTTTATTTTCTATTTGAATTTTATTGGATTTGAATTATTCTGTTCTGCCTTTTTTTATTATTATACTAGCTGCCCGGCGCGACTTCGTTCGCGTGGTGCTACCCTACCCTACCCCACCCTACCCTACCCTGACAGCAAAATCCCCATTAACAAAATGATCCGCCATTTATTGAATTCATTTGTTACAAAAAAATTGATAAATGAAGAACCCCTCGACCGATTTTGTGCAAACTTCACATAAACCATCTACTAAATAGTCCGAACAAATCCTAAACATTTGGTTTAGATAGGATAGGTTCTTGAGTTATAAAATTACAACGAAAAGTGGCATTGATTTGTATATATATAGATTTTTTGTTTTTAAATTGTATTAACATTCAGACATAACTTAAGTTGTTAATGAATAAATGAATTAGAATTTTTGCGTGTAGATTGTCAATTTAAGTAAGCTTCTATTCTGTAAAATACTCGACAAAGTGTTATTTTTTCAATGTCTTTTGTACCTGCTCTATTTTAAAAACCGGCCAAGTGCGAGTCAGACACGCGCACCGAGGGTTCCGTACAAACCTATAGGTATATAAGTAAATGGTAGTATAGACCTGAGTATTTGATATGAATTTCAATTTATGACGTATTAAAAAAAACTACTTACTAGATATCGTTCAAACCAATTTTCGATGGTAGTTTGCATCGTAATGTACATCATATATTTTTTCTAGATTTATCATTCTCTTATTTTAGAAGTTACAGGGGGGGGGGCACACATTTTACCACTTTGGAAGTGTCTCTCGCTCAAACTATTCAGTTTAGAAAAAAATGATATTAGAAACCTCAATATCATTTTTGAAGACCTATCCATAGACACCCCACACTTATGGGTCTGATGAAAAAAAAAAAATTGAGTTTCATTTCTAAGTATGGGGAACCCCCAAAATTTAATGTTTTTTTTCTATTTTTGTGTGAAAATCTTAATGCGGTTCACAGAATACATCTACTTACCAAGTTTCAACATTATAGTTCTTATAGTTTCGGAAATAAATGGCTGTGACATACGGACGGACAGACAGACAGACAGACAGACAGACATGACGAATCTATAATGGTGGGTTTCCATGCTTGCCAAGGCTTGACCAGCGGCCACAAGCACAAGCGTGTAAAGAGGGTGTTTGGCTTGGCTTGCGTGAGCTTGTAGACGCTTGTATCCGATCCGGTCTAGTGTCGGTTTTTGGACACAGATCAAAGGGCGCTTGCGGCAAGCGCTTGCGACGCGTTCACACGTTGGCGTGCGCTTAGTAGCCGCTGTGATCTTGAGACGAACGCACGTCTAGTTCTGTCTTCAAAATGAGTGGCTGGTCGAACGAAGAGAGTTTATCGACGACGACGACGATCTTTTTAACCCCAAAGACGTTAAACATAAAGAAAAAAAGAAAGTTGCAGATGCTTGGAGTCGTCTTGCCCAGTTAATGGGAAAAGCAGTAAAGGAATTAAAATCCAAAAAAGAAATATTAATGACAAGTTTTCGAAAACATTTAAAAAAAAGAAGGATACTAATCGTTGTAATATATTTGAAATAAAAGTAGGTTAAACTAAACGTAATAGCCGATGCAAGTTCGGTGTCCGCCATGCTTGGATGTACGTAGCACACTGACACATTCACAAGCGTGTAAACGACTTCCAAATTCCAAGCGAGATTTGTGGATGCTTGTCAAGCCTTGGCAAGCATGGAAACCCACCATAAGGGTTCAGTTTTTTGCCATTTGGCTACGGAACCCTAAAAACGGTCAAGAGTGTTCCATACGTGTTCGATAAAAACGGCGTTACTATCACGCGATTTCGTAATATATAAAAAAATATGAGTATACGTACGACGATGTTAGCTCAGCGGTAGTGACGTTTTATATCGTGACGAGAACGTTGCGGGCTCGAATCATACAATAAGTGTTGAGCTTTCCGTGCTGGAAACAATCGTGGGACGGTGGGGTATATGTGGCTGCTGGTGCTACTTACCATGTGTTCAACCCACTGTCGTGGGTTAGATTCCCGTCCAGGGATAACATGTGTGCATGAATGCGGTTTCCATATATTTAGTACAACCTCTGATTAGTTTTGTATTATCCGGAAATACGTAGGTATATCTTCATCATATTTAATATACGCTTTGATAAAAAAAAAGACGTTTTTTCATTTTAATACTGAATAGTATCTCTTTTGACACAGTCTCTGAATGTAATACATGTTACGTATAAAAAGAAAGACACAGACCAAAAATATGTTTTTCCGAGTTAGAGCGGGGTTTACAAATAGGGAAGCCGCGAAGACTCCACAAAAGAGAGGTTGTCAAGAGTCGTCAAAGGAACGTTGATGATGTCACGTCATTTCCTTTATTCTTTTTCTTTTTCCAATCTTATTTATTTTGATAACAAGGACTATTTAACTCAAACAAAAACGTGAATGCTGTCACAAACAGAAGGTAAGGCTGTCGTGAAACAGAGTAACCCAACGCAGTTATTATTTTAATAAGCAAGCGTATTATAAACGATACGGGAATAAATATAACAACTAACATAAACAATCATAATAATTAAAAAATCTGGCCAAGCGCGAGTCTGAGGGTTCCGAGCTTCCTTGGACGTATATTTTTGGTTTGGGCCATAACTGTTGTAAATACTGGACCGCATAACTAAGCTTGTTTGTATAAGAATTTTGACGATTTCGAAAAAACTGTGCTAGTTAAAAACTTGGTTCTATTTTTCCTGTGATATTTACATCAATGTTTATCAACTATTATTATTTCAGATTTCTCGGTTTGCAAACTTTGGATTTAGTATTTTTTTTGTAATTTTTCATCATAAGTCAAAAACTACGCGAAAACCCTTTCATATGATACCCCAGTAAAACTCGTAGCCTAATGTGCTTTGAAATTTCAGTCCCATATTTCGGTCTCATTTGCCAAGAAAATTAAAATATAAATAGAACATTTGCAATAAGGTTGGGTAAGCAATATTTTAAAACATTTCAAATCAATAGCATAAGTGGTTGCTGAAATATACCGCTGTGATAGACGGATAGACGGAGTGGCACCATAAGAGTTCCTTTTTTACCTTTTAGGTTCGGAACCCTAAAGAAGTGGTGACATTATTTCTCTACGCAACAAATGCAAACTAAATCGCGTCACACTTGGAAAGATTCACAAACTCGACATCAATTTATAAATAGAGACCAAAATGTTCGTTGAAAGCCGCTATCCGATTACCTATGGGATGTATTCTGAACGCGTCGTATTTTGACATCAACAAGAAAGAAGCTTCAAGCGGGTCTATTTTAAATAGTTTTGATGTTTTACCAAAGCTAAGAATACGAACCTTCTACGTAAAGAAGGGACACTCCACCCCCCGTGTATTTATCGTCTCCCACCATCGTCGCCTGCAACGTAATGGTGTGACTGTACTCCTAATGGTATTGCCCTGCCCATCGAGTGTCGTGCCGTTCGTAAGAGTTTCACCAAAGTAGGCTTGGCTTACAGATATTATAAATTTGTTCGCTTGTATGTAGCCTCCTAGAGTGTCACCAAAGTAGGCTTGGCTTACAGATATAATATGATTTGATATTGTACAGTGATATCATTTACCACATTGCAACACTATAGTCAAGTGTAAGCCTATCAAATGTCAAAACGTCTTTTAGTTGAGTGGTGATTTAACGACTACTGCGACGTTCCAATACATTGAAGGCTTAAATGAAGGATTCTAAGTAGGTAATGTAAATGCTTCTCCTCACATATCATTATTTTATTGATTACTAGCTGTCCACCGCCGTATCACCCGCGTTCCCGGGATATAAAGTATGCCCTTCTCCATACTATAAGTTATCTGCATGTCAAATTTCATGTTGATCCGTTGAGTAGTTGAGGCGTAACAAACAAACAAAAGTAGGATAGGCTAGCTCTCTCGAATAAGCTTATATTTCTACGCCCTAACTCTACAAAGCCCTACCTAACTTCACAAACTCTACATCTGAGTAAAAATAAGTGGCTTGGCCGTTTGGCTACCGTCACATGGGCGTAAGGTGAAATATTTACTCACTGTTCATTATTTTCAGTTATACAATAGTTCGTGTATTAGCGAAACGGAGTTTTTGAAGTGAGGGTATGTAGAGTTTTAAGCTTGGCTCTACATGAGATCTGATAACTTTTTGACAGTGCGCGCCAAATGGTCTCGTCTCGCCAATATTTCACATGAAATATTTTTGATGGTTTGTTCTTTTTCGCCAATGCCGGTGATTATTGGGAATACTGCTCTCGAAGTTGTAGACGAGTATGTTTACCTAGGACAAATTGTCCAACTAGGTAGGTCCAACTTTGACAAAGAGGTCAACCGAAGAATCCAACTCGGCTGGGCAGCGTTCGGGAAGCTACGGCATATCTTCACGTCCAGAATACCTCAGAGTCTGAAGACAAAGGTCTTCAATCAGTGCGTGTTGCCAGTGATGACATACGGGACAGAGACGTGGTCTTTTACTGCTGGCCGCATAAATAAGCTCAAAGTCACTCAGCGAGCTATGGAACGAGCTATGCTCGGAATTTCTCTACGAGACATGGTCCGAAACGAGGACATTCGTAGGAGAACAAAAATTACCGATATAGCTCGTAGAGTTAGTAAACTGAAGTGGCAATGGGCAGGCCACATCGCTCGGCGAACCGATAACCGATGGGGTAGGAAGGTTCTCGAGTGGCGACCACGTACTGGAAAGCGCCGTGTGGGACGACCACCCACCAGGTGGACCGATGACTTGGTCAGAGTCGCTGGGCACCGTTGGATGCAAGCGGCCCAAAACCGTTCCAAGTGGAAGTTAATGGGAGAGGCCTATGTTCAGCAGTGGACATCCTTAGGCTGATATGATGATGATGATGATGTTCTTTTTGTTAAGTTGCACAAGACAATTTTTTTTTGTTCATTTTTTCATGTTTTTATGGGAAAACCCATATAAACCTCCATCCCCAAATTTAAAGGGTAGGGTAGGGTGTAGGGTAGGTTGAGTGGGAAAGATTTACAAAAAAATCTGAAATATTTATTTTATTATTCATAACAAGGAGTACCTGTATCAATTTTCAGACGCTTAGCATCAAAATTTGCGGAAGTCTCATACAAACTTCCATGGTGGAGGATAAAAGTTCCAAGTTTTAGAATTTTGATGTTGTTCAAGTACTAATACTAGCTTACATACCAAAAATTTCAGCTTTTTAGGACTTCAGGAAGTACCCTAAGAATTTTTATGATCATCAGTGAGTCAGTGACGACATCGGGTTTTTTAGATATTAATAAAATCTATAGTATAAGAGCATATATTTATATTAGTTATTAAACATATAAAGTTTCAATTGCATAAATTGAAACTTTATATGTTTAATAAGTCCACTATTGATGTCATATCCCGAGAATTTTGATTATCTGGTATAAACCAATCCCAAGTTATGAGGATTAAAAAAAAACAACGAAGTGCTTCGAGAAATGGTAGGTAGTGCCCTTGCGCTTCGCTTGGCTCGTCTTGGCGGGGGCACTACCATACCCGCATACCTACATTTAATATTGTTTCAATTCAGATTCGCTAAATATATCAAAATAAAACATAGTGAATCTTTTTATATAATTAAGATTTTAGTATCGACTCTTCCTAATAACATATTATTGCAAGAGAAAATAAGAAAGATTCAACGATGCTGTAGGTAGGTACCTAGATAGATAGATACGTGAGAGTGGCACCACAAAACTCGCACAAAGTGCTCGTATCGGTGTTAATGTCGTATACGATACAAGCGTTCAATTTTCTCGTGATCGCTATCTTTCGTAATTTGAGAATGCCATAAGAAGGGAATCGCTTCCCGCGTGATAATCGACAGGCGACAGCGATCCGACGCGCCGCGCCGTGCCGTAGATTTATGACGTAATATTTGAGATCGAGAAGACGAAGCGCGACGTAGGGTTGACGAAAAAGGATGAAAATAACAGAAAAAATACAATTCTGAAATCAAAATCAGAAGAGATTGGTGTGGAGTTAGATATCCATGAATACCATGTCTCAAATCGTAGGTTTGACTCCCACCCAGCATAAACATTTATGTACCTTTTTGTTCTGAACCTGGGTATGAAAATATCTATACACGGTGACTTTTTATTCGATTTTTCGCTAGAACAAACGTTGTTCAGACCATGGTCTACTAACATTCTATAACATCAAATGAAAAAATACGTCATTGGTTTTTGAATGTTAATGAATGTTAGTGGACCATGGTCTGACCAACGTTTGTTCTAGCGAAAAAACGGTTAAAAATTCACCGTGTACGGGTAATTAAGCACTTCAAAGTAATATATGATTTATATCAGCTATCTGGTTTCTATGTACACAGGGCTACATATCAAGCTATAGATTTCCAGTATAAGCTGACCTCGCATTGTACGGAAATCCTATACAATGCGAGATCAGCTTATACTGGAAAGGCATACTTGATACGTAGCCGTGTGTACAAGCTCGAGACCAATTGGCCGTGTATATATAGGAATATCCCAGGATATTTATTTAATGTATTTATATAGTTTGTATGCTTCTACGTGTTTTGCATTTGATATGAATACAATCATTTGTAGATTCAGGTTAAATGAAATATTTTAACATTCATAGAAAACTACATACTACGCTGTGACTTCACATAAACTAACCTGAAATGTGAATTGGTATTTTAAAACAAAACGAATTCTGTACTATTGGATTTAATGATTTTATTTGGGGGAATCCGAGCAAAGAAAGTCCTTGGAATAACAGTTCAGCCAACAACGAGCACGATGCGAATCCCATTGTTCGTGAAAAAACTGACAATCGTGCTCGTTCGAGGCTCGCAAGCCCGTCCACGCTACGCGAATCGTGCTCGCAGTGTACTCGTTTGAGGCTCGGCTCGAGCACGGTTCGCCAAGCATGGACGCACCATTATATTTGGAGAGTAACAGAAAGATAACTATTAATAAGAATCAATATTTAGGAAAGTTTTCAATATAATATTCAAAAATCTGTAACATCAGTGCTTTCAACATATCTCTATATATAAAAATGAATCCCTATTTCCCTTGGTCACGCCATAACTTGACAACGACTTAACCGATTTCATCCATGTTTTTTTTTAAGTTTTCTAATAATGTGGAGAAGGTTCTTATGGAAAAAAAATTAAGAAAGTCGTAGAAAATTAGAAAACTTAGGGTAGGGTAGGGTCGGATATCTCTCGGGTACGCGGGTGAAACCGCGGGTCGCAACTAGGTAATTTTATTAAGTGACAATATCTGCTTTGCCCAATGTACTGGGTAAAGTGAATAAGATGACAGATCAAGATGCTGGGCATAGCGTAGTACGCACGCGATGCAGTGCAGTTCTACTTCTTTCGACCGACTATTTGATGACTCCATTGGGTAAAGGAATTGCATTGAATGGATTTAATCACCTCGTTTCCGCAGGAGTTCTAGAGTTGCACTCTGCTATGCTAACTTTATTGTGTTTTCAGTCAATTGGGCTTGCTTCGTTTTCCTTTTTTACCCCGGTTCCCCCTAATTATATAATTTATTTAAAGTAAGGATCTAAAAATCGTTAGGCGAAGTCATAGTATATTTTTTAATACTGGTGCTATTTCACATCCAGGTTCATCACTTTCAGGCACATATTCTTCCGCTCAGACTACATCCAATAGTCTGGATCGCTATTTTCAAACTACTCTTTTATATAGATTCATTCCTAATCCTGTATATTCTTGTGACCCTCATTTCGGCTGAGTGGAGATATTTTTCATAGACTTATATCTTCGAGTGGATTTCGGAAACAGACAATATGAAAGGTTTCTTTGTAACAGACTATATTTTACTAGAATCGTTTTAGAATATAACTTTTTCAATTTATTTTCAGGGCATATTTAGATATATGTTAAAAAAATAATATCATTAGAATGTTTGAGTAACTCTCGCCTACTTCAGTACCTAATGTATAATTTTTTAATAAATCTTTCGAACTCAGAGTTCATTACTGAAACAAAATATATAAAACCATCTAAATGAGACTACGCGGAACACATACTATTTTGTTAGTTGACTAAAATTTACCATTACATTCAAGAATATTAAAAGTGAAACTTTTTCCTTAATTACGACAACCCTACAACGGTTGAGCGAGCAATTTCGTTGAGCGCAGTAGTTGCGCCATAGCTTCCTTCCTGTTTATGTATGGTTTATTCTCTACTACATTACCACAACACACTCTCGGATGGATAACATAATTTATCGAAAATCATGTTTAACATTACGTAACAGCGAAATATAGTCCTTGGCACGACCTCACTAAACCTTATTTTTGATCATGATGGATTTTCCCTTTCAAGATAAACGTTTCAGTATTAATATCGAATAAAAAAGTCTTTATCTGAATAGCGAAGTTTATTAGACACGATTTAGTTGTCTCAAAGCTTTTTCATGATATGAATTGGTAATCGATTGAAGGACTCAGTGTCATTATCATTTCGATTTTTAAAGCTCTTGTTTCTGTTGCGTTTATGCTCAAATTTGTTATGTTGCAATATAATAGTTGAATAAGTAATGTTGCATGAAAGTGTAATGGTGCGTCCATGCTTGGCGAATCGAGCACGAGCCGAGCCTCGAACGAACCTACAACGAGCACGATGCGCGTCCCTTTGTTCGTGAAAAAACTGACAATCGCGCTCGTTCGAGGCTCGCAAGCCCGTCCACGCTACGCGAATCGTGCTCGCAGTGTGCTCGTTCGTGGCTCGGCTCGTGCTCGATTCGCCAAGCATGAACGCACCATAATAAATCTAAATTAAGTATAAGACAATTTATTACAGAATTCTTATAAGTCGTTATGATGTATGATGTAAGACTCTCATGGGACATGGAATGGATTCCGTATATCCATATTGTTCAAGGGGTTATTCGTATCGTATGGTTGTTAAAACCTTTATAATATGTCTTTGTTTCATGTAATAAGAATATTTTAGCGGACTATATCTTGAATTGAAACTACTTTATACCGCTATACATAAATAAATAAATAAATAAATATCCTGGGATATTCCTCACACACGGTCATCTGATCCCAAACTAAGCAGAGCTTGTACTATGGAAACCAGATAACTGATATAATACATATACTACTTTTTGTTTGTAAATACATACTTAATATACATAATTACACCCAGACTCAGGACATGCAGACATGTTCATGCACACAAATGCATGTCCTGTGCGGGAATCGAACCCACGACCTGCAGCGCAATAGCTAGAATCTTTACCAGAGTCTTAACCAACTGCGCCAACTGGCCCGTCAAATGATATATGACATGATAGTCAAAATTAACAATTTTGGTGCAGTTTTAAAATTAAAACTCCATTTGCCATTTATAAATTTCTGTACTGGATATTTCCCCCGCGAATTCAAATTAATTCAAAATGTAGGTAAGTACAAAAATTCTGACATGAAAATTGCTCGACATTAAAATATGATTCATGTGAGATTTCCATCCGAGCAAAAGTCTTGGTCCGGTTTTAATGTTGTCATTTGAATAACCGGAAAGGTTCACTTTTTGCTGGCGGATTTTCCGTGTAATAATAATATGACATTAATAAGTCTCACCTCCCCCTTTTTACAGCGAGATGTCACGTATTTAGGTCAGTTCTACGTTCATGTTCGCTTTGATAAATAACAATATTCAAATTGGAAATGTGGGTAGTGGTTATTCATCCAAAACGTGACCCATTTATAATTCACGTGGATATAAGACTGGCCTAACTAACCGCAGCGTAAGCATGTTTTTATTAAAAACATTTTTTGAAATTACTGTTTCCTGTTTGGAATATTAATAAACGTTCATTTGAAACGTATTCGTTTTAGATTGTTGCATTTCTGTTTGTTTTGTTTGTATCTGTAAGTAATGTCATGGTAAAGTTCATGATTTAAAAAAATAGTTACAAACTATCTATCTTTATGTATATCTATGTATCTTTTGCAAGCTCCTTAAAAGTAAATATGAAATATTATGAGCTGATGGTCATCATCATCATCATCAGCCTATAATGTCCCACTGCTGAGCACAGGTCTCCTTTCACAAATGAGGGTGAAAGGGAATGGGCAGATACTCCACCACGCGTGCCCACTGCGGATTGGTGGAGGTAGGCTAGTGGTCAACCTACTGTTGGAATTTTTCAAGCCGCCTAGAAGGCATCCAACTAGCTTAACGACTATCACAATTAAGTGATAACCGGGACCAACGGCTTTACGTGCCTTCCGAAGCACGGAAACGCTCGATATGAAATACCACTAGACGGTCACCCATCCAGGTACCGACCACGACAGACGTAGCTTAACTTTGCAAAACGATTAAGAACGGCTAATCATGCTATACCACGAGCGCTTCTGAGCTGATGGTAATGAGGATGAATGGAATATACTTTTTATGAGAGAAGATTAACGGATTTTTTCGATCAACATATTAATAGGAGCAAACGCAAGACTATATTTTTAATAAAACAAATTATAGAGTTACTCGTATTTCATAATTATTATAACAAAATGTGTAGGTCTCAAGTTCTATCCTTTATTTTGCACATATTTTACTATTTCTAGCAATTTATAACTTCTTTCAATCTAGTCCAGAGTGGATTAGCATTTTTTTTGAGATCGTCAGTCCAATATTTTCATTTCTCACCCTCGAGGTAACCTACTTTCCGCCATTTAAATTACTAGTAATTTAACTAATTATGTAACTTTTCCATTGTCCCTTGGTTTCCATTGTGAAATATATAGTTTTATCTATATCAATTTTTTTATATTCTATTAGGTAATATATACTAGCTCTATTTTCTATTAGTTTTGTACATTATAGGTACTACCTGTAAACGCTCATAAATACAATTCATAAAGTGAGATTGGTATTTCTTGGACCAACAAAACACCAAATAATATGAATGAATGTTGTCGACAAATCTATATAGTACAGAAATAAAGATTATAAACTTATATTTACAACTAACATACAAAATAAAATATAAAAGTGGTCATACCTTTTAACATTTGATTTTGTATCGTGGTCTAGTAAAGTAATATGCGTGTTTATTACCTTTAAAATATTATTTATAGGCGTATATTATGTTGCGTGCATGCCGTAAAATTATTATGCACTCGAGAGTGGTTTAATATTTAAGCCATATTTATAGGTGTTTACAAAAGCCCCTTATTAATACTTTGTTAATTTTGACGTTTTGTATGTTTACAAAAAAATCTGAATTTGGTTCTAAAGATTTTAAACCTACTTGAATACCTTCTCTAAAACTGGGACTCAGATGTGTATTTAGCTTGACTCCAAATGTAAATCCTTTTCTTAATAATATCTTACTTATTATATCGGCAATTTCTTTATGAATCTTACATAAAATATTTCTGAGTTATAAATATAATAAAAATATTTGATGTTTGTTCGGTAAAACAACAATGGAAATACATAAATAAATATATATACAGGGCAAAATCGAAACGTTCGTTCGTGGGAGAATTTTCTTTTCAGCCTTTATTTGCATTGGAGCGAAAATATTTAATCAGGCGTGTAATCTTAGCGTTCCCTACGCTTTTGTGGTATGAATGTATACGTTTGCGGCAAGGCTGCGTGTAGGTTTAGCTATCATTTATTTTATGCGTATGATATTTAAGGAAAATTCATCTAAAAAATCAAAATACACGACGAATCAGGCCACTGAAGCGGAATAGTCTTCGTTTTCTGAAAAAAATATGGAACGCTCAACATATTTACCATCCATATATTCGAGAAGATATATTACCTCAAATCATAGGCTTTACTACTATGTATACTTCAGCCAGTTTGTTTTTTAAATAATATGGTGTTATGTTGCGTATAATTTTAGTATTCTCGAAAATAAAAGTCTTCACATAAGTCACGTACAAACCAATTTTTCGTTAAGAATTTAATTAATGAGGAAACGGTCTCATTTTTTTTATTAATAATGTGTGAAGAAGAAAAATGTTAACTTAATTGATAAACATCAAAGTAAAAGCGCGATTACCGGTGGATCCTAGGTTTTATGAGTACATCTTAGGATTTACCAACATGAGCTGGTAAATGGATGTCAGATGTGTAAAGCTTTTACAGTAACATATAGGTACACTATACTTATCTCATGAAAGAAGATATCTAGATTGTATTGTCACCAATACAACTCAATTGATTAATAAAATAGGTTTTTCACTCGAAACGGTTTTTTTTTCAACCAAATTACGAATAATTGCTATTTCCAAGTTTTTAATAGAGCTTGTGGTAGAGCGATATTGCGCAGGAGTTATTTTGCACTAACCATACATACGATCGACGGTAGGCATCACTACGATCGGTGCCCATCGGACGAAGTTGCATCTGAATATTGCTTTCTGACTGACTGTTCCAATTTTAACTCCATTTTGGTAGTAGGTAAAGTAGGTATTCATAAAGTAATGTTGAATTGTTTTTTTCCACATAATGACTTCCTTATTTAGGGTTCCGTAGTCAAACAAAGAATCCTCATAGTTTCTTTATTTCCATTGGACCATCCGTCTTTTATTTGGTTTATGTCGCTCAAAGACTGTTATAGAGTAGTTATAGCGACTTACAACAAATAGAGAACTTTGGCGAGTAGGTACTCGCCAAAGTTCTCTATTTGTTGTAAGTCGTGAATATACAACTAAATTATTGTTTTATATTAAGCACCCCAGTATTATTAAATAGGTCTAAAAATCATTGACTAGGTTTCCTAATAATTATCCGACATCGATTAGGTACTGTTTATGAAATGTAAGGGGTTCAGTGACTATTTTTCATAAGTTAAGTACGCGTCCGAACACTGCTAAAACTGAAGACTGAAATATAAAGAGAAATATTTTGGTAAATATTTGGTTAAAATAACGATATAAGTAAATAAAAATAACTATTTCATGTGTTTCGTATCGGATCTGAGCTTTATATTTTATAGAATCTATACGGTATATTTTAGTATGAAATATGGACGTCGGCTCTCCTAAATCGTACATAGGCACTCGGTGCAAACTCAAGTGACTCTAATATATTATGCGTTATTCGGTTTCAATCTATCGATTTTATTCCGACGTTGTTAGAACCGGGACTTTTGCGATTTTCCGCACCATTAGTGATGTGACAAACGGCGGTTTATACTCACGATGTCGTTTTCGTCCATTAAGAGATTTCAAAGATCGAACAATCTTATTCGCCCTTTTAACTTTGATCGGATATAACACTTATCTTCGAACTTTGAAATCCCTATACCTACATCCTGACTTCAGTTGAAGTAAAGATTTTGTATACTCACGTATAATGATGTTTGCATAAGTTTGTGTGTTGTTTATCGTTGGCTCGTTGGTATATCGTTATTTGTTTTAGGTGGGTAGTTTTTATTTAGATAAATCGCCTTACTAGCTATCAACATCAAGTTAAAAATCTATCGCTGAGCATCTTTCTGATGTGTTTCGGCAGAAGCACTCGAGAGCCAGTAGGTATCGTTCTAGGCTTTGTGCTGCTTATCAAATTCGGCCACATCGTCACTTACCATGTTTTCATGATCCGTCTTTCATGAATCAACATGTGACAGCCTAAAAGCGTGTGAAATACTTGGCATAAAATCAATGAAGCATGGTAATAAGAAATAATTTTAAAGTGCTAGGATGCAGCCCGGCTGAAATGAGGATGATATCGTTCGTAGTTTCACTAAATGTGTTCGTATAATTTTCTCATAGTATGTAGGATGAAAGCCACCTAAGAGGCTCAAGGGAGCCGCAGAGGCGGGAGCGCGGCGGTGGCGGCGGCTCCGGAAGGACGTGCCTGAGCGTAGCCCGCTACCGGTGCGGCCCGGCCGCCATCGTCGCATCCGCCGCGCTGAGGGGAATTATTTTAACGCCAGTAAGAGCTTATACGAGTACTTCCACTCACCAATTACATTAGGGGCCTTTGATGTAAACGTTTTTTAATGCAACATGCGAGGTGCGCGATGTTCAATAGACCTTTGCGGGAACTAAAATAACGAACATCCCGTATTCAAATTCACTGAATGGTTGATGAATAGACATTTTTAATGTATTTAATATTTCATTGAATATCTCGCTCTCAGTTATGTGTAACGCTTTAATAACGCGTCTTTTTTCTGCCCTGTCTTACGAATTTCTATTAGTTTGTGTAAACTGAGTAATGTAAGGAAACATTGTGTAGTTTTTTTTTCAATTTTATTTTCGGTTACGGACATTCAATTGATTCAATAAATCCGTCTCTAATACAATAAATCTATGTACATCACAGCGACCTATGTCATTAGATACAAAATTCTTGTCATGTACACAATCGGTTTTCCCTTTGCTGGCCGTTTCGTTTATACAAATATATTTCCTTTTCTGTGTTTTTCCTCCGAATTACGTGAAATGACGTGATTAGTGAAGCAAGGCATGATAAAAATGTATTTAGGACATAGGAATTATTGAAGTTAAATGTATTGTGTTGTATGTGTTGTGTTTGTTCTGCAGATTTGTCTAAATATATAGATGACATTGTTTGTCTATGTTTAACGTTTGCATGCCAAGAAACTTTGTCAAGTTGTTATCTATCTATACAAATAAATAAAAGAGTCTCTGTTTGTAATGTCAATATAACAGCTTTTTGTTAAATGCGTAAATAAGTTCCTTAAACCGGTTTGTTCCGGCTACTCTCCGAAATGGCTAGTCTGTTTTTGATGAGGCTTTCACTGGATGATAGGTGATGTTATAAGGAGTTTCTTAGGCTACCTGTATTTAAGAAAAGAACTAGGGTTCTGCGCGAATAAATTATAATCGTACGCGGGTGAAGCCGCGCGGGTCAGCTAGGTAAAGAACTGCTAATGCATATTCAGACATATTTACCATGTTTTATTTTCGCCTTTTTAATTCTTCCAGATTAATATCAATATAAATAACCTATTATTGAGTGAAATATGTAAAATCATGTCGTTTAAAATATGTGATTCAATAAGCAATATCTGTACTAGATAATATATAAAAATGGCGTATATGAGAGTAAAAAACACGGGTACCCTTATAAGATATTAGGCTAGCAAGACATGTGAACTAGAGAGCGAGATACAGTCGTATATCAACGGACCAAGAAAAACTATCACGTACAAGTAACACGACGTCACTCCTAAACGGCTGCCTACTGTAGTAGCCGCGCAATAAATAAAAAAGGCGATTTAGGAAATCTCGACATGACTCCCTGGATTTATACAGAGTGTTCTGACGCAAACTTTTCCTTGAGGTCATCAAAATTCTCCCCTCGTGCGGACGATTGAATGTTATGGGCCGCAAGACGCTCTCTTCTCTGAGTTATGGCCTGTTGCCCCCTGACATGCTTACCGTACTGATTTAATTCAATGATTACGCGACAATGATTACGATTGCCACACTCAAGATCATCTCTGTTTTTATCTGCATACATTGTCAACCCTAGTTGCTTAGCTCCATTATAAAAGTTCCACTACGAATAATTGAATGAAATATATTTTTATTTAAAATGTGAGTAAATATTTGTTCCTTAGTTATTTTTCCACGCTAACGCAGCATGATGGTTTTCATATTTCACACGTATATTCATAAATTTTAGCTACATACAAATCGCGGGATAGAACATAGGCTATAAATTTTCCTACAATTTAGTTGGATGGATGATATACAGGAGTTGTGGTGAAGGCCAATCTAGGTACACTAGATATTGACTGGAAAATAAAGGATTAATGTCGAAAGTACAACATATGAAAGAGATTAATGTATATTATGTAGACAGTTTTACCAATAATATAAGATCTAACGTTTCTCACAGCAAACAATTTGGAGTGTTCAATATCGCATAACATTAAATATTCCAGTCACGCAATCAATACACACAAGTGATATGAGATAGTTCTTGTGTGGTTTTCAAAGAAAACTCCCCTTAGTAAGGCGATATCTCGAGATATGTTGTGCCTTACTATGAGGATATATGTGTAATAATAAATTGACAATCATAAACCATTTTCTAAGAAATTACGAATGTAAGGGCATACGAATCTATTTATATGCCCAGGCAATAAAAAATGTTACCATTGGTAAGCAAAACGATTCGTTTTTGTTTATAGGAACCGAGCATTAGTGCACCCGTTGGGTACTCACTCAAGGAACATTTTCAATCTCTACGCCCACTGGATTTATCTCTGTATTGTCTGATGGGCAGGCAGTCACGATAAGTACTGTTTACTATTTTAAGTTTAAGTGTTGACTATTTCTGAAAAAAAGATTCATAGTTTATAGCTTACTGTGCAGTATAAAATCAGTGGCGTATAACATGCATTTCAGGCTATTCATACTTACTGGCTTGAAATAAATATTTCGAGCGATTGGATAAAATAAATGTTTGGCATTTGGCATAAAGGGTAGTAAATCTATTTTACTTTTTCCTATATTCACTGTATAGCACGGATTTGTAAGTCAAAGCGGTTGAACAAGGGTGATTGTAAAGCGATAGTTTGTTTATGTAATAGAAAATACCGTTTACGGAAATGTTTCAACTCCCATTATGTCATTGGATATCCAAATCCGGTTGAACTTATATGTGATCAAAGCAACCAATGTAATTTTGATGAATTTAGGATTACCTTTTTTAAGGGTAAAATCGGCTTAAAGTTCATTAAAATGAATCCGCATGCTAATGAAAGATAAAAATACACACTAAAACTCAACCAGATACATAACATTTTACTGCATGTTTCCAGGAATTCTCTTGAGTCTCGGAAGTACCAGATCTGTTCTGGTATATTCGGTAGATTCCGCTTATTATTCATAAATATATGCTTGAACGAGCATCGCTCGGGACAGATTAGGAAAGACATCTCTTGACTAAAGTGTTAAATTGGGGCTTCTTTTATCTAAGGTTGGCATCAGGCCGGGTCTCTTCGGATTTGTCCTTGTTCTGATAGCATCTAGATACTGTTTATTATTTATTAAATTTGTCAGGGGATTTCCTTGTAAAATAATTATGAAACTTATTACACACTGATACATGACATAGATAAATTTACTCTTTTTTAATAATAAACAATTATATATTAATTAAATATTCAATAGTGCAGTAGATACTACATGACACATCTATGTTTTTACACACTCGGCTACCTCATTAGGAAGATATCGGCCCTGATTCTGTTGTTTACAACTAAACTAATTTTTATCTCACTATGTCTGTTTCTAACAAAGAACATAAGAAAAGGATGTAAGAAATTTAGTCCTGTCAAATTAGTTCAATGCTTGTTTTTAATATAAATTTATCGCGGTTACGCCTAAATACACGCAAAATAAGACGGCAAAGATTAATTTGAGAGCTCTAAGTATGTTCTATCCTTTTTCAATAATGTTCCTATGAAAGAGATACGATGTGACTAAAATTAGTTTAGTGCGATTTAAAACAGAATCGGCACTTCTTGAATTTTCTCTGCTTTTTCTATTGTTTTGTACAATAAATGCATTTTACGTAACTACTGTCTTCACAAATGTCGGCGCGGAAATTGTGCTCGGAAGTACGTAGTGAAGTTTATATGGATCTATTTTTTGCTATATTTGCGTTGCCATTTCTAAAGCCCTTAGGAAATAGTGTAAGAGCCATCGATACCATTTGCGGCTTTTAGATAACCATATATATATATAATAGCATCCGCTACGAACGTTTTAATAGCGTTAGGAGGAAAACATAAAGTATATCTATATATTTATATAAAAGAAGAAACTTAATGACTGAAAGATATATATATATAAAAAAGAACGGGACTTTTGGAAATTCAACCTTTAAAGGGGTCAAAAGGGGGGGATTTTTTTGTATTAACAAAAATATTCCGTGGGTTTATAAACTTGAAACTTTTGCATAATTAATTACCTTAAAAAAGTTTGTCATTATTTGTTCTTCAAAACTACCCCTCAAAGGGGCTTCTGGGGGTGTACCAGTTTATATGAAAGATACCTAACGCGCGGTCCGATTAACTTGAAGCTGCCCGTTAGTTATCGCGAGGGACGCGCGTCGTTATAATATAGAATCATGAGTGTTTTACGTTTACTGCGTACTGAAAAGTTGGTATACATTGGTTCCTTTTGTAGCCTGTGATAGGGAAATTCGAACCCCAAGCGGTTAAGTGTGTGAAACCGCGGGGTGAAAAGTTAGTATATGCATATAATAATACTTCTGATCTATCAAGGCACAGCCTAATGGTTCGTCCATACTTGGCGAACCGAGCACGAGCCGAGCCACGAACGAGCCTACAACGAGCACGATGCGAATCCCTTTGTTCGTGAGAAAACTGACAATCGCGCTCGTTCGAGGCTCGCAAGCCCGTCCACGCTACGCGAATCGTGCTCGCAGTGTGCTCGTTCGAGGCTAGGCTCGTGCTCGGTTCGCCAAGCATGGACGCACCATAAGTTTTCTTATATAATATTATACATCCACAAAGGAAGAGCTTTCCGAAATTTTACCTCTAAGGGGGTAAAACATGAGATCGGATGAAAGCTAATATTTGTTGGATGTTCGATATTTTATATAGAGTACTGGCTATAATCCTAAAACATTTAAAATTGGTTTTACAATCTGTTGTATCGTCAGTCTGAAATAATACGCTGTGAAAACTTATTAAAAGGTGTTCGTTTATTTATTCACGTATCTAACCCGCTTCTCTGCTAGACAGCCTTCTTCTAACAATATTTCATATTCGTGCAATATCTTTGAAAGAAAAACCTGCAGTGTTTTACTTTATAACATAGACGCTTAGTTTGAGTGCATATGAATGCGAGGCCATTTATAAATATCGCGTGATTTGGTTTGCTAACCACTACAGTGAGACATGAGCAGCTGTCAGTTCACACTGAACATATGGAACTCTCGTTATACTTGGTCGCGATAAGGGAAATTTATACACCTTACCAATCTACTAGGACATTAACTTGCGATAGCACTTCCCGTATGAGGATTCCCTCAAGTTCCCGACTTTAATATTATTATAAAAAATATTTCCTCCAAACCTCTTCAGCAAGTACCTAATAATATTTTCCTTTATAGGTAAACGAAAACTTGATTAAGGTGTTGCTGATGGAAGTTTTCTGACTTACTTCTAAAATATAATGTAAAAACTGGCGTTCATCAGCCTTATAAAGATGCGACAGGATAATGGCGGAATATAAAAATACATACTTTTACTCATAGTCATGATCAACTAAGATTTAATCTAAATAGCAAGTGGGTTGTGGCAACATGCCTAGCGTACCTGAGATACTACAGCATGCTGATTACTCTTGCAATAATTCCCAGCGTCGGTAACCGTAAATGCATTTCTTGCGTTTCTTTCATTACCTCTTAGTATTTATAGAATGTATGTATGATATGACTTTATCTAACCGCTGCTCAGCTCTATATCTGTCATTTTATCAACCTAATCTATCACAAATATAATATATATTACATTGGATGGATGGATGTTTGTTACTCAATCACGCTTTAACAACTGAACGGATTTGGATGAAAGGCACGCTGATAGAATATGTTCTCGATGAACACATAGGGTATGGAATAAAATGCTACATGTGTGATTATTTATCTATCTCTTTCACTCAACGAAAACCACGGCATGGCTCGATGCATCAACTATTGATATAGATACACGGGTATAAAGTTTACGTACATTTTAGTAATGAGAGATGATTCTATTCCAATCATGTGTGCAACCATAGACATATATCTAAATGTGCAACAGAGCCCGTAATTTACATCAGTTTTATTAGTTGCTTCGGATTATAGATTGCTACGAAAGCATATTAAAAATTTCGTAGACATGCTACGACTAGTGGCTGTAGCAGTGAAGCATATTCGTAGGTATTTTCGGATTTATTTCTTCCATATTCCCTTAAAATCACAAGATCAATTAGCAAAAGCAACCCCCGCCAACACTTTATGCCTAACCGTGTTGTTTGCGAGTGGAATCAATTACCAGAGACAGTTATCAGTGCAAAAACAGTGAAATCTTTTAAAAATAGACTCGACAAGTACTTCAAGACTAAAGTGATATACACGAAATCAGCTTTTAGCTGCATGTGTATCATAAATAAACAAATAAATAAATATTAATAATCTTAATCAGTTACCAATTAGGCAGATTTTAAATAAACTATTGCTTTACTATCTTTAATTTCCCTTAACACTATCTCCAGAACGCGTCATAGAGAGTAAGAATGTGCCGTCTTTATAACGACATCGTTGCTGACAAACATGACATTTATATATTTGATCGTAACTTTTCCAAAGCGATGCTAAATCCTACCGTAATTATATAATGTTAGTACCTATTTAGATTTTTATTTGTTTGCTTTTTGTAGATATATATTTATGTAGAATTAATAATATTATTCTTGTCTTAATCTTGTGAGTAATTAGTTATAAAACACAAGTCTCATAAATGCATCTGTGCATGCATATTTGTGGAATGCAGCTTGAGTTTGTTTATTGTATGTAACTTTTTTTTTGTTTGTGTTCTATTTTGTGTGCCTTAATAATAAATAAATAAACACTTGAAGTGCCTTCTTGATCAGAAATTATCGGATTACACTACACATATGTATGTATATACGGCATCCGAAATGGACAACTGTGCGAGCGATTACCATAAATAATGTGTCAGATCTAAATTAATAAACGTTTGGCCAATAATTCAAATTTAATTTAACGCAATGCGGGTTAAATTACAGAAGCAATTACAATGTAATCTACTTGTATTGCTTTGTTTGGCGTGCAATTGGATACATTTTTGGATTAAAGCACTTAGTTTTTAGCGTTCGAATGATGTCGGAACTACAGTAATTATTTCGTGTTTTAAAAAACAACATTTTCTGAGCACATCATGTCGTTACTACAATATATGAAGGGCTACCAAATATTATGAAAATAGTGTATCTATAAAAAAAACAAATCTTTTTTATTAACAACAAATATGTACAAAATACAATCTATATATAGAAAATTTCCTCAAGCCTGCCGCTGCTTCCGATTAACGGCAAGGTTCCCAGAAGGCTGGCAGCGTTTCCTCTTTGGATAGCCAAGCTGACGCGTTGGCGGAAAAAGCTCCCCGCCCGTGTATCTGTATATAATTGTGTTGAATAAATAAAAACATAACATTAACATTTGGATATCATACTTTAGAAGTCACAAGCGTGTATTTGATTATGCGCAACAAAATAATTAGTGCGAGTGACGGTGGTCGACTTTGTATAAAGCTCTTCACTGAGTTCCTACTACACAGGCGGCGATATAACATTCTGTCACACATCACACAAATATGCAAAAACATTATTTTAACATGGATCTCATTTTGTTACCTGTGTGAAGTCAGAGCGGTTCATTTACATAAAAGCTGTTATACATTTTTACTGTAATACCTGCGTAGATATGAGTAAGAGATAATTTCGCAAATTTCAGTTATTTAATACTGTTGAGAAATTACTAAATACTGTTAAAAAGGTTGGATCATCAAGATTGTGGATATTTTATATTAATATTATAATATTAAAACGAAACAAATACCCAATATAAACAGCTGCAGGCAATTTGTAAGTTTAAGATGGGTTGACCGGTTTCGTATTGAAAAAACATCTACAGAGAGGGATCGCAGCGAATTTGTAGAGCTACAAGCGAAACTCTGCAAAACGAACTTTGTTAAGTACCACCTTTCAAGCATCAAAATATTAAAAGGAATATTCAATATTATTATGACATATTTAAAAAGCTTCTTTGGGAGACCTTTCGTTTGGGTTAGTGATTTGGATATTTACAAGTTTCATAAACTGTTAGTATTTTTTAGCTGAGGAAATTTTTTATGACACATTTTTTGTACCATTATTACTGAAATTGTGATGGCTTGGTTTTAGCAATCAAATACAAAATAAAAGGTTGATATTAATTCTAATAATAAATAGAAAGAAATATAACTAATTAGCAAAACAAATATACAAATATAATAACTTTTTTATATAATACTTAATACATTTATAATAATAATCGTAACTTGTACATATTTGTTGTAATTAAGGAAGTTATATTTTGTTCGATATATTTTTAAACAAAAAGTTACATATTGATTTTATTAATATATTTACAAACTGTTTGTCTTGATGTTGATAGAATTTCCTAGAAAATGAACAAACTACACAACAAGCTGCGGTTGTCTATATTCACTCGGTAATGTAAAGTTGTTGTTGGAATATACACACTGGAACCAACGTGTTGGTTCTAACAACATGTTAACATTTAAGTTACTTACGTATGAGGTTGGTTGTTAATAGTACATTATGATACATGTGTGCAAAAAGGTGGTATAAAGCGCGTGAGCCGAAATTTAGTAAATGATCACCAAATTTTTATGAGGAAATTGTTGCGCTATTTCTACCTAAATATACAGTTTTTTGCCATTAAATGTTGCTATACAACCAAATATGGTACATACATACTGTATGGTTACGGTGTATTTTTTCCACCCATGAACCGACTCGGGGCACTCCAAAGATCTAAGTATGAGCTTTTGTTAATCAATCATAATTGTAGTTGGTTGCTTTAAATAGGATCGCAAGTTGTTAAATTTTTGGTTCTAATTTCACGCTAATATAGATAATAATATTTAATTTTGGTGATCATTTACTATTTTTGGCAATATAAAGTGATTTTTTTACTGTAACATTTTACTAGATCTCGTGGTTCGTTATTCAAGTCAAATTAATTCTAGTGAGGTGGTTATATTCCTCTGTACTGTAACAATGTTCGTATGTAGGTACTCTGTTCTAAATTAAATTAGTAAAAATAATCAGCAATAACAAAATACACTATTTAATTAACGAGGCTTTCATAATTAGAAGTTCAATAAATATAAAAGGTCTTAATTCAATTCACATTGACAGTCATGTTTCTGCAACTTAAAATGAATCAATGAAAACAATTAAATGCCATGATTGCTCAAGTTGATTAAAAATACAATGCTCCATTTTAAAAATACGATGTGCAACGCTGTAAATGAAGGCTGAATGCCAACATTGTGAAATTAACATTTTAAACAAGAAAGCAAATGAAAGGTAATAACGAATAAAGGATTACTCAAACACGATATGTTCATAATTGACTATTCGAAAGTTACAACAAACCTAAATCTTCATAGGGGTTGGATAATCCATTGCAAATATTTGTGGTAGCAAATATTTTGATATTAGGGTTTTGATGCTTTGGATAATCTGGACGATGACCACCATAAATGAACTATTAAAAATAAAAGAATATTATTATTGAAGTGAATTGAATGAGTTATGTAGCACAATACTGGGATTAATTAATTGTAGGTACCTACCAAAAGTAAACAACTATAGTAAATGAGTCGTGCTCAAAATCTCCTCCTAAAAGGTTTACATTTTTCAAATTTAATAACAGGAAAAGTTTTACAAAACTGTTCGAATTATTATATGGCATTTTCTACGCTTTCGTCTTGCATCGATTTTTTCCCATTCAGTGACTGGTTGAGTTCTTTGTTTTCCGCTTAGGTACGGATTGATTAAACGAATATTTAGCTTATCTCACCCTTAATATATATTCATAAAATAGCTGAAGAGTGTATTCCTTCCTTGATCCTGGCTTTGATAAAGGAAATTGAGTTGTAAGCTGCGAGAACTCTCAGATAGGATACGGAACGATTCCGACGTAAGCTGAGAAAGACGCGCCATATTATGATACTTACGCCTTCCATTTTACACGGAAGATTTATGTAAATATGTTTTTGTATCTTAGAATTACGACTTTTATTGTTATATGGGTGAAATGCTATAGGGTTCCCTGCTAAAAGTCAAAATAAAACTTACTTGACAGGCCTTAGTTTGATGGAAACACTGGGTACTGATACTGACGGATGTTTACGGATTTAATGCCTATATGATTTCAATTGTAAGTAGTTTAATATATATTTTTAATTGCAACTTTAAAGCAATATTAACTTCAAAGGAAAGCCAATCATCCTGACGCAAAGGCTTGTTTACTGAATATGACACTTCCTTACAACGTCAATAGCATGGCTACCTATCGTCAAGCCATCCCCGTACTTGGCTGGTAATATCAAAACAATGCACAGCAATAGGTATTTGTGAAACTAAGTGACCGGTTGTTGATTCGGAAATTATTATTAGCAAAGTTAAATTCCGAAACATAACTTCTTTAACTCTTGACGTGTGGTGATAGAAAGAGTTAGTCAGAGGACACTATAACCTGTGCTATAACACTGATTTAGTTATAATAAACCGATTATGAATAAGGAGGCTGTACAAATTATTTGTGAAAGTGACACAACTTATTTATTACTCCAAACGAATTAAGTGCAGTCAGCTCACCATACTTTTCATACAAAAGCTCTGTACTTATGATGGCGTTTTTAAACACTTTTCGTTAGATGTTTTAAACAAATTCGTATCTTGTGAACTATATCTAGCAGTATAACTAGGCGAAAATAAAAAAAAAGTGTGAAACAAATTCAGTAAAAGCCTCCGAAAATAAGCGGTTTTGCACAAGTTTTACCTGAATTTTGGCCATATCTAATGTACCTACCTATAAATTGTTAAAGTAAAGAAAACAGCTCTAAACAATGCTTGCAAATGTATTGTAGATTCTAAATAACTAACTCTTTTTCTTTTTCACAAACTTGCAAGATTACATCACAGGAAGTATGGGCCTGGAACAAGTTTTATGATATGCGAAATCATGAATGACGACCTAGGGAAGCGGCCGCGAGTGATCAGCGGAATTTACCAACTGATAACCGATGGCTCTGATGGTGTCTCTCTTTTTTCGCAGTCAAACATTACGTTGGATGAAAGTACAAGCTTTTAGGCTACGCTTGCGTTGAAGTTGCGTTGGCCATGAAGGTCCCCTTAAAAATCAATTGAAATGGTATTAGTGCCTATGACAGTGTGTGGCAGCTTATTTTAATAAAAGTATTAAAATTAATTTCATATTAGAAACAAAGACAGAAAGTATTTGCACGCCCCCCCTCGTTCTACGGAAGTTAACTCGGAAAATGGTACATAGATTTGAAACTTTGACGTGAAAACTCTTTACAACTCCGTATATTGTGTTGGCAAGCCGACTTAGTGTCATTTATATTATGTTGGTGAATTAATCTTCATTAAGGTGTTCTCATCTGATTGTTTATTACAACATTTTTAATTTTAAAAATTAAACTATTGAGACCTTATTTTTGTAAGACAAGATACTATTACTTTTCCGAAATATTATTTTTATTACCTGTCCTGTAATATTTATAGAGATAGAATATTAATAGAGCGACTATACTACAGTATGTTCATAGTTTGCACAATAAAATACATATACCTATATTAACCATCCCTTATTTACTGAAAAGAAGTTGGCTTAAACAAGCTAAATCTGTATTTACACCGTTGGTAAACTTGGTAATTACCACAAAATGAATTAAAACACTTTCTCCAATGGCCGCCATTGTTACGATTATACTTTTCTGGTGTTGCCATTCTTCGATATTCAAATACACAATATCAAAATAAACCTTTTTACACTGTCTAAATAAATAATGCTGACAATTAATTATAATTAATCAATATTCAATGGTATGAAATTAAATAATATTCAAATAATATACTGTTAATGCTAACACCTAATTATTTTTATCGATACTTATACCGAGAACAAGTAATAAGGAACTCATATCGATTATTTTTCTGACAGAAAATCGTACGATATACACATTATCTATGGATGCATGTATATGCAAACAGCTCACGCTTCGCACATGGTAATGTTATTAACGCTATCATTGTATTAATATTCTTACTCTACGGTAATATGTAACATTTACTAAATAAATAGGATGAAAATCTAGCTCATATAAGTAAAATAATAGATAATTTACGTCCAAGAAAGGTCAGAGCCCTCGGTGCGCGAGTCAGATTAAGAGTCGCACTTTTTTTATAAAGCAAAGTCCTGGGTGACTGATTGATTGATGGGCGTGCGAGGTCCTCCACCAGCCATCGCCACGTGGCGCTCCCTTACTCGCATAGGACCAGCGAGTTCACAAGAACATTTAGGAATCTACACGAAATTAACATCTCAGCGTTGTTTACGCGAACGTACAAATCTTAGTCTACGCAAGCGAAGCCGCGGGCAAAAAGCAAGTCTTAGATAAAATAACATTTTACATGGGATATAGTTAAATCCCGGATAACTGCAACATGTAGATTAATAAATTGATAGTTGCATTAAAGTTAAATGATTGGTTAACAAGTTAGGACTATCCAAAGTTGCTAGCGCATAATAATGTAGCCATGCCGTCTTGCAATCTGTTGTTGCGGCTTGCAGAGTCCGTTTGAACAGTCATTATATCATGCGTCACATGGCTTAATTGTAATTTGTTGCAATGTACGAGTAATGTTTGATAAAAACTATAAATTAACAACTGTAGCTTAAGATTAATATATGTTATCATACGCGTCCGAGTCCGCCCCGCGCGGTCACCCACATTCCCTAGGGATCTTATGTTTTTCTGGGATAAAAAGTATTATATGTGTTATTCCAGAGTAAAATGTATGGCCAAGCTAGTTTTTGCGTGGAAGAGTAATAAAAATACGACATTCATCCTCACAAACTTTCGCGTTTATAATATTACATACTAGGATTAAAGAAAGTCATTTCGCAATTATTATTTATTTCGATTCGATTTCGATTTGTTCTATATAAGCTGGTATATATCTGATAGCTAGGATAATAGTTAATAATGGTCAAATCAAAGGATACACAAATAAATTGTCTTTAAATTACATTGACTTTAGCTAAACAAGTAAGTAAACTCATCCAAAATTCAAGCGTCAACTCAGAGCACCTAAACGTGTTGGCGCAAATAGTTAACCCGTAGCGCAATGCGTGACCTGCCAACGTTACACAATAAATGTAGCTCAACTAGCTCAGTGCTCACTTCCTACTTGGATTGACTATGCACAAACGCAGTGAGTTTCTCTACTACTCTATGTACCTCAATAACACATATGTGTGTTTACTTGCCTTGTGTTATTGCTTTGATAGGTGCAACCATGTCAATTAATTATTTATGAGTTCATAGGTATGTTTCCACTTGAAGTTAAATAAAAACTATATTCACAGCTATTTTTAACTATTAATGTTTGTTATGTAACAAAATAATTAATACGTATTATATTCTTTGTCAGAATTTTTGGTTTTAACGTTGGGAAATGTTCAAAGGATACCTACCGACGTTTACCGATGGCAATGATATCCCATCCTGAGGAAAAGTGATATCTTCCTCCAGCATCCTCGCTGTGCTATCGCATAATGAGTGGCTACAACGATACATCATCGTTCTAGGTACTCAAGGCCCCCACAACGATTGTCCATGACCCCATGGACCCCGTTTCATCACCCTTTACGACAGTTAGGGGGATACCGTAGCTGCTAATTCTATTCTAAGCCCCATAGTTGCAGTGCAGGAGTCCAGTGTCGAATCACGATCGCGCCCGGCATCTTGGATAATATAAGTAATTCCTGCTCTCTTATTGCCTCCTCTGGAGTGTGGCAGAATTAGCCTATCCTAACATTCTGAGGCTTAGCAAAGCCTTATGTTGATTTTCAAATATTTCAATTACATAAAATACTACAGAATCTGTAGTTGTAAAGTCTATCACGTCTGACCATTGAATTATTATTAATTCAATGCGTCTGACACTTAAATATATCTCCGTGAGGGATGAAATAGCGCATATTGCCATGGCCACATAGAGGTACATTGAGCACATGTATAAATTCTTATTGTGTCTGTAACACAGTCGTCGGCAGGGGACATCACAATGGTGTACCCTGCCTGCCTGTAGTAAACTATTTGTAAATCACCCTACCTACTGATGTTGTTTGTATGATACTTAGTAATCGGTATAATGCTATCACGTGAGGAAATAGTACCTAATGTCATATTATATCAGTGGAGATAAGTGAAATTGCGTAATTTTATTTTTTTTCAGAATATACGTTTGAATTGCCTGTGTTGTACGTTTACAAACGCTGCTCGTTCATACTTAAGCCCAAAATTAGCCATCGTCGTACATACTGATTTTGTATAGAATCGTCTAACTGGCAGAAGTGGAAGTACCTCTCATTAATATGGTAATCCTATGTCTGTTATGAAATTAACTATTACGTATATTTTTTTTAAGTAACTGTACATTATACAGGGTGATTGGAAGATGGGTGCAAAGCTGTAAGGCGATGATAGTATAGATCATTTAGACCCTTTTTAGCCATGGTTGTCTAAGACGAAGTGTGAATTTTTTTTTTTACCAATCTTTACTGTAACTAAAAACTGATGACACACATGTTTAGTACATGTTTGTTTGAATTGCTTTCAGATTATTTTAAATAAATAATATGAAAAAGAATTCACACATCATCCAAACTGGCTATAATTATCAATTAACGGATAAGTTTCGGAGTTTTGAGCCAAAAACCAGAAAAGATTGGTAAAAAATATTTTCACACTTCGTCTTAGACAACCATGGCTAAAAAGGGTCTAAATGATCTATACTATCATCGCCTTACAGCTTTGCACCCATCTTCCCATCACCCTATATATTCTATGGATTGAGTATTGCATTGCCACATTATTTATTTAATAAACCAATGTGTCGAAAAATAAAAACCAAAAGATAAATTCAAACGATTCTAAACATGTTATCGCGATCGCGGACGGTTGTATCAATGTTTAATTAAAAGAGCCTTTATTGACAAGCTTAAACAAATACGAGCTGAATGCTTAATTGCATGTCAAAATTAAATTATTATACCTGCTAAATCTGTGGAATCATTTTATCTCTAATTTAATAAACATTTTCAAGTCCGTTGCACAGCTTGAAACTTTTTTTGATGACTTTTATTGTTACAGTCTATAATTAAATAAAAATCCTAACTAATATTATAAATGCGAAAGTGAGTTTGTTGGTTTGTTTGTTACAACTTCACTTCTCAACGGGTCATCATGAAATGGCATGCAGATAGCCTATGTTATGGAGAAGGACATAGGCTACTTTTTATCCCAGGAACGCGGGTGAAACTGCGGGGGACAGCTAGTATATTTATAAATTTGACTACAGTGCGCGATGAGAGAATGCGTTTCTGTATTGGGCTAAGCTCGAAAATTGCAAATCCTATTGCGATGGGACTTTCACAGGATGGTTCAGTATTTTCGTAGGCATAGTTTAATGAAAGTCCCATCTTAATCAGATCAGCCGTTTCTAGATAGTTTGCCATTGCTGAGCAATAGTGACGTGCGTAGAAAGAAATAACCCACAAAATTAATACGATTCACAGTTAAATGCGTATTTTTTCTTTGGAATGTTTTCAACTATAATTTTATCAAACTATTATGATTAGTTGGCTCTAAAATCAGTTATTACTCTAAAATCCCGTTTCGTTTTGTCTCTGTTTATCTTGTACATTCAAAATCTTTGGAATCTACTTAGTGAAGTGTTGGGCAATAATCGCGTAGGTACTCAAGTCAAATACTTATATATAGTAACTAAAGCAAGTGGCAATCAACTATTCAGTCTACTTCAGCGACATACCAGCGACCGCGCCCGGCTCCATAATGATCGCTCCAACATTTATTACCAAAGTTCCGCAATCAGATGCGTGCTCAGGTTCCACTTTCAAGTGTGTAATTAATTTCCATATTATTTGAAAAATAGTCTATTTATTATAACATTGTTATAATGTAAATGCAACACGTATCACATGTCTACTTATGCATCTGTATCAGTATCATGATGCGTTGATTACCTTTAGTAAATTAAACTTAGATTAAATGATAATTATATTAGATAACGAACAATTGATACGGGTAATAACAGTAATAAGCCATGCCGATTAAAAAAAAGCTGTTACGGAAACCATGTCTTGTAGAAAAATAATGATCTTATGATTATAATCGAATGTCGTCCTAGTAGCTGCTTATCAAAATTCCGTAAAGTAAAAGTTTAAAAAATAAATCTTTAAAATTATATTTTTTAATAAGTAGGTACTAGTTGTACGTAGTATTTATATACTCTGAGGTACTAGATTGATAATGTTTAGGACATTAAAGCATTGGCAATTAAATAATTCAGACATAACAATTGTTATTCTTGAATTAGATGTAAATGAGACCTTTAATTAATCTCCCATCTGTACTAGGGTTTGGAGGCGACACGTTATTTTGATGTGGGAATGATTATGTCACTCGTCGTTACCAAAATGGCGGTGGTCGTCATTAAGTCGGAGTGCCCTCGTTTAGGTCCGTAGCGCGTAAACAGCAGCGGAAGGAAGGCGGGCTAAAAGCTTCGGGGGTACCGGTGCAGCTTGCAAATTAGCCACGCTTGCTGGATAAAACACGTGAGGACGAGCTAAGAGATTACTTTCTATGAAACTCTGACGTCATATTTGCATAGGTGCCTATATTTAAAGGACTGAGCCCTTGTGTGAATTTTGTTCTAAAGAATGAAAGGATGGTGATGTTGTTGCAGTCTAGTCACCTATATTTTATGAAAGCGTTATTTGTTACTTTATACACTGAATCTACTAATGTTGGAAACATAATAATAATTATTGTGCATGGCAACACCGGCCTCTTCGTTCTCCAACCTTTAAACGGATACAACGTGCTCCTGAATTTTAATTTCACTTTTGCCCCCGGACCCCCGGACCCCGGACCCCTAAGAATATGTTTTTTTTCCATCCATACGTTTTTAATTCAAATCCGGCTCGAATGACCATGTTAAGGTGTCTGTCGGTGCAAAAGTGAAATTAAAATGCAGGAGCACGTTTGATCGGTTTAACTGTTGGAGAACGAAGAGGCCGGTGTTGCCATGCACAATAATAATATTATGTTTCCAACAAATCCATAGTTGTGGGCATCGAGGAAGAATCCCTTAGAGTAGTAATACCAAGCAATCAGATTCCGAAACTAGTCAGTGATTTGTCACTGATTTTGAACAGTAAGGACCAATCACTGCAGCGTGTGTTCTTGGCTTGGCCAATCAGAGTGCATGCGTGCTTGGCTTAGCCAATCAGAGCGCGTTGTCGGCGGTGGGAAATTGGCGGAATTTATTTCACCCAAAATGAACGTCATTGCGCTTCTTTGGGTTAATTATTCGATGGTTGTGGGGTACCTATTTGCACCTTTGGTGAGATGAGGTATGCACCTGTGTATGACAATGCTTTTCATCATCAGACCCTCGAGGTGGTAGGTGTGGGAACTGTCCATTAACATTGCAATTTGCAAACTCGAAATGTCCAGTATTAATAGTGAAGGCAAACCAGAGGTCATTGCCCTGATAATTATCAGACCTTTATGTTCACAGGTGTGAAAATTATCTACCCACAGTATTGATTACTGTATGTACAATAATTTATTATTATGTAGTAAAAATGTTTGCCAAACCAACTCACGTGTGACCAATTTTCGTTTTGAATATCTACTTTACTACGTAGGTATTAATTTACAAAAAGCTTAGTTATTTGGTATATAGTATATTTCAAAGTAGGCAATACGTTCAGTGGTGGCGCTAGGTAGAGCATAGCGTTTATTCGCTCAAAAAGCAGATCGACTGGGGAAGTACCTCCACTGTACAGAATACCGCACCGCAGCCAAATAACTTTATGTTGTGTTCCTGCGCGTGAGTATGGTCGCCGTAGAGCTCATTGGGAATGGGGAGAAATCGGTAGCACGTGAGCGATGCTTCGTGTGTTGCAAGCATGCATGTCTACGGGAACCGCTTACCATCAGGAGGGCCGTATGATTGTTTACCAACTTAGTCGTCAAAAAAATCCTCTTCAACTCCACAGGTAAGTAGGTGAGACCTCAACTGTTCACTAGATTTATAATTATCTATCAGTCATTCAAGCCATGGAGTGCTTATTTCGAGATATAGGTCACGCATTTCTAAATACTACATTGCAATAAATCGACAATAGATTTTACACACACACAAATAAACACAACCAACCACTCCAAACAAATCCTATCAGCATCGTCGGTAAATATACTTAATAGTCTGCAAGCATTTGAAGTAACCTGTAATGGATAACAGCCAACAAATTAAAATGAAATAAAAGTCTGTGTCAGAGTTGAAGGTCGGTAAACGAATGATCTTATAATGTTTACCATTTTTATCCCGAGGAACAGAAGTTTGGACCCTTTTAATTAATAAGCTCATAAAGATAATTAATGTACCTAGTTAGTTCAACTTTACTTGGGCTACAGAAGGTTAATGTCTTCATGAAATCAGCGGAGACTAAGTCGCAGATTTAAGGCTATTAGTGCTTAACTTCCAATGATAAACTGACATACTTATAGCATACATTAATATGATGCTGAATCAAAAAGAGAAGTACTTAGAGCATAGCGTTTTATCGCTCAAAGAGCAGCTCGACTGTGGAAGTAGCTCCTCCTTACAGAATACTGCAGCCAAATAACTGTATGTTGTGTCAGTGAGACTCTGTAAGGATCCGTAGGGCTGACCCAAAAAGGTAACTTTGCTACGGGTACACACCGTACACAACCCAAACACATAATATATTATTTAATATGTTATGAGTTTATTTTTCAAGACGTATACAGTGAGTGAGTGAGACTGCAATACCTTATAAAATTCAAGTTATAGTCAAAATTCTATAAATTTAACAGCTTGTTTTTCTCTTTTCAATTTTTTTTTGTTTTGCGCTGTTGGATTTTTTGTGTTTGTTTGATAGAGTATAGTTTTTAGTTGCTTCCATTTAAATTTGAGGTGATTTAATTGAAACTCTAATTTAAAAATAAGTTAGTTTTTGACAAAAACTGTGTTTCCACTAAAGTGCAAATGAAAATTAAGTTTTATTAATTATATACCTACCACTAAGTCGGTACACAACATACGGTCCATCTGATGGTAACCGTAGGTAGCCATATGGACGCTTGATGCAGCACACGAATCATCGCTCACGCGTTACCGACCTTTCCTCACTCTCCAATGAGCTCTGGCGATCTCATCATCATCATCAACCTATAATGTCCCACTGCTGAGCACAGACCTCCTTTCACAAATCAGGGTGAAAGGGAATGGGCAAATACGCGTACCCACTGCGGATCGGTGCAGGTAGGCTAGTGGTCAACCTACTGTTGGAGTTTGTCAAGCCGCCTAGAAGACCTCCAACTAGCTTAATGATTATCACAATTAAGTGATAACCGGGACCAACGGCTTTACGTGCCTTCCGAAGCACGGAAACGCTTGAATTGAAATACCACTAGGCGGTCACCCATCCGCATTATGCAAACATATACATATACGCATTATACAAATACATACAGTACAAATAAAGCCCTTTCATATAATACCCCACTTAAACTTGTGCTTTAAATTATTTCAGTTGTTTGCATAGAATGTAAAATAAATTGCAATATTGTTTCTGTTTTAATTAAAAGACTATTCCAAATTTAAAATCAATGGTATTAGTAGTTGCTGAAATATACTGCTGTGACAGACAGAGAGACAAACGGAGTGGCACCAAAAGGGTTCCTTTCTTACCTTTATGGTTCGGAACCATAATGATATAAATAAATGTTAGTAGTAGTACCTAGTAAATTTTATATGTATTAGTAACAGATGTTTTTGTTTCCACTTAAGTTCACTCTTGTTATTAGGGTGCCCAAGAGGCACCTCTACTTCCTACGCCTCTGTGCCACCACCCGTGGCACACCAGCCAACTGTCTGTCACACGGCTGGTGTATATATTCAGCTACAATATACAGCTTATTGAAAAATACAAGGAATAAGTATTACTTCATCTATCATCACAAATAATAAAAATAAAACAACAAGTCAAACCTTAAAGGGTTCCTATACAAGGAACCTGTTTGATTTTTTTTCAACGTTTTTTGTTACCGCTCTATTTCAAAAACGGTAATACAAACATTACACTAAAAAAACTATAATATAATACTTATATTAAAATACATCTATAGGATATATCCAGTAAAGTTGAATTGTAGAGCCATAAAATTAAGTTAGTCATATTAATATTGTACGGAAACCTCCGTCAGAGAGTCCAAGTCGCACTTGGCCAGTTTTTAGGGTTCCGTAGCCAAATGGCAAAAAACGGAACCCTTATAGATTCGTCATGTCTGTCTGTCTGTCTGTCTGTCTGTCCGTCCGTATGTCACAGCCATTTATTTCCGAAACTATAAGAACTATAATGTTGAAACTTGGTAAGTAGATGTATTCTGTGAACCGCATTAAGATTTTCACACAAAAATAGAAAAAAAACAATAAATTTTGGGGGTCCCCATACTTAGAACTGAAACTCAATTTTTTTTTTTCATCAAACCCATAAGTGTGGGGTGTCTATGGATAGGTCTTTAAAAATTATATTGAGCTTTCTAATATCATTTTTTTCTAAACTGAATAGTTTGCGCGAGAGACACTTCCAAAGTGGTAAAATGTGTGTCCCCCCCCCCTGTAACTTCTAAAATAAGAGAATGATAAATCTATAAAAAATATATGATGTACATTACGGTGGAAACTTCCACCGAAAATTGGTTTGAACGAGATCTATAAAGTAGTTTTTTTTAATACGTCATAAATTGAAATTAATATCAAATACTCAGGTCTATACTACTATTTACTTATATACCTACAGGTTTGTACGGAACCCTCGGTGCGCGAGTCTGACTCGCACTTGGCCGGTTTTTTTGTATAAAATCAGTGAGTGGTCTAATCTAAATTGACGTTAGTGCCTACGGCTAATGTGGGCTCGTCCTAACAAGATTTTCGTTTTCCTTTCCAAACATTCTCGTGAACTTTCTACAGCACTCCTGCTAAGGGCTAAATTTTATCTCTTAAATAGGCTCCCAATTTAAGTGAATACGTTTTTTTTTTCTCTTGTCCTATTAATCCTTCCTATTAATCTTGTCCTTTTAATTATACCTTTTTATTTATCTCTTTATTATAACGCACGTTGTTCGAAAACTATGGGAGGATGATATAAAAGAAGTGGCAGGACCGATTTGGCGAGGACTAACACAGGACAGAAAAGAGTGGAAGTCTCTAGAGGAGGCCTTTGTCGAAGGGCAAGCTGATGTCATACAATAAATAAAAAGCACGTGATATTAATTTAAATAGTTTATTTACAGTGTGCATGCAAAGACCTATAATAAAGATTAAATAAATTGTTAATTATGTATACCTAAGTAATAATGAAATGTAAATGTTAATAAATTATCAGCAATAAAGGCTATCTATCTATCTATCTGTCTATCTATCTATAACGCACGTTTTTAATATTCTATTTTTATTAAAAAAATTAGTATGTACCTAATTTTAAACAAAAACAAATGTTTATAAACTTCGTTGTTAGGCTTAGAATGGCAATTTGCCTTTAGTACAAGTGACGAAATGTTAAACAAGACATTGGGGTCCAATGTGGCTAAAGATTTACCGCAGTCAAACTTAGACGTTCCTCCCTCGGGAAGATCACCGGTGTACAGAAGTATATAAACACTGTAACTTGTAAAATGTTTGCGCAAATATTTGTCATCACACACTTGTTTTATTGTGTTCAATTGTGTGCGAAATCACACTTTTGTGACTTGGGATTTTTATAAATATACTAATATTAGGCAATAGTACATGATATTTTTCGGTAAATTTGTTTTGAATCCCGCTTTCAATGAATAATAACTACATTTATTCATGGCACAGGAATTTATAACAGAGGTACTATTGGAAATAGTGTCTATTCATGAACGGATTTAAATAATATTGAAATCAATTGTATTTCATAGTTTTCAAATACTATGTATGTACTTTTTTTTTTTTTTTTTTGGAATAAGTAATCCTTACTATTGAACGAGCAATTAGTTTTGAGAGGCGAAATATCGATCGTCTCATCTTTGCGAAAACGCATTTTGCCGAGATTTCGTGCAAAGCTCGGTCACTCAGGTAATTGATTCATTAAATCTACAAAAACCAGATCAGAAATCCAAAACTTTATCTTTCTGTCCATTGGAAATTAAAGCACTTTAGTAAGCGTAAGCGTTATGTTTGAGGATTTTAAAGGAAATTAAATGGTCATGCCCTCTTAAACTGAGTGGCTCACAACACTGCTACTGCAATTCTCCCATATAAGGCTGAGTGAGCACGTACGATTATTTACGCTAACTGCGCATCACTTGTCAACTTGTAATTTGCTGCCGGTAACTATGTTATGTATTAATGCAATTTAATTGTCTGTGTATTTACTTTTCAACAAGCAGTCATCGTATATTACGGTCATTTTTTATTTTTATTTATCGTTACTGTCTTGATGAATAAAATAAGAAAAAAAAGCAAATCAAAAAATATACTTTATGTTTTACAATGATGCTAATTCTAACAGTAAAAACACAATTTTAGTAAGTTCGTAATCAGCCTTAAACTAATGCTCGTTGTTTTGGCTGTCATCCAACTGCTTGTTAAGGAAACTAGGGAATTTCGCGAAGCCACCATTGTTTCTTGTTGTGTACCTAAATGCTCGACAGACGTCCTGAGCTCAATGACTGTAAATGTATGCAATTCAATAATTTTCTATGTTATACTTTCGTTAAGCCTTAGCTCTGCACGGTCACTTACTGTCGCACCTTATCGCACAAATTGATTTCATGTTGAATGATAAGAACTATAGTAATATATTAAGTGCGATTTTAATCAGACTGAATACGAAATTACAGTATACTTGTTTAATTAATTGGGTCAATTGCTTCAAGTAGATTTGTCCAGAAAAGTATCATTACCATACAAATTTTACCGTAAAATATCGTTGTACATTTTTAGGGGAAATCTAATCCTAAGCGGTTTTGATATTTTATTAGATGCTATTGAAATTCAAAATTCATCATTTATTCAAATAGACCTTCGCAGGCACTTATGAAAAGTCTGACTCTAATACTCTAATACCGGTTCGGAAGGTTGCATTTGCTGAGAAGAGCCGGCAATAAACTCAGCAATTACTCTTTTAAAAACAAGCTTAGATTCATTACATAATATTTACATTCTAATCGCACTGAAAACAATTGCGTGCCCCGGCGCGGCGAAAAATTACAAAGAAGACTGAATAATTAAATTTTATATTTTTTTTTATTTTATAATTTTTAATTTTAATTATTTTAATTTTAATAAGTAAATAAATAGCAAACTTAAGCAGACCAGCCCCCACAAGCAGCACCTGTTCACAAGTATGACGCGTGTGGCAGCCATCGCCCTCCTCGCCATATTGGAGGGAAGTGAGCGATTGAGATATTATATTTCTTATTTTTTAACACACTTACATGTGAAATTATGTTTGGCTCGAATTTTAAAGAGATTGTGCATTATTTTTGAATAAATTTATTGTGTGAGTAAATATGCAGGACTGAAAGTGGATTGGGAACACACCCCTGTTCCATACCACAGTGCAATGCGAAAAATAACGTTTTTCCTTATAAAGTTATAAATGTATTGTAATGTTCATTCTATACCTATTTCGGAGTATGACTCTCAGTAAAACAGAGTGCACTATCGAAACCAAACAATTTTATACTACCTACTAGTAAATATACTAAACTTAAATATATACTTACACCGGGACTCGGAACAAAATATATGTTAATCCACACAAATATTTGTCCTGGATAGGAATCAAACCCACGACTTTTGGCGTGGCAGTTACGTTAATGCCAACCGGTGTGATATCTGACGTTATCTATCTCCCAGTATACCGATAGGGGAACCCATAGGTCTAGTAAAACTTCGAGCAAACTCTGATCGGAAAAAAAATATTATAGCATTTTGTTATAAAGTGTAATAAATAATAAAAAGTTGGTTAAACGTCATATGGTTCTTAGGGCACGTTAATCAAGCTATTTCATGCGAGCGAGTGTCATATTCAAAAGAGGCTGATATTTTATTGCAATGGTCGACGCTGCAAATACTCCGATTCCATGTAGCCTAATTACTGCACTGCACTAAAAAATTCCTTTGAGAGATATATCACGTCCGCTATACAAATATTTTCTCCCTCCGACTTCTGCATGTCACTGCTGCTTCTCTAATTGCTTTTTAGGGTACCGTGGACCGTCGAATTATCGCTTCCGACACCCTTTATTAATCACACTTCGTCTTCCAGTAGTAACGGCTTTATTTCTGGGTTTTACCAAGTTACTCTACCTGCCATTTTATTTTCGTATACTTTTTGCACATAATGGAGGGAGTTAAAGCTTTCAAAGAGTTATTACTTTTAATTGGCAATCATGCTCTTGAAAGTATATTTCAGGAAAACGAATTTGTTCATAACGAATCAAAGCATTATACCTTTACCAAATTTGAAATTGTATAATTTCTCAAACGCCTAAATGTATAGGTAATCATTTGAATTAACCTATGTTATAATATGTAACTAATGAAAAACTAAAACATGAATACAAATAAACCTCACGCTTTTTAGAAAATAAATGGGAAAGTAATTTCGAAGTCCAACTGCAATTGCTTACATTTTAAAGCATGTTCATTCATTTAAAAGATGTCTGTGTACTAGTAGCAATTGAATCCCTACTTGATTGAATCTCTCTTTACAAGCCCGCTACGAGCATCTCACTTGGCGAATTTGAATTTTATTTCAATCATGGAAATACCATTTCATTGAAATCGACACGGTTTAGGAAAATACGTGGAGATGTAAGCAAACAACAGTCAACACAATCATGTATTCAATTTGTGTAGGGATTACTTCTGCTCCCCCTGCTGAATTTTATTCAGTCCACAATCACTGTTTCTTTTATTTTACGCTAAATATTTAGCTGTTATGGCATTTAGTATATTTTGAATCGCTGAATTTGGAATTTGTCAAGTTACTTAATGATGTGCATTATTAATAATTTATATTCATTATCAGCGCTTTCCCAAAGCAAATCACTTCCTTCAGTTCATAGCTATTTACACCAAGTTTATATAATCGTCTTTTTACTTTACCTTAGCATTTTATACTTACACAATTCATACTGCAACTTTTTTTTTTTTTTTATACTACTTAGGTGGCAAACAAGCATACGGCCCGCCTGATGGTAAGCGGTTACCGTAGCCTATGGACGCTTGCAACAACAGGGGTATCACGCGCGCGTTGCCGACCCTGAACTACGCATAATGTTTACCTTACCGGATTACCGGAATAACATATTTTTAAGTTATTATACGCCACGTAACGGCTAAACAGATTTGGGTAAAATTTGGCATATGAATAGAACATACCTTGGTAAATTATAAAATATCGAGAACGCGGGAAAAACGAGACAAAAATCATATAAAAGTGAATAAAACTGTGGGAAAGCAATAATTTTTAGTACCTACCTTAATAAAATGGTGAGTGAAAAGTTTTTAAAATTATTACGGAATATTTCCACTTTGACAGTAAAATATAATGACACATTTTATTTGGACGCGTAGTTTTGGCAAGTGGTGAAGATATTTCTCAGCGCTGCCCGCCCACTGCGCATCTCTCGCTGCTTTTGTCGTCATATAGCAGTAAATCTTGGTGGTTTCTCTTAAATTTAGTTGCTTTCTTGTGCAAATATTCTTCCGACTAAAGGGGATTTTCTAAAGGTAATTAATCTTATTCTTATTGTACAACTGAGATGCAATAACCCTTCCGAAATTGTACAGTTTTGTTTTATTTGCATGTTCCTGTTGGTGATATTTTATACTAAAATATAATTAGAAAATACAAAACTGCAGTAATAAGTGCTCTTATTTTGTAATTCAAGTTATTATTACAGTCTTTCTACATTAAAATCGGGGGGTTACGGTTCTCTGGTGCTAAGATAAGAATAACGTTGTTAAGGAAAAACTCGTAATATAAATATACTCCAGGTTCATGAAATAGCTTTAAATCTACCCTACTAATAAATTTGAAAGTTTGTGTTGACATCGTATTGATTTAATTGATATGGATGATACTTTTCACGTAGATCATATCTTGGATGAAAACATTCACTACTTTTTATTCTAGAAAAATATTTGCTCCCTCGAATGCGAGTAAACTATAAAATATAATAATGAAATTTGAAAAAAGTGATATTTTGTGTGTTTGTTTTTGCGCATGTTCTTGTATGTTTCTGTATATGTTTTGTTTCATTGACTATATTGTTAATATATTGGTTTTTATACGGGTGGATACGAAATAACGAGCTTGGGCCCATAGTAAAAGTTGATTGTATTTATGAGTACTTTACGTGGTTTCCTTTATTGTCGTAATGTGGTATCCACTCCATATACTATGTTGGTGTGGATATGTTTTATACACAATCACGTTGAAATGGCCGAAAGGATTTTAATGAAATTTCCCCAGATACAAAACTGTGCATGTTTTTATCCCTGAAAAATGTAAGAACCCACGAGACAGTCTTGGGAAAAACGGTGGGTAGAAAGTAGTGTAAGAATACAATAAAATATATATAAAAATTCTGATTTCTGTCAAGACAATACAATGAACGCGTACAAAAAAAAATGCTACTTATTTATATTTATTGTTGGTTTCTTGTGATGTACTCGACACGGATATATCACATAATCGCATTAACTCTCATAAACGAGTTAATAATATTAAGGGTTAGAAAAGGGTATTTTCTTCCTGGAAATAATATTTTTCCGTTAATGCGTTGCGCAAATTCGCGGGTTCCTCCTCGATTCTGTCGTAGCGAGGCCGAGTAGCGATAATTTTGCGAAAATGGCCGCCTTGTCGACAGCAGTGCCTCTGCTACGAGCCCGGGTGAAATAATAACCACATTATGATTTTAGACAGGCCACCGCTTAAAGTGGTTTAAGGTGACGCAAAGTAAGAGCACGGCTTTGTGACACTGAAAAATGTAATAAGGATATCCTTCTTTATTTGTTTTGTTTATTTTATGCACTACTGAGATTTAGTTTGTCACTATAATTTTGAATCAACGGATTCATAACTGTATTTATTTCTCACTCTTTCATTAACTGGGTGTTTTGTTTGATTAAGATACAATATTGATACAAATACAATTATAATTGTAAGTACCAATATACTAAACTACTTCATTACTAGCATTTTTTCAGGGTGTGTAACTCACGCTTTACCTTTTTTGATTCCGAATTTGAATTACATACCAACTTAGTAGAGATGCCGCGAATAGTTGACATGTCGAATTATTCGGCTTCCAAAAACTATATATAATTAGTTGATAAATAACAATAGCATTCTTCCACCAAAACCTGCCCAATATTCGCAAATGTACCTGCAAAATAATGAAAAGTATTCTTGCTTAATTATATGAATTTTTAATGGGCATCTCGATCTGATAATAAAAGTATAGGACTTTTGTTAATATCAAAATAAAGTTATATTATAATGCATAGATAAATTATTCCCACATCGATGTTGTTAGTAACAAAGAAATTAATTTCCCCCGTCTCGGCTTTCAGAAGTAATTATTTAAAAACAGATTGCGCCTGTCACTCGGAAAGACGTCGTGTACTTACACATTTGTGGCACTTTCTCGCCACTCCAAATTATTTTTTTCAGAGAGATATTTCTTATTATACAATAAAATCAAGGGCCACACACCATTTATTCAGAGATAAGCTACTCAGTGTTGCTATATTATTAAATTAGCTGTCCCCCGCGATTTCACCCCCGTTACCGGGATAAAGAGTAGCCTATATCCTTCAGAAGGACAGGAAAGGGAGGCCTTTGCCCAGCAGTGGGACAGTATAGGATAATTTGTAAATTGCGTAACAAACGTAGATTACTCAAATTTTTCTTGTATCCAACTAACATAATAATATAACTCTGTAGTTTCTTAGAATGGGCAAAAAAATATTCTTCTGAGCCTCTGTTTATCTCGGTAGAGACTTTTGTTTTAAATTAAAACCCACATTAAATAAAAAGGCCAGATACTATAACAAATAATTAGTTATTCAATCTTAATAAAATGACAAATTAAAAATAAATCCCTTTTAGTAAATTCACTTTAAAAGTCACAACTGGTCCTGCAAAAAATTTACTTCAGTTTTTAATCGAAGTTATAAAAGATAAATTTTATTAAGAATATTAAAACGTTAATCTCAAGAGTAACAATTTAAGCTATTCTAATAATCACGTAGTAGATACGAGCACCTTACTCCGAACGGAATCTTTGTCAAGTTCAGAACTTTTCTTTCACTACACTGGTGCCACAGTCTAAACTGTGCTGTACATAGCTGGCGTAACCTTCAACGTTATTGTTGTAACAAAATTAATTACATGTATCACATTAAATGACATGTGCCATAACAGCCTTTGCCAGTGTTGACTTGCGGGCGCACGTTATTCAATTAAGAAATTTTTGTCGAAAAAGTACTGTGAAAATTGTTGTTTCAACATTTCAACAGTTTCGATGCTACCAAATACTTTATACACCATATTTTTATGTCCCGCGAAATATGTCCCAGAATCGGATTGGTGGAAGAGTTGAACACACAGGTCACGAGCTGTTGAACTGTAAAGTTGTTTCATTTGATTTCGATACTATCAGTCTGCCACGTTTCGATATTCATTGACCGGCATTTATTATTTTTGCTTTTGTTTGTAGCGTTACAATGAATCTAGGCTGCCGTAATTTTAACATAATATTTTGAAATATGAATGCCAGGTTGCTATAAATTAATAAATAAATATTGCAAAGCAGATATTTTGTTACAGAAATAATAGTTATTTATTTAATATAAATGTTTAAGCAAGAATTAATAATCTCATTTATGTTAGCTCATATTTATTTTAGTGTCGCACTCATTAACATCACTGCAGCCTATAGGGCAGCGCCGCGGGTGGGCGTAACGTATTGTTCCAATTCATATCGTTTGTCGTAATATCTAGTCAGTAGAACTTATTAAACTGAGTAGATATATTATGCTTCTCGATTATAGATATTTTGTTTTGGTTATTTAGGTAGCAGAAAAATAATGATTTGTTAAAGTTTATATTAAGATACTAAGTAGGTATAGAAGAATACAACTCTTCCGCAACTGTAATCTTTTAGCTTGTTACTTTATTCTTACACAGAATAAAAAGTTGAAGAGTAATCAAGATATTCTGCTGCATTGAAAAACCTTATCATATTATGGTGCTACTTATGGTTTACAATTCGGCAGAGACATGCCACACCGCGCTGCAGGATAAGCGGAAACTTTAACGAAGTTATTTTTTAATCTTATACCCAACAGAAATTTTATTGTATATATGTAAGAGATTGCGAAGAGATGGATTTATTACTGTTTAATTCGTAGATGATATATTTTTATACTCTCTTATTTGTATTGCATCATTCTTGGATGAAGACTACCTATGTCGGTATAAACACTAATATATTTCTGGAAAATAACTATCTAAGCGATTGCCTAGACGACTGCGCTATAGGTTGTATGTAGGATAATTTGTATTTTTATAAAATAAGAACATTAAGAAAAAAATCGATAAACAGAAGGTTTTCGAGAAGCCTAATTTTATTACAACAAGATTCTCCGCTCTAAAAACTAAAATGTTCGGAGGATCGAGACTAGTAACTAATATTGTTTGTCCTAAAAACTGCCACTTATATTTAAAACCATCCGTCATAGCAATAAAAACGTTTTGAAAATTAAAGACTATTTTAAAGTTTAGGCGATGATACCTCGCTCAGTGCTATTGACGTCAGTCAGATGTCGTAACGAAGGTCGTGGGCATCCTACAATGAGTTTGAGATTCCGGTGAACGAATCGATCCATCCGAAACCATAGCACGGTGGTAGGTAACTTGTAGTAGGTACTCGAATGCCTGGCTACTGGCTATCAATCCTTACGTCGAAAATGTTTCTCCAAGTACCCAGTTGTGTGTACCGACAGTTTTTTTTATACCACTAAGGAGGCAAACAAGCCTACGGCCCGCTTGATGGTAAGCTGTTACCGTGGCCTATGGAAGCTTGCAACACCAGGGGTATCACTCGCGCGTTGCCGACCCTGAAGACACCTTTCACACCCTTCTTGAAGAATCCCATGCACTAATTTGAAATTCAATGAAAGAAATTACTCCAGACCGATTGTTAAACTTTGGAATATCATAAAAAAATACACCCGCTGTGACCAAAACATCTTTCTACGCACCCATTAATATGCTCAAGTATTTTTAAGTAGGTAGCTTTGAAAAGGGAGGCAAACTTACAAGTTAACTTTTCACTTACACAAGAACCGTTTGTATCGCATTTCATGAATAACACAATTACTTGAGTGAATAAAGGTTAGTTCGCTATTATGTTACTCAACCAATGTAGTATAGGTAACTACCATTACTCTGCTGTTTTTTTATGTATTAACTTCATAAGTTTTATGTTAATAATCATGGTTTGATATCTTTTGGATTAAATAACCCCATGCTGTAGCTACTCCCTTTAGGAAAATCCTAGCGCGCTCATCCTTGCCCATTGGAATCAAAATGATATCGTGCTATGCGGTTTCAAAGAAGCTTCCCACCGCGGATGCTCGGTTTGTGGAATGAGCTCCCCGCCGTGATTTTCCCGCATTACAGCATGGGGTTCTTCATCATGCTTTCTACGTTTTTATGGTTTCTATGATAACCACTGCCCATCAGGCGGGCTGTATGTTTATTTGCCACCTTAGTGGTATAAAACTTAACATGATTTGAAAACTATTGCAATCAATCTGCGACCTATTAGACCTCACCGCAGGGTACCGGGGCGTCTCCGAGGAATAAAAGTCATGTTCTGGTTTTGATCTATATGTGAAAATTCATTCACATCCATTCAGGTCTATTACGTGTAACATATTGAGAACATTAGATATCTATTGTACTTATAATATGCTTTTTACATTTACTACGTCTTAAAATACCCGTTGAGCTCGTGATAACAAAAAGGAACGATTCCACATCGAGTAAACGTAAGTATTTTGTAAAGTATTGAGGTTTGAAATCCAGACCCGTGTCTTCCCCACTGGAAAATGTCCCATTTCATTCCTTTAAATTTTACGACGCAATAGGTATACCTACAATTTGTCAAACGTTCAAATTGAGTTGATCACAAAATATCTACAGTAAATTATATCGAGTTGCACAGGATTGTTTGCTGTCAGTACTTTTTGTAAACAGGCTCGATAACAAAGGAAAAATGTTAATTAAAAATAAACAATCCCTTTTTACCCTTCAAGTATGGGTATTCAGTCTTTTTTATTAAGTTCTAAAATATAAAAGTATTGTGATTCATATCCTGTTGAATATGCAAGGAATCAAGAATATTCATAGCCGACTCGTTAGCGAGCGGGTCGCCCGTATTTATGGTAAGTTAGTACCTATCGTATTTAAATACCCAAAACATTTTTTTTAATTGAATTTTTTTAAATATTGTACTTTAAAAATGTAAAATATTTGGAATGAAAACATTCTATGAATTCTCTTTGTTATCATATTTTCTTCAAAAATACGCAAAGACAGGATTTTCAGTTTGTTACAAGAGCCAAGCCAAGAGTCTAAAGGATCGTGATAATTGAAGATTATATTAACCCTTAACAGGTAGTATATCAGTTACTTGGTCACTGCTCAACAAAAGTGTCCGAACGAAGGAAATTTCTGGCCAAGCCGATTAATCGTCACAGCCTTCGGCCGGAGCCGAAGGTTTTGATAACCCTAAGAAATTCAGTTAAGATTAGGGTTTTCTTTGTCTAGCCAGCGTGAGTAGGTTCTGAACTACGGGTTGTAGAAAAAACGCTGAACGGAACAATGAGCAATTGTAAGAAAATAAAATTGACATTAAAATTATTTTAAAACTGTGTGTCCGCCTTTATAAACAGCTTACGAGATCATTACAATTACCTTGCAAGTTATCAGAAATAATAATAATCTTACGCATAAGTAATAGTTCTTTAAATTTGGGGGTCTGCTAGAAACCTTCGGCAATTTGGCTAAAACTTCAGCCCATTTTGGCCGAAGCCGAAGGTGGCTAATGCCGAAGCCGATGCTTTGGCCGGACACTAGCCACTGGCAGGGACTAGCATAGGTTCTCAAACTAGATGCTTACTTTGAATAAAAAAAAATATTCAAAATTCTTAATTTTGGTGGAGTATTAGAACAGTTGTGGTATGTATTTAATTTTACAAATTTGAATTTTTATGGGTCTTCTACCGCACCTTGAATCCCTGCAGCGCCCACAAGGGGCGTTATCGCCCACTTTGAGAAAAAATGCCTAGAGGATACAAGAACATTTTATTATTATGCCATACCTACTATTATAAACATCTATTTATTATTATTTTTTTTCAATACACTTGCTCGTAATCTGATTTTTATTGCACCGATTTTAGTTTCATAATGCAGCTTATTACGTACTAGTGCTTTTTACTTTACATTACCGCACAGTTTTATGATGGGTATAATGTTAAGTTTGTACCTCACTGCAAGTGATACATATCACTTGCAGTGAGGTACAAACTTAACATTATACACACACATGTGTAGACGAAGCACTAGTAGGTACATAAAGATAGGAATTAATTGGGGGTGGAGCTGGAGATTTAAAATATCCATTTAATAACGAAGGAGGAATCCTCGTACTACTTCAGGTAATACAGACATTATCGTAGCCGAAAGTTAATATAACATAAAGATCCTGTCAGCAAAAATTGGTGAGTAAATAAAAATACTGAGGGTGGAAAAAAATATAATGATTCACGCACACAGAGGCGACTCTACCCCAACAATCATTCTTATGACGCCACTGAAATATAGTTATGTAGACGTTGTGGGATAAGTCCCACTTTACTCTGATTTGTGGGACAGAATAAGCACCCATATATTTTTTCATCAACATTATTTATACGAACAAGTTACTTTTATAGCATTCTTAGGGGCACAAAGTGCGAGAAATGTCTTACAAGCCTTTGAAAAAATACTTCCATATGTCAGGTCGTTTTTTTTTCTAAATGTCTCGTTTTTTCATATTTCGTATGTAAAAGATTTAAGGACCAGGGATTTTTTTTACCTTATATTTTACGTTAGAAATATACATATGTTAAAGCTTTCCGTTGTAGGAAGTACATTTTGTTTAAAAATAATTACATAAGTATGAATGTTTTAGTCCTTTTACTCTTATATGTATTCCTGTAGCATAAAATGTTACACACAAATTTAATAACGATTCGTGTAAATTATCATTTTATTTTTATTATTCTCAGTATTTATGCCGGCGGTTCGCGTGGTAGGTACTTAAGTAGGTAGCTTCCGACATCTTAGCAATATCCGACGTACACATCGAGGAAAATCCCTTTACAGTTGTAATACAGAGTAATCCAATTCCGCTAGTAACTACACCGCAACTGCGGCGCGATAGGTGGAATCTCAATCAGAGTCTTCGCCAACTGGCCCGTCATCTGTAGGTATGATTCTAATCCATGAACTTCGTCAAGCACTAAGCTATCATCGCATCAAGTTTACCAAAATTACTCACGGTTAAACTAAAACACAAATCAAAAATATGTGTTTGCAGCATATTATGCCGATTATCATGTGAAATTGTAGAATATAATACCAATTATAAAATCAAAAGAATTGCAGTTCGTACCTTAAAGCTTCTTTGTGAGCAAAAAAGTCAATGATTGACGCTCAGCATAAGCTCTTGAGACTGCCCAAATAACGGATTGGGTCATGATCAAAGGATTATAACGTGGCTGTGTGTAAAGCTCTCGTTTCGTTAAATATTACAGCGAACTAAGGCACGTTGACTTAATTTGAGCATGATTTTATGTAGGTCGTGATCCAGATCAATCAATACTTTTATGATAAACTAGCTGGCCCGGCGCGACTTCATTCGCGTGGTTTCGCTTACCCTACCTTGTTTTATATCACGTCCCACGGGAACGAGATAAAAAGTATCCTATGTCCGTTTCCTGGTTCTAAGCTACCTCCCCACCAATTTTCAGCCAAATCGATTTAGCCGCTCTTGAGTTATAAATAGTGTAAATAACACGACTTTCTTTTATATATATATATAGATATTTCGGCATTAAATTAAACAAGTTTCAAAGCTTTGAGATCTTTCACATGACTACCTTTACCGTATTTTACTATTATTTTGTTATTTCGAAGTATCTAACTGCCTACTATCGTATTGGAAAATGTTTTACTAAATAAATTTATGCCTTTAGAATTAATTCGAAGGAATGCTAAAATTAAATGTAAGGTAATTCAAATTGTGACTTTAAATCAAGTTTTCCGTTTCAACTATTATCTGTCTCAAGTATAATTCAACAAAATGAATGGTCTCCTAATTAACTACATTTACAATGAAATTCTATAATACAATTACCTTTTCAGGATACTAAAGTGCCAATTTTGTCCTAAAGGCTAGCAAAAGTTATTTGAGAACTAATTAAAACTGTAACTGTGTAAAATTTGATTAAAGTGTTGAAAACAAACCATTTTCATGGAATGATTAAATCGTAACGTAATGTTTTTAATTCCCTTCTTATTTTGTATCATTCTTACGATCATGCTGATATTTATTAAGGCTTTATTTAACTATTTAGGATCTGAGGGTTGTTCTTGCCTTCAGGTGCCGCGGCAGCGGCCGGCGAGCGCTAGATGATCATTCAGTTCAAACAGTTTTGCATAAACCATAAAACTGATACTCAGTTTGATTTATATGGTGTGCGTATTAAGTGTGCAATTCAGTACTTCTGGTTCTAGTTTTGGATTATTTTGTTCGAATAGAGGGAATTAATAGTTAGGGCATTAAATACATGCCATTTTTATATGACTAGAAAAGTAATAAGTACTTTAGCGCTTGTCTTGTTTTGTTGACGTTGTTGTTCGAGTTATTTTGAATTCTAATTTATATTGATTACCATAGCTGTCCCCGCGGTTTCAACCCCCGTTCGCTTTGGGATACTGTATCTTTCTATTAGTGAATGATTTTTCGAATCTGACTGGTAGTTTCAGAGATTAGCCCGTTTAAACAAACCAAAAAACAAATACAAAAAAAACAAACTTCCGCTTTATTATTTTAGTATAGATTATCTAGTAATTGTTTCCAAAGTTTCCATTACTTTATTTTATTTTTATTTCTTCTTAATATGTCATGTTCATACCGGGGTAACTCCGAACGGACAACGAATTGGTAAAAGTCGTCATAGTAACTGTTGTTCCTATTGGAAAGACCTGTTCAACTTAACTTCAATTATTGCTGTCGGAGGGGGGTAGCAAAACTGCCATCAACCTTTATAATGCAACTCTTTATAATGCAACGGTGTTTAAAGATAAAAATTGGAGTTACAAGAAAAGAAACAATTACCAGAAATATTTTTTAATTGCCGTTAACTATCTCCATTAGCAGTAACCGTGTTATGTTTTTGGTTTAAATAAATATACATAATAACTTTGGTACCCTTACTGTACACAAGTATTCTATACACTCGTAACAAACTAGTTTTAAATAACTAGCCATTGCTCGGTGTGATCTGCTATGCCTTTCTCTACGTTAGAAACCATATGCGGCTTGCGTATAACAACTCACCAAAGTTATCAGTCACCAAAGATAAAGTGTAACAGTATTTTTTTGATTAAATAAATATCATACAAAATTGTGATGTAAAATCCAATAGTTAATTAAGCAGCAACAGATCATTAGTCGTGCTTTAGAAAACATTAATACATAAATAAGTATATAGCCCACATACCTCTGTCTATAGACATTTTTTCTTGCCTTTACTCTCTTGGGTAAGCAACATAGACTTGGATTGGAGCTGGTAAATTCGCTCCATAGTACAGCAAAAAACGGAAAAAGAAATACAAAAGGCACCAACTGACAATATTATATGAAATATGTGCTCGATCAATTATCAACCGTGTGTTTGTAAGGATAAGAGTCAAGTGTAGAGAACTGAAATATTGGTGGACGTGTTCGTGAGCTTCATTTGGGCAAAGGGAGGTCAAACACTTAAACTCCGGAGATACAAGATTGCAGACGAGTTGAAGCAAACGAAGCAAGCCTTATGAATCGCTTTCGTGCATGCGAGGGGGATTTTTGAGGGCTGCTACGTAATAAACCACTATTTTCGGTGATACACTGTGTAATTACATTTTATATTACGGTATACGCTGAAAAGCTTACCAGATTCGGAAAGACTTTTATTATTGTATTTCCAAATTGCATTATAATAAACAACTTTTAAATCCCACGGACAACGACTTTTTTTTAATCTGTGTAGTTTTTAGTTTATTTCATCGCGTTTACGTAGTTTATAGGGATTTATATTGTTTTATGGTGTAAGTTATAAATAAATATTGTTATTATGTACTTATATAGTTAAAATTAGATCGTAAATCACCGATGTTCATACAAACCTTTTATAAAGTAAACTGGTGTAAATAACCTAACTAATCGCAACATTTAATAGCACGCTCAAATACAATTATCTGCGAATATTTCAATTCTTGCTCGTATATCCAAAAAACCACGGATATTTCTAGACTATAATTTCTATCTTAATACGTTTATTCTACAAGAAACGATATCAGCTTAGCATAAAATCAAAAAGATATGAGACATATCAGCATAGTGTCTGTAAGATGTACTTGGAGGTTCTGCCTGCGGGCGTCGTCCGTGCTACGAGTGCTACGACAGTCTTACAAACCAAAAGATTTGATGAAAAGTACAAGATTAGAACAAAGCTTTACAGAGTGCTCGTAGCTAGAACGTTGTCGCGTAGCAACTGTGCATGTTTAGTAAAATAATCAATTATGTGGGAGGAATACCTATAATTTGGAAAAATAAAAAAAACAATAACTATTATTATAAATTCTAAAAAAAAGCGGGTAAGACTAGCTTCTGCCCCGCGATCTTACCCGCATACCAGAGGATCTAAAGTTTTAATGTGATTTATATACAATTATGTCCAATAAAATTTTATCATTATCTATAGGTACATATAAAATGCTTTTCCTGAATGACTGATTGAGAATCAACGCACAGCATAAACTGCTGATGACCGCTGATCGTAGAGACCTGAAACTTGGAGGGTGTGTTCTTTGTATGACGTAGGCATCTGATAAGAAAGGATTTTCCGAAAATCTACCCTTAAGGGGGTGAAAAACGGGGAAAAATTTTGTAAGATTCCTTGGTTCGATCTACTTCAAATTTTTCATAACATTCTTTAACAGAATTGATGCAAGACCTGTTTCGTATATTATTGAAACTCATCGCCTAATGGGGTTAAAAAGGGGTAGAAAGTTAATTAAGGGATAATATGCATTGACGTTGATTGATATAAAAGAATATTTAAATCAAATTTATTTGACATTCCAATATTAAAGAGGTTGCACATTGCATCAAGCTTTTATGTGAGTTCAAATTTTATTAAATATTATCGGATTGAGTTTTTAAACATTTATGTCTGTCTGTTCCGGTTCATAGCTGATGTTATAAGGAGTAACTTAGCTACTTTTATTTTTGATAAATAATTAGTGTTCTGCGCAAAAAAAAACAAACCGTACGCGGTTGAAACCGCGGGGGTCTGCTAGTTATTGTATAAAACGGGATATAAGTACGTTAACATTTTTTATTTCTATACTATTTAATAATAGGACACGTATGAAAAATATGTACTTTATGCATTTCCATTGAATGTAAATGTAGCTAATGATATGACAGTTTGAAAAAAATACGGGAATAGAAAAAGGAGTGTGAAAAAATAAGGCTTTTTTCCCGTCGAAAAGGCGTGAACACGACGCATCATCTATTTCTAAAGGAACGTAAATAAACGCACGTTGGAGAGTGCGTTTGAATCGACACATACGGGTACGTGGGCCCCCTTCGGTGTGTCAACAGGACCTGAAGCCGTCACTATTCTGTAGCCAGCTATCACTAATCAACCGTGACACTTGTCCAACACCGTGGCTGCACTTATTTAAATTGTTCAGTATGGTAACTCTAGTCATTATTGTATATTTCAAACAAGGTTTTACTAAAGAGTAATTGTATTATTATTTTGATCGTTCATTTTTAATTAGGATATCACAAAGTTCTTATTGGTATTATTATATTTATCAATATTGTCTACTTAATTATTCCATAGTAGTAATTATTGAAATGTAATAATTAGTAGCCCGTGGTATTTTAATACAACAGTATCATAATATCTAACAACATTATACATATATTCATAAAGTAATTATTTATTATGCCCCATTTAAAATGCAGTCATATAATATTTAATGTTTTCAAAGTTTCTGATATAAAAATCTCAGTAGGTATTTGGATGTATGGGAAAAATAAATGAACCACAATAAAATACGAGTGATATTCGTGGAACGAGGAACTTCTTCGGGAAACATGAAAGAGGAGACATATTTAACTCCTGCCATCGTAAAAAGATTCATTTAAGCAAGAGAAAATAAAACGGAATAACCCTTTATATCGCTTAGTATATTCATAGGAACGTTTCTAATTACCACAACTGGGTGGTTGCGGTTGCCTTTGCCGTATCGTCAAAGGGGTTGCAAGTGACACTACTACTTGCAATGAAAACCCCTTTTTTTCTTTTCTTTGACCACGAACTAGATATTTATCAGTCCATGCTTCCCGCACAATCAAATATGTATCTTAGAAACCAGCATTAGGGTTGGTCACAGCGTTGCTTATTTTCTTCTAGTGACTTGTCTTGCAATACAAGCAACAAGCTTGTAATGCAAGCATTACAATCTATTGGGATTGGGATGTTAATTACAGGTCATTGAGGTGGATTGACTTTACCTTGATATTGCTGCCGAGCATCAATCAATGGTATTTTAGGGTTAACTGGATCCAAATTGGTACGCAACTTATCAATGGTCATTATTTTTACGTCGCGGTTTTTTTAAAGAATGTGGATCATAAATCATAATTCCCTAAAACTAAATAAATTGTCTTATTGACAAATTACTGTTTTCAATTACTAACATAAGTCTAATTTCACCCAGTCAAAGAAATCAAATCATGTAAATAAATCAAAGAGCTTAAAGTACGCGAGTAAAGTTCGTGGAAGCACCGTTGTAAATCTAGCTCGTGAACCAACATTAATCGTCCGTAGAGAACAAACTAGTTTCTCTAATTATTTCCTCGCCTTCGACCCTCTGGTTTTGTCTCGCAAATGCTGTATTCAATGATACCATTAATCGTCAATTTCAATGGAGTCTGTAGTGAGCGACAAAAGTGATGTAAAGTTACAAATTAATTTATAAAACAAAATATTCTAATCTAGGATTATAGTCCAGTGCTTTTGAATATGAATTTTTAATTTTACTACAAATGTACAAAATACAATCTATACATAACATAGAAATGTTCCTAATATTTTTGTTATAAAAACACAGGAATGCCTTTTGTAGTATAATACTTACTTAAGAATATATTAATAAACTAAATATAATGTTGTGCAAACCGAATACATTCCAGTTAATGTTAACTGAAATAATACTCAATATAATCCAAATCAGAGAACACAGTTTAGAAGAGGAAATGGGATATCCCCACTAACCGCCTGCACTATTTGAACCTCCAAGTAGACGCTACAGTACCTATAATAATATACCTACCCTGCAATCACGGGTCGTGTTTACTCAAGGACCGTAGTATTTATTTGCAAAACTCTCAGGGGTTCGTTTGGTAACGTCGGCCTAATTTCCAAACGAAAGCTGAATAAGCACTCGATTGCGGATCCAATAAACATTCCAAATAATTGGCACCAAGATTGGTTACAATAAAATTTCAACGTCTAATGGGCCTTGTAACTTCTGTCAAGAGAGATTGGCAATGACAGAATACTTTATTTCGCTAAAACAAAGAACTTTACAACTTACGGATAAGTAAGAGGTTATTTTAAGTATTAATTACTTCGTTTGTTAACCAGCGAGGTATTAACTACTTTTTAAGGATGAATCAATCAATGTCATTCTTAAAATAGCTACGGAATAAGAGCTCACAATTGAACGGGAATTTCAATTAAATGGAACACGGAATGAAAGCCTTTTTGATAGCTTAGCACGAGGCATGGCTACAGCAGCGGGTAGGTACCTAGACTTTCAACAAAAGACACAATTAAAAATTTAAATGTGAACCCGGAAATGTCTGTAAAAGTTTAATGAAACTTGGTCATAATTGATTGTTTTTATTCGAAATTGATGCGAATTTTAGTTCTTTTACGCAACAACAAAATGCATTTCCAGGCTTTCATTTTATAACTTATCCTTCCTTACATTATTATAACGAAGCCCCCCCCAACTTTTTTGTCTGTCTATCTGAACGCGATAAACTCAAAAACGACTGATTTGATTTTCATACATTTTTCGCCAATAGATGGAGTGATTTATGAGGAAGGTTTAGGTGTAGTATAATATTAGTATCATTTATTAAGGTTTTATATAAATTGGGTGAAATATGACGATAATATCCTATTTACCGTCATTTGTGAAAGAAGGCTGTGCTCAGCAGTGGGATATTATAGGCTGATGATGATGATGATGCTGATGATGTAGGCGATGATTGTTAGAGATGTCGGAAAAAATCAAGTCGCGCGGATAAAACTACAATGCTATATACTGGTGCGAAGCCGGGCGGGTCGCTAGTTTAGGAGCTTCCTTACGCGGACGCTCAGATTGTGGAATGAGCTCCCCGCCGTGGTTTTCCCTATGGAGTACAGCATGTGGTTCTTCAAAAAGGGTATGAAGAGATACCCCTGGTGTTGCAAGCGACCATCCATAGGCTACGGTAACCGCTTACCATCAGGCGGGCCGTAAACACTTTTGCCAACTTAGTGGTATACAAAAATAGTTAACTATATAAAATGCAATCTCATGTGTTGATATTTTACTCAATGTTTTGGTATTATTTTATGGTATCAACCATGTATACATATAGTTTATAGTAGCTACGTATTTTGCGATCCAGACGACTTGGGAGCAGTATATCCTAAACTTTACAGGAAACTGGTTTGCAATATTAATGTATTGTACGTGGTAATCTTACTGATGTCGATGCTAAACTAAACAACTTAAATTATAATAACTGCCTTCCTCCGTGCTTGACATGTTTCGCACAAGATATTTATACTGACCCCCTAAAATAGTGATTTGGGTCTATATAAGATAAAGGTAAATTATATAAGGTTATTCAAGAAACTACCTCAGTAGGTACCATATTCTTCAATTATGTTAGGTCAGTATCATTCAAATTGATCGTCATGGGTTTTGTTTTATCATATTTTGAGCTAAAACAGATTTAAAAAAAACTAAGCATATTTTAAAATTAATATAATACCTATCCTTAGTTGTTTACTTTGTTCTTAATAATTAGATAGAAACGGCTCTCGTTATAAGGAAGTTCTACACCTTGCACTATTAACCACCAACACCTAAGACCAGGGGCTCTACCGCGTAACTTTGGTGGAAATCGTAACGAACACCATTTATGAATTTCATCCAATCAGGGCCCACGAATGGTCGTCGTCGCGTCATACCGCGTGCGCGTCATTGGATGAAATAATTAATAGTGTTCGTTACGATTACTACCAAAGTTACGCGGTAGAGCCCCAGGTCGTCGGTCCACCTGCTGGGAGGTCGTCCCGCTCGTCGCTTTCCAGTACGTGGTCGCCACTCGAGAACCTTTCTTCCCCATCGATTATCAGCTCTTTGAGCGATGTGGCCTGCCCATTGCCACTTCAGCTTACTAACTCTACGAGATATGTCCGTCGTTTTCGTTCTCTTACGAATGTCCTCATTTCAGACCCTGTCACGTAGAGAAATTCCGAGCATAGCTCGTTCCATAGCTCGCTGAGTGACTCTGAGCTTATTTATGCGGCCAGCAGTGAAAGACTATGTCTCTGTCCCGTATGTCATCACTGGTAACACGCACTGATTCTCCGTTATTCTTTCCGAAACAATTCTTTAGAACACTCTCCGTTGTACAAGCGGTAATGAAAAAGATACATTTCAATCGCAAAGATACCATGAACATTGAACAACCTCCAAAAACAATATATTCATGAAATCCAAACACTGGTGGTATCTATTGGTTGAACAAAATTTCCCATCATAACAATTTTAGTAATATCTGAGATTCTGAAAGATGAGATGGATGGAAAATAAAGTTATCGCTCACTTTATTACCGAGGGAAAGGTAGTACGAGCTTGTTTTTGTTTTAGAAATAATCGTAAAAATAATGTTTACTTCCGCTGCGCGCTTCTATTATATGACGCTTATTTTCGACGTTGTCCCAGCTTTGTTAAAACACCTGGCATGAAATAAAATACACAGAAAAAGATTAACAAATATTTTTTTTTAATTAAAATCACTGTGTTATTGTTGGCTAAATTAAATATTTCTTTCTCTTGTATAAATTAGTAGGTATACAAGTTATATATAAGGTTATAAATGATTTTTTATTAGTCAATAGTAAAAAGTGTAGATGCAGATCCACCGCTCTGAAAATAATCCTAACGGCGGCGCCCATGTATCTACTGCTATATTATAATTGTTTCATTAAAACTAATCGCTATTGTGAAACTGTAATAAGAAGATAATATACCTAATATCAACCATTCTTTGCACCTTTCTAATAGGCAGGTAAATAAATTTAAACAATTCAACAATAAATAATTGGACCGTTTTACAAAAAACTTAAACCGACTTCAAAGTACACTAAGAAGTTATCAAATCCTGATCTGATGACAATGGGACCAAACGGGAAGTGTACCCTTCCAGACAAAAAATAATTTTGCAAATCGGTTAATAAATGACGGAGTTATGAGGTAACAAACATAAAAAAAAAAAAAACAAAAAACACACAAACGAATTGATAACCTCCTCCTTTTTTTGAAGTCGGTAAAAAAATATCTTGTAACAATATGCCTTGGAAAGTAAGTGGGTTACTTTTTGAGCCGTTTTGAATATTCAATGTTACCAAATAACTATCAGTCTATAACAACGCCATGATAAGATGGATGGGGACTGATGGTAAATTATTGGTATGCTATTAATAATAAGTTCATCACTGAATACTTTACACACATTCATATAGTACTGTCTAAAATATGTCGGCCTCTTTTTCAATAGTCAGCAGTTGAATAGTGATGTTGATTTGAATATCAACCTTCTGGTTCCGACAGCCTTTTCAAATACGGGTTTGGTTTTAGTTTAGTGCTCCTACGCACTACCGTTTGAAATACACCGGCTTTAGATATACATCTTTATTGGGAAATGCTTCCGACTAAAATCGATATTGCTGTCATGTTCGTTTCACCTGTGTTAGTCGATAGTGAAATAATAAACTCAAATGCTTCATAAAGATATCAGTTTTGAAGTAAAAGGATTAATTTATCAATACATAATGTAAGTACCTGTTCATAAAATATCTGATTCACATCATGGAGAAAGCTTTTTGTCTCAACAAGTAAATTAGTAAAATTAACCGCGCAGTTTGTTAGTCTAATACGGGCATTCTACGGGCATCTATATTCAATACGCGCATTAGAATGTCTACAAGTTTTGGTTTGGAGTTTCAATGAAAGATAAAAATCATAGAAATGGAGGAGGTTATATTTTCGATGCGTTTGTTAATGTTTTCATGTTTTTTATGTATGTTTAAGCGAGAGCTCAGAGCGCCGAGCGTTTATATTCAAAAATTTACACAAGAATGTATACCAGGATGCTCCCGTATAGAATGCTTCCCGGAAATTATAACATTCTTTATACTTAATCAACTAGTTTTCGCATCTGGACCTAACGTTTTTCGGGATATAAAATCCTACATATGTTATTCTGGATTAAGATCTAGCTGCATAACCATCAGGATTGGTTGTGTCGTTGAGCAAAAGCAATGTATGATTAAATAAAAAAAAAATTATGATAGGTATAATCCCGAATATGATAAGTTTGTACCTCACTGCAAGTGATATGTGTGTAGACTTGGTGTAGACCAAGCATTCTTAATAAATAGTTTGACAGGTCAACGCTGTCAAAAAAAAAAACAAACTTGCGCGCCATATTTGTAAACGTTCTCATTGTGTGGTTGATTATCAAAAAATCTACTTTAAAAAAAGTCTGTTTTTTTCCTCGCAAGTGTTTTGAGAAACGTCGTATGACACGCGTGCCGTGTGCATTGATTATTACACTGTCGGCTCACTTATCACGCCTCCAGTGTTAATAACGAACTTTGCACACATGTATCATAGTGTACTATTTTCAAACATGAGTATCGTTAGTATTTGTTATAAAGTAAATCTAATACTAGTTTGGAGTAGGTTCTCTTTGTGGCCGGCTGGTACATTGTGCAAAGCCACATACCTTTCATTATTAAACCAATAAATAATAGCATTACTTTGATTATTGTTGTTTGTGGTTACAATATTCCACCTGTGATTATATACAGGGCTTTGTTAGAATATAATTTGTGTTTAATGCGATTATGGTTTAAGCAACTACTAATTGATTTTATATTATGTTTTCACTCAACATAAGCGCTAGACATCTTGTAGATATAAATAAGCATTCTCTTACCAATTTGGTACGTATAAATTAACAATAGATGTATGGAAGAGATTAATAGCTAATTTATCGAGATGAATAACAAGCGTACCCAGTTGTTCATCATTTATTACCGGCTCGTGTTTCTGCCCAGAATAAGCAACGCACAATTACTTACAATGCTTCAATGTTATCTTAATAGCTAAGCACATTATTATTGAAGCGTATCTCCAAGCAATTGTGGTAGCTGATGGACGAGGTATGATAACGTCAAAATATTGTTTACAGGTAGCTATGTGCTGGGTATTCAAGTGACACGTATTATGGCAAATTAGACTCGCCAAGTTTACATTACCAGTTGTCCCCCGCGGTTTCACCTGCTTTCCCAGGATAAAAAGCCCATAATACTCGGGGATAATGTAGCTTCTTATTAGTGGAAGAATTTTTCGAATCTGACTGGTAGTCCAAGAGATTAACCCGCTTAAACCTACAAACAAAAAACTCTTCCGCTTTATTATATTTATACATAGATGGGAATAAATTAAAAACCGGCCAAGTGCGAATCGTACTCGCAAATGGAGGGTTCCGCTGACTCATTGTGCTATGAAAACAAAATACCAAAAAAAAGACGTTGTTGTATGGGCGCCCCTTTAATTTTTAACATTATTTCATTTTTATTCGTTGTTATAGCGGATATAGTAATACACATTCCCTGAAATTTCAACTGTCTACCTATTACCGTTCATGAGATACAGCTCACTGACAGACAGATGGACGGACAGCGGAGTCTTAGTAATAGGGTCCCGTTTGGCACCCTTCGGGTACAGAACCCTAAAAAAGACGCTAGAGTTCACCGGGAGAAGGATCGATAATGCTTGAGTGAAGCTCCGGATCCATTCCATACGAAACGGGAACGGCTTACCATCAGGCGGGCTGTTCATTTGTTTGATACATATCAACTTGCTTTCAAACATTATTACTCTGGTAATGAATTTATTTCATGCATGTAGAGTTATTGGTTCATACACGACGCGCGACGATTGATGACTAGGTATGAGGTTTATTATGATAAGTGGCTTCCAAATTCGAGACTAGATAGCTGCAATCTACACTGAAATTCTGCTCAATATGTAATTAAAATTAGACCAACTATCAATATGCATACGCCCTGCAATTAGTTGATAGAATCTCACTGTCGTCGCTCTGTAGTAGCGCTTGAGTTTGGACTGGGATTTTGCTTTCGGTCGGTGGATTGAACATCTCTCGAGGGATCCCGAGTTTACTCTGTGCATTAACGTATTTTGAATTATGAAATGATATTTATTTATGAAAGATTTTATATGTATAGGTTAATCGTACCTCTAATACATTATAAGACACTTCTCAATCAATAAAGAAATTAGTAAAAAAAACATCGGTTAAAACGGTATAATAATATCATTTTCACAGTAAAATAAGTTTAAATTGTCTAAAGATGTTCAGTGAAGATGAAAACTGTCACAATATTGTGTTGTAAATATCATGTCTTGGCATTTGGCTGTTTCCCCAATTACTAATTCATCGCAGACCTTTTATCTCTCTAAAGCTGTGCCATCTCTACGATATTATTAGATTCTCCGGTCTAGAAGTGCAATTATTTATTTTAGTTTAAGAATTCTCTCTTGAAATATCTTTAATTTTAGTGTCTGTATAAGCACAACTCTCTTTGATAATAAATAAAATTCCTGGGTCTTTCTTCACGTTCGGCTATCTGATCCCAAACTAAGCAGAGCTTACCTATACTGAGCAAACCAGATAACTGATATAATATATATACTACTTTCGTTTGTAAATACATAGGTACTTTATACGTATATACACCCAGACCGGACATACAGATATGTTCATGCACACAAATGCATTTCCTGGGTAGGAATCGAATCCAAGACTTGCTGGTATAAGAGCTAGCAACGTCGCGAAAAAAAGAACTTTAGTAAAGCTGGTTTTTTGATATTTTCTTACGCATTAAAGCCTGATAGAGATGCGCCAAGTCTAGAAGCTGGGAGTGGTTGCGTTTGCTTTTGCGCATCCTATTTATACTAGTGAGAATTTCGGGTTTTTAACCCATTAAACCATTTTAGCACAAAACATTTTTTCTTCACCATTTTCTACAGCCTTTTAGCAACCTAAACTTAAATCGACAGAGCGTTATGTGGTTGCTAACTACGTGTCAGATGCTATTTTAGTTGTGAATCTTGTGAAAGACATATTTTCTTCAAAACCATTTTCTAAAAGTTGAAATTTTAACATTATATAGTTATGTTATCAAGGAACCTAAAATTAATTTGCCAGACGGATATATGGTTGTATAAGGGTACACAGACTAATTTAAGATCGGTTCAAGAACATTGTGTTAATCGAAAATAAACATTATGTTATAGGGCCAGGTTCCATATTTAATTTTTTAATCTCAACCCAAAATTTTACTTGAGCGTTGGTTGACTTTCTGAAATAAACACCTTGACTGTCTTCTTTCCACTAAAAAAGTGCGAGGAAGCTAAGCAGTGAGCGAGATTATACATAAAGCTGCAAAACTAATGTCAAAACCCTGTAGCGGAAATGGAATTCGAGATCCAATCGATAGCAGCAATTAACAAAATGCTAACTTGAAAAAGTAAATTTTAAACCAGAGCTATTTGAATATAAGATAACTTTATTTTAAAAATCAAAATGAAAAAGTAATTTATTCACGTTAGGCACTTTTATGAACGTTACAGTCACTTACAGTTGAATCTATCGACGATTCGAAATACACTTAAACTGAGAAATCTCCTAAAATATTTTGTTCTAGCTGTGTGTTGGTTTCACAAGTTTATGCACAAATTCTGCATCCTATTCTAGTCCCTCGAATAACTGCTTCTGCCCGGGGACCCTCTTTAACCATAACTTTGCCTAAAACTCGGACTTATTGTCGACCTGAGATCTCTTGGCAAAATTATGGTGCTCAAGCATATTTTCTGATGGTCGTTTTGGACGAGAACTACTCGGTTTACTATTTTGGGTCATTTTTCATACATACATTTAAAACTAAAAAGAAAACCATATGAAAACTATTTTTGTTCGACAAAAATAGTTTGCCGCTCCGTCGCGGAATATCATATTTTCAAAATATCCTGTTCGCGAAATATCTGTAGCCTCACATGTATTCAATAGATATTACTCACGTGTTATGCACCAAGGGATGCAACTTCTTTCCTAAATCCTCGTTTTGGCATTAAAACTGAAGCTACTGAGCGGCCCAGTCATGGGGAGCCGGGGAAGTAGGTGGAACAACGAATTCGAAGGACGGAGAAAATCATGAAAAAAAATAAAAATGTTTCAAACTCCGAAATGTTCACCAGTACAAACAGGATGCGCAGAAGGAAACGCAACCACTTCCGGCTGTCAGACTTGGTGCATCTCAATCAGGCTTCTATGAGCAAGGAAATATAAAAAAATCAGCCATACTAAAGTTCTTGCTCGAAAACGTTGTTAGCTCTCGTACCATGCGGCGTGCGCCAACTAGCTCGTCAAAAGTATATAGGATATAAGAAATTTTTATTAAAAATAAATATAACCTTTTTTTAAATATAAAAAAATAGAAATAAAATATCTTTTTAATTCCTAAGTGATTTGATTTCGTTAACGTTGATATCCTTGTTCTGGTACATGTTGTTTATACAGATTAATAGAATGACAACAGAAGGGACGCAAACAACCTTTTATAGCAAAGTCGATTACTTTTATTTAAAAGGCACTGTTTGTAAACAAATTCTGTTTACTGTAGAGAACTGGCTGACGCGTGACGATCCCTAATAGATTTTTTTTATAAAATGCTCTCTGAATCAAAACTGCCTTCAGTATATAAGGTCCTAATAAATTAGTGAACTTCCTCTTGAGGGATGAATGTATAGGTCATTAGTAATCAAAAAATAATATTAGAAAAACAATCCGAGGAAAAAAAATAAAAAATCCTATACTGTCTGTCTCTATGCAAAACAAAGAAGCCGCGCGAAGGTTTTTTTTTTTTTTTCCTCGGATTGTTTTTCTAATATTATTTTTTGATTACTAATGACCTATACATTCATCCCTCAAGAGGAAGTTCACTAATTTATTAGGACTTTATATTTACAAAGAAAGTCTTGCAATTGTTTATAGATAATTAAAATAAAACTTTTTTTTGTTTACTGAATATTTTAATTTTAAAAAAACATCACAACGCTTAATCCTGATAAGGATTGTTAGCACTTGCTGTGTCGCACACTAAATAATTAATATAATATAGATAACCAACCATAAGGAGGATCAAACAGAAGTAAGAGGAACATGGCCGCCATGCACCTCGCCCCCTATAAACTATGTTTTCAATTCAAAATTCAAAATCATTTATTCAAATAGACCTTCGCAGGCACTTATGAAAAGTCTGACTCTAATACTCTAATACCGGTTCGGAAGGTTGCATTTGCTGAGAAGAGCCGGCAATAAACTCAGCAATTACTCTTTTCAAAACAAGCTTAGATTCATTACATAATATTTACATTCTAATCGCACTGAAAACAATTGCGTGCCCCGGCGCGGCGGCAAAATTACAAAGTAGACTGAATAAATAGCAAACTTAAGCAGACCAGCCCCCACAAGCAGCACCTGTTCACAAGTATGACGCGTGTGGCAGCCATCGCCCTATATTATAGCCCAATATTTTTAGATGCCTTTTATTCAGCAATTTTAAGTAGGTAAGATGTTTTGGTAAGCAGTTCAAGGCACAAGGCAGCGCATACGTCCATACTCTTGTACCGTTAACAGTATTATATTTAGGAGGTAAGTTGTACATCGGTAAGTATGACAATCAAATGGACGACAAAAACGAGGTCATTCTTTTTTATTTGGTTGTTTATGTGGCTTTTATGCGTTGATATTAATTGAAAGTTTAATTTTTTTTTTTTTTTTTTTTATGTCATTAGGTTGACAAACAGGCAGACGGTCCACCTGATGGTAAGTGGTCACCGCCGCCTATGGAATGGTGATGATGGCACCAGGTCAAAAAGTTCTTGAGAACACTCCCCATTATATATACGGTAGAATAGAACTTTGTCGTATACATTCATTATTTTACAGTATTTGCATAATTTTTCATAGTCATTTTTATACAGGTTCTTAATTTTGGTGGGAACTATAATTTTTAACCAACGAGCTTTTTAGCCAAAACCGACGAACAAAAACCGTGTCTATAGTTTCTGTAACTCTTTCTATATCATCATTTTAAGAAGAACATACCTTAGTGGTAGTGACGGATACCGAGACGGAGGTCCCGGGTTCGAATCCTACAATGAGCTTGAGCTTTCGGTGAAGGAAAACATCGTGGGGAAACCATAGCACGGTGGTAAGTACTTTGGCTACCACCGTAAAGTCGAAAATCTGTCGCCAAGCACCTATCGGTGTCTTCTAAAAGCTGCACTTGATAGCCCGTTCCTTCTGGACTTTGTGTGCTTACCATCTTCAGCCACACCATCACTTACCATGGTGAGATTGTGGTCGAATACAGGCCGTTACAAAGTAAACAAAGGGCCCAAGGATGTCTACTGCTACATATAGGCCCTGATTTTTACAACGAACGGTTTTATGTTAGTACTTTCCTTAATAAAATACATAGACAATATAAACTACATGTTTCCGTAGGCTTCATGTTCAAGATATTATTTATTTTTTCAGCAATAAAAGAATGTTTTAAAAATTGTAACTTTTATTTACCAATAAGAAAACAACAAGGTATAATAAAATATAGCCACGTTATCTGTAGATGGATTTTGCGAAGGTTGTAAAATATCTAATATAACACATTTTATGGGATTCTTAAATCTCGGAAATTTATATTCCAATGTATTTAAAAGTTCATTCTAAAATATGTGAAGTATTTTAGTACGTACTCTTTTAAGTATTCAATCATCGCTTGGATCTAGAACCTTAACTCTTTTTTAAGAATCTAGCATTAGGATAAAGCTCTACCCTGGCTAGTCACATTTTATGCCGAGGATCCTAAACAAAGGTTCAAAGGCTTTATCCATCGAGTCTGCTTCACCACCTGGGCACCATACTGAACCTCTAGCATTATTTTAAGAGGTTGATACGTCAATTTTATAAAAAAATACCGTCCATGTACATTTTGATGACATAATCGATTAATCGTGTAGTGAAAATTAATAAAAAAAACAACGCACAAAAAATATGTGAGATTACAAAAATTGTTTTTGCACTCTACTAAAGTGAGTACCACGTTTTTTGAGGAGTCAGATTGTAATTTATTTCATGTCACCCGTATACGGAGTGGATACGACAATACAACATTAAATGAAACCACGTAAAGTACTCATGTATATGATCAACTTTTACTATAGGACCAACTTCCAAATCCCAAAAAAAAAATACTGCTTTTCATACAAAAGGTACATGTCTCCTCGGCAAAAATGTCAGATTGTAATTTATTTCATGTCACCCGTATACGGGATGGATACGACAATACGACATTAAATGAAACCACGTAAAGTACTCATGTATACGATCAACTTTTACTATAGAACCAACTTCGAAATGGCAAAAAAAAAACTGCTTTTCATACAAAAGGTACATGTCTCCTCGGCAAAAATGTCAGATTGTAATTTATTTCATGTCACCCGTATACGGGATGGATACGACAATACGACATTAAATGAAACCACGTAAAGTACTCATGTACACGATCAACTTTTACTATAGGACCAACTTCCAAATCGCAAAAAAAAACTGCTTTTCATACAAAAGGTACATGTCTCCTCGGCAAAAATGTCAGATTGTAATTTATTTCATGTCACCCGTATACGGGATGGATACGACAATACGACATTGAGTATGAGTACTTTACTATAGGACCAACTTCCAAATCGCAAAAAAAAAAAACTGTATACATGTCTCCTCGGCAAAAATGTATGAAAAGCAGTATTTTTTTTTGTGATTTCGAAGTTGGTTCCATAGTCAAAGTTATACGGGTATAATCTGAACATAATATTTAGACAAATTAATAATCCTTATCTTATTCTAATTGTAGACGGATTCCAATAATGTAGCAAGCCAAATACTATAGTATATTTTTACTAATCCATCCAACTGGAAATTCTTCTTCCGATTTGAAATTCCTACCTTCATCCTTTTCCCTGGCATTAATAAGACTGTCATAGTAATGTCTATATCACTGAGTTGGATACCATTTCGCATTTAGGCAATAAAACCAGCGCAGTCTCCGCGCCTCCGCGCCTTATCTGTACTGAACAGCCCCGCAAATATAAATCTAAAAAAAATTGATAGCAATTTATATGTTAAACACCGACTTGAATGAAATATTTCACATCTTGTACGCTCCTCGTGTGATGATATACCTATCTAATATAAAGTCGAGGAACATTTAAAAAATGAACCGCCCGGGGATTTTGATACATTTTCTTATGGATGAAGTTTGCGGGTATTTCTTACGTTTATTAAATATTTTTATAGAGTAAGTTCACCCATCCTTACTTAATATTATAAATGCGAAAATGAGTTTGTTTGTTACGCCTTCACGCCTCGACAACTCAATGGATCATCATGAAAGGGTGGGTATAGCGGGTTGTTAAAATATACTATTTTCATGTTTCTTGAAGTCATTAACATATTTGTTGAAGACAATTTACATATCAATTAATAATACTTGTTTTTTCATAGCAAACATTAAATATTGAGTTATTCCCGAGTTCCCAATTAAATAGTCAGACTGATAAATCAAACATTACAAAAATAATCATCATAGTTAAAGTAAAACAACATAAATCACGAGGAAAGTTTATATTTCATGTTAAACCTAGCACAGGGTGGGAGCGCTTCTTCCAGGTAATTTCAACTTTAGATTATTTTTGATGTACTACTTAACTTCCGCTATTAATATGCACTAAATCCCGACAGTTAGGCAAGTTTCAGTTTCAACCAGGAAACGATGCCAGGAAACATTTCAGTTTAGACTGCGTTGCTGAAAGTTGTAGATGAACTTGTTTCCTTTACAGTTATTATGTACCTTTTCCCAATAAAGTTTTTACCTGGGAACTACATTGTGTACCTATTCCTTTATATATAACAGGATTCTCAATAATAGCATGAACCAATACAGTAAGCTGATTTAATAATACCTACAAGTCGGGTCCAAGATATTAGCTATTTGTAGCGGTAGCACAGCAGATTATTGTTATTATCAATCGAAAAGAAACAGAGGAAGACAAATAAAGAGATGGGAAGACGATCTGAAAAGAACGGCAGGTGTATTATGGGCCAGAAAGGCCAAACATTTAGAAGAGTGGAAATCTTTAGAGGAGGCTTATGTCTATAGACAAGTTGAAGATTAAACCGGTTGCCGGTTGATGATAGCGTTTAACTCAAATTATGTTTATATATATTCAATTTTATTGTTACATTAAGAATTATCATCATATAAGGCTTTGTATCTAGATTATGGGATTGCTTACTTGTTAAATATTTTCTTCAGCAATAAAGGCTCATTTATTATTATTATTATACAAGTCGGGTATCTTTGTATCTCGAATCAGGTAATACTGTAAGCTAGTTAAGACCAGCGAGATAGTCAGAGCCTGCTCAGAATTTGAATACTTTACACATTTGGCATATTTTCATATTCCGACTAAGGGAAGAATAAAGGACTTACCCTTTTTAAAATTTATTAGGAAGATTAATATATTATTATTCTAAAATTATTTTAAACCTTGTTATAGGATATTTGTCCTTAACATGCTTACTGACTCTTACCATCGCCTTCGTAGCAAAATGAAGCACATTAAGCTCGGTAAATTCACGTAATCTGTATATATAAAATTCAAAGCCCTGACTGACTGACTGACTGACTGATATATCAACGCACAGCCTAAACCGCTGGTCCTAGAGACATGAAATTTGGAGGGTGTATTCTTTGTGAAGAGTAGGTATCCACTAAGAAAGGGTTTTTCGAAATTCCACCCCTGAGGGGGTAAAATAGGGGATGAAAGTTTGTATGAAAGTCAGTCAGTTTCGAAGTTAGGATCTTAAAATTTTGTGTTTAGGCTGAAGATTGAAAATTAATTTATAGGTGTCTGAGCGTTTGTTATAATTACACCCCCGTAGGGGGGAAAAGAGGGATGAAGTTACTTATGCAAGTCCTTCATTTCCACATTAAACACCACTAAATATATTATTATACAGTGTAGGCATCCTCTAACGAAGGATTTTTTGATATTACACTCCTAAGGGAGTAAAAAAGGGGATGAAAGTTTGTATGAAAGTCCGTCAGTTTCGAAGTTAGGGTGTTCAAAATTAGTGTTAAGGCTGACGATTGAAAATTAATTTATACCTGTCTCAGCGTTATTGATAATTCCACCCTCGAAGGGATGAAAAGCGGGATGAAGTTGTGTGGTGGTGTGGATCTCACTGACTAATATATCACCGCACAGGCTAAACCGCTGGTCCTACAGACATGAAATTTGGAGGTTGTGTGCCTTGTGAAGTGTAGGTAAGCACTGAGAAAGGGTTTTTCGAAATTCCACCCCTGAGGGGGTAAAATAGGGGATGAAAGTTTGTATGAAAGTCCGTCGGTTTTGAAGTTAGGATCTTCAAATTTTGTTTTTAAGCTGATGACTGGAAATTAATTCATACGTGTCTTAGCGTTTTTTGATAATCCACCCTCGAAGGGATGAAAAGCAGGATGAAGTTGTGTATGGGAAATTACTGATTGATATATCAACGCACAGCTTAAACTGCTGGTCTTAGAGACATGAAATTTGAAGGGTGTGTTCTTTGGGAAGTGAACGTATCAAATATGAATGGGTTTTTCGAAACTCCACCCCTAAGAGGGTGAAACGGGGGTTGAATTTTCTGTGAAACATATTATTACACGTAAGTTCTTGGTTTTTACATGATTTTTTATGATTGCGTATTTTGTAAATAAAAAAAATGTTTTGAAAAAAATATATAAATATCACAATATAAAATTCAAAGTCCTGACTGACTGACAGATATATCAACGCACAGCCTAAACCGCTGGTCCTAGATACATGAAATTTGGAGAGTGTATTCTTTGTGAAGAGTCGGTATCCACTAAGAAAGGGTTTTTCGAAATTCCACCCTTAAGGGGGTAAAATAGGGGATGAAAGTTTGTATGAAAGTCCGTCAGTTTTGAAGTTAGGATCTTCAAATTTTGTGTTTGGGCTGAAGATTGAAAATTAATTCATACGTGTCTTAGCGTTTTTGATAATCCACCCTCGAAGGGATGAAAAGCAGGATGAAGTTGTGTATGGGAAGTCACTGATATATCAATGCACAGTATTGCACAGCTTAAACCGCTGGTCTTAGAGACATGAAATTTGGAGGGTGTGTTCTTTGTGAAGTGTACGTTTCAAATATGAAAGGGTTTTTCGAAATTCCAACCCCCGTTTCACCCTCTTAGGGGTTAAGAGGGTGAAACGGGGGTTGAATTTTCTGTAAAACATATTATTACACACGTCATTTGAGTTCTTGGTTTTTTCATGCGTCATGATTGTGTATTATTATTAATACTTTAATTTGTAAATAAAAAAAAAAGGAAAAAATAGCCAATATAGTCATCACAATATAAAATTCAAAGTCCTGACTGACTGACTGATATATCAACGCACAGCCTAAACCGCTGGTCCTAGAGACATGAAATTTTGAGGGTGTGTTCTTTGTGATGTGTAAGTATCCAGGTCACGTGTATCATAGTTTTTTCGAAATGGGAGATGCCTAACAGAGTCAATAGGGCTTAAACAAGAAAAAAAAACAATTGAGGGGAGTGAGAGCACTTATTACGTTTGTTTTTGAAGAAAAATATGTCATTTGTTTCCTGTAGGCCACGCGGGCGAAGCCGCGGGCAGAAGCTAGTATACGTATAAATTTTTTGTTCATTAGGGGTTAGTATATTAATGTTTAAATATTATCCATGTCCCATGTGTAAAATTATCGCGGGCCCGGAAATAAAATTATACGCGTACGTACTCACCCACCCGACGTTGACAACCCTATTACCGACTACGCGCCTTCAGATATAGGTGGACCACGGGCAGAGACTGTGTATTTTATATGGGTAATATAATATATATTATTAGACTAATACTATCATATCGTAAAAGTCCCCAAAGAAGGTCGGGGACTTTTAAAACAATCGCCAGATTTTTTCTTTTACCAGCAAGATTTGTTTCAAGCGTCGACGATATCTGAACCGTGCTTATTGTTTTTCACAATCTATTGTTTACGAAAACAATGTAGTAAACGGTGCTTTCATTGCTGAGATATCATTTCATTGGTAGCCGACGCGACGAGACGCATAAGTGCAAACACGAGCGTTCTCTACAGGAAGGTATTTGTCGCGCAGCCTTGTCGCTCCTTCCTTTCATCGTTATGATTAATGATACGTTATTTTTCATTGAAACAGCTGCTGCGTATTTTTTTCTACTTTCAAGTGTTCTGTTCCATGACGTGCACCTATTAGTCATGCTCTGAAAAGCTTTCGATGTGGATTTTTAACTTTTCTCTCTCTCTCTCTATCTTCGACACTTGAATGTGGCGTAGTTCGAATTTGACTTTTAGGGAACGACCTTTTATTATCGTTAGTCCCTTTTACTTTCCTACCAAAATTCGAACCCTCAACAATTTCCAGTAATCTGAAAAATCCTTTCAATGTTTTGTTGGTTGGTGTATATCCTCGTTATATTTTAAGTTCAAATTAAAATTTAATGGACCCTTGTAGTGTTACTGCCAACGCCATTTTGCTCGCTGTACTATGTACCTAAAAAATTCAAATAATTAGAAAACGACGGAACGTACCTCACTACAACAAAGAGCCTTTTATCTAAGCTTAATCTAGTTATAGTGAATGTAGAGTTGTTTGTATAGACATATTTACTGTACGCATATTGCAAAGAATTTTATTGTAATACATCGATGGGTTGGTCGTGACGGGCGACGCGCCGCGACGTGCGACGTGCGACGTGACGACCGGCAGCGCCAGTTTCTTTCATTTCCGCTCACCGAGGAAGTATTCGACTCTTCCTGCCTGTAATGGACTCAACGCGGCATAATTTTATCCAGTCCTCAGTAAAATATAGTATTCAATCAAATGTTTATTTCGATTACTTTTTTTTTACTCTGAAGCGTGTCAGGGCGTCTATCAAAATTAAAATCTTATTTTCGGAAGCTTTTCTGTCCCGCCGCGCCGTCTGCGTATTTTTTTATTAAAACATATTTTTGAGCTGGCATTTGTAAGCCAATACTGTTTTATAAACCGATTTTCTGTCTCATAATATGACCTGTGCAGATAAAATGTGGTATTATTATATAATACAGCCAACACAATAGGTATTGGCATGCAACTGCATTTCTGCATAACTCGCTCTACGATTAGATAACAATAGCACCTACCCACTAGAGCTGAGCAGAGATTCCACTCACAACTTTGGCATTGAGTTCCTATTGCTCGGCAACATAGACAATCGTTTGAGCATCAGACAGACTCAAGGAAGTTTGGGAATTCTTACTTACAAAGAAGAACTCTATTTACAGCTATCAACAAATCAGCATATAAGTACATTTTGAATCGACTGCTATTCTATAAAATAAATAATTTAATTGAACTCAACGATACTTTTACGAACAAAGGAAACGTGTTAATTAAAGCAGAAAAACAAAGCACAAGACATAAGTAATAGTCAATGATACGCAGGCTGCAGTTATTAGGTGTGTTTGTAATAATATTGGTACTTATCTATAAAACTACTAGCGGCCCGGTACGTGCTTCGCTACGTATAAAGTGAAATAATAAAAATGTGATAAATGAAGAACCGCTGGACCGATTTTGTGCAAACTTCACATAAACCATCTACTAAATAGTCCGAACAAAGCCTAAACATTTGGTTTCGTTAGGTGAGCCCGTTCTTGAGTTATAAAATTACAACGAAAAGTGGCATTGATTTTTATATATATAGCTAATGGTTTATTAATAGAGTAGGCTCCCGCAAGTAAGAGTAGGTACAGTCTAGGATATAAATATGTATACACTATGTGCATTCTAAAGCAATTTTCTCTCACTGTATAGATTCAAATTCTGAAATATTATACAAAAAAATCATCATAGTATAGGTATGTTAAAAGATTCTCTGCAGAATATCATAATTATAATCAATAGGTAGTTTACGAGAAAATCGTTGTTGAATTTCACTAAATGTATACATATTTAAATCCTCGACTGTACCTACCCAATATCCTATTCCTAAGGCCGGCCGCACATTAGACACGAATTTGTATCGTACGTAAACGTACGAATACCGGTTGACGAATTGAGTGCACACACATGGCGTACACTCATAGACGATCTCTATGCGTACACTATATCGCTTTAGTGAAGTCCTCTTTGGTGCATGATGAATAATCTTTATCTTCAAGATAATTCTCTTCTAGCTCGGAGAGGCTCTTCGCGTTCTCATAGTACTTGGAAGGTTGGGATTGTTCGGCCGTATTCGCACCTGTCGAATTCTTATGAAAAAGTGTGTAAAGTGCGGCCGGCCCAAAGTACCTTGAGTTTAAGGTTTGGAAAGAATTAACGTAACTATCGCGTTTGCGTATTTATATATGAACTTGTACTAAAAATGTTTTCAAGTAAACTACACACTAATAAGAACATTCTTCGGACACCCACAAAGTTTATAACATAGAATTGTCAGGACTATTACTGTAGCTACTAGTAGGCAAACAGTCCCCTAGCTCGAATTTCACAAATTACTGTGGCGGAACCGCGGCTAAATATATTGGAGTCTTTGTCCGCCCGTAAAAAGGGCTTACAGAAATCTCTCGAGACCTAGTACCTAATTGTAGGTAGATACTTAATAAGTCGTGTGGTTTCTAGCGTTAGGCGTCGTTGGGTTGACAATTTCGCATCTTATGTAGCAATTACTCTGTAGCTATCTTAATTAAAGCGAGTAACTGTCTATGTACCTACGTGTGTAGTGTTCGTGACAACTTATTATCTTAGTTTTGAAGCGGTAATGAAGAAATATATATCATAGCGTGATAGATTTCACCTTGAACGGGCCAGTTGGCGCAGTTGGTTAAGGTTCACCTTACGCGCCGCAGGTCGTGGGTTCGATTCCCACACAGGACATGCATTTGTGTGCATGAACATGTCTGTATGTCCTGAGTCTGGGTGTAATTATGTATATTAAGTATGTATTTACAAACAAAAAGTATGTATATGTATTATATCAGTTATCTGGTTTCCATAGTACAAGCTCTGCTTAGTTTGGGATCAGATGACCGTGTGTGAGAAATGTCCCAGGATATTTATTTATATTACGCAACCCAGATATCTGATGCTCTGATGAGTGTGGTAGGTACTGCTCAGTTTGGCGAATTGTGCTTTTAGCAAATTGGGAAATTCGCACTTATTAATATTAATATTAATATTAATATATTAATATTAATGAAACCAAGAGGCCTTGTTCACGTTTGGAAATTACACTGGCTTTGAAAATCTTGAATTTTTTATGTTATTTTCCAACCACATATACTAACAAAGTAAAAATCAACGTTTTACGTAGATTTTTACCTTGTTAGTATATGAAAATGTAAGAAATCAATATCAGTGGTTTCTTACATTTTCATGAGGGTTTAGAAATTTGTATTTCTTTTTTAACTGATTTGTAATTATGAATTGTCGTTTCTCAAATTCTCAACGCGCTTGAGCTTATTATATAATGTGAACAAACAGACGGACTGATTTACTTTTGCATTTGTAATATAGATAGTGTGATATACAGTGGTAAACTAAACATAAAAGCATTATTGTGCGTGCAAGTATTTAATCTTGTTAAAGTAAATAGAACACCAAATAATGTGACATTGATAAATTAATTTATTTGCGCCGAGCACTGCTAAGAAAAAATATACAATAGAAGTGAAAATTGCAAGAATCCGACAATGTTATTAATCACAACGCCAGTCAAGTGTGGACAGAGAGGCGAACTAACCGATGAGGCATAAATAGTGCTGCGACACCACTGAAGATTCGATTATATTTAAACTAGCTTTCTGCACTATCCTATCCGTACAAAGTGTACTCCATACCAAGTAAACTTAAATATTGAGTTTAAATAAATAACAAAAGACGTGTTTCAATCATTTTATCAATGAGCACTAAGCCGAGTTTCAAATAAATCTGCGAAAAAAATATTACCTATACAAACTTTGCCATTAAAAAGTTTTCACCTTGCAGCCAGAAGCCCCGTGGATCTACTGCTTTTCATATAGAGAGCTAAAAAGGGAAAAAACAAAACTTACCAAAAATATGAGCTTGCTTTACAAAAATAGCTGTGGCAGGTCTCATCGAATAGGTAATATAGATTTTCTGTTTTGTATATTACTATTGTATTTCTATTCTATTTTTGTGACAGCTCGTCATTTTACAATAATTGTAAAATGGGGTTTGAAAATTCTTAATGTTTCTTGGCAGACAGACTATTTAGTTATATCACTATAATATTAAGTTTATAACTCCAATCACTAATAATTAGTAATTATTAATAAATAAGTATCAGGTTTATGTACTATTTCTATTATGATTTAATAACCTATGTGAAAATAAGTAATAATAAAATGTTGAGTACATGTAACTAAATAAATAAATAAAAAATCGATTAACGAAAAAATATTTGGTTCTTCTGATATTCAAAACTATCGCTGGAGCTACATCACTAGATATAGACATTTAAGCGGAAACAAAGCTATTTAACCTAGCTTAAGACTAAGACCTTTGCAAATCACTATTTCAATTTCTTTTCTGTTTGTTTCCTAAAAGTACTGAGTATAAAGTTAGTGGAATATATAGATACTTTTCACACTACTAAATTCAATGATATTATAATATTAAGATATCATTGACGACATTATACAATATCTATAAGGTGATAACACAGCTCATCGAACCGAACATCTTTTGTTTCTAATAGTAGACAAATAACTTTGTTGATACAAAAGTACCTAGTATACCTATTCATTCGTTATTAGTTACTGTTAGTAGAGGATCCCACGTAAGAACGACCTTAACCAATTTGATAACCAGGTGAAAATTATATTTTAACAAAGGGCTATGATTAACTTTTTATAATTTTAATTAATCATGGCCATGAACATTTTTTTTTACGACAACCCTATTGGTACACTTTCCCAAACATATTTTATTTGTTAAAATACAATTTTCACCTCTCGGATCTTAGACTATATTGTGAGATAGTCAAACGATAGACTATCCATATATAAAAAAACAGATTTATCTAAAAAAGCTTTAGACTGCTCATTATTCAAAGCTACTAAGACAACAAGCAAATCGTAATTAACCATGTCGAAGGCCTTGGTGGAAACCATGTAAACGAGTATAACAAATCAGTCATGGTTTCTACAAATTCAAGCGAGTTAGAATTAGTTGATCTAATCCCAGTAAAACATTGTTGAATCAAATGAGTAATGACGTACTCGAATCTCGTGGATCCACGTGTCTCCACGCTACTGGCGGTGGCTAGGTAGCGTTTGATACATTTCGGTGACTGTTTTTTTAGGACAAATTCACATTAGGATTCGTTAAATTGTTAGCTTTCATCAAGTTTGTTGTCTTAAACCATTACTTAGAGTTTGTATATATGGCCCTCTGTTTGTTCCGATCTCCTGTCAAATTCTTCTTCAGACGACACTCATTCAAAGAATCATTATCTTAACTAACCTAGTCATTATACTTCCCTGTTTATATTTTTAGGTAAAAATGTACCCCTGCCCCTTTATTTTGAAGGTTTTCTTGTACTTTAATATAAACACGTAGTCTCCAACTTCATTTGACTTCCAACGTTCGTCTACTTTCATCTCGAACTTAAAGAAAACAAAGTTCTTTAACAAAGGCGTTAAAGTTTATAAACAACATTTATATACTCATTGTAATAATAAGCTATACTTAATTAGTAGGTATTATATTCATTATTTGAACGGTATAAAGAGAAAGAGTGGGTTTCGTCGTTTATATTTCTCAATTAATGAGAACTGATATATATTCAAATTCTATTTTAGAAAAGCGAAAAATTATCTCATACATCATTTTCTTTTATCAGTTTATCCAATAATGAAGTGTACTGATGAACTTATAATTTGACATCTAAATGTATGAAAATAGCTTACGCTCATAAAAGACGAATAAAACTGGATCGGCCAAACGCAAGTCTGAGTCTGAATCCCGCACCGAAGGTTCCATCCTTCTTTGGAACTTCGCAAGATGTACAGTTAGTGCTTGAAACACAACCAGGGAAAATGTTGATCAATAAAAAGCCTTTTATATTTAATTAAATCGTCAGTAATATTTATGAATCAAAATTATAATGCTTATGACAATGGTAATGTTTAAAGATAACGAATATTCATATTTTAATGGAAATCGAGATTGATTAAGTGCTAATTAATATACAGCCGCGCCAGACTGACGTCGGGATCCCGCTCCTGAAAGAAATTTGCCAGTTTGCGCGCCAGACTGTTATTAACTGTCAGGATGTTATGATTGAGCCAGCACTTCAATTTTTAATCTCATTTGCGACGCCGTAACACCATATATGTAGTTATGATTTTTGAATTGCCCTCAGTAAATTGTTTTTACAGGATTAGTTATAGGTGTTATTGCGTTCTTGTTTTTCATCCAATTATATTATTTTGTTGCTAACCTAACAGACATTGAACTGTCAAAAATCCCATTGAAAAACGCAGTCTTTCAGATTTTCCAAATTTTTCAATTGTTCTAACTAGCAGTTTTTTCAAACAAACTTAGTTATGCGGTCCGGTTTTGTACATCAGTTTGGCCCAAACCAAGAAATATACGCCCAAGGAAGGTCGGAACCCTCGGTGCGCTAGTCAGACTCAAACTCGCACCTGGCCTGTTTTATTATTTATAATTATTCAATGATCATTGGTTGCTGCATTAACGGAAAACTTTAACGCATTAAAATAATGGCCGCGTTCATAAAACTGACCTATATTTTGAAACATTTACTACAATAAAATATATCTGGAACGATAAAGAAAATAATTGTTTAATATAATAATTGGACTGTTTTACAAAAAACTTAAACCGACTTCAAACTACACTTAAAAGTAATCAAATCTTCAAGATTTTTCAAAATCGGAGATAAGAGGTAACAAACATAAAAAAAAAATACAGTCGAATCGAGAACCTCCTCCTTTTTTTTGAAGTCGGTTAAAAATTACATTATTTAATAAAGTTAAAACAATAATAATAATAAACACTACTCTAAATTAAACCTTATCTCTAAAAATAAATCATCTTCTCTTTATATAAGCTAAGTAGGTAAGTAGCATTTCAACAGTCTTGCACGATACCAAAACAAACAAACACACCTTCGACACTATTTTACAGTAGATTAGAACAAAGTTCATTCATGGATTTGTTTATGCGCCAACTTAGCCAGGAAGGACAGCTACTGTATTTATAAAAGAGCAGCACGCGAACATAACATTCCGGTTCGTGATTTAAATAAATTCCAAGTGTTAAGTAGTTTCAGAATTTCAACTGTCAGACGGTTGCATTGTACTAACTTTAATACAATGTAACTTCTTCGTGTTTGTATTCAAAAGTGCATTAAGTACTCATAACTTCCAACTTAGTTACGTACCTCTAAATAAAGTTCCTCTGGCGTGTTATACATATTTTATGTCCTTTATCTCTGTTGAATCAATTCGCAGATGTGCCGATATTTAACAACTATCGAACGTATGGTACATAATTATCGATCATGTCAGATTAAAATCTAATTAATTGATAATTATAACGCTAATTTTACATTGGTATGACACAAATAACTCGTAATTGCAGCATGCAGTTCTCTCACACCTAATACAATTGTAGACTCAATCCACTCACGTGAGACATCAAAACTACTTCTTTAAGATGTTCCTATTACCCAGTTAGTTGTAAACAGTACTGTGTCCCTAATATTGAAGGTACCGTATCATCCCCTTTTTTGCTTGAATCTAAGCATATATAATGATCTGCTCCAAGAAATATTGACTTAAGGAACTCCAGAGAAAATTTTCGTAGGTATGTTTTTGTAAACCAAAACCTCGTTAAAAGCTAATAAAGTTGCTACTACTCAAATAAGATTATTACAATTTTCTCGATTGAAGTGGGAATTGAGAGTAGCGTACAATTAACTAAACTTTAATTTACATTGCTATATCTCGTTCTCGATTTCTACTTAATTAAGCGTTATTGAAGCAAAATCTTGTTACAGAGAGAGGTTTTGTCATAAGGACAGGCCCCCAATTTCTTCACTTTACGAGCGAGTGTGTTGAAAAATGATTTAGGCCTAATAAAAATTATGACGTCAAACCATCCTGATGTAAATTTATGACCATGCATTATAACAATGAATACGGAATGAATTGATGGGATGCGCCTATTAATCAGGTAAATAATATGCTAAACAGTAAAGGTACCTAATCATGATAAAGGTGACAACAGACTATGCTCGCACAAATGCGAGATACTTGCTTAAACGTGCCGCTACGTAAATATTTATGTTTCAATTGAAATAACAATGCCTGTGGATAAACCGTTCTATTGTTTAACGTAATAGGATTTTCATGCCTTTGAAAATAAAACAAGCAAATATTTTTTCATCCCTCGTATACCTAAAAGTGAAGTAGTATAGAACTAAAAGTATCTAAGAAGCGGGTTGTAATAAAACTTTCTGACTACACTACTATTTTTTTTACTGTGTAGCCCTAACCAGGAAGATAGTAGCAACCTACTCAACCATCAAAATAATCCTAACTAATAATACCTTTATTATTAAATCCCTTGACTTGCTGTTAAAAAATGACAATTGATTTCTATAGTTTTCCTCGCCCGCGCGTGTCGTCAAACTGTCAAAGGATTAATTAATATCTACATATTCTAAATGCGAAAGTGAGTTTGTTTGTTACGCTTTCACGCCCTAACTACTAAAAAAATAATTATGTTTGGCATGCAGATAGCCTATGGTATGGAAAAGGACATAGCATAGCAGCTATTATACTACTATCTATCTACTTTTTATCCAGGGAACGCGGGTGAAACCGCGGGGGACAGCTAGTATTTTATAAACAAATTGTGTGTTTGTTAAAAAAGCAGCTAAAGCATGCTGGAGTAGGTTTTGGATATTTGTGTGGAGTAACAATAATTACAAACTTTTGAATTTCTTCTCTCGTTTAAATGTAGTATTAAAATTATCCTTATTAAGACATCAAGATCAAAGATATTTTTGATATTTGAAACATTGGCCCGTAAATACAATGTTGAATTATAAATGAAGGGAAAAAGTTTCTGTTTTGTTGTTGTCAATAAAAATAAATAGGTACCTGGTCCAGTGCGGTCGGTGTTAGGCGTTAAATTGAACGGCGGCGGCACGGCAGTAAAACCTAATTGAGTGTATGCCCATTAGGGGCGAGGGAATCGTCCAGAGATATCTGACTATTGACACCAAAAAATTATAATAAATGTTTTGCTATTTTGAAAATTAACATAATTGCATATAAAAAGGTTATTATAAGGCTATTTGTTATATGATATATGATATTATAAGGCTTTTTGGGCCTTTTCTGTTGACTTAAATTTTACAGATGTAAGTATGCTCTCTGGTTTTTATTCAGTTTATAAGTTCACTCGTGTATATACTATTTGGAGAATAAAATAAATATGATCGTCGCTAATTGTTGAAGAGGGACAAGTTTATCCCTAAAGTGTATAGACATACGTTAATATATAATTGAAGACCGCTGTTACAGGATTATCGCCGATAGACACGTTAGGAATAATGAGACGATAATAATATTATTGTGTCCGTGTAACTTTATTGCTTGCGCATGCATACTTACATTGATAAATTGAACAATATAGTTAAAGCTTATGGTATGTAGGTACCTTAGTAGCTATTGTATAGGTTTATAAATAGTGTTTTTTTTTAATTTAGAACCACCTCACCCACTTTTTGACGGATTTCATTGTAAGCAATTGAATGGATTCAAAGATCGTCACTTCATTTTGTACCATAACTCGCTATCTAAATGTCAAATGCAAATTAACAACTGTTTTGTTAAATGTTTACAGCCTCTTAAATCTACTAAAATAAATACTCTTTATCTTTTTCTCCTTTAGCAATCACCAAAACCCTCTTAAGTGTATTGTTACCAATTAATCGGTGAAGAAGTCAGAACTAAAGCTCGGGAAATCTAAGGATTAAGAGTCGATAAACTGACCGGTCCAGTACAACCGAAGTAATGCGGTTAATACTACGTGAATCTTATGTAAGCCCAACCCCAACTTTTATATTAAAGGAACCAGGCTGTTAACGATAAAAGCACAATAAAGTTGATATGGCTCATTGAATTTAAGTTTTTCTATACAGTGAAGTTAACCCTTATCCATCTTACGATAGTTATTACCTTAACGGGTAACATTGCCGTACAGGTCGGTTAACTAAAGCTGGCACGTTTCAACACATTTACACCGTCTCTCTCGCGCAAAGTCAAGCTTATGAGTATGAAGGAGACAGTTACTGTTTTGCTTTTGCTACTGCTCATAAATATAGAGTGGTCTATTTTTGCATTCGTCCATTAGACTTGACTGATTGCAAATATATGAGGGGTCATTTTATATGAAACGCGTCCCCAGAATGTAGCACTATAAGCTATGGTGGAGATTGTAGGCCACATCGAGGGCATCATTTCATTGTATGACACCAAGTCTGGATTCCATGGGAAAAAAAAGATATTCACGGTTAAAGCAAACAAAATAATGTGTAACTTTGTTACCTTCCCGCAGTATTTGTATAACTTTTCTGGTTTAAAAGTATTATATATACTAATCCAGAGTTTAATCTATCATTATGCTAAGTTTCACCCACATCTGATAAGCCATTTCGGTGTAATATAATAACAAACATCGATAAAAACTTTTTTACTTACATTACTAGCATAAGGTAAAGATCGGTGTCTAGTAGTTTTCCTTTAGTATTTTTTTTATTTCTAAGGCAGACATAAGAAAGTCATGCTCACTTTAAGGCCTTTGCTTGCGGCGGCGTCAGGTCGCTCACTTCCCTCCAATATGGCGAGGAGGAAGATGGCTGCCGCTGCCATACGCGTCATACTTGTGAACAGGTGAATTTTGTTTGTGAAAGTCACTTTTTTTTAATGTTCCATATCTTAATGATAACCGAAGATGTCCAAAGGTAAATACTTTGTATCCCGGAAACACATGTAAAATCCCTAGGTACAAATAGTACGTTAACGTTATGAAAGATAGTTTTTTTATACCACTAAGGCAGCAAACAAGCATACGCCCCGCCTGATGGTAAGCGGTTACTGTAGCCTATATTGACGCTTGTAACACTTAAGGTGCCACTCGCGCGTTGCTGACCCTGCAAAAATCTCATCACACCCTTTTTGAAGAATCCCATGCTATACTCCCTTTGGAAAACGTCGGTGGGGCGCTCATTCTACAACCTGAGCGTCCGCGGTAGTCAGCTCCATTGCAACCGCACAGTACGAAACTATTTCGGTTGCAATGTGTGAGGTTGGACGCCCCGTCGATGGGGAGAGTTGTGGTGGTAGAAGGTAGCCTTGGGCATCAGGTCAAAACATTCTTTAGAACACTGTCAACGTTGTACAAGTGGTAGAACACACATAAGGAGGCAGAGTCTCTCCTCAGACTAACGGGCTCTAAACAGCTTGTGAGCTCGGGATCGTCGACAATTGTAATGGGTCATCGCTGAACAGAGTCCAAAGGCCCAAGCTGGTATCCGGCCCATAGATGACAGCAGTACTCCATATGAGGCCGGACTTGCGACGTATAAAGTTGCAGCCTTTGCCCCGATTTGAAGTACTGCCTCGCTCTATTGAGCACTCCGAGCCTTTTGGATGCCAGCTTATCCAAGTGACTATATACGGAACAGCAAGTGCCGTTAGAAATATCGACGCCAGGGATCCCGATGCTTTGACTGATATTTAAGGAAGTGTTCTGGAATTGTAAGGCCACACTATTGGGGGTTTCCTTCGGGTTAGTATGTCTTATGTTACGTTTTCTAGCTAAGTTAGGTTGATATCAATTAAAATGACAGCATAGAGCCTACAGATGGATATGCAATACACAGCTAGTACTCTAATATGATAAATGCGAGAGTAAATCTGTCCGTTTGTTATGTTTTCACAGCTACATTACTGGACCCATATCGATAAATATTAGAATACAGATAGCATGGAGCCTGGAAATTGACATACAGTTCTTTTTGTCTTGAAAACGCGGTTGGTATCGCTGGTATTGAGTTTTCTGTACCGCAGGGCAGAGATAATAATAACAAAAAACAATCATTACCAAAGGAACATTTTTGTAACTTCAAATGTGAATATCTTTTTTCTCCCATGGAATTCAGACTTACTGTCATAGAATAAAATAATGTGCTTGACGAGACCTATAATTACCACTATAGCTCATCGTGCTACAGTCTGGGGACGTTTTTACCCACTCTCCTTTATGAGTACTGTGAACGTGCCAGCTTTCGTTAATCGACCTGTATAACATTTATATATTTTTTTTAAATAAGAACGTCAGTAAAACCGCCAGCCTCGAGGAATCTCCTCGTAAATTGAATTCACTTCTCGCATTATAGTAAGAAAGCAAGTATGTTTCTATGACTTCAGCATTTAATAGAGTCGAGAATGTTAGCAGACTGCCGCGCGATAGTATACCCGCAAATCTACCTTTTAGTGCCTTTGTGGAAAATATAATTAGCGCTTGTGTGTTTTGAAGCAATAACGGTAAAAAGATTTTGACTTCAGTTCATGTTCATGAGATCAAAATGAGACCGAAATAACATAATAACTGATAATGTTTCATTCGTACTGATTAAAATATATTTCTAATAGTCATAGTTTAAGATCCTTTCACTTGTTTATAGTTAACATGAAAACACTAGTAAACACTCAGATGTTTTTTTATTTTCCCAATAACAACTATCGACGTAGGTTCTTGTATTTAAAAAAGTTACAAAACAGATAAGGGGGTGAAAGGGGTGTGAAGAGATTTCTGCAGGGTCAGCAACGCGCGCGTGATACCCCTGGTGTTGCAAGTGTCCATAGGCTATGGTATCCGCTTACCATCAGGCGGGCCGTATGCTTGTTTGCCACCTAAGTGGTATAAAAAAAAAAAAGATACGTCCATCAAATGTATGCAACATAACTATCGCTAACGAAGCTTTAAAAAGGGGGAAATGTGTACCTCTGCACAATATGCAATTGTCTTTTAGTGCTTTTATTTAAATTAACTTTCGAGCTACTTCGCTTCATTCTCTATTATAATTGTCTGGGGTGTGACGTTGTGCTCAAGCCAGGGGGAAACTGCGGTGGATTGAGAGACCGCCAAGCACCGCAACTTGCCGAGGGCTGTACTGTACATATTTGTGGGCTTTTGCTGATTGCCTCCAAAGTAAAACTCATATATATCTATTGTATTATATCTCAGCCTCGGAAATTTAATTATTAGTTCACAAACTCTTAACTCGATTGTAACGCTAAATCAAATAAGGTTTTTTATCGTACAATAACAAAGACTTTATTAAAAATGTTTCTTGAATCCGGAGCCTTCATACCTTTATTAACGGTTATCATTTTCTCGATTTTGTTCGTTTGGATGTCCGCATTTTTTCATAACTCGGATAATTCTCAGAAGATTCAAGACATCTTTTTTTTGTTTTATCGTCGCATTACGTATAACAAAGGAATATATAGCTGTAAAATAAATCAATTATGGGCCCTATTATGGCATTTCATTTACATGCCTTTTCTGATAATTCTGAGATTTTCTAACAGTTTTTTTTATGGATCGTATAGGTACCTTTCCAACTGTCACGTGCATAATTCATCCAATCCGATCTAATGAGTCGTTATATAAAATATATTTTTTTACAGAATTTATTTCATCATCATCACCAGTCCATAATGTCCCACTGTCGAGCACACGCCTCCTGTCACAAATGAGGGTGAAATGGAATGGGGAGATACACCACTACGCGTGCCCACTGCGGATTGGTGGAGATAGGCTAGTAGTAAACCTACTGTTGGAGTTTAAAAGGCGCCTAGAAGGCCTCCAATTAGCTTAATGACTATCGCAATCAAGTGATAGCCGGGACCAACGGCTTTACGTGCTATCTGAAACACGGGAAACACTCGTGTTGAAATACCACTATGCGGTCACCCATTCGGATACCGTTTACCCCGGTGATTTAAGAACGGCATATCACGAGCACTTAAATTATTTATTTATTAAAAAGTAATTCCAATACCTACAGAAAAAATATTGATTGTATCGAGAAAAAACCGCAGACATTTTCAAGGTAAGGGTTCTCCATGTAGTTTTATTAAGGTGAGGCTATTATACGTAGGTTTGTTAAGGACAAGGCATGTCGGGAGGGAGTGAAGGATCCTCGACGAGCTGCGCGGTGCGGCGTCCTCGACGGAGGGCGCTCCGCCGAACCCTCGGGCGCTGATAGCGCACGCGTCGCGCCTATGGGCTCACTATGAAGTGTTAATGCGATTACGTTTCCGTACGTCTCACAGACGACAGCGGCGCAACGCGAAGGGAAAATCATAAAGTTTTGTATAACGTCTGTCTCTATACAATGGATGGTTAATTAAAAACATAGAGTAAAAATATAAACAGAGTGATAGCATTAACAAAATTAGCTGGTGCGAAGCGCGAGCAGTCTGCATATAAATGCATCCATAGATATATCGTACACTATAGATTATTATGTATATACATGTCGGAGAATGAGATAGTTAGTCGAACTCAGTTGGATTATGATATTATCGTGGTACAAGGGTTGGGTGAAATAGTAGCAACACTGATTTGACTTTAACGTAAATAACAGACTTAATGAGGGTATTTGTAAAAAGTAAGAATACTGATTTGACTATAACGTGAATAACAAAGTTAATAAGGGGATGCGTATTGCTTTTGGGACAATTAGTTTATCACAAGCTCTCGAGCTGTACACATCTCAGTGCAATCGTTGTTACACCCGGTTCTTAAGCCTATACTTATTTAAGAATGTAAAATTGTGTGAAGTGAAGTGGAGTGATTATTTAATTGTAATATTACGACAATAAACACATTGGGCCCGTGAGGAGTTTGTAGCGTCGCTTCTTCTCCTCATACGGGACTTTTACGAAGCGATGGTATAAGGTTGTTTTATTGCCTGCACTGCGCCCACTGAATCCTGATACCACTGAACCCTAATTGTGGTCTTTGTATCGCTTGGCTGTCGTGGACTCCGACATCAGGCGTGGGATAAAGACAGGCAATTAAAACCATACTTGAATTGTTTCTACATACTTTGAGGACTGCCACGTGCTTGAGAACCCCGAACACGTGTCAAATAGTGGCTTGTGACAAGCGAGGGATGACGTCAAGAATGAAGACTGAATAAAGTTTGGTGGCATCGTAATAGTGTAACTAAATGAATCATGAGATGCGCGTGCTTATACGCGACATGATAATAGCTAGATGGTGGTCATTCCATGCTGCGCGGTTGTCTGCGGTGCTTCGAGTGTGGGAAAAACAGGTCATGTGATCGTTCCTTTACTTCTTACATTATTTTATTGTCTAAGCTGTACCAAATGCTGTGTTGTGTTAAATGTTACAGATATGGAGATGCTGGCTACTTTGCGAATAACTGCCCTCGTGTCTGCAACTTCACTGCAGTCAAAAGCAGTCGTGGCAACGGCAGCGCGGTTGGTAGCAACACCGGTGCAGTGAGCAACAGCAACCAGCGTCCGGTTGACCTGTGCTGCATTCGGCAACCCTACTGGATAGATGGCTATTTTCTGTGAGTCGATTTCATGTTGTTTACTAATGGATTACGAAGGTACCTGAGGTACAAGTACCCATTGTTGTTGAGAATATAGTTGGTTAGCGTTTTAATTGGATTTAAGTGCGTGTCCTCTTGAGTCTCAAATTATATTTTTGCGTTTTGGTCACGGAGATAATCACGGGTATAGTTATCGTTACGGAACTATTAGTGTGTAGCAGTCATAGAGATTATGGGAGCTAGATTATAGTCATAATCGGATAGTCAGATAAAATAGGCACCTTATGATTTGAATTGTACTTGCTTATTAAAATACTAGCGTGATACTTAATAAGATGAACCGCACCTAGGCTGCGTAATATCCCAGTTTGTGTTGAATCGTTAACAAGATGTGTTGTTAACAAAGTGTGACGTGACGGTATGCTTTATTATTACCCTTGTTTAAGTTGTTACGCAAATGAGACTAGACTTTGATGCGGTACTCATCAATATTGTTTTAGCAAGATTATTGTAATTTATTTTATTATCGTGAAATTGCGTTTTGATTTTGTGACGATTTCGGAATTGAAAAATGTAGGTAGAAATAAACTATGATGGTTAAAAGTATAGTGTAAGCAACTAACTAGGAGTTTAGTGAGTCCCTTGATAGCGATGTACTGTGCTGGTTCCATATGCGGTTGGCAATGTCCTTTGTTTATGTCCATGACATTTATTCTCATAGTGAAGGTCATGCAAGGTTATGTAATGACTCAATGTTTCTAGGTCGTTAAAATCACACAATATTTTAATCTCTTACGTCATATAATCTCACGATAGGTTTAAACTAATACCAATTAGGTAGTGTAGTTCATTTTGGAGTGAAATTCTATCAGCCGTAGTAAAGTTGACCTTACCATTAGCTATTATGTAGACTTAGCCTGATGGAAATCGGTATTTCTTGAGTAAACTTGAGTATTCCGTGAATGAATCAATTGGTTCACTACAGTAGTGTTTGTTATTTTGAATTGTCTTTATTTCACTTTTATGTTATGGCTAGTCAGATGTTGGTATCGCTGGTTAAAGGTTATTGTTTCGTTATCATTGGTTAACTGAGAGATATTATAGGACAAGTTAAGAACTGACTTAGCATAGTAGCAGAGTACCTAATGTTTAAGTTCTGAACGGTGAGGTGGCCATTTACACGGTGTTGTCTAAATGAGGCGAGGTGGCCATTTAGACGGTGTTATCTGACTAGGCTAGGTGGCCATCTGGAAGGATAGGTGAAGAGATTTCCGCAGAGTCGGCAGACGCGAGTGATACCCCTGGTGTTGCAAGTGTCCAAAGGCTGCGGTAACCGGCTGGCATCCGGGAGGCCGTATGCTTTTTGCCAGAATTTGTGGTGATCTAGAAGAGATTTCTGCAGAGTCGGTACGCACGCGTGTGATACCCCTGGTGTTACACGCGTCCAAGGGCTGCGGTAACCGGCTACCATCCGGGAGGCCGTATGCTCTTTGCCAGATTTAGTAGTAATCTAGAAGGCGTAAAGGCCTGTCTAAATGAAGCGAGGTGGTCATATAGACTGAGTTGTCCAGAAGGCGTGGTGGTTATCTGGAAGGCGTGGAGGCCATTGGCGGCCACTTAGACTATAAACGGCGCGGTGGCTGTTTCCATAACACGATACAGTGCGGAGATCATAGATTTTCGTTAGTAGTCCGTGAATATTCTATAAGCAATGGCTTTGGGTGATGTAGTACAGTCTATTCTTGCCTAGAAGACTATAAAGTTAAAACTGCCTCCCTTAGGTAAGTGCGTAGGTAACAAACGTGCTTGGTGGAGCAGTAGGGCTGTTGATCTTTTACCTGTGTTGACTTTAGTGTGTCTTGAATTGATGAGATAAGTTAAGAGATTGGAACTGTATCATTGGTTAGTATGAGTAAGCGTTAGTGTAATGATTAAACTGAAGCGAATCAAGTTTAGGCAGGAATGGCCGAGCGAAATTATCAGTTACTGTGCTGGACTTCTTTGGTTTCAGGTGCATCTGGTAGAGTTTTTCACGCGAGGACGTGTGATTCGCAGGATGGCCGTGTCGGAGAATGAGATAGTTAGTCGAACTCAGTTGGATTATGATATTATCGTGGTACAAGGGTTGGGTGAAATAGTAGCAACACTGATTTGACTTTAACGTAAATAACAGACTTAATGAGGGTATTTGTAAAAAGTAAGAATACTGATTTGACTATAACGTGAATAACAAAGTTAATAAGGGGATGCGTATTGCTTTTGGGACAATTAGTTTATCACAAGCTCTCGAGCTGTACACATCTCAGTGCAATCGTTGTTACACCCGGTTCTTAAGCCTATACTTATTTAAGAATGTAAAATTGTGTGAAGTGAAGTGGAGTGATTATTTAATTGTAATATTACGACAATAAACACATTGGGCCCGTGAGGAGTTTGTAGCGTCGCTTCTTCTCCTCATACGGGACTTTTACGAAGCGATGGTATAAGGTTGTTTTATTGCCTGCACTGCGCCCACTGAATCCTGATACCACTGAACCCTAATTGTGGTCTTTGTATCGCTTGGCTGTCGCTGACTCCGACATACATATTATTATTTAGTACATGCTATGAGAACCTTGTCATTTTGTTCTCGGTAAAAGTATCGGTGAAAAACTAGACATTGGCAATCATTATACTATGAACGCGCAGTTCGTAAACGCAAAGTAGCGTTTCAGATACATAGTGCACTCGATATATTAATATTATATCTCTATGGTTAAACATCATGAATAATAATTCGAAAAATAAAAAAAAAAACGCTGAACATACATGAGGATTGGGTACTTGGGTACCTCTGAATTTCCGATTGACACTACTTCTTGGGACACCAATATAAGACGCTTATTATTTTTCACATAAATTATAAAATCATTTTTAAAGAATTTATAGCCCCAAAGAGTAATTTATCTGTATAGAAAATACACAGGTGTTTGTGATAAAGTTATGTATTTTTGTACCCATATTTTATCAACAGTTTTGATCTTGATTTCCAATTGAAATAACAAATATAAAAAATATGATTACAACATAAGATCATTGCTGAAGCTATAAGACTGACATTTTAAACATCTTATTACGTATTTCAGTATCGATCTTGATAAGAGAGCGTAACCAGCATTACTCACTAAACCCATGACGCCTCCCGTTTAGCGAAGCAAGCACGTGCTCAATTTGGTTAAAGATTAATACAGTTGAGCGTCAGCCGTTACAAGGCTTTCTCGCTTACAGTAAATACACGCAGGCGCAAGGAATAATATTTTAAATGAAGCTTCTAATATTATAATCCGACTGGTGTTATAGTTAGGAAAACTGCAATGAAAGCAAATTTTTTTCAAAGATTTCTTTCGACCATTATGTAGTGCCACCGCTCTATCATGTTTTATGTATGTGTATAATAATTAACACTCTGCGGTAATTTAAGTTCCTGCCCGAGTCCTCAGAGGCAGGCGTCTTTGCACTATTACTGAATAAGCTGCTTGAATACGCTGGTTACTATGACTTAAAAAAGTTATAACATTTTGAAAGATACGGAAACCTCTAAAATATTTCATAAAATCTTTAAAAAAAAATGTTTATAAAAATGTAGGTGTTTCAATTTTTAAATACAATTTATTTTATAACCTGGCAATATAGGCAATATAAGATCAAGGTATTACATTTTGCATGATGGTAGCTACAAAGCTACAGCAGATTATGATGATGCTACGAAAAAGCTACGAGGTTATTATGATGCTACGAAACGATGCTACATGCTACGTTGAAGCTTCGATGAGGCTACGACGACGCGCGATGCTTAGAGTAGGTCGTAAAGCTATAAAGTATGCCTCAGAAGTACAAATTTCGCCATTTTGAACATACAGTATCAGTGCTTGGGAGATGAAGGAGGATAATTAATTGCTTAATTACTAAGCACCGGGCTGGAATATTACAATTTGACGGGCTAGTTGGCGGTTAGTTAAGATTCCACCAATCGCGCCGCAGGTCGTGGGTTAGATATACAGGACATGCATTTGCATATGCAGCTATCTGGTTTCCATAGTACCCACTTTGTCCCAAGATATTTATTTATTAAATAAGTTTTTAGATTCTAGAAAACTAGAGCTATTACCGCGCTTGATTACGTATGGAAATTTATTTAAATCCATTTAAATAACCCCCTTATTCATAATGAAGTTATCAAACGTTGATTAGCTAAAATTCTGAAGTCTTTATCTGACACGTGACATTTAGTGATCGAAAGAGTGAGACGAAGGACACTATTACACTGATTTAGTTAAAATGCCATTATGAATAAGGGGGTAAATGTTTAATCAATTTAAAAATATCCTTAACCCATTTAAATTATCATCCTTCTATACTGAAAAACGCGATCTTTGCTCCACATACTATTTTGAAAGACATGTTGAATGCTTTTCGCTGACTCGTTTATATTTTAAGATTACGTTGCTATATTTTATAACTCGCAATATCATTCAACTATATCAACTAGCAAGTCATATTTTACAATTTTCACCCAAATTTCATTTTTCAGGAAGAGTTTCATTTGCATAGATAGGAAATTCCATGGTAATTAATAGTCGTCGTTGCTTTGAGAAATGAGGGTTGCGTCTGACCACTTCATTCTCGTTTGACAAGATTAATGGAATGATGCCACGCAAGCACTAATGTACGTACCACAATTATTATTGGACCTATATTTAAATATTACCTGGACTGACATGAAAATACCTGGAATGTGAGTGACATTACGATTCCTGCATGGAAAATCATCTATTGCAGTCAAATTGTGTGTATTAGTGTTGAATTTTTTCATGGCAAATATATAAATCGCATTTTGATTCAACCAATAGACACGATATGTGAGCGTTTATATTTTTAATGCCTTACAAAAAATTTACATCCCTAAATTCAAATAGAATTGCCATTTCATAGCGAAATATTATTACGTCTAAAATAAACACGGTTCAAAATTTTAGGAAAGCTAAATATGTCGAGATTTATTAGTTGCATTATATAAAGTTGAAAGCAGGTGGCTAACCGTTGTAGTAATTTATTTAATGCTTTAGTACAGTAAAAAGAACTATAAATACTTGCTCCACAAAGTCGCTGGTTAACCAGAAGAATCCGCGTCGTTCTTAAAATAATGTAGGCAGTTACATCAAGTACTGTTAACGTAGTGAAAAGCCTTTGTTTTGTTAATTACTGAGCTCGGGGCTAGTCCGCACCTGCTTTCACCACAGCAGAATAAACTGGGAGAATAAATTTCCTCTGCTTAAATTAAAAGATATACTCCTGACCAATAGCTACTTCCGTTCTCACACAATGGAATTTAAATTGCATTTGGTGAATTTAAACTAAAATATTGAAAATGTCACCCATTTAGTTCCACACATATAGTCATATATAATGACGGATACAATATGTAAATAATAAAATAAAATAATATGAAATCATTAAAATAAACCATTATAATATAATCGAAATGTATCATCATAGTTTGCGTAACTTGCTTTTGTCGCAAATATACCTATCTTTTACTTCAAAAAAGGGGACCAGTGGCTTTGTGTGGCTGAGCATCAATTGACCTTAATCCCACATTGATTATAGGTAGTACCTACGTATTATCTGTATAGATGAAATGTTCTGTATAAACGATCATTCGATCAGGGTTCTTTTCATAATGATTGATAAAATTAACTATTTGCTGTTTTTTTTAAATAAGTTTTTTATACAGAAAGACGTTTTGCCTGATCTAGTTACACTGTTTGCACCTTTTTGCCAACCTTTGCGAAGCTTAGGATGCACCTACGTAAACATATTAAAATATACATGCAGTGATTGAGGGATTCATATTTATCGTATTCTAAAATGTGACTATCACCCTAATAAAAATGTGACTGTTTATTTTGGCTAATACATTAGAAAAATATGTTTGTTGTTTTGACTACAATATGATAACCTATTGTGTAAATATAGTAGGGGTCATTATATGGTTAAATTTACATGCAATTTTCTTTCTTTAAAGAATGTGATATTAAATTTCTAAAAAAATAGCAGAGAAGGAAAGAGGTTAAATAATACCAAAGTATAGAACAAAACAAAAGACCAAAAATAAAACACACATAAAATCAAAACATACTTATATGTTTGTGTAGGTAATCCAGTGAGTTAGAAAAAATGCACGTCGAGGACGACAGGATAGGCTTGCTTTGACAAGGGATGGCCTCTGAGGCAAGAACTGACAGGTCAAATTTATATTTGGTATCTGTCTCTTACAAAAAATACCCACTAAATTAATGTTGATATTACCAACGTTTTCAGATAGATATTACATGTGACCTGTATTAATATTATTAAAAAAATTGCACGATATAATGAGACACACTAACACTATAAAACATCAATCGTAAGGTAAAAGCCGAAAACTGACAAACGTTAATAAGTTGTAAGTTGTTGTTTCGGAATGAACATTGAACTACAAATAATTAACCAACACAACTACTAATGTATACCGTGTTTGAGTTCTTAGGCAACAAGCAATTACTACAACAGCTGCTAGTTGGGGAACGTAATTGTTCTTTTATATAAGTTTCGAAGCTTATAATGTGAAAATTCGTCAGCAGTATTTGACAGCGTCAGGTGTGGTACGAAAGCAACAATGTAATTACGGGAACAAAGGCAAACACGCTGCTTCGTATGGTCTTTTGTAAACAACAAAACAAACTCTCTTTAACTATAAAACCTCGAAATATAAAAGGAAAGATACAGGACAAATAAAGTCGTAACAAACAAACACCTTCTTAAAAATCTAATAAATAAAGATTATATGTGTAATATTATTTTATAAAATAAAAGATACCAAAATATATATGCACAATTTATGAAGGTATTACAATATGCGTAGGTGCACAGATACACCGTGAGAAAACAGATAAAAAGAAAATAACACAAAAAAAATCTTTCAAATCAAATGCATACAAAAAAAAACATTCAAATCCGTCCAGCCATTTAGGAGTTCAGTGACAAACACACGTACATTTGATTTTATTGTATGCGTTTGGGTGACACCCTGGATGGTTTAGATAGGGTAGGGTAGGGTAAGGTAGGGTAGCACCACAGGGTAGGGTAGTACCACGCGAACGAAGTCGCGCCGGGCAGCTAGTAATAATATAAATAATTATACAACGTGTAACAGATTCGGATGCTAAATCATTGAACAGTTTGTTCAGAATCGCCTACTGAATCGATTTATGTAACTTTAAATATCTATATTAAAAGAAACATAAATCGATTTAGAAAACGATTCCGTACAAACATTTTAACGGTTTAGCATCTAAATCTGTTATACGTTGTATAATTTATGACGACAACGCGTGCAGATGATGAAATATAGAGATGAGCTCCTGATATAATCACTATGTTGCACCATTTCCCGCGTGATTTCATTCTTCTTAGTCCAAAACAAGTAATTTATTTGATAAAACAACATCTGAATTTTTGATACGAAGAATCTATCTTCGTATCAAAAATTCAAAGCAAAAAAAATATAATCCTCAACGTAATAACATAATAAATGCGAAAGTGAGTTAGTTTGTCTGTAATCTTTTCAATATTTCAGATATTAATGATTAAATGAAACTATTAAAAGAAAAAATATTAAGGTACTATATATACTCTAGTTTCGCCAAAGTAAGGCAAAATTTAGAGCTGAAAAACAGGATGTATTTGTTAGCATTAACATTATATTATTTGAATATTATTTAATTTCATACCATTGAATATTGATTAATTATAATTAATTGACAGCATTATTTATTATGAAAGTGTAAAACGGTTTATTTTGATATTGTGTATTTGAATATCGAGGAATGGTAACACCAGAAAAGTATAATTGTAATAATGGCGGCCATTGGAGAAAATGTTTTAATTCATTTTGTGGTAATTATCAAGTGTATCAATGGTGTAAATACAGATTTAGCTTGTTTAAGCCAACTTCTTTTCAGTAAATAAGGGATGGTTAATATATTCGTACTATACAATACGCAACACTGTGTCACCCAAACTGTTCATGTAGGTACTTCTAAAAAACTCTTTGATAAGCTGTTAATTGATTGCATCTATCGATTAATGCTTATTTTTAACGTCTCAATCTCATCTTATTAACGTTTTGTCAGATGTTATATCGAGAATGGTAGAATGTGTAGATAATTTCTCGCTCGACCCTTATTACTTAGTGGTCGCTTTTGTGTTCCATATCATATCATCATCATATTAAATCTCAATCAACCTTCAAATTAATTCTATTGTAACGGTTTAAAATGGAAAGCGGTTTCATAAAAGCTATTGTTCATAACGCACCCTTGTAATATCGTAGCGATATTGTAAGCGTTTCGATGGTGTACCGCAACAGATCGCGCTAATGAGAAAAGTTGGATAGCCTTCGTGAGCCTCAGAAACAATGCCAACACCCAACAATTTCCTGACACTGGACAATCAATTCAAAAGCTTTTTACAGCTCCCACCCGACTTCACCAACTTTCTTGTTTTCGTCACTCTAGCTTTTTTAAAATTCTCACAAAATAAATTATCGGATTTTGATTGTTTTACACAGCAAAGATTGAAACTTCGTTTTATTGTCAGACTTTAAAAGATTGACACTCGTAAGCTATATGTATATGAAACATAGATATACATAGATTAACCCACGGTTATTCATTTGAGGCGTCAAGATACTCAAGAGGTTACCAAGAGAAAACAAAAAAAAATATCTCTAATATTATTCGTTTTAATGCACAAATAAAGAGTAGTTCGTTCTACCCTGTTCTACGTAGTAGTTGGTTCTGCCCTGTTATTAGTATTTTAAATTTTTTTTTTGTTTAATTAGTTGTATTTTAAATAGTTTTAATCAAAAAGAAAAGTTTTGGGTTGGTACAAAAATAAATAAAACAAAACCCACTTGCGTTAACCTAGGTTAAAATTTTGACCATTTAACACAAAGTTACTTAAACTTAAAGTTGTATTAAAATGATGTACCATAGGGTAATGTATCTTCGGGTTAAATGGTAAACAATTAACCCAGGTTGATGCAACTGAACTTAAACGGATTTTATTTTAACCTTGAATTCAGTATTTACCTAGACACAGTATAGACGAACCTTACTAGATTCGTAAAACTGATTACTCTACCGAGCTAGAGGTAAACATTGTATTGTATTATAGTCGTATCACTACATAACAGCAAATCCGCCGAGAGCATAATCTACTTAACATTACGTATTCTGAAACTGATATTGACTGCTTTAATTTCATTGCTTAGATCCACCTACCTACATTATAGGTTATACACGGTGACTTTTTAATCATTTTAACGCTAGAACAAACGTTGTCCACATCATGGTCTACTAACGTTCTATAACATCAAATAAAAAAAAACATTGTTTTTTGAAAAAACCACAAAACAGAAAATTTTCAAAAAGTCTGGAAGCCGCGGATTCCCACACCTGCTACAAAGCTGGCGTGCCGCCGTGCCACAACTACTTTGAAGTGCAAGCGCGGTGTCTGGGTTGTACGAAGTAACGATAATCCCGACTTATTATTTAACTTTATTTTGAGTTTTTTCCAAAATCAATGACGTAATTTTTTTCATTTGCTGTTATAGAATGTTAGTAGACCATGGTGTGGACAACGTTTGTTCTAGCGTTAAAACGATTTAAAAGTCACCGTGTATTTATATCGATGATGTATTCTGTGTTATGCCGTAGGAAACATGATTTAAATTTTGAAGTTATGAGGATACTTGCACCGAGGGAAATATATATTAATCGTATTATTGACAGCTGGGACAGTGACGAGTGTGATAAAGGCGGATAAAGGGAAATAAATTAAAAAATATGTTTCTGTCTCAAATATATCACAGACTGACACTAAATTAGGTCTCTGTTTCCCCGTACCTATGTTTGATTTGCGTTATTTTATCACTAAACGACTGATTTTAACGATTGTTTTACTTGGTACCTATGCAATATGATGAACAATCGTTAATGATATTGTCAGAAGAAATTGGCATATGTATTTTATAAATCTTGAAGTGAAGTGAGAGATATTGAAAAATCTAACAATTTACAATTATTTATTTACAGAATTATAACTTTCTCCAAAATGTGTTTGCACTAAAATGCATGGAATACCGATGTATGCATTTTAACCTGGCTATCTGAACAAAAAAAATACGCATTCGTATTGTTCTATGGACTATTTTAGTTGAATAAACTATTTAATTTTACTTTACACCATGAACATAAGGCACTTAAATCATCATCAACATGTTTCTAAAGCTTTTAATTTCGAATAGAGATCGTACCTACGTAATATTTTATTATCGAATCGAACCTCTTCCATTATGCTAATTTATTCATAAAGAGGAACTTGCTTTCCGATAGGCGCAGAAGATGAAAGTTTCAGATTGTTTACTTTGATATTGATTGGTAAGCCATCAAAATAAAGCATAAAACCATACTTTGATGAAGACCAGACGAAATTTATCAGCAATAATATATACCTACCTAAGCATATAAAATACTAAAGTATATTTGTTAGAGATTTTTCACGCTATATCTAATCACATTACACATTAAAAGACTAGCTATCTCCCGCGGTTTCAGCCGCTTTCTCGGGATCCCCTCTGCCAATGCCAAAATTGGTTCGTAGCTTAGCTTATTATCAAATAGTTGTATGTGTTTTAAATAATATGAATATAATTGGGTTACTGAAATTTTGTTGAAATATAGTTTAAATAAGTATTAAATAATAATGTTATAGTTGAAAATTGTCCGCGGCATGAAACTTGCTCTGCATAATGTAGGTAAATGTCATGAAACTACGTAATCAGTGTGCAATTTTGTTACGAGAATACCTAATGAACGTGATAAATTGAAATTAGAGCTATTAAGGCCCACAACGTTGCCTATTGTCTAGTGCTATTACCGTCCTATTGTTCTGTACTCAAAGTGACACAAAAAGATTTTGTAAATTATTGTGAAGTAGCTGCTATTAATAAAGGTTGGACAATCAATGATTGTAATAAATAATTATGCCATATTATTATGAAACTATGATTATAAAGACCAAATAAAGAACAAAGAGATCACTAAGTAGGGTAAATATTACTACATATAAAAGAAAATTCATTATGGTTTTTTTGTAATTTGACTGTAATATGATGTAATATGATAATTGTTGAAGTTATGTTGCTACCCGTGCAAAGCCAGGGAATGGAGGAATACCTAATAATTATTAACATGGATATGTTTTATACTGAATAGAATAGAAAATATTTTAGCAAAAGTGTACATAGGCGTAGAGAATACATCAAATTTTAAAAGGAATCTTCATTATTACACGAAAACAAAGTACAGCACAGGTGAGAGTTATTCGCTCCTCGAACAGCGGACTGGAGTAGACGAGGCGAAATTCTTAAACATACTCACGTACCTCATTTCCTTAGTAATGGGGTTATACTCCGAGGCACAATTTTCAATTTCCTAACCTCTTTCTGCATTACATCCGTTTTTTACGCGGGGAATTGTATTTTGGAACGTTAAATATACTTGATTGGTATTTCAACTGCTCAGCGCGGCGCTCAAATAATATATTGTTTGGGTTATTTATAGTATTTTAGTATAGTAAAAATATCAGGACGAAGAAGCAACTTATAATTAAGTGAAGCACTATATTTCCTACGTATGTGTGAGTTAAATCAGTTTTGGCCCAAGCAGGCACAATTGATACTGAGCGTTATTGTCACTGTCGACGTCTCAATGCGAATTGACAACCAATCGTCTTACTATAGTACATTTGTGTGTGAAGCTTGTATTTCTGAGACGGCCCGGCTTACTTGGGGTGCTTCACTAGCTTCATTAGTTATTATGCTATAAGGCGACACTCCTGATTTTTATAAGTCCATGAGGGTGTGATTGAAAATAAAAACCCTACTAATGTTTTTTTTTATATATTATACATTTATCCCAGCATTATTAGTAATTCCTAATAACTTACAGTACTTTTAAAGGAAATAAAATATTCAAATATTCTAATGGAGCCTCGAACGAAAAGGATTCGTTCGTTGCTCGCGATTTCAAGCGTGGACGTACTTAACGAGCCTTCAACGAGCCTACAACGGCCGCGACGCGAAACCCTGTGTTCGTGAAAAAACTGTCAATCGGGCGGAGCGCAGTCGAGCACGCTACGAATGCTCGTTCGAAGCTCGCAAGCCCTTCCACGCTAATCGTGCTCGCAGTGTGCTCGTTCGTGGCTCGGCTCGTGCTCAGCAAGCGTGCAAGCATGGACGCACCAAAAGATTTCTTTTAGTGCAGTTATAAAATTCGGTACCATTAAGTTCTGTGTAATTGGTATTCTCATATTGTACCTAATGGTACGCACCAGGTACAATAAGTATTCTTACAGACAATTTAAAAATAGAAAGGTACACAATACAATCTAAAGATAGATATCAAACAGTAGATACATAGGTACTCTGCTTTAAAAAACTTTACCTAACGAAACTGTCGCCTATTATAATATTATGGATCATAAACTTTCATCATGAGCCTGAATAGCGGTTTTATTTCATGTGCTTACTCAGCGTTTGCAACCGTAAGCTTAACTATTAAACCGCATCCCAAGCTATCTGCATGCAAAATTTTATCTCCGTCTGACAGATCGATCTCTTCGCAAATTACAGTACCTACCTACTCGTAAGTATAAAAACCTTGAATCCAATTTTTATCCTATTATGCCGAAAAAAAGGTCAGACCCGAAAATTGTCGGACCGAATTCTAAAAAGGAAGTTCCTATCTGTTTCAAATTTCAAGGTCAACAGTTTCATAATTTATCCCTGTGCCGTGAAGTTATAAAAACCGTTATTTCTTATCTTGTCTTTAAAAGAATCGGCTGAACTGAAAAAAAAGGCATTCAGATAAATACTTGTCTAGTGACAAACTTATAAGTAAAGTTCCAATCTATACGATATCATCAATGTAATCGTCAACTTTTTATAAGTTAGCCATCCCACTTGGTTTCACCCACTTTCCCGTGATGGAAAGTAGCCTATAGCAATGGGGATACTGTATATTACTAGTGTGAAGTGAAGGTATAGTGGAGCAAGGTGGATGACGCTTCCATTTAAAATTCCGCCTGGATCATCGTGCCTAGTGACCGCGCTCCAATTGTACAGGATCAAATTCGGAAAGGATCACGGCGAGATTTGTACAAAAAAATTAAGAATTTTAGAGACGTTGGAATGAATTTATAATTGATCCTTGGTGCCTAAGGAACAATTTGAGCCATTTAAAATATTTTTAGAACCCCGGGATAATAATGCGAATTTCTATGGCAAGCCGGCGAATCGCGACTATTTGCGACCAAAACCATTATGTTGTTGTTATGTTTTGCGGGGTTTATAAAATATTTCATGTTGCTGGTAATGTAATCTCAACATTGGAAGTGATTAAATACCCTCTAAAATGTTAATTTTTTTTTTACAAATCAATGTATGGAGCTCGCCATGATTCTTTATATAATTAGATGCAAATCACGGAACATAACTTCGTCAGCGCGATGGAGGATGTTGTGGCACCATCTATCTTTCTGCGTGTGAACTATCTTAGTGTAACTGATAGATGGCTGATAGAAACAAAGGAATTTTCTGAATCGGACCAGTATACTGAATATTAGTTTCCATATCCAAATTTACAAACTTTACCTTTTTCTTTATCTATGCTAATATAATAAAGTGGAAGAGTTCTTATTTGTTTGTTTTATCGTGCTAATTAATATCTGGAACATACCAGTCGGATTCGAAAAAATCTTTCACTAATAAGAAGCTATATTATTTCCGAGTATTATAATGGGCTAATTTTAATCCCGGGAATGCGGTTGAAACCGCAGGAGAAAACTAGTGTATAATATTAGTATATATATTATGACAGTATGGTATACATTAGTATCAAAAATAATAATAATAGTGTTTTATTTTTAATATTTTTTATTTTCTAGCCTTCAAATAGTTCTGCTTATATCTACTTATATTACAACTGGTGGGGGTGATTTATTTTAGCTGCTGTCAGTTTTTTAATTTACTGCGGTATTCTCATCTCTATTTTCCTTAAATTAATATTATTCTGGTATTTACGCGGCCTTCGAACGCGAAGATATTAAAATTAATATTATATAATATTTTCTTTGTGTATTACTACTTCGTTAGCACCAAATATATTGATTTTTATCTCAAGATAATAATAATATCTTATAAATTATCAGATTTTGTTCTATCCATTTAATTATGCTTCATTTTATAGAAACACACATTAGAATACAATGTTAAATCCTTCCGTAATGGCATAGATAAATAGCTGTCGGGCCAATCCTAAAATACCCATAATTATCGTCTCGACGTGATAATAATAATTGATGATTACACTCCTTCATTTTGTAAAATAGGTGGAGGTATATTTTGCAAGGATGACAGTACTAAAAACAATAGTAAAATAACAATAGGTACCCTTATTTTAGTAAACTTGTGGTGCGTTAGTGATTTACTGTTAGAAAAAATTACGATATGCGTTCCTTGGCATTTCTTCTCGGTAATAGTATCGAAAAAAACCGGCCAAGTACGAGTCGGACTCGCACACGGAGGGTTCCGTACAATAATCATAATAATGTAACCTTACTCAAATTGACTGTGAAATGAATAGTAGACGCAAAATAAAAGTACCAAAATTTACCTTAATTTTCAACTTTTTTAATTTTCCGAATTTTCTCTTTACTTGTGCTGTAAGACCTTGCTTTTTGCCAAATTTCGTGATTCTAGAACAACGGGAACTACTATATAGGTAGGTACCAAAACCTATAGGGTAATTCCGGTCTTACAGCATAAAATGTCATACATGGAAAAAATTCCTAAAAATAAAACATCTTTTTCGCGAAAATCTAAATTTGCCCATATCTTATTCTTATTTTATCGTGTTGATTCAGGACCATGACTTTAAACACCTAATAGCGACTATATACCTCAGTTTCTGGTTTAATTTCAACTTGCTAGGTCCACCCGTTCCTGAGAAAATCGGTGACCCACGAACAGACAGACGGACAAGAGAGTGATCTTATAATGGTTATTTTTTTTACCTTTTGAGGTACGGAACCCCACAAAGAATGAGAAAATGGGATTTATCATAATGTATTTAGTCATTCAAACTATAAGCACGCAGTTTGTTTCGAGGCAACGTTGAACTTACGCGTGTCACGGCACATAGGTACTCTAGTACAATCGTTCTCTATGAGCCACTATAGTTTAACTGAAGCTTATGCCTTGTACCTATGTTCGAGCAATTGTCATACCTAACCCTATGCGAAATACGGACTTAGCTCGTAGATACATAAACGCATAAACAATTAGCGGCAGACACGCTGCTGTCACTTCATTCCTTATTAGCGTAATGCGTGCCACTTTAAGGAACAAGCTTTCCTCTCTGGTTTAATTCAATTATGGAATGCTTCATTACCATTGGTGCGAGCAAAACCTATTCTTATCTATCACATAAAATATAATAAATATTGACAGCCATACATAAAACAAACAAAACCGTGCCAGTGTCACAAATAACGAAGCGGGTATCATGTTTATGTGTGTGCAGTATGTTGAAATGCCAGATGTATATAAGTTGTAGAGTTCCCCTGGGTATTCCTTAAAGATATTTCTGAGATCTTCATATAAATGGAAAACGTTACGTCGACGAATCGTAGAGTCAATCAATCGCGCCACCCGCGTGTGTAGCGGCAAATCGAAAAATCTCCAAAATGTCTCTGATTTAGTCAACGCGAATGAATAAAATGTCGTAAACACATATACGATACTTTGATATTACGCCTCGGGCCCTTGAGCTCTTATATTGTTTTATGTCTTATTTATATTGATAATAAAGGAAAATCTCTTTTATTTATCTAATATACTTTTAGCAATTTTGTTTATTGTCCTCGACAACTGCAGATACATTACTCTATATTTTCTTTAGCTAAGTTTTGTAGTAAGGTGTTCTGTCTTTATGAAATTTCCGATAGATGCGGGGCTAAAAAATTCAGCTTTGCAATGGTAGCCTCATTGTCAAAATGGTACTCAATAATTACCTAGATATATTAGGTAAATAATTCAGATAAGCGCTCACATTGGCGCGCTGCAGAGTGCAGTGCTAAATAACCTAAATTAACCAGAACGTTAATGATTACCTATTAAGAATGTCCGAGCTCAAAATCGCTTCACTTAACTTCAATCAGGAATATCAATTACTGCAATTGCAATTCGGGATTCCAATTAAACCATTAGTCATACATAATGCATTCTGTTTTACTTGACAGATTTTACCACAGACCTGAAAATATATTTGACAGATCTATTCTTTTCCTGGAAAATTGATACATTTATCAAAAATCTAAAAGTAATATAGGTATTCAGTTTAGGCCCTGATAAGTAACTTTACAGTTAAATCAACCAAACCGTGTTTGAAACCGGCAAGAAACCTAGAAAGGATTTTTTTACATCATTTATGACTGAACAAAATTCTTTACTGAGTTGTTGAGTGTTAGCTGTATATTCAAACACATAAGCTGTTTATCCATCATTTTATAGAGCTCTTAAATAAATTTTTAATTGCGCTGTCTAATCGCAATATTAAATAAATAAAAATATAAATTAAAAAAATACCATGTTCGAATTTCTTTCAAATCACAATCACTTAGAAACTATTCCCATTTCACTGCACTTAAATAAAAAACTTCGGCTACAATTTAAAATAGCGAATATCTTATAGTGATAAAAGCAAAATACTAGAGTCGAGGCCGATCAGTTTGAGAATAGTCTAGTAGTCTATAGTGCAGGTATCTAATTGACTTGCAAAGAGCAGAGGACCCTTTTGTGGTTTTACTGAAGTATATCCCTCTTCTACTGCTCCCGTAGGAGTTAAGAAATCTAAGTGGTGCTTGATGAATTTTTTTTTGTTATAAATGCTGATGCTCAGTTTCACATTTATCATCATTTCTTTGAAGTATTAAAAAAATACATATATTACTGGAAATTAATAGTAATAATATAACTGTATCTCTGAAGGTGGTTCAAATGTTAGTTGACAAAATAAAGCAGAAGCCGACATTTCCTTATGAGTTATCTAACCCAATTATTATTGATGTCAGTGTATTTAAGAAAGAATAATATCGACATACGGAAAATGGTCCTTGCCTTCTCTGAAGAGGGTGTCAAGTCAACCCATGTCAAATATTACAAATGTTGAAACGTTAATTTTAAGCGATACATTCCCTGCATGTTACGGTTAATAATATAGATACATATAACTTTTAGAACATTTAATACTTTAATAATTTCAGAGAAAAATATCTTTAGTTTATGATCCTTACTTAGCTTGTTTTTAAGATTGTCTCAAAACAAAAACTAGGCTGTTCTAAAATTGCACATTCTTGAGTATATTTTGGTATTATTTCCATTGAAAAAGACATAGGCACGTAAATATTTTGCTGGACCTTGAATTTAAAGAAATTGTTGTAAAACACAACAATGAAGAGACTACATGAATAATAAAAGATTTAAATAAATACAATTAGGACGTTATTGTTGGTATGTGTGCAAATTTGCTTGGCAATAACGCAAATGCTCTGCAAATACGAATACTTACCTATTATTCAACGATGATTACGCTGGCAAGACGCCAACCCGTGTCTATTCTCACATTTAAGTTTTGGCGATATATCCTTTGCCGTTTTCTATTACTACAAAAACTCATATGCAGTAGAAAAAACTATGTTTTTATGAATTTATATTGAAAAATAAATAAACGCACCTAAATTGCATCTTAATTCACTAGGCTAATTCTACTTACATTCATATACTTAGCATTCCGTTAACGTAGGAAATTCAATTTTGAACTGAAAATCAATATGTGTCAGAAGAAGAATATTGTGATAAAATGTATGGTAATAATTACAGTAGTACCCAACTAATATGGCTATACTTAGCATTCATATACTTAGCATTCCGTTAACGTGGGAAATTCAATTTTGAACTAAAAATCAATATGTGTCAGAAGAAGAATATTGTGATAAAATATATATATAGTGTATGGATAATAATAATTACAGTAGTACCCAACTAATATGGCTTACCGATGTACCTGCGCAGAAGATACATTTTCAAAGCGCGGGAAATGCTATTGGTCGGCAGCTGTCGCCATTGTGTGCAGAGGGGCGTGACTTGCGACTGAGACGGAACTAACAGCTGCAGTGTATCATGAACCTTATAATAGTGAACTAAGGTTGATTGTAAGTTTTAAGCATTCTTTCGTTAATCTTCGGGCCATACTTTCTTTTATGTGCGAACAAAGATTCACGACACGCCATATCAGTTGGGTACTACTGTACCTAATTAAACTTTTGGAGAGCTGACAAGGTGAAACATAAAGAGTTTTTTTTTATACCACTAAGTCGATAAACAAGCATACGGCCCGCCTGATGGTAAACGGTTACTGTTACGGTATATGGACGCTTGCAATACAAGACACGCGTTACCGACCTTTCCCCCCTCCCCTATGAGCTCGGGCGACCTTACTCACACGCAGGAACACAACTTTACAAAACATAAAGTTATTTGGCTGCGGTATTCTGTAAGGTGGAGGTACTTCCCCAGCCGAGCTGAATAAACGCTTTGCTCTACTTCTCTCAAAAGTTGCTGATTTGACTCTCGATACTTACAAACAACATAATAGGTATCTCTTTTGGTTCACAGGATGCCAGTGCAAACCGCTAATTAGTTCTGCAATTTGCATATTGATGAGAGCGCTGCTCGCAATTGTAGACTATTCCAATTGTCACCTACAGTTCAGCTCTGTGTAACGTTTACGTGGATACATTCTATTCGATCATGGGTGCCGCAAGGACGCCCTAACTTTTGTCTCGTCGAATTAATAATGTCTATGATACTTTGTAGATAATATTGCTGATTTAATTAAAGAATTCTACATATTTGGAATCGCTACTATGCCAGAAATAGAATAATAAATGTTTGTTACGTATAATGTATCAAATATGTCACTCTCGGTTATGCTACGGAAACCACTTTCTTCGCAGTTCTAAATGTAAGCGGCGATAGCGTCGCACTTTATTTGGATTCTTTCTCGGTAACAGCTGTACGTCTTTGTAACTAGCGTCACTACCACGATAACGTTACTCGATTATACATCACTTTTAAAGTACAATTTAATATTATTGAATATAAATAAAAAAAATGTCTTTAAAGAAATAAATAAACTACTATAAAAAACGACTACAGCTACAATCCTAATTTGAACACAATTAAACAAGTAGAGACTCAGATGCGAAAGTTTCCAAGTACAAAAAATGTTTAAAAAAAGAAACGCTAAGTTTCCATGAGCAGCATTGTTTCACTGAAACACATAAATCCGCTGCATTTTCTCAACTTTCGTTCTTCGTTAAAACAACGTCAAAGTTCGAAAAGTAAGAGGTTAGAAATCACTCCTTTATAAATAACTAGCAGTCCTCCGCGGTTTTATCCTTGTTCCCGGGTTTAAAAGTAGCCTATGTCCTTCTCCATATCATAGGCTAACTGCATGCTAAATTTCATCTTGATCGGTTGAGAACTTAAGGCATGAAAGCGTAGCAACTAAACAAACTCCCATTCGCATTTATAATATTACTAGCTGTCCCTCGCGGTTTCACCCGCGTCATGATGATCCATTGAGTAGTTGAGGCGTGAAGGCGTAACCAAGAAATAAACAAACTCACTTTTAATTTATAATATTAGTAAGTAATGGTGTATTCCCACCGTCCGCGCGTCCCCATCACCCGCATCCCCATTAATAGGGATAGTGGGACTTGAATAAAATAATTAGAATTTTTTCCCGTTATCCCCATTGCTCTATCCTCTTTAATGGGGACGATGGGACTTGAATTAAGTAATTAAAACTTGATCCCGTTCTACCATTGATGCAGTGGAAATTCAACGCCATACATTTAGCCTTCTTGATGATTCACGGGATATGGGGCGAGTGTTTTTGTGTTTGAAATAACAAAACAGCCTATATGCCTATCTCACCTATATCTACTACACTGCTTAAATTATTTTTAATGGCATTTTGTACTGCTATCAGCTAATCTATATAGAGTATTTCAGACAGCTTACTTGAGCTATTGCAAAAGTGTTAAAGTGCAAAGAAAAGATATTTCACCTTTATAATTCTAGGTTATGGGTACCTAGGTACAGTTGGTTACATAAATCTAGTAACACAATTATTTCTTCAATAGAGTGATTAATCAAATTTCTGACTATGGGTATACTGAAATCTTAGTCTGTTTTTTAAAGTTTTTGTATGTTTACATTATCCTAGACTTTGCCATGAGCAGGGTTGTAGGAAGCCTTGGTAAGTTTGAAACTCTGATATCAAGTTATAAAGTAATAGATCTTGATAAAATAGTAACTTTTAGGTTCGTTCCTTCATGCCCATATATGTATTCTTTTTACAAAAATTAATACTGACTACAACATAAATGCACTGAAGAGTAGGTACTGTGGTATTTTAAACTGAAGATAGTAAATATAAAGGGAACTAATTTTTTGAGCTGTTATTTAAATATTCGAGATGTTATTATGATCAGTTGAAAAACATGTTGAGCAGTTATTTAATTTAATGGCGGTTGATTAATTATTGCGACAGTAAAACATGGACTGTAATAAAAAATCAATTAGTCGGTTATTTTATCATACAATGTCAATTCTAAAAATAATTGATTAGTCCAATAACTGAATGAGCGGTAAAATGATGGAATGAGCGGTTCGATAAATAGTTCGGCAGATCATAGCCAGCAGTGACAGCCAAACCTGCTCTTATTATACAATAAGTTTATTTTAGCTGCTACTAAGCAAATTCTATGTCATTTTAATTACTTAAGTATGTTTCGAATTACGAATAAAAGTTCCTATTATTATTATACAATTTGTTTTATTTAATTCCTTCAGTCAAAGCAAAAGTAATTTATTTTTTCATTACTATTTAAGTACTGTTTTAGGGTTCCGTACCAAAACTGTAAAAAGGAACCCTTATGGTGCGACTTAGTCCGTCTGTCTGTCCGTCCGTCACACCGCTATATCTCGAAAGCTACTTTACCACCTCATTGTTTATGGAATTGCTTAGAATGAGATTTCTTACCGACAAATTCCGATTAATTACTGCCCACACGTAACCGCTCGTTCAATATTTTTTACCGCTCATTTAATTATTTCCTGCTCAATTATATATTCACTGATCCATTTCATTATTTTTTATTACTCATTTTTGTTTACTTTACTGCTTAGTTTTAACTGCTGAACTAGTTATTAAACTTGCCATTTATAATTTTTAACTTACCAAAACCGCTATTTACAACTGCCTCTTTAAATCAATGCCGTAAATAAATAGGTACCTAATGAGGCTTATAAAACTGCCTGTCTCACACGATTTAATAGAAAATTCATTTTCCGAGAATTCATAATTACGAAATGAGGCAACAACACGCGTTGTAATTATTATGTTCTGCAGTCTGCAAACAATTTTAATGAAAGATTATAATAGAAAATTTTGGATGCCTTTTTAAGTACCTTATTAATTTTCGTTTGAATATTCGTGATATATTCGAAATATCGTATTGCCTTTTCAAATTATTAAAAGAAACTGAAATCCCGATTGCGTAAAACAAAAACCGGCCAAGTGCGAGTCAGACTCGCGCACCGAGGGTTCCGTACAAACCTGTAGGTATATAAGTAAATGGTAGTATAGACCTGAGTATTTGATAAGAATTTCAATGTATGACGTATTAAAAAGTTGGAAGTTTGCATGGTAATGTACATCATATTTTTTTAAGTTACAGTGGGGGGACACATTTTACCACTTTGGAAGTGTCTCTCGCGCAAACTATTCAGTTCAGAAAAAAATGATATTAGAAACCTCAATATCATTTTTGAAGACCTATCCATAGACACCAACCACCGCCTTTGGGAAAGTTGTTTGTTAACCTGAGTACAATCATGTGTCTAAGTATCATTTACTAATTACCAGTCACCCATATGGTTGAAGCCGACGTATTAGTTATTTTCGAGCAGTCGTGTGCACAATCATTATTATTACGCGATTTTACATTCACACACTTATGCTGCAGAAGATAAAACTATGTAGGTAAATGTAAATCACCACAATTGCGTATGAGAAGTTATGAAAATATATCAAACGTGTCATTAATGACATTCGTTAACATTTCCTCTCATTAGAGAGTAAACAAGTTGTTAACGGAAAAACATCACATAAATACGGAGGTACCTATTCGAATAATATATTTGCATGTTTACAAGCCTTTGAAGAAAATTTATCAAATTCAAAGACGCAGAAACAAAATTCCTCTTGAATGCTATGTACTGTCGAAACTGTACATAACGAAGCTATAGGTACACAGCAATATATATACTGAATTATATATCTAATAGGGTAAAAAGATATCTAAAATTTATTTTATATTATATTTATATCTCCACCGAAGATGAAATTTAATTACAAGATTTAATTTAGATTAGAAGATTAGATTACAGAAATCATTACTTTTCAAAAAATATACACCTATGAGCTAACTATATATACCTATATTTTTAATTATAATACATTTTCACATCAAAAGTGAGGTATAACATTGTGTTCGTTTGTTTCACAGTCCCGTAGATTGTATAATTAAATTAGGAGATGCGGTCACCGTATAGGTAAACGGAAGGTTCTCTCAAAATTGGGACTTAAGGCAACCCTAGTTACGTACGGCCCATTAGGAAGTGACCTAAATCTTCTATAAAATATGCTCATGCATGTGGATTAACGTTGCATCAATTTATATGAGTAAAACAAAAGACCTTTAACTAAGCTTTGGAATCGCTCCGTTTCCAACCACTGTGGCTGTTGAAGGGTAAGAAAAACCAATTATTTTATCCATGTAATGTGCATTATCTTCTTACGTATGTTTCAATGTTTCAGCATATAAATGTTCAATAAACGAAATCTAGAGCATTTCAGTGGATTTGCGTCATTTCCCTGATGAGAGAGCGAACCACAAAATCAAAATCAAAAAGTAATTTATTCAGTTTGTACATACAATTTACCACTGGTTCGGAATACACTTAAACTGAGAAGACTCCGGCAAGAAACTCAGCAAGGCTCTTTTTTTTGTGGAAGATCTTTTCATATTACAGATTTTTTCACTGCGTCTATATTTTGTATATTCGATGTATTTTTTTTTCTTATTTCCAGTTAAAATAAAAATTATTCGATATCAAACTACGTCACAGTATCACAAATTCGTGTAATTCCGGGTTGTACGCATGAAACTACGACTCACTGGATAATAAACAGCACTGAAATCTATTTCGTTATGAATGAAATTTCACATGAATGAATTCACTGTACATAATTATACCGAACGATAGAATTTTGTACTCTCTACTACCTTTTATGTGAAATACTTCCTTGCACACCTCTGCACAGCTTTCTATGAAAGTCGATCGTCGCATCCATTGTCCCTCGAGCTACCATTGTACGAATACTGTTACGTAAAATCGTTTTTATTTTATAAAATTTTATTTAATAAAATAATAACGATTACCTACATAACAATTGACCAATAAAATATCAACTGTGAAAAAGTACTAAATATACTTGAGCATTCTAAATATACACTGAAAAAAATAATTATTTTACAGTAACACAAAATTTTACTACCAATAACCTAAACAGAGTGACTTGCGAACTAAAAATTACCAGTAACAAAACTAGTTTTGGTTCATTACTAAATTGTTTGATTAAATCTAAGATATGTAAGATTAAATGTAACTAAAGTTAGTTTCCAGACAACAAAACTTCAACATACATAACTAGTTTTGTAGAACCTTTTTTTCAGTGTAACTAGATTGAGTACACATCACATACATTTGAATGCAAAAAGCTTTTCGTAGATTTTCGCTACATTGCTGCATTGGTAGTCATTATTCGAATATTTTTATATTAAAAATAAACAACAAAATTAAATATTTTTACTGGCCGACACAAGTGATAAAAAGAAGGCAAAGTTTTGACATTATTTCTGTGAGGAGGCAAGTGTGGAAGTTTGCGGGGGATGTTTAAATTGTCGCTACAGTACACGAAACTGTTGGTTCACAGTGGCACCATCTGTGACCCGCTAACTGAGTAACGTTCGACGGCAATACCTACGTAGTGTACCTGCATAATCCTACTAGCATCCGAAGAGAATATAATGCTTCCAAACATCCATTTGCTTGTGACTTCACACTACCAAAAGGGTATGCATTTTTAGAAGCCAGAAAGCTATTTTGTTATCAGTTAGCAGTGGAATTGAGGAAATTATATAGCAGTTGTTGTCATGAGTTTCGGGAGACAAAAAATCATGCTGTATATCGATTCCTATAATTTTGAATGCTTCATTATGTGTAGAGAAATATGTAAGTATAATAATTCTCTTTTTGTTATATATGGACATGTGCGCGCAATCGCTGACGCCATTCCCAAACCTTAAAAATATTAGTGATTTCTACCTGCATCTTTTGTATTTAAACTATGATGTTTTATTTAACGTTTATAAAATAGCACTATCAGCTCACTGCAACAATAATATAAAATGTAACTTTTTGATACTGATATAAAAATATCTGTATACTTATTAATAACTTGAAGCTCAATTTAAGAAACCTTACAAGCTCCCTTTTGCTCATACCTCTGAGAGAGTGAACGAACTTCATATTAAAAGATAGAACCGAACTGGTTTGGAAAATAAGATGCCATTTTTATTTCATCTTTTTTTTTTTTTTATTAAAGATAATTATTTCTCCGAATACGAATCCTTAATTACTTCCTACGCTAAACCAATCGGTAGGTTACATATGTGTACTAAATGGTACCTTGAATCGTTTAAACTAAATACCAATCAAATGTTCCAATTGGTTACACAAATAGTTAATGCGATTGGAATTCTACGATTTTATAGACTAGGTACACAAGTATATGTTTGCTATTAATAATAATTAATTAGTGACCGATAAAAGATAAAATATTTTTTATTCATTGTTCTGAGCAATAAAACAGCAGTATAAATGTAATATATACTCAATGTACGTCGATATCTATTTGCAATATAAAGAGTATTGTCGTTGTTAACCCATTAACACCATTACTACAGTCTGATTAGAGTCAGTTAAGTTAGTTTTATATTTCGTTAATATTCGTTAAAATGTATCAATGAAACAAACCAGTAGTACCCAGCTTGCAGCGGTTGCGCAAAAGTCTGGATAATTGCAGAAACGTAAATGTATTAAAAATGTGTGAACGTTGCCGACAGACTAACATTGTTAGCAGAATAAAATGCACAACGAATTCTAGCTGTTTTAAGCAGCTAAAATCACATGATCTAATGAATGAATATGAGGGTATAAGCCGATAGATTTTTGCTCATAAATTCATTAGCGACCATAATCATAAAACGCTATTTCAATAAGCTGATTAAATTGTTACGTTAATTACTTATGTCACAATGTTTGACGTTACGTGGCGTTTTTTACGTGACAAATTAATCAATGTATTAGTAAAATTGTGTTTTTAAGTAAGACCCTTACTCTTTTATGCCATAAAAAGTTCACATGATATCATCACTTATAATCTGGATTCAAGATCCAGTCTATATTTTTAAGAACCTTAACTAGTATCATTTCAAGAAGTCAATCAAAACGTTGGTTCTCAATTCTCAAATCTCAATGAATAACCGAAACAGTCTTGTTGTACTACATAATACACGGTAGCTCCATGTACAACTGATTGGTACATAGATAACAGGACCTAGAGTGTAGGTAGTGCAGTTGATTAGTATCTCTCTATTCCGAGAGCTTATACAGTTTTCAGCGCCGTGCAACTTGCAGGCAACTAAAGACGCTTACCGATCGAGTGGCCAGTCCTGTCCAGAATCCGCAACAAACTAACTTTGTTCAAATTGAAGCCCGTCGACAACCCCACTCGGGTCGAGGTCGCTTCGAGTACCCCACTCATTGAACATTTTCAATAGTCTTACTTTTACCGAGTTATTTTTTTAATTATTTTGATTTGGACTCCGGATATTCCGGATTTAAGGTTTTCCGTAAAGGGTAAGAAGAAAATGTATATAGGTAGGTACATGTTTATTTATTTTAACGAAAGTAGTGATTGATATAGAAGTACATTGCTAAGCTTTTTAGTATTTAAAATCTTCAAAAGAGGATCAGCTATATTGTAATTACATAGCGTTATTTGTTGCTAAAAGCAACAAATAACTATGCTGTTTATAGGTAAATTGAGTTACAAAATTATCGGTAAGTTCCTCTCAAATTTTCACGAAAATAAAAATCCCGGAATGAAACCATTCCAAATTAAAAGGAAATTCAAAACGTAAGCTTAAGTTAAAATATGACAGGCAGCAGCAAAAACTCTACAAAGCGGGCACCAACCATAGAATTTAATTAAATGGAAAATTCGTGGCTTACATTAGGCAATCAGTAATCACAGCTCGATTTTCCCATGTCCAAACGTTCGTTTGAAAACGAGGGCTGACCCCAAAACAGTTAATAAGGTTTTGTATCTGACTTCATAGCTTTCACAGGGAAAGCCCGTGCAGAATCAATTTGTGGTTTATCCTGAGAATATTAACTCACTGGGATTACATTGAAAGCGTGCTATAATTTACCTTTTACTGAAATGCAAATTTATAACAAAAAGAATCGTCATAACAAATGCAGACTGTAAAATCAATATTAGATGTGGTATGCTAACAAATGTTCTTTATACAACTGCAATATCATAAAAGCTAAGAATAAATAAATAAATAATCACAACTATTATAACGTACCTACTCTGTGAACATCTTTTTATCAGAATTATATTTTATTTCTGCAATTATTAACAGTATCTAATTATTTTCATTATTTATTTATATTTTATTATATGTGAATGAGTAGATAAAAAAAAAGATAAGTATTAAAGATTTTATGTACTCTTTATACATGATAATTATGATCTTTTATTTTTGTGTCCCAGTGTAGACCCACGAGTTTCTGCTTGTGCTTTTTTGTTTCCAAATCTTTTTAAGTGTATGAGTAAATGAAATAAGATATTTTATATTAATGAATGTTATTATTATATATATAAATTAAATAATAAAAAATTAAATAAATTAATACTTAAAAATGAATGTTTAATTTTATGTGACTTGATAACATTATTATTACTTTTATTTAAATTAACCATTATGTGTCATTCTATCAATATTGAAGTACCTCTAATAAGTAACGCGAGTAAAATGTAAATATCTTATAAAGTTAACCATTTATTTTTATTTTGCTCTACATAATTTTCATAAAATTTTATATTTTGAACAAATGCTATAATATTATTAAATATAGGTAACGTTTAATAATATTATAAACATCTATATTTTTTAATGCCAAAAAGTAATTTTCAAACTGACAAACACGAATAAAATGTTAATGCAAAAATCCAACATTAATACTGTAAAATTATGAACAAACACAGCAAATAATTGACATCGTTAACCCTTGGAGTGAATAATATTGGACCCAAGTGGCAAATCAAATTGAAGTGTTGATCATACTAAAGAATTACTTAATTTTCAACAATTTAATAAGACCGTTAACATTAACAAATATTACAAAAACGTTAATTATTTTAACTTTACTTCTTAAAATAATGGGCTTCACACAAAAATGGCTCATTGAAAATGGATTATTTATGTAATTAGTCTTAGGCTTCAATAACCTGCATGCAAAAATTTTCTTTGATGTAGGTACCTCAATTTTCCGTGACTACAAAACGTGCGTGCCTCTACCAATCAGGCAATTTCTTCTTTAAAATAGATAAAAGAAAAGAGAAGATATCTAGATTGGTTTATTATCTCTATTGCAACTATACCTAATAGAATAGTCAGTCATTGTGTATGGTTAGAGTTCCAATCCATGCCCAACACAGAAGAATACTGTCTTACCCGAAAATGAACTAATCGAACTGTTACAATCAGACTCATGAACTAACAAAGCACTTTGTGACACATCTATAGCTGAAGGTGGAACATATTGGACTTAAATTTGATTTTCATGTGTCTGATGTTACTTATATTGAACCTTACAAGCAACAGATTAGAGTTTATTAAACAAAGAATTGCTAAATAAGACAATATATGAAACGTTGTCCATCAACCTGGAAACCGACTGGATGTAAATTAGATTACAAACACTATTTCCCCAGAAGCTCTGTTGCACATCGTAAGCGTAAGTAATTGTAGTGGTTCCACTATACCTACATATCCACCTATATTATTTAGCACTTAATTATATTTTCATATTCAATTTACTGTACCTACCCAGATAAACGATGAATCAAAAATGTTGCAGTTTCGTCCCTCCGCAGAAAATCAAGTCTCACAAAAATCTCACAATGTATTTTGGGAGTGAATAAACAAGAAATACGCGGTTGCTCCTGTTTTGTTTTAGCGTTTATATAGCGGGGGGCCTTTATGGTTTATAGCTCAATAATATAGGCCATAAAAAGCCCCAGACCCTCGTCGGAACTCACTATGTTCCACAATTGAGTCATCCTAGTGAGTCCCTTGGACTCCTTTAAGGTTTCTTGAATAATTCCATTTTGTAAGTACCTAACAAGACGGAAACGTTCCTTGTACTTTTTTTTTTTTTTTTTTTTGAATGGACATGAAGGTACGGGCCCAAAATTTGGCCTTAGTACCCTTACCCGGACAAGTCGGCGAGCTAGCTCTCAACCGTAGTTATGATTAGGTAACAGGGCCTGAGGGTGCCCCAGTTGGGGCCGAACCTCGGCTCAGGGCTGTTACCGAGGGGAGGGAATGGACTGAGTCCTTGTACTAGCTATTACTCCCTATAAATAGGCTATTCTCTATATGAATGTCGATAATCTTAATTATGTTTGTTCAAATTATGAATAGGTAAATGGTAAAACATTCTATATGGCTTAAAATAGTTTGAGAAATGTATTCACAACATTATTATTAAAATCATTTGGTACAAATAGAACGGATATCTGAAAAACTTGAGAGTTGCTGAGCAGAGCTACTTGGCACTTCACAAAAGATTATTATTATCTTTGCACCGCGTCGCAGTCGCGCCGGCTCGTCGTCGATTGAATCACCGATAAAGTTCATCTTTGACTTGCGAAAATTGCCACTGGAGAATATTTTACCGAGCCTAAAGTGAAAATAATTTAAAGGACATCTTTTTCCTACATAAATTCTTAACAGCTATATTTTTTCTCTAGCTCCAAATTAGATTTATATATATTAACGTATCATGTCTCTTTTATTTCAGTTTTAGCACAGAATAAAGAATAGTTCGTTAGCCTCATATTTAAGTATAGGAAATGAAATGATTATTTTTCTGTTGATAAGCAAACGTTAATTGAAACAGAATTAGTTTGTTTACTTATTGTGTGAATTAGAAGATTAAACATCCTTTCGAAATAATTGCACCTACGCATTAATTGCAATCGCAACGTTTATATAAAATCTAATGTATACTTTGAATACATCGAAACAATACTGAAATAATCATTCAGTTACACGCTTTTAATTATCACAGATTTCTACGGCGTAAAATACCATTACAATGAAGCCAAAATCGAAACCGCAAACGGAAAGTCCAAAATGTACTATATATTTTCAATAAAACATTTCGTTAATGTTCACAAGAGCAAAAAAACCTGAACATCGCTATCGACCACAATTCACAAAGGCCCGTCACAAATTACAAACTAATCATAGTCCACCAATTGGGTCGCTCGGAAGAGGTTAATTTTCCCAATCCCGCCGCCGCCGTCGCGTTAACGCTCTGCTCGTAACTGCCGCCCCACCAATTAGCTTTTACTGCCCTTGTGGTCCGATAACTACTCCGCAAGACTTATCTATCGAACGATCCGGGTATTATGTCCTAGTAAACACTACTAGAAATTGTATCTCACCTCACACTCGATACAATAACATTCGCCATTTTACGTTACATATTTGAGTCGTATAGAATCAAAAGCGGATATCTGATTTTTTACAAAATATTGGCAATGAAAGAAAAACGTTTGTACTTCATTATATGGCATTTTTTTAATAATAATTTTTTGTTTATGTATCTTTAATTATTTTTAATAATAGAAAAAACACAAAACACGATGTGGAGTCAACATCAAAGAGAGAAATGACGAATCTTTTTTACAGATTGCCGGTTTTGATTCTAAACATTGAAGATGGCCATATTTGATTTTAAGTCTATCGCAGATATCCATATTTGATCCCAACTAAACGACAGATCGCAGTATTTGATTCTAAACAAACTAAAGTAAAACAAGGGTTGTCAAAAACAAAAAAAAATATAATTATTATGTTTTATTAAAATTAGTAACGAAAATCGGGGTTTAAGGCCATCCCAAACATAAAAGTATTTACCCGACTGACCCGGAAGGAGGGTTTTGTTTTTCGAGTGTATGTATGTATGTCTATTTCTTTGGCACGCTCTGTAGCCTAAATGGCTTCATGGATTTGAACATATGACGTGTCGTTAGATTCGTCTAAACTGTGGGAGTGGTAATAATCATAATCTCCCTACAATGAAGAGTCGGTATTGTTTAAATAAATATGTTTATCTTCAAAATTATATCTTAGCAGTTCACTACTGAAACGAAACAAAAATAATATTAACTAAACAAATGCATAAATACAAATAAATAAAAGCGAGATAAACAAAAATAAAATAAATAGAATAAAGTGCGAACCCTAGACAAGGTACACACCTCATTCGTTTAGCTATATTTATTTTCCATTTATCCGGATTCTTTTGGCTTTTTCGGCCAAAACAATTATTCACAGGTGTTGGCTAACAATTCAGGAATATAATTTTACATAATCTGTTTAACTTCAGCAGCAGAAACTTTAATAAATCAATAAAATCAAACAGTAAAAAATACTTAAAACCATTGAATTATTACGCTTAGAAGCGAAGTATCGAACAAAAATCCTCGCGACACGTAAGCCACTTGACAACCAATGTATGCGTGAGTACCATATAATTACACTCGCTGACACGCACACAAGCGCACGAGTAATGTTGCAAGCTAAACGAAATTTTTCGGTAAAATTAACCTTCCGATTTCGCCTACTAGTGAAATTGGAAGTAAGTATTCATAAAAATAATTAAATAGTTTAAAAAGTTCTGCGTCTTAGATAATTTATTATAGACACAGGCCTATTATTTATTTATTACTAGTTGTTTCATAGTACTTATTTCGGGTATTTTAACATAATAAACCAAGATAATGTGCAGTGCTATGAACGATCGTACAATTTGTAGCTTTCCTTGGTAATGATAGGTTTCAGATATGATAGGTTGTATAGAAAAAGAAGATTAAGTAGTATCTAGGTATTTAATTTTCATTAACAAAATTGAAATTTTAAAAGCTTGTTAGTTGATTTTGTTTCCGGAACAACTGCCGCTTTGACAATATTTTCCTAGCTATATTCTCTTTTTTCTACCAGTCTGATTCGAAATTATTTCACTAATATGAAGCTACATTATCCCAAGTATTATAAACTACTTATCCTAAGAACGCAGCTGAAACCGCGGGGGACAGCTAGTCGGTTATAATAGCTATAAGTAAAAGAAACAACTTAACGGACTCAATTACTTTATTAATAACAAAATCAGTATCAATTACGTAAAACAACGCAAATTCGCACAAAAAACAGCTGGCAACACTGCTCGAAATCTGAGTGAAGTATTTTTATTTTAGAATTTTGTTATTTTAGATGAATTACACAATAAAATTAGTGGCTTGCCTGTGGAATGTTACATCAGAATTCTTATCTTTCTTCCCTCATGAATTATGACACAATTTTACTACACAAACCGTCATATTTATTATTTTTCTCAGAGCTGCACTCACTAAAACGTCACTCAGTACACTGACAGCGCGGCGGTCATTTGGAGCCATTATGGCTCCAATTGAATGGATTGTTTTTCCCGCGTGTACTTTGCTTCTATGTGTAATAATTCAATGCTTAAAACACGTTCACACGCAAACATAATGGACGCCTGTGATTGGTCGAGCGAGCAGTTTGCCATATTTGATTTTGAATCTTTACAGAAGGCCGGATTTGTTACTAATCTGTTACTTTTGAGTTGATTTTCTATGGAAGATAGCCATCTCTGATATGGAAATTATAATTCGTTAGATAGTATTTAAAATTTTGAGTGTTGCCTTATTCACAGTTCATTTTTACCAAAAACGTCAGTTAGCCGGCTTTGATTCTATAGGACTCATTTATGACCCTATTTTGAGAGTTGATTTTATTAGTAACGTTCAGTTCAAATATAAGTACGACCAAGTGACTTGTATCCAAACATATTAGTAGTGGATGCAATGAAACATGCTATGAAATAGAGAAGGCTTTGTTTTTACTTATATCCACATACATAAATATACCTGTAGACCTCATCTTGAACGAAAATTTAACTGTATGTTCTTTATGATATTAGTACACTGCAAAGTACAGTCTTGAGCAAGATTAGAATGATTTTTAGTGTACATGGAGTGTACTAAAAATCATTCTAATCATGGGGTTGAATAACCCCATGCTGTAGCATGGGGTTCTTCAAAAAGCGAGTGAAGTGATTTCTTCAGGGTTGGTAACGCGCGAGTGATACCCCTGGGCTGTGTTTAGTAACTACACACCGTGTGACCGGTGCGATCGTCCGATGATGTTGTGTTACTGAACGCTACTATGATCGTCGGGCGATCACACGGCGTTGTTACTGAACGCAGCCCTGGTGTTTCAAGCATCCGTAGGCTACGGTGACTGCTTACCATCAGGCGGGCCGTATGCTTGTTTGCCACCTTAGTGGTAATAAAAATGAAATGTTTCGATAAAGAAAACCATATCTCCCGATATGTATTTTAATTTCAACAAAACTCACTCATGAATCGATCCAACTTTTTAGTCGTGAAGACAACATACATGTGCAAGTTACAGTCCCAGCATAACTTTGTAATGAAGATTTACTTAAATATTATCCCTACTGCGTACATGATTTATGACGAGGCACCACCGAAACAGACATGATGAAATATCTTACAAAGGCTCGTTGCTGCTCTATCTATTTATGTAATTTGTTTGTTGCAATAAATAAGTCTTAGTAATCAGTGTTACAAGTGATGCGGCCCTTTTTGGAAAGAAACATTTAAAAAAAAAAAAAAATCTTTTAACTTTTCCTTTCAAATCAATAGCATCAGTGTCTGCTGAAATATACCGCTGTGACAAACAGACAGACGAACAGATGGACGGAGCGACACCATAAGAGTTACTTTTACCTTTTTTAGGGTTGAAACCCTAAAAAATAGAACAATACAACCAAACTATTACTTATATCTTATATGCTTCAGAGTAGACAATAAGTATGTGACAATTACTTTTAATCTTATAAAAATTACAAAAATATTCCAGATTTATTATACTTACAACCTTTAAGTAGAACTCACATTCCTGGAATTTACTTAGACGTATATACTCATGTGGTTAATATCCAAGCAAATATTATATACGTTACGTTGAGTTGTTATACAGTATCTCAATAGCTACCTTTAGATAAGTAAGTAAAATATTTACTTATCTCTTTGCCTACGGGTTTGTTCGCGTATATTTGTGTAGTACTTTTACCAAAGCGCAAAGTTTTTAATTAATAATTCAATGCCTGTAAGTATATATTTTTGTAAGACTCAATGTATATTCTTCTTTATACATACAATACAACCACTAGGAATATATCCTTTTATTTTCGTTAAATCAGAAAGTTCTTACTTCCTGTCACCAGAAATTATGAGGAGCTCTTTACAGAAGACGTGATTATTCATTCACTATTGTTAAATTATATTTTTATTTAGAATTGTTTCGAGCTGTGCTCCTTTGCGCCCAAAGGAGCTTTTTTCCGCGGACGCTCAGGTTGTGGAATGAGCTGCCCGCCGTGGTTTCCCCAATGGAGTACAGCATGGGGTTCTTCAAAAAGGGCGTGAAGAGATTTCTTCAGGGTCGGCAACGCGCGAATCATACCCCTGGTGTTGCAAGCGTCCATAGGCTACGGTAACTGCTTACCATCAGGCGGGCCTTATGCTTGTTTGCCACTTTAGTAAAAAAAAAAAAAAAAATACATCTACAAGTTATAAGGCTGAGATGACAAATAAAAATCAGCTCTATATATAGAACACGTTATCATAATCATCAACATACGTCGTATGGGCAGGCGAGACCTTTGCGTCTGACTTCACATGCAGGACGTTTTTTCGATATGATTACCTTTACCCAAAAAACAGTTGTGAATCTCTAACTTGAAATGAGTTACTCAGAGGTACAGTGAGTACAGCCTGCACTCTCATGGTCAATAGTCGTGCCCTGTGTATTGTGAAAACCGCATAACCGAGTGCGAGCGGGCGTCACTCTAATATCGACTTTATGTATATACAGCACTAGGTATGTATCAAAAAAATTATGTGATAAGACAATATATATACTATGTCATCTGTTGCCCACTGACACGCTAGAATATTATGGAATCTCTTGATAGAGCATGGCGTCTCGAGGGGTGTAGAGAGTTTTATTTTTCAATGCTCTGTGGTCGGAACTGAGTTACTGCGCCCGTAACTTCAGCCACAAATTACTTAGTAGTTACTAAGATGTATAATGTGCTCTTAGATAATCTAATATGGCGTGTAAATAATTTCATCTATAGGTACTATATTAATGTATATAGTCTATTCGCGCATATGATTAATATGAATTTAGTTCAAGAACGCTTAGAGTACAAATCTAAACAGTAAATACGTCGCATATTTTCCTTTCTCTACAACATCCATTAATGAATGTAGGTATGTTATGTGTATGTACACATAACTCGTATTTGCTACAATAGCATTGTTAGAGTAGCAGCAATATCAATTTTATCTCGGGATATCGAGAAAATATCCTCGATTCAATTGAATCATATCTCACATACAGGGGGGTAAGCAAACGTCGATATACCTGCACCGGTTGAAGCGATATTTCCACAGCGTAACAGTCTAAGTAACTCCGGCAATTCCTTCCCTGCACATAAAACATGTATTGTCGTATTGTTTAACTTTTCTCTCTCAGGACAACACATAAACTCGTCGCAAATCCTACACAGGGTTTGAGAGTGTCGTCTCAGAAATGTTCCAAGTCAACGAAAGCAAGGAGCGACAATCTCGCCGACCTACGTCTTATTTTTCAGGAGAGCCGATCCGTTACAACGACAGAGATTTACATTTGAAATAGGCTGAGACACTCTTTTATTTCGTTCCTTTTATTTTTTCTGTCTGTTCGTATCGCTGCAACTCCCCCTAGCTGCCTTCGTTCGAGGTTATCTTTTGACAGCGACGGAAAAACTAGGTATCTGTATAATTTTATGAACCGAAATCTGAATGATTTATTAAGTACTGAATTCGTAAGTGGAAATAAATTGATGTCTAAATATATACAACAGGTTAACGTTTCCAGTGAGGAAATTGTAAGTACCATTGTAATTATGAAAGTTAATTTACTACATAGCGGTCTCTTGCTGAGGGGCGAACGGTTATTTGATTAAAGTGCAAATTTTTTATTATTATTTCGTATCTTAGAGCTAACTATACAAATACACTGGAGCTAGTTTTATAATAACGTCGGCCGAGCCTCCAAAAAATGGAATAATTTATCAAACAACATTCTGAAACAAATTGTGTCGGGCGGCGCTATCCATCAAATATTTTTCTTTTACGAACCCTGTACATGGGTATTTATGTTCGCGATCCAATGTTATACAACGTTACTGATGAGACCCCATCAAGCATGAAAAATCATAGAACGATGTACTCCATTTCGCATTTTACGACTTGTAGTTTATTCAAATTGTATTTTATTTTGGTATGGAGTGAGTATATTTGATTATTAGTTTAAATACATTAATTACTTTCGTATTGTTTTGAATGATTAAACAAATTGGTTATTAGATACACTGCCAACTCAAAAGCTTTTTTTTATTATTACGCTAAAGGTCACCCATCTAAACATTAAATGAAGTGAAATAATGTATAGTCTTCAAACAAACATCTTAGGATAGTATAAATAAAGCTAATTGTTTGATACTTGCCGTCTCTATTCACCTTACATTTGCACCATTGCATTGGGCCTGGGGCAGACTTGGGCAAAATACACTACATTGCTGCCCAAATTATATGAAACCTGCTAACTCTACGGTGTTGAAATTGAAATATATGATACTTAAGGATATAACAAACACATCGCCCGAGCCGAAAAAACGATTTCAATTAAAAGCCTCGATAAAAAAAAATGTCAAACATACCTCTAAAAATCAAGAAATTCCCAAATATATCCAACGCCTGAAGGTATTTTGATATGATTTTTTTCATCGATATAGTACATATCATAAGAAAATAAACGCCCGATTTAGTTTTTTGAATTAGCTATTCAGTTTTTCATAATAATGATTTTAAAAAAAGTCGCTTACGTCAAATTCAATCCGAGCACCATCAACATCATACCGCACTCTATTGTCCTGCAACTAGCGTATTTTACTTCGCGCTCACTCGCATTCCGCGGCGATCCGCGTTGCTAGATGGACCTGTGTCATTTTCTTTCAGAATTTTCACAAAAATAAAACCCTCTCAAATGAGTAAAAAATCATATCAAATTATCTTCAGAAGGCACTGGAAATGCATGCTAGTCAAATTAAGGCAATTGAGCCTTTTATTTGCTTGTTATGAATAAAAATATATAAAATAAAATCTGTTATGATTGATACTTTTGAAAATTGTCATCGAGCCATGTCGTGGTACTGACAGAGACTAATACTTATTTTCGTCTATGAAGGGTATGGCTTGGGTAGTCTAGGGGGCTAAAGTGCGGGTTATTAATGTAGGCGCCGACTGAAGGAGGTGATGATTCAAATCCCGGAAAGTGTTTTTTTTTTATTTCAAATCATACAAAATGAAAAATCTGCAATATATATTATTTTTAATGAGCAATTATCTATTTAGTTACATACCTGATTAAATAACACCTCATTCAATGTTGTTTATTTTGAGATCAAAGAAAAGGTATTGAAGGTAGGTTGACTGATACTGGTAACAGTAGGTGCCCCGAAGTCGGGGCGGGCGTGCCAGTCACTACTGCGGTCATCGAGTCATCTGTAGTCATCGAGTCGAGCCGATATACCTTTATATTCATTGTATTATTGTGGTCCAGTCGCGTAGTCGTGAAGTGTCAATGGCACAGTAAAATTAGTACCAGTAAGGAAAATATTACACATCTTACGTTGACTAAGTTTCTACTACATCGAGGAACAACCCTTAGAGTATGTATACCGAGCAATCTGTTTCCGAAACTAGTCAGTGATTTGTCACTGATTTTGAACTGTAAGGACCAATCACTTCATCGTGTGTTCTTGACTTGGCCAATCATAGCGCATTGTCAATGGTGGCAAATTGGCGGAATAGATTCCAAGCAAAATCAACGTCATTACGCTTCTTTGGGTTAATTGTTCGATGTTCTACTACTCAGTATCGGATTGTAAATTGTAATATCAGAATTCCGATATAGCGATGATCCGATATTCCGAGATTCATGCCCTGTAGGTATAACACCAGAAGTATGGAGAGGAAATATGGTGGTGCTCTTCCGACTCTTCCGAAAAGACGATTAGGCCCTATTGAAGAACTACCACCCGATATCCTTCCTAAGCCACGTTTATAAATTGTTTTCGGGAGTCATTACGAATGGTCTTGCACGTAGGTTTGAATACTTCCAGCCTCCCGAACAAGCTGGTTTCCGTAAAGGCTTTAGTACCATAGATCACATACATATACTTCGCCAAATTATACAGAAGACTGAGGAGTATAATCGGCCGTTATGGTTGGTGTATGTGGACTATGAAAAAGCCTTCGATTTAGTTGAGACATGGGCGATATTACAGAGTCTACAGCGGTGCTAAATCGACTATCGCTATAATCGAATTGTTGAAGGTCTTTGTACAGCAAAGCCACTATGTCAATCAGAGTACAGGACGAGAGTACGAGAACAATCCAGTTGCAGAAGGATGAAAGACAGGGTGACGTAATTTCCCCGAAACTCTTTACCACTGCAATGGAGGATGTGTTCAATCTCTTGAACTGGAAGTGTTATGGCATCAACATTAACGGTGAACACACCTCTCACCTTCGACTTGCCGACGATATAGTCATAATAGCGGGAATCGCTGGAAGCTTTGAACATCATACTCAATGATATCAAGATAGTTTCCCAACAGGTCAAGATGAATATATACAAGACAAAAATGATGTCTAATATTCATATTCCGCCAATACCCGTGATTGTTGGGAACACTGCTCTCGAAGTTGTAGACGAGTATGTATACTTTTTTTTTTTTTTGTTTTACGTGAGGAAATCCTCATGGATACCCGGGAACTCCGGGGGGAGTGGTCGGGTTATGTCAGACTCTTACTGACTAAAACCCCACGGTGTTCCTACCTGTGGCTGCCAGCTGGATATACGGGGGCGCCAAAGCATTCGCCCGCGTATCCAGCAGCGATGGCCTGATCGGAGGCCGCGTCTTCGTCGACGGCAGAGACCGGAGCTCTTGTCTCCTCCTGAGTAGCGTGCGGGAACACACGTTCCACTACTCGGGCCCGATGTTGATGGGCGGCAGACTCCCCCGAGTCCGCCACCCTTGGGCCCAGGGTTGGGGGAAGGTGGCTTAAAAAAGCCGCCCTCGGACGCCCGGTCCTCTTGCGGCGGATAGCCAGGGTGGTAGTGTCCTCCCTGTCACGTTCCGCCGCCTCCTTAGCGAGCATAACTCGCTCCCAAAAGGAGTGGAGTGCGTCCCACGATCTCTCGATTTCAACCACAGCGCGAACCATGCTCGGCAGCGAGAGATCAGTCCCCACTTCAGCGCAGAGCTCGCTGCTAGGCCCCCTCTTCGAGGCACATATGCTTGTTTACCGACTAAGTTGTAAAAAAAAACAGCGTTCGGGAAGCTACGCCATATCTTCAAGTCCAGAATACCTCAGAGTCAGAGTCTTAAGACAAAGGTTTACAATCAGTGCGTGTTACCAGTGATGAAATACGGAACACGGACGTGGTCTTTCACTGCTGGTCTAATAAATACGCTCAGAGTCACTCAGCAAGCTATGGAATGAGCTATGCTCGGAATTTCACTATGAATCAGGATCCGAAACGAGGACATATGTAGGAGAACAAAAATTCTCGATAAAGCTTAGCGATGGGCGATTGTTACTAAAAACAATCGAATTATTCGATTGTCCAATTTATTCGAATCATTCGAATAACAATTGACTTCTTTCGATTGTTCATAATACGCTTCGTGCGGCACCGCGCGTGGCCTGTGCCGTGCGCTGGCTGTCCGCCCGCCGAATGAATGAATCTATTCGCCCCCGCGCTCACCCGTCGATATTGCAACCTGCGTGGCGTGCGTCAATTTTCATTCGAAAGGTCGATTGTTATTCGATTGTTTATTTGTTAGAACGAATGAATCGACAATCGAATGTACAGTTTTACAATTGTCGATTCTTTCGATTACTTTTTTTTTAACAATCGCTCATCGCTAATATAGCTCGTAGAGTTCATATGTTGATGTGGCAATGGGCAGGCCACATCGCTCGAAGAACCGATAACCGATGGGGATGGAAGGTTCTCGAGTGGCGGCCACGTACTGGAAGGGGGGGACACCGTACGTGGATGTCCCACCAGGTGGACCGTCGACCTGGTCAGAGTTACTGGGCGCTGCTTGATTCAAGTGGCCCGAAACAGCTTGAAGTGGAAGTTAATGGGGGAGGCCTATGTTCAGCAGTGGATATCCTTAGGCTGATATGATAATGATGAATAAAAATGTTAGGTATAGTAAAGAGGGCATTTTATGGAGAAATTCTACAATTATTGTAAAAGTGATGGAAGAAAACCTGTTTATTTGTCAAATAACATCTAATATCTCTATTGAGGTCCTCTCCTGTCTGTCCATTTGTCACAGCCTGTATTCTCCGAATTTATAGAACCCAAATTGTATTTAGTATTGCGTATTTATATAAGTATCCAGTTTTAAAAATATATATCTTATCTTATCCCAAACTAAGCAGAGCTTGTAAATACATCACTAAATAGTATGAAAAGAAGTCGTTTTCCGCATCAGCTTGTGTCTCTGTTTATCCGCTAACTCTAAACCACGCAACGGATTTCGATGCAGTTTTAACCATCAGATAGAAAATTATTACTACGTATAAAAAAAACGCCATACGTCACAACTATGTTCCGTTCAAGTTTCGTTCAAGTGAGGCCATTCGGCCACACTTTTTATACGCGATACCGTGACCGGGTCACGGTATGGGCTGCCGCGCAAATCGCTCCATTGTCACCACATTATGACATTGTACCCGTGCGAAGCCGGGACGGATCGCTAGTACTTAATATACATAATTACACCCTGACTCGGGACATGCAAACATGTTCATGCACACAGATGCATATCCTTGGTGGGAATCGAACATACAATCGGCGGCGTTGTGGAATCTTAACAAACTACACCAACTAGCCCGTCAAAAGTTTTTTTTAAGATATTTCAAAATTTATATTTTTAAATGTTAGTCTGCAGTTTGTCTACTGTTAAAATTTTTACTGTACAATTCAAACAGCTTCGTTCTCGCGGAAATGTATAGATGGCGGTTTGTCACGTTGAATTGTTTGCTTGCAATGACGCACTTCTAAATAGAGGGAGCTAGTATTTTTTGTTTGCTTAGTTCCGGTAATTTCCGCTAATATTATGTGAAAATGTGGCGCAAGGGTGAAAACTGAAATCTGCTCGAGAGGAGTCTGCGCCTTAACACGCCAATGCATACGTAGCATAGATCGTTTGACGTAACATAGGTGTATATAAAAAATCCAATACGAATTTAGAATAAACAATACACCGTGATGGGTCAAAAGGTTTGGAATATACATGATAAAAAATTCTAGTGAAACAAGAAATAACGCAATATCCGCCGTAAATAAAATAAAGAAACAACCATAGCGAAACCTTGTATCTTCTTTACCTATAATATAGCACCAGCCTTAGGTCACCTATAAAGGCGCTGTCCCACTGCGGTGCATGGTCACGCTGAGCACGTTGACTTAGCTTCGCTATGTATGAAAGTGTATGTGATAACGTCCACTGTAGGCTACGAATACGCGACGTGGTCGGCGACGTCATTGCTACACGCATGGCCTGGTCGGCACGCAGATCAACTTTGCGGATAGTATTCATAGGGTTTACATGCATAGGCTACACAGACACACGTTAACTGCGTTGATCTCGCCGCGTTAAGAATCCACGTGGTGGCCACGCGTATGTAGGTAACGTCAAAAAGTAGATACACGGGCTCACGCACCTAACATGACCGAGTAAGTCGTGCACAGCCAGAATGCACAGCTATGGGACAGCGCCTTAAGAATCAAATAGTATAGTAATAAAATAAATAATAACGTACTGTATATATAATCCACTACAGTGGTCGTCACATTTCAGATGGTAGATATAAACTCTATTTATATTTTACACCACAAAACAGTCAAATACCCATAAATTTATCAACGTTATGCCGTTTGAGCAATCACTTACATAAATATCCACAGATTTGACAGCAATCGAAACGTTCCATACGGAGGTAGCTAGACCACGCCACGGTTCGTTTCATTGTGCTACATCGACCAAAATATATTGGGAGATGGGAAAAAAACATGTACTAGTTAGTACATTCAACAATTTACATACCATTATAATCTGTATTCTATATTGAATGACATACAAATAAAAAAGGAAGGCTTGAGGAAATTTTCTATATATAGATTGTATTTTGTAAATATAGATTGTATTTTGTACATATTTGTTGTTAATAAAGAGAGCTTGTCCATGTCGAATAAAAAATATTTACCATAGTATATCAAAACAATAATTTCAATATAATTAAGAATCTGTATTTCATACAAATACCCACATTTGGCACTGATTTAAAGAGGCAGTTGTAAATAGCGGTTTTGGTAAGTTAAAATTTATAAATGGCACGTTCAATAACTAGTTCAGCAGTTAAAACTAAGCAGTAAAGTAAACAAAAATGAGTAATAAAAAAATAATGAAATGGATCAGTGAATATATAATTGAGCAGGAAATAATTTAATGGGCGGTAAAAATTATTGAACGAGCGGTTACGTGTGGGCAGTAATAAATCGGAATTTGTCGGTAAGAAATCTCATTCTAAGCAATTCTATAAACAATGAGGTGGTAAAGTAGTTTTCGAGATATAGCGGGGTGACGGACGGACGGACAGACGGACGAAGTCGCACCATAAGGGTCCCTTTTTACCTTTTTGGTACGGAACCCTAAAAACAGTAGGTACTTAAATAGTAATGAAACATTAAATCACATTTTCTTTGACTGAAGGAATTAAATAAAACAAATTGTATAATAATAATAGGAACTTTTATTCGTAATTCAAACAAAACAAATGCAAGAATTCAAAACACGAGCTCACACGAAACGATTACGTGATTGGTCGCTTCCGCCACCCGCGCTAATAAGCTCCGCCCAACTAACGAACATTTACCTCTCTTTTCAATGAATTTGAGTTCGGGTGTCACCGCTCGCTATGATCTGCCAAACTATTTATCGAACCGCTCATTCCATCATTTTACCGCTCATTCAGTTATTGGACTGCTCAATTATTTTTAGAATTGACATTGTATGATAAAATAACCGACTAATTGTTTTTTTATTACTGTCCATGTTTTATTGTCGCAATAATTAATCAACCGCCATTAAATTAAATATCTGCTCAATATGTTTTTCAACCGATTATAATAACATCTCGAATATTTAAATAACAGCTTAAAAAATTAGTTCCCATTAATAAATAATAATAATAAATATCGTGGGAAATTCCTTACATATGATCCCAAACTAAGCAGAACTTGTACTATGGAAACCAGATAAATACATACTTAATATACATAACTAGCTTTAGCCCGCGACTTCGTCCGCGTAGATTATTTCTTTTTTCTAGATATGAATCATTGTAACAATATAGAGCTTTGTTCATGGCTATAGCCCGCCACTACGTGTGATATTTGACAATAGTTCAGGATGATTGAGAGCTTACATGCGAACATGCCACATAAAACTGAAACAGTCCTGCTTTGGCTGCCCGATTTGAAAAAGAAGCTCTGAAAATCTACCGGCAGAAATATGCATACATACACTGTCCGATTAGCTGAAGAAGAAATATGTTTTTTTTGGGAGGTGTCGAGATCGGCATTATTTATCTAAAATTACGCCATGAGACCTATCCACAAATTCCTCAACCATTTAATGACAGCTGAGATATTTGCTCATGGCACACGGACAGACAGACGAATACACCTATATCCACAAGTTCCTCAATAATTTCCAGACAGCTGAGATGTTTCTGTCTGTCTGTCAGTCTGAGGAGAGAATTTGCCTCCTTATGTGTGTACCGCTTGTACAACGGACAGTTCTCTGAATAATTGTTTGACTTGATGCCCACGGGCTACCTTCTACCATCGCAACTCTCGCCATCGACGGGGAGTCCATACTCATATATTGGAACCGAAATGGTTTCTACTGTGCGGTTTCAAAGGAGTTTTCTAGCGCGTAAACTCAGGCTGTGGAATGAGCTCCCCGCCATGGCGCCAGGGTGTGAAGATATTTCTGTATGGTCGGCAACGCACGAGTGATACATACGGTGACCGCTTACCATCAGGCCGGCCGTATGCTTGTTTGACACCTTAGTATTAAATTTAAATAATAATAATAATTTAAAAATTACCCGTAGAAGACAGACAGACAGACGGATCGACACGGGCGGAGGTCTATCCAAAAGTTCCTCAACCAGACAGCTGAGAATTTTTCTCGTGGCAGACAGACAGATAGATGGGCGGCAGTAGGCTTCTTAATAACGTGATATACGTGTACATTATTTTACTTGAATACAAAATTATGTGAATGAACAGCTTAAATACAAAATTTAATCCCCCTGTTCATTAATGGATCAAATTCCAACAACACCGATATTCTTTGCGTTAGTTTCCAAATTTTAATTATATTCCAAGCTTATATAATAAATTTAGTATACTTCCATACACAATATACTATAGAGATATATACTATAGATATATACCTACTATAGAGGGGACGACTGGGGACTCGCCGCTCTCGGACACGCATTGAGTCACTCCGTAACAAATAATCGAAAATTAAAACAAAAGTGTCGTGCTAAGTTCTAAAAGTTATATGGAAATTAAGCTTGCTGTTAATGGAAACTATCTAAGTGAATAACATTGATATTACGAAACAAATACAGTTCTTATGTTTGAAAATTACTAAAAGTGCAACGTTAAGTAAAACCGGCCATAGACCCGAACTCCCACTGCGCACGTTAGCGAATCACAGCGCTGATACGTCGGCGCCGGATCAGCTGATTGGATAAATCTATGCAATTTTTGAATCACAAACCGCAAGTACATACTGTTTGTCTACTAATCTACAATTAACGGTTATTAAAAATGAATTGCCCAGCATGTCATCAAACTATAACACATCCAGGAGAAATACTAAAGTGCACAAGCTGCCTAGGATCTTACCACTATGCTTGCCTTAACATCACGTCAGCGTATTACCATAATAATATGTTTGAATTAAAAAAGTCCTGGAGATGTCCCTCCTGTGAAAATGTCACCCGTCGCCCAAAAAGGGACAAAACGCCCGTTAGGGGTAACTTTGCTGCCCTAAATGACACAATAATGTCAGTTGATGACTTAGCACATGATGACGACCAAAACACTGCCAATATAAACGATAACTGCTCACCGAATCCGACCCAATCACACTACCTAAATGAAAGGAAAGACAATCACACTGATAGACACTCACTAACCCTGGAGAATATAAGTATACTACTAGACAAAAAACTTACAGAAAATAGAATTACGATACTAAATGAGCTAAAAAGCACCATACACAATGAAGTTCAAATTTCAATTAATAAGTTGCAAACCAATATCACACTTAACTTCATCCCTTTTTTACCCCTTCGGGGTCGGAATTATCGAAAACGCTGAGGCACATATAAATTAATTTTCAATCATCAACCTAAACACAAAATTTGAAGGTCCTAACTTCCAAACTGATGGACTTTCATACAAACTCGCATCCCCTATTTTACCCCCATAGGGGTGTAATATTGAAAAATCCTTCGTTAGTGGATACCTACACTTTATAATTATAAATTTAGTGATGTTTACTATGGAAATGAAAGATTTTCGTATACAACTTAATCCCCCTTTTCCCTCTTCGGGGGTGGAATTATCACAAACGCTGTGACAACTTTACTTTAATTTTCAATCGTCAGCCTAAACACAAAATTTGAAGATCCTATCTTCAAAACTGACGGACTTCCATACAAAATTTCATGGCCTATTTTACCCCTTAGGGGTGGAATTTCCAAAAATCTTCTTTACTGGTTACCTACACTGTATAATAATAAATTTAGTGAAGTTTATCGTGAAATTGAAGGCAACTTCATTCCCCTTTTTCCCCTTTCGGGGGTGGAATTATCATAAATGCTGAGATAACTTTACATTAATTTTCAATCGTCAGCGTAAATACAAAATTTGAAGATCCTAACTTCAAAACTGACGGACTTGCGTACAAACTTTCATCCCTTATGTTACCCCCTTAGGGGTGGAATTTCCAAAAAAACCTTCCTTAGTGGATGCCTACACCGTATAATAATACATTTAGTGAAGTTTACTTTCAAATTGAAGGACTTGCATACACAACTTCATCCCCCTTTTCCTCCCTTCGGTGGTGGAATTATCACAAACGCCGAGATAACTATACATTTATTTTCAATCGTCAGCCTAAATACAAAATTTGAAGATCCTAACTTCAAAACTGACGGACTTGCATACAAACTTTCATCCCTTATTTTACCCCCTTAGGGGCGGAATTTCCAAAAATCCTTCCTTAGTGGATGCCTACACCGTATAATAATACATTTAGTGAAGTTTACTTTCAAATTGAAGGACTTGCATTAACAACTTCATCCCCCTTTTCCTCCCTTCGGTGGTGGAATTATCACAAACGCTGAGATAACTATACATTAATTTTCAATCGTAAGCCTAAACACACAATTTGAAGATCCTAACTTCAAAACTGACGGACTTGCATACAAACTTTCATCCCCCATTTTACCCCCATAGGGGTAGAATTTCCAAAAATCCTTCCTTAATGGATGCCTACACTGTATAAGATATCTTTGTGCAAAATTTCAAATCTCTAGGTCCAGCGATTTGGGCTATGCGTTTATATATTGCTTACAAACTTTCATCCCTTATTTTACCCTGTTAGAGGTGGAATTTTTAAAAATCCTTCTTTTGTGGATGCCTACACTATATAATAATATATTTAGTGAAGTTTACTTTGAAATTGAAGGACTTGCATAAACCACTTCATCCCCCTTTTCCTCCCTTCGGTGGTGGAATTATCACAAACGCTGAGATAACTAAACATTAATTTTCAATCGTCAGCCTAAACACAAAATTTGAAGATCCTAACTTCAAAACTGACGGACTTGCATACAAACTTTCATCCCTTATTTTACCCCCTAAGGGGTGGAATTTCCAAAAATCCTTCCATAGTGGATGCCTACACCGTATAATAATACATTTCATGAAGTTTACTTTGAAATTAAAGGCCTTGCATACCCAACTTCATCCCCCTTTTCCTCCCGTCGGGGGTGGAATTATCACAAACGCTGAGATAACTATACATTAATTTTCAATCGTCAGCCTAAACACAAAATTTTAAGATCCTAACTTCAAAACTGACGGACTTGCATACAAACTGTCATCCCCTATTTTACCCTCTTAGGGGTGGAATTTCCAAAAATCCTTCCTTAGTGGATGCCTCCACTGTATAAGGTATCTGTGTGCAAAATTTCAAATCTCTAGGTCCAGCGGTTTGGGCTGTGCGCTGATATATCAACAATCAGTTTATCATTTTATATATTAAGATTACACCCAGACTCAGGACATACGGACATGTTGATGCACACAAATGCATGTCCTGTGTGGGAATCGAACCCACGACCTGCGGTGCTATAGGTGGAATCTTGACCAGAGCCAGCTGGCCCGTCAATTATACATTGTTTATATTATATATTCCATACCATTGAAATTGTATTACATGACGTTACAAATTGTAGCAGTACTTTAAAAAAAATTGCATACCATTTAATTAACGCCGACCAATTTAACGCATGCCTTTTGGGGGCGTCCACAAATTACGTGAGATGTTTAAGGGGGGCAGGGGGTCGAGTTAAATCTCATCTAATCTTACGTTGGAGAGAGGGGGGGGTCTCGGCAAATATCACGCAATTTTTTTCTCTCTCTCCATGGACTGAATTAGAGTAGATATTCTTTTTTTAATCTCAGTAGTTTCGATTTAAGTATTCTATTGTTAAATTTTTATTACACTTATAATTAAATTCTCAGCAATATTGATTACTAGTCTTCAATAAAAGCACGAAGCAAATTATTTTTTTTCTTTTTACAATAACAATTCAACGCGTTTACGTAAGATGTAGATTTCAAAATCCACATTTTGAAAAATCTCACGTGAGATTGGGGGATGGGGGAGGGGGTTGAATAAAATCTCACGACATCTCACCAGGGGGGGAGGGAGGGACAGAAAATTTTAAACACACCTCACGTAATTTATGGACGCCCCCTTTGCTACTTGCGTAATCTGAATGATTGAATAGGAGAATGGTATACCTACGTAAATCAAATATGCATCAAGCCAACAAAAGCAACAGGAATATGTAACGAATAATTAACATGAGTCTATTATAAAACAAATTAATTTAACTTATAAGTCAGAAAGTAACAGTGACAGGTCCTCGGTCTAATACAATTTATGTATTCGTTTGTTAATTAAATTTTATTACGGGGGACTTTCCCACGAGAATCTTTCAATGTTCCACTCATAAGATCGAATGGAATAAATTAAATTTAACAATTTGTTATGCTGAACCACGCATTTAATTATAAGGTTGCAAAGTTACACTTTACTGGGGCGAATATGACCCAATTTGGTGATGGGAATGTTTCAATATTATAAAGGTTCTCCAGGCAGTAACAGGGTGTAACCTTGGTGTAACATCGGGTGCATGGTTGCTCCTAATTTCAGCATCGGCTCCTGTGGCTTTAGTCTCTAACGGTCCAACTGATATAGTGACATATAAATTTATTTATCAAACCGGATAACGCGTGAGAGATGCCCTGTTGTGATGCTTAGTATATCGAGTCATACATATGCGCCTCGTCGCGAATGCGCTGCAGTGACATTTCATGCACGACGAATTTCATTTGATCAAATAAAAAATATAAGTATATACAATCACAAAACTAGACAATACCTAGGTAGATGAAATTAAAATACTATAGGCGGGCAGCACTATCGCGTGTCCACGTACCGTGCGGCTGTAGGTAAATTATTTCAAATACAGGGCGAGTCAAAATACTATAGGTATAGATACGTTTCTTACACAGATACTCACCGGGCATGGGTGCTTCAGTGATTATTTGTGTAGGATCGGACGTGAGGCGACAGCGCGGCTTGCTTTCATTGTGGTGGAAGCAACCAAGATTCCGCATCGCACATGCTCGCGGTGTGCCCCACGTGGGAACCCGAGCGGCGGATTCTGGTCGACCTGATAGTTCGGAATCTCTCCCTGCCAGTAGTCGTGCCGTAGCCTCCTTCTGTGAGAGCGTAATGGTCCGGCAAGAGGCTGCTGAGCGGGATCGGGAGAGGGCCGATCCTGCCCGGAGACGACGCTATGCTTCCCCACGCTAATAAAAAAAAATAAAAAAAAAATATCGATACGTTTACCGTGTCTATATGGCTACGGCCCGTATGATTGTTTATCGATTTGGAAGTATAAAAGAAAAAACAACGGCGCTCTTGATCATTGCACACAGCTACCGCAGCAGTCAAGGAGAGCGCACGTAGAACTCTGACTGCAGAACTCTAGACCACTCGCCATGGGATCGGTGCAGCGGTGCCTTACTAGTCTCATTTTGACTACATTTTATTTATAGTTTTTGTGTTTACACTGTTTGTTAATCCACGAAAACACCTAAAAAAGAAAAAGGTAATTTGGTGGTAAATATTTTAACAGGCAAAGGATTAGTACGAATAAGAAACCCGTAGCATCCAACTGGTCGTGTGAAACCGCGAGATGAGTCAGGCAAGGTATATTATAAATAATAAATGTTGAATATAATGTATGGATTCTATATTAACAAACAGCGGACTATTTTAATTTAAAACGTAGGTACATCAGTTGTCTTTCAGGAATAAAGTTTCCTAATGAGAACTTTTTCATTATATTTTCTTATCCGTGGAGATTTTTTGTGGTGTACCCAATAATAACAATTTTCTACCTACAATTTATGTATTTACGTTTTCACAGTAGGTATAGCATTGCAGGTAAAGCCTTCAAACTTCAATCAACATTATTATCCTTTATAATCTGTTGATATTGAAGCCTTCTGAGAAATAGTTTTGCTAAATATTTTTTATGAAATATTTTCTCTTTGACATGAATATTAAATCGTAATTTCTGGATGCTAGATCGTTTAATCTAAAAACGTCAAGTAAGCTGAGAGACAAGAGCCTTGTTCTCAGAGTCACTTTTATATTAAAGAAATCACACTTTTTATTTTACTTAGTAATTAATCATGTTGGCTACTCTTCCTTTACTTAGTTCCAAGTATTTTCTCGGCAGCACCAGCTGAGCAATTTCATTTATTCTTTAGTACCTACCTATTCAGTTAAACTTGCTTGAAGTTTCTTCAACTAGATAATTTAGCTTGAAGCCCGGCCTTTGCTTGCCAGTTAAACCTAGATTTTTTTGTGATTGTAAATTAAATATATTTAATTTAAATAAACACATCTCGCAATTTATTTACGTTGGACTTTTGAGGATGTTGGCATTTCAGTAGGTTCTGAATCCTGAATTGTGTCCAGCTCAAGGGGCTAAAAAGAAATCTAAAGCAATATTGCTAATTTTGTTCCGAGTCTGCGTCAATTTGCTTTCTATATCCTATCCAATTTGAAGATTTTGGTATACTTTTCGCCCACTATTTCGTTTTCTTTGCAAATGCGGCGCACGTTAAAACCTATGCTATACCTAAATCAATTGGGGATACTCAATTCATACAAACAAAAAATTACCGGGGTATATTTGTCCTAAAACTTCACGTTGCAGAGTTATTTAAAAAAAAACATCGATGTTTGAAAACTTCAATAACCATGAAACATTATTTATATTATTTATATTTTCTATACTTATATAACAGACTTATATCGTACAAGTACTAGTTTACGCTGGAACGAATGGTTATTTTGATTTTTTTTGCCATCATAGTACGTGTGTTATAGTTGCTGCGGGTTTAATTTAAAACTTTTGGATGTAACTTTTTAACCTAGATAAATTTAAGCTAAATCGTGTTAAGCTTAGTCGAGCTAAGCAAACATATATATTATATATTACTAGCGTAAGGACCGGGCCAACCGCGCGACAAAATGACACCAACGCGCTGGCTCTAAAATGATCAGTTTAGGGCCAACGCGACTCAGTCATCTGTGGCCCGCGGAACAGCTCACTCGTCTATTGCTTATCTCTCTCCCGCATGTGTGCATTTAACGCACATACAAGGTTACATGGTACACCTATGCAACGCGGCTCTTCGTAGTTCGATCGATTTTAAACAAATGGCGGTACTGTTTACTTGTATGAAGAAGTTTTTTGCAAAATGTTCCGGTGAGCCTATCCTGACTTTTGAAATGATTGTATAGTACTCGGTAACCGTACCGTATATTATTATCACAAAGTGAATCCTTCAGTGTCGTTGATATAATAATCATCCAAAGCGCTCCGATGCCCAGTGAGGTAAAACTGCGGTTAGACTGCGTGTGTTGGTGGCCTAGTAAAGTCCACTACCGGTCATAACCTCCATAAACTTCCACTACTAACGGATCCCAGAATAATTGGCAATTAGTACATTAATTTTTAATTGGTAAATATTCGTATGAAATGATTGGCGACAGTCATCAATGTGACTTTAAAGCTCTCATCTCATATGACGATGTTTTGCCGATGCTTTCTTTTTCTATTCATTCCGGTAGACATCGCTATTAGGCTTTAAATACGCGTAGGACAAATTTTCAGCCGCTTTGAAAGATAAAAACGATGGCGATCAATAAAACTGACAGATTTTCGTATAGTTTTGCCCAAAATACCTACAAGAACTGGCATTCCATACTTACATACAAACATGTTTGTTTATACTGAAGTAGTAAATTATTGTATTTAGTATAATTTCCGAATCTTACAAATAACTCTTATAAGTTTTTCCACTCACGCCATATTACCTTAAATCTTCCTTCGCAATAATTATGATTTCACAATATAAGATCAAGAATTTGTATCTTACACTTCATCTTGATAAATTAAACCTGTGGTTCAAGAACAAAATAAATAAATAACTAATTGATAAAACTTTTTACTATAGAAATAAAATGTATACGTTATGATTGCCAGTAAGTGTACGGCACTTTATTGTAGCGTCATCAGAGGCTGCCTCCCTCGTGACAGCTTACACATGAATTCGGGGATAGACAAAGAGTGTGCGCGATGAAAGAGCTTTTCATACATCTCCTAGCTTGCAGGCGGAGTTTCGCAGAGCTGGATGCCTTACGATAACAGCTGAAATGTCCTTGAGGGGAAATAATTTGTTGTGCTGAGCAATTACCGCTTTATCACTGTCACACGTAACGAAATCCTAGGGATTGTCTTTCGTAATTGAAAGTAAACATAAATATTCTTTTATATCACGATGTTTAGCTGCTGCATGTTTAGTCTACAAAGAAATTTATGAGTAAGTAACATTGTGTCGATGTCAAACGATCAGAATAAATAATTAAATTACCATTTGTTATCGATTATAAGTAAGATATGACCAATCAATATGCTCATGTAATATTAACCTTTAGTGGTTTACTTGTTAGCTAACTAAACTTACCTTATACATACAACGACTACTCGTTAAAACTCATGCTCTCAATGAAAGAACACATTAAAACCATGATAATGCAGAAAAAAATACAAACTGAACGTTCGACTCGGTGAAGTGGCGTTATTCATTACATATTGACACCATTGAAAAAGGTTCCATGTAGGTAAGAGGTTTATACACAACCCATCCACGAAAAAGCAGCTCACGCTGTTTCAGCAGTGGCATAATCCTAGTATGTAGTAAAAGTATGAGTATTCATACTGAATATACATGACGTAGATATTGCAAAATAAGTGACCTTCTACACGGCCTTTCTCATGAATTTCATGGTTACATAATTGGAGAAAAATGTGTGAAATAAAATTTAACTTCAAAACCATATCATTCTGTTTATTACATACGATGTTATTTTAGTTCTTGCAGCTTGCGTTCTAAACAATTATGCCGAATTTTTTAATTCTAATTTCCGTAAAGAAACTTAAGGTGAATTAGTTAATTAAAAGTAAAGTAAATAACAGTAGGTATTGACGTAGATATCCAATGTCTACGTTATTTGCACTGAGAAGGACTGCGAGTCGTTTAACAAAATGACGGGCCCTTTTTATCTTAGTCGGGCTGCAATTTGTTGCTCGCTCTATTTTCTCCGGACCGCAAACCGAGACGGTTGCTATTTTGACTATATCCCTTTTCTCTCAAAATTAAATAGAGTTTGTTGCGCTCCCCACAGCCCATATTTTAAAACTCAAGAACCATTTTATACAAATTTGAACTGGAGAAAATGGTTTTAAAAATTCAGCGCTTACAGAGCAGTTGAAAGGACTGGTTGTAAAGTTATAACTTATGTAACGGATAGTTTGTTTACAGACAGGATGAGACAAATGCTGATAAGTATAATTTTCAATACAGTTGCTCGAAATGTTCAGTTTAGTTGGTTTGAATACATTAAATAAGTTTGAACAGATACGGGATACGTAATGTAATCAATGTGGCTAACAAAGACTTTGATCTAGCTACCGACTAAAAGTACCTAAATATGATAATGGTGCCGATTCTGTTATAAATCGCACGAAACTAATTTTAGTCAAATCACATCTCTTTCTTCCAAACATTCAATCATTATTGAAAAAGGATAGAACATATTTAAAGCTGTCAAATTACTTTTTCCGTCTTCATTTGCATGTATTTAGATGTAAACGCGACAGATAGAGACTAAATTAATTTACAACAAATATGTACAAAATACATCTATATATAGAAAACTTCGCACTTCTTCTTTTATCCATAACGTGAATGCGGGTGAAACCGCAGGGGACAGCTAGTATAAACAGAAATAAATAGTCAAACTGAGCTACTTATCAGTATCTTTTTTTATCGTTTGTCGATAGTTTTAGACCATGTCTATAGGTACTTACCTAAAAATAATTGACCACATTATCTTTTCGTCGTAATCCTTTACTTACTATTTACAAAATAATTATAAATCGATTTTATCTGTCTGCTTGCTACCTTTTTGCCGAAAAACTACCGAACAGAGTTCGATGAAAATTGGCTGTTAGTTCAGAACCCGGAGAATTCCGAAAACGCTACCGTGAACAGCTAGTTAGTTTTACCACAAAGCCAAGTTACTAAACTTCTAAATGATCACTAGTACTCGTCTTATTTTCTATTTTGAAATACGCTTGAAACATCAATAACATCATGAAAACTGATATCACTTGATTATAATATAAAATCCTGTAGATTCTGCGCAAAGTGGATTTACGATATCCAATATATAAAACCTAAATAAACCGAATATTTTCTAACTGCTTCTAGCTAAGATCCAATCGCAGACAGGGTTGTTACAAACCCCCCAAATTTATGTCATATCTGACGCAAATAAAATATACACTGACGAGATAATAATACATCATGAAATATCTACGAAACCACGCAAGATAGCTTCTTGATAACTAAAAACAAAATAGGATAATTTGGACAAGAAACAAGTGTATAACTAATAATAAATATTGAAAGATTAAAAAAAACTATTTCGTCATTAGTACGTTCTTATTCGTAGGCCTTAGTTTATTTTCACATTAAATTACTTTTTTGTTTAGACTCACCCCCTTCATAATCGCTTTTTGGTAATAGTGTCCTCCGTCACTCTTTCGATCACCAAATGTCACGTGTCAGATAAAGACTTCAGAACTTTAGCTAATCAACGTTTGATAACTTCATTCTGAATAAGGGGGTTAGAGTATAATAAATACTACGTACAAGTTTAGATTTGGTGTTTTATTAAATGCGTTATGAAATATATTAAAATTTTTAACTTCAATTCAAGAAGCATATTCCTGAAACCTTGCGTGGTTTCAGGAATATGTCATGATAAGTTAGTGGCTTTTATTATATTGCTCATCAGTGTAGATTAACCAACAGTTTAAAATTTATTACTAGTCGATATTCGTAATCGGTAAAATATTAAGATTACAAAAATAGGTAAGTAGTTATCACCAGTAGAAAACTCTAATTACAAGGATCCCATCCACTTATCATTGTCATTTCCGTACTAAGGTCAATCCAAAACTGCAGATGTCCAGATAGTCCTCTCAAGGACGATTTGTTTAAAGCGATTGCAATTCCTATCCTTCGATTGATTTATTGGAACAGTTCATATAAAAAATGGATTGAAATTCCTATCTCAGATAGAGAAAAATAGATTTGAATTGAATACCGGGATCCGTCGTAATTAAACAACTGTGATAGTTCCAGTTGTTTGTAAAATTGGAGTATGTTGTAGATGTAGATGACCTTTTGGAATTTCTATTGTATTTTTATTGTAAAGACCCAAAACATGGGGACAACTTTGTGAATCAAGAGACAAATTAGGGTGACTCAAGAGACACATTCATGATGTAGACGATTTCATGTGTTGTTTGGGTTAACCGAGATTTATCATTTTAGGGTACTACTGGTACCCTATTATTATTAAGCCTACATACACCACACCCGTCTGTTTGTCTGTAGTTTCTATAGTTCGCTATTCTAATTTGCATTTTCCATTGAGTGGATGGCAAAAGTCAAGAAGACAATACTGGAGGGGGAGGGGGGCTTTTTTTATCGGTGGAAGAAGAGTGGACTAATCCATATCCAGCCGCTGCTGTCGATCGCTAGCTGGGCCTCTCTCCTTGGTCGCATGTGGCATCGAATACAGGAACAGCCTGACAGTGCCACTGATCTAGAAATTGAAATTTTGTAGAAAAATACATGGGCCCAGCGTATCGCTGCACGCAGTGATAAGAAACCACAATCATGGGGAACATCCTCGTCCCCGGCATTGTTTCCCTGTCGTATCGTATTTTTATATTACCCAGCAGACGCACAATAAAGCCCCCAGGTCCCTTTTCAAGTCACGGATGAAAGTACTTAGCCAAATTAAATTATTAAATAATGGCGAACACGATCGTACGATTTGCAGATCCTTTTTTCTAATGACTTGGCTTTTGAGACTTTCTCACTCGTAGTAGGGCTGGCCCCACTTAATTTTAATTTGATTTTAACACCTTCTGGGTAACGACTTTTATTTTATATAATTAATGAAACTACAATTTTTTACCGACTTCAAAAAAAGAGGAGGTTCTCAATTCGGTTGTTTTTTTTTTTTTTGTTTTATGTTTGTTACCTCATAACTCCGTCATTTATGAAACGATTTGGAAAATTCTTTTTTTGTCTGGGAGGGTACACTTCCCGTTTGGTCCCATTGTCATCAGATCAGAATTTGATTAGTTCTTCGTGGACTTTGAAGTCGGTTTAAGTTTTTTGTAAAACAGTCCAATTATGATATAAAGAAAAACCTGCATTAAATCTACTATATACATTTTTTTTCATAATAATCGCGTCGCCCGGACACGTTTCAAAAACAGAATAAGCAACAATTTCTCAATATCCCATGGGATGTGCATCTATAACATCTGACTGGAAGCAACTATGTACTTTCCGGCTCACTTGAGTCGTGGCGTCGTCGCGCGTCGCGGTCGGGGCGAAGGGAGTCGGGAGGGCGCACTTCGTTTGTTGCGATATCGCTCATAAGCGCGCTATCTCGCCGCGCGGCCGACGCCGCTCCGCTTCCCTATTCACCCGAAATAGTACCTCAAGGAGTTCGGTAATGAGTTCCCTTGAAGGCTGGGACACTACTTTTAATGATGCCATTTTTGAAAATTGACTCCATGCGGTCCACATTCTAGATAATAGAGCCGTCAAGTTGCGGCGAAACTTGTAAGTAACTGTTTTAAGATAGTAGATAACTTTGCAACTCTTTAAATATATATGGTAATGACTAGCTTCTTCGTACAAAATAGTTATTCATGAGTTTCCTTTCACAAGAAATTACAAGAAACGTTTTATAACAATATAGATTGATGCTAATTATATTATTCATTCAAATTATGATTCATAAGCTAGCGAACTATCTTATAAAATAAGTTAGGCATTTTTCCTACCAGTACGGAATTGATGTAAATTTTGGGATGGTATTTATCACGTATTTATCATCGTCGTCGTATATTTTATAATTATCGCGATGATCCTCCTCAGATACCTAGGAACTCGTTCATTTCGTCTGATTGAATTGTCGACCGTTTTCGACCAACCTTCGCAAATCTCAACTGATAGTTAAGCCATATCGGCCATTCGGCGAGAGCGACCGTCGACCGATCTACTAGCTACGCTTTGCCGTCCACAGCCGCAGGCGGCGCTCGGACTAACTAAGGAAAGGTAAATTTACATTACAAACGAGCGAAACACAAAATCTACATTCGTCTACCATCACGAATGTATCTGTCGTGAGAAATTTAGTTGAAAACAAAGTTTGTATTTCAACTTTCATCGTATTTCAGTGATCGAATAACCTTAGCTTTTGTGTGACGTTGTAGATACCTACTCACACAACATGTAGTACACATATCACACACAAAGTATCACCATATCACAGTACCTTTACAGTACCTTTTTACAGTACCTACCTTCATTAAAAGAGAACTTTTATAATCCAGTGCATGGGATAGCATCACTGAAAATAAGAAAACCCGGCCAAGTGCGAAGCGGACTCGCAAACGGGGGGTTGCGTACAATATTAACTAACTCATTGTACAGTCGAGGACATAAATATGTATGCAATTAGTAAAATTCTACAACGGTTTCCTCTTAAACTACTGATTGAAATTATGAGATATTATAAAGGCTTCTAACATATACTATTATGATTTGTGTAATAGCTTAACACTTAAATGTTAAACATGCGAGAAAATTGCTTTTGAATTTCAAAAAGTGTATACATATTTATGTCCTCGACTGTACTATGAAAACAAAATACGTAAAACAAGACGTTCGTTGTATGGGCGCCTCCTTTAATTTTTAATATTATTTCATTTTTATTATTAGTTGTTATAGTGGCAATAGAAATACATATTCTCTGAAAATGTCAGCTGTCTACCTATTACCGTTCATGAGATACAGCTTGGTGACACACGGACAGACAGACGGACCGACAGCGGAGTCTTATTAATAGGGTCCCGTTTTACCCTTTGGGTATAGAACCCTAAAAACTAATATTTTGTACTACTAAAGGTAGGAGTCGAGTATGTAAGAAATCCTTCAAATTTCGTGATGAAAAATTTGTCGCAAAGCATTTTAGGAAAAGGAAATTTAGTTAGGTGGATATTCATGGTAAAAGCAGCGTCAAGCCGGCTCAATTTAATTTCGTCTGGTTTGGAAAAATACTCAAAGTTGTCTGGCATTGGGAACCAGACAAACTATGACATATTCGGGTTCTTAGTTGGTCTGGTGAAAGAAAATTATTATTATAAATTAATCTTTATTTTGATCAGGATGGAGTTCTAGGAATTTATATTTCTTGAAGTTCCTTTTTTTTATTCACACTGTTGTAGAAACAGCGGCTAATATCGAGATAATGAAAAAAGGTTTCATTCTATCAAAACATGTAATTGTAATAAGAATATATACAATAATGTCCTAGTTTGTTTGGTTTTAATCATATCAACCATTGAGACAACATTGATTATTTTCCCAAACCAGTCGAAATGAAATTGAGACGGCTCAATTTCATTCACGGCCGTGTGAAAACTAAATCTCAGGATATTATTATAAAGGTCACACACATCAGTCACGTCAACGTTACGTCTCCGGTCAGCCACGTCGTAAGTCGTGTCTAATAAACATTGCTTTGTAGAAGTTGTAGGATTTCATTTCCGAACGTCAGTCACCAAACACCGCGTTGGCAAGGGCGGATCCAGTGGGGGGTCATGGGGATCATGACCCCTCCCCCCCCTGGGCCTCGGCTGTGTAGGTCAAACAGAGGTTTTTTTTTTCTATTTTTAACTCAACTCTCCTGGGATGGGGCCCTCTATCACGGATTCGAATTCAATGTCTGTCACTATTTTGTTATAAATTTGACAATTTCTCACCAAATATCTGTTTTTTTCGCTTCCTGGTTCGAAATCATGTTTCTAAAGAACTAGAGTAACAAACACAAACAGAGTAGTAGAGTGACATATTACCGACAAAATCTTGTAGCAAACAGATCTTCGCTAGGTGCTCTAGTTCTTAAAAAATAGGGGTGGTCCATGGCCCTGCAGGACTGGTTGACAAATTAAGCATAAATTAAATTACAAAATTGCGACAAATTAGTGATCAAATAGCACAGACTCAGAATTTGAATCGGTAATGGTGTAGATCACACAAATGTGATACTTACTCTGTGTACTTACTATACATAAAAAACTTGTTAACAAAAAAATTAAACAACCTTCAAAGTGCACTAAAAAATATGAAATAACTCTTATCTGAGACTGTTTTTAAGTCGGCGAAAGAGCATGGCGTATTATATAAAAAATTTCGCTGACTTCAAAACAGTGTCAAATAAGAGGTGTTTTTTTTGTTAAAATGTTTTTATTTTTCAAATTTGAGTTTCGTATAAGTATGCGTTTTCAATGCTTCTCAAGATTTGTCACTGAACGAGGATGTGCGTGCATATCATTGATAAAAATTCGACAATATTGAATAAAATGCTTGTTTCTGCTGTTTTCTGTTGAGAAATTCCATCATATCTTTATTTTTTATGGTCAGATCACGATAAAATTTAAATTGGTCCACCTCGGGATCTACCTTGGCATGTTACAGCTTAAACGATCTAAGTTGCATAAGCCGTTTTGGAGTAAAAATAGGAGAACATAAAAAAATAAAAAAAATACATACAGTCGAACATAGAACCTCCTCCTTTTTTGAAGAAGGTTAAAAATCTAAATCACTCGCACGCATCACACCCTTGATTGTGTTGCCATTAGGTTCTGTGGTCGCATGCACAGGTCACATGAGTAATGAAAATGTGATTGACATGGTTTAAGTATGAATGTTTCGCGCTGCGCGGCCCCTTGTTTCTGTACGGCGTAATCACTAGAACTGATGGACCGATTTTGAAAATTCTTACAAATGTTGGTACCTACTCTATTTTCGTGTGAATCTATGGGTAACAGCTATAGTATTGTGTATTTTGAAACCCATCCAAGCTATAAGTGTGTGACCCCCCCCCCTGACCTGAAGGCTGGATCCGCCCTTGCGCGTTGGTGATTGGTGTCATCACGTAAACGTGACTGATGTGTGAGAATCCGCCCTTATACACTAATTGCATAACATGAATGAGGTGTATGTATATTATAATGAAATGTAGAATTAATTTCAGCAAAATAATAATATAATTTCTGGTATTCATATAAAATATTTGACGATAAATGGTATTCATCGTAATGGGAATATGAATTTGTCCATCACTATTGCCAAATGAGCTAATAACAATAAACAACGATGTTTATCACATGGCTACTCGGCAAATGTGAAATGTGCATGCATAAAGCTTAGTTAAATTCATAACTACTGATTGGTATTAACTGGTATTGTTTTTGCAAATCGATATCATCGTACTAATACATGGCCGTAATTAGTGTTACACTGACGGCTGTCAGTGCTGACTGTTCGTTGCATCAGTCAGCTAGTGCTATTCAGTCCTCCTGGCTATGTCCGTTGCAGATAAACAGAGTTAATACTAATTCGTCCTGACGAATGCTCCCAATGATCTTATGCCCGGTACGGGCGTACCATTTCGTCAGGGAAACACTAAATTCTTTTTTTAAATATGCTATATGATTCTTCCACTATTTTAAATGACGTATACTGATCAGTCTTGTAGTAGGTACTGATACTGACCGTCAGTATAGCTCTAAACATGACCTTACTGCCATATTGACTACGACTGGCATGGCATCATTATTTTAGAAGAGAACATTTAGAAAAAACAGCAAGTGTGCAATACAGTTTCAACCTAACTTAAAATACTCCATACCTAGTGCCTACCTGTAAACAGGCTTAGGATCGAACTCAGGGCGTCATACTTAGTCGTAAGTCAAGTGCATACCAAACTAGGCTACCGCAGCTTTATGCAGTTCAGTGACTCAAATGTGAACTTGCACACAGAGTGCCGCGAACATTAGGCTTACTATTAACTTTCTCGTCGGAATTAAAATAGTTTGGAGTTATGACTGAAAATTCTACTTATCATTAATTTATTTAGGAGAAAATTTTAAATTCATAATCTTAGGAGTCTGGTAAGCCATCATATGATCTAGGATGTCTAAGGTACGGGTAAATATTCCGAGTAAATAAAAAGGGCTCATGGAGCACACATATCATCAATGGCATATTGAATATCTAGAACAATCATGTCGTAAATTTGTGGGTTGACTAAGTACGCTCGTGTTGGTACGTAGCTTTAAAGGCTAATACATATTAACACATAAAACTAAATAAATTATCTTAATAGTTTTTTCTATTCCCATTATAAATATAAAAACAACTATAAATACATAATAGTGAACTATTTGTTATATATACAAGTAATTATAAATATTTTAACCACTCAAAGCGGCATTCTTGTTATTTGCACATGGTAGGTAATGCAATTAAAACTGAAAGTACATATTTTAATTACAAACTTCAGTTGGTACTATAGAGTTCACCAAATAACGCAGGTAAATAACCACTTTGCGGTCGCTTCATCGTTACAAATATTGCGTTCTGCCTTTTTGATATTATTAAATATTTTATTCCATACAAAGAGACCTATAAGAATATAATATTACACATCGCACGAGGTGAAAGTACCTACGCTATTAACCTAAAAACTTGACATTTCAAAAATGGTACTATTATCTTCCCCCTTTTTTTCGTAACTAGCGCCGTTCAAAAAGTGGATATAAATTATTATAGGCGGTAATTTATACCCGCACGAAACAGCCGCCTGCTTCAATGAACTTATCACACCCTCCTACTTATATGCTTTGATTTTATTCTAATTTATGATTGTCCACTTCAACATTTGTATTAAAGGGTTAAGCTTTTTTTTAATATACTTACATATTTTTACAAGATTTTTGAGAGTGTTTTAACATGTGTTTATTACTCATCCATACAATGAATTTAATTTTAAATACATTTTTGAAACTGAACTTTGATAAGAGTAAGTAAGTCTCATCCTACGTTCTATACCTTCATCACAGTATCAAAACAGAGCAAACTTATATTACAAGTACGTAATTTCATAACTTTTATAAAGCTCGTGAAAACGAGTAGGTATACACTGTGTAAACTTTTATTTAGAAGCGGCGCTTTCACTCAATATCGTGACGGGTAAGTTTAGGCGTTCAGAAATTTCATTGTTAAGTCAAAAGATCGGCTTTCTTTTGCAGAAAATAATATGAAACATGACATGAATTGAAAAAGTTCATCGTGGAAAAAGTCGCGACAACACAGACGAGTTCCATTGTTGCAAACGACGGTTAGTTCTGAAAGGACGATGGTCTTTATATCACAAAACTACGCCCATACTGCACTGCACAAGTCGTGTAATTATAATCTCAATTTTATACTAAATTACGTAAGCATTTATTTACAACAAATATGTACAAAATACAATCAATATTTACAAAATATAATCTATATATAGAAAATTTCCTCAAGCCTGCCGCTGCTTCCGATTAACGGCAAGGTTCCCAGAAGGCTGGCAGCGTTTCCTCTTTGGATAGCCAAGCTGACGCGTTGGCGGAAAAAGCTCCCCGCCCGCTGGTCTCCGGAGGTCTCGATCTTATACTTAAGTTGCACATGTATTTTTTTTTTATTGATTCCTCTGCTACTAATAGCATTCAGTCGTATAATTTACAATGAATTCTCAATATGTTTTTAAAACTGTTATATCAATGCAATAAAATTATATTGGGCGATGAATCGAACTAATACAAGTTATGCATAATTAACATTTGAACAAGAAGGCGCTAAAAATTGCACTTATACCCCCTTATTAATAAAAAAGCTGTAAGTCAAGTATTTTAAGCGGCACGAGTCGTGAGCACACTTTTAACATTAAGTTTAAAAGTTATTAGTGATAAAGCACTATTAGTATTAAGGTCACGTATAACCTTATTTAATATACATTTTAACAACTTTAAATTTAATAACTTAACTCTAAGAACTTTTAAACTTTATGTTCAAAACTGTGCTCACGACTCTTGCCTCTTACTATATAGTAATACCTAGGTTTTAAATATATCCGTCACTTTCTAATGTCATATAAATAAAAAGGGCTGATGTTATCTTAATACCTGGCTGTTTAGAAGACTGACTTACACCTTATTTATTAACAAGGGAGCTAATATATTATATTTAATATATATAATTTGCATATAAAAAAGTAATTTTATGCTTTCTACTATTTTCTGTCAAACGTACACAAATAGTCAACAGTTTTTCTAAAGAATAATTTTTGTACCTTGGGTGTCAGATTCCATTGCATTTATAAAGGCAATGCTCGTTGCAATCGAGATTTTCCTCTAATTTCCCCGTTTCTCAAAAGTTATTTCTATGGGTATGTTACTTCGTATAGTCTATATCGAAACAATATACCCTGTACTTATCTAAGCGCACGGGAGTGCGCAGGCCAAGTTCCTACAACAACGCCGCACGCACACCGTGCACTACTTACACGAAAAATGTCATAGTAAAGTTCAGTGCGCTAGTTCTACTTGCACTTCAATCAGCATAGACTATAAACTTCCTCACTGCCGCCGGGGCACAGGCCTACCGTCTATACAAGGCCAAATGGGACATCCATAGTGATCACAACGGTCCAATGCAGGTTAGTGACTAACTTCACACCCGTAAGGAATACTACTTTATACTTCACAAACATCTTGTGCGAGTTATTTAATCTAATTACTTTCTTGATTGTTATTAAAATAACCGGCCAAGGGCGAGTCGGACACGCGCACCGAGGGTTCCGTAGAAACTTATTGGTAGGTATGTACAAACTAAACTTTGCCGTTGGAAAACTGTTTTTCCATACCTCGCAATAGGTCGCACTACAAATTTACGGTTTTCGGATAGTTTCCTTCATTTGTACTATAAGACTCATGCCGAATTGCATGATTCTAGGTCAACGAGCTGTAGGTACTCAATAGGTTTTGATTCCCTTAGTCTTGACAGATAGATAGGTATGGTATTTGTAGGACAGTTGGACAACAATGTGATAAGGGTTCTTTTTGAGGTACGGAACTCTAATAATCAGAAAAATCATCAGAATACTTTCAATTATATTAAAGTTGTCAATTTAATCATAATAAACGCATTATTTGGCAAATTCAAACCCAAGGTTCAAACCTCTCTCACTTTACTATTTACTAATACAAAGTAGGTTACCTACTAAAATGTTAGGTATATTACTTCTGCGTTCGTCGACTGCACACGCAGAATAAATTATATAGGTTTAACTATAACGGTATATAAATCCTGGGACATATATAGGAATAACTTACCTCGCGTCACGGGGATATCTATGAAATTTTAAATCCCTATTATATTTCGGCGTTGATTTGCAGCCGTATACAAAACAGTTTGTGTGCTGCGCCATTTAGAATTTGAGCACTGAACAATACCTATAAAATTCACTGAACACTTAGTACCTATCGACAATGTTTAAATAATAAGATAAACACGAATGCGTCTTCCTTCCGCGGACGCTCCCGTCATCTAAGCGCGATGGCGGGACGCGGTCGCGTCGCTCCGACACCCCGCGAGTTCCCCTCCGTCTCTCTGCGTAAGTACATTCGTTGCGCAACTGTATGCATAGTAAAACTGTGCCCCTGGTGTTGCAAGCGTCCATAGGCTACGGTAACTGCTTACCATCAGGCGGGCCGTATGCTTGTTTGCCACTTTAGTGGTATATGAAAAATATATATATATTATAATTGTAAGTTACATAGGTACGTATTTTGCAGCATACATTCAAGTACATAATTTTGTATACAGGAAAGCTTTACTGCCAATTGCTGTGATTCTATATTCGCATTTGATACTCTACTTAAGTGGGTACTACGTTCCTAAATGTATTTGAATAAATTCTCCAAATCCTTAAGTCACGCCAAAGGATATAAGACACTCAGCGTGTAGGTAGGTAATCTTCAAGTGACCTTTCATATGAGAAAGTTTTCATCTTATAAAATTTTGAGAACGTTACGAAGTTTCCTCGTATATTCATTGCATAGCGCATACAGTATTTGACCTAAAAGATGGTTAAAAATATTGAATGAGATCTATCGATTGGATATGTAGTATGTACAAACAATGTCATCATCAATATTTTTTTATTATTTATAATATTATAATTAGTCTGACTCGTCTTCTTCGGTGTCACTCAGTTCGATCCTCTCCGCTTCAGGGAGCAGAAGACTTAAAGTTTCCTGTGAAAATGGTTTGCTTTTCTTTTTGATGGCTTTCGACTTCTGCGAGTAGCCAGTTGTTTCAGTTGAACCTAAAAATTTATTGTAAAACGTATAAAATACCAAATTAAATAGTAGTTTTATGTTTCAATATCTGGAAAACAAAATGGCGTTAAAAGGCCTACAGAAGGGACTTCTTTTCGCTACTTGCCTTTAGGATAGCCACAGCTTTAAAAGTGTAAAAGAGTTCATAACTCGGAAGTACTCGGAACATATACTAAAAAAGCTTTTAATGAATAATTTGACCAAAATAATGAGTATTTTTTTAACATTGAATGACATGAAAACATAATACATGGTTAAAAACCGTATATAGGAAACGCTGCCAGCCTTCTGGCTTCTTGACTTTAATCATAAGCAGCGGCAGACTTTAGGAAATTTTCTATATAAATAGATTGTAATTTGTACATATTTGTAGTAAATAAAGTATATATGGGTGAGTAAATCGAAATGTAATGAAATTTAATATTCAAATACATACCATCAACTTCGATATCCATCAATTAGATTTAACAAACAGTACTTAAAATAACCAAAACACCACATGTAATCAAAAATTGCGTTGTCTATAAAAAACAAAAAAAACTATAGACCGTTTAGTGGACGACTGACGACGAATATCCGATCACTAGTTATTACTTACAAGTCGAAGTAACATTAGAAGTATTTTTGATGCCATCTTACTCCCGCATCTAAAAAAAGTCTTGAATTTTACATAAATACATATACATATAATAATGTAGGCAACCTACATTTAATACTTATATGATAATAGTAATATAAAGCCATGGACGTATAAAAAAATCTGGACGTAGTCTCGCCCTATAAACGAGTGAAGCACCAAAAGGAAGCCGGCGTTCTCGTAAATACATGGCCTCACACACGCATATACACCATAGGAAGCCGATCGGTTGTCATTTCACATAGAGACGTTGACAGTGACAATAAGGCTCAGTATCATTTGTGCCTGCTTGGACCAGTACTTATTTTAGTCACGCATACGTAGGAAATTTTCGGCTTCACTTCATTTTCGCTTGACACTCCATCTTGATTATTTTATACGTCTATGTATAAAGCCGAAGGGAGGTCTTCATGTTTTTAGCTCATTACTCATACATTGATATTTACTCAATTTATGAATGTTCAGTACCAAATGTATCTAAAAGCTTATTTTTGTTTTTAGGTTGAAATAGACATTTACGACACGAAAACGATTCGTTATCACACGAACAAACATAATCAAGTCTAGCATGTGAAATTGTATTTTTAATTCAATTCGACGAATTGAAATACCGTTATATGTCACCCGCCATTATGTTTAAAATAAAAAATGTTCCATTAAAAAAGCCAACCCTGATTGTAGGCGAGGGAATATTCTCAGATTAGATAGTCAGCAAAAAATTACTTCCTTAGGTTCTCGTTTCTAAGATTGAAATGGATTAAAAAAGTGGAACAAATCTCTACTAAAGAAGCTTTTATTACTTACAAAGCCTTCCAGAATAGGCTTAGCGGTGTAATTGTTAGATATCGTGAGTACATAATATAAGGATGAGTGGGCCTATTATGTTGACAATATACGTATCTACTATTTCTGTAATATATTTTGGTCGTGTTTTTATTGAAACACGCTAAATAATATATTTTTATAAATTGTTACATTCAGTATACCATTATTACATGCTTTTTCTGTATCATGAATACTGTGCATGATTGCGTTGTACCTATCTAGCTAGGTACATCAAACTGCCAAATTAGAAATAGTGTATACATACGATGCGTGTGCCTTAAGAGGAAAGGATGGCTGCAAGAAATTTGAAAAATAGGTTTTTAACATCTATTGCTGTCGCGCTGTGCCCGAGGTATCCCGCCGAGGGTGATAGAGACAACTACAGCTTGGACCGATTATACCTATTTAAATTAGACGAAATCGCTATTTCGTAATCCCCGGTTTTCTCCAAAAACCGGACCGATTTAAAAAAATAATCAAGAATCATAATAAGAAGGGCTTTGGCTATGTCTGTCGGTTTTCCTTTGTTTTTTTATAATCGTCTTTGTTCGCTGGTTCGAGATCTGCTTATACTGGAAATGTATAGCTTGATGTGTAGCCGTGTGTACCACTGTATGTCCCTCGGTTGTGTTTTTCTCCATAAATTAATTGTTATAAGAATTAGGAGCCTTCTAAAATAACAAAAACTCACCATTTTCATGCAAAGAGCAATGATTATTTTACCATGCATAAAATAATCATTGCTCTAGTGTCATTATCCAGAGAAGAAACTGAGGATTACGTTTGTATGTAACAAACGCCACCAGCATTTCCTCTTAAGTAGTACACGTAGTATTTATCTACTCTGAGGTAGTACATTTTTTCAGGGTGTGAAGTTACACACGAGCTATAAAATAGTATACTTTAGACATAAACCCGCCGCCGTTTTAATTTATTGAAAATATTTAAAAACGCCATGAAAACCTGATGTAATAGAGTATAATAATAAAGTACCTACCTATGATACACGTACCTACGTTTATTAAGCAATGTACATACATATCAAATTATAGAATTATAAATTCAAATAATAGATACCAATAGAACTTCTAAATATTGTCTTTTCAAAAAAAACTAGAGACTTCTTTGGACGATACACAATTATTTTTCAAGAACATTGCCGACTGATTATAACGACTAATATCAATAAAATAATTGATTATACGTATGATTGTGCATTTCAACATTGAGTACGTCGCTTATAAGCTTTATGGTACGCGCTATTTTGAGAGTTGACCAAAGCACGCCAGTAACACATCTTCATAAAAAAGAATTACAATTATTCTCTATATGCCATTTCTTAAATGTGTTGCATGCTGATGTATACAATAGTAGGTACAATATGCACCAAACTTGCTTAGAAAATATTACAAATTGAAACCAATTCTAGGGTAGGTTTGCGTTTCGTCAAAAATTGCGTGAAATGTGTCACTTTTTCTACAGTAGGTATGAAACTGTGTTTAGACGAAATGTCATCCTACCCTCTTTGTTTTCACATTTGTAGGCTGACAATTTGTAAGTGTCAAATAACATTTGAAAGTACCTTATCCTATCAACATCTTTGCATCAAATAATGAGAGGTTTCTCAATCTTGAAATCTAAATGCACCGACATCAACATTAAAAATCTAAATATTTATAGGATACGAATTTAAAATGTATTTGGGTACGTTACTGAGGTCGTGTATCGCTAGCAGAGATCGCCGGCAACAAATTGCGGTTGGTTGAGATAAAAAAGGTTCGTCCGTCATTTTGCTAAACGAGCGGTCGGAGTACAGCGCGGCCGGGTTGCGGGTGAAAAAAACGACGCTACCGACCCTTACGCCAAGCTAGAATTCCGTCTTGAAAAAATGATACCAATGTCAATTCTATTTACGAGTTTCAAGCGAAGTTCTTTGTCCCGCCTATTCCGACTCCGGCGACACTCGCAGTTCGCTTACGTCTACGATAGATATAAACATTTCAATCACCTGATCCTACCGAGGGCTGTGAATATGAAAGTGACGAGAAACAAATTTACGATATCACTCGAGGATCCCAAGTACTGTGGCAGACCTTTCATCATTTTCTCAAGATTGATCTAGGTACGTCGGTAGGTAAGTAACTCGTACAATGCGCACGAAAGATGAATGAAGGCAATCTTAATCCGAGTTTTTAGGTTCCAGTAAAAGAAATACAATTTTGAATTTGAGTGGAAGTCTCTTGCATGTTGCATTCTAGTTTCATAACATAACCGGGCCGTCAGTTGCATACGGCGGCACACGTACGGAATAAGCTAACATCGCGTCGACTTTTTCAGAATAAACTAAATAGTTTAAAATGAATATTTAAACTGTCTATCCAGTATTCCTTCAGTTTTTTATATATGACTATGTATTAACCTAAGGTAAAACGGCGAAAATACAAGAACATTCAACAAAAACTACATGATTCCATCAATTGCAGAGAGCGGCCCGGAGTGTAGATAAAAAGAAAAGCCGCCATTCTACGAGATGAGGTCCAACTAAGATGGGTTGTGGCGCAAGTCGTCAATATAAATTTGTACCTATCTTCTCTATCTGAAAATTTATTTGCCTTTTGGTTTTTAATATAACCCATCCAGACGTGTCAATGGAAGCCGAGCTATTCTCAATTCCGTCAACAAGATCTCTTCTGAAATTGATGAATTGTATTTACCTATTAGCTCTTGTCGTAAATACCCATGTTTGACAACCATACAGCGGGCAGGGTTACGACAAGAGCTAAACAAAAGATCAGAACAACACAAAGAGCCATGGAGAGAAGCATCCTAAATATAATAAAAATTCACAAAGTCAGAAGTGAAGTTATAGAATTAGACAAAAAACTAAGATAATAGATGCTCTCACGCAATCATGTAAAACGATACACAGAAGAAAGATGGACAATCAAAACTACCGGATGGAAAGGACCAACAGGAAAAATAAAAGTAGGTAGGCCGAAAAGAAGGTGGGCTGACGACAGTATTGAAACAGCAGGGAACGACTGGTAGACTAATGGCAAAGCATGGAAAAAACTGGAGGAGGCCTTCACCTGAGGAGGAGCCCATATCTAACTAAACTCTACTAACATATAGAAAATAAGTAAAAGCTATAATGACTAACAACATTTGCAATGTAACATAAGGATATGGGAATATATATATTTCGAATTCTCAACAGATATCCCTCGTATATTATATAGGTACAATTCAACTCATCAAAAGATTCAGAGTTGATGAATTGAATTTTGCAAGTTTTAAGCGTTTTATTCGAAAAAATTCCAATGCAGTTGCTATATTGCTTTAGTTTCATTTTTAGCACCCCTGATGTCTATCAAAGAAAGTATGAAGTGTCATAAAAGCAAAATAATAATTTGTTCTAGGAAGTCAACAGCATATAATAAAAATATATATATATACAGTAGTATATATGTATTTTATTTTTAAGTTTGTGTAATAATAGGTCTTCGCAAACAGTACGTAGGTAGTACCTAAAAAGTTCAGGTTTCAATTTTAAAACTGACTAGGTATATGCTAAAAAGTAACTCAACAATAGACATGCAATAGACATGAAATTAGAAAATTTTTCATGAAATTGTCAGTAAATAGCGCATATAATTTTCCTATGAAATATTTAAATGCAACCATATGAAGAGTATTTAATATCAACATACTTAGAATTAAAGGCATTGTGTTAGCACGAGCTTTAAAAGCCCGTATTGACTCCAAAACACGCTACGCTCATGTAAATTCACACCAAACTTATCGTACGTCGTAGTATCTATACTGCAGTGGCGTGCATTGGTTTTCGGACTAGGTAGGCAGAAGAAATCATGGCCATACACGCCTAAATATGCCTCTTAGATAGATTATGTTTTTTGACCCGATTCGTAAAATTGTTTAGGTCAGCGTATCATTCCACACACATTTGGTATGATTCATTAGCAAACAAAATACATAATAACAGAATAATAGATTCGAATAACAGCACCCAGATAGCCAGGTGTTTAATAAACATAATATTCTGTGTTAAAATGTCTAAGATTTTTACCTTTGTTTTAAATCCATGAATGTTTTGGAGTTGGTCTTCAGCAAGTTACCTTCTATTTTCAACAAACGAAAACTGACTAAAGGAATAATTTATCGACACATTTTGCATCTTCACCACAAAATTTCTTCATTTCACACACAATACACTTCATAGATACACTTCGCAAAATCACAATAAGTAAATAACAACAACATTGCATACAATGCCAGCCAAACCATAAACAAACCAACACAAATAAATTGCGAAGTTATATTTGAGTTGCTCTAATGTTGGTAAAGTAGTTGTAACTGTAGTCTTTTTAATTTGGATGGGTTACTTTACTTACCACAGAGTAGGTAAGGTTACTTTTGGTCCATAAATCGCGAATGTCAAATGTCAGTATGCTACGCATAGCAAAAGCGTGATTTATGCTTTCGTCGTATTATCTTAAAGAAGTGTGTGTGTGTGTATGAATATGCCGAAATCGTTTTAGTGTGCGTGAATTGCCGTGAATTTGAGAGGCGAACTCGCGAGTGCCTGCGCGGCAAAGTTTGAAATTTCGTATTGAATGTTAGGTTAGAATTTTTATTTAAAGTGTTTATGTAGTTTAATTGAATCAAAATATTATTGAATTGAATCTTATGAGGTAGGCATTGCTTATTTGCCTATATGGAATGCACGCCACTGCTATACTGAGAGGTATAATAAAAGCTAAAGAGTTTTTGTGTGTTTATTTAAGCGCGCTAATAAGTACCAGTTGGATTCGAAATATTCTTTCACATTGGGAACTACATTATCCCCGAGTAACCGCGGGTGATCCCATTTTGAATTTATGGCGTTATTACATGAATATTTCTTGCGTTATGTTAATTTCAAGCGCATTTGAGACGCCATTTTGTAATTTGCGCGTGAGGCGTAAGGCAATATATATAGAACATTTTTAGATTTTATCAACGATAAGGAACCAACTAGTTTAGTTTTAAAAGCATAACTAATACATTTTAATAATTCAATGACATGACAAAGTAAGATAATAATTAAAATTAGGGAATGTAAGTCCTTTGATGTATAAATGTATGTGAGTACGCGTAAGTAAGGTTGCCAGAGCTCATAGGGGAAGGGGGAAAGGTCGGTAACGCGTGAGCGATGCTTCGTGTGTTCGACTTAGTCGTATGAATAAAAAAACATTTAAAAACATTTTTTTATAAAAATGTCACTTAGTCATTTTGTAGTAGAGTCGAATTTCTGCATAAAAGTAATAATAAATTATTTTTCTGTGTACATCTGTTTGGCAAATGCAAATGCCAAATATACCGGACAATAACATTAAATCAACATGAAGTTATAGTGGTGGAGAACGCAACGAGAACGCGACGACATCGTCCCGACAACGGAAAGGCAATTTACAACAACAATAAAAGTATCGCTTTTATTGTCGAACACACAATTCGTTCGGACAGCTGTAATTGCGAACTCTCGCACTGTCTATTGGTTCCGTAATTTAGATGCCACTGTTTTAGCATCACGCTCACAACGCCGTTGTATCATGTATTCCGTTTTATTTTAAGGTATTTTTTTATTTATCTGCTATTTATAGTATAATTATAACAAGCAGCCCTAAAACTGGTCGCAATTCTTAAAAAACAATAGTTTGAAAATAATAAAATTCCACTTGAACGATCTATTCCAAATCTCACTCCTCCGTGTGAGCAATATGCTTAAAAAGTGGTCCTCTTCACGTATTAATACGTAGATTATTATTAAACGAGTAATAAGATTCAGTTCAATATTAAATTTATGAAAATCAGTATGCTTTGTGATGAAGTATAAATACAATACCTGAATGGTATACCATATATGCGTAACATATTGATCCACCCAACGCCCTTTTTCGTCAACAGATGTGTAGGTACAAAAAATCACGAGTCAGCGGATGGCCTTTAGCTTTAATGCATTCTTATTCTGTCCCATTGAAGTACTCAAATATTAATATAGGTATGCTGACCCTAAACACCTCGGAATATAATACCGTATGTAAATTTGAATTACTATTTTTGGCTTCCACCCATCCACTTTCATCGCTGCAACTACCACGACGACTGTTGGAATATTTTATTTTCTAATTACTAATACTTTTTGCCTTGATTTAAAAGAGAGCCTGCAATATTTTGATATCACAAAACATGTACAAATAATATGATTTACTGAAATTACATTACTATATACAGCAAATACAAACTGGAAAACGAATACCAAGTATCAGATTTTGAATGTGTATTTGCTTTTTTGGCTTCACTTTCGTGTTCCGCGCGCTCCGTCTGCCTTTTATTCTGTTATCTGTGCAAAAGAGCTTTAGAACCGTAATATTAGACTGCAGAAAGATGATTGCAATCGAACAAAGGAATAATAAACAGTTTTCACTCAACTAAGCTATCAAAGCTGTTCGTTATTTCGAGAAAAGTACTCTTTGCTTTGTAAAACTAACTTCAACTTTGGCATGGAGTAAGTCTGAACTTCAGCCTGTAATTGGAGAGGGTATAATAGAGACGTGGAAGTGAGTACCTACTGCCTATCTTGACAGCTTCCTTGACATGAACAACTTTGTTCTATACCACGTGTAACGGATAATGTAGGTATGTAATGTATATCCATATCACAGATCGCGAAAGAGAAAATTTTATCGGATAGATACTGTTTCCGTTACACGTTGTATTAAGAGCACTTTTCATTTAACTATAAGATACAACGTTATCGTGTATCTGAGACTAGATTAAAATAAAATAACAAACTTTGCAACGATTTCGTGCGGTACGTGAGACTTTTGCCGAATGCTCACTGGAAGTGCGTACCGAGACGCAACAAGCTTTCTGTACCGAGTATACCGATACTTCACCAATATCCTACCGACAAATTAGGATAGGGCTCAAAAATGTATTTAGATTATGGTCAAATGCCCATTTTCACCAACCAACGCCTAACTTTAGAAACTCCTAACAAAAATGACATTGATAAATTTGTATGAAAAGCTGTCATTTTTATTTGTGTTTGGAGTCACCCAGACGCGACATGACGCGGCTCGGCGCGTCTTGGCGTGAGCTGACTTCGCCTAGGTGACTCCAAAAATAAATACCCAAGAACTTTCTTAATTCTCTTAATTCTTAATACATTATTCAAGTTTTAGTTGAGATCCTAACTAATATTATAAATGCCAAAGTGAGTTCGTTTGTTTGTTACGCCTTCACGCCTCAATTACTCAACGGATCATGAAATTAGCAGATAGCCTATGGTATGGAGAGGTACATAATGTACTTTTTATCCCGGGAACGCAGGCGAACTCGCGGGGGACAGCTAGTTGAAAAATAAATCAATGATATTGCAACATTAATACAATCTAATCTTGAGTCTTGAGTTAGCTGTTGCCTACTTACTTTCTAACCAACGATTCAACTCAGCTATTTTTTGTCACTTCGTCGTTCTAAATGTATGGATATGATTTATGTAACAAGCAATATAAGAATATACATTCTTATTTTGCCTCAGACTACCTTTTGTAATAGCTTCCATTGTCATGTTTCCCGTAAGGCACTAAATTTATAGATAGAGAATATTTCGATCCTATCTGAGCATAGCGAAATCAAGTGAGTATTCTCTTTTGTATTTTTATTATGGTGTTTGCTACATTTTCTATGAGCTACGTACTATTCTATTCCATTACTTAGAATTATTAAAAACATCATCAGCATTAAAGTTTAATGTTTTTGATTTTATTAGTCTCTAACAACTTCATCAAAGTCAAGTAAATCATTACAAATCTCTAAACATTTTGTTTAAACCCTCGAAATTAAATCAAATAAACCTCTCACGCCTACGAATTGCTGTTTTCTGTAACATCAAATTGAAAAGCATGGAGTAACCATAAAATAATCTTCTCTCGCAGCATTAACCAAAATAGGTTGAAATTATAATCACTTCCTGGAGCACTGCTTCCCTTTGAAATATCTGATATCACCGTGAAAATGTGTTTTGAATAAAAAAAAATTTTACTGGGGAATCAAATAGCGACTATTTGAATCTAAATTATATACATTATACCTAATATTTATGATACTTGAACATCATCAATAATGCAGAAACTCTTTCATAAGTTTTCTATCTCTGACTACTTTGAACACTTTTTTGTCATTAATCAAAATAAGAACAAGTTTCCAACGCTATTATATCAATTTATTTCTAGGTTGTTTATGAGTATTATAAACGTATCTAGTTGACTCAATTATCTTGATTAAATGAAAAATCTAATAACACCGATTAACGATTCGCATAAATTACTACAGAGAATTTGAAATCCACGATACAGTCGATCAAATCGAGCGATGTCTACAGTCTGTTGGAATATAAATCGTGCTGATACCGGAGAGTGCTTAATTAATATCGGTCCATTAATAGTAGGTACATGTAAAAAACATATATTTGGATAAAGGTTGATCGGACGCGTCGGTTGATCAGAATAGATACCTAGTAAAGATATTTGTAGCTAATTTGGGTGCAATATTTATTGTTTTCTATGTCAATCAGTGAAGCGCTCGTGGTGTAGCATGATTAGCCGTTCTTAATCGATCGGCGAAGTTAAGCTACGTCTGTCGTGGTCGGTTCCTGGATGGGTGACCGCCTAGTGGTATTTCAAATCGAGCGTTTCCGTGCTTCGGAAGGCACGTAAAGCCGTTGGTCCATGTGATCACTTAATTGTGATAGTCGTTAAGCTAGTTGGATGCCTCGAAGGCGGCTTGAAAAATTCCAACAGTAGGTTGACCACTAGCCTACCTCCACCAATCCGCAGTGGGCATGCGTGGTGGAGTATCTGCCCATTCCCTTTCACCCTCATTTGTGAAAGGAGGCCTGTGCTCAGCAGTGGGACATTATAGGCTGATGATGATGATGATGTCAATCAGTCAACAATAGCTCATATATCTTGCAGTTGTAGGATCCTAAGCTTACCCTAACGCAGGCCCAACATGAATTGTCGCAATCTAAAGCTGTTTCTATTTCACTTCTTTGGCTTGCAATTTTCCTCAGGACGGATTTCATCATTGAAACACCAGTTGTAAATCTGTACGATAGTTAATAATGCAGAAGTGATACGGGTCAGTAAATATCACAACCTCTACGATACATCTACCCTGTCCCTATTCTTGGTCTCTATCGTTAACTGAGCAATCACGTGAGACGGCCGCTGTCTGTGGCATCGTTGCGCAGGCTCGTCGTACGAAGAATTTTGTCGTAGAGAATAGCATGGCAGCCATGGTACCTCATGATTGTAAGTAATCGGTAATAACTGAACCACCATAACTTCTTCAAATTACTTACAAAGCATGAAAGAAAAGCTAAAGGTGGGTCTACGCTCTTGTCTCGCGGTGTCAAGTGCGGACGTACAACGCAGCTACAACACGAGCGCAATGCGAATCCCTGTATTTTATGTATAGGTTGATAAATTCCAAATAATACTGTGAGGAGAATACCATAAAACTCACCATGTCAAATGAACTTCATACATAGATTCATACAGCAAAGCCGCTTCTGTAGAATTTCACATAATATTCCACTATTATTCGCTAACGAGTTTGGCGGCTGTTACTCCAACTTTTTATATCAGCTTTGAAAGTCTTTTTCCTGATTTCAGCCACGTGAAATTGTTAACAAATTGTATAGCTTATGTTAACAATGTTAATATGGATAAAGAAGATATTTGTCATTTCATTTTTAATCTTCTAATGCACGTTTTGGAAAATTGTTCAAGGTTTCATAAGAACTTTAAACTTTTTATGTTACCTTTTAAAAATCCGTTAAATTTTGCTATATTTTGACCTAGGTAAATTATAAAGGATTCCAAGATTGTTATCACTTGGATCAAATGCAAGAATCAATTCGATTATAATATTGTTCAAATTATCATAGTAAAATTGGTTTTCTTTAGTAACCTTATTAAAGTTTTTAAAAAGATACATCTCACACAAAAGCTCTAAGCTTATTATTATTTATCGAATTGAACAGAAGTTTTTCGGCTCGTTTCAGTCTAATAAAGTAACAAACTTTGTCATTTAAACGTAACTCAGGATTTATGTCTGAATTAATGTTCGTAATATCTCAACATCTTGCTTTCAATTAGATACCAAAATTACACATCACAGGGAGAAATTCCTAATCGAAGCCTAAATTGCCAATTAGCGAAGTAATTAAATCTGTTTGTAATTAAAATTGATTTATTTCAACATTAAAAGAATGCGTTCATGTTTTCATTTCACTTACAACCATTATATTACTTATCACCAACATCAGTTGAAATATGAATTATATACAAATTCCTTAAATTGTCTAATTAACGTCCCAAAATCGTCTGGACCGATGCTCCCTTATTTACATAGGTTCAAAGCTTAAAATGGCTTTTACCCTCCACTACTACCTACAACATACATATAAATTGTATTTACAATAATGTCCATTTAATTACGATATAGCAGGGTCGTTAGCCACTCTGGTCTCGGTTGTTGAGGTTTATATTCAGGTGGGCTGAGAGCTAGAGGCGACGCGGCATCAGCCAAGGCCACGGAAGAAGATGTTTCTGTTACTGCTACACTCGGTTTCCCTTTTAAGATTGACCGTAGCTCATCATTTTCCCCAGCTCGAGTTCTTTGCAGATTTTCTCTCGTCTCTTTCATCCTCGAGAGTTGTTCTCTTAAACTTCGGTATTCTTCTAAGAATTTTTCCAGTTGCGAAGCTCTAAAATCAAAGTCCTCGAGTGGTTGACCAGTGCACGAGTAATCTCTCAGTCCAGACAGATCGAGGAGGGGTGTTGCGGACGGCACAGTTGGTTGATCTTTTGATGGTGATGCGGGAAGACTCGGATTGCGTCTTATTCGGTTACCGCCAGTTGATAAATCTAAAAAGCTACTCGATCGCCGCCCAGAACATCTCTGCCTAGTCTTTTCATAATGCCTATCAAAAAAAGTAGCTGAATCTGCACCTGAACTATTTCTTCGACTGTTAAGAAGAGGACTTCGACTGTCACCGTCTTTTCTTCGAGGAATTGTATAAAAATAATAGGGATCATGCTTTGCTTCACTTCTTAGGTAAGAAGAAGTTCCAAGAGCACTCATTTCTATTAAATCCGGATAATTTTTTTCGCTATCACTGCCTGAGAGATCGTTATCCAAACGATCACGTGCTCGAGGTCGTGCACAGGATCTGGCGTTATTATTAAATCGACTGTTTTCTGATAAAATTTCTACGTGAGCACTCATAATTCCGGTTGAATTAGAACTTTGCACGGATTCTGAAGTTGCATCAGATCTGAAATAAAAAAGGATATTTTGACTGAATATAGCTACAGAGATATATTTTTGTATGTATGTTTGAACTCGCTAATCGCAGGTATTACCAGTCTAATTTAAATAATCCTATTTGCGTTAAATAACTAAAAAGAAATGGTAAAACCGCGGGACACGGCTAGTTTCAAAATATTATCATGCTCAATTATTTTTCTACTCTCATAAAAATATTTTGATGAAAAGGAAATTATAACCATCCCAACAAAAAAAGAACTTTCCAAATCTGTTAATAAATGACGGAGTAATGAGGTAACAAACATAAAAACCAATACAACCGAATTGAGAAACTCCTCCTTTTTTTGAAGTCGGTCAATATATATATTTTTATAATGATAGAAACATATATTAATTAAGCTTACCGCATATTATAGTTGCTGAAGCGCGGTATATGTAAGTCACGTTCTGTAATACCATTTCTATTGCTTGTCGATTCAAACTCTGCTCGTTGCCAACCAGCTTCCACTGGCGGAGTTATAGAAAAATTTCTCTCCCCTCGCATATCTCCTCTTATATACCCTTCAAATTCTTCTTCTGGATCATGCGATGGTACATTTCTATAGTCACCTCTTTTCCGATTATTATCATTCGGTAAGTCACGTTCCGTTTCTGCATTACTCTTAAAGTTTGCATCAATTTTTTCGTAACTATCATCATGATGATTTGACGTCACTATTTGTTCGTTCCATCTATCTAATTGTCTTTTCTTACGTGTTTCATACGCACACAGGCCTATTAAACACGAACTTAACACTAGCACTGCGGATACAGCCATGCCAGCCATAAGAGCTCGACCACCGAAACTTTTACTTTCAGGTTTCTTTTCTATTGCTAAGCTTAAAATTACTTCTGCTTTTCCAGCACGGTTTTCGGCATTACACGTGTAAGATCCAGCATCTTGCAAGTCTACTGATTTTATAGTCAAGTTACTTGTCTGTCCTTCACTACGTAACATAAAAGCTCTACCAGAATTGACGTTGTTTAATGTAGTATTTGCGAGTAAACGACCAGCACGTACCCAACGCACTCTAGGCGCTGGCACGCCCGTTACACGACACACTAGAGTTACATCATCTCCTTCTAGACCTTTATAGTTATTTGATGCTACGTTAACTTCAGGTCGACATGCAAAATCATCAAGGTCAAGTCGATCCCATGATTGTAGCATCAATCGTGGAGGTAAGGCGCAGTCTGGTACCACAGTTGCCGGTACGTTCTTCCTTATCATCCAATCACGCATCGGTCTTAGAGCACATGTGCATTCCCAAGGATTGTTAGCGAGCTCTAAACCTTTAAGTGAACGCAACGGCGCTAAAACAGCAACATGGAGAATTTGAAGTCTATTTTTACTAAGCTCTAAATATTCGAGTGATGATTCCAGTCCTGTAAATCCTCGTGTTTCTATTTCGGCAATTTTGCAAGCACTAAGTGTGAGTCGCACTAGATTTGGTAGTGCTAAAAAGGATTCATCACTTATTTTTGTAATAGGATTTCCATTGAGTCTTAATTCTCGCAGCTCCGGGATAGAATCGAATGAATGTGATGGTATTGAGTCGAGTCGGTTACGAGAAAGGTCCAGTTCAACAAGGTTAACGAGAGCTCGAAATGTATATTGTTTTATGATTCGTACATTACAGGCGGGAAGATATAAGCGTTGCAGGTTAAGGAGACCGGCTGCAGCAAAGATGTCATCTCGGAGAGAAGGCAGGCGATTTTCGGATAAGTCAAGGAGCTGTGTTGTGGGATCGAGGCGCGGTGGGACGGAGGTGAGACCAGCGCGAGCGCACAAAGCTGACTCCTTCCCGCTGCGCCACTTGCACTCGCAATGCCGCGGGCAGTCGGCGGTGGCGACTGCCACCAAAGCGAGCATAAGCAGAACCCACATGCCCTGCGACAGCTCACCCTGGGCCACACCTGTCGTCCTCACCTCTGTTCGTCATCCCCTGCGTGGCGTTTGACCTGCAGAAGAAAAACTCTGTGATTTATCTTTGAAGTCCGAGGCAGTTTGCTAGTTAAAAATAAAAATAATAAATAACTATAAAAAGTTTTATGTATGGCCTCAGCTATGCAAATGCAAGAACCTTCACGGAAACCGAAGATTCTAATTAAACGTCTATGTGTTACATCTCATACCTATGATGAAATCTGTTGAAAGATAAAATAAACCTATAAAACTTATTTAAGTAGACAGACAATTATTACTTTTTAATACGTATTGTAATATAAATATCTAAAGAAATATATAATACCTTGGAAAAGACTTATGACTACGAAGGGTTTTATGAGACAGCAATATTTGGAATCGCACGCTGAGCGGGAAATATATGACCTCCATATAATTAAAAAAAACGACACCCCACGAATCGTTGTGTACGTAAAATGTATAATCTATGTAAACACGAAATATTTTCAATGACTTCGTTCTAGTTGGAGAACGTACATATTGTAGTCACTTTTAACACGCAATACTAACTCGCGTGTTGGAGCTCTTCGCGTGCTACTATGTGTATACATAATAATATATGTATGCCCCAGTTATTAAGATTTTTTAAAGCCAAGTTAACAGTTTTTTTACATTCCACAAACTTTACTTTCGCTGTGCTCTACCATCAGTGTTAGGCGGATAGCACATATACAAGCCTTATTTTACCTTAAGATAAACAGAATGAAATAAAAATAAGACGCGTTCAATAACTTTCTGAATAATTTAACATCGATTGGATTGGTCCCAATAATTCGAGATCCTCTCATGAAATTTGCACTCTCAAGACCGAAATTCAAACGTACGCTTTCAGAGCTATTCAACAATTACGTTTACAAAAGCACCCGGACTACTTCATTTATGGGCCATACTTTCCATTGAATATATCCCGAGGTTAAATGTCCCAATTATTTACGACCACGCTTTCACGCTTCGACCTTTCAAACCTCCAAGGCAAATGTAACCGCCTTTTTATTGCGCCTCTTTCAGGAAAACGTTAAAATTAAGCTGCGTTTATGTAGCTAAAGGACTATCTAGTGGTACATTCGGGCTAGATATTACGAACTGTGTTATTCCTTCCTAACCAAAACATTACAAGGGCAGTTCCAGTGAAATATTTAAAATGTAGGTACCTGCCGCTCTAGGCAACGATTCGTTTGGAGTAATCAACGCATAGCTGTGTACAGTCGCTACTAACATACTGTAGAGATTAACTTTAACTTTCACTTGAATTTTCTATACTGGGTGGAGATTTCGAGATGGCCCGGCATATTTTCGAAACCTATGTTGGATTAGTCATGCTGAACAACTTTTACTATGGAACCAACACTGAATCCTTGAATTTTTTTTTTTACTTTTCGTACATTATGATCGAGCAAAGTTGAAATTTACTATGGAAAGTCCAATTTTTTTTTTGAGAATTCATATTGGCCCATAGTAAAAGTTATTCAGCATGACTGACCCAACGTAGGTTTCGAATATATGCCATCTCCACCTGTTATATAGATTCTTATTATACAAATAACAATCTATAACAGAACATTTAAGTGTCATTTGTTGTAGGAAAAATATATTAAAATTAAAAGAAAAAAAGAAACGAATAACCTAAGTATGTATTTTTTTGTAATATTTGTTTATCCCCGACTGCACTTTCCTCATAGTTCTACTTACTTAGTGCTAGTACTAGTACTTCTAAGTACCAGTACTTTCCAATCAAGTTATATTCAAAATTCTATAGATTAAAGAGCTTGTTTTTCTCTTTTTAGTTAATGTTTGTTTTACGCAGTCGGGTTTTTTGTTTCTTTAAATAATTTAATTTATTTCAGACATTTTAGTTTTATAAAGAATGAGTTGTAAGTATTAGTAGGTAAATGAGCGGTACGGTAAAGTGACGCTAACAACCCTCGCAACTCTGTGAGTTACGTACGGTTACCGCCTACAGTCCTTGCATTTATACGTGGTGTTTTGCAGTTTACGTCAAATTGGTAGCATAAAAATATAATAATATATATGTCGGAGAATGAGATAGTTAGTCGAACTCAGTTGGATTATGATATTATCGTGGTACAAGGGTTGGGTGAAATAGTAGCAACACTGATTTGACTTTAACGTAAATAACAGACTTAATGAGGGTATTTGTAAAAAGTAAGAATACTGATTTGACTATAACGTGAATAACAAAGTTAATGAGGGGATATTGCTTTTGGGACAGTTAGTTTATCACAAGCTCTCGAGCTGTACACATCTAGTGCAATCGTTGTTACACCCGGCTCTTAAGCCTATACTTATTTAAGAGTGTACAATTGTGTGAAGTGAAGTGAAGTGAAGTGATTATTTAATTGCGTCGCTTCTTCTCCTCATACGGGACTTTTACGAAGCGATGGTATAAGGTTGTTTTATTGCCTGCACTGCGCCCACTGAATCCTGATACCACTGAACCCTAATTGTGGTCTTTGTATCGCTTGGCTGTCGCTGACGCCTACATATACATATATGGAAACGGCTGTTTACAAGCTTTCATTTGATACCCATATTGTTATAATAACGAAATTTATGTTTCTAATACCCCCACTCTTTTTTTATTCGTAGACGCCATACACAAATAATATACCCTATGACACTCCCACAGTTATGACGAATCTAACGACACCTCATATGTTTAAATCCATCAAGCCGTTAAGGCTGCAGAGCGTGCCAAAGAAATAGACGTACATACATACATACACCCGAAAAACATAACCCTCCTTCCGGGTCAGTCGGGTAAAAAACATTAAACTACAAATTCCATCAATAGATAGTTGATAACTCGAATGATTATTCGGGAACGGGCTTCAATTCAGCGGATTTTGTCAGAAATGGTATAGCTCCGCTTCTATCGATTAACAACCGATTTATCGAAATCACTACAAAATGAGTACGCCTATTATATTATTATTCATGATAATTAAACCAATTATTTGGGCTTCTTTGCAACGGTGGATCAGAATTTATGGAATGGGATCCAGAAAAGGGCCTCTGTGTATTTATAAATATCGTGTCCGGGCATACCTTAGCCGTCTGTGGGACCGACAATATATTATTATCCTTATAGTCGTTCTCAAAAGAAATTGTCGTACAAAATACCTTCATCACTTACATTATTCATCATTGACAATAAAATGTTGTTACTTTAATTATTAAATTCAGCCTACTCGCACTTGCGTCGGTGAAACTTGTATTTCAATCTGATTACATAACATCCTATGAAAGCTGAAACGTACACCCTCATATTTTCATCGTAAAAACAACAATGTTTTTTTTAAAGAAATGCTGAGAGCGATAAATTTAAGTACTTCCTAGAGTTCTTAAATTTCACATCCCTCCACGCAAAAACCATTACGAAGCAACGAGACACAAACAGTTTGAGCATCCAGGACGCTCTAAATTGCTATTTGAGTAATTATAAAATCATTAATGTCTTGATGACACTTCGCTCAAGCACAAAACGAGAGAGGCAATCTTGTTTCTCGAGAGTGCCTCGACCTGCCCTAAGTAGAGCGCTATTTTTTACATAAGAATTATACATTACTTATAATTTATAACGAAGCTTGAAGTATCAAAAACTTTTAATTCTGTGTAATGTCATACACAGTATCTCACATAAGATGTTACAAAGAGCTTATCCAGAAACCCCAATATGTAATTTAGAAAACGATGTTACTGAAGATACCAACTTTTATAATACAACTAGCTGTCCCCCGCGGTTTCACCCGCGTTCTCGGGATAAAAAGTAGCCGATGTCCTATTCCATACCACAGGCTATCTCAATGCCAAATTTCATGATGATCCGTTGAGTAGTTGAGGCGTGAAGGCGTAACAAACAAACTCACTTTCGCATTTATAATATTAGTTAGGATATGAAACATAAGATTACATACTATATGCGATAGAATATTCAGAATCAGATTAAATAAAGAAAACCGGATCAATTACACCACAATCCTGTGGCTTTGAGGCGCACGCGTGTCGCACTGAGACCACAAATGGCAACTCGTGTTTTATAGCTACTACTATATCATGGTAGTATGAGCATGAGCTGTATACACCAACCGTTAAACCACCTGTAATTCATAGTCCGCAAAATAAACTTCGGCCAGAATGTAAAAGCTGCACATATGGCTCAAACTAGTTTTTCGTACCTTTCTCTACCTGAATTCTGAGGGCCGCGTGGTTCGGACGTCGAGATTTTCATAACTTTTGCGACTCAATCCTGAAATCTGTTTTATCAAAAACTAGCTGTCCCCCGCGGTTTCACCCGCATTCCCGGGATAAAAAGTAGCTTTTGTCCTTTTCCATACCATAGGCTATTTTCATGCCATTTTCATGATGATCCTTTGAGCAGTTGACGCATGGAGGCGTAACAAACAAACAAACTCACTTTCGTATTTATAATATTTGACGGGCCAGTTGGCGCAGTTGGTTAAGACTTTGTTAAAGATTCCACCTATTGCGCCGCAGGTCGTGGGTTCGATTCCCGCACAGGACATGCATTTCTGTGCATGAACATGTCTATATGTCCTGAGTCTGGGTGTAATCTTAATATATAAAATGATAAACTGATTGTTGATATATCAGCGCACAGCCCAAACCCCTGGACCTAGAGATTTGAAATTTTGCAAACAGATACCTTATACAGTGGAGGCATCCACTAAGGAAGGATTTTTGGAAATTCCACCCCTAAGAGGGTAAAATAGAGGATGAAAGTTTGTATGCAAATCCAACCCTAAGAGGGAAAAAGGGGGATGAAGTTGGGTATGCAAGTCCTTCAATTCCACAATAACTTCATTAAATTTATTATTATACAGTAAGGAAGGATTTTTGGAAATTCCACCCCTAAGCGGGTAAAATAGGGGATGAAAGTTTGTATGCAAGTCCGTCAGTTAGGATTTTCAAATTTTGTGTTTAGGCTGACGATTGAAAATTAATGTTAAAGTTATCTCAGCGTTAAAGATTAGAGTTCCTTATCAAGGTTTGTTTCGCGATGGCTATTAATAAATCATAGGGAATTCTCTGAAATTTGCTAGAGTTTATTTGCGGCAGGACTGTTTCAGTTTTATGTGGCATGCTCGCATGTAAGCTCAATCTACCTGAACTTTTGTCAAATATCACACGTAGTGGCGGGCAATAGCCATGAAAAAAGCTCTATATTGTTACAATAATTCATATCCAGAAAAAAGAAATAATCTACGCGGACGAAGTCGCGGGCTAAAGCTAGTTATGTATATTAAGTATGTATTTACAAACAAAAAGTAGTATATTTATTATATCAGTTATCTGGTTTCCATAGTACAAGCTCTGCTTAGTTTGGGATCAGATGACCGTGTGTGAGGAATTTCCCAGGATATTTATTATTTAATATTAGTTAGGATAAACTCCATTATTATTTCAGTAGGAATAAAGATTTATCCTACCCTCTAAAATTGAGAGTTTTATCTTGAACGATTCAACCAGTTAACCTTCCTGAAAACATATGAGCGTTTTCACCCGCGTTACTGGAATGAAAAATTGGGGTGTATGCCTTCTTTCTGCCATTTTTTAAATTAAATTTAGTTTGCTCTCGTGAAGACGTAAGTGATCATTGATATTTTAATATTCGTAGTAGGTACACCTTTTAACATGCCATACTCAAAATCTACGTATATTACAGTTACTGGAATGAAAAATTGGGGTGTATGCCTTCTTTCTGCCATTTTTTAAATTAAATTTAGTTTGCTCTCGTGAAGACGTAAGTGATCATTGATATTTTAATATTCGTAGTAGGTACACCTTTTAACATGCCATACTCAAAATCTAAGTATATTACAGCGGCCGGCAAACAACTTGAGCCATGACCTTGAGTGCGCAGTAGACGATTTTAAGGTGTCGTTGGTGGAAAGAGACGTGCGCGTGGGCATTCTGTCGGCACGCGTCCACGCTATTGGCCGAGCATGAGTGTACATGCGCGAACTTACCCCCACTACGTCGACTTTGGCTCAAGTTGTTTGCCGGCCTCTGTACTAGAAGGCAATATCCTAACTAATATTATAAATCCGAAAGTGAGTTTGTTTGTTTGTTACGCCTTCACGCCTCAACTACTAAACGGATCATCATGAAATTTGGCATGCAAATAGCCTATGGTGTAGAGAAGGACATAGGCTACATTTTATCTCGATAACGCGGGTGAAACCGCGAGGGACAGCTAGTTAACTATAATCCGGACTATGCAGGCAAACTGTATTAGGTTTTGTCAACATTGGGTGTTACTAACTCAAGACAGAATGTCAACGGCCCGTTCATTATTTATTGGGTATCAGTTTCGGCCCTATCGATATCCCCATTAAAATAATGACGTGTTGAGAGGGACGTCTTTGGAGGTTTCGTGAAGTGTCTCCTTTAATAGAGGAGCTAGATATTATGGGATTGGTGAATAACGTAACGTCATGAAACAACCTCAGGTCACATCAGGTAATATCATCAGTCATGTTACATGATCTATCCTATTTCAGCTACACTAATATTAAAATGAGATAAATTTTGTAAGTTTGAATGTGGAAGTTTATCTCCGGAGCTACGAATACGATACTTTAATTTCTTTCATTAATAGGAAGCTACATTATGACCGAGTGCTCTAGGCTATACTTTTTACCACGGGAATGCGGATGAAAACACGGGGTACAGTTAATAAAGAGAGAATTCAAATTGGGTGACTGACTGACTCATAATTGCGATTAAACTACTGAAGCTAGAATCCATACATACTTTTTGATGTAAATATCGAAACAGGTGTTTTAAAATTTCCATAGGGGTGTTAAATAGGGGGTGAAAGTTTATATGGATTCCTATTTGTTTGATGTTTTTTTATGGAAAGGAATTTGAATATAAAATCCGGTATTATTGTTGTTCGGACCAAATAATGAAATACGTATTAATAGATGGGGTAATGTGGGGGGCGTTTGAAATCGTGATAGAACCCCCCCTTAAGGGAAATTATCAACATATTATGGTAAAATACTAACGAGTGTCGCGCTTGCTCACTCATTACACGCCCTGTATGGCTTGGAGTGAAATAGCAATAATATTTTGCCGCGAGACGCTCGGGCCATCACAGAGATTTCCCAGTGCTACGTGGCCGTTGAGACGAGTACGAGACGTTGAGAGCAACGTCTCGTGAAATGGTTGCGTTAACATTCGTATAGAAAAGCTGATTTTTAAGGGTAAATTGGTAAACACAATATACTTCACAGTATAATCAATATTAATATTATAATATCAGGAGTGTATTGTTCCAGATTGCTTGCTATAGGCTACTTATTATCCCGGCCAAGTGGGCGAAACCGCGGGGGACAGCTAGTTTCATATTTTTTCAGACGTTCATGCGAGATTGCTATTAATGTGAATCGTATGTTTTTCTGGGATAAAAACTATCTTATGAAAATTTTCTATATGTGTGCCAAACATCCATTCAGTAGTTTTTGCGTGAAACAATAACAAACATCTTCACAAATTACATCCATAAAAATATTTCACATTTTTTATTTATTTTTATTTTAGGTCGCTTTTTAACATCTAAGGTCATTAGCGACCACAATAAACAATAAAATTTATCACAATTACTAATAATTACACTAGGTTATAAACATTTATCATTTTCAAAAACATTAATGTTCGGTTAAGTACTTATTTATTGTTTTACTTACTTGTCTTACTTATTTTTGTTGTTTTTTTGTTATTATTATTTAAACAATACCTAGTGGATTACGAAAATTAATGCCTTTGATTGTGGGTTGAAGAAGTCATTGTAGTCTTAGCTGACGTAAGTTCATAAAATACATATAGCTAAATAATACCTTATTTATAGGTATAGGCTGTGTAAACTTAAGAAGAACTCCAAGTTACAGAGATAAACACCACGAGTCTTGAGATCTTAATTATTAAGTAACTAACTTTTGCTTAACTTAAACTTGAATTGATGAGAGACATGACATGAGGATAGACCTCTATATAGGTCTATCCTCATGTTTTATGCCCGTAGAATATGATCCTACCATTCAAGTTTAAGTTAAGGAAAAGTTAGTATATATTACCTATTTCACCCATTATGTGACAAAGAAAGTAACGTATTAAAGTAAAACAACTTGTTAGTTCTTGTTTCAGAAAACAAAGACAAGAATAATTTCAAGCTGGCTTAAAGCTATCATACTCTCACATTTATACCATAAAAAGATAACCATTTTTTTCTTATATGAATAAGTACGCTTAGTGAAACGACTTCAAAAGCATTTATGGAAAAAAAATGTCACATCAAATGTCGATTAAGTTCTTTTACCCCGAGCGAGCGAGCCTCGCAGGGTCGCGTCGCGGTGACACGAAGATCGATGACGTTTAATTTACCAGCTCACCTCAAATTCTCACTACTTTCGCGCCGAGAATGCTCCGTGGATTCTGAAACAAATGTAACACACATTATTCGCTTATTTCATCCAGTTAAACATTTATGAAAGGAATTCATGATTAGTAGCTGTAGATTTTTAATCACAATTTCATCGTATTTGAGTAATGTAAATAGCTAATAAAGTGATTTTAGTTAGTTTTCGAGTTATGAATTTATTTAATTTTTTTAACTAAACTCAGACTCCAACTACAACTTTCATCATAGTGACATGATTAATTCAGATAAATAAGTGACATTTTCTTTTAAATTATTTGAATAGTATACCTAGCAGATGCACCTATAGACCGAATAGATTTTAAAACTGACGTATTAAATAATGAACGCAGTGTAGTTTTAAACATGATTCCTTGGAGGCAGCTCAATGAAACTTTTAGAGTAAATAGCTAATGAAATGGAGACATTATTAAAAAAATATTAAAATATTTAGTAATTTTTAGTTTTTTAACCGCCCTCATAGATTTATGAACCATTCAGGATTTCAACTATTTTTTTTTTACTCATGTATTTTTTATGCAACGGTTATGCATCATCTGCTACGTTCACAATTTAAAAGAAAGAAAAACACCCATCCACTAATTATTCATGTACCTAAGTATATTTTCAACACATAATAAAATGAAAATTGGGTATCATTTACACGGCAAAGGATAGGTACCCAAATTCATAATAAAGCTACAAAAAATATTAAGAAGCATTATGAAAGCAAAATGGTAAAAATATCTCCTAAAACAACAGTGATTTATAATTAATAAAATTATCGGTGCTCAGAAAATCAAATATTCATAAAACTGTTTACGGTTAACTCGATATGAAGAAGATCGATCGTTTACTTTATGTTTATAAATTATGCTATATTCATCAGCATTGAATATTCATTGACAAAATAAATAAGTTATATTGTTTTCTGGCTGATGTATCGTTTTATCAAGTAGGTACGCATTTAATTAGGAAATATTTTTGATCTACTTACATCCAAAATAAAACCATCAAAAAGTTTTATAGTTATATTTTCAGAAATTACATAAACTGAAAAGTTATTTTGCGGTAAAAAAATAAAAATTGATATCTATTGTTTTCTTCGCCCGCGCGGATCGCCAAACTGTCAAAGGATTAATATTGAGATAACAGATAAGATCGTTTTGATGGTAAATGAACATTGATAGTCAATATAAATAATAGGTTTTTTTTTATTGTTTACGATATTTTTTAGTATACTTCATAGGACAGCATGATTAGTTCGCCACAGATCGTAGATTATATTCCCACCCAGAGCAAACATTTATTTCATGAACATGTCAGTTGATACTAAGTTTGGATGTAAATCCTGTTTAATTAAGGTTAAAAAACATGAAAAATTTACATCTCGAAATCTACAAAATATTGCAGAACCTATATGGGGGATGATTCGAGTACCTCTTAACGTGCTCAACCCCTGGACTTTCGACTGACACTATTTCTTAAGACAGCCTGTATAAATATGTAGATAAACTGGTAGTAGGTATATTAGTAATTTGGTTTCAATAGTATAAATTCTGCTTTAGGATCAGCTGGTGAAGAATGACACGAATATTTATTTACTTCCGCGCCAAATGCTACAACTGGCTTATCTCAAAGCAATCTATGGGCTAGTTTAGGACTTAATTACTTGATTAATTACGTTTTATTATTAGTTTTATTTCTATTTTAAATTTATTTTAATCTTATATATCGTTTAATATAATGCAGACTCATCATTTAATGTCAGGCTAGTGCAGAATATCAGCGGTTGTGCGATATGCCTATCCACAGCCATGGCTGAGCACTAGACCTTTTTGTCTCTGCTTTTGTTTACTTCTTTTTTTTATTTGTTTTATTATGTTATTTTTAAGTTAGAGACAAATAAACGTTCATTTATTTATTTATTATTTATTTATTTACTTACGTTCATTTATTTTCATTTCGAACTAACAAAACAGTCGTAGGTACACTACTTGCTACGACGTCGGGCTATCTTCGAACTCTACGCCGTAGCATCTACGTCATCGTAGTAAAACACAAACGGCTAGGATAAAAGTGGCGTGGGTACTTTCATGTTCGTTAAACCTTTTGTTCGCCTGAAAGTTTTGTTTCATGATCAAATAGGTGGATATATTGATGAACATTAAAGAGACATTCCCCACAGGCTTTACTTTCTAGGTTCTAGAAAGGTCTGCCTAACAACTTTATTTTTTTATACGACGTTGGCAAGCTTTTTTTCAGTTAAATGTTCGGAAGTTATAAGCCAAAGTAATGAACAAAATGATATACATTTTGTTCATTACTTTGATGTACTTCTAGTTATTAATATCTATAGTTATAGTTTACGCGTAAAATGGCTAGGACAAGAAACAATAAAGAAATGTTTGACTATGGAACGCTAAAATGTTTAAAAAAGCCGGTTCATGTTCGTTTTCTATATTAAAAAGCTTTACTTATTCAGTGCGAAGGAATACAATTAATATGATTTATAAACAGTTGAGGCTCTTGTTAAATTCCCTGAATGCCCTTTGTAAATCTTTTTAAGATACTTACAGTATCTCCCATTACAACAGTTCCGAGTTCCGTATTTCGGTAATAAATGCGAATTTATTCATAAAAACGTACTCTCGTGAATTTCGGAAGATACAAATTAATTACTTATAACGCTATGTGATTGTTAAAGCCTAAGGGCTTCCCACTAGAGATGAGTTGCGGTATGGGTTTTGCCTAAGGCTGATCCTACACATAGAAATAAAATAATAAGCATCGTTTATTTAGCGTTCCGTTCTCAGAGGGTCCGAACGAAACCCTATTGTTGAGGAAATTTTGTACATCGGTCTGACTGTCTCAGTTTTCTAACTCGTCAACTAAGTAAGTCATGAATATTCTTAGTTAAATCTATTTTTGGGCTCATTGATCTACAAAATCTAATTAAAAATAAAGTCTTGAAGGGAAGCCCATGCTTGTACGATAATTTCAGATATAACTTTCAAAAGAGACTATTATAATGATTTGGGAGGGCGGCAGTGAAGTCGCAAGTGGGAATATTCCATACCGGTATCTATCGTGGTTTAGATACAAATACGAAAGGCTCTACATACAAAACTCTGGTTTTAATTATTTGCAACTAAACTAATACACTAGAGTTGTCGAGATCTAATAGGCTTGTTTCGACAGCACATGTACAGCAATGTGTCAAAAAGAGACAAACATATTGCGACAAGAAGAGACACCCTCAAAACGGACCTCTTAGATCTCGACAACTCTAGTGTACGATATATCTGTGAATGCATCTATATGGAAACTGCTCACGCTTTTCGCAAGGCAACGTTGTTAACGCTATCACTCTATATTGGTGCGTCCATGCTTGGCGAACCGAGCACGAGCCGAGCCACGAAAGAGCACACTGCGAGCACGATTCGCGCAGCGTGGACGGGCTTGCGAGCCTCGAACGAGCATTCGTAGCGTGCTTGACTGGGGTCCGCCCGATTGTCAGTTTTTTCACGAACACAGGGAGTTGTAGTAGTTTTAGGCTCGTTGAAGGCTCGCTTGAAATCGCGAGCAACGAACGAATCCTGCTAGTTCGGAACTCGGCTCGTGCTCGCTTCGCGTAGCATGGACGCACCATAACATTCTAACTCTATGTAATAGGTAGTGTTTCCTTTGTCTATTTATAACAATATTACAAGCAAGTTATCTAAGCATATTTATTGTATTTAGTTTCCTTGTTAAAATATAATGGATTTTTAAACACGCAGGAAAATAATGTGAAATTTGAGCCTCTACGAAAATAAACCTACCCTTGCCTTCTTTTACCATCTAAAGATAATTAAAAAGAACAAAATGTTATGAAATATTGCCCGGTAGAAACAAGATTATGGCCAAAGGTATTATTAGAAGTGGTTTTTGAGAAGGTAACGCAGCAATTATAAGCCGAACTTAATTATAATATACCTTTATCCAACAATTTGGGCTGCTTATAAGGAAGTAGAAGCGTAATAATTGTGAGTTGCTCGGGAATACAATTTAGGTGAAATTAATTTCCCAACAATCGCCTTTTAACAACTATTTCGAGAACTGGCTTGATAAGGTCACGTGATAAGGTTCATAATTATTCACTCGAGAAATGCAAAACAGTAATAGTTACTAAATAATGATGTAATATTTATCAACAATCAACAAAAAAATTAAAAAACCGGCCAGGAGTTTGAGTCTGACTCGCGAACCATGAACTCATTCAAAATCATTTATTCAAATAGACCTTCGCAGGCACTTATGTAAAGTCTGACTCTAATACCGGTTCGGAAGGTTGCATTTGCTGAGAAGAGCCGGTAATAAACTCAGCAATTACTCTTTTCAAAGCTAGCAAGCTAAGATTAATTACATATAAATATTTACATTCTAATTGCACTGACAACAATTGCGTACCCCAGCGCGGCGGTTAAACTACAAAGTAGACTGACTCGATATTTAATCTATACTAATACTAATATACCAATTATTAAATATATATATTATATATATAAATATATACATTTTTTTTATTTATATTATAAAGCTGAAGAGTTTGTTTGTTTGAACGCGCATATTATTTTTGTGTTCGATAGTCCATTATTATTATTTGTCCATATCGAGGAAGGCTTTAGGCTATATAACATCACGCTGCGACTAATAGGAGCGAAACGTCAGTAAAAAATGTTGCAAAAACGGGGAAAATTATTCATATAGGGTAAGGTAAGGTAGGGTAGGGTAGGGTGGGGTGTCACCACAGGGTGGGGTATCACCACAGGGTAGGGTAGCACCATGCGAACGAAGATGATTTGTCGTATTTTCAAAATGAGAATTACATTATATTATAGAAAGGTTTTTTCAATGTGTAGAATCAACTCCATTAGTACCTATATGCATACATGCAATAATTATATTTTAGTACTTTAGGATGTATCGATTGTCTGGTATAGAAAAATAAGTAACTGAGAAAAGATATTTCGAAATTCAACCTCTAAATGGGGGAAATGCAGTTTAATTAGTATGAAACTTTTTTGTGGAAAGAAATTAGAATACTAAACTTCGTGTCAATATTGTTCAAATCAGTCCTAGTTTCGTTTAGATTTTCAGATCTAATATTTACGCCAAAAGGTAAAGCTTGGAAACTTATTTAACTGTTACATGCTAATTTTAGTTCTTCTTTTTAATGGGGGCATTTGCGTGCGGAATGAGCAAGGGTCATTCGGCGTGTAATTGTAGTGTGCCCTTTGGTTATCACGCGATCGCGTGCGGTGGTCTACAGCTGAAGGTGGCGGCGCGCGGCGGCCGTCGTCGGCGTCGTGGCGGCGCAAGCGGCCGGTTTTCACGAGGAGTCTCGCCCTCTTAATCTAAACTCACTTAACTTTTCATACGCTTCTTCGATGTTATCGATATTGCACTTTATATTGCTGTAGATAAGTTTCATATTTAAGGTTCAAGCTATAATTAACTGTACAGTCTATGAAAAAGGTTCTGACTTGCATGTTCAGCCGATAAAAAAAATGTGTAATCGTTTTGTATCAAGGTCATAAATGGATCACGCAAGCAGAAACAATTTGAATTAATTATAGCATGAAATTTAAATCTACACTATAACCTCAGCTATAACGATGCTTTTGGTGGTTACCACAAATATATACCGACAAGATCAAATAAATGTTTAGGTTGGTTCTTCAAATCTAAGCAGCAAAGTAATAAGCACTTAAGATAAAAAGGGACCTTCATTGACACAGTATTTTATTTACTTTTTTACGTGAACACTTCGTGAGAATCAAACGTTGGTTCAGTTTTATTCCGGAATAAATAATGAAACTTGAATTTTTCAAACGGATTTAGATTGCTCTACCGTATTTGTAAACCAAAGAGCAACGAAATATTCTGTTCATATTAAAATAGAAAATGCTTTTCTGAACGTTTGCTAACGCGATGTAAATATGAAAACTGGATCAAAAAATAGTTTTTAATACATTCAAGGTAAATGAAGGTGCTAACGTTCAAAATTACTTACGTACAAGTACAAACGTATATAATTGTTATAGATATAAATTAATATTATGGGTGGGTGTGTGATAGGTAGTTTAGAAGTTACGCTAGCGACCGCAATATTCTATGACACTTTAAAGTCGCGCATTGACCTCATTGAGCACAACTTTATGTACCCAACATCAAGGAGTTTGTAGCGAGATCGATGAGTGTCTTATATGACAGAACCCTCCTATAAAGCCTTTGTTCTCCAACAAGGCAGTACTTACATTTTTTTTTGAATTATGTCTGTTTTGTAAATCTTAGGGATTTCTTAAAAGATTTGCAATACGAGAATTTTATTAACTGTGACAATCCTTCTTTAGCTGTTTACAATAAACGCAGCAGCAAATTGTCTCCGAATTATTTATAAGTTTAGTACGCAATTTTAGGATGTTGGGTACCTACTGACTCAGTATTTTTACTATTTTCAGGGTTTTTTTATAATTTAATAATTTTAGTTTTTTTATACGACGAAGTCGGTAAAAAAGCGCACGGCCCGCCTGATACTAAGCGGTTACCGTAGCCATATGGACGCTTTGCAACATACGGGGCAACACTCACGCGTTACCCTTCCCTCCTCCCCAATGAGACCACTGGCGACCAGTAACATAACATACTGCATGTTCCCTCAAAGCTGCAAAATCTTAATAATGCGTATCCGGTTTGGTTTTCTTTAACTTTGATAAAGATGATTAATAAAAAAACAAAACTACATAAAAAGTGGAAAACTTACGGAAGAATATCTGATTATGATAATTACTCAAATCTGAGGCGGTCGGTAAAAAGTATGGAGTCATCATGCTATTCTTTATTTATTTCTAGATCTGAGACTAATATAAGGCACTGTTCTAAACATTTTTGGTCATTTATAAAGTCAAAAAAAAATGTTAATAGCATTCCGGACACAGTTCAACTTGATAATGATGTAAGCACTGATGGACGAATCATTGCTAATATGTTTAATAAATTTTTTCAGTCAGTATTCGAAATAGATTCAGGTGATAATATTGTCAATTCTAGATCAGGTGATTATGATTCCTCTATCATTAGTAATGTCGATATGACACAGGAGATTGTAGAAAAGTACCTCTCAAGAATTAATACATCAAAGGGTAGTGGCCCCGATGGCTTACATCCAATATTTTTAAAGCGTTGTAGTAAAGAGTTAGCTGCACCAGTAGCTTTTATTTTTAGACTATCTTTATCTAGTGGTATAATGCCTAATGTTTGGAAAAGGTCTTTTGTTGTTCCCATTCATAAGAGTGGCGACAAACATAACGTCCGTAATTATAGAGGTATATCAAAATTGTCAATTCTTCCGAAAGTTTTTGAAAAAATTGTGTATGATTCGGTTTGTCCAGCTATAAGTCCTCTGCTTACTATCCATCAACACGGATTTTTTGCCAAACGCTCAACAGAAACAAATTTATGTGAATTCTTGGATGTCGTGCTTGAAGCAATGGGTGAAGGATTCCAGGTGGACGCCGTGTACACCGATTACTCTAAAGCTTTTGATAAAATTTCCCATTCACGGTTAATTTTGAAGCTTGGAGCCATCGGTATACACGGTGATCTGTTCAGATGGCTGGTTTCATATTTAAGAAACAGGACACAGGCAGTTACAGTTAAGGGTTTTACCTCTAGTTTTATTCCAATCACATCCGGCGTGCCGCAGGGCTCTCACCTCGGCCCGTTGCTTTTTAATATTTTTATTAACGATGTGGTAGGCTGTTTTCAACACTCAAAATCATTATTATATGCGGATGACACCAAAATATTTTCTGTTATTAGGTCTAGAAGTGATTGTGAAGCTTTGCAAATTGACTTAGATAGGTTAAGTAAGTATTGTTCAATTAATAAATTGCACTTAAATGTAGAAAAATGCTATACAATTACTTTTACAAGAAAAAAGAAAGTAATTGAGTTTAATTATAAACTTTATAATAAGGGACTTATGAGGGTTGATGAGGTGAGAGACCTTGGGGTTCACTTGGATAGTGGATTACACTTTGACAAACACATCTATAAGGTTACGGCTAAGGCCTATAAGTTGCTTGGCTTTATATTTCGTCAAAGTGCTGATTTTAAAGACATGAACACGTTAATATTGCTTTATAATGCTTTTGTAAGGGCACAATTGGAATACGCATCCATAGTCTGGAATCCTGTGTATGATAAATATATAAAACAATTGGAAGGAATTCAAAATAAATTTGTCAAGCGTTTAGAGTACAGATTTAAGAATCTCAGTATGAATAAGATTTTATCATTGGAAAAGCGACGTGAACAAAGGGACCAAATTTTTCTATACAAAATAATTAATAACGTTGTTGATTCGCCATATCTTTTAAATAAAATAGATTTTAATTGTTCCAAGCTTCGTACACGCAAAAGGCATATTTTCTTTACACCTATTTGTTGTTCTAATTATACTAAAAACCGATTTATAGTGAGAGCCTGTAATAGTTACAACCATTCTTATAGTCACATCGATATTTTTCACGAGAGGATGGGCGCCTTCCGCAGCCGTTTAAAGCAAAATTGATTTTGAAAACTGCGAAAAAAAAAAAAAAAAAAAATATTTACCTGTATATTCCTGTTGGTTCTCGCAGGGGACGTGCGTCCACTATTGTTTTATTATTATTATTTTTTACTGTGATCCAAAAGATTAATTTTTATAATTTGTTTGAGAGAAAACAATCAAACTATGTAAATAGTTTGTTTTCAATTCATTAAGTTTGCACCTGTCTATTCATAAGATAAAAAACAATGTTATTATCTAGCCGTAGAAACTGTTTTGGCAATTGTGTTACAAAAATGATTAAGTTTGAAATGTATAATAATAGCCGTTTGTTTCTTTAATAAATAAAATAAAAAAAAAAAAAATAAAAATAAAATAAAGTTATTTGGCTGCGGTATTCTGTAAGGCGGAGATACTTACCCAGTCGACCTGCTCTTGGAGCGAATAAACGCTATGCTCTACCTCCCTCAAAATCATATCTTTAGTCAACTAATCTTGACTTCCTATGATAACAACTTTTTAAACGAAAAACAGTGCAGCAGCAATATTGTTTGGGAACTTGAATCTAGTTTCTTATGAATCCTTGTTAAATACTTTTTTTATCAAAGGTAATATTACTCATATATTAAAAAGCATAAACCTCTACAAGGGAATATATCTTTTAAAATGTCCGTTTGATACTCACTAATATATCAATGTTACTAAATTGACAATGTCAAAAGATACCAAGTTCTAATTAAATAAGTTTTCGCATTGTTAACTGTCACCATATACGCGTAGATTTAGAATTTATGCATCCTACCAACTATCGACAAACTGATTTGTTAACGTGAAGTTGTAATAGATTATTCGGTTTTTTTTTTGCGAACTTCCATTTTCATTTTCTACTATTGTTATGCGCGTGGCAAAATATTGTTAAAATTGCCGTATTTCTATTGTGATGTTGTGAGGGTGAAGCGGAAGAGAAAAATAACCGTAATTGATTCTGGTCACGAATTACTTGACATACGAACCATTTCAAATGTTTTATGAAAAAAAAACTATTGGAACGAGACAATAATAGTATAAACCTCTTACTGTCAAATCAAACGCTTTTGCTGATATTTTTAGGGTTCCGTAGCCAAATGGCAAAAAACGGAACCCTTATAGATTCGTCATGTCTGTCTGTCCGTCCGTATGTCACAGCCATTTATTTCCGAAACTATAAGAACTATAATGTTGAAACTTGGTAAGTAGATGTATTCTGTGAACCGCATTAAGATTTTCACACAAAAAAAGAAAAATACAATAAATTTTGGGGGTTCCCCATACTTAGAACTGAAACTCAAACTTTTTTTTTTCATCAAACCCTTCAGTGTGGGGTGTCTATGGATAGGTCTTTAAAAATGATATTGAAGTTTCTAATATAATTTTTTTCTAAACGAATAGTTTGCGCGAGAGACACTTCCAAAGTGGTAAAATGTGTGTCCCCCCCCCCAGTAACTTCTAAAATAAGAGAATGATAAATCTATAAAAAATATATGATGTACATTACGGTGGAAACTTCCACCGAAAATTGGTTTGAACGAGATCTAGTAAGTAGTTTTTTTTTAATACGTCATAAATTGAAATTAATATCAAATACTCAGGTCTATACTACCATTTACTTATATACCTACAGGTTTGTACTAGGCCGCACGCACTTGGCCGGTTTTTTTCTTTCCTTTGTTCTATAAGTCTATTCAACATTATATATAAAAAAACTTAGCTCGATAATGTTAACCATAGCGCTGAGCCGTGAATACATAACGACTGATATCTGATTCACTTGTTATAATGTAAATGGCTGTAAGTTATATTTAATTAGACAATATATTAGATTTAAGAGCTGTGGATTATGTAACAAATAAATAAATAAATAAATAAAATAAATAAATAATAACTTTCGTAGCACTGCTACGATACTGCTACGAAAAGGTTTGAGTAAAGTTGTGTTCTACCACAATCTCCCATGCGCTACTACTACAGAGCATCGAAAAAATAAAAAACTCGCCCTCGTCTTAAACGCAACAACAGATACCATAACATTCAAGCGTGTCAGTAGGCGGCACCGTTTTACCAACAGATAACATATAGTATCTATTGTCTTATAATTTAGTTACACTCTACCACAGCATCATAGATAGTGCTGTAGATAGAGTCGATATTAAATTGACGGCGCTAGCACTCAATTATGTGATTTTCACAATTCAAGGGGCACGAGTATTTTCATTGTTTTTGACTCTATCTATGCGCGCGGGACTCCTTGCTCTATGTTTACTACATTGTCCAAAATGATGTATTTGTACACAAAATTAAGAAACTAGTACTAAAGTATTTAAATAAAGAATAAAGAAACTCATTTATTTGACGAACACATTTCATAACAATATTTAAATTAAAAATAAACCAGTAGTCTGTTGCTGTCGGAACTCGGCCAGCTGTACCGACCTGCATACTGCATACATTCTACTGCCCCTGAGCTATACTAATCAAAATAAAATCAAAATGTAATTTATTCAGTTTAGGCCTTGGTAAGGCACTTATGAACGGGTACATACATACAGTTTTATTTACCACCGTTCGGAATACACTTAAACTGAGAAGACTCCGGCAAGAAACTCACTAATAATAAGAAATCCTACTAAGTAATACCATAATTCTGTAAGTAAGTATATTATATATTTCAGAGGATGTTTTTTGTTTTTCATTTGATGGGCCAGTTGTCTTGAAGGTTAGATACCTTGATGATTAGCCGTTTTTAATCGATCGGCAAAGTGAAGGTAGCTTCACTTCACTTCACTGTCGTGGTCGGTATCTGCAAGCGTTTTCCGTGCTTCGGAAGGCACGTAAAGTCATTGGTCCCGGTTATCACTTAATTGTTATAGTCGTTAAGCTACTTGGAGGCCTTCTAGGCGGCTTGAAAACTCCAACAGTAGGTTGACCACTAGCCTACCTCCACCGATCCGTAGTGGGCATGCGTGGAGGAGTATTTGCGCATTCCCTTTCACTCTCATTTATGAAAGGTGGCCTGTGCTCAGCAGTGGGACTTTATAGGCTGATGATATTGATGATGAAGTAGAAATAGAATTATAAAAATAATTATGTCCCGTTATCCCTATATCCACTTTGAAGTAGGTTATTTTGTTTATTAAATTAAAACTTTGCTTACCTTGTTTGAAGGATAAAATAAATATAAAGTTTACAAATTGCTGCCCTTAATCGTTTTAAAAAAAGTTTCAAACCATGATATCGTTGTATTGTATAGTAATATCGGTGACCACAACTCGAAGGGAATCGATTTCTCGTTCCTCGGACGTTCACATTACACGTGGAATGGAGTGAATCTCTACAAGTGCACTAAAATAAGTAACGGCACTTTCTATGCAGCGGTGATAGCAAGTATTGAATAACAGTAGCAGCGATAGCACCAAAATATATACCTATGCTTCTGTTTTTTCTATTTCACTTTCTATATGCTAATAATAATATTTTTATAATATTATACATACTTATTAAAGTATTCAAATAATAAAAACCGGCCAAGTGCGAGTCAGACTCGCGCACCGAGGGTTCCGTACAAACCTGTAGGTATATAAGGGAGATCACGTGTGGGGTTCCACAGGGGTCGGTGTTGGGCCCATTGCTGTGGAACCTCGCATACGATGCGGTTCTGCGTGTCAATCTCCCCGCTGGCGTAAAAGTCGTTTGCTATGCAGATGACACGTTGGTGGTCGCCAGTGGGGATACCTTCGAAGGGACCAAACAGCTCGCCGAGCTTGGGGTGGAAGTAGTCGTCGCCAAAATCCGCGAGTTGGGTCTGGAAATAGCGCCTCATAAGACCGAGGCGCTATGGTTCCACAAACTGCCTAGGAGCAGGGAACCACCCGACTCGTGCGTCTGTGTGGGTGAGTCGGAAGTCAGGGTGGGGCGGTATATGAAGTACCTGGGCCTTACCCTGGACAGTCGCTGGGGCTTCGAAGAGCACTTTGATCGCCTCGTCCCCCGGATTGAGAGGGTAGCGGGTGCTATGCACAGACTGCTGCCCAATCTCGGGGGACCGAGAGAGGAAGTTCGCCGCCTCTATGCGGGGGTCATACGATCCGTAGCCCTATACGGGGCGCCCGTATGGGCAAAGAGGCTGGCCATCCGACGCTGTAGAACGAAAGTCTACAGCGTCCAGCGTAAGATGGCCCTACGGATCGTACGGGGATATCGCACAATATCCTTTGAGGCGGCAACTGTTCTGGCTCGCTTTCCGCCGCTGGACATTCTGGCGGACATGGATGCGAGGGTTTATGACCGGATCCGCATCGTCCGCCAGAGTGGTGGAGGCGATCCAGAAGAGGCGATCAGACGGCAGGAGCGACTTATCGCATTCGCAACGTGGCGCGCAAGGCTTCGAGATGAAAGGTTTGCGCGCAAACGCGTAGTCGAAGCAGTCCTGCCGGTCTTCGAGGCCTGGATGCAGCGAGAAGGTGGACGACTCACCTACAGACTTACACAGATAATCACCGGGCACGGGTGCTTCGGTGATTATTTGTGTAGGATCGGTCGTGAGGCGACGGCGGCTTGCTTCCACTGCGATGGGAGCGACCAGGACTCCGCATCGCACACGCTCGCGGTGTGCCCTGCGTGGGAACCCGAGCGGCGGATCCTGGTCCAAGAGATCGGACGGAATCTCTCCCTGCCAGCAGTCGTGTCGGCGATGCTGAGCGGGGATACGGCGTGGAGGGCCGTAGCCTCCTTCTGTGAGACTGTAATGGTCCAGAAGGAGGCTGCCGAGCGGGATCGGGAGAGGGCCGATCCCACCCGGAGGCGAAGCCGCCGGGGCACAAACGTGCCTCGTAGCGGCCCCCCTGCCCTGTAGCTCGGGCTTAGAATAACAGCTACGGTGTTCCCCTGCCTGTCGTAAAAGGCGACTAAACGGGGCCTTTGGGGTTGTGGGCAATCAGAGCGGGGGCTCTGTGCGCCCAGAAACGACCCCAAGGAGGACGATGGGTCGACGTGGTCTCGACTCATCGTGCGATAGCACAGCGAGGGTGCTGGGGGGAGGTGTCAGACTTCCCCCGGGACGAGCTATCAAAGCGCCGCGCTTGGAGGGGTGAGCAGGTACGCGTTCAACACGAGAGCCCGCCCCCCTCTCTATAGCGCAGGTGGCGACCACCGTGGGGTTTTAGCCGGTAAAAGTCCGGCATAACCTGGCCGCTCCCCCCCAGGGCGGTCGGGTATCCTATGAGGATTTCCCCACGCTAATAAAAAAAAAAAAAAAAAAAAAAAAAAAAAAAAAAAAAAGGTATATAAGTAAATGGTAGTATAGACCTGAGTATTTGATATTAATTTCAATTTATGACGTATTAAAAAAAAACTACTTACTAGATCTCGTTCAAACCAATTTTCGGTGGAAGTTTGCACCGTAATGTACATCATATATTTTTTATAGATTTATCATTCTCTTATTTTAGAAGTTACAGGGGGGGGGACACACATTTTACCACTTTGGAAGTGTCTCTCACGCAAACTATTCAGTTTAGAAAAAAATGATATTAGAAACCTCAATATCATTTTTGAAGACCTATCCATAGACACCCCACACTTATGGGTTTGATGAAAAAAAAATTTTGAGTTTCAGTTCTAAGTATGGGGAACCCCCAAAATTTATTGTTTTTTTTCTATTTTTGTGTGAAAATCTTAATGCGGTTCACAGAATACATCTACTTACCAAGTTTGAACATTATAGTTCTTATAGTTTCGGAAATAAATGGCTGTGACATACGGACAGACAGACAGACAGACAGACAGACAGACAGACAGACAGACATGACGAATCTATAAGGGTTCCGTTTTTTGCCATTTGGCTACGGAACCCTAAAAACACGTTCTAATTTTTGACAACACTAAAACAAACGGTTATCATTATTGTAACTATTATTATTTTGTGACTTATGGTAGCTTCGAACTACAAAATAATATGATGGTTTTAACAACATTAAATGAGATTGTGATTGTTGTAAACTTATCTATATAGGGTGACTGTTAATTAGTAAATGATACTTAGACACAATGACATGATTGTACTCATGATAACAAACAAGTTTCCCAAAGAAACATATAGGGATATATAAATAAATTATATAAAAGCATGATGGTGTATTCTTATTCTTGTTAGGTACTAAATATTATGGGCACATGTGCTAAGTAAATTAAAAAAATATGTAGCTTTGGGAAAGTTCTTTGTTATCATGAGTACACTCACGTGTCTAAGTATAGTTTACTAATTACCAGTCACCCTATACTGGGTGGAGATTTCGAGATGGCATATTTTCGAAACCTGTGATGGATTAGTCATGCTGAAAAACTTTTACAATGGGGCCAACATTGAATTCTCAAAAAAAAGTGTTTACCTTTCAGACATTATGATCGAGCCAAAAATTTTTTTGAGAATTGACTTTTGGTCCCATAGTAAAGTTGTTCAGCACGACTAACCTAACATAGGTTTCGAAAATATGCCATCTCAAAATCTCCACCTGTTATATCCTACACTAATAATGAGCAATATTTGAATAATACCTACCCTACCTAACACCTGAAAAAGCTAGCCATTTCAGGTGTTAATGTATTCAGCATTATGAACAACTTTTAGTACGGGACCCCATTGAAGTCCCGAACACAATATTTTTTCATACCAAAGTTCAACGCTGAACGATCAAATGTATGAGTAAAAGTTTTTTTTTTCGATGTAGCTGAGTTGGTCCCATAGTAGAAGTTGTTCATAATGATGAGTACAATAACCACGGAAAATATGGCTAGAGGTAGAAGTAACCCTGTATAACATAAATATTCACTAAGGAAAAGTTTTTCCAACTTCAACCCCAAAGAGGGTAAAATTAGTGAACCTAGTCAAGTATAAAAAACCGGCCAAGTGCGAGTCAGACTCACGCACCGAGGGTTCCGTACAAACCTGTAGGTATATAAGTAAATGGTAGTATAGACCTGAGTATTTGATATTAATTTCAATTTATGACCTATTAAAAAAAAACTACTTACTAGATCTCGTTCAAACCAATTTTCAGTGGAAGTTTGCACCGTAATGTACATCATATATTTTTTATAGATTTATCATTCTCTTATTTTAGAAGTTACAGGGGGGGGGACACACATTTTACCACTTTGGAAGTGTCTCTCGCGCAAACTATTCAGTTTAGAAAAAAATGATATTAGAAACCTCAATATCATTTTTGAAGACCTATCCATAGACACCCCACACTTATGGGTTTGATGAAAAAAAAAAAATTGAGTTTCAGTTCTAAGTATGGGGAACCCCCAAAATTTATTGTTTTTTTTCTATTTTTGTGTAAAAATCTTAATGCGGTTCACAGAATACATCTACTTACCAAGTTTCAACATTATAGTTCTTATAGTTTCGGAAATAAATGGCTGTGACATACACGGACAGACAGACAGACAGACAGACAGACAGACAGACAGACAGACAGACAGACAGACAGACATGACGAATCTATAAGGGTTCCGTTTTTTGCCATTTGGCTACGGAACCCTAAAAATGACACTTTATAGAATAAGGCTAAGACCATTTTTTTTTGGTAATGACTGACAATTTAACAGACGTTACTAATATGGAGAGGGCCAGTTAAATGAGAGTTATTCGTGTGATTGTTCCACAATGTTGAGCAAACAGTGCGCTGACCCTCGTCACACACAGACCACTAATCCGTCGACAACATTAGTGTCTTCTGGCAACACTAGCAATTAATCTCAAGCATTGTATAAAACTTACTGCTGAGTCAAGCGACGAAAACAGTACATTTTGAATCTATGATGAATAAGGTTTTTGCCCTGTCTAGACTTACTTACATATAAATATTTTGAATAACATAAGTATCTACACATAAAGCTGTTACCCGAGATAAAACCGGCAGTGACAACGTGATTCTCAATAATGGAGGATGAATATTAATACTTAAATGAACCAATCGGGATGAAATCTTTTATTTTTCAGCGTGTTGTTTGACAAATTGTTAAATTAGGATCAAAATTTGATTAATCTATTATTGTCAACATCATAGATAGATGTAGAGTTACCAACAAACAAAATTATGTAACTACATAGCAATTTGTCTTCCTTACGATTTGATTATACTATAATATGTCGAAAGTTTTCCAATAAAGTATCATTGCCTGTGTCCCTTGCTCATAAAAAATGTACGTTAATGGGCAAATAAACGACGGTATTTTTGTTACAGACAAAATGATAAGAAAATAAAAACTAAACACATCAATGAATAATAAATTAACGTTTCAAATTATATATCAACAAGTGTTCAACAACATAAATCTATACTAATATAATAAAGCGGAAGAGTTTTATTGTTTAACGAGCTAATCTCTGGAACTACTAGTCGGATTCGAAAAATTCTTTCACTAATAGGAAGCTACATTATCCCCGAGTATTATAGGCTACTTTTTATCAAGTGAATGCGGCCGCGCGGGTGAAACCGCGCGAGACAGCTAGTTTATCAATATGATCGGTAGCAGGGTTGTTGCTGGTGCAGGTTTTTTTAATATCAGCGGATGATATCACTGATGCTGATTTCTTGAGATTAATGTCAGCTGGTGCTGATGCTGATTTTAATGAATTACTTAAAATACAAGGTGTCCCAAGAAGTAGAGTCAGTCAGAAGCCCAGAGGTACCCGAATCACCCCCATGGGAAAGTTTTTGGGCTATAATTTATTTTTCTTGTTTTTTAATCAAAATCTGGAATTAATATCTTTGATCATAGTGACGATGACGTTAGTAGTCGAGATACATGCGAGTTTTTTTTCTATTAGTTGATTAGTGATTTTAGCGAATGCTGTCATGAGGGTGATTCGGTTAGCTCTTAGAGTGCCTTTAGACTTCCGATTGATTGATGTTCTTGGACATCTTGTATATCCAGATACAAAAATGTTAGTAAAAATGATAATAGAAGGCATTTCAAATAAATGGTAGGTAAGTTATAATAATTCTGAAAAAAATTCAATCAATCATAGTAAAGGAAATTTACAATTTTATAAATTATATCACTAATGTACTATGACTAGAGGTGAACTCACACTTATCCGAGCCTAACGCATCAAACGAAACGAATTTTAGAATTCTGTATATGAAATCTTATCCAAATTCAGACGATTCGACGCGGGCAAGTGCGAGCTTTCATAAGATTTCATATACAGAATTCTAAAATTCGTTTCGTTCGATGGGTTCGACGCGTTCGGCTCGGATAAGTGTGCGTTCACCTTTAAGCTGATACTAATGATTTTTATAAATATGCTATATTTCACGCACTATTTAGATTTAAAGCCTTTGGCGCTTAGTTCATATAGCTCGCTTTTCACTGGCCACTACCCCGTTAGGGTGTGTCCAGACACAGCGAATGCCGCGCTATGTTTACATTCGTCGCGAACATTTCAAACATTTCTGGGTATGTCCAAACTTGCGGCAGATTTGTGTCTTCAGACTTGTGTCTTTTTTTTTTTTTTTTTACTGTGTATAGGCCTGTGTTTGACCACAATCTCACTATGGTAAGTGATGATGTGGTCGAAGGTGGTAAGCACACAAAGCCTAGAAGGAACTGGCTCTCAAGTGCAGCTGACGGAACACACCGATAGGTGCTTGGCGACAGATTTTCAACTTGAGGGTGGTAGCCAACCAGACGGGTACTACAAAGTACCCTACCACCGTGCTATGGTTTCCTCACGATGTTTTCCTTCACCGAAAGCTCAAGCTCATTGTAGGATTCGAACCCGGGACCTTCGTCTCGGTATCCGACGTCACTACCACTGAGCTATCATCGCCCACTACCACTGAGCTATCATCGCCCACTACCTATCTGGACACACCTATGCCATATTTCATAGATTTATGCCCACTTTTAATATATTTTTTGTCAGTTGTCGTCATACGTTATCTGTACTTACAAAGAGCGACCATATTGATTAGAATTTCTGTTCTACTTGAACGAAATAGGCTACTTTATCAAAATTATTTAAACAGCAACAACCTATTTGTAAGGTCTTAGTAGGCATTGTCCTAAGTGCTAAGCTGTGAAAGTAGGTCACCCCCTAAGCTATCATTTAGCCTTCATCTTATTTACCGAGGGTTCCTTTAAATACTGCTTTTTCGGGTACACTTACCCTAGTTACCCTTATTGTCCTGAATATTTTATGTGAATTCTGTACCAGCGTCTCAACTAATGATTATGATAAAATGGAAACCCTGTGATATTGTCTCACATCGTTATTCATTTGATGTTAGATGCGAAGGTTCAGCATATAAACAAAGAGTTTTACGTATTTCCAACTAAATCCATTTTTTGTAATATCAGATTGCCGAGCTTTAAAATAAAGGTTTTCAATAAGGTTTATTTCAGATTTATCGTTTTCAAATATTCATTTGTAATTAACGCGAGATAAATACAACAGATTTTGGAAACACTGAAAACTTATGTAATTGAAAGTGGAAGATTCAAACCGCTAAGGAGGAACACAATAAATATATTTCATGTTGGTATTTAGCTTTCCATTATATTTTTAGCATTTATAAACGCTTATCAAAGTTTCATCGCAATCGGCTGAATCAACGCTAACATAACATTGATGTTATGGGGGTCCGAAGCTCGCCGTTTTGCTCGCACTTTGTCATCAAAATTGATCGAGGTCTCCGGAGACCAGCGGGCGGGGAGCTTTTTCCGCCAACGCATCAGCTTGGCTATCCAAAGAGGAAACGCTGCGAGCCTACTGGGAACCTTGCCGTGAATCGGAAGCAGCGGCAGACTTCAGGAAATTTTCTGTATATACCCCGTTATTCATAATGAAATGATCAAACGTTGATTAGCTAACATTCTGAAGTCTTTATCTGACACGTGACATTTGGTAATCGAAAGAGTGAGACGGAGGACACTATAACACTAATTTAGTTAAAAAAAGCGATTATGATTAAGCGGGATAGATTGTAATTTGTACATATTTGTTGTAAATAAAACACATTGATGTTATGTATACAGGGTGATTGGAAGATGGGTGCAAAGCTGTAAGGCGATGATAGTATAGATCATTTAGACCATTTTTAGCCATGGTTGTCTAAGACGAAGTGTGAAATTTTTTTTTTACCAATCTTTACTGTAACTAAAAACTGATGACACACATGTTTAGTACATGTTTGTTTGGATTGCTTACAGATTATTTTAAATAAATAATATGAAAAAGAATTCACACATCATCCAAACTGGCTATAATTATCAATTAACGGATAAGTTTCGGAGTTTTGAGCCAAAAACCAGAAAAGATTGGTAAAATAAAAAATTCACACTTCGTCTTAGACAACCATGGCTAAAAAGGGTCTAAATGATCTATACTATCATCGCCTTACAGCTTTGCACCCATCTTCCCATCACCCTATATAATTATATAAATGTTACAAAGCCCGAAAGCTTATTACATGCTTATCTTGTCTTATCCTAAAAGTGTCATGAAACGGTAACTACCGTACGTATCTAACGCTTCTAAAACACAACCGTGTAATAATGTAGGTACTACGCAGTAGGTTTTTTGAGGCGAGGTTTAAGGTACAGTCGAGGTCAAAGATATTTTTACATTTGGAGTTACAAAAATATGAATCCATTTAAATACCTAACCTTATGTATAGCATTATAAGGTTAGGTATTTAAATGGATACATATTTTTGTAACTTCAAATGTAAACATATCTTTGACCTCGACTATACTTTGTAGTACCTACCCACCTGCCACCTTCAAGCTGAAAATCTGTGCCCAAGCACCTATCGGTGTGTTCCGACAACTACACATGAGAGCCAGTTCCTACTAGGCTTTGTGACACACTTTTGGCCACATCATTACTTACCATGGTGAGATTGTGGTCAAAAGCAGGCCTATACATACGTGCCTATACATAGTAAAAAACCGGTGAGCGCTAGATCCAAGTTTAAATCAACCGCGATTGCTGCTATCGAATAAATGTGCATTGTTTATGCAATCAAACAACATAAAATCAGGTTAATTCAGTATATAATGAAAATAAAAATTCAAAAATAAATTAACTTTGTAACAAAAAAAAACGTCTTCAAAGTACACTAAAAAGTATGAAATAACAATAATTTTCTAATTGTCTAATTTTTGTATAAAACAATCATAGTTTGGTGTTGGTTGCTTTAAGTAGAATCGCAAGTTGTACAATTTTTGGTTCTAATTTCATGCTAAAATTGGTATTTAATTATGGTGATCATTTTCTAATTTTGGTGATCATGTACTAACTACTTCTACTACTATACTATTTTTGGCGATATAAAGTGTTTTTTTACCGTTACATTCATATTTATTTATATAAACATATGCCCTTTATTTCTAACGAACGATAATAGAACAAACGAATGAAGGATAATAGAATCTACTTTTTATTGAGAATAGGTTAAACTAGGGTTATTAATATACTACGTACACACGGCTACAGATCAAGCTATACATTTCTAGTATAAGCTGACCTCCCACTGTAAGGAAATCCTATACAATGCGAGATCAGCTTATACTGGTAATGTATAGCTTGATCTGTTGCCGTGTGTACAAGTAAAACGTAGTAGGGTGGGTTACTTTGACTTTATTAATCGACACGGTAACGTACTCAGTCGAAGAATGCTATAATAGGATCTTATTTTAATTAAATAGAGATTTTGCCAGACAAGTATCTACTGCATAAAGCTTCTCATTACCTGCGTTTATTTATAACCAGACTAACTAGATCAAAAAAGGGTCGTTAAAACAATTCGGGACTGTAATAAGCACCTAGGCATAATCACGTTATTCTGTATAAAGTTTTCATTTATTACATTACCATATTCAAAAGATTTTAAAAGCTGCAAAGGAACACAAAAGGTCAACGAATTATAATTCAATACGAACGAGGGCCATCTTGAAAAAGTGATTTTACTTTAAGGACATTGGATTTCTTTGTATTCTGAATGTTGTGTCTTTTGATATTTTTTTGTAGAAATACCATAGAAATACATTTAGTTACATAATACTAAACCATAATGGTGCCGATTCTGTTGGCACAAACTAAACTATTCTTAACTAAAATTTAGTTAAGTCCTGTCAAATCGACGTTTCCTATTCAGTTGGCGTACGATTAAACTAAATTTTAGTTTGACAGCACTAATATCGTTTTAGTTACTCAATTTAGTTAAGTGTGCAATTTTTCTATTCTGTTGGTCACGTTTTACGTCAAATTATGTCTAAAATTAGAAATGTCAAACTAAAATTAGTCGTCACCTAATTAGATGTGGATTAAATTTAGTCCTATAGAAATAGTGTTGGAAAGTGGATATTTTGATCTGGATTATTCATAATTCTAAATATTTGCATAGAATAAGGACAAAGCAAGATAGGGATATGTTACATACGTACACTGGACTACAAAATTATGTGATAACCGTAGTTTTCTTCTTCTTATTTTTAATTTTGGCAACCAAGCCCTAATTAGGGCTCATTTCTGCCAGTGTCGAGTTATATTATAGTTTCCAGTCACAATAAATCACTTCACATTATAATCCTCAGTCAGTCACCGTCCATAAAAGTCATGATTTACTACAATGGTGGTCATTGTACTAAAACTCTTCACGGACATTTTGAGACAACTTGAAAAGTCACGATACACATAATTCATTTCATTTCACTTCACTGGTGCACATCGATGATCTTTATTGGGTAAAATACCACCAAAAATACACAATAAAATTCAAATTACACAAATTTATGAAAATAAAAATGAAAATGCTACGTCACTCTGCAAGTTCCCGCCAAAAAGTCAACCGTAGTTTTATTTTATTTGTTTTCACTTCCAATGATATACCAATATAGTGCCACAAGCTTATTTGGCCCGGTGAGGGAGTCGCTGTTATCGAATTTGGTGGAGCAAACAACTAATGAACGTAGAGTTCATATTCTCTTTGATCAATGGCGATTGACATTTCGAAATGACTGATAAATTCCTCTTTTGACCATTGGGTCAGATAAGTTTGTAGGACTATAAGTAGATTGTAAAATGGGTTTCAATGACATCACAAATTCACAAAGCATGGGCAAAAAAAATTAACTTAAAACTTACTTTATAATATAACTCGACACTGGCAGAAATAAGTCCTAATTTGGATTTGGTTGCCAAACTTAAAACTAAGAAGAAAAAACAACTAAAACTCGACCACCATACGGTCGAAATCGACAAGACCGAATATTCAAAGAAATAACATCATATGAAAAGGCTGTATGGTTGAATAACCCTTGCCTATCATTTTAAGGATTTAAAAACTAATATACTAGGTACTAAACTCGCCAGGTTAAAAATATATTTATTATGCCTGTATACCACAGGTAATCAAGATATTCAACTGACTTTATTATGCGTTATTGGAAAAGAACACAAATATATACACATTTCTGGACATAATTATATATTTTTTAATGATATTTATGAACTAAATGTTTATTTTTAATTATTTTTCCATTAAAATGTATATCATTCGTTCATTATTTTTATTTGATGGCAACACCCATCAATTCAATTTAGGAGCTGTCAAAATCAAAATTAATCCTGTCATTTCTAAATTTAAATTTAGTTCGATGTGACAACAGAATATCGTTTAGAAAATCCTTAATTAAAATAAGTAAAATTTTAATTTAGTTTAGTTTAGTTTGATGCACATCAGAATCGGCACCAGTAGCTATCTACCGATAGTTCTAAATCCATTGGATTTTCGTGGATAGAAACGGTTTGTTTGAAAGTCGACAAATAAGTAATAATATGTGTGTGTCAGGTTAAGCGGTTCAACATCATTGGGAAAGAGTATATATATCTACCAATTTACTATCAATCTGTCAAACTTACTATTTACTTAGAAGTTCTACATTACTGAATGTAGAAACAGGTTGGAATTGCAATGTAGGGAAGGTATTAATAAATAAATCACAGGACCACACTTCAATGTATTTCATTTATTCACCTTTGGATTTCAAATCTAAACTTCAATATTTAAATTCATTTGAATCCTTTATAATAATAATAATATAATAATAATCATTTATTTTCAGGCTCTAGACCCATAGTGTGTTAGTAGTTACAAAGAATGTCTTAAAAATATTGTTAGTGTCAATGTCACAGATTTGCGTTTTCACTTGTCACTATTCCCGTCCATTTCTTGTCAATTACATTAAAAACATTTTCACATAAAGCCATTATAATAACATTATTACTTCGACATAGTCTCGTCCTAAAAGAATAAATCCTCTTCCTCATTATTGCATGAAAACCGTCAATTCTAGCATAATTCTATATAATAATTAAATAATTCTTATATAATCATCAACATATTAATCAGTTCAGATAATAGACAATAAGAATCGGATTACGTAATTCAAACCTTAGGATGATAATTCTAAATGAATTATATATAGCATATTTCAAAATCAGGTATACCTAACTACATCTGAGTACTAAAGGGTTTAGTTCAGAATAATAAATAATCATTTAGGCCAGACTTTAGAATGTCTTTATTCAAATATAATATCAATAGCCAAAACTATGAATTTACTCTCAAAGCTACCACCGGTTCGGATGGCTGACCATATTGAGAAGATACCGGTAAGAAACTCAATATTAAGGTCTTATGTATGGCCACTACACATTCAGAATTATTCTCAGTATATAACAGAAATACACAGAACACACATTATAAAATTATCAATTGTTACAGTTGACAATATCTAATATACTTATCTTTATATCGACGGGCAGTATCACGATTATAATAAGCAACCACTTCCAAAATACACAAGACTAACCTGAGCCCAGACCTTCCCGCTTATTTTATATTTTACAAGTACACTTCAAGAATACAAACGGAAGTATCAACCAATCGCAGAGACGGAAGTCTCAATACACCATAACCGGATACATTTTATCAGGAAGTGTCACTAATCTCATAATAACAAATTTAGTAAACCATTATCACAAAATTACAACATTCGTTTTAAATTATTGGAATAATTACTATCGAATTTAGGTATGATTAATAATATGATTTATCAAAGCCATTACATTGTTCAATTAAAATATCAATCGGAAGTATATTGAAATCTCCTTACATTACAATAAAATGTTTATCAACAATTAAATTATCGCAGTAGTGATTTGATGACTTTGTAATTATTCCAATCCAATTATCATCAACATTACAATTTAAAATAACATTAAGTTACACCGGAAGTTTAATTTAATTATTGCACCGGAAGTTTAAATAATAATCAAACCTTCAGCTCAACAGTGTTGCCATTGCAAATAATAAATTTATCAAAAACTTATTTCAATAGTGTTGCCACTGCAAATAATACATTTTTGAAGTACTTATTTAACTCAGATATTTGACTCAGATTTAACCAAATATCTAACACGGCCAGACTGACATGTACTTCGTCCTCGAAGTACTAACATAACATTTATTAGTGATACCCGCTGTATCCCCAGCTAGGCACAATAAAGGAAACCCACAGGTCTAGCCATAGGCTTAAATACAGCCAACAGTGCAACAAGACCACGATCCAATTACATACACAACTATAGGTATAGCAACGAGTACAGGCACAGGTACGGCCATTGGCACAATCATAGAAAAATATTTAAACATACAAATTATCTAAACATATGATAAAACTGTAGAACTAGTATGTATGTAAATTAAAAAAATATTTACCAAAAAACTGATCAGAAAACAAAATAAGATCATGAAAACTGCTGCTGTTCTTAAGTCAGTCTATTTGAACATAAGCTTTAAAACCACTGAACGAATTTTCATAGTCCCATTTATTTATGGTGGGAAAATCAACAGCTATACAATAACAAACTTTAAATATAAATAGTTATCAGGAAGTCAATTCACGGATATATGCCAAAATAAGAACTATCTGTGGCCATTTAAGTAACACGTTTAACATAATATGGAAATGACTAACATATTCTTAACATAATATATAAATACAACACTAGATAAAATAATGACAAATAATACTGAAATACAATTCACAACAAACTTTTCCAAATAACATAGTGCGTATTATTCGAAAAAGTATTCGCCCTGCCGATATAACGCTTGTGCAGAAAAGGCCAAAATCGGGTTGCCATAATTGTGTCCATAATTAGAATGGACATTAAGTATTATATTATAAAGTTCTGATAAGTTCTAGAGGGAGTGTTCAAATCCATTACATCAAGTAATTCAGAGCAATCTACTGCGTTTAATGATATTTTCAGTACCTAAATAAAAAATATTCGAAATTTCACGCCGCTTGACAAGGCAAAGGTTTAAATTTTAAACGGAAAATAGATGCTTGATAGACCCCATTTCAATTTACAAAATAATTTAATTTTACTTGGCACTTCGCATCGAAATCATTTGATGAACGAAATTTAAAGAATTCTGCGTAAGCGAACCCCAGGCGAAAAGCAGTACATCATAATTAATAATCAGTTCAAGCCATGGGCACAACCACAGACAACAACATGTATAGCCGCATTTCACATCTGTGCCATAGCCACAGTCACCATTATGGATTCTTATACATTATACTCGCCTTGCCACAAGCATAGTCGCACAACCAAAAGCTCAGCACAGCTTAAGGAACACCCATACTTAAAATAAAGAGACATCGTTTATATTATATGTTAGATTCCATACCCTTCCATTTCCTTTCAATTTCATCCTAGTTATTTGTTTCTTGTCAATAAAGAATAGTTAACATTTGTTCATTGCCACCGTTTTTGCAATTCACATTTATGCAAAACAAAGTAACAACGGCCTGCTGCTTTGACGACAATATATTCTAGCCCCACACCTGCTGCACATGAGACAGACTTAGAATAAAGCAAGAGACTTCAGCAGTTCACTTATCATAAAAAATATTTGTTTTTAAATTGCATTGCTATAGTCTTGCAATTTCACATTTTACAAGACAAAATAACAACGGTCTATCGCTTTGTACCTTCCAGCCCCCCACCTGCTGCGCATGAGTCAAGACTAGAAAAAGCAGGAGACTTCAGCAGTTCATTACCAAACTAATCAGTACAAAAACATAATCTATCAACACTCTTCAGTGGCAAACACAATCCATCAAATTATTTTTCAATGAACTAATAGAACAGGATTAATATTCGAAAAAAAATATCATTGGCATCACTATTAAATAATATCTTGAATCCTTGACAATATTGAATTATCCCAAAAATTTCAAGTAATGTACATAATTATATTATGATAAGGTGCTTATGAAAGGTCATAAAAACTTTATTTTAAATCTGCTGTTGAAATAATCTCTCAGGTTAACATTAAATTAATTAAAGGAGAAAGGAAGTTTTTGTTTAACATGTATAGTTTTTGAGAACTACATTTTAAAATTCTCTAGTATGAATAATATTCTCGATATGGTGCATTTAGTTTTATTGTATTTTATGTACTATTTATCAAATTCTACGCCAAATGAATTATAACCGTTCGGCCACACTGACAATCAAAGAGAGCTATGCAAAGAGTACATTATACAATCTGAGACGCTATGTTTAATATTTTTAGCTTACGAAAAACATCGTACATCGAACCTTTCGCATTTCAAACTATTTTGTTTTTATATTTCAAACAAATTCTTATATGAATCAAATATTTAGTTCCAATCTACTGAACCAACATCAAACAGGAACAACTCTCAACGAATGATTATAAATTCCGAAGGAAATACAAATTATGGAATTGGCAACAACCACATGTACAAGTCAAAGCCATTTCGAACTTACAAAAAAAAGATTTTTTGTTATGAAGAAATTTTATGAGTAATTATTACTCGGATATGCTTTGCCAGCGAGAATAATATTTAAAATTTTCCCGCACACAGTGCTTCGCCAATTCCAAACTTCACAAAATAATATATATTCATATATATGTTATTCATAATTTATGCTCAATTATTATGTATTTTTTTTTACAAAAATATAATTTCAGCCTAGTAAAGGGAGTCCTAAACCCTTCGTATACATGATCCTCTCAAATTCAGTCAACTCAAACCAAGGTAATCAAGGCAGTTCAAAAATACAGCCCTGTTAATTATTTCCAGAATTAAAAATAATAAAATATAACACTTAGGATTCCGAATCCTTTTTAACCCTGTTAGTGATTTCTCTAGTTAGCACACCATAAATAATGAACATTATAAATTATACTATTCTATATTAATTCGAAAATGTCGTTGCAACTCATAGTAGAAATAAATATCTAAATTTATTTCTTTGCCTTCCTTATTGCTATGCAGAGACGAGGAATCATGCCGTAGTATGATAAAACTAATATGGAGGGTAGAACACTAAATCCGCAATAAGCTTTGTACTATGGATGTATTAAAATGAAATGTTATCAAAGACACTTTCAATAAGTTATTATTATTATTTTCTTGACTCGTGACGTGACATGATTGAAATCTACAATGTTGAGAATCTGTCATTGGCATGTTGTTTTAGTGACATAATAAATCGCGAATTTATAACAATTACAAAAAAAAAAACCAGTAACATCAATCCTGGAATTCATAGATAAACCAAGAATAAAAAAGTCTTCCATTTTGAAACAAGAAAGGTGTTCAATTATTCACCAATTTTTAAAGTATTAAGCGACTCCGTTATAAACTAATATTTCTGGTGAAATTTAAAGTTATCCTACAACAGAATTATATTCAATCAAAGTTATCCTACAAAATGTTATTATTTATATGTGCTTTTGTTATTTAATCTATACTAATACAATAAAGCAGTAGTTTGTTTAAATGGGACAATCCCTGGATTCACCAGTCGGATATAAAAAGAGTACTATAAGCTACTTTTCATCCCGGGAACGTGGGTGAAACCGCGGGGGACAGCTATCTTTAGGGTTCCGTAGCCCCTTATAGATTCGTCATGTCTGTCTGTCTGTCTGTCTGTCTGTATGTCACAGCCATTTATTTCCGAAACTATAAGAACTATAATGTTGAAACTTGGTAAGTAGATGTATTCTGTGAACCGCATTAAGATTTTCACACAAAAATAGAAAAAAAAAACAATAAATTTTGGGGGTTCCCCATACTTAGAACTGAAACTCAAAAATTTTTTTTTTCATCAAACCCATAAGTGTGGGGTGTCTATGGATAGGTCTTCAAAAATGATATTGAGGATTCTAACATCATTTTTTTCTAAACTGAATAGTTTGCTTGAGAGACACTTCCAAAGTGGTAAAATGTGTGTCCCCCCCCCTGTAACTTCTAAAATAAGAGAATGATAAATCTATAAAAAATATATGATGTACATTACGGTGCAAACTTCCACCGAAAATTGGTTTGAACGAGATCTAGTAAGTAGTTTTTTTTAATACGTCATAAATTGAAATTAATATTAAATACTCAGGAATATACTACCATTTGCCTATACTACAGGTTTGTACGGAACCCTCGGTGCGCGAGTCTGACTCACACTTGGCCGGTTTTTTAATATTTCTATACCTGAATATGAAATTATTTATTAAGATATGAAATTTATTTGAACGTTCTATTAGCTTTCCCGTAGCGGCAACCAAAAATATAAGTTCCTCAAAATATATTGTGATAAATATGTGGAGGTTTTTAACTGGATGTACAAAAATATGTCTATGCCTAAATCGGTATAATTCCTAATACGTATTTGAAACATTAATCTTAAAATTTAACTATACTGAACCTTGTTTCGCAAATACTAATAATTTAAGTTTTCACGTAACACACTTAAGTTAATTTTGTGAATCTTGTCAACTTTTGGAACATCAGTTTACAGAGGTAAAAGATCTTAGCAAAAAAATATAAAGCCTTTGCAAGGCCCTACCAGACCAAATAATCAGCTTCATTTGCGGCTCTTATCGTCAATGGATCTTCTTTCAAACACGATGTGAAAGGCTTCTAGGGGAATCCAACGGCTTATCGTCGTACAAATAATCAGCTCTTCATCATTTGTAGCTCTTATCGTCAATCTCAACTGGTCCAGTGTTCAATGTACTTCAAGCTCCAAAACTCGACAGTTTCTAGAAAAAACAAGTCAAAATGTTAGTTTATAAGGGCACAGATTAAGCGTATCCCACTTCTGATGTCAGGTTAAGCGGTTCAACATCATTGGGAAAGAGTATATATATCTACCAATTTACTATCAATCTGTCAAACTTACTATTTACTTAGAAGTTCTACATTACTGAATGTAGAAACAGGTTGGAATTGCAATGTAGGGAAGGTATTAATAAATAAATCACAGGACCACACTTCAATGTATTTCATTTATTCACCTTTGGATTTCAAATCTAAACTTCAATATTTAAATTCATTTGAATCCTTTATAATTCTTATATAATCATCAACATATTAATCAGTTCAGATAATAGACAATAAGAATCGGATTACGTAATTCAAACCTTAGGATGATAATTCTAAATGAATTATATATAGCATATTTCAAAATCAGGTATACCTAACTACATCTGAGTACTAAAGGGTTTAGTTCAGAATAATAAATAATCATTTAGGCCAGACTTTAGAATGTCTTTATTCAAATATAATATCAATAGCCAAAACTATGAATTTACTCTCAAAGCTACCACCGGTTCGGATGGCTGACCATATTGAGAAGATACCGGTAAGAAACTCAATATTAAGGTCTTATGTATGGCCACTACACATTCAGAATTATTCTCAGTATATAACAGAAATACACAGAACACACATTATAAAATTATCAATTGTTACAGTTGACAATATCAAATATACTTATCTTTATATCGACGGGCAGTATCACGATTATAATAAGCAACCACTTCCAAAATACACAAGACTAACCTGAGCCCAGACCTTCCCGCTTATTTTATATTTTACAAGTACACTTCAAGAATACAAACGGAAGTATCAACCAATCGCAGAGACGGAAGTCTCAATACACCATAACCGGATACATTTTATCAGGAAGTGTCACTAATCTCATAATAACAAATTTAGTAAACCATTATCACAAAATTACAACATTCGTTTTAAATTATTGGAATAATTACTATCGAATTTAGGTATGATTAATAATATGATTTATCAAAGCCATTACATTGTTCAATTAAAATATCAATCGGAAGTATATTGAAATCTCCTTACATTACAATAAAATGTTTATCAACAATTAAATTATCGCAGTAGTGATTTGATGACTTTGTAATTATTCCAATCCAATTATCATCAACATTACAATTTAAAATAACATTAAGTTACACCGGAAGTTTAATTTAATTATTGCACCGGAAGTTTAAATAATAATCAAACCTTCAGCTCAACAGTGTTGCCATTGCAAATAATAAATTTATCAAAAACTTATTTCAATAGTGTTGCCACTGCAAATAATACATTTTTGAAGTACTTATTTAACTCAGATATTTGACTCAGATTTAACCAAATATCTAACATGTGCAAAAACTCACGAATATTATAATTTCAATATATTGAGAAATATCTGGGGGCACAGGAGTGCCCCCCGCCAAGACGAGCCAAGCGAAGCACAAGGGCAATACCTACCTACCTTTTCTCGAAGCGCTTCGTCGTTTTTGAACGCTCATAACTTGGGTTTGAATTATACCAGATAAACAAAATACTCGTGATATGATGCCAATAGTGAACGTATTAAGTTTCAATAACATTTAGATTTTAATCATATCTAAAAAAAAAATTTCGTCACTGACTCACTGATGATCATCAAAACTCTTAGGGTGCTTTCTCATAGAAAAAAGAAAGAAAGTCATAGAAAGCTGAAATTTGGTATATACGCAAGTTTTATTAGTACACTACAAAAAACTACAAAAAATATAAAACTTGGAATTTTTAAACCCAAAGCATATTACAAAAAAAAAAAAACAAAAGAAACTTACAAAAAGAAGTGAAATCCCACCAAAAACATTTTCATGTAAAATGTTGCCAAGACGGGACCATATGGCTCGCACTGATAAGAAGATATCAGATCTCATTTAGAGCCAAGTTTATAACTCTACACGCCCTAACTCTACAAGCCCTAACTTCACAAACTCTACACACCCTAGCTAGTCAAAATATTTGGCTTGGCCGTTCCGCTACTACAAGAACCATTGTACTACAGAAAAATAATTATCAGTAAATTCATTTTTCACCTTTCGCCCATGTGGCGGTAGCAAAACGGCCCAACCACATATTTTGACTATTAGATTTTTTATATAGATCTCAGATCTCATGTAGAGCCATATGGTCCCGTTTTGATAACATTTTACATGAAAATGTTTTTGGTGCGATTATTATTATTGCAGTATATCTTCAATAGCTTTCGTGACAAATCTGAACGTACATCCAACTCTACAAAGAGCTTTGCTGAAACCTCAAAAAGTTGTTTCTTACTTTATGCAATTTCCATCCTATATTTTGCTGATATAAGTTGTAAACTTCCTTCCATGGATCTTACTTTATTTTTCGAAAGACAAATTATTAAGGGTAAATTATCTGATTTTATCTGGTCGCACTGATGTATATTTATTTAATAGTAATGTTATTTCAAGTCATATTATAAATAATCAAATGATAAATACTCGTTAATACGTTACTACGTCATATAAACTTTATGGGGAATAAAATAGAAACAAAGAAATATTCAGGCGAACCCAACCGATACTGCCTTTGACATTTTAAGGAGAGACAAGGACATTCTCTTTTAGTTTAGGTAAGTGATTCCGGCACCTGACATCTCTTAATATATGACCCACTGACCCAGCATCATACAATACTCTGTATCTCTCACTTATCGCACTTATTATATTGTATTTAGATTCTATTTTGAATGACTATGTACACATTCACTGCCCTGCTTTCAGATAAATTGTGTCAGTAAAGTTATACAAACAGAGTAACAACAAAAGGAACGGTTTGGCACAAAATGGGTACAAAAGTAGCTTGTTTAGACACTTCATGAATTTTGGAGATAGAAATGAACAATAAAGGTGCAAACAGCCCCGAAAATATATTTAAATAAGGTCTTTGCAATCTTAAGACTCCCTTACATTGAAAGGCTTTATTCTGAGGTTATACATTTAAGCAGGTAACTTCGTGAAAAAAGCTCATAAGCTATTTATAAACGCAGCTATTACAAAACGTCGGATAGTCTTATGGCAATACAGCAGACATTCGAATCAATACTAAGTAGGTAATACATTACCTATTCGTTTTATAACAAAAATATTGAAAACGCTGGATTACCATTCCACTCACGGCGAACTCAGGACGTGCCTCGTTTCCCGATATTTGAAACAATGCCAGCCCTTGACAAGAAAGCACAAATCAAACTATACCTAGCGTATCCATTCAACTATTTTAACTGTCGTAAATATAATTTATAGTGGCGCTATACAGCGGTGCTTTTGCTTTGGTATTTTATGATTGCTTTCAAGAACAGTTATTAAAGCTAAATGGATAGTGACCGCCAACTTTCATATCTTGTGAAATGTAATATCGACGACGGGAACATGTTCCTTTATATAGGGAAGGATAAAAAGTTATAACATTCGAGTATTTTTATATTTCGTTTCGCAGTGACATCAACTGAGACGATGTTTTATCGATCTCATGAAAAATTCATAAAATACCTTATGGTTTTTACAACCCGCACATACAGCAAGGAGTGTACTGTTTACTTTAGTTTACTATTTAGTTCTAGTACAGTTTACTTACTTTTTCATGCATTTTATTCGACTTGCCGGTTATTAGTAGGCAAAGGCACAGTATTACCATTTTACTAATGGTAAAACTGTGGAAAAGTTTAATCTCATACTCACTTTTTTTTACCGTAGACAGACTTGTGTTTGATCAAAATCTCACTGTGCAGAGTGATGATGTATCCCAAGGTTGTAAACATGGTCTAGATAGCAATTTTATATTGGTAGACATATCGGCAATAAAATTAAATTAAATAGAAATAATAACCAATGCACTACATTCCCTGAACCAAAACTCAAAATACCTATCTATCCTTACATAATAAAACGAAAAATTAAAAAAGCGATAAGAAATACAAACATTCAGACTGCATTTGTATAGGAAATGCTTATTTTATTTCGCAATCTCGCAATATAAGTAAATGACATTACTTTTTACGAGTGTGCCACATGTCGTCTGCATATGGCCTATATTCCAATACACCATGTTGTTGTCCAAATGCGCAAGTCAATATTATACATAAGTAGGTATGTATGGATATTGTATACATCATATTTTCAGCATTTCTGTATCTTATATCTGTTTGGCATCATCTACTCTGTTTTGAAAACAGCTCGACCGATTTGGCTGTTTCTTTTTTGTTGTGTTCGTAATTCGATATGGAATATAATGAAAGAATTTTTTTGGAAAAGTCGGAAATTTCACCCGGGCAAACTAGTTATAGTTATTATTATATATTTTTTTACATTTATAAGTATGTTTAAATTAAATAAATACTTATCTCCCAACCAGTTTTATATAATAAAATCAATTTAAAAACTGCGAACGAGTGACTGACTAAACTAAGGGCGATTATGCAAAGTGTACTTGACTCCATTTTTACGATACTTCGGCGTAAAGTTCGTTAGATTTATAATATTATGATATCCTTCTTGGAAATTCATCATTCTTGGAATTTTAATAGAGGAAATTTTTTATATCCAGCTAGGTATCTGATTTTAAGAATCTTTCATCATTATCACCACTGCCTGACCTGAACCTTCACCGATAGAACTGAACCGTTGTGGTACATAGCGTATTTATTTACCACTGCGCCACCACAGTTTCTTCAATATATTTTTCTCCATGACATGACGGAACCAACACAGTATATAGGTATAGGTTACATATTGTATATGCGTTGTAAAAAATGTACTAAAAGAAATTTCGATGAGTTATCATGAATTATAAAGTTAATATCACTAAGTCACTTCAAAGCAGATTTTATTAGATTGGTTTGTCCCCGACTGCAATTCATGTTATATTCAAAATTCTATAGATTAAAGACCTTGTTTTTATCTTTTCAGTTATTTTACGCGGTCGGGTTTTTTGTTTCTTTTAATAATTTAATTACATGATAAATCATATTACATCTTATATTTACTTGAGTATAAAAGCTAAAATGCCAACCGTCTTTGAAACTTAGGTGAAGGTAAGAAGCTTGCACATTAATTATTTGCTTCACATCCACATTGCGGTAAGTAGAACAAGGTAGCATCGGTAGGTAAGTGGCCTAGTTATAGCTTTTGTCCTACGTAAACAGTTGTTCTTGTCATCGCCCTGTTACGCGAGTTGAGACAGCGTCGTTGTTACAACAAATTACCTACAAAACATCGGTCATATTACAAATATTTATGTTCAATGAATGACCCTAAACAAAAGCATAGCGTGGCGAGCAACAAATATACTGCTGAGCTTAAAAAACGCGTTTGAAATACATTTGGTTAAGAAAAACCTGTTTAATTGTGAAACTAATCAAGATCTAAATGTTTCATAGATGATGCAGATAATGTACAAATACCTATAAGATCATTATCCCAAACATTCACTTTCCAATTCTATGTATTTCTAATTTTTTTCTTACATCCAGAACAGGCCACTCGTATTACGATCATGATCACAACGAAATATAATTCAAACTTTCCAAGTGACAGTTTCAAAACTGCTGCCAACATTTCGTACGAAGTCACTCAGACATTTCATCCAATTTAGAGGCTTAATCAGTCAATTGAGTTAAAAACTAAACCAGAGAATATTTCAGTAAAAAATATTGGAATAATAGATAGGTAACTTACATTAAAATTGATATAGTTACATGACCAAATATTAATCAGGTTGAAGTTCCCGAACTTGACTATTGTTATTTTAAGTCCGTCTTGGATCCCTTGGATCCCTTTTTCAGCAAACAATTTTGCTATTTAATTACAATGATTTAATAAATATGCTGCGTTATACCAAAATCTCGTTTTTTTTTGTTCTTCCTACTGTGACACTACATCAAGTGGGCCGAATACTTGTTACCGCCATAGCGGGATTCAAAAAATATAGCATTGCTTGCATAAATCTACCTACTCACCCTAGAATTGAAAGACCAAAATTGTAAAATTCAAGAATCACAGAAATAGAAATGTACTTCTCAACCAACAGTAACCACCAGATGGATTGGGATGGTAAATTATTAGAATATCCCATAAGCCTACTGAAGCCATCTTCCGATGCGAAGCAATCAAATATTATTTTCACAAGAGCGTGTTCTAGGAAAATGGGCGACGAACGTAAATGCACGTGTTAACACGTCACGCGTGTCCAGCAGAACGACCGGGTGACGTCGATAATCCCCTTAGTGTGTAACGAACTAGCCAAGTGCCGGACAGATAACCAGCCAATGCACTTAAGTGTACCTGTAGCACCTACGTTTGCTTCAAAATAGACTCTGTGTAAACATTTATTTAGGTCCCACTTGCAACTGTAATTAATATCACATGAGTTATTTTGTTGTAACGGTAAAAGGTCCACTTGTTCAATTCAGAACTACATATATATTCCTCTCTGGACTCGCCAGTATCTACTATAAATATGATATGATATATTAATGATTTTAATCCACGCGCTTCCCTTACATCCTATCTTTACTGATTCACATAGCGGTTGAGAGCCATTAGCGCTCGCTGATTTTGCTATTGATATCAAAAGATGAAAATCATCTGACTGATAACAGACGACATAACGAAACGTAAACAGCACCAGAATGTAACGAAATATTCTGGTGCTGAAACGCAAATAGGGAGACAAAGTAAAATACTGCTAACTTATATAGGTACCTATATAAATATTACTGAATTTGTTTTATTTTCGAGTATGTTAACAATTGACGTCCAATTAGATTTTAAACATTCGATCACTCGGTCTCACTCGCTACCCATATTTTTATATATCCCTTTTTGTTGATAGACTATTGTAGCTTTGAGTCGCACGCAACATATTCCATTCAAAATGTTGTGAACTATATTTCACTTTAATTTGATGGACAGATAAAACTTGATTGAAATAAAGCAATCCCAATTTAATGAATGATCATTATCTGGTATAATGCAATTATAATAATGACAGTTAAGAACATTACTCTCATTGTTTGGTCGGCTTTACATAAAAAAATAAAGATATATCAATTTTAATACTTTCCATGCCTTCAAAATAGGTTTTTAGGGTTCCGTAGCCAAATGGCAAAAAACGGAACCCTTATAGATTCGTCATGTCTGTCTGTCTGTCTGTCTGTCTGTCCGTGTATGTCACAGCCATTTATTTCCGAAACTATAAGAACTATAATGTTGAAACTTGGTAAGTAGATGTATTCTGTGAACCGCATTAAGATTTTTACACAAAAATAGAAAAAAAACAATAAATTTTGGGGGTTCCCCATACTTAGAACTGAAACTCAATTTTTTTTTTCATCAAACCCATAAGTGTGGGGTGTCTATGGATAGGTCTTCAAAAATGATATTGAGGTTTCTAATATATTTTTTTTCTAAACTGAATAGTTTGCGCGAGAGACACTTCCAAAGTGGTAAAATGTGTGTCCCCCCCCCTGTAACTTCTAAAATAAGAGAATGATAAATCTATAAAAAATATATGATGTACATTACGGTGCAAACTTCCACTGAAAATTGGTTTGAACGAGATCTAGTAAGTAGTTTTTTTTTAATAGGTCATAAATTGAAATTAATATCAAATACTCAGGTCTATACTACCATTTACTTATATACCTACAGGTTTGTACGGAACCCTCGGTGCGCGAGTCTGACTCGTACTTGGCCGGTTTTTTTTTCTAGATAAAATTAAAAACCCTGTCGTAGAGGCCACGAATATACGAGTATAGTGTTGTTTGCAACTTGAGAATAGTAGCCAGGCAGATAGGTACTCAAAGTACCTACCTCACGATGAAAGCTCAATTTAAGCTCGTTGTAGAATTTGAATCCGCGACCTTTGCCACGGCATTCGGTGCAACTACCACTGAGCTATGATGGCCTTAATTTCAGTTTGGTAGACTTAGGGTATCACCCACAAAATACACGAAACCGCAGGCAGCATTTTAGACCGGGTGGCTAGTTACGCAAAGTTTGTGTCGTCGTCACCACTCCGATTTGCAAATATTAATTCAAGCAATTAACCAAATTTGTCGCGCGTTAATTGAATAGTAGTCGGAACGTCAGTCGAATAAATCGTTCCGATAAATACAGACGAGGCGTACCTAATGAAAGGACGTGAAATGTTGGTACACCAAACGAATGAAGGCTTTTTACATCAATGTCGTACCTAATCATCTTGTATTTTCACAAATTATTATATTCATAAACATAATTATTTCATACGTGTTATTACTCGTATAATAAATAAAATTGTTCCAAGAAACGATTTTCATAGTTTGAAAGCTTGAGAAATGTCTCTAAATACCTGACTTTACTAGCAGACACCACGCTTTCACTCGCGTTCATTAAATTTTAGTAATAATTCTCTCCGAATAAAGCTATGCGTGGCGTGTTTAGTCTCACCACGTTTGGTTTCGCTGTTGAAACATCAAGCACCTTATTACAAAACATCGATTAAAGGAAAACCAGGTTTTAAAATAGCCTCGTCCCTTTTTATTATATGACGTTAGAAAGTGACCGAATGACAATAAAACCTGGGTTTGCTTTAAACCATGTTTTGTAATAAGGGGGCAAGAGTATTACTATATATATATACCTATAGTAGTAATCAAGATAATACCTAAGGACTTAGGATTAGCGAGAATTTATTTTCTGTCTAGTAAACATTTATAAGATATTTTGAATGGAATAGCTCAAACAGACCTTTTTTTAAAACTCCTTAATGTATCTTATCCTAATCTCATTCTAAAGGACTTTAAAAAAGGTTTTCTTTGTCTATTGAAGAGCGTCAGATGCGCTTTTGCTTAAATCTTAAACTAAACGGCTCCTGGGGGAACCTAACCAACTTCACGTTAGAATAGCCAGTAGTAGAGCGCACAAATAAAATAACAGCCTTATACTGCTTAGCTTTTTACCTCACACTGAAAATTGGAAACCAATCTTAGCCTGAAATCTAATTCTCAAAGGTCGACAAGGAAATAGCTTAAGCGCGAGTCACGCTCAAATCCGTCTACGTAATGAAGCCTAGTTTATACGTGATGTAGTTACACGACACGAGTATAGGAAAGAAATTTCGTATTGCAGCACCTACAAAGTAATATCACCAAGTAAATAATATACTACGGTAATATTAATTCACAATCAATATCCAGTTCTTTATATAATTAATTTTTATTATGAAAATAAATTAGTTTAGTTGTCGAATACACGTCATTCCAACGTAAGGCATGTACATAACAGAGGAAAAACCACTACAATAAAATGTTTGTGAAACTAATTTGCGTCCTTGTTTTACTTTCAGGAATGTATCTAAATATTTTGTTATTACTTTTTACCTGCATATATGTATTTCTCTTATATTTTAAATAAAATAGATGCTAGAAGGAAAAGGATTTGCAAGCTAGCATTTTTAATACATTCACATCCACACGAAATTAATTTTTAGACCAAAGCCAAAAAATGTCACGTAAGAAGTTGCAGAATTCAGGCAAAGGCATTGTTAGAACTTTCTAACTAATTTCCTTTTTATCAAGCAAGTGCTTTATGATACAGACAGATAAAAACTAAATTTTGACTGAATAAGAACAATCCTCGTTTAAATTTTTGAGTAATTAATGAAGTGAGTACTGAGAGAACTGTTCGAGCACGCGCGCCAGACGTTTTGATTTTATTAATATAATGCCATATATCAAAGGTAAACTTATATACACGTGTTTATGGTACCTGTCTTTTTGAGCTACTTATGCATGTACTAATAATATTTCTAGCCAATCTTTTGCGACCTATCCTCCTACAGAGTAAATTTGATTTATCCGCAAGCAACATGGCGTTAACCCAACAAAATCTTTTACTACTCTGCAGTGGTCTTACTTATCGAGTGAAGTCTTGATTCGGTTTACTGGCGTCCATCGCACTAGTTCACAGTTTTGTAACTATGTCACTCTATTTTTCCCCACTGTACTGAACCGTGACAGTAACGTGCGTGACTGTGCATTTTATTACTGAACTCTACTAGCAAAGCTTTAGCGTTCAGGCGCTTCTGTCAACTAAATTATGTAAGTACACAAACGTCACAAGTTATTTCAGAGAGAAAATAAATTAATCATGTAATTAAATAACATCTGAAGGAGTGTGTTAAAAAATAAGAAGTTTTTAAAACATTACATTTAATAAATAGATTAATTAAAAACACGATCATTTTCAAAGCAGTTCAGTGGTGGTAATGATGAATACCGTGACGAAGATCCAGGGCTCGAATCTTACAGTGGGTAGATAAATCATGAGAAGAAGGCTTATTTAAAAGACTATTATTTTAATTTTCTAAAAGAAAAGTATACTCAGGACATACAGACATGCGTCCTATGTTAGAATCAAACCTACGAACTGCGGCGCGATAGGTGAAATCTTAACCAGTCTTAACCAACTGCGCCAACTGGCCCTTCATGTAATTTAAATGTATGCATTCTTAATATAAAACATTTCAACGCAATATAACAGCGGCTCATAGTAAGCTTATAAATGCTATCTAAGAACGTAGGCTCTAATTAGGCCTAGTATCTCGTATTTAAAGGAATACATGAACAGATCTCACGTGCAAGTATTTGTATGATATAATCATAGTTCTTTGACAGCTCTAGTGTTGGATAATAGTTTGTAAATTCATTGTAGACTGGATTCAAATACTACAAAACAGATGTAGTTAGGTTTTTGTTCCATAGTGTCAGTACCATCTACAGCTTTAATAGAAAACTTCTTCTTTGTTATCTTGATTTCTAGGACTTCAAGGCGCTTGACATTTTTATTTTCTTTTGATTTTACCTTTTTATATTGTTTATTTATCAAATGCTAGAAAGCCTACAGTACAGTAATATAACTTACTTTTACTATAAGAGCACTATGCTCGTGGACTTTGTAACAAACATATTTGACCCGTTTGGCCTTTCAGATCCTTGGGGGACAGTCGGACAGTGCACGTCTTCTATGAAATATCTCAACGTTTGGTTGAAGCCTCACGTAACCAGAAAGCTGGTTGGTCATTGCCATTCAGCGCGGCTATGCCGCCACTATTCTCAGAACGTCTACAGTGACAGCTATATACATTTTCGAATGTACCAATATTTTGCTGCACAAGGTTTGAAAATATATAAGTGGGAGTTTCGCACCTATCGCTGATTTTGCAACTCGCATCTATTATCCTACATACAAAAGAAACATAAACGGCTAACCAGTTTTGATATTTACTAATGTATATACCTAATACATATATAATTTTACATATTTATACACTAACATTCCGCCCAGCGTTTTCACGGACGCCCCCTATTTTACCCGCTTAGGGATGGAATTTCCAAAATACTTTCTTAGGCTACAAAAGGATCCAATGTATAGCAACTTTTGAGCTAATAGAAACGCGCAGTAAAATCCCCTTAAAACGTGTATAATACATAGGTAATGAAAAATTAATAATGAGAACTTTTATAATTTATTTAGGGAAGGAATCTTGCAAAGTTTCAAGTTTATAAACCCAAGAAATATTTTTTTCATACAAACAAAATCCTCCCTTTTCACCCCCTTAAAGATCGAATTTCCAAACACCCCTTCTAACAAATACCTACTCCCAATGAGGAATCTATATTCAGCTATAATCAATAATCTAAAATAATAAGTAACCTCTTACATTTTAGTTTTCTAGACTTTGTAGTTTTGGCTGTGCGTTAATATAGTCAGTCAGGCGTTCAGGACAAAAGATTTTATAAGTACAGATAAACGTACAAATTGTAAACAAAAAAACTTTACAATAATAAGATAGATTCACGGTTTGAGATAGGCTTTCGTTGTGTAAAAATTAATTCTATTTAGATTGTGTAAATCCCAACCTCGTTATTTTTCCACTAATTATATCACCACGACCCCATCAGGAAGTCTGACATGTAAGTAATTTATCTTTGTATCATGTGACAATCATTGGGGTAACAGCTATGAAAAAACACCTCCCTAATTGCTTTTTCCCTCGCGTGGGAAGTATATGTAGGTACCTACTCACTTGATGAAACCAACGAATTTATTTCCGTTACACAAAAGGAACTTATGAATTGAAATGTTTAGAAAATAAAAACTACTTCAAATATTTTTATAGCACGCAAATTAAGTGTAGGAAGTTCCTATAAGTACACACAGAGTGACGAAGAATATAGTGACAACACAAACACGCAAAATTATAAAATGTTTAATTTTAAATAGATACGTATTCTTACCTTCACGAATGTCATTCTTTTAGTAAGATTCATCATTTCCGACTTTCTAAAGTAAATTTTGTTCGCAATCCAATTGCACTAAGAAAAATAAACTTTCAACACTATCCACATAAACCGATAAACTTTAGTTATTTGTTAGTATTGTAAGCATATTTTTTTCACTTTTATTTAAGTACCAATTCACAACAATAATGCTTGATTTTAACGATGTTCCACAGTATTTCTACGAGAAAATGCGGCACGACACTTCGCCACCGCCGTGTTCGAAGACTGAATTTCCGCCCGCCCAAATGGCACGAGTGCTCCCGACGCCACCCGATCTCCCCCGAACGGAACACGATTCATGGAACCCACTCGATGAAGTGGTAAGTTTTTACGACTACCCGTTGGCGAGCGCGGTCGGGACCAATATAAAAGGATTGTTTGACACCTGTTCTTGATTATCTTCCAGTACTTTCTATGCTTGAACTCAACAGCAAGTTAATTTAGATAAAATATCAATCAGTTTTCTGAATAGAAGTCAAACAATACCTTTTTCTTCCTTTGTCTAATGTCAACACAACCCAAATTGAACTTTTGAGAGTCTTTTCGTAATTACAAACGAATCATTAAATCAAAATCCTAATTATTTTAGGTGCGTACCTACCTACTAGATAGAATAAAATATATACATTTATGATTTCTTGAAATAAGGCAGCAAAAATGAATAGGTATTTTATGCATAGCACTATTAAAATGGAACAACTTCAAACACCTGAGTCAATGGTAAAGCTTCAAGTAGGTACGTAACGTAGGCATAAAGTAATAACTGCTCAAACGTACCTACAGATACCTGGAGCACGTATAACAAGGTTGCATATTGCATCTGCGACTGCAATAAAATCGGGATCAACTGTTATGACTCTACTACTCTCGCAAAGTATAACAATGGCATTAAAATCGTCCACGTTTTATATGAAACCAGCGTTGGAAAACTGCGATGAACTTAGAGTAAGTAGATATGTTCGCCCTTTTATTACTTTTCCTTTCCTCACGCCACATATCTACCATTGTTCTTTACGCGGAATTCAAATAGGCCAATATGTAATAAGGTGCTCTAGTTTAACTTACTTTTTTCTAAGAGTTTATTGAGTATGGACTTGAACGCTGCAACATCACGTTACCTACATAGTGGACGATTTTTGAAAGAGAAAAAAATTGATTCGATCCATTATCACGTCTTAGAATTAGTCAATATATTAGATTTTTTTTATACTAACTACCTTGGTTTCAGGTGCATTCACATACATTGGTAAAGTCACGAGGAATTAATAAATAAATATCCTGGGACCTTCCTTCACACATGGCTATCTCCTCCCAAACTATACGCAGCATGTACTATGGAAACCAGATAACTGATATACCTACTACAGCATATACTACTAAAAGAACAAATATTACCTAATATACATAATTACCTACAACAATGCAGACAATGTTCATGCACACAAATGGGAATCAAACCCACGACCTGCGGCGATCATAACCAACCACGTAGTACCGGTCATAATAATATAATAATGAATAAAGTTTTACCCACCAGTGATACATTAAACAAATATTTTACAACTAATATATCCCAAATAAATTAAATCTTCTAAATTAGAAAATACATGATTCGTCCTTTTGATACGATAGACCTCAAATCTCTTTGCAGAAACTTCGGACCCGCGCTTAAATCTTTTGTGAGGGATCTGAAGTTAGTTAATACTGTTACTCAAGTTACCCTTGTATTGAAACCGCATTAAAACCTTATTCGCTAACCATAAAATTAAGGGACAACAAATTATCCACTCCCACACTTTAAGAGAAACATTGAAATGTCCAAAGTTTGGATTATAATTTAATATTTTAGAACAAACTTTAGTGAAAGTAGCTGGTAATCTGTCTGTATAAGCTGTCGTAAGTATACATATATGTCAACGTATTTTTTTGAAAACTCTTAGTTTATAATCTATCTAGCGAGATTTTAAACAGTCGATAAATTGTGAACTGTACCATACTGCTTACAATACAACGTATTAATTTTCGATAGTTTATAATCTATCCTTAAACCGTAAAATGAACCGTCCCTGAATGGTCAGTCTTGGCGGTAGCACAGAATAAATAATAGTACAAGCGCAGTAGTTCGTTCTGTGTTAGAAAACAAACATAGGGGTCAAATAGGGTAAAATAAAGGTAATACACATTTAATTGTTTAAAATCAAATATATCAATCACAAAATTTGCCCAGTTAGGGGTCTATTTTCGAGGAACCCAAAAACACGTGTTTCTTTATTTTCAAAAACTAATAATGGGAAACTTTATTTTTTATTCAGATAACTTGCATAACTTAGCTTTTATAAACCCAGGAATAACATTTTGCATACAAACAGAATCCCCTCTTTCCACCCCCTTAAAGGTTGAATTTCCAAAAACCCCTTCTTAGTGGATGCCTACGTTATAAAAGGAGCCTGTGTGCAAAATTTCAAATTTGTAGCCACAGCGGTTAGCCTCTGCATTGATGAATCAATCAGTCAGTCAGTCAGGACAAGTTATTATATTTATTTTATCAATATATTATTGAATATAAACCACATAATATTTATTTAAGATACAATTGGTCTATATCAATCAAATCATTACAAAAAACTTAGTTACAGGTTACAGGCAAGTTGACCATTAATTATTGTGTGTAACGTGAATTTTTAATCAAGCAAATTACGTCCATTTAAAGTTTAATTAGAGTTTCATTGAAAAAGAGTTTTTAATTAAATATAACAATATAATTATATTAAAATTAAAAGAAATCAGAAACTAATATTACAACATCCTACAAATAGAAATTGTATTTTTTTTTATTTACGTTTAACAAAACCATAAATCATCTGAATAAAACAACAAAAACTTAAGTAATAATTTCTCAATCAACTTATGCAAACAATTAGCAACTACGCTACCAGGTTTCAAGGCTTGATTGTGCAGAAAAAATAATAAGGAAGCTTTAGTTTCAATCTTGGTTATAACTATTAAGCCTTCTTTTCTTAAAAAAATTCTTCTTCGTCTTTTAAAAAGGGAAAAATAACTTTTTAAATATTAAATTTATACTAGCATAAGTATTATAAAACTACCGGACTAAAATATTTATAAATTAACGAAAATTATTAGGCTTCATTCGAATGAAGCCTTATAGTTACTTATTTTTTTTTATATTTTTTTATAATATCTAAGTACAATATGTAATTATAACTTGTATTTAATGTTATCTCTATCATACTCAAAGGTAAGTAACAATAGTCAACAAACATTTTATTTACAACTGTAGTCTTTATTTAAGCACTAAACTAGAATTCTATTTATATAAACTTCACAAGATACAATTAAAAATACATTAACACACAGTGCACGTGTCCTTGTGGCCGGTGGCCGCCGCACTCCCGGACAGTCACAAGACTCCTACAACTGTATGACACATCCCCCTGTCATAATCAGTAAATAACTTCACTTCAGTAAGTAAATAACTTAGGTACAAGCAATTTGTATTTGAACAAATTTAATTCTAAGACTTCCAAGAACTCTCATTAGAAACTTCATTTTCGAGAACTGGTGCTGCTGACGCGTGTCAATTTGTTCGTATCCGGGTTCTATACGTAAACATTCTTGGTACTTATTTGATGTTATAAAGGCAGATGTTTACAAAATGTTCCTATAAACTTTATAACTTGATCAGTAAAATAGGTGTGAAGTAAAACTCGGTGAAAACACAAAAGGCAAACCTAAAGCTCAGTGCGTTATCTAGTATTGTTAGCACACAATTATGTTGATACAAAAAACTTAAAGTAGCCTATGGTAGAAATATAGCGTTTCTGTTGAAGTAGTTTATATCAGTATTCTTAAAATTAAATAACTGGTTTAATCGCAAATTAACTGGCTTCGCTCCGGTAGATTTTAACACGCCTTTTAGCAATAGAATAGTACCTACTTCAAAAAAGCATTTTTTCTTCGTAACCTGTCAAATTCCGTTCAACCCTAATTTCTCTTTCTTACAGTTCTTTTAAGTTTCTTAAAAGCCTGATTGAAGGTTAACGTAATTATATAATAAAGAATTAAACGTTTTTTTCCAGGCTTTTAAATTACTTAATGAAAAATAAATTGTGATGCGATGTTAGTTGCTGTTTACAGATACTTTAATTCGACAAAATGATAATGCACACTGCGGGTGCTACGAAAGTAACAAATCACTCATTTTTGATTTTACATCTACAAAATTTTATAATAAACCTACTACATCTTCATGTTCAACTACGCATAATTAGAGCATCGGAGAAAATGATCTCCGATGCCCTAATTCAACTTTCATGCTCAAAAGCGATAGCACACACATAACTTCACATGTACGTAAAAAATAGTTGAAAAATCGGTTTAACCGTATACCTTCAATTAAGAAGCACAGCCCGTTTTTTCGTCAGTAACTAGATAGCTTTAGCTACGTATTGTAGGCATGACAGCAACCCGTCTGCTAAAGTAATGGGTTGGTCCGGTTCGTTAGCCCGATTCTGTCCCCCTGTTCTGATTTAAGCGGTACAAAGTTGAACGAGAATATTCTAAACTGAGGATCTCACTTGCTTAATTTAATATGCAAGTCTAGAATACAATTAGTCTTTGATGTCAATTGACCTTTGATCAAATTTGATTGTTATAAACTAAAATAATGGCAATCAATTAAATCCACAAATTGTTAATGCAACAGAATTTGTAAAACATATTAATGAGAAAAATCGTTTATGTTTAAAAATATATAATAATTTAGAATTAAATACTTGGGTATTATTTTTATATAGGTAGCTAGCTGTTAGGGTGGGTTTATACGAACTCGATCCGAAAGGCATTTGGAATGAATATTTTATTTTTATCGATAAAGGGTTAATGTCGTTATATACCTTACCTTCAGTATCCAGTCGTTTTTCATTTCCTGAAAAGCGAAGTCCATTATTGGATATTTGGAGTGGAGTGTCTGAATTAAATTGTATCTAATAAGAAATGTTAATATGAAAAAATTGCAAATTACAAAGTATTAAAAACTATTTACGGTTTAAGTTCCTGTGTAATGGAGTCAAGAGTGTAATGACCAGTGGTCACGCGTTACATACGACATTTTTCAACACACTTCAAATTTCAATAAATAAAACTTATTTTCCCGTTGCTTTTGATGGCAACACAACTCTGCACAAATATTTGTAAAAAAATAGCACGAGTTAGGTATGCGTGCACAGGTGGAAGGGAGACTCTGACGGAGCCGCTAAATAGTCTATTTTTTATAAACTTGTACTAGAATTAATAACACAACATTAAAAAAAAATGATGAATTCAAAAGTTTATATAACATATTGTTATAAACACAGTCTATTTATCCGCAAAAATGTCTATTAGTCTTTATACACAGAAGTAAAGACCAATAAAATATAATTATCTCCAAGACAATAGTCAAAAATATCAAAATGATTTATGTAAAAATTATAGACCAATATGTCAAATGCTTTCGTAGCAAACGCTACAACCGACTACGGCGTAGAGTGTGGGCATTTAGTTTTGTTAAAACAGGTATAGTTTTACATCGCCTTTTTAGTCCGCTGATAAAGACTACTCCTATTATTACACGACTGCCCAAAAAAGGAGTGTAATGTTTTCAGGGTTTATGTATGTATGTGAGTTTCCATAACTTTGAACGCCTGAACAGATTTCGATGTATGTGGTACCGTTAGAATCCTTACATCATCCCGAGTGATACTGGTAATTTTATTTAAATTTTTATTCAGTTTTTTGGCTGTTCAGTCAGTCTTGTTTTATAATTTTCTTATCATTTTATACCATTTTTCAAGCTTTTTATTAACTTGCAATGTATGCATTTCACCCACTTCCAGTGGTCGGATGAACTATTTGGTTTACATTAGTATGACAATGTAAGTACAGTCAACAAAAAGTACAGACACCAAAAAAGATTTTATTAAAAATTATTTTTTTAACAAAAAACTTATCTAAACCTGTGTTTGACCATCTTACCATGGTATAGTGATGATGGGGCCAAAGGTTGTAAGCAGACAAATCCTTGAAGAAACTGGCTTCAAAAGCAGCTGCCGGAACGCACATGTAGGTGTTTGGAGACTTTTTTTTTTACATAAGCCTGGTTGTCAACCAGGGTGTTACTACAAACCACCGTGCGATGGTTCCATTCACCAAAAGCTTAAACTCATTGAAGAAGTCGAACCCACGACCTCCGTCATGACATTCGATGTCACTATCACGGAGCTATCATCGCCTTAAAAATATCTAGCTTTATTCAGTAGTTAGTAGGTAGGTACCGTTTTTCCCGCTAGTTAGCAGTATTATTACTAAAGCATAAGATATGCCCTCTTTTGCAATTAGCCAATAGAATTGCATAAAATTGACATCTCGTCAGTTTTGCTGCAATTCTATTGGTTAATATTTGACAACGATGATCTGACTATCGTGTATCGTTTTTTAATAGACCCCAAAAATGCAACGACGCGATAACAATCGAAACAAAGATTTTAAAACAATGTAAGACGACGAGGTCTACATAGTTTCTTTTTACAGGTACAATCAAAAGTATATTGTGACAAGAATATTGCCAGCACATGCTTTTATTTTCAGAGAGAAATCTACTGCGTGTGTTATTTTGACTCATTATAATAGCGATATCGATATTTCGAACAGATTCGTTGCACCCTATCGTGATTCAGTAACGAGGTCTCAAATACGTTCTATTTATAATATCAGTGACTACGTATTAGGGTATTAGGCATGATTTACTCAAATACATGCCACAGATAGAAAAAAAACACAAATTAATTAATCATAACAATACATACTACAATACCTATATACAATTTTTGTATGAGGTAATTATTAATTTTACATTATATGCAGGTCTGTGCACTGTATATGTCACCGTATTTTTGTGAAAACCGTTTAGTTTATAATCTACCTAGCGAGATTATAAAATCCCCGATATATTGTGAACTGTTTAATACTGCTTATAATAGAACGTATTATTTTCCGATATACTGAGTGGAGGACCTTTATTCAATTACATGATTGGACAAAAGAAGGAAATTAAATATAAATTAGCTGCTCTTAACAAGTTTGCAACATAAAAACGGCATTAAATAAAGTAGAAAGACCTTTAATAGCCCATAAAAAAGCTTAAGAGCCGATGTTTCAATATACATCAACAACTATATAATATACGTACACTTTATTAGGTACTTGGACGTAAAAAGTATATAAGGTTCATATTACATAATATTTTTTGTATTTTTGTGAACCTAAAGCGATAAAATTGCGTCTGAGGACTGTAATTTCGAAAGGTATAGACGCGATGTTATCACAATAATTTTTGCGATGATGAATTTGTAATATTTTTTGTATTGACGGACGGGCCATTGGCGCGGTTGGTTAAGACTGGTTAAGATTCCACCTATCGCGCCGCAGGTCGTGGGTTCGATTCCCACACAGGACATGCATTTGTGCGCATGAACTTAAACATGTCTGTATGTCCTGAGTCGGGGTGTAATTATGTATTTAAGTATGTATTTACAAACAAAAAGTAGTATATATATTATATCAGTTATCTGGTTTCCATATAGTACAAGCTCTGCTTAGTTGGGATCAGTTAGCCGTGTTTGAGAAATGTCCCAGGATATTTATTTAGTTATTTATATTTATTTATTTATTGGGACGTGCTCACTGTCACGATAATGTCGCCAAGATATAATATACTGAAAAGGACGCGATATCACCTCAAAGCATTTAAGAGAGGTAGAGTATGCTCTACCTCTCTTAATAAAAGCTATGGCTTTTACTCGCTCAAAGAGCAGCTCGACTGAGGTAGAGTACCTCCATCTTACAGAATACCGCAGCCAAATAACTTTATGTTGTATTTTCGCTTGTGAGAAAAGTCGCCAGAGCGCAATGGGGAGGGAAGGGCCGGTAACGCGTAAAGGATGCCCGTATGTTGCAAGCGTCCTATGTAAAGATAGTCAAAAAATGTTTTATTAACTATAACCACCATGGGTTTACTTTTCTGTCTTCAATGGTGGAGGAGTGGACAAGCATTATGTTCCTCAGCAGTTAGCACCACTGAATGCTAGAAGATTTAATTCTTTCTCATCCAGTCACTCGGCATCATCGTTATCTCGCACCACGCAAAGAACTTCCCTATATGTATGTAGTATATGAGCGCCTAGTAATAATCGTGGAGGTTTGATCATCATCATCAGCCTATAATGTCCCACTACTGAGCACAGGCCTCCTTTCACAAATGAGGGTGAAAAGGACTGGGCGATACTCCACCACGCGTGCCCACTGCGGATTGGTGGAGGTAGGCTAGTGGTCAACCTACTGTTGGAATTTTTCAAGCCGCCTAGGAGGCATCCAACTAGCTTAACGACTATCACAATTAAGTGATAACCGAGACCAACGGCTTTAAGATTACGAAGCACGGAAACGCTCGATTTGAAATACCACTAGGCGGTCACCCATCCAGGTACCGACCACGACAGACGTTGCTTAACTTTGCCGATTGATTAAGAAAGGCTAATGCTACACCACGAGCGTTTCAACGAGGTTGGATACTCTGCGTCAATGCACTATCATCACTCGGTGCCGAAGAATGTAGGCTTTTTTATATTCGATGATTGAGAGACCCTAGGAGGAGTCACAAGGCTGAAGATGTCGCACGCTTACTCAGAAAATCCTGTTCCGTCTAGCCTCGAAGACCATCTACATCTAGGTTAAAGGTTTCAGTAAACACAGACCCCTAAAGTGAGTTCCACACCTTTGGCAAGCAAGTGCAATTTTCGATTTTATTGTGTGGTTAGATTTGCGTGGGCGCATCAAAAAAAGTACACGTGATATGCCTCAAGACTCCTATCCTCCTCGTCCTATCGTGATTAATCGTGATATTATCCGAAGCCCCTCCCCCCCTATTCGGGACTCACATGATTCATGGACGACCCAAAGTATAGGTAAGTCGCAACTAAGGATTTGTTGATACCTAAATAGTGGAAGTGAAGGTATTTCCACTACCTATTTATCTACACTTGTGAGTGGCTGTTATTGTGTGAATTTTTAACTCAACCCTTCAAAAAAGTCATTCGCAGATTGGGACGGATGATATGAATTAGCTTTTCAAAAAAATTATTTTAAAAAGTTATACAAAAAGACAATTTGTTTCCTGCCATCGTTGCTCCTTTTGAATTTTCAATTACTTACTAACAATCTTTGAAAATGATTTATCGACTATACACCATAACATTTACAAATATAAAGCAAAGACACAGATTAAAGACGTTACAGATTACTTCTCTTCCTTGATCGAAGTACGCTATTTTGAGGTCAATTCCTATGACGGTAAAATTCATATTGCTTCGCTCTGTACCGGCGAGCCGGCTAGATCAAACGCACCCGCGCCCCTCGCCCTTGAAGGCGGCACGTGTAGCGATAGGGTTGTATGGATTCTGATGTTCTTAGCTGGAGTAGGTACCGAGAGTCATTCAAGACGCGCTGTCTCCTCTCCTCTGTTCCAACATTTTAAATCCAGTAAAGAATAGTGCAATAATTGTAAAATATATGGGCCTGTCTGATCATGACATTTCTTGTAATATATATAATATGCATGGTCTCATGGTGCGTCCATGCTACGCAAATCGAGCACGAGCCGAGCCACGAATGAACCTATGAACAACGAGCACGATGCGAATCCCTTTGTTCGTGAAATACTGACAATTGCGCTTTTCGAGGCTCGCAAGCCCGTCCACGCTACGCAAATCGTGCTCGGTTCACGAGCATGGACGCACCATAATATAACAGCCAATGCGACAAAATTTCTTATAAGACATTTCTCATAAGACACAAGATTTTTTTCTTATAATGTGCAATATCACTAATAAGAGCAAATTTTAATGGAAGAATATGGAGAACGGTGATTGTCGTCTGATGCGCTGTCAATAATAACAACTCTCTCCGAAAAAAGCTCAATAGCGAACTATTCTACGAAACCATTCGTCTCGTCTGTAATCCTACTTTATTTCCGTAATCCTATTAAATAATGTTACCAATTTCACTATGTTGTCACTGAAGTAGATTCTGTTCACTATTTTAGTCCTCTAAGTTCATAATATGACAGATAAAGGTTTGCTTGTTTATAAGTTTTCTAGCAGCTTTCAACCTGTACCTCGGGGTACAGGTTGAAAGCTGCGTAAAGAATTGATGTTAATAAACGCTTACTTAATGCGTTGTCGTTAACTTTAAATTTGTATGGGAGAAATTAGTACCATGAGTATTCCGCTAGAGGCGCTGTGCCAATTCCTATAGAGAAGTGTCGTAAACGCAAACTAATTAGTAAGCGTTTACAAACGTCAATTATTTACACTCGAGGTACTGTATTAAATTAATTACGATTGACATTGAAAAATATATAAGATAACCCAAAAAATTTTGCTTCGCTCTAATTAACATCGGCATTTACGGAATACTTCACTACAGGTACCTTTTTATTTTAATTTTTTGATGTCATTGAAATGGAGACAAACATGAATATCATATGGTGCATCCATGCTACGCGAAGCGAGCACGAGCGTAGCCTTGAACGAACAGGATTCGTTCGTTGCCCGCGAGCCTTCAACGAGCCTACAACGGGCGCGATGCGAATCCCTGTGTTCGTGAAAAAACTGAAAATCGGGCGGAGCGCAGTCGAGCACGCTAGGAATGCTCGTTCGAGGCTCGCAAGCCCATCCACGCTACATGAATCGTGCTCGCAGTGTGCTCGTTCGTGGCTCGGCTTTAGCTCGGTTCGCCAAGCATGGACGCACCATAGGTTTTCGTAACCATAGGGTGTTATTGAGACGGAAAACAATTCTAATTCTGAGGCACGGTTAGTCAGTTTTCTTATAATTATGATGATCTATATGTGTTTTTAATTTTAATTTAATTATATAGGTTATCAAATATAGTTTTAAAATAAATAAGCCAAAAAGGCTCTTCAATCACTTTATTTAAAATGCTTAAATAACACAAACTGTTATACGGAATTCAATTTGAATAATTACACCGTTATCCGAAAATAAGACAATTCAATATACAAAGGATTTTAGTATCGTTAAAATTCCCTTTAGGGCAGACTGGGAATTTGAAAGGCCTCCTTAAAGCCGGGATTTACAGCGGAAAATTATACCTAAGACTCTTGGAATCCGTCCACATACGAGATGCCGTTTTAATTGTGTTTACCGAGTCTAAGTTAGCAAACATTGAGCTAGGTACATAATTCAGGGATACAGAGAAGACTTTTATTAATTTATTCGTTAAGAAATTTTCAATATACCTACCAAAGCTAAGATCGACGTATTCATATAGAAGAAATTAATTCACGTAATTACTCCTACTCCTCATACTAATAAAATAAAGGCAGGTTAATTAGTATAGCATGTAGATATTTATTTATAAGGTTGCTTTTTAAAAGAAAACAATACGAATATTTTGGATTTCTTAAAATGAGATTTGTGGAAAATAGACGTGGATATAGTGACAACAAATTTACGCTTAAACAGCATCACTTAGGTACGCATCAATCCGAAGATTTGCTCTCCATATGTACGTAGGTAATTTGACATCATGAAAAAGCTGACGGACTCGCTCACGAAGGATTCCGAAAAGACCTTTCTCGTATGATCTTTAAATTTTGATTATATAACAAAAATTAAACCACTAAGGTGGCAAGGAAGCGTACGGCCCGCCTGATGGTAAGCAGTTACCGTAGCCTATGGCCGCTTGCCACCAGGGGTATCCCTCGCGCGTTGCAAACCATGAAGAAATCTCTTCACACCCTTTTTGAAGAACCCCATGCAACAAATTGCAAAGCATTTTTACAACAGCGGCAATAGAAATACAAATTCTGTGAACATTTCAACTGTTTACCTATTACGGTTCAGCCCACTGACAAACTGAGGGACGGACGGACAGCGGGGGCTTAGCAATAGGGTCCCGTTGGTACCCTTTGGTTAGGGAACCCTAAAAACAGAGCGAGATACATTTTTTTGTATCTATATTTTTTAGTTTCTTCTCGTACGAATCAAACTAATTTAAGAATTCTATGATATAGGTACCATTTACTACCTATTATGGCACAAGTGTTCCATATTACCTACCTACTCGGTAATCAAATAAATAGCGCTCGCTATTCGCCGCATGACAAAACGCACTCAGATGTCGAGATTCACTCAAGGGTGCTTTTACACAATTTTCTTAGAATACCCTTTTCGCTTGGCACTCCACCTTTTACCCCTTAGCCTTAGCGACTCTCTACACCTGTCACAAAGATGGGCGAGTGTCTGCATTTATTGAACAAGTTGTTGAGAATGTGATTTTACTGATCTTTTCATTGTGATGATTACATAAGAGTTATAAAATAAATACACATAGTTTTCTTAAGTTGTAAATGGTTTTATTTTCATAAGGTGAAGGATATAAAAGCGACCATACCAAAAAAATATATAGGAAATTCTCATTTTTTATTTAATTGATCGACCAGGAATGCTAAGTATGCCAGAGCCGATTTTCATCAAAATATAGAGGGACAAAGGACAATAAAATATTTTATAAGAAATATTCAACGTATTATGAATTGTTATCTTATTCGAAGTTGGCTCGTTACAATAACATAGGAGAAGTTATTTTAGCTATCGAACGAGTCACATGTAACTGATAAGGTTAACGACAGTTCCGATTTAGTAGGTACCCACCACAACCGGATCCGATCCGGCAATCGTTTGTGAACGTGCACTCGTTACCGAACTGTTATTCGGATTCATTCCATTGGAAATATTGTCGTTTTAATCCTCATTTACATTGAATCATGGTTATTACTTATAATAAAGCTAGGTTCCATAAGCTCCATGGTCACTCGAGTTCCCGAGAACAAAGTATCCTGTTTCTTTTCGTAATCCAAACAAACCTTCGTAGCCATAATTCATCAAAATCATACATTTAACCTTTACCTATAAACCCACCGTGGTTTTTCCAATCCCATGGGGTACTCCCTTCCTTTCGCATGGGGTTCTTCAAAAAGGGTGAAGTGTTTTTTGCAGGGTCGGCAACGGGCGCTTTATACACATGGTATTACAAGCGTACATAAGGCTACGTTAACCGCTTTCCATCAGGGTCGCTGCAAGCTTGTTTACTACTAGCTTGTTTTTAGTAGTATAAAAAAAAAATATGGGTATACTCGTATATTTGTATCATATGTACCTACACCAAGTTTTAAAACAATCGGCGAGTGCATGTTTTTTAAATCTATTTTACTAAGCTATTTTCGAATTCCGTTACTGAAATCATTTTATGAATTAAAGTGATGCGCTTAATACACACACAACTTCACAATATACTTAAAGCTGTAACTTTCAAAAATACTTAATGTTTATCTCTTTGATTAAGGATACATCCAGATAGAGTGTCGCAGCTGTGCCCGCGTCGATAAAAATAGCCTCTAACTGTTAAGGCCTAAATCAAATAAAAATAAATAAAATTGCAAAATAATGTCTAATATTTAAATTTCTCCCGATTTTAATCGGAATATTTCAACAACTACTATCATTATGAACGTCACTATGACAAGCAGAATGACGCAGAGGGAGCGTAAAACGTAGCTGTTACGCGCAGCAGCCTATACAAGTTGGCCTGTTTTATATATTCGTGTAGTATGGCGACGTTCTTTCTAGGTATATTTATTTCTATGGTTTATCTGTATAAACTGCTGCCTATAATCTAGGCAAAATTTCGAAAAAGTTTATCGCTCCAATGTTTTTTATTACATCTGTTTATTTCGCGGCAACTTTTAAAGGGTAATATACAACTTTGAATGCTGTAGTTAAATTTCTACGTTTGCTGCGGTTTCCATTGATGTCTACGTTATTTTTTAGCTCTAAAAAGTAAAAACGGAAGAACTTTTAACCGAAGGTAAATGAACGTTACTAAATGTACTTGACTTTTTTGTGGTATGTAGCACTACATAGGTATACCAGCGTACATGGTTGAATATCCTACCAATGTCACACTTATAGACATTTTTAAATACTTAAATGGATTGATTCAAGGCTTTGTTCTAATGGTTTAGTCAAATTCAAGTTTAAAATAACAAAAACAATACATTGTGATCTTAACTTACTAAATTAGTAGGTATAAAACTCTAAGTAGATTTATTAGCATTTTAAATATTAATGATTGGTCATTACTAATTATTTTTATTAATAGTAGTCCGGACGTCAGCGTCACGGCGACAAGATTTTTTAAGAAATACAATAATTTCAAGATCCTTTGTGAAAAATGCCGGTTATTTTGCATAATTTACAAATAACATCATGGTTCCTATGGAGAGTCTCCTGTACATTGCCCATTTTGCGAGAGATAAACTCCTGAAAACAATATCATACTTCATTTAGTTGAATAGTGGTAAGTAAGTCCAAGATTTATCTTCAAAGTTTTCATTAAACCAAAAATTAACTTAACTTTTTTTGTGTCTCTTATTAATGCTTTGAATGAAGAAATACTACTTACCTACTGCTACTGCTAAAATATATTTCATTTAGTGGCATGCCACAAAACAAATTAATATTTAATTACGCGTGATGAGGTTAGTAATTAAATTCCAATAAAGATATCGAGTATCTATCTAACTACCGTATCTGTATAATTTAGGTGTCTATTAAATCTTATTTACTTTCATATTTATTGCTAAAGGAGAAATACTTAGAGGAGAATGTGCTGTTCAGATAAAAAACATAGATAAGTACTTACTTATGCCACAGTTACGCGCACACACTAACTTTCCTGGGTTAGCGTAAGTAACGTTATCCGTCCCACACACAGGGTTATACTCCGTACTAGCTAGGCAATCTTGCACACATTGTTTTTTAGACGCACTTTCTGTACTGAGGACGAAACAGTTTGTAATAGGAACTGCCCGGATACAAATATTTCGCTGCATGCAGTAGAATAAAAGCATAGCAAGCAGGTGTCAAGGAAGAAAAATTATAAAGCAACCTATAACTGCTCAGTATTTAATCGGTTAGCAATATTCATTATTCCATTAATAAAACTGTTTATTATAACATCCTAGCTTAGCAACGAATACATTAAAGCAAATCAGCTATTGCAATTACTGGTTTTGTAGAGTACCATGCATATGCGCATACATCTTCTTTTATTTACCTAGCCAGTGAAATCATAACCTACTTATATGACAATCTTAAAATATAGTCTAAAATGAAGCCAAATGTGGGTCTATAGTAAAATGTTTTACAAGTTATAAACACCAGATATACTATTGATAATAATATTTATTTTTTACTAGATAAGTACATACCTACTGTTACAATTACACCGACTAGATAATTTCAATATGACTTTTACTCACTTATTCGGGAATTTAATATTAGTTGAGGGTGTGGTTTCCTGTGGTACTGTCACAGGTTTCCCTAAAATGGCAGCAACATCATCAATACCAGTATCATTTGGTATATTTTGATCTGGCCCACCAGTATAATCACCAGAATCAGGTCTGGAGTTACTTTGGTCATTTTGACTTGGAGCTACTTGGTTAGGATTGGCGGTTGGTTGGGTGTTACTTGAGCCTTGCCCTTGTGCTGGAGCACCTTGATTTAGAAGAGGTCTATTATCGATATTTTGCGGACCATTATAATTATTATTAGGATAGGAAGGTACACCAGAATTACCGTTTTGGCCCTGTTGATTAGGAAAAGTGTTTTGCATTGGTCTTCCTTGATTATTAGGGTAATCATTTCCTGGATAGTTATTTGGCCCATTCGGGTAGGTTGGGTTGTAATTAGGATTTTGTTGATTATTATATACGTTTTGATTGCCAGCGTTCAAGCCTCCTCCTTGAATAGGTGGTCTCCTATTATATTCAGGGCCAGGTTGATATCCTACATCAACTGGCCTCTGATTTGGGTACCGGGTATCAGTAGGCTGGTAACCAGGTCTGTTTGTATAAATGGGCTGGTTTGGATATTGATTATAACCATTTCCTTGGCTGTTCGGGTAATTCGATTGGTACGGTCCGTTAGGATAGTTCCCCTGATTCGGATAACTTTGTGGGTTATTTGGCCAACCCATTCCATTGTTGTTCTACAAAAGATTATGATGATTAAGAAAAGCAATTTAATAGGTAGTTAATTATAAAATAAGTATGTAGCAAATAAGGATAGACTATTAAAATGTTCTTACCTGGTTGTTTGGGTAATATTGGCTATTACTAGGGTAGTAATTATCCGTATTTCCGTAACCTCCTTGATTTAAATAGGGAGACATTGAATCCATTGGATAACCAAAATCAAACAATTTCTCGGGTGCCGCTGTTGTGGGGGCAGATGGGACGGCATTGCCTTTTTCAGCTTTCTTTGTAGTCTCTCCATTAAGTTGACCGATGTGGAAACACACTGAAAATATAAAAATTTGACATCTGAACGCTTTTAAATTATAAAATCTTGAGACATTCTTCTCACGTGGCCATCGATGTCGACTCAGTACTGAGTATAATGTACCCAACGATGACGTTTATATAAATAAAATTGCAAAATAATGTTTAATATTTAAATTTCTCCCGATTTTAATTGGAATATTTCAACAACTGCTATCAATATGAACTTCACTATGACAATCAGAATGACGCAGAGGGAGCGTAAAACGTAGCTGTTACGCGCAGCAGCCTATAAAAGTTGGCCTGTTTCTTATATATTCGTGTAGTATGGCGACGTTCTTTCTAGGTATATTTACTTCTATTTTCCTACCTATCTACATATCAGTAGGTAGATATTTCTTGAAGCAAACTAGTTTTTCCATGTACACATTATTTTAGAAGTGATTACTAAGGACAAAATAATAGGTGCGGATGTAATGGATTGGGGTTGGTCATTAATGGATGAAATTAATAGTTTCTTGATCAACGAAGAAAGTAGATAGGTACAACACTATATATTACATTACTTAAAATATAACGTTGAACGTAGCAATTAGCTAGGAACCAGTACTTACCAATTAATATTAAATAACAGTTGAAAAATGCCTTATGATACATAACAGAATGTGTGAGTTGAGTCTGCAAGTTTTAATAAAATTATTTAAATTATACACGTTTCGCGATACCTATATAGGTACTACCTACGTCAAGAGCGGCCAAGATCCAACTGATTGATTATTTATCATATGCATAGAGATTTTATATTGAGGAGTCTAGCAAATGAGGTAAATCATTAATTCGTTTCGTATGATAAAACTACGAATGAATTCCCTACATACTAAATAAATAATTACTAGGTAAGTACCTAAGTATATCATAAATAAAATTCTTAAGATTGAATTGTGACGACATGTGGTAATTCCAATGTTTTCGTTCGGGGTTTTACAAATTACCATAACATAATACCTACTCGTATTTAATATCATCCTACTATTTTCATTACGGGCGGATATCTTCTCATACCTGCCATTTTAAATATAGAATGCAGGCCCAAACAACAGGAAATATCAAGTGAAAGTAATTTTGTATGCAAACAAGTTTAATAGTAATAACAAGTTTTTAGGGATCCGTACCCAAAGGGCTAAACGGAGCCCTAATGTTGTCTGTCTGTGTGTCCGTATGAGTCCGTAGCTGACGCAGCTCCTAATCGAAATGAGTTACAGGCCTGCAAGGATATGGTATAGGTACCTATTATATACGTTTTTTTTTTTATTACAAAACAAAAGGCAGGTGGAGCGCGCGGAACACGGGAGTACGGCCAAAAACCGGCCAAGTGCGAGTCTGAGCTTGACTCACCGAGGGTTCCGACCTTAATTCGTCGCATTGAAGAAAAAAAAAATATAATTAAAACTCGACACTGGCAAAAAATATTCCAAATTAGGACTGGTTGCTAAACTTAAAATAAGAAGAAGAAGCGTAGTATATATCTGTCTTCGGCATATTGTATAATTCGGTATTTTACCAACGGCGTCGGCACTTCACGAACGCTCGCTGTTTTGTAAAATGCCGAAGACAAATTATAAAATGCCTCGTCATTTTGTAAAATGCCGTGTAATCTAAATGACGATTCGAACGCATTTTTACAAAATGCCGCGGCATATTGCAACAACAAGTTATATTATCTACCACATGTGGCGCCGTCGTAGATAGAGAATTAGGCGCTGTAGACAGAGAAAGCTACGTTTGGCGCTGTTAGTCAAAACAATATAAATGGCGTCGAGTATTGAGTATTTGTGAAAAAATAAGTTTTTTGCATGAAACAAATGCCTTCAAACACATTAACTATACAAAATTAAAAAAAAACTCTCAAGCGGGAACTGTGATAAAGCCATGGACACGTGAAAAAGTTTTGGAGGTTATCCGGTACGTAAAAAGTACTGAAGTTTCCATGGAAACTGACGTTCGATGGACTTTTAATGTATTACACTTAAATGACTGAAATAATAGTAAATGTTATATTTAATTTTTATTATTTGTTGTTATAGCGGCAATAGAAATACATATTCTCTGTAAATTTCAGCTGTCTACCTATTACCGTTCATGAGATAGAGCCCTCTGACAGACAGACGGACGGTGGGACAGCGGAATCTTAGTAATAGGGTTTGTCCCGTTTGGCACCCTTCGGGTACGGAACCCTAAAAAGCAAATGCAGATTTAAACTGGTAGTTGCTTTTGAATTTGTAGATACATACTATTTGCTTCGTGTAATCTGAGTATTTTTAACCGACTTCAAAAAAAGGAGGAGGTTCAATTCGGTTGTATGTTTTCTTTTTTTTTTATGTTTTTACCTCATAACTTCGTCATTTATTAACCGATTTGGAAAATTCTTTTTTTGTCTGGAAGGGTATACTTCCCGTTTGGTCCCATTGTCATCAGATCAGGATTTGATTACTTCTTAGTGTACTTTGAAGTCGGTTTAAGTTTTTTGTAAAACAGTTCAATTATTTGAAGAATGTTGATCCGAACCCGAGTATTTAACAAGAAATAAAATTAAATTATCATAAGTAAAAAAGGAGCCGAAAAAATGACAAAAATATTGTCTAACTTATCATGTGGAATGTGTGAAAGAATGTATTACTCAAAACCACCTCAAAACTAAACTAGTAAGATAAGGTTAGGAATTTCCGTATAATGTAGGTATAAATACTGAAAATGCCGATTCATAATTTTATGATAGTTTGTAAGTTGTGATCAAAGCAAATATTTTTTTATATCACGGATTGTGCGTCGTCGTTAGTCTAGCTGGGAAAAAAAATATTTCACAGATTCAAAATGTATATGCCTAGTTTCAAAAGAAGTTTATTAGTCATATGTACGGAATCCCAATATAGCGAATACAGACTCAAACTTGGCAGGTTTTTTATAGTATTCAAGCTAAATGACCTCAACATTTAAAAAAACCGGCCAAGTGCGAGTCAGACCCGCGCACCGAGGGTTCCGTACAAACCTGGGCTGCGTTCAGTAACAACGCCGTGTGATCGCCCGACGATCATAGTATCGTTCAGTAACTCGGTGTGATCGCCCGAGTGATCACACCGACCGAACCGTTCAATAACATCGTCGGACGTCGTCCGACGATCGCACCGGTCGCACCGTGAAATAGATGGGTGAAAGTCACACCAATGTCACTTTGACAACTAAATAATAGAAAAATAGCGCCAATACTTTTTGAATTGTAGAAATTTATTTTTCCTGGATTGAAAACCTATTTTACTACATACAAAATTACTTTATTTATATTATTTAACAGCGAAAAAACTATAATAAAAATAATCGATTTATCAAATAATGTCAATGATTTGTCAATGTCACTTGTCAGTTGGGAATTTACGAAAATACATGGAAAATACGAAAGTCGTTCACTAACGTCGGACGATCGAGGTGCGAAAGTCACACGGCGATTTTCACACCCGGTGTGTAGTAACTGAACACACCCCTGTAGGTATATAAGTAAACAGTAGTAGGTACTAGGTAACCTACCTGAGTATTTGATATGAATTTCAATTTATGACGTATTAAAAAAAAATACTTACTAGATCTCGTTCAAACCAATTTTCTACATCATATATTTTTTTAAGTTTTATCATTCTCTTATTTTAGAAGTTACAGGCACACATTTTACCACTTTGGAAGTGTCTCTCGCACAAACTATTCAGTTTAGAAAAAAAAAATATTAGAAACCTCATATCATTTTTGAAGACCTATCCATAGACAACCCAAACGTATGGGTGGTATGGTCCCATAGTAAAAGTTGTTCAGCATGACTTACCCAACATCCATCTCGAAATCTCCACCCATATATTATAACCATACAATAAAAATGAACCCCTTTTTTTCCTGGTCGCGCTATAACTTGAGAACGGCTTTACCGATATCATACATATTTTTTTTAAATTCAAAAAACAAATTTTCACGATCACAAGTAATTCAAATTGTTTTTCATTTTGTCATAAAATAATTCAATTAATTTCAATTCAATTCAATTTCTTTCAATTCAATTCAATTTAATTCCTTTCAAGTCAATTCAATGCAATGCAATCTATCTAAACTTAGTTTTAATTAAAATGTTTTTTGTTAGGATTGTACTGCCTTGAAGAAAATAAGTACCTAATGTGGCAAAATAAGAATTTGTAAAAGTACCTAATATCTCAGAGTAGATAAATACTACGTACACTAATATTATGGAAATATAATAATGCGGAAAATCAGGAATATGTAAAAATATGAATTTGGATTTTTTAGAATGTGGACAATATAAGAATATGGAAAATATGTAAGTCGGAAAATAGCCCTGACACCTTTTTTAAGTTTAGCAACCAAGCCCAAATTAGGGCTCATTTCTGCCAGTGTCGAGTTATATTATAGTTTCCATCAGTCACAATAAATCACTTCACATTATAGTCTCCAGTCAGCATCGAACAATTAATCCAAAGAAGCGTAATGACGTTGATTTTGCTTGCAAGCAATCTATTCCGCCAATTTGCCACCATCAGTAAAGCGCTCTGATTGGCTAAGACAAGGACTCTGCGCTCTGACTGGCCAAGTCAAGAACACACGATGCAGTAATTGGTCCTTACTGTTCAAAATCAGTGACAAATCACCGACTTGTTTCGGAATCGGATTGCTCGGTATTACTACTCTAAGTAATTGTTCCTCGATGTCAGTCAGTCACCATAAAAGTCATGTTTTACTACAATGGTGGTAATTGTACTAAAACCCTTATACGGACTTTTTGAGACAACTTGAAAAGTCGCGATAGGTACCTACACATAATTCATTTTATTTCACTTGACTGGTGCACATGGATGATCTTTATTGGGTAAAATACCACCAAAAATACATAATAAAACTCAAAATACACAAATTAATGAAAATAAAAATGAAAACGCAACGTCACTCTGCAAGTTTCCGCCAAAAAGTCCACATAAATGTTATTGACAAGAAAGTTTTTCTAAACTAACAGACTTGCATACAAACTTTCATCCCCTATTTTACCCCCTTAGAGGTGGAATTTCCAAAAATCCTTCCTTAGTGGATGCCTACACTGTATAAGGTATCTGTGTGCAAAATTTCAAATCTCTAGGTCCAGCAGTTTGGGCTGTGCGTTGATATATCAACAATCAGTTTTCATTTTATATATCTTAATATTATTAAGATTTGTATACATAATTGCTCTACTGTTACAAACTTTCAATCTTACCTATTAACATCCCTCATCAGGGTTTCACAGATCTCATCAACAAGTATCTTTTGCGTCCACAAACTTGTTGCCTCAGTGTCACTGAGGGCAAATATGCTTAGTCCTGCTCACACAAACACGTTTTTACTTACACGTATCTCGCTATCGTAATTATTATTATATTTAGTGGCCTGTCTACCTTCAATTGGCTACTTGACAGTTTTCGGAAACATATTTTAAAATTTACATACGTGTATTTTATACCTCTTACAATTATCTTTTTATCAAAAAAATGTTATTTACAAGGAAAAAAAAATATTTTTTAACATTTCATTTGAAATTCGCGCAAAAACACCCGGTCACGTGACATTTGTCAGGTGTGACGTCACAGCACTTTAAACAACACTAGAGGTGTGTAACTAAACAAAAATACGCGAGCTGCATAACAGCTCACGGCTCAGGTGTGTGAGCCGGTTCAATGACTCAACTCGCAGATCATCTCAATTTGTACCTATAGTGCACGATGTAACGTGTACCGCGCTTCGAATCGAGCCGATACTCAGTGAGCATGCGCGCTTATCGTGGACTATAGGTACAAATTGAGCTGATCTGCGAGCTGATTCATTGTACCGGCTCACACACCTGAGCCGTGAGCTGTTATGCAGCTCGCGTATTTTTGATGAGTTTCACACCTCTAGTTAAATTTGACGTCACAAACCTCACAAACAAACCATAGATGCTCAATCCCGGCCGCCCGCGTTTCGGTTCTTGTAATCCACAGATAAAAAAACTCACTTTTTATTTCCTAAAATAAAATATTAAATAATTATTATTATGCAAAAAACATATTGTGTAATTATTGTTAACCTATTAGCTATCATATCTAACATATTTCATATTTTTTCATTATAACTGTCAAGTAGCCAAACTCCGCAAACAACGGCTATCTTCATTTCATACTCTGTTGGTGTTGCTACGGTAGTGTCACTAATTTAACGCCCTATTAAGGGGACACTTTTGGAGATTGTTCTCCTTAGGTACCTCTCTCTCTATACGATAGTTTTGAGTTTTAGCGATTTTTTTTAAAGATTTGGGGTAATTTTTAATACGCGATCTGGAATCCCCCTGGACCCGGCTGTCAAAGTGTACTTTACCTACACGAGCAAAAATTAATTAGAGAAGAGAACATTATTATAACATTTCTGTACCACGATCGGCATCGGCGGCAATCTGTTTACATTATTTCACAGCGTACGCTACGCATGATAGGTATCCTATGCTCAATTCTAAATCTTCTAAATAATGTAAGTTCAATCAATGTATATTTGCGTAGATATAATTTTATTTAGGTCAAAACGTTTTCTCCGTCGTCACAGGTTTTTTTAGTGCATTCATTTGCATATTGCATATTCACAATAATTTTATTGGCAGTTTTGTCGAGGAAAATGAGTTGTCCATTCAACGAGGAGCAATTGGCGCAGTTGAAGGCGTTTGTGGACTTGTGCAAAACCACACCACAGATTCTGCACCATCCGAAACTAACTTTCTTCAAAGAATACCTGGCTTCGCTCGGTGTGAATATCCCTACTTCTACGTTCAGTGCTAATTTCACACCCTCGGGTGATACGTAAGTTAGACCATTTGTCACCAATTAGATAGTTGTGCTATGTAAATATAAATTATTCTATCTATATTATCTATCTGTTAGATATTTCTAGAAATGTCGGCCGGTCACATCATTATCGGCACATACATAGTTCGGTACTACATGTGTGCGATAATAAGTTGAGACCCGTGTGAAATGCGATTCCCTCGCCTGCTTCCCCTGCACTTCCCTGATGGTGCCCGTATTGTATGTATAGCATGAAGCAATAATCCTGCTACTTGCCCGCTACACATACAATACGAGAGCCATGCTTCATGATGTGTAGAATACAAGCAATCAACTGTAACATCACAGTGCCAAGACTCGACTTATCTCGCATGGCTTATACCTACAGATTATTATTTATTTTGTGCTTTTTCTTTCAATATATTTATGTACATTAACCTTCACTGTTTATATTATTTTAGTAACACTGCTAATAGCAAAGCTGATGACAAAACACAGTCTTCTGATGATGAATCTGAACCAGAATCTGATGTGGAATTGGATATGGAGGGTATGCTCATAAATATGTATCATTAAATTATGTAAATAATGTCATTCTTTCTCTCCTTATTATCCTACTGTGGTATAAGGTTATGTTAGAGAGTAGTTTGCCTATTTTTTTTTGAAAGGATGGTCAAAAAAAGAGGCAAAATCTGTTCTGCCATTGTTAAAGGTCAAAGATTACAGAAAACAAAGCAAATACAACTTCAAAAGCGAATACTAGGTATGTGTTTGTTTTTCATTTTGTATTTGCTTTTTTGGCCTCACTCCTGTGTTCCGAGCTCTCCATCTGCCTTGTTCTATAATCTGATCTGAGGTTAAGGTATTAAGGGACCCTTCATGGCTAACGCAACTTCAACGCAAGCATAGCCTAAAAGCTTGTACTTTCATCCAACATAATGTTTGACTGCGAAAAAAGAGAGAGAGCATCAGAGCCGTCGGTTATCAGTTGGTAAACTCCGCTGATCACTCGCGGCCGCTTCACTAGGTCGTCATTCATGATTTTGAATAAACTTGTTCCAGGAGTACACTTCTTGTTAAAAAATCTTGGGCAATTAGAGTGCATGTGCCCTTGATTTAGTCAGTCAGAGTGCAATATTGGTGATGTGAATTTGGCATATATTTCAAGCAAAATGAATTTCATTGCGCTTCTTTGCGATGATTGCTTATTCATTTGTCAGCCCAAATGCTTTAGAAAAGGCTGGCATATTTGTCACTGATCAATTATGTAAAATTTTAAAAAAAAAACGTTACCACTAAGGATCCAGCTAAATAAAACAAAGAATTTAAGTTTATATTGCATAATTAAATTTTACTAAGAACTTCATAAAAAAATGAACTTTTTCATTATTGCTGTTGATAAGCTTATGTTCAACCACAACCTCACCATCAGTAAGTGATAACAATGAAATCTTAAATCCGAAATTACCGAAAAATCTCACAAAATGTCATTTTGGGACTTACTTCTTTGGGCATTGGGAAAAAACTACCTAACCTCTGTTTTGAATTAATGATACAAATTCCTTATTCAGGTGTCATAGAAGCAGATGCAGTAGATGAAAACCAAGAAATGGGTGATATGATGAAAGAGGTGACAGATGACGAGCGCGACCAGTCTGATGAGAAGCGTTCGGAAGCTATGAAAGCATTCTCTGAACAACAGTATGAAAAAGCGATCAAGTTGTACTCTGAGGCTATATTGCTTAATCCAACAAGTGCTTTACTCTTTGCCAAAAGGGGACAGGTGAGTGTCCAATTTTCAGTTTACTTGAGATGAGAATAATTATGTACGCTTTGTCAGTTAATGGGTCTTTAAATATGAAGAGATTTCTTATATATTTATATTAATTTGCAGGGTACACATTTTTAGGATCATAACTAAATAAATTATTGTGTCACAGGCTTGTAGGCTCGATTTACACCCACGCATTTGTGTGCATGAACATGTCTGCATGGCCTGATTCTGGGTGTAATTATGTATATTAAGTACCTATGCACTATACCTATGTATTTACAAACAAAAAATAGAGTATGTAGTATATCAGTTATCTGGTTCCATAGCAGAGCTTGTCTGCTTAGTTTGGGATCAGATAGCTAAAAAGTATTTATTATACACATGAGTCCAACATTTTTGTGTTAATAGTTCTGTTCAACAATTTGAACTATAGGCATAGCGCATAACTGAGTAGGTTCATGCGGTAGTGGAGTGGTGCGGTAAGGAGTGACATGTGACCATCTAAGCATGTGACGTATCAGAAACGTCTCGCTCTACACATGATGAACTTTTAGTTCTCTTTTGTCATTTGACGTAATGATAACACAATCCTCTCACCGCGCCACTATTGCTGGAACCTACTCAGCTGCGCTATGCCTATAAATAGTATTCTTTGCTTCTTTCATTTGTGCTCCATATTGTGGATATACTAGTAGTATCTAAGGCATGTTATAAATTCTCAGGTATATCTGAAGTTAAACAAGCTGAATGCCTGCATCAAGGATTGCACACGCGCTCTTGAACTCAACTGTGATAGTGCTGCTGGATACAAATTCCGTGGAAGGGCCTACAGGTACGAAATAGCTCTTTGATTTCATAGAATTGATAAGTTTTATATTACAGAACTAGCTCACCCCCGCGGTTTCACCCGCGTACCGTTGTTTTTTTTTAGCGCGGAACATTAATTTTAAAAAAAGTAGAAAAAGTTACTCCTTATCATCAGCTAACTGGAACAGACGGGTAAAAATGTTTAAAAACTTGAACTTAAAAACTAAAATTGTTGTTCAACTTAATTCCACCATCCCCATTTTTACACCGAACCACAAGACGCCGGGAAAATTTTCACCCATACGTTGTTGACATACCGAAAATACGGACACAGCGTTTTGCATCCTCATTTATAATGCGGACAGCAAGGGAGTGGAACTTGCTTCCGGCGTCTGTGTTTCCTGACGCTTACAATCTAGGAACTTTCAAGGCCAGAGTGAATAAGTTTCTTCTGGGTGCGTGTGCGTGCGTGTTTCATCTTAGGCTTCGTCATCGCCCCTTATGGGCGGGTCAGTGCACAAACGCAAGACCACTTAATTAAAAAAAAAAAACTATCCTTTATTCAAAAACAGAACACTCTTTAAAATTGGAATGTCAAATAAATATAAAAGAATATTTAAAACAACAGCACTAAGGAGTATTGATATCAAATTCAAATCAAATCACATCACTAAAATAACAGCAAATCACCACTAAAATAACTTTCGACCCCTTTTTAAACCCGTTAGGCGAACAGTTTAGCTAAAATACGAAACACATCTTCCATTAATTCTGTTAAAGAATGTTTATGCAAAATTTGAAGTAGATTGGCCCAATGAATCACGTTGTTCCATACAAACTTTGCCCCCGTTTTTCACGTCGGATGATGGATTTTCCTGTCATATCACATGCCTACGTCATACAAAGAACACACCCTCCAAGTTTCGGGTCTCTACGATCAGCGGCTTAGGCTGTGCGTTGATCTATCAGTCAGTCATTCAGGACAAAACATTTTAAATGTTTATTAGATAACCAACAAATTTAATTTATCTTATAGACTACTGGGAAAATTCGAAGAAGCTAGTCATGACCTTTGCGAGTCCCTGAAGATTGATTACGACGATCAGACAAATGAGTGGCTGAACGAAGTGAAGCCTAATGCTGAAAAACTGCGCCAGCATAAGCTTCTCGCCCAACGCAAGAAGGAGGAGAAAGAGGTATATTTATGAGCTTTTTCTGATTGCTTTTTTACATTCTGGACTGCTTATGCAAATATTACTTTATATAACAAGTTTCGACATTTTAATATTTCTAGAGATGGAGAGGTTGTTTCAAATAGTAATTGATTGCAACAAAGTTACGTAGTCCACGCTCCTATACGTGATTGTCTGTCCCACCCAAGTCTGTTACTACAATAAATTCTATCAGGAGTATCTGAAATAGAATTAACAGTTTCGGTAGTCTACTTAATTCAATTGCATCGAAAACCATGATGAATTTAGCAGATTGACAATGGAGTTGTAATGAGATTGTGTTAGAATGTAATTTTTAGGGTTCCATACCCAAAGGGACTATTACTAAGCTTCCGCTGTCCATCCATCTATCTGTCAGTCTGTATCTCATGAACCGTAATAGGTAGTTGAAATTTCATAGTGCATTTCTATTACTGCTATAACAACAAATAATAAAAATTTAAGAAAATAAAAACTTAAAGTAGCCCCCATACAAGAAACGTTTATATCCTTCGTATGCGAACGGACTCTCACTTCTGTCGGTTTTTTTGAGTTAAAATAGCAGATTTAGAGCCCTGATATCCCAATTAAGTCCACCTCCTTGTCATCAACAATGTTTTCAGCACCGCGACAAACTCCGTCGCGCTCGCAAGGCGCAAGAGGCCCGCGCTCGCGCCGCCCGCGCTCAAGCCGAAGCTGCACCCGGAGCGGGAGCGGCAGCGGGGGCGGGAGCGGGGGCGGGACCCGGCGCAGGGCCCGGTGGCTTCCCCGCCGGGGTCAACCCGCAGGACTTCAGCAACCTGCTTTTTGATCAGGACATCATGTCCGCTTTCCAGGTATCATAACTGCACCGATTAAGGCGATGATAGCTCAGTGAAATCTTAGAAGCCCCCGGTTTCGAATCTTACAATGAGCGTCTTCGGTGGTAGGGTACTTTGTAGTACTCGGCTGGCTACCACTCTCAAGTTGAAAAACTGTCGCCAAGCACCTCCCGATATGTTCCGACAGCTGCACTTGAGAGCCAGCTCCTCTTTAGGCTTTGTGTGCTTACCATCTTCAGCCACATCATCACTTACCATGATGAATTTTCGGTCAAACACAGGCCTATACATAGTAAAAAAAAACAGTCTCACTATGGTCATATGGCATGGTTATGTAGCCGAAAGTGATAAGCACACAAAGCCTAGAAGAGAAATTGTAACAATCGAATCACACCGGTAAGTTCTGGGGACAGCTTTCAAATTAATCAAGCTCTTATGAATCGAATCCACTACCCTCGCGGCATTCTTCATCACTACTTCATACTCTACATAATCGCCTTTATACTCTTGAGGTTTTCTACGATATTACTATGATACTCATATTATCAGGACCCTGAAGTTGCTGCTGCATTCCAAGATGTGTCGTCTAACCCAGCCAACTTCGTAAAGTATCAGAACAATCCAAAGATTGCCGCAGTCATAGAGAAACTGCAGTCTAAGATTGGCAGAGGAGGCTCTTCACCATTCTCTGGCGGCTTCCCAGGTTAATATTTAACTTTCCATTCTACCTTTGGAAGGGTACATATTTTTTTTTAGATTAGGTAATTTTTAACAATTATTGTTATGACACGAAGTTGTAGTCGTAGAAAAAGTATTTTTTTTCGAACCCCTATAAAAAGTCACCGAATTATCCTACAACTTATTTCATGTAATAAAAATAATTGTTCAAAATTCCAGGAACCCAATTCTCGCGTCCTTCGAAATAACCTTCAAATCGAACTCACGGTTTCGAGACCTATTCGACTGTAAAATTTCGAGAGGCGGAGTCAATTCGAACGGTCCCGACCAATCAAAGCTAACGGGTTTTCCTTTTTTTTTTTATATTTCATTTTATCTTGTGCAACTTTATATTATTGTTAATAATGGATTTTTTTTATTGGCCGTGCATATTACTCATTTTTTTAATTCGTTGTTCACTGTATCGCTGTGGGTTTCCTAAATAAATATGCCGGCCTCGAAATTGCCGTAACGTGATTGACACTCGATAAAAGTTTCAATTCGTACTTTTTTCGATCTAGCGATCGAGATCTATTGGGTAAGAATTGGCTTCGAGAATCTAACAACATCTAGCAAAATTTACTACTGGCTGGCATTTTCAGAAATAGTCCTGATTGAGTGAAGTCCTTTCAGTCATTTTGAATGCGATCGAATTTAGCTCGTATAATTTTACTAAATTTGTGATTATTTTGTATAGGTTTCTGTGGTGCTGGTGGCCCAGGAGCAGGCCCGAAGCCTGCCACAGATGATGATGTCGGTCTTGACTAAACACGCCATTTTAAAAACACATTTAGCATTGTTCGTAATCACGGTACACTTTTCAATACTAATGATAAATGTATTGAGAGCTTTCATAAATTGTAATAGATGTACAGTGACGGATATAAAAGGTTCGTCAACTTGAATCGTTTAACGTATCAAGAGTACATAATATTACCTCTTGAAACTGAAAAGGCAGAATACACTGAGTAAGAGAAATTAATGTTTTAACTGTTCGTTATCAAAGTTCGAAATTATTCACATCAAAGTTGTTTGACTGTTTATCTTGCCAACGAGATAACAGTCCCACAAACTTATCTGGCCCGGTGAGGGAGGCGCTGTTATCGCATTTAGTGGAGCAAACAACCAATGGCGAATGGCAGACAGATTGACATTTCGTCATTGACGTTAGTTCCTCTTTTGACCACCGGGTCAGATATGTTGGTGGAACTATAGTTTATTTAGGTATTTCAAAGTTGTCATTGCTTGTGTTTGACTTGATGTAAAAACAAGAAAACCCTTATTCGATAGCAAACGTCACATTTATTTAAATGATTATTGCAATCTGGTGCAAGCGAAAACCGTCTCTAAGGTGACGAACCTTTTCACTCCATGACTGTACATGTAGGTGGTATATAAGACAAAATTGTAAAATTAAATTTATTAGGTACGTTATTTCCTTAATCTAATGCATAAATTCACCCATCCGGTGCGCCTATTTATATCAAGCCAAATTATATCAGATTATGTAAATAAAATTGTTTCTTTGTTCTCAATAACTATTTCAAGTATTTTAGGTAAAAACCACTGAACTGAACATATAAATTTACCATCTTCGTGTGCCTATTTAAATGGTGATTGGTTTTCATAACTGGGACGGTGCTTATTTGTGTGGTATTTCATGTTATATAGATATAATGCATTTATTTTGAATTAGATATGGCAGTTTAAAATAATATTTTTTTTCAGAATAAGTTCTGATAAATATTATGTACGAACAACATTCAGCACTGAAAATGTTACTATAAGTTTTAATTTTTGCTTTATATCCAAAAAAATGTTTTAAGTTATAATTATCATAGTGTAAAGATTTCTTTAATTTTAAATGGCTAATATTTGTGAATACGCCAGGTGTTTGTGTTCTGTCTGAGCAAAGTCTATATTCTCGCTTTATTTTTCTTATAAGATTTTGTCTGACTATGATAGTTATTTTTTTTATTAATGATTAATAAAGTTATGTAAAGAGTATTAGTATTTAATTTACATTTTAGAGTTAGTGTGTATTATGTTGCTGCGTAGACTTCGTTACTTAACAAAGAATCTGCCCAAATCCATACATTAATTCAATACCATTTTTAGCACTACCAGCGCCCTAGGCGCCCCTTTTTATGGTGCTCGCGGTTTAAAAAAACCGCCAAGTCCGAGTCGGACTCGCATACGGAATGTTCCGTACAATCACAAAGCACTAAAATATGGTTGCGCCTGAAAGAGGCTTATGAGCAAACGGCGTGTTGTACTTACGGAACCCTAAAAACAAATTTATTTATTTATTAACTTTATGTACACATAGAAATATAATTACTTAAGAGTAACTACAACCTAAGAACATTGAAAAATCAAATTTTAATCATCCTCCTCATCATTATTCGATTCAGAATCTATAATTGCTAAATCATGGACATCAAAAAATTCAGTCATTCTTTTCGGAATCCGTTAGGTCATAAAATTCCTTTTACGGATTTATTTATTGTTGGACGAATGCTTGTAAGTAGTGGATCATACGATTTCTTTTCTCTGTGCATACGATAATAAAAGATTGTGCCATAACATCTTCATTACATGAGATACGGCTGCATTTTCGCGACTGCCCCTCTACATATTCGAAAATCTGTTTCTAGCCTCACATGCCTCTTCAGATAGAAATCCAATAGGTATAACATAGACGTATAAATTTATACGTCCATCCATGGGGTGTAGGTAATTGACAATTTTGGAACTAAGAATGTCTGGCCCGTGTATATGAAATACCACTAGGCGGTCAACCATCCCGGTACCGACCACGACGGACGTAGCTTAACTTTAAAGACTTGAAACTTAACTTTAAAACTGAAGATTACATAGTGCATCGATTTACACAAAAAAAAGGGATTTTAGAGAGGGTTATAAATGAATGATCAGTTTACTAATATAGGTATTCGTCCATGCTAATATGAAATATTTTATAAAACACACTTAATAAAATATTCGACTATAGAAATGGCTGTTTTGACCCTCGAAAAAAATTATTTACTACTCCCGGTGCGCTTAAAATATTGCCTTGCTGCTTGCCTTATTCTTATAAGCACTAAACCTCAGTTATTGTAATGTCATTCGAGGTTCTCTAAATATACTTTTATTTTTTTGTGTAAAAACCTGACATTAGGTATTCTTACAATATAATACTGTCATGTTTGTTACCTACTTCCCGATTGAGAGCTTGCTCGCCGATTTGTCCGCGTAAGGGTGATAAGGCCAATCTCGGGCCAACAGCTTGTCAATTAATAAAAAAATATGTTGCGTCACTTCAGATAGGCTTGTGTTTGATCACAATCTCACCGTGGAAAGTGACGATATGGCTGAAGGTTGTAACATGCAAAGCCTAGAAGGTAACTCTTAAAGAGGGTTCTTTAGTGCAATTGTTTAATAGCAGCAGGGGCTTGGCGACAGATTGTTATCTTGAGGGGTGCGTTCCACCCTCGGTATATTTACTACAGGCATCGCGCATACTGGGAGTCGGTGACTGACGTATCGTGAGCTGCCTCACTATACATGATGAATTTTTAGTTCTCTTTTGTCATTTGACGTAATGAAAACACTCCTCCCTCGCACCACTCCACTACCGCAGGAACCTACTCAATTATGCGCTATGTCTGTAGTTGGTACTTTTCTGAAGCTTCCTCAGTTTTCTGACACTTTTATTGTAATTATTTATTTTGCCCATCATCTTCATAGACAATCGATCAATGTTAGGACATGGTTAGAGTAAATATTATGTAAATAAGTGAAACAGTCCAGTTCTAAACATATAGGTAGTGCACAAATGCCTACTTTATTCATAAATACTTATAATTAAACATCATTCACTCTGCCCCAACGTAACCTTATCTTTCTTTCATGTAGTTTCAACCAAGATGGCATTGTGTGTGGCAGTGAATGCGCATTGGGGAACTTCAGTGGTGGCTCTGGCATCTTAAAAGGATCCTCATTTTTCAGTTTACGTAACAAATACTCCTTGTTTATCTGTTTAGGATCACGGTATTTATCCATGTAAAGATTGAAAGGTTTTCTACGTGGGAACCATTCTTGGGGTCTTATGTATGGAGGTGTGAAGTCATATTCATAAACTGAAATAAAAATAGACTGAATAATCCAATAATAACTATAGCCTTAAGTAGGTATGAGATGGAATGCAGGGGTAGAATAACAGTATAATATGGAATATGGACAAAGATATCGCTAATTTGTGACTGGGGCAAATATTAGCAAAATTGACGACTTTTTGTGCATGTGAACTTATAGTATTAATTTCCCCTCCTTACACCATGCCTGTCGCATCCGAGGCGCAGCACAGCACTTATGGTCAAATTATAAACTAACCACATAATTTAAGTTATTAACATTATTTATATCCTTACCTGGTTCCTTCTTATTCAATACACTGTGAAAGAAATCTTTAACAGTTTTATCCCAATCACTCTGATAAAATGCAAGTCCAATGGGAGTTATGTTGTCCTGGTACTTTTTATACCATTCCCTGGTCACAAAAGTTCTATCTTCTAATGATGAGGATGATGTCACTGCAATAATAAAAATAGCAGAAATATTATTCTGGTCAGGTTAATATGCTACACATATCAAAGTCAAAGCCATTTATTCACCTTAGGCCCCAGAAGGGCACTTATGAAGGTCATATTTACTGAATTTATCACTGGTTCGGAACTCTGCCTTCAACTGAGACGAACCGGCAAGAAACCCAGCAAGGTTACATAATATCTTTATATATTCATAAAAAAATAATTATTTCCTGATGAATACACAGATTGACAACAAAATATAACCTTTTAGGATCTAGGCAGGCAGACTGCATTTCAACTGCACACCAACTGCAAACGGGCTGCAGTTAGTTTGCAGTTTTTGTGCAGTCGTACTTACTCCATTCAAACTGCAGATTTGCTGTTGGAGTGCAGTTGAAATGCAGTTCATTTGTCTAGACCCTTAGTTGGGTAGTAATTTATTTAGAGATTCAGAACATTACTTAAATTGTTTAAAATAATAATATATAATTACTAAATAAATACCTTTTTTCTCATCATATGAAACCTTCCCATCTTGCTTATAAAGCACAAATACATATCTGTGGAACCCGGTTCCTTTTAATGGGAATGGACGTAAATAATCCACTATTGTTTCACCCTTCTCAATGGCATTCCCAGGTATATTCGCAACTAACCAATGCACATACTCTTTGTCACTTTCAGTTAAATGACCATCCAGACTTGTCAAAGCAAGGGTCCACAAAGAATCATTCTCAGATTCATAGGTAACTATAGGACAATCAAGAGCTTCTGCTGGTTTGATCACATTCCCTGAATAAACTGGTAAGTAAGATCCATCCTTCAAGTCATATAATACTTCTAAATTTAATTGGGGTACAAAAAATCCTTCTCCATATAAATGTTCAAATATGCCATAGTGTTCCGCAATCAGTTTTTTTTGGTTGGGCCCCAAAGTATTTAGCCAATCTTTTCTTGCTTCTTCCAAGTTAACATCTATCTTATGATTTCGTGCTAATTGCTCAAGACCTTTATCATTCTTAATACTTTTTAAATGCTCCAAACGGCTAGTTCGAATATCTTGAATAGATTTTCTGAAACCAGATGACAAAAATGGTAACAAATTACATGTTGGAAGATGATGCAGTTTTGATCATTGTGCTATTCTGTAGACTTGCTTTTTTCATCTGAGGCCTGTAAGTAGTTTTTTTTTTTTTTTTTTTTTTATGTCATTAGGTTGACAAACAGGCTGACGGTCCACCTGATGGTAAGTGGTCACCGCCGCCTATGGACATTTGCAATACCAGGGGGATTGCCGATGTGTTGCCGACCTTGAAGAGCTCTTTTTACGCCCCTTTTGAAGAACCCCATATCGTAGCGCTGAGGGAAAACCGTAATGGGGAGCTCATTCCACATCCTAATGGTCCGCAGTAGGAACGTCCGACTGAACCGTTGTGTGGACGATCGAGGCGGCTCGAGGATATGAGGATGAACTCCACATCGCCGGCGAGCGGTGCGGTGGTAGAAAGGTGATGATGGCACCAGGTCAAAAAGTTCTTGAGAACACTCCCCATTATATAGACGGTAGAACACACATAGAGAGCCAATATCTCTCCGAAGGCTGAGAGGTTCCAAACCGCTAGTGAGTTCGGGATCGCCAACTATACGAGTGGCCCGCCTTTGAACCGAGGCAAGTGGATCAGGCTGGTAAGTGGGTGCGCCTGCCCAGAGGTGTGAGCAGTACTCCATATGCGGCCTAACCTGCGCTTTATATAGCTGCAGCCGCTGGAGTGGTGTAAAGTACCACTTAGACCTATTAAGCACACCCAGCTTTTTTGAAGCCAGTTTGGCTTTACTTTCCAAATGACCTCGAAACTGGACATCACTCGCAATGTCGACACCGAGGATCCCGATACTCTTTGAGATGACGAGGGGAGCGTCTTCAAACTTTGGTGCAGCTACGAATGGGGTTTTTTTCGCGGAGAACGCGCAAACTTGTGTCTTCAAAGGGTTAAAACGGACTAAATTAAGTCTCCCCCATTCTGAGACCCGCTCCAAGGAGGTCTCGACTTCAGACACAAGTTGTATTCGGCTTTCCTCCACCATGGACCGAGGGATGTTAGCACGGCCAGTATATTGGGCATCACCAGTGCTGTCATCCGCATAGCAGTGAATGCCGGGAATTTTCAGCATATCATTGATATGCAAGATGAACAGTGTGGGCGATAGAACGCAGCCTTGTGGTACGCCAGCATTAATATTCTTGATATCGGAGCAACATCCGTCAACAGCGACCTTGATGCTCCGATCAGCAAGAAAGCTGGTCACCCAAGTGCACAAACCCTCGGGAATTCCATATGACGGTAGCTTCGATAGAAGCGCCCTGTGCCAAACCCGGTCGAAGGCCTTAGCAATATCTAGGCCAACTGCCAAAGACTCGCCTTTACTCTCTATGGCTTCAGCCCATCGGTGCGTCAGGTAAACAAGAAGGTCTCCAGCTGAACGACCATGGCGGAAGCCGTATTGGCGGTCGCTTATCAGCTGGTGCTCCTCTAGGTACCTGAGCAGCTGAGTGTTGATGATCCGCTCCATCACCTTAGAGAGAAGGGAGGTTATCGCTATAGGCCTTTAGTTTGACGGATCTGTTCGATCACCCTTTTTGGGGATCGGATGTACTAGGGCGGTCTTCCACGAAGAAGGAACACGTCCGGCGGTATAGGAAAGCCTGAATAGGCGCGTCAACACAGGAGACAACTCTGGAGCACACGTCCTTAGCACAATGGCGGGGATACCATCCGGCCCACTCGACTTTCGGACGTCAAGGGAGAACAGAGCTCGTCGGACCGCGACTTGCCATAGAGCTTTTACACCGCAGGATGGTAGGCGGTGTGGCTCCCCCGTCGTCAAGTGTCGAATTAGCTGCAAAGAGCTTTCTCCTTTGCAGTGTGGGCCAGAGAGTCATCCGGTGTGTGCAGAGGTGGAAGCGACGACCGACAGAAGTTACCTTCGACAGCCTTGGCGAGCGACCAGAATGCTCGACTCCCAGAAGGGAAGCCTGCAAGCCGATCGCCAATCCTGCCGATGTGCTGGAACTTCGCTCTGGCAATTTGCTTCTTGCTGGACCAAGAGGCAGAATTGTATATTTTTCTCATTTTGGATTTATCCGGATCGTTTCGAGCATGCGCTTTTGACCAGGCCCGATAGGCATCTTGCTTAAAGCTATTAGCCTTTGCACTGGGCCCGTCGAACCAGGGTTGACTCGTTCCACCGATGGGCACTACAGAACACGGAATATAACATTCCATGCCCTGCAATACGACATCGGCGACCGAGTCTGCGCAGCTATCCGGATTGTTCGTTGAGAAACAAAGCTGCCTCCATGGGTAGGACGCATAAAACTCCCGCAGTCCATCCCAATCTGCTGACCGGTAATGCCAAACTTTGCGCGTCTCGCGGGGTCGAGATCTTCCTGGTTGCGCAAGTGGCACCACAGATTGGACCAGGCAATGATCGGAAGACCCTAGAGGGGCACCGACGGACACCTGGTAATTATCTGGATTCGTGGTCAGCAGAAGGTCCAGCAAAGAGGGCTCATGGTTCTCAATATCTGGAATGCGGGTTACTTCCTGCACCAGTTGCGAGAAACCATAGGCCAGAGCAAAGTCATAGACGGTTTTCCCTGCGTGGTCGGTCCGCGAAGACCCCAACCACTCACTATGATGAGCATTAAAGTCCCCGAGGACAATTACCTCAGCTGTGGGATATCGTTCCAACACACTGTCGGTCGCTTCTTGGACGCGTTCAAAAAAGCGAGTTGTCTCGGCGTCGCCGCGATGAGACCTGTAGAGGCACGCATATATACGGGTGGACCCACCGTAGTCTACGCGTACCCAGAGAGTTGACAGGTCTCTGTCTTCCAGGTTACTAAGACGTCGACAGCAGATGCCCTCCCGGATGAACATACATACTAGGGCATGCATTACGGGACTCCGGAATCCCGTAACTCCAGAATCTCGGAACAAATATCCGATATTTCAGTACCGGATTTGGGACTAGTCAATATCGTAATTCCGGTATTCATAAATTTTACAAGTCGAGTGATATTTTAATTTTTCTGTACGTACCAATCTAACTACAGCTACAGCGGAACTATACAACCATACTCCCGGGTGACACATACTCCCGTCCCGTTCCCCCTGCATGCCTCGCCTCTCACTCCGCATCGTTATTATTATATTCGCGTATTCTTAAAGCTCTAATAGACTGGAAATAATCAACAATATCCTTTTCCGAATATGAAATTCAAACATTGAGAGACATTCATTATAGCTTAGATGTTATAAAATTGGCTGTACTCTCATTATGCCATCGTGAATCGTGATGCGACGCTTTACACAGATGCTGAGATTACCTCAACGACTCTGCGAACTTGCGTGCTTTACACCTGCAGTGTCCTCCGACCCAGATTTTTCAGATAACGACATTGAAGTTATTGTACCAACTCTACAAGAGCAATTAAATAATGAAAGGGATAAGTGTAAAAAAGTCTGCAAGAATCTGTCTGCCAATTTTGACTTTTCAGGGTTTGTAGAATTAAAAAAGGCTATGTACGATAACGGAGGAGATCGACGCGTATATCTCACAGAACCTTATAATTATATTTTGTGCGTTCTGCCAACAAGAGAAGAGAGCGAGGGAGTTTTTTCGTGTGCTGGGGTACTTTTGTAACCGATTACGAAGCTCGCTGTCTGACACAATGTTAAATGTATTATTGGTCTAGAGAACAAATTATCAAGAACAACGTTTCATCTCAAAAAAGTAATTATTGTATAAGTTAGTTGTTACATGTTGATTTGATCTCAGTTTATTGCCAATTATAAATCTTCTGATGTTGTTTATTATGCTAAATGTATTATATGGAGGTCTACGTACCTAAGTTAGTTGTTGATTTAATCTCATTTTATTGCTAAATATTATTTTTCTGATTTTATTTATTATGCTAAGTTTATCTCAATTCTTTATGAAAATTTTACGATTTTACGAAAAAAATACCAATATTCTATATTAACTGAGAACTAATGTAAAACATATTTAATTTTAGATGTCACGTACTATAAATGAACACCGCTAAAAAGCTCAAATGATTAAAAGTCAAAGGTGGCTTAAATTGATTAAAAGGCTGATCAATAAAACTTTTTTGATTCGAAACTATTCCCAGAAACGAAAAGCCATTAAATAGTTGTCAGTTCCGGAACCAGTTCCGGAATTCCGGAATTGTGTGCCCAATATCGGAACTTAGTTCCGGAACTGAAAACCCTCCGGTATTGCATGCCCTAATACATACCCCGGCTTTTGGAACGAACAAATTTTCGAGACTGTAGCCAGGGTAGTTAAGATACGATGTGTCGGACGGGCAGGCAATCTGTGTCTCCGTCAAAAAGAGCAAGGCCGGCGTCGCCGTCTCGAGATGGTGATGGACGGCGTTGATGTTACTATGGAGCCCCCTTATATTGCAAAAATCCACTCTGAGTGTGGAAGGGGTAACCGCTGAACGAAACCTTATTCTTTTCTTATTGTGAACCATTTAAAAAAAGCGAAAAAAAAGGAGATTATAGGAAGTGTGCAGTGAATGTGATCGCGGAGGCAAAGGGCAATGGAATGGGGTCGACCCGAATGCAGCGACAAGCTGTGGGATTGACATGGGGGACGGAAGGGCCCCCGGTCCCCCCCGGGAGTGCCTGTCTGGTTCCACTCCGGTCTCCTCCCCCGGCAAGACAGACACTCGTCGGGATTATGCGCCGGTTGGCGGGACAGCCTCCTGGGCCGGAGGTTATAAGTGATGCCCAGGTTCGGGTCCCCTACTAACCGGCGGGCGGCCAGCGGACAGCCGTTTCACCGGGTCTCCCTGGCCCCCATGTCAACCCAACACGTCACACACATTGGAGATCTCCTAGATCACATCGCTGGACCCTACCATCACACACACTGTCCACTTCGGAGGGGGGGCTGGCTCTCGTAAACCCTGTCGAAACACAGCGAACTGCTTCACGACAGACTTACTAACGAGGGTGGTCGCTAGCCAGTCGGACATGGATATGTCCTACCACCAAGCAAAAAAAGTTGGTGCTAGATGCCTTAACATCTATCTACACAGACACATTATAGACTTGAATGTATGCATTAGTAAAACTAATAGTGGTACTACTGTAAATTCTAAGTCTGCATTCCAATAGGATTGATTTATTAACCAACTATTACTCATTAGTCAACATTATTTGTGATTTAGAACTATCTCTAAGCAAGTGTTGACAGATTTTATAGTAAGTAACTAATTGACAAGATTATGCACACATCATACTCTTATAGTGCTTACTTCAAGCAACAGGCTTATGCAACATAAGCACTATCTTATTAAAATACTAGCTGTACCATGCGGTTTCACCTGCATTCCCAGGATAAAAATTAGCCTATAATACTCGGTGATAAGCTTCCTCTTATTGAAAGAAATAGACTAGCCCGTTTATACAAACAAATAAAAAAACTCTTTCTTATAATAGTATAGATAGGTATGTTTTAATTTACAAATGGAAATGTAAGTAAGTACCTACCCACTTTGTTATTTATTTTCATTCTAGACTAGTTTTCATCCCGCGGTTTATCCTGCATCCTCGAGGGAGCTTATGTTTCCTGGGAAAAAGTATCCTTTGCTATTCCATTTATGATCTACCTGCATTCCTTTCATCTTGATTGGTGGTTGTGCCGTTGAGTCAAGAGGTAACAAAGAAACTCACTTTCACATTTATTAGTATAATAGGATTGAGGTTACAAAAAAAAGGTATAACGTAAATATCATAATCGATTACTGAAACCAACACTTACTTTTGTCGAGGAAATCCTATGTCTATTCTTGTCGTGTAAAGTTCATCTTTGTAATTCAATTCGTCTAAACGCTCCCTGAGAGTTCGACAAAATATAGGAGCTTTACCTCTTATTCTATGACCAAATCTTAACTGTTGAAATTGTATATTAGCTATCCAAGCCCCACGGAATGTAGATAACATTGTTATTCAATCGAGCTTCCAGTTTACGAAATTCACCAAATACCACATGCAATACAAATTGCGAGCAAAGAATATTACCTACAACCCAAACCGATTTAGCGTTTACGTTATGTATGTCAGCGTCAGCTGAGAACCATACAAATTGCATACAAATGTACTCTTTGCTGAGAACTAGTGAGAACTGTCAACAATAATTCGGAAGTTTCAGAACGCTCGTGCGTGAATGCGCTCACAGTATTATTTGAACGTGAACGCGCTCACTGTTTGAAACATGTTTGAAAAGATCGATGATATCGATACCAGTATCGATACATACCACCCTATAGTGGTCTGTGATACATACATAATCATAGCATTACCATTCAACGTGGCAATGCCGCCAGCATTCTGGGAACGTTGCCCTCTGACAACGATTTTTTCATTTAGTTTATTTCTTTTCATTTATATAGATTTTAAGGTTTTTGTTTTTATATTTTATTGAAATGAAATTAAATGCATGTCCTGTGTGGGAATCGAACCCACGATCTGCGGCGCAATAGGTGGAAGTCCCCCAATAGAACATAATTTTTTTTGGAACTTAAAAAGTAGAATAAATAAAATAATATTTTGCAAACAAGTCGCCGCCTAACATGGCTTACTTAGTAGAGGTAGTTCTTTTGCGAAGTTATTATCTATTTTCCGTCAGAAATGTTTTATTTTGAAAGCTTTCATTTAAAATTGTTAGTGGGGCCACTCAAGTTCCACTAACGTGCAGAGTGCATATTCAGTAGAAATTACGGGAAGTTTAGATAAAACAAGTACGTTGGTAAATTCGGAAGAAAATAATTTATTTTCACATTGACACACAATGACATGCAAAGACATGTAAAAATTAACAAAAGGCAAGTAGAAAAATACACTTATATAGAACAAAAAGATCTGTATCAAAACTAAAAACTCTTTTTATTCTAACACTCCTCCTTAAGTTCATTTCTCTACTTTCATCCATCACACACTCACACAACACCCATATTCAGCGCACACCACTTGAACTTCCCTTTCAACAAAGGTTTCGTCAAAGCATCTGCAACCATATGAGCTGTCTCTACATACTCAAGTACAATATGCCCATGCTCGACAGCCTCCCTTATAAAATGGTGTCGCACATCTATGTGCTTTGTACGTTGATGGTGTACAGGGTTCTGTGCAATGGCCACAGCAGACTGGCTGTCACTGAGGATTTTCATTGGCGCCTCAGCTTGACCAGTGACCTCGGAGTACAATCTTTTCAGGAATATTCCCTCCCTGGCAGCTTCAGACATTGCTACATATTCAGCTTCCGCTGTAGATAGAGCAACCGTCCTTTGTTTTCGGCTTTCCCAAGAGATTGCAGCTCCCATGTGCAGAAAAACCATACCCGAGTATGATCTCCTATCATAACAACTGGCATGACTCGCATCTGCATAACCCTGAACTTTACTCATTCCTGTCCTCTTGTACTGTAGCCCAAGGCATTTAGTACCCTTCAAATATCTCAGCACTCGTTTTGCTGCTATCCAGTGTTCCTCAGCATAGCAGGTATTGAATTGGCTAAGATAATTGACTGAATGTGCAATATCTGGCCTCGTGCAGACAGATAAGTACATCAGCGAACCAATTAGATTCTGATATGGAATCGTCAGATCAGGTTTGTGTTCCGGTCCAGGTTTTTCTAGCTTTTGACCAGAAACTGATGGTGTTGAAGCAACTTTGCAGTCAGCCATCCCAAAAACCTTCAAAATTTTGTTGACATACTTCTCTTGATCAACTTTGACTCCAATATCGTTCTGCGTTATGTGCATTCCCAGAATATCTTCTGCCTTCCCAAGATCTTTCATTTCAAATTTTGTCATGAGGTCTCTTTTCACATTGCGCAACTCTTCCGCGTCATTCCAAAAAATAAGCATATCATCCACATATACTGCTAAAATGATAATCTTCATACCCTGGGATCTCGTGTATATGCAAGGTTCATTTTTACATCGCATAAATTTTAACTGCAATAACTCATTGTTCAGCTTGTTGTTCCATGCTCTAGGGGCTTGCTTTAACCCATAAAGCGACCGTTTAAGTAGACACACATAGTCTTCTTTTCCCTTTTCATGAAAACCTTCTGGTTGTTTCATATAGACATTTTCCGTTAAATCTCCATGTAGGAATGCAGTTTTTACGTCCATTTGGTCTATATTTAAGCCTCTTTGTGCTGCTATTCCCAGGAGAACTCGTAACGAGCTGTGTCTAACCACTGGTGAGAATGTCTCGTCGTAATCAATGCCATATCTCTGGCTAAAACCTCTGGCAACAAGTCGAGCTTTGTATCTTCTTCTATTGCCTGTTAGTGGGGCCACTCAAGTTCCACTAACGTGCAGAGTGCATATTCAGTAGAAATTACGGGAAGTTTAGATAAAACAAGTACGTTGGTAAATTCGGAAGAAAATAATTTATTTTCACATTGACACACAATGACATGCAAAGACATGTAAAAATTAACAAAAGGCAAGTAGAAAAATAAACTTATATAGAACAAAAAGATCTGTATCAAAACTAAAAACTCTTTTTATTCTAACAAAAATAGGTATTGTATACATCGATATTTAAATAACGTAGTAGCGTCAAAAAAAATTTGTACACACGGTTACAGCGGGGCGATTACGTAACTAAATTTCAATCATTTTCGAATTGAAATCGGTTCAATATATCGGTTTTCTGATAACTTAGAGATGTAGAGCATAGCGTTTATTCACTCAAAGAGCAGCTCGACTGGGGAAGTACCTCCGCCTTACAGAATACCGCAGCCAAATAACTGTGGCTCTAATCCGAATTAAATAATATCGCTCACAGTGCTCACAGCAATAATTTGCGTACCGAGTTAGATATCACGATATTGACAGCTAAGAACTGTTAACAATTCGGAACGCCCGTTATCGCGCTCACAGTATTCAAAACAGAACATTTGAGAATTTAATTAAAATCTGATTTAACAATGCGCTAGGACTCCTTAGATCTTTTTTAATTTGACTCGCAAAAAGGAATATTCGCGTTTTTTATTATTTTTCTCTCATAAAATCATAAAAAGTATCTTTGCCAAATAGAAAACCAAGAATCTTATTAGAATTTCTGCCGAAACCACAATAATTAACCGTCACTTTTGACAGCGCTCACGGTGATATCAGTTTAGGGCATGGTCGGTGTGAGCGCAATATGGCGGATATCATGACGTCATCTATGACGTTTCACGGGACAACGTAATCTGTCATTACTCATTTCGGTACGGGTTTAAGCACGCTCAAATCGATTACAGCGATTATATCATTAATTCGGAATGCAGCCTTTATGTTGTGTAAAGTTGTGTTCCTGCGCGTGAGTAAGGTTGCCAGAGCTCATAGGAGAAGGGGGATAGGTTGATAACGCGTGAGCGATGCTTCGTGTGTTGCAAGCGTCTATATGTCTACAGCTACAGAAATGTAGTATAGCTTGATCTGTAGCCGTGTGTACGAAGAAGCAAAAGCATCTATTTTCTGTTTTCGATAAACCGATTTTTTTCATATCACTCGAATGGACGTGTGAATCGAATTGATCGATCGCAAAGAAAATAAAACCACTCGCTCACTACACTATCTCATAATGAATAATTTGTTTGTTGTGGACAGGGAACTTTTGTTACGTAGTAAATTTGTGGATTGACAAAACCACAGCAAAGACTGCCTTGACTTTTTGGCGGGAACTTGCAGAGTGACGTAGCGTTTACATTTTTATTTTCATAAATTTGTGTATTTTAAGTTTTATTGTGTATTATTAGTGGTATTTTACTCAATAAAGAACATCTATGTGCACCAGTGAAGTGAAATGAAATGAATTATGTGTATCGTGACTTTTCAAGTTGTCTCAAAATGTCCGTGAAGAGTTTTAGTACAAAGACCACCATTGTAGTAAAACATGACTTTTATGGACTGTGACTGACTGAGGACTATATTGTGAAGTGATTTATTGTGACTAGAAACTATAATATAACTCGACACTGGCAGAAATGAGCCCTAATTTGGGCTTGGTTGCCAAAATTAAAAATAAGAAGAAGAAGAAGACTGCCTTTTAAAATCAATAGTGAAGTCAATCAAAGGCTACTTACTACGACGAGCTTATTGATCGCTGAAAAGCAAAGAGTATAGTAAGTAATATCTGAAGTCTTGTGAAAAGAGAAAGAGTTCAGCAAAATTGCGCTAAATGACAGCTGCCTCTACCACAGAGTACCTATCTTCTACCAAAACTTCTACTATCATTGAATGGCAAACCAAGTAAACCTGCGTAGCTTATATGAGTAAACTTTGAGTAAACCAAGCAAGTTACCATAGTTCTAGACTTAGATAGGTAGGTACCGAATTCTCTTTGGGTATGGGTACCGATCCCTATGGCATATTGTTCTGTGTTACCGATTGTTGAGATTACGAGAGAGAACATTAGTGATTATATACTCTTTGATTCCGATTCCGAGGTTGAGATCGGTCGCCTCGGTTGGAGATGGTTCAACCAATGAACATCTAGTAATTTTTGTAAACTGATTAATCAATAATACCATAGGTGTACGTACTTTGTGTTATTTTCTTACGCTCAGTGCGATTATTTATCGTGTATTAGTTATTACAAATAATTGGTATGAATAAACTTTTACAATTTAACATAATAATTAATGTTTTCATAAAATGTGATTAAAAATAATTTTGGTTGGATCAATCAAGAGCCATTTACACATGGCGAGAAGTCACGTAGTCTTTTATATAGCAAGTGAAATGATTACTATACGCATTAAATTGTGAGATTGCTGTTTAGTTTTTATTGATATTTTACTGATCACAAAGATGGATAATAAAAATATCCAGAAAAATGCCATGCATAAAAGTGCAGAGTTCACTTTCACATCACCACCTGAGGCACCCGTGTTTGAGCCTACGCCCGAAGAATTTTTGGATCCGCTGGGATACATAGCAAAAATCCGCCCGGTTGCAGAAAAAACAGGAATATGCAAAATAAAACCGCCCGCACGATGGCAGCCACCTTTTTCTTTGGACGTCGACAAATTAAAGTTTGTTCCACGAATACAGAAAGTCAACGAATTAGAAGCCATTACACGATTGAAACTTTTGTTCCTTGAAAAAATTCTGAAGTTTTGGGATCTACAAGGCTCTCCATTGAAAATACCCATGATTGAAAATAAAACTTTGGATTTGTATTGCTTAAAGTTTTGGGTAGATGAAGAGGGTGGCTTTGAAAATTGTAATAGCCCGAAAAAATGGCGTAAGATCGCTAATGTTATGGGGTATAGTCAAAATGCTAATACAATGAATTTTCTTAGGAGCAATTATGAAAAAATATTGCACCCCTATGAAATATTTGAAAGAAGTAAAGCTGATATATTGAAAGCTGTTAAAAAGACTGAAACTAAACTTGAACCAAAAGATGAAGGTGAAACTGGAAAACTGATGTTTAAAGAAGTACCTATTGAAGAAATTACAAATGGAAAAGATCATTATAGCTTTTTTGAAGAGAAACCACACACAAGTATTAAAAAAACGAAGACTGGATCTGATATTAAATGTGATGTTGACTCTTTCAACAGTGGAAAAAAAGACATTGATAATGAAATAGTAAGACGTAACAGAGAATTAAGAAGACTTGCTTGCTATGGACCAGGGCCTAAAATGCCTGGACTAAATGATGAAGAGTTTGATATAACTAAATCCAGAAAGAGACCTCGTTATGACTTAGATCCCTTAGCTATTTACTTGTGTGGTATTTGTCAAAAAGAACACAGAGATGATTTACTTTTGATTTGCAATGGATGTTCAGATACTTATCATACATTCTGTCTCAAGCCTCCTCTAAACTCCGTACCAGATGGAGACTGGCGCTGTCCCTGCTGTATTGCTGAGGAGGTTCACAAACCAATTGAAGCATTTGGATTTGCTCAAGCTGAGAGAGAATACACTCTACAACAGTTTGGTGAAATGGCAGATAAGTTTAAATCTGAATATTTTGGTATGTCAGGGCATTTAGTTCAAACAAATGTTGCTGAGAAAGAATTCTGGAGGATTATTTCATCTGTAGAGGAAGATGTAACTGTTGAATATGGTGCAGATTTACACTCTATGGATCATGGTTCAGGTTTTCCTACAAAGTCTTCCATAAACCTTTATCCAGGTGATCAAGAATATGTAGATTCTGGATGGAATTTGAACAATCTGCCAGTTCTCGATGGATCTGTTTTAAGGTTTATAAATGCTGATATATCTGGTATGACTGTTCCATGGATGTATGTGGGTATGTGTTTTTCTGCATTCTGTTGGCATAATGAAGACCATTGGAGTTACTCTATTAATTATCTCCATTGGGGTGAAGCCAAGACTTGGTATGGCGTACCAGGTAGTGGAGCAGAGTTGTTAGAAAATGCAATGAAAGCAGCAGCACCTGATCTATTCAAAACTCAACCAGATTTGCTACATCAATTGGTAACTATCATGAATCCTAACATACTTATGACAGCCGGTGTCCCAATATATAGAACAGATCAGCAAGCTGGTGAGTTTGTTGTCACTTTTCCCAGAGCCTACCATGCCGGTTTTAATCAAGGATATAATTTTGCTGAAGCTGTCAACTTTGCACCCCCAGATTGGCTTCACATTGGCCGAGAATGTATAATGCACTATAAAAATTTGAAAAGGTTTTGTGTGTTTTCCCATGATGAACTCATTTGCAAAATGGCTTTAGAAGGTGACCGCTTAGATTTAGAGACTGCATTAGAAACACAGAAAGAGTTAGTTCGGGCAACAGAGGAGGAAGGTTCTTTAAGAGCCTCTATAGCAAAAAAGGGACTCAAGAATGTATGTAGAACAGCATTTGAGTTACTTGGTGATGATGAAAGGTTGTGTGAAGTATGTAAAACAACATGTTTCTTATCTTCTGTGTCTTGTGGTGACTGTAAACATATGGCATGTCTGCTGCATGCAAATGAATTTTGTCAGTGTCCAATGACAAAGAAAACTCTAAACTATAGATATGACATGGATGAATTGCATATCATGCTGCAAACTATTGATTTTAGGGTTAACAGCTTTGATAAATGGATGACTGAAACAAAGAACATTCTACTACCAACTGCACCTGATATTGGTAGACTTCAAAAGTTAAAAGTTCTAATTGATGAAGCAGATGAATTGAAGATACCAAAGTGTGCATTATTAACTCAGTTAAAAGATGAGTATACAAAAGCAACTGAAAATATTGAACCAATTGTCATAGAATTGGATGATGATTAAGCATTTAATTAAAATAAACATTGCTTAGTATGAAGTTTGAAATTCTCTTCATCAATTATGTACTAAGACTTAATAATTGAATAATAATATTGGATATACAATTTAGTGTTTCAATTTTAGTAGTTGATGTATGGTATGATGTTCTTTAGGCAGCTTACAATTTAACAATTAAGTATACCTACCTATTTAATTGCACTTCACTATCAGTGTTATTATCATTTATTTTTTGCGTATATAAGACTAGCTTATGTTCATTAAACAGGACATTATATGTTTTGTATTCATATTGCAGAAAAAATAGAATTAATTCTTGATTTATTTGACTTTGGAGTATAATTGTCATAATCATTATTTTATTGTGTGTGATGAAATATAGGATAGTGTAAATAATTGAAATAATAGTAGGTATATAATATGCGTATACTTGAGACCAGTGTATTGTTATTATTGTCATCCCACCGGTATCATTCATACCTATAAAACATAAGATTATAGAATTGATTGTATAATTTATATTGTTTATCAAATTCCTAAATGTTACATTGCCCTTGCAAGTTATATTAATAGAAAAATATTTCAGTAATTCAAGGATTAATGTCATTTTAATTTAAAATACTTATTTTGAGACTACCAAAAAGTGATCATTACAAAATTGCATAATAAATTGGTACCTACTTGATAATGTCATCCATCACATAACTTAGATAATTAGTATTTTGTTTACTTAGATTATTTGTTTTGTTCTAATCTAATGCACCTACTTAACAATAGTAATAAAATACGACTAGATGATTGACAGCAGGAAATACAGGTCATTTGTTTACCTATATTTCGTGAATGCATCACTAACTGCACCCAGTTAGTTGTTATTGACATATACAAAGGCAGGCATCTACCTGAATTTATTGGATGTTTGTTTCTACCTATGACCAAATTAACAGTTGTATGTTTTCTTAACAGACTGCATATATATATAGGTATATATATAAATCTTTTCATTTTATTAGTATTATCTATTTTACCTCAATTGATGGAGATTAAAAGATTTTTTAGATAACTTATCAAAGAAAAGATAATAATTTTACGGGTGTCACTTTATTGTTTTCAAAACATTGTCAGGTCCATGTTTACATAGCCTGATCATATTTAGGTAACTTCTATCTAAAAATCTTTGTAATATTAAAGAGGGTGCACGAAAGGTGGCTGGTATCGCAACAAAACCATGAAACTTTTGTTACTGAACATAGATTGTTAAAGTCCATGAATTATTTTACTTTAAAATTTGGTGTAAGGATGTTAACTGCAGTGTCTATTATTATAAATTGCAAGCACCAACAACATTTATTAGAATTGCTATTGATCTCAATTATCAGGACTGAAATCTTAGTTTGTGTAAGCTATTTAGGCATCCTGCTAACTTCATCATTTTCAACTTGTGAAATTCATAAATTATTGTCATATTTATATAGAATTAGTTACAAATGGGACCCTTCAAATGATTGAACATCCTATTTTGACTAAGTATAAAAGTATATGTATATATAGAAAGAAATGCGTTATGGTTATAAACATCGCTTCATAGGATCATCCACATCACCAGTAAAGATAGATAAAAGTAAGTACCTAATGTCAAATGTTAGCATTAACTTAGGAATAAAGAAGTAGACTTTGTTGTCAACCAAAAGGTTATTTACTAATTATAATAAGGCTATGAAATGTAAAAAGCATTATCAGGTATTTTAAATTTAATACAAAACTTAGCCAGTTAATATTTAATATAGGTAAGTTAACCGCCACATTATATTTCATGTATGACTACTCTGGGAGGACCGAGCTGAAACGAGCATTTGTATTACCAATGAATGAAAATTAATTTAATATTAAATGCAGAAGTTAGTTATTACTAGTGGTATATCATTTTAAATTTCCACATTTGTATCTATAAGTATTTTCTCGGTCCTGAATTTTTCGTTTACGCCATTGTTTGGGTGACCTGCATGTTTGTACTTTATGAATAATGCCAACAAGATATTATAAAACATCAAATTATCTTATAGAATATATATTTTTTTATTGAGTGATTATACTGTGATTCCAAAGTTTCTGTTCGCGATCGACAAATACATAGAAAAATTAAAATAAATTGAGTGTTAGTATTATTGAAGTAGGAATATTTAGTGTTAATAATGAGTAATTAAAATTCTTTAAAATCTACTTTACGTGTATTTTGTTTACGTCGCTATAGGTACATATTTCTTTATACCCGACTACTGCAGCAAGGAGAGCTTGGTTATGATGAATCAAACCTATTGGCTATATAAGTAGTACCTACAGTACTATACTACCCAACTGATATGGCGCGTCGTGAATATTCGTTCGCACAGAAAAGAAAGTATGGCCCGAGGATTAACGAAAGAATGCTTGAAACTTACAATCAACCTTACATCACTACTATAAGGTTCATAATACACTGCAGCTCTCCGTCTCACTCGCAAGTCACGCCCCTCCGCACACATGGCGACAGCTGCCGACCAATAGCATTTCCCGCGCTTTGAAAATGTATCTTCTATATTCTATGTACCTAGGTATCTAACTTCTCAACCAATTTTAGCCAACTGCTATTTATAAGGCGTTGATAGCTCAGTGGTAGTGACGTCGAATACCGAGACGAAGGTCCCAGTTTCGAATTTTAAAATGAGCTTGAGCTTTCGATGAAGGAAAATATCGTGAGGAAACTATCACGGTGGTAGGGTACTTTGTAGTACTACCCATCTGGCTGGCTATCACCATCATATTGAAAATCTGTCGCCAAGCACCTATCGGTGTGTTCCGACAGCAGCACTCAGCTGCACTTGAGAGCCTGGGCCAGTAGACATCATAGTAACATCTTGATGTTATCCACAATTGTCATCGTAAGCAAACAAACCTTTGTATGGGATTGACATTTCAAATCGAAATATCACGTGATTTTTAACAATCTCATAAGGCAATCCCATACAAAGGTTAATCGTGATCGTTTACTAACGATGACGATCGTCGAGAACTATCTTGTCTAGAGGGGCTGTTCCTTCTAGGCTTTGTGTGCTTACCACCTTCGGCCACATCATCACTTATCATGGTGAGATTGTGGTCAAACACAGGCCTATACACGGTAAAAAAAAAACTACGTTTAAACCTTCCCTGGACTAACACAAATATTTCATAATCAAAATTTGCCAAATCGGTCCAGCAGTTCTCGATTTTTAGCGAGACTAGCAATTCATTTATATAGATTATTATATAGCTTTGCCTTCGTCCAGAGTTTCCTAGGATATGGACCATGGTATTGCATTACTATCTTGTATTGGTGATACAATTATACATGGCATATCTCAATTAATAAATATTTCGTACATTGATAAATTCTAGTACTTTTTACAAAACATTAGGTATAGATTTTCAAGTTTTACGGGTAATAGGTTTTCGTAACGTATAATTATTGTCTACAGAAGAATTTCAGATAATACTTTCTTATTTCAAGCTTTTTTCCGAGATTTATTTTAATTAAAATTAAACAGTTTAGGTTACAATAGTGCATTTTATTAAAATTCGTGTTAAACTTAACAATAATTTAATGTAGGTATTATTTACTAACCATATGAATGTTTATTTTATATTTGGTGATGTGATTAAATCACATAAAAAATTATGTAGGTAAGTACATTCATCAAATTATGCCATTCCTTAAAATTATTATTAATTCCGTAAATGATTATTTCATATCAAAAAGGCACAGATTATAGAATAATTATTCTATAATCTGTGCAAAAAGGTACCATTATCCAGAAACTTGTAGAATGAATATAAGTACTTAATTTTTATTAATCACAGTCACGAGGGAAAGGTCCATCATTTACAGATCTCCATTAGATTAAAACAATCTTAGCTTTCCTTTAATGCAAAAACGTATAATACGTCGTGTGATTGTAATATGACGAAAGAGGATATCTTTCGACTTTATCTAGGTACACATAAGATTAATTTTAAAATACGCTACAATAACGTGACAGCGTATAATACGCGGCAGTTCTTTTTCATCTTTTGACCTTGTCTAGAAAGGACGAATTCGCTGCGAATCTCTCGCGCGTATTTTAAATTCTTGTTTGACGCTTGTGGACGCAATGTATTGGTGACCAGTACGTCGCTAACGATTCGCAGCGAATTCGCCCTGTCTGGACAAGGTCTTAGGGTCAGTTTACACTGACACGCAACGTGGCGCAGACTTTTAAAGATAGCAATACAATATAGAACTTTATTTATTACACAAAAAGGTATGTACATAAATTGTATATTCTGTGAGTGAATTCGTGACAAGTGACTCGCGACGCCGTATTCGAATTCTGTCACAGAAATGTTTTTTAGTAAATAAAGATATATAACATAATGACAATTTTAGATTAGTTACGTTTGTTGTACAACAGAATCGGCACCATTGCATCGCTATCTTAAAAAGTGCGCGCCGCCACAGAATATTCAATAGACGTACGTAGCGCCGCGTCGTGTCTCCAAAGATTATATAGGTAATCACTACATTTTAGTTTCGGTGTGAACTGACATTAATGAAGTCAATTTATTAAACTACACACGCCTGAGTGGTATGCCTAAGTTCCATCTTGCTTCTTCATGACGGAAATTATAATTAGTACAAAGTAAAAGTATGAGAATTGAATAGCGTTGCGAATCTTACATAGCACCAACATTTTATATAAAGGTATCACAACCATACAATTAAGTAACTTATCGTCGTGTATTGACTTAAAATATAGCTCTCCGATTCTAAGGCCCGTATTACATTTAGAAAGTTAATCAACATTTAAGTCTCAAGAATAGATTGTGATAATCGAAAATAAACCTTATATCATAGAGGTAGGTTCCAAATTAAATTTAACTCAAAACTTAAGTTTTGATTGACGTTCTATAGAACATAAGTTTTCCACTGTGAAGTTATCTGCTGGGAATGGAGGGCCTAATGTCCAGCCGTTTTAGAAGTTATAGTAATCGCATTATATCGATTTGAAACATTTTAATAAATATTCAGGGTGTCTGGTTGAACGAGAGACATAGGCTCCACTGAAATCGCGAGTTTATTTTTTCCATACAGTTTGATATAGCTGAGCTGGTTTGATCTTCTGTATGATAAATTTGTTTTAGTACTCAGAGTTGGTCCTAAAGTAAATGTTGCGCAGAAATAATGTTTTACAATTACAACCATACAACCTCCCCTATACTACAAGTTAATTCCCTCGTTCAAACATTCACCTTTATATAGGTAACCAAAGCCGAACTTACAATTTAAAACTAACAAATAGCTGCCATAAATTATAATTATATACAGGTTGTTTTTTTTTTCTAGCCACTGTGGGCAATTTCTGAACTACATGTCTTAGAGAAAAACGCCGAAAGGAACACCAGAGATGAATTTTGAAGAAAATAAAAATGCCATTAAAATTTATTTAAAATAAATAGTATTTTCGGAGACATGTGACCAAGATTGTCATACATACTTTTGTTCATATTTTGTAGTAGAAGCACAAAAAGAAACATTTTGTTTGAAAAAAAAAAATATGGCATTTTTATTTTCTTCAAAATTCAACTCTGGGGTTCCTTTTAGTCTTTTTCTCTAAGACCTGTAGTTCAGAAGTTGCCCTCACTGGGTTGAAAAATCATCCTGTATATGTACCTAGTTTATAGTGTCATCATTTTGGTAAATACTGAATTACAATTATCTGGAAGACTTAGGCGCGAGCTGGTCGGCGCACAACACGGCGGCCATTCGGTGTGTTCAAATTGTGACCTTAATTCCGTGCTTTTTGTACGAAATTTAAATGGAATGGAAAGACGGCCGTGCCATTGCTGCGCCCGCGCCAGCCCCTATGTGGCTCAAGCCTTAATAAAATTATTAGGACGTATATATTTCTACATTATAACTTAATTCTCTATACTGAGTATTGATGATATTTTGCATTGAAAAAAATATTCTATACTAGTTGTTGTGTTGTATTATATATATTCACCGATCCGCAGTGGGCACGCGTGGTGGAGTATCTGCCCATTCCCTTTCACCCTGATTTGTGAAAGGAGGCCTGTGCTCAGCAGTGGGACATTATAGGCTGATGATGATGATGATGATTATATATATTCATAATATTAAGTTAGGAATTAGGATAAGATAAAATGGAATTTGATACTTTATCGGCAATTATCGATGTCACTGAACAATTTGTTAGATTGATTTTTATTAGTTCTAGAGTTTATTTACACGAATCAAATACAATTAAGTTTAAATCGCCGTTTTGTGTAAAAAAAAGCCATGTGACATATTAAACAGCTTGTTTTTGCAAGAAAGCTTCAACTTAACTAACGCTACATATTTTTGGTTTTTATATTTCGAAAAATACCTAAAAATATAAACAAACATTCGCATCTAGCAAGATAATTTCAATTCTAATTTGGCTGATTTCTGAGTAACTTGTATGACTCTTCCTGACAAGGCATACGGATTCGAATTCTGTAATCTGTTACTTATTGGAAAATATTAGAATTTGTCGGACCCTCGGTCATAAGTTATAAAGATCATTTAGGTGGCCTTGCCGGAAAGTAACGTGACTTGTACCGTACGTACGTCTTGCTACCGAATAGTCTAGCTAGGAGTTACTGAACAGTATATTTGGGTTATTTAAAAATAGACATACTTATAATACAGAAATATAGAGGCGTTTGCATTATTTCTCGAACTTTTAATAGTTGAAACGTGTTATTTTCATGGAATTACAGAAAAATATTTTGCTTTTTTATTTAATCACGAATTGCTACTAGCTCTTGCAATATCCTATATTTGAACATATTTGTGTTATATCTTCTTAACAAAGGACCGATAAAATATAATATATCATTCGACTATTTGCAACACTTCCGCTCAACATTCAAAACCGATTGGTAGGAAGTGCCACACGAAAATTAATTTCACCACTATGAACAACAGCCAATTTGTATCGAAATTTTCAACTACGCAAATTGTATCAATCGTATCAATTATTGGCTCGGATTACGAGGTCTTACTTATATTATAATTATAGCAATTATCAAACGGTCGTATAATTATACAATTAACAATAAATATTAGACGTCGTATAAATTGTATAAAGATAAAAGTTTCATATTATAAATAGTGACTACAAAATCAGATCTTAAAATACTTCGAGTTTAAAAAAGCAGTCTTTAAGCGTAAACATATTGAAAATCAGTACAAGTCTTATAATATAGTGCTTATTATTATTGACCTGCCAGGTAACATTTTTCGCCATAGGAATTGTAATAATAAAATAAGTATCCTGACAGGTTCAAACTCACACCACAAAATTTACTGTTGAACAGTAAGTAACTGGGCCTACATAGAAAGAGTATAATCACAATATTTAAGTGCAGTGCTCATTAAGCATAAATTAAACATGTTGTAACTCACGACTGCGTAAATGTGGAATCAGGATTTAAAAAAAATGTTTTCACTCTCGACAAAGAAACTAAAGATTGCAAGTATTGTCTTAAATCTGAATAAATCCAATAATATAATGTTTTTATGTAATATATCCTTTGCATGTCCGAAGTCGTGAACTAATTAGAAAAAAAAAACAGTGTAGCTACCTAAATAACGTTTTTGATATTTCCAGTCAATTGATAATTCCAAAATAAGTATTATGGAGACATTATTTCATTTTGTTCAGGTATCATAGCTAATTTTTATTACATACATGACTAACTGTTTACCGTGACTGTATCTCTCATCTCCCTCCCCTTTGTCTCAATGGGAAGCGCGAGGCAAGCGAAGGCAGCCAGGATGGCCGCCAATGCGTATACGCCGGTCGCTATTATTATAGAATTCTTTAGCAGAACCTGAAATATTTAAAAATACAATTTATGGTTACCAGCTGTCCTCTGCGGTTTCACGCGCGTTCCTGTATGCCAAATTTCATGATGATCCGTATATGTCGGCCCAAGATTTAGCCTTAGCCTTATGCTGACAAATCGGCGAGCGAGCTCTCAACCGGGTTTATGATTAGGTAACTACGCCTGAGGGTGCACCTGTTGGGGCCTGATCCGTTGAGTAGTTGAGGCGTGAAGGCAAACAAACAAACTCGATTTCGCATTTATAATATTAGTTAGGATTATGTTTGAACATGTTAATCTCGGGAACTACCAGTCCAATTTTTTTTTTCTTTATATCATTCCAAATCGTGTATCTTCTATATACCATGCACTTCTTGGTTTATCTATGGTATGGTATGATTTGGTAACTAATCAAAATGGTACCAGTCGAAATAAACCAAGTTAGTTACATGGTGCTTGGTGCTTGTGAACAACCACAAAAGTGATCCTATAAGAGTTTATATTTAATATCGGATATACGGAATCCTAAAAAAAAAAAAGAAGATAATAACCTGTGCCACGTAAGGTGTGATCATAGCGCCTAGTCTCGCAACGCCGCTGCAAGCTCCCACTGCCGTCGACCTGAGCGCTGTCGGGTAAACCTGGAATACCATTATATATAAATGAACCCCTATTTCTCCTGGTCACGCTATAACTTGAGAACGGCTTTAACATTTAATTCATCTTCTTTTTTAATGTTTTCTAATAAATAAATAAATAGCTTGAGACATTCCTCACACACGGTCATCTGATCCCAAAATAAGCAGAGCTTCTACTATGAACCGGTGGTAAATTCAACTGTATGTACCAATTTAACGTTCATAAGTGCTTTACCAGGGCCTAAACTGAATAAATGACTTGTTGATTTTGAAACCAGACAACTAATACACTACATATTATACGACTTTTTGTTTGTATACACATACTTAATATACATAATTGCATACAGACTCAACTCAGGACATGCAGACATGTTCATGCACACACATGCATCTCCTAGGTGGGAATCGAACGCATGACTCGTGGCCTGATAGGTGGAATCTTAACCAACCACGCCGACTGTATTTAGGTACTAGTATCCGGGATCACCGGTGTAGTTTTTTTATATACTACTAATAATTTATATTTTTTTAATTAACAATCATCTACTTTACGTATGACCAAAGATGGCGGCGCAGAACATATGACGTTCAACCAATCAGCGCGCAGGGTGCGTTCCGCCGCATTCAAGTATGATGCCAGTTCACAATTGGACGGTTTAACATGGATAGATTATAAACTATCGAAAATGTATGCGTAATATTTTAAGCAGTATGGTACAGTTCAGAATTTATCGAAAGTTTATAATCCCGATAGATAGGTGTTCACAAATTAAGGTGACATATATAAACAACTTGCCAAAAATGATCTTTAGCGAATTCGTTAATTTTAGGCGCTTGTTCGGCCAAATCTTCGGCCTATTTTGGCCGAAGCCCATGGTGTTTTTTTTGACCGAAGCCGCCAATTAGTTTCCGAGCGCGAGTTTGGCTTTGAGCTTACCCTGCTTACCCTCATTGTAAGTTTGGAACCCATGACAGATTCAGATATAATATTACCTCAGGTGTGTAGACATAAGCAGCTTGGAACAGTCCAGCGATGATCCCTCGCGCTAAGAACAGCACGCATGTCAGGAACGTGCGACTGAAATGTTTATATTACAGATTTTTATTATGCACATCATGTTCAGTTACAATAAGCAAAAAATCAAATAAACAGTGTGTGCAAATAAGTAGGTAAACGTGACTTTCCCTCCCTCTAAGTGCTCCGTCTCACTTTCTTGTCTGTGTACGCGCCCACACCGTCATTTTCTTATACTGTACTCGTCATCTAGTAATACATAGTTCTATCTTTTTCACCCTCGCTTTCCGTCCAACTTTCTAATTTCTGTTCTGTTTGCGTCAGGAATGTTTTAAATTCGATAACAGATATTTCTGGCGTCGTTCATTATAATTAATTTGTACTTACTTTCCATTGTATATCAACATGCATACGCAGAAAGCGAATATAACAAATTGACACGCCATCGTCTTTTTGCGTCCAAATCTTTCTATTATGAATATTGTTGCGAAGATTCCTGAAAAGTAGAATTAAATTATGATATAACTGATGTCTTGAGTGTAAAGAATTAACGCTAATAAACGTATACTATCGCTTTTGAGTTTACAATAATTTAATAGGTGGGAGAAATTGGTACCATGAGTATTCCGCTAGAGGCACTGTGCCTTTTAAACGTCACTCTTGCTGAGCGTACAGGAATCATTAGAACCTGCCTACTCAAGATCTTAGGACGAAAATAATTTCACCTCTAACAGTCATAGACCGGGAGATACTGGCACAAATTCCCTGGTCATTGACGAAAAGGAAAATGAAGGTCATAGCGCTGGTACCGGCGGCCCAATGGCGTGGGTGTTAATCGCACGTTTGCGGTGGTATGTTTGTTTGTTCCGGCGAATCTTCGAATCGGCTGGACCAATTTTAAACCACGGGACTTCCACTGACTACTGGGCCAGCTAGCTCCAATTCAGGTTTTGCAAGAGATACTCAGATTATTTTTATGACTTACCAGGAAATTCAGCAAGAGTAGTCCACAAAAGGTCCATATAGTCGGTAGTCTGCAGCGGTCGACAGTCGGCTGCACACGCCTCCCCCGAGCCGCTCGGGTCGCTCTCGAACAGCTCGGTCGTCATCAGAACTAGCCCGTAGTAGCAGAAAGCACATGCCATCCTGAAAAAGTTCAAAAGACAACATCATTTTCTTTCTATTTTCCTGATGGTTTGTCACATTCAATTAAGAAATACGCGTGGTATCTAGCCTCTTTACTTTTCAGTGATTCATTTTTAGTATGATTACCACCTTCGTCCACACTCGGTAAGATTGTGGTCATATAGAAACCTATAGGTAAGTATTTATTAAAACATTATACTTGCCATATCTATATCTATATCATATTGTAGCATGATTAGCCGTTCTTAATCGATCGGCAAAGTTAAGCTACGTCTGTCTTGGTCGGTACCTGGATGGGTGACCGCCTAGTGGTATTTCAAATCGAGCGTTTCCGTGCTTCGGAAGGCACGTAAAGCCGTTGGTCCCGGTTATCACTTAATTGTGATAGTCGTTAAGCTAGTTGGATGCCTCCTAGGCGGCTTGAAAAATTCCAACAGTAGGTTGACCACTAGCCTACCTCCACCGATCCGCAGTGGGCACGCGTGGTGGAGTATCTGCCCATTCCCTTTCACCCTGATTTGTGAAAGGAGGCCTGTGCTCAGCAATGGGACATTATAGGCTGATGATGATGATGACTTGCCATATAAACCAAAGTAGCAAACTAGTATTTCTAAGGTGTGGTATGAGGAGATGCTTCAGCCGACCTCGTTGTCCGATACCCACGGAGTCATCGCATACTAATCTGCCTAGTAACATAGGACGACCGTTGTTTTGAGCTACCTGAAATTTTATATTAAGTTATTGTTAGTTCTAATTTTTCTAGTCAGCCATCTATTTAAAAAGTTGGATTTGTTTTATAAAATTCATGAAAATTTACTGATTTATTGACATGGTTTGAGTTGAATGCAATAACAACTTTATATATAAATAACTTTATATACTTTACGCGCAGTAAAGAATACTTTATACTCAATGATATTATAAGTAAAAGAAGGCACACTAACACACGCATAAATAACGTTATATATTATTATGTTACACTATGTTAGATGACACGTGGAAGTAGGACGGCATGTCTTATTTATAGGAAGCGAAAAAGAGACAGGTATATGTTGCGGGCGAACACTCGGGACACAACACAATTCCGTTGATGCCGAGATGCTATTCTGAGCTCAAATGAGCTTACCAGTACAGTTTTAACGTGCCACTTGCGGAGCGCTTACCTATCTACCTTCTTTTAATTATAATAGCATTGTTTAAAATAATAAAATGATTTCAAATAAATTGTAAATAGTTACATACTTGCTCTAGTGTTGCCAAAGCCTTGTCTGGTTCACCACTCGCTACATGGAATCTCGCGGACTCTGGCAGCCACTGGAATCAATTATTGCTATATAAATATATAATGTTCGCTATCAAGTTGCAAACATTGAGCTTACAAAAAAAAATAAAAAAAAATGTTACTCTCTACTCCTGAAAGTTTCCTAATTCTTTGAGGGTGATTTAAAAATAAACTTCACTTTTTTAGACGTTTCTTTTTCAATACATTTTAACTAAATGGTTACATCTATAGAATCAAATGTTTATACATTCGCTAGGATCACTATTCAATTAATAAAAATAACGCATTTGTCTTGACGATTAACGTCCGGCCCCAATCAGTTATTCCTATGCAAAAAATTACATCGGTCTGTTTCTCCGTTGCTGCATGAAAGAAAGACAAATCAACAAACATGCTTTCGCATTTATTATATTAGTGGCATCAAAGTTTCTTTAAGTTCATAAACATGCTGGTTTGCATATACTTACGGGGCATATAAGCGCGAAAATTAGCAATGGAATAGTAGACAGTGCCAACAGCCAGTGCACTCCCAATGTTGGCATCACCACCAGCGCCAATGCTACTTCTAAGCAAGCGCCTAGTGCCCAGAAACACTGTAAACAAGAACATTATAAATAAATTATATCACCTGTTTTTTTATTTTGTTTGGTTTTACCAACAACAAGAATAGGACATCTTTAAAAGTTACAGATCAAGATTTTTTCATTAGCTTTTTTTTTTTTTGTATATTATTAATTAATTTATACTCACATCAAGCAATACAACACATTTAGCTCTCTGTTTTGTTGGCAAGAACTCTGCATATAATGTGACACTGAAATAAGATTATATTATTTTAACATAATGATTGTTTCCTTTAAGAATAAAAATGTATGCTTATCTCGCTCTATCCCAGAATCAGAGATAGTAAAATGACAGATGGCGAAAGGGACGCATATGTGCTATTAAGCAAGATAAAAAGCAACACATCCTACTTAAACGCACACTACTATCGCTTTTTACATCTTTCTGTCATTTTTTTTCTGTCATCAGTTTCTGATATAGAGTCTGCACACTACTATCCCTTTTTATATCTTTCTGTCATTTGACTAACCGGGTTTCTGAGATAGAGTCTAACATGTTTTTACTTACGATTGAGGCACACATCCTATTGCAAATCCGACAAGACCTCTAAGAAAGAGTAACCAGAGGAAATTTGGTGCAATTGAGCTCAGGAGTCCATAGTAAAATAGCAAAACTCCACACATGCTAAGTGCCTGAGGAAAGAATGTTGATTATGATTGGGATGATATCACAAAGTACTGTATCTAGAGTGTAATCATAAAAAGAAGATTCACCCACACATCAGTCATACAGCTTTGGTAACCCAATGCTGACATGACTAATGTATGCTTCTTTAGTTTCATAGTCTGACAATATTTATATTTTTCAGTATAAACAAAAATATATGGCATTGTATATTGATTGTAAATAAAAAGCCGAATATAACTATAACTTTGCAACTATCAAATCAGAATCAATTATATATAGCGATTATCCCTTACAATTATTTTACTTTTGTGTATTACTCTTTTATGTGAGTAAAAATAATAATACATAAATATATTTACAGTTTTTCTTCCATAACGATCACTGATGTTTCCCCAGAATGTAGAGCTTAACATCATTCCCATGAATACCACAGTTGTGGTGAGAGCTTGTTGATATCTGAAATACATAAGTATTTTCAACTAAATAATAAAAGAACTATATTCACTAACTAATAATGTAAAGATCTGTAATTTATGTACAAATAAAATAAATAAATTATTATAAAATAAAATATTATAGGTAAATATAATGACATAAAAGATGACTTCATCAAGTCATTGGATTGGATCTATTATTTAAATTACAATGTCCAAGAATAATATCTAGGCTGACACCTGCCTGACATTATTCACTAGAATAGCAAATTTTTATTATATTTTATTTTCAATGATGTTTATAATATTTGTTAATATTTTTAATAATTCACTGGGAACATTCAGACGTTTAATAGTAAGTCAGCTTAAGTGTAAATGTTGACTTAGATATCTCTTTTATGTATAATTTTTATGTCTAATTTCTAGTACAATTTTTAATTTTAATATTAGTATAATTTAGAATAAAATTTTGATTTTTATAAATTTTATTTGAAAAGCTCACTATAATTAATTGCATGCTGTGGTAGCCTATAATTGAGGCAACACTTGGAATGTATGTATTGGTATTATTAAGATAATTTAAGAAAGTGTATGTTTTGTTGGTTGCCCTAAATAAATAAATAAATAAATATAGGATGTGAGCTCTATCTGAAAGCCCACAGGATAAAAAAGTTTACCGCATAAGTTGAATTTCTTCAACATATACCTATTTCAATATTTTTTTAGTCACAGGCTTTCTATGTTTATGATATTTTTTTGTTTTTTCTATGGTGTATTCTTGTTTACTTATTCCAACTGAGTAAATTATTTTTTTTAGCTTAGAGGGACAATGATTGAGAAACTAAACACCTTTATATGCTGTTGATATAAAATATATACTAACTTGCTGATATTCCACTCGCAGTGTAGAGCTGGTGACAGGATGCTGAGTATGGTCATTTCCATAGAGTCTGCCATCCAACAAAGCCCAGTGCACAGGGATAACTTCACTTGGAACCAGCCGAAACCAAGTGCATTAACAGCTTGTGTCACTGTGAATGTATCTGAAATGAAGAGATTTTTTTCCATTTCATTCTAAGCAAAGTATGCCTAGTGTTATTTCAACTTGAGCGTTTGCCTTGCATCGTAAGGCACATTAATGTACTGGTGGAGTTTTCAAGCCACCTAGGAGGCGTCCAACTAGCTTAACGACTATTACAATTAACTAAGAACCGGAACCAATGGCTTAACCACTAGCCTACCTCTACCAATCTGCAGTGGGCATGCATAGTAGAGTATCTGCCCATTCCCTTTCACTCATTGAAAGTGAAGCAAGACCGCAGTGGTAAAATTATAGTCTGATGATGATGATAGATTCATTTTGCAATCCACGATGTGATAGAGCTATAGATATATGTAATATGACAGAAGAAAGTTCAGAGTCAGCATAAAGGTACAGACCATCAGGGACTACTGATACAGAAGCCATTTCGATTTCCTGCGGCGGCGGCATTGGTGGCGCCGGAGCCCTAGGGCCCACAGCGCTATCATCTAAATCCTGATAGCCCTTAGCACGACGCATCTTGAAATTTTAAACACAAAAAAACTACTTCTGACGTGGATTACTGTGTAACGGTATTAACAACTTCTTTTAAATAGTAATGTTTGTATTAATGATAAATCTTTCCATGATAATACTGATAAATATACTAGTCTTAATTACTAACGATTAAAACTATTCACTTTCACGCATGACGTGTAGAATTTAATAAAACAAAGTTACGAAGTTTATTTCTAACTTTGTAATTGTATTTTGGTAATATGATTTGACAGACAAATTGTCAATTTGACATTCACAGGAAACCTGCCAGATCCAACTTTCAAAAATCCGTAGAGAAACGCTAAAAATCGGTAGAATTCCGCAGATTTCCTCCTCAAAAATCCGAAGATCTACAGACATGTTTTTTAAAGCTAAATCTAACTATTTAAAGCTGTAATAGAAATTGTGAACTACACAAATAAAGGCAAAGGCATTAAAAGTTTCATCTTTTCTTAATTTTTATTGATAAAATTATTACTGTCGATATCACGACTCATCACATGTGTGTATAACCTTTTTGTATATTTTGAAATGCACCAACTTTGCAACTTGCCTTAAGGACAGGTATTGTCTACAGAGTCATACACATCATATCACACACACACACAACATCTCAGATCACATCACATCGTCTACAGTTAACACGCCACATTTATTTTGTTAACATTGTATAGTAGTACCCAACTGATAAGGCGCGTCGTGAATCTTCGTTCGCACAGAAAAGAAAGTATAGCCCGAAGATTAACGAAAGAATGCTTAAAACTTACAATCAACCTTAGATCACTACTATAAGGTTCATAATACACTGCAGCTGTTAGTTCCGTCTCATCTCACTCACAAGTAACGCCCCTCCACACACATGGCAGCAGCTGCCGACCAATAGCATTTCCCGCGCTTTGAAAATATAATCTTCTGCGCAGGTACATCGGTAAGCCATATTAGTTGGGTACTACTGTAATTTAATCTTAGTTAATAAAAAAGTAACAAAAAACATGATGAAGAAACGCAATTTGTATGTCTCGTGTAATATTATCTTACTTAAATTACAATCACAATAGTACAGATGAAAAAATAAAACTAGGCTTAAATTTTTAAAAACTACCCCCCTTACTCATAGAACGTTATTTAATTAACTAAGATACTGTTTAAAGGGTCAAGTAAATAACGTCACTCTATTGTCATTGTCAAATAATGTGACACTATTTACGTGACCATTTAAACAGTATATTAGTTAAATAGCGCTTTATGAGTAAGGGGGAATATATACAGGGTGATTGGAAGATGGGTGCAAAGCTGTAAGGCGATGATAGTATAGATCATTTAGACCCTTTTTAGCCATGGTTGTCTAAGACGAAGTGTGAAAAATTTTTTTTACCAATCTTTACTGTAACTAAAAACTGATGACACACATGTTTAGTACATGTTTGTTTGGATTGCTTACAGATTATTTTAAATAAATAATATGAAAAAGAATTCACACATCATACAAACTGGCTATAATTATCAATTAACGGATAAGTTTCGGAGTTTTGAGCCAAAAACCAGAAAAGATTAGTAAAAAAAAATTTTCACACTTCGTCTTAGACAACCATGGCTAAAAAGGGTCTAAATGATCTATACTATCATCGCCTTACAGCTTTGCACCCATCTTCCAATCACCCTATATATTTTTTTATCGGTGGATGGAACAAAAATCCGTATATCCGTAGACAAGACCTAAAATCCGTCGATCTACGGATAAATCCGTAGGTCTGGAAACGCCGAATCACAGGGTGCATTCCTCCCAGAATTTGAATATCAGATTTGTGCGGTCTCTGGTTCAAGTTATAAGCAAAGAAATTTGACTAAAGCAGGTTTTAAGTAGTCGATGACCAATCAGACCGGACTTGCTCTGAAAGCCACCTCTAGATTTCAAAACAAGAGCACCTACCAAAGATATGTTTGCTCCTTGAATGTGTTGTCTATACTATAATATATAAAATATAATAATAATCTATACTAATATTATAAAGATTTGATTGTTTGTTTGTTTGTTTGCATTGAATAGGCTCCGAAACTACAGAACCGATTTAAAAAATTCTTTCACTGTTGGGAAGCTACACTATCCCCGGGTGACATAGGCTACTTTTTACCACGGGAACGCGGGTGAAACCGCGCGAGACAGCTAGTTAGGTAATATATGTCACCAAATAAGAGATATACTTAGTCAGAAAAATCAAAGTATCTTTTTTCTTATGCTTATTTACACCGAATATGTACAAATTACAATCTATATAACATATAGAAAATGTCCTCAAGTCTGCCGCTAGTTTCGATTAACGGCAAGGTTCCCAGAAGGCTGGCAGCGTTTCCTCTTTGGATAGCCAAGCTGATGCATTGGCGGAAAAAGCTCCCTGCCCGCTGGTCTCCAGAGGCCTTGATCAATTTTGATGACAAAGTGCGAGGAAAACGGCGAGACACACCAGCGACCTGCCGACACTCCAAGGGATCAAAGACATTCCAACCATCCAGTGTATTGCCATCGCCCCGCGCAATACCGACTGGTTCCAGTACGGAAGGCACGTTAGCGACAACAAGAGCCCTGCGGATAATGTCATTAATAGCACTGACATTTGGCCAGCACTTAGGGAGCACGAAAGCCTATGGTGGCCGAGCTCGTTAACGAGATCCTGCAGGACTTGCAACCAAGACGAAGACAAATACACAGACTTTTAATGTTATACGGTATTTGCGGATGGAATAGCTTGTAACCAGTGACCTTGACTATCTATAAAGTTAAATTATAACTCTAGAAATATGCAAATGAGTTAAAAAATGTAGGTAGGTACTTACTCTACATTCGTGTTTTTCGGTATATTGAAATAATGGAACAGAAGCATTAAATATTTAAATACGCTCCTAGATCTTATTCCTGTACATCGTGGAATTCTTAGGTAATCTCTTATCTTTTGAAATACCTACTTGTCGACAAATTGTATAATTGGTGAGTCCAAGGACTCGCCAATCCTTTGACGAAGTGATACATTCTGGGAGCAAACAGATCTTTGCTATGTATTCTAGTTCTTGAGATTATACCTAATGGTGCGCTAGCCAGGACGAGCCCGTTCTGCTAGGGCAACCTGAATCCTTATATCTTTTGATCCAGGGACTGACCAAATGATGATACTTTGAATTGAATTAGAAGTAAGTACCAATGGTTCAATTAGGTGCAAACCTAAAGTTTACGTTGTTATTTTTCCATTGAAGGTATGATTTTATTAAACTACAATAAAAGTATTTTGTTTTGCTTTCAATTCGACCCGCGGAGTGAATTTTACACTAGATAAATAATGTAAAATTCGATGGACACGCTACTAGGTACAGACAACATTTAGGTACCTTTTTACATATAATTTCAAGTCAATCCGACTATTGTTAGTGGGTGAAATTCTAATGATTAGTATTATTATCCTATAATTGAAGGTACATAATAGAACTTATGTCATGTGTATTATTATTAAGAGTGTAATGTGTATTTTTGTTGGATTTCCTTTAATAAATAAATAAATAGATAAATATTGGAAGACAATGAAAATAGAGTCGCCAAAAAGAGCTTGTAGTCTACTATATAAAAATAAGTCGGGTTTTCCTTCCTGACGCTATAACTCCAGAACGCACGAACCGATTTCCACGGTTTTGCATTCGTTGGAAAGGTCTCGGGCTCCGTGAGGTTTAGGGTAGGGTAGAGTTCTACTATATAAAAATAAGTCGGGTTTTCCTTCCTGACGCTATAACTCCAGAACGCACGAACCGATTTCCACGGTTTTGCATTCGTTGGAAAGGTCTCGGGCTCCGTGAGGTTTAGGGTAGGGTAGAGTAGGGTAGGGTACGGTAGGGTAGGGTAGGGTAGGGTAGGGTAGGGTAGGGTAGGGTAGGGTAGGGTAGGGTAGGGTAGGGTAGGGTAGGAGGGTAGGGTAGGGTAGGGTAGGGTGGGGTAGGGTGGGGTGGGGTGGGGTGGGGTAGGGTAGGGTAGGGTAGGGTAGGGTAGGGTAGGGTAGCGTAGGGTAGGCAGGGCAGGGCAGGGCAGGGCAGGGCAGGGCAGGGCAGGGCAGGGCAGGGCAGGGCAGGGCAGGGCAGGGCAGGGCAGGGCAGGGCAGGGCAGGGCAGGGCAGGGCAGGGCAGGGCAGGGCAGGGCAGGGCAGGGCAGGGCAGGGCAGGGCAGGGCAGGGCAGGGCAGGGCAGGGCAGGGCAGGGCAGGGCAGGGCAGGGCAGGGCAGGGCAGGGCAGGGTTGGGGAGGGCAGGGCAGGGTAGGGTAGGGTAGGGTAGCACCACGCGAACGAAGTCGCGCCGGGCAGCTAGTTAGGTATAAAAATGATTTTTACAAAATCTTAGGTATTCGTATTTGTGTTTGAATAGATTAAGCACAAATTGATTAGATACGACTGTCTCATTCTTTAAAAATGTTTAGAGTGTCTTAGAATGATGTGAAACTGTATAGGTAGAGTCTCTTAATAAGCTTTGGGTAAAATAGGGGAACGTGGGCGAGCTTTGTGAGAAAATGTCAAAGGTTAGCTCCTGGGGCTTCGCAGCGAAATTTCTCGTTCGTATTCTAGATGCTTCTATGAACACAAATGTATAGGTACCTACTAAACTTAAATAAATCATTAAATCAATAAAGTTGATTTTACTTATTAAACACACTAACATAATTTTTATTAGGTACCTAAATAGGAAGTAGATAGCTACTAATAATAATATAATTTTCTTTCATTAATATTGAAAACTGTTTTACAAAACACTTAAACCGACTTCAAAGCACACTAAGAAGTTATCAAATACTGATCTGATCAATGGAACCAAACGGGAAGTGTATCCTTCTAAACAAAATATTTTAAAAATAATTTTCCAAATCGGTTAATAAATCACGGAGTTATGTGGTAACAAACATATAAAACAAATGCAAACGAATTGAGAACCTCCTCCTTTTTTGAAGTCGGTTAAAAACATTTTCAGTAAGGTAATTTAAAAGAAAAATGAGCAACAAAAAGTTATTTTATTGTAATATTTATAAAGTTATCTGATCAGTAATGCGCAAATTTATATTTTACGGATCTCATTCGGTAGACTAATTCGTGTACTTAGTAAATATTGAATAATCACAAACGATGTACGATAGGTACCTAACTACGTAACTACTTTTAATAGGTTATCAGACCTATCAATACCTAGAATAAAAATAGATTTCTATTTCAGTTACGCTAGCTTAGTGTTCGTATTGGGCTGGAGGTGGTGCCCCCCGAAGCCTCCCATAACGTTTATTTTTACGTAAAATCCATGTGGAAATCTTTCCATCGTTTTTTATAGCATTCAATGGTTTGATACTAATAAATGTAAAAAATACATCAAATTATAATTTCGCAAGTCAACTTATTCCGTTGCTGAGTAAAAGAAATTATTTGACCACTGCCACGGAGGTAGAGGAGGTAGATTGATATTCCTATTACCTACTTAAACATTCCTGGGAACCCAGATGAAACCTGAAGTCAAATGTCATATGTGGTCATATCGTAGAGTGAAGATACCTTTCTCAGTCTACGTGTCATATGGTTAATTTGTACGTACCTATGTACATTATTCATTATTATATAACATTTTATGAAACCACAATATTCTCTTCAAACTATAAATGTTTTTTTTTGTTGTAGTTTATAAGATGGACTGCGGACGTAAACCTTCTTCATCATCATCAGCCTATAATGTCCCACTGCTGAGCACAGGCCTCCTTTCACAAATCAGGGTGAAAGGGAATGGGCAGATATTCCACCACGCGTGCCCACTGCGGATCGGTGGAGGTAGGCTAGTGGACAACCTACTGTTGGAATTTTTCAAGCCGCCTAGGAGGCATCCAACTAGCTTAACGACTATCACAATTAAGTGATAACCGGGACCAACGGCTTCACGTGCCTTCCGAAGCACGGAAACGCTCGATTTGAAATACCACTAGACGGTCACCCATCCAGGTACCGACCACGACAGACATAGCTTAACTTTGCCGATCGATTAAGAACGGCTAATCATGCTACACCACGAGCGCTACAATCATGCTACACCACGAGCGCTTCCTTCCCTTAAAAAAAAACTTAAAAGAAACCTTCTTACTGCCTTAAAACAAACAATCTAATTGTTTTTTTTTTAAAACTAGAAACTGTTACCTACCTTTCGTTAATTCTTTGCTAACTTTACAGTCGGGGTAGGTACAGGAGACTCTAAGGATGCATTCGTTACTAGTAAACGAGTAATATATTTGTAATGGCTCTAACGTTTCGATGAAATATGCTATATGTGGGTTTTTGAAGGCGAAAAAGTTTCCACGTTTCACGCAGATGGTAATTTCACTGCAGCATGCCTACCTACTTACATAAGCGATAGCAAGGTGGTCAAAGTGTAAGGATTCCGTCCGTAGGTTCGATCCTCGATCCGGTCGATTTTTTTGTAGTAGTTTTGTGTGTATTATTCGAGTGAAAGAGGTGAGGTGAAGGAGGACATAATCGTCACAGTAGGGTTAATATTATGGTGGGTCCATGCTTGGCGAACCGAGCACGAGCCGAGCCACGAACGAGCGCGATTGTCAGTTTTTTCACGAACAAAGGGATTCGCATCGTGCTCGTTGTAGGTTCGTTCGTGGCTCGGCTCGTGCTCGATTCGCGTAGCATGGACGCACCATTAGATATAGAATCAAAATACCTATCTGGTGAACCAGTAAATCAATCATTAAATGTTTGGTGTCATTACATAAATGGATTAAAGAATACGGTAGTATAAAATTCTAAATTTATGATTGATAACAAATATTATATTATTAATTGATTGAGTTTTAGAAAGGAAATATTCAGGTGTTTAATTAAAGAGAACTTGCGTATTTTCATACAATGATTTAATTTTCCTCGTGTAAGTAGGTATATTGATACAACTTCATTATAGCTCACTATATTCGGACTCGTATCCGTAGGTACATTATCAGTTACAAGTAGGCAATAATTAAAAAAATACCTATGTATTAAAATACAGTTATGTCTTCTATAATAAAAATACAAATATACAGATACTAATGGTATGTATCAATATATAATTACGTATGAGAAAAGATATAATCTGAGCAATTATTTGAAAACAGCTCTGTCAGGACAATTCGTATTGCAAAGTGTATTTTTTTTACATAGGTAATTAAAGCCTTTTAAATGTCGACAAATTATTGGTAAATGTTTAACTAATAAGTATCATAGGCAGATCATTTACATCCCTAATAATTTAAATTCGACAATAAACACTAACATTCACTAGTAATACTTTACAGGTCATACTAATTAGTCATTATGTACTTGCTAGGTAATTCATTTCGTATAATAAAGATTGTTGTAAGTAGATTTTATCTATACACATGGGAATGTAAGTATGATGTTATTTTAAACAGATATGTACTTCTGAAATATACTATTTATAATTTTACAATTTATATGATGTGTTATTTGACAAAGAAGGAAATATTATTAAGTAAACCCACAATGACTTACAACTAGATAAAAACCATTTTAACTTCATGGAATGAAAAGATAACAAATAGGACGCAAATGCTAATTTAAATTTAAATCTCATTACAATGGTCTTATAGACCCTTTGTGTATTAAAAGTTAGTTAAGAAGCTGTAAAGCTTATAATTATATCACTCAATCCTCCGTACCGAGAGAACTGTTTTAATTCTTACAGATAGATAGATACTACTATGTATGTTTGCTTTGCAAAAAGTTATTTTGTTAAGTATATTGTCTGCATAGACCGTGTTGATTAGACAATTTTAGCACCTGCATAAAAGTAGAAACCGGAGCAGAATTGCCATCAAAAATTTTTTTGTTTATGAATTCAGTTCGCCCTAGAATCCAATTTCTGACGGTATAAAGTTAAGAGATTTTACATTGACAAGAGAAGATCCAAATATAAAATTTCCTCTGGGATCTAAAATCTGCCAGCAATGCATATAAAACATATGAAAAGAAAAACGCATAAGTTTTGAAAATAATTTTTTCCCTGCCTGTTTTTACTCTATCAACTAAAACATAGAGCAAATGAGTTTAGGCAATTTCTTACTTTTTAAATTTAATGCTTTGATTTCTATCTAAATCATTTTTAGTCTTAGAAAATTAGTACCTAAATAATATTTACAATTACACACTGTACTGTGCGATATAATAGTTGCCATTTGAAGGGAGCGACTTTATAATTATACCTACAATCATGCATTATACATTCAACAACTCTTTAATTGAGATTATAGTCACATTTTGTACGATCATTTATACCCGTAATCCGTATCACGCCTATGTAATTATGACTATACCTAATTCTGCACTGAAGGTCTATAATAAGTTTAGTAAGTTTGATAGTAAAACATTCATCAATTTTTTTGTAAGAAACGCTCAATGATTGAAACAATCGAAAGTGACTATATTTTCTTGAATTGGACGACATAACTGCGTCTCCGCTGAAATGAAGTTATATGCATGACAAATGTAACTTTTTTTTTGGTTTTGATTGCCTATTGCGCGACTTTTCATTAATGTCGCCCTTGCATATCAATTTAATCTACATAATACTCAGTCTCATGTTTGTTGGCGATTATCAGATAATATCTATTTAAGTTGCGATGCGATGTTTTAAACCTCGAAGTTCCACCACTAGATCAGAGTCGCCCGCAATGAACCGCTTTTCAATTCTTCGCTCTTTTGCCGATTCCTGTTGACGAAACAAATATGATATTAATTCGACAAACTAAGTTTATGAATAAAAAATAAAGTAGGAAAAGTTAGTAGTAGGTTAGCATAAAACGCTCTCGGAGGTGGTACAAGTACTTGTGCTTCCCCCGCCTCGATTGACCCGGCCTCCGAGCCCACTGTGTCACCCACCACCCAACCCGGCCCGACCCGGCCACGCTATTTTTAGATTTCGGGGTATCCACATTTTAGTGAATTGCAAAACTACTGAAAATATATTTTATTAGTTACTGCAAAAGTGATAGGTACTTACTATACTACTATATTTTTTTTTATAGGTATACTGCTATATATTTTTTATAAACTTACCTGATCATGCGAGTTGATAGCTTTATTCTCCAACAGTTGCGCAATGGTGTCATATAAGTTATTTCTCTTCATTTGTTTATTGTGATGGTTCTGATACGAGGGCTGCGGTGGTCTCGGTACCGCTACTTCTTTATCACCCTCCATAGGAGCCACCGTGCTTGTGGCCGGACCAGCGGTCGTAATACTCCTCTTATTACCATTCCAATTGATGAAGCCATCTTCCATGGAATAGTCTTCATCTTCGATTCTAGGAACTGTTTTCGGTACGTGGTAGAGAGGCTTTCCCGCTAAAGCTTTCAATTCTCTGACGTCTTCGTCCTCGGCGTTCGTCTCTTCGTAATCAACAGGCGGGAAGGCTGCGCGAGCATTCTCGCGCCGTCTCTGTGCGTCTTGAGCCATTTGAGTAAGGATCAAATTGTCGAGGAAAGCCGCACTGACGTCATCGACTTCGCTTGGTCGCCAGCGGGGTGTGGTATCGCTCTCGAACCATGTCTCCTGACCGATGGGTAATGCCGCTAGCCTCTCTTCTTGGTGTTTTGGTGCTTCGTTATCAGCAAAATGGTCATAGGGCTCGTAGAAGTAAGGATAAGAAACTTGACCGTGCACTTCAGGCACGTTGATAGCGGATGGTGGTTCGTAATAATATTGTACTTTTGGAGCATAATAATATTCGTCATCTGGGTATTCTCTGGGTGCTTGTGGATACATAGGCCATGCTTGCATTGGGTACGTCATTGTTGGTGCTACTAAGTAGCCCAATAAGACTGTTAATAGCCTAAAACAATAATAAATTAGTTACTTATTTTGTAAAGTATGAATATACTGGGCGAATGGGCGAATGCCCATTCAATAGTTTGAATTAAATAATACAAATATTGTTTTACTTTATAAAGTTGCACAGTTACAAAATACCTATTATTTTAACGGAGACTGATATAATGTCTATGATAAGTCAAAAATATATTATAAATAAAATTAAAATATTTAAATTAACAGAAACAAACACTATGCGTCAAAATAACATTAATTACAGTTATTATTTTTGAAACCTACCTTTGGCTAGATAGATGCATGTTGCACATTTTACACAATTCGATGTTACTTTAGAAGCGATCGGGACACGACTACGTTGGAGGGAGGGCCGGGCGGCTTTATAAGGCGCTCGCCCACGCTTGCCGCCTACACGTTCTCAATGAAACATCACCCCCCGGGTACTCCCAACCCCATCTCATATAGCGCTGCCTCCCTACCTCCCAGTACCCTCAACCCGCAACTCCGCTATCGATCGCTTCGCAGATTATTCATCTTAACGAAACTGTGACACTTTTTATTCCATCATCAGTTGAATGCTGAGGGAAAAACATACTATAAATACGACGACTATCTTTGCACAGACCGTAGACAAACCTTAAAGTTAAAAGTTAAGCTGAAGATTGGTAAAATGTTCAAAACTCCTACGTAGCTATAGGTTGTGGCGCGGTGCGGGGTAATATCCACCCGACCGTGGGACGTAGCTCCGTCATAGATACAAACTATCTAACATAATATTACAATACACAGATACTATTCCAAAAAGAAAAACCGTTTATCAATGTCTTACTTTTGTTATTTTAACGACATTTTTTGGCGTCGATATTCCGCATCCCACGTAGTTATATAGTTACACAAATAATGTCAATATGTGATTGTTTAAACTTATTTGCTATGTTCTATGTTTATTTATCAATCAATAATTTTATGATGTATTTGTGTTGCAAATTTTAGAGAGTTACTTATTTTAATTTGGGGATGGATGAATTTCACATTTTTAATTCTTTTTTTATAATTGGAGTACCAATTGATCAACTAATATCCTACAATTACTATACTTTTACTACTATAATTACCTAAAATAAAATCGTCTTCAACTTTTTGTAATTAAAAGCATTTTTGTGATAAACTGAAAATCTATGAAAAACTGACACGTTTTAGAGAAATATGTTAGACCTATCTGGTAATCAAGGGTATGTGCTACATTACCCCGACTGATGGGGAGCGATTGCTGTTGCTGTAAAGCTTCTACTGTCCAAATCAGGGGCCCAGGCGGAGAGCAACTGCCTGGATATTGGTGCGGTGCGGTCCAGTCCAGTCGGACAGGGCACATTGGTCCCTCTTTCCGGCTGGTACAAATGGTTTCAGGTTTGCTTTGGAAAGAACTTGTGCTGCATAGCCGGAAGGAAACTGACAATGGGCTGCCATCACTGTAATTGCGGCGAGGGAAGGCCCTGCAAAGCTTATGCTAGTGCCCGCTGTCCTGATATATGATACCCAGAGGAACATCGTAGGGTTTTAACCAGTAGGAGTCTGAAATAACCTCGCAACAGTACCTACCTCTTCGTTCAAACTAGGTTTTCAGTAGGTACTTGTACTAATATAGGTAAATAATATAAAATATTACAATAAAAAAAATAGGTATATATTCGTGTCCACGGTGTTAATATTTTGAAATACCTACACTACCGCAAGCAGTACTTACCGATTTTGATATGTATGTGAGTGTATCAAATAATGGATTTCATAGCCGTTTTCAATCGTAGTGGTACACACGGCTACAGATCAAGCTATACATTGCCAGAATAAGCTGATCTCGCATTGTATAGGATTTCCGTACAATGGGAGGTCAGCTTATACTAGAATTGTATAGCTTGATCTGTAGCTGTGTGTAAAAGTTCGGGCTGCAACACCTCATGGCTCCATGGGGTAGGTCGGGGGATGGGGGCGATCGGGTGCAGTCAAAGTGCATCGTCAGGTTTGGGAGCGGAAGTCACAAACACGGGGTCGATGCCCGGCTGGCGCCCTTCCGTCGACGTGGTACCAGTCAATATGGAGAAAATACCTTCCCATTTATAGGAAATCTAAAAACCTTATTTTCGTACTGCATCTAATATCTGAAGGAACCATTCGGAAGGCGGAATAAATACCTTTACATTAGTTATTCCTCTCCTGATTTACTTATACGAATGGTAATAAAACGAGACGAACTTAAACAAATTATAAAGGAACTGCTAAAAAGATATAATATTTCATAAACTAGTATCGTAACAGAAACTTGAGCCCACGCATAGATGAGTCAAAAGCTTCTGTAATAGAGTTCTCAAATGCCATCGCATATTTGAGTACAGTATAAGTATGAATTGTAGGCTGTGGCAGGTTCTTAATTTAATTGGCACCGGGCATTTTTTTATTTATTATGATGGTCTGTTTTCCTGTTTCACAACACCGCAACTTCTGATTTTGTATCGCAGAATTGAATTATTGTGTAAAAAACAAAAAGCTTTCCAAATCTCCACCCCGTATATAAGTACCAGAAGGCTGGCAGCATTTCCGGAAGCCGAAGCCCGCTGGTCTTCGAAGGTCTCGATAAATTTTGAACAAAGTATGAGCGAAGCGACGAGCTTTGGACTCCCACGGCCTCATGGTCTCGATCGCAAAAGGCGTAAAAAGATGCTGGTCCTGCTGATTAAAATGGCTTATACAATGTCTAAGCTCTATTACACGTTTATAACTTTACTAACTGTAACCCACGCTCTTTATACATTGACTTGTTACATGGAAAATATTGATGTACCTAACATCATATATATAATATAACCTTGTTTAAATATGTCTACGCATATTCATAGAGATATCTAGAATATATGAGAAGGTACATATATGTATTGAGTCAAATAAGATAAAATTAAAGTGTACATGGTGTACGGTAACCGTTTATCATCAGGTAGGGCGAATGCTAAACCTACCAATCTTTTTTACCTTACCTTTTCATCTACGAGTATATATGGGTGGACGCAGATAACTAAAATATTGCTTTCATATCTAATCTGAACGATTTGTTATTGTATCATAATTTTGGGTTGTTATCCGCCAAGTTAGTATTTTTTATCGATAATCCATTGATCGGTAGGTTGGGTACCTACATATATCTGAATATCATCGCAGAATACATTTGTCTCTACCGTGAAAAAAAAAGGAAAATACAAAAAAATATGTGATTTTTCCAGGCATGCACGTTTCTTCACGAGGTTGCCCTATGATGCTTTCTTATTACTTCCGAAATGAGCCAATTTAAACCATAAAAAAATCTCTTTTTGTTTGAAATTCACACAATGCATACATACATAAAATCATAACTCTTCGAAGGGACACTATTATGATCTTAGTTTTTGAATGTACTTTTGACTATTGTCGAGATTCCCTGTAAACTTAAATAATAAAATTGATTAGGCTATTTGACACATTGTTTAAGTTGTTTTAGCAAGGTAAAAAGTTATTTTATTAGTAGGTACTTGTTTTATGTAACCTAAAACTGATATTGGTGCCGATTCTGTTGTAGATCGCACTAAACTAATTTTAGTCACAACTCATCTCTTTCTTACGAACATTATTGAAAAAGGATAGAACATATTTGAAGCTGTCAAATTATTCTTTGCCGTCTTATTTTGCGTGTATTTAGGCGTAACCGCGATAGATGGCGACTAAATTTATATTGATAACAAGCATTGGACTAATTTGACAGGACTAAATTTCTTACATCCTTTTCTTATGTTCTTTGTTAGAAAGAGACATAGCGAGATTAAAATTAGTTTAGTTGTGAACAACAGAATCAGGGCCAATATTAAACAAATAGACTAACAAAATCCGTTGGTCCTGGTTCGGCCATTCTACGAACCATTTTTTTTTTAAATAAAAACGAATTCAATGGTATGGTGTTTTTATTGATATAGGAAGAATTAAAAATAACCTTAATTTAATTTAAAAATAGTTTTTGAGATCATCAATCACAAAATTAGCAATTATGGCATTTTTAAGATTTTTGCCTGTCGACAGGTGTGACGCCATTATCGACAGAATAGGTTATATTACAAAATAACGGACATAAATACAATTCTAGAAAAAAACAACATTTTAAACTCAATAAATTAAGTGTCTTCTCACTTTCTGAGGCATAATTGTTATAAAAATAACCAACGGTTACAAAATAAAAAATATATAAACTATGTCTACAGATGTGACTTCACTTCTGTAGATAATATAATTAGCAATTTTTAGCTTAATATTAATTAAAAAAAATATAAAAATTGTTGGGCACGATCACGCCATCCCTTCCTTATCTTTCGCTGTACTCTTGGAGTAAGTTCTTTAATCGTCTTGATCTTTCCTGATGCTTTTTTTTTTTGGTATTTTTTCCTGTCTTTTCTGCGACTTTCCTCTAATTCAGCTTCCGACATTTTCTGCCTTCTTTTTTGTATATATCTCCTTTTCTGTTCTTTTCTTCTTCAGTATGTTTTTTTATTTATTACCATTTCTACGATCAAAATCTCCTGGAAAAAAAATTAAAGCATCAAACCACATCTGTAGACAGACGTAATTTCTGTTCACCAAAGTTAGTTTGCAGATTTTTTGCAGAACATTTACTTAAAGATGAATAATAATGCTTCAGGGAAAACAAGCGGGGTAAGTTAAAAATATAATTTTGATAATTTTTAGAAAATATTTGTATGTAATATTATAAAACTACATCATATATCTGTAGAACTACGTCACTTCTGTATACACATTTTTGTATTTTGTTCTAAACAGTCAAAAACGTATAATTGGGCAAAAAATTAAATGATTCATACAACAAAGACTTTCTAAAAATGAATTTTATACTTTATCGAATAGCAATAAGATACATTTCGCCAAAGCCTCACATCTATAGGCATTCGTCATATATCGGTAGACAGGTTGTCGACAGATGTGAGTTCGACAGAAGTGATGAACAAATACTTTAGTCCATGCTGAGGGGAATATTTGAGGATATAAAATGCGGCGTTCATCACGTTCTATCATTTTACCGCTAATTAACAAGACCAAAGTAAAAATATAATTTTGAATTAAGAACTTACTGTTTTTTGGCGACTTTAGAAGTGACGCACCAACTTTTACACTTTGTAGAATGACTTAAAATTTATTGAAAACTAGGAAATAACGACTTATGGGCAGCAATAACAGACATACGATGATAACTACGTGTTTTAGTGTTTCTAACAAAAGTAAATCGCGTTGTTATACAAAATATTTAAAAAAATACCAGAGTTTTCATGTTTGTCTACAGGACTGATTAGTTTTTTGCGAACACTGTAGAATCTTTTGTAACTTGATATAAACTTATATAAACGTATTAAATTTTTAAATTACTCGAAAATTGTCTTTATTATATTTGCAATATGATAGGTTCACATAAGCTACTTCAAAATATATGAAAGTATTTTTAAAACATCTCTGGTTCCGGAAACCTATGTAGCGAACAGTCTACATGACGTGATTTGGTCTACAGGAATCGCGCAAAAATCTTACAAAATGAATGATATATCTATTAATTGAAAAATACATGATGAAAGAAAACTAAATAAAGCAAAATGCACATTATTGTTAAAATGTGGCTTTATTAAAAAAGGAGATATATAGAGCGAACAGGATTTTGTCCACTTCGTAGAATGGCCGGGTTATCACTTAATTTTGATAGTCGTTAAGTTAGTTGGATGCCTCCTAGGTGGCTTGAAAAATTCCAACAGTAGGTTGACCACTATCCTACCTCCACCAATCCGCAGTAGGCACGCGTGGTGGAGTATCTCCCAGTCACTTTCACCCTCATTTGGGAAAGGAGGCCTGTGCTCAGCAGTGGGCCATTATAGGCTGATGATGATGATCATAAAGCGGAAGCTTTATTGTTTGTTTTTTTTTGTTTAAACGGGGTAATCTCTGTTTTTTTTCATATTTTCAATATTTATCCCGGGAACGTGTGTGAAATCGCTGTAAATAATAATAAATAAATAAATAATGATAAATATCCTCGGACATTCCACACACGGTCGCAGAGCTTGTACTATGGAAACCAGATAACTGATATAATACATACACTACTTTTTTTTGTATATACATAACCACACCCAGACTCAGGACATACATACATTTTCATGCACACAAATGCATGTCCTGTGTGGGAATCGAACCCACGACCTGCGCCAATTGCACAAATTGGCCCTTCATAGATTTTCCGTTCTAAACAAATAAAGAGGAACAAGTTTGTGATGAATCCTTAGAAACAACAACAATAGGCAGCAAAAGTTGCTCTTATAACTTTTAAAGGCTGAACATTGTTTACAATTTCTGCGTTTAGTTCTATTATATAGTATAGAAAATTCTATATACCATACCATATACTATTTATACACATATCTGAACTGGGTGGGAATCGTACGCACGATAAGGCACGATAGTCTACTGACTATCGTGTAATCCCCATGGCAATAGACTCGTAGCAACTGAACGTTTCATAAATAAAGCTTATCAAATTCATAGTAAGTATTAAGTTGTTCGAGGAATCAAATAACTAGACTATTTATATAACAAATCAATAAGATGACAAGATTTTTTAAATTACAGTTTATCTCTTAAATCAAATATGAAATGTGCAGATGTACATAGCCTTAGTAAAATAACACGTGACCTAGTTACTTTACGGACTGAGTGAGGTTCCAGGTGTCCTACAGGTCGAGAAATCTATGTCAGGTCGTTAAACTAGGTCGCAGTACCAGCTTTTGAATGCACCCAGGCCTCCCAGATAAAATAATATTGCATTTAAGGATCATGCACTGGTTATATAATTACGGTAAATACTTTCTTTTTCATGGAATTGTAGTCAATAAGGCTACAACCTATGTAATGGTAGGAAAATAAATTAAAATTTTATTTCTCATTTCCCTTCTCCCAGATAACGTTCAGGCAATGTGGTATATAATAATAATGGATTTTACTTTACTATTCAAACAATTTGATAGTGGTTGATAATTGATTTTGCATTTAATATTTTATTTTACTTTATGTCGACTCGATCGTTATTTTGATTTCAAATAATGTTTTTGCGGTTTTGTTATGTGATTGAAGCTAGACCATGATTAATTTTCGCGTCTCATGTTATATTTTTTAAACTAAGTATTTTCATCATACAGTTGTGAATTTCCCCTCGGACCTTTCGACATTTAAAAGTACTTGAAAAGTCGTTTCGTAATTTCTACTTGTCGGTTTTCTTGAAGTATTCTATTGAATTTCTAAAACTTAGTAACTTTACAAAACGTAACGATGTTTGCTTGAAGCCATCCAAAGTATTTTTATTTGTTGACAGGAAAATTGTTTCTAGCTGTGTATGAATTTGTTTTGTAACCATCTGATTTCTTGTTCGTCATTAGAATACAGACCTACACTATTTCCTTAACTGTTTCTTTAATTTTATTTAGGATACCAAGTGAAGAGTCTTTTAATGTTATGCAGATATTTTTAGCCGATGATATTCTAATGCTGATACTTCATGGCTTTGCTTACGTTGCGTGTATTTATTATATAATACTAGCCGGCGCGACTTCATTCGCGTGGTTTTCGCTTACCCTATCCTACCCTACCCTACCCTACCCCACCCTACCCTACACTACCCTATAAAAAGTATCCTATGTTCTTCTCCTGGTTCTAAGCTACCTCCCCACGAATTTTCAGCCAAATCGGTTCAGCCGTTCTTGAGTTATAAATAGTGTAACTAACACGACTTTCTTTTATATATACACATAGATTCATGTGAGCATATTAAATGAAATATACAGTCTTATTATAACAATTATAGTTACAACATTAAACTGTATAATACTGCTAAACTGCGTAGCAGTTTGCTGATAGCTGAACTGTCGGTAGAACTACTTGACTACATATATCGTTGATGCATTATCACATTTAGTATTATTATCCGCCGCGTGCCCGTTATCATACTACACTATATACTTATGGAAGAGGTATTATTGTGCAGGCGATATTCCCATTATTTACTAGTATTTGGTAAAATAATTAACTGAAAAGTGTTTTTTTCTATACAGTATATTCACAGAAAATAGGTAGGTACATTATAACATGTGCAAATATAATTGGACTCCCTTTTCAAGTTGCGTGTAATGAGATAAGCTCGTTAATTCCTTTTTTCAGTATTACCCTGTATTATACTGTTTCTGAGAAGCGCCTACGCACAGACCTTTGTGTGTTTTACCCTAGTGTAGTTCTCGGTAATAATATTCGTTTAACATTTATTATTAATGACATAGAGATATTATATAAATGTGAAAAAATATGATAATGTTTATTTGATTATTGAATTGGATTTCACTTATATAGTTTCAAATAAATGTGTCTACGAATTAATACCACTAACATAGTCCGCATTAGAAAAGTTCCATGTGACGGTAGCGAAACGGCCAAGCCACACATGACTAAGTTGTAGAGTTTATGAAGTTAGGGCTTGTAGAATTAGGGCGTGTAGAGTTATAAGCTTGGCTCTACATGAAAAATGATTTTCTTGGGATACAATTGTTCGAGTAAGCTGACTCTATCAATCTATGAAGGTCTGGTTCTATAAAGGAAAACTTGATTCGCCTTTTTGTGTTTTTGATGGGTAATTTTTGTGTTTAAAATATAAGTAGTTTTGTATTTTAATAATTCTGAAGCTTCTTCTGACCATCTTTTTTTATTATTCAGGCATTCATAATGTAAACTGGCCTACAACTTATATATGTTAAATTAATTATCGTTTGTACCTTTGGCTTTATTTCAGAATTATAAAATTTAAGTAGGTAGTTACAAAATGCGATAAAAGAACATGAATAACTTCAGCTATGGGGGCTGCTGCCTAGAATACAGGCTTGTTTGGTCAGTTTAGTTAGTAGTTTGTACTAAATTGTGACATCGAAGTAATCTGTATGTACCTACCTTTGTAACTCGAAATGTTTTAAGTGAAAACAATAATTATTATTATTATTATAAACGATATAATAATATGTACGCTATATTTTTATTATAAATAACATAATGTAAATTCGAAATCTATTGGCTGTAAGTACTTTCTTTACATTATGGGAACATGCATAAATTATTATGTGAGAGTGCTTCTGTAAAGGACGACTCCTACTTCACATTATAAATAAACGTATATAAATATGTATAAGTACCTTTATAACTTGTTGCCATTTAGCGTACAGTGAAGTTACTGAAATTATAGGGTGTATATACAGTAACATTTTTTTTGTTACCCGACTTCGTAATGGAGCTTCTCAATTCAACGCTTATTTTTTGAATAACTTATCTAACGAAGGACCAGTACAAATGCTGTTACTCCTGTTGTATTAAAAAAAAAGATAAGATCAACCTACCAATATTTAAACAAAATGTATAATATTTGTACCTCCCAAAAATATTGGTTTAGTTATCATAACACCTTACTGGTGTTAACCTATCCATATGCATGAGTGCCTAGCTATAGAAAAATAATAGTGAATGGAAAAGTAGGTCGGGATATACACATATAGGACAGTAACAATAGATTTCCTTCTGTTCAACAGAAATAGAACGGAACGTCTTAGTTTTACCTGACTGCAGTCTGAATAAAATCTCTCACGTCTATAGGAATCTAGTGGAAAATGTCGCCTAGAATATTGCGCAAGCCTATTCCTTGTCTCGTTCTTTTATCTGCGTATTCAAATAAGTTGTCTCCGTCAACGCGTAGGGGGTAGCTGAGTCTATTTTTAGACTTGGCTGGTACATGTTCTGTACGTACTATAATTTTATACGAGTTCAAATTATATTCAAGCCTTCCAAAATAATTTTCAATGACCAAATTAAGGCATCCAATTTTATTCGTGTTGTTGCAGACTCTTTGGATTTGATATTCTTTTTTTATATATTTTGAAAATTTTGTCAGTGTACATTCGTCGTGAATTTTCTCTATTATGTGAGATAAAAAAAACGTAAATTACTACTTTATATATTTGCGTCAAACCTTACATTTCACAAGTCCGCAATACGTATTTTATTTTTAAGTTTCAATTTTTTTTTATTAGATTTCAATAAAATTAAAATCATCAATAACAAAGTATAACTAAAACTAAAATTATACAAAGAGTTTATTCTAGAAATATATTATGGTGAAAATCCAAAAATGCTATTTAAATATCTAGTAGTAATATTAATAGCATTATTTAGTTCTGTTAGTCTTCTTATATTTATAATAAATATATAATAAAATCCTCCTTTTACTCATTAATATTTAATCATTCATAACATATCTAATGGAAAACTACACACGTGTATGAAATACATTTCCTCAGAGGGCTATTTATGTTTTGAAGTAATTAGTATATGTTTTAGATGCTGCTATGACTTAGATAGAGCTTTATTCTTTGATGATATTATATTTAATTTTTTTTTACTATCGGTCTAACGTATTTAGTTGGAACCTTTATCGGGTCGAACCTTTATGTATATAATAAACATAAAAAGTTGTAGAGTTTTCAAGTCTTAAAACTGAATCGTCAATGGATTAAAGTTACCATAATAGTTTGGTGTAGTCGTCAATGTCCCCTTGAGCTGACCAACTTACAACAAAAACTTCAAGATTTAATTGATTGACAGAGAAGTAATGACAGGTAACGTAACATTTTCTATTTTGAGCCGTTTTATTTATTCTATATGGGGTTGCTGAGTAAATACATTATAGACATTATTGTATTGTGTAATTAAACGTGTTCTGTTCATGCAGCATTCCAACGGTAACGATTGTTGGAATAAACGATTGGGTCACTGATTGTTTCAACGGTTCTTTAAAAATTGTGGCAAAGTAACAATAACTGATGTTTTGTAGTATCTACGATAAAAATTCACCTTCTTCATCTTGTACCTGAATTGCAAACTACTTTAATATACTACACTACGTTAAAATGTTCATATAAAGAATGTCTCATCAAATATTCATTGCTCTTGCTCTTGACATATTCTTTTATTATTGAGAGATAATACATCCAACTTAACAGACCTATTGGAATAGTCAAGAAGAAGAATTTAGTAATTTTTAGAGAGGTAGAGCATAGCGTTTTTTAGCTCAAAGAGCAGCTCGACTGGGGAAGTACCTCCACCTTACAGAATACCGCAGCCAAATAACTTTATGTTGTGTAAAGTTGTGTTCCTGCGCGTGAGTAAGGTCGCCAGAGCTCATAGGGGAGGGGGGAAAGGTCGGTAACGCGTGAGCGATGCTTCGTGTGTTGCAAGCGTCCATATACGCTACGGTCCGGCTACGGTAACCGCTTACCATCAGGCGGGCCGTATGCTAAGTTGTATAAAAAAAAAAAGTCTAATAAGACTCAAATGTTAGGTGCTACTTACCAGTTGTTCTATAATGATACCTCTTCACCAGTGTAAAAAGTGTATATCTTAGAACCTAGCTGGGGTAAGTTCCATGCTTCAATACATCCCTACAGTACCAAATATATAATTCCTTCTTACAAGTTTTATATCGTAATTTTCTCATTGTTACAGTTCTTTATTTAAAAAAAATTAAATTCATGGAAGGAACCTACCATTATTTCGTATGTCCCGGCTGTAAGCTAATAGCCAAAGCCTACGTCTCGTGACATAAAGATAATAGTAATAGTTTCACTGAGCTACGATATATCGCAGTACGGTACAAATATACGCCGAAATACTTCCATCGTATACAAGTGATGTTTTTGGCATAGGTTAATGACGAAAAAAAATGTTTTACTACCAACGATATTCCTGGAAAACGGCATTTGGTATTAAAAAAAATATACCTAAACATACATATTTTTGAATATTATATCCAGTTTCTTATTGCATAAAATGAAATGATCCACTATGAGACACCACTAAACTAAAAGTTTCTTAGTCCCGCTCATAAGGGACGAAGACTAAGCCTAAGATGGGACACGCTTACCCAGAAGATATCCTGCTGTACTACTACTGACGCATGTCCCATGTGGGTATCGAACCCACGGCCTGCGGCGCGATAGGTGATATCTTAACCAACTGCGCCAACTGGCCCGTCAAGTTGCCCGTCTGTTTCTAATATCATGTAAAATCAATCTTTCATTTTGTCTTCTGTCTATTAAAATTAACAGACTGAGCTTTAACTCTATTTTTCAATCTACCTTCATAAATACTAGTATTTATTTGTACATGAAATAAAAGTGATTCAAACATACATCGAATTCATTGTTTTGTTTGCCAACCAATCAACCTGTATAAATACAGATCGAGTTAAAATGATTTGCGTTCAGCATAAAACAATTTTGTTTCTTTCTATGGAAATTTTTCGCATGAGGTTCGATCGGTTTACGATTTACGGCAGATAGAAACGTTAACTACCTACAATGATATACAATATACACAGAGCTTACTCATAAGTACTAAGTAGTATATATGAGTCAACCCATGACAGTTTCGGGCTTCTATCCATTCATGAATGTAAGGATTTACGTCAGCAGCCAGCCCCCACAGGAGGCGCGGTTCCCCCCTTCGGAACCAGCTCGCTGTGGAAGGAGGGGTGACGTCAATGCTTTCGTGCAACAAGTGTTCAGATACAGTATAATAGGTGCCTAGATATCGTAGCCAGGCTATTTTTAACCAGACGAAAAAGGCTTACCTATGTATGAGTGTTTGTGATTATTGTGATAACCACTACATCGGTACTGCTGTGATGTGGGTCTGTAAGCAAGTCACCCCCAAGTCTGTCTTTAACCAAAGGTCATTTATAACTTATGGTTATTATTGTCGTCCATACCAACGTATACATGCTTATTTTATTTCTGTAAATGTATGTCGGCCAGATTTTTTATAAGATTTATATACTAAATTGATTGGTAACATAAAACTATTAGTTAATAAACATTTTGCAAAACATGTTGGACGGTAATAATAATAATGTTTTTGTTGATATATTATTAAACAGATAAATTAATTTAGAAGGTTTTAAGCCCGTCACAGACGTCGCTATAATATTATATTAATTTACAGGCAATGTCTAGCTCTGATTTATGAATATTGAAAATATATCGCAAGATATATTTTCAATATTCATACAATATATCGTAATATTTATATATTATAGTAGTAGTAGTATCGTAATATGCCTAGTAGGCATACTAGGCATATTACGATAAAATATATTGCAATATGTCTAATACGATATATTTAAATATTAAAGCCGGCTTTCATGTTATCACTATGGGATATAGAATGTAATATACAAAAATGTATGACGGACGAGCGATAAAAAAATTACATCTCAAGATGTAATTTATATTATATTATATAATATCCCATAGTGAAGAACCGGCTTGGCTTATCTTTGAGTGACCGCACACGCAGCTAGAATATTTATTTCTGTGATTTCACCAACCTAAACTGTAATTTATATTATAGCACAGCATATTAATATATATTATATCTACGTCTGTGATTGGCTTTAGTTAAATTCAATTGAATCCAGAAATTACAATGTTATTAAAATCCCCAGTTTTGGGCCTTAAGGTAATGAAAAATAAAACGTGTAAATATAGAAATCCATAACTAGGCAGTGTGAATGTAGACAGTCATAATTGTCTGCTGGGGAGGCAAAGGATCCCAACGCCCACCTCATGGTTACCACCCCGTTTTACTGAGAAATTGGAATGCCAAGCTTTCAGAATTCATACAACCAGTAAAATCAATACAAAACACTGGGTTACAAAAATACCCGGATATTAATAAGGATATTTTAAGAGCATACAAATATTTTAGATTAGGAATACAATGTTAAAACAAATTATTAGAAATGTTAATTAGATTAGTTTAATAAGTTTCTCACACGCAGCGCCATCTACGTAAAAAAGCATTTCGTTTCTTGCATTTGAAGCGCCATCTATCATAAAATCAGCTAACAACGTAGGACGAAAAGCAACGGAAGGTAGAGCTTTTGTAGAAACTGTACATAGAGAAAAGCTTGCTTGAATGAGATTTTTGTCAATAGGTGGTTCTTCTTAAGGGATCTGTTATTGAGTTGTAATTTTACATTACAAATATAATTCAATGTTCAGCGAAATAAAAACTTTACATTTCACTAACATGAAAATTTCCACGTCAGCGAATGTTAACGCTAAAGTTAAAGATCGTTCAATAATGTCATTTTTAATTATCGACTAAAAATATTGGCAAATTCTATTTTAAATATGAATATGATAATAAATTACTCTGCAGCTTAGAGTTATTCGACAAACATATACAAAATGAAGTACGATAACTAATCTCAAAGTAAAATTTTTGGTGTGAAATCTTACTTTATTGCAATGCATCATTGTAGGCCCTACATTGTAGGGTGTAAATGAATTGATTAATTACTTTATTAATATTGAATAGCTGTCCCCCGCGGTTCCATCTGTGTTCCCGGATAAAAAGTAGCTTATAGTAGTATTTTTATAATATTAGTAAAGATAATAAGATCAAAAGTGGGTCTGTCTGTTTGCACGATCACATGTTTAAGATACCGAAATGATTTTTATATCAAAATTAACACAACATTTGGCATCGGGAGAAAGACTATACTGGGTTGAGATTTCGAAATGGCATATTTTCGAAACCTATGTTGGATTAGTCATGCTGACAACTTTTACTATGGAACCAACACTGAATTCTCAAAAAAAATGTTTACTTTTCATACATTACGATCGAGCAAGGTTGACATTTATTGAATTCGCTATTGGTCCCAGTAAAAGTTGTTCAGCATGACTAACCCAACATAGGTTTCGAAAATATGCCATCTCGAAATCTCCACCTGTTATAGTTTTATTATAAAAGCTTATAAAAGTGATGCGGGGCACAGCTAATAATTTCTTATTACTACTGCTTACACTAAAATACTGAAGCTGAACTACCGTACTACAAGTAAATACCTACTCAAAGAAGCTAGCTGAAGGAGCTCTACGGTGCGCAAGCGCTACGCGCATATAAAAGACTTCAACGCGTGCGTATACATTATAAAACGTAAGCTTTTCATTATTTTAAGTACTAAAATATTTAAATAATAATATACAGTAATGTTCTCAAAAAATAATAGCAGCTCATTAGTTTAACACTAACATAAATAATTTTACGTCCATCATATTACTATAATGTTATATCAGAAAAAAATCGGAAGGAACCCACCCGTATTTATTAATATAACAATTCTCAAATCTACCTGTGGCCCCGAGAACTTTTCTTGGAACGGAGAGTGACTCGTATCGAACAATAAATAGTAGAATCCTTCGGCGGCCATTATCTTGGCATCATCATCACGCAGCCACAGTGGGAGCTCTCAAAGCTTCGGGGAGGGCTCGGCGCGGCGAGGGGAGGGGCTCGGTGTGGCGAGGAAGCCTCCGCCCGCCAGTGCCGCGCCGACTGCGACGCAGCCCGCATGCCGCATATTTTCCGTGATCTAACATTCAAACCAACAAAAACATAACTGAAAAGTGCTTTCAAAAAGTGATACATTTTCTTGGGTGACATAGTATAACGTGTTTTGTTCAGTGATTATATGAACGTATGTACTAAACTAACGTAGATAGTGTAGTGTCACGTTGTTTACGAATGAATGTGACGGCGTAGGCGCAGCCACGGCGGGTCGCACTCTCTGTGAGATATTCTTGCGCGCGCAGGTCGTCGCGGCCATGCTGCATACCTGACGAGAGCGAGCGCGCGAGTCTGCGCGAACGGGACACAGCAAGCGCTCCCGGCGCGCGTTAACTTTCGCTGACGAGGAACAAACCCAGCGATGTTTTTGTCCGTGTCATGACGAGGATGGGGCGATGGCACGTGGCGCTGGTCGCGCTGGTGCTCATCACCGGCGCGGGCGTGACCGCCACCGCCGAGCAGATGCAGTCCCGCGCCGTCGACACTGGCGTTGACCTTCCTGTGCCTGAAGATCAGCCCATCGGAACTGTCGTTGGAAGGATTCCCACCAAGCCTGGTTTTACTTACCGGTTTAATGAGCCTCCCAAGGAGTTTATCCTTGATCCTGTGTCTGGTGAGATAAGAACTAATTTAGTACTGGATAGGGAGAATATGGACCGTTATGCATTCGTCGTACTTTCAAGTCAGCCGACTTATCCAATCGAAGTGCGATTACGAGTGACAGATGTAAATGACAACTATCCAGAATTTCCTGAGCCGAGTATAGCAGTGGCTTTTTCTGAAAGTGCGGCAGCCGGCACAAAGTTATTACTTGACGCTGCAACCGATAAGGACTTGGGAGAAAATGGAATCGCTAATGATTATAGAATCGTGGACGGTGACAATGAAGGGAAATTTCGACTAAATGTTACTGTAAACCCTAGTGGTCAAACATCTTATTTGCATTTGGAAACTACTGGGAAATTGGATAGAGAAACAAATGACTTTTATATTCTTAATATTTCTGCACGCGATGGTGGTAGTCCACCAAAATACGGGTATCTTCAAGTGAACGTAACTATTTTAGATGTAAATGATAATCCACCAATATTTGATCAAAGTGACTTTTCTGTATCTCTAAATGAAAGTGTACCACCTGGAACAACTGTTTTAAAAGTAACAGCAACAGACAGTGACTTAGGTGATAATAGCAAAATAACATATGAAGTGACAGATTCGGAGAGACAGTTTGCTGTTGATCCGGAATCTGGAGTTATAACAACCACCAAAAAGCTAAGCTGTCCTAAGTATTGTACTAATACCACTTGTAATATGACGTGTGTTCTAACTGTCATCGCTAAAGATCACGGTGTACCCCGACAAGATGCACGAACATATGTAACAGTTAATCTCATTGATGCCAACGATCATGATCCCGTAATAACATTCACATATGTTCCATCGACGGCAAACTTTGCTACTGTTGACGAAAATGCAAAAAATGGCTCTCTTGTAGCTGCTATAACAGTGACTGATTTAGACGCTGGACTTAATGGTATTACTACAGTTGGTATTGTGTCAGGTAACGAACTAAATCATTTTCGTTTAGAAAATTCATCAAGTTTGTATATTGTGCATGTAAATGGCATTTTAGATAGAGAAGAAATAAGTAAATATAATTTAACTGTAGTTGCTACCGATAAGGGTACACCTCCACGAACAGCTACTTCATTTTTAGTCATTCATGTAAATGACGTAAATGATCATGAACCAGTTTTTGAAAAATCTGAATATTCAGCAGTATTAAGTGAGCTTGCTCCTGCTGGCACATACATTGCTAGTATAACGGCAACTGATGAAGATACAGGAGTAAACGCTGAAATATTTTATGACTTTTATGACGGTAATCAGCATCAGTGGTTTTTTATTGATCATTTGACGGGATTAGTTACAACAAAATCAATTTTGGATCGTGAAATTCAAGGTACCGTCGAATTGAACGTTTCAGCCAGAGACGGTGGGCCAAACCCTAAATGGGCATATACTAGGCTAAAAATAACAATATTAGATGAAAACGATGAAACACCAACTTTTCCACAGTCTCAAATTAATGCTACTATACACGAAAATATAAAACCTCCAAAAGAAATTCTTATACTCACAGCATCAGATTATGATCAAGGTGCTAATGGTTCAGTATCATATTATTTGCCATCAAGCATAGAAAGAAAATATCCTAATACTTTCATATTGGATCCTATAACAGGCCAATTAAGTACAACTACTGAACTAGACAGAGAACGAATACCTTTATATGAACTACAAGTTCTTGCTAAAGATCAAGGCTTTCCACCACAGTCATCTACTGTTGCAATATTTTTGAAAGTATTAGATGTCAATGATAACGATCCAATATTTTATCCTCAAAGATACATAGAAAGTATTAACGAAGATATATCTCCTGGGACAATTATTCTTCAAGTAAAAGCTTATGATTTAGATGAAGGAGAAAACGCTAAAATACTGTTTAGACTTGAAAGTGGTGGAGATGGATATTTTGATGTCGAACCTTTGACTGGAAATATAATCTTACAAAAAGATTTTCATAAAGCTCCAGAGACAATGTATTTATTGAAAATATCTTGTAAAGATAAAGGAAATAGGCGAGCTTTAGAAGATGCTTTTGTCGAAATAGTAAAAACCTCACAACGAAAGAATTTAGATTTCGATGGATATAATGGATATACTTTTAAAATACTCGAAGATGAAGGAACGTCTAAACCTGATATTGGAAGATACGTAGGCAAAGTCAGTGCAAGAATATCTAGTGATACAATTTTTTATTATATCTTAGAAGGAGACTCTAAGCATATTTTTAAAATGGATGAAAGGAGTGGAATTATTTCTACACATTTAAATGTTGACCGAGAGGATAAAATGACGTATCATTTAAAAATCATGGCTAAAACTGGAGTTAGTTTTGGATTCACTACTGTAAATATTTCTGTATTAGATGTTAATGACAATTACCCAGTTTTCATAGAAGACAAAGATGAGATACATATCCCGGAAAATATGGCAGTAGGACAAGAAGTGTACTTTGCAAGAGCAACAGATCGTGATTCTGGTTCAAATAGAACAGTTTTTTATACTCTCAGCTATAATCCAGATAGTAACTTCAGAATATCGGAAACAACAGGTGTTATTTATTTGAACAAACCTATTTCAAGTGAACCGAGCACCGTCATATCGATCGAAGTTACAGCTACTGATAATGGTAACCCAGCACTTGCTACAAAACATGCAATATCAGCAATAATAGATGATGTAAATGACCATACTCCCGTTTTCGACCACACATCATACGAGACATCATTATTAGAATCTACTTTAGTTAATACAAGATTTTTTGCTATTTCTGCAACTGATGCTGATTTAGGAACAAGTGGCAGAATTTCTTACTCCATTGCAGAAGGCAATACAGATGGAAAATTTGGAGTATTTCCAGATGGCTTTCTTTATGTAAAAAGCTTGTTAGATCGTGAAGAGAGAGATTATTATTCTTTAATAATAATTGCAACTGATCATGGAAAGCCACCGCGATCGTCTCAAGTACCAGTTGTAATACATGTCCTAGATGAAAATGATAACAGTCCACAGTTTACTAACACCACTTTTATATTTAAAATAAAAGAAAATGAGCCAATTGATACATTTGTTGGAAAGTTGACTGCCACAGATAGAGATATTGGACGAAATGCAGAATTAACATTTACTTTACCAATTGCGCAAAATGATTTTAGAATAGATTCTCGAAATGGGTTCATCAAGACTTTAAAATCTTTTGACAGAGAAAGTTTAGCAAAAAATACTGGTCAAAATTACATCACGCTAACAGTGACAGTTAGCGACAATGGAAAAATAAAATTATTCGATTCCGTGAGAGTCACAATCTATATAACAGATGTCAATGATAATCCTCCTATATTTGTCCGAACTCCTTACAAAGTAGAGGTATCGGAAGGTACTGCTGTAGGTGCTTCAATTATGAGAGTCTACTCGTCTGATGCTGATGAAGGATTAAATGGTGATATTTACTATAAGTTGATCAGAGGCGATGATATGGGAAAGTTTTCATTAGACGAGGCCACAGGTCAATTATTCATACGGAAGCCTCTGGATCGTGAGACGACGGATAACTATAAACTCACAGTAATAGCTCACGATTCTGGTCAATTTGTTCGTCTTTCTGCTACTACTACAATAACAGTTAAAGTTCTCGATGAAAATGATAATGCTCCGATATTTGCACAAACACAAATGAACGTATCAGTCCTGGAAACAGAACCAATTAACAAAAAAATAACTCAATTTCATGCTACTGACGCTGATTTAGGAATCAATAGAGAATTACAGTTTTCCATATCATCGGGCAATAGAAAAGATGCATTTTTTATTGATAGCTATTCGGGTGAATTATTTTTACATAAACAATTAGACTACGAAGATTTGACATCATACGTTTTGAATATTACTGCAACAGATAATGGAAATCCAAGTTTATCTTCAAGCACATCTTTTACTGTCAATGTTATTGATGCAAACGACAATGCTCCCATATTTACTAATACTGCCATTGTGCGTCAAATTAGAGAAGGAATTCCAAAGCACACTCCTATAGTAACAGTCACAGCAGAAGACCCGGATTCAGGTTTAAATGGCAAAGTTTATTATTCAATAACGCACCAAGACCCAAACGATAGTAAACGACACTTTGCCATAAATAATATAACTGGGGTGATTCATACTTTACTTCCAATTGATAGAGAAAGCATTGATACATTTAGAATAACCGTGGTCGCTTATGATAGAGCAGAGCCTCCTTCGGCAAGGCTATCTGCGGAAAAATTGGTGACGGTTATCGTAGAAGATATTAATGATAATGCCCCTGTATTTGTTTCTATGAACGCTGCTGTCATCAATATGGAAAGTCTGGGGAGAAGCATAGGTCGTGGAATATTTATCATGAACGTTTTGGCGCGTGATTTGGATTCAGGAACGAATGGATTGGTAACTTACAAGCTCATACACGGCGGCAATGACTTTTTTGATTTGCATAGAAGTAATGGTGCATTAACTTTGCGGTATCCTCCTGCGATGCCCGAGGCTAGGTGGAATCTTGTCATAAAAGCTACAGATGAAGCCGTACTAAGTGAACAAAGAAGTACAGAGACATATCTCAGTGTTATTATGGGTGGAGCTGAGCTCAATGGTGTCATGTGGACAAATGTGGATTCGGTTTCTGTGGCCGAAAATGAACCAGCTGGCACGGCTATTTTGAATTTGACGAATAATTACAAATCGGGTCTAGAATATTACATAGTGAATGTGACTGGTGACAATAAACAAGTGGACAGGCTATTTGATATAGATTCTTCGCTAGGAATTTTATCTACAGCTGTATCCTTAGACCGAGAAGCTGGTGTAGACCGATATGAAGTGGAAATCTGCGCAGTTTCAACGGGAACACCGCTGAAAACTACAACAACTAAGGTAAGATCCAACAAACTGTAATTAATAAATAACTGTAAATTATACATTTAGCGGATATTATAATAATTTTTAAAAATTAATACACTTTAATGGAGTGACCAATAATTGTGTACTACATAATTATTTAATAATTTAATTTAATTGTGCATGAATGATCTCAGTGTAGCGAATGACTGAATTGATTTTTGTTGAATATGTACCTAAAGTTTAGCAATACAAAGTGGACAGTCCAATTAACTTCGCACAATCGTCGGTAGAAGACAAACCGTACGATACTGTTGTGGGAATAAAAATTAATTTAAGCGAAAGCTCGTTAGTGTATGGCGGCTGGCGGACTCTAATCGGAGGCTCTAAATTACGATAAGTTGCGTCTCGCAAACGATATCTACACTCGAACTGAAACCTTCTAAAGATTACATGCGTGAAACATGACTTTCGATTGTAATATGTATCACTTCATTATAATTATATTTATTTGGCCAGGCCTGTTGCTGGTTTAAATCATACAGATAATTTCGATTAAAAAAATCTCTTTTTTACTTAACTGTATGACATCAGCATTACATGTAGCGTGAGTCTGTAAATGTAAATTTTCAACATGCTGAATTGCTGGAACTCTATCGTATTCTTTTTACAGTAAGTAATATAATGTTGTCCTCAACACAAAAGTACAACAAAACAAGTTTAACTCGATTCGACTCAAAACAGTTTAACCTTCGAACCGAAAAACCCATTTGGACTCACAAGCTCTGGGGGCCTACCCCCATCTTTTACAAAACAACCTTATTGCAATACTGTTTTGTTTCCAGCATATAATAACCTTGTTTATATTCGTACCATGACCTCTACCAAACACTATTGTTATATTCCTGCTAAGAACGAATGATTTTTGAGAATTTGTCTATGGGCTCACTAAAGATGAAAAGAAATAACGCTATGGGCCTAAGCAACTTTCTCTCTCTTAACAATTCTCATCTCTGTCACTCATCCATACTCTCTCGCTCTTTCAAACAACCTTATTCTTCTTTTCGTACCATGATGTCCCTAAAACAAGCTTATTTTATGCATGAAAACAATCTTGTTTATTTACCATAATGGTTCATTCAATTCGTACCATGAGCTATTTTTTATAAGCTTTTGACAATTAACATTATTGTTTTAATGTCAAATTTAGCAATCTTATATACGTTGTATTTACAAGCTGGAAATAACATTGTTTTCCAAATTTATATTATAAAAATCTATTATAGTGTCATATAAAGTAATTATATCGAATTTATTTACTTATAGAATGAATATATCGGGATTGCGAGATTAGGTATCATCCCAAAATAATATAACCGATTGTTTATAAAGTTTTTAATTGCACTTGTCGTTCACTACACAACTATGCATCTACGTTAGTAATATCGATCCCCCGACCCTTAGCCTTAGATTTATTTAGATGAAACGGAGCTTTAAATGTAAAGCGTGTAAAGCGTGTTTATATATTTAGTGATTTTTCATTTAGGTACCTACCCACTATTAATATCCTGTTTTCATTATAACCAACGTACATCGAATAACCCCAGATTAATCCATAAAGTTAACTTTCCTGCAGTGTTAGTACACAGAGTAGTCCCTGTGTTCCTGGAATCCAAACTATCTAGATTCTCTGGCAAATTTTCTAAAATTGGTCGTAACCTACATTAGCCTGGATGGAATATATTATTGTCAACAGACGGACAGACGACAGACTTATAATAATCTATAAAGATAATCATTTTAACCATCTAATGTAGTAAAATATTAATTAAGTATTATATATTTGTATTGAAAACTCAACTCACAACAATCTGCTATACTGTTGCAGAGCAGATGCAACCGTGCGGGAAATTCTAAAATACGCATCCATTGGACCTAACTTTCTGTAGCCTTTGTGGCTGTGGATAGAACCGTGGGGGTCTGAAGCTCGCTGATTTGCTCATACATTATCATCAAAACCTCGGAAAACCGGTTGGTGGGGAGCTTTTTGTGACAACGCATTAGCTTGGCTATCCAAAGAGGAAACACTGCCAATAACGAGCTTGAACCTGGAACCTTGTCGATGATCGACAACAGCGGCAAATATTTATATACCTACATACACATAATATGTTTAATTCCAAGACCTGCAACTACAGTAGGATTCCCGTCAATAACACAATGAATAAAAACACGAAAGTATTATGTACCTACATTCTTTATTCACATAAGTTTAATGAGAGTAAGATAATTATACACAATATAAGTATGGCATTAAACAATCTTGCAGATACATATTCAAACTTTATTTCAGCGTTTATAGGTACTTAGACTTCACTTTAGACCAGCCTCTCCATCTCTACGTACACTTTTTTGAGAGTACTCCTTTGCTTGTAGATATCGATTGAAGGCGGTATTTTTGGTCTGTTTGTATTTAACCATTTCTACCTGCTGACTGGATCTCTGGCGAACTCTTCGGCTACAACTCTACAAAATGAATTGCAACATTTGTGCAACTTACAAATGTTTATAACCATGACATCTTAAATTTCATGCACTGAATATTACTGTCGAATATACTATTAAGATGTATCCATATTGATTGCACTTTGTTTGTTATTAAATTACATAAACAAATATATTTTAATAACTAAATATCTTGGATATCTTCAAGATATCTTTATTAGACATTTGAGTATGACAAGAATGACAGATAAATATTTTGTTCCGATTCATTTCATTTGATAATCTAGAGTCGGCAGTCTATATATTTTTTCAATTAATTTCCTTACTCTTCATAATAACATTTTAAAATATTTGTATGCATTTTATAAAAATTACTCGAAAATATTTTATTCTTTTAGTTACTTATACTTTACAATTAGTTTAATTTAATACTTTGCTAAAAGATGAAGAATCTCAAATCATTTCGGTCCAACGTGTGAAAGAAATGGCACTATACAGTTAATATATCGTTATTTCTTTTTATCTTTTATCAGGTTGTAGCAAGGCATAGACAAATTCTTACAAATCATTCATTCTTTCTCGGCACTTAGCAATGTTATATCAATGTTGAACGATTGAGCTCATGGTACGAATCAAAGTAATATTATTATAAGGTGAAAACAAAACAGTCTGGCAATAAGGTTATTTTGTGAGAGAAGATGATGAAATTTAATATGGCATGGTTACAAACAGAAGTAATTCAAGTATTATTTTATTCATTTTGCAGTGAAGAATTCGCCGGAATTCAAAGTAACTACTCTAAGAAATGTGCTGGAGAGAAATAGGTACCTAATCCTCAACTAGCAATGCAATGGAGCACTTCTTGGTCATTACAAAAACTGAGACAAAGTTCATACATAAATATATACCTAGGTAGGTTTATATTTATGTATGGCACTTCAGTCTTAATACCTATAGTCTAGGCAGGTACCTATTGTCTTTAAATTATATGAATAAAGAATTTACCACAGGAATCAACACATATTTTTATTTATTACCTTTTGTCAGGAATGCTACTGTAGTTGCAGGTCATACAATGAAACATTATGTGTATTTAGGTATATAAACGTTTATGAATACAGTACAATCACAGTAAAGCTTAATCTATACGATATTAAATATTTACAACAAATAAATGAAATACAATCTAGCACTAGCACTCGTATATAAATTTTCCTCTAGGCTGTCGTAGATTATCGGCAAGGTTCCCAACAGGCTAGCCAAGCTAATGCGTTGGCGGAAAAAGCTCCCCGCCCGAGGCCTCGATTATTTTGGTGACAATATGCGAGCCACTCGGTGAGCTTCAAACCCATACGGTCGTATGGTTTCGATAGCAAATGGCATTTTGGTCCATTGCATGCGAAAGTGTTGATTCCTCACGTAGCATAGATGCACCTACCACGTCGCTTTCGTGTATCTATTATTGGCTTCTTTGGTATTTGCTTCCAAAAACACAAATAGTTCATATTCATTTGCTATCTAGAAATGCTAGATGGCAAAAGCTAGAAGGCTAGAGATACACAATTCATTCGATAAGTTAAATAAATACGATCTACTGACTTTATATCACTATAATAATAGATTTTTTTATCATAAATTTGGATAATTCGTCGCGTATATTGTGTTATATTTTGATTGATATATGCAATTGACATAAAAACCATAATGCTAGTTGTCAAAAGACACATTATGGTACGATTTGAATGAACGATTAGAGGTGACGTCATCAAACCTGCTAACAAAACAATATTGTTTTATGCCTATAATAAGCTTATTTTTAAGGATGTCATGGTACGAAAACGCAAAATAAGGTTATTTTAACCTTGTTTTAAGAGCTTGTGGTAGGCCCCCTGAGAGCAATTTTGTTTGCCCGGAGACTGAAATAAAAAGTACCTAAAACTGGCCGTGTGCTCGTAAAAGATCTCGTCACATTACATACTATTACAATTGTTACGATATTGCCCCTCACCTTTTGACGTATTTAAAAGTGAGATATACGGGCTTTGTCATGAAGTATGATGTGAACTTATACTACCAGAATACTTTTTCTATTTTTACGACTTAGTCGGTAAAAAAAGCATACGGCCTGCCTGATGGTAAGCGGTTATCTAGCCATATGGACGCGCCTTACTCACGCGCAGGAACACAACTTTACACAACGTATTTTGTAAGGTGGAGTCAGTCGAGCTGCTCTTTGAGCGAATAAACGCTACGCTCTACCTCTCTTAAAACATATATATTATTATTGCTTCTCACTCATATCCCGTTATCCAGATACATGTACATAATATATATGTATTGGTATTAATAGCAATCACTTCAACTGATCCTACTCATCAGAGAATTAGTTTTGGTACAGCTATATATTCTATGAAATTACTAATGGGATGAGTTCATCAACAGAGTGTAATTCAAATAAACTATATGATTATTATATGTATTATGTCGCAAATACCACTTACAACGCGTTAGAAACAACACTCGTTGTTGTTTTCACTGTTCAATATTTTTGCATCATCCTTAACATCTATTTAAAACTAATATTGTTATGAAATATGATTATTGTTCTTCATACTTCGCTAGATAGAGCACACCGCCACGGGAGATGGTCGCAAGTGATAATAGGAAAGGAATATAATCACTAAGTTGCATGTTTAAACTTTTAAGCTTAGGCGACGAACGATAACTCAGTGGTAGTGACGTCGGATGCCGAGACGAAGGTCCCGGGTTCGAATCCTATAGATAGCTTGAGCTTGAAGGAAAAATGTAAGGCAGCCATAGCACGGTGGTAAGGTACTTTGTAGTACCTACCTGCCTGGCTACCACCCTTAAAATGAAAATCTGTCGCCAAGCACCGATGTGTTCCTTCAAGGTTTTGTGTGCTTACCACCTTCGGCTTCACATCACTTACCATTGTGAAATTGTGCGGTCTACACACGAAAAAAAAAACATAAAATCTGACAGGTTAGTATCATAAAGTATCATCGCATAATAGTTAGCATAAACCTTAAAAAATAGCATTGTACAAAATTTCAATTCCTTCCGAAAAAATATTGTTGGTCGTTGAAATTAACCGCCGTTCAAGTTATTTTTATGTTGATACTACCGTTATTTTTAAGCCGGGTAAGCCGAAATACCTACCGTGCTTACAGTAAAAGCTTTAAAAATTTGTGAAATAATGTAAGCTTATTAAAACTGGATCCTCACTTATTTGAATATACAGATCGAACAACTTACTTATTCGACGGTAAACCGATTGGCTGGCGAGTGAGAAGTGTCACCTTTACTACTCAATATATTGTAATAAAACAGTACTTTCAACAAGTTTTTATTTTATAATGCGGGATCTGGTAATTTCAGTTTATTGATTTACATATATTACCGCTTAGTAATATGCAAACCTTTTTCAATCGAAATTGGTTTATACCACATGACAATATTGCAATTTAGCACCAATGCTTTAACTTTTATATATTTTTAGGGATATTATACTGAAAAAAGGGTCTTTGTATTCCATTTTCCAATTCAAGTTAATTTGATACAAATAGTTGTCTGCGACTTTATATTCTCATAACACTGAGACAATTACGATTTCACGGATAAATTACTATATTTATGTATAATAGCTTATTGACTACGGTTTTTGAATCAGATAGAGAGGTTATTCGTCTAGGTAGACTGGTAAGCATGAGAAAGACTGAAACTATCAGAAATAGAAAAAGTTCAACTGCATTCATAGATTTTCAGAAAACCTCGTGTTCTGAGGAACTGGCCCGGGCTAGTTTCTCATGGTAGTTTGCTGAAATAGAATTAATATTTAAGAAAAATTTTATAACATTGAAATTTTATCGTATTACCTACTAATACAAACTCCTGATACTTATTCTTTTTACTTCTGAGCTTTGAATTGCTTACCAAGTTTGACCATATAACTGTCAACATACATTTTTTATGAACAGTTGTTTAACACACAGGTCGGGAAAAGATAAAAAAGAAGCCGGTCCAAAGAATGCAGTGCATTTTTTTTAAAGTTAAATTTCGTATAGAATTTCAACTTTGAAACTGATTCTATAATAAATATAAATATAATATAATATAAATTACGTCACAAGTACTAATATGGCTATGCCAGAATAAATCTGAACTTCTCTGAAACAAACTCAAAGTAAAAAACTACATAAATAGTATTTTTTATATTAATTTCAAGGACTGTTGGATTATGAAATCTTGTTATTTTCGTAACACGATGAGATTATGGCCGAGCTATCCTGTATTGTGACACTTTTACATAGAGCTATACAAAAAATAAAAAAATATAGCTATACACGAAACGTAAACCCATGTGAACGTTAATGAAGCATCTCTAATAAGTTTTAGCTGCAGTTCTGATATGTACGTTTTCTGATTTGTTGATAATTACACATTTATAAAAGTATGTGTCATTTTTATAGGCATGGTACAATATGTTCTCATGGATCTTGCTTACAAGTATTAAGAATTGATATATAAGATTTTTTTGAAGAATTTACAAATATTCCTTCCTATACTGTATAGGAATGAATATTTGTAAATTCTTTGATATATTTTTATAAATGTATGAAATCTTCTTATTCGATATCAGAGTCCTATAGTTTGGACCTTTGACATTTGTTAGCGATGGTAAAAAAACAATCAAAATTAAGCGCGAACACCATAAAGTGCTTTTAGTTGGTTCGTAAGTGATATAACTAAAATTAACTCACACTAACATGTGTGGTAGGTAACTACAATTATGTACCTACCACACATGTGCATGCTGGCATGTATAGAATGATCAAACATGAGCGAACTATAACCTTGGTACGTCGTTCTAATAATTAGGAACTTCTCATAGCTTTGTTGGTTTCGTTGTGAAGGAATGTAATTTTTACGCACTGGCCATAATTCCAGCTGCCTATGGCTGAACTGTGAGAACCATCTTAATTATCATTGCATTCTTCCCTCACTCTGCCATAAAATCATGGGGGTATGATTGTGTTAAGGTATGATTTGAGGCGGGCTGGAGTGGGGGGTGAGCTATCAACCGACACCGAAAGCGCATTAGGGCGCCGGGCTGCATTCCCCGGACTGATTTATGCAACTTGCACCCGCCGGGCGCGGGCATCGACACCCGCCTTAATGAACGTACAAGTTACGTTATACTGAAATGGCTTCCATTATTTCACGCCAATACTAATAGTCCTAGTGTCTTATCCTCGCTACGTTTAGCTTTCTCTAAGCAGTAATCGTCTCTTTATTCCAGTTCTACCGTTTATGAGGGAAGTGAGCTATAACGCCGTCGCACACCACTCTCGTATTAATTGCTGAATTTAATTAACATTTCACACATTATCCATAAATTAGAATAGCGATTACAATCATTTTGCTATAATTAAGCTATTAAGCTGTTTGAGGATACGATGTGGACTATTGAGTCGTAATAATGTAAGTTTTTTTCCCTATTCCCTTAAAATCAATCCTAACTAATTGACTGTTAACATCACGTTGCAACATTGTGAATTTATTTAAGTACCTAAGTGTTCTGTTTGTAGGTTTAGTTAAAATACCTCGTTAGATTCGTCGAAAACAATTCATTATAAACATTTTAATTATATGAGATTTGCAAAACTAAACGACCAGAATAATAATGGCACCGATCAAAACTGATACTGGATCTATATATCAAAATTCAGGAAAATATGGGAATTCCCATTAGATACAAAGCAACGAGAATTCCATAGCTGAACCTAATTGTTAAATATTTATCTTCCCGATTTTAAAGGAATGGAAAAGACATAAAATCGATAATTTCCATTGACGAGGAGCGTTGGCCGATTCACCGAAGGCAGTTTTTAACTTATTAGCGTTTCGGTTTTTTATCAATGAATTTATTGGTGGCCGAGACGAACGTGCCGATTGGACGAAAACTTTAAATGTTAAATCAACGTTTATTTTAACCAGTTACTTTGCCTAAATGCGTTCGAAGGCGCAATTGATAACGAGTTTGGGTGGCGCGATCTCTAAAAGCGTTATCGTTGAAAAAAAAAACACTTAGCTTAGTTTTCGGAGATGGATACATATATTTTTTCATTATATGTCAAAAACGCATTAAGTGATTTCCGTCCCTTGTTTTATCCACACCGGCGTAATTGGAGATTTTGGTGCAATCTTGCAAAACAATCCTCTAGAAGAAAGAAAGAAGTAAAATTGGTCATACACCTTATATCCTAAATAATATGAAAATTCCGCAAAGAATAAGAGAGCATTTGTGAGTTGACAAATTAGTCGCTCAGATTTAATAATTGTCCTACTTCACTTCTGAATTTATTAAAGATGGTTAATAAATGTTCCAGATTATATTAACCATTTTTTACGAAAAATAAAATCTATTTTATTTTATTTTACCTCTTTCTTATTCGCATTGCTATTGCTCGGTTTTGGCTAAATCTTCGAGGCTATACGTCCTTTTTTTACGAAAATAAAAACTATTTTTATATTTTATATTACCCCTTCCTAATATATACGCATATTGCGCGGTTTTGGCATAGTTAAAGTTGTTTAAAGTTTATACGGAGAAGAAATGCAGAGAGCTAACATTTATTTATTTATTTAATTTAGAAAAAATATATGAATTACGGTCGAATTTCTATCAGTGAGCTACCACTAGTCACTACAAATGTACAAATAATGCAAGGGTAAAGGTTAAGATAAACACCGAGTTATCCTGGTGCATTTCTAACTAGGCTACTGCGACGAATTACCTAACTGTATCTATGCTTTTAAGTAAATAGCTTTATTTCTAAACGAAACGAGCATTGTGATCGCAACTCGCCAATTATAAGCTTCGTGTCACACAGAAATTGGCACATTCAAGTAGATCGATAACACTTGACTGACAAGTTGCCGAAAGACGTCGTGACTTGAAAACTAAATGAACTATAGAATAGTGAAATCCTACGCCAAAACAGCTTAAGTTAGTTTAGTACGTTAAAATCGTGCGAAGTAGAGTTTTAGATACATTATATATCGGTAAGTGATTTTCAATCACAAATACATAACTAAAGGAATAAAACTTCAAACACATTAAAACTCACTTCATAGCAGGCCATTCGTTTGTTCATTAAAGATTTTATCAGTTAAATAACTTTATTTAAAAAGCGAATAACAATTTCAAAGTTCTATAGATAGTAATATCTATTAGAAATAATAAAATGCTTAAAATATTGGCAAATTCTGACACAAACGATGGCTTTATTGTAACTATATCCTGTTAGCACTGACACCTCGCTCCGCGCTAATTTCATGTTTATGTTAATATCTATAACATATTATTTTACTTATATGTTATATATATTTCTATTCGGCTCAAGAGGCGTTTAATATTAGCATATATTGGATGCGTGTAAAGTTACTTAGATAACACGATGAGAACTCATCATATTTGAGAATAAACCGATGTAAAATTGTCTATTATCGATTGTAATTTTTGTTACTGTTGTCAATATTTTTAGAGATTTTCTATCAGTGAGCTACCACTAGTCACTAAAAATGTACAAATAATGCAAGGGTAAAGGTTAAGATGAATATTTGAGAATAAACCGATGTAAAATTGTCTATTATCGATTGTAATTTTTGTTACTGTTGTCAATATTTTTAGAGATTTCTTCAGGGTCAGCAACGCGCGAGTGATACCCCTGGTGTTGCAAGTGTCCATGGGCTACGGTAACTGCTTACCATCAAGCGGTCCGTATGCTTGTTTGCCACCTTAGTGGTATAAAAAATATATAATAGTGTTTTAACATTGACCTATCTATATATAGAAAATTCAAAGTCCTGACTGACTGACTGATAATATCAACGCACAGATAAACCGCTGGTCCTGGAGACATAAAATTTAGTGACTATATTCTTTGTATCCACTAAGAAAGTGTTTTTCGAAATTCCACCCCTAAGGGGGTATAATAGGGGATGGAAGTTTGTATGAAAGTCAGTCAGTTTCGAAGATAGGGTCTTCATGTTTTGTGTTTAGGCTGAAGATTGAAAATTAATTGATACGTGTCTTTTGTCCTTTTTAGGGTTCCGTAGCCAAATGGCAAAAAACGGAACACTTATAGATTCGTCATGTCTGTCTGTCTGTCTGTCTGTCTGTCTGTCCGTATGTCACAGCCATTTATTTCCGAAACTATAAGAACTATAATGTTGAAACTTGGTAAGTAGATGTATTCTGTGAACCGCATTAAGATTTTCACACAAAAATAGAAAAAAAACAATAAATTTGGGGGTTCCCCATACTTAGAACTGAAACTCAAAATTTTTTTTTTCATCAAACCCATAAGTGTGGGGTGTCTATGGATAGGTCTTGAAAAATGATATTGAGGTTTCTAATATCATTTTTTTCTAAACTGAAGAGTTTGCGCGAGAGACACTTCCAAAGTGGTAAAATGTGTGTCCCCCCCCTGTAACTTCTAAAATAACAGAATGATAAATCTATAAAAAATATATGATGTACATTACGGTGCAAACTTCCACCGAAAATTGGTTTGAACGAGATCTAGTAAGTACTTTTTTTTTAATACGTCATAAATTGAAATTAATATCAAATACTCCGGTCTATACTACCATTTACTTATATACCTACAGGTTTGTACGGAACCCTCGGTGCGTGAGTCTGACTCGCACTTGGCCGGTTTTTTTTAAATAATTCCACCCTCGAAGCGGGATGAGGTTGTTTTGATTTCTTTTATTGTTGTAGTTAAAATATGTCATTTGTTTCCTGTAGGCCACGTGGGCGAAGCCGCGAGCAGAATCTAGTTATTGATACGTATAGAGGAGAAGCCACACATCACAACTAGCGAGCCATCCGGCCACATTTGTTGGTTCTAATCCAATCAAGTACTACTCAGTTAGAAAGAAGAGAAAATGGAAACATTTATGTCACAGTGCAAGCCGGTTCTCAAAGCGATACATAGACAGTGTAAGGTCTATCTCTTTTGCAGGTTTTACATATATGTATAGTATAAAAATAAAACTGCAACAATTTATTTTAATCTTATTCATGCAACTTTCTTTGTCTTTCTCATGTTGGTCACGGAACTAGTAAAAATCAAATTCGAATCAAATTACCTACCATAAGTTATAGGAAGGATTTACCGACGTGTACCTGAAATAAAAAGGGAAACAATATCAACGGTTGAGATGAAGATGGAATATTAAAGTTCTCATTTGTATCAAAATGTATCAAAAGCGTCAAAGCGTCGTCGTTAAGTAAGCGTCTCTCTATACTATCCAAACAATAATTTAGATAGACATAGATGATATAAACGTATACATATATTCTATACCTAATTCTGTCTAAATTTGTTATCTTGATTAAACTAATTTAATATTAATGGCATTTCAGTATTTAGGCATAAACTTGAAAATAGATAAGTACCTAACTACATTAAAATTCTTAGCATCAAATTCTTATCAAAAATCCTTCTAACGTTGACAAATTGGTTGGCCAATGAAAAATATCGAATTTCACGTTTGAAAAGTGATCAATTTGTAAATTTTTATGGACGAATGCTTGTTTTGGAATGAATCTATAATGATCTTGAATTCAAGAATACCTATCATGTTTTGATTGCAGATTATGCGATTTAAATTATTGATTGGGGTCTTTGATTTGATACTCTTACTGTAATATCTATGAATGCACAAAATCAATAGTAGGTAGGTATGAGCATTATCTCTAGTATGCGGTTTTTAATTACACAATAATAGAGCTTTAGTCCGTAACCAATGGATGCAATAAGAAAACAAATATAACTGAATGTATTACAATATTTTTTGACTAATGAACCTGATCGCTGCCTGGGGCACGTGTTGTTCCCGTTTTACGTGGGAATCCTACTAACGACCATGAATATTTCCATGTTTTATTTAACTTCGCCATGAAGTATTTCATTTATTATTTTGTTAGATTCATGATTTAAGGTTTAGTATTACTTTGATTCTACTTCAATGCAAATTTCTTGACCTTTTTGCTTTTATACTGACTCTAGATTTATCCTTTTTCGTATGGAAACAATTTTCAATATCTGACGGTAATCATAATATAGATTGTTTCTTGACAGTCTTTCGACTGGGTCCGCTTTCTTATCGCTGTTGACTGCAAAGTCCACTCAAGCGTGATCTACCCTGCCCTCCACAAACATTCCTTGGCAGGGGCTACAGCGGGGACATTGATCAGGCTGTCATAGGCCTCGCTTAATTGGGCAGTTTAAGTGTGTGCATTCATGTGAAGTGGAACCGGTTCCTAGTGGGTCTGTTGCTTTCTAAGCATTACATCGGTGTTTATGTATGGATAGTTATGAGATTGGTGTGTGTATGTAGTTCATAAGTTTGAACTTGTATTAAGTTTATTATGATTTGTATATCATTGGCGGAGGCGTGATGGGAGTTTAGTTTAGTTGGGTCGGGGCGAACTTGTACCTGTCGTTTTTATTATGTTTATGTTCTCTACTTCTTTGGCATGGTAGAGCTGTACCTTCTGTAAGCTATGGGGTTTGTTGTAGATTTCTAGAGCGCTGCATACTTAGCTAATAATTATTATTCTAGGTGATTTATTATATCATAGCTATGTGCGTGTGCGTGTTGTGTGTTATCGTGTGTTATGTTGCGTGGTATAGAGGTGCACATCATCATTTTAATACTTTTCAAGGAATATATTGCTCCTTTAAAGTTAGTAGGTACTTAATTATAAGGGATTATACCTTACGAAGGTAGAAAATTAAAAGATAAATACTAATTATCCAATTGGTTTCAATATCGAACACAAATACAACTGTTATGGTGCGTCCATGCTTGGCGAACCGAGCACGAGCCGAGCCACGAACGAGCACACTGCGAGCACGATTGGCGAAGCGTGGACGGGTTTGCGAGCCTCGAACGAGCATTCGTAGCGAGCTCGACTGCGCTCCGCCCGATTTTAATTTTTTTCACGAATACAGGGATTCGCATCGCGCTTGTTGTAGGCTCGTTGTAGGCTCGTTGAATGCTCGTTAAGTACGTCTACGCTTGAAATCGCGAGCAACAAACGAATCCTGTTCGTTCGAGGCTCGGCACGTTCTCGCTTCGCGTAACATGGACGCACCATAACACATAATCATGATGTCGTTGAACCCAAATCACTAGACGCAAAGTCCAAAACTTAGGTTTTCAATAATACATAACAGTTTTGAACTCAACTCAAAACCCTGTAATTATTGAAAATAAATTAAATTGCTAAAATAATCACTACACATTACACAACATGAAATACAACATAAAAGATGCACTGAATTGAAAATTCAAATTGAATGCAGCAAACGATGGAATTTTAATTCGGATGATTAAGAGCAGTCAACGCCATACTTTTCATACAAAAGCTCTGTACTGATGATGGGGTTGTTAACATTTTTCGTTATATGTTTTAAACAAATACTACTATATCTAGCCGTGTATCTAGGCAAAAATAAAAAAAGAGTGAAACAAATTCAGTAAAAGCCTCCGAAAAACAGCGTTTTTGCACAAATTTTACCTGAATTTTGGCCATATCATCTAGATACCAGGCTTGCAAATGTATTGGAGATTCTAAATAACTAACTTTTTTTTCACAAACTTGTAAGATTTTTTCACAAGGATTATACTCCTGGAACAAGTTTTATGATATGCGAAATCATGAATGACGACATAGCGAAGCGGCCGCGAGTGATCAGCGGAATTTACCGACTGATAACCAACGGCTCTGATGGTGTCTCTCTTTTTTCGCAGTCAAACATTACGTTGGATGAAAGTACAAGCTTTTAGGCTATGCTTGCGTTGAAGCTGCATTGGCCATGAAAGGCCCCCTTAAAGCATTATGGTGTGGTAATTCACATTTTACCTATTATAAACAAGTATGGAACAAAATTAATATAGAGTTATCAAAAGAAAAATAATTTTATTGGAACTTACATGCTTTATATTAACTTTTTGTGTTTACTTTGGGCCACAACTTCCCATACCATGGTAATAGGTCAAACACAGGCATATATATGCATATTAAAAAGAAGCATTTAGTTGTTCTAAAGGTAAAAATAATAATCGCAAATCTTTTGACAGAGCTTGAACCTTATAACGGCATGTACCAGTTTGCTCAAAAGCTTTGGACATTTGGAACCGGCAGTTTCTTTTGAATCTTCGTGAAACCACTTGCAACATAAAGGCCGCAAACCTTACGCCTCCATGACGTTTCGTTGCAAAATTGATTTCCTGATGGTATCTAACCTCCCCAGGGAACGCTGGATAAATAAATACTTAACGATAATCTTTAAAGATCTGAGGCAGGCCAGAATTACAGCATAGCTGGGATATTATTGCATTTTAATTCCGTGGCCGGCACACCTCCGTCCGTCACAAGTTTTGATATGATTTAGTGCGTTATTGTACGAACGTTTACGGTACTTACATGCCTGCGCAATTCCCGCATCAGTAAGTCAAATAAATTTCGCAAAGGCTGTGTGCATGGCGTTCTGATCTTGATATCACGCTGCAAATATTACCTACTAAATTACAATTAGGGGTTACGGTTTTGACACATCGCGCGGCTTCTTTGGCTTTTGATTCTTTCTCGTTTTGTTCCATGTATTTTGATATGTTTTGAATAATCCTTGCATTAATAAAATGTTAATTTATGTCCGTATCAAGTCTGCACTTGTGTAATGGGTTGTTTCATTAAATTAAGTTTTACCAAATTAAGTATTATAATTAAATTGATCATATTACTTATGCTATATTCTTGGCTTATTTACGAAGACATACTTGCAAATAACGTTAACTTGGTTATAAGTGAAGGTGTGACCCTGGAGGTCCATTGTAATACTAGACTAATAAATAAGGTTTCAAATTACGTTGGCCATTTTGCACTAACGTAGGTCTTATTATCTGATAACATTTGATATTTATGGATAACATCTATTATCTATTGTTTGATACAAAAATATCGCAGTATTCAAAAAAATACAGCTGTAATAAAGTAGTGTACCTACCTAGTGTATCAATCTATATGCACAATAATAAAAATATTATAAAAGCGTAAAAGTTTAACACTCTACGGAAAACAAAGATTTATTTTACAAGAATCAGCTAGTCCTTTTTAAAAATTGACACCGAATACAATATTTCTTTTTCCTTTTAAATGCTCAGTTATTCCAACAAAGGAAGGATGTTAAAAGGTTTTATAACTAAATAACGTGCCTAATTAAACGTGTACACATGTTCGCTTATAATCCTTTTTAACACCTCAGGTCAAGATAAAATGTTAGCAATATGGAAGACGCACTGATTCTCGCCTTCCGCGCCAAAACCTCGTTTAGAACAACGATAAAAGTTGTAAAATGCAAATGGCACTAGTGAAATGTTAAGAATCTTACGCCTACGCGCCCAGCTTAGCACCGTTACTTTATTCAACCTTATATTTTCACATTAGTATTTTATGTTTTGTATTAATGAAATAAGATACTTATAAGGTTTATACACAGATCGATTTTATGTATGAGTAATAAATAATAATAAAGTAATTAAAGATAGTATTTTACTAGGGTTATTTGCAATGTTTAGGACATGTTGTTAGATAATATGAAGTAGATAGCTATTTTCTATTATTAGCGAGTCAGTATACTAAGGCAGGACTAATGCTGCTAGGGAGAGTTTGAATAATATGGGGACACAACAAATAAATTGGGTTTAAATCGGGACAAACATTATTTAATCGCTTTTGTGGTTAAACTTTTTGTAACATTGAAAATGAATTGTAGACACTTGGTCACAAGTGCGAGAAATCGGGACATTTGGCGTCCCGCCCGATCAAGTGTTCAAATCAAAATCAAAATTCTGTATTTGTCAGTCACAGGTTAAATAATGGTATTATAAAATAAATCTAATACATTGTTTCACTGAGACTTGCCTAAATAGGCGTCATAAAATTGGTATGTCCCGCGGAAATCGGGACACCTGGCAGCATTTTGCAGGACAGACGCAACATTAAAAATCAAACCTCAATAACCCACTAATACTAATATTTTCGAGACTCCCTCATCGCATCTCTACTCTCTTCATAATAGGATATACCTACAATATTTACATGTAAAAAAGAAAAAAGCAAAACAATGCATGTTTAAGAACCTACATTTAATTCAATAATTGTAGAGGGTGCCAGGCAGGGTCGACCGGCACCGTAGGTACCCACGGCAGCTAAACGCCATTTTCTTTCTAGGGTTGGACAACAAAGCTCGATACTTACCTACCATAAGTAGATTGATGAGTTTCGGCTGGTTTCAGAGTTTCGTCATTTTATAGGTTTTATTAAAACAGTGATTAAATATAGACAAAATTAATAAATTAAGTCGATATTATAAAATAAATGTTATGTTTATTAATTATATTAGTGTGTTGATGAGTTCTATATATTTTTCTTTCTTTCTTTCTTACTTTACTGTCAAATCATTTAAAAAAATAAAATGATACGGTTTCCAGGACATCAAGTACCGATAGGTACATTACTGTCAAATCATTTAAAAAAATACTTAATATGTAACTTTTCTGTTTAATTTATCGTTAGTTTATCGACTGGAATCATGACACATCACTAGTTAAAGGAAACCCTCCATTAAAAATATTTAATTTGGTTGGCGCGTAACCTGTAATTATATATGATACAAAGTTGTTCACGATCTATAACTTGTGGGTAAATTTGGTGTTCAATTGGTTTCATTTATGTTTACATACCAACTTGTTGTTATCAAGTTATCTATAAATTATTGTTATGAAATGGTACCGGTTCGTTGCTATTGTAATTGTCAACAACTAATGGTGCGTCCATGCTACTCGAATCGAGCACGAGCCGAGCCACGAACGAACCTACAACGAGCACGATGCGAATCCCTTTGTACGTGAAAAAACTGACAATCGCGCTCGTTCGAGGCTCGCAAGCCCGTCCACGCTACGCGAATCGTGCTCGCAGTGTGCTCATTCGTGGCTCGGCTCGTGCTCGGTTCTCCAAGCATGGACGCACCATAAGACTAAAGCTAATTTTAATTTAATTTCAAATGCGTCAATTGTGTATTTTTATTGAAAGCTTCTTAGTTTTACGACATTCTCGTTTAGTTCCTTGTATACATTTTACGAGTAAATTCTAATAGATTTATTAAATTAGTTTGATTTGTCTTGATGTGTAATTCACAGAATAAAAAGTAAGTCGGTTTTCCTTAATAGTTGCACGTATCATATTTTTACCTCCGCGTTACATAGGGACATATTTAATTGTATGTATTTCATTTTCTAAATAACTGACATAAATCTTATACTCATAATCGTAACATAACATCGATGCATATTGATTTAAAAATTACATGATGAACTTGTTAGTATAGAAAGAATAAAGTACAACTCTTTGAAATTTTAAGTACTTATCTATTTTAATCCACAGCAAGCGAAACAAAAACGTTACATCGGACTCATTAGGTATGATTTCTTTGATTTAGGGCTACTGATCCGCTTGTGTTTAAGTGTAGTCTCACAGGTGGCAATTTAGACGATCCATTTTGTAACCTTTGCTTATAAAACGTTTTATTTATATTCGTTTATTTAGTTTTTCAAAGAACAAGTTCCTTAAGTTATCAACAAATGTAAGAACATTAAAACTTCAATCTTTTACTGATATAAAGGCATGTAAAACTAAATAGCAAATGAAAAAAAAAACGGCCAAGTGCGAGTTTCAGTCTGACTAGCTCACCGAAAATTCCGACCTTCTTTCGACGCATCGAGGAAAAATCCCTTTAGAGTAGTAATACTTGTAAGTATTTATCTACTCTGAGGTAATACCGAGTAATCAAATTCCACAAATAATCAGTGAACAAGGACTTATGATATAACTCGGCACTGGCAAAAATAATTCCTAATTGCCTTTTAAAAAGAAGAAGCGTAGTGAGTAGATATTATATTCGATTGATATTTTGATTTTTTGAGAGTAGTGGCCGTAGCGGCGTGGTAACTGTTTTGTTCGTTTCATATTCATTCATTATTTTGTGAGAAGTGAAATAAAATAAATAGATACTATTGTAGCGACTATTTAAGCCTGATAGAAGAAATTAATGAAGTTGAAAACCAGCAAGAAAATACTCCAACAAGGCTTTGGTAAGCAATCGTTTCTTGTATGGGGTATTATATCTTCCCTTTTAAATTTGAAATTATTTTTTATTAAAGAAATACACATTCTGTAAAAATTTCAATTGTCTATCTATTACGGTTCATGAAATACAGCCCGCTGACAGATAGACGGACGGTCGGACGGACGGACAGCGGAAGCTTATCTATAGCATTTCCCGGTTGAGAGCTTGCTCGCCGATTTCTCCACGGCAAAATTTTGGGCCGGCATCTTCTTGTCAATTCAAACAGGGTCCCGTTTGGCATCCTTTGGGTATGGAACCCTAAAAATAGAGAAGGAAAATCAAGTAGAGCACAGTGACTAGGTATATTTTGCAGTAATCGTAAATACCTATACGTACATACCTACCTACCGTTCAAGCTACCTACCTATACCTGCTGAAATTCTAAATCAAGACCTATTTACAAACAAGTGTGAGAACTTGAATGTCTACTGAATTAAAAAGCTCCAGTCCTTTTTACCTTTAGTAATAAGCCTATTCAATAAAATAATTCAGTTAAGTGGAGGGCTCAGCATCTTTTGTTCGTTCATCTTTTCGAACCTTGAGATGGTGAAGATTCAAAAAGATCTTAATTATTGAAGCATGGCCTTGTAATGAGGTGAGGTTAATGACATAAGCGTTCTCATTAATAAATCGGGGCATTCAATTGAGAATTTGAGAATATCTTCATCATCTATCCTTGATGATATAGAGCTACTAAAATGTAGAAACATGCAACATTTTTGTCAAGTAGCAGTAGAAAATAGAGACACCTCCAAAAACTACAGTTGTTGATATAAGTCAAGTTTAAGCTACCAGTTAGTCGATAACTCATACTACATTGTCACACAAACAGTCAATTTGTTGTAAAGACCTTTTTTCCAAATCAATATACCTTTTTTAACACAATTGCTACCTGACTCAGGTAGAAACTTCGTTGAACCGTTATCGCACATTCCACATAGCATTTGTGAATACAACGTATTCTACTTTTTCCATTTCGACTCTTACTGCAACCTGTTTTGACAGAGAAAAAATGGGAGGGCAAATTTTAAAATATGTAGCCACGTGCTGAAAAATATAACATTTATTACTAAATATTTTCATCAGTATGGTTTATTCATATAATTTTATATGTTTTTTTAATTAAATGGGCTAGCGTTTGGCCACTGACCCGCCCATAAGGGGCGATGACGAAGCCTAAGATGAAACACGCTTATCCAGAAGAAACCTATTCACTCTGGCCTTGAAAGTTCCTAGATAAAATAATAATTCAAGTTAAATAAATAAATGTAAATAGTTATATCCTACATGCATGCTCAATATTTAATACAAAGATACTATTAACATAAATGAATATAATACAAATTCCAGTCAAAATTTTAAACAAACAATTTAATTTATAGAAAACGTCCTAAATCTATGTATGTATTACAATTTATCTTTTAAATATTCCAATGTCGAATAGTAACATTTTGATATAAGTAGTTTAAATATTATATTAGTAGAATTGTAAAAAGTTTAGGTTACGTATCCATTAATTCTGGTAGATATCATAATTCTGAATGCACACGGAGAATGCATCTTTTTAAAGAGATCAAGTCTTTGATTTGGAAGAAATAAACACCTCTTGTATCGAGTTATGCTCAATAATTCAAATTCAAAGAAAAATAAATCAATAGATAAAATATTTGTTACATTTAGTACGTACTAAAACAAAACTATACTAAATAACTTAAACTAAAAAATAAAATACTAATAACTAAAACTAAAACTTAAGAAAAATAAAAAGAATTAATAATATTATAACAAACTTATAAATAGGCTAGCTTAAAATATTATATTTCTGTAACTACAAAATCATACAAGTTCTTATATCAGTGCACTTTCCATGCGTAATAAGTAAGAGGCTATTATTGCACCTTATGCCTGTTCACAAATTACTTTAATTTATATATCTACATATCTCCGCAAAGTTTTTTAGTATTTTTATTTTGTATAATTATGAATTACATTCTATTTTTTTTTTTGTGATCAAAAAGTTTATTAACAACAAATATGTACAAAATACAATCTATATTTACAAAATATAATCTATATATAGAAAATTTCCTCAAGCCTGCCGCTGCTTCCGATTAACGGCAAGGTTCCCAGAAGGCTGGCAGCGTTTCCTCTTTGGATAGCCAAGCTGACGCGTTGGCGGAAAAAGCTCCCCGCCCGCTGGTCTCCGGAGGTCTCGATCAATTTTGAGTACATTTTTTTACATTCGATTTGTATTTTTTACTTACCATTATTGTCAAACTAGTCAAAGATAGCATTGAGTATTAGATATTGTCATCAAGTATTAACATATTGTATGTTCTGTAATCAATTTTAATGTAGTCGTAAATAATCATCATTTCGCAAAACAGCTTATAATTATGCCTACATTATGAGTGAGGCTCTCGATTTAACTCTGCCTTCGTAAATAAATCAATGGGACATTTACGACATAGCTTCATTTAAACTATAAATAATTACGAGTTCAAGTGCCGAGCAGACGTTAAATCAAAACAATAAAATTTATGTTTTAAAGTATCTCTAAATTATAGCTATGTGACAATACGAATTTAAATTGCCACTTTCAGCCGATTGTCGGGGGTTTTAGAAAATTATATAACTATTAGTTTATAATAATACCTTCACTGCATCCGCTAGTTTATTGGTTATTATTTACATAAGTACGCGCACGTCTCACAAGAGAAGAATAATTTAGACACCTTGCCATCTGCCTCGTGCTTTTTACTGCGCTGGATTATGGGAAATTGTATCAAATTATTTTAAATATCATTTTAATATAGAAAAAAAAAACTTCCATTTCGACATACACGCAACATGACAGAATTATACATACGTAATGAAAGAAACAGATAAATAAAAAAAACACATTCAATAATAATCAAGTATACTTCTTTAGTGACATAATTAGGTGCTTTTTCAATCATATTTACTTATGTGTAAAATTCTTAATTTTTCTCGTGTGAGTCAGTTCTCAGTTATTCTTTTGAAATGCGCAAATAGGCGCATTGGGGCCAATATTGGAGCCAACATAGTCGTGGCATCCGACGCTCATCCTTACGTAGCCCGCGGCTATAAAGGTGCGCCATAAAACGGGTCTCATTTTATGACCATTTGACGAAGTTATATACGTTTTTGAAGCCATTTCTCAGTGGGGCCGACCATTGTGGCTGCGTGACCGCTCTGCCGCATCTTCGTGCCATTCTTATTATTGCAAAAGAATTACGCTATTGCAAGCAAAAGGTTTTTTTTCAGTGGTCTTTTAGTGAGTTAATGTCAATTTATTTCTATTGTTTTAAGATCTAATACCATTGTCAGATGATCAGTTTAGGTTAATTCGTTTAGGAATCGTGCTCGTAGAGAGTAGAGGCCCGGGCTATCGCCGGTGAAATCTGCAATCTCGACAATGCTGTATCAATATTCATGCTTACGGTCGCGACCCCTACTATTTGCATAACTGCGCATTGCATTCTCTCGGTTGCAACTGTTCTATTGTTTTATGATCTAAATGACCACGCGATATAGGGCCAGTCACGATAAGCTTGTAAATATGTATAGATGCATGTTTATGGTTTGCGCTACAAAAACATTACGTAGCTTACCTAGATCAGACGTTCCATCATGTAATCATTAGCTCTTCTTACCCGACTATGTATGACTATAATAGGTCAACATTTTAAACGATTGCTTTACTGTATAGCACAATAAACCGCAATCTAAGTTAGAAAATATAACATCATTATATACACGTGAGATGAGACACTTCTTGTAGATATATTTTCAAACCATATCATGTTTATATCTAAGAAATAAGATGCCTAAGAGCTTTCGTGACAGTTATTTTGAATTCTTACATATAGCTAGGTACATTTCGTGGCAGTTATTTCCAAAATTACACAAACAACTTTGGAATAAGCCTAAAAACTATATTTTTAATCCAATAACTTTTTAAACCAGCGTTCAGTAAACTCATTCTGCAACAGTCCATTAGAATATAATTGTTATTGTCTATTATTGACAATTAAACTAGCAGTTTGGGAATACACGCTTCGTTCTTACGATTACACAGTGCAGAGATACGAATTATGAATTATTGTGTGGGTAGTTAAGCAAGTAAACGACAGTATCTATACAAATATCCTCAATATAGTAAGGGGAAGCTCGCCTTGCTATCACTGAAAAAACTGGCCAAGTGCGAGTGGCAGACTCGCGCACCGAGTGTTCCGTACAAACCTGTGTAGGTATATAAGTAAATGGTAGTATAGACCTGAGTATTTGATATGAATTTCAATTTATGACGTATAAAAAAAAACTACTTACTCTCGTTCAAACCAATTTTCGGTGGAAGTTTGCATCGTAATGTACATCATAAATTTTTGTTTTAGTTTTATCATTCTCTTATTTTAGAAGTTAGAGGGGGGGGACACACACATTTTACCACATTGGAAGTGTCTCTCGCACAAACAATGTAGTTTAGAAAAAAAATATATTAGAAACCTCAATATCATTTTTTAAGACATAGCCATACACACTTATGGGTTTTATTAAAAAAAAAAAGAGTTTCAGTTCTAAGTATGGGGAACCCTCAAAATTTATTGTTTTTTTTCTATTTTTGTGTGAAAATCTTAATGCGGTTCACAGAATACATCTACTTACTAAGTTTCAACATATATAGTTCTTATAGTTTCGGAAAAAAGTGGCTGTGACATACGGACGGACAGACAGACAGACAGACATGACGAATCTATAAGGGTTCCATTTTTTGCCATTTGGCTACGGAACCCTAAAAAATGGTGAACCAAACCGAAAAATTTATAATCCATTCTGCTTTTGTCAGTAAAATGGAGCCAATTGAATTAACCATAAACTTGACTGAGAATTCAGTTCAGAAACAAAATATCTGGAAAAACAGTTGGAAGTCACGGATTTTTTTTCGCTTCCACTCTGTGACTTCTAAATGAAATATTAATTATAATAAATTTACTTACAGCGAACATTTTTAGTGTTGACAATAATATAATAGAAATATATACAATAGGATAATTTTACTTAATATTATAAATGCGAATGTTTGGTTGTTTCTACCTCAATCACATCTCAACGGATTTGGATACTTTTTATCCCGGGAAAGCCATATAGCCCTCGGGTAAGCGGATGAAACCGCGGGGCACAATTAGTAATATTATAAAGAGGGAAAGTTTGTAAGTTTGGATGTACGAGATTGAAAATTCTTTCACTAATAGGAAGTTACATAATCCCAGAGTATTATAGGTTATTTTTTATCCCGGGAACGTGGGTGAATCGCGGGGGATAGCTAGGTGTTTTATAATATTGACTGTCTAATTCAATTTCAACTCGTAACTAATAAATTCAATTCTGTTTCAGGTACGTTATAAATAGACCTGCTCCCAAATTATTCAGTTATGTAAGTACACTGCTGTATTATAATTTGGTATGCGATCAAATAGCGGCCTAGTGCGGAATGCTCTCGCCTACGGCTACGAGGGTGTGACTTCAATCTCAGGGTTGCAGCTCTATTGATTATGATGCAAACCCTCGTGAGAATGAATGAAGGGAGGATGGGAAAAAAGTCTGAGTTAGAACTATTTATTTCGACCAAAAACTGGTAGTAATATTAACTTAACCCAAAACAAGTAAAGTCAATATTTTTAATCGCAATAGTACCTAGCTGTTATTCGCTTAATATCATTATTAACTCTATAATAAAAATAAGAATACACAATTTACAAAAAAAAACTATTACTTCCATCCTTTTATTATACAGCGAGAAAAGGTAAGTGTGTTTCCATCAATAAAAATGACAAGTCGAAGCGAAACTAGAGATAACTTCCAATAAGCCCTTTAATAGCGGCTTTGTGGTCATAAATTAGGTTTAATGACCACTAAAATAGAATAAATTGGAAAACCCGATGCATCGGTGTACAAATAAAAAATGTTTCCCCTTTGAAATCCTAAACGAATATATTATAATGTGATAGAGATATTAACGTCGTAAACAAATTTTACAAGTAGGTAGTCACTGTAGCATGCATTAATTTCATATCTATGATTATAAATTGAACCTTATCTACCGGTACTTCGCTGGGATAAATGTTATTGGGTGTTTATACACTGGATAAAATATTTTAAAACCCAGAAATTCCATGAACACATAAGTCGGTGCTCTATCATGACTTAAATACTCTGCGCATCGAAAATTTCAATGAAACGATGAATATTCCGGTAGCTGAGTAATTAAATCTTATTAAAACAAGATTAAGATAAACCGTATGAACTTATTTGGTCAATCATTGATCTTGCTTTACAAAGGGTTATTTATAATGAACTCTATTAAACATGCACGTCCAAGCCTAATAAACGCATGTTAGATACATGTTTTAGATTACGATATTGAGTTTCGACTACTGTTAAACACTAACGAAGCTTTGAAGGCGATATGTATTTTCTCAAGAACCGGCAACCTATTGTTGTCCACAAATCTATAAATGGGCTTATATTTTATTTAAGTAGTAATCAGATATCAAAGTAGGAATATGTATTTAAACAAATAGGCATTTGCTCTATCTGTAGGTTTGTTGAGAAGACCCGACAGGGATAATTATTTGAGCTACCCTAGATTTATTTATTAGCCAGTCGGCTAATTTTGCCCGGCGCAACTTTCGTTCGCGTGGTGTCCTACCCCTACCATACCTAACTCTTATTTTGTGTGTATTCCGATGTTTTAATAGTTATTCTGATATATAAATGAGATATAAATCCAACAAATCAAAAATCAAGAAAATCGGTCATCTGTTCTTGAGTTATAAATGGTGTAACTAACATGACTTTGTTGTACTTTACTACTACTTACTTTGTTTTATATATTGTACATAGATTTATATAGATACTACATGAAGTAGTAAATGTATTCCATATGTGCGATCTAATGCTGGGAACCGTTTTAGACATGGCGCACTTATGAGGACATTGACAAGGATCGCAGGCGTAACCGCGCGATAACCTCCACGACCTCGCTCGACAGCTTGTAATGTAATTGTAAATTTGTAAGGCTTATTACAACACCGCGAATAACTTTGTTGTGTCGGCAATAACTGTTTTATTGAATAGTTATCTCACGAAGACACTGTTGTAACACAGGAGGAGAATGTTTTTAAATACAGGTCAGATCACAGAATAAATAATAGTATTAACGTTAGCTACGTTATTAGTTAACGTTACTACTATTATTGACTTATTACAATTTTGTATTGTCTAATAGCAGAGGCTTGCTTAGTGTGTACCGTTCACAAGTTATCTTAAGAACACAATGCTGTGAATTTGACTTTGAAAATGTAGATAAATGTATGCACATTAATGTAACTAAGTATTCTTGTTATAGTATTACACATATCAGTGCATGTTATATAAGTTTTTATATATGAATTTTAATTGCCTCTTCCGACAAGTTACAAGCCATTAATACCGTTTAAAGTATATGTCACCGTATTTTTGGGAATACCGTTAGTTTATAATCTACCTAAAGAGATTATAAACTCCCCGATATATTGTGAACTGTACTACTGCTTACAATATAACGTATTCATTTTCGATAGTTTATAGTCTAACGTTGTCAAACCGTCATATTGTGAACCGTCCCTGATTGGTCAGTGTTGGCGGTAGTTCGTTCTGTATTCATAGAGTTTGACGTTTAACCAATCAGCGCGCAAGGTGCGTTCCGATGCATTCAAAGTATGATGTCAGTTTACAATATGACAGTTTGTCATGGATAGATTATAATTTATCGGAAATTAATACGTTATATTGTAAACAGTATGATACAGTTCACAATTTATCGGGGAGTTTATAATCTCGCTAGGTAGATTATAAACTAACGGTTTTCACAAAAATACTGTGACATGTTCATTGGTAAATATATATCAATAAGTAAAGACATTTACATTAAACAGTTGTCCCGGAAGTCTCAAACTAGATCAATTGGCTCTTTCTTTTGATTAGAAGTCAGGTTCTAATTAAACACAGCCGTATCCCGCGTTTCAAGCGGATTCCATTAATTCCTTGGAAGTTATGCTCACGAGGGGTACCGCCGGAATGTCAGCCAAGACCTTAATAAAAAACTTGTCTTCTCCTCCCTGAACTTGGTGAATAAACAGTTAATTTTACGGATTTTTTTATAAAGTAGAGGCTAACAAAATTGCAAACGTGTTTTACAAAAATATGGATGCACCGACCAACTTTATAGACATATTTATGACGATGATGTATATTCCATAAGTGGTGATGAGAGTAACGACTCGATGACTTTATTATTGTGCGTAGATATAGCTCATGGTATAGAATAGATGGTGAAAACGTATTGAAAGGTCAAGTAGGTATTTAATATGTTTGAGATAGTAGAAAATCTATCTGTCGGGAAAAAATCTTTGTTATTTCCTTTTAAATTAGATGGGCTTGCATTTGGCCACTGACCTCACTTTACAGGCGATTCAAATGTTTCAGGATTATATCAAAATATAATATGGTATTGTAGTAATGTAAATATTGTTGGAAACATAGGTATATATAGGCATCTTTTAGTAGTAAATATCTGGTTAAGTGTTAACCTTCTGGTTAAGTTCTACATTTCACATTACCTATGATTTTTTCGATAGTGTATGTTAGCTATGAGAAATAGAAACAGGTAGAAATGCAATGACGGCACAAGGCAACCGGTTAACCCGTCACCTAAATTCAAGTGTCACTTCTCCGGAAATGACGGAGGATAGAAATAGTTGTCCAGAATAGTGACGTCTAGTAGACTTGTATTTTACCCTGAATGGTAAAATATGTTAAACGAATACCAGTAGCCATTTTTTATTTTCACATACACGGTATGATTCATTCGACTATTAAAACAGGATAATAAATTAATTCTTGACATACTCATCAAGTCTCCAATATAAAGAGGATGTCATTGTGATCGTTTTGTAAGCCTTACCTTTTTGTCCAAATTATGTTCTATAAATAAATAAAAAGTTGCCAGCGTAGTAAAACAAATCAGGCCACCAGTACAATGACAAAAAAAATGGCAGTAGAGTGGGTACACTATGGAATCAAATTTTAACCCCTAGAGGGGTAAAATAGGAGTATCGTGAGTGAATCTACGGTGTGGACAACTAGTTAATTAACAAAAGGTCAATACTAACTCTTTAGGGAGTATATAGTATAGAGTATATATATAGAGTATAAGAATTCAAAATCTTTGGCATTGCATGATAACGTAATTTTTCATACTCGTCTTAAAATTTGTTTTTAGGTGATTAATCCAAAATGGAAGGCTGATGATGATGATGATGAATCCAAAACATCGTAGGTAAGACATGAATCTAATATGTCATTATAGACTCGCCTACTTATGACGTAGTTTTAGGAAAATCGGAATGCGGAACCACCTGTCTTATAAAGTACGTATAGTAGTAATGGAAAAGTATATAGTGCTGATATAAACGAGAACCTAAGTATCCCCGTAAAGATATTTTATCTGTATAATAAGACAAAGGCTGGTCATGCATAGTTACTGAAGGACGTAATAACATTGTCGTTATAAATCACTGTAAGATATTGATCGTAAATAAAGTCTGGATTTATGACAAAACTGAGATATCTCGCGGCGTCAGCGGTTGTAAGGTAGTAGGTACCTATACACGAAGAGATAGCCTTTGCTCTCAGCTGATAGAAATGTCAGCATTCAAGTAAATAATCGCATAATAATTTTGCTTGTCCATATACAATGTTATGTAACTCATGGACAAGTGCTTAGGCGATGACGAGCCGATTTACTCAAATCATTACCTACAAATGCCCGGTTTATATAAACAATAATTGGACTGTTTTAAAAAAATAACAGACTTCAAAGTACACTAAGAAGTAATCAAATCCTGATCTGATAACAATGGGACCAAACGGGAAGTGTACCCTTCCAGACAAAAAAAAGCATTTTCCAAATCGGTTAATAAATTACGGAGTTATGAGGTAACAATCATAAAAAAATACAACTGAATTGAGAACCTCCTCCTTTTTTTGAAGTCGGTTAAAAACGTTTCGTTTTGCTTACTAATGGTAGGTATTTTTATGGCCAAACTGGGCATAGGTATAGATAATTTTACCTGTGATAGCTACTTCCATATGGGAGGGTCTGCTATGCAAAGCTTTGACGTCTTTGCTTCATTATTAGTAAAGATATAAGAGTCTTAATTTTAACCGATAGCGGTCCGTAAATTATAGGAATCGGCCAAAACACAGTCCTCATATTGTTTAGTTCTTTTCAGTTGTTATATATTTTAGTATTGAAATATCTATATCAAAATTGCAGAAAGATATTTATACATAAAATAAAAACTAAAATCGTTGAGGACTCTATCGATGTCCATCTTCGCGATGCCTATTTCCGCCGAGATAAAAGTCAGACATTACAAAAAAAAAACATTAACCGTAAATTATAATTGACTATATATAGCCAGGGAATACAAAGCCAAATAATTTAGTTTCTTGAAAATCAGGTATATTTGCCGGCACGTAACTTGGCCAGACTCGTTAGATTATTTTTGTTTTCGTTAGTTAGTTCTAAACAGACAAGTTTAAAAATATATTTTTTTAATAACCGTAAAATAATGTCAAGCAATTAGAGTAAAAGAACAATTGAAAGCCACATTTAGCAAAAACCTGAAAATTAAAAGTCAAACGTGCAGGCCAAGTTTCGTGCCGAAGGGTACGTAATGACATAAATAAAGGATATTAGTTCTTCTAATATCGAACTTATTTATAAATAGACAAGTTTTATCAAAAAAAAAATATTTCAGTGTACTACCAGATCAAGGGTGATTGAATTGTCACTGCAAGCAACGAGTCAATAAATAAACACGCTGTACATTCACATTTAAATCACACTCTGTGTATAGAGATGAGGATGTTTAATACTCTCTTTAATTGATATGTTGCGTGCTGAGTTATAGTATCTGATCCCTGGCCAGGCGTGTACCTCGGGCAATTCTATTGGGCAATTTATTTATATTGATTCCCATACCACTTCCTATCTATATACAGATAACTTCAGACTACTTTATGTCCTAGCACTAAATGTTGTATCGTAAATTAATGAATGAAATGATTAATGTGGATCTGTATCCTATGATGCTTAATTTAGTTTATAGCGATTAGGTTTTGTTGATTGGTAATAGCAGTAATGATGGCCGTATGTCAGGGACAATAAAATTAGCACTGAAAATATTTTACCATGGAAGTTTATGAATTATTTTATGCGTTGTATAATTACAAATAAAAGCATCCTATCCTATTTATTTATTTTATTTGGCTCTTCAACAATAAGTACACTAATAAATAAACAACAAAATTCAAAACTAAATCTAACTCTTAACTAGTTGTTGTCAAATACATTTTACCCAACGATATTTTGTTCAATTGAATAGCAGTCCCTGAAAAAAGCGCATCCCAAAAATGTGCAACAGCCAACGGTTTAAAAACACTGATATCGACTTTCTAACTATGTGCATTTGATACGCCAAGAAAAGGAAAACAAGAAAGCTTCAAAATAATATTTTATTTAAAACGCAAAATTATTGAAACTGCATCCAATATATCTTCATGACTGTATATATTACTTATTCTTTTATGTATAAATTAACATATTCAGTACATTATTGTCGGAATGGCGTTCGGTAACGAGAACAAACTACATAGAACGTTAGATATTGTGTAGCCTCACAAAACTGGACAAGCTTTTTTTCCAATGAGCTTGTAGCTAATTTATTCGGAACAGCGTGTGTTGGTTAAAGCGTTCAATTTGTCATGGATAAATTCTCTGTTAGCTTTAACGGACCGTAGGTTGCTCACACATGTGTGCGGGTGTCTTATAATTGTAACACGTACTATATTCGTGGAAAATCAGGGATAGTGTTGGTTTATTCAGTATGTATAGGCAACAGTTACCTTCTTCGTCCTTGTCTTTTCACATAGATCTGTTTTGTATTATTTCGATATACTTTGAGAATTGAACGATTTTGAAAAATTATCAAAAGCACTGGATTCTGATGTTTACGTCTTCGACACCAAACAAATATTTTCCGAAAAACCTAAAAAGGCACCTGTCAGAATTTACTTACAAAGATATCAGCTATGTTTAACCCATGGGGACCAGTATAAAGACAGGTTATTGTTAGAAAATTGCCAAATAATGGAATGATTTAAGAATATATTGATATTTTTATTGCTGTGCAAAATGAAAGGTTACATCTGCTGTAGTTTTACAGATTTCACAGTAGATATATTATTCAAATAGACTATTAACCTGTATCGGCTGCAGAATATCTAAAAATATCAGTAAAAATTATGCGTTTGCATATGAAAATATCTTATCTACCGAACAAGAATGCCAATGGCGTGAGAACAGGCAATGTCCACTTCCAAATTATGCTGGATACGTTCGATTCACGTCCTTGATGCGTGACTGGCGACTGAATTAGCAGACAATACCTAAGAAAATCTAATTATATTACTTCGCACGTATGCAAGGCTGGCTATTATCTATAAAACGTCTTATCGCGATCATACCTGTGATCGTATGCTTATTTGACATCGTTTTGTTCTTTTCGAGCTTTCACTTAAGACAATTTCCTTATTGAAAATTATTAACGTAGTTCCAAAGAACTATCTCTCTATTTTTTTTCTCAATTAAATCTTTTTTCAATTAGTGCTTAAAAATAGATTAATTGAATCCAAATGCTGTTTAATAATTTATTAAATGGTCACGTAAGTACGCACGGCATGGCTACAGATCAAGCTATACACTTCCAATATAAGCTGACCTCCCATTATACTAAAATACTATAAAATGCGAGATCAGCTTATACTGGACATGTATAGCTTGATTTGTAGCCGTGTGTACCTAAAATGAATACCTACTATATATAAATATCTTAGTTCAATTTTCCCTTTCTTCGTTCCCTGAGCGGGAGTCTTTATTGTTTTTCGAAACAAGCGCGTGATCGACATATTATTATTGTAGTTGGCTTGGTAATTTTATTAACTTCACTATGGTGCCATTCTATAAAAGAATTCTTCTCTAATTTCTATGGCAATCATCTATCAAGAACAGACCTAATTTATCAAGATTATGTATTACAACTTAAATGAAAATAGAATCAAAATATAACCAGTTACCGAATAATTAATAAAACTGATACAGCACGTGATGTAGAATCGAAGCCAAACGATTAAGACGAATAAGCCGTATCGAATTCGATTATAGCGCGGCGTTGCCGATTCGGGCTTCCGATGACAGAATCGAGAATGCGATTTAAGATTTTGAGAGGGCGATGTGTACGTACGTATAATTAGCGGGACGGAAGCTGGGTAGTTAGTGCGAGGGGCGGGTTGTCCTCGTAACGATAAATCATAAGTGCGCTACAGTCGCTGGGCGGATGATGGGCGGAGCGAGTGATTTTTAAACGGTTTTTTGAGTTTCAACTCGGCCAATGCACGAGTAATTCGGACATCCTTTTCTGGCGCCTCGATATGGCGACACTTTTTCGTTAATTAGGAGAACCATGATTAAAGCTAATTTGCTGGACAATGAACCTGCAAAAGTAAAAGCTGTGACGTAAAAACTGGCACGCATTTAAAACGATATACAAACAGATACACAAAATCGTTTTCCGACACACCTTTATTAGGTATCATGGAAAGTGTTTATCAACGACCACAGTTTGAATCATTATAAGAATGACTTGAGTCCTCAAAGTACCTATGCAATAAATAGGTATCCACTGTGAGAATACATTGTCACCCTTTCGCATCTTCAATGGTCTTGCTTGAATCATGAACATACAATATAATACTCTGGAATTTAGATATTTCGAAATCTGCCTATAATCAATAAACTCTTGGTACTTGTTAGTTAACGTTTTTTTTTGTTTGACAAAGCTTACGGAAAGTTTATACAATAAAACCGGTTTTTCGAAAAACATTGTCACCCTACTTCGACTAATTAATACCCCCGACGTCGGTCGCAGGCTCAGGTACGGCGCAGACTGTATTTGTGCTTGCATGCTGTTTTTTGCGTGGCACCAACTCTATTGTTCTCCGTCGGATCACAAGATGTCTCCCTTAATTCCATCTCACAGCCACATGAGCTCGGAATACTGATTGATGTAAAAGGTATAACTGACATATACATTATAAAACATTTTAACGTTAATTTGTAAAACATCATTGGTTCTCAATTTCATTTATAAGGTAAATTAGTTTTATATTCAACAGGAAAACAAATATAAAACCATATTGATGGATTTAAATTTGTTTAAACTTTTATTAGGTTAGTACACGATATTTAGTTACTTTCTAAGGACTGTGAGAGATATGTAGATTCGAATGAAATAATCTGTCACTTCGATCGCAAATGGAGAGACGAATGAAAATAAACATTCTTTACCATGCATGATAGAGATACAAAATATCATAGTACTTATTCGAAACGCGAGATAATATTTAAAATGCTTCATAACAACTAGTGATCACCTCGGGGGCGTTACTGTCTACATATTTATACCAGATACAATTCAAAACCAGTTTCTTCTGGCCACTCGATTCTAACAAGAATTTGGACTCATACAAAAATAAACACTGTCCACGTAACATGAGAAAGGTAATATAGTAATATTACAACATTTGCTAACTCAATTTTGGTCCAAAATAAAAGTTAGTAAGACTTGTTTTCGGTTAAACGATACCACGGTAGTTAATTCCGAATGATGCTGGAAATGAAAAGCTATATAGGAGTATTTATTATGACATCCGACAGTAAAGTACAAAATTGATTTTATCGAGCCTCACCAACATGCATAGTTTGAATTTCTCCACAAGTCTGTTAAACCATGTCGTAGTTGGGTAATTACTTCTATACTATTAATTAAAATTTAATTTAGGTAACTGTATTTGAATAACGATTTTGTAGGGTATAATATATAGTATATGGTTAAGTACCTGAAGATAGAGATGCCTGGGTATTTATCCTGTCTTATTATAACTTTATAGTTATTGCAATACATCTAAGTATGTGGGAAATATAAGCTGCACTTACTGATTAAGATTATATTTATGTGGAATTAAAATAATAACATTTTGATTTGTATTTAATTCTGTTGGTTGTGATGACAAAAAGACTGATGTGAAAAATTATAAATATTGTAATACTAGCTGTCCCCTGCGGTTTCACCCGCGTACCCGGGATAAAAATGTCCTTCTCCATACCATAGGCTATCTCTATCAAAAATATGGATGAAATCGGTAGTCGTTCTATTTTTTACTTTGCAGTACTTTATCTTTAGTATCAATGATAGTGGCAATAATAATACTAAATAAAGTCAGCTGGTCCGAAATTCTCATTAAGACGTACCTGCCTATTAGTTTATTTTATTTATGTAACTGTAAGTGTTATACACGCGACTTTATAATGATTAGAATTTTAAGTTCGTTCAACTGTTAACTTGTTCTGTATTAAGTTTATTCAAATGGAGCTAATATTATTAAATTGTAAATTAGCCTTTATGAGAGCGCGTGGCGTATAGTACACTATGCTTAGGTTTACGACAATAGTTAAACATAAGATAAGGGTGCGCTTTATTCGTCCAATGTCCCTCTGAGTAATCGTGCAGATAGTCGCTATCTCTGCTGGCAAACTCTGACTGATTTTTACGGTCCTCGTGAGGCATTAGCGAGCTTTTTTATAGGCAATGCCGACATTGCCCGGGAAATACTGCACATGTTCACATTATGACGTAGATTAAGATCCGAATATAATACTTACTAAATATTATATATTATATATACCTATAATGTATTACAATGTAACAACTACACTGATTATAACAAGTTATAGCTTTATTGCAGATGAAATAAAACCAACGTGTGGTAATTAAATTTATCAATTATTTTAATTACCGGTATGTTAGAGGTTAACGAGATTATAAACAGTAGCTATTAAATCGACACTTTTTACAGACATCATAATCGAAGTTTTTTAAATTCACACCGCAGTTCACCGCACCTATTATAAACTGAGCTTGCATTTGACCTCGTATCTTAAAAGAGCGATGACGGAGCCGAAGGAACAGCTTGTAATTAAATCAAGTCATAACAGTCATGTAAAACATACAGGCTACAATAAATCATTTAGCTTACGAGTACAAATGCCATAACTCAAACGTCACTTTATTCCTACATTTTGCTGGGGCACTAAAATGCGGGCTATTTTAGCGGATGGTGGACAATGCAGGCATAGCGCAGGCGCGGGCGCGGGCGCGGGGGCGGGGGCGGGGGCGGGAGCGGTGCGCACCGTGCGGTGAGCCGATGCAGTGCCACGAGGCGCGCACGCAGAAAAAAAGAGAAAAATCTTCAATAGTCCTCGACGGCCCACACGCCAACCTATGGCCACTCAATCGTTCGTATTTCTCTAGTGGCGCACAAAAACTGGCGGAGACGAATGAATACCTACGTTATAAAAACTTTAATTCCATTAAATTACCAGACTTATTTAACGCACCAGTACACCTTTAGCTTTTAAAGCTTGTCTATTTTTGGTATATTCAAAGAATGATTTACAAAGATCAATAAAAATATATATTTTTATGTGTGAATGTGGCTTTTGTGAGTATTGTTACTCATACGAAACAAAAACTAGAAACTACAACATTCTGAACTGTAATTGTGAATAGTAATATAATTTGTTAATGTATGTTTGAGTATTAATTGACAGTTCAAATAAAATATTTAATTAATGATGTCTACTCATTAAACCTCTGTTCCGTTTACCCCGAGCAATGACACAGCGTTAACTCTCAAGAGATACTTCGATTCTTTAGGAGTTAACTTTGAGCCAGGTACCAGCTAACGAGTAACGATTGACTTGAGTATTTTCAAGTACATAAATGTTATTTGAGATCCATACCATAATGATAAAAAATACAACAACTATGAAACAGTTTTAATAATTTCATGAGGCTGGGTGTGTGCTGTCTTAATACTTATTATATGTTTGTTGCATTCTTAAGTTTATTACAATACAATTCGCCTAGTAATAACATTTTCTTTCTATATTATGTATTGATGAGAGATAAATGCAGTCGCAGGCTTCAGGGGAAAGTATCCTTTATTGTATTTTATTTATTGATCATATCGTAATTTAAATAGCATCATACTGTATTGTTTTAAATACATAATTAAAGCAAATAGATACGAGCTGTTAAGGATAAATTAAGCGCTCGTGGTGTAGCATGATTAGCCGTTCTTAATCGATCGGCAAAGTTAAGCTACGTCTGTCGTGGTCGGTACCTGGATGGGTGACCGTCTAGTGGTATTTCAAATCGAGCGTTTCCGTGCTTCGGAAGGCACGTAAAGCCGTTGGTCCCGGTTATCACTTCATTGTGATAGTCGTTAAGCTAGTTGGATGCCTCCTAGGCGGCTTGAAAAATTCCAACAGTAGGTTGGCCACTAGCCTACCTCCACCGATCCGCAGTGGGCACGCGTGGTGGAGTATCTGCCCATTCCCTTTCACCCTGATTTGTGAAAGGAGGCCTGTGCTCAGCAGTGGGACATTATAGGCTGATGATGATGATGATGATGAAGGATAAATTTAAACAATCCTCTTTTTTTGGGAAAGGGAAACAAATTAACCAAAAAAGGAGAAACTTTAATAGTAAACTTTGACGGTCTTCTTATAATTTACTCTACAAGCTTGCAGATCTCCATATTAGATGCAAATTGTCATTGACATCACCGAACGACAACAATCGACCATCGCAGTCTCGCGCTTTAGGATTTCATAAATACAACTACTAGTTTCGGGACAGCTATGTATGGTGCTAGTTTAATTACACATTTTAATGACTGCATCTTAATATAATAAAATAGTTTTTTTTTCTAATCTGTTATTGTTTAGACGATATAAAGTGATAAGATAAAGGATATTAGATGTATAGGTAGCTATTCCTCCGCGGTTTCACCCGCTTTCTCAGGATAAAAAGTAGCCTATAAATTATAACATTCAGGGATAATGTATCTTCCTATTTGAGAAATATTTTTTCGAATCCAAGAGCATTTCAGAGATGAACGCGTTTAAACAACCAAACAAAAAACTCTTCAGCTTTATTATATGTATAAGTATAGATTAATTGAATTAAATGCACTTTTTCAGTTTTCTTTTATTAATAGTACTTTAAAACAGTTTTTTTAATCTATTATATGTAAGTTTGTTTCCTTTCTCTATTATTCCTCATCATAATATATCAGTCATAAGTTATGAATAAAAAACAAACTTTTAAAAGGCAAAGCAATGTTTGACCACGCCCACTGAAGATTTCCACATTCAATTCAAATAAGGCCTAAAGGGTCGGATATGCACGTTTTGTATGTTTTCATCCAAATAGAGGTGGCCATAATTAGTAACTAATGGAATAATACTTTAAACATGTGTGTATTATGAATCTTATTAGAATAATTAAACCAGTTTGACATAGAGTTATCGATTGATTTATATAATACTAGCAGACCCCCGCGGTTTCACCCGCGAACGGTTAGATTTTTTTTGCGCGGATCACTAATTATTTTCAAAAATAAAAGTAGCTAAGTTACTCCTTATAACATCAGCTATGAACCGGAACAGACAGACAAAAATGTTTAAAAACTCAATCCGATTTTATAAAATAGTTGAACTCTACTCTATGTGAGTTGAAAGCTTGGTGCAATGCGTGGATAGAGAATTGTAGGTAGATAGGCTGTCAGGTCAGCGTATAGCGAAGAAGATAGCGATAGTTCGACATAATTACATTTTTTGATTTTTATCGAATTTAGCCGAAATTATCTATACAATTTGCATAATATTGACAGAAAATACACTTGAGTATAGTAATCCTTTGATTTACTTACTGTATCAGTTAAAAAAAACGACGACGTCTGGCAACGCCGATACAAACAAAGTCACAAATGTGCAAATAACATACAATTAGGGTTTCACAGTTTCACTGCTCTCAACAACAAATATCGACACTGAGGTCAAACAATAAAAACCTATACCTACACGAGATAGGGACACGCTTAGTCCTGCTCAAACATACACGTTTTGAAATATGCGTATCTTGGCTTGTCTAACTATAATTCTCCGTCAACGGTGCAATGCAATACTTGTAGCAATACTCTTTAAAATTGGAATGTCAAATATCAAAGAATATTTAAATCAAAAGCACTATGGAGTATTGATATCAACTTCGATGCAAATCAGCCCTAAAATAACTATCTACCCCTTTTTAACCCCGTTTGGCGATGAGTTTCAATAAATTATGAAACACGTCTTCCATCAATTCTGTTAAAGAATGTTTATGCAAAATTTGAAGTAGATTGGACCAAGGAATCACGTTGTCCCATACAAACTTTGCCCGCATTTTTCACCCCCTTAGGGGTAGAATTTCGGAAAATTCTTTCTTATCTGATGTCTACGTCATACAAAGAAGACCCTCCAAGTTTCAGGTCTCTACAATCAGCGGTTTAGGCTGTGCGTTGATTGTCAGTCAGTCATTCAGGACAAAGCATTTTATATGTATAGATAATAATGCAAGTGAGAAATAAAAAGTCGTATATGTATAGATACGACCAGAAGTGTGTTAAATATATGTTCAATTAATTCACAAATTTTAAAACTAAAGTTTTTTTGACTGAAGAAATATCTGCTTATATTTTTGCATTTTGCAAATGCCTTTAGGATAATTTAATGATATGGGTACATTACATTTAAAATAATAGATTACCTAAGTCTCTTTTCGATTTATATCTTCAAATACCATTAAAGAATGTCATCTGCGTTTTAAAAACATTTTAGATATTAAATAAAAATTAAATTTTCTGAAACTCAACTCAAATCAAAAGCTGTAAAGATTATGTCTGTTGTAAAAGGACAGCTTAATGTTGTTAGAACAGTATGTTCTAAAGTATTTTATCTTGTGTCGGAACAATACATTGCCTACACGACGTGCGACTCAATGCCTTTCAAGTCAGATTAAGTTAGGAAAGGCGCATTATTAATAACGGCCAATAACTTAAGTGCGGCTTGAAATATCGAAGTTACTTTTGCTTAAGCGACACTCATATATTATCTGACCTAAGAATGTGTTTCCGGATCGAGAAGGTTTTTGTCATTGGTTCAAGAGAGATTATTTTTATTTTTGTAAGCGTCAATTGTAATGTATGCCTATTATTTAGTTATACGGTATACCTATATCCTCTATAGAGGTAGGTATAAACTTGTCTACCTATACAGAGGATCAAGAGGTGTTTTTGTTTATAGTAATATTACGGAGTTAACCCTACCTTTTCATTAAATAATTGTAAAGTTCTATTGATTTAAAAAACAGTATCTATACGTGTGTTTTCGTCTATATTTACTAGATTTATTTAAGATTTTGTAAACCCGTATGTTAAAATCATAGATACTAACTAGTTTGAGAGCGTATAAAAAAAAGACATCGTCGTGGAATCCGCAAAAAATGTCTGATTGTTTTTAAAACTTATAATATTTGAGTGTAAATTAGATACATGTTTGGCGAGCTCACGCCAATCCATCAAAATGTGGGCACATACTCGTAATATTTCAATGTTAAACGCACCGACGACTCGATCACTTCACAAATAAAAAATGTTGTATTAACTTATAACACTTGTAATGTTGCAAATAAACAAATGTACAAGCCCATGATGTCAACAAGGGTCTTGAATGTTTATGAATATTGTGTGAAACAACTAAAACATGCACCCAAATCATGTTTATAATGCTGGTGAGGAGCCTCTTAATGATGCAACCCTTTTAAATTTATACATGTTAATTTTATGAATCCGATAGAATCGAGCGTGAAAATAGATTTACTACCTTAATCATTTATTATATTATTAATTAGTTTAATAATGGAGCTGGATATAACGAATTATTCACATTAACCGTTTATTGTATAAGATTACACATTTCAATTTAATTTTAAATAAACGTAGCCATTATAATAAGAATATAACGAATTATTGATTCGTAGCACTGCGGATTGGTCCGTATCTAATAAGAGATAATTTGAATTAAACCAACAACTTCTTATGAACAAGCATTAAAATTGGTGCTTAGTAAATAATGAATGAAGTAGGTATTTTGTTCCTATTGCTATATTATGTTGTATAATTTGTCCCTTTCGCTATAACTGAAATATATTGAGCACTAGCGCAATGCACATTTCACAAAATTAAGATCTGATCTAACACATGAAGAATTAACTGATGTTCCGCCACCTAGACAAAGTGGTAACAACACACAACACTTTGTATATTTCAATCTGAAAACGACTGTTGTCAAACGACCCGATTTATCTTGGCAACAAAAGCAAAGTAGATAAATGTATTTATGGCGCGGCAACATATCGTTCGGAGGTTGTAACCAGGTTTATCTTCACTTTAGCTTAATGCCCTGTACGGCCTCGGAAAAGCTTTTAAAAGGTTCGCTCATCCCTCGAGCGACGAAAGCTCATATTGTGATACGAGTCTTCATGTGTTATGTTTTATTTTTAATTTTACTTGAATGGTGAAGGCGTTTGCATACCATCGGCTGCTAGCAATTACGTATCATATATGGATTATGGTTTATGTATCTATAAATGTTTAGACTTATACTATATAATATTTAACTATACTAACAAGAAATATGTAGGCGTTCACTGTTTTGTGTAGGCTTTTCCGTTGAAAACCAGTGGCATTTATTTGAAAGAGCTTCGACATGGGTAGGCGGATTATAAATACTGGTGGATTAGATGCCCCTGCAATCACTGCTACTGATCAATTTCATCTCATTATTTCCGTCTATTACGATTATTGGGATTATTTAATAAGACTTAGCATTGTAATGATTTGTCATTGTAAAGTAAGAATGCATCACGATTTTAAAATTACGTATAGATACGGTTAATCCAAACCTGTAAACTCAAAGATTTGAATACGTACAACTCGTACAAGTAACTAACATTAATTAAGTCGTATCGTACGACTTCGTCTACACGACCACATTCTTTCGTTCACACTTTAATCTCCGTCTTAACACTGTTTTGTTGCACGTGCTTAATCTGTCCCTAGCTTAATTCAACTTGTCAACTATTGGATAATCCCTTGCGTACAAAAGATGTGGAATAACTACTTTTAGTTTCACATCATGTGGTTTGTTTGTCTGCCAGACAACAAATTTACGTTTGTATGCAGGCATCTTTGGTGCCACGCCAATCGACTGGCTTCGCGTGCTAAAATAATAATGTCAAATTGACAACTTAACTGTATTAAAAGTTTGTTTCCAGTTTCAGGTTTGAAAACAATTTTCGTAACACTATTGTACCACAACCATTTTTTAAGTTTTACAGTTTCTAATAATTTTGTGCTGCCAACAAAACATAACTGTTTGACAAATTCAAAACTTGTTATTTCACATAAATAAACGAATCTTCTGACTCACATGCAGTTTAATCTCGGCCAAATCTTCATCACAGGCCATTAAACCGTTTACTGCTGGTAGGCATTTGCAGAAAAAACTTGGATGCTAGTCAAAACTTTTGTGTTATAACATTTAATTCTTAATTATTGAGTACGAATAGATCAAGACAAAATTAATGCTAGGGAAGTTACATTACGTAGGTATAGCAATAACATGATTTAAGTTATCATGAAACTTGTATACATGTTAAAATTCATATAGATAATGATTTTCAGACAAACTCATTCAGATAAAATCATGTCGGAGTCCCTTGCCGTACCTCAATAGCAGATCCAATATTATTATTAAGTACACTTTATAGACCTAGAGAAATATATTTTAGGTTTCTTTTTTATCTTAAGTTTAAATAATTTGTAATATGTGTCTCGCTTTTAGCGCATTTTACGATGTAGTTAACGCGGCGAGTTAGACATGAGTCCGACTATTCGCTTTGGAGACTGGAGAGCTTTGTCGGCTGTTCTATAGAAACGGTTCTCATGTTCCTAACGCTTTGGGACGCTGTTGAACGCTATGTTTTTTTTTGCCGGTGTCGTTTAGATTTATTGAGGCAATTTTTTTACCGAAAACTACATTTAATGTGCGCACGTGACGTTGAGGTATCACATTTTTCAAGCAGTTTAAAATTTCCCCTGCGTTCATGTATCTGTTGTTACCGAACTCTACATTTGTTGCGAATTTCATTATATTATCAAACAACTGCACAAATATTGCATTAAAAATAAACTATAAAATAATTTAATTAAACCAATCATACGTGACCCTTACTTACCTTACCCTAATTATAAATTACAATTTGCGATTATTTTATTGTGTATCATTTGTACCTGCACAAATTCAATTTTAGTTAATTATTACGATTATATGATTTAGTTTCAAGGCTCTCTACTAATCCACTCATTATGTTTTTAGAATAATTTATTGGACCGGTTATTATGAGCTTTTAAACGCAATGTAACGAACGGTCAAACAAATACAGTGATATGAATTTATACGTGATACTGGTAGGCAAAGCGCCATACAAGGTTACGGGTAACATTATATGTTTCAGTTTTAACCAGGGTTGACACTAATAAAATTAATGTACCCTTGATGTTTACAAATGAAAAAACAGGATATGTCCCAGGAATTGTATACTAATTCAGAAATCTATTTCGCAAAGTAAATTATATAAAATAATCAATTGTGTAGATACTTCTAATTTTTTATGCATACATCTCCTTTCGGAGAGAGGCGATGGGTAGAAATGTAAGCCTTTTTTAATTTATTTAAAAACTAACATAGTTTAAGTTTTACAGAAATGTCAGTTCTATATATTTTTTAAATGTATGTGATATTATGCTCAGTCACTTGTTTCACAATATTCACAACCCTACTTTGTTAAAGTTATTGGTAATTGAAGTAATATAATTTATTATAATTCAAAGGGCGTTTGCTAATATTATTTAATGGCCAGGTTACCTATAATTTGCTTTATGTATCTATGTGGATTTATAGTCTAGGATCGGCGCCGGCTCATGATTTGAGTGGCGGCATGTGATTGGCGGGCGCCGGGTGCGCAGGCGCTCATGTATTTAGGTCACCGCGTGGGTCTAGTCTAGCAACTGCTTTTATGACTACACGGCCCTGGTATCGCATCATTACAGACTTTGTGACCGGTGATGATAATAATGAGAATAATCATTTATCTATTGTTCTTTGAATGAGTGTTTCAAATAATGAGATGTCGACCGAAAGCTTTTTACGTCTGCCTGTGCTCAGGTACGTACCTACGTGTTGTGAATGTTATATAATATTAGCTTGATCATAGTTAATATCGATTGAAATGTTTTACATTTTTTTAGGTGTACAAAATAAATTAGTAGGTACTGAAAATTGTTTTGATGTTACATTGACCTAGCTAGAATATTATCACATCAACAATTATGTTTCAGTGCAAGGAATTAATGTTAAAATCTTTATGATTGTGCCAACATCTTAATTATCAAGATATAACTAATCGAGATTGATTAAAGACGTAGCTTTTAGTTAGAATTATACAAAGAAAGTTAAATGCACATGCGCGACACAAACAAGCGCTCTAAGCTGGCTAAGTACCCACTCAATCTATCCGCATAGAAAAGTCTCAACTTTATAAATTACTTAGGTACGTACGAACCGTCTATAGTGCAGCTTAAAATTCCTACGCTATGAATGTTTCGGTAAATCGTAAATTAGATTTACGCGGCGAATGCCTGATTCATTTCATCTAAAGGCCATAAAATCTAAACTTAAAAAGGGGATTTCTGGAAAAGTGCAAAGGACTGAAATAATCATAGGAGGTCTGGGCACAATAGGTCTTGCTCGTCTCAGCTCGAAGGGCACGTATGCTCGTAAATACGACGTCCCTTATTATTAGCAGCCATTGTTCGGGATTGCTCGGGTACAGTCGGGAGCGATGGTGGACACTCGACACTTGAAACATGACACTAGGTGCTTTTTGACGTATAAGTACTCAAAGCTAGAAATTATTCATATCGAGTATACATTTCTTTCGTTGACTATGTTAATTTATTCAAATGAAATACACCTATGTATATTAGTATTTTATTTTGAAGACAACGTGATTACTTTAAATACAGTATTCACTTAATACTCCCACGGTAAGAAAATAGAGAAACGTAAATTGTGAAGATTACGTTTTTGGATAAGATTTTGTTTGATTCAATAAATATGTGATGTGTGTCGTTAATTATTTGTTGTATGGATACACAAAAATTTATTAATTAACATAAATTCATAGGGTTCATTGAGACTGACTGTACTTCTAGCTCAACGTCGGATATCCGACACTCGTAGCTTTAATATGCAGCCCTGGTCCGCCCGACCATTGCACAATTCAATTCTAAATAAACGCAATCCCGCCATAATTAGCTATAGCACTGATGAATTCACGATCAGCCATTAAAGCTCTGAACACGGCTTAATTAAAAATTGAGTTTAATAAAGCACATTCCACAATAGCGTTGATATTAAAAAAGAACTATCGTTCGATATTTATTTCAATACCTGGTTCGAGTTTCGAGTGAATTTAAGTCCTTCTATCTCAGGTAGAACGGTTCGTGGGACGCCAAAATTCGAATCATTCATCTTTTAATCTGACAAGTTCTATTGTACCCGCCGCGGTTGCATGGGAGGCAGTTTGTGGAACTGAGAATATTTATTATGTTCAACATTTTGTTAATCTATGGATTATACCTATAGATATATGACGCATAGGTAACTTGAATATTTTCATGAAAATATGTCAAAGACGATTCTTTTAATTGATTCTGGATATTAGATATCATGTATGTGCACTTTAAGAATTTTATTCCTTTCCCAAAAGTGATACAAAGTGAAGATAAATGTTTTGAAACATAACAAACACACATTGTTTTGGATTCCATGAAAAATGTTATTCAAGTTATAAAGTAACTTATCAAGGCTCACATCACGTAGGACGCAGCTAATTTGACAACAAAAGGACATGAAAATTGTAAATTCGATTGCTTCCATACTCACATAAATTGTACACGAATGTCATAATTATTTTAGTTTGGTATGCTTCAGGTAGAGTCTGTGCATCAATATTGGAATATCGATTTTTATTATGAGTTGACTTGCGTTTGATCACAATCTTGTAGTGATAAGTGAAGATATAGACGGTGTGAAGCACACAATGCCAGGGGCATAATCCCCCTTATTGCCATGCCGATATGAACAATCTATATATATAAAATTCAAAGTCCTGACTGACTGATATATCAACGCACAGCCTAAACCGCTGGTTCTAGAGATATAAAATTTAGAGGGTATATTCTTTGTGAAGAGTAGGTATCCGCTAAGAAAGGGTTTTTCAAAATTCCATCCCTAAGGGGGTAAAATAGGGGATGAAAGTTTGTATGAAAGTCCTTCAGTTTCGAAGATAGGATCTTCAAATTTTGTATTCAGGCTGAAGATTGAAAATTAATTTATAACTGTCTCAGCGTTTTTAATAATTCGACCCTCGAAGCGGGATGAAGTTGTTTTGTTTCGTTTTATTGTTGTCATTTGTTTCCTGTAGGCCACGCGGGCGAGGCCGCGAGCAGAAGCTAGTTTTAAATAAAATTGCCGTTGATGCCAAGCTAGATGAAACATCTTTAAAAAATGCGATCTTGTCGTGATATGATATGCTGCGTCATTCTGTTACCGTCACCTTAATATTATAAAAAGGTTGGAAATCCGCCTGTTATTGCAAATATTCATTGGCGTAGGTGATAAATGGTCACCTCAGCTGGAACGTTCTTCTTCTTATTTTTAATTTTGGTAACCAAGCCCAAATTAGGGCTCATTTCTGCCAGTGTCGAGTTATATTATAGTTTCCAGTCACAATAAATCACTTCACATTATAGTCCTCAGTCAGTCACCGTCCATAAAAGTCATGTTTACTACAATGGTGGTCATTGTACTAAAACTCTTCACGGACATTTTGAAACAACTTGAAAAGTCACGATACACATAATTCATTTCATTTCACTTCACTGGTGCACATGGATGATCTTTATTGGGTAAAATACCACCAAAAATACACAATAAAACTCAAAATACACAAATTTATGAAAATAAAAATGAAAATGCTACGTCACTCCGCAAGTTCCCGCCAAAAAGTGAGCTGGAACGTTATTCTTGTCAACATGTTGGCATAAATACTAACTACACAGACATAAATCTAAATAGATAACGCAAGTCCCTCCATCCGTATGAAAACCAAGCGTGTCACTTTTTTTTGTACCTACCATTACTAAGTCAAAAGATTGATTTACATAGTTAGGTTGACATTAGACTTTTTACGTGAAAATTAAACGATCTTATTTGTCAGCTAAACACATCCCTCTCTAATGTTAAGTCGAGTTTGTCACAGCACTAGCTCGACTCTCGCATCAGCGTGTCCCGTCACTAAAGGACTATTAAGAGTTTTGACAGATCGAAACAAGATGGTTTCCCGCGTGTGTGCAGAAGTTTTACTATGTATCTTTAATATTACTTTTAGGGCTTGTTTGATGTAAATAAGCTCTAACACTACACATCTCTGGTGGACATGCAGCCTTCAGCCAGTTCCCTGTTCGCGCGAAACAGTTTCAAATGAAAAGCATTGCTCTCCCTCTTTGCAAAGATTTTGACACGCGAAGTACATACACTCGCGTCATCTATTTAGAGATATCTGTGAATAACTATATCATAATGATTATAAAAATAGTGTAAAAAGTATTGTGTACATTTGAAATACTTAATTCTAAAAAGATCTTAGCGGCTCCTTAAAGGGTAGTCGATTAGAGTGCGCAAGAGCAATAAGGCCTTTAGTTACCTTTTAACATCGATCCATCAGACACTGGCCCGCAGTGACCACAGATAAGGATATACCTGTCACAGTAATAAGTATTAAAGTTTGAAACGTACAAAAAAAGGTTTTTGTAATGCTTTGAGTTCGGCAGTTAAAAATATCAGAATATTTTCTTTCTACATAATATTAATCTGTATTTAGTTTGTCTAGGTAATGTCAGTTGCAGTTGAAGTTATTTAAGAACCCGGTCTACAAAATTTTACGTGGTTTTACTTTATTTATAAGAAAAACTTTGTAGATCGTATACTTTCGATAAGAAAATCGATTAGATAAAGTAAGATCAATGTGGAATGCAATTAAGTTATCTAGTGAAATTAAATATCTGCTACGCAATTATAATTATCGTTGCATTTTGTACATTCGAATAATTAATTTATTGTTTTTTTGCACTCTAAACTGCACAACATTAACTTGAAAAGCCCACAAAAAGCTTTATATTGCGACGTTGGCAAAGTTGAATTCTAAATTGAAGTTTAAATGCAATGTAAACTGACAATTATAAGTATCATTGTGATCTAAAAATAAAACGGTACCTATATATGTATTCCTATGAACTGTCTAGAGAACTGGTTCCGTGGCACCTTTAGAATCCAACGAGATAAGTGTAATAATAATATTACTGTATCTTGGTTGTGACATCTATTTTATGATTTCGGCTTATATTGTGCTGTGCATACTAACGGTAGGAATTTGAATGGAATAAAAATATTTGTCTGCTTTGTTGATTTTTAGAACTCGTGGCATAATTATTATACTCACCGGCATAGAATTTGGTCCATGCTCGAAATTTCATAGAAAAGAGGTGTTCAGCAAAGATTTTCATGTTAATATTAGCTTTTTGCACTGCATTTGATATGGTTTCAAGCGTAACAAGCCAGCTTGCAGACGGTGTTGACATTTTAAATGTGGAAAAGGTAATTACTTCTATTTGAGGTGTTTAAAAATTTAATTTCCATATTCATATAATAAAATATTTTGCACTGTCCATACTAACATTTTTGGCATATACTTGAAATCACTCAGTAAATTCAATTGAAGTCTCCAAATGTTGACTTTTATCTTTTAAATGATACACACATACAGTGCCTTAAATCAAAATTTAAAAAGAGAAAATCTTTACTGAAAACAGCTATTTTGTATGAATTTTCGAGCTGGGGTCAAATTTTATACCAGTGAGTGTATACGGAGTGGAAACCTTTTGGGAGATATCTTTGGGAAATATGTTATGTCCTGTATTAAGTACCAGATAGACAATGTCCTTAATAATATAAAGATTGACTCATCGTTCAATTAATTGCCGATTCCTATAATTTACGGACCGTTATCGGTTAAAATTAAGACTCTTATATCTTTACTAATAATGAAGCAAAGACCTCAAAGCTCCCATATAGACGTAGCTATCACAGGTAAAATTAGCTTACGAAATGATCTATATGCTCAGTTTGGCAATAAAAAAACCTACCATTGGTAAGCAAAACGATTCGGGGGAAAGCACCTTTCCATTATATGTAGATGATTTAGCATTATAAAATACGTTAGCTATGAAAAACAGTATAAAACCTATACAACAATATAACAAGTATCTGCGCCTACCTTAGTTATTTTTTTGTCGCAACTAATCCTTGAATAAATTAACGGGTCGGTGACTTTTTTGGACGACAATTTTCTTAAGCTTTGATGTGACAGTGTCCGAAAATCGATTCACAGATATGAATCTCAAGTAAACTGGTATAGCAACGACTAATGGGTGTCGCTGATACACGCAGTAAGATAAATGTTGTAACTGACAAGTGGGAGCCACTACCTAAATGAACCGTTCCAATTACTCCGGTAAAATATTGCTGTGACTACTTCACTTAACTAACCTATTAATAAAGCCTATTTGACAAACATGGACACTCAAGAGTAAAAAGGTGCGTGCACATTTCAGTCATTCGACTTATATACTTACAGCCTTACTAATAAAAAGTTACACGCGGTGTACACATCTGTTATAGGATAATTGCTACTAATAAAAACATTTTTGACACAAAGCCTGTATACACGTGTTTTAGTTACCTAGGAAATTTACACAGGGCTTACACGGGCCAGGACCCTTGTTTAGTGTTTGTTTAAGAACATTATGGCGGATTTCAATAGATCAGCTGTGTCTGACAATCAAGTATTGTGTCCATTTACTACGGACCAGGCCAACCGCGCAAAAAAATGACACCAACGCGCTGGCCCTAAAAAGTCATTTTAGGGCCAACGCGACTCAGTCGACTGCGGTCATACTGCGGTCCACGGAACAGTTCATTCGTTCATTGTTTGCTTATAATTGCCATAAAAATGCCTAGTTGCGTAGTGAAAGGCTTGTGTTTTATACTGGAGTTATGGATAAAATAAAACAAAAATTTACAATTTATTTGATTTTGATAACTTTATGCAAAATGTTCCGGTAGGTGTATCCTTAGTTTTGAAGTCATTGGCTTCGTTTGTTGACGTAACATTTGTAATTTGACAATGACGTTCTTCTTTCTTCTTCTTCTTTGGTTAAATGGCTACTGTAGCCATAAGCACAAGACAGTTTCGTTCAAAACCACCATTAGCTATTTGAAGCTTTTTAAAAGTAATTTTATTGTTTAATTATTAAAATAAAAATAGTCTTAAGAAAAATAAACCTGATTTTTATGATATTATTAATATTTTATATAATTATTTTTCAGTATCTTTTGGTGTTTTCACATTTTTCCCCATATTTTCTCCCGTATTTTAAAGTTAGATAGTTTTAGTATCAAAACGTTCCTAAAAAGTTGCCAGTCGTTTTTGTTTTAACAAATAGATAACTATACAACGCTTACACGCTGATTATTAGTAAAGGGAGTGTATAGCAACTGTGTAAGGCTTACACACTGCATAACTATACAGCTGTTAAACAACCGTGTTCCATATTTTTATTAGTAAGACGGTTAGTCTGTTTTTACGGCTAATAAATATTGGTAAAATTACTGGAAATGGTGTATTAATACAAAAATACAGTTTTAAAAGAAAGTATTAGTTATAATCTTGTCAGGAATAATGAATATCTGTACAAAAACTGCATTTTAAATAAGTTGCTTTGTTAAATTACACATTCGTCATTTCATTATAATACGTAGAAAAAAAACAATAACATTTTAATTTTGACGGGTTTTTTTTAATATTTGTTTGTGGATAGTTTTTATTTCTATACAAAATGATTTTTCCTTAGTTTGAACGCTGACTGTTTTCTTTTTGGTAAAATTTTCTATGCAAGTTACACGTTTTTATTTACTTTCACTTGTATACACACATACACGTGTACACACATATTTGGGGACAATTTAAGGTGGGAAAAATAACAACTATCGTATGTATGAATGTATATCAGCATCAGCGACAGCTAAGCGATGCGAACATCATGATTAGGGTTCGGTGGTATCAGGATTCGGTGGGCGTATTGCAGGCAATAAAACAACGTTATACTATCGCTTCGAAAAAGTCCCGTATGAGGAGAAGAGACGCAAGAAACTCCTCATGGGCCCAATGGGTTTATTGTTGTAATTTCACAATTTAATTATCACTTCACTTACACGCAGTCTTAATAATTATTAACTTCAGAACGGGTGAAATAGCAACTGCACAACTGAGGTGCGTATAGCTCGACAGCTTGTGATGGAATTATAATACCAACCTCCCGATAAATGTATAAATGGCTGTCCATTGAATATCAGTATTTGATAGAAACATTAGCACAGATTAGCTTAAGTGTGATTCCATACCACGACATTAGTCTTTGCGGTTAGGATCTCTAAACGTTAGTTCACCTATTGTAAAGAACCACAATGAAATTACATTACTAAGTTATAAATGTACCTAGTTTACTGCTACTGGGTATTTGAAAGTAACCGCATCAATAACATCTGTAATTACCCATGATTTATTATTTTCACATTTTGTATGAAGTACCCAAACATCAAATTTAAAATTTCTAATTCACCTGGAAGAGTTCTAGTATTTTGAAAGTGTGTAAGCGAAACACACATTCGGATGTCTGTATCTTAAATAACATAAGCGACAAAAAATACTAGTGTGCTGTTAAATAGATTTAGAGTTATGTAGGGGGGGGGATCGTGAAATACAACACGGCCGCAGCCGGTGCGTCGCTCTTTTCTTTTATTTGGATTGGATGACATACTGCCGTGTAACAAGCAGTCTTTAATTTATTAATGCAATCAAAATAATATGGGTAATATAGTTTCACGATCCCAGTTTACGTCTATTCGAGTGTGGACTGTTCAGTTATAGCTAAGCTCATAAAATTGAAATTGCCTAATGAATAATATGGGATTACGTTTAATAGGCCCGAGCAAGTCTTGAAACTTTTGTTATTCAAGTTTTTATTGTTTATTATATTTAAGGCTTCTATTGCAAATTTAATGAAACTTTATCGAAGTTAGCGACAATTTTAACTAGATTCAGAAAAGTTATTACTAATATATTTTTTCAGTAAATTAAAAATCATCAATAAAAGATGTATGTACATGTATTAAACTGTACACAAGTACACTATTTAGTTAACCAGTTCCAGATAAGGCAACACGATTGCTATCTCGGTTTCCTCGATTCATTTTGCACCTACGTACGAACATTATGTTCCTATGTTTTTATATTCCCTTTTTACCAGTAATTACGAACGGTGAACATTAAAGTTTTACTGGACCGCGGCAGCGAATATAAATCGGGTGTTTCATGAAATATCGAGTCGCAGCCGTGGGCTACGCGGCACGAACGCGACGCCGCCCTTATCTCTGCCGATACCATTTTATACGATATTCCATTTTTATTTTTTTGACTTTTATGGATCGGTTGTTCGCGGTGTATCGATAATTCGAGATTGGTCTTTTATGTTATAATTTCTATACAGGTAGCGGACCACGGCTATGTATCGCTCCCGGTGACTTCTAAAATATAATTTCGCATCAGTGATTTGTTGCGTGGCATATGGAATTCATAAACGAGCCGTTATTGGCACTTTTTTAAGTTCCGACATATTATAGATATTGCTCGGGTTACGATGGATCGTTTCACCTATAAAAAGCGTTATGCCATATAAACCGGTCGCATGCCGCGTTCTCACAACGCACAGCACAGGCCGCTTCATAACTGGCTACTTTATGCTATTGTAATGATCTAGGAGCTGCTACTGCCCACAAAAACACCCGCATTGTCTCTAGACTTGTTACCGTATACAGACAAGTATTTTATCACTTCGCGCGTCGACTCCGACACTTCCGAGAAAAAAGTAAAAAGTCGGCTCGTTTTTCATTCTTCTGTTTATTTTTTCCACAAATATACCATGTCTCACGGTGGTGCTAGATAAATAAAGACAAGGCTTTGACAGTTTTTATACTTCTTTTGGTTATTTGTTTAGGTTCCTCCATAGTCCAGGTTAGGCATCTCCGTCTATTTTTGCAAGTCTGATATCTGTAAGATCCTGGAAGCAGTTGAAGCCCTTTAATTAAAAACTAACACTTGTGGACCATTTATTTCACAGCGAAGTCGGTTAATGAGCAGAAAAAATTATGATGCTGTTTAAGAATTCCTGTTGTGTACACAGTTTTCGAAAATGTTTCGCAGACGAATTATTCTTGAGTATCAGCGGCATAACGGCGGATAAAATTATTTCAATGAATTTTATGACTTATAGCCGTGTTATTACGACACTTTTCTGATTGGGGATGGTCGCGCCCACGTTCAGAATTTATATATAAAGTATCGCTTTAAAATTTTATAAAATACCGTGTTTGTTGCTCGAGGGTTGGGGGTACGATCGATTTAGTTTATGATGGGTATTTTTATTATTTTATGTTAATGCACTAAATACGTAGTTACACGCATAATGATTGCATGTATCATGTAAATGAGTGTATGAACAAGTACTCGCGGATCTGTCTATATGCACGATTCATTGTTTCTTTCTGACGATTGTATCAGTTGACCCATCATTTTACCCGTACACTTTAGGGCCAGTTTATGTAATGCCAACTAGTTAATATGTGATTACATTCTTATGAAATGTTTTTTTTAAAACCCGTCTTACTTCAACGATACCAAATTCTAAGATCAGACAAGCGGTATTCTAAGAAGGTATTGAATTAGTATTAGAAAAGGTATAATTCTAAGTAAGTAGGTAAGTACTCCATACTCAACATGCTTCGTAGACCAAAAGTATAAAATTTCGTAATTTTGTCTTTACCAGCTCTACACTTTAAGTATTCTTACCCGTGATCCTTACCATGTCTATTTGCTGTCATTTGGCCAAACTGGCCCAAATCCAAAGGTTCCAGGAGTCGGTATTTTTTATTAAAAAAAATATTTATCACGAGTAGTGTCGGCGTTTGTTGTCGTGTCATAACTTGTCGCGGCGAGGTTCGCTACACGTCAGTAACGTTACACGACATGCAACTGGACACCTTGTTGCGTGTTGCATGCGTGTGGTGCGGTGGGCGGCGGCCGTGCGCCCGCGCCGGCAGCGGTGGACCTTCCCGCCCGATCCCTCATGCTCTATACAAAATATAGAAATTGTATTGGCTATCCTGTCAATTATGATTGTTTGCGATGTTTGTCGCTATCGAAGATTAAAAGGAATGTCACACAAATATTTATGTTTTAACTAAAATTAGTTAAACAATCTCAACTGCAAATTATTCATGAGAGGTAAGAATGTGCCTTAGGTTTTTCAATATATATAACGTGTCACGGAATGGACCTATCTATCGGAAAAGGTTGAAGACCACATCAGCAGGGCTATTTTAAAACGCTCGGAATCGATATCGGAAACGGATTCAAAAACTACTGAGGCGATTTTCCGTAATTGCTATTTTAAATTCCGAATTCGAATATATTTGATGTTTCTTTACGGAAATATCAATTCGATTCATCGAAAATTTTTCGGAAAATAAAATAGCAACTGCTGAAATTCGCCTCGGACATTTTTGAATCCGTTTCCGATATCGAATCCGACGTTTTAAAATAGCCCTGCAGGTATAGATAGACTATCTATAAAAAGTTTCAGCTCAAAATAAATTACCTACTCAAAATTCATAACTTTTTGTTCCAAGTTTATTGAATTACAATTAAAATCACAAAACGTACGACAACTTCATCGCTCAATAAGGGTTTCTTTTTCAATTTTCTTTTCACGTCACTTGCCAATATTACCTATTATATAATTTTCTCTTCAGCGATCTGTATTTTTATGGATTTACTCTTTCCCTTACACTTAGTATATTTGCTAATATATATTGCTAGAAAGACTCAGTATAATCCATGTATAATCTAAAAACTTCAGTAGGATTAAGGAAATATCTTTTGAACTCCTGATAAAAAAACAATCAAAACCTGAATTGCAAAACTTACTATTGCTCTTATCTTTATTTTTTTTTACTTTGACCACAATCTCAAAATGGTAAGTGATGAAGTGGACAAAGGTGGTAAGTACACAATGGAACTGGATCTCTGTTTCTTCTTTTTTCTTCTTTATTATTATTCACTTTATGTGTCAAAATAAAAATATGGCATCCTTATAATAATTGATGTTATGATAATCTATTTGAAATTTGTTATCTTCCATTATAATTTTCCATTCTACTAACACTACGTCACTAGTAAAAGCTCTAAGCTTAAAGCTAAGCGCTCTAAGTGCTGTGTAACTAAATAAATTTTAATATAGGTAAGTAGTTTCAATAGTCAGAACCGCCCTCAGACCACTATTTTTCATTGAGTTATTGATATCTAATTACTTGAGCAATCCTTAAAAATAACACAGCAGAACCTTCTAATCGTATCGTTCTGCCCCCGTTCCTAAATCCACCATGCGGCGGAATGCCGGAGAACGAGTTTTCTATCCGTCCTTCTCATTTCTACCGCTCGGCTATGTCTGTCCTTGTCAGTGGCTTGTCATTTTCTATAAGTTTTTCTAACATTCTCCGCTCCTCCGCGGCACCGCCTCCTCTATTTCGGCCAAACGCCTGTCTTATAAGCGATAACTTTTGTTTGTTCAACAGTTATGACTATTGTTTGACACACCGAAGCTTGTTACGCTCGGTTGGAGTGTTTATTCTCTTAATGAAGCTCTGTTACTTCATCCTTCTAATGACTATTTACTTTAAAAACATTCAGTAATACCACCTCCGTGTTTTGTTACATTATACTTCATTAATATTGAAGTGCACCTATTGAATTCGTCCGCTAATTGATTTACACAAGCTTTTGTGTGTGCCGAGGTACAAAAGTTTAACGGTTAACCAATTATTTTTCTCAGACCAACATAAATTAAAAAGAAGTTTCGATATATTATTGGAGCCATAAAATACGACAATATTGAAAATGAACTTGGTTCGGAGGTAAAATCTTAATCTAAGCACGGTCCGAACACTGGCTGCTTAAATGCTAACGAGTTACAAATTAAAAGAGACCGAGACGTGTGCCAAAGGTAACTTTATGGGCTTCGCATGTCTTATATCAATAAATTATTAACTACGCTCCTTGTTTGATTTAACATTCATACTTATTATTTTCCACCTCAAAATGAACTTTATGCCCCTTACTTACAGCTTAAAATTAAATACATAACTTTTAAACGTTGACATTGAAATTTAATCCTTATGTCTCCATATTAATGTTTAATTTATACTGGTTTAGAGGACTGGGGTGCGTACAAATAGTAGCAAGTAAGTAGGTATTTGAGCGTAAGCGAGGAGAAGCGAGAATCTTTAGTTTTAATTAATACACTGAATCTAGGCACTCGGTATTCGCTATTTTCAATTAGTCTTTGGCGCCCCGGTAGCTTGTTTTGAGTTGTGTGATTTAATGGGATCCTGTATTTCCCATACAATTAATAATTAGAATATAAGTTTCGCTGAACCGAGGTCAGTTCATGACACAGTTAATTTATTGTATCATGAGGAACATTTTACATTTGAGTAGTTGGCAATTAATTTCTGAGCAGAATAGCAGTGACTGTGTTTTGAAATAACTATGGGGTTTCACATCGATATATGTGACTCAATGGTAATCTTTGAACAAGCAATGCTATCGCAAAAGTTGGACGCAGGAAAGTGATAGTGTCTTATAAAGTTGTCAAGTTATAATCAAGTTTTATGTGCCTAAGATTATTTTTTAGCAAATGTGTACTTATAGTATTTTTTTAATACTAAATACCTATCAATGATATGCGCGGTTGGCCATAGAGAACGATGATGAAGCCTAAGATAGAAAACGTTTGCCCATAAAAAGTCCACTCCGACCTTGAGAGTCCCAAGTTTGTAAGAGATAGGAAAGACAGACGACTGAAGCAAGTTTCACTTTTTTTCGATCACCACATTATAAAATTAAATGAGGATGCAAAACGTGTCCGTATATCAACAACGTACGGGTGGTTTATCGGTGTCTTATGGTTCTGTATTAGACTGGGGTTGAATAATTCTTGCGCACATCATATCAGCCTAGGGATGTCCACTGCTGAACATAGGCCTCCCCCATTAACTTCCACTTCGAACGGTTTTGGGCCGCTTGCATCCAGCGGTGCCCAGCGATCTTGACCAGATCGTCGGTCCACCTGGTTGGAGGTCGTCCCGCTCGGCGCTTTCCAGTACGTGGTCGCCACTCGAGAACCTTCCTTCCCCATCGGCTATCAGTTCTTCGAGCGATGTGGCCTGTCCATTGCCACTTCAGCTTACTAACTCTACGAGCTATATCGGTAGTTTTCGTTCTCCTACGAATGTCCTCGTTTCGGACCCTGTCACGTAGAGAGATTCCGAGCATAGCTCGTTCCATAGCGCGCTGAGTGACTCTGAGCTTATTTATTCGGCCAGCAGTAAAAGACCACGTCTCTGTACCATATGTCATCACTGGTAACACGCACTGATTGAAGACCTTTGTCTTCAGACTCTGAGGTATTTTAGACGTGAAGATGTGCCGGAGCTTCCCGAATGCTGCCCAGCCGAGTTGGATTCTTCGATTGACCTCTTTGTCGAAGTTGGACCTACCTAGTTGGATAATTTGTCCGAGGTAAACATACTCGTCTACAACTTCGAGAACAGTGCTCCCAGCAATCACCGGTATTGGCGGAATATGAACATTAGACATAACTTTTGTCTTGTCCATATTCATTTTGAGGCCTACCTGTTGGGAAACTCTGTTGAGGTCATTGAGCATGATGTTCAAAGCTTCCAGCGATTCCGCCATTATGACTATATCGCACTTTTATTTTATTACTTTTATTCTTGCGCACACTCCAAATTATATCCTGTAGAAAACCGAAAGGCAAGCAACACTTGTCCATGGTCAAGCCTCGTGAGCTTTGCTTTAATGCCTGCTAGCAGCAGTACAGTATTGAAGTAAACGGTTTATTTCTTTGAGTTGTAAAGTTTAAAATCTGCATAACATGGAGACGTTTCTGAATTCTTTCTTTTCAATTAAAAAGAGTTTCCTCTAAGCCATACGTGTCTCAGTTGCGGAAGCCTTCATGTAAAATATTTACGGCCGTTTCCGATTACTGAAGATAGGTTTACCTAACTTCAGTATATATCTATCTATCCAGAATGACTTCGGTTTCAGTACAATACCAACAGACACTTCGTCTCGCATGTAGTACCAATTTATCTCATAAGTTGACTGTGTTTGTCAATTCTGAAGTTTAACTTTAGTCCGTTTTACCAGCATTGGTTAACTAAGCAGTTACTATTGTAGTCACGAGTTTTTCCTCAGCTTATATTATTCTCACGATTATTATCGTTTGCCTTCAAATATATCTGTCAAATATGGAGTGTCAAAAAAAAGTTCAATAAAATTTCTTAAAAATTGTTAGAAAAGTCAAATAATGGGGCCCAAGTCCACTATTACAATTTTATTGTGTATTAGTAGTCTCCTAATACAATAGCGTCGAAAACCATTACGAATTTAGTAGACAATGCACATTTATCTCATAAGTTGACTGTGTTTGTCAATTCTGAAGTTTAACTTTAGTCCGTTTTACCAGCATTGGTTAACTAAGCAGTTACTATTGTAGTCACGAGTTTTTCCTCAGCTTATATTATTCTCACGATTATTATCGTTTGCCTTCAAATATATCTGTCAAATATGGAGTGTCAAAAAAAAGTTCAATAAAATTTCTTAAAAATTGTTAGAAAAGTCAAATAATGGGGCCCAAGTCCACTATTACAATTTTATTGTGTATTAGTAGTCTCCTAATACAATAGCGTCGAAAACCATTACGAATTTAGTAGACAATGCACATTGACTCAATGGCAGTGGAGTTATAGTTATAATGGAAACTTTTCAGAATGACATTTGTATTTAAAAAAAGCAGAATAACCCCTGTTTAATCACAACTATTTTCGCTTAACTATCGCTAGATTATGAAGTGTGTGTGTACGCTGCAATCCATAATCTTTCACTTCAATCATGTTCATAATAAAGATTATGACAGGAAGAAAGATACATTTATTTACGCTTGTGTATCTGCTTAAATCGTATATTTTGATTAATTGATGGTAATAATATGTACATATTTAGTTGTATTGTAAATCCGAACTTAAGTATACGAGGTCAATGAACTCGTGAACAAGTGGGAAGAAAAGCAATAAAACATTTTTATGATCCAACTAGCCTATTCCTACGACTTAAGATTGGTATTTTTTTCTATTATTGCGTAATTGACTAATGTCACGATACAAGCACTTGTTTTTAAGTACCTACTTATATTTTGTGTGGGTTTATACGAAAGGTCTTTATTAGTGCAATCTATTAAACATTTTCTATGATCGTATATTATGCACTTGAATTTTACATTCATTTGTCTTTTAAGTTATGTAATTGTGTGCATTCTCAAGCTACAACTTCTCGCAGCATTATGGATATTTTAAAGTTACCTTTGTTTTGAATAAATAACAAAAAAGCTCATTATGGCAGTAGATAATTAAGAAATTCATGCGACGTAGGTTCAATCTGAAACTCATCATCATATCACCATCAAACCATATTTAATATATTTTGGTAGAGACCTAAGCCATAACATCATACTGTTTATTTTAAAAAAGTAAACTTATTTGGATGAATTTTGGCACACATACTTAATTATTATATATTAAACCTATTATTGAAATAAAAGATTTTTCCGGGAAACATAGATCCCTCGGTATGGAGGGTAAAACGACGGTACGAAAACTAGGAAGTTGACAAATTGAGGAAAGCACTATTAGAAAACACGCTTTTCTGTCGTTAAATAGGTATGTGTGTGAACTCTACTGATCGTTAGTAGAAACTTTTATTTTGAACATGCAGCGTTTAACCTCAATACGGTAACTGACGCCTCTACCCACCAATCAACGATATAATCACCGTCTAATCAAAACTAAGGCATTATTCAAGTAGAGCTAACTAGTAGTTACAGTCGGTAAATGTGGTAAGTCGCAGATTCACAGCGGGTACGTATCGGTGGGCTTCCGGCGTACGGGTGCGCTTTCACAAGACCTCCTAGCGAATTACCTTTTAAGCGTGCTCATAAATTTCGCATTGCATTATTTTATTGATAAATAATATCCTTATTGTTAACTGAGACAAGTCATGAATTTATGGATTGTGCGATGTATTCAGATAGTGTGCAGACAACCTTGAAATCCTGAAATATATTTAATAGAGACTCCGATACTATGAAATATTGTAATCTTAGAGTGGAAACATTAATCTACGCCAATAATAATATACATATATTTTTTTTTTTCTTTTTTTTTTTTTTTTTTTTTTTTATGTAATATTCAACTTTTAATATAAATCAAATTTTATATCCATTCACATAACAATAACATTTTTGGATAAGTTTTAAGTAATTAATTTAAAGTTGCTACGAACTGATACGAAGTTTATACCATTGCTCACAGATTACAGAACAAAAGGCGGAAAACACTTACTTACCTGGGATTCATTTTTGAATTTGTATTTGTTTTGTTTAAACAAAGTTTATTAATTAAAAAGTAAATGTTTTTCGTTAAATAAAGTTTGTTAAACAAATCAAACATAAATTCAAAAGCGAATACCAGGTATGTGTTTTTCAATTTGTATTTGCTTTTTTGGCCTCACTCCCGTGTTCCGCGCGCTCGATCTGCCTTGTTCTGTAATCTGAGCCATACATAGCTAATCTAATACTTATTAAAAAAATAAACTAATACATAAATTAAGTGCTAGTTGGCGCAGTTGGTTAAGATTACACCTATTGCGCCGCAGGTCGTGGGTTTGATTCCCACAAAGGACATGCATTTGTGTGCATGATCATGTCTGTACGTCCTAAGTCTAGGTGTAATTATGTATATTAAGTATGTATTTACAAAGAAGAAGTAGTAAGTTTATGGTATTATATCAGTTAGTACAAACTCTACTTAGTTTGGGATCAAATGACTGTGTGTGAGGAATGTCCCAGGATATTTATTTATTATTTATATACGATAGAAATAAAACGAGTACAAACACGTTTTAAGGTCAGATGTAAAATTTTGTTTTTTTTAAGAATGCACGATCATTTCAGTTATTTATAGTGGTATTCAATACGTTTGTGTTTGTTTCCTCTACGGACCGGCAGGTAACATATTTCTTGTGACCACGGGGGGCGCCTGGGCCAAAGTTAAAGGATGCACGCCAGTGGCTACATGTAACTAGTTATGCATGAAAACTTTATTAGATCGAGAGCGGGAGTCGGCGTAAGGTTAAAAATATACATAACAGTATGTCTATTAGCCGTTAGATAAGATACCTTCTATAAGATATACTTAACATAAATTATATATTTAGTAAGTGATTAAGTCATTATGAGTCGTTCGAAGACTGACAATCTTGCGAGTCGTATGTAAATTGGCAGTGGGGCTGCTTGGACCATGGACGGAGGAAAACATTGGATACTTACCCTTTTTATCCCGGGATCCCGGATGAAACACTCCCGGGAAAAAAGGTGACAGCTGTTAAACACAAATTAAAACAAGCCTCGTAGAGTTTTCATTTTCACTTTGAAATAGATCACATTACTAGGATTTCAATTTATAATTGCCAGTTTGAATCAATTAATTATATGCACCTTACACTTATCTATGGTAGGGACAAAAATACACATATGTATATGCAAATGCTTTTTAATGTAGTTATTTATACCATAATCAGATAACAACTACGGATAGATATTTTAAATACCAGTGAGCAATTATTCTCAAGTGAACTGCATCCACCATAAGTTAGCACGAAGGTAAACATACCACTTCGGTCTTGTAAATAAATACCTTTTATTGTTGTTAATAAAATTATATATCGAGCTCCTGATGTACCATCTTTTTATAGGGTACGTCCTCAAGGTACGTCGGTAAATTAAGTTAGGGCAGAACTTACCTGTGCCGTCTGTGGAATCGATTAGGTGCGTTTCAAACATACACATATAACACATATTTTCGGTCGGAGTTCCATTCGATGACTCGCTCTAACTTTTGTCGCTTGATTGCTTTTTGATGTAGCGATAAATGTGACTTATGTGGTTTGGAGTTAACGGCGAATACATTTGTGTAATGATGGGTCTCGTGCAGTTTAGGCGGGGACCGTTTAATGTGTGAACGTTATTATTAAGTTTTTTGGTTATTCGCCGGTCGGCGCGGCGGATAAGTGTAATTTGTATAACTAAATGATAACTCCTCCTTTACAACGTAATAAAAATAAAATGTGCCTTAATTAATACATAAAATTTTATTAGACCGTATTTCACCTTGTTATGTACCAAAATAGTTTTTTTTTATGGCTGGGATACATTATGAGTTCTCATACTGTTTCATAATGTTTCTTGCTGGTTGACATCTGCTATCGTAAATATGTGACGTGTAATTAAGCATTGCATATTGATTTGTGTAATCATCTTCAAATAACGAGAATTTTTTGTGTTACAGGTATGACAACAAAGTATCAATCGAAAGGTGAGTAGGTACTAGGTACCTATTAACATTGTAAACAATTCGCGTTTTAATGACGCGTCCAGTACGCCCGGATCGCATCCAACATACGAGATAATCACAGAACACTTATCAAACAAAAAGTATTTTAATTTACCGAGGGGCAAGAGCTCCATTGCTGCATGCCAGAATTCCCTCAGATAGATCGACTCAACCTAGATCGCCGTTGGCAAAGAACTATTCAGCTACTAGTCAATCTTGGGCAGGCATGCGGCGGCCATCTTGAATCCACGGATAGACAGACGGACGAGAAGACGCTCCGACTGTAATTGCATTGCTATTCGCCTCGAGCTGTTTTTCTAAAACAGTAAAATACTGCAAACTACCTTTGATAGTCATGGTGTTTGTCGTTAGTTTTTTTTTGCGAGGAATTACTCGTATTAGGGGCTTATATATCTTCCATTTGTTTCAGTATAATCTTTTAAACTTAACTATTTATTTATTACTTAGGGAGTAAAAAATGTAATAAATAAGTTTTATGAAAAAATGGCAAATGGGCTAAAATTATGTCTTTCTCAGTTAGCATATATCCTTTCACTATGCATGCATGCTTTAAATTGACGAGCGATAAGCTCTACTTCCTTGGATTTACATAAATATAATGTATACTTAATAATACTACTATTAATATTTCCTACGTTCCTTTTTATATATTACCAACTCATAAATTGATAGCATCGGATCTTAGAAAGAATGATAGGAAAAAGTCATGGATTTTGTGCCAATATGTATGGCACGTCGACGGCCATAAATGGTGTGTAATTGGAGGTGCATGTGAAGAAGTTTTTGCACCCGTGATTACTGTCGCAACGATCCGACACTAGTTTTTGCTACTTCCGAATGATATATTATAGATCATAGACACGAACAACTCAGTCAATGTACGACCTACGTGGTGTACTTAAATTATAATATGTTAGACTATTTTGTATACAAATATTTTCAGAAAATCATTCATTGGATTACATTTATTATGATGATGTTTATATTAAACGATGCTAAACGTCAGATTAATAATAAAAGAGGTAAAAAACCAAGTAAACATTTCATGTATAAGAGACCTGCATAACAATGCGCCATTGCGTAAATGCAGACAGTCAGTATGCTAAAGTAACCTAAAACGTAGAGCGCCTATCGTACCTTAACAGAATATAACTAATACCTAGTTTCGTTTAAACGCGGATCAATTAAGAAACTTCTAATCGGAGCTGCCACCAAACAAGGCAGCCACTTTCGAGATTTCCCGAAGTGGACCGGTACAGTCTACTTTTACCGATACCGACTCTAAATTAAGAACACAAATACATTTATCATGTACCTTTCGGAACAATGAGAGTCATAATTTATGTTTGCTTTTCTAGCCCACACGAGACCCGTGTACGAGTGTTCGTTATGTGTGCAACATAGATTTCAAATCTTTGACATTAGTTGATATACTTCATATCGATTTGATGGCTATGTGGGTATTGCTCAATTCTCCGATGTCAGTATTTCTTATCGTAGCAATTTCATATCCCTTCATTGTTGTTATACTTTATTTCTAGTGCTCTCCATATAACCAGCAAAGTCAATGGTAAAAAAACTTTTAATTAATTGAAAGTGACGTTCAATGGTTATCTTCATGTTACCTATCGGGGTCCGGGAATAAGGTGTTTATTTAACTACGAAATTTTGATTTCATTTGTCGCTCTAGTTAATTATATTACTTTTTTTTTATTACTTATGTTTTTGTGGACTTCATTTAACATCCGTTTACAGTCGTTGTGTTCTAGTTTAAATGGAGTGCAGCATGAAATGATTGGCGTGTGAGAAGCGACTTGTTATACTTTTCATGGAAGTTCCGTATTTTGATTGATTTCCTACTTTTGATTTTATTTAATAAATTACCCATTTAATAAATTAATCAAATTAATATAACTTTTTATGCTAACTATTAATTATGAAATGGGGGTCAGAAGCTCGCCGTTTTGCTCGCACCTTGTCTTCAAAATTGATCGAGACCTCCGGAGACCAGCGGGCGGGGAGCTTTTTCCGCCAACGCGTCAGCTTGGCTATCCAAAGAGGAAACGCTGCCAGCCTTCTGGGAACCTTGCCGTTAATCGGAAGCAGCGGCAGGCTTGAGGAAATTTTCTATATATAGATTATATTTTGTAAATATAGATTGTATTTTGTACATATTTGTTGTAAATATACGTTTAATTATGAAATATTTTAATGAAAGTTTCCTTGCAGCCATTGCAATAAATATTTTCGTGTAAAAAAATATTAAAACTGTCTACTTGAATGTAGATAATATATAAAGTAAAGTGATTAAGGCAGAGATGTGAGGTAAGATCTCTCGCTAATGAGTCAGTGTATTTTATTTTAGACGTTTAAAAGAAATATTTGACGCAGTAACCTGAAACTGTTTTGTATATTTTACGCGAGGCTCGCGGGCGATAATTTCGATACGAACCCGGTCGTCTGGCGGAGCTAACGTGGCATTTATGATTTATAATCCGGCCCCCGACGGGTCCCCTCGTCTGAGAGACAGCGGACTTAAAAATAATTTTGATTTTAAATTGGAAGCAACTTATTAAACTGGGGTTTTATGTGATGGGACATTGTAAATGATTGGCGGCTTGAATGCGCCGGGGCGCTCGCTTAAACATTACGATAAACTATAATATTTTACATTCCATTTCACAAGAATTATATTCCTGAATAAGTACACCGTCTTGTTTTAAATAGAGGATGTTAGCGGGATCATCGTAAACTTATCTAGGTAATTGCATTTAGTATGACAAGCTATTTAATAACTGAGATAATCTCATGTGATCCATAAGGTACCTACGAGAGAGAAAGAGCTGCGTGTGAGCTGGGCGCGGGCGCGAGCACGGGGCCCGGCAGGACTGGCTGGAGTGACAAACTGCTGATGATGCCCGCGCTATGTATCGAATGGAGCATTAACACGAGTGCCCTCTCGCCACCTAATTACAGCAGTCACGCTTCAACTAAGAAAATCTTTTGTGCCCTTTTCCCGAGCGTTAAGAAATTTAACGAAATGGGCCGAACATTTTTTTTCTTCGAAATGACTTTTAGTGTCACGGCTTCGACCGGTGACGGTTTAATGAGAAAGCTTTGTGATCGCTGAGCCAGTCGGCTCTGTGTCGAATCGCGGTTGTGATATTCTTTTTACTTCACAAGGATTGCGATGGATTACTTTACACTCCTAATACTCAATATTCCTTATGAAAATACAATCCTTAGGTATTGAAGCAACATTAAAGTAACAATATAAAGTCAATCATTACTTTTCAACTCTTGTCAAATTACTTTACTTCGTAGTTTCAATGAGCTTTCTTACATCAAAAATAAGTATGGCTCTATAATATTTAATGTTTATTACCTACTGCATACTTCATTTGTGAAAAGTGAATCAATTCAATACTTAGACTACAGCTACTTCTTACTAGGGTAGATCCAAGAAAACTTAAATTCATTATTTATATAACCGTAATGCTTGAGTGGCTGCGGGTCCGGTTGAGCACTCGTGATGGCTGAGCCTGCGCAAGCGATGTTTGTTCCATCGATCGCGTCGCGCGTCGCCCATGACAAATCCCTTAACGAATAGGCGTTTGAGTTCCTTTGAATGTTTTGATTTTATAAAACGTCGGGTAACTATAAGAATCTATTTGATTGCGATTCAAACATATAGTAAAATTCACATTTTGTTTTAGACAGATATGTTGATTCTTTTCCTGACGTGAAGAAAACTGAACATCATTTCCAATTTTTCATATAAAGATGCCCGTACTTAATTTTACAGATTCTTGTAAAATGATTATGTATGTGATCACTTCTCGTATGGTAAAATAGATTAACAATAACGCTTGATCTGACCCCCATGGTTCGCAAGACCACTTTAAGGGTTAAGCTTACATACATTGTTTAAAATACGTTAAATTAACGGTTAGTTAGCTCAAAAATATTATTGTATAACCGTTAACTGTTACAGGTTAACTTGTATCCATCAAAGGAAATTCTATGAAATTGGCCATTGTGTCGGCTGAGCTCATAACTCGAACTAGCTAAGAAGGATCGCTCTTTAACCCTAGACTCGCTTCGTGATGTCGCCTCGACCCCGGGCGAATCTATTTTGCCCATCATAATCGCTGCTTTCAATTTACGGTGGCTATTCTATCGGCTGATGTATGGGGGCTATTCGTTTCCTGATGTTGGTTATTGTGTGAAAATGTTTAACCTTGCAGTGTTCAGAGATGGTGCCATTCTGTTCAAAATACATATATATAAAAAGATGAGAGAAGTTTACGCCAACCATAAAGCATGTATTTCAAGGCACAAATACACGAATACGATACTCAGATAGAAATTACATTAAATAAACTCAGAAGCATTCCGATACACACGGGAAGTATGGAAACCTTATCAATAAGGCAACGGGGAGTCCGATCATATCGCTCGTTGGGCACAGGAATACTTACACGGAGCTACGAATACCTACGTGTGTACGTTACATTATTTCATAAGCGAGCTTTAAAATTACATTCGTAGTAACATTATTCCTAATAATATTAATATCTACGTTATTAGTAAATACATGACGTCGTTTAAGTTTATGATAAGATTTTATTTTATATTTCTGCTTTTGGTTTTGAACTTTACGATATACATTCAATATTATTAGGTATACTAACCCCTGGTTTATGTTATTAAATGTGTAATAATAGGTCGATTCAACAAACACTATTAAATTGATGATTATTTTCGACTGTGTCTCTATGTTTATACACAATCTTTATTTTTTCATGTAAGTACATATACCGCTGGTTTGACTATGTAACCCTAAAAAGGGTCCGTATCAACCGACTGCTTATAGATTTCAAGCGCCGATCTGATACTTTAATTCTTGTTGCAACAATATCCAATTTTAAAAAATCTTTTTTATGTTCATGGGTTACACAAAACATGGTTCTACGGATTACTGAATCGTGAACTTTAAGATGGCGTCCGGGAAATGGTTATTGGTTATGGTTTGAGTTTGAACCGATTGCTGCAGTGTCCACTTTGGATGTGATTCATCAATTTTTGTTAGTTCACCACCTTCCCTGATATAACTAGAGATATGATAGTGTACATTGCCAACTCATGTTCGCATTGTCTATTCACGTGTCGGTCCAATCTGATTAATTCTATCACTTTATATTGATGCGTACCATCCAACAAAAGGAATTTATTCATTTGTTTTCTTGATCGATAAACGTTTACCAAGTAAAACCAGACAATTTTATAGCATGATCTTTCAATGCATTTCATCATCCTGTCTAAGGATTTCTGATATATTGATACAGAGGTTTAGCAGGATATATACATTAATCGTCAGTTATTGTGATTAAATAAATCATGATGGACTTTAATAAAAAATCTTCCAAAAGTTCAAGGTAAGCTAAGTTGCTAATGAACTTATTCTAATACTACGGATGTGCGACAAAAAGTTCATCGCTAACAATTTCCGTGAAGGCGGAACCTTAAATATATTTGTACACGCGCCTACGAACTCTCATCGCTCCAAGCGATACGACCTAGTTTACATTAAACGGTACATAATCATTTTACACTTAACTATGGTATGTAACAATTAACGTGCCGAAAAGTACACAAATTGATACGAAGTTCTCGTGCGTTACTCGTTGTGAAAAGACCGTGTAGGTACATCCAGTATTTGTGTGAACAACAGAAAACACCAGCTTATTGACAGTTTCTAATTTAATTGACACGTTGCGACGACTGGAAATTGACCGATTGAGACATCACACACATAGTTTTCTGATCATAACGGTAGCTTTATAACAAGATTACTTTGAATTTATATAATGTTCGTGCGTGGTAGATTCAAATGCACATTGTATGTGTTAAAATAATAACCATTTTAGAATAATTGAATAATGGAATCTTTTTGGATTGATTTATGACGTGTTAAAGCTTTTATATCTAATCCTACATATATAATAAAATTTATGAGCTCTTTTAAAATATATTTCTCAAGAATTTCAACTATTTTCAACACATAGATTTTAGTTTGAGATTATTGATTATTGAAAGATAAGTTCTGAAAATCTTATTACTGCAAGTACTGCAACGCATGTCAATATTCCAGTTAGAGTCTAGACTGGACTAGACAGCGGTTGTCATGATCGGTTCACACGCCGCCCCTTATCACGAAAAGCTATTTATTTACTACCGCCGACCGACACACTTCTGTCCGTCCGTTGAGATGATAAACAATGCAATCATTAAACGCGTTTGTATTGTTTGAATTGCTTCCCGAGATATAAAGCTCTCTTTCAAATATGCTAATGCATGTGATAGCGATGTGAAGACTTAATGGGAGCATCCTTGTTCAGTAGATATTTACATATATAGTGCGAAGGTTCATAGAGAAAATAAATTCATAATCATGACTGTTTACTCTCTCCAATTACAACTTCAATTTGAGAAATGAATAGAAAATTAAATAAGCGAGTGTTCAATAATTAAACTCAAGCAATCATCGATAAAACAGCTACTTATCAGTAATAAACTTATATGATTAAATTATTCAAACAGCTAAAATCTAAATAAACTATTGAATTTATAAAATTGTTATCTATGGATAGGATAACTCCCTTCGTAATGCCTACGCCTGGAGGTTGGACCTAATGCGAGCTGGCTGTGCCACGGAGCCTCCTGGCTATACTAGAAAATTAATCACGCTTTATTAGTAAAGCTTCCTTATATGAAAATTATATTTAGATGAACCTGTAAGTTTTGCTATCACAACGCTATTTTATTAAAGTTTGGTATCACAACTGCAACTTTTCTGCATAATAAATTGACGTCATAAAATCAGAAAAAGATACAAAAGTTTCCCAAGGGAGTACAGCATGGGGTTCTTCAAAAAGGGTGTGAAGAGATTTTTGCAGGATTAAGGTCGTTTTTGCAATGTGCGAGCGATACCCCTGGTGTAGCAAGCGTCAATAGGCTACGGTGACCGCTTGAGCCGTATGCTTGTGCGCTACCTTAGTAGTTTAAAAAAATTGACTGTAAAATAAAACACATAGGCAACTATCAAAGCTAAGGGGCATAATATCGGCGTAGATAAACCGAAAAAGGTAAAGCACTTATTTTAACTCATAGTGATTTTTCTTTTTCGCCATTGTAAATTTTTTAACAATTACTAATAGTGAATTTGTCCGATTTCATATTCATCATTTACAAAAGTCGATTGCCAGTTGATAAATTGCCCTAATAATAATATGGCGTCTGTGCATCGAGACAGGTTATCCAAGAAAAATATGTAGGTAAGTGTGCAAGTTCAGTTTTTACTAATACAATGTTGATGATTATAAATATAAAATTGCCAACCGCAGCTCACCGCAGGCCTTGTTGAGTATGTTTTGTTCTTATTTCCCCATGACAGCGCCATCGCGTGTGCTGCATATATTGGGAACATTGAAAGACGCCATAAATCCTACTACGTATAATACATCGTATAAAAACGCGATTTAATATAATAATTCCAGCCGTTTTTATGCACAATTGCTTATGCCGAAAAAATCCAAAGTCGTAATTTAATTTTTTGATGATAATCAAAGGGTTGTAATAAACTATGTAGAAGCATTATAATCAAGTAAATTTTCAGTAGACTCATGAGCCAGGCAAAGATTTAGGAAATATCAACTGCACACATTAACGTTGTCCAGGGACATTAAGCTATTGTTTATTTTTAATTAATTGTGAATTGCTCAAAACATCATAAAACATGTAAACAGTATAAAAAGTTTCCTTCCACTTCGAATACGTCTCGTTGAACTTCTCCAACTTGCGGCATAGGTACCAGCAATAAATAGTTATTGTACTATCACCTTCCTCGTCAAAATTCTTTGTATATGCTATAAACAAAGAAGCATCGATTTCAATTTAAATTTAATTACGAACGCATATTGTGAACCAAAGAAAAATATTGCTGCTTGACAATTCCATGGAATATGTTTAGTTTTCGGCTCATACACTACTATACACCACACACCAGGATTTTTCAATAGCATAACATATTATAAATAATTCTAAGAAAATTTTGATTTAAATTTACTTTCTCATGGAATTGTTCATTTGAGACAATAGTACAACATTTTGTCACTCCAATAAACAAGAAACATCCGTTGCTAAACTAGTTTGTAAACTTAAACGTTAGTTGACCCGATTAGAAAGTCGCCTATCTGTGATCAAGATGAAGATATCGTGTGACTTTTAAGTTTTTCCATACTCAATTATCATCATCATGAGAACGAAATACGGCGGGAAATATTTTTTTTGTTAAAGTTTCAACCAATATACTATTTCATCGCCTACAATGTTTTCATTAATGAGTTTTAAGATTTCGATGAGATAACTATTAACTAACTAATTAAGTTAATTGGTGTTTATATAAACATATTAAATGAATCGATGGGCATGTTTGCAAATTATTTTTTAAAGAGTAACGTTTCACGGTAATACTAATCAGCTCGAGTAACTCTCAATAGATGGGTCTCAAATAAACGACTAGTATAGGATCCGAGTTAACATTGACTTTCATCCATTAAACAGATATCTTCCTCACCCGTTCTTCCAAATATACCTATATCTGAATAATGAGAGCGAAAACGCATATATCTTAAAAAAGATATTTGCTTAATTATTATAATACCGATAAATACATAATAGCCAATAGATAAACTTGGATCAGTTTTAGATTTCAATCTTAGTCTTCTCAGTTTAATTGTATTCCGAACCGGTGGTAAATTCAACTGTATGTACCAACTTAATGTGCATAAGTGCCTTACCAGGGCCTAAACTGAATAAATGACTTTTTGATTTGATTTGAATCATTTTTGGATGAAGAATTTTTGAGTTTCTACATAATATCTTTTTTGTGTGGTTTTTGGGTCGTTTCTGGACGGACTTCCTACTGGGCGCCTATGTAACGTCATCATCTCTAGGATTATAAAACCTTTACCAGTCTCATGAATTACCACATTCCGTATCGATTTCTGAAAAGCTATATCCTCTTTGAGAAACGATGAATGACTTTTATACGACTATGTCGATAAACAAGCGTACGGCCCGCCTGGTGGTAAGCGGTTACCGAAGCTTGCAACACAAGGGGCATCACTCAAGCGCTTTCGACTCTTCCCCATTCCCCAATGAGTACTGGCGGCCTTACGCACGTAGGTCACGTAGGAACACAACATATAGTTATTTGACCTATTCTGTAAGGTGGAGGTACTTCCCCTGTCGAGCTGCTCTTTGATCTAAGAATCATCATTAACAGAGTCCGATTTGATTCGTTCAAGAATACTTTCATGAATATAAATTAAAGTAACTAGTTATTCACCATACACAGCTATATTTGCTGTTTTGTATGTACCTACAGCTACAACAACAGCAAATATTGCTGTGTATGATACAACTATATCAATTAGCTTTTTCACAAAATATATTTTGGACAATTTGACTAAAATTGATAATGATAAATGTTTTTTTTTTTTAATTATATGTGTATGTGGCTACTTACCCGCCCACGAAGACAAAGCCTAAGATGATGAGGAACCCATTCACTCAGGCCTTGAAAGTCCCTAGATTGTATGAGTCAGAAAACACAGACGCCGGAAGCAAGTTCCACTCCCTTGCTGTCCACATTATAAATGAGGATGCAAAGCACTGTGTCCTTATTTTCGGTATATGTCAACAAAGTACGGGTGAAACTTATCATAAGATGATGATGATATGTTATCTCGAGATAATTGATTGATGATGTGGAGATGAGACCTAAGAGAGAGAAATAAAGTTTCTTAACCAACTTTGACCTACATATGCTAGCATTCCAATCGGTCAGAACTCTCTTCAATATCCTTATCAGATATGTTTCAATTAATTCAGTGTATTTGCATTTTTGATTTCTTGTTTGATGTTAGTATCAAAAATATTTAAATAAATGAATGAACATAATGTCTAAATCAATGAACACTTGTTAAAAAAAACACAACATTGGGACGTAAACGCCTGTTCTAAGAATTTATTTTTTCCGTTTATTTTGGAACTGCATCTGCTTTAATTATATTTATTACATCCATTACACATAATTTGCAAGAAGCATTTCAAAAGGGATCCGGTAACATACAAGCCTAACTAAATCCAAAAGATTCACAAAGTCGATGGTATTCTAATAAATCGAAGCAGAGGCAAATTGGCAAACATCCATATATGAGTCATGGCTCGAGAACCTCAATTTGTAGGTAACAAGTTTAAGATTGAAACCAGTTTGATTGGTGGTGTATAAAGTCGAGCGCGTAGACAAACGCGTACTCTTCACGTCCCTATCTATTGAATGCGGCAAGTTGAGTGTGCATGGGTCAGTAATTAAAGACTTATCTTTTATTTGTGTCGTTATCGTGATGTCTCCGACAGACGCCAATTTATGGTTGAATTTAAAATTATTCAACCAGAGGTTGTCAAGCTGCAAATACCTAGCTAATAGAATCTTAAATCGCACATACAATCATCTTATATGTGCATGTATTAAGGATAGCAGCAGGAGGTGCCATGAGATGCCTGTAGATCTTAGACGTAGTCTGGTGTTAATCTTTTTATTCACTTTTTAACACGTCTTAATTTGCTAAGTCCGTCGTGAACTTTAAGATGACAAAGTTTCCCCGGTGCTACAAGTTTTTTTTTTTATTATGGAGAATATTAATGCTGCGCAGAAGGGCACTGAACCCATGTGATCACATTTGAATATTGCTTAACGCAATGAAGGAGGCTTTATTATTAAAACAGCTACTGAAGGTTTATGATTTCAGAACTCGGATATTATAGTGGTCAAGAAGTTTTCATACGACTTGGATAATAAATTCAACACAGTGTAAATACTATAATGAGTAATAATAAATATCTGCATATTTATTATTACTCTTCAAAATTAAAAAAATTGTGATAATAAAGTTGAATTATTTGCCTATGTAAGTAATAATATCTTTAATGATTAATTTTTCAACTGTTAAGATGACATGATTTATTATATTGAAATTTGTATGCCAAATTGGTTTAAGGTGTGATATCTACTCTTTTTTTTTCACCAACCAACATTGTACCACTTGAAATTTGTACTTTATTTCATTATTCGCACCATATACAATTTGGATACATACATATATAAATAATATAATAAAGGTCAATATTGCCATTATACAGTTCTACTGACAAAGAACTTTTCGGTAACGGTAGAAGTTCCATAAATTAGACTTTTCTTTAGTTTATTATCTTCTCATTCTCATGTCTTCGCAATCAATAAAATGGTGTAATTTAATTTTATCTCTCAGAAAACCTGAAATATCTATTTGAATAAATAAAACATTTTTATGAGTATCTTAACACGACCAATAAATAAGATTTAAAATAAATAATACAAACACACAACTTTAAAAATGAATCGTTAAAATGGCTTGTAAGAATGTGGAATAATGCCGAAATATTAACTAAAGGCTAGTTTTATTCGAGCACGTTTGTCTGTTAGTTTCACGTGAACGAATAACAAACAGTGAGCAGATGATATCTAGTCAGATTCCGGGTAGGCTGTGTGAGTCTGAATGCCTAACGGACGAGTCTCAGGCTAGACTTGGTATTACACCGGTCCGGTGTGACGGGCGGACTGTAGGTCTGTTCTGTCAGTCAATCTTTCAGGCGATTATAAGCGACCCCAACAAATAACTGTACTGTTACAATGACGCCGAACAAATTCACGCCACTATCGTATAAAACAACACGACCCATACATTCCATCAGAAGGTACATAGAGGTATTTTAATGTCTGATTTTCTAAAGTTATTTGATTTTTTATGAATAAAACATTCTCAATTTTTTAAACTTTTTCTTTGCAATAAGGTCGGGAAAGTCATATTTAAACAAATTACACATATAGCGCTGTGACGGACAGGCGGACAGACAGACAGAAGGATGGAGTTCCTTTTTTACGTTATTAGTTTGGAATCCTAAATATTTTGAAACGATACTGGCTACTAATCTAATAATAAAACTTACTAATCAATAAATAATTACCTTAATATTTCATACACTTGAGCGAAAATTAACAATGTTCTCTGTATTGTCATGAAAGTATTAATGATATAAGTATTATTAAAAGTGGCAATGAATCATACAATTGTTATAGCTATAGCTTAGCCATAGGCTAAGGCACTAAACATTCCGAAAATAAATTGCTCTGTGTATTAAAAATTATACCCAGGGATGTACTTAGTGGATTTATGTGAGTCGCTTTACCCAATAAAGTAGATGTCTCGTAAATCGTCACCGCACAGGGACGGATGGCGGCTGAAGCCAGGCGACACCTATGAGTGGGCGAATCGACCGTTAGATGCAAGGCCCCGGGCACGAGAGCCCACGGGATCACAGGACTGGGCGATGCCCAGAGATTTCATGGTAACAATCTCCAATTTATAGAATGATTCGCGTTGGTATGAATTTATGTGTACCTTAGAACGTGCACATGTTTCTGATAAAACATATTGAGCATTTATTAGTTTTTCTATTCCAGAAGTTAACCTTTTGTGGTTTTCTTTATTCTTGCTCTATAATCATAGTTTTCATTATCAATAAGCATTAGTCAGAAACAGCTTACAAGATATAAATTCATGACATAAACATGGAATCGGATTACGCACCCAAAGTAGACTTACATCCAAAATAAAATACAGTTAGCTTACATTGACATTACTTCAGACAGTCCTATGATTTCTGTTTACAGATAATTATAGAATTTGCGTTTGTATTTGAGTTCAATTCTATCTTTTTTTTTACAATTGAATTTGACATTGACTTGTAGTGGAATATTCATTACAAATAGTTTTATACTCGTAGTACAGAACCAGGGAAAAGAGAATACATTCTCTGTGTACAGAACTAAAGAGCGTGTACGCACGCGGGCATACCGTATCTAATATTGATCCTAAAGGCAAAATGGCATCGTCCTACATAACACGGAGTATCATTTATCTGGTATTGGATTAGCACGCGTGTAACCTTAACTGTGGGTTTGAACGGTACAAATAGTTCGCACCGCGCGCGAGGCGAGCATCTATGTCGACCTAGTAGGTACCAGCCGGGCTTCTCAGGTGTCAAGCCAGAGTTCAGTAGGCTCAGCTAAATAAGTCCATTGATAGTGGTTACATTAATTTTATCTGCAGGTAATGTAGAAATAATTACTTTAGATCGGTTTCCAATCTTGAACGTATAAATTGAATTGAAAAATGAGAATGTTTAAATCTAAAATCTGTCTGCTTTATGCAATTGTGAAACATTACTTAATTAACAATTTTAATAAAGCATCCCATTTAACATAAGCGTCTCATCTAGATTATATTGTTTTAATATTAATTATTCTAAGGTTTAATCCTTGAACAGCGACAGAAACGATTTAGCTCCTGTTGGTGTCCAAATAACTTTAACTTTATCAAATTGAATTTCTAGGTATTAATTATAATGGAATGTCGATCCAATCTATAGAATATTTTCTTCAACACCACAAACTAGTCAGACATTTGTACAATTATGGCGCAGTCGCAGTCTGCACGGATAGTGACACCCGACTTCGATCGTCATGACCTGATAATGTTGCTACATTGTTGCAATCTACTGTATAGTTTTGTTTTATTTTTTACAATTACACTATCCAATTTGTAATTTATCTCGTTTACATACTATTACCATGGACGAAGTTCCTGATACTATTCATCATTGGTATACCTAAATTGAATGTGCTTAAATAGCCTCGATTTCTTATATGTTTAGGGTTGGCAACGCGCGGCGTTCATATGCCTCACCATCAGGCGTGCCTTATGCTTATTTGCCACCTTAGTGGTATAAAATGAAAATGGGCGGGGAAGATTTATTTTAACGAAAAACACCACTTAGACTGATACTGATACTATAGTCATAAACAAAACTATTCAATGTAACAATATTTTGAAAGTATCATCTCTATATCGAAAATTAAATCCATGCGAATAGCGATCATCGCGAATATTTGTTTACTACGTTATTTAACTTTGCTTCTAGGAAGATGAAGAACAGATAGTCGCATTTAAAAACATATTCCATCTACTAAAGTCCTAGTTAAAGTCACACAAAGAAAGGCAATTTTCAAATATCTAGTCTCTACCATAATATAAATTAGATACCATATTAACAGCTAAGTGTTGATTTGGCCAAAAATGGTTGCAAAGAAAGCTTAATAAGCATTATCTACAGCTTGAAGTTGTAAATTCATCGGACATTAAAATCATATGTAAACCTATATAAAGATACTTTACAGACAGTTGCAAGAAGAGATAATAGTTTCTAATAAATACTTTAAATGACATTTACGGGTTAAACAATAACACTAACGATCTAAAATATTATATTGAACTAAACTGTTATTACTGGAGAGGCGTTAGATGGTGCGTGTAACTCGCAGAAGCAAATCCATCCCACACAATATCTATCCAATAAATATCCAAAAAGCTTGTTCTCTAAGAATTCCTTGGCCATTGTGTTCACTGCAGATATATCTTGCGTAAGGGACTTCGATTCGCAGACTGTGCTTTCGCTCCAACCCACGCTAAGGATCACCGTCGATATTGATTGACATGGTATCCATTACCGCATCAGAACTGACTTTTATACAAATCGCTGAATGTAGCCAGAAGTGGAGGAGCAAAAGATCAGTGAGGCAAAGCGAATGGGCTCTTGTGTCGCCCGCGGTGACCGGTTACCTAATGCAATAGTTGACAAATCGCTCAATTGTCCCGGCTTGGTAGGTTGTTGGGTCCAACTAGTTGGGTGGCGGGTTGTGCAACTAGTGGCGACTTGAGTCCGTTTGACGAATGCCGGAAGTCGTCCAACTTTATTGTGCTTTATTGCTATTGGATGGTGGTAAATAGTGGTAGAGTCGCGTTCGGTGCGTAAAAGTATTTGACTGCGCAAAGTATTAAACCCTATTTAGGTAGGTAATTGAATTACCTGTATGCAAATCTATTTTCCTATTGTTTCTGAACGATTTATAGAAAAACAATGTTCGACCATTTCTTACAATAATGAATTATCTTTTTTTATGTAAGATCGGTAAGTCACTTTAAGGCCTTCCACTCGCCCACTTCCCTCCAATATGGCGAGGAGGGCGATGGCTGCCACACGCGTCATACCTGTGAACAGGTGCTGCTTGTGGGGGTGGTCTGTTAAGTTTTCTATTTACTTATTAAATATCGATTCAGTGTACTTTGTAGTTGTTTTTCCACCGCGCCGGGGCACGCAATTATTGTCAGTGCGAATAGAATGTAAATACCTATTATGTACTGAGCTTATTTTGAAAAGAGTGATTGCTGACTTTATTGCCAGCTCTTCTCAGCAAATGCAACCTTCCTAACCGGTATTAGAGTTTGGCTTTTCATAAGTGCCTGCGAAGATCTATTTGAATAAATGATTTTGAATTTTTTGAATTTCTTTAACGATATTTTGTATATTTGTAATAGATATCAACAACCAAATCAAATAAATTTGATGGCATAAAACATGTCACAGCTTATTTTTGAATCCATAGGCCGAATAGTCAAATTTGACCGAAATTCCCATTGTGAAACAAGAAATCACATTAGGATTTATGGACAATACTTTTAAATGTACAGTGCTATTACCGTACATTAAGGATAAGTCCATAACCCGCTACATATTTGTGTACTTTCAATGCAATAAAAACGAAACAAAAAATAGGTACCTAAACCTAATGCTAAGGTAATACCTATACTACATGTATTTGTTTCGTACTTTCAAGTAATAAAACTTGTCGGAAATATGTTAAAACTTTGTTTAATGGGCTAAAAAGGGAAAAAATACTGACGCATCTCGAGAAATTTATACTCTTATCCCAATAAAATAACTCGCATGGAAGCCACAGGGGGCTTATCCATAATTTTCGTTGCATCTAAGACATAAGCATAAAAACACAAACTGATGATGAAAGAAATCCTTTTAAATAACTATATGAACACCTTGGTAAATCCCTGAAATTTAAGCCGGCTTTTCACTATGGGATATAATATAATATAAATTACATCTTGAGGTTATAATATTTTATTTTTAATTTTTAATATCCCATAGTGAAAAGCCGGCTTTATGGTCAAAAATTAAATTTTACTAATATGTCTTTCCAAGTGGAGACAAATATGATAGTAGAAAAACGAACAAGCTACTACGAGGCGTAATAAAGTAACCGCTCAAAAGCTGCAAGTTCGTCAGAAAAAAAAACTTCTTAATTTGTAAGCTGTATCAAGCGGGAAAAAATAAAAGAGGAGTAGACAGGCAATTTGGGTAATATATTAGTACATGTCTACATACGAGTGTACTTAGGTTGCTACACATAAACTAGATGCTATACATTAAAATAAATGTGTATATTGACTACATATTTGCATATTTTACTTGTTGATATCATCCAGCAGTCGCTAACTAAGCAGAAAGCGGAATGCTAATGAAGTGTGTTTATCTGAGCTGTGTCTTTTTATTTGTCGGATAACCCGTAATGTGTTTTAAAGATATGTTCACCTTCAAGTTTTGATGTTCTTTCTTGCTCCTTTTGCCAGCGTGCTGCGTTTTATGCGTCCTTTGTAAATGCTCATGTTCTTGCGACACTCTATATCGGGGAATAGGATGACACATGATGATTTCTCACTTTATTAAGATATACATACTAGTTGAAGGTAATGTTTTTGGTACATAATTATATAAATAAGAAAAAATATGGTAAGTATGGTTAGTATATGATATGTATTACCGTTATACATTTTCATATTCTGTATGGGCACTATAAGTTGTAGTTGGTGACTAAGCTATTATCTGTGGAAGGTAAAAGGTCATACATTGTCAAGAATTACAAACGTAACCCAAGAACTCTTACTTAATATAATGAGTCCAATATTTCCATACAATAATACATTGTTATGTCCCAAGCTAATTGAAATAAGCTCCAATCTGAGAGGTTTAAAAGCTTTGCTGTAGGTATTTAATTAATAGGTTGAATTAAATCTTGACAGATACAATCTAGCTACGAGGTATAAGATCTTAGAATATAACATGACACGAATTTACCGGTTAATCGAATAAGCAATCGTGTTTCTATTGCGAGAACTCGCCTAAACAGGCCGTTGTTACCCATTCTGAGGGCAAAAAAGTAACACGCCTTATCAGACAAGGAAATTATATTTAGGAGCATTGATAACTATTACGAAAACGAAATGAATCGTGTGAAACGCAAAGAAATCTCCAAATCTCTGTCCGAATGGCCAGCATGAGGCTTATACCGCAAAATATTTCCCAAGATACATCGGCACGAGTGCGATGTGCCGATATCTTGGAGCGCGCCAGTTCGAATCGTCTATCGAGTCTATGATCGGCTCCGACGAGGGGTCACGCGCGTTAAACGTAAATCAACATATCTCTCGACGGGAGATCTAGCCGAGCATGCGCCCGACCAACAAAAACTGAATTTTATAGCCGTAACACTACACCCGGGAAAAAATAAATAAATTGGTCGAGATCGAGACTATCTCCGGTGACGGCCCTATAAACGCTGACACTGCCTATCAAAGTAACCATTCAAGGTATTTTCCTTTCTAAAAATGTTCTTGTTGCTATATTCAACGATACTTAGTTCAATTGAGCATTTAAATCTGTTTTTTTTCATAAATGTCCTGTGTCCGTAAAATTTGAACAGGTATATTCTTTATTAAAAAACAACATTGCTTAAGTCTCAACTAAGAAATAATAAATTAGAACATTAAAAGCAATTATAGGAACTAATTTATTTCCAATTACCTATGAATATTTGCACTAGTTCGTACCAATAAATCTTTTCTTTTAGGTTGTCTTCTAGTGTTAAGTCTCCACGAGGTTGTAAAATGTTGGAGAGTTATAATAATTAAAGAATCGCTTCATCCTGTAAAAGTAGCACAATAAAAAAGAAAAATGTTTTGTAATCTATTCAAATTAGTCGCAATATATAAAAAATAATATGATCCGATTTACATCCTTCCCTATATTTTAGGTATTGTTGAAACTGATATTTAAGGAATAGAAAGAAAATATCCTTTATTTATAAGTATTATATCGGTTTTTAATAAAAGTAATTTCAAATAAATATCATGTATAACTACGTATTCGATTCAAAATTTCCGCTTTATGTCAAGTATATTAAGGTCGTTGTTCCAGATAGAGCGAAGCGGGGTGCTTTCTCTGGAATGTCGGGCAACTGTCGTTTGATTCGTAAGCCGGGGCTCGGTCGAGAGAGTCGATCTGTATCTTTGCAATCGATTCTTATCGTGACAGTTTTACGCGCCGTGTCGCGGTCTCACTCCCAACGCATACGCTGCATAAGAACTCATTTTGTTTACATCATATGTGAATAAAAAATTGTATCAAGTCATATTTCTTTACCGAATATGTTAAAACTGTTTGATGATTGATTAGCTTTGGTAGCAACATAAATACTTTACATAGTAGGTATCATTATCTAATGAATTCTATTTAATTGCTAGCCCGTGAACTTCAAAGTGTGTTCGCCAGTAGATAATTCAGTATATTAGGTAGTTACATACAACTTTTGTCGGCACTCGTAACTTGTCAACGACTTGTCAAAGCTGCTCATGTTTTGGCTCGCTGGAACTTACATTTGAATAACAAATTGTCCGCCCGAAGTCATCTGGCGATACTTTGTACACCACGCGATATTACGCCGTTTGACTCACAAAACTGAGCTGCTATTTAATTCAACAATTATTTTTATCAATTCGCTATTAATCTCTATTACAAATTATGTTAATGAATTTGTGTTAAAATAAACGAGTTAGATAATAATAAATACATTTTGTGGTCTCGATGCTACTCAGTTTGTTTACCGCGAGATAAATACATGGAGATTTCACAACCTGTCTGTATATATTTTTTGTTGGCTTGTACACCAATTACGCGTAGTTCACAGCGGAGAGACGGATAAGAAAATCTATTTGAAAACTTCGATACTAACGAGTCAAGTTTTAGGATCTAAAACAGCAATCGTAGCGCTAAAAGCATCGCAAGATAACACACACTTAACATCCACACAATCTTGGGCACAGAGTCGAGTGATAGCACTAATGAACCCATGTTGCCGTCACAGAACTGGCACGGTTTGAACGATGGCACGCCCATTAGAGGGAAACTCAAGGCCAGCGGAGGGCGGACAGCTCACCGTAATTATCTAAAACAAACTGAATTGCAACGCGGATATATCGCCGTTACGACACACCAATGCGCGCACATATATTTTATTTTAGCCAATTGAATTTAAATGGAATAATTTGACTGGAATACCCCTGGATAAATACAAGCCACATGGTGGCAAATGATTTGAACATTAATTAAACATCGTAATGTAGTGATAACCGTGTGAATTGTTAAGATCCCGAGCTCACAAGCGGTTTAGAGCCCCTCAGTCTGAGGAGAGACTTTGCCTCCTTATGTGTGTTCTACCGCTTGTACAACGGACGGTGTTCTTAAGAATTGTTTAAGATGATGCCCACGGCTACCTTCTACCATTGCAACTCTCGCCATCGACGGGGAGTCCATCTTCACACATTGAAGAATTGTTTCGAACTGTGCGGGCTCAACGGAGCTTCCTTCCGCGGACGCTCAGACTGTAGAATGAGCTCCCCGCCGTGGTATTCCCAATGGAATGGATTTCTTCAAAAGGGGTGTGAAGAGATTTCTGCAGGGTCGGCAACGCGCGCGTGATACCCCTGGTGTTGCAAGCGTCCATAGGCTACGGTAACCGCTTACCATCAGGCGGGCCGTATGTTTGATTGCCACCTAAGTGGTATAAAAAAAAAATGTGTGTGGTCATTATTTCCGACAAGCCCACAATGTAGTGTACGTGGTAGTGTGTACCACTGTCAATATGAATGGCTGTACATTTACGACGATCTTGATGCATGACGATAGCACGGATAGCATCTCGATACCACACCGTGTCTAAACAACCGCTCGATTGATAGATTAGTATTTAGAAAGGGCAGCGTCTAGTAATAGCACGGTACATTAAGCTGTTGCTTAATTGAATTTTACACAGAAGTAGGGACACAACCACAAACGCAACGGAACGTGATCAAAGAGAAACGTTAATCGATGTTTAGTGCTTACATGTCTACTGTAGTTAAAAGATTACAAAACAATAAATTGTATTTTCCGTGTCGAAGGTTCCTCTTTGTGATCGCTTTAAGAAATAAAAATATATATAATTTCATCGACAGTCTACAGAAACACATTCAATTATTGTACATATTTATTCCATCACACGATCATAAAATATGTAGATCTTGATATTGTGGTCCTATTCGAAGCATTCTGCTGTTTTATCTAGACGTTTTTATGAATTGATATACTGGAATTTTATCAGCTATGAGATAATTAAAAGCGTCAAACTGAAAGTAGGTTAAAACGCTATTGCAGTTTACTAGAACTGCATGGCTAATTTAAACCTGAAAGTAATTTAAGGCTTGATCACACCCAGTTTATGACCTATGTCTTTTTGTCTGGTATATTTAGTATTTTTGAGAACAAAATCCAAGTTTGTTATCCCTGGATTACTTACCAGGCTCAAGAACTTTGACCTTAACTTTTCCTTCAATTTAGAACAAGAAGAAAATTACTTTAATGTGGAGAAAACATTTTTTCATAACATAGATGTTTAGTTATACTTAATGAAGTTGTTTCTAACTATTAGCTTCAGATTAATTTATGATTGCTTTGTACCTATCAGAGCTGCTCCATAAGTAAGGTGCACGCATAATTTTATAGAGATACTGGCTCTGCTTTTCTCCAACCTGATTACGTGACATGCGTGAGAATAGACTTGTTCTTGTCATATCAAATTAGATGTTTTAATATCGAACATAAATAATATCTCTTGAAGTTTTTATTATATTCGTGAAGAACAGGCAACATTTAATGATGATTTTACCCAGAGGGTGAACTGAAATAATTTCTCTTTATATTGACAGAGCGTTCAATTTCGCGTATCAAGTGTTAAAGCCTATTGTGAGTTAGTGTGAGTCCAAAGATTTGCACTGAAAAAAAGGTTCTACAAAACTAGTTATGTATGTTGAAGTTTTGTTGTCTGGAAACTAACTTCAGTTACATTTAATCTTATATCTCTTAGATTTAATCAAACAATTTAGTAATGAACCAAAACTAGTTTTGTTACTGGTAATTTTCAGTTCGCAAGTCACTCTGTTTAGGTTATTGGTAGTAAAATTTTGTGTTACTGTTAAATCAAATTTTTTTTCAGTGTGAAATTAAGAGAAAAGGTTCATGATGAAGATGTTCAATCAAAATTGTATTCTATATTCTTGTTATTCTGCGTCTATTTCAGTGTAAGACTAGGCTTTTGTAACAGTAAATACATAGTAATAGATTTGTAACCAATTTTTTTTACTGGATAAAACAATTTCCGCCACTTAGATATATATTTACATAGTAGGGAAGGGATGTAATAACACTTTAGGTCATAAAGATAATGCGAGAGTGTGCAATCCGACTGCGCAGGGGTCTTTACACAGGTACATACGTGTCCTATTAAAAAACATGCAAAATATGTATAGGGAAATATTCTAATATGTCTTAAGATGAAAATGCTTGCCCGAATAAAATATTATTCATTACTCACTGATAGTTTCTGTTATTATTATACTTACACTTTTTCGCTAAAGTGTCCATTATTGGCTTTTAGTAACCAAATAGATTCATATAACTTATTTCACGAGACATACTACTAATTATTTACTCGTACTAATAGTTAAAGGTTTTTTTTTATTAGCACATTATTATGTAATTAAATTTAATAATTAAACAACACTGAGCTTTTGTTTACCTAATCATTTCACCTTCTTAAAAATAGAATTAAAAAGATGGATCGAAAATCTTCACCTCCCCTTAAGAATGATTGAACGATCCTTAATGAACTGGCTAAGCCCTAAGGTAATATAATACAAAGAATTAAGACTCCTGCAGACACTTTGAAAGGATTAACTTTTGTTCAATATTTGAATTATCTCCTGAATACAGTAGATAACAATTTTTTTATTGGGTATGATTTTTATTTTATATGGTATCTATACTTTTTCAAATGATTGGAATAAAAAAGGTGAATATCTAGAAGATTTTTTCTAATTTTGTAAAACAAAACAAAATCGATGTTTTTTATGTCCCATACGAACAGGTGTAGAAGAAGGTACTCGTATAGAGCAATTATTTTATATCCTAAAGGGAATAATGACGCATTATGTCATCTACATCAGATATATCAGAAGAATGAATGCATTTATTTTCCAAAAATATTTCCTATAAATATATTTTAAAAAAATAAGTGAAAGTATTTGCTGTTTTGAAAGTGTATGAGCCACTTAATATTCGGCGCTTGAAATGTGAATTATTTTCGCAGTGACGTCTCATCAATTTTTGGCTTTTCGATTAAGTTTTGGGTACGATAATGAAGCTCCGATATAGGGATATACAATTTATTAGGCAGTTCGTATAGCCTGATTTAAAACGTAAATCAGTACCTAACATTTTCGCTTTTAAATTATAAAATATGATGAGATGAGACATGAAATATGAATGTAGATTGATTAACGTTTATTGTTCGAATCTCACTCAACTCACCAGCTTCAGCCACATCATCACTTGCCATGGTGAGGTGAGTTTTATGTGTCAAACATAACACATAAAAGACCTTTAGTTTGATCACACTTGCCAGACTATCAGTTATTATGACCGCGAACAAAATAATAGTGTAAAAAACGGTATTTAGGCTATCGAAGGGCCGTTCGTTAGCCTGAATTTTGTCGAACGGGAATCGAACCTGGGCCCGCGGCCGTCGTGCCCGGGCAAAGACAACGATCTCGCTCCCATTGTGTGCATTGGACTCAGATAACATTTTACTTTACTGTTAAAATGGAGAAATTTAATGACACACCAAACTATAAAAATAAGGTTATTAAAAAGTTATGTTTTTAATTTTAGGACCTGCTATTTATTTAAGTAAATTTATTTTAGAAACCTCTAGGTCATGTTGGAGAGCATATCATAGTATAAAACAACGAGATCTATTGAGAGGAAACTAGCAAAGGTCGATAAGTCCAACACTACAAATTAAAAATACATCAAGATTCTCCGATCCATGAGAAACTCTAGTATAATCAAATTAGTCAACGGTGCCGATTCTGTTGTAAATTGCACTAAACTAATCTAATGTAATTGTAATCCCATCACATCTCTTTCTTATAAACATTATTGAAAAAGGATAGGATTTATTTAAAACTGTCAAATTAGTCCTAAATAGATAGAAATAGGTAAATAGATGTAACCAATTTTGATGGCGACTACATTTATGTTGAAAACAAGCAATTTCACTAATTTGACAGGACTTCTTATATTCTTTGTTAGAATGAGATATATCGAAACTAAAATAGTTTAGTTGTAAACAACAGAATCAGCACCAATGCCTCTCGATCCCTATTTATACTTGAGGGTAATAATAATGATTCAAGTGATTTCCTACTATGTCATTTGCAATAGGTACGTAATTTTATCTATATATCTTCTATCTATATCTATACATATAATAAAACTGTAGAAAAGTCGTGTCTGTACATTGAATATATTTACCAAAAACTGATTGGGGGTGATGTAGAATGACTAACACAATACATAAATACCATTTAAAAAAAAAATGTCTGTCTGTCTGTCTTTCTGTCTGTCTGTTTGTCTGTTTGAACAGGATAATCTTCGAATCCACTGAACGGATTTGCATGCTGTTTCCACAGAGTGATTGAGCGTTGCTTGGCGCTTCAACTAGGCTTTGTTTCATCAAAATCGGCTCACGGGAAAAAAAGATATCTCAATTTATTTATTTACAGGCTGTCTCACGGCACAGACACAGAGGGAGAGAACTACTAGATGGCGTTGTCTTTTTCCTGAATCGCACTATGGTTTCGTTCTCACAATTGTATGACAGGATCAATGATTTTGATATTAGTTTTTTGGTTGATGAGAGCCATCAGCGCTCTCCCGTTTGACCATTTAGTTTTGTTCACTACAAAAAAAAGCTGCAAATAAGTACAGCTGCATCGACGAACTTATGAAAAAGGCTTACCTAAGTAAGAATCGAACCTGTAAAACTTCACGATGTGTTCTCATTTAAAGTTCTTTGCCTACATATGGCATAGCTCTGGGTCGAGTAACTATTCCCACTGTACCACCCTCGCGGGAACTCTCCCGTGATAAAAGGCATCCTATTTTTAACCGACTCAAAAAAGAAGGAGGAAACTGTAAGTTGGACGCGTATGTTCTTTTTTCATGTATGTTCATCGATTTCTCAAAAACTACCATGAACAATTCAGATATGATGAAATTGCTTGACAGACTAAGTATAATAAGGAAATAGAAAACAAACAGAACACAAATAAAAAAAAAAAGAGACCAGCAGTTCACAAAGAGAATATAGCTGATCTAATTTGCTGCCAGTTGGTAGTGTGCCCAAACTTTGCAAGCGGCGGCAACTTTGTATGGTGATGCTTATCTTCTAGCTGGAGTATTCGTCAGCCCTTTGGCTATAGGAACCGTCAATCAGACGCCTCGATATGTCGCGAAAAATACAATGAGCTCCAGGACATTAATGTCAGATGGACCTCTTATCATCGTTACGCTTCAAGCCACTCGATACACGAATAGCTGACACGAGACCTCTGGCAAGAGCCCTATGAATGATGTCATTAAAGTCGGAGTGGAGCGGAATCCTGCCTGTGCTTTTTACGCACCATAGTATGTAAGGTGGCCAGCCTGATCGACAAAAGTACCATACTGGTAGCCATAGGCATATATATGGCATATAAATAGTTACACTTACGACGAAGACAGGACAAATAAAAAACTTGCTGTACGTCTGATGGCAAGCAGTTAACGTTGCCTATTGACGCTTGCAACACCAGGGGTATCACTCACGCTTTACCGAATCTCTCTCTACACCCTTCTTGAAAAAGTGTTTGAAGGTTGAGAGGAGTCGCTGTGCTGGCAGCGGTAGGTATTATTTGGTGCCTACTACATACTGGTCCCCTACACCCAGCTCTGGCGACCTTACTCACCGCAGGAAAACAACTGCGATGTAAGGGGGAGGAACCTCCCTGCTCGGGCTGCTCCAAATTAGTAACGAGAGAACCTGCTTGCAGCCAGAGTCCAATTTCTCTTTCAAGTGGTTACGTTTCGGGAAATCCTTTCTTAACGTGTAGCCTATACCTACTCTATGAGGCATCTACTTTGCCACTAATTTTTAGTATAGTGCTTGGGATATCGTTATTAGTGACTGGTATTTCGTTTTTATTTGGGTTCCGAACTAAAAAGCTAATAATGAAACCCTTATGGTGCCAGTTAGTCTGTCTGTTCGACTGTTACAGCGGTAGGTATATTTCAACAACCAGTAATGCTGTTGATTTAAAATTTGGAATTGAAATAAAATTTGGCGTCGTGTGACGGGTCGCTCACTTCCCTCCAATATGGCGAGGAGGGCGATGGCTGCCACACGCGTCATACTTGTGAACAGGTGCTGCTTGTGGGGGCTGGTCTGCTTAAGTTTGCTATTTATTTACTTATTAAATATTTTTTCAGTCTACTTTGTAATTTTGCCGCCGCGCCGGGGCACGCAATTGTTTTCAGTGCGATTAGAATGTAAATATTATGTAATTAATCTAAGCCTGTTTTGAAAAGAGTAATTGCTGAGTTTATTGCCGGCTCTTCTCAGCAAATGCAACCTTCCGAACCGGTATTAGAGTATTAGAGTCAGACTTTTCATAAGTGCCTGCGAAGGTCTATTTGAATAAATGATTTTGAATTTTGAATTTTGAATTTTGAATAGTTTTAAATATTGCATACCCAACCTTATTGCAAATATATATTTTTTTACTTTTACGGTTGTAAAGGTGAACAGAGTGGGCCCTGAAATTTCAAAGCAGGGCTACAAATTTAAGTGAGGTATCATGGTAAAGGGCTTTATTTGTACATTTTAAAACATGTTTCTATTATTTTTTAAGACTTTTTGACTGTTGATGAATAATGCCAATCTCCGAGGTTCGCAATGCGAAAAATCTGGAAAAAGTATAGGAAAAATGAAACAATGTTTCTAACTAGCACAGTTTTTTCAATATCATCCAAATTCCTTCACAAACAAACTTAATTATGCGGTCCGGTTTTAAACAACAGTGATGGCCCAATCCAATAAATATACGTCCAAGGAAGGTCAGAGCCCTCGGTGCGCGAGTGAGACTAAGTCTTGAGCTTGGCCGGCTTTATATAAAAGATTAAAATTACTCATTTAAAAAGCAAAGTCCTGGCTGATTGATGATTGATGGATGGGAGCACGTGGTCCTCCACCAGCTGTCGCCGCGCCGCGCTCCCATCATCGCATTGGCCACAGAGTTCACAAGAACAATTAGGAATCTTCACGAAATTAATATCTTAGCGTTTATTACGCGAACAAATCTTATAGTCTACGCGAGCGAAGCCGCGGGCAAAAAGCTAGTGTTATATATATAGACTAGTAGACCCCCGCGGTTTCACCCGCGTACGGTTTGAATTTTCTGCTTCGAAAACCAATGCACGCCACTGATTATTAGACTACAAATCAAACAGATATTTTCATCAAACAGACAAAAAAATCGAACTCAACGAATCTTATTTCATTATTATAACAACAAATGAGAAAGAAATTAAATTAACTACAATCAAAATATTCTAATGAAATAGAGAAAATGAACTTTTTTTTTTTTCATTGGCTTCACCCGGGTGTGTATTTTGCCAATTTCCAGTTATATTATATAAGTTCTAGTCACAATAAATCACTTTCACATAGTCCTCATGCAGTCAGTCACCGTCCGTAAAAGTCATGTTATACTACAGTGGTGGTCATGTACTAAAACTCTTCACGGACTTTTGAAAAGACACGATACACATAATTCATTTCATTTCACTTCACTGGTGCACATGGATTGATCTTTATTGGATAAAATACCACCGATAATAAGCAATAAAACTCAAAACACATGAATTTATGAATATAAAATTGAAAACACAACGTCACTCTGCAAGTTCCCGCCAAAAAGTCCGAGAAAATGAATTTCCAAACAAATTTCGAATTCTAATCCGATTTAAATATTTGACATTCCAATTTTAAAGAGCATTTCAGTTTCCAGATCAAAAGGCAGATAGAGCGCGCTTATTTAAAACTTATTTAACGAAAAACACTTTCTTTTTATAAATTAACATACAGCAGCTTACAAATTTCCAAATACAAATTCAAAAGCGAATACCAGGTGTTTTTAACCGACTTCAAAAAAATAGGAGGTTCTCAATTCGGTTGTATTTATTTTATTAACCGATTTGGAAAATTCTTTTTTTGTCTGGAAGGGTACACTTCCCGTTTGGTCCCATTGTCATCAGATCAGGATTTGATTACTTCTTAGTGTACTTTGAAGTCGGTTTAAGTTTGTTGTAAAACAGTCCAATTATTCAATTTGTACCTAATTGCTTTTTTTGGCCTCACTCCCGTGCTCCGTTCGCTCCATCTAACTTATTCTGTAATCTGTGAAAATCGGATTGAGATTTTCAAACATGTGTCAAAATAAAAAATGTAATTTAAATCAAAAATACCAAGGAGTATTGATATCAACTTCGATGCAAATCACCCCTAAAATAACTTTCTACCCCTTTTTGACCCCGTCAGGTGATGATTTTCAATAAAATACGAAACACATCTTCCATCAATTCTGTTACGGAATGTTTATGCAAAATTTGAAGTAGATCGGACCAAGGAATCACGTTGTCCCATACAAACTTTGCCCCCATTTTTCACCCCCTTAGGGGTATAATTTCGGAAAATCCTTTCTTATCTGATGCCTACGTCATACAAAGAACACACCCTCCAAGTTTCAGGTCTCTACGATCAGCGGTTTAGGCTGTGCGTTGATTGTCAGTCAGTCATTCAGGACAAAGCATTTTATATATATAGATAAAATTCAATGTCCTGACTGACTGATTGACTGATTGACTGACTGACGGACTGACTGATATTTCAACGCACAGCCTAATCCGCTGGTCCTAGAGACATAAAATTAAAAGAATAAACCATTTTTTGTGAAAAGTAGATATCCACTAAGAAAGGGTTTCTCGAAATTCCACGCCTAAGGGGGTAAAATAGGGGATGAAAGTTTGTATGAAAGTCCGTCATTTCGAAGATAGGGTCTTCAAATTTTAGTGTTCAGGCTGAAGATTAAAAATTAATTTATACGTGTCTCCGCATTTTTAATAATTCCACCCTCGAAGCGGTATGAAGTTGTTTTGTTTTCTTTTATTGTTGTAGAAAAATATGTAATTTGTTTCCTGTAGGCCACGCGGGCGAAGCTGCGAGCAGAAGCTAGTACAATATATCTAAACTCATATCTAATGTTGGCAGAGCTATTTAAAAAAATCATGGAAATTGAATGCACTCCTCTAAGTACTTACAGTTTTTACACACCACAATCTATCGAATTATCGCTAACAGAACGATAGCCAATTGATTTCATGTACGAACTAGGTACCCATTCATTAATATAATGGGAATGTATTGTCGGTAGATAAGTTTTTTATATAGCAATACCTACTCGTAAACTATCCATTAGCAACTGTCCAAACACAAAGTCGATGACTTTGGGGTGTGTCCGATCAAATGTTTGTGCGTTCGTCCAATTAAAAAGTGTCGCTTGTTATTGCAAAATAACTTTTCGTCCATAATCATCGTCTAATCATGTGGTAGTGTTTGAGTTCAGTAAATTTTAGACTTTTGTTGTTATCGAAGTAGTTTTCTGGGAACCATATAATGACGCATTCAGAATTATGGGAGTAGAGTAGCTGAGTAAAATGAATTTGATTTGCATATTTCTTAAAAATACTTATAATTCGCGTGCCGGAATGTTGTCTTTTATTAAAACATTTATTTAATTGATGTTTTAATGTACTGACTTGTATTTGACTATATCATTATGGTAAGTGATGAAGTAACGTGGTATGTAAAATAAAACAAAAAGATCTAGCTCCTAGCTGCAGCAGAAGGTAGGTGTTTGGAACGACATATTTTCGGATGAGAATAGTAGTTGAAGTTTTGTAGAAGTGGCTTCCTCATGAAGTTTTACTTCTTCAAAAGCTCAAAATGGATTTCAGGGTCTCTACCACTGAGCCATCACTAGTCACTACCTTCACATTATTACATGGTGTATATGTTTCATCATTTGATACTTTTATTTATTGTCAAGAATATAATGCGTGTTTGCAATATAATAAGAGTATGTTTAGAACATCTGAAGGTAATAAAATGTGGTGTCATAAAACTATTTAAGTTTACAACCAATTATATTTTGAAAATTAACTTAGGATTATAAAATTGCGATGGTTATAGCCGCCTACCTATAAATTATCTAGTCTATAAATAATGGTACACGGTAGGAATTATGTTTAATTATCTTTACATACATTAATAATTGATGAGGCTGCATCATTATGTTCAATAATTATAACGTTTTAACTCAATACAGCGATTAAAATTAAATCTCTCGGTGTGTCGTTGATGTCTTTTGTACCTACTACATGAAAGTTGTACTAGTTATTCAAGCCTACTCTACCGTGAATTGATAGATGAATTTTCATAAATTGACCAACATAGGCATTTCCGAATGACCGAACTATCATATTATAATGATAAAATATAATTGCGTTCAATTAAAAGTGACAACCAATTAACTACTTACATTTGATACAGAGAAAAAAGGAATAAACTAAAGCAATAAACCAATTTATTTTATTTAAAAAAATTCAGAGCCTCTGCTTATACCAGTGTGTTAACAAGTCAATGAGAGTACATCGCATCAGGGTACATACATAATCGCACGTGATAGGCTCGCTCGAAGGCGTGGGTGCAGAACAATATGATAGGCAAATGTGCCTGGCATTCTGATTAAGAAAACACGTTAAATGTTTACGAGTCTCGTTATTATTATACATATAGACAAGTGTCGGTGACCAATGCACCAGTGTTGTGCCGCATTTGTTGGTTCTCGACGGGCGGTCCTTGATATCTAGGCGCAGTATTACTGCCTCTAGATCTACGGATATCTCGGTGTCGTATTACACGACACTTCCAATACCAGCACACTTAACTTAAACGACGTTCGACAGCCACAAATATAATTATGCACCTTTTATGTTTTACTTATTTAATGCTATTTTGCTTAATATGGAAGACGTTAATATAAAATATATTAGTAGTTTAAGCTGAGGCACTGACTTTGTCTCATACCAGACATTTGAAGGAAACGTAACGCACGATCAGTTTTTAAATATATGTTTACCATCATCCACTCTTTTGATGTATTATTTGATTAGTATCGATCAAAAATAAACCAGTAAAATATCCTCAGCAGTACTTCAATGCAATGTTGTCCAAACGAGCAGCTGATTTGTTTGGCAAAATTTATATAACCCTGATAAATTTCACACCCCTATGTAACGTAACATTAATAAATATTTTCGAGCAATCGCAAAACAACAGCATTAAAACCTGAGCTGCAACACAAACAAATGTAAGGAGCCATTAAAAGCCAATAGTATACGTAAAAGAGCGAGATGAGTAGTATCCGAACGGAGATCGCGGCAGTAATTTCTAAGGGAGATTATCATAAAGCAATAATGCTAGCAGTGTCGCTTGAGATGTCTGATAAACGACCAAATAATACTGCATTACTATAAATATGAAAAAGTTAGGGATGTGTAGGAATGGCAACACGATACGCGAGTGAAATATAACTTTTCTTTAGATAAACTTGAAATGAAATAGAGGAAGTGTAGTTATGGGTAGTGTATACGAGTGAAGATACATATTAAGTACATATAAAAAAATGAAAACTTTCTCTTATGTATTGATAAGATGTAAAATTGTAGTATGTCATTTTCAAAGTACAATTTTACGAATCAATACAACATATTTAAGACATTAAACCTTATTTTTGCTTCCCTGTGTATTTAATGTAACTGTTACTTATAAGATACATTTAGATATTGAAAGCTTTATATCGACAGCTCGGTTCTAGAGACTGATCCAGTAAATCAATAGCCTCATAAAATTCCACAAAGTCGAAGTCCCATGTTAAACTGGCGGAGTACAAATCGACCGTGCACAAGCAGATCTAGCTAAACTAAACACGAGTAAAAGCAACAATAGTCTCGCCCGACATGGAAAAAGTCGTGACCGACTCGCGCTCGGGTCAGCCGGGATGCTGCGGGCGTAAATAATGCCGACGTCCGATCTTAATTATCGCTCCATCGTTAGAGATGACCGACGGGCAGACCGAAATCGGCGAGCTGGTTGCGACATCGCTCCTCTGTCGGCCGATGTGCCCCGTCATTATCGAATGCTCGTATCGCCCACCGATAAATCGCTACAACCACCTGCGATACGACGACCGGTGTTATTGTACAGTTTTGGCAGCGGACATTATAATTCTTTTGTTGCCATTGCTATTATTTTCATCGTGATGACTCGTGACTTTTGGTACGTTGGTAGATTGCAGATAGAATCGGATGATTTAAAAAAATGATTTGTTTTGAAATTAAAGAATAGCAAGATAAACTTACGTCTAAAGATTGCCGCGTAACGGATCTCTTTGATTATTGTGTACGAGACGGATAACACAAAACAGATTAACAACCTGTGCCAACTCGGGCAAAAAGATAAAATAAAATATATCACCCAAAATAAAAATGATATGCTCTCATTTGGTTTCAGTTCGTTAATCGTTAGCAGCTTTGTGCTCGCCGCTGCGCTTGTGCCGATCTCGATCCGAGAGCGACGTTGAAAAATTCAGAACTCGTGATTTTCGTTCGTGTACTTCATTTATTTGCCCGGAGACGGTGAATATTGTTTACTGCAACCCTGTTAGAAGGCTTTCCGGCTTTCACTCTGGCTTTATTATGGAAATTTATGTTTTGAATAACATTCCTTTCTATACCTGACGTATATGCTGAGCTTAATGATGTTGACAGCTGATCTAAAATAGTATTACATGTGTAGTAGAATATGAGATAATGTTTTTTTTCCAGAAACCATATAATATAACCACTTGTTCATAATAATTCATATAATGTATGGCAAAACGAAATGTGGTTGTACAACTTTTTCCGAAAATATGTGGGATGTCCGTTGTTATTACGAAATTATACTATCGATCAGGCAATAATACGAGGATAGTGCCCTCGGGTGGCGAATTTAGGAGAAATTGAGGGTATCTGCGTGCCTTCCCGCGAGCTGTATAATCCTTGCATGTTTACTAATAATAAATGTTATTCACCACAAAATCATATAGCACGGTTTTTTTTTCTAATTGAATGGGCTTTGTCGCTTATGCCGATCATTTCTTACAATACATAATCGTTTCAACTACTTCCACACTAATTTCTTATAATTAATTTCTTTTATGCCATGGCGGGATCCGAAAATGGGTCAGTCAGAGCGCTGTTACATACTCCAATATTTTAATTCGAACGGTTCTGAAAGATTCATTCCGGACACACTCCATCAGTACATGGTATACATCGTCAATTACTCCGAACACACTTTAAAAAATCTGATTAGTAATCTGTCAATTCTAAATCACATAAAAATTATGGATTACTAAATACACTAACATAATTTATTATTTGCTTAATTTAGGATATAGTTTTAAACATATACAAAAACGGGTTCTAAATATATATATTTTTTATTCAATTAAGTTTCTAAGATTGATATCCTTTGACTGTTTGACAATCCACGCGGGCGAGTAAACAATAGAAATCAATTGTTATTTTTTAACCGCAAGTTAAGGGATTAAATCAACAAGTAGAGTAATAGGCACGAGACATGCATTTTTTTTGTAACGAATATTAAAAATGCTATTTGAAGAATTAATAATAAAATTAAGTTTATAATTATGACACGGCGTTGTCGATCGAAACGAGACCAAAATCTGTATTTTTATGCTGTTGAATATTTTAAATTATGCGTGGCTAATAAAATATAATCAATTTATGATAATTAATATTGCACAAATGTAATCATGATTGGAAGAAATTTTGAAACCCACGTCATTATATTTATTTATATTATGATCAAAGTATGAATCTCGCCGTGACTCTTTAATTTGAGGTAATACTTAAGTTCCAACCTAAATAATATCTTCAGCATTATAATACAGCTGACAATGAATATTTCGCATTTTTGGTAAACATAGGTCGAAAATATTTCGATCGATGCGCTCAGGGCGATGCAAATTGCGTCGCCTCTTATCTGAGCACTTTATCCGGGGTACTTTTGTGCATATTTTACATATATTTGTGGGGATGCGGCAGATAGCCGGTGTGGGCGGACCCCGCGCCCGCATGCTAATGCATGCGGTAAACTGTTCAGCGCATGCAGACACCACCTTAGGTAAACTTATAACCGCACCTAGGTCGCTTTCTTATCTCAAAACCGCAAACAATTGAGATATAAATGCTTTTGAAATTGCATTCATAATTTTATTTTTACATCGTCTGTGGTAAGTGACTTCGATATCTCGATGCCATAAACATTCCGCAGACTTTTATGACCTGAAAACGAAATATAATCGCGTGCGATTTGAATCAATAAAAATATTTACATTTCGATTGTATGTGTAGGTATAATATAAATAAAGGGAGTTAAGATCAGTATCGCGTCTGGAGCCACTAATCTCTGACACCATAACATAATTGTGCAGAGTCCCGGGGGGATAGCGGCGCGGACGCAGCCGCTCTGCGGTCACGAAGCGCTCTAAACATAGTCTAGCCCTAAACGATGCCACCATATCCGTCGGCCGACAACATCCACTCGTTAAGTTCGTGCTGTTTCAACTCAACACTCAGATTTATATAGTGTCTCGTTCTTACCAAAACTTACTTTATCAATATTTTAATACAAAACATAACATAGAATACAATGCTATGGTTACAACGGTATTAAGAACATTACTGTATTACTATTATTTGTTTGTTGTTGGTACGTACCAAGAACAAAGCGTACGTACAACATTATACGCATTGTAAGAAACAATTATTATGGTGCGTCCATGCTTGGTGAACCGAGCACGAGCCGAGCCACAAACGAGCACACTGCGAGCACGATTCGCGTAGTGTGGTCGGGCTTGCAAGCCTCGAACGAGCGCGATTGTCAGTTTTTTGACGAACAAAGAGATTCGCATCGTGCTCGTTGTAGGTTCGTCCGAGGTTTGGCTCGTGCTCGATTCGCGTAGCATGGACGCACCATTAGGATGCGCAATAAAACCTTTGAAAGGAGTAATACCTACATCCGATAAGAAACCAAGTATGATAAGTCAGAATAGCTACAATAAATAAAAATAAATATAGTATCATTATAATAATATATTTATTATTATAGTAATAATAGATAAGTAGGAATACTTACAGTCCAATAAAATTTAAGTTCTGTTCATGTAATTCTCATACTTACCGGCCTCTACTACTGTGTTGTATCTTCAAAATTAATAACATACACTAATCAACTTAAGAAATGTATACATAATATCAGGGGCGGCTTTATTTATTATATCCCAAATTCTTATTAAGAATTAATAAAGTTTAATCTCACAAAATGAATAATCGATGTTACATGGAGAAATTGTATTAAAAAATGGAATGAGGTAATAAAGGGAGTGACTTCAAAATTTTGGAGGTAAACGACTTGAATGATTGATGTTCGTAAAATTACCCTGTTTCAGAAACGACACAGTTGTGTGGTCATCCTTTCAAAGCACACGTTACGATATTGCATGACTCAAAACGGATTTTGTAACGGCTTTCATACAACTATTGGGTGTTTCATATGGTCTCCTGTGTGAGAGAACTTAAAGTACCTAGCTACTGAAATGTTTTGATTACTATTTCAGTCTTTATTTATTATTTCACTTGATTTCTTTGCACACATAACAATCTATGAGTGCAAACCAGCACTCAGAGCCGTCTTAAGGGCCCTAGGGCACACAAGAATTTGGAGCCCCGTTTGGAAAGTAAAAAAGTGAATAAAAAAACATTTTTTACTTAAGTATATGGTTAAAATTAAAAACTGATCTAGTATCCGATTAACATTTAATAAGTATGTTGAAGGTAATTCTTACTATCTACCGAAAATAGTAAAATCATTGTGTAGTGTAAGTGAATATATCCGCCTTTCGGGGCTCCCGTGAGTGTCGGGCCCTGGGCCCAGGCCCCGTGTGTCCTTATGGTAAAGAGTACTGCCAACACTGCACATAGCTCAATTAAACTGTTGTTTATTTCAAACAAACTCATATGTTTCAAGTAGTTTTAGACTTTGCCGCAGTTTTCGTATCTTCTAATGTTTGAAATAGATAAATAACAGCCATTTGTAGTTATCTACACGTAATTTCCATTTCAATAATAATCTGTGTAAGTTATAGCGGGAATAAATCATTGACTAACTGCCGACTGACCCTGCAGACATCGCTAGATGATGTTGTTTAGTTTGACTTATCACTGAAAGTACCTACCTTCATTCCTATTTACCGAACGAATCTCAATTTTCTATGGCAACTACACATACGTTTAAAAATGTTGCGTAAAAAGTAAAAGCATTGTAATTTCATAAGCATACTTCGTTATAATGTCGTGTTTTAAACCAAATTCCTTACACTGATGAAAGTTAAAGCATTAAAAATAATGTTAATCTTATTATTCCTAATGTAAAATTGTATAGAGCAGTTTTTAAATTGTAAATATCATGTACCTAAATACTCGCGCGCACCTGCATACCATCAGTTTATCATCAGACCTATTCGAATATGTAAAATACTATTGTAATGTGACCTATGTAGCAATAACTTATATATATTTAAATGAGCACTCTACAAACAGGTACCTACATACACATTGATGTTTAATGATTTTTTCACATATCATATAGATACGGCTCATTATTCAACATGCGTGCTACAAGTAAATACACACTATTGCTTATTAATCTAGTAGCAAACCGCAATCAATTATCGAAACTTGACTAATCGACGGACCCAATAAACCGACGTTCTGTCATTTCTCTTCCCTTAATCGATTACTTCAAACATGAACTATAGGGGGTCCACCAGCGCCAGAGCACCGCGGTGCTATGCGTACTAAGCTTTTTGTCTATAATAAATCTTTAATGTTGTTTTTTATCGTGTGCCGTGGATAAAATGCTCGTTTAAGCTTACTAAGGAGCAAAACACAATCGCTCGAATTTAAACATTATTTATAATTATAATCTTTATAACAAGAAGAAACAAATATTTGATCATTAACAGTAGCAAATATATATCGTTTCAGCTCACAATACCTACATAATAAATAATTATGGTTCTAGTTTTCTCATAATAAAGTTGGTATATCTTTGACTATCAATTTGAATAGCTTCAGTCAGGAATTTAAGTTTCTAAATATACAATGGATGTACAAACTTTGTCATTTCCGCATTATATTGCTGCCATAGAAAATTTAATAAGCACGTTGAGAATTTGTAAGGTAACATCAATAAAGTAAATGTTTACAATCGATCCAACATTTTCTCATGCATTCTTCTTTTCTGAACAATAAATTTTATTAACACATCACAATTTATTTTCTCGAGAGGTAACATTGTACAATCAACGTTAATTGCTGCTTCTCTTACGTACGGTAACGTGGGCGTCTCGATAGGTATTCTATGCATGCTTCTTGAGACGGCACCCTCGTCCGGATACAAAGAAAAGATTGAGTCATCATAACAAATGCGCAGCCTCTCCTCGGTGAGGGCAGGGAACTCTCTACAATCGGCCTCTTCTTATCTGTGACGGCTCCGATCATTGTGTCCCGAATACTTCGTGCTTCACTGTACGGATGACGAAATACTGGTGCGTTTTAGTCTTTTACTTCTCTCTGCCTTTGTTGACTTGTCGAGTTCTCTCCAATGGCTTTTTGTAAACGTCCACCGCCTGCATTTGTAAAGCTCGCCTGTAACTTCATAAATCTTATCTAATTCATCACATTGGGCGAGAATTAAACAGTGGAGCGAGAAAGAACTACAATCATCACAATAAAAACTAGCCTCTCCATAAGCGTAGGTATAGCACTATCAGCATTCCATTAGCAATATAGAGTCCTAAATAATATGTTGGTGTAATCAATCTTTGCAAATATTCATACAAAACTCATCAAAAACATTCCTTAAAATTGAAGAATGAAAAAATGGTACCCACCTGGTTTAAGTAGAAAAAACTTAAATTACGAGAAAAGGAAAGAACTGCTCCATTAATCATATTGATGAATGCACTTATAGTATCACAGATACTAACGTCGAATGCGATGCATCCCACTCAAAATTATTCTTGGTTTTCATTCAATTCAAGATTGAAGCCTTTTAAGCATCATGCTTTTAAGATACCCGAAATCATTAAATTATGCAATTCATCTGAGGATTCAAGGAACGATACGACTAATAAATAATTATTATTTAAGTTTATTTCAATGACTTATGGATAGAATTCGTTTATCCTAACTTCCTAACTTAATATTATAAATGCGAAAGTGAGTTTGTTTGTTTGTTTGTTACGCCTTCACGCCTCAACTATTCAACGGATCATCATGAAATTTGGCATGCAGATAGCCTATGGTATGGAAAGGGACATAGGGTACTTTTTATCCCGGGAACGCGGGTGAAACCGCGGGGGACAGCTAGTAAGTTATATGTGATCCAGTTATATCTCATTTTTGTCATCGGCTATTTTAATTTTATTAATAAAAAGTTATGTTTGTGTTGATTAAAAGTATTGTTTTCATATTAAAACCTGATATACTGATGTTACTGTGTGAAAAAAAAAATTTGCACAACATCATTGATTTTCAATGTTGGAGCGTATCAAATAAAAGTCCCTCGGGCTTATTTCGTCATCCCGTCTCCGGTCAGTGGAGTCACACATTTGTCGAGGTAGTCGCTCGCTGGCTGCATTTTTAGAATTATTAATTTTGGTTTGTGTTCTTATACTGTGTTAAAGTGGCCGATTTTGTGCCACGCTTATAAATAAAACATCACCAGTCTTCCCTTGTGAATGTTTTGTAGGAGTCGTCGCTTGCTTAAATACGTTATTATGAAGTTGCATTGTTTTACTTTAAAAGGCTATGTTTTAGCAAAAACTTTGCATTTTTGGTTGCATTACGAGGAATTATTAATTATTTAATGAACTTAACTTAAATACTTCATTTAAATTCAAAACGAATTAATGTTTTTCCTTTTTTGTGCTAAGTGGAGAAAGTCACAGAGGTTTTTAATATTCTGGTGTGGGTCTACTCTTATAATTATCTCATTAATAAAAATATATCGATATGATCCTTATCATATTTTATTAATATTTTCTCATTATGATTATTTACTTACAATTTTATCACAATCATCGTTAAACATATAATTTCATTACTTGTCATCGTCATTTATACGAGTAACTTAACCTCATAATATTTATAATTTGATCAAACCCTATATTTTATAAGCAGTGATTTCTTTAAGTCATTCCTGTTTTTAGTAATTATGAGGAAATGACGATTATGAATAACTTGAATCATTATAATTTTAAACGATTATATGTGACAACATAATACACCTAATAACTTTGAATTAGTAAGGATCTTTCAAAATTAACGTTATTTTTATGTTTATTTGCAGATCGAAGTTATCATCCTGGACAAGAACGACAGTCCTCCAGAATTTAAAAATATACCGCCCGCTTACCTAGCTTCGGAAGACCTCGCGCCAGGTCAACGAATAGCAACAATCACGGCTGAAGACCCGGACACTATCGGCAGCATCACATACAACATACAAAATGAAGAACTGACACCGTTCATATTAGACTCTCAAACAGGAGTACTGACGCTTAAGGACCCATTAGATCGGGAGACTGTATCAGAGTACCAAATCATTGTAAGAGCTGACGATGGTATGCAGTACACGGATGTCACGGTCGAAGTCCAGGTTTGTTTTTATATACTTATTGCAAATATGTATGACTCAAACCACGAATACAAATCACCTGTCGGTTATGCAATCATTTGAATGATGCATGCTATTTTGGAATTTAATTCAACTCCAAATAGAGACACTATTCCTATAACTAGTAAGATATTCATATGAAGTGAAAATGTATCAGCAAAACATGTGGTGGTCATATAGATTTATAACGTAGAATGCAATACAATCACTAACATAACTTTAATAATTACTTCAGTTGACAATGTGAAGTTGATGTTACCAAGATTAAAAACAAAAAGGTAGATTTTGACACAATTCGAAAGAGCTTCTTAGTACTGTTAATTTCAAATTACTAAATTATAATTCCTTGAGACACAGACATACATACACAGACTGTCAAAAATGAGTCTAGTAATAAAATAATGTAAAAAAAAATGTGTAATGTGTAATGTTCTTTATTTATGTTAGTTATTGTGTGGCCGACGATACGTGAAACACGCTTCTGTTCTCGGTCGGCTGCTGCGTCCGCCTCAATCAGTCCAGCTCTTATCGCACTGTCTACATCCACTTGTCTATTAGACGTATGACTGGCGATTAGCTAATCATTGGAGCTTTTAGATCTGTTCGTAGCGTACCTACTTCTTTGGGAGTCCGACGAATATTACCAACATGTTATTGTACTTTCTATACATATGTAACTACAAGCATGCTCTAAATGTATATGCATAGAGTTGTGAGTATTAAAGTAAAGCATAGAATATCACAAGAATTGGTAACTAATAATTATGAGCCTTAGTTTAGTCATCTCGTTAGACTTCAGTTTCTCTGAAACATGGTTTTTTTATGCAACTAAGTCGGTAAACAAGCATACGGCCCGCCTGATGGTAAGCGGTTACCATAGCCATATGGACGCTTGCAACAAAAGAAGCATCACTCACGCGTTACCGACCTTTCCCCCCTCCCCTATGAGCTCTGACGACCTTACTCACGCGCAGGAACACAACTTTACACAACGTAAAGTTATTTGGTTGCGGTATTCTGTAAGGTGGAGAGACTTCCCCAGTCGAGCTGCTCTTTGAGCGAATAAACGCTATGCTCTACCTCTCTCAAAAATTTGTGGGATATAAATATATCCTCATTTAAAATTATTACATATGTGTTTTATTATAATTTTTCAGGTAACGGACACCAATGACAACCCACCAGCTTTCATAGAGAGTGCTTACTCCTTTGACATCCCGGAGAATGTAGTGAGAGGTTCTGTGGTGGGCAACGTAGCGGCCATCGACCTCGATTCGGGTCCTAACGCCCAGCTCACTTATACAGTTATTTCGGACTGGGCCAATGACGTCTTTTCACTCAACCCTCAGACGGGGGTTTTCACTTTGACAGCCAGGCTTGACTATGAAGAGGTATGTTTGAATAAATTACTAACTATGCCATAGGAAATATAATCAATTTATTATTATATCGTAACTGTAACTTTAACTGTATGCACAATACGAAGACTCAAGTATTTTGAATACTTCGACTAATAATACCTAATCCTGCTGCCCCACCACTAGTAGTGATGGTATTTTATCGTATTGTCATACATTTGTAATGGTGGTAAAGTATTTTTACATTCATACATAAGTAGCAAGCTGGTAAACGGTTATGATTAATAAAATATAGCTTGTTGATAACAAATAAATCGAGGCACCAAATAAATCGACGACGCATGATTATTGCTTTCGCCGCAAGGCTGACAAGAATAAAATGACAGCAAATGTTAATTGGACATTAAAAGGATTGAGTAGTAATATACATGGACGACATAGCCTCGCAACGACCGCGCCAACTATCTCGCTGACAGAGGCAAAAGTTTAAAAACACTCGTAAAATGGCGCGATATGGCCGTAAAACCGGACAAAATGAGTAATTAAAAACACTTTAAATAGATTAAGTGATTGTGGCGGAAAATATTTGCAAGCCTATCAAAACAGAACGTTAATGCAGTCAGCCCTAGACCTTGGCATATTAAGTTCGAACCAGAAAAAATACTTAATTTGCAATTTTTACAAATAAGGATGTAACGTCGATGACACTTTATGCGCGTCCGCAGGTATTATACGCTAAGAGCATCGATCAATTTTAAACCTTAATTGTTACTATAGGGATAAGATATTACTTTGAATGCTTAAGTTAAATATACCTAGAGAGTGTTGACATGCTCTTGCCTACTCATTCAAGCCTTGAAATAGTCTGATTGATTCCAATTCAAGTTTCGATTATTCGCCGGTAATAAATTAACAGTATCGCATGTTGTAAAGGTTCCATTTCTTTTTTTATATAGTTTTCAGCGTTTAATTACCAGAATGTATCTCCGGTAAGATTGTATCTTGGTCTGAATACCTATTTTTAGCAACGCTGTGTTACTCGAAAACATTCTGCTGACTACCTTTGACTGATGTCGATACAATTCAATATAATTTGTTTCGTAAAAAAAAACATGATTAGTCGAGGAATAAATCCAATTACACTTCGCATCGTAAAAAAGATCTTCAATTTTTTATTTTTTTTGATGTAACTCTATTTTATATATAAATAAGACAATTAAAAGTTATAGAATTAGAACATTGTACTGAAACATAAGTCAAATGGAGGTTTTAGTTTACAAATAGCACCGAGGCGTGCCTTTGAATATTTTTTTAAATAGATAGAGCTCGAAATAATTGGTGGATTCAACCAACCTACCTGGAATATTTTAGTCCTGTCTTTTGTGACACTCAAGGGTAAACGAGTGAATATGAAAACCAGGCTAAATTCAAAACACTCTTGATTCTCAATTACAAAGTGAAATCTTACTTCAACTTTATTTAGCTGTATTATAATACCTAGTGAGCTTTAATTTTCAAGATTTGCAACCGACGCTGCTGCTGTGTTGCAGCCGCCATTAAAATACTCGCATATATCATAGTTAATATGATCCATGCATTTAGGCGGTTCATTGTTGATATTCAATTCCTCCAGAGTAATTAGTGATTTAACCTCAGTAATAAGTCATAGGTATACTAATTTGGTCGAATCCTAACTAATCTGCGAAAAAAAGGTATTCAATCTCGATTAACTAAGAATATACATACAGTCAGTGAGTGTTACTCTGTAACGGTATGGACAATTTATTCCAATCTAACTGACCCAACAGACGTTATACTGCCAAAAATCGCATTTAAAAAGCACTTTCAGTTTTTCCAATTTTCTGGACTTCTTTTACAAATATAAATAAATAAATAATATCCTCGGACATTCCTCACACACGGTCATCTGATCCCAAACTAAGCACAGCTTGTACTATTATGATTGCAGAAGATTCTTTTAACCATAATTTTAAATAATTTATTGAAAGAAAATATTGTTATAGGTACAAGCTTTCCACTTGCGCTTCTAGATGCATTTCTGGTGGATCTCACCATCCATTGTGATATTTCAGTCAGAGTTAGATATATATTTATTTGCCAAATTTCATAGACCGCGGTTTCCCCCGCGTTTCGCTTCCTCATAAACGGCTATCTAACCCAATTTAGACGCTCTACTTACAAAAATGCGTATTCTTCAAGTTTATAATATAAGTAGCTATGTATAACGCATATAAGTTGTGTTTTTCACGTAAGTATTGCTTGCTATTTCAAGTATGTAGATACCTATTGACGTCCGCTTTGCGCTGCCCCTGAGTGCTTGGGGCCATACACTGCGGTTGAAAGTATTATCTGTACAGAAATCTTGAGGTGGGACGTTGACCGCAGGTTCTAGCGAACGACGTTACCTTTTAAAGCACTTTCAAATAAGGTTATTAACTTAACTATGCCATCTTGTTTACAGCTAGTTGTGACAATATCTTAAATACTATAATGAATTGGCGACTACTGTATGTTTAATATTTTACTACGTACTTCTCTCAAGCCATATTTCTACATTTCTATGGGATTACTTGCTAATTTATAATCGTCAGTTGTTCGTACATTGATGTACATATTTTTTTATCAAGGCTCCATTATTAGCGATCTGTGACAGTACAGTATGTGTTTTACAAACACATACTAGGTCAATAATACCTACAGAAAATGACTAAATGATAATTATCATTAAACAAGCCCAATAAATTCACTTTAAGTATAATGAATCAACTAAAATAATAACAGACATACTGAATTTATAATGGATCGTATAAAATACAGCATGTGGGTAATAGGTACAGGTAATTTAAATGAAGGACAATATTGCCCCTGAGCGTATTTTTACTGGCAGGCATATTGTGTCTCAGTATGTGATACCTCTAGACTGATTTACATCACCCAGGGCTTGTTACTGAAGGAACTGGCTAGTAGTTCTCAAGTTTCGTCGTAAGAGTAAGACTCGAAGAAGCTTAAATAAAATTAAAACTTTATGTAGGTATATAGAGTTTTCTTTATGTATGGTGGTCTTGCATTTGGCCTACGACTGACCCCAGGAGGAGCTATAACGAGGCCGAGGATGTAGTGCTTACTCGGAAAATGCCTATTCACTCTGGCCTTGAAGACGTCTAGGTTATAGGTGTCGGGAAACACACACTCTGGAAGAGATTTCCACTATACGTTACGTTACGTTCGAGTTTACACTCCTTTGCTGCTCGCATAAGGAATAAAGAAGCGACGTGTCGTGTCCGTATAAGTGGAATGTCTACATCGGTGTGAAGAAATTCTCCCGGCGTCTTGTGGTTCGATGGAGAACTCTCCAAAATATATCCTATAGAAGACCGAAAAATATGAAACCTTACGCCGATGTTCAAGGCTCGTTAGTTTCGCCTTAGCTAGCGAAACATCTCCGACAAGTCTCCTAATATGAGACAGTCTATTGAGTCAAGCGCTTCCTACTAATATAAATAATCTGCAAAATAAAAAAAAAAACAATATTCACAATAATTTATTCAAATAGACCTTCGCAGACCCTCGAAAGGTTGCATTTGCTGAGAAGAGCCAGCAATAAACACAGCAATTACTCTTTTCAAAACAAGCTTAGATTCATTACATCTTATTTTGAAAATACCGTCACGTGACACCTCTTTTTTATAATAAATCATTTACAGTCCAAGCAGTTCACCTCTGGAATGCGTTGCCAGTATCAATAAAGAGGGCACCGTCACTCGCTGTTTTTAAAGCTCACGTGAAAAAATTATATCTTTCTTGCAGCTGCTAATATATTTTTCTTTTCATATTGCCAAGTATGTTTAAATTTATTTTGAGTTGTTCAGTTTATATTATTGGTATTTATTTATTTATACATTATTTATATAATTTTAATTATATGTGTATTGTAATTACATTATATATTTTAATATGTAGGTATTTAATTATTATTCGTATTTATTTATTGATTTACTATCTATTTTTTTAACATAAAATGACACCACCGTCTTATAATGTTTATAAATTCCTCTCCATCCTAAGGTTGTCTGGAAGAGATCGCTCTTTAGCGATAAGACCGCCCATTGTACAGTTATTAATATTATGTTCTTTTCTTTCTGTTTTGTTAACTGTTTTTCTGGTGTACAATAAAGCGTTATCTATCTATCTATCTATCTATCTATCTATATATCTATCTATCTATCTATTTGCATTCTAATCGCACTGACAATAATTGCGTGCACCGGCTCAAGAATGAACAATACATTTGTTGATTCGCGAGTTTGACTAAACGCCGATATATTTTATTAGAGTTAAAAAATGTTAATGCCCAAAGTATTGCCATTAATATTATAACATGTTAATTAAAGACGCTTGCAATCGATTTTCGTATTTTTTGTTATAATAAGCATAAGCATTCGCCTTGATATATTAAATTCTAATTAATACCTGACCAAAAATGAATAACGTAACTGAGATCAATGGTCAATATTAAACTCTATTAGAAATTATGAGTCAGTAATGAATGGTATAGGTATTTAGGTAACAAATGGACATCGATTTTAGATTTAACATTACGTACGTGATCGACGCCTACGCACATATTTATTAGAATGCAAAAGGTGAAACGATACGTATCATTAATGGATCTTTGACACTGGATATTTCGGGTCCTTTTTGATCGCATTTGGTATTGACTTGACTATAGTGAATGCAGCTTATCTATCTTATAGCTTAAGTAGGTATTCATTTTGTATTATAAAAAACATACAGTGACATTATCAGTTAAATATCGTACCAGCGCTGCTTTTTAAGTATATTAAAAAATCTTAAACCTATAATAAGTAAAACAGGTGGAGATTTCGAGATGGCATATTTTCGAAACCTATGTTGGGTTAGTCATTCTGAACAACTTTTAGTATGGGACCAATAGTGAATTCTCTATTTTTTTTTATCTTTTCTTACAAATTCGACCTTGCTTGATCATAATGTATGACAAGTTTGTAACTTATTTAATTTGAACACAGATCTTGTCAAAGATATACATTAAGCATAGTATATGAAATAAAACCTTTGCAATGGGCATACCTATACATTGCATACATATGCTATGCTATGCATATGATTTTATTTATATATCCGACTATAAAGCGACCTCATGTTATGACTCCTATTTTTATTTTCATGAAACGCCCGACAGCTTAAAGCTTATTTAACCAGTTTTTGCGGCAACTCGCTTCGTAACAGTCTTATTGTACTCATCAATGCCGTAGTAAAATGACAAACAAGTCGTTAAATTTTCTATGGACATAAATCAGCTGTCGTTTGTAATGTTTACGTATTTAGGCAACCTGGGAGTATTATGCTTCTACGCATACCTTTATTTAGATCTAATAATAATTCATGTAAACTTTTTAACACTGAAAATAGTAAAAGGTTAATTAAAAAGAGATAATATTGGTCAAAACAAATACTTCTGTTGACTCCCTATTTCATAATGATATTGCCGAAAAAAAAAAATATCTAAAGCGAACTCTAAAGTAGCTACTTCAGTAAATAAAAATAGCTTATTGTCATTAATTTGATCCATACAGGTCATGATGTATGGTCTCTACAGGCTTAATGATTGTATTGATAAAAATCTAAAATGTACACTTGTTTTTTTGTTCGAGTGTCATAAGAAACTCGTTCCATTGTTTTTAAAAATTATCTCTGCGTATCGAGGGTTTGCGTTCTCAAGCGAGCGCGTCCCAGCGTGGCCGCGGGTGCGGGGCGCAATAGCTGACTTCAAGAATAACCGATGTTCCTCGCAGACGACTCATCAAGTCGGCCGGCTCTGCTAATTAGTAAAAACAATTCCCTGTGTACATTCGTTCTGTCGACCGCCCGCCAATTCCGCGTACCGCGTACCGCTAGAGCTGCTAATTTCATCCCGGTACAGTTTTTTCGCGTCGCGCATCATATTCGGCATTTGCCCGCTCGATCCTCCATCGAAATTAAGGCTCGAACAATGTCTGACAAAGCGGCCGTCCGCAAAACATCCCCGGGCCGGATTCCGCGACCACTGCTTGTTTTTTAAATCGCCATCTCGCTTGACGATCTGCGAATGAGGGAGCTTGTCATAGCTGGAAAGTTTCGGTGTCCTATTATGTGGAAAATCTGAATGCCAGTGTCATTTGTAAAATTACTATATAGTTGAAGTTTGAGAAGTACACCCATTGTTTTAGAGTCGAATTTGTTGTTGGCTGACCTTACAATACTTACATCGGTCGTTTTATGGAATGTTTATTTTTGCATTCAAAGTAAAATGACACGATGTTATAAAAAAAAAATACGAGTGTAATGTCATGTCATGCTTTATTTATAATATAATTAAAGACAACAACAACCTCGACTATTTGTCGGCTCCGTTTAAATCACTCTTGTACCCCAGTGTTTTTGGCTAAACTTAGGATCAGGGATAGCTCGATCTGTGAATGCGGTCTTGACGAGGGAAACGTGGACCATTTGTTTTTCTGTTGTCCTAATGCGCGCTTTTCTTTGTATGACTCTCTTCCCCCTCACATCTCTCGTCCTGTATCTTTTAAACATCTTCTTTCTCTTATTTTCACTCGCTTCATTGGTTTACTTTGTAAATATATTGTAATTAATAAAATAAAGTTATAAATTTCATTTTCATCTACTCTTTTTAGTATTGTATTTTTAATGTTTTGTGTTACTTTAGTATTTAATTCTAGAATGTCTTTGTTTAGTTTAGTTATTTCCGCATAAAATAAGTTAAATTTTTGGTTTCGTGGGTTTTTTTTTTTTTTTTATTTGTTTCGTAATTTACGCGTCTCATGGTTTTAATATCACGTGACATTGGCGAAGTTGTGGTGGCATTTCCGCAAAAGCCATAAATAAGAATTGAATTGATTTTTTACTACAAACAGCCTCTTCACATTCCTGGTGATAATTTACTCGTTGTAACTATAAAAACTAACAAAACCTTAACCCATAAATATTATGTTTAGTCAAAAAAATATTTAAATACCATATAATCAGTATTTATTGCATTATTTCAGACTCAACATTACATATTAGTAGCGCAAGCTCAAGACAACGGCCACCCATCCCTTTCCGGTACAGTCACAGTGTACGTGAATGTAATCGACCTGAATGATAATGCACCTATTTTTGATCCCATGAGTTTCTCAAATGAAATACTTGAAGACGTTCCTATCGGGTCTTCGGTCGTCACAATAAGCGCAACTGATTTGGATTCAGGTAATGTCTTTAAGGTGTCGCCTTTTTTATTAATGAATCTTCATTAGTATCTAACAATGTTTGTTTGTTACGCTTGCTAAAGGATAGGTAAGTAAATATATCTTAATGAAATTCAAAGTTTTCATAGGTAAAGTAAATACCATCAATACAAAGTAGTAAAATAAATGTGTCCTTTAAATAGTAATGAAATCATTTTATTGATTTTTCAGGATCAAATGGTAAAGTAACCTACAGTATAACTTCTGGAGATGACAGCCAAGACTTCACTATTGCTGACAATGGGACTATTTACACCATGAAACATTTAGATAGAGAAACTCTACCGATCTATAATTTGATTGTTACTGCAAAAGATTTGGCAAAACTTCCAGAACCGCAACTTTCTTCCACAGTTCAGGTACATTGTTATTTTTCAGTTAACTTTAAAGACTTTCAGATATTTTTTCCAATCCCATCCCATCAAATATTTAACTGTAAAGCCCATTATATTATCGCTGGCAAGTTAACACCTCCTTTATATCAATAACATATACAGTTTTACCGATACAATTATTAACGACATGAGTTATTTATTGTAACAGAACTACGCCACTTTTGGTATATCCTCGCTAAAAATTTATGCAAATAATAATATCATAAGTAATATTTCACACTTACACGAATCTTAGCTGATATTATTATCATGTATTGATATTATATTGATATTATTATTATGTATATTTTTAATAATAAAGAAATCTTTGTTTGGGGTCCATAAATGTTGCATTTATTTATAATACAATGCGATACAAACATACATGAAAATTGAAAAGTTTACATTAACGATTTTACTAAGTATTTCAACATTAAATATTTGAACTGACTAATTGGATGGTATAAATTTTTTTTTAATCATTTCTACTACTGCCGAAAAATTGTTTTAACAAAAATAAATGATTTATTGATATTATATTTATATGTAAAATACTACTAGCAAAACGATAAAGTTTGTTTATACCTGAATTTGGGGAACAGTATTGGAGTCATAAAATGCGCAGTGGTTTATATTACTTTTGATTATATACAGGTTACGATCCAATTGAAGGATGTCAATGACATGGCACCTGAGTTTGTTACACCCAATATAACAACTGTATCTGAAAATATACCTTTGAACACGGTCGTTATGACGATAAAAGCTGTGGATAAGGACGAAGGACGGAATGGATACGTCGAGTATTTTATGGCGGCGGATCCAGAAATTAATGGTTATTTTTCCTTGGGAAATGTTGACGGTATTCTTCGAGCTACAGGAAAACTTGATAGAGAATTAAAATCCAGCTATACGATTACTGTAACAGCTAAAGACAGAGGAGATCCTCCTAATATCACCAGAATGAAAATAACGATCAACATATTAGATGAGAATGACAACAGTCCAGTGTTTGACCCAAAGCAGTATAGTGCTTCTGTTCCAGAGAATGCAAGTATTGGAGCTAGTGTTTTACAGGTACCTTACTTAGTAAACTCGTAAATAAATATTGCATATGTGAGTGCAAAAAACAAATACAAATCCAAATGTCTGTATTTTTCACAGGTTTCAGCTACTGATGTAGATGAAGGTGCAAATGGTCGAGTTAGATATTCAATTGCTTCTGGAGATGAAAACCGTGATTTCAGTATTAGTGAAGATACCGGAATTGTAAGAGTAGCTAAAAATCTAAATTTCGAAAGAAAGTCTCGTTACGTTCTAACGATAAGAGCCGAAGATTGTGCTAAAGACGACGTAAGATTTGACACAGCTGAGTTATCAATTTCAATTCAAGACATAAACGATAATCCACCTACATTCCTAGATTCACCGTACTTAGCGTACGTAATGGAAAATATAATACCTCCTAATGGTGGATATATAATAACAATTCATGCTTATGATGCTGATTCACCACCATTTAATAATCAAGTACGCTATTTCATAAAGGAAGGCGATGCAGACCTTTTCAAAATAAATGCATCGTCTGGGCAAATTTCCTTATTGAGAACTTTAGATCGTGAAGCACAGGATGAATATATACTAGCTCTTGTTGCTATGGATACTGGTGAGTTATTTTATCTATTTTAATAACTGAAACTGCATTATTATATAATTTATGGTAACTATGAAGATAAGACTGATTTAGCCAAATAACAGTGGCGTGCATTGGTTTTCGGACTAGGTAGGCAGAAGAAATCATGGCCATACACGCCTAAATATGCCTCTTAGATAGATTATGTTTTTTGACCCGATTCGTAAAATTGTTTAGGTCAGCGTATCATTCCACACACATTTGGTATGATTCATTAGCAAACAAAATACATAATAACAGAATAATAGATTCGAATAACAGCACCCAGATAGCCAGGTGTTTAATAAACATAATATTCTGTGTTAAAATGTCTAAGATTTTTACCTTTGTTTTAAATCCATGAATGTTTTGGAGTTGGTCTACAGCAAGTTACCTACTATTTTTAACAAACGAAAACTGACTAAAGGAATAATTTATCGACACATTTTGCACCTTCACCACAAAATTTCTTCATTTCACACACAATACACTTCATAGATACACTTCGCAAAATCACAATAAGTAAATAACAACAACATTGCATACAATGCCAACCAAACCATAAACAAACCAACACAAATAAATTGCGAAGTTATATTTGAGTTGCTCTAATGTTGGTAAAGTAGTTGTAACTGTAGTCTTTTTAATTTGGATGGGTTACTTTACTTACAACAGAGTAGGTAAGGTTACTTTTGGTCCATAAATCGCGAATGTCAAATGTCAGTATGCTACGCATAGCAAAAGCGTGATTTATGCTTTCGTCGTATTATCTTAAAGAAGTGTGTGTGTGTGTATGAATATGCCGAAATCGTTTTAGTGTGCGTGAATTGCCGTGAATTTGAGAGGCGAACTCGCGAGTGCCTGCGCGGCAAAGTTTGAAATTTCGTATTGAATGTTAGGTTAGAATTTTTATTTAAAGTGATTATGTAGTTTAATTGAATCAAAATATTATTGAATTGAATCTTATGAGGTAAGCATTGCTTATTTGCCTATATGGAATGCACGCCACTGCCAAATAACCTTGTATGTCCAAGATAGACAGATCAAAACGCGACATAAACAAGTGTTAGGGATTTGTATGAGGAAAAGAAAAACTAGTTTTGTGTTACATACAAATATTTTTGGATATAGATAAAAAGATATCCTGGGCGCCAACCACCATCTCTTAAAACAATAATATTGTAACCTTGCTTGTCTTTTGTCCTTTTCTGACGTCGGATGTCAAAGAAGGACGTAACACAAGTTATGTATGTTAAGTTATTAATGTTTTAAGAGATTATGGTTGGCCCTCTTATTGAAAATTATTAATTTATTTCGAACCGATTAATTATAATATTGTGATAAAATTTATCTGAAAACATTCGAATGAAAAAATACGTATTTATCTGTGAAGGTATTTTGGGGTCTTTTTCTTTCTATGCTCTTCACAATTGCACAAGGAACAAGTCACAATATCTATAACATACACTTTTCTAGTTTTATTTTCACAAATATAATTATTCTAATAAAAATGTGAAATAACACCAAAGTACCTTTGCGGAAAGCTATGAGTACTTATTCGAAAAAATCTCACGTCAAAACTATGTATGCGTCTTTTTCTCTCTCGTAAAGTGTCACTTTCCTTCATGGGTCTACTAAGCGTAACGAAAATATACTAAATCTATGGATTTAGCTTAGAAAATCATAATCGTAATGTATAATTGTCTTAATGCATATAACATACTATTTTACGTTTATTTATTTCAGGATCACCCCCACTAACGGGTTCTGGAACTGTAAAAATTATCGTGCAGGATGTAAATGATAACAGTCCCGATTTTGAAAGGCAGAGCTACAGGACAAGTGTAAAAGAAAATTTACCCTCTGGAACTGTTATTCTTAGTCCAAAGGCTACAGATAAAGATATTGGAAATAATGCTAAAATACGATACAGTATTTTAGGTGACAAGTCAGAAAGATTCGAAATAGATTCGTCTACTGGGGTTATTTCCACCAATGCCACATTAGATAGAGAAGAATGGAATATTTATTACCTTATTATCATGGCACAAGATTCATCAACTACCGATCCACGTACAGCAACGGCCAATCTGACGATAGTGGTCGAGGATGAAAATGACAATACACCAACATTTGCTCATCCAGTATATGAAGCTCATATATCAGAGCGCACCGTCAAAGGGGACTTTGTTTTTGGAGTCAAAGCTAAAGATAATGATGTGGGACTCAATCAAAAGATTGTGTATGACTTAAAAGGTGAACATGAATCCTTATTTGGCATCAATCGAGAAACAGGAGTTATAAAAGCGAAAGAAAATCTTATAAAATATAAGGATAGAATTGGTGTTACATTCAATTTAATAATAATTGCAACTGACAGTGGAATTATTCCTAGACAAAGTACTGCAGTACTTAATTTAATACCAAAGTCTGTTAAAAACTTTCCTAAATTTACAGTTACAAACAAACTTACTTTTACATTTTCTGAAGATACTCCCGAAGGAGTTCTGGTAACCAGACTATCTGCATCATCGTCCAAAAAAGGCCCAACTGGTCTGCTACAATACGGTATTGCTGGTGGAAATGTTGGAGATGCTTTACGGGTAGAGTCCATGAGTGGGGAAGTTTTTATCACTGGCAAAGGATTGGACTATGAGACAATGCCTCTATATGAAGTATGGTTTGAAGTCAGAGATTCTGATAATCCACCATTAAAATCATTTATCGAGATAGAAATCAGAGTAACAGATGCTAATGACAACGCTCCTGTAATAGAAAAAGCATTGTACAATGCAACGGTAATGGAAGAAGAATCACCTCCTCAGCTAGTTCTTACAATCGAAGCTCACGATGACGATTCAAATGAGAATGGAAGAATATCTTACAAACTCGTTAATGATTATGAAGAAACATTTGCAATTGATTTTGACAGTGGAGAAATTTATACAAATATAGCTTTAGATAGAGAATCAATACCCTTTTACGAAATATTAGTCGAGGCTGTTGATCATGGAATACCTCAGTTAGTTGGCACATCAACTGTTATTGTAACAGTTCTGGATAAAAATGATAATCCCCCGAGATTCACTCGACTCTTTAGTGTTAACGTAACCGAAAATGCAGAAATTGGCTCTTTTGTAATCAGAGTAACTAGTTCTGACTTAGACTCTGGTCCAAACGCTAATGCAACTTATAGCTTTGTTGATAACCCAGGCGAAAAATTTATAATAGACCCCATAAGTGGTAATGTCACTGTAGCAAGACCTTTAGATAGAGAATTGCAAGATGAGTATATTTTGAAGGTAGCAGCAATAGATGGAGCGTGGCGATCTGAAACACCATTAACAATAACAATTCAAGATCAAAACGATAATGCACCTGAATTTGAATATTCATTTTATAGTTTTAATTACCCAGAGTTACAAAAGAAAAATAGTTTTGTTGGACAAGTTATTGCAACAGATAGAGATAAACAGGGACCGAATTCAATTATATCTTACTCATTACAACAACCATCAGACTTATTCTCTATTGATCCTGCGACTGGTGAAATATTAAGCAAATACATGATGAATTACAAAAGAACTTCAGTAAATTCATCGCCTGAAAACACATACTCAGTTAATGTCATTGCTACAGATAATGGAAAACCCCCAATGTCTTCAGAATGCTTAGTTACTATAAATGTAGTTGATGCAAATAATAACGCACCTAAATTTAAACAGCATGAAAAATTTGTTCCTGTACCTAAAGATGCAATTCTTGCAGACAAAATAATTAGATTGATGGCAGAAGATACTTTAGACTTTGGAATAAATGCCGAAATAGATTATTACGTTTCTGGTGGAAATGGAACTGCATATTTTACAATTGACAAAAGAAATGGCTGGGTCATTGTAAGCAAACAATTTTATTATTTGGGTCAATATTATGAATTGAAAATAAAAGCAGTAGATCGTGGAGTTCCACCGCAGTCAGATGAGACAATGGTCACATTTGTTGTAACCGGAGAAAATATTTACAGTCCAAAATTCACTGCCCTTAGTTATCAAGTGATAGTTCCAGAGAATGAACCAATAGGATCATATATACTGACTGTTAAAGCAAGTGATGAGGATAATGGCCCAAATGGAATGGTACGGTATTCAATTTCATCTGGAAATATGGGAAAGGAATTTCAAATCCATCCCGTATCAGGCGCTATTAGTATACTACGATCATTGGATTTTGATATTATTCAAGAATATCGTCTAAATATTACTGCAAAGGATCTTGGTTTTAAATCAAAAGAAACTACTGCTACACTTACTATAATTCTAACAGATATAAATGATAATGCTCCGCAATTTAATCAAACACGTTACATATCTTATCTACCGGAAAATTCTCCTGTTAATAGTTTTATATATAAAGTTACTGCAGTTGATATTGACTCCCCTAAAAATGCCATCATTAAGTATTATATAAATGATATCAAAATGTCTTCATTTTTCCATATTAATCAAGATACTGGTGAAATATTTTCAAGAGAAATTTTCGATTATGAAGAAAAAACCCTTTACAAATTGGAGATCAGAGCAGAAAACCCTGACTCTGTTATGCAAAATACTACAGAAGTTGTTGTGCACATAACTAGTGTTAATGAATTCTATCCCAAATTTAAGCAACCAGTATTTCATTTTGATGTATCTGAATCAACGGAAGTTGGAACCAATGTTGGAGTTATTCAAGCAACTGATCAAGATAGTGGTGATGATGGCGTCATATACTATTTATTCGTGGGATCTAGTAACGATAAAGGTTTTAGCATTAACTCCCAAACAGGAGTCATCAGAGTAGCTCGATATTTAGATAGAGAAACTCAAAACAGAGTTGTATTAACAGTATTAGCAAAAAATTCCGGCGGTATTCGTGGTAATGACACTGACGAAGCTCAAGTGATAATATCTATTCAAGATGGGAATGATCCCCCGGAGTTTTTGCGACATTATTACGAGACAACTATTTCTGAAGCTGCTGATATAGGTCAAGAAGTAATAAAAGTGCAAGCTATTGATAAAGATGTACGACCTCAGAATAATCAATTCAGTTTTTCTATAATCGGTGGTAATGTCAATCAAGACTTTAAGGTTGATCCCCAAACAGGTGAAATTGAAGTTGCTAGACATTTGGATCGAGAAACTTTACCCATATACTCTTTGATAGTTGGTGCTATTGATACAGGCACTCCTCCACAAACTGGTACGGCAACTGTAAAAATAACATTAACTGACATAAATGACAATGGTCCAGTATTCGACGTAACAAGTTTCGAAGGTTCTATATATGAAAACGAGCCACCTAATACAAGTATAACAAGTCTTTCCGCCACAGATCCAGATTTGCCACCAAATGGAGCACCATTTTCCTATGCTATTGTTGGAGGTAGACATAAAGAATATGTTAAAGTTCACAGGCATACTGGTGTTTTATTAACAACCAAGAGAATTGATAGAGAACTAACTCCAAACTTAGAAGTAACTATACAAATTGAAGACAGTGGTACTCCTGTTATGAAATCAAATTACACTATTCTGATAAAAGTTTTGGATAGGAATGATAATCCCCCGACCCCAAGATCAGCTCACGTTCTTGTTTATGCATTTAATAATAAAGTTCCTCGTGGAAAAATAGCAGACGTAAAACCAAACGATCCAGATATAGTTGGAGACTACAGATGTAAGATTATAAAGGATTCTACCTCTGAGAATACTCTCTCTCTTCTCAGTATTAGATCAGGATGTGACCTTTATACTAATGCTGTTAAACCTGGACAAGGATACTCTTTTTCTGTATCAGGAAATGATGGCATTCATAAGGACGTTTTGTCTTCAATAAGCGTGGAATACTTTTCATTTGATAATACTACCGTCGAGCAATCAATTACTATGCGAATTATTAATATAACTGCATCAAATTTCCTCACGCATTATTATAGGAGTTTATTAGAAACATTAAAGATGGGTCTCAAAAATAAAGAAAATATTTACTTATACAGCATAAACGAAGTAGACGGTCATCTAGATTTAACATTAGCAACTAACGGAAATCATACAATTTGGAAGAGGGAGAGCACAGAAAAATATTTAAAATCAAAAGAGCTTGAATTATCAAAGCTACTAAAAACTCAAATAATACTCTCATATTTTCCTTGTTCTTCTCATAAATGCGAGAATGATGGTATTTGCTCAGACTCAATAAAAGTTTTGGACGATACAAAAATAACCGAAAGTTCAACTCTTATCTTATCATCGCCTCTAGTTAAACATGAATTTACTTGCCATTGTACAGATGGATTCATGGGCTCTAACTGTGAGAAACGTCAAGATCCATGCTCACCTAATCCATGCCGGTTTGGTAGTCAATGTCGGAAACAAGGTCATGATTTTGTATGCAATTGCCCTGCTCGTCGTGAAGGTAAAACATGTGAATTAGAAAGAGATGATGTTTGTAGTAGCAATCCATGTAAAAACGGAGGTTCATGTAAAGAAAGTGCTGACAGAAATTCTTTCTTCTGCTTATGTCGTCCTGGATATCGTGGAAATCACTGCGAAGCTTTAGTGGACTCATGTAGACCAAATCCATGTATGTATGGAGGAATATGCATTAGCTTAAAACCTGGATACAAATGCAGCTGTACCAATGGTCGCTATGGAACTCATTGTGAAAGTACAACATTTGGTTTTGGCGAACTATCTTACATGCAATTTCCACCCTTAGATGCATCTACTAATGACATAACTATCATCTTTGCTACAACAAAACCAGATGCATTATTACTTTACAACTACGGTGCTCAAACTGGTGGAAGATCTGATTTCATTGCAATTGAATTACTTGGTGGAAAACCTATATTTTCATTTGGAGGAGCTAGAACATCAATAACTTCTGTAGCCATAACAAACACGAAGAGAAACCTAGCAGATGGTGGATGGTACAAACTGACTGCTACAAGAAATGGACGAGTGATTTCGCTAAGCGTTACTTCCTGTACGGACCATGGAGATATCTGCATGGAATGCGAACCTGGAGATGATTCTTGTTATGATGACGATACTGGTCAAGCAGGGTACGTATTTAACATATAACATACAATATTTACGAATTCAAAGTAATATAATCATTTAGATTACAAGTATAAAGGCATTTTTGTATTTGTTGTGTTTCCTATTATTCAAAGTAAATTAATAATTTAGATTACTGTCTTACTGTGTCTAGGGTTTGCAACCCGCGAATGTCTTTTTATATCCCTGTTGTTGCAAGCGTCCATAGGCTATGGTAACCGCTTCCATCAGGCGGACCGTATACTTGTCTGCTACCTTAGTGGTATAAAAAAAAAACTTTTATATCAAAATGTTACTCAATATGACCCATTTCACCAGGTTTGTAAACAGTTTCTATATATTTTTGTCTTGTATTTCAGAACACTCAATTTCAACAATGAACTGCTACTAATTGGTGGACTACATAAGGCTGATCCCGTATTGGAACGACCCGGACAGATCCATTCTGATGATTTCATCGGGTGTATGCACAGTATCACAGTCAACGGTCGCTTGCTGAATCTGACAAATCCGTTACACGCTCGAAGTGTTGAACCAAATTGTGAACGCTCGGAAAAAGGGGCTTGTTACAAAAAAGATGTATGTGGTACTGGGGAATGCTTGGATAAATGGAAAGCCAATTTTTGCAAATGTGATGGAAATTACATATCCCCAGACTGTAGTACTTCGCTACAATCGATCTCAGTTGGTGAAAACGGTCTAATTATTTATACAATATCAGAAAAACATAGAAGAATGCAGCTACTTGAAACATTTTACGGTGGTAATACATTGTGGGACAAGAAAAATGGTAAACAATTAGGTAAAGGTATTGCTAAAGTAAATAGCCCATCAAAAAGCTTGTCATTCTTTTTTAGAACTCATAGAAAAGATGGTATTTTATTTTATGCCGCAACAGATAAATACTATACTTTAATTGAGCTATTAGGTGGAAAAGTAAGTTATACTTCAAAACAAAACACGATTGTTAATATGACTCAAGCTGAACAAAATGATGTCTCAGACGGTAACTGGCACAATATAACTTTGTTTTCTATCGGAAGAAGTATACGTCTGATAGTCGACACTATAAATGTTGGTGAAGAATTAGACGCAGCCGGAGTTCATGACTTTTTAGATCCTTATTTAACTGTGATATCATTGGGTGGTATTAAAACTGAATGGCTCACATCATCAGTTCAGAATAAATTTGAAGGTTGTTTAGCAAATTTTACCATAAATAATGAAATACAACCGTTAGGCGGAAATGGCAGTATATTCAAGGAAACTGTTCGTAAAGGAAAAATATTAAACGGATGCCATAGTGCTTTTGGCATTGGCACAACGCAAAATCCAGATCCACTACAAATTGGTATAACTCTCGTTATTGTATTTTTCATTATTTTGCTTGTTGCAATATCAGTTTCTATCATATTTTATCGTCTTCGTAAACAAAAGAAAGAAAAGGGTAATCCATCGGTAAGCAAGACCAATATTGTACATTCGAAGCAAAATGGAGGTCCAGCTATGTTAAATGCACCGAATTTAATTGCTGGGACAAATGACAGTTTAATGGGCAGAAATTTGCATAATAATGACACCAGCCTCAACAGTTATATATCTGATAATGCCGACATAACACGTAATGTGGGACATATAGTTGGCCCTGAACTTTTGTCGAAAAAATATAAAGACCGAGAAATTATGAACATTGATCCTCCAAGGCCTCAACGCCCAGATATAATAGAACGTGAAGTTGTAGGAAAGAGTCCGGCATTAAGAGAAGACCATCATCCTCCACCACCACCTTCTACAAATACGTCACATCATACACATGATCATCCGAGTGGAATAGATTTAAATTCAGAAGTACCTGAACATTATGATCTTGAAAATGCCAGTTCTATAGCACCTTCAGATATAGATATTGTTTACCATTATAAAGGATTTCGTGAAGCAGCTGGAGTTCGAAAGTATAAAGCGACACCACCTCCATTAGCAGGTTACCATCATAAACACCAAGCACCACAACACAGACATTCACCTCATCATCCAAGTGGGTACCCATCGAGAGTTTTACCGCAAGCTGCACAACCTCCTCCGCAGCCCAGACAACATCAAACCACACCACTCGCGCGGTTATCACCTAGTAGTGAATTAAGTCAGCAGCCTCGAATACTGACACTTCATGACATATCAGGAAAACCATTGCAGAGTGCTTTACTTGCCACTACTTCGAGTTCTGGTGGCGTCGGAAAAGACGCTTTACATAGTAATAGTGAGCGTAGTTTAAATAGTCCAGTAATGTCACAACTAAGCGGGCAGAGCTCATCAGCTGGTAGAAAAACCCCAAGTGCCCCACCTCAAGTTCCTCAAGTATCAGTCGTATCGGGCGCAGTCGGACTCACGGCTGAAGAGATAGAAAGAATGAACGCTAGGCAACGAACTTCCAGCTTAGTATCAACGTTGGATGCGGTATCGAGTTCAAGTGAGGCACCTCGAGGTGGTGTCGGAGTCGGTCATCACATGTCACACAGACATCATTCACCTCCAGACGACAATAGAAGTTCCACTGGCTCTGATGACGAAAGTGGTAACGACAGCTTCACATGCTCTGAAATAGAGTATGATAACAATAGTATAAATGCTGATAAATTAGAAGATGTAAGACGACAAACCGTTAATAATGGAAGTAACTCTAAAAAACCTATTTTACCTCCTCCTTATGAAAGTTTTGATTCCTCATTTAGAGGTTCTTTGAGCACTCTAGTCGCGTCAGACGATGATTTAGCCCCCCATGTAAGCTCCGCTTTATACAGACAAGCTAACGGATCTCCTGCTTCAGCCGCTCTTGGCTGGGATCATCTTTTTAATTGGGGTCCTAATTTTGAAAGTATGATCGGTGTTTTCAAAGATATCGCTGAGTTGCCTGATTCTGTAAATGGACGAATGTCTTCCTCGCTTAGGCTTCAGAACGGTACACCAAAGCCGTCAGAAGAATATGTATAATTTTTTTGAAAATAATTTTGTATATATTTGTAACCTTAGAATTAAGATTTTGTACAAAAACTATTGTTGCGATCTTGTATCAAGGTCTCTAGATTTCTTGCCATATACAGCAGAGTTAATTGTGTAATAGAACTTCTGGATTGGACAGTGATTGTTGAAGTTAATGTGTATTTAAAATTTAATATAAGAAATGTGTAACGTGTTTTGAAGAGGTCTCATTAAACAATTAACTGTTAGTAAATATTTGTGATTTTGTATTTTTGTATGTACATTCTAGATATAAACTTTTTCATTGGATTATTTTTGTCAAAATATTAAGAGCTCTGACTGTTTATTTAAAGTAAATAAAATATATGGCTTATAGGTAAAATTTCGAGTTGTGCATTTTTTTTTGGTAATACGGTAAATTTTAAATATACCTAAATGTAATTGCATTTCAGAGCTCTTTCACAATTGTTTATAACCAGCCATATTATTTAGTGAACAAAGTGCCAAATGCTCTGTTCAAAAGAACTGACTGATTTAAGTTTATGTAAAAAAATAAAGCATAATTTAAATATATTTTGATTTTTAATGCATGTAACCACGTCATTAATCCATTTTTTGGTTTTCACCACTAACTCAATGAATCCAGAAAAAGCTAATCATCAATTGAATATATAAAATCTACATCATATACTATAAGTCGACCACTATGTATCTGCGATTTCATCGTATAAGTGGATGCCAGACTGAGACATCAAATTCAATCAAAATATGATTTTTTTAAACGACTAACTCGGCAAACAAGCGTACGGCTCACCAGGTGGTAAGCGGTTGCCGTAGCCCTATGGACCTTGTTATGCCACGGGTGTTGCATTTATAGTAGAAACTTAACATTGTTATTTGGCTGCGGTATTCTGTAAGGTGGAGGTACTTGCTCAGTCGAGCTGCTCTTTGAGCGAACAAACGCTATGCTCTATGTTTTAGATAATGTGTTGCATTATTTATTAATTATTTTGAATGAATCACTGGTAATCAAACTATCAGAGACTTAAGCGATCGTTTTAGACACATGCCACATCTACATCGGATTATATGAACCGTTTTTCAAGTGGTGCAGTGTGACTTGCGCCACAGCTTGCGCCTAAACTCAAATCTAGTTTTATAGTACGAATTAAGCATGCAAAAAGATAGTAAAGCCGAGTTTTGTTCGTTAAAACCATGTCAAAACAAATATTTTAGCTCAAGTCAATCTAAAGGATTAAAAACCCTAGAAGCATTTGCTACGAAAACTATTTTCCGAGTCATGCGGTTAGTTAGAATATCAAATTGAAAAGATGAAGATTAAATAGATTATGTATACAAAGCACATGTCCGTTTGTGCATAGAGTACTCCTCTGGAATGGATCTGCCAAATACCAGCTGGAAGCGCTTGACTCAATAGACTTGCTAGGAGACTCATCGGAGATGTTTCGCAAGCTGAGGCAAAACTAACGAGCCTTGAACATCGACGTAAGGTTTAATGTTTGTCGGTCTTCCATAGGATAAATTTTGTGCTACGTAAATGTTCAATTTAATTCCCCCATCCTCATTTCTCCATCGAATCACAAGACGACGAGAGTATTTCCACCCACACGTTGTCGACTATCCGCTTATACGGACACACTGCTTTGCTTCTTCATTCATCATGCGAACAGCAAGGGAGTTGAACTCTCTTCCGGGGTATGTGTGTCTTGATGTCTTCAAGGCCGGAGTGAATAGGCATTTTCTGGCTATGTGTGCTATATCCTCGGCCTCGTCATAACTCCTCCTGGGATCAGTCGGAGGCCAAACGCAAGCCCATAAAAAAAGAGATGTTGTAAAAGTTCAGGTCGGCCTTGGCTCGGTTTTTATCGATTGACAATGGTTTTACCTAATATGATTGCAAATTTAATTAACGCAATGTTTCGGTGGTGCCATCTACGACTACTTTATGTATCGATAAGGTAATTCATCAAGTTGACAATAGTGATCACAAGTTTAGGTTTTAAGGATCAACTCCATCGAAATATTATAAACTATGCTATTTCTACAGTCAACTCTGAAATACCATACACTTTTTTTACATATACTGCCAGCGTGTTGTTAAGCGGTAAAGTCTAGGAATTTCCCTTTAGAGTAAATACCGAGCTATCCAATTCCGCAACTAGTAAGTGATGTTACACTGATTAATAACAGTACCGACCAATCCCTGCATCAAAATTTTTAGTGAGTCCTTGACTTAGCCAATTAGAGAACATTGTCTGTCATGAGAAATGGGCTAAATGACTGAAAAAATTGTCTACTAAACAAAAAAATACGAATATATCTTGTGTTGCAGTTCCACGTGACGTCACGTTATGGTATAGTTTTTACTCTAAAGTGACGTCAGGAGCACCAACTCCCGAACTTTGACGCGCTTTATTTTTGTAATTTTTTTATGGTTTGGTAAAGCAATAAATACGTGTCCAACATTTTGTGATGATCTAAATAACGGACTAATATTTTTTTTTTCCAGGAATCATTCCCTTTTGGCGGAAGAGATTTCAAACAAAATTAACTTCATTGCGCTCTTCCGGTTAATTTTACGATAGCAGTAGCCTATCAATGCTCATTCCACAACCTGAACTGATCAACGTATTGAAATATTTACCAATAGAATTGCACAACATTTACGTCTCGTCAGTTTGCGGCAATCCTGTTTTCATATTTCAAAACGATTATCGACCTATCGGTATTCTATATCTAATTAATGCATAGTATTGTTTGAAATAAGCTAGATCAACGATTCCGAATAAAATGCTCCGGAAATTATTTGACGAGGTTGAAAATCCACTTTCTTATTGATTTTGGTTTTAAAAGGATGCCGCTACAATAGGATAACTCTACGCCGACAAAAATAAAAGGTAAATTAACATAATGCGTTATACATTGAGAGTTTTGAAGGTCTTTTAGTTTTGTGTAAAATACCGGAAAAAAACCATTATCAGTTTTGCCCTTAACAGTAATTAGTAAGGGCCACAATTTGCGCCTAAAAAACACGCACCTACGATAAGATGGCTATGCTTACTTGTTACTTACGATAATTTTAATATCATTTACATACGATTTAGGAACAGAGATCTGATGGAGTAATTGTACGTTAATTTTATATAATTACAGTAAAAAAAAACGACTAGGTATATAAATCGTTCCGAAACAAATTACAGAACAATAAATCAATTTATACGACATCCATATTATTTCTTCTCTATCAGCATAACTAAGTGAAATTATCTACGGTGCACAACTTCTGATTTCATACATTTATTTTTATGTAATAGACTGCCGTTGTGGGAGAGGCCTATGTCCAGCAGTGGACTTAAAAAAGGCTGATGATGATGATGAATAGAAATAAAACAGAACACTAAATTATTCTGCGTATATAAAGATATATAGATAACTCTTTAATGCACACCAAACAACAAAAATAAACTTAATAACTTTGATTTGCGTTCTTATCGCTAAGAGTGTGTAAAGTAAAAGTGATAACCTGTCTCTTTCAGGCAACTCTTAGATAGAAAGGAACTTAGATATAATAAATTTATGTATTTTCATAGAGCGCGGAAAAAATATTGGATAAGTCTTTTGACCTAAGTGAAAGAAGGAATCTAAATGGGAAGCCACTTGAGCACGATTTTCGGAGATATGATTTGAATTTTTTTTTACTACAAATTGGGTTTTATTAGCATAATCTCACCATGATCACTGATGATGTGGCTCAGTATGGTAAGTAAGTAGCCTAGAATGGGTCCGCTGCACAAGTTCAGCTGGGGCAGGTGTTTTTGACAGGGTTTCAGGGGCGGGTTTTTCTATTTTTGGGCAGCGTGACAGTCACTTGAAAATAATATACCCTACCGTACGTACGGTGGTAGCTGGTATACTAGGTTTCCTTCGCCATTAGCTCAAATTCACAAATGGATTCAAAGTAATTCACAAAATTTGCCGCAGTGCCAGGTGGCACTGCTGCTCTATCATCTTCTTATCTTATCTTATCTTGTGCAGGGGCCGAGGAATAACTCGGGACTAACTCCCATTGGGATCTATTTTGGTCCCCTAGATAACTTACTCCTCCCCAGTCTCGTTGAAAACTCTTTTCATGAGTTTTACAACGAGGCTAGAAGATATGAGCCTGTAGTCTTCTGGTTTTGGATATCCGATCCCTAGGAGACTCATTCGCTTACCAGCCAGTGCATCGCATGTGCACAGAAGGTGCTTCATGCGTTCCGTATGCTCCCCGTATACACAACCTGCACATGGGTGTCGCGGTTAGACCCATCTTCATGAGCATGTCGTTCGTTCCAAAGTGCCTAGTAAAGGCCCCAAGCAGGTAGCGGATTTGCCCCCTACTCACGTTCAAATGCATTCCCGGGCTTTAAACGTAGAGCCTAGGAATTTCTTGGAGTGCTATAGACCGGTGTTAGACAGCCAATGTGTTCGTTGGCTGTGATCTGCGAACTCCCTAAATGTGGCCCTTACGAGACACGTCGAAATGCCTACACATGGTTCTGGACCCACAAAGTCATTTGCTGAGCCCTCTCTTGCCAGTTCATCTGCCACTTCGTTACCATGGATTCCTTTGTGCCCAGGGACCCACATCAGTCTTACTCTGTTATGCTTCCCAAGCCTGTTTAGGGTTCGGACAGCATCCAGAACAAGTCCGGAGTCCACTTTGTAGGATGCCATGGCTTTGATTGCAGCCTGACTGTCACTAAGAATATAGATGGATTTACCTTTGGTTCCTCTATCTATATTCTCCTGAGCACAGGTTATTATGGCATATGATTCTGCTTGGAATACAGTTGCCATCTTCCCTAAGCTTTTGCTACATTTGTAACCTTTTGCGTATATCCCGCTCCTGTACCTGATTCCATTTTGGATCCATCAGTGTACCAAACCAGACTTTCTGGTTCTGGTGGATCAAGTCCCTTCGTCCAGTCCTCTATTGTAGGGATTTGGACCTTGAAAGACCTTTCAAACACAAACGTAGTTTGAATTTTATCGGATATCATGCTTGTTACCCGATCCAGGCCTTCATTTTCATCGAATTTTTTATGGTTAGTCTTTGGCTTGGAAGCATCCCATATGCCAGCAACAGCAAGACGATGTAATGCCTTCCTTGCCACCAATTCAACCGTCATATGCAGTGGAGGGATATTTAGGTATCTCTCAATCGCTGCCGTAGGTGTTGTCTTGAAAGCACCCGTGATTCCAAGACACACTGTTCTTTGTAACCTTGTGAGTGACGCTTTGCACGAGGCAAGCTTTGTTCTTGGCCACCACACTATGCTGCCGTATGTGATAATAGGTATTATCATTGTCCGGTTCAGCCATCGTATCACTTTGGGCTTTAGCCCCCAAGTTTTACCGTACGTGGAGTGACACATGCCGAACACTCGTAGGGCCTTTGTCGTAATATTTTCCACATGAGTTTTCCACCTGAGTTCTTTATCAAGCGTTACACCCAGATGTTTAACTTCGGTAGACCAGGGCAGCTTTATTCCATTGAGGGAGGGCTCTCCTAGGTTTCCTAGTTGTCTCTTCCTCGTGAATGGAATAATGACTGCTTTGCTTGGGTTGATAGAGAGGTGGTTCTTTGTACACCATTCTTCTGTCATCCTCAACGCCTGTTGTAACAATCCAGAGACTATGTTCGGGAATTTACCATTAACTATTATAGCTATATCATCTGCATAGCCTACTGTGTAGAATGGTCCGGTATTGAGTTTGGTGAGTAGCGAGTCTACTACCAAGCACCACAATAATGGTGACAGCACTCCGCCTTGCGGACAAACTCTTGTTGTTTTTGCGCTAAGTCTGTCTCCCATCAGTTCCGATCTGACTATCCTGTTTCTCAGCATATAGTCAATTCAGTTGCACATGGTATCATTGATGCCATGTTCCTTTGCAGCGATGCGTATGGACTCAAATTTTGTCTTATCGAAGGCTCCCTGTATGTCGAGGAAAGCTCCGACGCAGATCTCTTGTCCCTCTAGCGCAGCCTCGGCTCGACTCGCAACATAGTGCAATGCCGTTTCCGTAGATTTGCCAGGGCTGTAGGCGCACTGTAGTTTATATATAGGGAATACTTTAAGTGGTCCCTCTCTTAGGTACCTGTCTACCAGTTTCTCCAGAGCTTTTAAGAGAAAAGATGATAGACTGATGGGCCTGTAAGCTTTAGCTTCTTCGTAAGTCGGTCTACCCACCTTCGGTATAAAGGTGACTTTGACCTCCCTCCATGCCTTGGGTACCTTAAGTACCTAAAGGCTATGCAGGCTCTGTAGAGCTTGCTCAAATGGGGTATCAAAATAGATGCCCCTTCTTGCAATAGTATTGGGTGGATGCCATCTGGACCAGGGGATTTGAGAGGCTGGAAGCCCGCTATGGCAAGCTTCATTTTATTCTCATCTACCACCTTCTTTGCCGTGAGCCAGTTATCTTTTGACGTGTGCCTTGTGAGCTCGTCACTTGTGACTGGTTCCTCTTCATCGCTGTCGCGCAGTATACATTCTGGGAAGTGAGTCCTAAACATCACGCCCAGAGTGTCCTGTCCAGTTTCCGTTACATGCCCACTTTCATCCTTTACAGATGATAGTGGGTTTGTCTTAGTCATGGACATTGCCTTGCACAACCTCATTCCACTCGGCAGAGCTTCGATTGAGGTGCAATGCTGCCGCCAATTGGTACTTTTGGCCTTGCGTACCGCCATGCTATACCTCGTCAGCATGCTAGAATAGCCAGAGAAATCTTCCCTGGATTTTGCATCATTGAAGGCCTGTCGTGTCTCCTGACGTATTTTAGATAGTTCAGGAGTCCACCATGGTACCTTTTTGCAAAAGGCCTTTTTCTCTGGGCAATTATCTATCCATGCACCAATGGTGCCCGCCCTGATTCTGTCCGCTTCAAATTATATGTCTAGTATGGAATTAAGCTTACCTTTAGGGCTCCCTAGATTTACTCCTGTACGAGTCCCAATTCTCTATCATCTTACGAAGTCTTATTTAGTATAAAGTCTTTAAAATTTTGTGCTTAATTTTCTTGTAATGAGGACAAAGAAACAATGAAACATTTTCCATTATTTAAAACCGTGAATGACATGTATTTCGATTCGTGTAAAAGAACGTTACGCATTTGTAATGAAATAAATTAAAAGTTACAACGCAGGCGTTGATAATAAACTCATAAAAAAATTGAAGTTGAAGCACTCCATTTTTGAGCAACGCTTAAATCGACAGTTTTCTCTGTTCCGAACAGCTGTTTAGATGCTCTTTCTGGTTAAATATAGGTTGTCAAGTACACCGTACCTCACATAGTCCATATAGTTATATAAATGTGGTAGATATATTTTTATAGATTTACTATTTTGGTGATAATGTTATTAATTATTTTACTTTTTTGTGAATGTAAGTACTTAGTTATTTAATTTTGATTTGAATTATTCATTTTACCCTAATATGCTCCAATTTATCGTTTATTTACAATAAATAGTAAATTACTAACATTTTTAATTTAGTTCAAATATAGTTTTTATTATAAAGAGAAAAGTGTAGATTAGATTGTTTGTGTGTAAGTAATGGCTAAACTCAACAGCTACTGGACCAATTTTAAAAATTCTTCCATCAGTATTATGCTATATTATCACTGAGTAACAAAGGATTTACTTAGGAAGTGAATTACATAGGAATTATTGTACCGTATTGAAATATTGAATAAATGCGCCATCTTTTAGTAGAACTTGCCGGGGTTAGTGTAGTACTTTTTGTTTAAACTATGACCGAGTCAATGTTCGCTGGTATAATTTTCTAAGACATAACTCAATCAAATATCATAATTTTTGACTAAATAAACAATGTTCTTTAATTGATTTGTGACTACGATTTGATAGCATTGCTATTTAGGAATACCCAAAGATATGGTCTGGCTGTCGATTTTCAACTCGTTCAAAATATGGCTTTTATCACTAAACTACGAAACATGTTTTTTTTTTGCTTACCAGAGCCGTTATACTTCGTTAGCCGTCTTTCACCCAGACTAGTATTTTATAAATTTTCTCATTATTCGTTTTTTAAACTATCCCTAAGAGGGGGTTTAAGGGTGTTTATTTATTTATTTGACAATTGGCTAGAATGTAGCCTATTATCGTCGCATAAACCGTAATAGATAGGCGGTTGAAATTTTCACAGAATATATATTTCTATTGCCGCTATAACAATAAATAATAATTTATTGTATGTTGGTACGGAAGCCTTCGTGTGCGAGTCCGACTCACAGATGGCCGATTTTTTTTTTTGGAAAAACGACCCACCCTATCGGGGCAAATAGAGGTAATTATGTTTTAAGTGGAGGATTTTACTGCGTGTCTCTATTGACTCAAAATTTGGTATACATTGGTTCCTTTTGTAGCCTAATAAAGGATTTTGGAAATTCCATACCATAGCGGGTAAAATTTCTACCAACCTTTTCACTCCGCAGTTTCACCCACTGAAACTGCGGAGTGAAAAGCTACATACATTAAAGTGAATAAATATCGCATCAAAAAATATTCTATAACTTCATTTGTTTTTTTTATATGATTTCATATATTTTCGATTTATCTATCCGTGAAAATTCGATCGTGGAAATACTAATTAATTTCCAATTTCATTAAATCACTAAAATTACTCATCATTATTTAATAGTAAATAATTAATAATAGTAATAAATTAATATTATTTGCGATATTATTATTATGAAATAGGTACTTGCCGATGTTCTAAGTAAAATATTTTTATAGAATTTGAAGTAAAAATTGCAATATGAATTATTATTAAAAAAAGTAACTGAATCAATATTTAAAAAAGACTGAATATAATTCATTTCTTTACAAAAAGAAAATGAACCTTGGCATCCATCAAATTAGCATTAATTTCTTATCATAAGCCTCCTTCCGTTTCTGCTATCAACTGACACAAGTCACCACTTATTAACTGTGCAGATAGCAGTATCATCATTTTAAGGGTTCTATTACGATTCTCATTTATAGCATATATTTACATATTGAATATTTAATTCAGTGAAAATTGGCATAATTATATTGTTGGTTTTTTAACGAAATAATTATTATAAACGCAGTTGTATAAATGATTTCCTTTTTCGCATCCTTTCCTTTCTAACATGCACCGAAACGTGTATCTCGCTCACACACGCGCAACTGCATCGTTCAACGCCAAACGTTTTCTACCTGCCCATTATTTTGATTATCAAACAATACACACAAACTTTCGTCTGTTAAATCTATAATTTAAGTTTCCATCCACCTCCAAATTATCCTATCCTTATTAATATTATAAATGCGAACGTGAGTTTGTTTGTTTGTTACGCCTTCACGCCTCAACTACTCAACGGATCATGAAATTTGGCATGCAGATAGCCTATGGTATGGAGAAGGACATAGCCTTTTTATCCTGGGAACGCGGATGAAACCGCGGGGGACAGCTACTTCAAGATAAACTGTGTAACTATCAGTAGACAATATCTAGATATTATCATATCATTTCCATGACCCTAATAGTCTTTACAAGTACCTACAACTTTAATCCAAATTTATTATTTAAGATACAGTCCACGAACCCCGCTATTACAAAAATGAAGAAGTTATAATCTTCTCCATATATATTTTTTTAAATTATTATGCAATAAATATCAAATTAATAAAAAGGAGTCGTTGTAGAGTTTCATTGACAATCACACAATTTACGTAATAAAAGTAAAACACGTACAAAATAGTAAACTAATGTTATGGAAAATAAAAGTTATACAACTTAATTTGGCCTTCAATATTATTTCAATTTTATAATAGTAGTCATATTCGATTACAGCGTGAATTAATTCAGCGTTGATCAGATAACGGAAAAGCCGTTATGTTTTGTGTAATGACCAGTTTCGTGGATGAAACATATTCTCTACCCTTGAAATAGCCCTACCACATGCCATTTATAAATGACAACTGTAGGTACCTGTAAGTTTTTCCAGTACATTTTCTGTGAATTTCCTAATAAATTGTTTTCTTAGATATTATGTCCGCCTCATCAGAGTGCGTGACACCGCCAATGGAGTGCCCTAATGAAAATGTTACATTCTGGTTGTATACCAGGTAAGCGTATCAATCTTATTTTACTTTATATTTGCATCTGCTCCGGAGTTCAAGAGGAGTCTATAAAGCATTCGCCTACACTTAAACCAGAAGATATACAATTTATCATTTATACTTGAAGGAAGTATCTTCTATTAAATAAAAACATAGAAAATGTAAGATTTATCCGATACATTTCATAACTAATCATAGATTAGTAAAAACCTACTAACAAAACTTCTAAATTGAGCAATAACAAAGAAAATAGATTAAATTATTTACAAAAATATTTACAATTATTAAAATCAGGAAATAATATATCTTAGTGAGCAAACAAACCAAGGTAACAATATCACTGTTTATTCATAATCTAATAAAACATGAAAAAATTAAAGATAACGCAGCCTACTACAAAATTAGTATAAGTAAAAAACTACATAATCTATCGTTTAGACTCATACAGAGTATTTTGTTGTAAGGGCAAGGACATGCGCCAGAGCAAGGGCTAATTAAAAATTCAAATTACGTATTTTGCTGAGAAGAGCCGGTAATAAGCTCGGCAATTACTTTTTTCAAAACAAACTTACATTAAGATACAGGCTTGCCCTAGTTTCGAGTCCACATATATTTCAGCGTTGAGTTTATGTGTTATTCTGCAATATGTATTTTGTAAAAATTACTTTCTTGTGTGTTATTTTAAATAAAATGATTATTATTATTATTACATTTTAATCGCACTGACAACAATTGACTGCCCCGGCGGTGGTGTACAAATTACAATGAATCTATATTTAATAAGTAAATTGCAAACTTAAGCAGACCAGACAAGCAGCACCTGTTCACAAGTATGACGCGTGTGGCAGCCATCGCCCTATGATAATTAACCTTTACTAACGTGTGCAGAGCAAATCAAGACAATCCACATGAATTGCTAGCAAAGGACTCAAAATCTATCGAATCAGCACCCTGGGTTAAAGATGCCCCCATTAAGATTCTTATCCACGGCTACACGGGCCACAAAGATTTCTCACCAAATTCGGAAATAAGGCCAGGCAAGTAAATAAAAATAGATTAAAACAAAATAAGCCTTTATTTCCACTAACCTAAAACTAATATAATATAAAATTACCTAAATGTTTTTATTTACTTTAAGTACTAGAGATCGGTAACCTTGTGTGTATGTTTAAATTTTTCTTGGTAAGATTGTTCTCTGACATAGACCACCTCCAGATTTTGCCAAGTAATACGATCTAAACATAATCGATTCCATTCTTTTGGGCAAATCATCCTCTCATATTTTTAGTTGCCTACCTCTACTTCGTTTCCCGTCTCTAGGATTCCAGGCTGTATTATCATTGTCTTTAACGTCATCATATGCCCAGTCCATCGCCGTTTAAGTTTGTGGATTTTATATGGTACATCAGCCACTTTAGTCTCTTGCTTTAATGGCAGGCAAATTTACATTTCAAACAGGCGTCGTTAGTCCCTCTTTTGGCCGGGCCAGATAAGTAAAAATATAAAAGTAAAGTAAAAAGTCTTGAATAAAAAAAACCCTATACTGTTTTTTTTTCAGTTTACTGTTTAATGTATGTGTAATTGTGTTGTGTGTTACGACAGAATAAAAGTTATTCCTTTCTTTAAATTGTATTTTAAAACACATTTATCATTTATTTTCAGCATATATGGAATGCTGCGACTACAACGTAATTTCCATAGACTACAACCCCCTAGCAAGAGAGCCATGCTACATACAAGCAGCACATAATGTAGAGCTAGTCGGCAAATGTACAGCACAACTAGTGGATGAGCTGGTGACCAATTATAACTTCAGCCTCCCCAGGTTTCACGTCATTGGGTTCAGTCTTGGAGGGCAGACTGCTGGCTTCATAGCCAACTATTTGAGGTCGGGAGTATTGGATAGAATTACTGGTACCTAATGTCATAACTACATAATATCTGAGCTATTTAAGAAAGCCATGTGCTAGTTATACCAACCTACATCAACCTCCATATACGATGTGAACGAGTTGACAGTGGTGTTTATTAATCTGTTTCCAGCACTCGATCCAGCAATGCCATTGTTTGTGACAAACGATGTCAGGAGAAAAGTTGACCATGGTGATGCCAAATTTGTGGACTGTCTCCACACTAACGCACTTGAGAAGGGGAAACTGGAAGCCTGCGGGCAAGTAGACTGTTATGCTAACGGAGGTGTCACACAGCCTGGTTGTGTGGCCACTGCTGAACAAAGTAAGTTTCATCGAATAATCGGATTTTAATAAAACGAAAAGGTATTTTTCTCTGCCCATACCTTCATAGTTGCTATTATTTCAATGGATGCACTATAATATCAAATGAAATGGTAATAAACATTTGCCCTCAAGTATATGTAAGGCGCTTGATTTTCTTGTATTTTTGATTTTATTATTATGTTTTCAGCTAAATCAGGCTGTGATCATGCCAGGGCTCCAATATACTACGCAGAATCAATTACCACAAATGCAGGTTTTTATGCTACAAAATGCTTCTCATGGATTACATGTATGATAGGATGGTGCGATCTATTCAGTTCCGACCAGGATATATTGTTTGGGGAATATGTGCCTAAGAAGTAAGTATTTTAGGTATATTTTTTATAAACGTACTTTAAAATACGATAGCCTCAAATAGGTTATATTAGTTTACTATATTATTATGCGAAAACCATAACACGTAACTAGTTTTTGTAAATAGCTATTGAAATGTTTTATTAGAATTGTTGTAAACATTTTTCGTTTTCTACAAATAATTTTAGGCGCACTAGGGGTAGGATATATGCAGACGGCCTGAACTTCCACTGCAAGCTAGCTGCAAAATGCCAGTTTGGATGTGGTAATTGTGCAGTTGACAATCAAAAGTTCTGATGCTACTGCAACCAAACATGGTGGATAACCATGAAATTCAAAACTTTTTGACAAATAATACGCCTGAAAACTGTAACAAAAACGTGCAGGCATCGTGAAATCCTTATAACTGTAGGCTGACTGCTACCGGACTACATAGTCGGCTTACTGCATCTGTTGCACACAGTTGTACGTCAACTGTTCTGTGTACAACTGCACAATAACTGCATCCATATTGCTATTATGCAGCTAGCTTAAACAAAATGTAGAGTATCTGCATAAGCTTTATCCTATATTATTTAAATAATTCACATTAATTGACTGCCTTATATCTGAATACTGTATCAATGATCGACCCTTGGGAGCTGGGCCAGGAGACAAGATCGTTATCATCGTTGGTAAACGATCAACCTTTGTATGGGATTGACATTTCAAATCGAAATATCACGTGCTTTTTAACAATCTCCTTATATCAATCCCATACAAAGGTTGATCGTTTAGTAACGATGATGATTGTCGACAACCATCATGTCTAGGGGGCTGATTAAACTGTCAACCAAGATTACTGAAGTAGATGAAATATTTCGAATAATTAACATGATTGTTCCAGTAACATTGCCAAAGAGTAACACTTTCTGAAGAACTAGTGTAATGTTATTGAAAATGTTATACAACAGGCATGATTATTATTATTACCACTACATTGTAATCTGAAAATATTTTCGTTAGAAAACTAATACTCTATTAACTTTTTATTCTAAAAGATGGAGAAACGCAATTACAGCAGCAGTAAAATAATGTAATGAGTAGTTTATTGCTGTTAATTAATGTTTTATCGAGTTAAAACTAGCCATGCTTTGGCAAATCGAAAAGTCTTTCTTGCAATCCACATCAAATCGGTTCCCTAATTTTTTGCTGACTCTCAAACAAATATATATAAAACAAATATTCCAGGCTCGTGTTAGATGTGAGGTAAATAATAGTGTTGATACATAGAAATGGACATTCTGAGTTCCTAGAATTTCTCAAGACTTGTCTTTGGTCAAGTGCAGCCACCGAAACACTTCCATACTTTCACTTAGATTTTTCATTCAATTTACACTCGCTTCCTTGCGATCTTGTCAATGTATGTACTTAAAACTCAACGCAAATTAAATTCTTCCCAAGCTTTAATTGTTCCCCTAACTTAAATAACTACGTTATTCATATCTCACCAACTTAAATACCTATATCTGTATTTATGTTTAGAAAATAACCAGTACCATTGAATTTAAATTCAATCCTACTTTACCTACTCTAGTACAGATATCAAAGTACCTACTTTAGTACAGATATCAATATCCTAAAATAAATAAATAGATGTACTGATGTCAGTAATTGTTCTATTTACAGCGCTTCCGGAATGTATTACTTCCAGACACATTCAAAACATCCATACGCACAAGGCTCAGGCGCAAGGAAATCAAGAAGCATCGCGGAATTAGAAGAACAGCATAGTAATAAAAAATGGTAGAAAAGTAAACGATTTTTTTACTTTCCGTTATTATCAAATCAAATAAGTACTCACATTTTTAAATCTCAAGTAAGGGACGATATAAAATAATTAATTATTACACACGGAGGATTCCGTACGATAATAATAATATTAACTAATTCAACTTTGCTATGCAATTATTAGTAGGCGCAACAAAAAACAACAACTTCCTCCAGCTCAATGATCTTGTCGTAAGTCCTCAGAGTCCGTATGCTACTAGGTCTAGTCGTTGTTGATAGCCGGATCTCTTCCGGACAGTCTAAGCACCGCTCGTCGCGCGTATCAATTTCACGCGCCGCCCGCAAGCTGCCACCTCGCAGGCGGCGCGCTGGCAGCTAGGGCTTGGATTGAGTTGAGGCGGTTCAGGGGCCGTTGCTGCGACGGAGCGGTGCTGATATAGTGAGCGATGACCCTAACTTTTAAATAAAATTTATAATTACTAATATTATAAAGAGGTAAAGTGTGTGTGCATTTTGTATGTTTGTAAGTTTGGGTGTAGGATGTAATCTCCGGATCTGTTTCTGAAAATTCCTTCCCTAATAGGAAGTAATTGGTCCAGCAAAAAGCAATTTGCTAGAGCGAAGTTCCAGCACATCGGCAGGATTGGCGATCGGCTTGCAGGTTTCCCTTCTGGAAGTCGAGCATTCTGGTCGCTCGCCAAGGCTGTCGAAGGTAACTTCTGTCGGTCATCGCTTCCTCCGCTGCACACAACGGATGACTCTCTGGCCCACACTGCAAAAGAGAAAGCCGATTTACTGGCAGCCCTCTTTGCAGCTAACTCGACACTTGACGACGGGGGAGCCACACCGCCTAGCATCCTGCGTTGTGGCAGCTCAATGCCGGAAATCCGGTTTTCGCAAATCGCGGTCCGACGACCTCTGTTCTCCCTTGACGTCCGAAAGTCGAGTGGGCCAGACGGTATCCCCGCCATTGTGCTTAGGACGTGTGCTCCAGAGTTGTCTCCAGTGTTGACGCGCCTATTCAGACTTTCCTATACCGCCGGACGTGTTCCTTCTTCGTGGAAGACTGCCCTTGTCCATCCGATTCCCAAAAAAGGGGACAAAACAGATCCGTCCAATTACAGGCCAATAGCGATAACCTACCTACTTTAAGACCCGCCGCACGAATAGAACCCAAAAACTCTCGGATGAAACTCTCAAACTCATGAAGCGACGACGTGAAATGAAGTTGCAGTCTTCAGCTGATACAGCCGAATACCGGCAGCTAAATAGGCAGGTCTCAAACGCAATGCGACACGATTTGCGCCTCTTTAATACATCATGTATCGAAGAGGCAATAAAGCAGAACAAAGGTTCCAAAGTGTTCGCAAGAGACTTGTCTATTGGTCAAAGTCAACTGACCAAGCTGAAGACCGACACCGGCAACATCATCACGTCAAAGCTGGAGATCTTGAGAGAGATCGAGAAGTTTTATGGACAGCTGTACACCTCGTCACAGAAACCAGATCCAATTCCGGTTAGTGACGCAAGAGCCAAGTTGACCCGACACTACACCGAAGATATCCCGGACGTCAGCCTATACGAGATTAGTATGGTTCTGAAACAGCTTAAAAACAACAAGGCGGCGGGTGAAGACGGAATAACAACAGAGCTCCTGAAAGCGGGTGGAAAACCGATACTTGTAGTCCTTCAGAAGCTCTTTAATTCCGTCATACACGAAGGTACAACGCCGGAAGTATGGAGTGGAAGCTTGGTGGTGCTCTTCTTCAAGAAAGGCGATAAGGCCCTATTGAAGAACTACCGCCCGATATCCCTCCTAAGCCACGTTTATAAGCTGTTTTCGAGAGTCATTACGAATCGTCTCGCACGTAGGTTTGACGACTTCCAGCCTCCCGAACAAGCCGGTTTCCGTAAAGGCTTTAGTACCATAGACCACATACATACACTCCGCCAGATTATACAGAAGACTGAGGAGTATAATCGGCCATTATGCCTGGCGTATGTGGACTATGAGAAAGCCTTCGATTCAGTCGAGACATGGGCGGTGTTACAGAGTCTACAGCGATGCCAAATTGACTATCGCTATATCGAAGTGTTGAAGTGTTTGTACAGCAAAGCCACCATGTCGATCCGGGTCCAGGACGAGAGTACGAAACCAATTCAGTTACAGAAGGGTGACGTAATTTCCCCGAAACTCTTCACCACTGTAATGGAGGACGTATTCAAGCTCTTGGACTGGAAGGGATATGGCATCAACATCAATGGCGAACACATCACTCACCTTCGATTTGCCGACGATATAGTCATAATGGCGGAATCGCTAGAAGCTTTGAACATCATGCTCAATGACCTCAACAGAGTTTCCCAACAGGTAGGCCTCAAGATGAATATGGACAAGACAAAAATTATGTCTAATGTTCATATTCCGCCAATGCCGGTGATTATTGGGAATACTGCTCTCGAAGTTGTAGACGAGTATGTTTACCTAGGACAAATTGTCCAACTAGGTAGGTCCAACTTTGACAAAGAGGTCAACCGAAGAATCCAACTCGGCTGGGCAGCGTTCGGGAAGCTACGGCATATCTTCACGTCCAGAATACCTCAGAGTCTGAAGACAAAGGTCTTCAATCAGTGCGTGTTGCCAGTGATGACATACGGGACAGAGACGTGGTCTTTTACTGCTGGCCGCATAAATAAGCTCAAAGTCACTCAGCGAGCTATGGAACGAGCTATGCTCGGAATTTCTCTACGAGACATGGTCCGAAACGAGGACATTCGTAGGAGAACAAAAATTACCGATATAGCTCGTAGAGTTAGTAAACTGAAGTGGCAATGGGCAGGCCAAATCGCTCGGCGAACCGATAACCGATGGGGTAGGAAGGTTCTCGAGTGGCGACCACGTACTGGAAAGCGCCGTGTGGGACGACCACCCACCAGGTGGACCGATGACTTGGTCAGAGTCGCTGGGCACCGTTGGATGCAAGCGGCCCAAAACCGTTCCAAGTGGAAGTTAATGGGAGAGGCCTATGTTCAGCAGTGGACATCCTTAGGCTGATATGATGATGATGATGATGAGCGATAACCTCCCTTCTCTCTAAGGTGATGGAGCGGATCATCAATACTCAGCTCCTCAGGTATCTAGAGGAGCACCAGTTGATTAGCGACCGCCAGTACGGCTTTCGTCACGGTCGTTCCGCTGGTGATCTTCTGGTTTACCTGACGCACCGATGGGCTGAAGCCATAGACAGTAAAGGCGAGGCATTGGCAGTTAGCCTCGATATCGCTAAGGCCTTTGATCGGGTCTGGCACAGAGCACTTCTATCGAAGCTGCCGTCGTACGGAATTCCCGAGGGTTTGTGCACTTGGGTGTCTGATTTTCTTGCTGATCGGAGCATCAAAGTTGCCGTTGACGGATGCTGCTCCGATATCAAGAATGTCAATGCTGGCGTACCGCAAGGCTGTGTGCTATCACCCACACTGTTCATCCTGCATATCAATGATATGTTGAAAATTGCCAACATTCACTGCTATGCGGATGACAGCACTGGGGATGCCCAATATTCCGGCCGTGCTAACATCCCTCGGTCCACGGTGGAGGAAAGTCGAATACGACTTGTGTCTGAAGTCGAGACTTCGTTGGAGCGGGTCTCGGAATGGGGGAGACTTAATTTAGTCCATTTTAACCCCTCGAAGACACAAGTCTGCGCGTTCTCCGCGAAAAAAACCCCATTCGTAGTAGCACCAAAATTCGAAGACACTTCACATCGCACAGAGTATCGGGATCCTTGGTGTCGATATTGCGAGTGATGTCCAGTTCCGAGGTCATTTGGAGAGCAAAGCCAAACTGGCTTCAAAAAAGTTGGGTGTGCTGAATAAGGCTAAGTGGTACTTCACGACACTCCAGCGGCTACAGCTTTATAAAGCGCAAGTAAGACCGCATATGGAGTACTGTTCGCACCTCTGGGCAGGCGCACCCGCTTATCAGCTTGATCCACTTGCCTCGGTGCAAAGGCGGGCCATTCGTATCGTTGACGATCCCATACTCACTGGCGGTTTAGAACCTCTCAGCCTTCGGAGAGATATAGGCTCGCTCTGTGTGTTCTACCGTCTGTATAATGGGGAGTGTTCGCAAGAACTTTTTGACCTGGTGCCATCATCACATTTCTACCATCGCACCGCTCGCCGGCGATGTGGAGTTCATCCTCACATCCTCGAGCTGCCTCGATCGTCCACACAACGTTTTAGTCGGACGTTCTTATTGCGGACCATTAGGATGTGGAATGAGCTCCCCGTTACGGTTTTCCCTCAGCGCTACGATATGGGGTTCTTCAAAAAAGGCGTAAAAAGAGCTCTACAAGGTCGGCAACACATTGGCGATCCCCCTGGTATTGCAAATGTCCATAGGCGGCGGTGACCACTTACCATCAGGTGGCCCGTCTGCCTGCTTTTCAACCTATTGACATAAAAAAAAAAAAAAAAGTAACATTATTCCCGGGTGATATAGGGTACTTTTCATCCCGGGAACGCGGGTGAAACCGTGGAGGACTGCTACTGCTAGTAAGATATAATTTGTAAATCTGAAAATAAATTAAAACAGCTGCAGCGAAGCAATAAATACATAAACAAGTAGAACGAAAAGAGGTCACTATCAGTAGACCTCGGGAGTGTTCCGAACCATACTAGTTATTAAAATTAGACACTGAACAAGGTCATCTATACAGGTAATACTTGGTAGGTTAACATGACTAAAACAAAACTTTCTATGAGATTCTGAATTTGCGACAGAAAGGATACGGAGTGAGAGTAAGTATTAAAAGTAATTTCTTCAAAAAAATTATATTTCTTACGGAACGTAAAAACCACGCCAGCCTTCATAAAGTCGAACATACATGTTTTATTGCGTTTAGAATATGAATACTTATAATTCATATTATTTATATGATAATTTAGAACGTGGAAGTTATAATTCTCGCCTATATTTAGGGCAAGGTTGTGAAATAGCATTAGACAATTTTTTCGATAAAGAAAATACGTTTGACGGATGTATCGGTTTTTTTGCCTGAGATCCTTTTAGCTCAAATTAGAAGAATGAAATGTGATTGCCTGTTGTGAGTTTTGATTGTTTGATATCAATTTCATAAATGTATTATTACTGTTATTACAGCAAACCTTGAATGAATAAAAAATACTCACTCAAGTAGATCCGCCCGAATATCAAATCCGGTGCCGTTCAGTAAACCATAATCAAATAACAACCAAATTAAATATTTGCGACAGACGGATGCTCGGGCGGGCATTTTTCATCGCGGTGACTTTCCCAATATCCTAGTACGTATCCTCGATTCAAGATGTTGCACCACACCGTCGCCGCGTCGCGTCGTCGCAGCATTCATGTTGCATCTATAACCTTATTCAGTTGGCATCCGCGGATTGGCAATACCTGCGGGTAACCTACGGGTATGGATTACTTCAGAGGTACTAGGTACACACCTTCTTAATTTATTGTTTCCATTTTAGGAACTGATTCTTCATATTATAAATTGGAATGTTTCGTATATACTAGGAGTTATTATGCTATGATAAAACCATCACAGAGATTTTATAAAGTTTAAGGTAGATCGTCCTCATTTTGAATTCTGTTACGGCTATTTTTTGCGCTTTAATTTAATAAAAAAAATCTTTCATTAAGACGAATCGCTTCTGTACTTATTCCAGTGTACTCGTGAGTAGATATTATGTGACGTTATACAATAATTGCAATTTATATTTATAAACAAAAAGAGTAAAAAAACGTTTTAAAGGCTATTTAGGTTCATTTTATAGATACCTTTCATTTTATAGATATAAGGAAATGATTCAAGTTCTTCGAATGTGTTTTTACACGGATACATTATTCAAGGAAAACAATATTGCTGTTTTATGTAACGCAGTTCATCGCATCACGTGTATGGCCCGAAAAACATAATATTGTTATTATATAATGTAACATAAACGGATGTTGGACAGCATCGATATCAGCCAGTATGGAGATGATCAATAAACGAAGCGTGTTGCGTTATGGGTATTTTTAACCGATGAAAGAACTTATATTAGTTTTTTTTTACAATTCCTTTGTTTGATCACAATCTCACCATGGTCAGTGATAGTGTGGCCAAAGTTTGTAAGCACACAATGACTAGAAGGAACTGGCTCTCAAGTGCAGCTGTTGGAACACACCGATAGCCGTAGACTGCCAGGTAAGTACTACGAAGTAGTAGTAGTACCATGCTATGGTTTCGTCACGATATTTTCCTTCACTGAAAGTTCAAGCTCATTTTAAGATTCGAACCCGGGACTGTAACATTGATATATTTGTGTCTAAGTTACAATTACAGTAAAAACAAAATAAACAAAATTATTTATTCAAATAGACCTTTGCAGTCCCTTATGAATAGTCTGACTCTAATACTAATAATACCTGTTCGGAAGGTTGCGTTTGCTGAGAAGAGCCGGCAATAAACTCAGCAATTACTCTTTTCAAAACACGCTTAGATTAGACCTACATAACATTTCCATTCTGATCTCACTAAAAACTACGAAGTAGGTATAATATATATACCTAAGGTACTGGTCTGAGATTGCCACGACTGAAACTGAAATCAGTGTTAGGGTAAAAAAAAAATTTGCTTGGGTATTTCTGGCAACATTCTTCATTTCAACTTTTTTTTTCATTTTCTTATTGTTTCGTTTATTATTATATGTATTGAATTTACTGAAGGATAATGTAATGTAAGTTTTTCCTTGTTCTGTACTTTAATATGTATTTTTTAGTTCATAAGGTAGAAATTTTCCACCTGATGGTAACTGGCCGCCTATGGACATTGCCAATACCGGGGAAGAGGCAATATGTTGCCAACCTTTACAAAGCTTTAAAAGCAATAATAATGATAATAAAGCAAAATGCAACCTTCCGAACCGGTATTAGAGTATTAGAGTCAGACTTTTCATAAGTGCCTGCGAAGGTCTATTTGAATAAATGATTTTGAATTTTGAATTTTGAAAGCCAAAATACAGCTTTTGGTGTAACAACGGAGGCGGCAGCTGTGCCCCCGCTCCAGCTTCACCGAGCCGTGTGCAGCGAAAAAATATATGCTTGAAAGGGTGGAAGTGCTCAATCTGCGTAATAAAAGGGAAACCGGTTCCGAGTGAAACCGGTGCACACCTTTCAACACCCTCAGCTGCTGATGCCTATGCTGCTCTCTGTCATCTTCTATGAGTGTCATAAAGAAGAAATTTGCCACCAGTTCCAGTTACTCCCAGAGACTGGGATTATATGTCGGGCTCTATGAGTAGCAGTAAGTTTGTTATGACGCTCTTAATTTTGCTGTCGCTACCACTTTTTCTTCCTAGCTCTATCCCACTTTAGGTGAGGTTAGCTCTCCAAATTTACTGGCGCCAGGACAATCTGTCGTGTATATTTGTTGTCACAGCCTTATTTCTCCTAAATTTATAATAATTTAAGGAAAATAGGTATAGGCTCATCTTTTGATCCGTACCAAAGATTTAATGAATCACTTAGGCAGGTACCTATATTCAAGCTAGCTAGACAGTTCGAGCACGTTACGAGTGATCACATTTTTAACAGGCGTCAGGACCACATGGCCCCCTTCTGACGCTGATTACGCTGAACCTAGTGACGTATGACTGCAAGCTCTGACATCTGGGGTGTTTTGGTCCTGTCGGTTATCTTAAAAGGGTTCTTCCATGATGGATGTGTAATCCTACACAGGCATTCCTAAAAGGACTAGTCTGTTTATGTTGTAATTCACAGAACTGAAAAAACAAGTAATAATAATAATACTATATTTTGCTTTTTTTTTATACCACTTAGTTGGCAAACAAGCATACGGCCCGCCTGATGGTAAGCGGTTATCGTAGCCTATGGACGCCCGCAACACCGGGGGTATCAAGCGCGCGTTGCCGAACCTGCATAAATCATTTCGCACCCTTTTTGAAGAAATGTAATGTAATGTGAATTTAATGACATATTTTGTATTTATACTTTGTACTTATTTATAGATGTAAAGGTTATTCTAGAAACAGTTTATCGTAGCGATTTGTGGTTGTTATTATGCAAAAGTTTAAAAAAATACATACTCAAAAGTGGGGAAACCAACTGTTGTGGTGAGGGTCAACTTCATACTGCCGTCACTTTCGCTGCCAGTGCCCACACGATACACGCAACTGTCACACGCTTTAAGGGTTCCGTTACAAATAAACTGTGCAAAATACTACGCTCGTCTGGTGATAACGCTCTGTGATTAAAATTCCCAAAAATTCATAAACTAAGTGAAATCTTCAATATACTAAATGGGCTCAAATATTTGAACATACGTAGTTGTAGAGCTCAAAAATTATTAATAAAGCCATCTTTATGTTTTGAATTTAATAAGAAACGTTTATTATTTAAGATGGTTAATAGTTCAAAGTGGTTACTACTATTTGGGATTACAGTTATTCAAATAACTGGTAAGTTGTCATACAGTATAATTATTCCTTATCATTTAAATAATGGGAATTAATGCTGAGTAACACCAATCTGGGTTAAATCTGCAACTATTCCTGCTGAGAAATTATATAGCTAAAAAAATTTACTGTATCAAGATTTTGTTTAAAATTTGATAATAATTAAGTAACTTATTCATTTTACACACGATATAGAATGTTTATTTGCAAGCATGAACTTTTCAACTTTTCGCAATGACAATTCAAACGTAATTTATTCACAACTATTATCTCTTGCACTTATGTGCTACTTTACGAAAGTACCACAAATTATGTGATTGCATAGACACAAAACTGGTATTATTTTGCTCCCGCATGTTTCATTTCCTCCTTGGGTTTCACGTCGATATGCATCTTAATACTTTACGCAATCCCAGTTAAAAATCTATATCAAATGTTACGACCGATGTAAGTCGTAACCTACAATAATACATAGCTAATTGCATAATGTTGGTAAGTTTATTTGCTGTCTAGCGCACTAGAGTGAACTTTCCTCATCCGCGTAGAAATGTTACCCGTTACATTAAAAGTGGAACTTTTACTTGCGGTATTTGATTATGAAAACAATGGCATTTTATTGTATTAAGAAAGGTATTTTATCTTTTTTATGAAGTACTATGTGAAGAAGATACTATTTTTGTATACAAAGATCACCTGAAGATAAGAGGAACAGCTTTGTATAATATTTTAACAAAATAATTACGGGGGTTTGAACCTATAATTAACTGCCGCATTACTCAATGCAATTTTAGCTCGTGCATCTATAGCTGTAGGATAGTTGTAATAGTAAATTATGATACATGTGTGTAAAGTTGGTTATTAACACTCGAGGCGGTAGAGCCGCAGGCGAACAAAACAGGCTTGTATTTTTTAAGTAGATTTTTTGATAATTATCAACCACACAATGAGAACGTTAACAAACATGGCGCGCAAGTTGTTATTTTTTTTGACAGCGGTGAGCTGTCAAACTATTTTACCGATTTAAATTAAGAATGCTTGGTCTACACACATATCACTTGCAGTGAGGACAAACTTATCATAATCGGGATTATACTTATCATAAAACTGTGCGGTAATGTAAAGTAAAAAGCACTAGTGCGTAATAAGCTGCATTAAGTAAGTTACTAAAAACGGGGCAATAAATGGCACTTTACGAGCTAGTGTGTTGAAAAAAATATTACTATATGGCTATGAGAATTTATTGCACGACTTATGTAGCAGGTTGTGCGTAATTTAGTTAGGCGTGCGCGTGAGTTGCTCGCCGAGTCTCCACTTCCGAAATATTCGACCGACATTTGCGTTGCATAATGCGTGCCGTCATCACAAACTTGACTCGATCCGGTTATATCTCGTCGCATTATTATATTTCTTGTTTTTTGTCTCTATTGTTATTGTTAACATAACATATATTGTTAACGTAACATACAGTGGTGACAATTTTGGCGTTTGCGTAAAGTTTTGACGGTTGTTTTTATGCGTTCACTTGTTCAGTCTCGAAGTGTTTGCAAGGTGATTTCATAAAAGGAAACAAGGGAGTCAACTTTTACACATGTAATAGCTAGTACATGTTATAGCTATTTATTGGTTACCTACCAAAAAGTATATTTATATGTATGTAGAGGGTTCGTACCACGGAACTGGAAATAAAACTCGCAATAATTTGTATTTTTTTTTTATATATAACCAATTTACATTAATAAGTATGAAAGCGCTGAATATACAGGTAATATGAAGTAATACTGAGTATTTTGAATTAATAGAGTAGATAGAATTTTGTACGTAAACTAGCAACATATTATCATTACACAATTAATTCTCCGGTTCTATTATTTAGTTATTATTACTAATTAATATGTAATGAGACGTTAGAAATATATAAATAGCAAAACTAATTTGTTTTATTAATTAAATGTGCCAAACTTGTATATATCATACGATTACCTTTTATAATATTAGACATGTTAAAGAGAAACGTAATTAAGGCGTAGCATGACCTTGTATCGCTAAAATGTTAGAGGTGAATTAAAAAAAATAAAGGTTATAGTAACATTATGTATGTCTATGGTCACGTATTTCTATGATCGATGTTGCAATGCCCGAAGCCTCTCAAGACCGGCATTTTTATATTATATTATTTTCAACATTTAAGAACTTAATATGTGAGTTTGCTAATAAAACTCCAGGGGTCAAGAAGATGAGGCAACGTTATAATATCGCGGCCTTCGATTCATTGTAATAATATGGATGTGACATGTCACAATATCGGAATGATAAATTGTTTTTATGGACATTGCGAAATGTGATTGTTGGTGGTTTCGTAATTATTCTATAATTAGACATTATTATAATATTCTGGGATATTATTCACTAAATCACGATCTCAAACGAAGTAGAGCTTGGACTATGGTCTGATATACTATACTCATTCAGATCATTTATTTCATTAAAATTAACATGTCGCTGCGTTTTAAATAAAGCTCGTTAATGTCTTTATTATGGGACAATGGTTTATCTTTGTATTTTTGAAATAAGATAACAAAAATATTGTGAATATGTTTCTGACAAAACAGGCAAGCCAAATAATTTCAAAATAGTTAATTATTTGGAAAAGAAAAGCCAAACATAGTCAGATTGTCCAAAAAATATTTAAAATATGTAACTTTGCTGAGTTTCTTGTCGGATTCAACTCAGTTGAAGGCCGAGTTCCAAACCGGTGTCAACTTCAGTAAATGTGACCTTCTGGGACCTAAATTGAATAAATGGCTTTGACTTTGAAGCGGTTCAGCATAGTAACAGCTACTGACACTTATAGAATTTGGCAATTCCTTAAATATCTAAATAAATATTCTAAGACATTCTTCACAGGCGGCCGTCTTTTTCCAAACTAAGCAGAGCTTGTACTATGAAAACCAGATAACGGATATACAACTTGTTGTTTGTAAATACATTATACATAATTACATGCACACAATAAATATCCTGGACGGGAATCGAACCCGCGAGCTGAGGCGTGATAGATCACGCCAACTGTCCAGTCCAATAAAATATAAATAAATATACCAAGATTGAATATTTAATCATAATCATGTACAATATCTTCATATTCAGCTCGTGGATATCCACTGTTGAATATAAGACCTTGTCTAACGAGCAGCCATAGACCGCTTGAGTAGTCGTTACACAGGCGACTGCTGACCGCTCAGTGCGTTCGTGACTGCTGGAGCGGTCTCGTCATGTGCCATTGAATAGAAGAATATTCGCTATACAATCGCAGTTAGCAGCGGACACTTATGACTGCTTCAAGCTATGTACGGCCGTCGGCCACCCATAGTTTTCCGGTATTAACCGCGGCTGTAACTAGCGACTTACAGTGGATCTAACGAGCCTATAATATCCAATGGAGAAAAATGATCTGTCTCGAGTAGCTAACATGCTTCGGGACGTGGATTGATGGGCATTTTAAATGTCTATGAATTAATTGCCGCGTTTCTGGGATATAAATAATCCTATGTCCTACTCCATAACATAGGCAATATGCATGCCAAAGGACGATGATCGTTTTCAATGGAGGCATGCCTAGTTCAAAAACTTCCGTGTCCAAAAACCATGTATGGTGCATTATAAAGCATACAATACCAGCATTTTGAATTTGTTCTTCATTTTTCATTTAAAGCAGCGGCTTTTTTTATATTTAATCTTATTTAATCTAGTCTCAATTAATGCAAAATATGAATTTGCTGGACATGCTAATCAGGGTGAGGGCAGATATGATCATCGTCCTTTCATGATGATAGGTTGAGTAATGAAGGCGTGAAAGCGTAAGAAATAAACCAACTCAAATTCGCCTTTATAATATTAAGTAGTTGGGAAGTTTGGACTAGTTAGGATTAAATAAATACCCTAAATACCCCTGGGACATTCCTCACACACGGTCATCTGATCCCAAACTAAGCAGAGCTTGTACTATGGAAACCAGATAACTGATATAATACATATACTACTTTTTGTTTGTAAATAAATTCTTAATATACATAATTACACCCAGACTCAGGACATACAGACATGTTCATGCACACAAATGCATGTCCTGTGTGGGAATCGAACCCTCGACCTGCGGCGCGTAAGGTGAATCTTAACCAACTGCGCCAACTGGCCCGTCAATCGATCGAGTCGATTACATGCTTTATTACATACAAATCGAAATGGCTACCCTGTTATTAAGTTACTTAGACTTCATATTTAATCCTTTTTATACGTTGACTACTTTATTTTTTGTTTAAAGGTTAGTTTATTGAACATGAATGGAATATTCAAGTTATAGGTATGCGTGACCACTGTACGTTAACATGTGTGTTCGTGTGCAATGGCTTTGTTTTGAAACGTATGTTTTTTTCATTTCATTGATCGATCAGAGTTTTATTTAGGTAACTTGAATATTATCTCATGCTAGTTATCATTGTGCTCAAAATAAAGGAAAACTCACACAAAATAGACACATAATATGTATAAATATATTTTATATGTATATAAAAATGAATCCCTAATTCTCTTGGTCACGCCATAACTTGAGAACGACTTTACCGATCTCATCTATTTTTTTAAAGATTTTTAATACTTCGCAGAAGAAATTGATAAAATTTATGAAAACTTAACAAAAGGGGTTATAACGTTACCAAATTTCATCTATCTATATACATATACAAGAACGCGGATGAAACCGTGGGGACAGGTAGTTATACAATTATATTTCATAAAACGTAATTCCCAGCGAAACAAACGAGTTACCAAGTAATGCCAAGTGATTTCATATTTTTTTAAAGAAACCTACGCTTTGAAGCACGGCACAATAAACTTATGTTACGTAAAACACTCATATTTATGGTTATTTTCAAATTTATGTTTAAAATATCTATATGCAACGTAATTGCCATACCTTCCTTTTTTTAATGACTGACATTAATTATAAAATACTCAGAAGCAAACCATGTCTAATCATGACACATGACTATAACTAGATATTACATACTACCAAAATCACACCAAAATAGTGTTCATCTTTGTTACCAAAAAACTATGTGACAGTTGTGGCAGGAACATACAAGTAGGTCATAGACGAACATGACTTTTGTCAGATCTATTGTTTTGAGTTCAATAATAACCTATAGGCATGGACGTATAAAAAAATCAGGACGGAGTGTCGCCTTATACGAAGTAAAGCACCCCAAGTCAGCCGGACTGTCTCGTAAATACAAGTCTCACATACACATGTTTACCATATTAAGCCGATTGGTTGTCATTTTGCATTCAGACGTTGACATTGACAATAAGGATCAGTATCATTTGTGCCTGCTTGGGCCAGTACTGATTTTACTCACACAGGCGTGTGCGGCGGTGCTCCGTCCTGATTTTTTTATACGTCCATGCCTATAGGTAGCTCTTAGGTCCACATTTTAAAATGTTAAATCCAGTTTTGATTATAGATAAAAAAAAAAAAATATAACCCGGTCTCATGTCATTTTTTTTTTTTTTTTTTTTTTATACTACTTAGGTAGGAACCAAGCATACGGCCCGCCTGATGGTAAGCGTTTACCATAGCCTATGGACGCTTGCAACACCAGGGGCGTCACTCGCGCGTTGCCGACACTGCAGAAATCTCTTCACACCCTTTTTGAAGAACCCCATGCTGTACTCCATTGGGAAAACCACGGCACGGGAGCTCATTCCACAATCTGAGCGTACGCGGAAGGAAGCTCCTTTGAGACCGCACAATTCGAAACAACTCTGGTTTCAATGTGTGAGGATGGACTCCCTGTCGATGGCGAGAGTTGCGATGGTAGAAGGTAGCCGTGGGCATCGTCTTAAACAATTCTTCAGAACACTGTCCGTTGTACAAGCGGTAGAACACACATAAGGAGGCAAAGTCTCTCCTCAGACTGAGGGGCTCTAAACCGCTTGTGAGCTCGGGATCGTCGACAATTCTAGCGGCACGTCGCTGAACCGAGTCTAGAGGCCCAAGCTGGTATCCAGGTGCCCCCGCCCACAGATGACAACAGTACTCCATATGAGGCCGGACTTACTATTTATTTTCGATTAAAACAATCTATTTTTGAGATTCACAATCATACAGGCCTTAATGTTCTCAAAAATAAAAGTGTTATTTTATAATACTTGGCTTTAGCTAGCATAAGTTGATCCTTACTTAAATGGAACGCGAAGGGCAAGTGAGGTCAACGTAGTTTGACTGCACACAACGTGACAATACGATAGGTTACGACGCTTTCACTGACTCGATTAATTTACTTTCCACTGATTCTCGATGGCAGGTCGTGATCTGGTTCGTAGTTGTGTAATTGTCAGCTGTGTGCTACTTTATCTTGGTCTATGTGATAAAGATATGGTGCAAGTCACATCATACTACAATATGATCGTTATATGGCTATTGACCAGTATTACTTGCAATTTTTATATCTTAATAATTTTAGTTCGTTTCATTGAGCACGAAATTCAAGCTGGGAGTAGAGTCAAGCTAGTTGCTCACTCCAAATAACCCCTCGTGTCACCTATCAAACCGCGTACGCATACACGTACCTACCCTGGGTACTCCGTCTCTATACAACGTTATGTCAATGTTATAATCAATAGTCTGAGAAGACTACATTCAGTTATGGTTTAACTACTAATATTATGCTTTGGTATAAATAAGTTGCCATCTTATAAAGTTGAATCTTTATGAGTCTGCTTACTATAAACCGTGGAATTTGTGTGTTCACACCATTAGTTTCTTAACGTTGTAGCTTACTTATTTTAAAAGTTGTTTTAAAACGTTGATAGAAAAGTTCTGAAAGCAGAAAGAGTGAAGAAAAATATTTCCTAAGTATGCGTGAGTAAAATCAGTACAGACGATGTGATACTGTGCCTTATTGTCACTGTTGACGTCTCAAGGCGGAATGTCAACCTTACTATGGTGTACATGTATATGTGTGGCTTGTATTTACAAGATGGCCCGGCATACTTGGGGTGCTTCATTTCGTATAAGGTGACGCAAGACGCTGTGTCCTGATTTCTTATACGTCCATGATCGCTCTATATCTCTTAACAACATCGTTGTTGGCCACCTGTAAAGTATCAAGTTTTTTTTTATAGAACTCTGAAGCCTTTATCCAATATTATAAAATGCGACTTTCAGTTTGTTGACCATTTGATGCCTGATAGGCTGGTAGCCTTTAGCATGTAGAGCCATATCGCCCTTTTATCCCGGGAACGCGGGTGAAGCCCCAGGGAAATTAGTATAAAATATTTTTAGAAGGGTTTATCAATAGTAAGTGTTAATATCCACGCAACAACAGTGTAACTGTTAATCTTAAAAAAATATATACATAGCTATGAAATATATAATAAAATATGCATATTAAGGTGTGATGGTGATGACTTACAAATATCTAGGGAAGTACCTATAAGAAACGAATGAAATAAGTAAACAAGTAATTAAGAAATATTGTCAACTTTTCTTCACGTATTTACCAAAGAATTCGTAAGTAATGCAAGCGTTTAGGTAAGGCATGTAATTGTATATAGTAATCAGAGCGCAAACCTTACAAACGTGGGTCTTTGTTTGCAAATACATGTATGTACATACATACAATATTGTATGACCTTTCATCCATGTTGCATTATTCAGTAGTCGAAGAAAATTCGTGCAATTTTATACAAAGTTTTAAGTATACTTAAGCAAGAAAAAACTAATTACCAGCAAATAAAAACAAAACAATTTATTTATTCCTAAATAATTGATTTATATGTCCATTTTGGTACACAATAGAAGCCTCTCTATCACTTTTTCTACTCCGACAATATTTTTATATCGTAACTATTCTATCTATCTATACTAATATCATAGTTATTTTTATTGTTACCTTGGCTCGCTGTTAAAAAAATAACAATGACATCAATTGTTATAATAGGACGCGCGTCCCTCGCGAGAACCAACGGAATCGAGCTAATCTCTGGAACTACTAGTCGATTTCGAAAAATTATTTCACTTATGGGAAGCTATATTATCCCCGAGTATTATAGGCTATTTTTTATCCCGGGAACGCGGGTTAAATCGGGAGGCTCAGCTAGTTACTAATAAGTGGGTATATGGTAACATTTTATTGTATATGTTTTCAGTATCCGAGAGTCAAGACAATCAAATAAAACCACAGCGAGAGAAGAGGCCGCAGTCGGTACGTGAACTCTTCAATACGACATCATGTATACCACCACCATACCGCTGTCCGCATCCGCAGATGCAGTTCTACCTTTACACTAGGTATTAATTAGCTTCCTCGTTCAAGTAAAAACTTTAACCGATTATAATTTTCATACAAACAATCTTGAGAAGTTAGAAATACTTCCTGAAGTGTATTTTATTCTATAACAAGCTATAAAAAGATCTATAAAAATCTGAAGAGCGAGAATAGCTCTACTTTACCACAGTCTAAAAACAGTAAATTTTTTTATTAGATTCAAACACTGAACATCACCCATGAATTTTATAATATATAGTTTAAAATTGTAGAGTATGATGGAAATATTTCGTGCTGAATTAATTGGTGCCCCTAAAAAAGCTGTTCAAAGAAGAATACTTCGTATAAATATAGGTAGGTAGTTAGGTAACTCCTACATAAACTTACGACCCTTTTCTTCTTTTCAGATCAACACAAGAGAAAGGAGAGTTATTAAATACTTTAGACAATGATTCCCTCACGTATTCAAAATTCAACCCCAAACATACTACGAAGGTGGTTGTTCATGGGTTCGGAGGTGGTAGGAACGTATCTCCAAGTACTGACATGAGGAAGGCTTACTTTACGAGGGGCAACTACAACATCATCATTGTTGATTATGGGAGTCTTGTTAAGGAGCCATGCCTTGGTCAGGTAACTGAATGGATTCTTTAAGCAGTATTTATATACTCTGAGCTTTAAGTAAGTAACGAAAACGATCGAACGAACGTGTTTCGATAATAAGTCAGTAGTAGTGACAGATATCGAGACGAAGGTCCCGGGTTCGAATTCTAGAATTAACATGAGCTTTCGGTGAAGGAAAGCATCGAGAAGGGTTTCTTCACGCTGCTTTACTTCACCATAGCATGGTGATAGGGTACTTTCTTTGTAGTACCCATTTGGCTAACTACCACCCTCAAGTTGAAAATCTATCGCCAAGAACCTCTCGGTGTGTTCCGACAGCTGCACTTAAAGCAAGTTCCTTGTAGGCTTGTGTGCTTACCACCTTCGGCCACATCATCACTTATACGGTGAGATTGTGGACAATCACAGGCCTATACCTCAGAGTAGATAAATACTACGTACAACCTATACACAGTAAAAAAAACTTATTAATGTCATTAATCCACAGTATTCGATTGTTATTTGCAACAAACGAATACGTAGATATAGGTATGTATTATTACATTAACAAGGACATGTATACGTGCGCTCACTGTACAGAAATCTCTACAGCCACATGAATGTCATACGAGCGAGTGTTATATACCACGGAGCACGTTCGTCGTTTGTTGGGGGCGAGCGTGATTTGATTCCGTGCTCTGCGGCTGTATACGTATGCATAAATAGGTATACAGCCATTTATAATTATCCAAATCTTATATTAATCTTTTGACTTTTCACCACATAACTTTTATATTTATTATTATTATATTGATCTATCAATTAATGACCTCTTTACTTTTTTGTAGGTATAAAATATATTAGAACTATTTCCCAATCGCAAGGTATTCAAAATAATCTTATCTTATCTTGTGCAGGGGCCGAGAAATAACTCGGACACTTCGACCCATTGGGATCTATTGTGGTCCCATAGATAACTTACTCCTCCCCAGTCTCGTCGTCCGAAAACTCTTTTCATGAGTTTTACAATGAGGCTAGGAGATATGAGCCTGTAGTCTTCTGGTTTTGGATATCCGATCCCTAGGAGACTCATTCGCTTACCAGCCAGTGCATCGCATGTGCACAGAAGGTGCTCCATGCGTTCCGTATGCTCCCCACACAACCTGCACATGGGTGTCGCGGTTAGACCCATCTTCATGAGCATGTCGTTGGTTCCAAAGTGCCCAGTAAAGGCCCCAAGCAGGTAGCAGATTTGCCCCCTGCTCATATTCCAAATGCATTCCCGGGCTTTTATTCAAAATAATTGAACCAATCCTTATCTTTGTTGAGTTCAATAAAATAAATATTCTGGGACATTCTTCACACACGGCTATCTGTATCCCAATCTAAGCAGAGCTTGTATACAATGGAAACCATATAACTTATATACTACATATACTACTTTTTGTTTGTAAATATAATTACACCCAGATTCAGGACATGCAGATATATATCAGAATCCATGTCCTGGGTGGGAATCGAATCCACGTCCTGCGACGTGATAGGTGGAAACGTTACCAACTACGCTAGCTGATCTTTCAAACAGTCTGACAAATACTTGCCATTATAAACTGTTGACGTCATAATGATACTATGCACAATGCACAGAATTCAAATAGCTATTAAGCATACCTTTATATACTTCAGTAAGAGCATTAACTTCTCTGTATAACTTTGGGTAACATTGCTATGTGCTCAGATTGGCATTGTTAAAATACTAAACACGTCCTGAGCATGGAAAATCACACGAAGTCATACTAAAGTTGAATTAAATATCACATTCTTAGCAATTAAAGCAAATCACGACACTTTGCTATCATGCTAGAAATTAATAAACATGTTATGCCTTATTTTGTATCCAACTTGTTGCCCTTTTACTAATTATTTTAATGACTTCTTGAACTAGTTCCGCCCAGGAAAAACCAGTAGGCTAAGTACTTATAATACAGAGTGGAGTTGGGCCAACAACTTGTATTAATTACCTACCTATTTCTTAAATTGCATAATACAATTCAATATTCGAGTATGCTTGAGTTGATGTTTTTTGTAAAAGTTGAATGATTCAAGACAATTTTATTTTTCTTTTATATAATTGATTTATTATATCTAGTAGGTAATTTCAAAAACAGTTTGCGTCTTATGCGCGTTATATTTTAACGATTAGTCAAAAAACTTATTACACGAACTAAATATTTTTCTACGATGATCATAACTCCTTAGTATGTGTTTTTTAGAAAGATACAATAATAACCAAGTGTTCCAATTCAATGTAATGAGCAAGGAAGTCAGCAAGAGAAAAATATGATACAACTTATTAAACTTACATATTTCCATATTTACGAAATCATCGAATTATGTAAGCTATATAAATTACGTATCTTTTACTCATCACATTTGACATCTGAATTACTTCTAAAAAAACTTGAGTCAAAGATAATTTTAATGTATTAAATTTCTACTACCGGAACTAATTATTTCATGTTATTATCGTAACAATAGTGATCTAATTCGTAATGTCACTTACGAAATCACATGACTAACTTAATAAATCCCATCTTTTGATTATAAGGTGACGATATAAAAAATATACGTACAATAAAAACGACGTAGCGGCAATTCGACGCTTTGCGAGCAGAGGCCGAATCAATAACATAAAGAAGATTTTACAACACTCATGCCCTAGAACAATTGTAACCTTTGTACAAATAATCATGACAAAAATCTATGTATTGATACTGAGTATAACTTGAACCGTTTGGATGTGGAACCCTACAGAAACGTATATGTACTTAGAGAGTCAATATAAAACTAATAAATCGGCGAAACTTGCTTACTTTTATTTCTTTTCGAAAGTAGACAGAAACTTATGACTGATTGAAATACGAGTAATATGTATTATAGTTTATTTCTTACCCCTAATTTTCATATTTCAGTTGGAATGGTCTCCACGTTTCGCTGGTCTATGCATCGCACAACTAATCGAATACCTTCAATACCATCCTGTGAAGTCTATTCAGCCGGAGGAGATTCACACTATTGGATACAGTGTCGGAGCCCATATACTAGGCCTTGTAGCTAATCATCTTGCTAAAGGGAAACTAGGCAGAATTACCGGTAAGTACCTATAATAAATGCGAAAGTGATTTTTTTTGTTTGTTTTTATCAAAACTGATACCTATTGCATTTATTTTAATACAGCTTACGTAAGTGTGAAGGGATTGAGCTGACATTGAAACAACTATCAATTCGTATTGAAAGTTGTACTTTTATTATTTACACTTAAACATGTTCAGAGTGGTCAACCCTCATGCTAAACAAATTTAAATAAATATGTAGGCATGTAGAGTTATGATTGCTTTTAAATAACTATTTAATATATTATTTTTTATGCAACATAGTAGGCAAACAAGAACACTGCTTGCCTCGTAAGCGGATATCGTAGCTATGATTTGGGAAAATTATAAAATATGAATTTTAGTTTACTATTTGGAATCAGTAAATAGTAGAGAATGTCAGTGTCGCAAAATCTAATCCTAGGATGAGTTGGGCAGAACCGCAATTTCCGTCGCTTTACTTGATATTCGGTATACATTACATCATTCAAGTAATCTTTATATTAGAATTACCAAACTTTTTTTTAATGGTTTTACTAGGTCTGGATCCAACAATCTTTTTCTACATGGGCAACAACCGTTCCCGAGATCTGGACCACACCGATGCTCTCTTTGTGGACATCTTTCACACTGGAGCCGGTATTTTAGGCCAGTGGGGGCCCAATGGACACGCTGATTTCTACGTCAATGGCGGCTCTAGTCAACCGGGATGCGCTCATGACACCATTTTTCGTAAGATTCTTTTTAATTTTACTGATATAACTCAACTGTGCTGCCCTCTTCATATTTATATGTGAAAAATCTAGGTGGCGCAGCAATAAAATGGGATATAGTGAAAACTGCCCATAGCTCATGGTTCTTGTTCTTTTAATCTATAATAAGTATGACACGCCACTCTACAAAATAAAGCTTTTTATAAATCCTCAAAGCACAGGTGACGACATTAGTTTGCTTTTCTTTGTACGCATGTGCTGGTGGCGCCCTCTACTAATCGCTTTGCGATTTATCTCTAGCGCTAAACTGAAAGTTTTACTTTAGTTCCAAAATATTACGATAGGTGGCGAAAGTCGCCCGGATATTTTTTTGCAATTATTATCACAAGCTGTATAGCTCTTGTGGCTGTGTAAATGACCTTATTTAATATACATTTTAACAACATTAACTTTAATAACTTAACTCTAAGAACTTTTAAACTTTATGTTCAAAAGTGTGCTCACGACTCGTGCCGCTTACATAGAGTGCCGCTAGATTTTTAGATAAAATTCACTTGAGCCTAATGATGAGACGAATTTTTTTTTTCGAAATTACTGCATTAATCCTATATAATTCATCATATATAAAATATTAAATAAGGAATCACTAAAGATATTTCCATAATTTCGGGTAATTAACTATACACAGCACTATTGCTCGAGTGACATTTTCAGACATCCTATTTTCATGCAAGCATGTGTTTCAATTGCACTTTATTTTATAGAAACTCTATCGTGTGACCATACGAAGGTGACGCCGTACTTCATCGAGTCGATCAACAGCCGCACTGGGTTCTGGGCGGGTCCTTGCTCTAGCTTGTTCTCCTACCTGATCGGTTGGTGCGAGCCTAAAGATACGGAGTATGTACTAATGGGAGAACATGTTACTCATAAGTAAGTTTTCTTATCTCTACATGCATTCTGGGAGTAGACAATAGTTGGCTGAAAAGGCTTTGTTGATTAGATAAAGCCTCATTAAAGACTAAACTCATCATCATCATCATCATTAGCCTATAATGTCCCACTGCTGAGCACAGGCCTCCTTTCACAAATGAGGGTGAAAGGGAATGGGCAGATACTTCACCACGCGTGCCCGTTGCGGATTGGTGGAGGTAGGCTAGTGGTCAACCTACTGTTGGAATTTTTCAAGCCGCCTAGGAGGCATCCAACTAGCTTAGCGACTTTACGTGCCTTCCAAAGCACGGAAACGCTCGATATGAAATACCACTAGACGGTCACCCATCCAGGTACCGACCACGACAGACGTAGCTTAACTTTGCCGATCGATTAAGAACGGCTAATCAAGACTAAACTCACTTCTAAATATTACTCATAATTTGCAAGACTTTTTTTAATCGGTCGATTAGTGCTATGATATAGGTTTTCTGATTACGAGCAATGTTTTTGGAGTGATGCTTACTTCTTCTTATGCTTATTTTTCCAGAGCACGTGGTGTATACTACGTGACGACGAACGCAAAGCCACCGTACGCAAGAGGTTTCCCGGGAAAATCTAGACGATTAAGATCTGTGACACCATACAGTTGATGAACAAATTTAAGTTACCCTTTAGCTATAAAATTACTTTAAATTTACTACTAACAATATTACAACAACAAATTAAAAGGTTAACGGGGCCATGATTAGCATTGTCTGATTCTGTTGTTTGCAGACTATACTAATTTAGTATTACTATCTCTTTCTAACAAATAACTTAAGAAAAAGATAAAAGATATTTAGTCCTGCCAACTTAGTTCACTTGCTTATTTGTATCAATCAATAATCTTATTAGCCGCTTGCTTGTCCGGACAGTAATTTTATTGTAAGCCACATCACAATTAATTGTAAACGGGCTAATAACAGAACCTCTCTGGACTTTGTCTTTGTTTTTGTCAATAAAATAATTATTATTAATTTTTATTTACCCGTGGGTAAGTGACATTGGAATAGACCAACACGATGCTATATGAAAATCTTTGGTATAGACTATCCCCCTTACTCATAAAACGTTATTTAACTAATACGCTGTTTAAAGGGTCACGTAAATAACGTCACTCTATTCACTATCGTCATTGTCAAATAATGTGACATTATTTACGTGACCGTTTAAACAGTATATTAGTTAAATTGCGCTTTATGAGTAATGGGGTAATTTAACAGTTTTTTTAATATGTTCCATAAACGTTTGGTGGTAAGAGAGGTAATATGATTAAGATTAGTTCAGTGTAAATTGCAACAGAATTTACAGCATTGTATCGACATACATTTATATGATTTACGATATATTATGTTATTAATAAAAAATATTTGGTACCTACCTATACTTAGGTAGGAAGTATAAAGTGTTTGTAGGATAATCGCGCCGATCATTCAAGTTTGCGTTTGGTGGTGTATTTTTTTAACATTTTGTGCTATAATTTTTAAAACGAGTGTTAATTTAATTTATTATTTAAATTGAAATGTGTGATATTAACGTTATTTTGATTGAATCTTTAATATTGCTGATGTATGTTACCTTATTCCGAAGATTTAGATATTAATGATCATATTTAAGATAAGTAATTTAAATTAAGTTTAATGTAGAGTTTACTAGTTTTCAATCTTTGTGTTTAGACTATCTTCTGTAGATTTTATAAATAACTACGTACTGCTCATAATTTTGTATTATTTCAATTGCATTGAATTTTAAAATATGCATATATTTATACCTGCTATGCTATAGTGGTGGCCCAGGGTTTGTGGACCCATATATGGCAACTGGGATATATTTAGGGAGGGGGGGAGCTGAGGTGGCTTGACCCAACTGAGACCTTTATCAAGAACGGCTAACCTTTATGAAGATTTATCAGAGGTGGACCCAGATGCTAACGCTATGCATGCTCTCTATAAAAATGTCTCAACTAATTATTTGTCTTCGAATAGATTCATAGATCTATAAATAAGCAATATTAAAAAAATGGTAAACTACATAATTTTAATTTTTAAGTTTATAAGTACGTAAAATATAGAATGGATTATTTATAAATAAAATTAAAAGGTTGTAATAAAGAAATAAATAAAATTGGCAAGGATACGTATATGACTGAGTTACCTACCTGCTTTAAAATTTAAACTTAAGCCCAAGAAATTGCCAGTATAATGTTTAAAAGAGTGCACATATTATATTAAGTAATGTTTAGTAAACAGGTTCTGAGTAAATAAAGTTGTTTAAACATTATCCTGTTAGTTTTTTTTTACCTTTTCAACTCAATAAAACAAAAGTTAAATTTTAAAACATATATTAGGGAAGATAATGTCATCATTTCATAATTACAAATATACATACAATAATTATGGATTCAATTTATCCGAAATGAATGCTTATTATTATTAATAATAATGTTATATCCGTCACAAGTAACAGTAAGTTGATAAATACAAACATCAAGAAACAATGTGTTTAAATAACAATTAAAGTTAGTAGGTACAGTTTAACTGTTTGAGATAATTTTTTGAAATATCAAAACTATTTTATTTATAATTATAAACAATAGATAGGTACAATATTGCAATAATTGATAACAAAAACTCGGTAGCTCTACAAAAGTAGGTTTACAATATTTTTAATTATAAAAATATTTGTAATCAAAAATTTCCACAAAATCAACCTAATTACTCACAATATAGAGCACAATATTATTATACAAACCAAGACCAAAGTAAACTATACTAAGCTAGTTTCCAGAAAAAAATATTTAGGCCGTCATTTACACTATCAAAAATGATTTGCCACGGTGATTATATTATAATGTGGAACTTCATCTCACCATATCTTCGTGTTTTATATTTTATTGACAAAAGAAAAAATACATACATACAACTATTTTTGATATTCTAACTGACGGAATGATTAGAATTACTATTTTACCCAGGAAACATCCTTATTTACTTTTACACAGAAGTGAAGTTTATAATAAAAAAAACAGTTACCTAATATTATATGGATAACAGATAATATAAAGTTAAATAAAGTTAAAAAGCGGTTAACAATATAATTGAAAAATATTTTGAAACACATTTCCATCACTTGAGGACTAACCATGGGTGTTTTAAAGGGTTTCTATTTTTTTTGATTCACCCTAAATTTTTATTTATGTTTGACCTTATTTTTTATTTATACATACTTTTACATTTATTTATCTTAAATTTACATAAAGTAGAAATCATTGATGATTTTATTGTGATTTTAAAATCATCAACCGAATAATACATAAATTATTTCAGATGTTATTATGAGATTAAATCATTTAAATATGAGTAGCGTTGATTATATTATTTGAAAGTTATTTTTTAATAATCATGAAGTTAATTTTATATTAAAAGCCTATTAACTAAATATTTTATAATAATATGTACATGCTAAAGTTGTAGGCCATTGAAACTCAAATATTTGTATAGGTACATGTAAAATAATATTGTTTAAAATAAATCATATAACAATGACTTAAAACTATAAACTTATTATTATTATTATAATATCTTTTTATAAACTTACTATAGATTTTTGTTATAAAAATCAAACAAGTACTTTTATACGAGATAAATATATTGTACAAAGCAATTAACTATAATGCACATAGTCTAATTGGATACACAATGTATTTCCCGTTGCCTAAGTAATGATTGCGCAAGATGATGAAAAGAAAGCAATTTTAGCCTTATGAACTAAAATAATATTTGCCAACATATATTTAAGAGCGACATAATAGATAATATAATTCTTAAAAGTTTTTATCTTTGTAATGAATAATTGTGGAAAGAAAAGCAAAATATAAACAAATACAGCACTAAAAATAAAATTAATGAATATCAAGATTGATTTAAGCAAAAGTGATAATAAAGCGACACAAATTATTTACAGCATCTTCAGTACCAGGACTTTGAAAGCAAATCCCTAAACATGAATCTAATCAGTAATTGACAAATCAGTGCTCTCGTGCAAGTTATACTTATTTAACTAGGTAATTAGAACTAATTTTACGTAAACAAATAATTCTATAGCTTAATATTAAATTAGAACCTAATATTAACTCGACTTGAAATGATACCCTGAACAAATAACTTTTAAATAAATTAATAAAGCAATAAGTTTTTATGACTATGTGTTTTATTATCATCAAAAACTCATGAAACCTTTAATTCAAAATATGTATCTACTTAATTAGTACTTTATTGTTATTTTGGTTTATATTGTTTGTATTATTATTTTATCCTACTACTATATTTACAAAACTTAATTCAATTGTAGAGAAGAATTATACGCGTTTAAATTTAAACAATGGAAAAAAATGAAGATAAATGTTATCTAAATAGTGTGTGTAACAGATGTTTTTTTCTAGTAACGATTGACATTAATGTTGATTCTCTGAACTGTTTTGGTATTAATTTATTGATTGTATGGATGTTAATTTAATGTATTGATTGTATTTCAATTTAATTTATTGATTTATTGATCATCTTGAATGTATTTATCCAATTCGTTTTTGATTTCCTATTATTGTTGTGTATTAATTTAATTTCTAACATTCTAAAATTTGCACGACCGAATGGTTGAATATAGTGAATCTTGTATCTGATAACATCTAATGTATCTTTGTTCTGGCAAATAAACATTCATTCATCCATAAAAAAAATGTTTTATAAATATAATAGAATTTAAAATTATTTACAAACAAAATTGTTAAATCATAATCATCATTTATTCGCTAATATGTGTACATGTTGATGTTACAAATAATACAGAGTGGTCACATAAGCCGTCATATAGGCATGCAAACATTTTCAAAATACTAATTTAATAATAATATTCTAAATTTACTTATTATAACATGTTAATTGTATTAAATAATAATATGTCAATGAATGAATCTAAACTGTAATGTCTACTTCCTATTTTTCTTGCAATATGCAAAGTATTCAGCAATGGAATAAAAATTATTGAACAGAAGCCATTTTCGGATCTGAACATGATACTTATTTGGAGGCAATGTTTTTATGTGTTCAGGGAGACTATTAAAAATGTTAATACACATTGCGTAGCAGCTCCTTTGTAGAAAAAAATTTGAGGGTTTGCCCGCCAAGATATACCAAAAGAAGATCGGTGTGTGTAATGCACTATATTTTGAATATACTAGATATTCAATTCCGTATGACGTAGGTATCTTATTATAGTGACAAAATAACTTCCGAAAAAACCAAATAATACAGAAGTTAATAATAATATGTACAAAAATATTACAATTATAAATAACTATAAGGTACCTTTATAATATAAATAAGTTAAGTAATGCCAATAAATATATAGGTATAAAGTGTAACCACATTATATCCATTATTATATTATAATTAACCATAAACTACACACTAAGTTCGCTTCTGAAAGCTTTATTGTCAACACAGCCTTATAGAGTGAGATCACCCCGTTTAAACTAAAATTATTGTCTTAATTTAACACTTATCATTAATTTTATATTCGTATAATAAAATATAATGGTAGGTATCATATAATTTGTAAAAAACTGAAAACAATAATTATTATTTTAGAACTAATTTATAGACGAGATCTTGTTTCAATTAAAACCGGAATCAGTCAATTTATTGTACTTTCCAAACATAACCTAATAATATTATGGAAAATAAATAAATAAAAAATATAAATTAATATAATCATATTACCCTACATACAATCATAAAATCTAAAGAAGTAGGTATTTATCAATTTATGATGAATTATTGTTATGGTCAACTTATCATGGTCATATTATTAAATTATTCTGTCTATTATATTATATCCTTAATTTTAAACAGTGCACAGCAACAAGTGCATGGGGGATCCGTACCCTTTCCGCCATACTTTTGGACATTGTGAAAATTATCATTAAAAATCTTACTGTTTAGTATTTACATTACCGTTGTATTAATGTATGAATTAAAAAATGCACATTTCCCGACCAGGCTGGTTATATATTCCAAGAAAGAAAACACTCCCAGTATTTTTTAAGAATAACAGTAGTTTCAAGATCAACAAATTATTATGAAGCCGCTTCTTTATAAAGAATGTTAAATCAATAACAATAAATTATTTTCATAACGTTTTAAGAAAGGCAATTTGTAGTTTGGTTGCCTGCATGTACCTCAAATCTCTCCATGTGTTTTACTAAATACAACTAATAAATCAAACTGATCAATAACTAATCTGAATTAAAACTTTACTAGAGCTTAAATTGAGCGCCCAAAGGCCAACATTAACCCATTTATTCCAGAACTACCGAACCGACACTACAAAGTTATTAGTTACCAATAATAAAATTATAAAAATATATTCAATAATAATACCATAGATATTTACTTTCTATGAAGTAGATGATACAAATGACTACACACTCAAGTATTTTTAAAGTTATCAAAATATTTTTACATCACAGAATTGACGGCGTAGAGGTCTTTTAAAATAACAATTTTGCTTTATACTATAATTTACACTATATTTAAAGTTATTATGGTATATTTTGGTTTAAATTAATCAGCTATGTAAACATCAAAAGAATAATATCACGCAAGTGCCCAAGTGTATTTTTTCTTATTGTCTTTTGGGAAGCCGAATATTTCTAAAGAATCTTTCATTGTTTAACATTTAATAAACTTTGGTTTTTTCTTTTTCAAAATAAGTGAGCAAAGTTTATTACTTCTATATGGCACCTGGCAAATAAATAAAACTAAATTATTTTTTGTTAACTATCAATGTTTCTTTTCGCTTCTTAAAATTATGAATATTATGGATTGTTTAATAAACATTATTATCGTGGCGACACGAACGAAAACACAAATCAGAAATTCCAAAACACCTAAGATATATAATACAAATAAAATTGGATCCATGATGATAATTCTCACCCATGTCCAACCAACTAACGCCTATACCTACTTATAATCCTTACATATAATTTTGCAATATACAACTCTGAATTTACTGATTGCTAGTATTATTTTTTATAATTAAAAAAAAACAAGCTATTATGAAAAGAAAATGACAATTGTAGAATATTTCAAAATAAAATTATTGTATGTGAAACAATTTGAGCAATGTGATACAGAAAACAGTTTTCAATTACACGTAGTTCACGATTTATTGTTTCAAGCACAGACGTATGAGTAGTACCTACAAGGTTTCAAGTTATGTTTCTCTACAAAGAGCCATCGTCATTGAAACTTTTTTGAGTCGAAGTAAACAGAGGTTGTTGTGAAAACGTAAAATGGAAATCTACGCCATAACATTGCGTAGTTAAGCTTTACAACATGGTAGTATATAAGAGAATATTAGAGAATAGCATTTTTTACATAATTAACATTTGAAAATTTGCTACTCTGAAATTTTCAATTGTCATGTTGAGCCATCTTAGAAACCTCCTATACTAGATATTGGTGACCATGCTTTTCTGCAATTAAAAAGGAATATAATGTGTTAAAGAAGGATAAAACAAAATACCACTTAGACAAAAAAACAAGTGAGTTTTCGACAAAGTAATCTTTAAGATTGAATTGTTTTTTGTTCAAATGGTCCTAGTTTGTTTTTTTCCTTTTTAAACACATCAAATAACATTTTTATTCAACTTTTTATTTTATTAATTGCGTTATTTATTACATTTGAATGTTGCTTTTAACTTCAAGACGCTATCTTGCTTTAAATATGTGGTGAATTGTATAACACCTTTACAGTTCTTAGCTCATATTTTTATTCAATTTTTACACAGCTATACCTAATACTATCATAGAGATTATTACCCTATTATTGTCATTAAACAGCTGTATATAATGTTATGTATTAGAATACAAATGTGTGTATCTATGCATACTCCACATACACAATTAATTATTTATTTTTCCTATTGAAATTATAATAACATATACTTAAAATAAATATTTTATGTAAAAAATAATTCCTAAAGAATGAAGGATAGTTAAATATCCTCCGAACATTAAAAATAACACCTTTAACAACGTTTGTTTTTTTGTTCTTTTCTCCTTTTTTAAATCGTAAGATGATTTTATCTAGTACCCATTTCAAATAAATACATACATTACTACAGGTTTTATTTAAAAAGTATATTTTAAGCATCAATCGTCATTTTGATTTAGTAGGTAGTAAAATTAGTTCATATTATGACAATAATAAATAAATAAATATCCTGGGACATTCCTCACACACGGTTATCTGATCCCAAGCAGAGCTTGTACTATGGAAACCAGTTAACTGATATTATACATATACTAACTTTTTTTTTGTAAATACATACTTAATATGCATAATTACACCCAGACTCAGGACATACAGACATGTTCATGCACACAAATGCATGTCATGTGCGGGAATCGAACCCAAGACCTGCGGCGCAATAGGTGGAATCCCAACTGCGCGAACTGGCCCGTCATAATTATAAGATATATATATAGAAATCATCTCTCAATAAGCAATAAAATCTTTTAGTTTATTTTTTTCATAATTTTATGTATTTGTTTTTTTCGAAGATAAATTAGTAAATTATAATCTTTCCGCAGGATTACTTGAAAATAGTTTTTATCCAAGTAAAATGCTTATTTTTTTAGGAGCTTTAATAGGTACATAAGTTCGTAGCATATTTGAACATGATGCTAAGCAGTAATATATAGTAATATATAGTTTATGTCTAAATTCATACATAATATGAAAATGAGACAAGGCATCCATAGTTTATGTTTATTTAAGTATTACTTTAAAAAATCTTTAAAAATCTTGTTATAAAATATTATAAACGAGTGCACTTTTTAACGAGTGATGTTGGTTCCAAAAATTCCTCCAATCCTTATTATTGTCATAGATATTATTCTTACTCATAAATCGTGTTAATAGGTTACTCATCATAATTTTTTTCTCATGCTTCTTTCTATACAGAGTTATTGGTAAAACATTGACAACCTTGCAGGACTGTAATAAGTGACACAATAAACAACGACTTTTGATCTATGACTTTTTACAAAACATGCAAGATTTCGTCGTTCAATCTACACATTTAAATTCTGTATTTTGTTATACCTACACCTACCGTGGACTGTCACTTAGTCCTTTGCTACGCGTAGAGTTCGTAATATTTAGAGCGTTGAATTTTTTTTTTTTCCATTTTTCCATGAAAATCTGATGATATATATATAACACGATGAATTATTAAAAGTCATAGAACAAAAGTTATTGTTTGTGATGTTTGTAATATAGTCCTGAGAGATTGATAGTGTTTTACTAATAAATAACCATGTAGGTATAAGCAGCAGGCTATGATTTCTAGGCTTTGTGTACTTACCACCATTGACCACATCAAACATAACTGTGCAACGGTAACATTTTAAGATTGTGCAAATTATTGTCATTAAAAATGGATACCTAGGTATTTAAAATTATCTCAGTTCTACCTTTATTATATATATGGATCTTATTATTGATTTCACTTACTATACAATTAACATACCTACTAATTAAATATGTAAGCGTTTCCAAAAAAAACATAGAAACGAAATAAAATTTGGAGTATTTTAAGACTTTGGTAATTTAAATTCTTAATACAATTTCAGTAGGTATTTCATAGATATTTAAAGTTGCAATTGATGTAAACTAATATTTTAATTTTGCATAAAAAAAAACATGAAGTCAAATTAATTATTGTAACTAGCAGCTTATCTACATTAGATTTAGTTAGTAGATATAATAATAATATTTTTTTAGAAATATTTTATGTTTATTTTATTTTACTGTACCTATTCTTAAAATACGAAACTACATTAAAGTAATAATATAATATTATCACATATTATACCTACATGTGGTAATATCCTGGAAATAAAATATATGTAGGCAAATAAAAGTCACTTTTTATATGTATGAATTACCATTACCTAATTATAATTTATTTATTTGCTAAAATTATTTCGTATTTTTATATGAAAATACGATATTGTAAGATTTCAATTTGACGGACTATAGAATCACCCAAATCAATAATTATATAACAATTTAGGTTAAATAAAATCAAGCTACTAATGACTAATCATATTTTTATGACAGAAATGTGTTTCAAATTCTCTTTAGGATAAAATGTAATCTAAAATCTAACAAAATAAATAAATATATACACATTATAATGATTAAAAATAAAATATGGCACTTTGAATACCGAACATGTTTAAAATAAATTCTAAATTAATTTATTTATTATAATAGCGATTATTGTGCAATATTGGAATCTTTATGAAAACTAATCAAAATGTTAAAATAAAAAGAAATATTACATTACTTCCCTTATTGTGTTAACAATTTCGTTAATTCTACTACTATAATACATGTACATTTACGGGTTCAAGTAAGTACAATTCTAAATTTGAACAATTTTATTATTTGGTAAATATTTATAAACATTTTACAACAACATTATGAAACTTAGCAACAAGGACGAAACTTTTAAATAACTAGTAATGTAGTATTAATATGCAAAATGATAAATCACGTGATATTTAAATAACTCATCATAAGAATACTTCAATTATTAGTACTTTTAAGATATGCCAATTTAATTTATATACAACAGTACAGGAACATCAGGCAAAATTATAAATGAGATCGACAAACAAACAATATAGTCTTAGATAATTGTTTAGGATTGATTTTTCCATCGTCAGATATCTTTATTCAGAGGAATAAATTGGCGTTTGACAGAGAAAAACTGTCAAACATTCAAAATTACTCCTCGAATAAAGTTAACTGACGAAAAATTACGAATGGAAAAATCGGCCCTTAAATAAAACAAAATCAATATTAAAAATAATTAAACCTTATTTAAAAACAGGTACATGTATAATATAAATTGATGTATAGCTAAGTACTAAAGGGTTTGATATTTGAAAAAAGCTAATCGTGATGAAGGTCGTATTCCTACCTATCTATAAAAATATTATAGAGAGCCACACGCCGAGATCCGACAAAATAAAATAATAGGAGAAACAATCATAAATACATTCAGATTTTTCTCTTTACTAGAATATATCTTCTTATATTTAAATATATTAAAACATTTTTTTTGCCTCTGAGACACGTAAGCACGATAAAAAAGAATTCAAAATTCCGTTATTAGAATTAATCTAACTAGATCTCAAATACTTATGACTATTTTCAATGACCGGCATCTAACTTGAGTATCTGCATAAATTTCACTATAGGTAAGACAGTTTTAAACGTGAAGCTGCATAATTTTAATAATGAAATAAAAAATAATAATAAGTTGCATTATTAATATGCAAAACTCACTTCACCAATAACTGATTATTCTTAGCCAAGAAATACTTGTCTCAAAAACTCCACTAAAATGAAATCTATAATAATAATACAATTTGATAACCGGCTCAAGTTATAAATTTCATTATATACATTGAATTTGTAAAGTTGCTTACGAAAGAGAACCATGCTGACGTGTCTAAAAGACTTAATATAAAGTAGAGGCATATATTTAGCTAGTATAATGTTAGTTAACAAACCTCATGATTAGTAAGTTCCGTCGTCGGTGAGGTCCTGGTACGGTTCGGCGGGAGGCTGGACCGGCTCGGTCTGGTACAAGGCGCCCGACACGAAGGGGTTGTTGGGGACGTGCTGTTGAGGGGGCGCAGTTGGTCGAGGAGGAGCAATAGCTCCATACGCAGGTGGTTCTGAACCCCTTAGAGGTGCTGAAGGCTTCTCCGTCTAAATGTGGACAATTATACAACTATGACACTTTTATTTACTTATTAAGTGGTATGAGCATTTTGGAGGCTTCTAGGACTAAGGACTATATAAATGAAACTGTCAACTTTGCAAATAATATTGTAAAACCAGAGTTCAAAGAAACATGGACGAAAGGAAAAGTAAAAGAATATTACTCACAAAAGTAGTCTCATGATCCAAAGACTTCAAAGAAGGATCATAGTTATTATTAGGTGGATCCGCCCACGGCTGTAGTTCACCGGATGCAAATATGCCGTAGATGGTGATACCCACAAAATGTACTGTCGCGCCCATCAGGAATACTGCTCGCCACTCGGTTATTGCTTTTTCAAGTTTATCCTGTATAAAGATTATGTTCCTATAATTGATATGGGCTTAAATTATAAACTAAGAAAGTACTCAAAAACTTCACAAAAAATTAAATAAAAGAAAGTTTTAATTTTAATTTATTTCCGAATTTTATGTTCATATGTATAAAACTTCGTTATTTGTTACTCCTAAGCTAGCGATAGATATCTTTCAAAAGAGAAATATTTAAGTCAATTGTATAACTCAGGGTTAATACTTATAAACTTTATCACAACTACAGTTCTGATAAAGTTTTCAGTAGTGTTCAAACGCTTTTCACTTGTCACAGTACAATGCAATACTCATTCGTGCGCAATGTTGCGTCCGGGGGTAGCGATAATAAAGTGTTCAATGCGAAATATACTATGTGCAACGCTCCGGCGCGCACCCACAAAGCTATTCATTTGATATTCCGAACGCGCGTCACGCCGAGCTCGATTTCCTTTTTTAAATTAGCCACGGCCGAATGTCCTTTTTGTTTAGCACTCGCGCGCTCAAGACAAGCGAAGGAGTGGAAGAGCGGAGGTACAAGTACATGGGGTGTGTCACTTCAGTTTTGAATAAAATTATATTAAACTGAAGATTTCATAACGAGATATTTGCAAACTTGGGAGATTTAAAAAAGTTTTACAACAGAAAGTTACGAACTTCACCGGATTTACGTACCTTTTCTTGGGTCATGTAGTCGATAACGATGGGCACGACGAAACCAGCAATAGTACCGATTCCATTAGACAGACCCATCAAGATAGAAGCATATCGAGGAGCAATGTCCAGATGGTTCACGTTGTAACCAGATATGGCAAATCCACTGCACGCTACACCTAGAGTCAGCTCTATAGTCGCCACATACTAAGGATCGAAGAAAACAACAATTAATGTAGTCCGTGAAATGTAGGTATTTCAATTTACATCAATAGTGAATCGTGAACTATGATGAATTAAAGTAGGTTTTTTTAAGAGGGCCCTGCTACTTTTAGAGAGTGTGGTTTTGTATCCTCAACACTTGACAAATATATCAAAATTGATAGAAGATACCTTGAATTAAATACAAATAAAAAAATACACAGATATGATATTAATAATCTACAGTAAAAGTAGAAGATGATTTACAAACTTTAATAATAAAACTCTTTTCTTTACCATTTTTTCACTAATTAATTTCCTATTCAATGAATAAACCAACATCTGTAAGTATAGCAGGAATGTATATGTATATGTGTAATAAACATTCGTAACAGGGTAATTTTGCTGTAGTTCATAATAATCCATATATAAAATAGATAGGCATTATATCAAACCTTATTATTAGCATAGGCAACAAGTACAAAGAAGAATGCCTCAAGTCCGAAGCCCCCGCAGTTGAACAGTTTCCTGACATTAGTGGTCGTCATGATGTTGTTTTTACGTAAATAATCGGCGAGCATGCCGCCAATAGGTACCAATGACGTCATTATGAGATGAGGTATTGCACCAACGAACCCAGACTGCAAGAATGATCGGACGTAAATCATAACATACATTTATGGAATATCACAAGAATCAACTAATTGTTCTGTCAATTAGTCTTACTTCTGTAATCTGCATATTAAACCTCGTATTAAAATATGCAGATTGAAAAATGACGAGCAGACAGAAGTTCCATGTTCTGCAAAAATTTGCTACGATAATTGCGTATACCTGAAAAATAAAAGTTTATTAGTATACTTTCGTAGATACAGTCAGCAGAGGTGGTTGTGGGAAGGTCATGATATCACTCGAAGAGCCGATAGCATAAACAGGTTGTCGAATGAAACAGGAGTATCGAAAACCCAACTAGCGACGTCCTCCCACCAAGTGGACCGACCACTTACAGATTGTATGGGATGCAAACGGTCCAACGCTATTGTAGAAAGCTATAGGGGAGTCTATGTTCAACGTGGACATAGGCTGGATTACGGTAATGTACGTTAGTTTTGTGATTGAGTGTTTTAACACTCACTGGTGGTGATGTAGCAAACGCCTTCCAGGGTGTAGACCAGAATCCGGGCATAGCGGCTTGAGAAGCGGTGCCAAGTGATTGTTCAATGTAAGTCAACTCTTTAGCTGCGATGCATGGGTGTTTGCTGGGTCGCTCGAATACCAGCCATAGCCATAACACATACCTGTAGAGACATTTTAACATGAGCCAAACTTATTGATCGTACCGATAATTACTAATTATTAGTCAATATGTTAACCTTACCATATAACTCCAGATACTCCATAAAAGTAGAAAGGTGCTTGCCAGCTAATATAATCTGTGAGTATGCCAGACAAGGGCATGCCAATGACAATGCCAGCGTATGTTCCGCAGAACGCTAACGTTGCTAATCTAGAGCGTTCCATAGGTGGGGCCCACATTCTCCAAATACCGTGGCACGAAGGGTAGGTGACACCCTGATACAAACAAAACATTATTCAAACTTATAATGTATGTTTCTAATAATACTAAAAAATATTAATAATGAGATCATTATTGCGATTAAAAACTTAATCAAGATAATGTAGCAAATCCTACTAAAAGCATACAATAAGTACGTATTGCGAGTTAACCATCCATGACATTTGAAAAGAAAAATAATTTGATACCCTAAAAATAATTTCTATACATATCTACGAATCGTTCACAATCGTAGATTTAATAGGATAGCATTGGCATTGAGGAATCAACTAAGCCGGGATATGCGGAGACGAGCAAATACGTAACCATGGAGACGAAGGGCCCGTAATCCTAAAGAGGCTTTGTACCTTAGCAAGCGATGACGACTCTCCTCGAGTGCTATTGAAGATTGATACCGAATCGTTGTGTAGTAATTGAAAATCACTGTTTTGCAACCAGTATCAAATAACACAAGTACTTTTGTTACATAATATTTTATTGAATACGCTAATACCTATACAGCTTTTAAAAGTACTATTCGAATATGAATCAAAGTAGCACCTGATAAATTATTAGATGTATGAATGGTAGATCATTTAGATCATAAAGATGTTTTTTAGTATACCTAACTCTGACTACGAACGAATATTCATATTGTTTTATTAAATTCCGCCAACTCTTTGAGGTACACTGTACACACAACTTAGTTTGCCTAAAAGCACGAATGGGGGACGTTAAATCCAAACGTGACAAGTCGTACAATCGACACGTAATCGGGTTTCAAAATTTGAAGCATCGATAATAAGCTTCATCATGCACAATCACGTACAGAATGTCAAATGTATGACATGATACTCGTTACAATTGAAGAGTTACTTCCACCGTTCGTGTCCTTTTGTTCTGGTATTTACGTACTGATGTACTATTTTCTGAATATAAGTATCATGTATTTTATTTCATCTTCTTTCACAAATACATATATATATATTTTTAAATGTAGGTAACCCTATTTATTCCAAATTAAAGTTCCAGTATAAATGTTTTATTTTTATTGCATCATTAAAGAGGTTTGTAAAAAAAGTATTAGACTTACTTCAACAAACCCCTGAGCAACTTTCATCATAACGACGGCAGCTGGACCAACGCTCATCGCTCCAGGTATCGCCATATTGAAAATAGCTGACAACACTATAGCCACGCCAAAGATCTTATTAGCAGGATACATGGATGCCAAGAAGCCACCAGGAACCTGGGTGATAAGGTACCCCGCGAAATACGACGAATCTATTGATGACTCTACGCTTACAGTCCAGTTGAATGGCGTGTCTACGTTTGTTTCCTAAAGAAAAACAGTAGAAACACTTTTAGTAATAGTCGACCAATATTTTATAATATAACTATTTGATATAGTTTCATAGTAATAGCTCAGAGTAGATAAATACTACGTACAGTAATAGTCAAACAATAAAATGTCAAAGTTTGTTTGTTTTTTTTTCATTCGTTTTTGACGCCTCAACGGTACAACCAATCGTGGTGAAATTTGGAACTCAGATAGATCATAATCTGGACAATTATATATGATATTTTTATTCCGGTATAATATTAGGTCCCTCGGGAATGCGGGTAAAACCGTGAGGTGAACACTAGTAGAAATATATGTATAACTTACATTGCCTATCTTCTCAGTCATTTTCAGCTTCGCCATACTCATGTTGCAACGCATCCCAAACATGATGCTGAATCCGAAGCAAGCCAGCAGTGCGACTGTGTACCTTGCACTTAGACACGGGCATTCTGCTCTCACGTATTTATCTGTTAAGAAAACGCTATTTAAAAAAACAGCACAAAAGAAAACCCGAATAGCTTGTTACGTTTTAAATGTACGTACCTATTGGGCGTGGTGGAGGCCTATCAGGGGAAGGTGGCGTTTCCAGGTCTTCACCATCATACATCTGATCGTAGCCCTTCTGATCCACGTGAAAGTTCTCATATTGAGCGTTTCTGTACAAGAAATAGCATAGTTTACACAATTGTGGTGGTAGAAATATCTAAGTTACATAAAAAAATACTGAATTCTTTAGAAGTAAAGTTGATTATATTAGCTGTACAATCAGTATATATTTTTGTAGTATTAGGACTTAGGATTATTAAATAATCCCTCGATATTTTGTTCCCGTATATCGATAATTAAAACGGATGTGAAGTGAACGCCTGCAGGAGAAAATAAAATTAAAATGCGCCAGCGAACTAATAGATCTACTCTGAGCTAATAGGTACGACATGCAGGATCGCACCTGCGACACTCGATGTTTAAGTGGATATCAGACCAGATAAAAACATCACATCACTTGTTTAAGCTGCATTTACTCATAATATTTTTTTAAACACACTCGCTCGTAAAGTGACTTTTATTGCAAAATTTAAGTCTGTTTTTTCCTCGCAAGTGTGTTGAAAAATGTCGTATGACACTCGTGTGCATTGATTTATTACACTCTCGGCTCCCTTATCTTAGCTTAATACCGCCTAGTGTGTTAATTAATAATCAAATTTGCACACATGTATCATAATGTACTATTTCAACACACTCGCTTGTAAAGTGACATTTATTGCAACGTTTTTAGTATCTTAATGCAGCTTATTACGCACAAGTGCTTTTTACTTTACATTACCGCACAGTTTTATGAAATTATGATAATTTTGTACCTCACTGCAAGTTGTATGTTTGTAGACCAAGCATTTTAAACGGGTAAAATACTTTGACAGCTCCCCCCTGTCAAAAAAAAAAAACTTGCGCGCCATATTTGTTAACGTTCTCATTGTGTCATCAAAAAATCTACTTAAAAAAATACAAGTCTGTTTTTTTACTCGCAAGTGTGTTGAAAAACGTCGTATGACACGCGTGTGCATTGATTATTACACTCTCGGCTCACTTACACCGCCTCGAGTGTTAATAACCAACTTTGTACACATGTGTCATAATGTACTATTATTATATCAAATAAATTAATATATTGAATAAAATAAATAATTGAATATGAAGTCCAGAAATACAAAAGTACTAAGTAATATAAATAACACAAAGGTACCTTACAAACTAAGCTTGATTTCTGGAATCATCATCATGCATGATTATTTCAATTTCATAACGGTACTCTTGAAGTATTATAGATATCGCAAGTCAGACAAAAGTTGAGTACTTCAGTTTAAAAGCTCACGAACATAGCTCAATGAGACATAGGTACAAAAAGAACTAGGCCAGTAAGAACCGGCGCAAAGTTTTCAAATTCTAAAGGAATTGTTTCTAAATTTTTGTACCTAGCAGCTCCAAGTTGGAAAGAATTCCAAGAGTGCATGACACTCGAGAAACTTAGAAAAGTGAATTACACCTTGTTCAACAATTCTACTAGATTTATACCCTTTTAATTTGCTTTAACAATTTTCTATGCAAATACCAAAGATTTTAAAGACCGGTTTAATTTTCTTTTTCTATATAATGATATTTAGTCAGTCTAATAGGTGGTCAGTAAGTGTAAACTGTAGTCACATGCAAACTTTCGCACTGGACCGTACGTGTACTATATGGACAATTCGTGGAGCTATCGTCCATTAAGCTGGCGGCAGATTGAATTAGTTGCCGTCGCACGTCGAGATTCATTGTTTGCAAACTGATAGGTAGCTGTGACAGCTCCAGTAGCGGGGATTTTATCGGTAGACTAACCTCGTTAACGATAGCCCTTTTTACTATATGCGTAAGTGCTAGCAGGTACATTATCAAAATGGAAAAAAAATGGATGGAATGGAATGGATGACTTCGGTGATGATAAAACACTTGATTACTAACCCTACTCTTAAACAATAGAATTTCATTTACAAAAAAAGATCTTCCAAATTAAAAATTATCTCATCATCACAAGACATTCTTAAAACTATTTCTATATCTATTCCTATCGAGATAATATTAATCAGATCCCGTCAAAAAACCATTTCAACGTGACAAGTGTATCGCTTCCCTTTTTTCCTCTCTCATTTTATGCGACTGCTTAGTCATCGACTTGTAAATTCATTTTTCCGCTGACAAAAGTAATAAATGTGGCTATCTGTTCCCGTCCCCCGTTAAACGCAGTTGGTAATGAATCGTCGCATAAAAGGCATAACCAAGTGGAAACGATGCGCGACGCGACGGTAGCGCCCCTACGCCCATCGTCGCTTCCTCGCGCTAATGCGTTTATCTGACCTGATATACCGACGTCAACAGTTGCTAGCCTCATGAAAATACTGCTCAAATTTTCACTAGCTGTTGCTTTTATAAAACCATTTTTATTTATGTTAGTAGGGACACGGTCCACTGGATATTAACAATTACCAAAGGAATTACCAAAATATTACCAATTTTTTAATAAGCACAGTAGTTTTCTAGGCTAGTAGTTGCACTTGACAACCAGAACAGTCAACTTAAGGGATAGTCAGGTGAGTAATACAAATTACCCTACCACCGTAGTATAGTTTCCCATGATACTTAAGCTCATTGTAAGATTCGAACCCATACCTTCGTCAAGTCATTCGATGTCACTACCAATGAATTATCTTCACATTAAAAAAAATATTATTTGTTTTAGATTTGTATATTTGAGTATGTTTAATGGGCTTGCGTTTGGCCTTCGACTGACCACAGGAGGAGCTATAATAACGAGTCTGAGGACGTAGTGCGTTTACCCATAAAATGCCTATTCACTCTGGCCCTGAAGACACTAGAAGTCAAAGGTGTCGGGAAACACAGATCCCGCAAGTGAGCTCCACTCCTCCCAGTTATAACAGGTGGAGTTTTCGAGATGGCATATTTTTGAAACCTATGTTTGGTTTACCATTCTGATCAACTTTTACTATGGGACCAAAAGTAATTTCTCATTTTTTTTTAAGGTTTTCTTACAAAATGTCAACATTGCTCGATCATAATGTATGAAAAGTAATTTTTTTTTTTTAAACTTCTGTGTTGATCCCATAGTAAAAGTTGTTCAGCATGACTAACTCAACCAAGGTTTCGAAAATTTATATGTCATCTCGAAATCTCCACTCAGTATATATTGAGTCAATAACAAATAAACTTTAATGAAACATAAAATACAGATTTAAATATACGGAGAACCTATATGTGAATTTGTGAACACAGCAACTAGCTGTAGATGCTTTTTGTATCAAGCCGTAGCAGCCGTAGCACATTGCTACGGTAATGACTACGACAAAAAGCGATGGAGTAAGTCTTTGTGCGGGTTGAACGAATCTTGAAGTAAAGTTGTGGATTAAATATTTATATCAATTCCTATTTTTCTAACTCTGCTCTACCTATAAATGCAGACATGACAAAAAACTGATCGTTTTTGTTAGCAGTCCCCCTCGATCCCGGCGTCGCTCGGCGTCGTCACTCATTGTACCGCTAATGCACCCCATGAACTGTGCCTATAATTATGTGACGTAAGTTAAAATGGTAATTACTGTTTTATCCGTTTGTCCACGCCCCGATAATGGATATATTTATTTTAAAAGCTAACCATTTTGTTGTTATGAATTATTATTCTTAAGGTTTTATTAAAGCTCAGATTTCAAACTGCCACTGCATTTAATATATCTAATACAATTTTGGTACAAAGCCACTGACCGAGTTCCATTTACCAGTTTAACTTCTCGGCAACCAACTTCGTTATTTAACTCTCTAAGGGAATGGTCTGCATCCTTTTGCTACTAAGTTAGTCCTAAAGCTTTATACTACTAGTATTTATATACTCTGAGATACTACGATGTACTGCAGTTTACTCCTGGCATACTTTTTTACCGTAAAAATAATTTATAAGAATATATTTTAGTAATTAATCAGTGTTGGGTATTAAAATCAAATGTATACAGAACCAAATTAGATGGCATTAATAAAAAAAAAGTAGGTATACAAAAAAAGTAAAAAAAATGTTAAAAAGTTAATAATCGTTAAGTTATATTGATGGTAAGTATACCCCAGTTCCTGAATATGGTGTGGTTTTCCAACATCTCGAAGACAGAACTCCTGGATCAGACGTGAAGAGCAGGGGTGTGCTCCGAAGGGTGGGAGGTGTATTACGTAGATCACAATATGCACTTCAACATTCCCTACTATGAATACCTATAGAAGGCAGGGTGGAACGCAAGGACTTCTTAATTAATTAAAATTGTATAATTACTGTCGTAGAAATTTCGGCACAAATACCTACTTAGCTTCACAAACTTATCAGGCAATTTATTCTTAATATGTTTTTTTAATAGAATACACACAGACATTTTTTTATAGATTAAACACTGAGAATAAGAACAAAGACAGAATTAGACTCTATCACGTTTTAAATATTTTTTCTGTAAATAATACTAAAATCAGTGGAGAAAATAATAATATTTCAAGTGCATTCAACTCTAAAAGTAACATTTAAATTGACCTATGCAATTGCATGTCATAATATTATTTTTATTTTATTTTATGGAACACAATTTGATATAACATTCGATTCCGGCCCTGGTGGGATGCGTGGGAGGGGGTAGCTATTACACCCCATAAAGCCACCCTCTCTAATTGATTTACAATTGTCGGTTAAATTTGTTTCCCGACCACCCCCTGCGATCACCGATCGCGTAGCTCACCATGCGATAGATGAATAACAAAAAATCAAAGATGTGATTCAGGAAACATAAAATTGACAATTTAAATAATTTTCAAATTAAATGATTATTGGAATATAAAAAGAAATATAATAAACAGCTATTTATGTATTTTACAGATACTATATTTATTTTATCTTGATTTTAAGTAACTGTCCCATAATCTGAATGAGAGTAAATACTTTACAATCAAGAACTCAATCTTCAGGATATTTCAGAAAGTGAGCCAGTCTGTCAACTCGTACGAATTGGCGCCGAGTTAGTGAATAAAACATGTAATAAATAAATGAAACCAATGTAACGTAACGACCTAATGTGTATAGGTACTCGACAGCTGTATGTATTTAGTGTGCTTCTATAAAACAACCTGTCCTCCGCGGTTTCACCCGCGTTTCCCGGGATAAAAATTATTCTTCCCTTCTCCATACCATAGGCTATCTGCCTGCATGCCAAATTTCATGATGATCCGTTGAGTTGTTGATCCCTGAAGGCGTAACAAACAAACAAACAAAATTCGCGTTTATAATATTAGTTAGGATTATCTAAACATACCACCTAGTTCTGCGAATAATTGTTTTGTAAATCCCATACCCAATAATTATGGCCATTGTGTAGAAAAGCTGATAATTTTATGGCCCTAAAATAAATTAATGTGAAAAAATTCGTTTAAATATCGTCCAATATTAGGTACATGAACAATACATAAATTGAGTATTAGCTGAGGTATTAGATATGGAGTATATAAATAAATAAAGCGAATGATCTCGCATTTCGACACTCGCGAACATAATAGAGTTATGACAAAAATGGCGAAGCGAGCCAAGAAATATCACTTGGTGAACCCGAGACGCTTGTTAGCGTCTCCTCTCTTTTATTTATGACCAGATTTATTTTATGGCCGTTCCAAGATACCGATGAAATCAAATGAGGAGGATAGCTACGATAAAAACAATGGTATTATCGATGAGCGTCCTTTGGAAATAAACACTACTTACCTACAGGATACCGCTCAAGTAGCATATTTTATAGTTTTGATAAATAAAATATATTGGTGCAAATATATTTTCACCCTTGTGCCGATTCTGTTGTAAATCGCACTAAACTAATTTTAGTCACATCTCATCTCTTTCTTACGAACATTATTGAAAAAAGATAGAACATATTTAAAGTTGTCAAATAAATCTTTTCCGTCTTATTTTGCGTGTATTTAAGCGTAAACGCGATAGATCGCGACTAAATTTATATTGAAAACAATCATTGGACTAATTTGACAGTACTAAATTTCTTACATCCTTTTTTTATGTTCTTTGTTTAGAAAGAGACATAGTAAGATTAAAATAAGTTTAGTTGTAAACAACAGAATCAGGGCCACTGTCTATTGCAGGTAAGCGGTTTTTTTTACATTTTATCAGATTTTACGCAATTTCTAGAGCATACGTCATCAACATAGCACTCATATACTCGTACTCATGTTCGTTCATGTAATATACTCGTACAATCCATGTTGTTTACTACTACATCAATAAGCCAAACGAACGTGCTTTCACTCGATGTTTCTATTTCAAATATTAATTTTGTTTTCGAACTGCGAACAGAAAAATATAACAAATATCATAAAAATGGAAGGCAAACAAGGTTGCGTGTTGTATTTGCTGCAATATTCGCATTTGGACCGTACAATCTTACTCTCTTTGCAGGGGCCTAATCTGTCGGGCGGCACTGAACTCACGTCCGGGGATCCTCCTCTGTTGTTTCTTGGTTTTCCTACTATCTATTTGCTTTTTTTCCTATTTTAAATGCTGTTATCTGATCAAATTGGTCGACATTTTTGTGACATCAATCTCAATAAAAAATCTTTATTTTCAATGGGGGATAAACTTATGTGATTTTAACATTGTAAGATTTATAAATAGGCCTGAAAAATTATATTTCGACCTTCATTTAAATTATCAAAAAATATTAGACACGTTTTTTTCTTTTTTCTATCAAACATAAAATTGTCACTTGATGGTGCACTTTTCACAAAAATGTGACATCACGAGCCCTCACTCTCGAATTTTGACGTGCTTTATCTTTGTCGATTTGTATTGATTACTCAAAGCAAAAAATACGTGTCTTAAATTTTTTGATAATTGATTTTTTGACTGACGAACTAATTAGAATCATCATCATTATCTAAGCATCTCGTGACCAGAATGCTGGCATCGCTGGCATATACCTCGGTCAGAGAATCAGCATTGCCATTCAACGTGGCAATGCCGCCAGCATTCTGGGAACGTTGCCCACTGACAACGATTTTTTCATTAAGTTTATTTCTTTTCATTTATATAGATTTTAAGGATTTTATATTTTATTAGATTAAAAGTTATTTACTTTAAATGAAAAAAACCTGCATATAGAATATTAAAATAATGATTTTGTCACCCAAGCCGCATCCCTATTATAACAATTCTATAGGTAATCTAAATAATGTGTCAACAATCATTACATAAACAGCAAAATAAAACCTTTACGGCTATTTATACGAAAGGGTTCAACGATAAACTGTAAATGTAAACGTTTCCCTGCAGTAGGTACAAGCCTGTAAATAAATTGAAGTGAATTCGCGAAGAAAGGGAATCCAAACAAATCCTCGTTTAATCCCAAGAAGAGCGTTCCCAAATCCAGGTTAGTTGTAAATATCAATTACGCAAATACCCGGGCTTAGGGCGGATAATGCTTTACGCGGGTATCCTGCATGTTTGCACTCAACGGGAGAACTTCAAGTATTTTATGGTATGTATTTTTACGAATACATTCTATTACAGCACTCTATAAGGAATTATATTGTATTCCTGACACGTGTAAATATGAATAAATATACTAGCACATTTTTCATACCCGGCTATCTGATCCCAAACTAAGAAGAGCTTGTACTGTGGAGACCAGATAACTGATATACTTTTGTTTATAAAATACATACATGATTAAGCATGATTTACATAATTCTCAGTATACGTGCAGACATGATCATGCACACAAACGCATGTCCTGGGTGGGAATTGAACCAACGACCTGCGGTGTGGTGTGATAGGTGGATTTTGAACCATAATATAATTAAAAACATTCATTATTAATATGAAGCATAGAAAATCTGCAATCGACATCATAACTAATTTAATCGTATAATTAAACAGCAAATCAAAATGTTTCAACAAATGTTTTAACTTCGAAGTGATAATTACCAAGAAACGAGTGCTTAATGAGCTAACGTAGCAAAACAACTAATAAAACGTACAGTAGCAGGCAATTGAATAAAAGTCCCGGGGGTAACTTCTTTCCTCGAATTTAATAGAGACGGGGATCGTGCCGGGTACAGTCGTTGGAGAAAATTTTAATATTCGTGTCGCGAGCCCCCAGAGTATTGTATCGATCTCACACCAATCTAATATACCGATTATTAGGTCAATCATGTTGTGTTATGACTGTACAATATAAAACTAGATTTAAAGTTAATTTTTCATTTGGTGTCGGTATGGTTCAACGCTCTTAGGCAATTTCCATCCATAGAAGTATTTCGTATTCTCTTTAGCTTATTTAACAACAAATCTGCTTTTGGCTAGTAGTATATTATTGTGTTGATAACTTAATATATGTAATGGTGCGTCCATGATACGCGAATCGAGCACGAGCCGAGCCACGAACGAGCACACTGCGAGCACGATTCGCGTAGCGTGGACGGGCTTGCGAGCCTCGAACGAGCGCGATTGTCAGTGTTGTAGGCTCGTTGTAGGTTCGTTCGTGGCTCGGCTCGTGCTCGATTCGCGTAGCATGGACGCACCATTATGGTGGGTCCATGCTTGGCGAACAAAGTATTTTTAAGCTTCGAATAATTGGCAAACTTTGTTGTATTTTTTTATGTAACTAAACTATCCTACATGAAAATTTGAGGAAAAATCGTTGAACATCATATAGTTCAATCATAAAAAGAAATTGGCGTACCTGTGACGTCGTAATACTGTCTCCAGGGACTGCTACAAAGGGCCTTAATACCATGTCAAGATATAAAATATAACCAATACTTATAGCGTGACAAGGGACAGATTGTCTGGGAAAAAAAAAAGATTTTTAGTTATAATATTTTGTATTTTCGGTTACTACTATTACTGTACTTTTTATGGTTCAAAGGGTGCCAACGGAACACTTTTTCATAGCCTCCGCTTTCCGTCCGTCCATCTGTCCGTCAGTGGACTGTATCTCATGAACCGTAATAGGTAGACACTTGAAATTTTCACAGAATGTGTATTTCTATTGCCGCTATAAAAAAGAATGGCCAAGTGCAAGTCGGACTCGCACATGAAGGGTTCCGTTAAGACGTTTCTTTTATGGGAGCCCCCTTTAATTCTTAATTTTATTTCATTTTTACTATTTGTTGTTATAGTTTGTTGTAATATGGTCAACATAGTTCAAAAGTTTCACAATAGAAATGAAAACCTTATAATTAGCAACATTTTCATCAAAATTTACATCAACATCTTAATCTAAACAGAACTGTTTTATGTATAGTCACAGAATAGATGCTAGTGGTATAGTTCATGTTCGAAACCACCGAAGTATTTCTTTGACCCACAGACACCGGAATTACCTCATTAGGGCTTTCTCTGAGTGTTAAGATAGTTAAAGGATAGTTCTTTATAGTTAAGAAGAGAAACCTCAACATTTGTGACTAAGAGATGACTGCTTCAACAAAATAATGTGTAACGAAAAAAATATCATATGATGAATATAACAATCACTCCTTCTTTATTATAGCTAAAATTAACCTTATTTAACGCAACATATCGTTTTAAATACTTACAGCCACTGCCTGAACATTTTCTCAATGTATTTCTTCAGGGAATTCAACAGGTGATATCAGAATTCACACCCACAATGCTCTCAAACAAATTCTAACCTTACCATCTAGTTACAGAGTTCAAATTCAATTGCACTTCCAAAAACTAAGCCACTATGAAACAGCAACCTGTGGATTTCCTTAAGAACGTCTGTGTTACTTATTTATTTCTCTACAAAGTATTAATAATGCCCAAAGATTTATTCATGTCTTCGCATCTTAAACACGGAAACGCGTTGATTTACATGAAATTGAAACAAGATTTAAATACCAACACAGATTTTAGCGTAAATTAACACGATTTTTGACGAAAAGAGATTAAATATCGCTGTAATTTATCGTATATTTCATCGAGAGCAGAGATACGGTAGTGACGTCACGGGAGCCGATATCAAACTAGCCAGAAATGCGTGCCACGCTCCCTCTGTCCTTACTCAAGGCGTTATTCTGCAATCTGTTTGATCTATCGCTCTTATATTTTAACTGTATCAAACATTAATTTAACTTTTTGTGTCAATATAAAACAGCAATAACAAACAGCTTTGTTTTCTATTTCACTTGTACTATACAATTGTAATAGAAAACAAAGCTTTTTGTTTATACAAATGTTTTTTTTATATCTTACGAATCTATATCGGAAATTATGTAGTTATTAATATACGCGATGAATCATCCATCAATCATTGGATTATTGAAACAATATTTTAAATCTTTTATGATACCTTCGACTACTAGAAATATATTTTGTGATTCACTTCAAGTTCTTTATTTTATCTTTACTGTCTAGAAAGTAGCATCGCCAGTCATTACCTCCCCTCCCCTATATTTGTAAACCACAATATAAATTAATTATCATAATAACTATGTTTTGTGTACTGTATAACCATATCTTGTTCAGGTGTTTTGGTATAAAATTTTAATCAACAATAAAGTTGTATAAGCGATGCTGCCTTTAATTTTTTTTTTTATCTTTCTTTACAATATGGCGAATCACACTGCGGATTGATCTTTATTCTGGTGACAGGAGTAGGTATATAGTGCTTAGACCTGTGCGCTAGAACGAAACGACGATATAATCGGAAAGAGAAACAAAAGGGAATTCATTCAAGATCAGCTTTCTTATTCTGCAAAAACTCCGTGACAATTTAATGATCTCTCTTCATCTCCTTGTCTTTCCTCTGAGGAAAAGTACGTGTGTGAGCAAGAGAATAATATATCGCAGCCAACTTGGTGATTTTTCTACTGTTGCAGAATGAAACTAAAAGTCGCGCGAATGCTCCAGATTCACAGACAATGCCCCAATTTATATCCAACTCACTTACTGGAGTCAGAGGAGACGGGGTAGTTAGAATAGGAAGGATGTAGTATTATGTCTGCAATACTGCTTTATATCATGCATAAACCTTATTCAATATAAATGAGGGTTATTAGCAGACACACTTCTCAAGAAGAGCAACTTATTAAAGTAATTTAATGAATCAAGTTGTAGCCGCAACTTTACTATTACTAATAACAAGGAGATACAATGTCAAGCTAAGTAAGTAATAATGTGTAGAACCTATATAAATAAAGTAACGTTATGATCATTCTGAAAATCAATTAACAAAGTAACCGTTACAATATGTCCAACGAAGCGTATAAACCGAAACTTTTTCGGGGTTTACACACACGGAAAAAGAGGTATAAAAACCCGTCGCACAAAGCCAATTACATTAAAACATTCGGCGCGGGACAAAGGGCGAGAGAACAATGGAGCCTGGAAGGAACCCGCGATATGTCTTTCAATGCTTTTAACTTTCCACTGATGGCGGCACAGCGAGGGAAAAATGGTGACGTCCCGCGACAAATGCGCGTGAAATAGTGTTGTGCTAATGTCGAGAATTGTTTTATTTTTTTATTGTTGTAAATTTATATCCCTATCGAGTCTTGTCAGTTTAAGTGTATCACAAATCGGTGGTAGAGTCAATTGTTACGTATATTATATAAGAGCCTGAACTGTGAATAAATGAGATTAGAGTAATAAAAACATTTATTACTCTAATCTCATTGATTATTATAATTTGGATAAGTTTTCGTTTGCGTGTTTAAGTCTGCTCTGTCACCATACTATGCGATGAAGTTTATATAGGTAGGTAGTAAAATAAAAATAAAAATGACATTAGACTCAACTGTTCCTTTGTATTTAGTACTATGTAAGCTTGCATTGTCTTTTGTATGTAATGAGCGCCTTAATAATAAATAAATAGAGATCTAGCATGTATAGAATAAAAAAAAAATGAATATATATATATTATGCAGACATGTACATACATAAGTACTAATCACTGACATCATTTCTTTATTAGTAGTCTTCCTTCATATAATATTTCCTAAAATCTACTGTGATTCTTTTAACACAGCATACTATACTATCAACTAACGACATACATATGACCTTATGAACGCTGTATAAAGCATATGATATTTTTTATTTATCGCTTTCTGTAGTATTATCGATACTAAACAACCCATTTGTAAGTGCGTCACTAATAAAGAAGTGAGACGTAACCAATGGGGTATCACGGCTTGGTTGCACCGCAAACTCATTTTATAAATCGTCCGTCCGCTCGCCCGGAACCACGCGTTAAGTCACCCTTCTTCTATAATGCACCTCCCTTATAAACGAACTCCATAAAAAATAGCCTTAAAAGGATTTCTTAGTTCAAAAAACTATTGCTATCTAAAAACAACCTAATACATAACCTTAGGTAGGTATAATATCTTCATTTAATATACTGTGCACTATGTAAGTTTGTAATAAGTATTGATTGGATTAAATAGTTCACGTTTAGTAAAAGCTATTAAATTGTAAATTTATTTATATCACTAAACATGTTACCATAATACACCTTATTTGCCACAAATTGTTTTGTACTTAGTTGGTATTGTTTACTGATTATTTTTGTATAGTGTTTTAAACATTATAGCTTAATATTATTTCGTTTAGCAACTTTGGACCACATATTATCTTTTCACAAAAATACTGTCCTGTTTCATGAACCACTCGCTTAATAGACAGTATCAAGCCAAAGATCTTAAGTAAATCAAATCGCCCCATGAATGGTGAATGAGCCCGGGCTTTTCACAGAGTTTTCCACAGATGACTATCACAATGGCCGGGGATCAAGAGAAACTTATCTTGGAGAAGGTCGGAAAAATGTTTCTTAATGCTTATTTAAGTTGCATCCATTTGATGCTATCGGGGACTGAGTGCCTAAGCAACGGTCGCAATCGACGAGCTACTTTGTAGGCATCAGTTAAATTGACTGTATCTTCTGATACTATATAAAACTTTGCACATTACATACTTATAAAGATAGATTAAAGTATCTTAGGTCTAGACTCTAGCTAGACGAACAAATCCTCGTGCACGTAAGCTTGTTCAAAACTTAAGATAATTTATGCTGTAAAAATCTCTTTTGAAGACAATATTAACATTATTTCCGACATAAAATGTAAGCCCTGCAATAACCATCCGCCCGCAAATGATAAATTGTTTATCATGATTCATCACTGTAAAAAAGATACTTTACAATTCATTCACATTTGCATTTTTATGACTCCTAAACACTCAATAAATCTAACCGCAGATATAAAACCGCCTAACAATTGCAACATGGAATATGTAGCTCTACAAATCTGTTAGAGGCAAAGTGAAACCGCGGTAAAACCCCTTTTCGGTTAAGTGAAACGGTACCACCGTTGCTATAGGCTTTGAAAAACAACAATAACCCTCTCCATATGTATGTATGAGGATACGCAATATACTTTAAAAGTACGACAGGCGTAGATTGTAAAACGTCAGAGAAGTGTATGAGGCTATAGGGACCTGATAAAAATACTTAAATTATCATTGGTTTGTGGCCTTTACTTACTATAAAATTCTACTTGTTTATTCTATAAGTGATTAAATTAACAAAAAAATATGTTCATTTAAATTCTCTCCATTTTTTTGAAAGGTCATCAGCACATATTGAATAAACCAACTTTTCACCAATAATATTTAGTCTTTGATTAAAATTTAATCAAATTATTTCCATATCAAATTATCGTCGAAGGAGAGAAATTAAAAACATTATACTTAAAATTAATTAAAAACACAGAATTCACACTATTCAATATTAGCACAGTATAATCTTCAACTGGTTGATTTACATACATCGTTGTCAGCGGACGCTTTACGCATTTTATTAGGTCTACGCAGGGCCCCTCTCTGTTTAAGAGCCACGCTATTTTCATGTTTCGGGACTACAAATGGGAATCCATTTAAATGCGAAGCCAACATTTCAATACAGTACAATGTAGTGTTATTTTCGTCACAAATCTTGCGGTAAGTATTCACAAAGCTCGACGACTAAACTCTTTCTTGCAGGTCTTATTTATAGAAATGTGTCTGTTTTTTTTATACTGTACACATAATGTTCGTCTGAAACCGATGGACACCTTTACAAGCGACTTCAAAAAAAGGAGGAGGTTACAGAACCTCCTCCTTTTTTAGCATAGCTATGCTTTTTTATCTTAGTGATTTGCCGGAATAAAAGAGTATTAGTAAACACCTACCTAAGATTTTTGTAAGTCTTCAATGCACGATCAAAAGAGCCGTCGTATTTATTTAAATTACTTCATTAAATTTAGCTTGTAATACCCACACACAGAGGCTGCCTTTGTAACTTTGTGAGCCTTTTGCAAAGGACTGTCGCGGGTCGCGCGGGCTTCTCTTTGAGACACAGTTGAGGGGCTTGCATGAAATAGATTCGATTGTGGCAGCAATACACGTATTTATTTGCTGTTGATCGACTCCACTCAGCGTAACTATATCGATGTAGATACAAATGAATCAAATAATGTACCTATATTGATATTGCTGTGCAAATTCTGTACCTACGCAGGTAATATTATTTACGATTTATGTTTTATTTCATTATTCTATGGTTAATTCAAAGGTAGTTACTTATTTTTATTCACATAAGTTATAGTCACTCACTTATAACTTTAGTCATCATCAGTCTGTTCATCATAATAAGCAAAAGTTTTAAAAAATCGGAGTACGACGACATGGCAGCCCGTCTCCGTCAATTACATCAACAACTTTACTTTTAGCTGCAACTTGTCGCCCCCGAGATTGTATTTTAGATAATGGCTCGGTAATCACGGCGGTGATTTATCACGTTGCTATCTCAGCCTTCACTGTCCATTAAGCAATCTGTGCGTGCAACCCTTTGTTGTAATCCCACGTACAGTACAGTTGAGTATAGAGCAAAAGCGACGCGACATCGCGAGTGTCGAGTGGTGACGTGCAACGACACCGCTAATGTGTTATGATGATAAAAAGGAAAAGAAAAACAGCTTCATCTATTTTAAAAGAATAATTCAAAAACATAACAAAAGAAAACCAATCAAGTGCGTGTTGGAACACGCTTAGTATGGGCTCTATAGCACTTACAAAGTAGCAAGTTACATAATGTTAATTTCTCGAACCGCAAAAATAACATTGTATTTCATAATATTTAAAAAATTTATTAAGATAACTACAACATTATTTCTGTCGGTCGGTAAATTCAATAACGGTCAACTGAAAATAGCGGATATTTCAAAAACTTTATTGTGTCTAGTTAAAATCCAAAAATAAATAATGTCTGTTTTCTTTTAGATAATTATGTCCCGTCACTAGTACACAAGCTGGAAACAACATCTTGAAAATATGATTTAAATTACCCCTAAGTGCTAGCAAACAACGTTAGAGTACAACAATTGACATGCATTAACAGTATTTCCGGTGGCGTTTGGCCCGCAATGTTGTTACCGACCGGAAATTCAATCGAATTATGGAACGTCACCCCGCATTGTCGTCGAGACTAGTCCGAAATTGTAATTCAGCGCGTGTAAACTCATTTTTTACCTTCATAAAGTATCATTCAAATAGGTTGATTGAGAACAAGTGATTTATCTCATAGTACATTCGAGAAAATAATGGATGTAGTACGAGTTCCTTGATCTAACATTAAAACAACTTTTTGAAAGTACCTCCATAATAATATAGGTTGTAGACATTCATATAGAAACTATTCCCCTTTTTAGAGTAAGACCTCGTGCCAAGACTGCCAACAAAACAAATACAACAAAGTGTGTCAAGCATTCTTGTTCCTTGCACTGCTTTGTGAACGGACTATATTAAGGTTGAGCGCAAAATTGCACGCACAGGAACGCTTACAAGCACTCGAGACGTGACGGAAGCGGAGTGAAGTGCGAACCGTCATGATCTCGCTGCTGATCAATAAGTCTTTGCGAACTCAAATATTTGCACACGGGGAACATTAGTGGAGACGGTGGCGCGGACAAAAGGGCGAATGGAGAGCTCATAGAGTAGGCTACGTGCACAGATATTTTTATTGTAGCTATAAAAATACTTTTTGCTGTTTTTGTTCAAGGAGGAACATTTAAAGAAAAAATAATATTATTGGAAGGTAACTGTAAATTAAGAATATTAAGATATTATATTTTTTTAAAGGGTATAGGTGTTTCCTTTTATTAATATTACTACTAAAGAGTACCGGTTATGCTTATTTATAGAATATTTATGCTTAAATACCAGTTCATTGAGTTTTGGACTGGCAAAAGACGCATGATAAAAATAATAGATTGACTGAAAACTCTTAAGTCTAAACTCATAAATGTTGAGTATATATGTAATCCAAAAGACTACAAATCCTGGCCCAGAACAAAATGTATTTTATTATATCTTTCACATTTCCCGCGTAGTATAGCATATTCGTATATACTCTGACATCATAGGTTCATTAATACCTAATAAAACCGTAATAAAATAATATGCCGCCCTAATTAAACAATAAGTTGATAAAAAAAAATAACCGTCTCTATATTAAAAAGTACACTGTATAGATTGTGTCACATAGTGTTTCATGTAAGCCCAGCAAGATGAATGAGTCGGCGCCTCGGCGTCTACTCTCCGCGCGCTACGCCACCCGCCGTAGCCGCGTAGCCATATCCGCGTAGCCGTAGCCGACTGGCGGGCGCCAGACATCAATCCGAGTTTAATGGCCACACACTGAATTTAACCAAGTTAGTTTCGTGATCGTGAATGGTACTTTAGGAAGTTCTATTCTGAATACGAATATAGTAGAAGTGATTGGCAAAAGATTCCTAATTAAGGTTTTTCTTTTTTTGTATGGGTTTGGCGCAGACATTAGACGTTAGATTTGGATTAGACGTACGAATATCTTCGTGTTACTTCTACAGATAGTTATGTACTCGTATTTGAAAATAAAATCCGAATTATACTGGGTGGAGATTTCGAGATGGCATATTTTCGAAACCTATGTTCGATTAGTCATGCTGAACATCTTTTACTTTGGGACCAACACTGAATTTCAAAAAAAAATCGTCCTCTTCATACATTATGATCGAGCAAGGTTGACATTTTGTAAGAAAAGTAAAAAACATAATTGAGATTTCACTATTGGTCCCATAGTAACAGTTGTTCAGATGGCTTACCCAACATAGGATTCGAAAATATGCCATCTCGAAATCTCCACCTGTTATAATTAATAAACCTGTTATAAATAATATAATTGATAAAATTGATTTGTTATGTTAATATTAATTCACGTAGGTATTTAATTAAGATTAACTAATCATCAGAAATTCAAATAAGTAAAAAGGGAATACTTTACTTTAGCAGTGTCTTTTTTATTTCAGCAGTGTCTGGTGATAAAACTTTAAAAAAATGCAAACTGTGTAAAAAAGTCAACAAAATCTGGTATAAAAATAAAGCGCACAATTCAATCACGCGAAAACCAACTTTAATAACCCCCCTGTTTAATTAAACCATGATTAGTTGCATCGAGATACACTGTCGAAAATAATTAATTCCTGGCAAGTCAGACTGCGTTCATTTAAATATAATGTAGGTATAGGTACAGGAAGCTGTAATTTCAGTATGTCCTTTGAAGTGGGATTAATGTTGACAGTGGCTCGGTCCTCTACTGCGGCCGCGGCGTCCACGTAGCAAATTAAATCCGTGTCCTTTCACAGAGGATTCTCATTATAACAATTTAGCTCCCAGTAATGAGGATAGGTCCGACTGAGGGAGTGAATAGGGAATTTTATTTGAGTTTTTGTGTCTTCATTAGTACATCTAATATAATTAAGATTTTATTCTTAAATATTATTTAAACTGGGTCTTGAAGTACTTGAGATTATTTCTTCTGTGAACACCTTAAAACCTTTATAAAATATTAAGACAAAGACCTTTAGTAAGTTTCTGGGAGAGTCGAATAATATGCAGATTATCTAAGTAGCTTATTAAAAATGTACATAAAAGTAGCGCATCAAAGTTGGATAGGTTAACAGTAGTTAGGTGCTTAAAAATATAAAAATTAAGAAGAACACGTTTTTCTACAATTTTTTGGCAACGCTTACTATCAACACCAAGGTAGAAGAACAATCTCTTCCGTGTAGTGCATAGAAAATTGTCACTGAGTTTCGAACCACTTTACTAGATTTTAAGGTATATACTGTGAAAACAAGAAAACTCACTTTTGCGTAAACCTCTTGACGCCTTAAAGGTTTGACTTTTGTTTTGACGCAAGGAGCCACTGAGAGGGACATAACCTAGTTTTTACCCTGGGAATCCCAGGGGACGGCTAGTAATAAAATTAATATTTGATAGAAGCGACAAGCGGTACAAAAAACATGAAAACAAATTGTCAAAACTACCCATCAAAAAAAGGTGCCCACAAATAGATTTTAAGTAACCGTGTCTGAATGATAAACAAGAATATTATTTTATGACAGTAGCAGTTTGGCTTATAAGATTTATTTACGGAATGAGCGTCCCCCTGGCGCCGCCGCCGCCGCCGGCCTTGGCGTCGCGCCGTCCCGTCGGGTAGACATCACGGCGGCACCCGATCTATCGATCCCAGGAGATGACGACACTACTGCCCAAATATCCTGCTTTACAACTATCTGTTTACTGCATAACGCCAACAAAGCTGCAAAACATGTGTGGAAAATGGAACGATCTCGAGGTACCTAACTATAACTTTTTTTTTTTCTAGATGGTCAGAAGTGCATATATTATGATTTAGATACCCCAGAGGTCAAGTAGAGTTTGACTACGTATTTAAATGGACCTATCTAGACTAGATGAGGTTATGTCGGTTTTTAAATGGTTTCAATGCAATCCCGCATAATAACAGTTTATGTTGCAAATTCGCTAAGTACGTTCATTTTAATTTTCATCCGTAAAAATACTTGCGTTTTAGCCATATTCGAATTGAATTGTGCAACGAGTGAGTGGAAGCAGCTGTATCTACTTATATTTTTCTAGTTATATTTTTGGACAAAACAGACGTTGACTTAAAAATTTAAGTTCTATTAGGTTTAGATTAGTTTGGTAATTTAATTTATTTTTAATTTGTTTTTTTTTTATTTAATAAGTATAATAAAAATTTCAGATTTCTTGTCTGATAAAACTAATTCTTAATTTTGGTATGATGAAAATAAAGCATAAAAAGTAAGAATTCATTAAAAAGTATAAATAAGAGTGGCATACTTGCAAAACGCCTTAATGTTAAAGAAAAAAGTTACGCGAAAATCCTATCATGAATGAAATTATACGTGAAGCCAATATTGGTTGGAAATTTTGTTTTTGAGTCAGTATACCCCACTTTTGATTTCTGAATACTCCGCGAGGATACAACCGTTTATGTCATATATACCTACTCGTAAACTATAGAGAACTTCCCGTTGATGTAGGAAGAAGAAGCAAAGGTCTCACAGCAAAAAAAAAAGAAAAACGAATAACGTTTATTTGTTGGCTAGAAAAGTAGATACAAAAGAAAGAAAAAATATATATTTTTCTATGAAAATATTAATTCATTTATTGTTAACTTCTCAAAAATATTATAAAGACTATCAACATGTTTTCTTCAAATTAAAAACTATCGTTCCAAATATGATATAATAGAGATGTCAGCTATAGAATTACCATCCTCATAGCACATGTCCATGTCTAATTGGCCATCTCTGTACCCACAACGGGACCACAAAAGCTTGACGTTCATTAAAATTTCATCCGAATGCCCACAGGCAAATGCTTTAACGAATTTGTTGTGTAATGTAACACCAACTGTCAATCGTTGATCTTTATTACATTGTCACGTAAAAGGGAAGTTACTGTGACTTAATTAGTACCTGCAAATATATGTTTGATATTAGTTTATTAGTGTAATTTAACACACCACAAATATTATTTATTACAAGCCTTTTAAACAATACAATGGTTGAGTAGATTAATTTATCGGGCATTTAGTGAAATTTATTAACCTAATAACCATGTCCAGCAGTTGACGTCAATAAGTTAATGATAGTGGGATGGAGCATTTTATGCCTTATTAAATTAAAGAGCACAGCTTTCTTGAAAAAAAGCATCCATCTTACTAAAACATCAAAAAGTACCAATCTGACCTTCATATTAATCTAAAACTAAATTTTATTAACTTTATTATGAGTGATATATATGTGCGCATCATCAAGATCTATCATTATGTCATATTTAATTCAAGTTCCTGCTTTACTTTCGAGAAAAACGTCTGTGACAGTTGGACGGACGGACATCAAAGTGATCTTATGAGGGTTCCGTTTTTCCTTTCCTTTTAAGGCCCAGTACCCTAAAATTATGTATTACATTAATATTATATTATTACATTAATATAAATGTACCGACACGACATAATATTCGTGTATTTTATACTTGTTTTAATTTAGCTATTTTATACTATTGACAAATCTAATTTTCAGTTCAAATAGAAATCATGTTTTCATTTCACTTATTAATTGCAGTAGACAGCACTCATAGTGTAACCTTGTTCTGTTTTCATTGTTTTATTTTCAATATCAGCTATGCAGACTCCAGAATAAAACAAAGTGAGCAGGGAGCAATTAATTTAGGGGACCAGCCAGCGCCTGGACCAATCGAGTAATTGTCGCCAGCAATATTCAAATGGCGGAAACAATTAGCGTGAGTGCTGTATACGTATTAGTCGTCCAGCCCCTTAATACCGTGTAACGATAGCAAAATAAATATAAACGATGAATCTATTGCCTCTACTTATATTCTCGTGTATCAAGATTTATTTTTTGTATTAAAACGAATTATGCTACTCAAGTAATTAGTTAAACTAGATGGCTTTAGGTGGCAGTCTCAATAATAAAAATCATTACATAAATACTGTGGATTTGAAAGTTCTGTTTACATAAGAAGTTTATAATCCACTACAAAAGATCCACAAAACAATGCCTGGTTGAGTTCCGAACCGGTAGTAGAGTCAACTGTAACATTCATATTTTGACTCTAGCACTCCATCATTAGCTAAAACAAAGAACTATATTCTTTCGAATTAAGCCTTCTATGTAGTAATAGATATAAATCTAAGCTAAATATGATGAGTTATAAGTGATGCGCCGCTCCCCTTGTCAGCCCATTTCAAATCTCTTTTGTGTACTGACGATAACGCTACAAAGCCTGCTAATGTCTTTTAAGGACTTAGTGATTTAAACGGACTAAATAATGAACCGACTACCCTTCCTCGCAACGCAATTTATGAGCTTAAACCTTGGGGATAGCTGGCGTGAACTGGATTCACGAATGATAACCAAATTAATATGTTAAGGATGTTGGAATACAGACTCTAAAATATATTTAACTAAATTGTGGATAAATACGAGGTAATGATGATGAAAGATGCAATTAATTCATTAGATTGGTAAAATAGTAGTTCTAACAAACATTATCTTGTTCTCATGTAAGTCATTGTTTGTATCTTTAAATTGTAATTCAAAAGATACCTCTAATTTTTATTGACGGGCCAGTTAGCGTAGTTGGTTAAGATTCCACCTATCACGCCGCAGGTCGTTAGTTTGATTCCTACCAGGACATACATTGATGTGCATGAACATGTGCGCACATATTTACAAACAAAAAGCAGTATATCAGTTATCTGGTTTCTACAGTAGAAGGTCTACATAGTTTGGGATCAGATAGATCAGATCGTGGTTGAATTATGTCCCAGTTTTTTTTTTATGCCAATTAACTGTATTTTTCGAAATACTTTAAACAAACCATGGAAAATACAATAAGAAGTTGTTCTAAGAAGGCAACAATACATGATGTGTATTCCCTCGTCTCCATGCCAGCCATTGCTACGGTAGTCGGTTCGCATGACGACACAAATCCGGATGATGTCTGTTTGTTATCAGCGCTGAGCAGTCGACTGCGCCGCCGCTAGGGCTGCTACCCGCTACCAAATAATCGCATTATTTATCGAATTTGCTCAATTTAGTTAGCTAATCTGCTGAATACGAAGAAAGTATTTCGTTTCGGAGTTTTTATACTTGGAAATGTTTTCGCTTTTATAATAAATCGGATGCCAATAAAATTCAGATTAGAATTCAAAAATTATGTACCTTTATTTTTAACTTCAATCACATTTCAATTCTGTATTTAGTTATAGCTAAGCCTCCCATGGCCGGCCATGCAATGTTACACAGTCTTTTGTTATGCGTAGAGTTCGTAATATTTAGAGCGTTGAATTTAAATATTTTTATTTTAGTATGAAAGTATTCATAAGAAAGTATTCATCGGGAATTCAAATCTGATGAATTATTAAAAGTCATAGAATAAAAGTTGTTGTTTGTGATGTTAGTAAAATAGTCCTGAGAGGTTGTCAATGTTTTTTTACAATAATCGTGTATAATAAACATTTTCATTTTCTTTCTTACCCTAGATTTGTGTGACCATATATTTGCTATGGTAAATGTTGATGTGGCCACATGGAAAGCACACAAAGCCTAGAAGCCACCTGAATTTCAATTGAAACTAAACACGCCAGTACAAAAAACACACTGTCTTATGACATGAGATGGTTTCAGTCAAGTCCAGTAAAACTAAGGATTTAAGATAGTCCAAGCTCTATTTGTTATATGAGGTTAGTCAGTGACGGATATTTATACAACCTGGGGTTTGCTGGCCGTTTTAAAAACCATATCACGTCACAAGGGGGATAAAGCCTAAAAAGGACCTAGCTCTCAAGTGCAGCTTGCGAAATACCTGTGGTTACTTATAATACAATGATACAAACCTATAACCTAAACACTTAAATGGAAACAAAATATTTGAACCTAAAAAAATTGTCTTTGTTCCTGACCAGCTAACATCAAATTATTTAGGCCTATGTTTATTACGTATTAATATCATCCGAATTTGTCGACCCTGAGATATTGCTCGTTATAGAGAAGTCCGAGATTTTTCCGCCCTTATATTTTATTTCTATTGCAACACGCATTATCCGCCTGTCAATATTATCAACGATCGACTCGCGGCTTCAGCTAAATTGCTTCGATTCCCCACGTTTTGCCGAACTCCAATTGTTTTTTATTTACTATTTTCTATACCGTCTTATATTGGCGCAGGTGTAAAAAAAAATTGAACACCCTAATAACTTTCGATAAAGGTAGCTAAGATATTATTTGTAATGTTGATTAAAAAATTCTTGGTGTGATTTAGGCTTTTGGTATATTTATCAGAGATTACTCTTATACGGTAAAATTTTTCATCGTTCCATTAAATCATGAAAGCTATATCGTGATAATTTTACATTAACAACCAGATATGGCATATCTGGCACTCCGAAAATTAGCCCAAAGTCATCTAAAGCATTAATATTCATGACGGTAACTTAATAATGCATACATTTCCTTAACTATTTATCTTTTTTTACTGACATATCATAACAAATCTTTACATATTTTGTCTTACAATATAAATTGAGTGGATGAGCTTTTCGTACAAACTTGAGTTGTAATATTTTTTTATTGCTATCGTAAAATTATTGTCCAATATCTGAGATTTAGAATCATGATCATCATCGGCCTATAATGGCCCACTGCTGAATACAGGCCTCCTTTTATAAATTAGGGTGAAAGGCAATTGGCCTTCACCACGCGTGTCCACTGCGGATCGGTGGAGGTAGGCTAGTGGTCAACCTACTGTTGGAGTTTTCAAGCCGCCTAGAAGGCCTCCAACTAGCTTAACGACTATCACAATTAAGTCATAACCGGGACCAACGGCTTTACGTGCCTTCCGAAGCACGAAAACGCTCGATTTGAAATACCACTAGGCGGTCTCCCATCCAGTTACTGACCACGACGTAGCTTAACTTTGCCGATCGATTAAGAACAGCTAATCATGGTACACCACCAGCGCTTCCATAATGTATGAGAGAAATTAGAAGATTTAGAATATTTTTCTATAACTCCATCCATAAGATCCATATTTATCGAATATTTCTTTAGACCATGTCTTAATTATTTGTTTTAATGCTTTATACCTATTATGTGATGATTAACACTACTGTTGAAAAATATGGATACAATTCTTTATCCTTGTTTGTTTTCATGATTCGTTTCGATTTCGTTCATAATTTAATAGATAGACAAATCAACGCGCAGCTGAATCCGTTTGTGTGATTTTTACGTTGCTTCAGTCGTAGAGTATCCTTGCAGATTTATCGAAACAAAATATCGAGGGTAGATAAGCTTGGAAAGGGACTTTTATGGATTTTTTAATTGGATAAATCTTCGAATTGAAATGTAGTTCAGAAGTAAAAATAGCAAGTCGCGACGGTAATAAGTAGACTACAAGCATTCAAATGTGTTTTTTGTAAAGGATGATGCGCAAATCTGTAAGGTATATATCACCATCTTAGTCCATAGTTTAATAAGCATTCAAACTGGCATTATTATTTTTATCATTCTCTTTAGTTATAAAGTTCATAAATTAAAAATAGACTTACTTGAATAAAAGGGGTTTGTTGGCAAATAGGCCTGAGGCCTTCTCCTTCGCGGCGTTGAGCCCCTGCATTGTCGCAGCCCGATGTCCCACATCAAATTACACTCTCACTTAACACCTGCAAAAAGTATTACCATTGACTAGGATACTTAAAATTACAATACCCCGTGCAGAAATATATTGGGACTAGTTGATAGATTGAAAATATTTAAATGTGACCTATTACATAATGCTCTGTATGTACATATACGTATACATATATACATGCATATGTATATTTGTATATAGATATATTTCTTACATACTGATTTTGCAAATGTAGCTTCGACAGTAGAACAATATGAGAGATTTTATTAAAACACATTATTATAGTTCAGAATACTTACATTTTTCAGTTCCCAGGCGAAGCAGCTCCGTCGTCGCGTCTGTCGATCATGTAGCTCCCCGCGCGCCTCTACGCCGTAGCGCTACGGCTGCGCGTAGCCTCAGCCGTCATTGGCCGCTACGGCTACGGATGTAGACGAACTTTCACCAATCATGAGCGCTCCTGTAAAAGGGGCGTGGTTTTCTAGTTTTCAGAAATTTTCAGAAGGTCCCAAAATATGTACTGCTTGTACCAACTTCGTCAATGTTTCCACATGAATTCGCGTGGAGCGCAGACAGTAAGCGTTTGTCGAAATACTTGGATTGTATGATGCTATGCGTTATTAATTCATTATTATTAAGCTGAATTTACTCTGTGATCCAATACGTAAATGTATCAAAAATAAGTTGCAGTTTTTAATTATTCATACATAGTCTAGAAGAGTCTGTAGGTGACCAACCAACTATTTTTTAGTTCATGATATTTATAAATAATTTCCACATAATTCCATTTGATTTCTAAATAAACATTTAATACTTAAATTTCCAACATAATACACAATATAAAGGACTGCTGATTTGGTCTTGGAAAACAGTGAATAAATGGAAAAGTATAACTTTTTAAAATACTTAATAGAGGCTGCCGTACATCAGTACAGTAAAGCAAATGGAACCAAATTACAAAATATAATGATATCATCATCCCTCACAAACCAAAGACTAAATGTTCCACCACTATGTGTTTGTCATCTAAGGTCAGTTTGAATGCGTCATTTCATCATCCACTTGCACAGCTCTATTCTCAATCATTTGGGATAGGAGGAATATGTACGCTTCCTCCTTTCGGCTCTTCTATCCGTCGGTAAGAAAGTTTCACTTCTTTCTTACCCATATCATCTTTCACACAAGCCATTCATCTCTTTTTCAGTTTCCTCTTTCCAATATTCATCGAATCCGACGTTGTAATCAAAATCAATGATTCAAACTGATCTTCGTCATCATCCTACCTGTCTGCCAAATCACATTCAAACTGATCTTATGAATTGAAATTAATATTTTTGAATCAAATAAGCTTAAATTCACAAGACCTTATAAATTAAGCTTTCGATAAAGAAAGAAAGAAAATATATTTATTTTGAATGTACACACAACACACACACAAATAACATATACAGGTAAATAAAAACAACAAGGAAGAAAAATTTAATGTTGTGTGACATCAAAAATGGTCAGTGACTCAGTAAAACACTGTTAGCCCATATCCGGGTAACAGCACTGATTTTCAGTCACTGCCATAAGTGACATCACGCACAACAGGACAGAATATTATAAGATTTACAATAATATAAAAGAACTAATAAATAAAATAATAAGAAGATAAAGGGAAATGTAATGAGGAATCCAAAGCTCGTTGATGTACCACTACTCTTGTTGAGAATTAGTCGCCATGCAATAACCTATTAGTAATGTTTAGCTCGGCAGCTGCACTAAGAGCAGCCGAGATAATGCTTTTGAATAAAACCTGTTAATATGGGTAACATCACAGAAATTGCTAATCTGATTATGATATAACTCTAATTAATAACTACAACCTAAGATATTGAACCTGTGAAAATCCCATTACAATAGGATTAGTTGTTTTCGTGAAAAGCCCAATATAAACGGATGTCAGAAACGAATTCTATCGGCGGCCGCACTGTAGCTTTCCGTTACACGTTGTATAAACATACTCTATGGTCAGTGGTCACTGTAATGACAGCAATGAAGCAATAATATTAATTATAGGTTTGTGCAGTAGAATAGTTAGACACTAACGACCATGCCACTGGTCATGGGTTGGGTACCTACCGAGTAAATATACTTGTGTGCGATTATTTGTCTGTTTTGTGTTTGGTTTTTAAAATCGGACAGTGTTGGAACATTAACTAATCCCTCTAGCAGATTATTTTTTCTTTTTTTAAATTCTACTACTACTGAATATTTTTAGAAGTATCAGTTTAGCTGGTAAGACGCAATAGTAAATGAATCATTGTATCAAAATAATGTTAACGACTACACTCTATCTATTCGTATTACGAGATCAATAAAAATTAACCCTACATGTAGGTACATTTTATTTAACAACATTGTATGCGTCATAAATATGAATTAGTCTCCTATTAAAATGGCCACGATAGAAAGATGATCAAGACAAAACTATTGTCTAGCATGAAATAGGAACTTCTTGTTCATCTATGGAATCCTTTTGGTGTATGTTTTGGTGCGTCCATGCTACGGGAACCGAGCATGAGCCGAGCCACCAACGAACAGAATTCGTTAGTTGCCCGCGATATCAAGTGTGGACGTTACAACGAGCAGCGCGATGCGAATCCCTGTGTTCGTAAAAAACTGACAATCGGGCGGAGCGCTGTTGAGCGTGAGCCGAACGCTCGTTCGAGGTTCACAAGTCCATCCACGCTACGCGAACTACGAACGAATCCTGTTCGTTCGTGGCTCGGCTCGTGCTCGGTTCGCGTAGCATTGACGCACCATTAAAAGTAAATATATTTTTAGTGCAAAGCTCTGTTTAGTTATGTAAAAAAATATCACATTAATCAAAATCTATATACATAGGTATATATATTTAAAAAGACAAGTCTTGGCTTAGTGTCTGATCAATCAACGCACAGACAAAACCGCTGATTTTAATAACGTAGGCAATAGTAGGCATCCACTTAGAAAGTATTTTAGTAAAATCTAGCCCTACCCTAAAATAGGCGATCATGAGTAAAACTGTAAGAATAGACGCAATTAAAAGATAAAAAAAGAAGTCCAATAACTTATTCTCAAATCAAATCTGGTAGGGAGAACAATTGCTCGATCAGCATATCAGTTAAATGCGGCGTCGCGTTTGCTGATACCTATATAACATCGGGCCCACTTCATTTCACGGGCAGAGGAGCTCGCAAATGAAGTTTCCCCGGTCCACCGAGCGCAAACTGGCGGATTTTGCCTGCCACCCGAATATTATATGAAATGGATACGGCAAAATACAATATACTGGAGTGGTAATAGTAGTGGATCTTCAAATGATACATTTAATATTTCTTTAACCTTTTTGAATTTGATGACGAGGTTATGGGGTTAATTTGGCTGATTTTGGTACAGTTATGTAGCTACTTTTTTCCAGTGACCGTCTGGTATGTTATATTGTGACTGTGTACTATTTTGGCAAGATATTTATTTTCATTGTAGAAATTCAATCTCTGTCTAAGTACAAAAATGCAACAACCCCATCTGTTGTTAAAATATTTGTTAATATTTGTTGTTGTTGTGTTTCAATAAATACCTGTATAAAACTTATAATGATTAAGGTAAATGGTAAGCATAATACAAAAATTACGAATAATGAAGGTAATCGATTTATTATACTATGAACATTAGAGTTTCGTAACTCCAAGGCATGATTCATATTGCTACGCTCGCTGAATAACGTGTTTAAATCAGAATATCTGCCCATCAGATCGATTCAACTTTTTTATATTCCGTCCTTTAATGCTTAAAGTTTAAGCCTTTAAAGCTAGACCAGTTTTTATTTTATGCTAAAAGATGCAATATAATCGTACAAATTTTGCAGCTGTCGGCACATTTCAAGTTTCATCATTCAATAGATCTAATGCATATTTTTGTATTTCCTTGCCTATAGCATTTCAGACGGGTTAATGAAGGGAAACCACTCGATTTATTGCTATTAGCATTTTAAAGAATAATAAAAAGAACACATTCACTTTCTATGATATCGGTGGGAGTAGAATTTAGAGATGAAGAATTGACGGCGTTATTATTCACACTGTGTGAATACGTGGTTTTTTTGAATCACGACACCATTATTTCTCAAATTCCGAACATCGATTAGCTTTCTTCAAAATCACCTCGATAGAGGATCGTCGTCGTCGGTATTTTATAAGGTCACGAATACCTAATGGGTTAAATTGTCATGACATTCTTCAACGTAGCTGTTCGTCACACAATCCCTCGTATCCTAATAGAATTTTAAAACAGGTTGTGGGTTTTTTTTTCATACTACAAGGTAGCAAACAAGCATATTTCCCGCCTGATGGTAAGCGGTTAGAGACTAGCATAGACGCTTGCTGCACCAGTTGTATCACTCGTGCGTTGCCTACCCCCCGAGTTGCCGAGACAAGGGACAAAGCGCAGTAATTTTTCTTTTTCGTTCCTTGGTACAATGCCCACGTTATACCCTGAGCTGCAACGACTGCAATGCCTTCAACCGGGTTCTCCCTAAAACATAACTTGAATTTGGTGATATATTTCGGCGGTGAGTAAAGTGACCAGGCTCTGGTCTGTTAGTGAGTGGGGGACCAGTGGCTCTTTTCTCGTAACAAAACTTCAACAATATAGTAGCGACTTCAACGATTAAACTATGTTTTTTACTACTAGAATGTCAAATGACAGATTGAAAAACAATCTTAGAGACTAATTATTGAAATAATACACTTTTGAATATTTTTATACAGAATATTTCACGAAATGCAGTTTAAATAGTTGATGTGACTCCTTTGAAGTTTTGTTACGAGAATTGAGCCACAGTGGTGTAGTACCAAATGTTTTCCCTTCCAATGTCAGCACAGCAACTCCTCTTTTGAAACCCCCTTTTCAAGTAAGGTATCATCAGAGGATCGGCAAAGCAGGAATGATATACACCTGGCATTGCAAGCGTTCTGATGAGAAACGGTTACCGTTAACCGATTATTATCAGCAGGCGGGCCGTATGCTTATTTGTCACCTTAGAGCTATTCAAAAAGGGGACAAAACGCCAATAGTAATGCAAATGAATTTGATATATTTTATGCACAGATTACAGAACAAAAGGCAGATAGAGTGCGCGGAACACGGGATTGTGGCCAAAAAAGCAAATACAAATTGAAAAACACATGTATGGTATTCGCTTTTGAATTTGGATTTGCTTTGTTATTGGTATTGTGATACTTTTTTTTATACCACAAAGTCGGTAAACAAGCATATAGCCCGCCTGATGGTAAGCGGTTACCGTAGCCATATCGTCTAGCAACACACTAGCCATCACTCACGGGTTACCGAGCCTTCCCCCTCCCCAATGAGCTCTGGTGAACTTACTCACGCGCAGGAACACAACACACACTTTGCTCCAGGTTCATCTTAGTTTCAGGAACGCAATACTCACGGCTCAGGAAAATGAATTTATCATATAAACAATGCTTTATCTAAGTTAACTACTATTTTATTCGAATAATCATGGATTACTAAACATGGAAATAAATGGCAAAATATTGCGGTTAAACACAGGCATCCATGCTACTCGATAGAGATCGAAACAATAATAATAATAATAAAATGGGTTGGTGATAATATACTTTTATATTTTTCATCAATTATACTAAGACTTCAAGTAAATCTTCGTCAACCACGCAGTCCGAAGTGGTAACAAAGCCCAGATATACGAGGATATCACACATTAGTATCGTCACAGTAAGTTTAGCTGACAAACTGCTGCAACCCTCCCGAGACATGACTAATGTATTTTTTTATAAGTTGAAACGTTAAATGAGAGTGGAAGCTAAATCTCAGTGACGTTAGAATAAAAATATCTGTTTGTAAATTACTGTGACCATTCGTTCTGTTTAGGGATCGGAAAGGTAAAACTACAATAAAAACTGCCTTCAAAATATTCTAAAACGTATGAAATTAACTCTAATTTAAAACTGTTTTGAAGCGGATTTATTTTTTTGCACAAAGTTTTATATTTTTCAATTTTGAGTTACCTACCTACATTATGTGTTTTCAATATCTCTCAAGGTTTATCACTGACCAAGGATATGCATATAATTGATAAACTGGTGATAATATTGAATTAAACATTATACAAATATATATAGTGCAAATGAAAAATTAAAATAGGCTATGATATTTATGAAAGGGCTCCATTTCCCTTGTATTGAAAAACGAAGAAACAAAAAAAAATACCCACCTTATCTCCCAAATTCGCAAAGCCAAAAATCTGAAATAATTATAGTTCGTAAACAGATGTAAATATTACATTACAAAAACAATGTTTCTAACTAGTTTTTTTTTTTAAATCATCAAATTTCCTTCTCAAACAAACTTTGTTATTTACAACCAAAATCAGCCAAAAATTTAAGTAATTAAATAAAATTAAAAATTAAAGGGCCATACTAAAAACGTCTTTATGAAACCTTTCACGTGCGAGTCCGACTCGACTCTTTTTTTTATTTATTGATAATTTTCAGTTACCTAGATTATTTATGACGATAAACTTAAAAGCTGCAGTGCAATTGTATGTTTGTTAATAAATCATAGAGGCAAAACCTGTAAAAATTTAAATGGCAATACGTGTTCAATATCGTTGGTAAGGTATTTAAAAGTCGTCAAAGAGGCTTCCCGACGACCACTTGGCGGTGATCGACCACTCACCGATAGAGCTCACTCAGCTCTTATCGGATTTTATCCCTACCACTTTATCGTGTAAGTACCTTCCTACATCACCACTATGGAGGAAACAATACACCCCATATCCATTAAAATATAACAAAGTGATGTAGGTCAAGGAAGCAGACTTACCTATACTTTATCTTAGACTTAAAAATCATGATAATACATAATATGCTAAACTGTAATTACCTTATAGGTACCTTACTTTTCATTAATAATTGTACGTTTAGGGGTCTAAAGGGACAGGGTTGTCCAGAAAGGTCGAATTCGCTGCGAATCTCTAGCACCTACGGCGAGATTCTGGTCACCATACATTGCGCCAACAAGCATCGCGCGAATTTAAAATCTCTAAAAATATCTGAAATACGCTTGTGGATCGCCTGCACCAGAGTCTTCTGAGTGCTTCGCCAGAGTCTCGATGCATAATACGCTCTTTCTGGACATGGTCTTATTTAGTAACTGTCCCCCGTGGTTTCACCCGCGTTTCCGGGATAAAAAGTAGCCTATATCCTTCTCCATATATATCATAGGCTCTGCGTATAAAGAAGTTCATAGATTTTTGTTCGGAGCCTGGCATAGGCGCTATTTTGTGTTTTTTTTTAAATGGCGGCGCACTATGTATCATTTATACATTGATTAGGGACATTCATACGAACAAAAAACTATAGGGTGTTTACGTCCTAAAACGTCACGTTACAGAGTTATTTGCAAAATATTTGCTATTTAAACTAATACTTGTAAGATATATGGTATATAATAAATCAATCAAGCTAATCTAGCACCATAGAATGCTAACAATCATTTAATGTTTATGGTTATTCAATTCGTCAAAAATCGATCTTGTTTTGCAAATAACTCTGTGACGTTTTAGATAAAAGACGTGCGCCGCCATTTCCAAAAAAAACACAAAATGGCGCCCAAAAGAATGCCAAAAACTTCAAACGATTAAAGGAATCGTGATTAGTTGAGTAGTAAAGGCGTGATAAGGTAAGATAAAGACAAAATCACATTTTCATTTATGTATTATAAGATAAGAGATATCAAAATACAAATGTAACAAAATATTATTAACAGAAACAAGTGGCTAGTCAAAAATGAGTTTTAACTTACATTCTTGAATTTACTTTGCCGTGGCTGCTCATTTATTATAATAAAAGACGACGACTTTTCTAACGAATAAACTCAGTTTTATTTTGATTCGTGTCGTTGTTATTATTCATAACCATCTCATGCTACGATTTAGCTCTCGTATTACTGAATCGTTAATGCGAAGAATAAAGCCATCAAGTAGTGCTACTTGAGATTGAGTCGATGTTGTTAAGATACGATAATATGTAACGTACGTAGGTAACGTATTTTAAACGTATGCACGTGGTTAATAAAGTTACACTCGTTTTGTTGACAACTAAGCGATTAAAGATAACTATATTGTCAAAGTCGCAATTTGGTGACACCTCATAGCACTTCTAAACGTACCTTTTTCAAGACGATTGAACATCACCACCACCTGGGGGAAAACTTCGTCTCGTTTACTCAAAAGCGAAAACCTATCTCGGTCCCTCTCTTACTCTCTATTTATGACTTATTAACTCCTCTGAGGTATCATGGCAACCTCTCCCACGCCGCTCCACCGATTTAATATAGAAAATTGTGAACTCAACTGTGAATAACTTGCAGTTTATTAAATTCTTCAAACCCGTGTTCCACTCATTTATGTAATGTATTTCATTAGGTAAACTTATTGGGTATACTTCAGCCTATTAATTGGTAATTAATTGAAATGTAATTATCTACTACGATGGCTAGTCCTTCAGGTTTGAAGTATATCCATTTTAATTAACTTGCAATAATAATATTTGTTATATCGTTGTTATTGTAGATATTACTTTTATAACAGAAGTTTATAGTTATTTTTCAACTGCACAGCTACGGCTTTCTCAGAGACAAATTTCTTAAAAAAATATTAATACTTGATAAAAATTCGTTAGGATTCAGGTTACATTAGTACTCAAGAGTCAACCCTTTATTTTTCATAATATTCCCTTACAGATAAAGAAGGACTGTACAAAATAAAATTTGAAGAGAGAAAGCGATCCGTATTCTCTAGTGCCAGATTGCGATGTTTGCCAACCGATCGCTCCCCGGGGACGCTACTCAACCAGTTTTCGCTCACAAAGCAATAAAATGTACCTGTAAACCCTCCGATATTTATTGGAAAGTCGGTGCCAGATGAAACCAATACGGTGAAATATTAAAAAAGATGAGCGTTATCTAGGTACTGCTTACATTGTAGACGAGTTATCATAGATTTCAGTTTAGGTGCAGTTGAGTCATTTTAATTAAAGAAATTTAATTTGTGCATTTAATTTTGCATTTAAAAAATAATATTTTTTTTGTGCAATGAACTCACATTGCACAAAAAAATAATAATGTTAATGTTTACAAACATTTCAACAGTTCAAGGAACTTTTGTATGTATCTCATAAATTCCGTCACAGTCATATTTGATATAAGAATTGCATCTCATTTACTAAAACTATCATAATTAGTATTCGAATAATCTAGAAATATTATGCCATACATAAATAATAATATGTATTAATTATACTCCAGTACCTACCCGTAAGTACTGGACTACTGAGTAGCAAAGCGCCATTATATAAAGTCATCCTATTAAATGTCTATTTAAATATATATGGTAATGAGATTGCAGGTGAGTATGGGCGGGCGGTGCCCGGTAGAGCCCCGCCCCTGACTGCCATTGTCTTCCCCAGCGAGCCCAGCCAAAATTGAATAAATTAACGCTTAATTTAATAACTCGATTAGCGTTTTGTCGACGCAAACAACTCCTGATGTGTAATAGTTGAAAGTTTTCAGGGGCGGGTTGTTTATTAAATTATTCTCTACAGATACACCAGAGGGGACACAAAAAGCTTTCCATATTGATTAATATCAAGATTTAATCAAGTTTAAACTTACTAAACGTAGATAAGCTTTTAAACTTATCGCTTTAGAAACTTTATCGACAAATTATTTGCGTTAAAAATCTAGTCAGCAAGACACGACGAGTTCATTATTACCTTTATAAATAACTAGCGGCCTGGTACGTGCTTCGCTACGTATAAAGTGAAATAATAAAAATGTGATAAATGAAGAACCGCTCGACCGATTTTGTGCAAACTTCACATAAACCATCTACTAAATAGTCCGAACAAAGCCTAAACATTTGGTTTGGATAGGTGAGCCCGTTCTTGAGTTATAAAATTACAACGAAAAATGGCATTGATTTTTATATATATAGATTGACATGAGAATTTTTCACTTGCTGCAATTATAGTCAATGGCCAAATTCATATAAGTATTTATTAAAAGGCAATAAAATAAAGAACCTACTCTTAGGTTGATATAGATTTACCAAAACTACTAAGGATAATAAATTTAATTTAATCAAAAAAAGTTTATGTTTTTCAAAATACAATAAGTAGATGTTCTTTAGAAAATCCCTTCAAGATTAGTTTGAAATACTGGCACAGTGATTTAAAAATACATTTAAGTTTTCCATAAAGTGTTTTATGTTCAACGAAAAGTTTATTAAGTAAACATCTCTATTTACATATTTTATTTTATTTTTAACTATGGATTGATTTTAACTTTTATTTCTTAAATATCCCACATTAATTATATATAGGAAAACAAACAATTAAGGTATATAAAGATTAATATAAATTAAGACTTACCTGTAGAAGTTGATAGAAGTGCAGACAAATTTTTTCACTTTCAATATTAATTTATTTCTACGATCTATACTATATTTCTTAAATTATTGATTATAAGATATGTTAAATTTATTTTTGATATGTTCTGATGTATTGATATTCTTTAGAGTGGTTGTTGTATTAAATACAATTTACTCTAATTCAATACGTAAACATTAATTTAGGTTAATTAATCATATGTTTATACGACATGTTTAGATATGATACATAGTCACTCCGGGGGGCATCACTCTTAAGGAGAACTATATTTTGTTGTACTATATTTTTGATAACTTCACTTAAAGTCTATATGGGCTAGATTTGATAGTTCATTAGTTTTAGACGTTCAATAAATATACGTATCTACCCTTAAGAGTGATGCGCCCCCGGCGAGCGCGCCACGTGACTGCCGGTTTTGCTGAAGCTTTGTGTTTACATCCACTCCCTCCTCTTCCCCTCCTGTGCATCGCTGTCACCCCCTCCGACAAACTGAACCCTCTCTATTGTATGAATTTTCACAGAATATCAACTAAACCTAGTGAAAATTCTATGTAGTCTGAACGAGTGAAAGAGAGTACTTTCGGTACGTATACGACACCACACGGTACCTATACGATGGGTAAATAATATACTTACAAACACACTGTCCTTATATTTTTTATGTGTGCGTCAGGTAAAAATCACAATTTCATAACAATTTACAAATCAATTAAAGACAAACAAGTGTAAAAAAGCCTTTTGTAATTTAAATGTTTTCTCTGTTGCTTTTTATACCCATTTTGTAAATGGTGTGTCTAAATTAAATTGTTTCTTATGAAAGCCTTTAAATCCAGTAACTTTCTTTATTTTATAAAAAACAATATGTAAAGGACACATAATTATGCTACGTTCCAAAAAATAATTAACTACAAATGAAATTGTTACCGTTTTGTAGCGAGCTCGTGGAAGGACACATCATCCAACACTTTATTAGGCGTGGAACCTAAGATAAGGAGATTTGTGCCATAAAACAGAATTTTCACATCCACTGCATTATGAACCGGAATGTGATGAAAATACTGGGTAGTATTGAATTAATACTTTAATAACTGAAACAGTGTGTTATTAAAATGTTTATTAAATATATTTTTTGTATAAAATCTCTTCTCTTTGTCGTTTGATTGTTGACCACTACTCCACAAATCAAAAAGTCATATATTTTTTTAACTTTACTGTTTGATTAGTTTTGACTCAACCTATTTTCAGTAGTGCTAGATATTTTTTACTATTGATCATGTTTGACCACAATCTCACTATGGTTAGTGTTGATGTGACCAAATGTGGTAAGCACATACAGCCTAGACTGGAACTTTCGAAAACAGCTATTGGAACATACATAGGCTTGCCACCAGATTTACAACAGAGTGTGGTAGCCAGACAGACGGGTATCCCGTACCACCGTGCTACGCCGACCTGATGATGTTTTCCTTCGCCGACAGCTCAACTCAATATAGCAATAGTTACTACGACCGGCGTCATAGCAATGCACTACTGAGCAACCATCAAGTTAACAACCCATAGATAAACCTATGAATAATTTATTAATTATACTTCTAGCTTGATTAGTATTCTTGATCGATCGGCAAAGTTAAGCAATCACCTGTGTGGACGGTATCCGGATGGGTGACCGCCTAGTGGTATTTTAACTCCAGCGTTTTCCGTGCTTTGTAACGGACGTAAAGCTGTTGTTCCCGGCTATCACTTAAATGTGATAGTCATTAAGCCAGTTGGAGTCTTTCAGGCGGCTTGCAAAACTCCAACAATAGTTTGACCATCTAGCCTACCGCCGGAGGCCGTGGAGGAGTTTCTGCCCATTCCCTTTCTCCCTCATTTTTAAAACGAGGCTCGTGCTCAGCAGTGAACATTATGGGCCGATGATGATGATGATGACTTCTCAGCGGTCGCCGTGAGAATGCGTTTCTGAAACCTGATAATATTTAGCTATTCTCGGAAACGGCTTATCCTATTGCAATGGTACTTTTACAGGAATGTTCAATATTTTCTTAGGTAGAGCTTAGAAAAAGTACCATCATAATCAGATTAGCCATTTCCGTGATTTGTTCAATATTGACCGGTGTCAGAAATGCATTTTCTTGGCCGCCGCTTTTTCCATCTTTAAATAGTCTATACGAAAAAATTTAGTTAGCTAAGAATTAACTATTGAAAATCCGCCCATAAATTAATAATATTTAATTCATACATAAGTTGTAATAATATTATAATACATATTATACTAGTATTATGTAATGTAGAGTCGCAGCAGTTTCAGTAAATTATTGCATGAACAGTGTTAGATTGTTGCAAGTCCTAATGGACTTTGATCATTATACGGGCTACACCATAAAATTCTCACGCGACATTGCTATAATTACAGAATTTAAACATTGCTATGCCATGTCCATAATGTTACTGTTAAATAAAAATCTGATTAAATCAAAATAAATAACTTGTGTTCTGAGCTTCTTGTTCTTCTTGAACAAGGTTTATTTTAGGAAGGATACTTTGAGATGGTATAAAAATCTATGTTTGGTTCGTTTCTGAACACCTTTTAATAAGGCGTCAACTCTGAAATCTAGAAAATTAATTAACTTTTCTTATAAAAGATCAATCTTGCACGATTCGACGGCCTTGAGACACCGGCGGCGGGCGGAGAGCTTTTCCGTCAAAGCATTAGCTTGGCCATGTTGGGCACCTTACCGATGATTGGCAGCAGTGGCAGTCACGAGGATATCTTCTATAAATAGATTGTATAGTGTATCTTTGTTGTACAGATCTCGTCTATATACCGTGAGCTGATGTTTAATTCGCGCTATATGGGAAACTGGAAAACTTCGTACTCTCTGATTCTGGATTAAAATTTTATGGTATTATGAATGAATATGAATAGTTTAAATAGAGATAACATTAACATTTCACTACGAGCAACATTTAAATAATTATATTTTTCATTTGACAAACTGTAAAGCTTTTCACTAATGAAATTTCGGTACAATGGGCAGCCCGATTCGATTTGATTACAACCGCAACCCTTTTTTTGCGTCGTGCTGTGTTGTAAAATGTTAATCCGCCTTTTGCCAACATTAATATTTATGGACAAAAACTTATCTCAGCGTTTCTGATAATTCCACTCCCGAAGGTGGAAAAAGGTGGATGAAGTTGGGTATGCAAGGCCTTCAATTTGAAAGTAAACTTCACTAAATTTACTATTATACAGTATATGTATCCAGTAAGGAAGGGTTTTTGGAAATTCCACCCCTAAGAGGGTAAAATAGGGGTTGAAAGTTTGTATGCAAGTCCGTCAGTTTTGAACTTAGGATTTTCAAATTTTGTGTATAGGCTGACGATTAAAAATTAATTTAAAGTTATCTCAGCGTTTGTGATAATTCCACCCCCGAAGGGAGGAAAAGGGGGATGAAGTTGGGTATGCAAGGCCTTTAATTTCAAAGTAAACTTCATGAAATGTATTATTATACGGTGTAGGCATCCACTATGGAAGGATTTTTGGAAATTCCACCCCTAAGGGGGTAAAATAAGGGATGAAAGTTTGTATGCAAGTCCGTCAGTTTTGAACTTAGGATTTTCAAATTTTGTGTTTAGCCTGACGATTGAAAATTAATGTATAGTTATCTCAGCGTTTGTGATAATTCCAACACCGAAGGGAGGAAAAGGGGGATGAAGTGGTGTATGCAAGTCCTTCAATTTCAAAGTAAACTTCACTAAATATATTATTATATAGTGTAGGAATCCACAAAAGAAGGATTTTTAAAAATTCCACCCCTAACAGGGTAAAATAAGAGATGAAAGTTTGTATGCAATATATCAACGCATAGCCCAAATCGCTGGACCTAGAGATTTGAAATTTTGCACAAAGATACCTTATACAGTGTAGGCATCCACTAAGGAAGGATTTTCGGAAATTCCACCCCTAAGGGGGTAAAATAGGGGATGAAAGTTTGTATGCAAGTCCGTCAGTTTCGATGTTAGGATCTTCAAATTTTGTGTATAGGCTGACGATTGAAAATTAATGTAAAGTTATCTCAGCGTTTCTGATAATTCCACTCCCGAAGGTGGAAAAAGGTGGATGAAGTTGGGTATGCAAGGCCTTCAATTTGAAAGTAAACTTCACTAAATTTACTATTATACAGTATATGTATCCAGTAAGGAAGGGTTTTTGGAAATTCCACCCCTAAGAGGGTAAAATAGGGGTTGAAAGTTTGTATGCAAGTCCGTCAGTTTTGAACTTAGGATTTTCAAATTTTGTGTATAGGCTGACGATTAAAAATTAATTTAAACTTATCTCAGCGTTTATGATAATTCCACCCCTGAAGGTGGAAAAAGGGGGATGAAGTTGGGTATGCAAGGCCTTCAATTTCACGATAAACTTCACAAAATTTATTATTACACAGTATAGTTATCCAAAAAAGGAAGGATTTTTGGAAATTCCACCCCTAAGTGGGTAAAATAGGGGATAAAAGTTTGTATGCAAGTCCGTCAGTTTTGAAGTCAGGATCTTCAAATTTTGTGTATAGGTTGACGATTGAAAATTAATGTAAAGTTATCTCAGCGTTTATGATAATTCCACCCCCGAAAGTGGAAAAAGGGGGATGAAGTTGGGGATGCAAGGCCTTCAATTTCACGATAAACTTCACTAAATTTATTATTATACAGTATATGTATCCAGTAAGGTAGGATTTTTGGAAATTCCACTCCTAAGAGGGTAAAATAGGGGATGAAAGTTTGTATGCAAGTCCGTCAGTTTTGAACATAGGATCTTCAAATTTTGTGTATAGGCTGACGATTGAAAATTAATGTAAAGTTGTCACAGCGTTTGTGATAATTCCACCCCCGAAGAGGGAAAAGGGGGATTAGGTTGTATATGAAAGTCCTTCATTTCCACAGTAAACATCACTAAATTTATAATTATACAGTGTAGGTATCCACTAAAGAAGGATTTTTTAGTATTACACCCCTATGGGGGTAAAATAGGGGATGCAAGTTTGTATGAAAGTCCATCAGTTTCGAAGTTAGGACCTTCAAATTTTGTGTTTAGGCTGATGATTGAAAATTAATTCATATATGCTTCAGCGTTTTTGATAATTCCGACCCCGAAGGGGTAAAAAAGGGGATGAAGTTGTGTATGGAAGTATACTAAATTTATTATTGAAGCTTATAGTTGGAAACTAACGCAACGAATATCGGTGTTGTTGGAATTAAAAATAATGTACACGTGTATCATGTTATTAATAAGCCTACTGCCGCCATCTATCTGTCTGTCTGCCACGAGAAAGTTTCTCAGCTGTCTGTTTGAGGAACTTTTGGATAGATCTCCGCCCGTCGATCTGTCCGTCTGCTACGGGAAATTTTTAAATTATTATTTCATATTTAAATTTAATACTAAGGTGTCACACAAGCATACGGCCCGCCTGATGGTAAGCGGTCGCCGTAGGTATCACTCGTGCGTTGCCGACCCTACACAAAATATCTTCACACCCTTTTTAAAGACCCCCTGGCTATACTCCTTTGGGAAAGCCACGGCGGGGAGCTCATTCCACAGCCTAACTGTACGCGGTAGAAAACTCCTTTGAAATCGCACAGTAGAAACCATTTCGGTTCCAATATATGAGTATGGACTCCCCGTCGATGGCAAAAGTTGCGATGGTAGAAGGTATGGGAATCAGATCAAACAATTCTTCAGAGAACTGTCCGTTGTACAAGCGATACACACATAAGGAGGCAGTCTCTCCTCAGACTGACAGACAGACAGAAACATCTCAGCTGTCTGTAAATTATTGAGAAACTTGTGGATTTAGGTCCCGTGTATTCGTCTGTCTGTCTGTGTGCCATAAGCAAATATCTCAGCTGTCATGAAATGGTTGAGGAAATAGGTCTCATAGCGCAATTTTAGATAAATAATCCCGATCTCGACACCTCCCAAAAAAAACTTATTTCACCTTCCCATAGATACACGGTGCATATTCCTGACGGTAGATTTTCAGATCTTCTTCTTCAAATCGGGAACGTAAACTTTCCACAAATAGATGGGTTGATACAAATACCAACTTAGGTATAAATAAAATATATACTAATGTTACAATGAACACAAACCGATAGTGGTTATGCGCCATTATGACTCCCAAAAATGACCAACCCGCTGCGATAAATGACATGTTGATTTATTCATTTGAAGGTGGTTGCCACCATGGTCGATATGGATAAATCGGTAAATTATCCTGTTCAATTTTTAAACTAGATCTTAATCTGCCGGGTAATCCATATGTAGGTGCTCCTGTCATAATGATTACAAATATACGGCCTCCAAAATTGTGCTGTGGAACTAGACTTCAAGGAACAGCTCTCCGCCGCAATGTTATTGATGCCAAAATATTAACTGGTCCTGCTAGAGGAGAAACAGTCTTCGTGCCGCGTATACCATTGATCCCAAATCCTTCGTTTAATTTAAAAGTGTACATTTCCTTATCAAGGTTTGTTTCGCGAATGCTATTAATAAATCACAGGGAAACACTCTGATATTTGCTAGAGTTTATTTGCGACAAGACTGTATCAGTTGTATGTGGCATGCTTGCAATCAGCTCTCAATCTACCTGAACTTATGTCAAATATCACACGTAGTGGCGGGCAATAGCCATGAACAAAGCTCTATATTGTTACAATGAATCATATCTAGAAAAAAAAAAACTACGCGGACGAAGTCGCGGGCTAAAGCTAGTAGTATTTTATATGTTGATGTTACCGTGCTACAACATAGGTATAACATCCATATTTTTTTTATACTACTAATGCCCGGTTTCAATAAACAAAAACGAACAAGGACGCTTGCAACATACGAGGCATCGCTCACGCGTTACCGTCCTTTCCCAATGAGCTCTAGCGACCTTACTCACGCGCAGGAACACATTTTTACACAGCAAAAAGTTATTCTGCGGTATTCTGTAAGGTCGAGGTACTTCCCCAGTCAAGCTGTTCTTCGAGCGAATAAACGCTACGCTCTACCTCTCTGTAACATATATCTATACAACCTACTCACTTTTCATCACTACAGTACATCGGCATTATATTTCTTTTCGTATCCTCATCTCCGTGTCCAGAAAATTCTTCAGGAGAGGTGTGAAACACATTATGATTAAATGCGATGATATGACAGTGATGTCGAATGCCGAGACGAAGGTCCCGGGTTCGAATCATACAATGAGCTTGAGCTTTCGGTGAAGGAACACATCGTGAGGAAACCACAGCATGTTGTATACTTACCTACTTTGTAGTACCCTCAAGTTCAAAATCTGCCGCCAAGGACCTATCGGTTTGTTCCGATAGCTGCACTTGTGAGCCAGTTCCTTCTACGACCATAGCGAGTTTCTGGTCAAACAGATCTAGGACCCGATGTATACATACATAGTAAAAAAGGAATGAAAACCCTTATTATATAATTTTACCTTTAGTGAACACAATCAAGAAGATGATAAGAAAGATCCATGAGTGTTACACGATTAGACAGATTAAATTAACAAAAAAATCTTGTAGCAGTCATACTTCATGTTATTTTATCTGGAATATTTTATTCTATGATATGAAGATAACATTGTACCTGTATAATGTTAACAAGGTGCTCGTTAGTGAGACATGGCGAGTCATAGGTACCCTATTATCATCACTTCAAAGTGCACCAATTAGACAAGCTTACCGTTTAAGAGGCTTTACCGTAGGATTTTAAGCTCTTGATAAACAGCGGTGGGCTTGGGCTATTATTATTTTCAACATCGAAAGATATCGCTCTCATCGATAGTGGTTATATTGCAACTCTATATTGCTATTGTTAATTGATGAAATAGATTTACATGATTATTTTATGTTAAAGTAAAATACTGACATGACAAATCGTACTTTTGTTAGTTTCCAGATGATAATAATTATCTCTAAAGAATTGTAAAATAATGTCTTAAAAATACAATAGATAGTATAAATAAATCATGAATTCTATGGCAATGATGCATCAAATTATGACATATATTCATTATTTTGCTTTAAAGTGGAACCGTAATGTACCTACATAATTTGTAAATATTTTGCTTGCCAGAAAAATATTGCTCTTATTATAAAAATAAAAACCAGCAAAGTACGAGTGTGAGTCTGACTGATATTTCTTGTTGAAAAAAACCAGACCTCATAACTAATTTTGTTTTAGAAGAATTTACATCAATTTCTAGCATCTTTTTTTTTATACAACTAAGTCGGTAAACAAGCATACGGCCCGCCTGATGGTAAACGGTTACCGTAACCATATGGACGCTTGCAACACAAGCGTACAAGCTCATGCGTTACCGACCTTTCCCCCCTCCCCTATGAGCTCTGGCGACCTTACTCACGCGCAGGAACACAACTTTACACAACATAAAGTTATTTGGCTGCGGTATTCTGTAAGGTGGAGGTACTTCCCCAGTCGAGCTGCTCTTTGAGCGAATAAACGCTATGCTCTAACTCTCTAAATATCTGTAATTATTTCTCATTTTTGTCTTTGCGATCTTCGGAGATGGAAGAGGAGGCAACGGTATTATTTTTTTGATTTTTTTCAACGTAAGGCAATAACTACGCAACATAAAAGAAAACAAAACTGCTTTATAATGTACAAATGAAGCCTTTTCATATAATACCCCATTTAAACTTTTAGCCATACTTTATATATAGAAATTTCGGCCCTCGTTTAGGCCGTTTGCAAAGAAATGAAAATATTTTTAAAAATATGTTTGGGTTGGTGAAGCAGTATTGAATTTAAAAAGATGGCAAATTTCATATTTATATCATCCTTTTCTGATCCAAATTTCATATCGATATCATCGGTTGCTGAAACATACCCACCGCTGTGATAGACGGACGGATTGGCACCTTTTTTACCTTTTAGGTTCGGAACCCTAATGATACCTCATTTTAATCCAAGCAAAATATAATATTTCTTTATAAACTCCAACGTAGCTTATTAGAAGTTATTACTTTGATACGTTCCAAAGAGTGGGTGGTTATTCACTCCAAACAGCCTGCGGACAAATTATTAATAGGAACCGGTATTCATCACCATGGAGGCATTGAGATCGAATGAATGCTGCCCGAAAATAATCTCAGTGGGGTTCAGTAGAAAAATAGTCAATCGGAGGGGGGGATGACGGTGTGCGGGGTGCAGGGGCGGAACAACGGCCTCGTTATGCTACTTCCGGCGGATGTCGCCTCGTGATGCATTGTCGTCGCCTTCGGAGGGTGGTCACCGATGTTTTTATTTTCATCATAAACATTAATATGTGCGTTCGACCGTATTTTATTTATTGTCGTGAACGTCCAAATAACAAAATGCACAAATCTATCATTGCCGGGTAACTGCGCACTAAATCCAGACTAAATCGCAATACACGCAAAATGAGGTTATATTGCACACATATACAGCATAGTACATACAGTATATTTCAGGGTAGAGCATGTACAGTCGAGGACATAAATATGTATACACTTTTTGAAATTCAAAAGCGATTTTCTCGCATGTTTAACGTTTAAGTGTTAAACTATTACACAAATCATAATAGTATATGTTAGAAGATTCTGCCTTTATAATATCTCATAATTTCAATCAGTAGTTTTAGAGGAAACCGTTGTTGAATTTTACTAATTGTATACATATTTATGTCCTCGACTGTACATTTGCTAATTTTAATATCGATGAATCAAAATTTGTGTGATTAACAACTTACTTGGTTTAACTATCAATATCGCAAAATATGTTTGTGTGTGTACAAGCACGATAATTATGACATCATAAAATAATTACCGGTGGTGAAGCGTCACCCACCAGCTGTCGGAGTATGGGAAAGTAATAATGCGGATGCAACGGAGGTGTCTTTTCGGTCCAAGCCCCCCGGGAAATCACGGTAATCCGCGGCGTCGACAGCGCGTCGGCTAAATCTCTGTCGAACGACTACTAGGGATGCTCCGTTACTATATTTATCCATCGATAATCACCCACTTAAAATCAATTATTAGTTATTTCTCAAGAGTTACCGAAATGCATCATTCAGTTAAAAAGTGTACCTATATCGGATTCGTACATCCAGCAGGCAAGTAAAATAAGAGTATTATACATACCTTGAAGAATTATTGCTAGTTATAACTAGTTATTAAGGGAAGCTGCTGTACCTTGATACATTTTTCATTAAATTATTGATCAAGGTACACGTAGTATCAAGGTACAGCAGTCTCCCCTATATTAAAATGTGTTAAAATGAATATGAGACATTAGCACAAAATATTTCAATTCTTTATCTCAAGATCCTCAAGAAAATATCGATGCTAAACAAAAATTCGCGCATTACATCACGACTCTAGCTAAACCGCGTCTGGCTCCAGAGATCGCTGTGAATGGGCTCTGATGAATCATGCCCGTTCACATGGAACGATGTACAACGCATTAGAGCCCCGTTACACTATCACCCGCAAGTATAAACTGTTCAAAAGGGGGTTTATAAGGACGAGGAGTTTACTTTATCCCCACATTTATAAATAAATAGTCATTCAATATTCTTAAAACAGCTTTAAATAGTATTTATGAAGAAAATTCTCGGCGGCGAAGCATTATCTATGCTTATCATTTTGTTTTGTCCGAGAAGTTTATACTATTAAAGTACCTAAGCTAAACATCTGTCTTGAGTAAGCCAGCTTATGTATATAAATGTGTTCCCGAAGTCACGTAACACAGAGTTGGTTTAAGCGAAGTGGGTTTTTTTTTCTAAGGTAGCAAACACACATATAACCCACCTATAACCTGCGAATACTTGCAACACCAGAGGTATTACACACGTACTTAACAAAACCAGTAAAATGACAAATAATATGTGAGCTCTCAGATACATTAAATAAAATGAAGAGAAACAGAAACCATATTAAAACACCTTTTTTTTGCAAAAATAGTGTTAATTAGAGCACGCGATATCATCAAATGTGTCAACGTCACTCGACTTTACGATGCAGATCATAACGAGGGCTTCAGATCCCCGGCTCCGGACTAATAACCGAGATGACAATTACATCGAGATGTCAGCCAGACTCATAAGTCTTCATTACTCCCCACCGTCCAAGTTGCTGGCTCCGCAAAACTTTGATGAGTCGATACTAAACGAGCTTAAATATGATCCTTATAACAAACCCCTACTCCAGATGCTGCTGTTACGCAAAAAACGCACGTCTTATCCTTTTTACAAATTAGAATAGAATAGATTTATTTGTTGAACACAGGTTCTTCAAACAGGTTCAATTCTTTTTACTTTGAAGTGTTCATTTTAAACACATTATTAATTTAAACAATTTATGTATTAGTTTCAAATTCAGCGCATTTGTATTAAACGCATTATTGTTATATTCGTTTTTACTCATTTCTTTTCTTATTTTTAACTTCCACTAGTATAACAAAATTATGATAATAACCTATGATGAGAGCAATTCATTAAAATGCTCTCTCTCATTCTCTATAAAATAAAATGTCATAGTATGCGTCCATGTAAAACTAAAGTGTTATTAAATGTAAAAAAAGATACGTACGTACATTGTCCGTTAAAAAAGTAACGAGTCAGCCAAGTTACAGGTAAAGCAAGTTTGTACTTATTTCTTTTAACTATGTGTGTCGCTGTTTTCTGAGAGTAATGTAGGTATGTTTACCGAATATGAATAATATGTTCATACACTTACAACATTAAAAAGGTTTTGCTTACAATTTGCAAGTAAAAACAGTATAAAAATATATTCATTTTCTAAAATATGTTTGCTAAATTGTCAACACCATATTATGCATAAAAATAGTAGCCAATGCTTACAGTCAGTACTACAGAACCTGCTACGATTTACTTTATTCACTTTTACGTTAATGCAAATAAACATATAAACGTACATTATATTGAGTAAGCCATTAACCGTAAAAGCAAAGTTTTAATATAATAGATCACAAACTCATTAGAGGTCTCATTAAAGTGACGAAGTATTAGAGACGCGCGACAATGAGATAACGTTACCTATCATAATGATGAATTTGAGAACAAGGGCTGTATCTAATTCAACTAATTTCAAGCATCAAATATTCTACGTTTATTTTCAGATTTTAATCAAAGTATACTTATATGGTGATTTTTTCAAGTGAGGATGCATGGCCAAATCGTAATATATAAATACTAGTTGTCCCCTGCGGTTTCACCCGCGTTCCCGGGCTAAAAAGTAACCAATGTCCTTCTCCATACCATAGGCTATCTGCATGACGAATTTCATGATGATCCGTGGAGTAGTTGAGGCGTGAAGGCGTAACAAACAAGCAAAAAACTAAGTATCACATTTATAATATTAGTTACGATAGCTTAATGTAATAGCGAAAAATACTCAAATGACGAGTCTCGAGGCCAATAATTTTGATTGAAACTAAAACTGTAGTAGGTATACCTTACTTACATTTTCAACGTGTGGACTTTGAAAAAGAAAAACACTTCCTGGATTTTCTGCACCATCCCAAAATGTCGCTTATAAGGATCAAATTCTGGAAAGTAATGTTAAATAAAAAAGTAATGGTATATTTAAAAAAAACGTGGATCGAGGCCTCCGGAGACCAGCGGGCAGCTTTTTCCGCCAACGCAGCGTTTCCTCTTTGGATAGCCAAGCTGCTGCCAGCCTTCTGGGAACCTAGGAAATTTTCTATAGATTGTAATTTGTACATATTTGTTGTTAATATAACGTATATATTTTTTAATACTGTAAGAATTCATTAAAAATCAGTTGTTAATTTTCATAGATTTATAATCTTTAACAAATTCCGTGACATATTCGTGAAAAATTCAGCCTGTACTTTATACATGTTTTATTGAAGTTACTTTTGGCAACCTTGCTTACTAGAATATATTATTTAATTAGCAATTCATTCATATTAATAATTCGGTAATTAAAAATAACTTTATATTACAGTTATTTTTAATTACCGACAACATGCACAATAAATTTTCTTGCTGAGTTTCTTGCCGGAGTTTGCAGTTTATGGTATTCCGAACCGGTAGTAAAGTCAACTGTAACGTTCATAAGCCATCAGGGTCTAAACTAAATAAAAAAATACTTTATGATACTCTTGAAAGAAAAGTGAGCGATATAAATTAATATAGGAAATTATTAAAAGAAGTATCGAAATATATGAGAGTAGCAGCATTTCGTTTTTAAATATTGGGGGGTATCAGACGTAAGCCGACGTTTACACACATCAGCATTCGTTACGCGTTTCCATCATTATCATATTGAGCGAGCGTTTCAAATACGGAAGTGAGTGAATCGGGACTAGCCGGGAGGCGCTACGATATTGCTGTTTGCCTTCGACAAATATTTGGACGGCCGGCCTCCCGCCCCGCTACTTACTGGAGTTAAATCAATATTTAAATAATTCCAAACTTTGATTAATTTGCAGAGATATTGTTTACTATGATGTCGTCGGATTTAGATTAGTATTACTTATGATATTTTTGCGTTCGTATAATCGTTTTTTAATCTCTTTTATAAACATATCTCAACCCATCTTAAAAGTTTCATTTACGACCCCGTAAAAATAGAAGGCCAGGTTCATTTTTGGGGTTGGGCTAAAAATCAAATGGAAATCTGCCATGTAGTTATCAGTTCAAACGTAAAGGATCCTTTTATGCATATTAATTAGTATGTAACTTAATCACTAAGGATAGAGTAGTTCCTCCTACACAGATCCATCTAAACTGCGGCTATTAACCGGTTTGAGGGCATGAATGTTTTATGTGTCCCGGTGTCGCCCGGCTCCCTAGGGAAGGGTACATACAAAACTCTACTAGCACTTAATTAAGGGGAAGTAACGAAGGGAATAGATTTTAATTAATATTACGCGGTGATTCGCACATCCTCCTTATTGTTTAGTCCAAATTAAATACTTTATAGGAAACACAATGGCTTTGCTTCCCTACATCGATTCGATATACTGTATATAACGTGTAACGAAAAGGGTACCTATAATATCTATAAAAATGTTATGATAATACTAGCTGTCCCCCGCGGTTTCACCCGCGTTCCCGGGATAAAAAGTAGCCTATGTCCTTCTGCATACCATAGGCTATCTGCATGCCAAATTTCATGATGATCCGTTGAGTAGTTGAGGCGTGAAGGCGTAACAAACAAACAAACAAACTCACTTTCGCATTTATAATATTACTAGCTGTCCCCCGCGGTTTCACCCGCCTTCCCGGGATAAAAAGTAGCCTATGTCCTTCTCCATACTATAGGCTATCTGCATGCCAAATTTCATGATGATCCGTTGAGTAGTTGAGGCGTGAAGGCGTAACAAACAAACAAACAAACTCACTTTCGCATTTATAATAGTTAGGAAGGATAGTTAGGATTAACAAGTGACGAGAAAAGATAATCTCCTAAATTCCGACTCATTAAGCGGTGACACGTTGGTTATGATTTTAATTCAATAAACTTGAAAGCAAAAATGGTATGAATTTTTGAGTAATTTATTTTGAGCTATCATTTTTTTAGAGGTTCCATACCTGATGTGGTCTTCACCCCTTTCAGATATATACACTTGTCGTTGCACGTTGAATATACCCATGCGTATCTAACTCCGGAAGTTCCTACACTACACAGCTTCAGTAAATTTGAAGGCGACTTACGGTCTGGTGGTAACAGTAGCTTTGACCTTCGTGCCCTACTAGGGCCTAAATTGACTAAATGGCATTGACAAAGAAAGCATAAAACTTTAAAAACTTCTCACTATAAGTTCTCAGTATCTTGTAAGTAGGCAAACAGGTATCAAGATAAAACGAATGACATCAAATTTAAATCATAATTTACGGACCGTTATCGGTTAAAATTAAGACATATCTTTACTAACAATGAAGCAAAGACCTCAAAGCTCTGCATAGCAGACCCTCCCATATGGAAGTAGCTATCACAGCTAAAATTAGCTTACGAAATGATCTATATGGCAATAAAAAAACCTACCATTGGTAAGCAAAACGATTCGTCTTTGTTTATAGAAACCGGCCATTAGTTGCACAGAATAGGAAGATTATGGAGTTCGACTACAATATAAATAATGTTTCATTATAAGGCATAAAATTTGACAAGTAAACGTAAACAACGTTATTTTATTTTATTATTCTGATGTTATGACATATTTAATATAATATTGAATTGATTATAATGTGATTTAGTTGTATAATTTGCATGCCTGCTTTTGCGAGTCATGCAAATCGATTTAAATTAAAAAAACCCATTAAAATTGTAAAAATCATAATAAAATATCAAAATAATAAAGTACAATAATGTTGTTTACGTTATTTTATTTTAATGCTTGTCAACATTTTATGCCTTAAAAATGATCTTAGTCTCTTAGTATGACTCGCATAAAATACCCGATATATTATACATCATTTACGCACATTTAACATATATTTTCATACACAACCGTTATACTGTTTTGAATAAGTTTTTGTACAAAATAATACCTATAATTTTTAGGCCACTCATAGCTAAGGTTTTATGATGCCAACTAATTTCTAAATAACGTATACAGTGAGTAGCGTTGTTTATGTTAAAGATTCACAAAAAGTAGTACTTTAACTAACTTACTAAGACTTCCGAGACCGAAATAGGAAGACAAAGGGAAAAAGAATATTCTTTTAAGAATTTAAATAAATTTCCACTAAAGAGGGTGAGAGCCAGATCGCGTTACAAAAACGAAAATGGGGGCTAATAAAAATGCCAAAGTAAAAACGTGCAATTTTAAAGCAGTGTCAAATGGATATAAAATCCCTGTACTTACCCATTTCTGGGTTACAAATGCTACGATAAACACATTTACCCTGTTTTAAAAGAAGGGTAATACAGAATACGTTATCCCACCAAAAACATTTTTATGTAAAATGTTGCCAAGACATATGGCTCACACTGTCAAAATATTATCAGATTTCATGTATAGCCAAGCTTATAACTCTACATGCCCTAACTTCACAAACTCTACACACCGTAGTCAAAATATGTGGCTTGGCCGTTTCACTGCTACAATAACACTCCCGTGCCCCCAGATTAACGTGTTCCTTGATCAATATTGATGGATGATAACAACTTTGACTAAGTATGGTTTATAAGAAATCGAGCTTTCCTGCTACTCCATGTTTCAAAAGGGTTTTTTATCAAGTAGGTAGATACCCAAAGATACAATTAAATCTTCAGACTCATTCCATGGTGGAAAAAATAATAGATATTTTTTAGGGTTCTGTAGAAGGTTGACATCACTCCAGCGGCTGCAGCTATATAAAGCGCAGGTTAGGCCGCATATGGAGTACTGCTCACACCTCTGGGCAGGCGCACCCACTTACCAGCTTGATCCACTTGCCTCGGTTCAAAGGCGGGCCACTCGTATAGTTGGCGATTCCGAACTCACTAGCGGTTTGGAACCTCTCAGCCTTCGGAGAGATATTGGCTCTCTATGTGTGTTCTACCGTCTATATAATGGGGAGAGTTCTCAAGAACTTTTTGACCTGGTGCCATCATCACCTTTCTACCACCGCACCGCTCGCCAGCAATGTGGAGTTCATCCTCATATCCTCGAGCCGCCTCGATCGTCCACACAACGGTTCAGTCGGACGTTCCTACTGCGGACCATTAGGATGTGGAATGAGCTCCCCATTACGGTTTTCCCTCAGCGCTACGATATGGGGTTCTTCAAAAGGGGCGTAAAAAGAGCTCTTCAAGGTCGGCAACACATCGGCAATCCCCCTGGTATTGCAAATGTCCATAGGCGGCGGTGACCACTTACCATCAGGTGGACCGTCAGACTGTTTGTCAACCTAATGACATAAAAAAAAAAAAAAAAAAAAAAAAAGGGAAGTTCCCAAAGGGTACTCAACGGGATCCTATTCATAAGCCTCCGCTGCTGTACGTCTTTTTTTTATCATATATTTATTTTATGGCACCAGTGGCATTTCCTACTAATCCATTATTGACAGGACTGAAAAGCATAGCAATATCGTTTCCCCTCCCATTACACTAAAGCAAACAACACTTAAGCGGTCACATCTCAACGTAATATTGATCTCGTGCTAAGTAGAAAGAAGACCAACAATACAATATTCTTACTAGAACCATATATTTGTATACCTATCTAACAACCACCAGTTGTGTTTGTGTCTACTTTATTATTTGACGGGCCAGTTGGCGCAGTTGGTTAAGACTCCACGCCTTAACCAACTGCGCCAGCTGGTCTTAACCTATATATAGCGCCGCAGGTCGTGGGTTCGATTCCTACACAGGACATGCATTTGTGTGCATGAACATGTCTGTATGTCCTGAGTCTGGGTGTAATTATGTAAATTAAGTATGTATTTACAAACGTAGTATATGTATAAAAGTAGTATATGTATTATATCAGTTATCTGGTTTCCATAGTACAAGCTCTGCTTAGTTTGGGATCAGTGTGTGAGGAATGTCTCAGGATATTTATTTATATTTAATATCAAAAATACGGCGTTTAATATTACGTCTTACATTTGAAACTATTTATACTAGCGGGCAAAAAGTTGACGTATCCCGGCCGTGATTTGAAAAAAAAGTTTGTAAATTTTTTTTTTCTTTCTGCTTGGAGGAGTCCATAGAACCAATAACTATGACTAAGTGTTTCCACGTAATTTATACATATAGATTATACCGTATCATATTTTATAAGCATATTTATAGATAACTAGCATTTGCCCGCGACTTCGTCCGCGTAGAGTTTTTTTTCTTTCTATATATGAATTATTATAACAATATAAAGCTTTATTCACGGCGTGTGATATTTGACAAAAGTTCCAAATATGCCAAATAAAACTGGCCGTGGGAGAAAAAGTCCTGCGGCAAATCAACTCCAGCAAATTTCAGATTTTCCCTTTGATTTATTAATAGTCATCGCCAAAACAAACCTTGGTTGGGAACTGCTATCTTCTCAATTGAAACGGAAGGTGATTTGGGATTCATGGTATACGCGTAATACGCGACGTGAAGACTGTTACTCCTCTGGCAGTGCCAATTAATATTCTGGCATCAATAACATTGTGGCGAAGAACTATTACTTGGAGTCTAGTGTGTTCCATTGCACAATTTTGGAGGGCGTATATTTCTAAGCAATATGACAGGAGCACCCACACGCAACATAAGCCTGTGACACGGAAGACCCAGCGGATTGAGAGAGTAAAAAAAATATAACAGGTTAATTTACCGACTCATCCATATCAACCATGGTGGCAACAGAAGTATAAAATCATTTCTTCACCTTTGAATGAATTTATCAACATTTCGTTGCTCGCAGCGGCTTGGTCGTTACCTCTCTCGCATAACTACTCCATCGGTTTGTGTTTAATATTTTTAACATCAGGATAAATTTTATCTACTAGTTCCTCAATCATTTCCAGACAGCTGTCTCTGTTATTTCTGTCATTTTAAGGAGAGACTTTGTGACCTCCTTATGTGTGTTCACCGCTTGTACAACGGACAGTGCTCTGAAGAATTGTTTGACCTGATGCCCACGGTTACCTTCTCATCCATCGCAACTCTCGCCATCGACGGGAAGTTCATCCTCATACATTGGAAACGAAATGGTTTCGTACTGTGCGGGCTCAAAGGAGCTTCCTTGCTTCCTATGAGCTCCCCGCCGTGGTTTTCCCAATGGAATACAGCATGGGGTTCTTCAAAAAGGGTGTGAAGAGATTTCTGCAGGGTCGGCAACGCGCGAGATACCCCGTGATAGGCTATGGTAACCGCTTACCACTAGGCGGGCCGTATGTTTGTTTGCCACGTTAGGTATAAAAAAAATACCCGCCTACTATGGAAACTAGATAACGACTACATATACTATAATATTTTTATATATTTTATCTAATAAATATACCTTTCCTTTTCTACCTATAACTCATGCTCGCCCCCATATCGACCATTACGGTAGTCAGCAGCGATTCGTCACACGGTCACACAATCATTAATTTCTATAGAAAAATACATCGGGAGCTTTTACAGCTCTTTCGATAACATCAAAACTACATTAGACCGGTATTTTTCACGTGTTTTCCATGACCACAGTGGAGGTGCGATGGCTATAGATAAGATTGGTCAGTATGTTTAGTACTTAGTATGTACCTAGATTACATATTACATAACTTTACTTCCCATACAATCACCCATAAATATTAACATTTTTTACGTTTTACTTTTGTTTTACTTTTATTTCTTACTTACCATAAGTACCTAATCATACATTTAACTACATCATTCTTTTTAAAGCACTTGGTATCTACAAAATTACATCAACAAGAACTTACATTACAACATATGTCTGTGCATTACAAGAAGCTGTTATTTTAAACAAATGTAGTAGTCTCCAAATTCTAAACTTGGAATACTACTACATCGACATGGATCCCCTTTTTTTTTTTTTTTATACGACTAAGTCTGCAAACAAGCATACGGCCCACCTGATGGTTAGCGGTTACCGTAGCCATATGTACGCTTGCAACACACGAAGCATCGCTCACGCATTGCCGACCTTTCCCCCTCCCCAATGAGCTCTGGCGACCTTACTCACGCACAGGAACACAACTTTACACAACATAAAGTTATTTGGCTGCGGTATTCTGTGAGGTGGATGGAGGTACTTCCCCAGTCGAGCTGCTCTTTGAGCGAATTAACGCTACGCTCTACCTCTCTTATAATTCCTATAAATAACATAATCTGAATCTAATGTCCACTGAAAATGATTTATTTATTTGGAACTATTTGCGTCCCGTGGTTTCACCCGAGTACCCGAGGGATAATATCCTAACATACCCTACCGTCAAGTTTTCATAAATTTTCTAATTTTCTACGCAACTGTCTTAATTTTTTATCCCGTAAGAACAGTCTCCAGAGTATTAGAAACCTTTGAAAAAGAGATGGATGAAATCGGTAAAGACGTCCTCAAGTTATGGCGTGACCAAGGCAAATAGGGATTCATTTTTACCACACTGACCCGGAAGGAGGGTTATGTTTTTCGAGTGTATGTATGTAAGTATGTATGTTTTATTTAATTTCTATATCTTTGGCACGCTCTGCTGACCAAACGGCTCGATGGGTTTAAACAGTAGTCTCTGTCTACTGTTTTAACATATGAGGTGTCGTTAGATTCGTCTTAACTGTGGGAGTGACATAGGGTATATTATTTTAGAATGGCATCTATCAATAAAAAAGAGAGGAGGAAACAAAAATATAAAAAAATCATTATTATAACAATATGGGTCATCATCTGCCTGCCCTGTTCCCAATCAATTTGGGTCAGCGCAATATGTAAATATGTAAATAAACTAAGGGAAAATAAAGAGGAATTAAAGAGAGTGATAGTGGAAGAATAACTGAGACTTGAAAGATTCAATAGTCTGAGCTTGTCTAATGATCTGAGGTAAGGCGTACCAAAGATGAACAGCTTGAACAGTGAAAGATTTAATAAAGGACTGGGAAGTGTGTAAAGGAGTTTTGAGGCGAAGTTCGAGAGAAGTACGAAGGCCGTGATGTTGGGAGCTATAGTATACGAAGTGTTCCTTAAGATAAAGTGGAGATTTGGGATTAAATAAGATAGTATATAGAAGTGAAAGTATGTGAGTATTCCATTGTATTTAACAGGTATTGGATTTGACAGATATTTTCAACCAAACTCTGTAAAACCCCATGGAAACAAACGTCTCATTTATATTTCCCGCTACATGCGGCATGCGGGCACATTCCACTCAATATTTATGGTTGCGGATTACTACAGTGGGGCAACTCGGTTAATACTTTGATTTTATTTAGAGTTCAAAAAAAGTGCGTAAGAGCGATGTTTGGTGCCAATCAAAGAGAAAGCTGTAAGCCTCTTTTTCAAAAGTTAAGGATAATGTCATTGTACTCGCTCTACATATACGAAGCCTGTTTATTTGTAAAAAATCATCCAGACTATTTTAATACTATAGAAAATAAGCACCCACGAAAAAACCGCTGGAAAATGTTATTAATACCACACCACAAATCCAAAACTACTTATTTTGACAAATCAATATATATGTAATGGCGACAAAGCTCTATAATAAACTACCAGAGTCATTGAAAAACTTAAAAATTACGCTCTTCAAGCATAGGTCCTCATAAATAAATGTTATTATACTATTGATGAGTATTTTAAAGACGATTTTAGATAAACATCCGTATTATTGTTATGTGTTATACCTATTTTTTTGTGTAGATACAATGTTATTTGACATGTTATTATTTTTATTATGTATGACTGGCTTAACCTTATAATCTGACTTCATATAATTCTTATGCTATTTTTTTTAATGAAATTATTTAAATGTATCTAATAATAGGATAATTGATTGATTGACTTTTTTGTATTAATACTTCATTAGAAAATGTTTTCAATAATTGCACGCCTAATATAGGTATATTACAGTGAAACTCCTACATGTTAACATCGATTATATATTGTACCTGTAGTAACGCAATAAATAATTTGATTTGATTTGCAAGGTGGTTGCAAGATGTAATTGTTGCAAACTGTTTATAGTCTAGCATACGAAAGTAGAAACAGAAAAAGCGCGGCAAAATAAAAAAAAACTAGATGTGGTATCACTAAGTATAGTAAGAATAAATTGTTTTGATACTTTACAAAAAAAATATATAAATATTAATTAATGTTTGATTTTTCCAAGTAATATTTGCATGTAAATGTGTCAAATTTTTACATAAACTCGCTATATTCTATTCTTATATAGAATGCTTTATAATAAAAATTTTAAATAAATAAATAAATATCCCGGGATAATCCTCACAAACGATTATCTGATCCCAAACTAAGCGTACAATATATTCAAATTCAAAAATTGTGGAAATTTTATTTTTTTCTAGTTTATATTTTTTTTACCTTCGTAGGATATGGATAGGATTTTTCAGTGATTAGCGACCGTAGAAGTTCATTTAGCATATTGTAGAACATTAAGGTGATCGAAAGAATGAGAAGGTGGACACTATAACATTATGAATAAAGGTTTAGTATCAAAACTGCTTATGGTAAACTAGTAGACACTTTTTATGCCAGGTGACGAAAGTGTCATATATAGAATGTTGCCATGTAAAGAGTTTCAGAATTTACAGCCAGGGTCAATTTTCGTTTGCCAGACTCTAGCTTTCTCTGTCTACGGTTGCAAGCCAGGCTGAGTACTGTGTTGCCATAATCGATATTCTAAGATTCTTGGGTATAATTCTGTAGTCTGCCCTTTTAGTGAAAACTGATATAAGTTGACTTAAATTACATTCGAGTCTAGCATATACAGGCTGATAATCGATGTAGCTCTATCTATAATAGAAAGAAAAATGTCGCATATTTTATAAGCTTTGTTGAATTCTTCTTCTTAGTTTTATGTTTGGCAACAAAATCCAATTTGTTTCACCGGCCATTAGCATGTTTTTCTGGCTTCATGCGTGCTCTTAATGTGTTTTGTGTGGCCACTACAACTATTCAGAATTATTCTCAGTATCATTTGAACCCGATCGTCGAACGTTTGCGGCAGGGCCCGGCCCCGCCGGAACTGACACAGGGGAATCCGAACTTGATGATGAAGAGGAAGAATCTGACGATTCTCCAGCTCCATCTTGCAATTAGTAAAAATATTTCATAAACGAACGGTAACACAGTTATAATTATGGTTCTGATTCAAATTCTGATTATACTCACCTGAGCTAATGCCAAAGAGAATATAACCACCATATAAAAAAGGTACTCTATGATAACCACTACGTTGATAATGCATCTGCTCCCCGCCTGGTGAATAAAGTGGAGGGGAGAGACCGTGTACCACGTGTGTACGGAGATAAAGTAAAACGGGAGATTCGTTTAAAAACCGAATATAAAATTATCAATCGTTACGTTTGAGAATATCAAATTATACTTATATTTACCTATATCGACGGGCAGAATCACGATTATTAAGCAATCAGTTCCAAAATACAAGACTGAACTGAGCCCAGACCTTCCCGCCTATTTTATATCTTAAAACAGTATTCTTCAAGAATACAGACGGAAGTCTCAACCTATACTATGGTCTCAACCATTGAATTATTACACAGTCTCAACAAATCACAGGGACGGAACATCATGACCGGATACATTTTATCAGGAAGTGTCACTATCTCATAATAACAACTTTAGTAAACCATTATCACAAAATACTAATGATAACAATATTACTATCGAATTTAGGTAAGATTAATAATATGACTTCTTATCAAAGCATTAATACATTATTCAATAAAAAATATCAATCGAAAGTCTATTCAAATCTCCTTACATTACAATAAAATGTTTATCAACAATTAAATTATCATAGTAGTAATTTGATGACTTTGTAATTATTCCAATCCAATTATTAACAACATCATAATAATAACATTTAAGTTACACCTGAAGTTCAATTTAATTATTGCACCGGAAGTTTAACCAAACCTTTAGTTCAATAGTGCTGCCATTGCAAATAATAAATTTATCAAGAACTTAGGTCAGTAGTGTTGCCATTGCAAATAATAAGTTTATCAAGTACTTATTTAACTCAGATTTAACCAAATATCTAACACACGCGAACCACGCGAGAATCGGGAGCCCTGATAGACTAGATACATAAATCGTTTGGACCAATTCAACCGCGAGAGTGCTTTATTAAATAACTTTTTTTTTAGAGCATACATGTTTTCTGGGCCAAAATTGGGCTAAAACACTCATATTCATTTTTTTGTATAATAGACTATAAATGATGTTGTAAAGAAAAACAGATATTTCCGCATCCTGTTTATTATTTATGGTATCGCCTGTTGTTGAGTTGAGATGCCATTTTTTTTATTGATGCTGAGCAAGTTTCGCTTATAGCTGCATTTTTGAAGATACAAGTGTGAGAAAGATTTCGTGAAGCTTCTCCAAATTACTTAGTAAGAATTTTACTTGTTGTTGATATAGATATTTCTGACATGAACTTTAATTTGTAGATAAGGACCTTAGAATTAATAAAAAAAATGGTTCGGTTAGCCTAGCCATCCATTCATGTCCTTACTTGTGGACCATTTCTTCATAATGCGACTTATTTATTTATTTTAATTATAGTTTTGTAGTATAGAAAGTACATTGATAATATTGAAATGTGAAATTGCAATGTTATTGGATTGCATGCACGCATCAAAATACAAAGAACCGCCATTATTTGTGAATCTTGCTTTCATTTCATATCAATAATATTATTATTCAATAAGCTATCTGAGAATTATAAAACACACGTCAACAGCTAACTACATGCTAGAATACTAGTACTAGTGTACTTGTATGTTCAGTTATTTTGTACTCATAGCTACTTGGTAGGTATCGTCTGCTTTGAAGGAGTTCGGTTTATTTTGAAAGTAGGTACATACCTACCTACCTACTAGCATCAGATCCTAACATGCTATTTACCTGAGTTTTCGAGGAATCTAATGTTTTCTCGCGATAAAAAGTGATTATTCTATAGGCAAGTTATGGTATCTTTTTTGACGAGTTTTGTTGAGATAGTATTGTTCCAAAAGCCTCAAGACTTTATAATTATTATTTTTTAGAGCTGGACTAGCTAAAAGTTAGGGATTAGTCATTTCATAAACCTTTTACCCTTGTAAGACTTGAGCCCTATTTGAATCTTGAAGTCTGTTAGTTTGGATAGGGTCACCTAGAAGCTAAGCTTGAGTTTTATCCTTTAAGCCTAGTGACAATGCCTCTGATTGTCTTAGTTAAGGACACACTTAATCATTTAGATGCAGTGATAGGTCTGTACCATTATTATCAGAGCAAAAACACTTTGTCAAAAGCCTAATTACCTAACTTCTCTTTTGTAAATATTCTGCTTAGCTTGGGATAATGTGTGAAGAGATGTCCTAGGCTCTACTAGCTTCATTCATCTAATAGCGCTTGTGTCTATCATCTGCAATGTTTCCCGGGTTCTAAAGTAGGTACATATACTATATTTTATTTTGAGATCTGCTACACTCCCTTGACACTGAGCACCTATATGGTATCTTCCTTGATGTTTAACAGCTACAGACCTATTGAAGCTAATTTTTATACATATATTAATGTCCCAAAATTCAATGATAAACAGGCATCAGAGGGTGGACTGCTTCATGACTACTCGAGGTAAGACAAAAATGGATTGATTTTTATTCTTGCCTCGAGTAGTCATGTAGGTGGTCTGGGTTGTGGTGGATAGCAGTGAAACTGTGGTTATGAGCCCTATCACACCTTTCATAAGTTTATATAATTATGTTAGTATAGTAACATCATAAAGTAATTTATTATATGTAACTATGCATTTCATAGGCGCTAACATGTTGCATTGTAAACTATATTTTTTTTTACACCACACCGGCTCATAAAGTGCTCCTGTTGCTAAACATTTGCTCACTCAGTGAGAAAGTGTTTTGTATCTGTAACCCTGCAAATTGTAATTGGTATTTTGTGGTAATTCTTTAATAAATTTGATACTAGGTATACCAATATATTATAATCTTCAGTTTTATTGCTGCCCAAGAAATTTTCCACTACTGCTTCATATTTTTTTTATCTGGGGACCCACAGGTTCCTACTTTAAGTTTAGTATTCCAGGAACTACGAGTCAGTCAACTGATTAATTAATTTTTTTATCAGCAACAAATATAACAATTTTATAGTGTTATTGAATACTGAATTTTTTTATTTTTGAAAGACTTAAAAAATATGTGTATTGTTCAATTTAGTTAAAACTTTTTTTGCTAGCCCGGTGAAAAGTAGTATGTGTCACATAAAAGCAAAGTGACTTGTTTTTTGTGCCCTTAACTAAGAATCCTTGGCTTGCTTGGAATTTAAATTCAGCACTTGCAACAAGAACAAACTTTGCCCTTTTGTTGAACAAATAACTATCCTGCTGCAACATGATGATAACAATGTTTTTATTTAAAAGGGATGTCTGAACGTGGAAGAGGTCGAGCCCGTGGACGGGCCGGGCGTGGGGGAGAGCAGGCCGGCGCAGGCCAGCCGCCGCGGCGGCCCGGCGAGCAGCCCGGGCCCTCGCAGCAGCTGCCGGCACAGCCCGGCCCGCGGCCCCAGCCGCCGTCCGCTTGGGGCCCGCCCTCCGTAGCACCTCCTGTTAGAGCCGGGGTGCCCACTCCAACGGTGCAAGCTGGCCGTGCTTCACACCGTACTACGCCGACAACACACGACCACCCCGGAGACGTTGACATACAGCAACGCATGCAAAAAATTGATATTGGTTAGCTGTCTCTTATTAACATCTGTCGGCCAGTTGAGTTCAGAACTTTGTTGAAATCACATGAGTTTCATAACATGTGGGTCATCAGACGAGTCAATGAATGGCTTTCTTAACTCGTTTGAATCCATGGGTTCTATAAATATAATAGAATTGTAGAAAATGAAGACCATTTTAATGATATTCGTTAAGATTGACTTAAAATATTCTGAAAATAAAATTATGCATTAACCATTGTTATGAATATGGTTTTTTATAATCTGACAAAGGCCTAATTTAATAAAATATTTCATTTCATAAACCTTAACACTGCTACTGGCTGATATACAAAAAATATGTATAAATTTCATTATTTATTCACATCTATATGCTTTGTAGTGATAATTATTGAAATGTTTTAATTTCATGGAAACTTGATAATTTGTTACTAAATTGTTGAAAAATAATGTCAAGTAAATCATACTAAAGTAACTTAAAATTGTGAGGAGTAATGGATATAGCCCCTAACTTCCTTCCAATGAAAGGAAATCAAGATGCTATTACATGTTCTAAGATCCTGTGACAATCAGTTCAGTTATCTAATTCACTCAATATAATTTGTAACATGTAATTGACAATATGTTATTTTTCAAGTAAAATGATGGTAACGCACTTAGGTCAAGGAAGCCAGGCACAAGGTGGTGGCGACACAGTAGTGGGCCGCGGCTCGCGGCGCGGTGGAGGCCGAGTACTACCTGAACAGATGTCGGTCATGCGCACAAGACCTGCTGCAGTTGTGTCTAAAAAGGGTATGGAATAATGTTGTTACCTGTTAAATAATATACCTCCATGAAATCAAATTCATAATGTTAAAACGTCTAATATCTAATCAAATATATTATCATAATATTCTCTTATGTCCATTTATCTTTCTCAGGTACTATGGGCACGCCTTTGGACCTATTGGCAAATTATTTTACTGTGGAGACAACTCCACAATGGCGCTTATTCCAGTACCATGTAGATGTGTCTCCTGAAGAAGATAATACTAGTATTCGTAAAGCACTATTGCGTGTGCACAAAAATACATTAGGCGGGTAAGTCAAAATATAACATAAATCTTCACCGATAAACTTTTCACAAGCAACTTTTTAATCTGAAAATTTGGCATATTTAACTTAAAATGCGGTATTTTAATAGAGATAGCGTTTATTCACTTAAAGTAGACTAGGGAAGTAACTCCACCTTACAGAATAACGAAAAACGATTAGGTATCTTATATGATCTCACGAACAATCGTATAAAAAACTACACATTACTTTCTGTTATCATTTTCTAGCTATCTTTTCGATGGAACCGTGCTATACACAGTCCAAAGACTCCACCCAGACCCCATGGAATTATACTCAGATCGAAAAAATGATGGGGAGCGCATGAGACTTATGCTCAAGGTATGTATGTGTAATAAAATGTTGGTGTTATTCAAATTAAAAATTATGGTAAGCAAAAATATACATAAATTGTTTCTAAATTTCAGCTTACTTGTGACGTCAGTCCGGGCGACTACCACTACATTCAAGTGTTCAACATTCTCATAAGGAAATGCTTTAGAGGACTTGACCTGCAGCTTTTAGGAAGAGACTTCTTTGATCCAGCAGCTAAGGTAATTTATAACTATAAACTGTCTTATGATTGTTCAAATTATGTTTGTTAAAATAGGTTCAGAAGATGTCATAAATTTACATGGCTCTTCAGTCATAAAATAATGATTAAAATTTTACACAATTATGTTACAGATTATGATTCCAGAGTTCAAACTAGAAATTTGGCCTGGCTACAAAGCCACTATAAATCAGTACGAAGACCGTCTTTTGATGGTAGCTGAAATAGCTCACAAGGTTGGAAATTTTAAATTTTTATGAATGCATGCGTATATAACGTATGCGTTATTTGTAAATAAACCTGATCAGTACTTCTGGGATTAACACAAAGTTATTTTAATTCCAATTCCACGCGAGCAAAGGTAAATACAAATATACACCGAAGATAGTCAAGCCCTAATGTTAAGGTGAGCTTTGCCGCCACTTCTCTATCGTGCACGTGGCCAAGCACCCATTGGTGTGTTCCAATGGATGTTTGGATCTTTCTTCTATCATAACTTAACATGGTAAGATTGTGGTTTACACATGCTTATCAATGCATTTTAATATTAGAAATGCAAAAGTACAATGTAATGTGTGTGTGTACAAGTAAATGTCTGTTTGTTACCTTTTCACAATTAGTTGTTTCACAATTAGTTGCCAAATTTCATGAAGATTAGTTCACAGGGTTAGCCCTGTGAACTAATCTTCATTAAATTTGGCGAGCAAATAGCCTATGGTATGGAGAAATACAATTTTTTATCCTTGCAATGCGGGTCAAACTGCGGAGCAAAATTATTATGTTATAAAGGTAAAAACCTGTGCATGGTCAAATTACTAATCCTACACAGCATGTCATTTATGAATGTATTCATATTCATGTATGCTCAAAAATACTTAACTAACTAAATCTTGGTCCTGACATATTAAACATAATCTGCCTAACTGTGAGACAGTTTGTCAGCAGGATCATCAATGTTAGAAAGGCTAACTTACTCATTGTTTTCCAGAAAAGTTTCTATCTCTTCTACTTTCTGTCTGACAATTTCAGGTGCTGCGCATGGACACTGTCTTGCAAATGCTTACTGAATATGCTGCCACCAAAGGCAGCAACTACAAAAAAATATTTTTGCAAGATGTTGTTGGTAAGTAAATACTCTAACTAAATAACTAAATCTATACTAATATAATAAAGCTGAAGAGTTTGATTGTTTTTCTTTACCCTACTCTCTAGTCTTGATCTACCAGTCGGATTCGCAAATTTCTTTCACTAATAGGAAGCTAACCCCGAGTATTATAGGCTACTTTTTATTATCCCGGGAATGCTGGTCTAGTAATGAATAAATAATCGTTACAGAAATAACCTTACGTAATTTCAGGTAAAATTGTGATGACTGATTACAACAGCCGCACGTACAGAGTTGACGATGTCGCTTGGGACGTTACGCCACGATCCACGTTCAAAATGAAAGATGAGACTATCTCTTACATCGATTATTATAACAAGGTGCTTTTTTAAATCTTTTAGCAACATGCCTTTCAATCCCTACCTTATTCACACATACAGTAGTTACTTTAATCATATGTACAGGAATGTACATTCCTTAATCCATTCCTTAATTGATTAAAAAGAAAGTTGTTAAATTCAATTCGAACACGAAAGCGTATCCAACTCATGTTTGCAAACTACGAACATACTGTTACGAAAATAGAAAATAATCACTTTCGCGACGATAACTTCGTACATGTAGTTAATACAGACCACACGACCTGGTGATAATGAATGCGTATAAAAAATGCACAAATTCTTATTAACGTTTTAACATTGTAGAATGTAGGTGGCATTATTATATATTATTATTATAGTAAATATATACCGCCACCTTCTTACCTCAATATCCCATCACCTCGCAAAGATAATGGTAGTCTCAGGCACAATTATTTTTTTATTGGAACCACAGCTAAATTGCATTATTATTCAAAGTAAGGATTTGCTATTAGGATTTTTTCGTAAAACTAGTGTGAATTGTTTTACGATGATAGGCATATTTTCCAGAAATACAATCTGCGAGTTCAAGATCCGGGTCAACCCCTGTTGATTTCTCGTTCGAAACCGCGTGAAATCCGCGCTGGAATGCCAGAGCTGGTGTATTTGTTGCCAGAATTCAGTCGACAAACAGGTTTGTCGGATGAAATGAGAGCCAACTTCAAGCTGATGCGAGCTCTCGATAATCATACTAAGATTAACCCTGACAAGCGTATTGAAAAACTGCTCCATTTTAATCGCCGCTTCCAACAAACTGCTGAAGTTGTCCAGGTACTGGTACATCTGTTAATATAAATAATGTCTATTGATATAATATGTCATAAATATTTTTGTTATTGTTGTGATATTTGGTTTTATGAGTAAGCCGTATTTATATTTAACGATTTATTTGTTAACAGGAACTGGGATCATGGTCAATGAAGCTGTCCGATAAACTCGTTAGGTTTAAAGGACGTCAATTGCCTCCTGAGCAGATCTTGCAAGGGCGAGACGTGAAATATCCAGCCGGTGATACGACTGAAGGCTGGACAAGGGACATGAGGTAAAAATATCGATTTGCTATAATTATCAGCAACGCAGACGTATACACAAAATCTGGACGGAGTGTCGCATTAATTATGAAAGAGAATTTTACTTTTTTTATTTTTTATTTATAACTTTTTATAAATTCTATCATAAATTATACAGTTTCGCCAAACTGCACAACACAGTTTGTTGGCGAAAGGGGCGCTCGGTATACACACGCATAATAGCACACAACAATTATATTTATAAAACAAAAAAAAGAAACTTAAAAAAATTAACAATAACAAGTCAAATTAAACAAGATACCATCTTAGCTAGTTAAAATGGTATCTTGCTTCATCTGTTAAGAAAATTAAAAAGTATTATAATAGTGAGAGCAAGTTCTTTTTAAGCTTCTTCCGTAACGTTATAATATTCGTTATTGTGTGTAAAGTTACCACAATAGTAATAATTCATAATAGTTTCGAGGGAGGTAGCATAGCGTTTATTCGCTCAAAGAGCAGCTCGACTGGGGAAGTACCTTACAGAATGCCGCAGCCAAATAACTTTGTTGTGTAAAGTTGTGTTCCTGCGCGTGAGTAAGGTCGCCAGAGCTCATTGGGGAGGGGGGAAAGGTCGGTAACGCGTGAGCGATGCTTCGTGTGTTGCAAGCGTCCATAAGGCTACGGTAACCGCTTACCATCAAGTGGGCTGTATGCTTGTTAACCGAGTAAGTTGTATACAAAAAAAATGTGAGTAAAATCTGTACTGGCAGCATTAGGGTCAATTCACACCGAGACGCGACGCGACGCTGCGCGCACTTTTTAAGATAGCGATAAAACTAGAACTTTATTTACTACACAAATAGGTACCAATTTTAATGAGAGAATTAGAGTAAGTCGCGCTGCGCCTCGAAGCGTGGCGATGCGTATCGCTGCGCTGCGCGACGCGACATTGTAAGACAATTAACCTCTTCAAGCATCATCGCGTCGCGTCTCGTCTCGATGTGAACTTATCACCCTTATTGTCACTATCGAAGTCTCCTTGCGGAATGACAACCAAGCTGCATATAATAAGTATTTAACTTTCTTGATTATTTGTAAGTATTTTTTATATTTACTTTCGGAGACTACGCTCCATCCAGATTTTATTGTACGAGTATGGTCAGCATGAATAAGATAAGTTATATTTATTTACTTACCATGCTGTTACTCATAAGCTTCTATCCAATGGTCTTATGGGAAAATTCTAAGATATTTTTACACGACTGACCCGGAAGTTATTATAAACCTGTTTCAGATCAAAGGAGCTGTTATTGCCATCAAGTATTGCATCATGGGTAGTGATCACACCTGAAAGGCAGCGCCGTGACGCGGAATCTTTCGTCGATCTCATCATGAAGACCGGAGGCGGTGTTGGATTTAGGTTGCCGAAACCAGAAATTGGTAAAGACTTGTTTTACGGTTTTCGTGGAGCCAAATGACGAATTACTCATAATAATAATTAATTTCCAGTCACACTCCGAAACGACAGCCACATGGAATATGCTAATATGTGCGAAAACGTGATAGCCAGAAAAAATCCAGCCATGATTCTGTGCGTGCTGGCGAGGAATTATGCTGACCGGTGAGTGCAATATTCTTATTTATCCCAAGACGCGTTATAAGCTGAAGGGACAGCTTCTAAATGCATCACATACAAGTAGATTAAAAATTATAAATGTCATGTGGTGTACAGTCAATAACCGTCTGTTTGCTCCAGCTAAACCGAAACAGCTGGGCTGATTTTGAGTGGACTTTCACTGGTTGATAGTTGATCTTATAATTAGTAACATGACAACTTTTATATCAGAAAAAGAATAGGGTTTCACGCAAAATATTAAAAACTTACACAGTGGTAAGCTAGTTGGTTAATGTTCCTGCAACGAACTAATGTGCTCTTTCTTATAGTGTTTGCTACAGATATCATGTACAGTCGAGGACATGAATATGCAAAATGGCTAGACCAATAATTTATGCATAGAAAAATTGGAAAAGATTTCTCTTTTCAATGGGAGTTTTGTCATTTTAACACTGACAAATTAAATGCAATTTTATATAGAATGAGGCTTTACAAGTAGTGAGTGTTATTACAGGTATGAAGCTATAAAGAAGAAATGCACAGTTGATCGCGCAGTACCTACGCAAGTTGTCGTAGCGCGTAACATGACCAGCAAGTCCGCCATGTCCATTGCAACTAAGGTTGCCATTCAGATCAGCTGCAAAGTATGTATAGACATATTCAGTTCATATAGAATAGCTAGATTTATTATATACCATATATACTACAAGTTATCACTTTACTGACATATCAGCATGTTTTTTTTTTATTGAATCAAGCACCAAATAATGCTTACAAACATTCAATAAGTAATTTTTCATAATCGTTTAAGTTGTCAAACATCGGATCTTTTTTTGCAAATCACCTGTAATGCGTCGTTTTAGGACATAGACACCCTAGTAATTTTTGTTTGAATGGGTGTCCACATTCGATGTATGTCACCGTATTTTTTTAATCCGTTTGTTTATAATCTACCTAGCGAGATTATAAACTCCCCGATATATTGACAACTGTACCATACTGCTTACAATATAACGTATTCATTTTCGATAGTATATAATCTAAAGTTGTCAACCGTCCCTGATTGGTCAGTCTTGGCGATAGTTCATAGTTAGAAAATAAACATAGGAGCTAAATAAAAGAAATGCACATTTAATTGTTTGGGATCAAAATTAATCGATATTTTTTTAAGAAACAATCATCATCATCATCATCATCAGCCTATAATATCCCACTGCTGAGCACAGGCCTCCTTTCACAAATCAGGGTGAAAGGGAATGGGCAGATACTCCACCACGCGTGCCCACTGCGGATCGGTGGAGGTAGGCTAGTGGTCATCGAGGAAAGATCCCTTTAGAGTAGTAATAATGAACAATCAAATTCCGAAACTCGTCAGTGATTTGTCACTGAATTTGAACAGTAAGCACCAATCACTGCATCGCGTGTTTTTGACTAGGCCAATCAGAGTGCATGCGTGCTTGATTTAGCCAATCAGAGCGCGTTGTCGGCGGTGGGAAATTGGCGGAATATATTTCAACCAAAATGAACGTCATTGCGCTTCTTTGGGTTAATTGTTCGATGCTAGTGGTCAACCTACTGTTGGAATTTTTCAAGCCGCCTAGGAGGCATCCAACTAGCTTAACGAAAATCACAATTAAGTGATAACCGGGACCAACGGCTTTACGTGCCTTCCGAAGCACGGAAACGCTCGATTTGAAATACCACTAGGCGGTCACCCATCCAGGTACCGACCAAGACAGACGTAGCTTAACTTTGCCGATCGATTAAGAACGGCTAATCATGCTACACCACGAGCGCTTCAGAAACAATAAAAACAATCAACTATCTTACAGTAGTACCCAACTAATATGGTATACCTATGTACCTGCGCAGAAGACACATTTAAAAACGCGGGAAATTCTATTGGTCGGCAGCTGCCGCCATGTGTGCGGAGAGGCGTGACTTGCGATTGAGACGGAACTAACAGCTGCAGTGTATTATGAACCTTATAGTAGTTTTCTAAAGTTGATTATAAGTTTTAAGCATTATTTCGTATTAACGAAAGAAGATTACTTCGAGCCATATTTTCTTTTCTGTGCGAACGAAGATTCACGACGCGCCTTATCAGTTGGGTACTACTGTACGAATTGCCAAAGATGGTGGCGTGGGACACATGACGTTAAACCAATCAGCGCGCAAGGTGCGTTCCGACGCATTCCAGTATGATGCCAGTTTACAATATGACGGTTTGTGCTGGATAGATTATAAATTATCGGAGATTTATACGTTACATTGTAAGCAGTATGATACAGTTCACAAATTATCGGGGAGTTCATAATCTCGCTAGGTAAATTATGAACTAACGGTTTTAACATAAATACGGTGACAAATATAAGTTTTACCAAACGCCGCCATTAAAAAAAAAACGAAATTGTGACCGAAAAGTATTCTAAAATCTTCGAACCCCTTTCTAGCTCATGAACCTAACTAAGGATAACCTTATTTACTTAAATTGAGCAATGTTATTGTTGAACAGCCGAGAATGACGTTTGCACACCCTTTGTTATCGTGAACAGCTCGGTGGTGCGCCGTGGTCGGTGAACATCCCGGCGCGCTACATCATGGTGGTCGGCTACGACGTGTGCCACGACACGCGCTCCAAGGAGAAGAGCTACGGCGCGTTCGTAGCCACGCTCAACCAGCTGATGACGCAGTACTACTCCGTCGTCAACGCGCACACCTCCGGCGAGGAACTCAGCTCCCACATGGGATTCAACATTGCATCTGCTGTCCGGAAATACCGCGAAAAGAATGGTTAGTTTGTGCTACTTAAATGGTTATTTTGTCTTTCTGTGATGCTTTCTATATTTCAAATTATTGGTCTATTTTAGGTGTATTGCCCAGCCCTATTATTATCTACCGTGACGGAGTGGGCGATGGACAGATTCCATACGTACATAGCCATGAGGTGAGTAGTTGACAGGGAGCGAAACTATAAGTCCTATTGTGTTGTTCCTAATCTTAACCCTATATCTGTTTATATATCAGGTTGCTGAAATAAAGAAAAAACTGGCTGAAATATACGCAGGCGCCGAGGTCAAAATGGCCTTCATTATCGTGTCGAAGCGCATCAACACTCGTATATTTGTGGACCGCGGCCGCGGCGAGAATCCACGTCCCGGCACTGTCATTGATGATGTTGTCACTCTCCCGGAACGGTTAGAAGCCTTTTATAACCACATCAATATTTTAATTTCTGGTCTCGAGGGTATGTTTCTTAGTCTTATGTTGCGACTCCGTCCGTCTGTCAAAGCAACAGACAAATTTCAGTAACTACTAATGCTATCGATTTTCGATGGGGCTGAATTGCTTAACTTCGCCGATCAATTAAGAACGGCAAATCAAGCTGTGCCACCAGCCAGCCATTCATATCTGTAATTTATAATTATGCTTATATTTTACATTAACGTTAAAAACATCTTTTGTTACAGCTACGACTTTTACTTAGTGTCTCAAAACGTTCGCGAAGGTACCATCGCCCCTACCTCATACAACGTTATCGAAGATACCTCTGGCCTAAATCCAGACCGTGTAAGTATTAACTACTGGAACTCCACGACAGATATGCAGAGTTTAAGCTTGTTTTATGATGTTGAGAATTTAACCTTATTATTACATTACACAACCAGATTTCATTACCTGAAAATTGTGATAATTGCACACTCTTTTGCTGTAACATCTAGTATTGTTGCGCCAAACATGGCAACAATAACGCTGTAGGCCAAGTTCGTCTCATGAATAATTTGGCAAAATATTTCCTAAACATATAACAGATTAAGATTGAAGAATATGTTTTAGTGCAAACCCATATTAAAGACTCTTATTTTTTATGTGAGAATCTATACTAATATTATTAATGAGAAAGTAGTGTCAGTCAGTTACTCTTTCTTTCACGCCTACACCGCTGAACCGATCGCGATGAAAATGGAGAAGAACATAGGCTGCTTCAGTGTACTGTAAAACATAATTAATTTTCAGATTCAGTTGCTAACGTACAAGTTGACCCATTTGTACTACAACTGCTCGTCTCAGGTGCGCGTGCCGTCCGTGTGCCAGTACGCGCACAAACTCGCGTTCCTGGCCGGAAACAGTCTTCATAACCAACCTCACTACTCACTCAGTGAGACTTTGTACTTCCTTTAAATTTATAAGTGTTTTTCAGTCCAGTCTAGTTTTTATTTTTATTATAAGTGAAGGATACTCACAGCCACATTCCTATTACATGTGCTGCAGCTCATACTAGTAACCTCCCATCATACTAATAATAAAAAACAAAACGGGGATACACGGTATTACATGTTTAGAAATCAATATTAAATAGTTTTCACTTTTGAAGAAATGTTAATTTATGAAAAGAAACAATACCTTTCAACTGAAAACTTCAACTTTGAGTATTTCAAAATAGATTATTTTATATACAGGAGTTTCAAGGGGCATGGATGGCCAAATCTTGTAGTACATAATGCAATAGCCTTGAGACTCCTATGAATATTTTCGCTATTTCCTAAAATAGGATTGGGCTATAAAAAAACCTATATATAGAGAAGTGTTATGGTTTGTCGAAAGACCGGATTCATGTAATAGTGATAGATGCAAACAAAATACCTTTAGCAGAATTTTAAGTAGACTTGTCGCTGACTGTACCTTTATTTTACATCTTTGTTAAAATTAATTTTAAGGTTACCTTTTGTTTATTTCTATAGATACACTAGCAACCAATGTTTGTCAACATACTAGTCTTTAAACCTCCACGCTTGTTACCACCGAGGCATAGTTTTATTGTATGTGATGAGTCATGAGTGTCTGATTTTGTGATAATATGGATATGTACGATAAGATCTGAACTATGGCCTTAAACAGAGCCGCAGCGAATCTGCAACAGCAAGCTTCTCAAACACACTTGATTGCTGATACTGACAGAATCTAGTGTGTGCAGGGAGATAAGTACTAAAATATTGTAAAAGGTGTGCTTCCACTGCATGTCAAGTATAGCAAAGTTTGCAAGAAATCCTAATTTAGGACTTTATTATAATATGTGATAGTGAATAGGGACTCCCAGCTGCCATGTACGATATTGGACACAGGCACATAAGTGTTCTGCATTTTATAGTGTTCAATAAAATTGAGCAGTGCAGGTAGTTATATAAATATAGAAATATCCGGAATTATGCGCGCGCATTCTCTTGTATATGTTCACAGGTAAGTACGTACGATACTCTTTCTACTGTTGGCAACTATATTTGAATAAGATTAATACGATTATAACGAAAATGCTCGAGTATGCGTGAGTAGTTTCCGTTTGGTATGAATAAATCCACATGCGTTAAGCGTGCTTACCTGTCATAATTTTTTTGTGACAAAACTGGCATTAAAATTAGCATCATTGCACTAAGAGTTGATTGCATACCTACCGTTTAGAATTATCGCGCTCCATGTTACTACTTGTGACGCGTACATACACCTTCCAAGGATTGGTGCCGCATGATGGTACTGTTACGTCATACTTTACTCCTCCTACACCGCGTAGGAACAGTCTTGAGTTAAAATGTGAAGTTTACTCAAGCTGTGGATGGGAAATTCTATCTCAACATTTTAATGCTAGGAATGCTCAGTACTTTAATTTGTGCAGGACAGTGGACACTGACAAGGCTAAGAGCCTAAAACGTAAATTTTTAGATTTAAAATAGTATAAGTCAATTCATACCAATTTGGTAGATTATTTAAGTGTCATTACCAGGACGTATCACTCCAGTTATTATGTAAGGAGTATTATGCGTCGGTCTCCTCTGAGAGAGGGTATCAGTAAAGTTGATTTAACTATACCCACTGTTACTTAAGAATGTTAAAATTTAAATCCTAATCAGATATAGGCCAAATTCGCTACTGGGTAGCGAAAAGATAAATAAGCTAGCTACAAAAGATCGAACAAATACTTTTAGACCGAGATCCCAGTGCTGCTAGACCTTACTTATTTTCTACCGAATATTCCAATTATCGTCTTACTTTCATCATAATAACTCCCTCGTGCTCATACTCCAGCAATTAATTGTGTTTAGGGGATGTTTGGCTTGCAAAAAGTATTGAAATAGTTCCCTGAGTATCATATATAAAAATCAGCTCCTAGAAAAAAGTACGTAATGTCAAGTATGCCTTTTAATGCCTTTAAATTGGCCGACGGGACAAGTATTCATACGTTTTAAGTACTTACTAACGTGTCCATTAAAAAATAAGTAAGGTCTGGCGGCACAGGGATCTTTAGCTATTTTCATTACTCATCGAACTTGGTCTAGTTATCTGAATAGGTCTTAAAAAAGACAATTATTTTTCGAGTCTATAATGTTTTGGAGTTAAACTGATTTTGTTACTTTAACTTTAAATATAAGATTTTTATTTTTCCATTTTCTGTTTATTTTTCATCCTCTATCCTTGATTACGTTCCGCACACATCTGGTCAAATCGTTAATAAGGGTTTCTACGTGGCTCTGTCGGAACGAGGCCGTCCTGGCAGGGCCACGCGTCAGGGTGCGCGTCATTGGATGAAATAATTAATGGTGTTCGTTACGATTTCCATAATAAGAATGAATTTTAGGTACCTTATGTTATCCCTGCTTATTAGGGAGTTAACAAATATAAGGAAATTACGACTCCATATTATGAACTTCCATGAAAATCACGTCGATGTTACCAATGTGGGACTTGAGAGATCCTGAAAATGAAACTGCGTGGATTCGATAGTTACATAGTTGATTTAGCTTTTCGGTATACTGAAATTTAGCCATTCTTATAAAGAAATACAAAACTAAATAAATCTCTTCTTAAGACAAAATCTCTTACAAAACTGAAGAGTTAGGCTTCTAGACATTGAATGACTTCCTGTCATATATTCAAACAAACAATTAATCATAATATTCTTAATTTTACAAATCAGCCAGTATGTACACACGGCTACCGATCAAGCTATACATTTCCAGTATAAGCTGAACTCGCATTGTATACGATTTCCGTACAATGGGAGGTCAGCTTATACTAGAAATGTATAGCTTGACCTGTAGCCGTGTGTACATGAAATAGACAATAAATAGGAGGCGCGCAAGTCGCCACATACCTACTACTTTTTGTTTGTAAAAACAATGTTCATGCACACAAATGCATGTCCTGTGGGAATCGAACCCATGACCTGCGGCGCGATATGTCCAACCGCGCCAACTGGCCCGTCAAAGCAGGGTGGCACCTACTTTATAGTACCAGCAAGGCTGGTGTCGATGTGATCTTCATTATTGTATGAGACGACAACATTCGCAACCTCACACACACGCGCGGCGACTGGAGCTCCTACCCCGCTCGATCATTTTTGTATTGAACACATCATCATTTTGTAACCTTTACATACTATTTTCTATTAAACACGTTAAATCTATCGAGACAGCCTCATTAAATCATCAGCGAAAGGCTTCCACTCCGCTACATGGTCCATCGAGCCGGATTGTTTAATAGTTTTTTTTTTGTAAAGGTTACGAAATTATTGTGTTTCTAAAGTCTATGGTCGAGTGGGGTAGGAGCTCCGGTCGCCGCGCGTGCGTGTGTGCGGTTGCGAACGTTGTCGACAGCAATAATGAAGATCGCATCCACAACTGGCCCACCTTCTTGAAAATTTTTCATACCTACCGGAATGTTAGGGTCGGCAACGCGCGAGTGATGCCCCTTGTGTTGCAAGTCTCCATAGGCTACGGTAACCGCTTACCATCAGACGGGCCTTATGCTTGTTTGTCACTTGAGACCCAGTTAACTTCTAGGCTTTTGTGTGCATACATATCACCTTCGGCCTCATGATCACTAGCCACTGGTGAGATTGTGATCAAACATAGTAACTAATGGCTCTGTGATCTGTAGACCTCGCGAGTCTCGCTGATTATTATGGAATTCCATTGTCGATTTTTGTAAATTCCAAAAACCATAACAAAAATAAACCATTCCTAAAATGTAAAATTTCATGAGAATCGGTTGAGAAATGCGACTTGTAGAGAACATCTGGAACAGCTGAAATGGAGATGCTACACGCTTGCTCGGTCAAAAAAAATCTCTAGGACATAATTGAATCATCTATCTACCTTTTCCAGAAACCCCACCATTCCAGTGCAGCCATTGACTTATATATTACTGGTTACTATGCTGGTTACATATCACCATAGAGAAATGAATATCAATGAGTTCAGCATAGTTTGGGATTTTGAAAAAAACTAAATTCTGTAAACTTTTTAAGAACTTGTTCGTTTATTTGTTGTATGAAAGATGCTTTTTAGTGTTCCTATAGTAAGTTGAGAGTAATACCTAACAAAAATCTAAAAATTAACTGGTTAAGTAAGTTTTTATTTATTTTTTTGGACTTTTGGTGTTTCTGAAGTAAATACATAACATTTGGATGGAGACATTAAAATAAAATGCATTTTTATGTCACATTACTGACATTACACATATACACAGGCGAATTAAAATCAATAATTAACTTTGTTTTCATGAAAACAAGGGTGCTTAGCAACGCTACACATTGTTAGTGAAACACAAACAGGTGAATATTACACTAAAAGTCGCGATCTAATTACATTATTTGTGAATTTGCGAAGCTATCCTAAACAAGAGTACCTACCTATCATTGCATCTAGTCAAAAAAGCCGACGATGGACGAGGAAAAGGGAAGCGAAGAAGCTGAGAACTGGAAAGTTTACGAGGTTTTAAGCAGCAAAAGCCCAACAGAAGTAAGTTACATATTTATATTATTATAATTATAACGTAGGTAAAAATGATTAACTAACAACAAGTACACCTATCCTACATAAGGTTATAGATACACGTAGGTAGGTTCAATGATTTTGATAACAATAAATAATCAGATGCTCTAAATAAAAGTTTTATCTAGTGAGCCAAGTAGGTGCCTACCTACTGCTATATTTTTATACTATACGTACCGGTAGTCTGTGTACGTACCATAGACTTATAAAAAAAATAAGACGGAGGATCGCCTAATTAACGAGTGAGGCCAAAAATAAAGCCGGGGTTCAAAAAATATGGCCTCACACACACTTAAGAGGCCGTATGCAAAATTTTGCTGATTTAACAATCGTGATTCTACAGTTACAATAATGTATTTATACAAGTTTTAATTAACAATCTAAAATATCATTTTAATTATGATCGAATGAATGAGCTACCTAACCTCTTTATTTTTATTATTTTATTTAATGCGAGATTTAGGTTATTTTAAATGATTTTTTATTGTTGAACCTTTTTAATTGTTTTTTAACTGAAGTTTATTTATGTTTTTATAATATTAATGAGCGGGAGTTCTAAGTAGCCGAAATAAAAGCAATTCTTCGTCTATTTCCTCTAAAATTTGACTAAGTTAAATATTTTTTTACTCAAAATTATTATATTAACGTGGTAAAAAGTGCTCCATTAATTGTATAGTTTTTTTTTTTTTTTTTTTGTATACCCCTAAGGTGGCAAACAAGCATACGGCCCGCCTGATGGTAAGCAGTTACCGTAGCCTATGGACGCTTGCAACACCAGGGGTATCACTCGCGCGCTGCCGACCCTGAAGAAATCTCTTCACGCCCTTTTTGAAGAACCCCATGCTGTACTCCATTGGAAAAACCACGGCGGGGAGCTCATTCCACAACCTGAGCGTCCGCGGAAGAAAGCTCCTTTGAGCCCGCACAGTTCGAAACAATTCTGGTTTCAATGTGTGAGGATGGATTCCCCGTCGTTGCGATGGTGGAAGGTAGCCGTGGGCAACAAGTCGAACAATTCCTTAGAACACTCTCCGTTGTACAAGCGGTAGAACACACATAAGGAGGCAAAGTCTCTCCTCAGACTGAGGGGCTCTAAACCGCTTGTGAGCTCGGGATCGTCAACAATTCTGATGGCACGTCGCTGAACCGAGTCTAAAGGCCCAAGCTGGTATCCAGGTGCTTCCCGCCCATAGATGACAACAGTACTCCATATGCGGCCGGCCGTACCTGCGACTTGTAAAGTTGCAGACTTTGCCCTGATGTGAAGTACAGCCTCGCTCTGTTGAGCACTCCAAGCTTTTTGGATGCCAGCTTCACCTTGTCTTCCAAGTGACTTCGGAACAGCACGTCGCTGGAGATGTCGACGCCAAGGATCCCGATGCTTTGACTGAAGTTCAAGGAAGTGTTCTGGAATTGTGGAGCCACAGACCATGGGGTTTTCTTAGTGGTGAACGCGCAGGCTTGGGTCTTAGTGGGGTTGAAATGGACTAGGTTTAGTCGACCCCAATCGGAGACACTAGTTAGTGTACTCTCGATTTCAGACACCAGCCGTTCGCGGCTTTCCTCAACCTCGGAACGAGGGATATTTGCACGGCCCGTGTAATGGGTGTCCCCTGTACTGTCGTCTGCATAGCAATGAATGCCGTCAATAGACAGCATATCATTGATATGCAGTAGGAACAGTGTTGGGGACAGCACAGAGCCTTGCGGAACGCCAGCATTTATGTCCATGCTATCGGAGCAGCTACCGTCGACGACGGCTCTTATGCATCTGCTGGACAGAAAGCTGGCAATCCATTTGCATAATCCCTCGGGAAGCCCATATGATGGTAACTTCGTTAGAAGACCCCTGTGCCAGACCCGACCGAACGCCTTCGCCACATCTAGGCTCACTGCCAATGCCTCACCTTGACTCTCGATGGCATGTGACCAACGGTGCGTGAGATACACAAGGAGGTCACCAGCTGAGCGACTGTGGCGGAAGCCATATTGTCGGTCGCTCAACAACTCGTGATCCTCCAGGTATCTCAAAAGCTGCGTGTTGATCACACGCTCCATGACTTTGGAGAGAAGGGAGGTGATGGCGATAGGCCTGTAATTCGTCGGGTCTGATCTGTCGCCCTTTTTGGGCACTGGGTGCACGTGGGCAGTCTTCCACGAAGACGGGACTTCCTTTTTGGTGTAGGAAAGTGCAAAAAGACGCAAAAAAATGAATGGTGCAAAAAGATGAATTTCATAACAATATACTGTAATTTTTTCATACCGTTTAGACGTCAAAACGATTCGTTAATATCGTCTATGCTACGTACGTATAAAGTTAGTAAGTAATGCGGTAAGTATGTTGTATTTATGGCTGAAGAGTTTACATTGTGATTGTGACGGACAAAATGTTAATTCAAAGTCAAAAAATATCAGATAGGTATGAGACATTTTTAAAATAGGTAGGTAACTTGTTCATATGTCTGTGTTCTGTGATAGGTAATAGATTATATTTGAAATACAAAATATTTATTTCCATTTTGTATTTAAATAAGTACTGTTTTTAGAAAAAAAAAACTATTTGACATGAAATACTTTTTAGAACATATTTTGTATTTGCAAAATACTTTTCTATAAGTTTAGTATCAGCTTCCTCACTAGCTATTAATAGCGCAAGTGCAAACAACACTATTTACATGGAATCACTCCAATATTTCAAGGATGATGGTATTCTTACAATATGATACCTGTCTGCCTAGCTCTGCACCGGTAGAAAGGCTTTTTTCTTATGGCGGCATTACTATGAGACCGCACAGAAGGAAGTTGAGCGACAGTTATTTTATATTTACTATGATCACTTATTTCAATTGTAGGCTGCATAGCTAAAATGATGACTGCAAAATAAAGGCAGTTAAACATTATAGAAGTATTTTATTGTAATAAAATATGTAGGAAATACGTATTTTGCATTTAGTATTTTATACCTACACAAAATCAAAAAAAAAAGTTTTTTGTATGTAATTTTTTTTTTTTTAATTTGAAATGAAAATTACTTTTTGTATTTTTAAAAAACAAAAAGTACCTATTTGTATTTTCTATTTGTCTGAAAAATATGTTATAAAAGTACCTAGGCACTATCATTCGTACCTAGCTGATAATCAATTGTTCGTAACGTCACAAAATACCTACGTATAATAGGTATTGCAATTCGGCACTCAACACCCATCATAAATATTTTGCGTTTTCATTCTGAAATTAGTTTATAAAAGACTAATTTCGCGTTCATCATATACAAGCTGTCCCCCGCGGTTACATCCGCGTTCCCGGGATAAAAAGTAGTAGTACTTTTCCATACCATATAATAGGCTATCCAGGTGCATGGCAAAGAATCATGGCGAGATTCATACATTCATTTATAATTATGTTTTTCAGCTGTTGTAGGCTATCCCAAGTTGGGAAAAAAGTCGCCAAAAAGAGGCGACTTTTTTTAACGATCAGTTTAGTTCGAACTACAAGTTTAATTTTAAAATTCAGAACTGTATCAGTATTAAGTACGTACTTAGTAAAATTATGAACCATCCAGGTAGTTCAAAATGCTTACAAATGTAGATAATGAATACCCTGAAACAAGTTCTTTTTATATAAGGGGACGTAGCGTAGCGTGCTTTGTTCCGTACCTCGCACGGATTGCTCTTCCGATACTTAAAGCGCTATTGATGCCTTACATATACCTACTATAGATAGATGAAAAATACGAGCTACGTACCCACTGAACTCTAAAAAAAATAACTTTTCGGTTATAGGCACCGTCACAGGAAAAGATAGTAGTAGGTACTTTAAAACTAAGTAGGATAAGTTATAATAAATCATTAGACAATTAAAATAACTCGGTTGGGTTAGTGAATGGTAACTGTGGGATGTTCCCGGGCTTATGTTAATTTCATAGCTACGAATGTACCTATGTATATAGGTCGGTAAGGTGAATGAGATATCGTGACTCTTGCTGGTAAGTCTGAAATAGCGACCCCTATCACGCTACATTTCAAACAAGGAGTACTTACCATCACTAGTCGCATTTTGTACGCCAAGTAAAACTGTCTTGTTGCGAAGGTAACTTTTGCACGTATAGAACAAAAATTACATACAACCGATATGGATTTTTGTGAGTATATTGCTGCAATAATTATTTTGAATATGTACCTATAACTTCTCCAAAATATATTTTCTCGGGCCTGACTGGTCCTAATAAAAGATTATTTTTTCTTCCATTATTACAAAATTTCAGATGGATGCAGATGTCGGCAATGACGTGATTACTGCCCTCAGAAGTGATTTAGCTGGACTCCAATACAAGAGAGATAAACTCATATCTGAAGTGAGAATACGTACCATCCTAACTTCCGTACAAATCATAATAAATAATCCTTTTATATACGAACCTCCTATTCATATTTGTTTTTTTTACAGAACAGTGATTTAAAAAACCTAATGCTTTCTCGAGACCAGAGGATATTAGAACAGCAAGTTGAAATCGACCATCTGCGTGAGCAAAATGCACGACAAAATGCCATCATTTCATCTCTTAAAAAAAAAATTCAAGATCTCGAAGAGATACATCGTAATTTCCAAGCGGCACAAGGTAGAAGTGATCTCACAATTCAGACGTTGCAGAGAGACAATCGATATAATGAGGAAAAGATTAAAGACTTAGAAAAAAAACTACGTTCACTCGAATTGGAATGCCATACTGAAGAACAACAAAAAGAAAACGCACGGTGTCAATTCCATGATCTCGTCCGAAGATTATCAGCTGCATTAGATGCCGATTTTTGTGATTCAACACACACTCATTCTCCAGAAAGTCTTATTATCAAAGCAGCTGAACTCGTACAAGAAACTACGAGATTGAAAAATAAATGTATAAATACAACTGAAAACCTGTCGACTATTGAACAAGAGTTTAGAAGTTGCAGAGATGCTTTAGACAGATCTAATAATGACAAGGATATTCTGCAAAGACAAATCTCTTCACAACTTCTTGACCTCGAGAGACTCAGGCAAGAGAAAGAATCATTAGCTGTTCAGAATAGAGTCATAGAAAGAGAATTACATGAATCGAGAGAAAAATTATCGCACTGTTCTAAGAACTTAAACGTTATAACTGATAATGTTAATCAGAACGAATCCATTATAGTCCAATTGAAAGGTAAGTATGCTTTTCACATTAGGTACCTACTGTTTTCCCAACAAAACTAAGAAACTAGAAAAAATAAATATTTGCACATCGTATTATCTAGATATTTTCATTCACTTCTAGAGGATCTAAGACATCGCGACGAAAAGTATCAAAGACTTCACACAGAGTTCCGTAACACGATGGAATCTTTAGCAATTCTCTTAAGTTTACCGACAAGATTTGTTGAAGCACACGAGAGTACAATTAAAGACAGAATTCGCGAAATTTTAAGTGACAATAAAGATAAAGCTGTGGTAAGTAGGATGATAAAAACATTTAGCAGTAGCTACTTGTGGCTTTGAATAATACACGGTATTATTGTTACGTCTATGACATTTAGTACCTATCCATTAAGTAACTAATCTAATTTATTTTGATACATTCTAAAAAAGGTTATTTTATTTAAACTAGCAAATAGAAGCACTCCGTGACAAGCTTGGTATGGAATCACAACAGCTCGGCAGAACTGCGCATATGCACGATCAGGCTACGACCCGAATACGCATCCTCGAGGATGAAAGAAATATGCTCGAAACGAAAGTACATAAGTTGGAGTCTGAATTAAACGCTTTAGAGTTATCCAGAGAGAACCTTCGTAAAGACAAAGGAAACGTAAGTTACTTATATGAAATGTATGGTTATGTAACTAGTTACCGACCCGCGGTTTCCCCGGGATAAAAGTACCCTTACTTAACTATGTGTTAATCCATTACATATTCTATTTGTCTGTATGCTAAACTTCATCCAAATCCGATTCACTTATATTCACCCAAATAGATGCATTCACAGATATATGTACACTAGTGGATTTACAGTCAGACAAAATTTCGATATGGATTCCTTGTCATTTGTTCTATAAGTATAGATAAAAACTCTAAATCTATGGGCGAAACGCTATTGATATATTTTGGATTATCGTGAAGCATTTCGTGCACGAAGGCGATAACTGAAAACAAGGCCCGTGTGCAAAAACAGCGGCTCCACCTCAATGGGGGCTCTCAATTGTGTCATGGCCATAACCACCTCCTTTGCAGCCCGGCTATGCAAATACCTTTATTCTTGACCTTAGTAGAAGCCCGTCGTCAGTCGATTCGGTTGTTCGGTGCTTCCTAAAAGATTTTCTCTTTCACTTAAAACTAATTTACTACCTACTAAGTACTAAACATAAACTCGATTTGATTTGAATGCGCTGTGCCACCGGGACTTATTGAATTACTTTCTTATCGACTATAAGATATCGGTATAGTGTTTCTGAGCGCTGTAGTTCTTAATCGCTGATTCTGCTATTTTAAATTGATAATAATGAAGCCTCCTTTTTGGATGGCTTGGGATCAAATTTCTAATCTTCAATCTCTGATATTAAGGCTGCTGCTCCAGAAGAGGGGACATTGGATATGAAATGAATTTCTAATGCTTAAAGTACATTTTTAGGCATTAGTATTCTTTGTGCATAATACGTGATAATACTCAGTCACACAGGATTACTTAATTCACTTACTTAATTGTTACAGTTCGTGGCATTCCTCGAGCGTCTTGGCAGAACGCTAAATATGGATGAGTTGACCCAGGATATCGGCATAGAATTGCACACAGACTCTATTATACACCGCGCCGAGCAGCTAGCGAGGCTTGAGAGCGATAAAATTGTTGACAAGGTCAGTCAGTAGTACATAGGTACTGCACACAGTTTCCAGAAATGCTCTACACTATAAATATTTATAACACACGATTAACTTGAAACGCCATATTAGTACCTACCAATTCGTAATGTGTTATGCAGTTATCTTGTCTTATTTAAAGGACGATTTCCACATTCACGATTTGGGAAACTGACAAATTACTTGAAAATCTTTAATAAGATAAGTAGTTGAGAGGTAGTGCTTACTTACTTAGTAGTACTTTTAGAGATAGTGACTTTTTCCTAAACATTCAGCGTGAAAACGCCGCCAGTGTCATGGGGACCATGGAGTATTTGGTTGACCTTTTATTTTAGGAAATAGTATTGCTTTTTCTTTAATATCATGACTATATTTCTAACATTAATGTTACAATTACGCAAAGTCCGTACCTATATTATTTTTAAAATTAGACAAGTTGTGTACAAACAAGCAGTAGTTTATAAGATGCTTATCTAATAAATGTGTAAATCGGACTTCAGAAAACTTATTATTTAATCTTTATTCATATTTTTTTTATCATAGGACTTCAAAGCTACACCTGTACTAGGTACAGGTTAATATAGGTATATAGTTATATGTATATGTATACCTACCCACGGTGTACTTTATTAGCACGTCCCTGTAGGATAGCACAGTCCGTAATTTCTGAAAAGTTGTCGCCAATCTCACATCTGGCCCTTTTGCTAATAATATCAGTCTACCCAAACGTGACTGGTGATATTAGTATTTCTATACATAAAAAATCATTGAAACATAAGGAAATTTCAGCTACAATTAGTGTAGGTACTTAAAAGTAACTGAATATACCTATATGATCAAATGATTGACTCTTCTAATCGTCATCATTGCGACATATTCAGAGTTTTTGGGAAATTACGAATTTTGCGATTAAACTGTGACATGAACATACAAATAATGTGTTTGTGGTGTGTGTTTGTGTAGCTGCTATATTACGGATACTATGGCACGCTGCCGAGGCTGCGCAGAGAAAGATCTTTCCATGATTTGCCTTATCTTAAAGAAGTAAGATAATGTAATATATATATTTCAAATTGGCATGTTCACCTAAACGACTCGACGTAGGTGAAATACCTACTTATGTACACAGTAATTTAGAGAACCCGCAAATGACCATCGTAATTACGCTTGATGAAGTAGGTACCTACCTAGAATCTGCACAGTAGCTAACTAATAGCTCAAACAAATATTTCACATCATTTATAACTCATTAATTGCCTTTTGTTCATTAGTAGGTGCCTAAGATACACCTAGCTAGACAATACTTTTAATTTTCATCTTAATTCTAGGTAGGCACCATACAATTAAATTTTAAATACTTGGTAGGTTACGTAAAGTTACATACTTACATATTTTTTTTGCACTTTTTACAGACTGCTGTAGTTTATCAGCTGCAGAGGCGAATAAGGATTCTTAGAGAACAGCTGCAGCGAAAAGATTTACATTTAGACTTGCTGCGGCGGAAGCTTAGCGTGCAGGTAATGGGTTTTCCATAGTTTTTAAACATATATATAGGTACTTCAGCCCTGGATATACGATTTTTTCGAACCGAGGCAGAAACTTGACGGTGGCGCCCCCAGCGTTGGTTGGAGATCATTTGTAAAAATATGTGTTAAAAAATACAACTGGACGTTTTAAAATCAAATGAATAATCGAAAAAACAAGGTGATCTGGGTTCTAGATGTCAGATGTATTATAAAACCGTATTTTTTAAATTACAAAAAATATATAATGAAAAGTATAAATAAATTATAGACAAACAAATAGTCCACCAACTTTGTTGCCCTTACCTGATAGGAGGAAAGCTCTCGCGTGCGAGCTGTGCTACAGGCGGAACGCGACGAAGCGGTAGTGCGAAGCAAAAAGCTCGCTCGCCAATGTGACAAGCTTTCCGTGCAACTTGGTGACGCGCGCGCGCAGCTACGCGACCTCAACGCGCAGCTCGCCGACGCAGCCGAGTACAAGGTTACTGTCTTCTAATGCATGATTTAAACATTACCTATGTTGTTTCTATGTACATTTAGAATATTTGGTCGATGAGGTTTTAAAATTACTTGATGAAATAAGTACCTCGACTTCACAGTTTTTATATCAATAACTTGATGAAGATGATCCTTTTATATAAGGTCCTAATAAATTAGTGAACTTCCTCTTGAGGGATGAATGTATAGGTCATTAGTAATCAAAAAATAATATTAGAAAAATAATCCGAGGAAAAAAAAAAAAAAAAAACCTTCGCGCGGCTTCTTTGATTTGCATAGAGACAGTATAGGATTTTTTATTTTTTTTCCCTCGGATTATTTTTCTAATATTATTTTTTGATTACTAATGACCTATACATTCATCCCTCAAGAGGAAGTTCACTAATTTATTAGGACCTTATATATATAACTTTCAAATTCTTCTAAGTGAAATTGTAGGTAATAATTGTTTCAGATATTATGATATTATTTATGCCAAATAAATATCTACCTATTAATGAAAATCCTTTTTAAAAATCAATCGATGATCAGTAGAGGGTCAAGTTTTTTTTTTGTAGACATATTTTGTAATATACAAATTTCAGTCTCAATTAGGGTTTCGTTCCCGAAGTCGGGATATTTTTTGCGATTTCCCGGGAATTCCCGGGAATTTCTTTATGAGATTGAATGCTCTAAAACACTGCAAATATTGGTCAAAATTAACGAAAAACCTTTGAAACATAAAGATGTTGCATACGATATTAAAACAAATGTCGATATCCACCGAAATCGAACGAACTGAACTACAAGCTTACGAGAAATCGCTGAAAGGAACTGTAGTAATGTGTAGTACGTGTGTATTTGTGGAGATAACGTTTTTTTCTTAGAAAAATTTCAAGTTCTCCGAAAATACCCATAAAAACATGTTTGTTTGTAACATGTTTGTAACCTATCAAAAGTCAAGTAAAATACGTTATTTAATTTAATTACCTATTTGTGTCTCACACACAAACATAAGTAGAAAATTATAAATAATCATATCAAACTATAGGTCATACATAGTTACTATGGGTAGTTTCTAATCTGCCGATTTTAGAGAAAATCTCTGAATGCTCGTAATTTTGAAGAAAATTAAAGTTACATTAATATTTTTTTTAATATATATTTTTGGAGATAAAGCTTATTAGCGTTTTTGTATTGAAAAATTTAAATATTGCCGAAAATGCTTATTTTTTTAAATAATAAGTGATATTATTTATGGCCGTGTGGTGCCGGCGGAGTAGAATAGCACCACCCCATTTCTTCCCGTGGGTATCGTAGAAGGCGATTAAGGGACCATCCAAGAGGTGGGCAGCAGCGCCTCTTGTGTAGACAACACAGTCCACATAAATACACTGCGGTCACCAACCCGCCTGCCCAGCGTGGTGACTACGGGCAATACCCTCCATATGGATACACACCAAAAGAAACGGCCCCCAGTTCCCGGCCGCCCTACTATTCCAGGTCACGGCAGCGGCCTTGGTTACGGTAGGGTAGGGGGTGCTAGGAATCCCCGGGCTACGGACGGCTGCCAACAATTGACCCTGGCTACATACAACGGACGCAGTCTACGGCTGGACGAAAGCCTCCAGATCCTTGAAGTAGAATTAGAGAAGATACGATGGCATGTTCTCGGGTTATCGGAAGTTCGTAGAGAGGGGGAGGACACGATAACCCTTGAGTCGGGCCATCTATTCTACTTTAGGGAAGGGAGCCAACAATCTCAGGGTGGCGTGGGATTCCTCGTCAACAAAGCCCTCCGTGACAACGTGATGGAGATCTGCAGCGTCTCGGCACGGGTAGCGTACCTTGTACTGAAACTGACCGAGAGATACTCTCTCAAGGTCATACAGGTATATGCGCCGACGTCGAGCAGCTCAGATGAGGAGGTGGAGGCCGTTTACGACGATGTGTCAAAGGCCATGAATCGTACCACCAAAACCCATTATACCGTTGTCATGGGGGACTTCAACGCCAAAGTGGGAAAAGAATGCGGTGAATCTTGTTTGGGACAGCATAGCTATGGGCGCAGAAACCGTAGGGGCCAAATGCTGGTCAACTTCCTTAGCATGCAGGGGCTGTTCTGTATGAACACCTTTTATCAGAAAAAGCCCCAACGGAAGTGGACCTGGAAGAGCCCCGACGGTGTGACGAAGAACGAAATTGACTTCATCATAGCCGACAAGAAGCATATATTTAGGGATGTCTCAGTGATCAGCAGGTTTAATACCGGTAGCGATCACCGGCTTGTGCGAGGCACCCTAAGTATTAATTTTAAGCTCGAACGTAGTCGCATGGTGAGGTCTGCTCTTCGTCCAAATGTGCCCCAAGCTGGACATGATGCATTCCAACTGGAATTGAAAAATAGATTCGCCGCACTGGAGACCCCGGCAAATGTTGACGAGGATCTGGACGGCTTAATTGGGGTGATACGCGAAGTGGGAACGAGGCACTTTCGGAAAAGGCGGTCAGATAGGAAGTCCAAACTTTCTAGCGAGACCCTGGATTTGATGCGATTTAGACGTGAGACACCAGAGGAAACTTTGTCAGATCCCCAGTCACTCCACAAGAAAATCAGGAGCTTGGTAAGACGCGACCTTCGCAGCTGGAACACTCGCCTAGTACATGAGGCGATCGAGCGAAATCGGGGGTCGAAGGTCTTTACCAAGACACTGGGGAGGAGTCATCTGACAAAGTTAGCTACCTCGAATGGTGAAACCGTCACATCAGTCCCGGGGATATTGGCTGAAATTGAGGACTTCTACGGACAACTGTATGCTTCGCATGCACCGAAGTCTACACCTGACGCGAGAGACCCTAGAGCCCCACTTACCCGCCACTTCACTGAAGATCTCCCAGACGTAGATGTTGACGAAATCGAGGCGGCTCTCAAACAGCTTAGTAATGGGAAGGCTCCCGGTGAAGATGGAGTAGCCTCTGAGCTCCTCAAGGCTGGGGGTAAACCTGTTCTTGGGGAGTTGAGGAGGCTCTTCAACTCTGTAATAACCAATGGGACTACCCCGAAGGCGTGGAGCAGAGGTGTAGTGGCATTGTTTTTCAAGAAAGGAGACAAAACGCTCCTTAAAAACTATAGGCCGATCACGCTTCTGAGCCACGTCTATAAGCTGTTCTCGAGAGTCGTCACGAATCGTCTGGCATCAAGATTTGACGCCTTTCAGCCACCGGAACAGGCTGGGTTTCGTAAAGGCTATAGCACCGTGGACCACATCCATACTGTTCGGCAGGTTATACAGAAGTCCGAGGAGTATAACCAACCGCTGTGTATGGCGTTTGTGGACTACGAGAAGGCCTTCGACTCTATCGAAACCTGGGCCATTCTGGAGTCTTTGCAGCGATGCCAAGTCGACTGGCGGTACGTGGAGGTGCTGAGAAGTCTCTACCAAATGGCGACTATGTCCGTCCAAGTGCAGAACCACCAAACAAGACCCATCCAGTTGCTCAGAGGTGTAAGACAGGGTGACGTTATTTCCCCGAAACTCTTCACCAATGCTCTGGAGGATGTCTTCAAGACCCTGCGGTGGAATGGAATGGGCATCAATGTCAATGGTGAATATCTCACACACCTCCGCTTTGCTGACGACATAGTTATAATGGCAGAATCGCTGCAAGACCTGCAGGAAATGCTGTCCGGTCTTAATGCTGCCTCGAGACGCGTTGGGCTAGGGATGAACTTGGACAAGACTAAGGTCATGTTCAACGAGCACATCGTCCCTGTGCCCGTTTCCGTCGAAGGTGTAGCCATTGAAGTTGTCCAGGAGTACGTCTACCTAGGACAAAAGTTACAGCTGGGTAGAGACAACTTTGAGAGTGAAATCACCAGAAGAGTGCAGCTTGGCTGGGCAGCATTTGGAAAGCTGCGTCACATCTTCGAGTCACCCTTGCCACAATGCCTGAAGACCAAGGTATTCAATCAGTGCGTCCTGCCGGTCATGACATACGGAGCCGAGACGTGGAACCTGACAGTGAAACTAGCCCACCGACTACACGTCACACAGCGAGCTATGGAAAGGGGTATGCTCGGAATCTCGTTAAGGGACAAAGTCCGGAACGAGATTATCCGACAAAAAACCAAAGTCACTGACGTAGTGCAGAAGTGTAGCAGACTGAAGTGGCAGTGGGCTGGTCACATCTGTCGCAGAACCGATGATCGGTGGAGTAGACGGGTTCTCGAGTGGAGACCACGACTCGGCAAGCGTAGTGTAGGACGCCCTCCGGCCAGATGGACCGACGACCTGAAAAAGGTGGCTGGTGGTGACTGGATGGCGAAAACGGGAGATCGAGCCATGTGGCGAACCCTGGGGGAGGCTTACGTCCAACAGTGGACTGCAATAGGCTGAAATGATGATGATGATTATTTTTACCGACCAAAAGTCAAGTAAAACACATCAGCATCATCATATCAGCCTAAGGATGTCCGCTGCTGAACAAAGACCTCCCCCATTAACTTCCACTTCGAACGATTTTGGGCCGCTTGCATCCAGCGTCGCCCAGCGACTCTACAGGTCGTCGATCCGTCTGGTGGGAAGTCGTCCCTAACGGCGCTTTCCTGTACGTGGTCGCCATTCGCGTGGTCTTCGAGCGATGTGGCCTGCCCATTGCTATCACATCAGCTTACTATCACTAAGAGCTGTATTGGTAATTTTTCTTCTCCTACGAATGTCGTCGTTTCCCTGTGTCGTAGAGAAATTCCGAGCATAGTTTGTTCCTTGTGAATTAGTAAAAAAAAATTTCAAAACATGCTCGTAATTTGACATTTATGGCACCGTTTTTAGTATCATAATGTAACTTATGACGCACTAGTGTTTTTTAATTTACATTACCGCACAGTTTTATGATAGGTATAATCCCGATTATGTTAAGTTTGTAACTCAATGCTATTGATATGTGCGTAGACGAAGCATTCTTAATTTAAATGGTTAAAACAGTTTTGCTGTCAAAAAAAGAACTTGCGCGCCATATTTGTATCATATCAAAAAATCTAGTGAAAAAAATACAAGTTTGTTTTTTCCTCACAAGTGTGTTGAAATACGTCGTATGACACGCGTGTGCATTGATCATTACACTCTCGGGTTCCTTTGCTTAAAAGGTACCGTCTAGTGTGATTAACAACTTTGCACACGTCTCATAATGTACTATTATTTACTTCTGAGACAAATAAATTGCTAATTTAATCAAATTACGTGGTTTACTTGACTTTATATACGTTAAAATAACAAAACTAACAACTTTTAAAATTTCCCGGGAATCGGGAAGTCATTTTTTTCATTCCCGGGTCCCGGGAATGGAAAAAGGTCGGGAAAAACGAAACCCTAGTCTCAATTCATACTCCAGAATCTATATACGTTAATGACACACTAATGATGTATCAAACTGCGTCTTTACCTTACAATAAAGTAGTGACCCAAGTAGCATAACAAGCTGTTTAAAGGCTGTATTAAAGTTCGTTCTTATACTAAAAGCTGAATATTCAGTCTGTAAAAAGGCTGTATAAGCGCTTATACAGGCCTTATAAGTGTAAAAAGGGCCCACATTACACAGCTTATTTCGTTATTGGAGCTGTATAGATGCTGTATAAACAAAAGACAAGTATAAAAGCTGTATTAGAGCTGTTATTAGGTGTATAGAGCAGCCTATACTCTACGGATATCCTCTTATAAGTATCTCGTAAGAATAAGAGTTCTAAATAGGTTGTCGAAGAGAATTATGTTAGAATAAAATAAATAAAACTATTTACGATGCCATATTGAATGGCGACATAATATTTAATAAATGAAAAGGATAAAATGTTGGACATGGATATCTAATGCTGTTTATTGATGAATTCAATGTGCAAATTTTAATTTATTGTGAACCTGTGTATGTTTTCCGTCAAAATATTCACGCGCCAACAAAATAATCAAGCCAAAATAAAGAAATTATACTAAATACGGTAAATAAGTGTTTGTTTTTAAGGTTAGAATAAAAATATATTTATAAATAATAGATATGAGTATACAAGATCATTATTCAAGCTGATAACCATGATACGGCTATAGTTATTATCAAATATTCCTTTAATTGTAATTTAAATGTTGTTATTGTAAATGTAAAAATGTCGACAATTTGCTATACAGCCTAGACGATACTTGGAGTGTGTTATAAGTCTTAGTAGCTGTACTAAGTAAGTTATGAACGTTTATTGCTGTATTAAGTAAGTGAACACATGCTTAATACAGCCTGTATACAGCTTTAACGATAAAACCAGTTTGAAGTGTCAGAAAACACTTAACGCTGTATTATAGAGTTATAATATCTGTTTCAGAACCCTAAGCTGACGCGGATCCCTTTATACAGCCTATATACAGCTATAACGATAAAACCAGCTTGGAGTGTTATAAAATTCTTAACGCTGTATAGTAGAGTTTTGTTATTCTGTTTACGAACCCTAAGCTGACGCGGATCCCTTACTAAGAATTTTATACAGCTAGAGCTGTATAATATCTCATAAATCACTCTTATAAGTATTAAAACTGTTCTTTACACTCTTGTAAGTCTCTAAAAGAACTCTAAGTTCTAAATGGGCTGGTTTATTGATGTAGAATATGCTTGCGTGCTGCTTGGGGAGCTTGTTTAAAAAACAATAAATGAAAGGATTCAATAATAATGATATTGCAACAGATAACATCTCTTGAGCGGGCACGCAAGATTGAAGACCTACAGAAGAAATTAGAGGAAGCAGATTTATTACGAGCACGGTACAACCGTAAAGTGAACGTTTTGAAGGACCAAGTGCGGGCTACTGGCGAGACCTTCGAGCAGGAGAGAACCACTAGCGACCATCAGATCACTATTCTGAGGGATGATCTTGCCAGGACTAAGGAGGCGCTCGCCGAATGCCAAAGAAGGGAAGCACAACTACAAAGTTTCAGGTATGTACTGCGCTCTTAGTATATTCACAGAAGTAGATACTTGTGCTAAAATTATGATATATATATTTACAGCGTGTTTCTTATCACATTAATATTTTACTCAAAGATAGATAATATTACCTACCTATATTGCTAGTGATAACAAAATATCCTGTTAAAAGTTTAAAGAGAAAAAATATTTTGGTACCATACTTATGCGATGCGAAGCGGGAAACGCATCGCCTCCCATAAGTATATACTATTAAATACAAATAAATTAAATAAGTATACACAACGTTGTTCTTAGCATTTATACCAAAAAACCGAACCATCACCAGGTCAAAATACGAATAAAATAGCGTTTCTCGTACAAAATGTGTACATATTCCGTGGTTGAACCGTGCAGGGAGACCTACCTGTACTTGTACCACAGAATAAAAAGTGGTGCTAGGTATTAATGCCTTCACCTAGAACAGATAATACATACCTAAGTACCTATAACAAAATTGATGTTCTTGGCCGCATATCATTTATATACCTACTAGCTTTAGCCCGCGACTTCGTCCGCGTAGTTTTTTTTTTTTTCTAGATATGAATCATTGTAACAATATAGAGCTTTCTTCATGGCTATTGCCCGCCACTACGTGTGATATTTGCAAATTTCAGAGTTTTTCCCTGTGATTTATTAATAGCCATCGCGAAACAAACCTTGATAGAACTTGGTAGTTTACAGTTCCTTACTGTAAACTTTTTAATTAAACGAAGGATTTAGGATCAATGGTATACGCGGCACGAACACTGTTTCTCCTCTGGCAGAACCAGTTAATATTTTGGCCTCAATAACATTGCGGCGGAGAGCTGTTACTTGAAGTCTAATTCCACAGCACAATTTTGGAGGCCGTATATTTCTAATCAATATGAAAGGAGCACCTACATACATGACACGGATTAGCCGGCGGATTAAGAGAGTTTAAAAATTGAACAGGATAATTTACCGATTCATCCATATCGACCATGGTGGCAATGGCAACAACCTTCAAATGAATATATCAACATTTCATTGATCGCAGCGGGTTGGTCATTTTTGGGAGTCATAATGGCTCTCTCGCGCATAACCAATCTATCGCTTTATGTTCATAGTAACATCAGTATACATTTTACCTATACCTATGTTGGTATTTGTATCAACCTATCTTTTTATGGAAAGTTTACGTTCCCGATTTGAAGAAGAAGATCTGAAAATCTACCGACAGAAATATGCATCGTGTATGTAGAGATCGTGTGTGTGTATGAGAAGGTGAAATATGTTTTTTTGGGAGGTGTCGAGATCGGGATGATTTATCTAAAATTGCGCCATGAGACCTATCCACAAATTCCTCAACCATTTCATGACAGCTGAGATACCTGTTTGCTCATGGCGCACAGACAGACAGACGAATATACGGGTGGAGACTTATATCCACACGTTTCTCAATAATTTCCAGACAGCTGAGATGTTTCTGTCTGTCAGTCAGTCTGAGGAGAGACTGCCTCCTTATGTGTGCACCGCTTGTACAACGGATAGTTCCCTGAAGAATTGTTTTACCTGATTCCCACGGGCTACCTTTTACCATCGCAACTCTCGCCATCGACGGGGAGTTCATACTCATATATTGGAACCGAAATGGTTTCTACTGTGTGGTTTCAAAGGAGTTTTCTACCGCACACACTCAGGCTGTGGAATGAGCTCTCCACCGTGGCTTTCACTAAGGAGTATAGCCTTGAAAAACGGTGTGAAGATATTTCTGTAGGGTCGGCAACTCATGAGTACCTACGGTGACCGCTTACCATCAGGCGGGCCGTATGTTTGTGTGACACCTTAGTATTAAATTTAAATTTGAAATAATAATTTGAAAATTGCCCGTAGCAGACAGATAGACAGAAAGATCGACGGGCGGATCCATAAGTTCCTCAATCAGACAGCTGAGAATTTTTCTCGTGGCTGACAGTCTTATATATGGGCGGCAGTAGGCTTCTTAATAACATGATACACGTGTACATTATTTTTACTTGAATACAATATTGTGTGAATGATCAATTGATCAACTTCAATACAAAATTTCATCCCTCATACAAAAAAATAAAGATTTTTAGAGACGTTACAATGAAGTTATAATTGATCCTTGGTGCCTAAGGAATAACTTGAGCCATTTAAAATATTTTTAGAACCCCGGGATAAAAATGCGAATTTCTATGGCATGCCGGCGAATCGCGACTATTCGCGACCAAAACCGTTATGTTGTTGTTCTGTTTTGCGGGGTTTATAAAATATTTCATGTATATTAATATGTTGCTGGTAATGTAATCTCAACATTGGAAGTGATTCAAAACCCTCTAAAATGCTTTTTTTTGTACAAATCAATGTAATGGATCTCGCCATGATTCTTTAGTGATTTTTACTCCGAAAATAAAGGCGTTCAAATTCCAACAACACCGATATTCGCTGCGTTAGTTTCCAACTATAAGCTTAAATAATAAATTTAGTATACTTCCATACACAACTTCATCCCCTTTTTTACCCCTTCGGGGTCGTAATTATCAGAAACGCTGAGGCACATATAAATTAATTTTCAATCATCAGCCTAAACACAAAATTTGAAGATCCTAACTTCGAAACTGATGGACTTTCATACAAACTTCACCTTTCGTTAGTGGATACCTAGTCTACACTCATAATTTATAAATTTAGTGATGTTAACTGTGGAAATGAAGGACTTTCACATACAACTTAATACCCCTTTTCCCTCTTCGGGGGTGGAATTATCACAAAGACTGTGACAACTTTACATTAATTTTCAATGGTCAGCCTGAACACAAAATTTGAAGATCCTAACTTCAAAACTGGCGGTCTTGCATACAAACTTTCATCCCCTATTTTACCCTCTTAGGGGTGGAATTTCCAAAAATCCTTCCTTACTGGATAACTATACTGTATAATAATAAATTTTGTGAAGTTTACCGTAAAATTGAAGGCCTTGCATACCCAACTTCATCCCCCTTTTTCCAACTTCGGGGGTGGAATTATCATAAAAGCTGAGATAACTTTACATTCATTTTCAATCGTCAGCCTATGCACAAAATTTGAAAATCCTAACTTCAAAACTGACGGACTTGCATACAAACTTTCATCCCCTATTTTACCCTCTTAGGGGTGGAATTTCCAAAAATCCTTCCTTACTGGATACCTATACTGTATAATAATAAATTTTGTGAAGTTTATCGTGAAATTGAAGGCCTTGCATACCCAACTTCATCCCCCTTTTTCCAACTTCGGGGGTGGAATTATCATAAACGCTGAGATAACTTTACATTAATTTTCAATCGTCAGCCTATACACAAAATTTGAAGATCCTTACTTCAAAACTGACGGACTTGCATACAAACTTTCATCCCCTATTTTACCCTCTTAGGGGTGGAATTTCCAAAAATCCTTCCTTACTGGATACCTATACTGTATAATAATAAATTTTATGAAGTTTATCGTGAAACTGAACGCCTTGCATACCCAACTTCATCCCCCTTCTTCCACCTTCTGGGGTGGAATTATCATAAACGATGAGATAACTTTACATTCATTTTCAATCCTATTGCCTATTGCCTATGCACAAAATTTGAAAATCCTAACTTCAAAACTGACGGACTTGCATACAAACTTTCATCCCCTATTTTACCCTCTTAGGGGTGGAATTTCCAAAAATCCTTCCTTACTGGATACCTATACTGTATAATAATAATTTTTGTGAAGTTTATCGTGAAATTCAAGTCCTTGCATACCCAACTTCATCCCCCTTTTTCCACCTTCTGGGGTGGAATTGTCATAAACGCTGAGACACCTATAAATTAATTTTCAATCGTCAGCTTAAACACAAAATTTGAAGATCCTATCTCCAAAACTGACGGACTTTCATACAAACTTTCATCCCCTATTTTAACCCCTTAGGAGTGGAATTTCTAAAAATCCGTTCTTAGCGGATGCCTACGTCATTACAACTATCTGTATGCCAAATTTCAGCCCAATCGGTTCAGTGGTTTGAGCTATGCGTTGATAGATCAGTCAGTCACGCTTTCCTTTTATATATACAGATTAAATCTAATTGCCACTTGCTATCACGATCAGAATATTTTTAGAGTAGGTAATAACCTCTATTTAATTTTCCAGGAACTCCATTGCAAAACTGCTTGGAATTCTTGTACCAGCGTCGGTGTCAGACTTTGAGATGGTATCTCGGCTACAGAAATTGATAGATGCTCACCATGACTTTACAATCGTGTCTCGCCGATATGACGACCCTACTCTTCTACGAGCTTCCTCCAGGTCACCACCTCCTTCCAGATGCAGGACTAGGACTCCTGACAGGTATCTGATAAATATAGTAACGATGTCATCCAATGAATCATAATAATTGATACACGCTATTCATAAGTGACAGAGTTGATTATCGTTTCCCACGTAACATCTGTTTCACACTTGGTACACGTGCTTGTACCTAACCTATTGCTACGCTATATTGTTTGTTACGCAGGAGCGTAGCTACCACAGAACAGAAAAAACTTCTGTTCTGTGGTAGCTACCGCCCGCGCCACGCGCCGTATCAAAGATACGGGGCCCCCGGGCTACAGGGTCCCCGAACGTGTAAAACAAAAAATCTTAATAACGCCGCAGTTAGGTAGATGAGCCCCCAAGCTAATTTTGATACAGGGCCGTCAAGGCTACGTTACTGTTGCTATGTCAAAATTGTTTTAATTGGATCACCCTGAAGATTGGTTGACTGTACATTGCATAATAGGCTTTACTACCTAAATTAGATTCCTACCGAAAATACTACCGAAATAAGATATTAATTGATTTTAGATAAATAATGATTGTAACTATCGTCGATCGTGCGTGAAAAATTAAATAGTTAGGCGGACGTTTCAGTAAGTACAAAGAAGACCGCAATGAATGGATTAGCGATGACAGTGCACTTATTGATCGCAGGTCCCTTCGTTACGACGACTCGGGGTATGCAGACCCGGCGTTCGACCTCGAGGATGACTTGTACAAGACACGGGCAGCTTTGTGACAATCAAGAAGACGGGCTCGCTTCTAAACTGATACGCCTATACCACAATTACACATAGCTATTGTTTTAGTTTACCTACTAAAAGGAAAAATAATTGATCGATAAATGTCATAAATACTCATCCAATGTGATCAAACCCTCTTCATATAAAAATAAACTTAGACCTACTCCATCGATTTTTCGAGAACAAAAAATATAAATCGATACCCTAATTTGCAAACCTACTAACTCCTCTGGAGCAAATTTTACAGGAGAGACTTAAAACGTCATAATAAATTTAATTTAATGCAATAAAGAAAACCAAAAATCCCGTTTGAAATTATGCTTTTTATTCATCTAAAAACACTTTAAAATCTATTTTTTTTTATAATCATTGGGTTTTATAATGAAAAAAGGGAGTTGTTAGATTTGGTTTAAGCATTAATTGAAACTAAAAGTGGAGTTGTTTGTTTTTATCACTTTAAGCAGTGTACAATCGTACAAACAAATTGTGCTTTATAAATGAAAATAATTAATTTTCGTGTGGCAACGCATCGTAAAAGGCGTGATAATCACGAGGCATATGACTTAGTTGCTGAGATCAGAATTTTTTTTTTTCGTGATTTTTCTTCTTTCGTCATACAAGTTTTTTAGGTCCTCCACCCTCACGGGGATAACTTGGGTTTTTCTTTGTTTGAGGATCCTCCACTCCTCGCCAAACCGTAGCTTGTACATTACATCTCCATTAGGTCTGTAGGTACTGCAGAGCTCTCAGATCAGTGACCGGAAAAAAAACACTTGATTTTAGAAAGCCTTCCTGTAAATAATCACATAATATAGGAGATATTAAGTCATGATAAGTTGAAAAAAAACATGCAAATTGAAAGAAAATAAGTGTATGATTACTCACAATGGTTTCCGTCTCAGGATCATTCTCCGGTGCAGTAGGCTGTGTATGGATTGGTATTGATTCTAATAGTGTTAGGTTACCTAGTTGAAGGAATGTGAGTATCAAAGGCATCAAGGGCAACATCAGAATTAGTAGCAACGGAAGTATCTTCATAGAACTTTGGGAATTTATTAGCTTGGAACAATGCATTATCAGGGTTAGTAATGTCGTTATAAGCAATATTGTTGGCATTCATTGTTTGCACAGAAAGCAACATTCTCTAAGCTCGTGCTTTAGACATATTTCTGCACCAAAGAGAAAAAAAAACATAAAGCAAACAAAAAAAGCACCAGGATAGGAAACATCATTCCAAAGTGTCACAATAAATAACAAAATCACCATTTGTTTCCAGCAACAAAATATGCTCAAAAATTATGTCTACTTTGTCTAATGTAGGATGATACTTTTGACAGGTGTAACTTCCTTATTGCTACGTACTAAGGTTGCGTTTGTTTTCTTATATTTGGTTTGACATTGCAATAGCAACTATATACCCTCTACATAGGTGTCAACTGTCAAAAGTATCATCCTGTACTGTATAAGACAAACTGTAGGAGTTCCTATTCAACGATCAAAGAGAGCTACATGGTGTTGTGCATACCTAATTGGTTGTTGGAAACACATGGTTAGAAAAACACTGCACCAAAAAGCTACAATTTCCTGTCATCATCATGTACCTACAATTAAGCGACGTGCACGAAAGGGTAAGTAGGTACTAGTAATATTGAAGTCTCGTATACACAAACACATACACACTTCACATTCATCAAAATTGACACTTCTGCACATGATTGTACAATGGACATAGTAAAAATTAAACTATTAGGCCCACAGTATCACAAAAACCTTGCGACAAACTAATCAACTCCAAGCATCACACCAAAATAACCATAAGTCAAATCTAATAACTCCAATCCCCATGCAAATTTTCCAAAAAACATGTCAAAATAATGGTACACAAGGCTGTTTAATCATAAATACACTTACCTTAATATATCTTCTACTGTTTTTAAGCTTCAAACGGTGATAAAACACCCTTAAACCATTTGTTTTGAAAATAAATCTTCGGGAGCATTCGTACGCTTCTGTGACGCCATAGAAAATCGCCGACTGCGCGGGAGATATTCGATTATTTTGTCAAAATCGATGCTTTTCGTTTCACGCGGAGTTGTTTGATTTTCAAATGGCGTTTTACACCAATACAGTTGGGAATCATGGAGTTATTAGTATTTCAAAAAATAGAGCAAAAAATCTAGTTTTTGCCGGTATCAAAATGTAATTTTCGTGAAAAAGTGGAGTTATTAGGTTTGCAAATTAAGGTATCGAAATGCTATTCGAAGGCTATCCGTGTGTGTCAATAGGTACCTATATAATGTGAAACGTTTTACAATAAAATAATATAATTCAGGAACTGCATTATTGAGAAGTTTTAGCGAGCACGTTAGATCTTTAAGAAATTATGGTTAAATACTCTTCATCTATGACGTCATAATTAATCATAAATAATTAGAGCTAGAATGAAAATGTCTTTCAAATGTGAACTTATTATGTGGCTTTATATTAATGATTACCCTACTTAAGAAAAATGTCCATAACACAACTTGATACCTATATGCTAACTCCCTTATTCATAATGAAGTTATCAAACGTTGATTAGCTAAAATTCTGAAGTCTTTATCTGACACGTGACATTTGGTGATCGAAAGAGTTAGATTATGAGTAAGGGGGTAAATGGTCACATAGCTATCGACCATCTTCGTGTCTTGTCACACTGAAGTATCGTTATTTATCGTTAAAAACTTCAATTGATGGGTTTTGGATGCCAGTCATATTTACGGAACGGCTGAATAGAACACGAATCGTTTTTTTATTCGTGTTCTGTTTCGATTATTGAGATGTATTTTATTTTGGACTAGCAGACGCCCGCGGTTTCATCTGCGTACGGTTTGAATTTTTTTTGCGCGGAACTCTCATTGTTTTTCAAAAATAAAAGTAGTTAAGTTACTCCTTATAACATCAGCTATGAAACGGAACAGACAGACAAACATGTTTAAAAACTCAATGCAATTTTATTCAATTAAAATGAACTCACATTAAAGCTTGGTGCAATGCAATACCAATATTTAAATCAAAAGCACGATGGAGTATTGATTTCAACTTCAATGCAAATCACCCCTAAAAAAACTTTCTAGCCCTTTTTAACCCGCTTAGAATACCTTAAACGAAACACGTCTTCCACCAATTCTATTAAAGAATGTTTATGCAAAATTTGTAGTAGATCGGACCAAGGAATCACGTGGTCCCATACAAACTTTGCTTCCGTTTTTCACCCCCTTAGGGGTAGAATTTCGGAAAATTCTTTCTTATCTGATGCCTACGTAATACAAAGAACACACCCACCAAGTTTCAGATCTCTACGATCAGCGGTTTAGACTGTGCGTTGATTGTCAGTCAGTCATTCAGGACAAAGCATTTTATATTATAGATAGATTATATGGTTCAAATATCATATTAACATTTAAAAAAAAATGCCATGTATCTTGAATCATTTTCAAAGTTTATTTCAGTTATTGGATGTGTAGGCTTGTGTTTTAAATGTTTTCGAAGTTAACTAATCTTACTTTTACAAATCGGGAGATTTTAGTCTTGTCTTCCATTTTTATTTAATTATTAATTCAATTTCGCAATTCTATGTTTTTAATCGTTTTTGTCATAGACGTATCAGTGAGTTTTTATCCTCGCAAGTGTGTTGAAAAACGTCGCATGAAACGCGTTTAAATTGATAATTACACTCTCGGCTCCATTATCATAATACCGCTTCGTGTGTAATTACCAACTTAGCACACTTGTATCATAATGTAGATACTATTAATTTAAGAATCCACTCCATAATTTCAAAGCTAAAAATTTGCTTTCGGTAAATATGCATCTGAATATCCTATCAGTAGTTATAATCATTATTATAAATAAACTATCGCAAAATGTTAAGCATTGTAATATTTGATTAAGCGTAGGTATAGTCAATATATATTGTTATACACGTTATTGTAATATTGTAACACAAATTGTATTACTCGTACCTCATCATTATAACTTTGAACCTCCTTCTTTGTAACAAAGTTTAATGACGATGAATATAAAAAAGATCATTATTAGGTTAAGTGAAACTAATTGATTTAAAAAGATAAAAATTATTCAAGTATGTCCGAATTAACAACTTCCTTCAATTTGAATCATAATTATTATCATCAAACCTTTATTTAATTACACAGGTAGTGATATATACTTATAGATACACTTATCGATTGATAAATAAATAAATGTACATACCTACTAAAAGTAATTGCTTTATTTATTCAATATTCTAATAAAATATAATAATAAATGTACACTAATCTTATTACCATAAAGCTTTAATGTCAACCGGTTACAATCAATATTAGATACTTTTTGTCAAATAAACACTGGCGTCATTATACAAAATGTTGATGGATATTTGGGTCAAATCTATGTGATCAAATCGAACAATAGAACGGGGGGGGGGGGCAAAAATTATAATTTAATATTGTAATTATAATTGAAAGTCTTCTGATTTGAAATTTAGAAGCAGCTATTACGCAACTTATGTAGGTGGGCCGTTAGGGTGCAGTTTGAAATTAAATCCAGGGTCTAATTTAAAATATTCACTGGTATATTTAAACGTTCCACAAAAGTTTCTTCAGATTAAAACTTAAAATTAACGCGGACGACTAGTCCCACCGAAGTTAGGTTGGAAAAAGCCACGGTAATCCGTAACACTCGCGGTTCTCACGGAGTGTAGGAAATCAGACACTATGCTGAGTAATCGGTAATGGTAAAAGACCGTGTGATTAGGGATCCGCATGGAGATTTTGTAACACGCAGGTAAACATAAATATTGCGATTATTATATTTATTGCGATGTTCCATGGAAAGTGGCGAAGAAGATGGTGTGGGAAAAAAAGGGTTTATTATTGACCTCCCCCGTGCAACTTGAAGGCCGACTTACGAACTGGTAATAACTTCAGTAACCTTTATAAGTGGCCTACTAGGGCCTAAATTGAATAAATGGCTTTGACTTTGACTTTGAACTGTTCGATTTCCAGGTACTTAGTAATAAATAATAATAATAATAAATTTATTTCCAATAACTTATCTTAGGTTACAATATATTTTTGGAAACTCCTTTTAAGCAAAGATTTGCTTGTGTTAGGAGATCCCGCTCTTCCAAGACATTTCGTGATAAGTTGAAAGGTTTTATTTAGGAACAATAAAGAAACTAAGATACAAAAATACGAAACGCGCGCAAAGTGTGTGTTTGGTGTATGTGTAAGTGTGGGGGTGTGTGTGTGTGTGAATTGTGTGCGTTTGTATGTATATGTAAGCCCTACGAAATTTTCTTGGGATAGAAAGCCGCTGAACACAACAACAACTTCCGTAAACTATACTATAGTAGCAGCCATGAAGCAAATGAGTAAGTATGTTTGAGTTAGCCCTACGATACAATCTTGGGATCAGAAGTAGCTGTGTCACAACTATTCCACTAACTACAACAGTAAACGCTACTAGTGATAAGAGTACTATTTGCATCATACACAGCCCAAACAACAAAAGGTTAAGCGGCGCAAGAGAAGGTAGAGTAGTTAGCCCTCCGATATAAGATATCTTGGGATCTGAAACAGCTGTGACTCAACCACTTCACTAACTTTAGCGCAACATAATGTGTAACCAAATTAAAGTAAAGCCACAGTCTATTAAATGGTTTAATAGACTGTTAGTAGGTATATACTTACTTACACGTAGGTATGTATAGGTACATACGAATAAGTAAGTATACTTTTCAGAGGGCGTACTATGTGCATTCTAGTAAAATTGTGTTCCAGGCAAGTAAAAGAACTTGCAACGTAGTAATTTGACAGCAAAGTCAAATTAAACTTTTTATAAGCGGCGCAAGCCATCAAACTCGTAACTTGTATTGTAATATTTGTTGTACGAAGTACGTCACTATGATACCGGTAGGTTAGGTACATCACTATGTTGGCCGCCATACTAAAAAATGTCAGACCTAAGAAAGGGCGTTGTGTAATAATAATAATAATAATTGCTTAGGACCTACCCCGCTCGCCGGCGGGACTATAGAATTAGGGTTTTTATAACATTTTTAGATTTTGTAAAGATATTGTAAAAAAATAATCATATATACATATACGTATATATACATTAGGTTTTTTATAATATTTTTGAATTTTATTTTTATTAATGTTATAAAAAAATAGTTTTAAGAAGAAAAAGAAATAAAGTGAATAATAATAATAATAATAATTTTTATTTCAGCCAAAAAAGCCATATTTTCAATACAAAATACAAAAGTACCTATATAAAAATAAAAATAAATAATCATTGTATTTCAATCTAATAATAAATAACAAGCTAAGAAATAAAACAAAGTATAATTAAAACTTGTATTTTGATTTATATGATACCCACGGGCCCCAACAGGTTATGGGCGAAGCAAGCAAGAAAAGTAAAAAGTGCTTAAAGAACAAGAAAAAAAACAAAAAACAGTGACTAAAATATAACAACAAGTTTACCAAATAAACATAAAAATGGACAATGAAGAGATCCATATAGAAAAGTTAAAGGACAGTGAGAGTTTTCTTCTATGGAAATTCGAGTTTAACATTTATGTAAAAGCGGCAAAACTGAGTGAAGTTTTATCTCCTCATGTCAAAGATGACGAAAAAGAGATGGACGATTTTTTAACAAAGGATGCCAAAGTACAAAAGATTATTATAAACACAATAAATAAAAACAGAAAGTTAAAAGGTCACATTTTAGGATGCCAAAATGCCCTTGAAATGTTCACAAAATTATGTGAAATATTTGAAGGAACAGAACAGCGAAATAAGTCATCATTGTTACAAGATTTTTTCAATTTTAAACAAGAGAATAGATCTCTCACACAACTAATTTCAGATATAAAAAACCTACAGTTTCGACTTAATCAGATTGGTGAAAATATTAATGATGATATGGTTATATCAAAAATACTTACATGTTTACCGAGCAACTTAAACCATTTTATTACTGCATGGGAATCAACATCAGATGAAAAGAAAATGCTCACAAACTTAACTAACAGGTTACTCAGTGAGGAAAACAGAACGGAAAACAGAAAAGAAAAAATAACAGAAAATCAGATGGCTTTCCAAGCTACTAATAAAAGGAATTCTAACATTAAATGTTTTAAATGCAACAAAACTGGGCATGTGAAGAAAGATTGTAGAATGTGTGGTATATGCAAGAAATTTAATCATGATGAAAAGGACTGCAAGTTCAAGGAAAAACAGTGCTCAATATGTAAGAAAACCAATCATAGTAAAGAAGATTGTTTCTTTAAAAATAAAAGTAAGAAAACAGATGCAGCATTTTTGACAAAAACATTAACGGAAGAATCAAAGTGCAAAGAATTTATTGTAGATTCAGGCTGCACGGCTCATATGACTAACAACATAGAAATATTAACAAACCTAGAAAACAAAGTATCAAAAGTTTTAACAGCCAATGACCAAACAGTTGATGTCCAAGGCCAAGGAATTGTGAAAGGTGATGCTTGCCAATTGAATAATACCTTGTTTGTACCGGACATATCGCAGAACTTGTTGTCTGTGAATGCAGTCACTAATAACCAAGGAACAGTTGTGTTCTCTAAAAATAACGTTAAAATATACAAAGAATCAAAGTTAACATTAACAGGAAAGAAAGAAAATGGTTTATATAAAATAAATTTAAATGAGAAATATATAAGAGACCAGACTTTATTAGCGATGGAAAATGGGACAGCTTTAGAATGGCACCGTAAACTTGGTCACCCAGGAAACACAGTATTAGAATTATTACAAAATGCTGTAGATGGCATAAAAATATTAGGCCCTACCATGCTAGATGAAAAATGTGAAATATGTATACAATCAAAGCAAGCTAGACTACCTTTTAATACAACTAGAACCAGAGCAGAAAGAATTTTACAACTTATACACACAGATGTCTGTGGTCCATTTGATATCAATACACATGATGATAAAAGTTATATACTTACCATAATAGATGACTTCAGCAACATTACAAAAGTCTATCTTATAAAATACAAAAGTGAAGTAAATGATTACATAAAACATTATATAGAAGAATCTGAGAGAGAAATGAATAAAAAAGTTTCTTGTATAAGATGCGACAATGGAGGTGAATATACCAGCAATGAGTTTAAGCAATGGTGTATGAAAAAAGGAATAAAAATAGATTATACAGTACCTTATTCTCCTCAATTGAATGGCAAAGCGGAGAGAATGAATCGTACACTCTTACAAAAAACCAGAGCATTACTGTTTGATTCAAATTTAATGAAGGAAATGTGGGGTGAAGCTATGTATTGCGCAGCATACATACTAAATAGATTACCAACAAAAACCTTAACAAATAAGATACCTTTTGAAATTTGGCATGGTAAGAAACCTAACATATCAAACATGCAGAAATTTGGTTTTACTGTTTATGCTAAATAATTACAAACAAATCTTAAGAAACTAGATTCAAGAACTAAAAAAAATATCATGATAGGGTACACTAATAATGGATACAGATTGTGGAATTCAAAAGAAAGAAAAATAGAAATAGCAAGAGATGTTTTAATAATTAATAATAATAATAATATAGAGATAAATGAAGAAAATAATGAGAAGAATATAAATAAAAGGTTGGAAAATATACCAAAAATATTAACAAATGAAAATCAAATGGAAGAAGAAGAATACAGTAATCATTTCAATAATGATAATAATATAAGCACAACAGAAACTATAACAGGAATAACTGAAAGGGATGAAAATATTGTAGAAACAGAATATAATATTGAAGAAACAAAACTTGAAACAGAAGATAAAATAGAAGAAACAGAGAATGAAACAGAAGAAAATACCCTAAGAATAAAACCGGCCAAGTGCGAGTCAGACTCGCGCACCGAGGGTTCCGTACAAACCTGTAGGTATATAAGTAAATGGTAGTATAGACCTGAGTATTTGATATTAATTTCAATTTATGACCTATTAAAAAAAAACTACTTACTAGATCTCGTTCAAACCAATTTTCAGTGGAAGTTTGCACCGTAATGTACATCATATATTTTTTATAGATTTATCATTCTCTTATTTTAGAAGTTACAGGGGGGGGGACACACATTTTACCACTTTGGAAGTGTCTCTCGCGCAAACTATTCAGTTTAGAAAAAAATGATATTAGAAACCTCAATATCATTTTTGAAGACCTATCCATAGACACCCCACACTTATGGGTTTGATGAAAAAAAAAAAATTGAGTTTCAGTTCTAAGTATGGGGAACCCCCAAAATTTATTGTTTTTTTTCTATTTTTGTGTAAAAATCTTAATGCGGTTCACAGAATACATCTACTTACCAAGTTTCAACATTATAGTTCTTATAGTTTCGGAAATAAATGGCTGTGACATACACGGACAGACAGACATGACGAATCTATAAGGGTTCCGTTTTTTGCCATTTGGCTACGGAACCCTAAAAAGCAAAAGAATTACAAAAAATCCAGGATATTTACAAGACTATGTACTACTTACCTATAATGAAGTAATTACATCCACAGAAAAAGAAAATTGGGAGAAGGCTATCAATTCGGAGAAGGAGTCACTACAAAAGAATAATACTTGGGAAATAGTAGATATAAAAGAAGCTAAAGGGAAGAAAATACTTTCAAACAAATGGGTATTCCGAATTAAAGATAATGATATATATAAAGCTAGACTTGTGGTAAGAGGATTTGAACAAAATGGCATTGACTTCAATGAAATATACAGTCCAGTGGTTAGTCAATCAGCATTAAAATCACTATTTGCTATTGCTTCCTCAAATAACTATGAGATAATGACATTTGATGTGAAAACTGCATTCCTATATGGAGAATTAACTGATATAGACATTTACATGAATATACCCGAAGCATATGAAAAACAACCAAATACAGTTTGTCGTTTGAAAAAGGCTCTGTATGGTTTAAAACAGGCCCCAATAACATGGAATAATAAATTTAAAACATGTATGCTAAAACTCGGATTGAGACCTACTAAAACAGATCAGTGTGTTTTCACAAACATTGATAAAACTATAATAATTGCCATACATGTAGATGATGGACTGGCTATGTCAAAATATAGAGAAACATTAACAAAAATATTATATTGCTTGTAAAAAGAATTTGAAATAAAAGTAGATAAAAATCCTGAAAAATATATTGGTATTGAAATTGAGAAAAATGAAGAAGAAATATATTTACACCAAGAAAGTTACACTGAGAGCTTATTAAAGAAATACAGAATGATAAACTCTAAACCCGTCAGTACCCCATGTAATACAGATAAAAGAACAGAAACATCAGAATCTACAGTAACAGATTTTCCCTATAGAGAGTTAATAGGAGGTTTACTATATTTATCTTAAAATCATTTCTAAGTGAATTGTCTTTAAGAAACATTGAAATTGTACTCAATATAGATAATCAAAGTGCTATAAAATTAATCAAAACAAATTCATTCAATAGAAGGTCTAAACATATTGATGTAAGATACCATTTCAAATATGAAAATTATAAAAATAAAAATTTGGAAGTAAAGTATTGTCCATCAGATCTGCAGTTAGCAGACATATTTACCAAACCATTACTGAAAAACAAATTTAATTTTCAATGCAAGAAATTGTTAAACTAAATTTTTTATTTTAATAACTATCAACATTGTTGGCCGCCATACTAAAAAATGTCAGACCTAAGAAAGGGCGTTGTGTTATCATTGTATTTCAATCTAATAATAAATAACAAGCTAATCTCTTGATATATCTACTGTGTTTATACTCTGGATTGGCAACCTGTAAATCATTTGTTCATACCTACTTATAGCCAGTCCAGTGTGTACGGAGTTGAGTGCGGCCCTATTATATTATGTTACATGAACTTACATGTACCTATGTTTAATTTCAATTAATTTATTTGCTGCGATGTAGTATTTATAAACCTACCTACTGCATGACAATGTGACGAATGTCGATCGAGAAGTCATTCCATTTATTATAAACCTTTGTGGTTTTATTGCGAATGACTTCATACTAATCCCTATTGTAATTTTATTGTTTGATAATAATAAAAAAAAAAAAAAACAGGACCTTAAAATCTCTGATGCGAAACGCAAATTTAACGCTGCCTCGAGGTTCAGTAAGCGTCTGATTGCGAGTGAGTCCCATCGGACCCGGTGCCTCTGCCCCGTTAACGGGTCCGTTGGGAAAAAAAGTGCCATCGGACCCGGTACACGCACACATTGAAGCTACCGGGTCCGATGGCACTCTTTTTCCCATCGACCCCGTTAACGGGACAGAGGCACTGAGGTCGATCGGAAAAAGAGTGCCATCGGCCCCGGTAGCTCCGGTCAACGGGGTAGATACAAAACATAAAATAAACCGGCGTCGCTGATTTAAAAGGAAGGATGGCACGGATTAAGTTTCATTTGCCAGTTTGATTATATAAACAAACGTCACAGATCTGGTTACCAGGATAACAGAAGTTCTTAATAGATAAGCTTAAGAAAATCAAGTAAATTTAGTACATATAGAACTCACACATACTGGCTTAGTCAAGTTATAAATATTATTATTTTATTTACTAAAATTACTAATACGTAAATTGATACGTGTCTAAGGTAAGCATAACATAAAAGCAATAGGTGTTTAAAAATATGCCACAGCCACGAGGAGTAACGAAGACAAACAATAAATACAAAGCGATTTCAACCCTTCCTTATCTATCATTCAAACAATAGGAATCGCCTCATATTACGAAGTCGTAGCACAACAAGTTGAAAATATGTCAGCATCATTGCATGGTATCCATTTTCGTCAAGGTCGCAATAATACCAGGATAACAGAAGTTTCAAAGAATTATCTTATATAATTTCAAGTTACGACAGACAAAATATTTATGGCGGTAGGTACAAGAATATTAAAAGTTTGGAAGTGTATTACCACCACCATAAGATTTTTATAAATTGTTATTTTTTAAAGATATCATGTTAAGAGCTAAAAAGCATTTGGATTTTACTTGTGTAATCTTCATCTTTTAGAATCAAGCCAGTGTGTGTAAGCTCTATACACAATTGTGTTTGATTTTCTCGAGCTAATCTCTTAAGAACTTCTGTTATCCTGGTAACCAGCTCAGCTACGTCGATTTAGGTTTTTTTATATAATAAAACTGGCATAGGAAACTTGATCCGTGCCATCCTTCCCGGCGGTTAAAACGGCGACGCCGGCTAATTTTATGTTTTGTATCTGTCCCGATGATGGGAGATACCGGGGCCAATGGCACTCTTGAGGCGGATTGAAAAATGAGTGCCATCGGACCCGGTGCACGCACTAGGGCATGCAATACCGGAGGGTTTTCAGTTCCGGAACTATGTTCCGATATTGGGCACTCAATTCCGGAATTCCGGAACTGGTTCCGGAACTGACAACTATTTAATGGTTTTTCGTTTCTGGAAATAGTTTCGAATCAAAAAAGTTTTATTGATCAGCCTTTTAATCAATTTAAGCCACCTTTGACTTTTAATCATTTGAGCTTTTTAGCGGTGTTCATTTATAGTACGTGACATCTAAAATTAAATAAGTTTTACATTAGTTCTCAGTTAATATAGAATATTGGTATTTTTTTCGTAAAATCGTAAAATTTTCATAATGAAAGAATTGAGATAAACTTAGCATAATAAATAAAATCAGAAAAATAATATTTAGCAATAAAATTAGATTAAATCAACAACTAACTTAGGTACGTAGACCTCCATATAATACATTTAGCATAATAAACAACATCAGAAGATTAATAATTGGCAATAAACTTAGATCAAATCAACATGTAACAACTAACTTATACAATAATTACTTTTTTGAGATGAAACGTTGTTCTTGATAATTTGTTCTCTAGACCAATAATACATCTAACATTGTGTCAGACAGCGAGCTTCGTAATCGGTTACAAAAGTACCCCAGCACACGAAAACACTCCCTCGCTCTCTTCTCTTGTTGGCAGAACGCACAAAATATAATTATAAGGTTCTGTGAGATACACGCGTCGATCTCCTCCGTTATCGTACATAGCCTTTTTTAATTCTACAAACCCTGAAAAGTCAAAATTGGCAGACAGATTCTTGCAGACTTTTTTACACTTATCCCTTTCATTATTTAATTGCTCTTGTAGAGTTGGTACACACGGCTACAGATCAAGCTATACATTTCTAGTATAAGCTGACCTCCTATTGTACGGAAATCGTATACAATGCGAGATCAGCTTATACTGGAAATGTATAGCTTGATCGGTAGCCGTGTGTACAATAACTTCAATGTCGTTATCTGAAAAATCTGGGTCGGAGGACACTGCATGTGTAAAGCACGCAAGTTCGCAGAGTCGTTGAGGTAATCTCAGCATCTGTGTAAAGCGTCGCATCACGATTCACGATGGCATAATGAGAGTACAGCCAATTTTATAACATCTAAGCTATAATGAATGTCTCTCAATGTTTGAATTTCATATTCGGAAAAGGATATTGTTGATTTCCAGTCTATTAGAGCTTTAAGAATACACGAATATAATAATAACGATGCGGAGTGAGAGGCGAGGCATGCAGGGGGAACGGGACGGGAGTATGTGTCACCCGGGAGTATGGTTGTATAGTTCCGCTGTAGCTGTAGTTAGATTGATACGTACAGAAAAATTAAAATATCACTCGATTTGTAAAATTTATGAATACCGGAATTACGATATTAACTAGTCCCAATTCCGGAACTGAAATATCGGATATTTGTTCCGAGATTCCGGAGTTACGGGATTCCGGAATCCCGTAATGCATGCCCTAGCACGCACACACTGAAGCTACCGGGTCCGATGGCACTTTTTTTCCCATCGGACCCGTTAACGGGACAGAGGCACCGGGTCCGATGGGACTCACTCCTGATTGCCAGGGCTAAGTTCGATTTCGTCGGCAGGTTTGGTGAGAGGCTGTCTAGCCTTCCCTCTGGGAGTGGCGCTTTCTGGTCTCTTGCCAAAGCTGCTGAGGGAATCTTTTGCCAGTCGTCCTTGCCACCACTACGTAAGCCGGACGGGAACTTGGCCCATAGTGCTAAAGAGAAGGCTGACCTTTTAGGCTCTCTCTTTGCCTCGAACTCGACTTTGGATGATGGTGGCGCCACACCGCCTACCATTCCGCGGTGTGACAGCTCCATGCCAGAGATAAGCATTAATTACCCAACGGGAGGTCCGGCGGGAATTGCTTTCTCTGGACATCCATAAGTCGAGTGGGCCAGACGGCATACCGGCAGTGGTGCTGAAGCGGTGTGCTCCTGAATTGTGTCCAGTACTAACGCGCCTTTTCGCGCTTTCCTACACCAAAAAGGAAGTCCCATCTTCGTGGAAGACTGCCCATGTGCACCCAGTGCCCAAAAAGGGTGACAGATCAGACCCGACGAATTACAGGCCTATCGCCATCACCTCCCTTCTCTCCAAAGTCATGGAGCGAGTGATCAACACGCAGCTTTTGAGATACCTGGAGGATCACGATTTGTTGAGCGACCGACAGTATGGCTTTCGCCACAGTCGCTCAGCTGGTGACCTCCTTGTGTATCTCAGGCACCGTTGATCACTCGCCATCGAGAGTCAAGGTGAGGCATTGGCAGTGAGCCTAGATGTGGCGAAGGCGTTCGATCGGGTCTGGCACCGGGGTCTTCTAACGAAGTTACCAGCATACGGGCTTCCCGAGGGATTATGCAAATGGGTTGCCAGCTTTCTGTCCAGCAGATGCATAAGAGCCGTCGTTGACGGTAGCTGCTCCGACAGCATGGACATAAATGCCGGCGTCCCGCAAGGCTCTGTGCTGTCCCCAACACTTCCTACTGCATATCAATGATATGCTGTCTATTGACGGCGTTCATTGTTATGCAGACGACAGTACAGGGGACGCTTATTACACGGGCCGTGCTAATATCCCTCGTTCCGAGGTGGAGGAAAGCCGCGAACGGCTGTTTTCTGAAATTGAGAGTACACTAACTAGTGTCTCCGATTGGGGCAGACTAAACCTAGCCCTGAAGCGCTCGTGGTGTGGCATGATTAGCCGTTCTTAATCGATCGGCAAAGTTAAGCTACGTCTGTCATGGTCGGTACCTGGATGGGTGACCGTCTAGTGGTTTTTCATATCGAGCGTTTCCGTGCTTCGGAAGGCACGTAAAGCCGTTGGTCCCGGTTATCACTTAATTGTGATAGTCGTTAAGCTACTTGGATGCCTGCTAGGCGGCTTGAAAAATACCAACAGTAGGTTGACCACTAGCCTACCTCCACCAATCCGCAGTGGGCACGCGTGGTGGAGTATCAGCCCATTCCCTTTCACCCTCATTTGTGAAAGGAGGCCTGTGCTCAGCAGGGGGACATTATAGGCTGATGATGATGAAACCTAGTCCATTTCAACCCCACTAAGACTCAAGCCTGCGCGTTCACCGCTAAGAAAACCCCTTTTGCTGTGGCTCCACAGTTCCAGAACACATCCCTGAACATCAGCAAAAGCATCCGGATCCTTGGCGTCGACATTTCTAGCGACGGCTTGTTCCGAAGTCACTAAGAAGACAAGGTTAAGCTGGCATCCAAAAAGCTCGGAGTGCTCAACAGAGCGAGGCAGTACTTCACATCGGGGCAAAGGCTGCAACTTTACAAGTCGCAAGTCCGGCCTCATATGGAGTACTGCTGTCATCTATGGGCGGGGGCACCTGGATACCAGCTTGATCCTTTAGACTCGGTTCAAAGACGTGCCATCAGAATTGTCGACGATCCCGAGCTCACAAGCGAATTAGAGCCCCTCAGTCTGAGGAGAGACTTTGCCTCCTTATGTGTGTTCTACCGCTTGTACAACGGACGGTGTTCTGAAGAATTGTTTAAGATGATGCCCATGGCTACCTTCTACCATCGCAACTCTCGCCATCGACGGGGAGTCCATCTTCAAACATTGAAACCAGAATTGTTTCGAACTGTGTGGGCTCAACGGAGCTTCCTTTCGCGGACGCTCAGACTGTGGAATGAGCTCCCTGCCGTGGTTTTCCCAATGGAGTACAGCATGGGGTTCTTCAAAAGGGGAGTGAAGAGATTTCTGCAGGGTCGGCAACGCGCGCGTGATACCCCTGGTGTTGCAAGCGTCCATAGGCTACGGTAACCGCTTACCATCAGGCGGGCCGTATGCTTGTTTGCCACCTAAGTGGTATAAAAAAAACAAGCTAAGAAATAAAACAAAGTATAATTAAAACGTGTATATTGATTTATATGATACCCACGGGCGGGCCCCAACAATATTTGCGAACTTTTTAAGTGGGGCTGTGGTGGGGTGATTAAGAGTTTGTTGGATAATGTATATCCTACTATGTTCCTACTATTCTGTCATCTGTGACTATGTTAAATACATCTATACTAATACTAATACTAATATTATATATAATATAAGATTTGATTGTTTGTTTGTTTGTTTGTTTGCATTGAGAATATTAAGAATAGAATAAAGAATTGAATAGGCTCCGAAAGTACTGAACCGATTTGAAAAATTCTTTCACTGTTGGGAAGCTACACTATCCCCGGGTGACATAGGCTATATTATATTTTCAAAACAATTTGGGATCCTTACTAAAATAATGTAACCCAAGGTGTAAAAAAATTACCTAAAATATTCATTACATCGCGTGCGCTGCGCAAACTATTGATGATAGAATAAAATAATGTACTACGACTTTGCAGAACACATTATTATTTACAAAAAGTGTCGCGATACCATATGTCTAACTATTATAGTTATGCCGCAATAAGTGTTTTTCTATTTTAAAAATTAAATTGAAATGGCTCCGCTAGAAAAGGCTCTGTATTTGTATCTTGGTATTAATCCTTATCAAAATAAATTACTTCATATTTAAGACTGCTTAAATACCTTTACATAACTTTTTGAATTATTCAATTTGGACATTTCATTCAAAAGATAAGTATCACGAGTTTAAAAATATAAGTATTAGCAGAAAAATCACATCACGGGTACGGGCCGTACGGGAGGGAGTCAATCTCTTTGCGTGTGGCTTAGTGTTTGTAGAAAAAGGCTTGACGGTAGGGTAGGGTAGGGTAGGGTAGGGTAGGGTAGGGTAGGGTAGGGTAGGGTTGGGTAGGGTAGGGTAGGGTAGGGTAGGGTAGGGTAGGGTAGAGTAGGGTAGGGTAGGGTAGGGCAGGGCAGGGCAGTTCAGGGCAGGGCAGGGTAGGGTAGGGTAGCACCACAGGGTAGGGTAGCACCAGGCGAAGTCGCGCCGGGCAGCTAGTCATTTATAAGATTTATAAATCCAATTTCAAGTTTGGTCCCCAAAAAATGTTCACCAGGCCAAACGAAAAAAAAAGTGGCATGCAATGATTGAAATGTAGTGCCTACTTATAGTTACGTACTACAATCTATCGCTCAATCTGAATATGTTGTATTTTTATTAAAGTAAGATCGAATGTCTTACTTTGGCTAGCCCGCAGATATAGATTGCCCTAAGGGTAATGCGTGGGCTATTATAAAGTATCGGGTTTCTATTTTTACATCGTGACTTGCGATGCTCTCGCGACAAGATTTGAAGCGAGATAGGTCGTCCTGCGTGCCGTGAATAAACTGAATTTGACGTCCAATCCAATACGCGACCACAGACGTATAAGTAGTACGTGTACGCGACACGGTACAAATAATTGTATCTAAAAGAAGTATGACTGTATCAAATGCAGACACAATTATATACCATGAAACCCTTCTATTCGCAATAAAGTTTCTGTCAAATTAATTTTATGTGGTTATTCAAAACATTGCATTTAATTTTCTCCTTATTTTTAATTTAACCTGTTTCAGTATATTATAATTTTTTTTGCTACGCAGATGACAAAGTGTAAAATCAACTCAACTCAACTCAGTATTATCATTTTTCTATGGGCGCGTTATTCCTACTTATTTATAAATAAAGGTGCAGGCCTTTAGCTGCATAAAGTCGCGCTGGCCGCAGGGTCAGCGTGACTTTTTGCAGGTCGTCGAGGGATAGGACTTCATGAGACGCGCCTCCTAAAATAACAATAAAAGAAATATAATGACAATAAATAATAATAACATATTATAAAAAACCGGCCAAGAGTCTGCTGAGTCTGACTCACGCACCGAGGGTTCCGACCTTCCATAGACGTAGGTATAATTTCTTAGTGTGGGCCATAACTGTAGAAAAATCCGGACCGCATAACAAAATTTTTTTTGTGAAGGAATTTTAGATGTTTTTTTCTGTTGGTTTTTTTTCCGGTAATATTTCTATTATTTCAGATATCGGTATTTTCGGTTATCTTTTATTTCAGATTTTTGTCTTTGGGAGGAATGATATTTTTTTTGTCATTTTTCATCATATTCAAAAAAAATTGCGTAGACATAAAATAAAAAACTGTTTGGGAATGTACAAAATGAAGCTCTTTCATATGATACCCCATTCAAACTGGTAGCCCCACTTTGAAATTTAAGTTCCCTATTTCGGCCCATTTTGCAAAGAAACGTTTTTTTTTTCCTTTGAAATAAGTATAACATTGGGTAAGCAATATTCAATTCAATTCAATTCAAAATCATTTATTCAAATAGACCTTCGCAGGCACTTATGAAAAGTCTGACTCTAATACTCTAATACCGGTTCGGAAGGTTGCATTTGCTGAGAAGAGCCGGCAATAAACTCAGCAATTACTCTTTTCAAAACAGGCTTAGATTAATTACATAATATTTACATTCTAATCGCACTGAAAACAATTGCGTGCCCCGGCGCGGCGGCAAAATTACAAAGTAGACTGAAAAAATATTTAATAAGTAAATAAATAGCAAACTTAAGCAGACCAGCCCCCACAAGCAGCACCTGTTCACAAGTATGACGCGTGTGGCAGCCATCGCCCTCCTCGCCATATTGGAGGGAAGTGAGCGACCCGTCACACGACGCCGCCGCAAGCAAAGGCCTTAAAGTGAGCATGACTTACTTAAGTCTGCCTTAGAAATAAAAAATAACTAAAGGGAAACACTAAACACACAATTTGTTATCACTGTGACTATTGACAAGCTTAGACTAAATATCACAAAATAAAAAAATATAACAATTACACAGACATAATAAATCGATGCATTTATATCAAACTAAATAAATGAAGAACATTGAATTGAATTTATTTAATTACAATAGGTAATATAATCTGTAACCTAAAAATATAACTTATAATAATAATAGCATACTTTGAATTAAAATGGACCTTGAACTATCTGCTCAGTGAGGCAGGTGCAGAGAGAAGCTACTTCCATACATCCTTGTCGTCAATATAATGAGACACTTTATAATAAGCCCTACTCAACAGCCGCTTTTTGATATGTTCCTTAAATTTAAAAAAGGACATACTGGTCACGCTATGAGGAATTTTATTGTAAAATTTAATACAATTCCCAAGAAAGGACTTATTTACTTTAGCTAATCTAAATCTAGGTACAGTTATTTTGTCTTTGTTTCTAGTGTTTCTATCATGATAGTCACTATTGACTGGAAACAAATTAATGTTCTTGCGGACATACATAATATTTTCAAAAATGTACTGAGAGGGCAAAGTTAGTATATTAATATCCGGAAATATATTTCGTAGAGACTCGCGAGAACCCAAACAGTAGATGGCGCGAATTGCCCTTTTTTGTAATACAAAAATTGATTCCAAGTCTGCGGCAGAGCCCCACAGCAAAAGGCCGTAAGACATAAGACTATGAAAATATGCAAAATAAATTAATCTGGCTGTATTAATGTCCGTCAGTTGCCTTATTTTGCTGACTGCAAACGCAGCGGAGCTCAGTTTACCACCTAAGGCTTCCAGGTGAGCACCCCACTGCAATCTACAGTCTATAGTCAGACCAAGAAAAACAGTCTTATCTACTACATTAAGTTTATTACCATCCACAATAACACTGGTATCAACTTTTGGTACATTTGGTAATGAAAATCTTATACATTTTGTTTTTTTTGAGTTTAACATAAGATTGTTGGCAGCAAACCATTGAGACACAGTCTTCAGAGCGTAGTTAACTTTTAAAAGATCTTTGTCTTTTCTATCTACTTTAAATATCAGAGACGTATCATCTGCAAACAAAACGACATCTGATAGTTCTTTCACCATATAAGGTAGGTCATTTATATAAACTAGAAACAGAAATGGGCCTAAAATCGAGCCTTGAGGTACGCCTAATTTGACTAAGGAGCCCGATGACACACTACCATTGATTCCTACTTTTTGTTGGCGCCCTGAAAGATAGGAAACCACAAGATCGAGAGCCACTCCGCGAATTCCGTATAACTTAAGTTTAAGAGCTAGCGTTTGGTGATCTACGCAATCAAATGCCTTGGAGAGATCACAAAAGATACCAATAGCATCGTGTGAGCACTCCCAGGCCTGAAAAATATGCTTAATAAGTTTAGCTCCCGCATCCGTAGTGGACTTACCTCTCGTAAAACCGAACTGATCATCATGGAGTATCTTGTGGTTATTAAAATGCCTTAACATTTGGTTTAGCACAATCTTTTCAAAAATCTTACTTAATGCAGGAAGTACTGAGACCGGTCTGTAATCTGAGGGATTGTTTTTACATCCCGATTAAAAAATCGGAACAATTTTGCTGTATTTCATTAAATCAGGAAAGTTGCCCTGTTCGAGACATTGGTTAAAAATTAGGGCTAAAATAGGGGCAATATTAAAAATAATTGACTGTATAACTTTAACTGACAAACCCCATAAGTCTTCTGTATTTTTCATATTTAGTGACTTGAAAGCCGTGATAATGTCATAGTCACTAACCTGGGTGAATGCGAAGTCTGGAATGTTTCGTTGAAAAGTCTTCTGTAAAATCGATTCTGCTAACGCGGAAGACGAAGCAAGATTTTTAGTAGCCTCCACAGGTATATTTGAGAAAAAAGTTTCAAAAGCAGATGCTACTTCTAATTTATCTGATATTAGTTTATCATTAATTTTAAGACAAAAAGTATTATCTTTGATTTTATTTTTACCAGTCTCTGTATTAATAATCTGCCACACTGTTTTAATTTTATTATTAGAATTATTTACCCTATTGCCTATGTAGATGGCCTTAGCTCGAATGCATACCTGTTTAAATAACTTGGAATAGTTCCTAACATATGTATGAAAGTTTTCATTACTATTGTAAGATCTCTGATGGTAAAGATCATACATGTTATCCCTACTCTTCCTGATTCCTTTAGTTGCCCAGTTACAGAATTGAAGTTTATTATTTACCTTTTTAGTTTTGATTGGACAAGATACATTAAATTCGTTGCAAATATCTCTAAATATTTTGTCATAGTTTACATTTGGATCATCAGAAATATACATAGTGTTACTAATTTTATAATCCATATTAACGCTGAAATTATTTAATCTTGTTTCATTAACTGACCTAAATGTTTTCGTTATGGATGACCTAAGTTTTTTACACGGTAATTTTACCAATTGTGCCAAATGATCCGAACGGACGCCAGCTATTATGGACTTCTCTAAAACGTTACCGTTAGTAATTATGTTATCAATACAAGACGAACTAGTAGCCGTTACTCTCGTGGGCTCATTAAATAGAAGAGACATATTAAATGATTTAAATAAAGTAATAAAATTATTTCTATCTAATGAGGGTATCAGGATGTCAATATTAAAGTCACCACAAATAATTACTGACTTATTACACCTAGATAATTTACTAAGTATTTGTTCCATTATAGAACAAAACAACGAAAAATTAGACGCGGGAGGCCTATACACACATATAATGATGGAGCTTTCAATCTCTGCACAAGCCACCTCGCATACGCGTTCCACAGAGTGACAAGTAATATCAGAACGATTTTTAAATTTAATATTATTATTTAGCAAAATGAGGGTGCCGCCACCCTGAGCAGTCACTCTGTTGAACGCGCTGGCAACAGTAAAGTTATTAACATTAAAAAGCATTGTATCTGGTTTGAGCCATGTTTCCGTAAAACATAATATATCAATTATCATTTCATCACATAATAATTCAACGTCAAGTATTTTGCCAGAGAAGCGATTTATATTCTGGTGTAGTATAGTTATGCTATTAGTGTGCTTCTCTGTTGTCGGAGTTATAAGTTTAAACAACTAATCACAGTATTGTTAGTAATACTAGACGATACCGCTCTGTCACTTAAGCTACTGGCAGTTATATTAGCTATAACCATATTTTCGGAGTTATAAGTTTAAACAACTAATCACAGTATTGTTAGTAATACTAGACGATACCGCTCTGTCACTTAAGCTACTGGCAGTTATATTAGCTATAACCATGTTAATATTATAAGCTATCAGTGTAGCAATTGAGATTTTACATTTTTTGGGCATAAACAATGAGTCCCCAGTAAATTTTAGTCCACTAACAAATTTATTAGTGTCGAAATAAGAAAAAACGTCACTATGACGACATGTCAATCTATATATAAAATTGTTCAAAAACAATATATATCTATTTTGTTTGTCCGTATAGTTGACGGAGTATGGCAAAGCACATAGAAAAACATTCATCACCTTTAGTTTGAGGAATGTTTCAAAACTATTAATTAATTCTTTAAATTTCACGTTCAAACCATTTCCTATAAGTATCACAACTGTGGTTTGTTTGTCAAGCTTAGTACTTACAATTTTATTCATAATATCTGTATAGGAAGCTCCCGGCATACAATAATTAATAACTGGCTGATCCATACGATTATTTAATATTGGTCCAAAATTGACCCCAATTTGGTCAGAAAAAACAACAGTTTTCATTATCGATCCCTCAGAGCTCCCCACAGAAATATTGACACTGACATGTGGCTCAGTGCTCGGAGCACTCGGAGCGCCCAGAGCACTCAGAGCAGCCGAAGCACTCGGAGCGCCCGGAGCACCCGAAGCGCCAGGAGCACCCGAAGTACTCGGAGCGCCCGGCGCACTCGGAGCGCCCGGAGCACCCAGAGCAGCCGAAGCACTCGGAGCGCCCGGAGCACCCGAAGCGCCAGGAGCACCCGAAGTACTCGGAGCGCCCGGCGCACTCGGAGCGCCCGGAGCACCCAGAGCAGCCGAAGCACTCGGAGCGCCCGGAGCACCCGAAGCGCCAGGAGCACCCGAAGTACTCGGAGCGCCCGGCGCACTCGGAGCGCCCGGAGCACCCAGAGCAGCCGAAGCACTCGGAGCGCCCGGAGCACCCGAAGCGCCAGGAGCACCCGAAGTACTCGGAGCGCCCGGCGCACTCGGAGCGCCCGGAGCACCCAGAGCAGCCGAAGCACTCGGAGCGCCCGGAGCACCCGAAGCGCCAGGAGCACCCGAAGTACTCGGAGCGCCCGGCGCACTCGGAGCGCCCGGAGCACCCAGAGCAGCCGAAGCACTCGGAGCGCCCGGAGCACCCGAAGCGCCAGGAGCACCCGAAGTACTCGGAGCGCCCGGCGCACTCGGAGCGCCCGGAGCACCCAGAGCAGCCGAAGCACTCGGAGCGCCCGGAGCACCCGAAGCGCCAGGAGCACCCGAAGTACTCGGAGCGCCCGGCGCACTCGGAGCGCCCGGAGCACCCAGCGCAGCCGAAGCACTCGGAGCGCCCGGAGCACCCGAAGCGCCAGGAGCACCCGAAGTACTCGGAGCGCCCGGCGCACTCGGAGTGCCCGGAGAAGAGACATCAACACAAGGATCAACATTATTAATATTATGAGCATTACTCAAATCAACATAAATCGTTACACTGAAATATATAGCGCTTTGACAGACGGACGTACGGACGGGGGTGGTACCATAAGGGTTCCTTTTTGGCCCTGAACCTTAAAATTCCAGGAACTGCGAGTCAACGAGCAGGCGAAATCGGGGGAAAGAAAAGATAGCGGCGGTATCGCTGCATCGGTGCCTTTGGACCTGCACATAACCTGCACAAAGTCACGGCGCGCGTTGCGGCGGGCGCAGGCGAGCCCTTCGATATTCGATATACACACAGACAGTACAATACAATCAATCATTCCTATATAAATCAATCGATCGATGAGAACGATAGCTAACGGCTGTCATTATTATGATTGACTACAACCACGGTAAATATTCTTTACCGTGCAGAGTCCGTGCTACAACAGTACATACAAAAAACCGTACAAGAACAGTAGATACAGCATTTTGACCGCTTGCTCACTCATTGCGTAACTTTTATTTCCATCGACTGTTATAGTACCTACCGTCAGAAATATCACAAATTAATAAATATAGAGGGTAGGCAGCACACGTATAGTTAATTACTTTTATTCATTCTTACGAAGGGCATCAACCGTGTCGGAATTAGTTGTATAACATTTATATTGCTGTCAGTAACTAAAGTATCAAAATGTTAATCTACGTATTTTACTTCGCATTAATCTTGGGCCCTGGTAAGTAAAAAACCGTTTGTGTGATAAAATACATAGAATAATAATAAAAATTGATAATATAATTTTATTCAATTGACTTGATGAGATATCGACCGGTGTGGTATGTCTGATGATCAATCAATAATGTCACAATCTGATACAATATACCTAATTTACATTGGAAATAAAAAGTCTTATTAAATGAGTTATTTAATTAGTAGCTGGTTTTATCCTCAAGCCAGGTCAGATAAATTAAAATAAGTAGGTAGTAGTAGTAAAAACTATGTGGAACATATTTAACCGGCACCACTATCTGATTTCATGAGGGTTTATAAATAAAATATTTACGTTGTCTTATATACAAGTTTTTTATGGAAATGAATTCACATAATAGCACATTGATACCATTTTTAAACTTTACATTCAAACAGCGTCACCGAAGCACTTGACCCGTTACGCTGACTTAGATAAAGAAGATCAACACCTGTTTCGAACTGCGTACGAGACTCCATCCTATGACCATGATGAATATCAAGAAGAGGAGGACCTGCCTCTTGGCAAGCTGGATCTACTCAAAGACGGGCTGTGGGCCTTAAAAGCCAAGATAAAGGAACTGCAGGCCTTCGACAAAGCGTTTGCGGCGAACTTATTGTCGACCAAACTCAAGCTAAAGGACTTAGTTCTGTACCACATGGGCCCTATAAAGAAACATGAACATCTGAATATCATTGAAAAGAAGAAACCGGTCTACAGTTATCAGGTAAACTTTTATTATCATCATACAAAAAATGGTATATATAGGTTAATTTTCATATTCAGTAGTTTAACGTAAATACATAGAAATAAATATACCTAGAAAGAACGTCGCCATACTACACGAATATATAAAACAGGCCAACTTTTATAGGCAGCTGCGCGTAACAGCTACGTTTTACGCTCCCTCTGCGTCATTCTGCTTGTCATAGTGACGTTCATAATGATAGTAGTTGTTAAAATATTCCATTTAAAATCGGGAGAAATTTAAATATTGATCATTATTTTGCATTTTTATTTATTTTTATACCCCCTAACAGTAAGAGCGTATTTTTATCGACGCGTGCACGCGTATCTGGATGTATCCTTAATCAAAGCGTAAATATTATGATTTATGATTCCACCAGTTCAGAGTAAATTCCAAATATTTATTTTACCTCGGATGTCAGGATGATGATCAGTAGCCTAACAGCAGAGCTCTCTTTCATCCCTTAAAATTATTTTAGTAAAGATATCAGTGCTTCCGTGTTAACTGTTATATTGTAATTTTTAGGTTATTTCCTAAAACCCATTTAACCCATTATTTTTAATTTAGAACCATCTTGTTTTTGTGTGGTTTATCTAGACTACACTTTAAGATTCCGTAATCAAACAAGGAACCATATTAGTTTCTAAATAATCTACAGCTAGATCAATGACTGAAGTTAGGAGGAAAACTATCACACCTAGTTATTATATAAATCTTATAATCGTTTAACTTTGGGATCGAAAACTTATTTAAGAAAAATAAGTTCTATGTTACCATATACATGTTATGTATAATCCTACATGCTCCTGATCAGTTTTTATTGTCGTTTCTGAAAATTAACAGATAACTAAAGAATAACTCTTATTTACAGGCTCCAACCCAGGTTCATTACGAGGCACAGTACCCTGCACCGCAGCATGCAGACCCTGAATATACCGCCACTATGTATGGCCACGACCCCTACTATGGACATTGATGAAAACTAGTTAACCTTTCTCTCTCACTTCTTTTTGATAAAGAATAAGAGTTGAAATATAATTATATAATTACTATTGATTACTATAATATAATTTAATATAAATAATTTCTGCAATGTTAATATAATAAATTTATTTGTTATGCATACGAGTATTCATAGTCTCATCCAACATCGATGTTAACTGCCTACATGCGTACCTATAGGCGTTGTTGCGAGCCGCTCTTGCACGTCATAAGAAAGTGCATTAATAAAATAAATGGTTAATTGCTAAGGTCACTAGTAGTGTAGAGCGGCGTAGTTGACCGCGGCGCGCGCGCAAGGCACTCGTGTACTAGAAGCGTATCGCTTTTTCCAATTCTATACGAATAGCGAATCAGAAGACATCGCTTAGTTTTACCGAGCCGAGAGCCGTCGAACTAACCCCCAATGTGCTCAATAGAATAACTAATCAACCGTATCCTTTATTTAAAAGATGTTCTTGTTAATAATACCCGTTAGAGTGGACATGTCCTTATCGATACAATAGGATCAACTCAGTGATACCTGGTGCCAAACATTGTTCTCCAACGAGATGAGTTACAGTTTAACATGGATTTTTCTTCTGGTATGATATAATTTCTTCTTATGTGTCAAAACTTCTAAAACAACCATATTATATCTTAATAAATCCATTATTTGTTTAGATCCAGACCGATTGTTCATTGGTCTGTAAAATCTAGTTTAAAATATTGTACAAGTTCAGTTAATGCCCCAACGTAGGTCAGTTAACTATGACTTCACCTGTCCTTGATAAGTCTTAAACAGGCTTATAATGAAAACACAAATGACAATTGATTTTGTCAGTTTATTGTTTATTATTTTATGAAATAGAGCATACCTATTTATAATATTTATGCAATTTGAATCGTTGAATCAATAAGCTCCTTAGTTGGAAACCTACGTAATATAATAATGACAAGTTTGTATGTATGTAAGTATGTGCCAATTTGAAAAATTCTAAGTCCCATTAAAAAACATTTTTGTATGCCTAATTCAAATATCAAGTACCTAGTTTACCTACCTACCTACTTTAACAGATAATAAGGGAAGATTTTATTCCAAGATCGTGACTTAATTTAGACCGCTAAATAACGATAACATGGAATATGTAATGAATTTCATAACAAATAACTGTTCGCTACCTTGATAGACAGGCACAGGTAAGAAGCATGCTTGCTTGACATGCTGCAGTACAAGGCTGCTTTAAATAAAATAGATCGCACAACTTTTATCATGCAATAACTAGCAGTTTTATAGTCAATACAATGTTTTATTTAATTGTTTATCTACACCCATGCTATAAATCCTTTAATGCCCGGTTTCTATAAACAAAAACGAATCGTTTTGCTTACCAGTGGTAGCTTTTTTTATTGCCAAACACTGCGCATATAGATCATTTCGTAACCTAATTTTACCTGTGATAGCTACCTCCATATGGGAGGGTCTGCTATGAAAAGCTGAGGTCTTTGCTTCATTATTAGTAAAGATATAAGTCTTAATTTTAACCGATACTTAACGAACGGTCCGTAAATTATAGGAATCGGCCATACATAAGCCATGTATTATTCACTGAGAAACATGTTTCTGATACAAAGTTTCAGGAACAACACGTAAATGTAAACAGAATAATGATTCGGGGTCTTGGCCGTCCACATCTCACCACCGCAACAGTTTCACATGTTTCTGAAACATATTAATTAGTTTAAGAAACACGTAGATTTTGTTTCTGAAACAGTGTTTATAAACAATTGTTTCTCAGTGAATACATGTCTTTATAAAAGTTTCTCACCCCCTTACTCATAAAACGTTATTTAACTAATATAATATACTGTTTAAAGGTTCACGTTTATAACGTCCCTCTATTGTCATAGTCAAGCAATGTGACATTATTTACTTGACCATTTAATCAGTATATTAGTTAAATAGCGCTTTATGAGTAAGGGGGCCAATGTCTTAGTGACCATTATATCATCCGCACGGGTTTATTAATGTTGTACTAAATTTCATTATGCACACCTTATCATACAAAAGTTGCAAAAATAAATTGAAATAATAAGTAAGTTCATATAGAAATTAATCTTAACGAAACTACATCGATTAGATAAAAAAAAAATTTTTTTATTTATTTTAGATATTAAAACTAAATCAATTTATTAACAATAAAGCCCTTTATCATTCAATGAGATGCAGTTAGATCTATGTTAGATAACCAATATAACCATACTACAGTGCGGCCGCCGAGAGAATACGTTTTTGACACCTGTTAATATTGGGATATTCTCGGCAATTTGCGATGAGACTTTCACAAGAAGGTTCAGTATTGAAAATAGTGTAGTAGTGAAAATCCCATCATAATCAGATTAGCCGTTTCCATCAGTTTCTTGCCTGTTGTTCTCAGTTGAAGGCCGACTTACGGTCTGGTGGTAACTTCAGTAGCTTTGACCTTTATAAGTGCCCTACTAGGGCCTAAATTGTTTCTTTTTGCTTTGAATTTGACATGATACAGTTGACAGAAACGCATTCGGCCGCACTGTATAAATCCGAAAATAACTCTTGTCTGTTTATCTGTTACCTTTTTACGCCTAAACCGCTGAACCGATCGCATAGAAATTTGATCCGCAGATCCCTATAGTATAGAAAACAATCTGATATGATTCTGGACGATATCCAGCTATATTCAATTCTAATTGGCATAATACGATACACACAGTTGAGAACAACAACTAACCCACACGAGGTAATTACCGAGCTAAACAAGTATTTATATAAAAAAAAGTATTTTTATGAAGCTAAAAAGTTTAATGGAAATTACCCAATATAAAGGCTTATAAAGGTAGGACTACTGCGTAGGTAGGTACTTAATATACCAACAAATTGTCATAAAAAGAAATCATCGATACATAACTACTGTATAATAAATGTCAGAGTGATCTTTCAACAAACTGGATCGCAGCGACAAACTAATTTTGCATTTAACGAGTCTAGATCACTTCCTGATGGTTTTTTTAAACGGCCTCAGGTGTACTTGGAAATGTAGGTGTGCGATAGCCGATACACCTCGCAATGTATTTCCCTAACTCCTTGCACAGGTAGATGATACGATAGCAGGTATTTATTTACTTTAACCATTGTTATGTTATCATTAATTTTATATTTTCAACGATAAAAAATCCAAGTTGATTACTGAATTAGCATAAAATAGACCTAGTTGTGTACTAATCACAATTTGTAACTACTAAACTAAGAATAGAGTAAAAAAAATAAAGACAGTAATCTACTGATTAATACTACAAGTATTACTACTTTCTAGTAATACTTTACAAGGCTATTTTTCAATCAGTCTAATTTTCAACATTCTGCTACGAAAGATAAATGTCAAATGTCAAGCTAGCTCGTAGCTCACAAAGTCGTAGCTACAAATTAATATTCAAGATGGAAAGGTCTCATCTGCTGACTTGAGAATACTATCTTTAAATTCTCTGGAAATTAAATGATTTCGATTTTACGTGTTCTACTTTGACGCGGCTTTATAGTAATTGAATAATTATAATTAAATTTTCATTTGGTATAGTTTCAATGACTTATTTATAAGAAGAGTAAGTATCTACAACAATTAATAGGTACGTATTACCTACTTACTATACATATAAAAATTATTCAATAATACAATTATCTTCGTAGGGACATAATCTATAATATAGTTGAAACCAAATAATAAGATATGTAACGTAACATTCATCTTATTAATCTATATTTTATATCTAGGAATGCTAACTGCGTGAAATCCAGATAGCATCTTTTCTTTGTGCTCTCAAGTTCTTTATCCTGGGTCAATATATTTGCATTCGAGTTTAAAATACCGCACGATCTGGTAAATCAGAACTGGTTTACTCGCCTCACCCTGCACTGACACTGCACTCCTTATATAGAGGTAATAAAGACAAAGAATGAATACATTAAAACACACCAAGCGCAGACTATTCCTACTGTCGCCATCATTTTCGGAAAATTTAATAGAAATTATCTAAATTCAGACGAAGCCAAGCCCAGCCCAATAAGGTTAAAAATATACTAAGGTATATCTTTTAAAATGAAGATATGCCCATATTTTTACCCTTGACTTCAACGGACACGCTTAGCATTCATGCTAGTTACATAGTCAAAATCCTCCTCATATTATAAATACGAAAGTTTTAGTGAAACATGCACACACTCACATGTTTCAATATCACTCAGCTCCGTAACGATAACGTAAACTTTAGATCCTGTCCTGGAATAGGTCATAACCACTCATAGCATAGGATAGGCATAGTCTTCACCATGAGAACGCGGATTTTGACCCGCGTTTTCCCGCGAGGCGCAAGCTAAAACTTTTTTTACAAACGCAGAAACCAACAGATACTTTATGCGACTTTTTACTGGTTTTTTTATGCAGTTAGGCTAGCTAGACTAGCTGTCCCCCGCAGCTTCACCCGCATTCCCGTGATAAAAACAAGTGCATTCCTGATCTATACACACATAAAATAACACACTCACACACACGCTCGTAAAAACTTCCGCTTTTATAATATTAGTATTATAAAAGCGAAAGGATTCGTAATATAAGAGTAACATTAATCTATATTAAATCTTCAATAATGAGTCGATCAATCAATGCCAAACGTGCGTACATTAGGTACGTTTCCGCCTTGATTCAATGGATTATTAGAAAACTAAACACTTAAACTAAAATAGGAAATGTGGAAACAACAAAGGAAGCTGGTTTTTATATTTAACGAGAAGCGTCCAGCTGACTATATCTAGCCACCTCAATGACTTTGATCCGCTTTTGTTCATTATTATTTATTAAACCCTGGATTCAATTTATCAAAATACTAAGGTAATTTTTCACAAAGCTGCACGAAATCATGACTTTGACTGGCTTACCACATTTCCGGGATGTAAAGTAGCATATACTTTTCACTTGACTTTCCACATTTATAATATTTTTAACACTAACTTTCCGCCCCACGGGTTTCCCTTTCTTTACCCTCTTAGAAGTTTAACTATATCAATAAATATATTATGTCCTCCACAAATCTCCAGGTCCATCGGCTGAGCATGTGCGTTGTCTGTCAATCGGAATGGAAGTTGGATAGGATGAACACACGCAGCCTAAATCTTATTGTCAAATATTGTTACTCGTGTTGTAAATTTGGAATGACCGTTGACCGCATTTCAACATAATTACCGAAAAAAATCACAACTGACCTATTCCTATCTAACTTTTGTGTAAAACTATTATACCTATTCTAACTTTCATACATAGCCTACCTTCTTGCGAGCACCTTGAACTGATGCAATTCAAAGTTTTATCCATTCGATGCATTTAAAATAGACATATAATCTAATCTGTATAGAATATTTACTCTGATACCTTAAACATTCATGTAGTTAAGTTAGTAAATGACTAGTTATATGACTAGAGCATTAGTAATAGAAATAACTTTACGAAGGTGCGTTCAGCACAATCATCAACTAGTGCATCCACACGATTTTTTTCAACGAATACACTAGTTTACATATTTTTTATATTATTTTTTCTGTTGCCGCAAACTTTTTGGTTGATACTGTTTGCTTATGACAGCGTTTCCCATTAGCAGGGTCGCGACCCGGTACCGGGTCATCAAAATAAAATAATAGGTCACAACATTCTTTTTTTTTTACTATTAATAAATGTGTATTATCCGGGTCAAAACATTTTTACCATTAATAAATGTGTATTATTTTACCTAATGCAACCAGCCTGCGTTTAAAAGTATTAAGTGGGTCGCGAAGGGGCAGACCGGGCCATGGCAGAACAATGTTTGGGAAACACTGGCTTATGATATATTATTATCAAATCTACCCTCAGTAATTTTTGTGCAGCTCAAATTACAGAATTTTTGATTTTTATCATCTAAGCGTATTTTTCCGTTCATAACGTAGGTACATGTTTCAGTTTTTTAAGATTAATATCTGAACTTTTCCCTACATGAGTACTTAAAGGAGATGTTGCTTAAACAAGCCTAATCATTTTTGCTATTTATGTTGAGAAAATTTGTTTCATAATTGTAGAAAACTTTTATCAGAGGTCGTCACAAACACCTAGTTACTGTATTTTGGGATGATCTTGCATAAAAATTTGATGTCTTGGGCACCTAATTTTGTTTTTAAATCGTGTGTTGAATATTTAAGATTGTTGAAAGGTGGTATAAGAATTGCTTTTAAATTCGAAACACCAACCATTTGGCGATAACCATAAAATCATCTCCGATGACTTATCTTTGTAGAGCATTATAGCATATAAGACGGGCCAGTTGGCGCAGTTGGTTAAGGTTCACCTTACGCGCCGCAGGTCGTGGGTTCGATTCCCACACAGGACATGCATTTGTGTGCATGAACATGTCTGTATGTCCTGTGTCTGGGTGTAATTATGTATATTAAGTATATGTATTTACAAACAAAAAGTATGTATATGTATTATATCAGTTATCTGGTTTCCATAGTACAAGCTCTGCTTAGTTTAGGATCAGATGACCGTGTGTGAGAAATGTCCCAGGATATTTATTTATTATTTATTTATATTTGTTTGGCATTAACGCTAAAAATCAAGCTAAATGATAGTACCCAAGTATTTATGTTCAGCGTCCAGTGCAACATTCATCTGACTCTTCTGTGCCTAGAAATGTATCTGAACCCTTAGTACCAGCCGACCAAGAACCAAGCTCATCAGAAAATGATATTAATTTTAAAGATGTATCCAACAAACAAACCTGTAGGTATTTCACAAAACAAATTAGATCTTGTAAGAGATTTTAATCTTTCTAAACAAGATTTAGATTCGTTAGCATCAAGACTGAAAGAAAGCTTTCGTCTCTGTGATGCAAAACTTACTCGGAAATAGAGAATTTCAAAATTACATTTAAAATATTCAACAGACCTCCTTTTACAATAAAAAAATGGGCGCAATATAACCATATAACACCGCTTTTTCCATAGTCTTTTGGATAGATTTCCTGAAAATCTAGCAGATATGAGCGAGAGGCAGGGTGAGCGTATGCCTAAGATTTTCGTGTTATGGAAGAACGCTATCAGGGTTATGGGGATAAAAATATGCTATTGCTGGTCCCTAATTCTAAAGTCTACACATAAGAGGAGAGATTTAAAACAAAATTTTTAGAACTACCTTTTTTACATTTTTTTTCTTAGTGGACGTGGACATACTTACGTGTTTTTCTGTTTTGAAAGTAGATACCTGAAACTCAAAAACTAGAGCTGATAAAAAACATCTAATTGAATATTTGAACTAAGCATACCATATGTAGTGAGCAAAAACAAAAAATAACCCGGCAACAGATGCACTGTAAACTAGTGATAGATATGCGAAGCGAGCAACATAGTTAACGCATACCTTGTATCATATCATTCCTTGTGGCTATCGTAAATAGCCTCACGGAATATCTGAAACTGTTCGAAATTACGAATCAATAGCTTAGTATTTGCTAAAATATAGCACTGTGACAGACGGACAGACAGACAGTGCGTTCGACGGAATAATATACGGACGGAGTAGCACCAACCTTTTAGGTTCGGAACCCTAAAATCATAAAAGGTATCAAAATGTGTACTACCCAAGCAGCACGCAAGCATATTCTACATCAATAAACCAGCCCATTTAGAACTTAGAGTTCTTTTAGAGACTTACAAGAGTGTAAAGAACAGTTTTAATACTTATAAGAGTGATTTATGAGATATTATACAGCTCTAGCTGTATAAAATTCTTAGTAAGGGATCCGCGTCAGCTTAGGGTTCTTAAACAGGATAACAAAACTCTACTATATAGCGTTAAGAATTTTATAACACTTCAAGCTGGTTTTATCGTTAAAGCTGTATATAGGCTGTATAAAGGGATCCGCGTCAGCTTAGGGTTCTGAAACAGATATTATAACTCTATCATACAGCGTTAAGCGTTTTCTGACACTTCAAACTGGTTTTATCGTTAAAGCTGTATACAGGCTGTATAAAGGGATCCGCGTCAGCTTAGGGTTCTTAAACAGATATTATAACTCTACCATACAGCGTTAAGTATTTTCTGACACTTCAATCTGGTTTTATCGTTAAAGCTGTAAACAGGCTGTATTAAGCATGTGTTCACTTACTTAATACAGGAATAAACGTTCATCACTTACTTAGTACAGCTACTAAGACTTATAACACACTACAAATATCGTCTAGGCTGTATAGCAAATTGTCGACATTTTAACATTTACAATAACAACATTTAAATTACAATTAAAGGAATATTTGATAATAACTATAGCCGTATCATGGTTATCAGCTTGAATAATGATCATGTGTACTCATATCTATTATTTATAAATATATTTTTATTCTAACCTTAAAAACAAACACTTATTTACTGTATTTACTATAATTTCTTTACTTTGGCTTGATTTTTTTGTTGGCGCGTGAATATTTTGACAGAAAGCATACACAGGTTCACAATAAATTAAAATGTGCACATTGAATTCATCGATTAACAGCATCAGATATACATGTCCAAGATTATCCTTTCCATTTATTAGGGTTCCGTAGCCAAATGGCAAAAAACGGAACCCTTATAGATTCGTCATGTCTGTCTGTCTGTCTGTCTGTCTGTCTGTCTGTCTGTCTGTCCGTGTATGTCACAGCCATTTATTTCCGAAACTATAAGAACTATAATTTTGAAACTTGGTAAGTAGATGTATTCTGTGAACCGCATTAAGATTTTTACACAAAAATAGAAAAAAAACAATAAATTTTGGGGGTTCCCCATACTTAGAACTGAAACGCAAATTTTTTTTTTTCATCAAACCCATAAGTGTGTGGTGTCTATGGATAGGTCTTCAAAAATGATATTGAGGTTTCTAATATAATTTTTTTCTAAACTGAATAGTTTGCGCGAGACACTTCCAAAGTGGTAAAATGTGTGTCCCCCCCCCTGTAACTTCTAAAATAAGAGAATGATAAATCTATAAAAAATATATGATGTACATTACGGTGCAAACTTCCACTGAAAATTGGTTTGAACGAGATCTAGTAAGTAGTTTTTTTTTAATAGGTCATAAATTGAAATTAATATCAAATACTCAGGTCTATACTACCATTTACTTATATACCTACAGGTTTGTACGGAACCCTCGGTGCGCGAGTCTGACTCGCACTTGGCCGGTTTTTTATTAAATATTATGTCGCCATTCAGTATGGCTTCGTAAATAGTTTTATTTATTTTATTCTCACATAATTCTCTTCAACAACCTATTTAGAACTCTTATTCTTACAAGATACTTATAAGAGGATATCCGTAGTGTATAGGCTGCTCTGTACACCTAATAACAGCTCTAATACAGCTTTTATACTTGTCTATTGCTTATACAGCCTCTATACAGCTCCAATAACGAAATAAGCTGTGTAATGTGGGCCCTTTTTACACTTATAAGGTCTGTATAAGCGCTTATACAGCCTTTGTACAGCCTGAATATTCAGCTTTTAGTATAAAAACGAACTTTAATACAGCCTATATACAGCTTGTTATGCTATTTGGGTAGTGTAGTGTAGTCCTCTCCCAAATATTACCAGGGGTATATTACCCTGATCAATTACAGTTTTATGCAACCTATCATCGGCTTTTATGCTATTATTGAAATCACAATAATATATAATTAATAGATGTTGAAGCGATACAAACTTTATGATAAAGGGCGAACCTTTAGATAAAAGACCGCGTCGAAGGCCGCCCACTGTTCGTGGACAATACGCGAATATTATGAGTATATTGAACAATCACAGCTTGCCCCTGTCACACCTGCAGCACTGTAATGTACCAATGTTATAACTAAATAAAGCCAAGCAAGAGCGAGTCCGAGTCTGACCCTGCGTTCCGAGGGTTCCGTCCGAGCAAAGAGTTATTTTACTCTATGGTTCCGACCTTCCTTAGACATATACCTATTTACCTACTGGTTTGAGCCATCACTTGCTAAAAACCGGACCGCATAACTACGTTTGTTTGTATAGCTTCAGCCACACGGAATACGAATACACCAAACTATTACCTAGCCTAAGATTGCTCAGCCATATCTATGTAGTGTTGGACGTATGAATAATACATAATATAATATAATAACAAACAAAATTTCGGAAAATTTCAAGCATATCAGTACCAGCGTTTCTGTCCTCGCCTGTCATTTCAGGAAATACTGCATATATTTTACTTTATACCAAGAAGTATATCCACTATTGGTTTAATTCGGTCAAGGGCTTATCGCGGTTTCTGAACTAGTTAAATTAGGTACAGGTAGATATAACTAACAATGCTAACAACATTATTTTACTAATTATACAGTGGCGGTTTTTTTTTTTATGCAACTTAGTCGGTAAACGAGCATACGGCCCACCTGATAGTAAGCGGGTACCGTAGCCATATGGATGCTTGGAACACACGAAGCATCGCTCACGCGTTACCGACCTTTCCCCCCTCCCCTATGAGCTCTGGCGACCTTACTCACGCGCAGGAACACAACTTTACACAACATAAAGTTATTTGGCATGAAAAGGTTCGTCAGTTTTCAACTTTATTCATTCAACGTATCACGAGCACATAATATTACCTTTCAAAACAGAATAGGCAGAATACACTGAATTAGAGAAAATAATTATTTACTTAACTGTTCGTTAACAAATTTTAAAATTCAGATCAAAGTTATTATAATAATGAATTTCAATGTCCGATAACTTAGCGTTCGAATTTATAACTTGAAATTTTCGTAGCGTTGCGTGACGTTTTGTTACGATGTAAATTACCTCCTTGCAACTAAATATTTACTTATTGGACCAAATAATATAGGTACACACGGCTACCGATCAAGCTATACATTTCCAGTATAAGCTGAACTCGTATTGTATACGATTCCCGTACAATGGGAGGTCAGCTTATACTAGAAATGTATAGCTTGACCTGTAGCCGTGTGTACTAACGATTTTTGCAGAACTCGTTATAAGACAAATTTTATTTATCGCATAATTATTTTACCGAATAACTATTTGCTTTATTTTAAGTATTTTTTATGTAGCTATTTACTGGAGATGGCCGACAATGCTGCAAAAGTAATATTGGTGCTGATTCTGTTAAACAACAGAATCAACTAAAAGAAGAAGAAGATCACACACTATGTCTCTTTCTAGCAAAGAAAATAAGAAAAGGATATAAGAAATTTGGTCCTGTCGAATTAGTACAATGCTTCTGCTTCAATATAAATTTAGTCGGCATCTATCGAGGTACCCGCAAATAAAGACGGCAAAGATTAATTTGACAGCTTTAAATAATATTCTATCTTTTTTCAATAATGTTCGTAAGAAAGAGATGTGATGTGATTAAAATTAGTTTAGTGCGATTTACAACAGAATCGACACCAGATTACCTATTTGTTTATTTTTAAAGACAACCAGACTACATAGTTTATGGATACTCACTCATCCATGAAAAAATTTGCTGGTTACCATGACGATGCACATTCAAATGAAGATTTAACAGTACCTATACTGTTTTACTATATGATAGCACTGTTTACTTTTAAGTTTAACTCTACAATACCAATTACTATAAAAAACATTTTATAAGTACTGTCTGACGTTATACGTGCACTTAAAACAATACTTTACACATTTAAATTACAATTACTTTTGCTTCAAACACATCGCACGAGTCGAGTGACCAAAACGAGTGACTGCCGCTGCCGGTATTGATCAACATTTAATCAATCGTGACAATAAAATTTCAAGCTAACCTTTTATTACCAACGACTGAAAGTTGAAATTAATTTCAATTTAGTTATAGTTTAATGTTATATTTTTTTTTTTATTTATTTATTTGCTCAGACTTAATTACAGTTTACAAAAAATGTATATTCTGTCAAATCGCAGAACGATTTGTCGACAGAACAGCCCTAGTTCGTTTATGCTATAAAATAACGTAACATTGGTACCTACCTAAATTTATATAATTCCGCAAATCTATTTGCAACAAAAACATTTTAATTCTACGTTTAGTTTGAACCCTACATTTAACACCATCAAACAAATCATGTGGCAAATACTTGTGTCGTAAAGTAGATTAATATATTGGTTATGGGATAACCTATCGTTTGCTATTGTTTTGAAGGCTTCGCGACCTTCACGTACCTATATCACTGTCACCGCGGTGCTTGCGCGAGCTCCGCGCCGCCCACCGTGCGCGCTCGCGCCCCACCATCACTATCGCATTCGCATGTATGTATATACAGTATGTTGATTAAATCCGATTTATATTTAATCAACATATTACTTATAATATATCATTCAAACAGCAGCATACAGAATAGTTTCTAATCTTGGGTTTGTTTTTCCCGACCATTTTCCAACATTCCGACATTTTCGCAAATAAAAAATGTATTTCCCAGGAATTCCCAGGAACCGGCAAATGTTTGAAAAATGTAACTCTTCATTTCTACCTATCACAAGTCATGGATATTTAATAAAAATACCTTTTTATTTGTCTCGAAAGTAGTTAAAAAAATTGCAATCGCTAATAAAACAATATACTAGACACATAGTGGTTTCCTTTCGACATATAAAATCAAATGTATAATAAAGTTTCTAAGCCAAAAATGGATTATTAAATTAAATTTTACAAAAAATTTAAAACTTTGAGTTGTATTTTTCCTCTCAAGATTTGTCACTGACCGAGGATTTGCATATCATTGATCAATTAAATTGTTGACTTATTTTATTTCCAGTTATAGGCCAAACCAAGAAACACAAGGAAGCTCAGTCGGACGGAACCCTCTCGGTGCGCGAGACAGATTCAGACTTTACCTACCTTGGCTAGTTTTTTTACAATACCAAACAAGTACTCTGTGCTGAAACTATATAACTGAAAGTGCCCATTGCCTGACCGATGAACATTTATTTTATTCCTTAGCTTCTAGTTTCAAAGAATTTTCGTTAATTTTGAACAAGATTTACACGTGTTGTAATGCTCTAAAAGCATTAAATAACATAAAATAATCCCAGTCTACTTGAGGGATGTAGCCAGCCAGGCGGGTACTACAAAGTACCCTATCACTGACTGCGGAATCCTTGACAACTCGTGTTATCACTTGGCCTATTTTAAATGCTTTTATTTTTATAAAATCTTTTATTACATTCCCAAATAGGGTTGGGTTTCTTCCCGGGAATAAACCCAACTTCGAGTAAATTTCCAATTTAGTGGGAAAGAACCCGGGAATTTTCCCATTGGGTGGGAAAATACTCAAATGGTCATATTTAGTAGATTTTGCGTATATAGCGAGAAATACCTTTACCAAATCGTTTGAATAACATTTAACATGATTTCTATTAGGGTCATACTCATATCATACAATAAAAAAACTTTTTTTTTTTTTTTTGCGTTGTTTTTAAAAAAAGCGACGTTTAGGGGTGTAAGGGTTGTGGTGGACAGTCGGTGGACAGTCGGACAGACGGTCTCGTGCAGAAAGAGCACGTGCACATGTACGACGCTTATATAGCCCGTCCCGGGTCCCGAGGGAGGTGTTGCAAGCGTCCATAGGATACGGTAACCGCTTACCAACAGGCGGGCCGTATGCTTGTTTGCTACCTAGGTAGTATAAAAAAAATGTGTGATAACTTCCTCCAAGGTCCGCGTAGGTCCGCGCGTAGGTGATGTAGGTACATACAACAGCGAGTATGATTAAAATAACAATCAAAAGCATCAACAAATATGTTTTTTGAGGAACATAAAGCCATTTGAGTATTTTCCCGCCGTTTGGGAATTTTCCCGTATTTTTCCATTCTTTTCCGTATTTTCCCGTATTTTTCTTTTCTTCCCAATATTTTTCTTTCCCTGCCCATCCCTATTCCCAAACTATAAATAATGTACCTACCAATTCAATTATTAGCAAATAAGTATGTAAAACACACTCCGTATATTAAAATAATTACTAAAATAAATACGCAAGTTATGTAATTAATAAACATATTGTTTGGAGGTCACATTCTTTTTGATTTACTTATCGTTTCCATTCAAAAGGCCACAGTGTTTCTTCATAACGGATTTTTGTCTGCTTCCGCACGGCTCACCGCCCACTAGGTCAATTCATGTATTGAATATGTAGGTACCTACATAGAGTTATGGAAGTGGGTACCTACCTATTAAAGTTATAACGTAATACGACATAGGTAAAAAGTTCCAATGAAACGTTGAAAAGTTTCCTGACATCTGCACAGTTCTCAATTCTCGTAGTGAACTCTACGATAAATTACAAAATTAAATATAGACACACGTCAAATACTAACCTATATATACATATATTAACGCACACGAGAAATTATATAAAATAACACTAGCAAACTTTTGATGTCACTTTAATCTATTTCTAACGAAACAAACTCAGAGTTAGTGGCCAGATATTTATGAGTAGGTATGTAAAGTTTATCTTATGTCGAACTTTTTATTTTATAAATCGTACTTGGCGCCGCCTACGTTTTTGTCTACGAATTCCAATGGAATCAAGTTCAGTTTTTGCTTTGTTTTTAGTTGAAGATTGTTAAAGGTAAAACCAGAAATGTGGGATTACTTTATTATTAGCATTGAATAACTCATGCAAAGATTACTCAAAGAGTCACCAGATATAAGGTGGGGTTTTCAACCCCTTTACCATTTTTATTAACAGCCCGGCTATAATCAGACACCTGTCATTATAACTACAGCTTTTACAGCTGGGCGATTACCATGGTAGATAATGGGTTACTTAACGATATGTAACGATTGACGGAAGGTATATACTTCGACGTATAAAAAAATCAGGACTATCGCCTTATAAGAAAGTGAAGCACAATATTTTCTACGTATGTGTTAGTAAAATCAGTACTGGCATAAGCACTGCACAAATGATACTGAACCTTATTGTCAACGTCTGAATGCGGAATGACAACCGATCGGCATACCTACCATGATGTATATGTATCCGTAAGATTTGTATTTACAAGACGGCCCGGCCTACATGGTGGGACTGGGGTGGATACCTATAGGTACCCGTGATCCCCTTTTTTACCAACTTAGGGGTTGAATTTTGAAAAGCCCCCATTGAATGCCGTTATAAGAGAATAACGTTATAAGCAGCCTTTGTGCAAAATTGCCCTACGCTTTGTGCTGAGTGAGTATTCTGTCAGACAGATATCGTGCCTTATTAGGGCCTAAATCACTAAATTGAATAAACGATCTTTTGAATTGAATTTGATAGTCTCTCTCGATTTCTCTGTATAATATGTAGATGGATCGGAAATATATATATGGATATTTATAGTGCCTATAGTGTTTAAGCGTAGCTTACAGCGTGGAAACGTGGTCGTTTGGGCCCGCCACGCTCCGCAGCTGCAAGGACGCACGCGGTCACTGACTGCCCGCTGCTGGTCACCCGTCGTCTGCCGCACGGAAAAGAGAATACACTGGAAGGGCGATGCGTTAGAATTTGTATCGGAACCAGCGTCGCCAAACTCACACAAATAAATGTTAAATCATATATTGTACTACAAATAAACAATCCTTTTAATTGGTCGTTTCTATTTTACTCAAAAATAGCTTTAATCACACAGGTCATACATATGAAAATATACCTTTTTACGTTAACATAAAATTTATTTTTCAATAGCGTACAAAGTATTTACGTCGTTTTGTAATCTACAAACTAACTAGATTCAATCGACGAAAAAGTTCTGCCACTCGGCACTAGATGGCGTTATTTTCATGGAACGCAATTTTGAACTCAAACGCATTAGCACAGAGAAAAGAAATATAAATAGAGACGCTATGCTAGCGGAGCCCGCGCGCCACACATGACATCAAATGGGCATATATCAACCAAAACACGCGTCAACGCTTCGTAGTATCCGCCATACTTAGCAGAGGTGCGTAGCTCCGCGAAAAATATTAATTATGTCGTGATGCGCTATTATTTCCTGTAGGAAACGAAGTGAGGAGTCGGAGTGTAACTCAAGGAGGGATTTCCTTTCATCGATGAGTCTACAAACCTTTATTTAATTGTGATATTTATAAAAATGTATTCGAGATTATGTTAATTTTAGGTGTAAACGATAAACTCTGATACTCCTGCAAAATTATACATTGAAGGCAATGTACTCACTTTATTTGTACGCAAGGTAGCGATCGCAACTCCGCACGTAATGTATTGCGTTCTTTCACATTCGTCGTGAGTCGTGACCTGTCGTGACCCCAAAACACGTGCATCGATAGTTTTGTTCGATCAATATCGATAAAATTCATCTTTTTATCACTGATTTGATTAAGGCAATAGTTGAAAGTTATATCAATATCCGCATTCATCTGTTAAAATTAAGCTTTCAAAACGATAATTTCGAAACAAATAAATTTTATTTCAAGTGCAATAAACCGTGTAAAAATAACGTTTTTTTAATTTACTTCATCATGTTAAACGTTTTTTTTTTACAGTTCAGTATTCTTAGCACAATTATTCTTATCGAACGAGAATTATCTTACGGAATTTCTAAAAATAATTAAATTTTATATCGACAAAATTAAAATATCGATAATTTCATTGATATTTTATCGATAACTTTCGCTGCATTAAGCGAATAGCAATAAGTGTTGCTACTCGACGCCAGTCGACGCAGCTATTACGCAATTATCAACATTATGTCTAATGCGTTTAAGTTCAAAATTGCGTTCCATGAAAATAACGCCATCTAGTGCCGAGTGGCAGAACTTTTTCGTCGATTGAATCTAGTTAGTTTGTAGATTACAAAACGACGTAAATACTTTGTACGCTATTGAAAAATAAATTTTATGATAACGTAAAAAGGTATATTTTCATATGTATGACCTGTGTGATTACAGCTATTTTTGAGTAAAATAGAAAAGACCAATCAAAAGGATTGTTTATTTGTAGTACAATATATGATTTAACATTTATTTGTGTGAGTTTGGCGACGCTGGTTCCGATACAAATTCTAACGCATCGCCCTTCCAGTGTATTCTCTTTTCCGTGCGCATTAGACATAATGTTGATAATTGCGTAATAGCTGCGTCGACTGGCGTCGAGTAGCAACACTTATTGCTATTCGCTTAATGCAGCGAAAGTCATCGATAAAATAGCAATAAAATTATCGATATTTTAATTTCGTCGATATTAAATTTAATTATTTTTAGAAATTCCGTAAGAAAATTCACGTTCGATAAGAATAATTGTGCTAAGAATACTGAACTGTAAAAAAAAACGTTTAACATGATGAAGTAAATTAAAAAAAAGTTATTTTTACACGGTTTATTGCCCTTGAAATAAAATTTATTTGTTTCGAAATTCTCGTTTTGAAAGCTTAATTTTAACAGATGAATGCGGATATTGATATAACTTTCAACTATTGCCTTAATCAAATCAGTGATAAAAAGATGAATTTTATCGATATTGATCGAAGAAAACTATCGATGCACGTGTTTTGGGGTCACGACAGGTCACGACTCACGACGAATGTGAAAGAACGCAATACATTACGTGCGGAGTTGCGCTCGCTACCTTGCGTACAAATAAAGTGAGTACATTGCCTTCAATGTATAATTTTGCAGTAGTATCAGAGTTTATCGTTTACACCTAAAATTATCATAATCTCGAATAAATTTTTATAAATATCACAATTAAATAAAGGTTTGTAGACTCATCGATGAAAGGAAATCCCTCCTTGAGTTACACTCCGACTCCTCACTTCGTTTCCTACAGGAAATAATAGCGCATCACGACATAATTAATATTTTTCGCGGAGCTACGCACCTCTGCTAAGTATGGCGGATACTACGAAGCGTTGACGCGTGTTTTGGTTGATATATGCCCATTTGATGTCATGTGTGGCGCGCGGGCTCCGCTAGCATAGCGTCTCTATTATATTTCTTTTCTCTGTGGTCTGCCGTCATCCGCTCTGTCGCCGACATCGACAGTTGCGATGCCCTATAGTTATGTTGTTTCTACCAATAAATCAATGGGATTTCGTATAATCTTGATACATTATTATGGTCACTTATCAAAACAATTTCTCATTATTGCAATACATATAAGGAGTAACTATAGCTGTGGCTATAGTCAATACTAGTTTCACATTGTCGTTCATCTTAATTTCTGTATCAACATCGTACTTTTACAAACAACAATCAGTGATGTGGAAGAAAAAATTTGTTAAGTTTCACAATTACAAATACGAATAAAAGAAGTGAAAATTAAAAGCGCCCGTGTACAGTTATTTTAATATAATGCATTTATGCTTTTTGCTTTTCATTACAATAAGCTAAAACAGCGATTAAAAACTTGTTAATAAATACACGGAAGGCGGTCACAATATTTTGACTTACGGAGAATCGTCTCAAATTAACTTAGAAATTAGATAATTGTAACATTGGTATTAACCCCCCTAATGGTAGACGCACAAAAGAAATGGCCCCCAGTTCCCGGTCGCCCTGCTATTCCTGGTCAAGGTAGCGGTCACGGTTACGGCAGGGCAGGGGGTGCTAGGAATCCCCGGGCTACCTCAGGCTACCTCAAACAACTGACCCTGGCAACGTATAACGGACGTACTCTGAGGCTTGACGAGCACCTAGCACAGTTGGAAGTGGAGCTGGAGAAAATAAGGTGGATGTTTTGGGGTTATCTGAAGTCCGACGAGAGGGGGAGGACACCGTAACCTTAAACGGAGGTCACCTGCTATACTTCCGTGAGGGTGATCAACCATCCCAGGGTGGCGTAGGATTTCTCGTAAACAAGGCTCTCTCTAATAACGTTGAAGAAATCTCCAGTGTGTCAACCAGGGTAGAGTACCTCATACTTCGGCTATCTAAGAGGTATAGCCTGAAGATTATACAGGTTTACGCACCGACCTCGACACACCTGGATGAGGAAGTTGAAGAAATGTACGAAGACATATCAAAAGCCTTGAATAACACCACTAAGGCACACTTCAACGTTATTATGGGGGACTTTAACGCCAAAGTGGGAATCCAGAATCACAACGAATCTCAAGTGGGCCCACATGGTTTTGGTAGTAGGAATCACAGGGGACAAATGCTCGTCAACTTTCTGGAGAAAGAGGGGTTTTTCTTGATGAATTCATTCTTTAAGAAGAAGCCCCAAAGAAAGTGGACGTGGCGAAGCCCCGACGCTGTGACCAAAAATGAGATCGACTTCATCATGGCAGACAAAAGGCGCATATTCAGAGATGTATCCGTGGTCAATAGGTTTAATACCGGATCTGATCACCGGCTCGTACGAGGCTCTCTGAATATCGATCTCAAGCTGGAAAGAAGTCGCTTGATGAAGTCCACGCTCCGACCTAATCTACTCCAAATCACAGCAGGCTCTGAGAAGTTCCAGAAACTTCTCGAGGAGAAATTCGATGCCTTGGAACCCACCGAGGACGTAGACGAGGCCTTACAGAACGTGGTTGGGACGCTGAGCAAAGAGGGCATCAAGTTCTGTAGAACCCAGAGTACAGGTACGAAGTCCAATCTCTCGGTCGAAACTCAACGACTCATGACAATACGGCGGGAAGACACGCAAGCCACTCCGTCAGAGCGGTCAGGCCTGAACAAGCAGATTGCGAAGATGGTACGTCGTGACCTTCGGAGCTCCAATACGCGCCTAATTGAACAGGCAATAGAGCGAAACCGAGGGTCCAAAGTATTCACACAGCAGCTTGGAAGGAGCCACCTGACGAAGCTGACAACGCATCATGGCAATACCGCATTGTCGAAGCCGGAGATTTTCGCTGAGATTGAAGACTTCTATGGCCGGTTGTACGCTTCACATGCCCCTCAGACGCAGCGTGACATTCACGATTCTAGAGCCGCCCTGACTCGACACTATACCGACGAACTACCGGACATCAGCCAGGACGAGATTGTGTTGGCTCTAAAACAGCTTAAAAATGGAAAAGCCCCGGGTGAAGACAGAATTACTTCAGAACTTCTGAAGGCAGGAAGAATTCCTGTACTGAAGGAACTACAGAGCCTCTTTAACTCCGTCATTAACTGCGGGAGAACTCCAAAGGGTTGGAACGGGAGTATTGTGGTTCTGTTTTTTAAGAAGGGAGATAAAACCCTTCTTAAAAACTATAGGCCCATCTCACTCCTGAGCCACGTCTACAAACTGTTTTCTAGAGTCATCACGAACCGTCTTGCCAGAAGACTCGACGAGTTTCAGCCACCGGAGCAGGCCGGGTTTCGAGGAGGATTTGGTACCATAGACCACATCCACACAGTGAGGCAGATTATACAGAAGTCAGAGGAGTATAATCGGCCTCTGTGTCTAGCCTTTGTGGACTATGAGAAGGCCTTCGACTCCGTCGAAACCTGGGCTGTTTTGGAATCCTTGCAGCGATGCCAAGTAGACTATCGTTATATCGAAGTGCTGAGATGTCTTTATGATGCCGCAACCATGAGTGTCCAAGTACAGGACCAGCAGTCTAAACCCATCCAACTACGCAGAGGAGTGAGACAGGGGGATGTCATATCCCCGAAATTGTTCACAAACGTATTGGAGGATATGTTTAAGACGCTGGACTGGAAAAGGATGGGCATAAACATAGACGGCGAATACATCTCACACTTACGATTTGCAGATGACATAGTCTTGATGGCGGAGTCGCTGCAGGAGCTACAACAGATGCTGGACGGTCTAGCATCAGCCTCGCGTCGTATTGGTCTCGGCATGAACTTGGATAAAGCCAAAGTCATGATCAATGATCACATTGATCCGGGACTAATCGTCGTAAATGGCCACCACCTCGAAGTTGTTCAGGAATATACCTACCTCGGGCAGATTCTGCAATTAGGTAGAAACAACTTTGAGAGGGAAGCCAAGAGAAGGATCCAGCTGGGCTGGGCAGCATTTGGGAAACTTCGTAGGGTCTTCTCGTCATACATACCGCAGAGTTTGAAAACGAAGGTTTTCAACCAGTGTGTCCTACCCGTTATGACATACGGAGCCGAAACGTGGACACTCACGGTACGACTAGTCCACCAGTTTAAAGTCGCTCAGCTAGCTATGGAACGAGCTATGCTCGGAGTTTCTCTGAAGGATAAGTTCCGTAACGAGGTCATCCGTCAGAGAACCAAGGTCATCGACATAGCTCATAGAATTAACAAGCTGAAGTGGCAGTGGGCTGGTCATATATGCCGAAGAACCGATAACCGGAGGGGAAAACGTTTTCTTGAGTGGAGACCGCGTCTCGGCAAACGTAGTGTAGGGCGCCCTCCAGCGAGATGGAGTGACGATCTGCAAAAGACTGCTGGTAGGAATTGGATGCGTCGAGCCGAAGATAGGGCGAGATGGCGCACATTGGGTGAGGCCTATGTCCAGCAGTGGACTGCTATAGGCTGATGATGTGATGTATGATGTACATTGGTATTACCTACTTATATTCTGCATGTTGACTCATTGCATTTTATCATTTGGTTGTCAATAGTTAGTTATCTTTTGATACTTGCGTTATTTTACCCAACCAAGTAAAGGGAATCGTTGTCAGACATAATCATCTGCTTGACTGCGATTTTCTTGAAGTAACCTAATCACTTGGTTATTTGACTTAAATTAAATTAACGGGAAAAACAATAAAATTACTTGTTTGCAAAATGACAAACCAATTAAGAATTAAAATGTTAAGTGACAAAATAATTAATAGAGATTAATGAAGAATACATTTAAATAGTCACTAGCAGTCCCGCGCGGTTTCCCCCGCATTCCAGAGGGATCGTATGTTTTCCCGGGATAAAAAGTATCCTATGTGTTAATCCAGAACACATTCTATCTGTGTGCCGAATTTCATACAAATCCGTTCAATCGTTTTTGCGTGAAAGAGTAACAAATATCCATACATGCACATTAGTTAGGATATAATTTATTATAGGAGTGAATAATCGTGAAACATTTTACAGCTTTAACATTCCCATTAAGGTAATGAAATGATAATGTAAAAGCGAACACCGAGACGATTGCGACTGAATTATTATTTTCTACACTTACAACGAGTTCCACATATTTCGTAGGTCAAACTGGCGTATTAACTTTTTACTCTGTCAAGTTTACTTGAATTTCCGTGTTCATGTATCCGGTATATGACAAGAGCAGTACTTTATTATTATTAATATACCTACGAGTACTTACTTCGATTCTATTACAACTTGTTTTCATGTTGATTTTTGCACAATGTAGTGACATATACATGTCTACCTAGAAGGACATCCATGAATCAGTTAAAGTTTAAGGTCCTACATAGGTACATAGCGAGTGTTTGCTTATAATATGGAGTAGTTTGCTAACAATTTGTCAACAAAACTATGTTGTATACAAATATAGTTGTATTTATTTATTTTTAATTTTTAGCAAATAAAAATTTATTTTTGTTACAGATCTTACAAATTATATTTGTAACATCGCGACCCATGCAAAATCATCAAGATGTGATCGACGAGAACATCGGTCAAGAATTTAATGCTCAAAAAATACCAAAGCACGAAGATCCGTCTAATCCTGATGAACAAGTCATATCTGTAAGAATAACGTCTTCGGTAGCCGTTGGCCGCGGTAAAGGAAAGTCTGTCCACACAGTTTCTGAAAATGACCCCGGACCAATTAAAACACCCATCCCTGCAATAGCTACAACGTCTACCATAAGCGCATCTAATGATGAAGAGGCAAATAGCCCCATGAGTGAAATACCTCCAAATCTTATAGGTGCCAATATAGAATTCATAAAACAGCTCAATGCAAAAAAAGAAATAAAGGACCTTAATACAGATCAAGTGCACCCGTTTCACCTAGCAATTAAAAACGAACATAATGACAACGATGAATCGAAAATTAAAAGTGAGGTTGATGAATATACCGATGAAAATATTAAAGATATCCCACGCGCTCGGAATATTCCACTTTCTTATTACGCTAATCAACTTAATAGTAAAAAGGATACAACTTACCTCAATAATGGTCAAAAACAGTATGTTAATGACACTAATCTTTTTGGTGAGTTTCCTGGAAAATCACAAAAGAAGCAAACAATTGAGTCTGATTTAGATCAGTCTGAAACTGACGACTCTATAGCAGAAGCGTCTATAAAGTCAGTCCTAGAAGTAGCGAATAAAAATAACGATAATGATGGAAATATCGATGTCTTACCTCTGGTTAGGTCTGCACCATCACCGTCCTCACAAAATTATAATATTCAAAGTCTAACCCATAAACCCCTTAGTGAAAGGGAGAGTGGTGGAAGACTGACAACTGTAAGTTTTAACATTTTGCACGATGTACCCAAAATTTCGAATAATTACAACGAACCTACTAACACATACATAAATCCTAGTCGATTATTTGCAGACCAGCAAAAGTTGTATGAAGCTAAAATATACAGCCAACCGGCCCAAATTTACAGTGAACCTGCCAAATATTACAGCGAACCAGCAAAAATTTACAGTGAACCAGCAAAAATTTACAGTGAACCGGCTAAAATATACAGCGAGCCTGCGAAAATTTACAGCGAGCCTGCTAAATTTTACAGTGAACCCGCATCTTTACATCTTCCTAATGTAGCTCCAAGCTACACTCCGTGGCAGCAACAATCCCGTAGACCTACAATGAGCACTACTACACTGAACATGCCCCCTATGACGACGCTGAAACCTGAAGCTTCGACACGAATAATGGATGAAAATCAACCGGAAAAAAATTATGAAGTAGACGAAAGTGATAGTATTAATAGTAACGGCCGCACTCATGGCGTCCAAGAGACGACCACGGAGAAATGTAAACAAGACAATTGCAAAGTGGGATATGTAGTCGAGGGTCGTCAGTATAAAAAATACAGGGTCGAGGAAAGAACTTCAGATGGATTTATTGTCGGCGAATACGGAGTAGTAAGAAATGAAGATGGAGCCTTACGGGGCGTGCGCTACACTGCTGACAGTGAGGCCAGCCCTCGGCTCATATACGATGCACTCATGAAGTTCCTACAGCTCAAATAGATATTAATATTAATGCTAAATAAAATCAAACAAATCTTATTTGCTCATTTATTTAAGTCTTATATCTATCATTATTCATTTATGTTTTCAATCATCATAATAATCAATACACATAATGCGAAGTATGCAAGGTATTTTAACGAATTATTTATTCTTAAGACTGAAGTTATCATGTTAGCTCAGGTAGTATGAACCTGGTAGTAAATCACTATCAGTGATAGGTGAATATGGTTATTAATATAATTTCATTAAATTACCTTGGTACTAATCTGTAGTTTTTTAACAGTTACATACAATGCCCTTTTTAAACATTATTTTCACAATTATGTCAGAATAAACCTAGATAACATAGGTTATGTGTTTTAATTGGCATATTTATGAATATACAATTTAATTTTTAATATCCACATTCGCAATATATAAATTAAGATGAATATACATAATAATTAGAAGTTTATTAATTTCATCGAATGAAAAAGTTTTCCGCATGTCGCAACAATGTACATAGCAGCTAACTACCACATAACACTCCATCGACTTGATTTGATTTATGATAAAGCAGATTTTTTAAATATTTTGATTACATATAAAATCGGTAATCATACTGAAGTAGGTATATTAGTAGATAGATAGATAGATAGGTAGATGTTGTAAGATAAACGTGGTGCCATGTGTCGCTGTAATAGACGGAATAATAAGTAGGTGAATGAATTCACATTCCTTCGTAGGTTCATATTACACTATAGATTCTCATGTACATAATTATTATTGTGATTAAAGGTTGTCAAATATTACACTGGTTTTTCATTTACCTACTGACGGAAAGCTGCTTCGAAGAAAAGGGTAACAAACGTGTGAAAGCATACAAGACGGAAATGCCTCCGATCAAAGAAAATGCAATGCTTCTTATCAACTCTCTGCTCGAGGACGCACCTCACTGTGACTTGTTTGTGACAGGAATGGTACGATTGATGAATGAATGGAAAAGAATGTTAGAACGATGAATGAAATATTTTAATGTTATTAGAATTTTGTTTTTGTAGCGTTTTGGCTGTTTATCGATGCTGTTAAGCTGCAAACTAATAAATAAATAAATAAATAAAATATAAAAATAAAATTGTATTTTTTTTTTCTAATTAACGTGGGTTATGTTGGTATTCTCACACAGCCTAGAAGAGACCATTCCTGGGTTAAAAGTTTTCAAGATCAGTAAATAGTAAAACGATAAAATTTATTGTGATATAACAATTCTAATCCATACTTACACCAATATTTATAATACCTAATTTAATACATATACTTAGGTTAGCTACGCAACATGACTTTATATTTTTGGTGCAACTTTAACATTTTTGTAATTTCGCATTATTATCTAACCGATAACATCTACAATGCAATTATAACTATATTCATTTATTTCGTACGTTACAAGACATGATTAAATAAAAGAAGTCGAAATAATTAGATATATATAGAAATTATTTTTTCGTAGCAATCGCTATTGCTACGAAAACTTTCTAGTTTTGCTCATTTGATTTGGGAGGTTCGTACTAGAGTTGGAAAATTTGAATGTTGGGCAGGTGGTCCACTTTATTATTAGTAGCTACAGTCGCCTACAGACATTTGCGTTATCAGGGGATTTGCCAATGTGTTGCCAAACTTTACAAAGCTTAGATGGCAAGTAGTTCTTAACTGCAACCGTCGGAACGCACCAGTAGGTGCGTGGCGGGCGACAGTTTTTCTAATTGAGGATGAAAGCCAGCAAATCGAGTGTACAGAGTACCATCGCGCCATAGTTTCCTCCACCGATAGCTGTGGAATTCGAATACGCGACCTTCGTCATGGCATTTGACGTCACTGAGCTATCATTGCTTCAATCATGCATCCGAAAGAGTGACAGGTGGGAATCGAAAATAATTTTGATGTTACACGCTGCGAGAGTACCACTATGGTAGCAACCAATCTTAAGCCCCGCCTGAACGTAAACGGTTACCGTAGCTTGGACGCTTGCAATACCTGGCACCCTAGACAAGGTGGTTGTCGACAATCGTCATCGTTAGTAAACGACTAACCTTTGTATGGGTTTGACATTTTGAGTAGACAACCATCTTGTCTAAGGGGCCAGGGGTATCAATCGCGCGTTGCCGAAATCTCTTCACAGGGTGCGGGGAAGCTCATTCCACAGTCTGAGCGTCCATTAACTATAGTACCTAATAAACATTTAACGTGCTATTTTATTTAGCAATATAAATTGGTACTATGACTGGTAATCATACCAAATTAAGTACCTGTCAGTTTATCGACTAAATTTACCATACAAGATTTGAAATATATATTAGCGTTCAATATAACCACAACATTAGTAAATACTTACTAATTAGTACATAAACATACTTTTATTTCTCCACATTGGTTCACACGTTAATCTGATTTAACTATTTATTAGGTAGTTCGATAAATATTTCCTTCAAACATGAAGGTTAGTATTAGTAACTAGGTACTTGCAATTAGCAGTAATTGGAGCCTTAAATAACCCTCAATATTTAAAGCATTCTTCTGACAACACTTGTGCATAAATAATGTATCAACAATATAACCATTCGTGGAAGCACATCAAACATACAAACAGACGAACCACTTCTTATTTACCGGTGATACATAATAAAAACTGTGGGTCGATTCTCATAACAAACCGTCAGCGGTGTCTTAGCGACATCAACTAATTAAATTGTGTTTCGTGAAATATTCTGTATAAAAAACATTCAAACGTGTAGGTATACGCCTCAACAATTTGTCTATAGGATCGTTTTTCAATCCTTCATTTGACATTATAATAGTAAAAAACACTGTTTAATCGTTGAAGTCGCTACGACATCGTTGAAGTTTTGTTACGAGAATCGAGCCACTGGTAAGTTAAATTAAGTTAGGTACCTCAAGTTAACGATGCAACTGAGATCGGAGTAAATAAACGGTTAGTAGGTATTGAACGCAGGCGTGATGCCGACAGTTTACAATAATAAAGAAATTCACCGACAATAGAAAAGTCGCTCGTGTGTCCCGTCCTTAAATTTAAGTCTACCGTCAAATATATCACAAGCATCTAAGTAAGGACGTACACGTCAAGTAGTAAGAGGACTATAAAAATGTGAATAACAGCAAGCCAGCTCACTATTTAAAAAAAATAATAAAATATATTTTAATTAAATACTATGTATATCGTGCAAAATATATGCCGGTTTATTAAATACATATATTATAAGTAGTATAATAATGGTCTCGGTGATAAAAAAAAGTAAAAACATCATCTTGTTATGTTGTCAGTAGGTAGCTATAATATAGTTTGTATTTTTTCAATATTTAAGTAAAACCAATCGAAATTAAAATACATTCCCTAAATCATTTGTCTATCTTAGATTTACTTAACGAAAGTTGTCGTCAAGAATTAAGTTAAAACAAATTTTCTAAGACGAAGGATGTAAATAAATCGGATATATTCTCACTAACAAAAGAAAAACTGGTCGCTCACGCACACATTTACACATTAGTCGAGCGCGAGTAAATGGCAATAGATTCTCGTTTCCCGGCCCGCGGAATTGCCAACTAATGTGTGAATGTATGCATGAGAGGTGGCCGACTCTCATACACAGTTTTTTGTTACCGAGAATGTCCGATTTTTTTTAACGTCCTTGGACGTAGGAATAAGTTGAGATAATGCAATATGAAAATGACTTAGATCCTAAGTAATGATAAATGAAAATGGATAATAAATAATAAAAATAAAAAATCCTGAAATATGGAATAATAAATGTAATTTAAACCGTTATTTATTTAGATTGGTACTTAGCTTTTATTTACTACCTTTAATAAGCGGGATATTTAAATACTGATATTTTATTACGATATGCCTTTATGTTAGGTACTCAATTAAGAGATTAGTTACCTTTAATTAAATTAGTAACCTTTAATTAAAATTTTATATCAATTTGGGTTTTAAATGAGCCTCAAAACTTTAAGGTTTTTATCAAACTAAGATAAATTGTTTCCCATATAAATCATGATATAATAAATACACAATAAATATAAAGTTCATGCAGATATAAAGTCAAAAATTAATCACGGTTAAAAGTCTAAAAATACATCACCGAAAGCTTATAAATTTAAAAGGTTAAGAAATATTAAAGCAATTAATAACTACAAAAAAATATCTAAAGCAAATTCTGCAATAGGTACTTGGTTTCATCGCTGTCTTTCATACGCTTCTAAATAAATAAATTCATTAAAACTCTTATATTACTATGCTATGCGTGTATCCTCATAATAATACCAGGTTCTATGAATTAAATACACTGATAGTTGCGGAATTGCAGTTATTTAATAACGAAGTCAACCAATACATCGTCGTCATACGGTACATAGCACATCCGTATTTTTGAGCAACAAACTCTGGTGAGAATGTTATTAGGCCTGAAACTTTGGATCACTGTCTAAAGCATTCCGTGAAATCAATTCCATTTCTAAGCCGTCGAAATCGTAGACCTATGATTTACAATTAAAAAGCTATAAGCTTTGATGAGGTATTTACTTAAGCATAACATAAACTTGAGATTAAAATTGTAGGCTAAAAGTGAGGTTGGTCTTTTAAGATAGCAACAAAAGAAACACAAAGTTTTTGATAGTGGTAAAGACGGCGACATACTCAGTTCCTGGGGCCCAATTCCCCCTTCCTCGACTTCAATGTCGCATTAGACATTAGCCGAAAAACATGGTGGATATCTTAAAAACTCTATACATTTTGACAGAACACCGCCATGTTTTTTGGTAAATGTCTATTCGACATCGATTTCGAAAGCGCGCAGATACAATATGGCCGACGTGGTGTCGCATCTAATCCAGCATGTGTGTGCCACTTGATTAACAACGAACAGGGAGTTGAGGGTTTAGTCATAGGTCTCGGACTCTTGCTGCACTAACTTGAACCGACGCGGACTCTTCACAGACACCGAGCCGTGCCCGTCCAAGGACAGCCGCCCTTTCATCTGGAGATATCTAAAAAAAACAATGTAACTGTGGAGTTGAATTAAATACTATGAGATGACATTGGCGGAATTGTCCTTCCTGATGGTAAGCAGTTACCGTAGCCTATGGACGCTTGCAACACCAGGGGTATCACTCGCGCGTTGCTAACCCTGAAGAAATCTCTTCACACCCTTTTTGAAGAACCCCATGCTGTACTCTTTCTTAATGTAATAAAGAATGTGCATGACATTAAAGCCAGTTAATTATTCAGTGAAATGATGATAAGAGAAATTATTATAAAAGAAGAGATCACCCACCTTTTAATATGGCGACAGACAAGCTTTGTCGGGCGCTGTTGCCATTCATCAAGCACTTCTTTAGGCGCCAGCACCTGAAACGGCACAAGGATGTTTCATGAAATTTTACTATAGATACCTGACTACATCTAAATCTTTATACTTACCTATTGTCCCTATTTTTTTCTGCTGGTTGAATTGATGGGTTATTCTTTATGTTATACATTTCTATGATTGAATAGAAACGCTTCTAGAATTAAATAAAGGACTTGGCTCGTATTTGTTACTTTGTTAGAGAAAATTTAAAAAAAAATGATGGAATATAGAGTAGGTACCTGATCACCCTTCAGTCTGTCGAGCAGTGTGACGCAAATGACAGCTGCCTTTATTCCAGCATGATGCGTCAACGCGGCAAACGCCAACGACTCCATCTCGATGTTGACCACGCCCACCTTGTGAATGCCCTCCAAATATTCCATCTTATCAGCTTCTGTGAAATCGCAGAAGGCACCGTCGAGACGACCTTGACCTGGAATTTAAAAGGGATGTGTGTCGGAATAGCTTGTGACAATTTCTGTTTTGACGAACCTTCAATATTTAGAACCATGAATAGAATCTTTCGCTTTATTCACATTCGGAGAATCGTAGTGCTCTTTTAAGAAAAATGCTGCTTTTATCCTAATTTAAAATCTGCATGTTTGTTATACTGACCCACGTCTCAGCTTATGACAAAGTTCCTTGAAATAAAGAAAAAAAAAGACCACGTTAAATAGGCTACCTGCTGGGCTGTGTACCTGCCCGCCTTACCTTCGTAAAAGTCGTAAGTGCACATTGTCTTGCCGGTGACTGTGTCGTATGGATCCTCGGGGTCGCTGAGAGCCTTCAGCTCGCGCGCCAGCCGCTTGTCCAGTTTGGCAGGCCGTTGAATCGTCTTGCCTAGTACCACCTGAAAATGTATCGTTTATTCATTAAATTATTACTCTTTCAATGTTTGGATATTTCAATTTAGAAATATGGTAAAATTTTATTAAAATAAGGTCTTTCTTCTCAGTGGAAGGTCAACTGCCGAACCGGTGGTAACTAAATAAATGGCTAGACTTTGTCACTGATTAGGTATCTAATAGAGCAGCATTTTTATATTATATTCAAATTGATAAAATCGATGGTGAAAAAAATTTTGTTTAATTTGACCAAGTTTCACTTTTCATGTTTTTTTTAAACAAATCCAGAAAAAAGTATTGTTTTTGTTGTTTAGTAAATAATACTTACAAAGAAGAAAAAAATTGAGACTTGTTGTAGGTATCGTATTTATTTTCATAATTTACATGTTGGGCTTAAATTTGTGGGCCATAATGACGGATATGAAGTAGTAAAACATGATATAATGGGTATTGAAAAATGATACAATGTTGTTGCACCTTTATAAATCAACCTTTCACTTTTAAAGATCACAACAAAAATGCGGCCTGATAAATACAGGACTACATTGACTGTCAGAAGTGTTTTATAGTAGCAGAATCACACCGAGAAGGTCAGTTGACTGTTTGTTTGTTTATCAGATCGCGGGCGGCACACAATTTCATAATTTCATTGACAGACTTATTTTGAAATATGATGGAGAAGTACAAATGTAGGTTCCCATCCCAACCAATTCATTTTTTATGGTTGGTACATACCTGTGTATCAGAATCAGACTACACGTGCAAGAATAGTGTTAACCTTATTGCAGCTCATTCTCGAGACACTATAAGCTAAATTCAGACCTATTTAGCAATAAAACAATAAAGTAGGTTATAAATTACTTCCGCATTATTTCCACTTTAAATGATACCTAGAGAAGGAGTATCTTACCAATTCCAGGGCATTTTTCAAGGCTCCATCGACGGCTTCTTCGGAGATGATAACAGTGCCTCCCTCGTAGCCAATCCCGCCGCAAGTGCCAATCCTGAAGAACACTGGGTCGCGGACCTTCGCGTGGTACATCAGTTTTATCACCTCATGGAGAAGGATCCCCACTGAAGGAATACCCATACCGTGCTGTAAAAATACAAAAGATTTTTCTATTAAATAAGCACTGATTAACTAATAGGTAGTCTAACGCACAATTATTTTTATATAGAAGATAAATAAAATGATGTAGGGTAGAGGAACCAATAAATGAACATATTCTAAAGTGAATGTTATTCGTTCATCTTGAGGCAAAGATACCCAAAGGTTGAACGAATAAAATGTGAACCGTTCATATTTTGTCTACCGATCAGTGATTCTATAGAAAAGTTATGTTTAAAATAACCAAAAACTCTGAAATAATTTGTTCAACTTTTGGTAACTAAGTTCATAAATGTAATAAAATTCATTTGAGTAGTTTTGTTTTGGTCTTTAATCGTTAGACTTTAATGATATATAGATTTTAATGGGTATAAAAATTTGACCTTTTTCCATTAATTTTTAATTCCATCCGTTCATCTATTGGATCAAGTGAACAAAATTTAATACATTACTTGAACAGTAAAGTTCTCTAAAAATCGGTAAATAATGTAATAATAGAAATTAAGTTATTGAAAGCAGAATATATCAAATTTTATTTCAACCAAAACTGCTCAAATATCACATTACTTAATTCTTTTTATACGCTGACAACGTTCTTAAATTTGGAGGACACTTACCTTAAGTAAGTTTTCATATAAAACTGTTTTTTGGCGGGTAACGTAGACATAAAAATTCACCGCAAGCGCATCTGGGCTGTCATTATCAACATTGTTAAGGAATAGGGAAGAAAAAATATTGTCTTATGGGAAAAATAATATTGCAAACATGTAAGGTTGGGGATTATGTTATATTTTATAAATTTTCGGTAAATCGTTCATCTATTGGGGGTCGTTCATCTTTTGGTTCCACTACCCTAATTATTTACCGTATCAATATGATATCAAAAGATACCTACTTCTACGTACGAATGTATTTTATCAATGTTTACTAAACATATTTATAAACAAATTATCTTTCATACACACAAGAAACGTGATCAATCACGTGAGTTATTTACCCGTGAAGATTTATTGATCCCCAGTAGGTAAAAGGCATCACCTTCAGTTTTTTTTTGGTTGGCATCATTACCATGGCAAATCAGTTTATCACTATCGCGCAATCGAACCATACTACACTTTGTTACCTATAAAGTGAGAGTAAATTCAGAAGATTATTGGGTTAGTAGATAATCCAATTCAAACATTCATCAACTGATTATCTAATCATGACTGAGCTAGGCCAGCACTTTCATAATAAAGTATATAAAAACAGTCATGCAGTTGACATTGGATGAAAAGCGTTATGAAACAGTGGCTAGCTAATATTACGATCTCTGTCGGTATCCGTTGATCTCAGTTACACTCACGTGCCGCATGGATGTCAATCACTTGAGTACCTACGAAATTACATACGGGAGAAAAAACTTCACGGTTATCTCCTTGATAAGTAGTTATACTAATATAGCATTAACTTACGCTAATAGAGAGCACCGGTCCAACTTTGTACATGGAGTATCTGTAGGAGAAATGGCTGATGTCTTCAAGCGTGGTGCCGCAAGGCAGCTTGTGCCCAATCTCCGCCATGATGGTGTAAGCGAACTGCTCCATCCGTTTCGGAGTACCGCCCATGCACACGAACTGAGTACAAGAATATCATTGCCTATTAATTATGTAAATGCGGCGAAATGGTCCCAGTAAAGGATGGTACGGCACGGCAGTGTTTGCTTCGCGCTCGACTTGGCGGTAATTAATAATAAATCTGTCGGAAAAACGGGTGAAACCATTACGGGACGTAAGCTAGTAGCAGATTATTTTCTTTTGTCGCAAATGACCTCTACGGGGCCATCGGATAGCATAACCTCATGCAAGTGCGTACAATACGAGAAACTCTCTCGTGTTTCTGATATAAATATAATAAATAGGAAATCTAATACACTTTGACCTGAATCTGTGGTACCGATTGAGAGAAAAGTACATATAGCTATTAATTAATAATTAATTTTGAATTGCGTTCATATTTCGTAGATATGCCACCTTGAGCTTAAAATCAAGAATCATGGCGGAAGTAGGAAGTCATGTAGAGCAATAACGTGAAGCCTTCTATGTCTTCGTTCTAATTTGAAATATACAAAGGACATACAGGGTAACGTCCTTGAAACTTTTAAACGTTGGCGTTCTAGGTGGGTATACTCTAATTTAAAATTGCTTATGCAAAATTCAAGCATTAGGTACCTACTTATCAAATAGTTATTGCTCTTTCCTGTTTCATCCAGTAGTATTAAGAGTCCTTACAATTAAGAAATAATTTTGTTGAATTTATAAACTACATTGATTATGTACCGTAAGTATAACCAATATAACCATGGATAAATACCGATTGTATCCATGGTAGAGTTGATACATCTGTTTTTCTGAATAATACATTTTCAATGCATTCAAAAGCATGATTATTCAGTTTGTGCCAATACTCCAATAACTTATTATATTCATTAGCTTAATCGTAAAAAATTCATAGAATAACCCCTACGAATAATACATTATTCGTAGAATGACCCTTTTTTTTTTTTTTTTTTTTTTTAAATTAAATGGGCTTGCGTTTGGCCACTGACCCGCCCAGAAGGGGCGATGACGAAGCCTAAGATGAAACACGCTTACCCAGAAGAAACCTATTCACTCTGGCCTTGAAAGTTCCTAGATTGTAGGCGTCAGGAAACACAGACGCCGGAAGCAAGTTCCACTCCCTTGCTGTCCGCATTATAAATGAGGATGCAAAACGCTGTGTCCGTATTTTCGGTATGTCAACAACGTACGGGTGAAAATTTTCCCGGCGTCTTGTGGTTCGGTGTAAAAATGGGGATGGTGGAATTAGGTTGAACAATTCCTGCGCACACTCTCCAAAATATATCCTGTAGAAAACCGATAAGCAAGCAACCTTTCTTCGATGGTCGAGGCTCGTGAGTTTCGCCTTAATTAAAGACTCATCTCCAATGAGTCTCCTGGCTCGGCGGTCTATTGAGTCGAGGGCCTCAAGCTGGTACTTAGCTGATTAGAGAAGCAAAATATATATTTCTAAATAGGAAAGAGCCGGGTACTTATATAAAAAATAAGGCTACAAATTAGGTACCTGTATATTTTTAGCAAAAGTTCCCCCGACTGAGTTTTTTACGGTCGCGTTCTAAGGGCTTTTTAAGATTGTTTCTCGGAGTTTGACTGCATATGGCTACCTACTTCTCAGAAGTATTTTATCTTGAAGACTTGAGAAGTTATACGGTAGTCGAAAGATTTTCCTAGCAGGCAAACTAACGTTCTTACAGTTGTAGACTTGGGATCGTAAAACTCTACTACTCTACAAATAGTAGACACTATTACGATGTACACGTGTACATGAGAGCTTAATCGAGCTAATTTAAAGATAAATATTAGGTATGTAGTGTAAGTAGATTGCATTAGGTATATCTACAAAACTGATGGTGAATCAATTTCTGACACCTAGTCTTCCCTAACTATACCATCAAACGTACCTTAACATCTCCGAACATTTCGACGAGGTCGTGTGACCCGCTGCCGAGAGCCAGGTGGTACAGGATGTCTTGGTCCATGAGCTCGATGTTAGGGTTCCGTAGCCGCACTGTGCCATCTGGATACCTGACAACCAAAAATAGCACATTAATAAATGGAATGAAGCATTTTATTTAGGTACTGTCCCAGTCAACTGAGAATTATTTAATACTAGCTGTCCCCCGCGGTTTTAACCACATTCCCCCGATAAAAACCTATGTCCTTCTCCATACCATAGGCTATCTGCATGCCAAATTTCATGATGATCCGTTGAGTAGTTGAGGCGTGAAGGCGTAACAAACAAGCAAACAAACTCACTTTCGCATTTATAATATTATAGTTAGGAAGTTGGTTTGATATATCTTGCCAATATTGAGGTATCTCGATGCAGTTTTGACGTGATATTTCATGGTTATAGTCAAAAATAACAAAAAAAAAACATGTAAGGAAAGTTAAAGGAAGGGAGTTTTATACAACGTTGTAACGAAAAGGGTAAGTATCCATATAAGTTTTTGTTAAACATTAAATTTTTAATAAAAGCTTTTCGGGTGACTGTACTTTTTGTTGACTGTAATTGCATTGTCTTCCAATAAACGAATGTATACCAAATATCAAGTCAATCCGACCACTGGAAGTGGGTGAAATTCGACTTGCAAGATTCCACCCGGACAAACATAGATACATACATTGCAAGTTAAATAAAAGCTTGTAATAAAGTACACAACTTATTTAGTACTAGGCGCACATATCGCGAATGTAACGATACAATAATATTAGCAAATGACGTGAAAAGATTAGGTGCGGTTACACGTTGGCAACGTTGCTTATGATTTTAATTCTATATAGGACTTGGGAACAAGTATGTTTTTTTATTTATTATTTTGGGCTGAAACTTTTTTACAGAGTCTATACCTACCTGATGTAATCTTCATCCCTTTCGGATAGATACCCTTTCCACACGTTCTAGATCATTCTACGACTTTTTAGCAACGAACTCGTCATTTAATCTCTCTTTATTATCTAATTATAAGTAACGCAAAAATAAATTGTGTCAATAAACAACCTAACATCATTTTGATCCGTTTCCTCAGGTGTATCGCCATTTCTCGATTCTTCTATTCGATCTCCATTGGCGAACACTTTTCTGTGCGGCTGATGATTGTGATTTTCAGGTGATGTGCGGGCTTTCATTTCACATCCATGATCGTGCTCCTCATGACCGTTTCCATTATCGTACTCGCAGTTGCACGGCATCGTGGTCTAATTTCTTAGATAACTAGTGGCCAAATCATAATCAAAATTAATATAAGTAAACCTAAGCAAACTTGAAATAACTATGAATGAATGCTCATGCATTTTAATTTTTCACAATGATGTAACGCTGCACGCTTGACAAGTCAGCTTATTACTGACTTTACAGGCGATGTTAGGACGCTATCTTTCCAGCGATAAAACATGTTTTTAATTTAGTTAACCTGCACCAACACTGTTTATATACATATATACGGGAAGTATGAATTAACGTAAAGATGATCAAAATAAGTTAAAATAATAGGAAGAAGGGCAGTTATAAGGAATGTAAAATCTGGGAAAGGATAAACCATCTCATAGCACTAGAAAATATTGAATAAAATTGTGAAAGCAATTTGGATGTGATATAATGGTATAAATCCACAAAGATCACTGTGAACCTTCCGAGTGAATAGTAAGTAACTCAACGACGCGTGACGCGATGAAGAAGCTTATGAAGAAACAAAACACTACAAATAACTTGTCACCAAATGTCACTAAACAAGTGTTTTGAATATTGCTTACAATGTAAAGCAATCAACAATCAAGATTTTAATAGAATTTTTCACTCCATTCTGACAGGAAGAATATACTTACGCGATTAAAAGTTAAAAAAAGATCCTGAAAACCGTGAAATTGTCTCTTACTACGCTAATTCATACTACCGATGCCATGCGACTTATCGTGATAATGATGACTAATCACGATAAGTTCATTAGTAACACGAGATTGCGTGAGATTATGATGACTAAAATATGTAGAGTAGGTAGAGTATATTCGTGAGTGTATAAATAAGTTCATCGAGGTTATCGTTTTTTTTTATACTTGATAAATAATTTAGTGCGCCGATACTATCGATTCTGTTTGCAAACAAACGCTCCAAGGTTGTGTTTGACGCTACGTTCATGAAGGTATCAAGTAGGTACCTAAATCAATATCTATTCAAAAGAAACCGAATGATTGACTGATATACTTTTGCACACAGGTACCTACTTTATATAACGTAGAAATCCACAAAGTGTGTTTCAAAGGAGGTGAAAGAGGGGGTCGCGGGTGAATCAGCAGGGCGAACAATAGGTACTTAGTACTGTACCCCGAGTGTAAAGTTTGCAAAGAATTAACATAACTATCGTGTTTGCGTTCCTCATATAAATAAGCAAAAGCGATAGTTACCTACGTTAATTATTTACAAACGTTACATGCAGGCTACAGAATTTACTTGTGAATGATGCATTTGAATTTCCCTATAAATTAATAATTTTCCTTTGCCTATTTACCTTAACATTCGTTTTGTATAACGTTCCCATTTGTTCAACGAGAAAACAGTTTAGATTTCTACATGAATTTTTAAAATACTTTCTTTAATTAAATAATCGTGAATTTTAATTATGAAAGTCGAAACTAGGTACTAAAGTTTGTTGTAACTTTCAGAACTATAGTAGGTTTTAATTGAAGAATTCCATTTATTTTATAATTAGCTGTCCCCCGCGGTTTCACCCGCGTTCCCGGGATAAAAATAAGCCTTCTCCACGCCCAAAGTTAGTCAATGCCATAAGCTACCTATACTACCTATACCTGCGCGTGAATGCCAAACAAACTTACTTACACTCGCATTTATAATATTGATATGAAGTTTGATTATTCGATCGGTGTTAGAAATATATTTAATAAAATAGGTACTAATTATTTTATAATCATAAACATATAGATAGGTACGGCTTATTAGTATTACTTCTGAAAAATTCTATAAATAATTTTATAAAAAAAATACCATATATTTTACAGTGAATATTATGTAACTATGTATGTGTGCACAAATGTATTGTATAACTAATAATAATAATATTTAATTACTCACCTTTGATGTAAAATAAAATAAAAATATGAATTTTAAAACCTTGGATTACAACGATATCACCAAACTTTATAAAAAAAAATGTTAAACATAAACAAAACAATACACAGCAGCACGTTCGCAATACGTTTGGCTGGATCAACTTTCCAGAGTCGAATACCATCCGAGTGGGCAGTATTCCATTCAACCGCTCTACTATGTAACACTCGCATCCGGAGAGCAGCTATCGCAATTTGTTGTGAATATCATATAATACTGTTTTCATCGATGCTTAACTACGTCGCTCTGTTCTAAAATGATCAAGCTACACGATAGTGAACTACGAACTAAGTTTCATTGCCTTAGCAAATAATTAACTTTATTGTCGATCTCATTCCATTGTTCAAGCAAGTTGCTGAATTGAATTCTTAAGTAATTGAAACTGACGAGACGAGTTGGCGACGATTGCTTCATAATAATTGTAGTAGGTTCGTTGTGTTGTGACTGTGAGTGAGGATTTCAAGGAATAGATTTTTTGTTGTGTTGACATTGTTAATGATAACAATGACAACCCTTATAATCTTTTATGAGAGGTACCTAGAGCATAAGGGATTCTCCCGTTAAAACGTAGCAACCCGACTGGGAAAAAACCTCCTTACATTTCTTGCGATGTTGGACCAAATGCTTTATGCCTTCCGGTGTCGGCACAGCGACTCCTCTTAATCCGTTTTGAGTGTGAAAAGCTTTTCACGCAAGTCACAAACATATACGGCCTATACGGCAAGCCTGATGGTAAAAAAATATAAATCAAAAAGTTTTTTCTCAATAATTTATGCCCTGATAAGGGACGAGAAGGGATACACCAGTTACGCTCGGACTGTGGAATGAGCTCCCCGCCGTGGTTTTTTCCAATGGAGGGGTTCTTCAAAAAGGGTGTGAGGAGATTTCTTCAGTGTCAGCAACGCGCGAGTGATACCCCTGGTGTTGCAAGCGTCCATAGGCTACGGTAACTGCTTACCATCAGCGGGCCGTATGCTCGTTTGCCACCTTAGTCACCCTTAGTGGTATAAAAAAAAACGGAAAACCTACAACTTTTAAGCGATCAACGTTGCCTAACATTAACCTATTTATAATAATAATAATTTAAATTATTTATAATAGAATTTATAAAAAAGTTATAATAAATAAAATAAAAAAAAACACTTTCCATCAGGCGGGCTGTAGGATAACCGTTTGCTACTTTGTTAGTATAATTTATTTAGCCCATTATCGTTAGTACCTACTATTAATTATTCTGTGCCTTTATATAGAACTGTGGAAATTCTTATTGATGGGAATATTTCTACAGCTATATTAGGGGCTGTTAACTTATTACGTATCGATCTGGGGGGAGGGGGTGCGAACAAGTCTTACTTTTTCTTAAATATCTTTAAATTTTGTTAAAACAATAATATCAATATCATCAAATCCAGTATAGGCGCCGTCTCGTAGCGATAAACATCATTCTGTGGTCGATGATTAAGGAGCAGCAGTGCTATTCTGTACCTCTACCATGAGTTTTCTACACTAACGTAATCTACACACGCTAGCGACTACTGTGAATATTTTGTATAGCGAGCACCGCCTCTAGTGGACACTTTTGGAAGCATTTCATACAAAATGTGTCTCCGTAGTCGCTAGCGACTGTAGATTACGATAGTGTAGAAAACTCATGGTAGAGGTACAGTAACGTTCATTTGCAAAATCACTTCTGAATCCGCGATGAGATTAGAATTTCATATTCTTAAACTGAGTGAGTTCGACACTAGCGCCACCGAGTGATGACGGAAGTGAGAAGAACTACGAAAGGTGAGTATTTTGACGTTTTTCAATAGGATTTGGTATTCTGAAACGTAATTCACCCGCCAATTCAGTTGCGAGGTGAGTTGCGAGATGACTTTCGAGATGATTTACCTTTTACAGAATAGCATAGCTGCACCTGCACCTCGTTGAGCGCATTGAACATAGAGAGAGGAAAGAAGCGTGCCTTTGACCGTGAGCCTTCCGTTATAAGATCTGGTGCTGCTGAATGATACATTCGAAAAGCATCTTGTTTGTTGCATCTATATAATAAATAAATATCCTGGGACATTCCTCACACACGGTCATCTGATCCCAAACTATAAGCAGAGCTTGTATGTACTATGGAAACCAGATAACTGATAGAATACATATACATACTTTTTATTTGTAAATACATACTTAATATACATAATTACACCCAGACTCAGGACTACAGACATGTTCATGCACACAAATACATGTCCTGTGCGGGAATCGAACCCACGACCTGCGACGCAATAGGTGGAATCTTTACCAGAGTCTTAACCAACTGCGCCAACTGGCCTGTCAAACTGGAATGTCCCTGAACATAATCATTGATGGATAGGTATTATGGAAAGTTTCTTAGACCTTTTGTTGTTCATCTATTAAAAACGAGAGATTTTTTTTAGTGTGCTTGGGGTATACCTAAAAAAATACTTTGCATTGAAGCAGACTGTGTAGCGACACAATAGTTATTGGCACATTATTGCTTCGAAATTGAAAAAATTGCGTGCTTTAACCGCATATGAATGATGGGTTTATCCCTGGCCATAGTATTATAGTAATGCTATTGTAAAACTGTGCCCTGGCCCTTTTACACACTTCAGAAATACCCACATCAGTAGTTACGAATCCTTATACATAGTTAAGGTCCTCTTAGATTAATAAATCCGAATAGTAGGTACAAATTCTAAGAATGCCAGTAGAATACAATAGCTGTTGATTGCGTCCCTCCTTTGCGCCAGATTGAATTCTCCACTTCAGAAGCAATAATATGGGTATTTTACTAAGCAAGGAATTATATTAATTTTTTTTACCAATATAACACCAGGAAGTTTTTAAACTTCAATCATTATATAATTACAGTCTCATGTACCTACAAACAATAAGGACGCTATCGAAACTAGCATTTAATTTTAAAGCGGTCGTTTTAAATCTCGTGGGTTGAAATCCTATAATGAAATTGAACTTTCGGTGAACCAAAACATCGTGTGGAAACCGTCTCGTCGTCGTCGTGCTCGTCTGGCTATTTGAATATCTGTCATTACCGCCGTCACCGGTGCGTTCGGGCAGTTTTCAGCCATCTAGGCTTTAAAGACATTGGCGTACTGTTAATATTTCAAATTACCATAGGCGACGCTACTTTCAATAGGTGTACCATCTGCCTGCTTATCAGCTTTCTGACATAGATAGGTAGATAGATAACTCTTTATTGTACACAAGTTGTACACCAACAAGAGACCGGATGGTATGTCTTTGATCCCTTGGAGTGTCGGCAAGTCGCTGGTGTGGGATGCCACATGTGTCGATACACTCGCGCCATCTCACTTACCGGCTACTTGTAAAGCTGCAGGGGCAGCGGCGGCCAGTGCGGAAAATTCAAAATTCAAAAAATATGCATCGATTGGACCCAATTATATTTTTATGCCTTTTGCGGTCGAGACCTTGGGACCATGGGGGTCAGAAGCTCGCCGTTTTGCTCGCACCTTGTCTTCAAAATTGATCGAGACCTCCGGAGACCAGCGGGCGGGGAGCTTTTTCCGCCAACGCGTCAGCTTGGCTATCCAAAGAGGAAACGCTGCCAGCCTTCTGGGAACCTTGCCGTTAATCGGAAGCAGCGGCAGGCTTGAGGAAATTTTCTATATATAGATTATATTTTGTAAATATAGATTGTATTTTGTAAATAACAAATTAATTATTTAAAGTATAAACCAACAATTATAAAACAAAAATAATTGATCTGTTTTACAAAAAACTTAAACAGACTTCAAAGTACACTAAGAAGTAATCAAATCCTGATCCTTTGACAATGGGACCAAACGGGAAGTGTACTCTTCAAGACAAAAAAAGAATTTTCCAAATCGGTTAATAAATGAGATAACTCCTTTTTTAGAAGTCGGTTAATAACAAAACATTATTAATATAAGAATCAATTTAGCTAAAGACATAAAAAACATTAAAAAAATCAGAAATTCCAGAAAACAAAGGTGACAACCAAGACCGGACCGAAGGGACGAAGTCGATGCGTTGGCCTGACCAAATACTCGCCACACTTCAAAATTCAAAATTCAAAATCATTTATTCAAATAGACCTTCGCAGGCACTTATGAAAAGTCTGACTCTAATACTCTAATACCGGTTCGGAAGGTTGCATTTGCTGAGAAGAGCCGGCAATAAACTACTACCACTAGACAACAATGTACCTATGACCTGATACCCACACAGCTGAAGACAAAACCAGATGTCACGTCTCTCAGGAATGAGGCATACGATGCAAGGAGGAGAACCATATCACAGTGCTTATCTTTGTATGGAAACTTGGAGGAAAAAGGCGTCTTAACAAATATGCAGAGCGCAATGCTTCTTATCAACTCTCTGCTCGAGGACGCACCTCTCTAAGTATATACTGTAGTCTTTGGACGCACCTCACTGTGACTTGTTTGTGTCAGGGATGGTACGATTGATGAATTAATGGAATAATACTTCCATAAATAAAAAGAAAATAATAATTTAAGAACGATGAATGTAATATTTTAATGTGATAATGTTTTTGTAGCGTTTTGGCCGGCTGCAAAACAAAAAAAAAAGTGTTGGTCCACAACAATCCCTTTGTATGGTGTAGACTTGGGTACCTAATTAATTAGACTATTGACAAATTTTTAATTGAATTTTATCTCACGACTGTAGTTATTGTTTTTCAAGAAAATATCAATTAGTAGGTACCTAGGTACATATTTATTTATATAAAATATATCTATATTGAAAAATCAATATAGCGATTTGATACGGCTCTACCTCAAAAATGCCATTTCATTTCGAATGATAATTGAACAACAAATACATGATTTGAGATATTACTCGGTCATGCAAACTCAAACATAGCACAGCTTGTATGGAATCCAGATAATTGATAAAGATTGATGATGATGATTGATGACCTACAATTTGTCATTAAATTCTAATATAACTCGAAAACGAATAGTTATAATAGTAAAATGCAAAAAGGGAATTAATGACTGTAACTGTAAATGATTATTTGTGATTACTCCTACTACCAATGACACAGCAATTGCACAGTTTAGTTACAGAGCTATACAATTTATATTGGAGGTGGTTATTATTGTACAGAAACCTGTGTTTGACTCCGACTACCACTTGGGCAGTTTTTTTATTTCTGTAAAACTCGAAAGAAACAGAGCTCTCCGAGATTTCACACATTTAGATGATAGGGCCCAGATAGGTATAGGTACTATGTTTCCTGAAGGTCCTGCGATACCTACCGTACACTTAGGTCAGATTATATGAAAATTAGTATGGAATGCGTATGGCTTTATTACTACCTAATAATCAATATAATTTTATGCTTTTTTTGTACCTACCTAACAATTCTGTTTTTTTTTTTTCAGTAAATATTTCATGTAGAAATAAGATCACTAATCATAAAAATAGGCCAGCATTCATGGGAGGTCGAGTCAAGTTCACCTAGTTTGCATCAGCGCAGCGGGTCAAGCCCATGTTTACAGAAGCAACAATGCGCGACATTGCTTTAATTAATTTCAGGGCATATTGATGAAAGTAACAAAACGTTTTTATTGACACTTATAATATGAATTGCTTTGACCGAGACCAAGTTTCCTTCGCCACGATTCGGGCTTTCATTTTATTGCAACGTATCAAACCAAGTATTTTATCGATCTTGTATCTAAGTACCCACAGGTGAAGGTAAGTTAAATTAGGTACTTAACTAGGTATCTACTTATTATATCATATCATAAAATTACTTAAAATTAACGACGAACAATCTAATCATAAAATATGTTAGGTGCATTCCACTTGATGGTCAATAAAAAGGACAGTTTCTGGAAGAGATAAGAGTAAGAAATCAGATTTTCGTATACTTACTCGTCGCGAAGCTCGTCTTTGTCGAACGACATTGTTGTATCGGTACACTGGCACTAGCACAGTTAGCACTTGATAATGAACAGTTTGGACGATAGCGCGGATCGATGGGTGTAGTTGAGGAAGCGGGCGTTGTGCGACTGTCCGCTGTCAACTAGTCGTGAGGTTTTCCGCCCAGGCACGCGAGGGCGCGGGCGGGTTGTCCTGCGCAGCACAACAGAGCATCGCAGCTTTTCACGTCCTTTCTTCTCTTGTCACACATATATGATTAAATTTTCTAAATTCTGTCTCTACGTTATTCGATCATTGGTTGATCATTCAAACCAAGCAGAGCTTATACATAGGTTTTCTTTTGTACCATACTCAGTACCTACCTGATAGCTGATATTACTTTCTTTTTAAATATTTTCTTTTATAGACAATTGCACTCAAACTCAAGACAAACAGACAAAACATAGGTAAATGTCTGTCTTGGATGGGAATCGAACACACGGCCTGTGTGTGACAGGACTTGACTCTGAACACATCTAACCCACCACGCTAACCGGCCCATCAATTTGATTATTAGTAGCATTACATTGTATCTATACCTATACTGACTTATTATTATCAAATAGTATCTAATCTATTGATTGTGTTTATTATTTTATTTGGCTCTTCAACAAACAGTTACACTACTACAATTATGAAAAAAACTAAATTGTGTCACATATCACAGAATGCATTAGCTAGTTGATGCGCCGATGTAAAGAGAGAAAAAGGTTAACAAAATAGTGTTCAAAGGACTAGGTATCTATTACAGGTGGAGATTTCGAGATTGCATATTTTCGAAACCTATGTTGGAATAGTCATGCTGAACAACTTTTACTATGGAACCGATAGTGAATTCTCAAAATAATATTTTTACTTTCCATAGTAAATGTCAACTTGTCATAATCATCATCAACATCCTCATAATCTAACGTCATAATGTATGAATAGTAAAAAAAAAACATCTCAAAATCTCCACCCTACACACTATAATATAATAAAGCGGAAGACTTTTTTGTTTGTTTAAACGGGCTAATCTCTGGAACTACCAGTCGGATACGTTATTTTTTCTTCTCTAATAGGATGCTACATTATCCCCGAGTATTATAGGCTACTTTTGATCACGGGGACGCGGCTGAATACGCGCGAGACAGCTATTAGACATATCATTAATAATATTTTAATTATCATGTGTTAATACTTTAATTACCTACTGGTATTAAAGTTATAAGGAATATTAAGTTATGAGGAAGTCATTGATTTAAGTATATCAATGACTTCTTCATATTTCCTAACACATCATGTACTTAAACATTCTAGACGATCAAAAGTCGGCGATGGAGCAGCCCTACCCAAACAAGATGATGTTGATGCGGTCGACGAACCGATTTTATATAATATTTTTCTGTTACGGTATTCTTATTATAATGGCTACGTTTATTTAAAATTAAAAAATGTATTAAACTGTTTACTATGTGATTAAATTTATGACTGGCAAAAAAAAAAGTGTTTACTATAAATTAAAATATATTTTTATTTTGTTATTTATCTATTAATTAGTTTAGTTTTTATTTATTATAATAAGTGTTTAATATATAATTAAAATCTTAATACAAAACCCTAAAAAAAAAAAAAAAAATATATTTAGGAATAAATTTATAAAATGATACAAGTTTTAATGCTGTCACACTTTATTCAGATAATTACAGTACACTGATAAGATAATACACAGGGATATTTCAATTTAAGATTCATTAACACTTATTAATATTTTGAAAACGTAGGAATTTATTTACGAATTAAAAAAGTCTTCATACATTCGCATTACGTAGGTAGGTAATTTTATCTAAGCTAAAGCTACTTAACTAAATATAAATACAATGGAAATTCAAATTAATTTATTAATTGTAAAAGTAAAAACGTTACCAAAATAAACTATCAATCGAAAGTAACATAAGGTACTCATGTAACTTGTAAAATACAATGCATCAAAAAACTAAAAACACATCTAATTAAAGCTTAATAGAGCAAGATACGATATAAAACAGAAAGAGAAAGCATCATAGTCAAGCCTGCAATCGGAACGAACACTTACGCAACGCAACAATTACATACAGATCTTAGGCACAAGCCACATAAATACAAGATTAGGGACCCAATTCTCACGTCTTTCGGAAATAACCTTCTAATCGAACTTAGGGTTCGAGTCCTTTTCGACTGTAAAATTTCAAGGGGCGGAATCAATTCGAACGGTGCCGACAAATCAAAGCTCTAGTCTAGTTTACTGGATTTCCTTCCAAATATGCCAGTCTCGAAATTGACAGAATAACACAACGAGATTTACATTCGATAAAAGTTCGAATTCGTACTTTTTTCGATCGAGCGATCAATTTCGATTGGGTGAGAATTGGCTCCCTGGCGCGTACGTGACGTGAGCACCCTGGCGTTCCATTCAAATTTCAAACAAAATATACCTATATACACTTCGTCACGCCATTCGGTATGTTTTAAATTGCGCCTTATTTCCATGTTTTGTTTGAAATTTTAATGTAACGGCGAGACGCCCGCGTCATCACCACGTCAGACGTCATATCTCTAGGCTTACGCCTTATACACATTATCATGTAATTAGATCAGTCCGCGTAATAAATGACTTAGGTATACATTCTATTAGCTTTTCAGTTCAAAAGTGAGATTATGCTAAAATTATTAGACTACTGACTAGTAGACAAAAATGTACATACAACTTAGGTTTATCTTTGTATTTACTAACAATAATCCCGTGAGTCATTATTGGAATGAAACTGATTTCTAGGTAATCTTAAACTAAGCTTGAGAAATCGGAATTATTTTTACATTTCTAGTTGCGTTTCATTACAACAAAAGTTTGTAAAAATCAAAGGATCACAAATTGCTTGAGCCTCAATTAATATATTTATTTGTAAAACTACATGTTGTTGAACACTTGAAACAAACATTCACACATCAAAATATAATCCACGACAAATAATCTAATCACAAGAAGAAGTTATCAGATTGTAATATATGGACATAAAAACAAGCAGTTGTATCAGCTCAGATATATTATCGCAAGATCTAGCTCACTATTGCGTAGTTGTTACTAACATAAACATATGAGATAAGAACGCCAATATGGTGGTAAAGGAAGTGTACTTCACCTTCCAAATGTACACGTTGTAACACTGACACACTGAGATGTTTCTCTTGCATAATTTTTAGATCAACTCGAGAAATCAACACATTTCAAATTTCTTCCAAATGAGTAAACTGTACAACACCAAATTTAATCATATTTTGATGAAAGTTTATTTGAGACCAACTGCTAAAGAACAGAAGCATAATACGATGTACACAAATGTTACAGTAGACGTATCTTGGAACTAAAACTAAAGGAAGATATTTCAATATAGATAATTTTTCCTTGGAAAGATAGCATGAGGCTCTTTGTAGTCCGGGTCAGGCTGGTTGCGGTATCGTCTGGCGAGCCAAACGGCAAATAACTGAAATTATAATTTACAATTTTCAAATACAATTCTGACAATCGTTACATAACATATAGTCTGTAACGATAACGATACACATGCAAGCATGCAGACATGCAATGATGCAACACATCGCTACATGACAAATAGTCAATTAAACACAGAGCAAACATACGAATTACATAAACATTGACCTTAAAAATGACGTAAACAAAGCTTAAGTCTCTGTACTTTCCGCCGCCATTTACACATTTCAAAGCAACCGAAACAAATAGCTGACCAATTGCACATATATTGTGAACATAATAGTTGACCTAGTTTGGCAACGAAATGTAACACACGCAAATGTTATCTGCTCTCATGATCCACTGTTTTGTAAATTCAACTATCCTGTACATGATTTGCATATTGAATAATATAGAAACTTTAAAAAATCGTATCTAGTTTTAACAACTAAAAAACTTCATACTTAGCAGGCAGTGCTCCTGATAATAAGTAAGGCATGCATTTGAAAGAGCAACAATGTAGTTAGTATGTACTTTGATACATGGGGAGCATAGATATGCTATTGCAATTTTATTAGTGTGCTAATCATCATCATGATCAATCCTCATAATTTAAAACCGTATTCTGAACAGAAACACAAAATGCATTCTATGTACCCTCTTTTGACATCATTAAATTAGTCCATTAATAATTTAAAAAGAAATAGTATATCTATGCACACCTAGAAAAGTAAACCAAAAATCCCCACAACAGTTTCTTGTTTTTTTTTTTTTCAAAACAATTGAAATATTAATAGTAGATAAGTTTTTATCATTTTAAAATTTGTTTTATCTATTTAGTTTCTTGATATGTTGACATATCTACATCACTAATAGATAACGTATTGTGTAAACATTTTTACGTGGCCATTTAATCAGTAAGTAGGTATATTAGTTAAATACCATGTTTTTAGTAAGGGAGTTTGTATGTAGGATTTACGGCTACTTTAAATCAGCAGTTCGTGGCAATCTTATGGATATTTCCTGATAAGCTAGTGGGTACATCAAAGAAGCAAGAGTAGAGCGCGTTATTTTCCTTAATAATTCCGTGTTTGTTATTCTCATCGAACAATGGACCCAAAGAAACGCAATGACGTCCATTTTGTTTGAAATCTTTTCCGACAATTCCCCACCACCAACAATGAGCTCTGGAAACATTGCGGAAATCGATTGGTCGTAATTACCTACTCCTAAAGGATTTATTCCTCGATGGTTATTCTTTATCATTGTATTATTGTTCATGTCAATTCAATATTCTGTAACATTAGGAATTCATTTACTTAACAAATTACATAATTCAAGGAAAAGTCTCATAAAGTGACGACAATTTACCTACTGCAAATAATGATAAACTAAAGAAGTACATAGCATACTTTTATTTGCTTGTATAATGAGTAATTGTCGAGCTTGCGGGAACATTAGTACCCGCAAGCTCGACAATTTCAGGATAATATTCCAATAGAAAGCCCCGCAAAGCAAGACATAGATGCTAAACACCAATCCACCTCCAATGATACAATGCTGTGAGTCCGTATCGTCTAATCATTCAGAGAAATGCACTGGGGTTAGCTCGCGGGTCCTTTTGATTACGATATCTTACTGTCAACCACACACCCAGAAACTGCAAGATAATCGTGTTGCTGTTAGTCACAATGGCAAACTGTACAATGTTAACAAGTCAATCAAGACCTCATACGGTCCTTGCGATTGCTTTACACAGATTACTAAACAACGATGATATACATATAGGCTAAACGTTTAACTCTGTGGGTCACTGTGGTAGCGCGGTCAGGGCGGGCGCACTTGTCACGTGACCAGAAAAATATACATACGCCGCGCGGCCGCTCGCATGCGGCTCATTCATTGATGTGTCACTCATACCACACGCGCGCCGCACCAGACGCGCGACGCGACGCGAAAAGTAATTAATTCATCGCAAATTCTATCGAGTTTTTATTTTAGTATGGCCACTCAAAAAACCAAAAGATATTGTCAATATTAATTGAAAATAATGTAATAAAATACAAATAGGTACCTAATGCCTAGACACTCAACAAGATTGTACTTATTATCAGTAATATACTACATTAAATTACACCTGTCAAGTGTATTCTACTACCAATTAATATCAAATCAAAGGATTCAATTAGGTTTTCTCACTACACTTAACCCTATAGTTGAAGCGGCTATATCAAAGGGATAAATAATACAGACTCTCGCGGCGCGGACTTAGGGTGCATTTTGATTCAATACGAGCGCCGCAACAGTCAGTAGGTGATTATAACGAAAGTCGCATCGAATGGTGCGAAGTATTATGAACGTAACCGACCTTGTAACTAGGTTTAAACTCGCATGTTTGCTATCAGAAAGTTATACTTCTGTACTTTAGTTCTATTATTTATTCTGTGGCGCGGTGCAGCGTGATAGTGCCGTTAGGGGTCATTCGTTGTGTACGTAAGGGCCCTGAGATGAAGGGGGCTTAAACAATCTCTACGTGACTTATCTTGGGGGGGGGGGACAGGGGTAAAAGCTATTCTTACTTAATATTTAACAAGTCGGAATGTGCGTCATCCAATTAAGAGTGATGTACATTTCAGAGCAAAGCTTTAAGTAAAGCATGATAAAAATTATGCTAAATTTTTTCGTCGTTAAATAACATTTAACTATTTAGGAAAACTAGATAAAATCTTAGGGGAGGGGGATCCCGAGAAATCATATGTGTCCTTACATAGGGGTAAGTGGGATTCAAAAATGTCCAAAATAGTCATACGTAATTAATGAATGGCCCCTTACGTCACCCGACCCCACACTAACCGCGCGACTACAACAGAAACCGACCGAGTTAACCGGTAAACTTATAGCTACTTTAATTATAATACACCCTAAGTTACGTTAATGCAAGTTGCTGGTGCAGCCTCAATGCCATAAAATTGTATAATGTAAACAAACTTAAATAAAAAAAGTCAAAGAGTTTCAACTAGACGTGCTATAAATTAATAATGAAAGTACCTCTAGCATTCGAGGTATAGGATATTAATACTCATGTGTAATATTGAGGCTGTTACCAGTTCCAGAGTAACTATGTTTTCCTAAAGAGGCACTTTCACTAATCAGTGATATTAAAAAAGATACAAAGTCTGATCATAGAAAAGTATTAATTAAGCTATTACCTCAGTGAAACTGAAAAATAGACCAATACCACCACACAGTTTGAATGCATAGTCTATGGTATTTTTCAATTTCTCCATGCACGGCTGACATTGGCAATCTAGTGTAATCTTTTTGTTTTTGCAGCAGATCCCCTAGAACACACAACATTAATATATAATACCAAATTACACAGCAATCTTGACTGCCAACACTTATCTTTTATTTAATAGAATAAGTTCTTTGTTTTTGTAATAAAATGATGACACAAAGAAAGTGATAAGAGAATAAGTGTAGTAAAATCAAATATGTACTTATTGGAACCACCAAGATTCCATCTGAACTATCCTGCAGTTACATGTTATTCAATGGTATAAAAAGAAAAGGAAATAATGTCAAGCAGGAGTCCCAACCCAAATTAATTAAATGTAATAAAGATACAATAGAAGGCAATAAATATTACAAATTCAACTTACATCAGCAATATCACATAATGGATAATAATCAGCCGTGCCATTGACTGTTCTATTCTGAAAACTGCAACACTGGAATCTCTCTTGAACCTGCTCCTTAACATCCATACCCACTGTGTTCCAACCCTATAGGAATATCATATTATTTTAGTGTAGATACAATTTTATAAAGAATGTTTTTCCTACTGCTTAATAACTAGGTACTAGATATATAATTGGCACTGAAATCAAAACAGTCCATGAAGGCCCAGTGAGGACTTAAAAACCAGGTGTCTGTTTAAACCTTTAAAATATTACATCTGAATTCATAGGTATTATGGTCATCTATATGAAGACCCACTTGAGTCAACATGGGTAAAATTTTTTGAACCTGAATTCTATCTACTTACTTAGATAACATAAACTAGTGGCTCCGTGAGCTGTAGACCTTACAGTCTTGATAATTATATGTTTTTGTTTTGTTGATTTAGTTTTTGGAAAAGCCTAAACTGTTGAACCAATAGTGATGTTACGCCTGCAGATAGCCTATGGTATGGAGAAGGACATACGCTAATTTTTATCCTGGGAACACAGGTGAAACCATAGGGGACAGCTAGTTGTATTAGTATGGTAAACAAGTTTCAAATGTTGGTTACCCTTAGGGACTAGAATGGGAACATACCTGTTGAGCTAACATCTCCTGTTGATCAGAATTCACAGCAAGGCAAGCACATGCCACTGAAAATTGCACCAAGAATAGAAGGAATAGAATAACCATGTACTGATTATTTTGTTAAGGATTTATCAAGTCTTCATTTAGATTTGTTTTTAAAACACCATTCACAGACAGATAACAGTGGGATTAATATAGCCTGCCATTATTAAAAGGATACAAAGAACAGCATAACTTGATGATGTTTGACTGCTCCTGCCAAGCCCAGCAATGAGATCAGAATGAGAAAAATACCACATGCTAGGATCCCTCCGACGATGGGCAGGTTAGGGACCACCAGTGACGATGCCTGCCCGTATACCGCCACTGATATCAGTATACTTGCCACTACCTGAGGGCATTTAATAAACATGTTAGATATATGTGATAGAACTAAATACCTGATATAGTTATGATATAATTCCTAAGCCTAAATAAAACTATAATACAGATTGCTATTAACTTACCACATATAGAATGTTAAGGGCAATGAGTGCATTTTTTGAACAAGTGAACCCTCCACACATATTGACTCCAATAATTTTATTTTCTATGAATCAAAATCACCACTTCATGAGGCAATCCAATTTCAATTTTCTGACATTACTTACTATGGAATGCTATGGATCACGTTTAAACAATACAAAAAACTGAAATTTAGCCTAAATGCATCATCAATAATCTCAATTTCTAGAAATAAACTTTTTGCAATAATCCAACCACAACCAAGCCACACACAATCAGCGTTGCCAGAGTGACTTCACGATAGGATACGTACGTACAGCACCTAAAAATAGTACGAAACTTAACTTTTGAGTACGCAGTGAATAAAAAATTATTCAAGTAATTTCTCAGATTCATTGGATTTTGTAAGTGCCGTTTGCGCACCGCACCGAAACCGAAGGAACCACGAAAGAACAAAAGCAAACCAGCGAAACCACAAACAAGTAACACAGAATGCTGAATGATAGTACGAAACGTGGAATTGGGACATGGAAAAAAAAATAAACACATTGGTCGCTAGTATTTATTTTATGCTGAAACTTGCTTGACAGAAATTAAAATGATTTAACTTTTTTATTTTGATTTTGAAAAGAATCATGTCGAGATTTGTACAAAAAAATGAGTTGTTGAAATGAAGTTATTATTGATCCTTAGTGCCTAAGGAATAACTTGAGGCATTTAAAAATGTTTTTAGATTCCCGGGATAAAAATGTGACATTATATGCCATGCATGCCGGCGAATCGCAACCAATCAAGTATATCAATATGTTGCTGGTAATGTAATCTCAACATTGGAAGTGATTCAAAAATCCCTAAAATGTTAAATTTTTTGTACAAATCAATGTATGGAGTTCGCCATGATTCTTTGTTTCTTTTTGGGTTGACAATAAAATAGTACGCAAATTGGCGGAAGAGTACGTGAGAACGCTACCTAACAAAATAGTACGATATGCGTACTAGTGCGTACCCTAATGGCAACGCTGCACACAATCTTGATCACGGCTTTGACAGCTAGAACCAAAGAGTATAGTAACTATCCATAAAGGAAGCTAGAACATTTTTGTTAATTATAGAGGTGTGTAAGTGTAACTCAGCTCTGAACCAGCTCAATGAATCAGATCACACGGGTTTGAGCCGTTGAGCTAAAGCTCAACAACAAAATGACTAGCTCTCGTCTCAATCTAACTCCTATTATATCTGCGACTCCCTCTGTCCGTAGATTATTCTTGTGATTCTAATCTACGAACTATTATCGTTATAAAACATTTAAATAATAATTTAATCAAATAAATAAATATGTTACGTTATATAATTATTAAAAGAAACAAAAAAACCCGACTGCGTAAATCAAAAATTTACTGAAAAGAGAAAAACAAGCTCTTTAATCTATATAACTTTGAATATAAATTGAATGCTATAAGGTATTGGAGTCGGGGATAAACAAATATTACAAAAAAATGCTGCGTAAATCAAAAATTTACTGAAAAGAGAAAAACAAGTTCTCTTTTCAGTAAATTTTTGATTTACGCAGTCGGGTTTTTGTTTCTTTTAATAATTTTATTTATTTCAGACTTTTTAGTTAAATACAGAATGAGTTGTAAGTATTAGTAAGTAAATGAGCGGTACGGTAAAGTAACGCTAATAACCATCGCAACTTTGTGAATTACGTACGGCAACCGCTCATAGTATACTTACCTACTATAACTACTGTCCTTGCATTAAACATGGTTTTTTGCAGTTTGCGTCAAAATGGTATCACAAAAGTATAACAATATATACATATCTGGAATGGGCTCTTCCCAAGCTTTCATTTGATACCCATATTGTTATAATAACAAAATTTCTGTTTTTAATACCCCCCCTATTTTCTTATCCGTAGACGCCATATAAAAATAATGTACCCTATGACACTCCCACAGTTCAGAAGAATCTAACGACACCTCATATGCTTAAATCCGTCAAGCCGTTTAGGCTGCAGAGCGTGCCAAAGAAATAGACATACATACATACATACATATATACATACATACATACACTCGAAAAATATAACCCTCCTTCCGGGTCAGTCGGGTAAAAAGACAAATAATTCCAACTCTAAAGAATGAAAAGAAGCGATTCGACGCGCGGTACGCAGTGAGCGGTGCGCGCGTATCGTGGACTATGGGTACAAATTGAGCAGGGGCTCTACCGCGTAACTTTGGTGGTAATCGTAAAGAACACCAGTAATTAATTTTATCCAATCAGGGCCCACAGATGGTGTTCGTTACGATTACCACCAAAGTTACGCGGTCTCTGATCTGCGAGCTGAGTCATTGAACCGGCTCACACACCCGAGCCGTGAGCTGTTATGCTGCTCGCGTATTTTTGATGACTTACACAGCTCTAGTTGAACCACTGACGTACGAATATGGTGCGTTTTCGGGTCTTTTTGGCGGGAACTTGCAGAGTGACGTACCATTTTCAATTTTATTTTCATAAATTTGTGTATTTTGAGTTTTATTGTGTATTTTTGGTGGTATTTTACCCAATAAAGATCATCCATGTGCACCAGTGAAGTGAAATGAAATGAATTATGTGTATCGTGACTTTTCATGTTGTCTCAAAATGTCCGTGAAGAGTTTTAGTACAATGACCACCATTGTAGTAAAACATGACTTTTATGGACGGTGACTGACTGAGGACTATAATGTGAAGTGATTTATTGTGACTGGAAACTATAATATAACTCGACACTGGCAGAAATTAGCCCTAATTTGGGCTTGGTTGCCAAAATTAAAAATAAGAAGAAGAAGTGCGTTTTCACACGAGACGATAACGACACCGTAACCACACAGTAAAAAAACTGTGACGATAGCCGACCATTAGAGGTGTGTAACTCATCAAAAATACGCGAGCTGCATAACAGCTCACGGCTCAGGTGTGTGAGCTGGTTCAATGACTCAGCTCGCAGATCAGCTCAATTTGTACCTATAGTCCACGATAAGCGCGCACGCTCACTGCGTATCGCGCGTCCAATCGAGCCGACTGAGCTGCCGCGATTCGTTCGACTCCGCCGAGCGACTCTTTTCATACTTTAGAGTTGGAATTATTTGTTTATTTTATATTATCTAGTTATGTCACATATTTTTTATTACACATTAAATAGTTTAGAACGAAATAATAATTCGTAGATTAGAATCACAAGAATAATCTATGGAGGGAGTCGCAGATACAATAAGAGTTAGATTGAGCTGTGAGCTAGTCATTTTGTTGTTGAGCTGTAGCTCAACGGCTCAAACCCGTGTGATCTGATTCATTGAGCTGGTTCAGAGCTGAGTTACACACCTCTACCGACCATACATTTCTATGTACCGTTTTCACACGCAACGATAACGACACAGCACTGCACGACACAGGAACGATAAGTTGTGGCATTTCCGCAAAAGCCATAAATAAGAATTGAATTGAATTGAATAGAAATTCAATTCAATTATTATATATGGCTTTTGCGGAAATGCCACCACAACTTCGCCAATGCGAAACTCAATTCTTATATATGGCTTTTGCGGAAATGCCACCACAACTTCGCCAATGTCACGTGATATTAAAACCATGAGATGCGTAAATTGCGAAACTAATAAAAAAAAACACACGAAACCATGCATGTGACGAACTCAGACCAAGAAAAAAAGGTAGACACCGCGGCCTTTTTAGGTGACGCAAGTAATAGGAAGCCGGTTCGGTCATAGGAAGCCGCCCGCTCACCAGTCTGTCGCGAATAAGAGACAGCGCACGTCGTCGAACAAAAAAAATAAAATATGCCGTCCTGCGCTATTAAATGGTGCAAAAATAATTCGAGTAGGTACTCAAAAGAAGCCTTGCGGAATTACTTTTCATAAGTAAGTATTTGAATATTTGCGTATTATAAACAGATTACCAATAATATTTTTATTAAATACAAACCTCAACGTCATGGTGTCAGTGTGGCAAGAATATAAAAATATTTTTTACCCCAAAAATAGGGAAACTGTAATGTTTATAATTAAATCGATTCATATTAATCACTGAATACTGCGGTGATATTATTACTAACTGTTTTATACTATTTTCAACACACTTTCTCGTAAATTGACATTTATTGCAACATTTTTAGTATTATAATGCAGCTTATTACGCATAGTGCTTTTTACTTTATATTACCGCACAGTTTTATGATAAATCCTCAACCTCATCCCCATTTTTACACCGAACCACAAGACGCCGGGAAAATTTTCACCCGTACGTTGTTGACATACCGAAAATACAGACACAGCGTTTTGCATCCTCATTTACAATGCGGACAGCAAGGGAGTGGAACTTGCTTCCGGCGCCTGTGTTTCCTGACGCTTACAATCTAGGAACTTTCAAGGCCAGAGTGAATAGGTTTCTTCTGGGTATGCGTGTTTCATCTTAGGCTTCGTCATCGCCCCTTATGGGCGGGTCAGTGGCCAAACGCAAGCCCATTTAATAAAAAAAAAAAAAGAAATATACGGAATCCTTATAAGATACACTATGGTGTCACAGAGGTTTTACTAGAAGAACAAGCAAAGTAGAAACTTGAAATTTGGCATAGTGATCGATTTTGATAACGCGCACATATAAAATATAATTTAAGATTAATTTCAAGGGGCAGTGTGTATCTTAGGGTCGCTTAACGCGTAACTATATGAGCAGCCTAGAAAAAAAAGTTGCTGACATAACAAATACAAATAAAGATAAAATTGTGACACCTAGATATAGGCTACCTAGCTAATAAGTATTTTCTCTAGAATTGCGTTCGATTCTATAATAAAATCCCACTTGAGGTGACTATTCCTGGGATTTTCTTTTGAATTATTATCTATACTAATATAATAACGCGGAAGAGTTTTTTGCTTGTATACTAACATACTATAATCTTAATAATAATAATTTTGTAAATATTCTTTTTATCGTTATTTACACCATATTAAAATCATATTCAAGTATATTTAACAGAAAAACAGGACAGCTACCAAAATAAGAATAAAATTTGGCAATAATAACAAAATATGTATACCATAGAAAAATTATACTATCATGACATTTATGTCACTTCGACACATACAATAGAACCAAGAAATACAACATGAAACATGATTACAAGGTCAAGGACAAATAAAACAGCGGAACGAAACGCACGCCCACCACCCTCGCCCGCCTCTGCCAGCTCCTCGCCATCCTTGTCGGGCGATAATTTCGCCACCGCGCCCGACACTAGCGAGTCGAGCGACGAGCGCGGGCCGTCGCCCCCGCCGCCGCGACCACCTGCGCGACGAGGGCGGCCACCGCTGCCGGCACGCTTGGGACCTGCGGGACAACCTGTCCCGCGCTCGGCCCCCGCTACCGGTGGTATAGTGCGTCGCATGCGGTGGACACAGTCCATTAATGAAAACTGCATGCGCGCCTACTATGGGGCTACAGAGGGGGGAACCAACCTGTCCGCGTATCGTGACCGGATGCTGCCTTTGTTTCAGATCCTTGAACCAACCATCAACGTGACCGCGCAACGCCTATCGGATCAGGTGCGGGCCATCCAGCGGCTCAAGAGGCTGGATGACTCTGTACTTGATCGGCTACGCTTGGAAGTGCTACCTGTTCGCTCTGCCTCTGCTTTGACGCGGGATCCACCTGCTGTTTCGCCGATTCCGGTGCCGATACTAGACCAGGCACCGGGGGCGGCGCCGGTTGATCCCAGTGCCGACGAGGAGGACTGTGTGAACAGCGTAAGCACTCAAACCAATGAGCATTTGAGGAGGACTTTGGAGGAAGCGATTGTGCTGTATAGGTCCGCACCCAACTCTAGGCCGCGAATACCACGCTTGCCCACAAATAAACGAAACTTAGCGCTAATGGGAGCCCTGAACGCTTTACTAGACCCATATCTACGGGCTAGTGAAGATTTAGTTGATACCCACTCGATTCTGTACTGTGGGGCCATCGCGGCGTGCCGTGTTGCTCGTGTCAGGCTACCTGTCCCTGACCGAGCCACGCGGACCGTCGGTGGTGCCCCCGCATGGCAAGTGCGGATCGAGCGGCGTATCAACACGTTCAGGACTCTCATTGCAAAGCTGATTTGCTTCAAGGAGGGCAATAATCGCCCTCGTGTCATGCGCTTTGTGACCCAGGCCTTTGCGGGGACTGATATTAGGTCCCACGACTACTTGGCCTGTGTCACAGAGCGCATTGACTTCTTGAAGCAAAAAGTTTATGCGTGGGCAAGCCGTATTCGCCGCTACAGAGAGCGTGTGGATCGTTTCCAGCAGAATCGCTTCTTCCAGAGTGACCAGAGGAAGGTATACCGAAAGTGGGAGGGAACCGACCAACGTGTGTTGGATGGACAGTTGCCCGATACTACTGCTATGATTAATTTCTGGCGTAGTATCTGGTCAATGCCTGTCCAACACACCGAGGGTGATTGGATGAGTGTTGTCAAACGTGAGTGTGAGTCCATCGAACCAATGGAGGCTATTACCATCAGCCCCATTGACATAGGTTGTGCGATCCGTACGACCCAGAACTGGAAAAGTCCTGGGCCGGATGGATTGCACAACTTTTGGATAAAGTGGTTTCGATGCTCACACGAACGTCTGGCAACCCAATTCCAACAAGCCCTTGAGGATGGTTCCCTGCCAACTTTCCTAACAACCGGTGTTACTTCCTTGCTCTTTAAGTCCGGTAGTACCACGGAACCGAAAAACTATCGACCCATCACGTGCTTGCCTACACTATACAAGCTCCTTACATCCATTTTGAGAGCAAAAATTAATACGCACATTGTTGCGAATAACGTTTTGGCTTCCTCTCAAAATGGATGTAGGGGTGGGTCCCGTGGTACCAAAGAGCTCCTCCTCATCGACACGACAATTTGCCAACAAGTCCGGCGGAATAGGGGAGCCATCTCGGCTGCCTGGATTGATTACAAGAAGGCCTATGATTCAGTGCCTCACTCATGGCTGGAGAGGATCTTGGAACTGTATAAAGTTGATACAGCTCTTAGATCCTTCTTGAGCGCATGTATGAGGCAGTGGATCACAGTCCTTCGTCAACCAGGTGGTGGAGATGGCACTTCTGGCCCACAGGACTTTATAAGGATTCAGCGAGGTATTTTCCAGGGTGACAGTTTGAGTCCTCTGTGGTTCTGCCTAGCTTTGAATCCGCTCAGTACTCTGCTGAAGGATTCAGGACTAGGCTGCCGGCTTCGAAGAGGGGGTGAGGTCATTTCTCATCTGTTGTACATGGATGACCTTAAACTATTTGCACCAAAACGTCAAGACTTGTTGGAGCTACTGAGAATGACTGAAGTTTTTAGTAGCGCCATCAAAATGGAGTTTGGTGTAGATAAGTGTGCGGTCATGCATGTACAGCGGGGGAAAGTTGTAAATTCAACGAATTTACAGCTTTCTGAGACAATGTCTCTCAGATCACTCTCCGAAGCAGAAACCTATAAGTACCTTGGCATGTCACAGTCGTTGGGTATTGTGGACGGGGACATAAAGCGGGCTGTGAAGGAGCGCTTCTTCTGTCGCCTGACAAAAGTACTGAACAGTCTTTTGTCAGGTGGTAACAAGGTGCGCGCCTTCAACGCCTGGGTGATGCCCCTGCTCACGTACTCCTTTGGCATACTAAGGTGGACTCAAACTGAGCTGGACGCCCTGGATAGGAGGGTCCGTCTCCTGCTCACAACACATCGCATGCTACACCCACGCTCGTCTGTTATGAGACTGTACATCCCGCGTAAGTGTGGAGGCCGCGGCTTTTTAAACGCCAAAAACCTCCACAACCACGAGGTGTACAGTCTTAGGAAGTATTTCCTTGACAACGAGTGTGGGATGCATCGCGATGTGGTGGCAGTAGACAGGGGCCTCACCCCGTTATCCTTGGCAAACGAGAACTGGCGCAGACCAAAGGTGCTAAGCACCGAGGACCGCAGGGACGTATGGAAGAGTAAGGAGCTACACGGGCGGTTCTACAGGGCCCTAACAGGGCCCGATGTAGATCTGCTCGCGTCGGTGAACTGGCTACGCTTTGGTGACCTCTTTGGGGAAACCGAAGGTTTTGTCTGTGCAATTGCGGACGAAGTTATCAAGACGAATAACTACCGGAAATATATCCTGAAGGACGGTACGGTCGACATCTGTCGAGCATGCCGCCGTCCCGGAGAGTCACTCAGGCATATTATCTCCGGTTGTTCTCATCTTGCTAACGGCGAGTACTTGCACAGACATAACCTAGTAGCCAGAATCATCCACCAGCAACTTGCTCTTCAATACGGCCTTGTAGAGTCCGAAATGCCGTACTATAAGTACGCGCCTGCGCCAGTTCTCGAAAATTGTCGTGCCACGCTCTATTGGGATCGATCTGTCATCACGGACAGGACTATTGTAGCCAATAAGCCTGATATCGTGCTGACAGATCGATTGAAGCGCCGGGCAGTGCTCGTTGACATCACCATCCCCCATGACGAGAACCTCGTGAAGGCCGAGAAGGACAAGCTCAGCAAGTACCTTGACTTGGCTCACGAGGTGACCGCCATGTGGGATGTTGATTCGACGATCATTGTCCCGATAGTTGTTTCGGCGAACGGTCTCATAGCGAAGAGTCTCGACCAACATCTTGAGAGGCTCTCGCTGGATGGCTGGATCAAGGGTCAGATACAGAAGGCGGTACTCCTGGACACGGCGCGCATCGTCAGGAGATTCCTCTCTCTGCAGCCCTAACCACCGGTAGCTTGGGCCCTACCCCGCTGCCGGCGGCATACTAGAATTAGGTTTTTTATAACATTTTTAGTTGTTTTATAGAAATATTGTAAAAAAAAATAATCATATTTATATATAGGATTAGGTTTTTTTATAATATTTTTGATTTTATACATTAATGTTATAAAAAAAAAAATCTAAGAATTCAGCTAAATAAAGAGAATAATAATATATAAAATGATAAACTGATTGTTGATATATCAACGCACAGCCCAAACGGCTGGACCTAGAGATTTGAAATTTTGCACACAGATACCTTATACAGTGAAGGCATCCACTAAGGAAGGATTTTTGGAAGTTCCACCCTTAAGAGGGTAAAATAGGGGATGACAGATTGTATGCAAGTCCGTCAGTTTTGAAGTTAGGATCTTCAAATTTTGTGTTTAGGCTGACGATTGAAAATTAATGTATAGTTATCTCAGCGTTTGTGATAATTCCACCCCCGAAGGGAGGAAAAGGGGGATGAAGTTGGGTATGCAAGGCCTTCAATTTCAAAGTAAACTTCATGAAATGTATTATTATACGGTGTAGGCATCCACTATGGAAGGATTTTCGGAAATTCCACCCCTATGGGGGTAAAATAAGGGATGAAAGTTTGTATGCAAGTCCGTCAGTTTTGAAGTTAGGATCTCCAAATTTTGTGTTTAGGCTGACGATTGAAAATTAATGTTTAGTTATCTCAGCGTTTGTGATAATTCCACCACCGAAGGGAGGAAAAGGGGGATGAAGTGGTTTATGCAAGTCCTTCAATTTCAAAGTAAACTTCACTAAATATATTATTATATAGTGTAGCCATCCACAAAAGAAGGATTTTTAAAAATTCCACCCCTAACAGGGTAAAATAAGGGATGAAAGTTTAAAAGTAATATATCAACGCATAGCTCAAATCGCTGGACCTAGAGATTTGAAATTTTGCACAAAGATACCTTATACAGTGTAGGCATCCACTAAGGAAGGATTTTCAGAAATGTCACCCTTAAGGGGGTAAAATAGGGGATGAAAGTTTGTATGCAAGTCCGTCAGTTTTGAAGTTAGGATCTTCAAATTTTGTGTTTAGGCGTACGATTGAAAATTAATGTATAGTTATCTCAGCGTTTGTGATAATTCCACCACCGAAGGGAGGAAAAGGGGGATGATGAAAGTTACTACCTAACTTCAAAACTGACGGACTTGCATACAAAATTTTGTGCTTAGGCTGACGATTGAAAATTAATGTAAAGTTATCTCAGCATTTATGATAATTCCACCCCCGAAAGGGGAAAAATGGGAATGAAGTTGGGTATACAAGGCCTTCAATTTCACGATAAACTTCACTACATTTATTATTATACAGTGTACGTATCAAGTAAGGAAGGATTTTTGGAAATTACACCCCTAAGGGGGTAAAATAGGACTTGAAATTTTGTATGGAAGTCCGTCAGTTTTGAAGTTAGGATCTTCAAATTTTGTGTTTAGGCTGACGATTGAAAATTAAAGTAAAGTTGTCACAGCGTTTGCGATAATTCCACCCCCGAAGAGGGAAAAGGGGGATTAAGTTGTATACGAAAATCTTTCATTTCCATAGTAAACATCACTAAATTTATAATTATACAGTGTAGGTATCCACTAACGAAGGATTTTTCAATATTACACCCCTATGGGGGTAAAATAGGGGATGCGAGTTTGTATGAAAGTCCATCAGTTTGGAAGTTAGGACCTACAAATTTTGTGTTTAGGCTGATGATTGAAAATTAATTTATTATTTAATCATCGAATCGAATCGAATTATCGATATCGGAATTATCGAAAACGCTGAGGCGTTTTCGATAATTCCGACCCCGAAGGGGTAAAAAAGGGATGAATTTGTGTATAGAAGTATACTAAATTTATTATATAAGCTTGGAATATAATAAAAATTTGGAAACTAACGCAAAGAATATCGGTGTTGTTGGAATTTGATCCATTAATGAGTGAAAAGGGGGATTAAATTTTGTATTTGAAGTTCTTTATTTTCGGAGTATAAATCACTATAATCTCGGCTTATGGCTGGAAACTAACGCAACGTTTCGTTTTTCGAATTTGACCCCTTCAAGGGTTGAAATTCGTAAAGGGGGATGAAATTTTGTATTTAAGCGGTTCATTCACATAATTTTGTATTCAAGTAAAATAATGTACACGTGTGTCATGTTATTAAGAAGCCTACTGCCGCCCATCTATCTGTCTGTCTGCCACGAGAAAAATTCTCAGCTGTCTGGTTGAGGAACTTTTGGATAGATCTCCGCCCGTGTCGATCCGTCTGTCTGTCTGTCTTCTACGGGTAATTTTTTAATTATTATTATTATTTAAATTTAATACTACGGCCGGCCTGATGGTAAGCGGTCACCGTATGTATCAGTCGTGCGTTGCCGACCATACAGAAATATCTTCACACCCTGGCGCCATGGCGGGGAGCTCATTCCACAGCCTGAGTTTACGCGCTAGAAAACTCCTTTGAAACCGCACAGTAGAAACCATTTCGGTTCCAATATATGAGTATGGACTCCCCGTCGATGGCGAGAGTTGCGATGGTAGAAGGTAGCCCGTGGGCATCAAGTCAAACAATTCTTCAGAGAACTGCCCGTAGTACAAGCGGTGCACACATGAGGAGGCAAATTCTCTCCTCAGACTGACAGACAGACAGAAACATCTCAGCTGTCTGGAAATTATTGAGGAACTTGTGGATATAGGTGTATTCATCTGTCTGTCCGTGTGCCATGAGCAAATATCTCAGCTGTCATGAAATGGTTGAGGAATTTGTGGATAGGTCTCATGGCGTAATTTTAGATAAATAATCCCGATCTCGACACCTCCCAAAAAAAAAAAAAAACATATTTCTTCTTCAGCTAATCGGACAGTGTATTTATGCATATTTCTGCCGGTAGATTTTCAGATCTTCTTCTTCAAATCGGGAACATAAACTTTCCACATATAGATGGTACACATACCAAGTTAGGTATAGATGAAATGTATACTGACTGATGTTACTATGAACACAAACCGATAGAGTGGTTATGCGCGAGAGACCCATTATGACTCCCAAAAATGACCAACCCGCTGCGATCAATGAAATGTTGCCACCATGGTCGATATGGATGAGTCGGTTAATTATCCTATTCAATTTTTTAACTCTCTTAATCCGCCGGGTAATCCGTTTCATGCATGTACCTGCTCCTGTCATATTGATTAGAAATATACGGCCTCCAAAATTGTGCTGTAGAACTTGACTATAAGCAACAGTTCTCCGCCGCAATGTTATTGAGGCCAAAATATTAACTGGTTCTGCCAGAGAAGAAACAGTCTCGTGCCGCGTATACCATTGATCCCAAAGCACCTTCCGTTTGAATTTAAAAGATTACAGCTCCTTATCGAGGTTTGCTTCGCGATGGCTATTAATAAATCACAGGGAAGAACTCCGAAATTTGCTAGAGTTTATTTGCGGCAGGACTGTTTCAGTTTTATGTGGCATGCTCGCATGTAAGCTCTCAATCTTCCTGAACTTTTGTCAAATATCACACGTAGTGGCGGGCTACAGCCATGAACAAAGTTATATATTGTTACAATGATTCACATCTAGAAAAAAGAAATAATCTACGCGGACGAAGTCGCGGGTACTAGCTTTAAGTAATAATAATAATATGCGAGTGAACCGCGGGGAATAGCTAGTCGTTAATAAAACTCAATTGCTCAATCTTCAAAACCTAATCTAGTCCAACATTTCATTGCTTAAACAATAATAGGTGCGCTTATGTAGTAACATTTATGATTTACGATTCTGACTGGTATTTCCTGAGATTAGCGCGTTTAAACAAATAAAAACTCTTCTGTATTATATTATTATAGATTATCTAAATTCATCCATAAAAAAACTCTAATATATTGGACTGATTTCTTTGGCCATAATACTATAAATTTTATATTCATTAAACTTTGTGTTCTTGGGACTCTGGACAATACTGGCAACATTATTCTCTAGCAAAACAAAAGAAAACATATGTTGGTCACGCACACATGGCTTGACATTGGTTTCACGTAGGGATGGACAGGGAAAGAAAGATATTGGGAAGAAAAGAAAAATACGGAAAATAATGGAAAAATACGGGAAAATTCCCAAACGGCGGGAAAATACTCAAATGGCTTTATGTTCCTCAAAAAAAATATTTGTTGATGCTTTTGATTGTTATTTTAATCATACTCGATCATTGAATTATTACGCTTAGAAGCGAAGTATCGAACAAAAATCCTCGCGACACGTAAGCCACTTGACAATCAATGTATGCGTGAGTACCATATAATTACACTCGCTGACACGCACACAAGCGCACGAGTAATGTTGCAAGCTAAACGAAATTTTTCGGTAAAATTAACCTTCCGATTTCGCCTACTAGTGAAATTGGAAGTAAGTATTCATAAAAATAATTAAATAGTTTAAAAAGTTCTGCGTCTAAGATAATTTATTATAGACAAAGGCCTGTTATTTATTTATTACTAGTTGTTTCATAGTACTTATTTCGGGTATTTTAACATAATAAACCAAGATAATGTGCAGTGCTATGAACGATCGTACAATTTGTAGCTTTCCTTGGTAATGATAGGTTTCAGATATGATAGGTTGTATAGAAAAAGAAGATTAAGTAGTATCTAGGTATTTCATTTTCATTAACAAAATTGAAATTTTAAAAGCCTGTAAGTTGAATTTGTTTCCGGAACAACTGCCGCTTTGACAATATTTTCCTAGCTATATTCTCTTTTTTCTGATTCGAAATTATTTCACTAATATGAAGCTACATTATCCCAAGTATTATAAACTACTTATCCCAAGAACGCAGGTGAAACCGCGGGGGACAGCTAGTCGGTTATAATAGCTATAAGTAATAGAAACAACTTATCGGACTCAATTACTTTATTAATAACAAAATCAGTATCAATTACGTAAAACAACGCAAATTCGCACAAAAAACAGCTGGCAACACTTTGCTCGAAATCTGAGTGAAGTATTTTTATTTTTGAATTTTGTTATTTTAGATGAATTACACAATAAAATTAGTGGCTTGCCTGTGGAATGTTACATCAGAAATCTTATCTTTCTTCCCTCATGAATTATGACACAATTTTACTACACAAACCGTCATATTTATTATTTTTCTCAGAGCTGCACTCACTAAAACGTCACTCAGTACACTGACAGCGCGGCGGTCATTTGGAGCCATTATGGCTCCAATTTAATGGATTGTTTTTCGCGCGTGTACTTTGCTTCTATGTGTAATAATTCAATGTACTCGATGTTGTATGTACCTACATCACCTACGCGCGGACCTACGCGGACCTTGGAGGAAGTTATCACACTTTTTTTTATACTACCTAGGTAGCAAACAAGCATACGGCCCGCCTGTTGGTAAGCGGTTACCGTATCCTATGGACGCTTGCAACACCTCCCTCGGGACCCGGGACGGGCTATATAAGCGTCGTACATGTGCACACGTGCTCTCACGCAGCCTGCCCCTACGGACAAGACTAGGGGTATACAAATGTTACGTGCGATCCCGTCTCACGTACGCAGCTCCGGCGTGGTACGCGTTACTATCGCCATTCCAGCGTAACCGTCTACAGCAACAACAAAACGTCACGCTGCGCTCCATCGTTGCGGCTCACTGGTACAAATCAAATCAAATCAAATCAAAATATTTATTGCGTTACTACAGGTACAATATATAATTGATGTTAACATGTAGGAGTTCCACTGTAATATACCTATATTAGGCGTGCAATTATTGAAAACATTTTCTAATGAAGTATTAATACAAATTTAAAGTCAATCAATTAATTATCCTATTATTAGATACATTTAAATAATTTCATTAAAAAAAAAAATAGCATAAGAATTATATGAAGTCAGATTATAAGGTTAAGCCAGTCACACATAATAAAAATAATAACATGTCAAATAACATTGTATCTACACAAAAAAATAGGTATAACACATAACAATAATACGGATGTTTATCTAAAATCGTCTTTAAAATACTCATCAATGGTATAGTAACATTTATTTATGAGGATCTCGCTTAACCTATGCTTGAAGAGCGTAATTTTTAAGTTTTTCAATGACTCTGGTAGTTTATTATAGAGCTTTGTCGCCATTACATATATTGATTTGTCAAAAAAAGTAGTTTTGGATTTGTGGTGTGGTATTACTAACATTTTCCAGCGGTTTTTTCGTGGGCGCTTATTTTCTGAAGCGCTCGTGGTGTAGCATGATTAGCCGTTCTTAATCGATCGGCGAAGTTAAGCTACGTCTGTCGTGGTCGGTACCTGGATGGGTGACCGCCTAGTGGTATTTCAAATCGAGCGTTTCCGTGCTTCGGAAGGCATGTAAAGCCGTTGGTCCCGGTTATCACTTAATTGTGATAGTCGTCAAGCTAGTTGGATGCCTCCTAGGCGGCTTGAAAAATTCCAACAGTAGGTTTACCACTAGCCTACCTCCACCAATCCGCAGTGGGCATGCGTGGTGGAGTATCGCCCAGTCCCTTTCACCGTCATTTGTGAAAGGAGGCCTGTGCTCAGCAGTGGGACATTATAGGCTGATGATGATGATGATGATGATGATGCTTATTTTCTATAGTATTAAAATAGTCTGGATGATTTTTTACAAATAAACAGGCTTCGTATATGTAGAGCGAGTACAATGACATTATCCTCAACTTTTGAAAAAGAGGCTTACAGCTTTCTCTTTGATTGGCACCAAACATCGCTCTTACGCACTTTTTTTGAACTCTAAATAAAATCAAAGTATTAACCGAGTTGCCCCACTGTAGTAATCCGTACCTCAAGTTGGATGCTACAAAACCATGATATGCAGTTAATGCAGTTTTCTGTGATGAGACTTGAGTCAGTCTTCTAAGAGCGTAGACAAAGCGACTGAGTTTTTTACATAAATAATTGACATGACTTTTCCAGTTAACATGGCAATCCAAATTGAGACCCAAAAACTTTATTTCATTGACATGTTCCAAAGCCCGATGATTGTAATTGACATTTAAATTAATTTTCCTCTGTTGTGGTAAAAAAAATTGCATGTATTTGGTTTTGTCAAGATTAATTAATAAATTATTATGTTCCATCCAGTTAATTACATTCCTTAAAGCATTATTTACATCATTTTCAAAATTATTCAAGTCATTACATTTAATTATCATAGTCGAATCATCTGCAAATAGAACCATTTTATGTTGTGTACAAGTTGGTAGGTCGTTAATATATATAAGAAATAATAATGGTCCTAAAATACTACCCTGTGGTACTCCATACTGCACGGTTCTGGTTTCCGATACTACTTTATTTTCATTTTTGCCTTTATCTATGCGTGTGATTTCCGTATACTGCATTCTATCACTTAAATAACTTTTGATTAATTCATTAGCAGGTCCTCTTATACCATATGTATATAATTTTTGTAAAAGTAAATCGTGGCACACAAAATCAAATGCCTTCGACATGTCCATGAATATTGATATTACAGGCGTTCGATCGTTTAAGCATTCCGATATAGTTTTCATGAGGTCATAGACGGCTAAGTTAGTTGATCTATTAGTTCGAAAGCCATGTTGTTCGTTACTAAGTACCTTGTTTTTTTCTAAGAAAGATATTAATTTATTATGGATAACTCTTTCAAAAATTTTTGATATTACTGGTATAAGTGCTATAGGACGGTAGTTTTCACAAATTAATTTATCACCCTTTTTGTGGATTGGCTTGACTACAGTTGTTTTAAGTTTTTCAGGATAGACACCATTAAGTAGTGCTTGATTTATGATATAGCACAAAGGTTCAGATAATTGCTTAGAGCAATGTTTTATAACTAAAGTTGAAATTCCGTCATATCCCACGCTAGCTGTGTTTTTAATCGATTTTATAATTTTACAAATCTGGTCTTGTGTTGTAGGCGCTATGAATATTGATTTAGTTTGCGAATTGGTAATGGATTCTAATTTAAGTTTACATTTTTTTAATTTATTAGAGTTATTTTCTACCATGTCAATGAATTCATTATTAAATATATTGGCTATTTGTTTAGGGTCCGTAACAATTTGATTTTTATAGTTTATCTGTTTGATTGTTTCTTTACATATATTATATTTATTATCATTTATTACGCTCCACGTGGCTTTTGTTTTATTTTCAGCGTTATTTATACATTTATTATTACAATTACGTTTTGAATAGTTTATGACTTCTTTCAAGACCTTAGAATATTGCTTGTATTTAAAATGACATGCCGCATGATTTCTGCTCTTCCAAAAAAGTTGCCTCTTCAATGCACTAGATTTTTTTATTCCATTTGTGAGCCATACCGGTCGTTTTTTTAAATTAATTTTTATTCTTTTAAAAGGGAAGCATAGATCATAGTATAATTTAATTATCTCAAAAAAAATGTCATAGGCTGCATTAACATCAGTTTCATTGTACACTTCAACAAAGCTCTGATTATTTAGACAATAAGAAAATTTTTCTAAATTTTGCTTAGAATAGTCACGTTTAATTATAAACCACGTACTGATTGAGAAGTTTTTGTTAATTGGGTATTTCAGAAACTGTGCAGAATGATCAGACAAACCTAAGTGTATGATTTTACTACAACAATTCCGGCTATTATGCGCTATATTATCGATACAAGTTCCACTTGCTAGTCTAGTTACATCTTTGAATTCTAATTTCATATTGTGGCTTGATAACAAATTTACAAAATCTGCAGACATTTTAGTATCTTTCAACAAATCAATATTAAAGTCGCCACAAATAACAACCTTTTTATTTTTTAAATAACAAAGTTTTTTTAATATCAGTTCTAATTGCGTCATGAAACTGTTTATATTATTTATATTTGGTATTCTATATATACATACTATTATTAATTTATGATTTGTAATTTCTATGGCACAACATTCAAATGCTGTTTTAATAGTTAACTTTTTAATGTCGTTTAGTTCTTGGTATTCTAAACCTTTACGAATAAGTATACATGACCCTCCTCTTCTTCTGTCACTTCTCGCGTAGCACGCCGCTAATTTGTAGTTTGTCATACGTATATTCGCTTCGTGACCTTCCTGAATAAAATGTTCTGTAAGACAGATTATGTCTATTTCTTCCTTCTTATGAGAAAATTCTTCTAAGATTGTTTCCAGTTCTTCTACTTTACTTTCTAGGCTTGCTATGTTCTGATGTAATATGTTAATGTAATTGCCCGTTTTGTTTCTATGTACGAAAAAAAATATTTTCATCTAATTTCTGTTCATTCACTATATCTCTCTTGTTACTTGATGATGCTCTTGTGACCTTTGGAAAGTAGAAAGGTATAGTTCCTTTTTTTATATTGTTTTTCTGTTTCATTTCGTGCTTTTTTCCATTTTCACAATAGTTTTGGTATGAAGTCTTGTAATTTATTCGTAATAATTCCTTTAAAATTCTTCGTGAAATATTTATAGCCATATTCTTTCCAGACACATAGTTGTAGTAGTTATCATAGTTTAATTCTACAAAATTAGTATTTTTATGCATCTTACATATCTGTTTTACTTCATAGTTGAGCTTCGCTTCATTTAAAGATTTGTTATATGGTATTTCGCATAACAGTATATTTGTATTTTGTGTATTCAATATCCAATGTTGTAAGTGGGATATCATTTCATATGGGTTTGTTTCATTTAATCCACTAATGAGTATTATAAAATCATCTTTTGTCATTTTATTAACCTCATCAGTCATTTTGTTTACTATATCCATAGTTTTTGCACCTGGTTTAAACATGCAAAATACTTCATGCTTATCTCCTATTATTTTCTGAAGTTCTCGTTGTACTCCTCTACCCTGATCATCACCAAAAATAATTATTTTGTGTTTTGGTGATGTTTTATATTCATTGTGTAGGTTTTCTTGAATAGTTAAATTCTTTGGGCTTTCGGAAATGTTTTTCTCAACAAGTAATTTAACGTTTTCCTGTAATTTATTATCGTCTTTGAGTTTCCTACTTTCTATATTATCTTGATTCAGATTACTTTGAATCGGCATTAATAATCTCTCTTTATTAGGTTTTTTTTTAGAAATTGGGGTTTTCTGAATCGGGACTGACTTTGTTGGTGTTTTTACTGGAGTCCCTTCTATTAGCTGTTTATACATGCGATTTTTATTCTCTGACTCAATAAGTGCCTTTTTTAAACCACATATTTCTGCTATCATTTTTTCTATTTCCAAATCTGCACTTTGTAATTTTATGTTCAATGATTCGATTTGATTTTTTAGTTCTTGGTACTCATAATTGTTAACTTGCGTTGGTAGGCTACGCATGCTTAAGTCATGAATTATTGTAGAACTTAATATTTCGCTATCACTATTATAAGAGTCCTCGTCTTCATCATGAGATTTGTCGTGAGACGATGATCTGCTGTAGTGTTTTCTTCTAATAGTAATGTTGTCATCCATGATGGTACCAGTAATATATCCCAAGGCAGAATCGAACCTACTATCCTAACTTACTTTGGAATATTTGTTGAAAAGATAGAAAAATAATATTTTATCCTGTGGCGAATGATAGATTCGTTCCCACGACTGTCGAGTCGTCTCTATCAAATGGATGCACTCGCTCTCGCCACTAGACCATATAAGTCATTGAGATTTTGTGAAATTATGGGTCTAGTTGTACTCTAACGTAGAACGATTTTTCCGTGTGGTGGTGAGCATAAATAATTTTTTTGTTCAACACCGTCATACACTAACTATTATCACAATTTTGATTTGTTTCTAATTTAATTTTAGTTTATTATTATCTTTGCACAAAATATTGGTTTTAATATGCACTGATTTGCACATAGTTCACACGATTAGATTTTGTGACTGTAACGAACAGAAGTAAATAATCACAAATGTTAATGTTTATTTCACACACTATGAGTTCACTAAGTAAGTCCGTTCACTGTTATTTTAAATATTGTTGTAAATTGATTGAAGTTCTTGTAGATAACGATACACCATAGGTAATAAGTACTTAGTTATCTGTTTATACTATTTTATGATGAAACAATTACTTTAAATAATATTAAACATGAAAAATAACAGGACTTCTAAGTCGCGTCGACCATCACGCTACCCGCCCTTACGTGAGAAACGAGGTGATCGCACGCGACCTTCAAGTCGAGAGCATTGGCGACTTTATTACCCGCCTTGCTACCAGCATGTTCCGGCGCGCCGACCAGTCAAGACTGCCACACGTGCAGAACTTGGCTCCGCTGCACTGCCGGCTCCCGGAAGGCAAGGCCTACGCGCGGGAATTGATAGCGGCCCCGCCCCCTTGATCCACATCGTATCATCCTCGTTGCCGCCTCGCCGCCGATCGCTAGCCGGGATTTTTACACCCGGCGGGCTCGATAAGTGGCTATGGCGCCACGAAGAAAACTAGCTGTCAACATTGCAGTACATGACCAACTTGGCAAAGTCCACTCCCAAGGCCCCACATGTTTTTACATGTGGCGAACAACACTGCAACCTCAACACAGGGGCCAACCGGCCCCGCAATTGATTCCCCGCCCCCCACTAGGGGACGTGAGATGGCCTTAAGAGACACGTGCTCTTTCTGCACGAGACCGTCTGTCCGACTGTCCACCACAACCTTTACACCCCAAAACGTCGCATTTTTTAAAAACAACGCAACTTTTTTTTCTTATTGTTTTTTTATTGTATGATATGAGTATGACCCTAATAGAAATCATGTTAAATGTTATTCAAACGATTTGGTAAAGGTATTTCTCGCTATATACGCAAAATCTACTAAATATAACCATTTGAGTATTTTCCCACCCAATGGGAAAATTCTCGGGTTCTTTCCCACTAAATTGGAAATTTACTCGAAGTTGGGTTTATTCCCGGGAAGAAACCCAACCCTAGTTTCACGTCATTGTTAGATGTCACTCCGTCTTTTATTTTTTATTCGTCTGAGGTGACGAAACCAAATATTAAACTATAAATCACTTCGTATCTAGTCACTCTTAGTCACCGTCCTTATAAGCACAGACATTAAAGAATAGCTTATAAGCATTGAATTATTACGCTTAGAAGCGAAGTATCGAACAAAAATCCTCGCGACACGTAAGCCACTTGACAACCAATGTATGCGTGAGTACCATATAATTACACTCGATGACACGCACACAAGCGCACGAGTAATGTTGCAAGCTAAACGAAATTTTTCGGTAAAATTAACCTTTCGATTTCGCCTACTAGTGAAATTGGAAGTAAGTATTCACAAAAAATAATTAAATAGTTTAAAAAGTTCTGCGTCTTAGATAATTTATTATAGACACAGGCCTGTTATTTATTTATTACTAGTTGTTTCATAGTACTTATTTCGGGTATTTTAACAAAATAAACCAAGATAATGTGCAGTGCTATGAACGATCGTACAATTTGTAGCTTTCCTTGGTAATGATAGGTTTCAGATATGATAGGTTGTATAGAAAAAGAAGATTAAGTAGTATCTAGGTATTTAATTTTCATTAACAAAATTGAAATATTAAAAGCCTGTTAGTTGAATTTGTTTCCGGAACAACTGCCGCTTTGACAATATTTTCCTAGCTATATTCTCTTTTTTCTACCAGTCTGATTCGAAATTATTTCACTAATATGAAGCTACATTATCCCAAGTATTATAGACTACTTATCCCAAGAACGCAGGTGAAACCGCGGGGGACAGCTAGTCGGTTATAATAGCTATAAGTAAAAGAAACAACTTATCGGACTCAATTACTTTATTAATAACAAAATCAGTATCAATTACGTAAAACAACGCAAATTCGCACAAAAAACAGCTGGCAACACTTTGCTCGTAATCTGAGTGAAGTATTTTTATTTTTGAATTTTGTTATTTTAGATGAATTACACAATAAAATTAGTGGCTTGCCTGTGGAATGTTACATCAGAATGCTTATCTTTCTTCCCTCATGAATTATGACACAATTTTACTACACAAACCGTCATATTTATTATTTTTCTCAGAGCTGCACTCATTAAAACGTCACTCAGTACACTGACAGCGCGGCGGTCATTTGGAGCCATTATGGCTACAATTGAATGGATTGTGTTTCGCGCGTGTAATTTGCTTCTACTTATAAGTCATGTTTTAGTACATGGTGGTAAATCGTATAAAAACTTTTCACCCTTTTCACGGACTTCTTGAGACAACTTGAAAAGTCACGACACATCTACGCCCGACACACATAATTCAACGCAACGTCACTCTGCAGGCTCCCGTATGAGCTCTGCCCCCCTAGACAAGATGGTTGTCGACAATCGTCACCGTTAGTAAACGATCAACCTTTGTATGGGATTGACATAAGAGATTGTTAAAAATCACGTGATATTTCGATTTGAAATGTCTACTGGCCCTGGTGACCTTACTCACGCTCAGGAAGGAACACAACTTTACACACCATATAGGCTGCGGTATTCTGTAAGGTGGAGGTACTTCCCCAATCGAGCTGCTCTTTGAGCAAATAAACGCTTTGCTCTACCTCTCTCAAAAATATAGAATAAGTAATTAAGATAATTTCTTCATGATGGTTTATATATACAGCGTGTTTGGCGCATGGACTGACACAATTTTTTGAGGGTTGGGGGGTTCATTTGCCCTGCAAACCCTATGTCCTAAGTGTCACGGTCGTTGAGATATGATATTTTAAAGTCACATACTGCCAATCTGCTTATCATGTCTATTATTGCTTATCATGTATATTTTAAAGTTCCCTTCTTCTTTGGCATAACCAAAGACTACACTTGCCTTAAGTAGGTACCTATTGGTAATTAAGTCGGGCACTAACTATGGGTTAAAATAAAGCTTTATTATACAGGTAGGTATATGGCTAATCATAAATTAGTGAACACACCGTTTATTTCTTTTTCTTTCGTGAGTGAATTTAATCATCACCAACAGATTTCATAAGACCGATTGTCCTATCGTATAATAAAGGTTTAGCTTGAGTTCCCCACATGAAGTCGAGATGACTAAACCTCGCGTGTGGTACTCGAAATTTTCCGATAGGCCTTCCCAATGCTCTAAACAATGTGTCTACATCATTTAAATGAGCGAACACATCGTCGTCGCCGTAATGAAGGAACACGGGGGCCGTGATAAGTCCAAGGTTGTAATTCGGAGGCGTGAAGCTTCTGTACAGCCTCCAGTTCGACAGAAATCCGTGATCGTAACGCCTGAAGAAATTCTCGCGAATATGTTGTCCATAATGCACTATTTGCCTCACAGATGCGCCTGCTGGTGTGTGTGCCAGTTTCACCGGCAACATTGTCTGTAAAAAAATACCTAATGTTTATTCTTCAAAAAAAGTATTTATTTTACATGATATGAAATGATATGAAATAATGATATGATTAGGTACGCATAATGCGGAATTATAGTAGGACGTAGATTCAATTAGATAGCGTAGCGAAATCCTAAGCCCCTTTGCTCATTATAGAAAAATGTATTGTGTAGGTATTATAAGAAATTCATTCGCATTGTATGTTATATGAGACCGTACATAGGTACCTAGGTACCTATTACAAGAATTTTCGGTTCAGACACGCCCATACTACTAGTACTATTATTTATTCTGTGCCCATACATTTTATTTCTTATGTCTGATGAGACACGAGAATGTCCTTATAATCTATGTAAAGGGTTTGCCCCAAAGAGTACATTATATGTTAGCCCCTTTACAGATTGTAAGAACATGTCTCGTGTCTCATTTTTGGATTACTCGAATTTTGAATTATGTCATTCTCTTTCCGTGCAATAGAATAGCAGTTCCAGGAACTACGAATCAATTAATTTAAGCAATTTTACTCACAGCGTTATGCATATCTTCACTTCTTCCAGCAATTAAAAATAGTATGTTAGAGCAAATGAGTTGTGTCGGAGCTCCGTCAGAACATAACTTTCTACCCATTTCTGTGAAGATGTCATGATTGGGCAACAACTCATTGACTCCAATTAATCTCGCTATTACCTGAAAAATATAAGTAGGTAGGTATATCCTACTCTCCGCTAGGAGTAAATATGTTCCTTGGGTATACTTAATTTAATATCCTAGTAATATAATAAATGCGAAAGTGAGTTCCAATCGTGACATATTTGGGACACGGAACGAGGTTGGCGGAACATAGGCTTCTTTTTAACCCGAGAGCGCGGATGAACCACGAGTCGGGAACAGTAATTAGATAGGTAAGGTCAGTAGGTACGGGAAGTACGGCTTAGTATTTTCGAAGTGCACATTGAACTGAAATACCTACTGTTAAATTTATGTCATTTTCCAATAGTCCATTATAAGTGCCGGATATCCTGATTTATAAGCCCCTTAAGAAACTAATCACTTTGATTATTGGACTATGTTTTCTTCATATTTCAGTGGTTTTTGAAAATTCGTCCCTAGCCGCACTTTCCCAACCAAACTGGGCAAGAGCGGCAGTAGCAAAAAATTATTGTTAATGGCATATTTTTTACATTTGGTCATGACTATCAATTAAAGAACTTTAATTATATTTTTAAAGTTCTTAGCTAGGGGCGAATTTTCACTGGGCACTGGGACAGGCACTGAATGAGACACTTTTCTAATGATAACAATCGATCCAGAAATGATAAAAATTCAAAAATGGGGTAAGTGCGGCATAGTTTTGCAGGTCATTATAAGTCAGGGGTTCTAAACCATTTATGAAGATTTTGATTGAAACAAACGAATTTAGGTTACCTTCGCATAGATGAGGAATTAAGGTTGACTACCACAAGCTTTGGCAGTAGTGACGATGGTGCCGAGACGAAGGTCCCGGGCTCGAATCCTACAATCAGCTTGAATTTTCGGTGAAGGAGAACATTGTGAGGAATCCATAGCACGATGGTAAGGTACCTACTTTGTAGCACCCATCTGTCTAGCTCCCACCCTCAAGCAGTGGTGCAATTTCTCTCTTCTACGTCCAACGATAATTTCACCGTCGAGTAATCCTCCAAACGCGGGACTGAGCCTGTCCCGCACGGGACATTTAATTTTGGGCTAAAAATCGGGACGTCTGGCAACGCTGATACACCTAGGTGTTGTTTTAATCATCGCCATAACTATTGTCATATTACGGTAGTGTGGCCACACTACCGTAGCATAAGTGATGTTTAATTATTGCTCAAATTAACGAAGCGGCGGATCACAAACATTGCCAATATGCTATCCTTGAATTAATAATTAACTATTATTATTAGGTATGAGGTAACTAATGAATTTGGTGGCCTGTCCGTAAACTCTAGTACCTAAAGTTAAGTATTTTCCAAACCACCTAAATGGCAGCACTAATCACATTGACATAATACCAATAAACTGACCGCCATTAATCCCTTGACTTGAATAAAAGCTGCATTAAGTATTTATTTAATTAACGAAATTCGTTTGCATTTATAAAAAAAAAACATGAATAAAAAATATCTGGGGAAAACATCTTGGAGATGTTAAAATTTCATACCTCTATGTTGTTTGCGTATGGAGCTAGAGTAGTTAACAGTCGATTTTGATTAAACTCCATGAAAGCCACTGGTGCAAAAGCTTGCATACTAATAATTTTATTATTGTATTCAGGTCGAAGCGAAGCCATGGCCCAAAACGTGGTCGTTCCTTGCGAATGACCGATGTAATGCAGACGAGACTTGCCGGTTGCCTGTAGAGCATAGTCTATCATCGCTGGCAAGTCTTTAGCACCTATTTCTTCCCAACTAAAATTCCAAAATGCACTGCCGGAATCAGGATTTAAACTGACGTGATTTCTTGAATAATATGTTCCACGAGCATTGCCGAGCCACACATCGTAACCAGCTTCAGCGAGAATATAAGCTGAAATTTGAAATAGGTACCTATATTCACCAACTACCTACATACCTATTATATGTTTTATTTATTTATTCATATTACTATATTAGTATAATCTGCCAAACTGTCGTCAGACAGGTACGTACCTACATACCTAAAAAATAAAAATAAACATCACGCAGATCGATTGTCCTCGTATGGGTACGGAGAGGTGACAATTCAGATCAATATACCTACCAGTGGAAAGTGAATATGGGCTTGTCAAGGTGGATACAATTATAAGTCCAACTGCAATATATCCAACAAAAACTGAAGAACTCGTTCTTACCTAAAGCGGTACCAGGTCCCATAATCACCCAGTCCGCCGCAGATGAGAATAATCCGTGCATTACTAACACTACGGGTTTTTTCTTGTTAGGGATGTTATTCTGGTCACGTCCATATGGAATCCTCTGCATTTCAAGAATGTATCCATCCTCGGTTACCACATTATGCACCTCGACAGGATAACCGTATTTTGATAAAAGGCCGGGCTGAAATAGACTCGATGTTAAAAGCTCGGAACCTAGAAAATTGAGGGCTACAATATAAGTATTTCACTATCATACCAACCACATCAAGTAATGCATCTTCAAGAATTTTGTTAGAGTAACGAGTGTTTGTAGATTCCTTCTTATAATATTCCTCGATCAAGTCCGCATGGGGAGACCGACGGGCGAATACAAGACTCGCGAATACGCATACAAGCAGCGCGATATGGCGCATTATATCCATTGAATTAATTTGAATTGAACATCTACGATTCCTTTAGTGACATTATACACACACTTTTATACAGAATCGCGACAGCAATGATTTGACATTACTATATATGATTATGTAGGTACCTATTAAAGTGATTCAATTAAATAAAATTAATTACCAGATAAAAAGATAAGTACCTATCTACATAAAATAACAAGATAGATAAAATGAATGTGAATATTATTATAATTTCCTGTAAATTATTTAGAAATAGGCTGACGTCCGGTAGCTTTTTAATTCCGTCATACAGGAAGGTACAACGCCGGAAGTATGGAGTGGAAGCTTAGTGGTGCTCTTCTTCAAGAAAGGCGATAAGGCCCTATTGAAGAACTAGGTACCGCCCGATATCTATCGAGAGTCATTACGAATCGTCTCGCACGTAGGTTTGACGACTTCCAGCCTCCCGAACAAGCCGGTTTCCGTAAAAGCTTTAGTACCATAGACCACATACATACACTCCGCCAGATTATACAGAAGACTGAGGAGTATAATCGGCCATTATGCCTGGCGTATGTGGACTATGAGAAAGCCTTCGATTCAGTCGAGACATGGGCGGTGTTACAGAGTCTACAGCGATGCCAAATTGACTATCGCTATATCGAAGTGTTGAAGTGTTTGTACAGCAAAGCCACCATGTCGATCCGAGTCCAGGACGAGAGTACGAAACCAATTCAGTTACAGAAGGGTGTAAGACAGGGTGACGTAATTTCCCCGAAACTTCACCACTGTAATGGAGGATGTATTGAAGCTCTTGGACTGGAAGGATATGGCATCAACATCAATGGCGAACACATCACTCACCTTCGATTTGCCGACGATATAGTCATAATGGCGGAATCGCTAGAAGCTTTGAATATCATGCTCAATGACCTCAACAGAGTTTCCCAACAGGTAGGCCTCAAGATGAATATGGACAAGACAAAAATTATGTCTAATGTTCATATTCCGCCAATGCCGGTGATTGTTGGGAATACTGCTCTCGAAGTTGTAGACGAGTATGTTTAACTAGGAAAAATTGTCCAACTAGGTAGGTCCAACTTCGACAAAGAGGTCAACCGAAGAATCCAACTCGGCTGGGCAGCGTTCGGGAAGCTACGGCATATCTTAACGTCCAGAATACCTCAGAGTCTGAAGACCTTAGGTCTTCAATCAGTGCGTCTTGCCAGTAATGACGTACGGGACAGAGACGTGGTCTTTTACTGCTGGCCGCATAAATAAGCTCAGAGTCACTCAGCGAGCTATGGAACGAGCTATGCTCGGAATTTCTCTACGAGACATTGTCCGAAACGAGGACATTCGTAGGAGAACAAAAATTACCGATATAACTCGTAGAGTTAGTAAGCTGAAGTGGCAATGGGCAGGCCACATCGCTCGGCGAACTGTTAAACGATGGGGAAGGAAGGTTCTCGAGTGGCAACCACGTACTGGAAAGCGCCGTGTGGGACGACCACCCACCAGGTGGACCGTTGACTTAGTCAGAGTCGCTGGGCTGCGTTGGATGCAAGCGGCCCAAAACCGTTCCAAGTGGAAGTTAATGAGAGAGGCCTATGTTCAGCAGTGGACATCCTTAGGCTGATATGATGATGATCTTCTATGGCTGCCATAAATATTTGAATGTCGGCTGGGTGGGTCAAACAGGATATTTTTTTCAAAAGGTTGAAAATGCAGGCTGTTCGCCTGATGGGAAGTAGTCGACAAATGGAAATGAGGGATTATATAAATAAAAATCCAAAGATTCCTCACACACGGTCATTTGATCCCAAACTATGCAGAGCGTGTACTATGGAGACCAGATAACTGATATAATACATAGGTATACTACTTTTTGTTTTGTAAATACATAAATACCTACCTACATAATTGCACCCAGACTCAGGACATATTCATGCACACAAATGCATGTCCTGTGTGGGTATCGAACCCTCGCCCACCTGCGGCCAGATTGGTGGAATCTTAACCAGCTGGCTATTCAAATAAATCAAATATGTGTAGAGATTGTGTACCTAGGTAGGCATATTTATATAGTGTATTTAATACAACATTAACCAACAAAACCAGCGAATTAAATCAAATATTATATAGTATTATATTGGTTATTTTAACCCGTGAGAAGGCGCTCCTAATTTTGATACAGAGAGGCGCCCGCGAGCAATCTGCTCACACTACTTTCAATGCTCATATTTCTACTGTTGTAGTACCTGGTCTACCTACTTATGGGCTTACAATGTATTTATTATGAATAAAACAAGATTTAATCTGAGGATTTAATAAGTAATCAGTCTAATTAAATAAGTCTTTTGATCAATACTATGCAAGTTCTAAAGCAAATAACAAAAACTTGAAAAATAATCATGGCGAGATCCATACATTGATTTGTACAAAAAAATATACTTTTTAAAGGGGTTTGAATCACTTCCAATGTTAAGATTACATTTCCAACTACATTTGAATATAAATGAAATTATACTAATATAATAAAGCGGAAGAGTTTTTTGTTTGTGTGTTTGTTTAAACGGGCTAATCACTGGAACTACCAGTCGGGGTTGCAAAATTTTTCCACTAATGGGAAGCTACATTATCCCCGAGTATTATTTTAGGCTACTTTTTATCCAGGGAACGCGAGTCAAACCGCGGGGAACAGCTAGTTTCTTATAAGACACAAGATTTTTTCTTATAATGTGTAATAGGATTCTTTACATCACAAGAGCTTTCCAATTACATTATAGCCGATTTTTATTGGTGGTGGGACCAAAGTCCATACATTTTGTACAGTTGTCCTTTTATTGGTATTTTTTTTTAAATATTAAAGTGTTTGTGATTTAAAAAAAATTACAAATAAATTATTTGTAATTTTTGTGGCACTATAATTTCTGCTTTAGGATATGGCCAACTCGTGAGTGTATGGTGTGATAGAAAATTACAAAAAAATAGGAACAACACCCTCAATGCAGATCTTAAATAAGGATCAGGCAATCAGAATAATGAATTTACACAAATTTAAAGAATAATAAGTTTATTGAACTACTACAGCTAGTGTTCTACACTTATTAATAAATAAATCCATACATATTAATATATTTCTACATATTTACATTTTGTAAATACTAATTCTGTACATATTATATTTATTCCTTAGTATCTTGTGAACATTCTTTCAATTTCTCTTCAAAAAATTGTTTTCTATGTATAAGCGCCAATCGTGGATGCCTTAATCCAAAATTTTCATTACCCATTACACTAAATTTTTTCTGACCCTCTTCTCCCATCAATTCTCTTAATGCTTGATTTCTCTCTAATATTTTTTCATAAAATATTTTTCCACTCTCAATAAAGTCTGGTCCAAGCTCACAGAGCTTTTTGTCTGTTTGTGTTTCATGGTAAACTTCTGTCATGTCTTGCATGAGGAAATAACAACCTAATCCAAAGCACCCTAGTAATGAATACAATGTAAATCTAAGTGAAGCTGGAGCTTTGTATAAGTTAAGCCTCTGGTTCAGGTATTGAGAAATGTTGTAAACAAAGAATAAACAAGTAAATGGATAAACAGACTCATACATAACTTTATAATTTTGTGTCATCAATATTTCTCTGCAAATAGCAAACTGTTGCACTTTTTCTGGCAATATTAGAGCATTTGCTAGTTTTTTTCCTGGTTCTGAAGTCCAATCTACATTCTTTTGATTAACCTGTAACAAGATAAAAGTCTTATAGATACCTTAAGAGACATAACTTGTTTAGGTTATGTTTTCATTGAATTGAATACTATGAATAGGAAATGTTTCTAGAATTACTAATATAATCTAGATTTTTGTGAGACGTACAGTATAGCATTTTATTTGCTCAAAGAGTAGCTAGAATACCACAGCCAAATAATTTTGTTGTGCTCTTGAGCATGAGTTAGGTCTCCAGACCTCATGGGGGGGGGGACAGGTTGGTAACAATTGGGTGATGCCTTGTGAGTGCTTACCATGAGAGGGGTCCTATGCTTATTTACCGACTTACAAATCCTCCTATTAGCAAACTGTGACCATCTAGTAATAAGTTTGAATCTAAGAATATTGTTTGAAGACATTTGAAATAAAATCTATGGATTGTTTGTATGAACAGAGTTTACAGGCACATAATTACTGAAAATGAAGACATTATGTTGTATGCATACCTTAATCTCATCCTTTTCTATATCTTCCAGTGATTTGTATGTGAAATTCACAGGAATACCAACTGCTACACCAAATTTTGACTTGGTGCTACCTGTAATTTTAAATAGAAATAGCATTGTGTTATCCAGGAAATGTGTATAGGTGTGTGATACTAGCCCATTTCCAAGAATTCAAAGAGATTAAAGTACCTATTAAGTATAATTTTTTGACAATTGCAGCAATAATTTCTTAAAGCTCTATGTATGTACTAGTGGGAAGCTGAATTTAAACTTACCAGCATGAAACAGATCATAGCCAAACGCACTGAATGGTGAGAACAATTTTCTTTGGACATCTGGCACGTTGAGAACCTCAAGACATTTTTGGTAACGGTCGTGTAGCTCTTTCGGCAAATCTACAGGTTTGCCGTTACTGTAAAACATAACATCGTAAGCCAGTCTATAACTTGAAAAATGTGTGAACAGTACGCTACAATTTATGTACAATGTACGATACCTGTAATAATGAACAAATTCTTTGTATTTATAGAGGAAAAAAGTATTTGGAGCAAATTTTGCAAGAGTAAATGCTATTCCTGTGCCGGTTACAATTGCAAACGAAAACTTGCGACCAGTGTCAGTTAAAAACCAAGATACTGGCCTTTTGGTCGCCATAATGTAAAATATCGGATTCTTTATTAGAATTTTGTTTCAAATTCTTTAACGAATGGGTAAAAATAATAATAGGTTAGTTTAATTATTTACTTTTCGCAAATTGTTGTTGTTGTTTATAATATTCGCCAAAAGGCAGGCAAAGGTCTGAGCCATACAGCCTAGTCTTATTTTCATTTGTCTTGTACATATGTCTGTGATTTGTTCATAATATATTCAAGTTCAAAAGGCGAACGCCGTGTATGTTTTTTTTTCTAAAAAAAAGGTCATATCCAAGTCTGATTTATTCAATTCAAAAGGCTAGAGCCATGTCTGATTTTTCCAAAGAAGTACATACAAATCCAAGTCTGATTTGATATTTTACTTTTCGTAAAATTTATTAGGGTAGGTAGGTAATAGCTACGCTCAACCACAGTCCACTATAGGAATAGAATGGATACGTAGATAGACGTAGAGTGAAGATACCTTAGAGTTGCCGATATATTACTATATCTCTACTTAGTTTGTGATTACTATACTGTTTGCTGTCAGGTCATGTCAGTGTCAGTCAGTCACTAAAGGTGCGTTCGAATTCCGTGGTTCGAATAGCAAACATAACTAACAGTAAAAAATGCTAAAAACGTTGGAAAGTTGTGGGCGATTTATTTGGAAACAGTTAAAAACTACTTAGAAACGACATCTTCTTATTTTTAAGTTTGGCAACAAAGCCGAAATTAGGGCTTATTTCTGCCAGTGTCGAGTTATATTATAATTTCCAGTCACAATAAATCACTTTCCTATATAGTTCTCCAGTCAGTCACCGTCCATAAGTCATGTTTTACCACAAACATACGAAGCATAGCAGACTAAACATTACATATCCCTACTTTGATGTTTTTATATAACTATTTACGTCCCTTTCATTTGCATAAGATTATCTCTTTTTTACCTTCGTTGCAATACAGTCGCACACATACACAAAAGTGACGCCCGGAGCCATCGCTAAGTGACACTAAGCGACAATATGGCTTCGTCGATGTAGTTGACGTTGTGTATTTTAATTAAAATATCGTGTATTTTTGAAACTGTTTGGCTTATTGACTCTAAAATAAGATGGTGAAGTGCAGTGCCCTGATGTGTGATAGTGCGTCGTATAAAAATACGCCAGGAATTACTTTCCACCGGTAAGTAAAAAGCGTGTAGAATATTTTTATGTATTATCGCTTTCTATTATTACAATATCAACATGTGAATGATCCATCAAATTTGGTATAAGTATTTGTTAAACTAACAATATTATGGCTCGCCTTTTGACGATTTTTATGTGAAATCTTCCATTGTACCATGAAGGGACGAACTCAGGCAGATTATTTTACTTTTGGTAGGAATGTACTTTGACTTCCATCGATTTAAGGGCCGGGAGAGGGGGAATAGTCAGGGGGGGTAGGTGTAGAACCCCCCCTGTGAAGGATAATGTGCGCAACCCCCCCTTTTTTTTAGATAATTTTTTTTTTGTAGGGGTAAGAGTGGATCCTTTTTATAGTGCATAATTTGTATCTAGCGCTCGCCGGCCGGTAATACTTTGTAATTTTATACTTATTCAAACCTAACCTAACCAATCTGGTTGAAACTTCGTGTAGAAGCTTCTAATATTGTGACCTTCCTGTAAAAAAAATTTAACTCCCAAATAACTGGACATCAATGTACAACTTAGCCGTCATTTGTTCTCAGGTAAAGGTAAAGGGATTGATACAAAACAAGAAATTGGCATTAATTATATGTATTTTTGTCATTCAAACTTCTATAAACCTGTAACTGAAAATGAAAGAGGTGGTTGCTTGAATTCATGCTATGGCTATTTTTATATGGGATGTTATTAAACCACACAATCTTCCACATTTATGTTATTAATAAGATAAATCTTAATGTGTATTTCTTTACAGGACAAAGAGAATGTATGTACAGTCGAAGACAAAGATATGTATACACTTATCATTATAAAAAATAAGTAATCATAAAAAGCTCCATTAATTTGTACTCATCCAAATGCTCAAAAATATGTAAACAATATAGAAAACATAAATATGTACCCGACACGATTGTTACGGTACGGTGTGACTAAGGAATCGCTGACAACCGAAACTCACTACGGTGTAATAGCAGGAATCACTCATCGATGATTTCGCAATACCTACAGCACTGCAATGATGAAACAACTAAATCGCCGATGCAGCAATACGTCACCGCGGTGGACACCGCGCCGACGATCCGTTCCCAAGACTTCACTTCTGGTACATACATCGACCATTAGCCACCTCTTATTAAGATTAATGAATATTGTATTCTTTTATTAATAAATTAAGTTTAATTAATTGGTTTTTTTTGCATCCTTCGGCTGTAGCCTACGTAATTGGCGCAGTCGGTAGGATCTCGATTCAGTGCGTGGCGCGAACTACAGCGAAGATTTCCGCAATCTAGCCGAAGCAAGTCCCGCGTGACTGACCGGCTTTCAGCCCAACGAGATCCTAGAACCTAGTGCTGCAGCCCGACGGTGTATCAAGACATAGATACAGCAGAGATACCAATAATGCGCATGTAAGTACTTTAGAATCTTTCTTGAGTTGCTTCCTTTTTCCTATAAGTCTAATTTAATTATCCAAGATTTTCCATCCAAGGCAATCGAGGTCCCCTAGGCTAGAAAAAAATAATCGGTTAGATTTGCACGACGCAAACCGAAACATTAATTTAGGAAATAGTAGTAATTTATTAGAATCAACTAACATGACTCAGAAAATGGATCAGATATTGAAAGCACTCCGCCTGGTCCCGGAATTCGATGGAAACCCGCACGTTCTCACAAGATTCATAAGATTATGTGATCAATTCATACGCGAATACTTAGAAACAGATCCAGATAACGAATTCATTAAACTTGCACTCATTAACGGCATATTAAATAAAGTAACGGGGAATGCCGCCCGGTTAATAAATTCTAACGGCATTCCGGAAAGTTGGGACGGCGTTAGAACCGCCCTTATCAATAATTTCGCGGATCAGCGCGATGAGACCTCACTATACAACGATCTTGCTTTATTAACACAGGGATCGTTGTCACCTCAAGAATTCTATGATACTTGCCAAAACCTGTTCAGCACTATAATGACATATATTAGTTTACACGAAACGGTGGCAAGTACTATAGATTCGAAAAGGGCACTTTATAAAAAGTTAAGCCTCCAGGCATATTTGCGTGGCCTTAAAGACCCGTTAGGATCGCGTATTCGGTGCATGCGGCCTGATTCTATAGAAAAGGCGTTAGAATTTGTGCATGAAGAAACAAATACTGTATATATGCAGCAACGGAACGAGAACTCCGAGCGGAGATCTCAACCTCAGTCACAAATGAGCCAGGCCCCGAAATTTTCTTACGGTTCCATGCCACCAGTGGCATCATCATCACGACCTTACGGATTTAACATGCCAGGGTCATTTAGAAATGTTCCTTTCCAACAGTTTCAGCGTCCCCTTCAATCATGGAAACCAAATTTAAACCAAGTCCCTTTTAATAGAGGTCCCACACGCACGCAGCAAATACTTGGTGCGCCGCCGCCTAATTATAGAGCCCAGAGCAACGTCTTCAGACTTCCACCTAGGAATCCACAATTTAAACCGAATAACTCGGTGCAACCAATGAGTGGCGTCAGCCATTATGTGACAAAAACTTTACCACCTAGTGGACATGATTGGACTAAGTCTGGAAACCCTCCACCAAGAAATTATTTTAAATCCAGAGAAATGAATTTCAATGAATGTTACGAAGATCAGTATGAACCATACTATTCAGATTATTACAATCATGACTGCTATGAATATCCCGAATATGTATATGATAATGATGAACGTCAATGTCCCGATATGTATTATTCAAACCCGCCTGAAGAATCTCATGATGATGTTTCTCCTGATGAACATGAGGATTTTCAGAAGGGTACGAAATCAGAAAAACCAAAATAGAACTTAACTTACAGACCCAAAGACAATTACCATATATACAGATATCGAGTCCTCCTATTAAGCTATTGATTGACACAGGTGCCAATCAATCTTTTATTAGCCCCGAAACTGTAAAGAAATTCTATCCTTTCTTGCCATGGAATTATGATCCTTTTGAAGTGTCTAATGTTCATGCCACTACTCGTAATGATTATTCTATAACTTTACCTTGTTTTCAGGAATTTAATGAGAATGATGACATTACCTTTTTCATTTATAACTTTCATGAATATTTCGACGGATTGATTGGTTTGGATCTGTTAAATAAATGGGAATCGAATATAGATTTACGAACTAAAATGCTTATAACACGTCAAGCATCTAATCCCATTATTATGTACGATTCGCGAAACTGTAATTTGTACGAAGATATAATTCCGGCACATTCATCAAAATTGATTAGAGTACCGATTAATATTCATGACGGTGATGCATTCATTCCCGAGCAATCTATATCAAACTGTATTGTAGGTGAATGCATAACTAATATCAGTAAAAATCGTGGTATTATTGAAATCTCGAATCTCACTCAGAATGACGTAATATTTTCCATGGATCGCCCAGTTAGTGCGTCAATTTTTAATATTGAGTGCAAGCGCACTAAACATCTACCATCATCTCGCGCAGATGAAGTTTTATCTCGCTTACGTACCGATCACTTAAATATTGAGGAACGTACTAATCTTGAAACATTATGTGCTTCATACGCCGACGTATTTTATATAGAAGAGGAGGCTCTTACCTTTACTAACCGTATTAAACACCACATTCGTACAACTGATGAAGTACCAATCTATACGAAGAGTTATAGATATCCATTTATACATAGGCAGGAAGTTCGCGATCAAATAACAAAGATGCTAGATCAAGATATAATTAGGCCTTCAGAATCTGCATGGAGTTCACCTATATGGGTGGTCCCTAAAAAAGCTGATGCATCAGGCAAAAAGAAGTGGCGTCTCGTAGTAGATTTTAGAAAACTCAACGAAAAAACCATAGACGACAAATATCCGATCCCCAACATAACTGACGTTTTGGACAAATTAGGTAATTGTCACTATTTCACTACGCTAGACCTAGCTAGTGGTTTTTACCAAGTAGAAATGAACCCTGACGATATACCGAAGACCGCATTCAATGTTGAACACGGTCACTTTGAATTTTTGAGAATGCCGATGGGACTCAAGAATTCCCCATCGACATTTCAAAGAGTAATGGACAATGTTCTTAGAGGCCTGCAAAACGTTATTTGCCTAGTCTATTTGGACGATATAATAGTTTTCAGCACCTCATTGCAGGAACACATAGACAACCTAGAAAAAGTATTCAAAAGACTGAGAGAATCAAATTTTAAAATTCAGTTAGACAAGTCAGAGTTCTTAAAATTAGAGACAGCGTACTTAGGTCATATTATCAGTAAGGATGGTATTAAGCCTAACCCAGACAAGATTTCTGCAGTACAAAAATTTCCACTACCTAAAACACCTACGGAAATAAAACGTTTCTTAGGCCTATTAGGATATTATAGGAAGTTTATACCTGATTTTGCTCGTATTACAAAGCCTATGACACAATGTTTAAAGAAGGGTTCCAAAGTCACGTATAACGATTCTAACTATCTTAGTTGTTTTGAGAAATGTAAAACCTTACTAACAAACGATCCAATCCTACAATACCCTGATTTCACTAAAGAGTTTGTACTAACAACTGATGCTTCAAATTTAGCAATAGGCGCGGTGCTCTCTCAAGGGCCTATAGGCTCCGATAAACCGATTGCATATGCCTCACGAACTCTAAACACTAGTGAAATAAATTACAGTACAATCGAGAAAGAGCTTCTTGCCATAGTCTGGGCAACTAAATACTTTCGCCCATACTTATTCGGCCGTAAATTCAAGATAGTTACCGATCACAAACCCCTTCAGTGGGTAATGAGTCTGAAAGAGCCAAGTTCAAGGTTAACTCGTTGGCGATTAAAGCTTAGTGAGTACAATTTCACAGTAATTTACAAACGCGGTAAAAATAATGTTAACGCCGATGCTCTCTCCCGGATTGAAATTAATAATGAAGAAACAAGTTCGATGGCGGTCAATACATCTGAAAAACCTCATTCAATCTCAGGATCATCCACACTTACAGCCCACTCTAGTGGTCACTCTGAAAAAGCACTCTCAAATTCAGGGTCTTCAACTCTTACAGTTCACTCTGATGCCGAGAACCCCATCTTAGAAGTCCCCATATCAGATGAACCTTTAAATAAATTTAATAAACAGATAAGCTTTACAATAGTAAGTAGTGTAAAGAAACGTGCAACGGTTACCAAGCCATTCGAAACCCATACGCGTACATCCATTCAATTATCAGAGTCAAATCTCGAGGAAGACGTTATTAATGCAATAAAAGAATACGTTAACCCCAAAGTAAAAACAGGCATAGTAATCCATCCACAAACAGCAATGTACAGAATTATCCCCATTATTCAAGACAAATTCAAAAGCTCTGCAATGAATTTAATCCTTACTAAAAACGAAGTAGAGAATGTAAAAGATTATTTGCGTCAACAGGAAATTATACAGAGATATCACGAGGGTAAAACTAATCACCGTGGCATAAACGAATGTTACCTGGCTCTATCAAGAAGGTATTACTGGCCGAAGATGAAGGAGCATATTGCAAAGTATATTAATACTTGTAATATATGTGGCCAGGCAAAATATGATCGCAACCCTGTAAAACAGAAATTTTGTATAGTACCACCTCCGACGAAACCCTTTGAGATATTACACCTAGATTTATTCACTGCTCAAAACGAAAAATACCTTACCTTAGTAGATGCCTTTTCTAAGTATGCTCAAGCATACTATCTCCGAGATGGTACAGCGGTCAGTGTAGTCCAAGCCCTTCTAAAATTTTTCACTCACCATGGTGTCCCATTGACAATAGTGACAGACCAAGGTCCCGAGTTTACTAACCAACTCTTTTCTGAATTTGTGAAACTGCATAAAATCCAACATCATAAAATACTTGCTCATAGCCCTAATGATAATGGAATGATAGAACGTTTTCATTCCACCATCCTTGAACATTTAAGAATATTAAAACTAGAACAGAAAAGTGAATCAGTCGTAAATCTTATGCCTTACGCCCTTCTTGCCTATAATAGTTCTATTCACAGTTTTACGAAGTGTAGACCTCTAGAAATAATAACTGGCCATTTTGACCCACGTGATCCAATAGATATCGATCTATCGGAACACTTACTTCAACAATATACTCAGGAACATAAGAAAATGGTTGCTAAAGCGTACGCTATAATAAACGAGTCCTCTTTGCATGACCGTACAGTACTTACCGAAAATAGGAATAAAGATCGTGAACCTGAAATAGAATACAACCCTGACCAATCAATCTATGTACGTAATCCTATGGCAAGTCGACAAAAATTAGCACCACGTTACACACATGATACAGTTTTAGCAGACCTCCCCATACATATATACACGAAAAAGAAACGCGGACCCATAGCTAAATCACGCCTGAAAAGAACACCAAAATCTTCATTGTTACAGGATACTCCTGCCGATATTGTTCTGCCTGGTACGAGCGCAGGACGTAACAATTGAAACATTAGAAGATGGACCCGGTTTGCTTCCTTTTAAATTAGGCCCTACCAAAGTTATATCCCATTATCATTCTTTTCTTCAAACAATTGAACTTGACGAAATTCACAATAAAATTAAAATTGTGATATCTCAGTTAAATGAACTTAGGCCTAAACTCAATAATAAAACGCTATCATTATATGAGCCACATATTGAGTATTTGTCCGATAAGATTGAAAAGGTTTTTGAACAGTTGCGTTCTTTTGAACCCAATCGTGTTAAACGAGGTCTCATCGACGGAATCGGTTCAGTCATTAAAAGCATTTCCGGAAACTTAGATTATACAGATGCTATTAAATATGACAATGCCATTAGAATTCTTCAGAATAACGAACATAAATTAGAATCTGAAATTAATAATCATATAAGTCTTACTAAAGATTGGACATTACATCATTCTAAAATTTTAGATAGCATAGTAGAGAATCAGAATAAAATAGTGTCAGTTTTAAAGGTTATTATGAATAATGATAGTACCAAGGAAACGGATTTAATTAAATATGCACATTTAGCTCAGCATTTTATAATATTAAGCGATAATATAGAGTCTTTATCGGAAGAGTTATATAAGTTAGAAAATAATTTAGCCTTTATTCGTGCATCGAGCACATCTCATTCTATTCTTAGCTTAAGCTCACTTAGTAATATGATAAAGACGTTGAGAACTTTATACTCAAACCAAGAAGTTCTTGAAATAGACCTTAGGAATTATTATGATATTATTAAGTTGGGATATTATTTTATCAATAGACAGATAGTTATAGTTTTTAAAGTACCGATTGTCTCTCCGGAAATCTTCAACCTATACAAATTATCCATTGTCCCCAATAAATACCATAAAGTCCTAATTCCTAATTCACCCTATATAGCAATTCATGGAAATGTTTCTATGTACATAGAGACAGAATGTCCGAAGATCAATCTGTGGTATCTCTGCGAAACAAAACCTAGCTACAAAATTGGAAGTCAACCCAACTGCGTTCCACAGTTAATCAATCAGCAGCAATTAGACTCATCATGCAAACTCAGTTCTATTATACTTACAAAAGAAGCTTTAGAACAACTGGACGATATACATTATATAATGTGTTTTCCAAATTTAACCAAAGTCCAAACTTCATGTGGTCAAGATCAATACAGAACTCTTCAAGGAAGCTATTTGGCCGTAATCCCGCATAACTGTTTATTGAGAACTTCAGAATTTACTATAATTAATACTGACAATCGTATTAAGGGACAGGTACTGAAGATAATTGGATTATCACAGATGAATAGTTATTCAAGCCTAAGCGAAGAACCAAGTACCATTCAACTCAATTCTATAAATTTAGAGAGCCTGCATGATAGCAACACTAAAATATCAATGCAGACACCAGTAAAACTAGATCAAGTTACGGACCAGACTATGTATCACACTACTATACCCATGTACTTCATACTATCCAGTATATTGGTTATAATTGTGATCATTGCGGCCCGCCGTTACAACATATTCAAATGTAAGAAAAACGAATCTCCTACACTGAAACCTGAAAATCACGAACAACCGCAAATTAAACCTGATAATATAGAATTGAATCCAGCAACATTTCTAATGAACATTAAAAAATAGTTGCTGTTCTACGGGGGGAGGTGTTACGGTACGGTGTGACTAAGGAATCGCTGACAACCGAAACTCACTACGGTGTAATAGCAGGAATCACTCATCGATGATTTCGCAATACCTACAGCACTGCAATGATGAAACAACTAAATCGCCGATGCAGCAATACGTCACCGCGGTGGACACCGCGCCGACGATCCGTTCCCAAGACTTCACTTCTGGTACATACATCGACCATTAGCCACCTCTTATTAAGATTAATGAATATTGTATTCTTTTATTAATAAATTAAGTTTAATTAATTGGTTTTTTTTGCATCCTTCGGCTGTAGCCTACGTAATTCGATCATAAATTTGTAAACATTAGATAAAACAAAAATATGTATTCATAAAAGATGCATAAAATTGTTACCACTCAATGTGCCAAAAATATGTATACAACCATCTGAGCAATGATGACACTGTATATGACACAAACATTCATTAATATATTATGTAGTATCGCTGCACACATGATTAAATATTTACGTTCTGTGATGTCTTTAGACCAGGTCATGACGTCATTTGCTTCTTAAATTTCACTTTTAATTTGAATATACTTTTCAATCTCAGTAGGCAGATTCAATTAAGGGTCAGTTCACACCGAAACGCGGCAAGCTTAGATAGCAATAGAATATAGATCTTTAAAAAGTGTCCGCCATGTTGAACTTTTTAGGTACTGATCCGATTGCTCTCAAAATCGATATTTGAGAGACCTTTGGGTCACTAAACAAGAATCTTTTCTCAAAATGTCAAGAAAGTGTCCGCCATGTTGAACTTTTTAGGTACTGGTCCGATTGCTCTCAAAATCGATATTTGTGAGTCCTTGGGGTCACAAAACAAGAATCTTTTCTCAAAATGTCGAAAAAGTGTCCGCCATGTTGAACTTTTTAGATACTGGTCCGATTGCTCTCAAAATCGATATTTGAGAGACCTTTGGGTCACAAAACAAGAATCTTTTCTCAAAATGTCAAAAAGTGTCCGCCATGTTGAACTTTTTAGGTACGGGTCCGATTGCTCTCAAAATCGATATTTGTGAGTCCTTGGGGTCACAAAACAAGAATCTTTTCTCAAAATGTCGAAAAAGTGTCCGCCATGTTGAACTTTTTAGATACTGGTCCGATTGCTCTCAAATTCGATATTTGAGAGATCTTGGGGTCACAAAACAAGAATCTTTTCTCAAAATGTCGAAAAAGTGTCCGGCTTATGAACCTTTTAGATACTGGTGACCCCAAGGAAGGAAATGTCTCTCAAATATCGGTTTTAAGAGCAATCAAACCGGTATCTAAAAAAATCTACATGGTGGACACTTTTTCAACATTATGAGAAAAGATTCTTGTTTTGTGACCCGAAGGACTCACAAATATCGATTTTGAGAGCAATCGGATCAGTACCTAAAAAGTTCAACATGGCGGACACCTTTTCAAAATTCTGAGAAAAGTTTCTTGTTTTGTGACCCGAAGGACTCACAAATATCGATTTTGAGAGCGATCGGACCAGTATCTAAAAAGTTCAACATGGCGGACACTTTTTCGACATTTTGAGAAAAGATTCTTGTTTTGTGACCCCAAGGACTCACAAATATCGATTTTGAGAGCAATCGGACCAGTATCTAAAAAGTTCAACATGGCGGACACTTTTTCGACATTTTGAGAAAAGATTCTTGTTTTGTGACCCGAAGGACTCACAAATATCGATTTTGAGAGCAATCGGACCAGTACCTAAAAAGTTCAACATGGCGGACACTTTTTTGACATTTTGAGAAAAGATTCTTGTTCTGTGACCCAAAGGTCTCTCAAATATCGATTTTGAGAGCAATCGGACCAGTATCTAAAAATTTCAACATGGCGGACACTTTTTCGACATTTTGAGATAAGATTCTTGTTTTGTGACCCCAAGGACTCACAAATATCGATTTTGAGAGCAATCGGACCAGTACCTAAAAAGTTCAACATGGCGGATACTTTTTTGACATTTTGAGAAAAGATTCTTGTTTTGTGACCCAAAGGTCTCTCAAATATCGATTTTGAGAGCAATCGGACCAGTATCTAAAAAGTTCAACATGGTGGACACCATTTAAAAATTCTGAGAAAAGATTCTTGTTTTGTGACCCGAAGGACTCACAAATATCGATTTTTATGCCGATCGGACCAGTATCTAAAAATTTTAACATGGCGGACACTTTTTTGACATTTTGAGAAAAGATTCTTGTTTTGTGACCCAAAGGTCTCTCAAATATCGATTTTGAGCGCAATCGGACCATTATGTAAAAAGTTCAACATGGCGGACACTTTTTCAACATTTTGAGAAAAGCACATAAAAAAAGTCCTGTCGTTGTAACATTTGTAACTGATGTCAATCAACATTAAATAATTTTTTTAATTTTAAGTTACTTTTGTCGTGTGGGTGCAAACGGCCGACAGAGCTGAGACACTGTTGTGTGCGTGTCGACGCTCAGAACAGTTAGGTACTTAAGTAAGTGGCGTGAAAAAATAATGATCATTGAGCGGTGACGTTGGTTATGATTTTAATTCAATAAACTTGGAAGCAAACATTTTGTTATGAATATTTGAGTAATTTATTTTGAGCTGAAACTTTTTATAGAGAGTCTATACCTGATGTAGTCTTCGTTCACCCCTTTTAGAAAGATATACCCATTCCGTTACACGTTGTGTAGTCAAATTTCATCTCAAGACAATTCGAAGAACACCAAAAAATGTGGGATTCTAGTGCCCACACTCCTACTCCATCATCAGACCCTGAAAACCATATATGGTAAAAGTTTATCTCACGACAATCCCAACAACCCCAAACACGGCTAGGATAAGTTGCTTCGTTATGAAGTTCCAGTGTCCACTCTTCTACTCCATCATCAGACCCTGAAAACCATAGATGGTCAAAGTTCATTTCACGATAATTCCAACAACCCCAAACACAGCTGAGATACGTTGCTCCGTTATGGAGTTCCAGTCTCCACCCTCCTACTCCATCATCAGACCCTGAAAACCATATATGGCCAAAGTTCATCTCACGACAATTCCAACAAACCCAAACATGGCTACGGCTACGTACCTAATTCAAAATATTTGAAATAGTAATCATGAATAAATATTTCACGACGAATCGTTGAAATTGCATAGTGAATGGAGCGACAATAACATTACCTTTCTCAACGACTTGATCACTTCATGCGGTAGGCGACGTTGCCAGCCAGCTTGCGCACGAGCTGACAACATCGCGAGCGCGAAACTACCAACGGACGCACGCAAAATTATTGATTTTTTTCAAAACTTTTTTCAAGTACCTACCGTTCTTCAATAAAATTCTATGAAGGCCTTGACTGCAATGAGTTTACATATTTTTGACTGTAATGTTGAATACATATTTATGATATTTTGGTTGTTCACAAATTTATGATTTGATACATGGATATATATTATTGAACTTGTTGTTTACATACATAATTGTCCATCAGTGTATACTTATTTTTGAACTTCTGTGTGTTCCCATATCTATGATAATGTAAACGGCTACTTTTTATGTGGCTTGGTGGTGTATACTTATTTTTGTCCTCGACTGTACAACTCCACAAAAGGTCAAAAGAAAACGAACTGCCACATCTACAGTAACATTAAGAGAAATGAATAATTTGGTAAATTATTTTATTCCAAAATAAATAATCCATCTTGTCCCACTTTTCAATTACAATCTAAATTATTTATGGTTAATGCATTCGTAAATTTCTGTGATTGTTAGGCATTCGGTAATTTCTGTGCCATAATCGTCTGTATTTTTTTAAATATGTAGATGAAATTTGGCCGCCATTACCGCGGCCCGATCGGGCCTTGTGACACTCGACGGAATACGAATACGCGAGGCCCGATCGTGTCTTACGCGACATAACAGGTTATATATGTTTCGTTATAAGATATGTTATCTTGCGACATCTCCCTTTATAACGAAATTATTGAGGCATTCGTTAATTTCTGTGATTGTCAAGGCATTCGATAATTACTGACACATGTCATATTTTGTTTGTATTTTGAAATATGTTACATTATAAGATATGTTGTCTTGCGAAATCTGTTTCATAGGCTAAAATATGGTGTGTAATCATTTTTACAAAATAAATAATGATGTTGTAATATCGTTACATCATGTAAATCACGAAAGGATTTTAAGTTTTTCTGTACCTACTGTCAGAATTCTCTAAGCTTTTTTATTATCCACAATGAATGTAAGTAATATCAAGACCAATAAAGAAAACATAATCCTAATAGAAACTGGACTTTTGAATACCTACCCTATCTAGTAATAGGACAGTTACTTCCCTTATCCTTGTTACATTATATCCTATGAATAAATTGATCTTATACATTCGATTGCGTATTTACTACATTGATTTGTCGATATGATCTCAAATATAAATAACGATAAATCGAATAAGCACTTATAAGACTTAAAACGATGGATATATACTAAATATATTAATTCTTTTATGTATGAGAAATATGACTAGTTTTTGCTACACATTTTACATAGTTACCTACCTATATAGTACCTACCTATATAAGGTGCGTTCGAATTGGGGTATGGTAGCAAAAATAACAGTCCAAAATGCCAAAAACGATCACAACTGGCGTTCGATTTGGAAAGTTGTGGGCGAAATTGGCGTTTTGAACTGTTTTCGTTCACCGTTCGTTTTGCTTGGAAACAGTTAAAAACGACATCGTGAACTGCAAATTTTGACCCACCTCCGAGGCAGGGTCGTTTGTGATCATATTTTGACATCTTTGAATCTGACAGATAAGTTTCGGAAAATTCATACGGGAAGCGAAAATTCTAATTTTTATTGTAAAATTTATAGAAATACTAACAGGCAAGAGAATAATTTGTTAGATTAACTTTGTTTAATGATTAACTGAAGGAAAAAGGTAGTTTGAGACAAGTGACAAGCAGGCGATGAGCATGCAAATGTCATTTTTGTATCTAATCGTTCGATTTGGGACATATCGTTTGTGGCAAAAGTTGCAAAATTGTTGAAATTTTCCAATTCGAACGCTTAAACAAAAATGCCCATTTTGAAACTGTTAAAAACGACATCACTCCAATTCGAACGCACTAATAGTTGTCAACCTTTAAAATATTTTTCCTGAATACGGCCCACGCTTTAGATTACGATGCACACGCATTCAATGTGTGTGTGACTGGCTACGCTATTTTTTCCCTAATGTCTGGTCTGCCATATTCATATGGCTGTGTGTTTTACTACAACTACAATCAAACTACAATGGTGGTCATTGTTTTAAAACTCTTCACGGACTCTTTGAGACAACTTGAAAAGTCAAGATACACATATATCTTTTTATTTCACTTCACTGGTGCACATGGGTTGATCTTTATTGGATAAAATACCACGGCAAGCCACAGCAAATACGGCAGCCCGAAATGTACGGTAGTTTATATTTTTACGATAACAGCAATGAACGGGCGTGACTCAGCGTTGCCAACTCACGTAGAACTTTAGTTCTCTTGGTAGTTTGTGCGTAGAGCTACGTATTTTAGGCCTTTCCTGCAAACCTACGGTGACTACTTCAGTCTCAGAATCTACGTATTTTTATAATGTTGTAAAAATTTGCAAAATAACGTAACTCATTAGGCTGAATGATCATAATTTTCAGTAACTTCGCGAAAAATAATTAATAAACGTTCTGTTTCATACTAACGAACACCTCGCCTCGCCATGCAACAGAACAAAGTGTATATCAGTGTATATTCCATAGAGCTGACTCTAACTCATCTCATGTGAGTGTATAAAACGAAAGTCTCATTGCGCCCGTAGACAAGGTGGCTGTATCAGCATGAGGCGGGATGCCTGAATCTTTTCAAGCTTTTATTACTTTTTACTATCGTAGAACAATATGGCCTAATATTTCAGTGATTAGCGACCGTAGTTCATTTGGCATATAATAATAATAATAATAATTTAATAATAAGCCTCTCATAAATCTAACTCCACGTCCGGCGCGACCATCCGTGCCACGTGAGGGGCGGACAATGGCAACTTTTAAAGTTATTACTCAACCATTGACTAACGGAGCCATAGTAACCCTATAAAAAATGAGGAGAATTTTAGAAAATGAACGTATAGGGCCGCTTCCCGGGGGCCGCCGGGGCACGTTTGGAGCTGACGCTGAACGTGACAGCATGCGAACCGTCTGTGGCCGTATGTTACGTCAGCGGGCAGCGGTCATACAAGGGACTACCGCTGAACACATAGACTCGAATTCCAACCACGATATACATCCACCAGCAACTATTCCGCCCAGAAGTGTTTTGGAGGACATGCTTCCCCCAACCACCCTGGCCGGCCGAAGTAGACAAAGGATGAAATGGACCGATGAGATCAACCGTCAACTTCTCCGATGCTACTACATCGTCACAAATAATGAATCTAACCTTACTGGATTTCGACCTCAATTACATCATAAATTTTGCGAATACTACCCAGAACTTATCCCAAACACTATTTATTGCAGAAATCAGTTATTTTAGATACCTGCTCTATTGTGAGGCGATTCCTAACGTCAACTACCCAGATACAAAATACAATAGACCAGGAACCAAGTGACTTGGCGTAAGCCCGTGCTTGGTTCCTTAATACCAGCATAACGCTGAGAAACCCGAAAAGGACTGACATAATAATAATAATTTATTGTGCTGGAAAAAGTGTTTACAAATAATGTAACACCGATTCCTAAACTGAGTCAAATACTCGTATTTTAGGATTCGGTGGTCCTTAGATCTAGATGGCTCAGGTTTCCAACCAATACAATACACACATAGGTACAATCTTAAAGTCTAACAAGTAAAACAAACAACAAAAAAGGGCAATTGAAAACATTCCCCGCAATCAATTTTCATTATCATATCTTAATCAACAAAAAAAAAAAAATGAAACAATAAAATAAATTGAAACCTTGTAAATAAATGAAACAATAAAATCAAAACAATATGTTGTCAATTTACGCTCACAAGTTTCTCAGTTTCATCATATGCAAGTAAGTGTAACCAATCATTCAATTTATGCTTTATTTAAATGATATATATTAGGATTTTCTTATCGACTATATTATATAGCCGGGAACTCAAAGCATCATACTGCCGGAGCGCAAAGCTGTTCTGCAATTTACAGAGGGACAGACTAATGCACCGCGTCTTTTTTGGAGGATCTTGCCATCAAGGGGTAGTGGCGAGTGTCGTCGCAGTATGGTTCGAAGTACGAACAATTGTCTCACTGTTAACACGTGGTTAACACCTGGCATTCCTTATACAATGTTACAGTGGGGTAGTCGCGCAGCTTGAAATGAATTACTTTTAGGATGGCTCTTTGTGCTCGTGCTCGTTCATATGTGGAAATGATACTTTTTGTTTATATGACAAAAAATGTACATTCAGTAAAATAATCTCTTTTACGGCTTTAAGAGGAAAGTTCAAATATGGATCATATTAAACAAAAAATCATTCATAACATAATGTGCCAAATGAACGATTACAGTCACTAATCAATGAAATATTTGGCCACATTATTCCACGAAGGTAAAAAACAAAATAACTTCAAAAAAAACCAAATCTCCCGCCTCATGCTGATACATCCACTTAACCAAAAATATTTCGATACCTTTGATTGTTATATTTTTCAGCTTTCTGCTCAGTTTAAACTGGAATTGAAGAAAAGAGGCTTAAAAATAAACCGCGAGCCTGCACAGGAACACATTCAGCTATTTAATAAAATTATATATAAATTTAATTTGCCTAATTAATGAATAATTTAAATAAATTGTACAGCAAAACATTCGTTTTATTCAGTTTCACGTACCATAACCTCATCATTTCATTAATAAAAATATCTACGAACTTTTAAAGCAAGTTTTCATAATTCTACGTATTTTTTTAATCTAGCCTACGCCTTTTTACGCCTATTAGTCTTTTACCATACCTATCGAAGATACTTGAAAAAGTTATATATAGTCAGCTTTATAAATACCTGGAGGTCAATTCTATGTTATCCCCCTTTCAGTCTGGTTTTAGAAAGGGTCGTGGTACTCATACTGCGCTTTTGGATGTCGTCGATAATATTCTCGCTGAACAGGATGTTGGAAAGGGTACTATTCTAACACTTTTAGACTACTCCAGGGCTTTTGATTCCATTAATATTTAATTACTTCTATCTAAATTAGCTTACTATGGTCTTGAAAATCTAGCTATAAGGTGGTTTAACAGCTACTTATCGAGTCGCTCTCAACAGGTCGAAATAATTAAATCTGACGGTTCTTTCTTAACATCTAACCTCTGCTCTGTACAAAGAGGTGTACCGCAAGGATCTATTCTAGGACCTCTTCTGTTTATACTTTACTGTTCGGATGTGGTTGGCAGCATACAAAATTGTAAATACCATCAATATGCCGATGATCTTCAGGTATACATTTCTTTCCATCCCAAAGATGCAGTGACAGCGGTGAGTAGACTCAACGATGATTTGGATCGTATATCAGAATGGTCGAATTGTAATTCACTAGTGCTCAACCCCTCTAAATCTAAATTCTTGGTTTTAGGATCCAAAAACCAAATCAAAAATATAACATCCACGGCACTAAATGTAAATATCCAGGGCAATGGCATAGAATTGGTCCCCGTGGCACGTAACTTAGGTCTTGCTATAGATAATAAACTCCAGTTTGAGAGTCATGTCTCGGATTTAGCGCGTGGCTGTTTTTATAGGCTTAAAGTTCTGTATAAAATAAGAAATATGCTAAGTACGGAACTTCGTGTAGCACTTTGTGAAAGTTTAGTTTTATCCAAATTTAACTACTGTATTTCCGTTTACGGTCCGTGTCTACTGGTGAGATCTCACCGTTTAATTCAACGCGTGCAGAATGCTTGTGCTAGATTTTGCTTCCAAGTACTTGCTCGTGCACATGTTACCCCCTTTTTTAATAAAGCAAATATGCTGAAAATGGCGGCCAGGCAGCGTTTATATTTTACTGCCATGTTGTTTGATATAATCAACACAGGGTCCCCGGAGTACTTATACAAAAAAATTACTTGGTTAGCTGACCAAAATGCATACCAAAGCCGCGCCTCTTTATATCGGATCTCTATGCCAAAACATAGAACTGCAGCGTTCCGCGGCAGTTTCAGATATAATGCAACGAAATGTTGGAACAATCTTCCTCCACCTCTTCGGGACCTAAAAACAAAACACACGTTTAAACTATCATATAAAAGATACCTACTGTCTCAACAAAAAGATAACAAATCTTTTTAGAATTATAATATGTATCTATACCTAATTTATGTAAATATAATATACTTATTTATTTATTTAATTATCTTACAATTTTAATGTATTATGCATGTATGTACTCACTCACTTATTAATTTTCGGAGGGTGCGGAAGCAGGTTTTGTTTGGTCGTTTTACCGGGGCTCTCATCTATACTAATATTATAAAGAGGAAAGATTTGATTGTTTGTTTGTTTGCATTGAATAGGCTCCGAAAGTACTGAACCGATATGAATAATTCTTTCACTGTTCGGAAGCTACACTATCCCCGGGTGACATAGGCTATATTATATTTTCAAAAAAATTAGGGATCCTTACTAAATCTCCAATAATGTAACCCAAGGTGTAAAAAAATTACCTAAAATATTCATTACATCGCGTGCGCTGCGAAAACTATTGATGATAGAATAAAAAAATGTACTACGACTTTGCAGAACACATTATTATTTACAAAAAGTGTCGCGATACCATATGTCTAACTATTATAGTTTTGCCACAATAAGTGTTTTTCTAATTTAAAATTTTTATGAAATGCCGCCGCTATAAATGTCTCTCTATTTGTATCTTGGTATTAATCATTATCAAAATAAATTACTTCATATCCAAGACTGCTTCAATACCTTTATATAACTTTTTGAATTATTCAATTCGGACATTCCATTCAAAAGATATCACGAGTTTAAAAATATAAGTATTAGCAGAAAAATCACGTCACGGGTACGGGCCGTACGGCAGGGAGTCAATCTCTTTGCGTGTGGCTCAGTGTTTGACGGTAGGGTAGGGCAGGGAAGGGGGAAGGGGGAAGGGGGAAGGGGGAAGGGGGAAGGGGGAAGGGGTAAGGGGGAAGGGGGAAGGGGGAAGGGGGAAGGGCAGGGTAGGGTAGTGTAGGGCAGGGTAGGGCAGGGCAGGGCAGGGCAGGGCAGGGCAGGGCAGGGCAGGGCAGGGTACGATAGGGTAGGGTAGCACAACAGGGTGGAGTAGGATAGGGTAGGGTAGCACCACAGGGTAGGGTAGGGTAGCACCTCAGGGTAGGGTAGGATAGGGTAGGGTAGCACCACAGGGTAGGGTAGCACCACGCGAACGAAGTCGCGCCGGGCAGCTAGTAATATTATAAATGCGAAAGTGAGTTTTTTTGTTTGTTACGCCTTCACGCCTCAGCTACTCAACGGATCATCATGAAATTTGCCGTGCAGATAGCCTATGGTATGGAGAAAGACATAAGCTACTTTTTATCCTGGGAACGCGGGTGAAACCGCGGGGGACAGCTAGTCGTTGATATAGGAGTTTTCCTTTTAACAGCACTAAATCTTTCACTATTTAATTTATTTTAACTATTTCTGTTCCACCTATAAAACAACTTTTGCTAAATATTCACAATTCGCAATTATTATTTTTTATCCTCTTTTTACGTTCTGGTTTATTGCTTTGATTTTGGATTTTTTATATTTCTTGTATGGACCTGCTCGCCGATGTTCGTGACTCACGCGTCACAAGGTGCCGGCAGAATACCAGTGTTGTGGGTAGTTCCCACAACTTTATACTGAGTCGGGGCCTTTTTTTTACTCCGCGACGCACAGATTATTATTATTATTGTTTGTTTCTACTGTTTTATTCTTTAATATTATTGTTACTTTTTTTTTGTATGTACCTATTTTTTGTATTCTGTGCGTTCTGGTGGTATAAATAAATGTATTTCTTTCTTTCTTTCTTTCTTTTTTATATTCGAGTTGGCAACACTGGCGTCACAGTCAGCCTGACAGTTGACAGTTAGGCAGACAGAGGCAACAATGCAACAAAACAACGGGAAGGAGGGAAACAGGAAAGTAAACAAATAAAAGTGTTAATATTTTATCAAAGCTTGTTAATTGAATGTAACTTGCTATACTAACAAGAAGATATAATTAAAGCAAAGACCATGAATGAAGTATTAAATTATATTAACAAGCTGCGATTGGATTGTCTTGATGATGACTGGGCGACAGCAACACACTATTCCGAATTTTTAGAATTTGGTGAATTTTCTTCTGAATATGAAGCTGTACTGGAATCACTAGACGTCCGCTCAACTTTTAAAGATATCATGAAATCTTTTGATACATGGCTGACTACTGATAATGAAGAAAAATCCTGGGCTTTGCTTTCACATCAAGTCCAACACGAAAAGCTATTGGCAATTTTAGCCTATTATATAGATTATGGAAGCAAAAATGTGCTGACTAAAGAGTATCGTAACAATGCCTTACTGGCATCGCGGGTATACTATAAGTTATTATCCGTACCAGGATATAAGGCCTATCATATTTATCATTCGCAACTGTTCGCCCATTCATTGGGTTGCCTCGGATTCCCTAAAGCAATGTGTGATAATGATGAAAATTACTTTAACACTAAAGAGTTAACTCGGGAAGTTAATTCTGTTATAAAGGAATTAAAATATTTTGTGAATGACCTGAAAGCAATTGTAGAACAATTGCAACTCAACCCAAGTGATATGAATTTTGAGGATATACTGAGCAATTTAGTTGATATAACTGGTGGTGCTATAGTTAACAAGCTTAACATTGGTAAGTTCTCTCGAAATGTAAATATATTAATGACAATTGATGTCTGACTGTGTATCCGTGTGTAATGTATGCATTCTTATACTATGATATGAATAAATATAATATGAATTAAGTGATCAGATGATCACAATGAAACCTATGTGAGTTTCTGTGTGCAACATGGGTAAGGTACCGTTAAAAAATGAGATGTTGCAAACGCTGTCATATACATCATGTATTTGTAATATGAATACACAAATTATAAATTATACAACTACAGTGTGGCCACCGAGAGAATGCTTTTCTGAAACCTGTTAACATTGGCTCAATCACGGATCGAATCATGGCTGATATGTTTAAGATACGACTTTCATTAAACTATGGTGAAGAAAATGTGGCCACACTGTAATGCCTGGACTAATATCTAATAGTATTTTGAATCTTCTTTACTTATAATTATATGTATATTCTATTAGGTATATGCAAATTTTCAAGGTTCATTACACCAGAAATATATCAATTCTTAATTGGTTTATGACATTTCAGATAGAATTGAGCTGGGAAACATCTCCAGGGTGATATATGAAATGATTGACATCCTGATATGTGATGCTAATAAGGAGCCTAATCCCATTGCCATTAGGTTACTCTTCAAGTGTCTCTTACCCAAGTTGGTTGCAGCCTCTGTTGACTGCCGGAGTGCTAATGTAAGTAGAAGGATATTTATCAAAGCCAGTTAATGAAAATTTTATTGAACATATCAAATACAAACTGGTGTCTGGCAGACATAAGTTTAAAAAAGGTAGTTCTTTCTAGACTGTGTTGTTTTCAGCTATATTATAACACCATAGTGAGTAATAATGTGAAAGGGAGTTGGGTATTGGTCAAGCAAATAATTGTCTAAAACTATGAAGTACTTAATTGTTTTTGCCAGGAGTAACTAAATCTGTATATATAAAAGGAAAGCGTGACTGACTGATCTATCAACGCATAGCTCAAACCACTGAACCGATTGGGCTGAAATTTGGCATACAGATAGTTGTAATGACGTAGGCATCCGCTAAGAACGGATTTTTAGAAATTCCACTCCTAAGGGGTTAAAATAGGGGATGAAAGTTTGTATGAAAGTCCGTCAGTTTTGGAGATAGGATCTTCAAATTTTGTGTTTAAGCTGACGATTGAAAATTAATTTATAGGTGTCTCAGCGTTTATGACAATTCCACCCCAGAAGGTGGAAAAAGGGGGATGAAGTTGGGTATGCAAGGACTTGAATTTCACGATAAACTTCACAAAAATTATTATTATACAGTATAGGTATCCAGTAAGGAAGGATTTTTGGAAATTCCACCCCTAAGAGGGTAAAATAGGGGATGAAAGTTTGTATGCAAGTCCGTCAGTTTTGAAGTTAGGATTTTCAAATTTTGTGCATAGGCAATAGGCAATAGGATTGAAAATGAATGTAAAGTTATCTCATCGTTTATGATAATTCCACCCCAGAAGGTGGAAGAAGGGGGATGAAGTTGGGTATGCAAGGCGTTCAGTTTCACGATAAACTTCATAAAATTTATTATTATACAGTATAGGTATCCAGTAAGGAAGGATTTTTGGAAATTCCACCCCTAAGAGGGTAAAATAGGGGATGAAAGTTTGTATGCAAGTCCGTCAGTTTTGAAGTAAGGATCTTCAAATTTTGTGTATAGGCTGACGATTGAAAATTAATGTAAAGTTATCTCAGCGTTTATGATAATTCCACCCCCGAAGTTGGAAAAAGGGGGATGAAGTTGGGTATGCAAGGCCTTCAATTTCACGATAAACTTCACAAAATTTATTATTATACAGTATAGGTATCCAGTAAGGAAGGATTTTTGGAAATTCCACCCCTAAGAGGGTAAAATAGGGGATGAAAGTTTGTATGCAAGTCCGTCAGTTTTGAAGTTAGGATTTTCAAATTTTGTGCATAGGCTGACGATTGAAAATGAATGTAAAGTTATCTCAGCTTTTATGATAATTCCACCCCCGAAGTTGGAAAAAGGGGGATGAAGTTGGGTATGCAAGGCCTTCAATTTTACGGTAAACTTCACAAAATTTATTATTATACAGTATAGTTATCCAGTAAGGAAGGATTTTTGGAAATTCCACCCCTAAGAGGGTAAAATAGGGGATGAAAGTTTGTATGCAAGACCGCCAGTTTTGAAGTTAGGATCTTCAAATTTTGTGTTCAGGCTGACCATTGAAAATTAATGTAAAGTTGTCACAGTCTTTGTGATAATTCCACCCCCGAAGAGGGAAAAGGGGTATTAAGTTGTATGTGAAAGTCCTTCATTTCCACAGTTAACATCACTAAATTTATAAATTATGAGTGTAGACTAGGTATCCACTAACGAAAGGTGAAGTTTGTATGAAAGTCCATCAGTTTCGAAGTTAGGATCTTCAAATTTTGTGTTTAGGCTGATGATTGAAAATTAATTTATATGTGCCTCAGCGTTTCTGATAATTACGACCCCGAAGGGGTAAAAAAGGGGATGAAGTTGTGTATGGAAGTATACTAAATTTATTATTTAAGCTTATAGTTGGAAACTAACGCAGCGAATATCGGTGTTGTTGGAATTTGAACGCCTTTATTTTCGGAGTAAAAATCACTAAAGAATCATGTCGAGATCCATTACATTGATTTGTACAAAAAAAAGCATTTTAGAGGGTTTTGAATCACTTCCAATGTTGAGATTACATTACCAGCAACATATTAATATACATGAAATATTTTATAAACCCCGCAAAACAGAACAACAACATAACGGTTTTGGTCGCGAATAGTCGCGATTCGCCGGCATGCCATAGAAATTCGCATTTTTATCCCGGGGTTCTAAAAATATTTTAAATGGCTCAAGTTATTCCTTAGGCACCAAGGATCAATTATAACTTCATTGTAACGTCTCTAAAAATCTTTATTTTTTTGTATGAGGGATGAAATTTTGTATTGAAGTTGATCAATTGATCATTCACACAATATTGTATTCAAGTAAAAATAATGTACACGTGTATCATGTTATTAAGAAGCCTACTGCCGCCCATATATAAGACTGTCAGCCACGAGAAAAATTCTCAGCTGTCTGATTGAGGAACTTATGGATCCGCCCGTCGATCTTTCTGTCTATCTGTCTGCTACGGGCAATTTTCAAATTATTATTTCAAATTTAAATTTAATACTAAGGTGTCACACAAACATACGGCCCGCCTGATGGTAAGCGGTCACCGTAGGTACTCATGAGTTGCCGACCCTACAGAAATATCTTCACACCGTTTTTCAAGGCTATACTCCTTAGTGAAAGCCACGGTGGAGAGCTCATTCCACAGCCTGAGTGTGTGCGGTAGAAAACTCCTTTGAAACCACACAGTAGAAACCATTTCGGTTCCAATATATGAGTATGAACTCCCCGTCGATGGCGAGAGTTGCGATGGTAAAAGGTAGCCCGTGGGAATCAGGTAAAACAATTCTTCAGGGAACTATCCGTTGTACAAGCGGTGCACACATAAGGAGGCAGTCTCTCCTCAGACTGACTGACAGACAGAAACATCTCAGCTGTCTGGAAATTATTGAGAAACGTGTGGATATAAGTCTCCACCCGTATATTCGTCTGTCTGTCTGTGCGCCATGAGCAAACAGGTATCTCAGCTGTCATGAAATGGTTGAGGAATTTGTGGATAGGTCTCATGGCGCAATTTTAGATAAATCATCCCGATCTCGACACCTCCCAAAAAAACATATTTCACCTTCTCATACACACACACGATCTCTACATACACGATGCATATTTCTGTCGGTAGATTTTCAGATCTTCTTCTTCAAATCGGGAACGTAAACTTTCCATAAAAAGATAGGTTGATACAAATACCAACATAGGTATAGGTAAAATGTATACTGATGTTACTATGAACATAAAGCGATAGATTGGTTATGCGCGAGAGAGCCATTATGACTCCCAAAAATGACCAACCCGCTGCGATCAATGAAATGTTGATATATTCATTTGAAGGTTGTTGCCATTGCCACCATGGTCGATATGGATGAATCGGTAAATTATCCTGTTCAATTTTTAAACTCTCTTAATCCGCCGGCTAATCCGTGTCATGTATGTAGGTGCTCCTTTCATATTGATTAGAAATATACGGCCTCCAAAATTGTGCTGTGGAATTAGACTTCAAGTAACAGCTCTCCGCCGCAATGTTATTGAGGCCAAAATATTAACTGGTTCTGCCAGAGGAGAAACAGTGTTCGTGCCGCGTATACCATTGATCCTAAATCCTTCGTTTAATTAAAAAGTTTACAGTAAGGAACTGTAAACTACCAAGTTCTATCAAGGTTTGTTTCGCGATGGCTATTAATAAATCACAGGGAAAAACTCTGAAATTTGCAAATATCACACGTAGTGGCGGGCAATAGCCATGAAGAAAGCTCTATATTGTTACAATGATTCATATCTAGAAAAAAAAAAAACTACGCGGACGAAGTCGCGGGCTAAAGCTAGTATACTATAAAAACCTAACTTTTATTACAGAACCTAGTTCGAGCTTCATATGTAACATATTCTGGACTGTTACTGAGTAGATATGGGAAAGCTGCCCTTTCTGGATACACAGTACTCTTAGAACATCTGTGTTATACATTAGATGGTCTGGTAAGTAAATCTACACTATTTTTCACACACTTTGTAAAGGAGTTTGAAGATTTTTGTTCAGAGCCTGGCACACTATGAGACCTGGTAAACATTGAGTGGGGACACTCATACAAACAAAAAATACAATGGTGTCTATTTCCTAAAATGTCTCATTACAGAATTATTTGCAAAAAAAGATTGATTTTTTATATTCCATAATATGTATATTCTATATATAAAAAATTACAGGAGATATCCGTAATATTATTCTATTGAATCCAGTAATTTTATATCTTTATAAAATCTTTTTTTTTTTTTATGGCATTTTTATTTTCTTCAAAATTCAGCTTGGGGTTCCTTTCAGCGTTTTTCTCTAAAATCAAAATCAAAATTCATTTATTCAAGTTATGTGGTATTGGGAGAACCATCCCCAGAGGCAGAGCTCATTGCCACCACACGCGTCGCAGGTTGCGGATGGCGAATGGCCTTCAGATATGGAGGTTAGCTGCGAATAATCAATAAGCAGTCGCGGACAACGGAGCGGTCTGTCAGAGGGACGTCGGGGAGCCTGTGGCAGGGTTTACCTCAACAAAAGGCGTGTAATCCCGTCGATGACAGATGACAGTGGCGAACTAGGCCCGCCACTATAATCAAGGACCTTATGCTCGGGGAGATTGGCCTCGTCAACCATGGCAGGTAGCTTATCTAGGAGACGGTAAACTCTGATTTCAAACCAGCAGACCGAAAGGTCTGCCTTATATCGTAAACCCACAAACATGCCCTGTGGGAACGAGGGTCTTGACTTAATCGTCCGGGCCGCGAGGAAGAAAACCTCTTCAAAAAACTACCCCAATCCCACGGTGGGATACGTGCCAATGGGATGAATAGCTGATGGGTGATCAGTTAATAGCGCCAACCTCGGTGGACACGGCAAACACCGTTGTATATGCCTTCTTGTGGGAATGGGCGTCACCCTGCAAGTGACCTGATTATATCGACCCTACTCGTGGGAACAATATGAGTAATGTAAATCAAAAACAATTAAACCAACAAATATTCCATAAAAGCCTCTTTATAACCCGGCCAAGATCAAGCTCAGTTAGTGGAGCCATATCTACTGAAAAACAAGCCATATCTACCGAAAAACAACCAATCACCACCAACTTAGACTCTAACGTCAGCAACCCTGAACAAGAACCTACACCAGGTTATTGCGGAAATTGGGAAGAAGTAAGGAACCGGAAGAGACAAAGAGATAGCCCAGAACAACAAGTTAGAATGCAAAAGCAAAAAGTACACAACAACTATTGGCTAAGTGCACCAATTCAAACATCAAACCAGTTCTCTGAGCTTGAGGCACAAGATCTTGAAACCACAAGTAGAACAATTAGCACACCAAAACCACCACCCATTTTTGTTGATAAAGTGAGCAATATAGAACCGCTCAGAAAACTACTTGATGAAATTGGCTCAGACAATTATGAAATGAAAATTCTAAGAGGAGAGCAAGTCAAAATACAACCAAAAACGTCTGAGTTGTACTCCAAAATTGTAAAAGAGCTCAAAGATAGAAATACAGAATTCCATACGTACAAGTTAAAACAAGAAAGAAACTTCCGAGTAGTTCTGAAAAATATCCATTGCACAACTGATAAATCTGACTTAAAAGAAGCACTGGAAAACCTAGGACATTCTGTGGTTAGCATTTGGAATTTAACAAGCAGAAAAACTAAAGCTCCACTTCCAATGTTTTTCATTGACCTGAAACCAAACCAAAATAATAAAGAAATTTATGCAGTTAAAACACTTCTCCACTGTCGAGTTACTATTGAGGCACTCAAATCAAAAAGAGAGATTGTACAATGTGCTAATTGTCAAAGATATGGCCACACGAAAAGCTTCTGTTATCGTCTCTCTAGGTGTGTTAAATGTGCCGGAGAACACAAAACAGTGGACTGTCCAAGAAAAGAGCGCTCTGATAAAGTGATGTGTGTACTATGTAAAGGAAATCACCCTGCTAATTACAAAGGATGTGTTGTATACCGACAAATCCAAACTACGAAGTATCAACATCTGGATAAGGAAAAAAGATATACCACAAAATTGAACTCTGAAACTACCAAACAATTTAACATGAGAAATACAAAATCATATTCTGATGCAACGCAAAATAAACCTCATCTAGACAGTGCCCGTACAGATGTAGCTAATAAGGAAAAAGACACCAACTTGAAAGAAATTATTCAAGCATTCATAAACCAAATGTCCAACATAACAGCTATGCTGACAGACCTAATGTCTAAAATAGCGTTAAATTCAACGCATTAAAAATATGCCTTTGGAATGCCAACGGGCTGCCACAACATAAGGATGAGTTAATTCTTTTCCTTAATACCCACAACATTGACATAATGCTGGTGTCTGAGACCCATTTTACAAACAAGACCTTCATGAGAATACCAAACTACAATGTATACAACTCGAATCACCCCAATGGGAAAGCGCACGGCGGAACAGCCGTAATAATACGTAGCAAAATAAAACACTACGAATCAAATTCCTACTGCACAGAAGCAATTCAAGCTACCAGCGTGGCCATACAAGACTGGGATAGTGAACTGATTATCACAGCTATATATTGCCCTCCTAAACACGCAATAACAGAAGATAAATTCACGACTTTCTTAAAGTCCCTGGGCTCTCGATTTATTGCTGGAGGGGACTATAATGCTAAACATACCCAATGGGGGTCACGGCTCATACAACCTAGAGGCAGACAGCTACTGAAATCGATAGTAGAGCTTAACCTTGATACAGTTTCACCAAATGAACCCACATACTGGCCCACAGATAAAAATAAAATACCAGACCTTTTAGATTTTTGTGTGATAAAAGGCATCTCTGAAAATTATTTGGACTGCACAACAAGTACTGAACTGTCCTCTGACCATTCTCCAGTGCTTGTATCTTTTGCTAGTAAAATTATCATGGGGTCCAAACCTTGTGTCCTACATAGTAAAAATACTAACTGGGACTTATTCCGATGTAATATTAATAACCATCTTAACCCAAAAATACCACTGAAAACTAACTCAGATATTGACATAGCGGTAGAGTCATTTAATAGTGCCATACAAATGGCTGCCTGGGATTCAACTCCCACTAGTGACTCGAAGCCTAAAGCAATTATTTTTCCTCAGACCATTATTAGTCAAGTTTCTGCAAAAAGAAATCTTCGCAAACTATGGCAACAAACACGATGCCCATGCATCAAAACAAAACTCAACAGAGAAATTAAAAAACTAAAGAAACTCCTTGATGACGATAAAAATAATAGCATGGCACACTATCTAAGAAATCTAGATCCATCTGCTGCTTCAGATTACTCCTTATGGCGAGCAACGAAAAAATTGAAACAGCCAGCAATCACCTCTCACCCTATACAGCGTACGAATGGCACTTGGGCTAGGAGTGAATCTGAAAAAGCCTCAACCTTTGCAAAACACTTGTCAAATGTTTTTTGTCCTCACCCATATGAAGGTACACCTGACCATCTTAAAGCCATACAGGAGTACCTTAACACTACTACTGACCAAGATGAACTCGATACTATCGAAAAAGTTACTAAAGCGGAAGTCAGGAGAACAATATTAAAACTAGACCGAAAAAAAGCCCCAGGCTATGATCTTATTACGGACCGCATTCTTCGAGAATTACCTGACGTGGGGATAACATATCTCACTCAGGTCTTTAATGCCATAATAAGGCTAAAGTACTTCCCACCACAATGGAAGGTGGCTCTTGTGATCATGATTCTAAAGCCAGGAAAGCGAGCTGAAGATCCAAAATCCTACAGACCTATAAGTCTCCTACCGATTCCGTCAAAGCTTCTTGAAAAAATTATGATTTCTAGGTTAATGCCAACTATTCAGGAAAAGAGACTTATACCTGATCACCAATTTGGCTTTAGACAAAAGCATGGGACAATAGAGCAAGTGCATCGCCTTGTGGAAAAAATAAACCAAGCCTTCGAAGAAAAAAAGTACTGCGCAGCAACATTTTTAGACATTTCGCAGGCCTTTGATCGTGTGTGGCATGAGGGACTTTTATTCAAAATAAAGAAGGCATTTCCTGCTCAAATTTATCTAATTTTAAAGTCATATCTAACTGAGCGCAATTTTCTTGTCAAAAGTGGTGAAACACTGTCAGAACTATGCCCAATACAAGCTGGTGTGCCTCAAGGTAGCGTTCTTGGACCCACACTATACTTACTGCACACTGCTGACCTACCTACCAATGACGTGGCCACATTTAGTACTTTTGCCGATGACACTGCAGTGCTTACCACACATCCTGACCCAGACACAGCATCAGAACTCTTACAAAGCTGTCTCACTGAAATCTCAGTCTGGTTAAGAAAATGGCGCATCAAGGCGAATGAAACAAAGTCAGTCAATGTCACGTTTACTCTGAGAAGGGAGACATGTCCGCCTGTCACATTGAATGGCGTACAAATACCCCAGGTGGATAGTGTCAAATACCTAGGGATACACTTAGATCGGCGTTTGACGTGGCGCAAGCATATATTTGCCAAACGGAAGCAATTAGGCATTAAACTTCGCAGTATGTACTGGTTGCTCAATCGCAAGTCACAACTACACCTTGAAAACAAGGTGCTCCTATACAAAGCTATATTAAAGCCAATCTGGAGTTACGGCATACAGCTATGGGGAACTGCATCCCACTCAAATATAGAAATCCTGCAAAGGTTTCAATCAAAGGTGCTCCGTATGGTTGCGGATGCTCCCTGGTTTATTACCAATGATATATTACACCACAATCTCAAAGTATGTACTGTTAAGGATGAAATACAATTGAAAGCCAAAACATATAATAAAAGAATAAGCAGTCATCCCAATCATTTGGTAGCCCACCTGATGGATCCAGTAGTTGGCCAACACAGGCTTAAAAGGAAAATGCCGCAAGATAATATTAAATATTAACCAGCAGGACAATTCACAATGTCTTGCAGAAAATAAGCGACGGATGATTCATAGGAATCATACCGCAAATGCCATAAATATAATTACAAAAAATTTGCTGAATGCCTTAAAAAAAAAAAAAAAAAAAAAGGCAGATTGTAAATGATAAGTTGACAAAAAAAAAAAAAAAAAAAAAAAATTATTCAAGTTGGGCCCTTATAGGGCACTTATGAATGTTAACAAATGACTCTACACCGGTTCCAAATACAACTTGAACTGAGAAGACCTCTAGTTTAGAAGTTGCCCTCACTGGCGGGAAAAAAAAACACCTGTATATGTTATATAAATCAATCTATCTATTCTAGCACCCTAGAATGCATACATTTTTCATGGTTATTGAATATCAATATTTTTTTGCAAATAACTCTGTATGGTCTAGTTTTAGAACATAGACACCTCAGTAATTTTTTGTTCGTATGAGTGTCCCCAATCGATGTATTATTGGTTTCATGGTGTGCCGCCATTTTCAAAACAAAAATTATTCGCGCCCGAAAAGTGCCGACGCCAAAATCTTCAACTCTTTTAACTCTTTGTTGACTCTTTCTTAATCTTACTGCCAATGAATGAGTAACTGTAACACAGTCAAATTAGAGTTCATATCATACATAATTATTTTATAGTTTTTACTTCAAACCCACTTATTTTTTACTAGCTGTCCCTCATGATTTCACCCGCATTTCAAGGATAAAATGCCTATAATACTCAGGGATAGTGTAGCTTCCTATTAGTTAAAGAATTTATCGAAACCGACTAGTAGTTCCAGTGATTAGCCCGTTTAAACAAACAACGAATAAACACTCTTCAGCTCTATTATAAACCGTGACTTTTTATTCGTCTTAGAAAAAAAAATTTTTTTTTTTACTTTTCTATAAGTTTAGATTAAAAGTTAATATCTTGTTTTCAGGAACGTGCAGAAGTTCGCTCTGCAAGGGTATCGCTAGTTGTGGGGCTGATGAGTCTGCTGCCACGAAAATCGTATGGCAGTATTGTAAAATGGTTGTTAAAGTTATCCGCCACGGCAAAAATATCACATCGCCAAATTGCCATGGTAGGTTATACAATAAAATACAAGCTTTCACACACAGACACTCCACACAAGAATACATCCTCTCGCATGGCAGGTGTCTAATTTTATAGATATTTTTTATAAGGTGGTGGATTTTGTGTTTCTGTGCGTGAGTATGGTCGCCAGAGCTCATTGGGGAGGTGGAAGGGTCGATAACGCGTGAGTTGTCTCATGTGTTGCAAGCGTTCATATGGCTACGGTAACCGCTTACCATCAGTGGGCCGTATGCTTAATTTAAAATTATATTTTATTTTAGTATCTTTGTTATTGACATTAATTACAAGATGCCGGCTCCTGAATCACAGTAAACATTAATTTGGGAGTTGGAGGCTTCAGATGACTGTTTCAATAACTTATGTCAATCTAAATAAACGATTCTTATTCTTGTAGATATAGAAACTATAAAGTAATTTGAAATTTATTTTATTTCAGGAAATACTTTCCAACTTACTGAGCAATGAGCCAGAAGAAAAAAAACCTGATGCAAATGTATCAGAACAAACAAATAACATCACTGAAAATAGTGGTAAATAATATTGAAATTAATATACAACTTACTAGCTGTCCCCCGCGGTTTTACCCGGGTTGCTGGGATTAAAAGTAGCCTATGTCCTTCTCCATACTGTAGGCTATCTGCGTGCCAAGTTCCATCGTGATCTATTGAGTAGTTAAGGCGTGAAGGCGTAACAAACAAACAAACTTACTTTCACATTTATAATACTAGCTGTCCCCCGCGGTTTAACCCGCGTTCCCGGTATAAAAAGTAGCCTATGTCCTTCTCCATACCATAGGCTATATGCATGCCAATTTTCATCGCGATTAGCTTAGCAGTTAGGCGTGAAAGCGTAACAAACAAACAGAGTTACTTTCGCATTTATAATATTAGTATGGATTAGTTAGGATTTTTCCTTTTTTATTGTATAGTAACTAGGTATATGTAATTCAACAGAAACAAAAGAAGGGGATGATCAACAACCAAGGACATCACCAACTGGTGAAGAAAATCATACTCCTGAAAATGATACTGGAATTGAGATTGATGAACATGCTAAATTTAGTATCACTACTGATGACGAGAACACCCAAGATCTTCCGGAAAGAAATGATAATGTGAGATAGAATTTTGATTTGTTTCACAAAAACAGAATGAATTGCGGAAAGGGATGGGTAACCTGATAAAGTAATAGAGATGTTGACTCATCATAACAAAGTGGAAAAAACGAAAAAAGAAACAAAACTATTTAAATATACGAAGCCTCAAACTTATGCAAATTATGTTTGTTAGGTTATTTTTTTAATCATCCAAAAGTAAATGGTAATCTACTTTCAGAACCCTTACGTTTTAATAAAAAAGAACTTGTATTGCAACTATGTACTTATACGCTGTTTTTACGACCAAAATGATAGATTACGTGTTTTCTCCATACATTCAAGTACAGCAGTGTAGCAATGTGACGTCACATTTGTGTATCCATTTTTATGGGGCGTTTTCGACGCTGTTGGACTTTGACTTTCATTTCTGACTTTTATAGTGCTCTAATTGCAATTGGGCCTATGCAGACATTTGATCCTACAAAAAACATGATCGATTGACACCATAAAAAATGTAGTCGAATAGCCAATAATTAAATTGTCAGGATGAAGAAGAGGTGCCAGAAGATGAATTAGCGGGTCTGTTCCGGCAACGTGCGCACAGGGTGCCGCACGGCGACATCCTGCGCGCGGTGTACGAGCGCGTGCACGACGTGGCGAGCACGCTGCGCACGCGCGCCCTGCTCATCCTCGCCGACTGTCTCACCAGCGACCGTCCGCCGATGAAGGAAGCTATTAAGGTCACTTTTATTTATTTGTTGATCACTCATCAATTTATTGTACCTGTCATTGTCAAACCATGTAATATTATTTCATCATCATCGTTGATCTAATCAATTAAACTGAGGCTACATTCCGAATTAAATAATATCGCTCACAGTGCTCACAGCAATAATTTGCGTACCGAGTTAGATATCACGATAATGACAGCTGAGAACTGTAAACAATTCGGAACGCCCGTTATCGCGCTCACAGTATTCAAAACAGAACATTTGAGAATTTAATTAAAATCTGAATTAAAAATGCGCTAGAACTCCTTATATCTTTTATTAGTTGACTCGCAAAAAGGAATATCCGCATTTTTTATTATTTTTCTCTCATAAAATCATAAAAAGTATCTTTGCCATATGGAAAACCAAAAATCTTATTAGATTTTTGCCGAAAACACAATAACTAACCGTCACTTTTTGACAGCGCTCACGGTGATATCAGTTTAGGGCATGGTCGGTGTGAGCGCAAGATGGCGCATGTCATGACGTCATCTATGACGTTTCACGGGACATCGTGATGGCGCTCAAGGTAATATGGAACGGGTTTAAGCACGCTCAAATCGATTACAGCGATTATATCATTAATTCGGAATGCAGCCTGAGTCATCATTATAAGTCATAAATATGTAATTGAATGAGTCATCATATCTATCAAGATATCACTTATCAAGAGAGTATAATTTAATTTGCTACTATAGATAGGCCGTGTTTTGCCACTATTTCACCATGTCAAGTGATATCATATCATCACTTGCCAAGACAAACTTACAAACAAAATGTCTGAAGGTGGTGAGAACGCAACATGATATCATGTGCAGCCAGAACTTTTAGATGTTTTAATGTGTATTTTTTTTTATTATTTGGCTAAACTAACAGTACCACAATTACCATTTTAACTTAATTATAGGCATAACTACTTAATTTTATTATTTGTGGTACCAACCTCTTTTACCACAGATTACTTGATTTGATTTTTTATTTGGTTCAATATCAATGAGCGTTTTTCTCATGATACCTCTATGCTCAGAATACCTGTCAAGTCGTGGACATAAAGTTTAAATTGGTTCGATTTATCAACAGTTCGACATACACAGCAACAGTATTTTGAGCATAGAGGTATCATGAGAAAAACGCTCATAAAATTGGCCATGCCACGCTAAAAAAATCAGACAGCGACCTTACCTTACTCGCTAGTGGCGCCGACAGAAACGGTAGCCCTCATTGATAAGTGCGTGTGAAGATCTATTTGAATACAATAATGTTGTGTTGTGTTGTGTATAGGAGTTGAACGGTGAGGGATCGGTGTCGCGGCTGATGGCGGCGGGCGCGCGCGGCGTGTGCGACGAGCGAGCGGCGGTGCGCCGCGCGGCCGCCTCGCTCGTGCACCGCCTGCTCGCTCACCCGCAACCGCACCACCACAAGGGGGCACACACACCACATAATAACGATCTGGGGGTAACACACCATTACTATTACTTACTTCTACATTCACATTACATTGTGCCATTTACAATGCTTCAAATATATTATCATTGTTTTTTTTTTTGTAAAAATATCATTTGATTGATAGTGGTGATGTTTCTGTTGTTTTAGTCTCACTTTATTTATTTCTAACAGAGAAGAACTTATGAAAAGGATATAAGAAATTAAATTCAATCAAATTAGTCCAGTTGATTGTTTTCTACACGAATTTAGTCGCTATCAAAATTGGTCACGTCTATACACATAAATGGAATCGGCATAGACTAATTCTATAAACTTATGGATAAACTAAGTATTTTATTTGAAATCCTTTTTCAATAATGTTCTTACAAACATTATTGAAAAGAAGGTTTAGAAAAATTTGTTTATTTGACAACAGAACCAATGTAGTTTGTCTGGAAAATTTCTATTCAAAATGCCACCTCAAAAATTAAGATCAGCTGTTACGTAGTTCATTAATAGTATGAATTAATAACGATATTTTTCAACAGATCTTAGTAAGTTTATGCCGCGACGCCAGTATAATTGTGCGATCAGCAGCGATCTCCGCTCTTGGCGAGTTGGTAATTCAAAGGCCAAGCGAAGCTGTTATTGACGCTTTTCTCTCTGGCCCTATGCACCAGCTCTCTGACCCTGAAAACAAGGTAATTTGCACATGCAATATATTATTTTCCTTTTTCATACAATTGTGGTTCGAATCGCTGGTTTAACAACATTCCGTATTTATATAATTTATTTATGTAAGGCAATACTCGCCACAACTTCTTAGTATAAAATTCAAACATGTTGAACCATCGGGCCCCATCGTCGTGCCTGTGGCCTAGGGAAGTACCTCCATCTTACAGAATACCGCAGCTAAATAAAGTTGTGTTCCTGCGAGTGAGTGAGGTCGCCAGAGGTCTTTGGGGAGGGGGGAAGGGTCGGTACCGTGTTGCCCCTTGTGTTGCAAGCGTCCACATGGTTTCGTTTACCGCTTACCATCAGAGGGCCGTACGCTTGATAACCGACTTCGTAGTAAAAAAAAAGATGTTGAACTTAAAATTCTCTGAATACCACCTTAGTAAATTTTACATGATGTGCAGGTACAAGAACAAGTGGTGAACCTGATCCAGCAACTAGTAATGGACCGGCTGCAGAAACACACGGAGGCAGGTGGCGCGGATCCCTTACCGTGGATGTTCCTCGACGGCATCACGCGACACAACATGAGGAGGCACTTGCAGAAAGCTTGTACGCTACTTGCTAAGTCTTCCACTTGTATCAGGTATGAATACTGAATTTTATGTTACCATTCGCTCTAGAGTATTTTTTTTTTCAAAAGATAATCTTCGCCTTTTCTTTAATCCCTAACTGCCACTTTCTATATTCGATCTATCCTTGATATTGCGATTGAGGATTGATATATTGACACTATTTGTATGAAATGTTATGTCAGATATCAATACACAAAGTCAAGTATAGATCGAATACAGAAAGCGGCAGTAAGAGGGTAAAATTGGAAACCGCAGGGCGAAAAACTAGTATGAATTATAAAGAATATATTATATAAAGATTAGCTCGGCTGGGGAAGTACCTCCACCTTACAGAACATCGGAGCCAAATAACTTTATGTTATGTTATTTACTGCACGTAAATAGGTTGCCAGAGTTCATTGGGGAGGGGGAAAGGGTCGGTAAACTGTGAATGATGCGCCGTGTGTTGCAAGCGTCCATATGGACGTTAACCGCTTACAATCAGGCGGGCCGTAGACTTGTTTACCGACTTGGTAGTATACAAAAAAAATGGAAATAAATGTGCAAAATCCGCCAGTCCCCGTCTAGTAGACGTGGCGAGCACGCACTTGGGCGCGGGTGCGAGCGAGAGAGAGGGAGAGGGAGAGAGTGGGAACGACGCGCGGGACCTGCAGTGCCTCGTGCTGCTCACGAGCGTCGCCAAGCTTGTCGACTACTCCAACATCGCCTTCGTACTCGACTACTACTACAAGCTCGCTGAACAGGTGAACTTACCATAACGCTTATTATACAACGTTTAACGGAAAGGTTAAAGTTTATATCCATTGAAGTACAAGGTACAAATTGAGCTGATCTGCGAGTGTCATTGAGTCATTGAACCAGCTCACACACCTGAGCCGTGAGCTGTTATGCAGCTCGCGTATTTTTGATGAGTTTCACACCTCTAGTTAAATTTGACGTCACAAACCTCACAAACAAACCATAGATGCTCAATCCAGCCCGCCCGCGTTTCGGTTCTTGTAATCCACAGATAAAAAAACTCACTTTTTATTTCCTAAAATAAAATATAAAAAATTTATTATTATGCAAAAAACATATTGTGTAATTATTGTTAACCTATTAGCTATCATATCTAACATATTTCATATTTATTCATTATAACTGTCAAGTAGCCAATTCTATTTGTAAAATAAATATCTACTATTAAATTAATTATAATTTCCATAAATGTTTGTGTCAGAATCGCGACATTCGTCTGATGTCGTTAACCCTGGAGCTCACGAGCTCGTGGTCTCGGTTCGCGAACCGCACCGAGCGGTCCGCACTCCGAGACCATCTTGTACGTCGCCTTGCCGCCACTGGAGATGACGGTATGTGCTACATCACTTCGTTTGTAGGGGGAAAAATAGGATCATTCTCATGTCTGTTTTTCCATCTGTCACTGCTTATTTTTTCCGAATCTAATAGAGGTAAAATGTTGAGATTTGGTACATAGCAATCAGGAGCGTATAAATTAAATAAATTAACACAAATTTTTGGGGTTCCAATAAGGATTTTTTTATTTTTATTTAAAGTGCATCATGTGATGTATCAAAAAATAAGGGCTATTATTTAAGTAGCTATTTATTATTAATATAATTTAACTGTTCAATTATCAAAGGGTGCAGAATTGCATGCGCCGCTCTAGCCGCCCAGTTGGAACCGGATAACGTTCAATGGGCTACGGAACTAATGCAGCTATGTAAGTTTTACTGTTATAATTTTTTGTCAATAGTTTAAGCACAATCATTCATGAGATAAAAGAGGTCCCATTTGTTGGTAGACAAAGGTTTTCGAGTGCATCCTACCCATAATGACTTATGCTACTAAAATAATGATAGTCACTGATATAGTCTATCGAAAGGGGCTTTCATTCAAATTGATCATTTGTTAGGTTTTTCATTATCTGTTTGTTTGTTACTGGACGTACGCCTGGCCACATAACAAGCTATACATTTCCATTAGAAGCTGATCTCGCATTGTATAGAATTTCCGTACAGTGAGAGTTCAGCTTATTCTGGAAATGTATAGCCGTGTGTACAATATGATTCGTCAATCGTTCCTTTTGAACTCAGCGGAGCGTCGCGCGTTGAACGGCGGGGATGTGGAGGAGTGGGTGCGAGCCGCTGACCTGTCCCTGGTGGCGCCGACGCCGCCCTCGCCGGCTGTTCTGCGACTGTTCCTGTCTGCTCTAGCCGACCCGCCTGCAGGTGAACAATACCCGAGATATAATGATTCAATATTATTAAAATTATTATGTTACGAATAAACTAAATTAAATCGCACAATCGATGTTTATGTGAGTAATAAAAAATGTCTATTATTAATATGGCTTGACCACGGAAATCGGAATAAATAGGTACAGTAGTACCCAACTGATTAGGCGCGTCGTGAATCTTCGTTCGCACAGAAAAGAAAGTATGGCCCGAAGATAAACGAAATAATGCTTAAAATTTACAATCAACCTTAGATCACTACTATAAGGTTCATAATACACTGCAGCTGTTAGTTCTGTCTCACTGGCAAGTCACGCCCCTCCGCAGACATGGCGGCAGCTGCCGACCAATAGCATTTCCTGCGCTTTGAAAATGTATTCTGCGTAGGTACATCGGTAAGCCATATTAGATGGGTACTATTGACTGAATGTCGTATTGTAATTGTATATGTATGTAGGTTGGAGTGATGCGCAGCGCGGCGCGTGTGTAGCGGGCGCGGGGCGGCTGTGCGTGCGGTCGCGCTCGGCGGCCGTCGCCGCGGCGCCCGCGCTCGCCGCCCTGCTGCACGCGCAGCACGGGGACCGCGCCCCCCTCGCCGCGCGACTCAACGCGCTACTGGCACTCACCGACATATGCACCAGGTATATATGTATGTCACGTACATAGGTTACCGTCGCCGCGGCGCCCGCGCTCGCCGCCCTGCTGCACGCGCAGCACGGGGACCGCGCCCCCCTCGCCGCGCGACTCAACGCGCTACTGGCACTCACCGACATATGCACCAGGTATATATGTATGTCACGTACATAGGTTACCGTCGCCGCGGCGCCCGCGCTCGCCGCCCTGCTGCACGCGCAGCACGGGGACCGCGCCCCCCTCGCCGCGCGACTCAACGCGCTACTGGCACTCACCGACATATGCACCAGGTATATATGTATGTCACGTACATAGGTTACCGTCGCCGCGGCGCCCGCGCTCGCCGCCCTGCTGCACGCGCAGCACGGGGACCGCGCCCCCCTCGCCGCGCGACTCAACGCGCTACTGGCACTCACCGACATATGCACCAGGTATATATGTATGTCACGTACATAGGTTACCGTCGCCGCGGCGCCCGCGCTCGCCGCCCTGCTGCACGCGCAGCACGGGGACCGCGCCCCCCTCGCCGCGCGACTCAACGCGCTACTGGCACTCACCGACATATGCACCAGGTATATATGTATGTCACGTACATAGGTTACCGTCGCCGCGGCGCCCGCGCTCGCCGCCCTGCTGCACGCGCAGCACGGGGACCGCGCCCCCCTCGCCGCGCGACTCAACGCGCTACTGGCACTCACCGACATATGCACCAGGTATATATGTATGTCACGTACATAGGTTACCGTCGCCGCGGCGCCCGCGCTCGCCGCCCTGCTGCACGCGCAGCACGGGGACCGCGCCCCCCTCGCCGCGCGACTCAACGCGCTACTGGCACTCACCGACATATGCACCAGGTATATATGTATGTCACGTACATAGGTTACCGTCGCCGCGGCGCCCGCGCTCGCCGCCCTGCTGCACGCGCAGCACGGGGACCGCGCCCCCCTCGCCGCGCGACTCAACGCGCTACTGGCACTCACCGACATATGCACCAGGTATATATGTATGTCACGTACATAGGTTACCGTCGCCGCGGCGCCCGCGCTCGCCGCCCTGCTGCACGCGCAGCATGGGGACCGCGCCCCCCTCGCCGCGCGACTCAACGCGCTACTGGCACTCACCGACATATGCACCAGGTATATATGTATGTCACGTACATAGGTTACCGTCGCCGCGGCGCCCGCGCTCGCCGCCCTGCTGCACGCGCAGCACGGGGACCGCGCCCCCCTCGCCGCGCGACTCAACGCGCTACTGGCACTCACCGACATATGCACCAGGTATATATGTATGTCACGTACATAGGTTACCGTCGCCGCGGCGCCCGCGCTCGCCGCCCTGCTGCACGCGCAGCCACAGAATATTTAATAGTACTATGTACAGAAAACCCACTTCGAAAACGACATTTAAACAAAAATCGACTCTTGGAACGACAGAATAAAGCGCAATCCAGTTCACGCAGCGCTGCGCGCCTAAAATTATATTCACCTACAACTTCCCTCTCTTTCTATCGTATAACTCTATCCTGTATGACGCGGCACGTGTTACGGTAGGGTCGTCTAATGACGTATTATGAATCTTCAATATTTCCTTATCGCCTATGTATGTCCTATTACTATTCTCTGTGTTTATTTTATTTCTATGCTATTCTCTTTTCGTGAACAATGACATTTAAAATATCCTAGCTAACTAGTATTAGATCAGAAAGTTATTTTAAAATGTCTAAATACTTTAATCTAAGTTGTTAGACCTATACGTACTTTGTATACTGAATGTGTATTCTGTCTACGAAACTGAATACAACTATTTTGGGGAAGGTTTTTAGTAACATACATGCTTATCAAATCTGGAATGACTGACGACGCGATAAGAAACGGCACGATTACCTAGTCCAGTAGCCGTCAGCCGAAATTCACAATATTTGTTCTTAATAATCTTCATGTTGATTAAAGAAGTTTGTTATATAAAAATTAATAAAGAATTAACCAAAAAAAGGATATATTGAGTTACTTACCTACATAACCTACATAACTTGTTAAACATTGGCGAATACTTGTTATTGGCTTCATTATTCATTCTTCTTCATTGACATAACTAAATCAAACCCTAATGAACACATTGACTATTCTAATAATAATATCAAAACTAATAATAATACAATTTTTCTATTGCCGACAGATGAAATCGAAGTATCCAAAATAATAATCTCCCTGAATAATACGAAGTCTGTAGGTTATGATAATATTTCTTCAGAACTTTTAAAAAGGTCCCTACCATATATAGCGGCTCCTCTTACATATATTATTAATTTATCATTGGTACAAGGAAAGTATCCAGATCGTTTAAAATGTTCAGTAGTAAAACCATTGTATAAAAAAGGAGATAAAACAGATAGTAACAATTATAGACCAATCACACTCATTCCTATTATATCTAAAATATTCGAAAAAGTAATGTACACACGGCTACAGATCAAGCTATACATTTCTAGTATAAGCTGACCTCCCATTGTACGGAAATCGTATACAATGCGAGATCAGCTTATACTGGAAATGTATAGCTTGATCGGTAGCCGTGTGTACTTAAGACTAAATAAATTTGTTGATAAATTTAACTTAATCAATCCTGAACAATTCGGGTTTAGGAAAAATAGTTCCACTACCCTGGCATGCTTTTCATTACTTAAAAAGATAACTGAAAATATTAATAATAAAATACCTACTGCTGTTCTCTTTATGGACATGAGCAAGGCTTTCGATTTCGTTTCACATAAAATATTGCTAAAAAAATTGGAACACTATGGTATACGTGGTAATGCGCTAGAATGGCTTAAATCATATCTGGAAAACAGACATCAATGTACAGAGGTTAGCAACATTCAAGAACAAACTAAAATGAAAACAATTTCTCGATCAAAATATAGAGTAAACAGCACAGGAGTTCCCCAAGGAACGATTTTAGGACCGTTTTTATTTTTAATGTATATTAACGATATCACTCACATCACTAATCACCGTTGCATTCTGTTTGCAGATGACACAACTGTAGTAATAGAAAATAAGTCGCCAAATATGATAGAAAATGACATCAATAATACTTTACAAAATTTAATAAACTGGTTGCATTCTAATAATTTAAAACCAAATCTCTCTAAAACTAATATAATGCAATTTGGTACTTATAAATCGAAACCCCTAATACTTAATGTTTTTTACAAAAATGACAAAGTTGAAGAAGTTAATGATACAAAATTTTTAGGGTTCACTTTGGACAAATACTGCAATTGGAAACTACACATAGAAAGCGTCTGTGAGAGAGTCTATAAATTTGTATATGCGTTGAGGCACATAAGACAAACCGTATCGCTTGATGCAGCTATTTCTGCATATCACGGATACGTTGGATCGGTTCTGCGATATGGCTTAATGCTATGGGGTAACTCTGTTGATTCCAATAAGGCTTTTATAGCCCAAAAATCATGCATAAGAGCTTTATGTGATGTTAAATATAGAGATTCTTGTAAGCCATTGTTTAGGAGATTAAAAATACTGCCTCTCCCCTGCTTGTATATTAAGGAAATTATTATTTTTATAAAAATGTATCCAAATATTTTTGAAAAATATGCAAAAACCGAAGAATCACGACATAAATATCGATTAAGGTTTCCAAATTGTAGATTACAACTTTTTAAAAATAATGCGTATTGTATGGCAATCACAATTTATAATAAAGTTCCCGACCGCTTTAAAGAACTTCCCATCAATAAATTTAAACACGTAATAGACAAATGGCTAATGGACAATTTATTTTATTCTGTCAATGATTTTTTACAAACATGACATTTTATAATTGTAAATTTTTTATAATATTAACGTGTATTTAATAAATTGTAATTGTATTATATAATTAATTCAATTTAAATTCAATTTTCAATATTTGTAATATCATTAATTTTAACTTTATTATTATTATTAACATTTGTACGCCGTTTTGAGCGGTATATTGTGCTGATTCTATTTTATTCCATGTAACACCTCTTAATATAACACGCATAATTGTGACAAATAAATACATTTCTATTTCTATTTCTATTACTTATTTAAGCAATTTTATGTATTATAGCCGTAAGTATTCCAATAAAAATAAAAATAAAAAATAAAAAATAACAATAAGAATTGTTAAATTTTTCTGAATATTGTTCTACTGATTTTTGAAATAGTGGTATGTTAAATCTTAGTTATTCTAAGAGTTGTAAGGTAGAATTACTGTATATTTAAAGAGGGAACTCTCTCTATTCTGGAACTACTAACAGTTTCTAAAAAAAAAACGTCAAAATCGGTTCATAAACGACGAAGTTATCCGCGAACACACATAAAAATAATTAGACTGTTTTACAAAAAACTTAAACCGACTTCAAAGTACACTAAGAAGTAATCAAATCCTGATCTGATGACAATGGGACCAAACGGGAAGTGTACCCTTCCAGACAAAAAAATAATTTTCCAAATCGGTTAATAAACGACGGAGATATGAGGTAACAAACATAAAAAAAAAAAAAAAAAAAAAACATACAACCGAATTGAGAACCTCCTCCTTTTTTGAAGTCGGTTAAAAAATATACGGTCGAATTGAGAAACCTCCTCCTTTTTTTTAAGTGGGTTAATAATCATTCACATGAGTTTTCGAGAGGCCCGTTTATACAAGAGGGTCTCTTCTGGTCGCTCTATCTTTGTCTCTTTTTAACACACTGGTATGTTATCAAAACGGGCCTATTATTATAATAAGGACTTTAGGACAATACAATGAAACAACAACAAAATATCTAGAACTATAAAAACAACGATATCTACACAAGATAGTGTTAAAATAAGAACAGTAAACACTTTATATAGGTAGTACGTAGGTATTTATACCCACACGCGTCTTGCGCTGCGTGCGCGTTGTATCTCTAAGTATATATTGTAGTCTCGCCGCGCGACTCAACGCGCTACTGGCACTCACCGACATATCCAGTTCCTAGTGGTGTACCTCAAGGCTCACTGCTCGGACCATTGCTGTTTGTGATATTTTTAAATGATATAGAGCAATGTTTTAAGTTTTCACACCTCTTGTGTTTCGCTGACGACATGAAAATATACACCACCATATCTTCACAAGATGATGTTGTTAAGCTACAATCTGATCTTAATCGCCTAGCTGATTACTGTGCACTAAATAGACTCGACCTTAATGCTGATAAGTGTTCAGTAGTCACATTCACGCGCAAAAAAACAACTTTCATCTCTGACTACTTCATAAAAGGACAACAGCTACGGAAACAGCCATTTGTACGTGATTTGGGTGTCACCCACGATTCTAAATTACTTTTTGATGTTCACATTAATAATATTATATCTAAAGCATCTAGAGCCTTGGGATTTGTGATGCGTAACTCTAAGTGCTTCACCAGAGTGAAAACTATGAAAATTCTTTATTGCACCTACGTCAGAAGCAACTTGGAATATGCATCACAAATATGGAACCCAAGGTACAATACATACATAGATAGACTCGAAAACATACAAAGGAAATTCATTTAGTATTTGTGTTACCGAACGCATACAAATTACAATTCTACTAATTATTTAGATCTATGTAAAAATCACCATCTCCTGCCGCTCGCTTCTCGACGCGATATCGCCGATCTGGTGTTCCTTTCCAAAATAACGAAGGGATCGATCGACTGTCCCGAATTGCTATCACTGATTAGGTTTAATACCCCTAACAAATGGTTGCGACAATATCCTATCCTACATGTGCCGATTGTGTCCTCTAATTATAGGCAAAATTCTTACATATGGCGAGTAAGTAACGCATACAATAGCATCTCTAAAACTGTCGATTTAGACATATTTAATATGAGCATCCCGATATTGAGGCGTCGGCTTAGTCGACAATTCTTTTCTTCAGTTTATATAAAAAAGCAAGACTTATTGTTGATAACAATGTTTGTAAGGGTTTGACGTTATTCTGTGTATTTTTTTGATATAAGTACTGCTGTTGAGAATATGTTATAATATTAATAACAATTATTAATATTATGACATATCAATATAATAGTACGTTTTTCTTCTTTAAAAAAAAGTTGTCATTAAGTTGTGTTCATTTTTTATATTAGTGTTACGAGCTGGGGTTCAGGATAAATAATGGTACACGAATTTACCAAAACACTGGTCACACTTTTATTAAAACTCTAATTAAAACACTCAGAAATTAAATAGTTCACTAGCACTTAACTGTATTTCACTTCGATGTTTACTCACTGATTCACTAAATCAAACTCAAACTCCTCTGTGCATTGTCCCGTATTTATACTTCATAAACGGCATCTGGAACATTCCACAATTTACCCGCGTATTCTACATGCCTACAGTGCTATCGGGAATATTCCAGAAGCCGGTAGCTATTCGGCGATAGATGGCGTTGCTTGATAGATGTTTACTCCTATACAATAACAGCGTTACAGATAGTACCGCTATTCAATAACAGATGGCGTTACTGGTAGCAATTTATTCCTGATGTCGCGATGTCGTAACATTAGTAACGATTTGTTAAATTATATGATGTGTTTATCAGTGAGGACCTATAAATGGCTCCCACATTTTTTATACTAATATATGTACACAATGTTGTAAGCTGTTGGTCCTCCAACTAAAAATAAATAAATAAATATGCACCAGGTATATATGTGTGTCACGTACATAGGTTACCGTCGCCGCGGCCATTGCGAGCTTATGGATGGAATTCCAATAATATTGTTATTTTTCATACTACTAAGAATGCATATTTCATACGGTCCACCTGATAGTAAACGGTTACCGTAGCCTAAAGTTCCATGCAAATATAAGCCTTACACTAAAGAAGAGAATACTAATATTATTCCACCCGAACTTGATAACATTTTTGTTTCTGTTAGTTTTCAAAAAGTTTATTACTTGTTTTGTGTCATGATCAGATACACTTGCATAGTGGAACCTCTCCTAGCGTCAGTGTGCGGTTGCCTGTCTCCGCAGACTGTGGCGCCACTGCGTCGAGCCGCCGCAAGAGCACTCACCCGGCTACTTCTCGCCGGGTATCTAAGGCTACGTACACCGCTTTATTACAGGTAAAATTATATCAAAAAAATATATGAGCATGTGGTTAGCCCATAGATATTAATAGATACGTCATACATAGAGAATGTCCAATTGTTTCCATAGTAAATCGTCGCACTGTAAAAAAAACTGGCGTGCAAATGCAATTTCATATATCTCTTTGACTGGCCAGTTGGCGCAGTTGGTTAAGAGTCTGGTAAAGGCTCCACCTATTGCGCCGCAGGTCGTGGGTTCGATTCCCGCACAGGACATGCATTTGTGTGCATGAACATGTCTGTATGTCCTGAGTCTGGGTGTAATTATGTATATTAAGTATGTATTTACAAACAAAAAGTAGTAGGTATAAGTATTATATCAGTTATCTGGTTTCCATAGTACAAGCTCTGCTTAGTTTGGGATCAGATGACCATGTGTGCGGAATGTCCCAGGATATTTATTTATTTATTTATTCTTTAATAATGTTTTCTTTTTATAAATTTTAATATTAAAAATGTATATATCAGTTATGTAAGAAATAATAATTATATCCTGGGATATTCCACCTGTAAACGCGGAAATTCTTCTATAATACAACACATACTGCGGCTAGCAACCGAATGTGTTTCTGGGGTCAATTCTCCGGTCTGTTAAGATCCAATCGAGCCCGGAAAAATAAATAAAACTGGTACTAATATCTCTTGCTAACTCGCTGGTGTAAGTGGATGTGTATAATATTTAATATTTCAGATACTGCGCTCTCCTAGCGGACGAAGACCACGACGTGCGGGAGCCGGCCGAGTACTACGTGACCAGCTGCCTCACCGCCGACGCCATATACCATCACTTCGTCGACTGCGTCTTACATTATAATAAAGAAGATACAGGTACCTTTTAAATATATCTAATTATCTACAGGGACTTGATAAAGCATAGCTACAGAGCGCGCACCCAAATGATTATTACATAAATTTAATTTATCAAGTAATGTTATTTGACTTCCCCAGTCGGGCTGCACCGATTTTTTGGGGGAACCTAGCTCTATCACCAGCACTATCTATATCAATACAAATAAAAGTTCCTAAATATTAATTAATTTGAACAGAATCCATATCATTCGACGCGCGTCAGTTAATCTACGACGTGATGCTTCAGCGTCTATCGTTGGTTCAAAAGTTGAACGTGCAGTGCCGTCTAGCTCGCGAAGTGCTGGAACACGCCGCCGACTTCACTGACGAGTGCGTGCTGCCCGACGCTGACCTACCACCTGCGCTTAATGCTGCCCTACTGGATACTATCACGCTCCTCTGTGGGCCTAGAATGAAGCTTCCTAGTAAGTTCATATGTTTTTTTACATAATTAATCAAAAATGTCATATTAATTCAAAAGTTTTGAATATATGAAGCTCATTACGTGCATTCTGATTGTAAAAAAATAATAGAAAGAAAGAAACATTAATTTTTTAACAAAATACACCAGCATTTAAAAATAACTATTGATAACAATACGTTGTACATGCCTCTTATAATATCTGGATTTAAATTGTGTCTATTATGTTAATAAGTGTGTAAACTTTTTCTTCAAAATCCTAGCTAATCAATTTTCTTTTAGAAAAGCCTCAAGGGCCGGGTGATGCAGGCGATATCGATGATCTACAAGAAAGAGTTACTACGAACATTGTGTCTCACGTGAGTAACCGCATTAGCCAGTGTAAAATATTCAGTTGAGTTTATTGAAATTTTGATAGCAAAACTGTTTACAATATTTCTTATTTACTTATTTGAGCAGCTTGCTTTTTTCCAGAACTCGGTGATATTTAAATCAAACTATGGTTTAGTTAAGTATCATAGGACCAGTCTGACATATGAATCATCCCTATTGTATCCCTGTTTGTTTTCAGAAAATGAAGGTGACTGTGGCGGAGGTGGTGGTGCCGGCGGTGCTGCGGCTGTACTCGCGGCTGCGCGCGCGCGGCGGCCAGCTCGCCGCCTACCTCGTGCGCATCGCGACCGACCTGCTCGACGACTACCGACACGAGGTACACTACACTACCATTGTCGGTACCGGAGTGGACTGCGAGGGCGGCCAGCTCGCCGCCTACCTCGTGCGCATCGCGACCGACCTGCTCGACGACTACCGACACGAGGTACACTACACTACCATTGTCGGTACCGGAGTGGACTGCGAGGGCGGCCAGCTCGCCGCCTACCTCGTGCGCATCGCGACCGACCTGCTCGACGACTACCGACACGAGGTACACTACACTACCATTGTCGGTACCGGAGTGGACTGCGAGGGCGGCCAGCTCGCCGCCTACCTCGTGCGCATCGCGACCGACCTGCTCGACGACTACCGACACGAGGTACACTACACTACCATTGTCTGTACCGGAGTGGACTGCGAGGGCGGCCAGCTCGCCGCCTACCTCGTGCGCATCGCCACCGACCTGCTCGACGACTACCGACACGAGGTACACTACACTACCATTGTCGGTACCGGAGTGGACTGCGAGGGCGGCCAGCTCGCCGCCTACCTCGTGCGCATCGCCACCGACCTGCTGGACTAAAAGCTGTATTAGCCTCACCGTACGTGGACTAATCCCACTCTCATGTCGACAAACACTATCTAACTAATTTACCATTGATTTAATGTGGATCGCAGGGAATTCACATTACTTTAATTTTACTTCTCATCAACTCTTCTTCAAGCTTTTTTTAGGGGTTTGGACTTAAAAGGAACCCTTATGGTACCACTCCGTCCGTCAGTCCGTTACAGCTGTATATTTCAGTAACTACTAGCTATTGACCACTGATATTATTAGCATATTGATTTGAAATAGTTGTATTTAATATTGTTTACCCAATATTCAAATGAAAAAAAAAGCACTCAGCAAAAAGCTCTCGTGTGCGCTGATGTTTGTCACACGCAGTCCCTTTTATTAAGAATGGTTCAAAACGTGGTGATCTCTGTCTAAAAACAATTATATGATGTGTGATTCACCTGTACGTAATTTACCATTATCAGATTGAGGAGCTAATAGAGAACGATGAGGAACTCGTCGAGCGCGTGCAACAATTCCAAGAGACGATAGGGCTGGAGCCGTTCGGCAACGCGCGGAACCTGGTGACGTCATCGGCGCCGCCCGAGCCCGAGACGCCGCGCGCGCCGCGCCGCCGAGCGCGCCCCACCCGGGAACCCGCCAAGAAACGGAAACTACGGATATGACCAACTATTGACATGGAACCACACACTTCCACCTCAACAATAGAGCCGCAGCCTTCAATGTCAACAACAGAGCCACAGCCTTCAATGTCAACAACAGACTCACAGCCATCAACATCATTTGCAGACCCACAATCAAGGACTTTCGCGTTTACATGAAAAAATAAGTGTCTTCGAAAAAATCTTACTGAGAGCTCGGTGGTAGTGGCAATGAATGCCGTGACGAAGGTGGCGGGTTCGAAATCTACAATGAGCTTAGGCTTTCGGTGAATGAAAACATCTTAAGGAAACTATAGCACGGTGGTAGGGTACTTTGTAGTACCCGCCTGCCTGGCTACAACTCTCAAGTTGCAAGCACCTATGGGTGTTTTCTGACAAGTACACTTGTGACCCAGTTCCTTTCTAGGCTTTGTATGCTTAACACCTTTATCAGGCCACATCATCACTGACCATGGTGAGATTGTGGTCAATCAAATACAGGCCTATACACATTTTTGTTTTTTTTTTATACCACTATGGAGGCAAACCAGCATACGGCCTGCCTGATGGTAAGCAGTTACCGTAGCCTTTGGACGCTTGCAAAACCAGGGGTATCACTCGCGGTGCAGACCCTGAAGAAATCTCTTCAAAGCCTTTTTGAAGAACCCCATGCTGTACTCCATTGGTAAAACCACGGCGGGGAGCTCATTCCACAGTCCGAGCGTCCGCGGAAGAAAACTCCTTTGAGCCCGCACAGGTTGAAAAAAAATCTGGTTTCAATGTTTGAGTATGGACTCCACGTCGATGGCGAGACTTGTGATGGTGGAAGATATCAGTGAGCATCAAATCGAACAATTCTTTAGAACACCAGTGTACAAGCGGCAGAACACACGGAGGAGGCAAAGTCTCTCCTCAAACTGAGGGGCTCTAAATCGCTTGTGAGCTTGGGATCGTCAACAATTCTGATGGCACGTCGCTGAACCGAGTATAAAGGCCCAAACTGGTATCCTGGAGCTCTTGCCCATAGATGACAGCAGTACTCCATTGCGGCCGGATCTGCGACTTTTAAAGATGCAGCCTTTGCCCCAATGTCAAGTATTGCCTCGCTTTGTTGAGCACTCCAAGCTTTTTGGATGCCAGCTTAACCTTTTATTCCAAGTGACTTCGGAAGTGAACGGCATGATGTTTCTGGTTACCAGGTACCTCGGTGGTAGTGTGTTACTTTTTTTACGAAACTTAAACTGTCACAGTTGTCTTCCAATAATGTGGTTCTTTATTCTAGTGAAAAATTGTTTTATTGATAAGTTAATTTAATTATACATACTATATTAAACTGTGTACAAGAATAATGAGAATATTTAAAGGCATTCCAATGACGAAAAATAGATAAAACAGTTTGATAAATTATATAGCTTTGCTGAAATTTAACTTTACATCTAAGTCACTTTCTTTTTCTATTATCAAGTCTTTTTTGCTGAATGATTTCTTCAGTAACATGTTGATAGCTGCTTCTTCTGTAAAAACCAAAATCATATATTATAAACTTTAAAACATTAAACATTATTTTCAATGTGAGTAACCTATCTAACCTCTATCCCGGTAGTATATACATAAAAAAATACTGTTACATTTTAACCCCCTTGCTTAGTGTAACGGAAAGGGTATATACATCCGAAGGGGGTGAAGCCTACATCAGGTACAGACTATATAAAGTTTCAGCTCAAAATAAATTACTCAAAAATTCAAACCAAATTTTTTGCATTTTTTTTTAACATTTTATAGGCCTGTGTTTGACGACAATCTCACCATGGTAAGTGATGATGTGGCCGAAGGTAAGCACACAAAGCCTAGAAGGAACCGGCTCTCAAGTGCAGCTGTCGGAATACACCGATAGGTGCTTGGCGACAGATTTTCAACATGAGGATGGTAGCCAGCCAAGTGGGTACTACAAAGTACCCTACCACCGTGCTATGGTTTCCTCATGATGTTTTCCTTCACCGAAAGCTCAAGCTCATTGTAGGATTCGAACCCGGGACCTTAATCTCGGTATCCGACGTCACACTAAGCTATCATCGCCTGCAAATCATAGTATTCAAGTTTATTGAATTAAAATCGTAACCAACATGTCACTGGTCAATGAGGGTATCATTTTGCGTCCCTTGCAATTAATTAATAATTAAATTAATATAAAATTTTATCTTCCGCGATCTGTGCGCCTAGTACCAAAAAAGTGAATTACTTGATGTCTATACACTTTCCGTTACATCCTGTATATGTTCATATATAAGGGTCCGTTCACACAGATCGGCTCGGAATGAAGAGCATATTTTGATACGAGTTTAAAAACAGAGTTAAGGATCATTGAAATAAGGTTTATTTTTAAATTGAATGCTGGAGAGCCGTCCTGAGCGCTAACAAAAGAAGTGAAATTGGACCCTAAAGTAATAATTAAACCCCTTACTCATAAAGCGCTATTTAACTAATATACTGATTAAAGGTGAACGCACACTTATCCGAGCCGAACGAAACGAATTTTAGAATTCTGTATATGAAATCTTATGAAAGATCGCACACTTGCCGCGAATCGAATCGTCCGAATCTGGAAGAAACCCAGAAATCCTAGACGAATTCGGATGACGTCATCAGATTCGGCGCGACTTATGCGGTCGACTCGAACGATGCGTTCGCATCGCATTGTATCAGTTGCGTAGCAACACGCGAGTTGTTTATGAATATTGTGCGACAGGCGTAAAGGAAATAGAAATGATTTCTTCGGCGCGGTCGATTCTTTCGGTGCGGATATGTGCGCGAGCCCTCCTTGACTTCGATTCGTTCGACGCGTTCGGCTCTGATAAGTGTGCGTTCACCTTGAATGGCCACGTAAATAATGTCACATTATTTGACAATGACAATAGAGTGACGTTATTTACGTGACCCTTTAAACAGTATTTTAGTTAAATAATGTTTTATGAGTAAGGGGTAGATATATAGCTTAGTAAAGTATAGCTTACCAGTTACTTGTATAGCCAGTAGCTGGTGGACGATATGCCTGGCTGTTATTTTAAACAAATCTCGATTGCTTATCTTTTTCTTTTTGTAATACGGCATAAGCAACTTCACTACAAGACTAGCGACATCCACCTTTTCCGTTTTTTTTACTTTTTCTTCTTTCTTTTTAACACGTACTTCTATACATTTTGCTATACTACTCTTTTCTTTTTTTTCCTTTTTATGCTCTTTAGGATTACTGCTTAAACTTAACTTACTTCTGTGTTTTGACAAATCTTTAGATTTGTGTTTATCACTATGATTGTTTGATGAATGTGTTGTTTTAACCTCACTCTCATTCGATTGAGGTTTTTTGTCTTCTGCAGGTTTATCTACAATGACGGGTTCTGGTGGCATTTCAGAAAATTCTTTTAGCGTTCGAAGTACTTTTTCTGCTTCAATGCTTAGTCTATGAGCTTTATCTAATTTTTTATCATCTTCCTCTAATGCCGAAAACGAACTGATTTGATCCTTTTGTTCGTGTCGACTATTATCGTCTGCATCTTGGTCTTCCTTTATATTTGAATCATTAACCAATTGTTCATTACCTTCTTTACTATTATTACATTTACTTTTATCTTCAGATGGTAAATCATTAAGAAGTATTGTAGTTTCTGCACTGATATCAGGAGATTCAACACCGCAGTCTATTACTAATTCTTTCTCGGATTCACTATCATCCAAGTTGTGTTTTAATGATTTTTGCTCAGTGATACTGTTCTTTTGGTTATTCTTTGGACTTTCGTAAGATTCTGCGCGTTTTGTCTTTGACGATTTCCTTTCATGCCTACTCTTTTTACTTTCTTCAGTTCTCTTATCTTTCTTATGTTTTTTTGGTTCCTTATCACTATCAGAAGAATCGCCAAAAAGATCTTGAATTTTTCTCTTAGGTGGTTTATTTTTTTCAGGTTTTTCTTCAGATCTACTATTATCCCTTTTTTCGGGCGTTTCTTCAGATTTACTTTTATTTATTTTTTCTTCAGACTTACTTTTATCCTTTTTTTCGGGCGATTTTTCAGATTTATTCTTGTTCTTTTTGTCTTCAGACTTACTTTTATCCCTTTTTTCGGGTCTTTCTTCAGATTTTCTCTTATTCTTTTTTTCTTCAGACTTACTTTTTACACTTTTCTTTAATTTATCTTGAGATTTGTTTTTATCACTTTTTTGATCGTCAATTTCATGTTTTTCCTTCATTGGTACACCTCGCAATGTTATATTTATAACGAACGTTTTATTTTCTCGTCTCGAACCATCGTGAGAACTAATAGATTCTAAATTTTCATCAATTTTGAGCGTGGTATTGTTGTGAATATTCGTATCATTCATATTGTCTACCGGTTCATCTTCATTCAATTTAAGTGTTGTCTCATTATTACTAATTTCATCTATAACTAGGGTTTCCTCATTGTCACTCTGATCTAGACTAGAACACGATGATTTATGTGATGCCTCCTTGAAAAAGTTCTTAAGTTTTGTTTGGGTCATAGGGTCTCTCTTAAAAGAATTTGCTTTTCTTTTGGTTTCTTTATCGGCTTTAGAAAGGTGTCTTTCTTCGTGTTTAGCTTCTTTATTACCTAAAAATACGTGAATTTGTTAGTTGTAGACTCAAGATATTTATTTTATTAAAATAGTAATAATTATAAAACAGTATAAGTACTTACCTCTTTCTAACTCAGAAGCAGTAATAAAACCGCATTTATTTTGTGATCCTTCCAGTTTTTTTGATTCATAATCTTTAACAAATTCATTGAGAGTATTTCGTTTCTTAGGCACAAATTCTTTCAACCGTGGATAAAGATGATGTCTACTGTCTTTCACGGATGATACCTGAAAAACACATACAAATTATAAAATATTATCTGTATGACTTAGAAATAAAAAGTAAGTATAATTTTAAACAATAAAATTTGCAGTCAGAGGGAAATTTTCCTTCCAGATTGGCAACGGCTATCGTTGAGCAAGTTAAAACACAAGATGCTTCTCAGCATCTAGAATGTGAGCTACTGCTTATATGCCCCATCTGGAGGCACGGGAGTGCCCCCCGCCAAGACAGCGAAGCGCAAGGGCACTACCTACCATTTCTGGAAGCGTCTCGTTGTTTTTTTGAACCATCATAACTTGGGTTTGGATTATACGAGATAAACAAAATTCTCGGGACATGATGTCAATAGTGAACTTATTAAATAAATTAAGTTTCAATAACATAGCTCTTATACTTTAGATTTTATTGATATAAAAAAAAAAACGATTTCGTCACTGACTCACTGATGATCATCAACTCTTAGGGTCCTACTTCCTAAAGTCCTAAAAAGTAGAAATTTGGTAAAAAAAAAACTGTAACTTACAAAAAGAAGTGAAATCCCACAAAAAAAAATATGTAAAATGTTGCCAAGACGTTGCTGATGTTGCTGTCAAAAAGTTGTCAGATCTCATGTAGAGCCAAGCTTATAACTCTACATGCCCTTACTCTACAAGTCCTAACTTCACAAACTCTACACACCGTAGTCAAAATATTAGCCGTTTCGCTACCGTCACATGGGAGTAAGTTGAAACATGCTGCCGAAACGAAACAACGAGGCGCATGGGACACGAAGCGTCTTATCCCAACGTCATCTTCCGACGAATAAGTGATACATATAACCAACTTAACGAATTTATTTTTGCACATTTTATTATTACCAGTTTTGTCATTGCGCGCCTGTATAAACTAACTACAGTACTTTTGGAGAATGCTTCATATTCCATTTCAACCGCGCATTGTTCCACATCATGTCTCCTTAATGGCTTCTCTGGTTCATCAACATCTTTCAAATTGTTCAGATTGTTGTTTAGCGCATCAGTAAGAAGAGATAGGTAGCTTTCGCGACTGGCGACTGTTAAACCATTCACCTGTGATAAGAATGATTATAATATGATTATAATGTGTATTGAATATATAGAGTATGGTTTACTATCTACAAATGAGAGTGCACAGATATTTAAAATAACAGGTACTCTCATTTATAGATACCTAGGCATTCAAATAATAATAAATATTAACTTTATTGCCTGTGCTTTCAGCCGCTTTGCATTTTGAATATTTCGCAGATTCAGAGTCCTTTTTCGGCTTTTTATCCTCGATTCGTTTTTTTCTGTTTGCAAATTCTTGCAATATAAGCGACTTGGTTTCAGCAGCTACTTGTTTTCTTGTGTTTTCGCCGTCCGACTCGCCGTTGTCGTCGTAGTATGATTCTACCTCTCTAAATTGATAGACATTTTATTTAAAAGTTATGCAACCAATTCCAATAAATCTTAAAAGCAGAGATATATTAATTTTGTAACTGTTTCTGTGTTACGTGCGTGTGTAGTGCTTACAGCCGAATCAAACGCAGGCATCTGTCCCCTTGTGAATACGGGGCTTTATGCATGTAGAAGAGATATAGTGTTAGCAGCAGTGGCGTAGCTTGCCCTATACGGGCACTATACCAAAGTTTGTTGGGAGGCTCTTCTACCTGACTGCGGCGAAGCCCAAATGCAGGGAAGATTATTACGAATTTTTGCTTACACACGTTCGGGGCCCCCTGTAGGCCCGGGGCCCTGTTTAGCAGTAATAGTTAAGCAAGATGTGAGTGAGGTTGTGTTGTGTTGTGTTGTGTTGTGTCGTGTTACTTGTTTTGTCCTAAGCGTCCCTCCCCGTAGAGGTCTGCGAAGTCGGCCTGGTCGGTGCAGAGGAGCGTCCCGGGGCGGCCGGCGGGCGCGGCGGCGGCGGCGGCGCCCATGGCGCGGCGCAGGTGCTGGTCGAGCGCGCGCCGCACCGGCCGCTCGTCGGCGCACGAGTCGCACCGGTCCACGCACTTGGGTGCCTCCTCGCCGAAGAACTCCGCGAACGTTTTGTGACGACATCTGCCTCACCACCGGCACCGTTGGAACAATATTAATATATTGTTCCAACGGTAATTTTCCAGTATCGTTTTTGGAGTGAAAATTCAAACTATCTACCCTTTTTTTTATTATTATCGATTTACAGAAGGTTAATATCCGCCGGGCTTTTTAGGTACTAGGACTTGTTGTAAAATAAAACACGCCTTCTTTATTTCTCTAATTGGAATGAAATTGAATGCCGCTGTACACCAACATAGAAAATCATAGGTTTCGAAGGAAGTGCTCATAAAGATGTGCTTAATGTTTTATGCGTTTGGTTAAGATGAATACTTCTAAAAGTTTTGATTTCATTTGTAAGGCTGGTATTTTACAAGACTCGAAACATTTCTACAAGACTGTCTGCTGTCGTAGGCAGATGTTGCAGGGTTATATTTTTCGACCCTACTTTAATCTTCTGTTACTTATTCACACAAATGTTTGAATGAATTGTTATTATCAACGGGCCAGTAACCATACGAAGATTAACTGCAATTATTAATTACACACAATACACTTACAATTGAAGATTATTAATTAGAACTGAAACATGTAATCAGATATATTTCCACATACCTGACATCTTCACAGTATTTCACCATGATTTCGAAACTTTTATATGCGTTTTTGCAGCGTTTCTTCTGCTCAGGTGTGCGCGCCTGTGCCAACTCCTTCTTGAGCAGGAAGTCGACAGCATTACGCTCGCTGCGACAGTAGTATATGCGGCAAAATGCTGGCTTGCCGTCACGACCTGCTCTACCCGATTCCTAAATTACAAACATAAAATGAAAGATTTTATTTATTTTATTTTCTTTATTGCATTCCATTTTATCAACCTATATTATTCATCTTTACATGTGATTTCCATGAATTATGCTGCTACTTCACTATAGCATTCACCTGTATCATTTAGATTAAGTAAAATCTTAAATCAATATAAGAAATTAATGCCTTCATTGCAATTCTTATTTCTAAACTTAAGTTTCACCTACAGTTCAGCAGTGCTATTCTGTAACATTTATTTTAAATATCACTTCCGAATCCGCGATGAGATTAAAGTTTCATATTCTTAAAATGAGTGAATTCGTTACTAGCGATGACGGAAGTGAGATGAACCACGACAGGTGAGTATTTTTACGTTACAAATATACTTTTGAGTTCTTGAAACTCACTTCACTTGGCCTTGATTTTATCTTGAGAATACCAATACAATGACAAGCGAGATGACAATCGAAGTGGGTGTGAGTTGCGAGATGACTTTCGAGATGATTTACCTTTTACAGAATAGCATAGCAGTATAGAAGGTACTAATAGACTGTGCTAATAGGTTTCGTATATTTTTTACCTTGTGTGTTTTTGTTCTTTCTACCAGCAGCAAAATTAATGCACATCCGTTATTATTAGCATTTTATGGCAAAACTCTTAAATTGTAATACAAAATTAGTTAATATAATATCTATAGTAAAATTGAATGCAGAAGTGAATGCTAAAGTAGAGTAGGAAGTTCGAACTTGACAGTATTACATAGTAGTGGATCTAACTTGGTAGTAGGCGGCAACGTTCTGCGCGAGACCCCAGTGCGCGACGGCCCGAACGCTCGCCTTGTCCACGCCCATGCCGAATGATATAGTTGCGCACACGCATGGACATTCACCTACCGACCATTGCTCTTGTACTGATATGCGCTCTGAAGACTTTAAACCTGAAATTAAATATTCAATATATTATTCATTCAGATTCATTTCTGAATCTTCCAATAATAATTTATTTCAATAACTTACCTCCATGATATGCAAGTGACTTCAAACCTCTTTTGTTGAGCATATTAGCCAAATCCTCAGTCTGTTCGCGAGTTCGACAGTACACAATAACTGCATTTTTGTCTTTCTGCAATGGCACAAATGTAACATTACAAACACTGAAATCTTAATCATAACTTCGTATAAAATAATTAAAACAATTTCTTACTGATTTGACATTCTCATCTTCTTTTAAACTTTTCTGTAGAAACTCTGCCAAGTGACCTATTTCATCTGGTATACAATTCTGATACACAACATCGTAAAATAAATTCCTTCTAAAACTGGGTGTTTTATATTGGGCAACTGGTTGTAGCAGTTTAAGATTATATAAAATATCCTTTGCAACTTCTACACTAGCCGTGGCCGTAAGGGCAACCCAGGGTATACTTGTGTATCTTTCCCGCAGATTTCCCAGTTGTAAATAAGTTGGCCGAAAGTCATGGCCCCACTCACTTACACAATGTGCTTCATCAACAACTATGTATGAAACTTTCTTGTATTTAACTAGATGCTCCATCAAAGACTGAAATGTGCCAGTTGCCGCTTGTTCAGGTGTCACATACAAAAATCTTGTGTTTGGTTTCACACTTTGCAAATCATTTAACACTCTTTCTCTGTCTTTAGATGTCATTTTGGAGTTTATTGACTCTCCAGGAATTTTCAGCTTTGTCAAGTGATCAATTTGATCTTTAATAAGAGCTAGTAAGGGTGAAAATACAATAGCTACTTTGTTATCTTGCAACATTGCAGGTAGCTGGAAGCACAGAGACTTCCCTGACCCAGTTGGCATTGAGACATAGACATCATGGACACCTAGAAATAACAAAGTAACATTTTATTTTTATTAGAACTGAAATAATGTGAACTTGAAAAATGTGCACATAAACAGCTACATTATTTAACTGTGTTGCAGCCATTTATACCAAATGCTAAAGAGGTCAGTGTTCCTTCGGAAACAACATACATGCATATCTGTGACTGGTAATTAGTAAACAATACTTAGACACATGATTGTACTCATGATAACAAATAACTATCCCAAAGAAACAAATAGGGATAAATAACTAAATTAAATAAAATCTGATGGTGTATTCTTATTCTTGCTACATACTAAATAGTATGGCCTCATGTGCTAACTAAATAAAAAAAATGTTTCTTTGGGAAAGTTGTCTGTTATTGTTGTGTGTAAGTTGTTGCAATGCCATTGGCAAAGTGGAGTTCATTTGGAAAAATATTGTAAATGTATAGATAATTTGCATCATCATCTATACATTCTTTTTTACTATATTTTCTTTACTATCTATACTTTCTTTACTAGATCTTAGGTAAAATATGCTATCACCACTGAGGATGGCTTAAATATGCAAATGTATATAAGCCGGTCTTTACTTATCACTGTTCATCGAGGAAAAATGCCTATAGTGTGTGTAGTAATACTGACCAATCAAATCATGCAACAAGTCAGTGATTTTGCACTGATTTTGAACAGTAAGGACCATCACTGCATAGTGTGTTTTTGACTTGGCCAATCAGAGTGCATTGTGTCCTTGACTTAACCAATTAGAGTGTATTCTCTGTGGTGGGATATTGGCAGTATATATTTCAACCCAAAACAAAATCAAATCATTTAATTTAAAATAAAGCTTTGCAGGAACTTATGAATAGACTGACTCTAATACCAGTTCGGAAGGTTGAATTTACTGAGAAGAGCTGGCAATAAATGAATGTCATTGCGCTTCTTTGCTTTCTTCTGGAACACCATTATAATTTTAGCTTTTAGTGTTTACTATGACTATGGATCATTTGCAAAAATCTTCAAAACATGTCTAATTTTATTCATTTACTTTCACTAATTATACTAAAGACATACACATATTTAAAGGGTTAGAAGATGATCTTAGGATGTAACCTACCTAGTAGAATTCTAAAGGAATAGTTTCTTTTTCATCTTGTGTTGTTTACTTTTTTTCTGTCATGCCGTCATTGTGGTAGCGCCGATTACATATTGTACGACGATGACCCATGATTGGCCCGTTTTCTAATCTATTCTACATTTTATTTTTTAGCAGTCTTCTTCTAAATGTAGTAACTAGGATTTAAATTTTGCGAATATAATGACTTACCTCTTGCAATTGCTCGAATAGCACGTTCTTGAAGTTCACTTTTAAATTTACGGTGTCCAAAACATTGTAACAATTTCTCCGTAACGTTATCCATCACGAAGGCTTCATTTGCGTCGCACGGACGCCACAGGTATTTCACGTATATTTATTATATTTCCAACGCTCTGTAGTACGCTCAAAGCATACCACATATTTAAAACTAAAACTGTAATACAAAAAATAATAATACAACCTCAAAACATTTATTATTGCTAAAACGTACCAACTGATTGACACTTTGACAGACAATTGATTCAGCGTTGCCAGATGTTATGTGGCATATCCTACGAACGAAACCCTCAAAAATACTAAAGGCTAACGCACACTTATTCGAGCGGAACGCATCGAACGTGTATGAAATCTTATGAAGGCTCCATATACGAATATATTTTAAGAAAGATTTCATATACAGAATTCTTAAATTCCTCTCGTTCGAGGCGTTCGGCTCTCGGTTATGTGCTCACCTTAAGAGCTCAACAAAAGTTCAATTCGTATCCAAATACGGACTTTTTGGCGGGAAATTGTACAGTGACGTTGCGTTTACATTTGAATTTTAAATATATTCGTGTATTTTCTGTTTTATTGCGCATGGGTGCGTGCGAAATCAATCCATGTACACCAGTGAAGTGAAATAAAATGAATTATGTGTATCGTGACTTTTTAAGTTATCTCAAGTAGTCTGTGAAAAGTTTATGTACAATTTATCACCATTGTACTAAAACATGACTTTTATGGACGGTGGCTGACAGTGCATACTGTATAAAAACTTTAGCATTACGTTTCCGAAGTTCTGCTTTCAGCTCGGCTAGAGGCCAAGATCCATAATTCTTGGCCATGATCGATAGTATGGAATACCACAAGTATTTTTTCTGACTTACGTTATAGAGCCATATCTCACAACCACAAACAGTGATCTCTACGATAGTCACGTAGGAGCAGATGCTTTACTCAACGCCACTATCGGATTAATGTAGTAGAATATTGGAGAATATCAAATCAAAACGATGATATAATATAAACAAATAATACACAAGCGTGACATCCACAATAAAACCACTGTTGCCGGCTCTTATTACTAGTTTCGGACGAAAAAAACAGGCATTTACCAAAAACGAACAACGAAAATTAAGTTTTGCTCCTATGTAGGTAATTTGCTTTCATTTAATAATTTTCATGTTTGCTATTAATATCCAATAACTACATAATAAAAGAAATAAATATATTTTATTACATAGTCGATTTGAAATTAATAAAAAGGTCGGAAACCTTCCATTGTTTGCCTAAGTGGAAACACTAAAGATATGTGACAGAATATTTTGATTTGACACTAATTTGTTGCGGACAGCGCCACCCTGTTATTTTTCAGCAACTCCATATATACCTAGAAGAAAATTTCTCATTAGTAAGTATAGTAGTATAGTAGTAATCGGAACAATAACTAAATAATTTAAAATGGCATTATTATTATTTTTCTTACGAAAGATTTGTGTGTAAGTACCTAAGTAGGTACGTTATAAAAAAAACCGCTCACCTGTATCACCCTACACAGGCACACAAACCACACAGCACATACCTACTGTCAATCATGCCATATATTTGATGTTCCCATAACGCCGACTATTCTTCACATTTTAAATTCTTTGGTAAATAAATACTTAATTCACATAATTACACCCAGACTCAGGAGGACATACAGACGTGTTCATGCAAACAAATGCATGTTCTGTGTGGGAATCGAACCCACGACCTGCGGCGTGATAGAAATATACTGTACCTACATTTTAAGACTATGTATACTTATTTGTTTCAATTTTCAGTATTGAATCATGAGCAAACGAAAAAATCCTGCCAGTACCGATAATGTTAACGCAGATTTTTGTTTTTTTCTCATGGAATTGGCTGATTATGAGAAAAATGTAAGCCGTAATATACACAAGTTTAATGCATATAAGAAGGCTGCCAGTGTTTTGGCTTCACATAATAAGCGAATTGCGTCCGGTGATGAAGCTAAAAAGTTAAATGGAATTGGAGAAAAGATTTCAAAGAAAATTGACGAGTTTCTTACAACGGGAAAACTGAGGAAACTCGAAAATATTCACCAAGATGAGGACGCAACAGCGATTAATTTACTTACTCGTATCTCGGGTATAGGTCCTGTAAAAGCAGCTGAATTTGTTAGGAATGGAATTAAAACTATAGATGATTTAAAGAAAAATGAACATAAACTAAATCATCATCAAAGCATTGGGTTGAAGTAAGATAATAAATTAAATAAATGTCCAGTGACATTCTTCACACACGGCTATTCCTAAACTAAACAAAGTATTGTATACCTACTTAGGAAACCAGACAAATGATATATACACTACATAATATAAGTTCTATTTTTGGTTTGTAAATACATTAGTATCTACTTAATATACTTACATAATTACACCCTGACTCGGGACATGCAGACATGTTGATGTACACAAATGCTAGGTGGGAATCGAACCCACGACCTGCGGCGTGATAAGTCGAATCTTAACCAACGCCACACCAACTGGCCCATCATAATAAATACTCATTCAAAAATTCAAATATTGACAATTACTTATAATGTTAACGCCCTCTCAAATACAGGCACTTTGAAGACTTCGAAAAAAAGATTCCTAGATCGGAAATACAGGATATTGAAAAGAAATTAAAAAAGTTGATAATTGATTTGGATCCAGAATTTACAGTTACTATTTGCGGCAGCTAAAGGTTTGTAATCAAAAAAAAAAAAAAAAAAAAAACTAGTTTCTGTACATTAGCACCTATTGTAAAAGAGAGCTGCATACATACCGTGTTGCAAGCCGGATGTGCTGACGGGACGACAATTTTCGAAACATCATAGTTTCATAGAAAATGAAGGTATACATATAAATTTGCATACCTCACGGACGCACGGTCGGGACATGGACGTGCCACCGACATGGGACGGATAAATATCATTGGTGACACATGCGCGCGTTTTATTTACCCTAAAGCAATGGGTAAATATTGCTTTAAGGGTAAATGTAAAAAAAAAATATCTGCACGTTACTAAAGAACACTGGACGTTACTTTCGCGTCACTGTTGCGTATACTTAAAACACCATCCCGACTACATATAATATGACTACTTCATGTAATTCAGTTACGTGTGCAGTAACCTTTTAAAGCCACTGTGCCTGATTGACAGTTGGTGGCTAGTAGAAAATTAATAGAGGTAATCATTCCATCATTTTAATTAAGTAATCCCATGTTTTATGCTTTTCACGAGTTATCATAATGAGTATGACAGCAGAGGAAATATTGTACACAATATGACCACTGCTCAACTTGACCTTTATAATAACTCCTAAGACTTCATCTGGTTGAATGGAAGTAGACTGTAGTCCTACTTCAACTATACCTACTCATTGAAGTTCATCTTACAGACGAGGTAAGCTAGAGAGCGGTGATATTGATGCGTTAATGACACACCCTTCCCTTAAAGTTATGGAAAAAAGGAAAAATCACCAAGAACGGATGTTAAAAAATACAGTTGAGGCTTTAAAAGGTCTTGTTACAGATGTAATTTCCGTTGGAGACACAAAATTTATGGTAAGAATATTTTTAACACAGATATAAATCTAAATAGATGACGCGATTGTACTTCGCGTGCCGAAAGGGCACTTCTTTTAACGCGCAGGTGAGGAACTCGCATAGGGCTGCATATCATTGATACCAGATGGTGATACCGGAGATGTGTTGCGAGTGATGTGATTTAGCTGACAAATAGGATCGCTTCATTTTCATGTAGCTCTAATGCCAGCCTACCTAGTGCTCTTGGAAAATCATGATAGTTACAAAAAAAGTGGCACGCTTGGTATTCATACGGATGGAGGGACTTGCGTTATAGTTCTATTTAGATTTATGTCTGATTTTTACTGACCATCATATCATAGGTAACATATTTTCTTGAATAAAACTGAAAAAAAACGATATGTTTCGTAGGCTTACTGTACACTATGACGTCATAAGCGAGCAGACGCACCGTCGCAAGACTCGACGTAGGCGGAATCACCGTAGACGGACGCGACGTAGAGCTACGCGCGACGTAAACGGAATGAATCCATAAACATTCATTAATAATTTTATCATTATGATATTGAATGTTTATGTAAGCTTCCTTTAATTTCAATTATACACAACAACACAAAATACAACGAATTATTTCTAACGGGTACATTTATTTCTACCAGGGGCGTAGCTACCGCCATATCAATGATACGGGACCCCCGGGCTACAGGGGCCCCAAACGTGTGTAAGCAAAAATCAAAAGAGCTCCATTTGGTTTCGCCGCATTCAGGTAGAAGTGCTTCGCCGGGCAGGGCCTGTCTAGGGCAAGCTACACCACTGATTTCTACATACATAAGGAACGTACTGAATTTGATAATATTTTTACAATAGGGTGTATGCCAGCTTTCTAATAATCATCCGTCGCGTCGTCTGGACATCAGGCTAATCCCTTGTGAACATTACCACTGCGCAATCCTATACTTCACCGGCAGTGATGTATTCAACAAAAACATGCGTGCGCACGCGCTTGATCACGGATTCACTTTGAACGAATACTCACTGAGACCTATTGGAGTGACTGGTACCTATATATTTTTTAATGTTAAATATTAAGTCAAAGGAACCGCATTTAATTTCTAATTATATAGATTTTAGAATTGATGATATGTGTTGTTATCATTATAATAATATGTTTCTCAGGTGTCCCAGGAGAACCAGTTCCAATATCATCAGAAGAAGAAATATTTGAATACATCGACTATCCTTATAAAACACCTGAAGAGCGCAACTGAAATCTGAACGATATGTTTAGGACTAAGGCTGCTTTTCCACCAGAGATGTCCTATGCTACGTCGCTGTGGATGCGTTTGATATCCACCAATCATATTCATTGGTGCACATAGCTTAGCACTGGTGGAAAAGGATTCAACTAAGATATGTTTTTATATGGAAGGATGCGTGCTATGGATGCGTGCTATGGATGTGTGCTATGGATGCATGCTACGGATGCGTGCTACGGATGCTTGCTATGGAATGGATGTGTGCTATGGATGCGTGCTATGGATGCATGCTACGGATGCGTGCTATGGATGCATGCTATGGATGTTTGAGCGCCTCTCCCCACACCGCGCCGCCCTCGCCGCTTCCCTACTATCGATACATCGCATAGCTCGAGTTGTGCACCTTCCTCGCGCAGCTACTTTGCGGCGGCGCATCTTCATAACACATCTTACTCGCACAGACACATAGCTTAGTATCAGTGGAAACGGTCACATAGTTTCTCAGCTTAGCTATTACATCCTCGCAGCATAGCTGCATAGCACATCTCTGGTAGAAAAGCAGCCTTATGGTGTACTGACATTTTATTTTAATGTTAAATTCAAATTCAAAAAGCATTTAATCAATTTAGGCCCTGATAAGGCACTTAAGACTTACAGTTGTTGAATTATTAAATAGCCGTTCTATTGTACATTAAATTATTATCAGCAATAAAAATCTCTAATATGAAACTTATTTATTTACATTTAGAATTCATAATAATACATTTTATCACATAGATCACAAGATTTAATTTCGTATAAAATAAAGTCATGGCTGATGAGTATGAAAAACATGATGTCCTTAATTTTCAATGATTCTCAGCAACTTACCTCCCTCTTCATGAAATTATGATAAATCAAGTATTCTTATAATAAGCACGTGGTTTTGGAATGTTAAAAATGAACATAAAATAATTAATGCAAATATTTAATAAAAAAACATTCCGTGGTACAAAGAGGGAAGTATTTCTTTGGTTATAATAAACTTTATCACCACCGGCCTGGTATATTTTTTCACAAGTAAGAACTTATACTTTCATCATTCTTGGCCTAGGGGTCTTACACCAACGGAATCACTCGCCAAAATCTCACACACACACACTCGTCTCAAAGAATCCAATGATCCCTGGGGAAAACCACGAGGAAGAGCCCACTCCACAACCTGATTTAGACCTAATTCTTACATAATTTAACAAGACAATGACTTTACAAGGCTTTTGCATACTAAAATATATTAATTAGGGTTAACGTAATATATTCATCTATACTTATAAAGACACTCTTGCGACTAGTATCTTTGATTCAGTCTAATTACGGATCTCTTCATTGGCCTACGAACAAACTTGGCTTATTAACAATGGCAAACATCGATATTAATAGTGATTGGAAAACATTTTGATATTTTTTCCTAATGAGCAACTCCAAGGCTTGCCTACAGCTGTTTGTTATAGGCTTACCTAACCGGCAAAACCACTCGGGTGAACGGTACTCCTTACAGTAAACATCCATAAGGCCTGCATAGTGCGCAGCTATGAAAGATATCTTCATATTCTACGTCAACGAATCCATATAGAAAAATAATCAAGTGTTTTTAAAATATTACTCGCTCTTCCGTTTACGTAACATCAGAATGAGAGGCAAAATGTTTTAACATTTTATGCTACATAAAAATGCAGTTACTTGCATAATACAATATACATAGTTACGCGTCAGCTGTCTCCCTTTTTTCTTGTGCACTTAGGGCACGCCTGCGACTTGCGTTTAAAACGTATCTTTTAAAATTATAAAACGAGCCTTCGCAAACGTCGCTCCGCAGATTTTCTATTATTGTAAGTTACGACGGTGCTGAGAACCGAACACGACCCGTGATCATATAATATTTTCTATATAAATAAGTACGGGGACTACCTACTTCCTCGGAGATGTAAAAGACAATATCTGGGCATACTTCCCGTATCAACGTTTTTTGTTTCAAATGTATATAAATGTGGAGTTGTTGCCGCGCAGTAGGTAGGTTCGGCTATGAACCAAACACCAATGCATATAGATGCGAGGTGTGGTCGGCGAGCGCGTCGTGCGGCGCGGCCAGCTCGAGCACTCGGCCGGCGCCCAGCACCAGCACGCGCGCGCACTCCACCGCGCCGGCCATGCGGTGCGCCACCCACACCACCGTGCTGCCGCCGAACGAGCCGCGGATCGTCTGCAGGATGCGCCGCTCCATCTCCTGGTCTAGGTTCGCTGTCGCCTCGTCCACTAGCACGATCTGCGAGTACATTTATATCACGCTAATGACAGAGTATCCAATAAAACTATAAATTATAACTTAAATTCAACAGTTTTTTTGGTATCGAGACAAAAAGCTGTATAAAATTGTGATTAAAAGTCTTTGGAGGTGCAAGGTTGGATGACATCTCGATTTACAGGGGAAGAGTTCCGCCAGGCTGGGTCATCGGGTCTGGGGACCGCGGTCCAACTGAACATGTTCGACAGATGTATATATGCAGATCGCCAAGAAAACTTAGATACAGGATGTTGGATCTATCTACCGGCGTGTGAATACGCTACGATTCAATATTAGGACATAGTATTGTAGAGATAAAGAACATCTCACAGTCAGTTCAGTTAAGACCGCGAGAGCTCTGTCACACGGTACATATAAAATCCGTTTCGTGCCGTAATGGTTAATAGTGATGTGTGTGACTGCGCCACAGTATGCGCATACATTAGGACATAAGTGTGAAATAGAGAAGAGTGACCTTGGCCCTCTGCAGCAGCGCCCTGGCAAGGCAGAGCAGCTGCGCGTGTCCCCGCGAGAGCTGAGCGGCGGGCGCGGAGAGGCCGCCGCGCGCCGACACCACCTCCCGCGCGCCGCACGCCTCCAGCGCGCGCCACACCTCCGCCTCCGTGTACTGCCGCAGAGGGTCCACGTTCTCAGCGAAACTGCCCGAGAATATGAACGGCTCCTGCGGTATCACGCCGATGCGGGACCTTACGGACATACCCACATGTTATTAGTTATTCATAGCGAATACCAGATGAGATTGTGGTCAAACGCAATATCCTACATGTACAAAACATGTACTTGCTTCTAGGCTTTGTGTGCCTACCACCTTCGGCCACATACTGATAAGATTGTATGCACATTAAACACAGGAAAAAAAACTACACAATGAAAATATTAAGTACTCAGGGCTTCGTGTGTTTTTTTTAATTTTTCACAATAATTCAAAAACTACGCAAAATAAAATAAAAACTAGTTTTGGAATGTACAAATGAAGCTCATCCATATGATGGGTATCAAACTTGTAGTACCACTTTGAAATTTATGTCCCCCATTTCTGCCCCTTTTGCACAAAAATTAAAAATATAAAATATAAAATAAAAATAACATTTGCAATATGATTAGGTAAGTAAGCAATATTTATACCTAACTGTTCCAAATTTCAAACGAATAGCATCACTAATTGCTGTAAAATAGCACTGTGACAGATGGCGGATAAGGGTCAGTTCACAAGGAGACGAGACGATGCTTGAAAAGGCCGATCGTTGAATCACATTTTAGGGTCGGCAACGCGCGAGTGATACCCCTGGTGTTGCAAGCGTCCATAGGCTACGGTAACCGCTTACCATCAGGCGGGCCGTATGATTGTTTGCCACCTTAGTGGTATAAAAAAAAAAAAAAAAAAATCACAATGTCTAAACCCATCGCGATGCCTCGAGGCATAACGCGACGCCACGGGACGTACTCTGAAGGGTCAGCTCGATCAGCACGTAGCGCGATAATAATAAAATATAGAACTTTTTGTCCTAAACAAAAAGATACACATTTCAGTGAGAGAATTCGTGACAAAGGTCTCGCGACGCCGCGAGACGTATTCGGATTCTCTCTCTGAATGTGTGTGTACCTTTTTGTTTACTAACTAAAGTTCTAGAATTAATTTCTATCTTAAAAATTGCGCGCCATCTCGCGTCTCGTCTTGGTGTGTACTGACCCTAAGGGTTCCTTTTTACCTTTTTGATTCGGAACCCTAAAAAGAACTTATTTGTTGCAAACACTAATAGTAATGAAAAGACTCACAGCATTAGACTGAAACGAATCAACAAACAATAGGGCGGTACCTGAGCGCATGTAAATGCATCCGTGTGACGTCGACGCCATCTATGAGCAGTCTCCCGGAGGCGAGCGGCGACAGCCTCAGCAGCGCGCTGAGCAGCGAGCTCTTGCCGGCGCCCGTGCGCCCCACCACGCCGAGCTTCTCGCCCGGCCAGCTCGAGAATGTCACGCCGCTTAGTGCCATGGCGCCGTTTTCTCTTACAAAATAATATTTAATTATATTAGTCTTTTGATTACCAAGCGTCAATGAACGATCAATAAATCATGTTTTTTTCGGTCGGTAAACAAGCTTACGTCCCCAAAAACGGTTACCGTAGCCATATGGACGCATGCAACTCACGCGTTACCGACCCTGTTGTGTTTGAACACAATCTGACCATGGTAAGTGAAGATGTGGCTGAAGCTGGCAAGCACACAAAGCCTAGAAGGAACTGGCTCAGTACTGCTGTCGGAACACACCAATAGGTGCTTGGTGACAAGTATATACCTACTAATCCGATTTTTAAAATTCTTTCACTAATAGGAAGCTACATTATCCCAGTTTTATATGCTACTTTTTACCCCGGGAACGCGAGTGCAACCACGGGGGACAGCTAGTGTGGATTAAATTAAAACATACGAAGGATAGGTAAAGGAAATAAAACATGGCGCTAAGAATACGTTCATGTAACCTTAGGCCTGGCATATTGAAAAATAAATTATTGTGATGACTCAGGATTAGATTAAGTATGTTAACAATTTGGCGAAGATCTTAATTTTGATTTTTCTTAATTTGTTAATTATCTGTAGTTACCTGTATTTCATATAAACATCATCGAATTCTATAACACCTTGCGATGGCCAACCATAAGGTGGAGGATCACCATCGACCTTCTCACTCTCAACCTGGAAATTAAAGTAGATCAATACAAGCCTACATTTAATTTAAACATAAAAAATAAAATCGTAAATTTAACAAGACGTACTTCTCTGATGTATTCCCCAACACGTTCGACAGCGATCATCTCTCGTTCAGTCTCCGTAAATGAATTGAGAACGTTGCTCAGCATCGAAGTCATAGAAAGCGCGTAAGATATTGCTAGGCCAATAAGTCCTACAATTAAATGAAAGTATTAAATAAAATTAAAAAAACACAACATCAAGTTATTTGGCTGTGGTATTCTGTAAAGTGGTGGTACTTGCCCACTCGAATTGCTCCTAGAGCGAATAAACGATATGTTCAGGGCCGTATGAAGCCATGCCGGGGTCCTTGGGCACACAAGAATTTGGGGCCCCGTTGGAAAATAAAAGTGAAAAAAAAAACGTCTTTCCGCAATAATTTTACATTTTTATTACGTTTAAAATTAAAAACTGTTCTAGTGTCCGATTAACACTCTAGAACGTTTAAGGTAATTCTGGCTATCTACGGAAAATGGAAAAAACATGTGCCCGGGCCCCGTGTGCCCTTCTGGTAAAGACGGAACTGGTTATGCTCTACCTCTCCTATCCATCCAATGAAAAGCTATTTTGTGCTAGTTTGGTAGTATAGTAGCGTATAGGTGAGGTAAGGTAAGGTGAGGTAGTTACCGGGGTCGGCAGCGTGCAGGGTGCGCTGCAGCACGGCGAGCGCGGCGGCGGCGGCGACGAGGGCGGCGGCGGCGGCCTGCAGCCGCAGCGCCAGCCACTGCGCCGCGCCGGCCGCGCTCAGCGCCGCGCGCTGCCACCTCTCCACCAGCTCGTCGCCGCGCTCCACCCACACCACTCTGTTGCCCGACGCGCGGATTGTTGTTAAGCCTGCACCACAATACGGATCTTAAATCAAGTTAAATTTTATAACATACCGTAGTGATACGAATTGGAAAGCAGATTGAATTGATTTGAAGAGGAGTTGTAGTATCATTTTGTACGCGGGCAATGAATGAAACTTGGCGGAAAATGGCGAAAACATTTTTTTGAAATATTGGCGTAATCTTGTTATTGGCCTCAATTTTACTTATTTAAACAATTTAATGTATGATAGCAAAAGTTTTCCAATACAAAAAAACATGACATACCTTCTAAAGTATCATTAAAGTGTGTATAAACAGGTGAGAGTGTGACGCTTTGCAATCTCTTAAGTTGTCTCGAGGTGACGCGGTAGAGCCGCTGCAGCCTGTAGTAGATGAACGCCAGCGGGACCACGCCCAACAGTAACCAAGGGAGACCGTACACCGTTACTATTACTGCACCTGTTTTAATAAGCAAATTGTATAATAACATTCATCTATACCAGAGCCATGCCGTGGAGATAAAGAATCTAAACAAAATTTCAATTTTTATTTAAAAAAATTAATGGATATGGATATATGAATTATTTATATCGGTTTCAGATACGGTTAAGGATATGAAATTATTTCGGTTATCCGATACTTACAGATCGTTTCATTTACGATTTTTTTTAAGAAATTGTAAAATTAACATACAAATATGTTACTTTTACCTCCGACTACTTTTCATACCGGGATCATGAGTGAAACCGCGGGGACAGCTAGTACTAAAGAAACTGATTATGATGATTTATGATTACACACAAACAACTAATAACTTACCGACAAGTGAAAACAATTGAGCAAGTAATATATTCAAAATAAAAGGTAATGAATCATCCACAGTGTACGTGTCAGACGAGAACCGGTTGACGATCCGACCTATCGGCGTTGTATCGAAGAACTTCACTTTCGCCTGAAATTATATTAAAAATTTGAATTTAATCTTAACAAAAAATGTTTAAGTTCAAAGGTTTACATTCACATCTATCATCATATCGGTCACTTCACCGATCAGTCAAAAACACAGTTCTTAGGAGTTCTCGGGCGTCATCTCCGAGGAAACATCAGTCACCGTCACGGCACATCACAACATTTTCATACAAGACATGACATGATAAGTGATGTGACCGACTTGTGACGACGCATCTCAACTCAATAGTAATAAAGATCATAATACCTTAACTATCACTTTCAGTAAAATTTTATGAATCTTCGTAGCTGCTTGGACGCCACCATAAGCGAATAAAAATGCCCTCATAATAGTGAACACTAGGTTCAAACCAGCCAGTCCAAAATACACTTGCAAATAAAATGTATCATCGTATTCAGGAGTACTATTCGATATCAGTGTTACTCGCATTTTGGTAGGGTAATTCTCAGTGGTAATTAAAGTTTCATTTGTGTTTTTAAACAGAGACAGCATAGTATTGATGATTTTGTGGCCAATACTATCAGCTGCGTTAACTCCGTGGTCTAATAGGGTAGTATTTTCGTGTAGGTCTTCTTTAAATTGGACACCAGCAAGTGCAGTTGAGTTTTTAACTCTGTTCTTGACCCAGTATGTCAGCCATAGGAACGTGAAATTCTGCGACAGCTGCATGAGTATGAGCGACAGTAGAATGATGATGGAAAGGAAGATTCCAACTGAACGTAGATACATTCCAATCACCCACCAACCCACCGTCCCTTGAGACATCGTTTCCTGTCGAAGAACAATATTTGGTAGTTATTTATTATCACCTTACCACCAGACAAACGCCGCGTTTCGAATCCCAGCTGTTACTTTTCTTTTGATTTGGAGACTATTTATATTTCTTTATTTTATTTGGGAAAAAGTCTGCGTCCAGCTTCGGACTTATGTACGCTCATGATGAAATGGAAATGTGTTGTAAAATAAAAAAATGACAAACCTCAACGTCTAAACTATTCCTGCTGACATTGTCCTGTTCTTCTGTTTTTGGTTCAGGCGCGCGAGGTGGCTCTTCACCTATGGACTCTGTGTCACTCACGTCATACTCCTCGATGTCATTCAATACCGCGTCTGGAGGACCTGTAGCCAAAGTTTACAAACATTATATGATGAAATTATTATTAGATAGGATCATATGATTGGTTGGATTGGAGACACGAACAAGAAATACTAAGAAGAATAACAAACGCTTGGAAAACTTTCGGGGGCCTAATAGAAATTATGAAAAGTGTAATGTCGGTCAAAATTAAACAGAAAGTTATGGACACCTGTATCCTCCCATCAGTATCCTAAGCTAGCCAAAGTTGGAAGTCAACACAACGAATTAAATCATGTCAAAGATTTATGGAGAGAAGAATATTAAATATTAAAAGAATACATAAAATATCTCATAAACTATAGGAGCAAAGACAAATGTTACTAATGCTGTACGTCGCGGTCGCTGCGAGAAACTAAAGTGACGCTGGGCTGGTCATATTATCATACCAATTTCCCGAAGTACTATTCAACCTATCAGAAGATTTGGGGACCAGCCGTGTCGGCACAGCAACTCTCATCTAGGATTACCAGACGACAGGAATGAATGCCCTCTTTCGGGGATCAGGGAAAATTGGAAATTGTCAGGATTTTTAAAATAGAACAATAAATAATTCAGTGGCGTGCATTGGATTTCGGACTAGGTAGGCAGAAGAAATCATGGCCATACACGCCTAAATATGCCTCCTAGATAGATTATGTTTTTTGACCCGATTCGTAAAATTGTTTAGGTCAGCGTATCATTCCACACACATTTGGTATGATTCATTAGCAAACAAAATACATAATAACAGAATAATAGATTCGAATAACAGCACCCAGATAGCCAGGTGTTTAATAAACATAATATTCTATGTTAAAATGTCTAAGATTTTTACCTTTGTTTTAAATCCATGAATGTTTTGGAGTTGGTCTACAGCAAGTACAAGCAACAAACGAAAACTGACTAAAGGAATAATTTATCGACACATTTTGCATCTTCACCACAAAATTTCTTCATTTCACACACAATACACTTCATAGATACACTTCGCAAAATCACAATAAGTAAATAACAACAACATTGCATACAATGCCAGCCAAACCATAAACAAACCAACACAACACAAATAAATTGCGAAGTTATATTAGAGTTGCTCTTATGTTGGTAAAGTAGTTGTAAATGTAGTCTTTTTAATTTGGATGGGTTACTTTACCTACAACAGAGAAGGTAAGGTTACTTTTGGTCCATAAATCGCGAATGTCAAATGTCAGTATGCTACGCATAGCAAAAGCGTGATTTATGCTTTCGTCGTATTATCTTAAAGAAGTGTGTGTTTGTGTATGAATATGCCGAAATCGTTTTAGTGTGCGTGAATTGCCGTGAATTTGAGAGGCGAACTCGCGAGTGCCTGCGCGGCAAAGTTTGAAATTTCGTATTGAATGTTAGGTTAGAATTTTTATTTAAAGTGATTATGTAGTTTAATTGAATCAAAATATTATTGAATTGAATCTTATGAGGTAGGCATTGCTTATTTGCCTATATGGAATGCACGCCACTGAAATAATTATATTTATTAAGTTACATTATCCATGCAACAAAAGCTCTTTCACTCGTCTCCACACCGATCACATACGCGACACAAAAGCGCGTGTAAAATATAATTAATAAAAATATTATTTAATGCGTACGTACGCAGTATATTAAAATTCGGAAGTGTAGTCTGGAGTCCACAATATGCTGTGCATATAGATATATTGGAAAAGGTGCAAAATAAATTCTTAAGAGCATTGGATTATCGTACTGCCAGCATTTTTACAGATTATAAAAATAGTGCCATCAGACATGAAGTGCAATCGTTACTTAGCAGACGACAATATCTAAATAGTATTTTTCTGTATAAAATAATACATAAACACATTGGCTCTAATTGTTTGCTCGAAAAAATCCGTTTCAAAGTTCCTCGTAGTTCCTCCCGTTCTCAACATACTTTTTTCATAACTACTAGTCATACTAATTACGCTAAAAATGCATTTATAAGGCGTTTCTGCGATTTTTATAATAAATATTTGAATGGTGTTGACATATTCAATTGTAGTTTAAGCAAGTATAAAAGATGTGTGGCCGAATGTCTATGCAAATTGTAGTGTATACACCGTTTCTTTAGTTTTGTTTAAGTAAGTTTTTTGTTTTTGAGGCATGAAGAAACATCTGCCAGTCACATTGCATATGTTCAAATTGTTTGTACATATAATATGGACTTTTAGGCCTATTTGTGTTTTTTTGTAATGTTTTTAGTTTGTATAAAGCTGTTTGTGTCCTGAACGAATAAAATAAAAAATAATATTACAGTAAATTTCAGGAATTTTGCTTAGGAATCCGGGATTTTGTCAGGAAATCTTAGATTAGGAACTGATAACCCTACTCTCAACCCCTCTTCAAATCCCTTTTTGATGTAATTTTTGTAGCGTCGGCAACGCGTGAATGATAGCCCTGCCCAGGAGCAAGGTTGGATGATTCTCCATTTAAGAGGGAACAGCCAGGTTTATTCAGCTTGCCTGTAGACCGTGATCCAAGTGCACTTACCTTGTGTAACAATACGTCCGTGGTGCATGAGCAGCGTGCGGTCTGTGCGCGCCAGCACTCGGTGCGAGTGAGAGACGAGCACGCGCGTGGTGCGCCGCAGCAGCCCCAGCACGCACCGCTGCATTATGTGACCGCTCACTGTCGTGTCCACGCCTGATAGCACGTCGTCCAGTAGATACACTGACATACATACATACATACCTTGTGTAACAATACGTCCGTGGTGCATGAGCAGCGTGCGGTCTGTGCGCGCCAGCACTCGGTGCGAGTGAGAGACGAGCACGCGCGTGGTGCGCCGCAGCAGCCCCAGCACGCACCGCTGCATTATGTGACCGCTCACTGTCGTGTCCACGCCTGATAGCACGTCGTCCAGTAGATACACTGACATACATACATACATACCTTGTGTAACAATACGTCCGTGGTGCATGAGCAGCGTGCGGTCTGTGCGCGCCAGCACTCGGTGCGAGTGAGAGACGAGCACGCGCGTGGTGCGCCGCAGCAGCCCCAGCACGCACCGCTGCATTATGTGACCGCTCACTGTCGTGTCCACGCCTGATAGCACGTCGTCCAGTAGATACACTGACATACACACACATTATCATTTTGTTCAAAAAGATGTTAAAATGTATACACTTTTAAGGTACACTAACTATTTCATGCCTTTAAAAAGCATACAAATTTTGAGTATATAATTAATCACAATAAGAGGTGAGATTCACATTGGATGTCATAATAATTTCTTTTTTATAAAAAACCCGGGGATAGTGTAGCTTCCCAAAAATGAAAGAAATTTTCAAATCGTTTCAGTATTTTCGGAGCCTATTCAATGCAAACAAACAACAATCAAATCTTTCCTCTTTATAATATTATTATTATTTTTATCTTTCCTTTTAGAATTTCACGGTCCGAGGACCGGTCCTTTTGGAAGGCGTGCATGGGGATACAGATCCAACACGTAGAGTCCCTTTAAGATACTTTAATTTGTTGGGATATGTACACTAAGCGGATTATATCTCTGCCCTGCCATATAGTACTATTGAAGAGATACGGCCAAAGACAGCATCCGCGAAGTGCAAGGACTATTGCAGAGAAGAAGGAAACTATACTGGGTCTATGGGAGGGAGCTTGCTAGACTGGTTGCTGGGCTATTGATTGAGACAACGGGACGCCTGCCAAATCAAACGTCTCAATCTTGATAATCCTGGCAGACGGTGACTCGCCGCTAACTAAATGGGCCCCCCAAAAACAGTCACCGAAAGGTGACAAAGGGAGCAAGATTGGTGTCAGCAGCTAAGGGTGTCGAGAGGTGTGCACCGGTTTCACCATCGCGAGTAATCTCGGAGCGGGTTTCCCCGCTATTACGCAGATTGAGCACTTCCACCCTTTCGAGCATATAGCTCTCGCGCTCCACTCAGTTATTATTATTATTAGTTTAGATTGTTAATTTTGAGATGATAATATTACCTTGTTTGTCCTGATAGACAGCGCGAGCGAGGGAGATACGGGCGCGCTGTCCGCCACTCAATGTGCACCCGCCTTCACCGACGTACGCGTTCCAACCGAGCACGTTCAAATCATCTGTCAAAAACATATCAGATACATCACAAAATAGTTATCATTCATTCAACGGGACGATCTTCCCCATTTAATAATCAACTGCTTCACATAAATCCCATTGGAGTAGTAAATAAATAACAATATGTATCAAAAAAAAGTAATTTTAAAGTTTTACCGGTGAGAGCACATGCGTCTACAACAGCTTTAAATTTAGCGTCATCATATGGCTTTCCAAAGAGAATATTGTCGCGAATCGTGCCTCGTACAAGCCAGGGTTTCTGTGATACATACCCAAAATCTGGAAACAATGATCTTACATTAATAAGCAAACATATACAGCAGTTAGTACCCAACTAATATGGCTTACCGATGTACCTGCGCAGAAGACACATTTTCAAAGCGCGGGAATTGCTATTGGTCGGCAACTGCCGCCATGTGTGCGGAGGGGCGTGACTTGCGAGTGAGACGTAACTAACAGCTGCAGTGTATTGTGAACCTTATAGTAGTGACCTAAGGTTTATTTATTTTTTTATTTAATCAAAAGGAATTATCTACAGCATTTCAAATAATATTAGCATAACATTTTGTGTTGTTACTTTGCCAATTAAAGAGTTCCATTATTATCCTTAAAATTTACGGTTTACAGAACAAAAATAACAAGGTACCTAAAATGTTTAAATTAAATTAAAGGTTGATTGTAAGTTTTAAGCATTCTTTCGTTAATTTCCGGGCCATACTTTCTTTTCTGTGCGAACGAAGATTCACGACGCGCCATATCAGTTGAGTACTACTGTACCAGATTATTTTTCGACCAACTTAATCATCAGATCCTTAAACCAGAGTCCTTGTCAAGACGAATGAAACGAGCCCATACTCGTGCTCGTTTCGTAAATGGGGATGCGACGTTTTATTACAGACTTTCCATGGCCACCTTCCGGCTCCATCATCAGGTCTTCTCCATATTAATATTTTCTCAAACATGCATGGAAATATTGTCATTATTTTTGAAAAAAAAACACGCGAAGTATCGAATTTACGGACGAAGAAAATCAAATCCATTGTAGGAGCGTTTTTAGGGTTCCGTAGCCAAATGGCAAAAAACGGAACCCTTATAGATTCGTCATGTCTGTCTGTCTGTGTGTCTGTCTGTCTGTCTGTCTGTCTGTCCGTATGTCACAGCCATTTATTTCCGAAACTATAAGAACTATAATGTTCAAACTTGGTAAGTAGATGTATTCTGTGAACAGCATTAAGATTTTCACACAAAAATAGAAAAAAAACAATAAATTTTGGGGGTTCCCCATACATAGAACTGAAACTCAATTTTTTTTTTCATCTAACCCATAAGTGTGGGGTGTCTATGGATAGGTCTTCAAAAATGATATTGAGGTTTCTAATATAATTTTTTTCTAAACTGAATAGTTTGCGCGAGAGACACTTCCAAAGTGGTAAAATAATAATAAATAAAAAAATAAAAAAAAAAAAATATCCTGGGACATTCCTCACACACGGTCATCTGATCCCAAACTAAGCAGAGCTTGTACTATGGGAACCAGATAACTGATATAATACATATACTACTTTTTTGTTTGTAAATACATACTTAAGAGCCGTATGTAAGCTAAACGTCATAAACAGGGTTCTCTATTTTAGTGGTTTATGAATGAAAACATGAAAGAAATAGTATTATACGAACATATTCATAGAATCAAGACACCAATTAACAGATCCGTGGAGGCTCTTTTTTTTTAATTTGCTTCAATAAATAGCAAAAACAATATAAATATTACCAAAATCATAAAAATGGAGGTTTACCGTTTTAGTGATACCATCAAATTTAGAATCCATTTTGTAAAAATTATATATAACATCGAATCACAAATATATGTACAACAGATCCGTGGGGCCACATTTTCATTTTTTTGTACGAGAATAATGTAATTTATTTATTTATAAGCATCAATTTTGCGACGCCATTTGTCCATACATTTTTCTATGAAATGTCAAGTGAAGCTTTATATACAAGACGCAATCGCGAAAACAGTCAGTTCCCCCCAGTGTCCCAAGGTGACACCACGTCGCTTTTTATTGACACCGGAAATTACGTCATCCACATATCTGTATACATGCGCTCGTCAAAAAGAACATGATAAGTGCATTTTTATTTTTTACATTATTAGAGTTATTAAATTCCTTAGAAATAATTAAATATACATATTATATCATCATACGTATCAATTTCATGGTTTGTTGGTGTGCCTAAGATAATGTTTTCTACTAAGCATTTTTAAGAAAGTTTGGCTATAAGATAGGTAATAAGATAAGGGGTTCTCCCATTCAAAATTCGGAGCAGCCCGACCGGGAGTACCTCCACCTTACATACGATCGCAGTCAAATAACATTACTTTAATTTTGTGGTGTTACAGTGATGACTCAGGTCACCAAGCAAACAAGGTAAAAAAGCACACGGCCCTGCGGATGGTAAGCGGTTACCGTAGCCATATGCTCTATATATATATATGTAGCTATATATATATATGCCATATGTATACGTAGCATATGTGTGCTTACAACACTCGGGGCATCACTCACGCGTTCCCGACATTTCTCCTCTCCCCAACTAGCTCTGGCGACATCTATAAACGGATACTATCTCTGCCAGTACTATTAAAGAGATACGTGCAGAGATAGCACCCGCGAAGTGCAAGGACTACTGCAGAAAAGAAGGAAACATAATAGAATTTTTATCTCAATATATATATAAATGAATCCCTATTCCCCTTGGACACGCCATAACTTGAGAAAGCCTTTACCGATTTTATCCATCTCTTCTTTTCAAGTTTTCTAATACTCTGGAAAAGGTTCTGACGGAAAAAAAATAAGAAAGTTGCGTAGAAAAACCGCGGGGTGCAACTAGTAATCAATAAATATTATATTTTATTTTCGCATTTGCTAGTAATATTTCATTGTACACACGGCTACAGATCAAGCTATACATTTCTAGTATCAGCTGACCCCCATTGTACGGAAATCCTATACAATGCTAGATCAGCTTATACTGGAAATGTATAGCTTGATGTGTAGCCGTGTGTAAATAATCATGAATATTTTCTTCTCCTTCATTCTTTTATCATTGATAGATTTGCCTATTTGACATTGTTATGACAAAAATCAGCTGGCAGCCCAATTTGTTTTTCAGTTAATACTGTCATTTCCCACAATTTTCAGTCCTGTCTCTCTGTTTTATTAGATTGAAATCTCGAGCACAAATGCCAAATTTTCGATACAAAAATAAGTGTAAATTCTGTTTTTAACATTGATTATAATTAATATAGGGTTTTTTTTAATTTTCTTTCGATATATTTACATCACAATATTTTTGATATTTTTACCAATTAACTGACTTATTAGTCATTTGGATCGTTTGTTTAACATATACAAAATTAATTGGTTATATTGAAGTTGGTGCAATGGATGTCACACGCAATATTCCGATGATTCAAGAAGAAAGTACTGAAACTGTATTTTGTCCAACCTGCTCCAAATCCTTTAAAAGGAAAGGTCTACAACGTCACATACGTGCTGCTCACAGCGCCCACTGCTCGTCACAATCACTGTCACCTCCGTTACAGCAACCAATACAAGCATCTCCACTGGAAGAAGCCTATAGATCACCGTTCCTGGACTCAATGACACAGGTTCGAAGACCGGCACCTGACAAATACGCTGGAATAAAGTATGTACTCTCCGTGGCAAGCTCTCCGATCTTCCCTCCTCTAGTACCACTAGCAGGAGATTTAATCATATGCTTGCTGAAGAAATAGATTTGCGAACCAATTCCCAATATATGCATACATAATATATGCTGCTACAAAGAGACAAGAATACTAAACATGCTAAAGACATATGCCGTTTACTTGAACGCCGCCTAAAGTTATGGATAGATAAACACATATTAACATTTTGAAATCCTACTAACCAAGTCAATCAAATCAGACAACTCTCTTCATAATTTTCACAATTGAAACAAACACAATGACCAGATAGCACAAACGCTTACACGCCTAATCTTAAGAGGCAAAATACGCGACGCCGTAAACTGGCTGCTGACGAGAGACACTAGTATAATCCTTAATACCAACAATGAAATAGACCCTATCGGAAAAACTGTAAGCGATACCATGATAGATAAACACCCACCCTCTAAAACGCCCGATTCTGATTTATTTACCCTTCCAGACGAACTCTTGGAAATGCCGCTACTGCTAGAGATTGACATAACCAGCAAGTGGTGGAGGCCCAACCGGTATCACATCTAAAAACTTGAAGCAGTAGCTTTTAAGATTTTAAAATCTGCAGTGGTCTCAGTAGTGGTATTGAAGGTGCAATACATGCTATGAATGATCTCTACCAAAGTAAATGTCATTCTGGATCAAACTCGGGTATGCTTCTTGTTGACGCAAAAAATGCATTCAACGCCGTTAATAGACAACTAGCACTCTGGCAAGCGAAAATACAGTGGCCACACTGCGCTCGTTTCTTGTTTAATACATACAACGGTCATGTGGAACTTGTTATTTGTGATTCTGACATGAGACTCTACAGCAAAGAAGGCGTAACTCAGGGAGACCCATTAGCCAAGCTGCTCTATGCCCGTGCAACACTACCCATCATAAACAAAATGAAAGATGAACAAAGTACTATTCAATCTTGGTATGCAGACGATTCCTCAGCCCAAGGTGATTTCAAAAGCCTAACTTTTTTTTTTTTTTTTTTTTATTATATTTATTTTATAAAAGTTACAATAATACAATAAAAACAATAATTTATATCTGCCAAACTGCATAGCAGTTTGTCGGCAGTTAGTTCTCTCTCATGTTCTAAAATTTAAAGTAAGTATACTACATAATAGTATAAATACATAATATAACATGACATAACAATTAAAACAGTATCAGGGGCGAGTGGCAGGGGCGTGCAACTGTAGCCACCGTCCCAGCAACTGTGAGTCCCACCGCTCGACTAGCGTACGTATGATGCTGTTTGGGCTGCCACGCAGGCGAGACATCAGCGACGCGCACCGTTTTCTTATGATTGCATAAAAGCAGTCGGTGCTTGCCTCTGCAAACATCCCTGATGCGCTGCAAAATCGTTGCAGCCCAAACAGTACCCTGAATGCATTATTATATTGCACACGCAGTGCGCCGTATGCGCTCCGCGTAAAATTGACCCACAGACTGCACGTGTAGAAGGTCTGACAGTAGGCTTTGAAAAGCGTAAATTTAGCTTGCTTACTACAACGTGCAAATCTGCGAGCCAACATATTGCAGCGAACACACATCGCCCTGCGCTCCCGCTCAATATCCACATTGTCTGACAAGTTATCGGTGACCCAGTGGCCCAGATACTTAACCTGATAGACTCTTTTTAAAGGGGTACCGAAAAGATCCACAGAGGGTACATTTTGTACCAGCTTTAAAAACCATTAGCTCACTCTTAGCGACATTATATCTGAGCCCATGGGACACCGCATAGGTCTCACAGATGTGTAACAACCTTCGCAACGCACCAATCGAAGGGCTCAGCACAACCATATCGTCGGCGTAACTAATATTATTTATGCACACACCATCCACATGACATCCAACAACGCACCAATCGAAGGGCTCAGCACAACCATATCGTCGGCGTAACTAATATTATTTATGCACACACCATCCACATGACATCCAATAAACTGACTGCTGAGCTCACGGATCAGTCGGTTCATGTACAGGTTGAACAGTTTCAGCGAGCTCAAGCCCCCCTGTCGCACTCCACAACCAACCCATATACGTCCGAATGTACGCCTGCCCACCTCACACAATCCTTTTGGTTGTTGTACCAATACCCAAACATTGAGATTATCTCAGGCGGTAATGTAGTATCTTCCTTAAATTTTTGAAATATGTTATGTAATATGTTATGTTTTATACACAATGTACTAAAATATTGCATCTCGCTGAGTTTGCTTTGCTTATAAATGTTATGAATTCTACTACTTAGTAAACCTGTTATGTAAGCTTTTGTTGTGCCTATTTAAATAAGATGAACACAAAAGGGAAAATAAATAAAAAATTTAATGTATATAATGTAATATTACTTAAATAATTTATTAGCATTTCATCGGATGGTACCACGTTATGCGGTACGCACCTAACTTGACGCAACGAGCTGATGCATGTGTGCGTGCCTGTAACACGACTGCAAAGTAACAAATGAATGCTGGTTTTGGCGCGCGATCTAGCTTACATCCGACCCTTAATATACATAATTACACCCAGACTCAAGACATACAGACATGTTCATGCACACAAATGCATGTCCTGCGTGGGAATCGAACCCACGACCAGCGGCGCGATAGGTGGAACCTTGACCAGAGTCTTATCCAACCACGCCAGCTGGCCCGTCAATGTGTGTCAAAATGTGTGTCCCCCCCCCTGTAACTTCTAAAATAAGAGAATGATAAATCTATAAAAAATATATGATGTACATTACGGTGCAAACTTCCACCGAAAATTGGTTTGAACGAGATCTAGTAAGGAGTTTTTTTTTAATACGTCATAAATTTAAATTAATATCAAATACTCAGGTCTATACTACCATTTACTTATATACCTAGAGGTTTGTACGGAACCCTCGGTGCGCGAGTCTGACTCGCACTTGGCCGGTTTTTTTTTAATTTGGAACATTACAACGCTCCAGCAATGTTGTATGAAACGACGTGCTGGGGTTATTAAATACTCTTGGATTGGATCTCTTTTTCATTCTTGGCATACCAAAGTAAGTCTCTTTTATTAGTACAAATTGCGTTCACGTGGCTGTAAATGCGTTTGCCTTTCGGTACAGATATACATAAAGTTGGCGGCAAAGCTGAAAATTCGTCTTGATTTGTTATTTATATCTATACTATAATAATAATCTATACTAATATTATAAAGAGGAAAGATTTGATTGTTTGTTTGTTTGCATTGAATAGGCTCCGAAAGTACTCAACCGATTTGAAAAATTCTTTCACTGTTGGGAAGCTACACTATCCCCCGGTGACATAGGCTATATTATATTTTCAAAAAAATTAGGGTTCCTTACTAAAACTCCAATAATGTAACCAAAGGTAGAAAAAAATTACTTAAAATATTCATTACATCGCGTGCGCTGCGAAAACTATTGATGATAGAACTTTTTGAATTATTCAGTTCGGACATTCCATTCGAAAGATATCACGAGTTTAAAAATGTAAGTAGCAGAACAAACACGTCACTGAGGTACGGGCCGTACGGGAGGGGAGTCAATATCAAGAAATGAAGTGCCCGCATAATACTAGCGTAGCGTTATATTCTCTTTGCTTGTAGTTCAGTGTTTGTAAAAAAACTCCCCCGAAACGGCTTGAGTAGGTCTGAGAATAGGACTTAAACTATTTTTCATACCCTTAGGGTAGGGTAGGGTAGGCGACCTTACTCACGCGCGGGAACACAACTTTACACAACATAAAGTTATTTGGCTGCGGTATTCTGTAAGGTGGAGGTACTTCCCTAGTCGAGCTGCTCTTTGAGCGAATAAACCCAATGCTCTACCTCTCTCAAAAAATAAATGTATAATATAAAAAGTATGTTTTATTTCCCTGTATTCTTTTGAGAGAAGCACTATATATGCCTCGGCGGAAAAGGCAATTGCCTGTCTCGTATTAGTGATGACTGACCTGACTCATACTCGACCTGCATATTTCACGGCCTTTGCAATAATGTACTATTAATTGTTATCCGATTTACATTTGCATGTAAAAATTCAGCTCAATCGGAAACTGGGAAGTGGGTCAATTTTAATTTGCAAGTTTTGATTACAGACACCGGGACAGGTGAAACTAAATAAAGAGCTTATAATAAGACAATTTTATAGGATGACTAGTTTCTGTCCCGCTGTTTAATCCGTGTTTTCAGGGATTGTAATACTGTCCCGGTATGTTTTATTCCAGGTTGTTCTCTATTTATGTGCTAAGTTTGATCCAATTCTATTCAGGTGTGACGGTGTAACAAACATCCAGAAATCGCAATTAAAATATTAGTAGCTTAACACTGAGCAACAAAACATTGGCCATCAAAAACTATTTTGAGATGTCTATTTGACTAAATGATTTTGAATTTTGACAAAGGAAGCGTACAAATAAACAAAATTAAATGTTTTCGTAATTTTACTTACCGTTCAAACTTTCCGGGATCTGCAAATCACCGCTTTGTTTTATCATTTCTCCAACGATAGAGAGCAATAACGATGTTTTCCCGCTACCAATACTGCCAGTTATACCCAAAAGCTCATTTTTACCTATTTCCAAAGATATATCCTTTAATGTGAAAGGTTCATCTAGCATCTGGTTTTCAGATGATGAATTAGAGTCACGTCTTTGTATATTAACTCTGGACAATCTCTTATTTGATTTCCCTTTGTTCTTTTTAGACTTCAATGGAACCTTCTTGTGCTTCGAAGACTTAGCCCAACTAAAGGATGCATCTTTAAATATTATTATATTATCCTCATCTCTGTTGGTATTCACACGGTCATAATAATGATCAGCATTCATGTCTGGAAGCTAAAAGATGATAAAATATTTAATATTACAGATTTAATAAATTATGATTTGAATAATATAAGCTGGGATGTTAAGGAGCTCCGTATCCGTAACTATCGAATATCCGAAATAAAAATATATCCGAAACCGTAACCGAATCTGATATAAAAGATTCGAATAATTTTAATATTATTCATATATCCGTATCCATATCCAGATCCGTAATTTCATATCCATAACATCCCTGAATATTAGTCGTTACTTACGTCTAGAAGTTTCTGTATTCGTTTGATAGACACCCACGCTTCTGTAAGGCCGTTGAGTACCCATGGGAATGCATTTAGTGGTGCTATGAGCATGTTGATCAATGCAACTGTCGTAAATACCTGGGAAGCACATATAGCTATGAAGACTGATATAATATATTAATCATACTTAAATTACAAAAATTGTTAATTATCGCCGAAGCTAATTGAATTTCAACAGCTGAGCCAGCTCGGCACGCAACTCACGTGAGTATAGAGGTAATAATAAACGTACAGTAGGTGCATCTAGGGACCGTCCTCTCAGAGCGTGTGTGCCGAGCGTGAGCGCGGCGACGAGCACGGGCGTGGTGGCCCACAGCACCACGCAGATTGCGTCTAAGTACTTGCGCCCGCGCAGGTACCGCACTTCTTCGGTACGGACATCTGAGAACATTGCATTTGATGTTTAACGTGGAACATATTAAGACATCTCACTGACAGACTCACACAGTACTGATCCTACAGGAGGGTAAAATACAATTTACCTGATACTCTATTGATGAAATAGTGTTCCCAAACATGAATCTTCACTGTCCTGATTCCTTTGAGCAAGTCACTGATCAGGGTTACTCGAGAGTCCTTATGTCGCATCAGTTCTGTACTAAGCTCACCAATTTTGTTGGCAATGACTTTGTTTATGGGTATTAGAATTACTGAGAATGCTACACCAGCCAGGAAAGATATACCCACTTGTTGGTACAGAAGAAATAATGTGATGAATAACTGAAATATAAAGAAAATAAAATGTTCAGTTTTTTATAAAATTATTATTATATTGAAACAATATTTTAAACAACCTTTCTCGCAAAGTGACTCTTATTGCACCGCTTTTAGTTTCATAATGCAGCTTTTTACGCACTAGTGCTTTTTACTTTACCGCATTACCGCACAGTTTTATGATAGGTAGAATACCGATTAAGTGAAGTTTGTACCTCACTGCAAGTGATGATATACGGGGTGGATACGACAAAACGACATTAAATGAAACCACGTAAAGTACTCATAAATACGATCAACTTTTACTATAGGACCAACACAGCTTTTCATACCTTTTTGCCGACGAGACATGTACCTTTTGTATGAAAAGTCGTATTTTTTTTTCGATCACAAAAATCAAAATTATTTATTCAAATAGACCTTCGCAGGCACTTATGAAAAGTCTACTCTAATACCTGTTCGGAAGGTTGCATTTGCTGAGAAGAGCCGGCAATAAACTCAGCAATTGCTCTTTTCAAAACAAGCTTAGATTCATTACATAATATTTACATTCTAATCGCACTGACAATAATTGCGTGTCCCGGCGCGGCGGCAAAATTACAAAGTAGACTGAATAAATATTTGATAAGTAAATAAATAGCAAAATTAAGCAGACCAGCCCCCACAAGCAGCACCTGTTCACAAGTATGACGCGTGTGGCAGCCATCGTCCTCCTCGCCATATTGGAGGGAAGTGAGCGACCCGTCACACGACGACGCCGCAAGCAAAGTGAGCATGACTTACTTAAGTCTGCCTTAGAAATAAAAATTAACTAAAGGGAAACTACAAAACACACAATTTGTTATCACTGTGACTATTGACAAGTTTAGACTAAATATCATTTAAATAGAAAATATTACAATTAGAATACGCATATTATACTAGCTTTAGCCCGCGACTTCGTCCGCGTAGATTATTTCTTTTTTCTAGATATGAATCATTGTAACAATATAGAGCTTTGTTCATGGCTATAGCCCGCCACTACGTGTGATATTTGACAAAAGTTCAGGAAGATTGAGAGCTTACATGCGAGCATGCCACATAAAACTGAAACAGTCCTGCCGCAAATAAACTCTAGCAAATTTCGGAGTTCTTCCCTGTGATTTATTAATAGCCATCGCGAAGCAAACCTCGATAAGGAACTGTAATCTTTTAAATTCAAACGGAAGGTGCTTTGGGATCAATGGTATATGCGGCACGAGACTGTTTCTCCTCTGGCAGAACCAGTTAATATTTTGGCCTCAATAACATTGCGGCGGAGAACTGTTGCTTGTAGTCTAGTTCTACAGCACAATTTTGGAGGCCGTATATTTCTAATCAATATGACAGGAGCAGGTACATGCATGAAACGGATTACCCGGCGGATTAAGAGAGTTAAAAAATTTAATAGGATAATTAACCGACTCATCCATATCGACCATGGTGGCAACATTTCATTGATCGCAGCGGGTTGGTCATTTTTGGGAGTCATAATGGGTCTCTCGCGCATAACCACTCTATCGGTTTGTGTTCATAGTAACATCAGTCAGTATACATTTCATCTATACCTAACTTGGTATGTGTACATACCATATATTTGTGGAAAGTTTATGTTCCCGATTTGAAGAAGAAGATCTGAAAATCTACCGGCAGAAATATGCATACATACACTGTCCGATTAGCTGAAGAAGAAATATGTTTTTTTTGGGAGGTGTCGAGATCGGGATTATTTATCTAAAATTACGCCATGAGACCTATCCACAAATTCCTCAACCATTTCATGACAGCTGAGATATTTGCTCATGGCACACGGACAGACAGACGAATACACCTATATCCACAAGTTCCTCAATAATTTCCAGACAGCTGAGATGGTTCTGTCTGTCTGTCAGTCTGAGGAGAGAATTTGCCTACTTATGTGTGTACCGCTTGTACAACGGACAGTTCTCTGAAGAATTGTTTGACTTGATGCCCACGGGCTACCTTCTACCATCGCAACTCTCGCCATCGACGGGGAGTCCATATATTGAAACCGAAATGGTTTCTACTGTGCGGTTTCAAAGGAGTTTTCTAGAGCGTAAACTCAGGCTGTGGAATGAGCTCCCCGCCATGGCGCCAGGGTGTGAAGATATTTCTGTATGGTCGGCAACGCACGAGTGATACATACGGTGACCGCTTACCATCAGGCCGGCCGTATGCTTGTTTGACACCTTAGTATTAAATTTAAATAATAATAATAATTTAAAAATTACCCGTAGAAGACAGACAGACAGACGGATCGACACGGGCGGAGATCTATCCAAAAGTTCCTCAACCAGACAGCTGAGAATTTTTCTCGTGGCAGACAGACAGATAGATGGGCGGCAGTAGGCTTCTTAATAACATGATACACGTGTACATTATTTTACTTGAATACAAAATTATGTGAATGAACAGCTTAAATACAAAATTCCACCCCCCTTTACGAATTTCAACCCTTGAAGGGGTCAAGGGTTGAAATTCGAAAAACGAAAAGTTGCGTTAATTTCCAACCATAAGCCGAGATTATAGTGATTTTTACTCCGAAAATAAAGAACTTTAAAAGTTAATCCCCCTTTTCACTCATTAATGGATCAAATTCCAACAACACCGATATTCTTTGCGTTAGTTTCCAAATTTTAATTATATTCCAAGCTTATATAATAAATTTAGTATACTTCCATACACAACTTCATCCCTTTTTTACCCCTTCGGGGTCGGAATTATCGAAAACGCTGAGGCACATATAAATTAATTTTCAATCATCAGCCTAAACACAAAATTTGAATGTCCTAACTTCCAAACTGATGGACTTTCATACAAACTCGCATCCCCTATTTTACCCCCATAGGGGTGTAATATTGAAAAATCCTTCGTTAGTACCTACACTGTATAATTATAAATTTAGTGATGTTTACTATGGAAATGAAATATTTTCGTATACAACTTAATCCCCCTTTTCCCTCTTCGGCGGTGGAATTATCACAAACGCTGTGACAACTTTACTTTAATTTTCAATCGTCAGCCTGAACACAAAATTTGAAGATCCTAACTTCAAAACTGACGGACTTGCATACAAACTGTCATCCCCTATTTTACCCTCTTAGGGGTGGAATTTCCAAATATCCTTCTTTATTGGATACCTACACTGTATAATAATAAATTTTGTGAAGTTTATCGTGAAATTGAAGGCCTTGTATACTCAACTTCATTCCCTTTTTTCCCCTTTCGGGGGTGGAATTATCATAAATGCTGAGATAACTTTACATTAATTTTCAATCTTCAGCCTAAACACAAAATTTGAAGATCCTAACTGCAAAACTGACGGACTTGCATACAAACTTTCATCCCTTATTTTACCCCCTTAGGGGTGGAATTTCCAAAAATACCTTCCGTAGTGGATGCCTACACCGTATAATAATACATTTAGTGAAGTTTACTTTCAAATTGAAGGACTTGCATTAACAACTTCATCCCCCTTTTCCTCCCTTCGGTGGTGGAATTATCACAAACGCTGAGATAACTATACATTAATTTTCAATCGTAAGCCTTAACACAAAATTTGAAGATCCTAACTTCAAAACTGACGGATTTGCATACAAACTTTCATCCCCTATTTTACCCCCTTAGGGGCGGAATTTCCGAAAATCCTTCCTTAGTGGATTCCTACACTGTATAAGGTATCTTTGTGCAAAATTTCAAATCTCTAGGTCCAGCGATTTGGGCTATGCGTTGATATATTGCTTACAAACTTTCATCCCTTATTTTACCCTGTTAGGGGTGGAATTTTTAAAAATCCTTCTTTTGTGGATGCCTACACTATATAATAATATATTTAGTGAAGTTTAATTTGAAATTGAAGGACTTGCATAAACCACTTCATCCCCCTTTTCCTCCCTTCGGTGGTGGAATTATCACAAACGCTGAGATAACTAAACCTTAATTTTCAATCGTCAGCCTAAAAACAAAAATTTGAAGATCCTAACTTCAAAACTGACGGACTTGCATACAAACTTTCATCCCTTATTTTACCCCCTTAGGGGTGGAATTTCCGAAAATCCTTCAATAGTGGATGCCTACACCGTATAATAATACATTTCATGAAGTTTACTTTGAAATTGAAGGCCTTGCATACCCAACTTCATCCCCCTTTTCCTCCCTTCGGGGGTGGAATTATCACAAACGCTGAGATAACTATACATTAATTTTCAATCGTAAGCCTAAACACAAAATTTGAAGATCCTAACTTCAAAACTGACGGACTTGCATACAAACTGTCATCCCCTATTTTACCCTCTTAAGGGTGGAATTTCCAAAAATCCTTCCTTAGTGGATGCTTCCACTGTATAAGGTATCTGTGTGCAAAATTTCAAATCTCTAGGTCCAGCGGTTTGGGCTGTGCGTTGATATATCAACAATCAGTTTATCATTTTATATATTAAGATTATATACGAATATTATAACACACTTGTATCATAATGTACTATAACGCACGTTTGAGGTGGGGTCCAAAATAAAATTATGAGTAACGAAGGCGGCGATGCAACGCATCTTCATTGGCTGGTTCAAAAATGAAAGTCAAAGTCCAACAAAACCGGTGATAAAAGTCCTAAAGAGCTAAAATAACTCAGCTGGTAAAGCTATTGAGAACTGGACCCAACCTACGCGAAATAAAGGTCCAAACACAGAAAATCATCTGTGTTTGTTCTTTCTTTTTACACATTGTTGATGTTACAATGTTAAATTCGCTACTTTTAACTACACCTCATAACATGGCAGTTTTGATTGCACATTTGGTAACATTACATGTATAACATATAGTCCTCAAAAAAGTTCTGTTTTTAGTTTGTTTCTGTTTTTTTACATTCATCATCATCATCATCATCATCAGCCTATAATGTCCCACTGCTGAGCACAGGCCTCCTTTCACAAATCAGGGTGAAAGGGAATGGGCAGATACTCCACCACGCGTGCCCACTGCGGATCGGTGGAGGTAGGCTAGTGGCCAACCTACTGTTGGAATTTTTCAAGCCGCCTAGGAGGCATCCAACTAGCTTAACGACTATCACAATTAAGTGATAACCGGGACCAACGGCTTTACGTGCCTTCCGAAGCACGGTTTTTTTACATTACTTTACATATAATTGTAATCTTTGTACGTTTGGGTTTTAAGTTCATTATTATTTGGTCACCCTTGGGCCTAACAAATACAATATATAGGTATATTTCACTTTATCTTACTTATTTAATGAGTTAGAAGCCATACCTGTAAAGGAATACTCCACAGCGCATGGAAGCTTGGACATGAATTAACAATTCGATCAGTATCAGTTGACATAAAATTGGTTATTTCACCAACAGAAAACGATTTTGTGAGTTGTGTTGAAGTGACACTCAGCGTTTTCCTTAATATAGTTGAAACTAAAGCGCCGCGCATTTTCAGTCCGATCAATGACATCAACCAATTGAAATGTACATTGAATAACGCCGCTACTAAGGTAGCCGTTAGAAGACCAGCAGCATACATATAGCTGTAATTTAAAAAAAACAACACATTGTATTGTGCCTGTTTGGAAATCATATTGGTAAATGATTGAGGTCGCCCGATTCGAGGATACAGTTTTATCCTAGTGCAAGGGCCATTGTATAATATTTGGTAAATTTTTACCCCGTACTCATAAAACGTTATTTAACTAATATACTGTTTAAAGGGTCACGTAAATAACGTCACCCTATTGTCATTGTCAAATAATGTGACATTATTTACGTGACCATTTAAACAGTATATTAGTTAAATAGCACTTTATGAGTAAGGGGGTGAGTCATAAAATAAATGATATGCCTAATAACAAAATTAGTAATTTATGCCGTCATGCGTCAGTTGCATGAATCAGCCTGGGAAAGAGGCGAAAGATAATCCCATTTATAATATTGCAAAAGGGGCCATCCATAAATTGCGTCACACGTAAAGGGGATGGGAGGGAGTCGACGAAGTGTGACATTGTGTAACAACGGTAGGGAGGGGTTCTAAGTTTCGTGACGTATCATTTCATTTTCAATTATTGTAAGTATAATGAAAAACTTTAAAAAAACCTACTCTATCTGGATAATGTATTTCAGGTGATTGATATTGATAGTATAAAAAAAATAATAGAAATAAAACTAATTTCGGAACTGCTGTTTTAATTTCTAGATCTAGTGTAAATCTGCAAAAATGATGTGACGTCACATCACATTACACAATACAGCTGTGAAAAGGACGGGGGGAGGCATAGGTAAAAAACCGGCCAAGTGCGAGTCAGACTCGTGCACCGAGGGTTCCGTGCAAACCTGTAGGTATATAAGTAAATGGTAGTATAGACTAATAATAATAATAATGGTAGTATTTGATATGAATTTCTATTTATGACGTTTTAAAAAAAAACTACTTACTAGATCTCGTTCAAACCAATTTTCGGTGGAAGTTTGCATCGTAATGTACATCATATATTTTTTTTAGTTTTATCTTTCTCTTATTTTAGAAGTTACAGGGGTTACACACATTTTACCACTTTGGAAGTGTCTCTCGCGCAAACTATTCAGTTCAGTTTTTCTTTTATTAGAAACCTCAAAATATCATTTTTAAAGACCTATCCATAGACGGGGTGTCTACACAATGGGTTTTATAAAAAAAAAAGAGTTTCAGTTCTAAGTATGGGGAACCCCCAAAATGTATTGTTTTTTTTGTTTTTTTTTGTGTGAAAATCTTAATGCGTTCACAGAATACATCTACTTACCAAGTTCCAACATTATAGTTCTCATAGTTTCGGAAAAAGTGGCTGTGACATACGGACGAACAGACAGACAGACATGACGAATCTATAAGGGTTCCTTTTTTTGCAATTTGGCTACGGAACCCTAAAAAAGAACATGAAAATCGTGTGACGCGTAATTTATGGATGGGACGTATTGTGAGACAGTTGAAGGTAGGTTATGATAACCTTATCTGTTTCAGAAAGTCAAGAACACTACCAGGATTTGTTTGCTATAAACTGTTCAAGTAGGTACTTACCCATAATGTTGATCAATAGTTTCATCTTCAACAAACGTAACTAGCTTATTGAGTAAGATGGGTCCAGCAAAGCCTGCCATGTCAGATATGAGCTTGAGGATACCAATACTATAGAACTGCAATGCAAAGCAAGCATGTAGAGCTCTCAGTAATGATACATTTTGGCGACGTTCTGGACGAACCAACACACGGGATGTTGGTGTTACAGGGGTAGATGCTTGTGGACCTGATTCACCTGTAGAACCATATCCTGGAAATGTTTGTCAACACTCATTATATTTAATTTAACAAGTTTTATTTGTTGACAACTAAATTGCCCAAGGGTTATGCCCACACTATGATAGCATTGTGCGAAAAGCTACTCAACTCTCGGGATTTGTAACAAGGCAAATGAAAATCTTTCGGCATCCAGACGTAACAATAATTATATTTAAAACCATAGTTCGCGGTTTACTTGAATACTGCTGCTCAGTATGGAACCCTTGTTATCAAGTCCACATAGACAGGATTGAAAGAGTTCAGAAACGCTATCCCTATAATTTATCGTATATTAATAATCAATGCTGTTGTTGTACCAATAATATCCCATTTAGTTAATCTTTGTTTTAGACAGGGCATTTTCCCAGCGACTCTTAAGCGGGCTATTATCACACCTGTGTATAAGAGTGGGAATAGGGACGATACCAGTAGCTACAGACCTATTTCTGTTCTGCCTGCAATCTCCAAAATTATAGAAAAGTTAATAAATAGTCGTCTAATGAATTACCTAAATAAATTTAAAATTCTCTCTCACTCACAATATGGTTTTAGACAAGGAATATAAACAGAAGACGCTGTAACAGGTCTAACATCTCATATAGTTGAACTGGTAGATAAAAGGAAAATATGTCTTACAGTCTTTTTAGATTTAAAAAAAGCCTTTGATACCGTCTCTTTTTCCATCCTTGAGCATAGGCTAGAGACCATTGGCATAAGAGGCGTCCCCTTGGCTCTTCTAAGAAATTATCTTCAAGAACGAAAACAATGCGTAAAAATCGGAAAGCATGTAAGTGAGGAGACTAATATTGACTTCGGAGTCCCTCAAGGCAGTGTGTTAGGCCCGACATTGTTTTTAATATACATAAATAGCCTTTGTAAAATTGAACTAGATTCAGGACGTGTTTTCTCCTATGCTGACGATACAGCTGTTGTCTTCAGTGGTGACACGTGGGATTCTGTACACAAAACTGCAGAAATCGGACTTGCTAGGATTGCTAACTGGTTAAATTCTAACTTACTAACACTGAATACCTCTAAAACAAATTATATAGCTTTTTCAAACTACAACAATACTCAACCTGGGCCCGACTTTTGTTTAAAAATCCATACTTGTCTTGATACTCTTGGCCCTAATTGTTCTTGTCTTCAAATCAATAAAGTGAGTAGCACTAAGTATCTAGGTATTATGGTTGACCAAAGGCTATCTTGGCATATACATACAGAAATGGTAATGACTAGAACTAGAAAGCTCATCTGGATTTTCAAGACGTTAAGACATGTTACTTCTAAGGCGGTTCTAAACCAAATATATGTCGCATTGGTCCAGTCAGTTTTAGGATATTGTATACCGGTGTGGGGTGGGACCACCAAAATCAAATTCCTTGAACTTGAAAGAGCTCAGAGATCTCTGCTAAAGGTGATGTGTTTTAGACCGTACAGATTCCCTACGGATAATCTTTACTCACTATGTGATCTTCTCACAGTAAGAAAATTATATATTTTACATACTGCCTTAAAACTTCACAGAACCCTTTGCTATGACCCCAGTATATTAAACAAAAGAAGAAACTATTGTGTCGCCCCAATGGTCTCTGTAAACACAACCTACGCTAAAAGACAATACGTGAGACAGTCAGCTTACATCTACAATCAAATTAACAAGCAATTGAATATTTACCCCATGACATATTACGACTGTAAAAGAGCTATAACAGTCTGGTTGAAAAATAAAAGCTATGATGAGACTGAGGCTCTCTTGCACTCAGTAACGTAGAAAATTATACTAGGTATAATGTTTAATGCACACATGAGTAGTAGCTGCCTGATGGCCTCCTGGCTGTCGGGCAACTGATCCCAAGTTTATTAACGTAGGGCTACAGGGTGGCAATGCGCACACACAAACCCCCACAAATACATTCACACCCCCTCTCACATACACACACCCCCCCCCCCACACATCCTCACACGCACACACACCCCCACACCCACAGTCACACGCATACAGAAACAACACATCACACACACATATACACAAACACTAAATATATTAGATTTTATGTTTTTGTTTATATCTCAATACTTTATATTTTTTCTTTTTAATATTTTATTCTAAAACTCGGAACTAAATTTAAAATTAAAATTGTAACACCTTTTACTACTATATTGTTATGTACTAGATATGGAAGAGCGGGGCCTCCTAGCACAGGTATTTATTATACTTAAAAGGAGACCCCAATGAACTATATTTTAGTGTAGATGATAAGTTACCGAAAATAAATATTTTCTATTTTTACCCGACTGACCCGGAAGGAGGGTTATGTTTTTCGAGTGTATGTATGTATGTATGTATGTATGTATGTATGTATGTATGTATGTATGTCTATTTCTTTGGCACGCTCTGCAGCCTAAACGGCTTGATGGATTTAAGCATATGAGGTGTCGTTAGATTCGCCTTGACTGTGGGAGTGTCATAGGGTATATTGTTTTTATATGGCGTCTACGGATAAGAAAAGGGGGGGGTATTAAAAACAAATATTTCGTTATTATAACAATATGGGTATCAAATGAAAGCTTGTGAACAGCCCATTCCATATATGTATATATTGCAATACTTTTGTGCTACCATTTTGACGTAAACTGCAAAAAACCATGTTTAATGCAAGGACAGTAGGTACTATGAGCGGTACCGTACGTAACTCCACAGAGTTGCGATGGTTGTTAGCGTTACTTTACCGTACCACTCATTTACTTACAACTCATTCTGTATAGAACTAAAAAGTCTGAAATAAATTAAATTATTAAAAGAAACAAAAAACCCGACTGCGTAAAACAAAAATTAACTGAAAAGATAAAAACAAGCTCTGGAATATTACTTGAATGTTATAAGGTATTGCAGTCGGGGTTAAACAAATATTACAAAAAAAACACATACCTAGGTTATTGGTTTGTCCCCGACTGCAATACCTTATATCATTCAAGTAATATTCCAGAGCTTGTTTTTATCTTTTCAGTTAATTTTTGTTTTACGCAGTCGGGTTTTTTGTTTCTTTTAATAATTTAATTTTCTATTTTCTAATGCAATATCCTAAAGTCCTACAAGGACCGACTAGTACACAATCATCTTGAGCCTCTTTTTATCCGTAGAAAAGTTTCTGATATAATGTTCGCATACAAGGCAATCCAAGATTTTATCGACTCATCTGTACTACTTCAGCGAATACCCTTCACAGTACCACGATCCAACAGTCGCCTCCAAAACCGTACCACCTTTACTTTACCCCTTTGCAAATCAAATCTCGCTCAACATGCCCCTATTTATAGAATGGCCGTTTTTCCATTACCCGGCCCGGCACCGGCGCCGTGCCGTTGCCGAGAAAGCAAAAATTTATGAAAATGTATGGCTCGCTTTTTTGCTTACCGGCGCCGGCGCCGGCCCGGCATTGAGTCCTGCCGGCGCCGTCGCCGTCGCCGGGGTAGCAAGCTTCCCACCGGTGCCGGCCCGGCAAAATTGCATGTGTATTGCATATTTATATGAATTGTAGCCGTGTGTGTGTGCTGAAGTCCGTGTCAGTACTGTACCACTCACCGGGCGTAAACCGGCATCGACACCGGCGCAGTGGAAAAACGAAACCCCGGCGCCGGTGCCGGTGCACGGCCATGCTGGTGCCGTGCCGGTGCCGGGCTGGCTAATGGAAAAACGCCCAATGTGTTCTTCTTGCAATAGTATTCGATCGGAAGGAGATATCTTTGCTGGTTCTACGAACTCAAATAAAATTAAGAAAAAGTTGTCAGAATACTTAATCCATCGCATTACTTTCTAGATAATTAATGTAAACCTAGTCCTAAGCAAATTTTTTTTTTTTTTTTAACTGTAACCATTTTATAATATTATTTCCTTTTTGTAAATTTTGCATGCTGTGTCTACGCCTAGAAGGGTTCAAACGCTCGATCTAACCTTTACTAATTTTACCAATTTTGAAGCATGATATTGATTGTACCCAGTTTTGTACAACAAATAAAAAAAATAAAAAAAAGGTTATATCCATTACCAAAATGCAACTGGAAAAATGGTTGAGCTTGCATTTTTCCATGTTTATGTAATAATCATCTTTATCCTATTCATATATAAAGTTGCAAATCACATGCCTAATAAGAAACAAGAGGGCATATTCATCACTATATTTAAAGAAATTGAACACAATTATTACCTAAATATGGTCAATATAATGCTAGCAGACAGTGGCAATTCCAGGATTTCAGTTGGGAGAGGGGGGCTGAGGGGCTTGATCGAACTGAGGGTAGCCTTTACCAATATTGATTAGGGAATACTCAGATGCTTTTGGGTTTGAGTCCCTTAGCCCCCCCCCCCCACTCCCTTGGATCCGCTATTGCTGACAGAACCAACAATCCATTACTGGAGCTTTAAACTGTGGTAAATTCTTAAGAAATCCAGAATTGCCCAGTTGTCTAGGAACTTTAATATTTCACCTATAGATCGATAGAGAGGTTGTCTAACACGGCACGCGAGACAATTATATGCAGTATTCACGGCATACACCGCAAAAATCAGCAGTAAACTATTCGAGGTAAGAGCGCGAGCGGACGATAATTAAAATGCCGTATTGTTTAGTAGTGATCGTCTGCAAAAATTAAAGCCCACATGTAAACTACAAGTACCATGGTGTCACTTATCACTTTTAAGCTAGAATAAGAATCAAATCTTTCACATATTTAAAGTATTAAACTCAAAAATAACTGATTTTAGCTAGGTACAACTTGAACAAAGAACATGAAGTGCATACAATTGCTGTTTAGTTATACAGGGTCAGTTCAGTAGAAAAGATGGTTATCGACAATCGTCATCGTTAGTAAACGATCAACCTTTGGGCAAACTTCGTTTCGAACACGCAATGATAAAAGAGTCATGCGATTCGCCCATCTATCTCTATACACGCATGTGTGTAAAATTAGTTTAGATTCGAGAGCGCGCGGTGTGGTAAGAGCCCGGTTTTTGTGTCATCGTGTTTTTATTGAATTAATCGATAGAGTCTACAATTCTGAGGATTAGAGTAAAACTCCGGGTTCGCTAAGACTTGTACTTTTTTTTTTTTTTAAATGACAAAGTTTCGGAATATCCTTTTGAAAAACGAAAAATAAAACATTATAATTTAACGGAAGTACTTATTCCAGAATTTATTTATTCTATCGAAAAAAGGTATAATAGCCGACCCTTCCACCAATTCCTTTAGTATGAATGGGTCGAGAACTCGAGATATGATTTTTTTTCTCATTTTTCGTTTTCATTTTTTTATTCATCTAAACCGCCGTAGTAGGTGGTCATTCCTATATCAAAAAATTGCTGATACGTTCTATTATGTGCAGTATTATTTCCAAAACCTAACTCATTGGTTTCCAGGAGTTATTGAAAATTTTAGTAATATCCGAAATATCCGCACTTAGGGCTGCCACTTCAACCAAAACATAATTTGTTTATTTTTATTAAGTTTTAGCTTTCTTATCACGACCATAACAATATATCATTATTTTGTGGCCTGAAGTGGCAAACATTGAGTAATTTTAGTGAAATTGGTATCATGTTGATTGATACACCTTTTTTTGGAAACCGTCTATAAATTCTATCCCAAAAGTCTCAACTAATAGTAAATAAAAGAAAATCCTTTCCGATGTCTCATAAGCATATTAATTAACATTTAACATGAGTAATATATCAAGAGTTTGTCAATTTTTTAAATATTTTTAGTCACTTAAGTTCTTTTCATTATTAATTTTACAATTCTTTTAAATCAATTTTGTTTTACTCTTTGATTTTACAACTTATTTTGAATCAATTTTAGTACACTTTTATATTTTACAATTCTTTTAAATCAATTTTATTATACTTTTTGTGTTATAACAGTTTTTTAGAATAATGTATTTTGTATTTTATTTATCTACATGAATTATATACCTATCTAATTATTTGAAATCAATTTTCATCATGTATTTACAACAATTATATTGATTTTTGATAAATGATATTTGATAAATTACGATGAGAGTGCACCCCATTAAATTATTTTCGTTAACTATTTATATATTATTATTTATATAGAATATGTAACTATATTTACCTACAAAGCAAAATCAATGGTTGTTCCATCTGGAGCTGGAACAATTTCAGGGGACTGAGCGCCAGTCAACCGTTATACCGTAACCGTACTCTGCACTTCAACAACCTCAGTAAGGCGTGACTGAGGTACGTCGTGCAGAACTACGGCCGGGGGGCTTGCCTTAACTGGCCGGCCCGCGAGAAGGAACACTATAAAACCCGACAGCGAAGTCGTTTAAACCCTACGGATATCTGGAAACCTCCGTAGTATGTAGCCTTACCCCCGGAATGGGCGTCACCCGGGGGTGGACCTTCTATCGACCCTACTCGTGGGAACAACAATGGAAACTAATCAAAAACTAACAAATAAACCCGGAATTTCAACACAGACGAATATAGCATTGCCAATTGACACCGATTCAGATGACGAGATGTTTTCAACTAACCAACAGAGCCCTAACGATGCGTATCAACAGACAGATGACCGTGAAGGACATTCTTCTGGTACAAAAATACTAACTCGAATGGAAGCCTTTAAGCTGTTTAAGGGTAAAGCAAAGCAGCTGCCGCTTTCCGAACGAGTGAGTATGGTTGTCAATTATTTTGGCTCTGAATATCAACTTTCTAACGAAACTGACGAAGAGTTGAAACAAACACTTTCAGGATTTTTATCAAAGAGTCAAGATTACTTTAAGCGTTGTAAATATAATTAGTCCTATTTCATTAAAAAAAAACGAGATTGGCTCAGTGGTACTCTTGTTAGTGGTCATTTGATATCAGTCTCTGTTAATGATGAAACTTCATCAGCAACATTTTCTAATAAAGAATCTCTATTATCTCCGAAATCCAAGAGGTTTATGGCTTTAAGCAGAAGCCAACAATATAGATCTAAGCGGAAATTTTCGGAAGCCTTAGACAACGAACCAAATGTCCAGAAAATACAAGCGTTTGTACGATCCATTAAAATCGGAGGACAAAATCTGCCACATTCATCATCTAAAGATTTAGAGACACTATTATGTCTATGTCTAGAATCTGAGACTGCTCCAACAGAAAATCTGAAAAAAGTTCAGACTTCTCCAGAACCATACACACATGTCGAAGCTCTGGCTATGATAACTGACAGAAATATGTCCGTCGAAACATACAGTGCAATTCGATTAGATCTTAAAAGACGCGGATTTGATGCATACCCCCAGTATTATAAAATTCAAGAGGCTAAAAAAACCTGTTATCCTGATCAGGTTAAGGTGTCTGAAAGAGAAGCATCTGTGCCTCTTCAATTTTTAATAAACCACACTTTCACTCAAGTGATTAAATTATGTGATGAAGTCCTCATCAACTATTGCACCAAAAAAAGCATTCAAGCAGTAGATTTCATTTTAAGGGGTAACTGGGGCTTTGATGGAAGCACTGGGCAATCGTTATATAAACAGTCATTCTCAGATGCAGAAGGTGACGAAAATAGTCTTTTTGCGACGACATTTACGCCATTGCAGGTTGTAACAAAAGACGGCAATGATGTTATTTGGGTAAATCCTGCACCTTCATATTTTCGTTACTGTAGACCGTTACACTTGCAGTATAAAAAAGAAACGAAAGAATTAATTACTTTGGAGAAACAGTCCATTCAGGATCATATACAAAATCTTACCCCCATTATAACTGAAACCTCGAGAGGGCATACAATAAAAGTGGTTGAATATGAATTATACTGTGCAGCTATTGATGGGAAAGTCCTGAATGCAATTCTTTGTACGCCATCTCAGTTACGTTGCCCATATTGCGATTTGACCTCATCCCAATTCAACGATTTAGAGTTAGCATTCTCCAAACCAGTCATAGAAGAACGTTTGGTGCATGGCATAAGTCCACTTCATTCTTGGATAAGGGTCTTAGAATTTTTATTAAACCTGGGATATAAAGTAGAGGTTAAAAAATGGAGGATCCCTCAAAGGTCAGAAGAGAGCCGATTAGTCGAGGACCGTAAAATAATAATCCAGGCTAAAATCAGAGAAGAAATGGGACTTTTGGTAGATGTTGTCCGTCCAACTTCAGGGACCACTAACGACGGAAACACTGCACGCACTGCTCTTTCTGATAGAAACCGAGGAACTTTTGCAAATATTCTGAACATTGACCAATGGCTATTAGATGGATTATTTGTTATTTTAGCAGTTTTGTCTAGCACCCTGCCAATTAACCCTGAAAAATTCGCAATATCTTGCAAAGAGTTGGCATACAAATATGTTGCTAAGTATGGATGGCATCCTATGACTGTCACGCTTCACAAAATTTTAGTACATGGGTCGAAAATTATAGAAAAATCAAATTTACCTATTGGCATGCTCTCTGAACAAACGGCTGAGTCACGCAACAAATTTTGGAGGTTTGACAGAGAGCACCATACCAGAAAAAAATCTCGTGAAGCAACTATGTCTGACCTTTTTCACAGAGCTTTAGTCTCATCGGATCCAATTATCTCTGATTACAACCTCTTAGAGAGAAAAAAAAAGGCTAAAAAAATCCCATTGCCACCAGCCGCATTGTCTTTGTTGAGACCTGTTAATGAAGAAAATCTAGCCATCGATGATTATTCGCATGTTGAATTAAATGTAACTAACAATGAAGATGAATTTTAGTTAGGTTAGCCCACATAATATTTTTCAAATTCATATACATTTTCCTTTTGAATAGCCAACTCCATATAAGTTATTAGAAAGTATTTAAAACACCTTTTTTTTTTCAAATAAAATATATTCTTGTTGTATTTTTTTCGGATACTTGAAAGTGACAACCCTAAGGAAAATTTTGAATTTTCAATAACTCCTGGAAACCAATGAGTTAGGTTTTGGAAATAATACTGCACATAATAGAAAGTATCAGCATTTTTTTGATGTAGGAATGACCACCTACTACGACGGTTTAGATGAATAAAAAATGAAAACGAAAAATGAGAAAAAAAATCATATCTCTCGACCTATTCATACTAAAGCAACAGGAATTGGTGGAAGGGTCGGCTATTATACCTTTTTTCGATAGAATAAATAAATTCTGGAATAAGTACTTCCGTTAAATTATAATGTTTTATTTTTCGTTTTTCAAAAGTCGGATATTGAGAAACTTTGTCATTTTTTTTAAAAAAAAGTACAAGTCTTAGCGAACCCGGAGTTTTACTCTAATCCTCAGAATTGTAGACTCTATCGATTAATTCAATAAAAACACGATGACACAAAAACCGGGCTCTTACCATACTGTGGCGCGGTAGCACGTTTTACTGTGGCGATAGTGCGTATTTACAAATAACACATTGAGGAATGCACTGTAGTGAGAGCGCCTACAAACAAGTGCGTTCTTGAGCTGTGTGAGTAAAACTGGTCTAACTATTGGCGTTTGCGTGTAGTTGTTGTGGGGAGTTTCGTGGGACATAAGGTCTAAGCTAAATCCAAGCGTCACGACCCATCTCTCGAGATCTATGGTTATACCATTACTTACATAAAATCATGAATCTAGTTAAACAGAGGTATTTTATCACATTAAGGGCAGATAAGAATTATAATCAGCGTGTCTTACCAGAACTTATGAAAGGTTCATGAGGTACATCTGCATACTGCTGATAATTGTCAATGTTACCAATAAGTGACCGGTCCATCCTGGCTCCAATATATGAACAGCGGTACTTGGCTGGTACATCAAAAAGCTCCTCTGGATCATTTAATTTATTTTCTATTCCTTGAAAATTACAATAGAAATATAACAATGTTGTATACAAATAATATACCTACTGAAACATGTCTTCAAAAATGTTAGCATTATTTTACCTTTTTCTAATAATGGATTCACCCACAGAAATGTCAATTTAGACAAACAGCCACTGCTTTGCATTGCCGTGCCCAGTACACCTTCATCAAAATGAGGAAGTAGTGGGGTATATTCACTCTGAAATTTTTAATTGTTTACAAACATGATAACCCTTTTCCGTTAAAGAATGGTTTTGAAAATGCAGTCTGCACTATTGACTGTTTGAAACACAGATATACAGGGTTGTATTCAAATAATAATAACTCTCAAATGTATGTTTAAATTGACTCAGAACAATGATTTTGGTGTCATTTTACAGATAATACCTATTATAATCTCACTGCCAAATACAAAGAAAAAGGGTACAGTATAAGCTGATCTTGCATTGTATGGGATTTCCATACAATGAGAGGTCAGCTTACACTGGATAGCTTGTATAGCTTGACGTGTAGCCGTGTGTACAAGACAACATCGTGAAAGTGGCCACTTCGAAACTCAATAAAACAAAATGATGTCACTCATGAATGAATGTTCTACGTTCAAACGTAAGGGCCCTAGTTTTTGTGATATAATCTACTAAATGTTGGCAAACTATAAAAAAAAATTGCATTTGTGATTACTTTTAACATACATAAGTTAATAATAATTAATTGAAAATTCTCTAATATGCTGATAGGTGATATATTTGCCATTTAAATGAGCCCTGTTCAGTATCTGCACGGCATAAAGAGGCAAAACAAACAATATTTTTCTGAACAGCTATATATACTAGCGGAAGAATTTTTTTTTGTTTGTTTAAACAGGCTAATCTCTGGAACTACCAGTTGGGTTCGAAAAATTCTTTCACTAATAGGAAGCTAAATTATCCCCGAGTATTATAGGCTACTTGTTATCATGGGAACGTGGGTGAAGCTGCCCGAGACAGTTAGTCTAAAATAAAATAAGTAAATTAAAATGGCCACCATTTCAACAGGAGGGGGTATGGATACTATTTGAAGATGGTTTAGTTTAGTTGATAAATTTTAACACCATTAAAATATTACTAGTGTGTATGCAAACACTCTGTATAAGACCTCGGAAGGTTTTACTATAAGAGAATTGAAGTCCTATTTTGGATTAATTTTCATTCAAGAGTCAAAGACAATTTATTTAAAACTAATAATGTGTAAAACAGAATAACAACAAAATTCTTACATGTGAGTGCTGTGATCCAACAAGACATGGTGAGTAGTATGTAGGTCTTGAATCACTTGATGGAATCAAAGTTAAGAAGTAGAGAGTGTGACAGCACATGGTAGCAATGCTGAAGGCCACAGTTGTACCAGCAATGACATTGCTCCTAAGCATGAGTATGTTCAACATTACTGCAAAACTCCACATGACAAGTTGTGAAGTTGGACCTCTGGAACTGAGCCCCAATCGATGTTTCAATGCTAGCACATATCCAAAGTGTATTAGCCATGACAGGCATGCCGCGCCAGCAGCGAAGTAGTCCACCGGGTACAAAACAAAATCAGATTTTGTTATAAAAATATATAATTCTATGATTGGGATAAAAACCAAAGCTAATACGACAAAACTACGCAGAACAATTGCTCTTTCTTGTATCTTCTCCCGAATTACCCAGTCCTTTCTATAGCCAACGTAATAACCAGAGAAAACAGCAATCATGAAATATAAAGGTATTTGCAAAAACAGTTCCTGAAAGCATTGACCAAAGTCTTTCGTCCCATCGTTCCAAGGCTCCAAGCCCGCTGGCCCGCACATGTCTTCCCATTTCCATTTAATATTTATATGTATATCCATAACAATGTTGTATCTTTTCACATGATACACACAAATCAATCAAGGAATATCAGACTAGGTAGAGATATACGGCCTATATACAAACAAATGTACTCTGTGACGGATACCAAAGAGTATTCAATAACTAGGTACGTATACTACGGTCCTTTTGGTATAGTAACTATAGGTACTCTTTGACTACGGTTACGGCTTTTCGGGATCTTCACTCAGCGTTGCCAGAGTGACTTCACGATAGGATACGCACAGCACCTAAAAATAGTACGAAACTTATCTTTTGAGTAAGCAGTGAATAAAAAAAAAACAAGTTTTTTTTTTTTATACCACTAAGGTGGCAAACAAGCATACGGCCTGCCTGATGGTAAGCAGTTACCGTAGCCTATGGACGCTTGCAACACTAGGGTTATCATTCGCGCGTTGCCGACCCTGAAGAAATCTCTTCACGCCCTTTTTGAAGAACCCCATGCTGTACTCCATTGGGAAAGCTCCTTTGAGCCCGCACAGTTCGAAACAATTCTGGTTTCAATGTGTGAGGATGGATTCCCCGTCGATGGCGTGAGTTGCGATGATGGTAGCCGTGGGCAACAAGTCGAACAATTCCTTAGAACACTCTCCGTTGTACAAGCGGTAGAACACACATAAAGAGGCAAAGTCTCTCCTCAGACTGAGGGGCTCTAAACCGCTTGTGAGCTCGGGATCGTCAACAATTCTGATGGCACGTCGCTGAACCGAGTCTAAAGGCCCAAGCTGGTATCCAGGTGCTCCCGCCCATAGATGACAACAGTACTCCATGTGAGGCCGGACCTGCGACTAATAAAGTTGTAGTCCTTGCCCCGGTATAAAGTACTGCCTGGCTCTGTTGAGCAATTCACTCAGATTCATTGGATTTTGTAAGTTTGTAAAATCAAACCAGCGAAACCACAAACAGTAATACCATCGATATATCAAATCAAAATTCATTTATTCAAATTTGGCCCTTATAGGGCACTTGTGAAAGTTAACAAATGACTCTACACCGGTTCCAAATACAACTTGAACTGAGAAGACTCCGGCAAGAAACTCAGCAAGTGTTCTTTTTTTTTTTTTTAATGTGTACTTATAAATATTACAATTTACAAAATATATATAACAATAGCGTGCGAAGCGAACAATTCATTCAAATGCATTCTTGTCATCTACAAAATCAGAAACTTTATAGTACCCCTTCTTGCATAACTTCTGTTTTACTATCTTTTTGAATCTATGTATAGGTAGCTCTTGGATTTCTTTGGGTACTTTATTATAGAAACGTATACATTGCCCCTTGAAAGAGTTAAGGACTTTGCTGAGCCGAGTTAAAGGTACAGCCAGTTTGTGCTTATTTCTAGTGTTCAAACTATGAGTGTCGCTATTCTTAGGTAAGTTATTTATGTTTTTCCTCACATGAATAAGATTTTCATATATGTACTGTGACGACACTGTCATTATATTAATAGATTTAAACTTGTCTCTCAAAGAATCTCTAGGCCTTATTTTATATATTGCGCGGATAGCCTTTTTCTGCAGTATAAAAATTCTATTGATTTCGGCACCACTACCCCAGAGGAGGATACCGTAAGACATCAAACTGTGAAAGTAACTGAAATAAACTAATTTTGCCGTAGATTCGTCAGTGAGAGCGCGAATTTTTCTCACTGCATAAGCTGCAGAACTAAGTCTATCCACCAATTTACAAATGTGAGGGCTCCATTGTAACTTATTATCTAAAGTGATACCTAAAAATACAGTTGTTTCAACAAGATCCAGTTTTTCGCCTTTAATTACAATATTTGTGTCCGAATGTCTCACATTGGGTAGACTGAATCTGATACATTTTGTTTTTTTCTCATTTAGCAATAAATTATTTATAGTAAACCAATCAACGACTACAGAAAGAGCATTGTTCACATCGTCAGAATTAAAATCATGTCTATTCACTTTGTAAAGAAGTGAAGTGTCATCAGCAAACAATACTATCTCATGTTTTTTTTCAACAAGATATGGTAAGTCGTTGATGTAAATGAGAAAAAGAAAAGGTCCAAGGATAGAACCTTGTGGTACACCCATAGTTACTGATGACCCAGGGGATACTTTACCATTAACATCAACCTTTTGAATTCTGTCACATAAGTAAGAAATCAAAAGATCTAGTGCAGTGTCTCTAACGCCGTAGTGATGTAATTTGCTGATCAGTATTTTATGATGGACACAATCAAAAGCCTTGGATAAGTCACAAAAAACACCAATGGTGTCTCGTGAATTTTCCCAGGCGTCAAAAATATGTTGAATAAGCTCAACACCAGCATCGGTTGTTGAGCGACCCCTAGTGAAACCAAATTGTTTACTGTGAAGCAGTCTATTACTATTGAAATGTACCATCAATTTATTAAGTATAATTTTCTCGAATACTTTACTGAATGTCGGTAATATGGAAATCGGTCTAAAATTTGTGGGGTCAGATGTACTACCGGTTTTAAATAAAGGCACTACTTTACTATGTTTCATAAGATCAGGAAACTCACCACAATCAATACATTTATTAAAAATAACAGCTAAATGAAGTGCAATACAATCAATTATAGAATTAATAAGTTTAACTGAAAGCCCCCATAGATCAACAGTGTTTTTCAAATTTAGGGATTTGAACGCTTTAATTATATCGCTAGAAGTAACAGTTGAGAATTTAAGTATACTCATTTTTAGTTAAATTAAAAATTGAGTTATACAGTTCATTAACATTATTATTATCGTAAGGTACGTCTGGTAATTTATTGACAATGTTATTTCTAAATTTTTCAAGGCGACTTATACTCATAGGAAGACACTTAATATCTTTTTTTATCACTTTTTTTCTAGGCATATTAAATGAGACCAACTGGCCACAGTGATCAGAACTTAATTTACTTATTATTGACTTTGTTACTGGCTCTAAGTTAGTTAAAATATTATCAATGCAAGTTGCTGAAGTGGCAGTGATTCTAGTCGGTTCTAAAAAAAGATTTACTAGATTGTAGCATAGAAAAAGTGATTTGAGTTTATTACCTATTGCGTTATCCTCCAACAAGTTTATATTAAAATCTCCACAGATTATTATATTTTTATTCACACTATTTAGTTTACACAAAGCTTCATCCATACATTTTTCAAACAATTTGAATACTGCAGTAGGGGGTCTGTATACGCTCATGACAATGAATTGCTCAAGCTCTACACATGCTATTTCTATAGTTCGCTCAATAGATAGGCTCTGAATATCTTTACGTTCCTTAAATTTCAAATTGTTATGAATTATTATTAGTGAGCCACCATGTATAGAATCTTTTCTATGGAATGAACTAGCAACCTGGTGCTTACTAAAGTTAAAAATGAACTGGTGGGCCTTTAGCCAATGTTCAGTGATACATAAAATGTCAATATTATCACAGTTCAGAAATAACTCCAGTTCTAATTCCTTGCCCTTAATTCCTTGTATATTCTGGTGTACCAGGTTAATATTACTTTTGTTATATTTATTATTATACATTTTATTACTGTTTATTTCTAATGATAATGGGCAGGATACATTTATAATTTCATAGTTCTTATGACTAATGCTAGAGGTTGCCTCTATTGTCACTTGTTCTAATTTAAATTACTACTAGTACTTGGAATAGCTTCCAATGAATCCAATCTATTTGGAATAGCTTCCAATGGTTGTAAATAGCTATACTGCTCAATAGAAGCAGCCGTCCGAGGATAGCCGTCCATATATTATTTTCTGTCTAGATTAAGGGTTACGTTCAAGACAACATCGTGAAAGTGGCCGCTTGGAAACATACGTAGTATCCCCTATAGTGGTCTGTGTTGGAAACTAAATAAAACAAAATTATGTCACTCATGAATTAATGTTCTACGTCCAAACGTGGACCTACTGAAACTGAAATAGCGACACCTTTGTCTTATTTCTTCGGTCGTTTTTACAGCTGTCACCCTTATTCTAGGGTAATACTATCTCAACATTGGAAGTGACACAAAACTCTCTAAAATGTTTTATTTTTTTTACAAATCAATGTATGGAGTTCGCCATGATTCTTTGTTTTTTTTTGGCTTGACAATAAAATTGTACGCAAATTGGCGAAGAGTACGTGAGAACGCTACCTAACGAAATAGTACGCAATGCGTACAAGTGCGTACCCTAATGGCAACGCTGTCTTCACTCTACCAAATCTACGCCTGTAGTTGTACGTAGTATTTATATAATATATACTCTGAGCCTGTAGTGATCTGTGGCACAGAGTATCTACTTTCAGCGTGACCAGATTTAGTAGATTTCTACTTTCTTGGTACATTTTGAGGTACCGGCAACAGAATTTAGTATGTACAAAATATTTGGTATTTATTAGTAGAGTGGCGTCTTTGAAGGAACACATGGCTTCATCTAAAAAATATGAAAGGATATTGTACATCAAACTGTGGTAGGCTTGTATAAATAAATGATTATCATATTCTGGCATTTCTCAGGTATGCAAGTTACTTACGTTAATATGTGGAATGTAATTCTTAGTTAATTATACTTGTTAAGACTTTTTTTTAATACTTTAAACTTGCGCAGTAGTGTGAACCCGTATTTTGTTCTATCTAAAGTTTATGAATTTGATTTCCACTCAAAAGCAAACATTCGCTGTTTTATGTACGTTTATTACCTACGCATTTACATAACAATTACTATACAACTATGTGTGTTTATTCATGTTAAATGCTATGTAAAAATTGCTTAGTTTTTGATACTACATAGCGCTATATGAAATGTGGTGCATTGGTGCATACTTATTTTTAACTTCTTGGGTTATAGATTGATATGACTTTTAAAACCATTCAAACATTTCGGAAGAAGTAAAAAAAGCTAAATCAGCTTCAGCAGCAAAAAAGAGAAATAGATTTTTAGTGTTTTCTCGTTCTCTTTTGGTAGAATTCAGTAGCTTTTAACCTCCACAAGCAGTAGATTCTTCAAATGAAATCTGGTCACACTGCGTACTTTATTTATATTAAATGTTAAATGTCTACGATATACATATATATACCTATCATAATTATCATATAAATGTTGTGTTTCTAGTTATAAAAAACTTAAAAAAGTACTCTGTCTGTGTGTTAGATTTAGATCAAAGAGTAATATAATACTAATACATCGGTTAGATTTTCTGTGTTTGAGAACATTATTTAGATGGAACTAACTGAGATGAACAACGATGAAACCGATGTCGATGCTATCAATGACATTATTGATTATCTAGTGAGGTGTGCTAAGATTTCATTTAAAAATTCACATTACAATGAATCTGATGTTCGCACAAGCGATAAAATACAAATGGCTCATGAACTATATACCCAGTCGCCTGCTGAGTTTCTCATGCAATTCGGAAAATATTTAGCTCCAGCACATATTGGTTATTTTGAAAAAACTCAAGTTGCCGATGTTGAAAATGAGAAATTCCGTAAGTGCATCGAACAATTAAAATATTATCACTCAGATCGTATGAAGCATAAAAGAGTGAGAAACAGACGTTATAAAGCACTACAAAGACTACGAAATGAAACTGATTATTTTAGTGAAAAGCAAATGATGTTTCGGAATCCTCTTCTGTATGATCAATTAGTAGGTCAGTACCTAACTCGTGAAGAGATTAATGATAGAGATGGGATTGATAGAGAGAACCTTACATTTCTAAGTATGATCTTAGAGACAGTTGATAGAAATCAAATGAGAGAAATGAAGAATGAACAAATGCTTAAAGAAGATATTGAAACATGTAGTTTGGCAGAAATGGGAAAAACTGAAAATTTTGACGATGGTGTATTAAGAAAAAAAAAGCACTGGGGGGATTTTGAGACTCCTGATACAACACCAAATTACATGCCAGAGCCTAGAAAGCAAAGAATAATAAATGCATCAGAAAAAAAATTATTTCGAGAAGAGTTTCTACAAGAAATGTACAGTAGTTTTCTAGATGGCCGAGATGCAGATTTTGACTATGATAGTATTGATAATGATGAACAGTATGATGATCTGCTACAAGTATCACAAGATGCAGAGGATAAATATTTTGACTCTGAAGCTAATGATATAGACAATCTAGAAGAACACATGACACTTGTTCAAGAGTATGGTAGGCAAGATCCAAATCAATGTATAAGTGATGATTCATTGGATACTTTTATGAAACATTTATCTCATAAATGTAGCCCATAAAATACCCATAGGTACTGGAAAATTTTAGCCTTTTTACCCGTCTGACCCGAAGGAGGGTTATGTTTTTCGAGTGTATGTACCTATATATGAATTTACCTAAGGGGGGCTAAAAAGGAAGCTAAAGCAATATTGCCACTGGAATTTTTTTTTTCAATTTCTTGGCTGATCATTAAAAGATTTGGAATTGATGGAGGATTGCATTATTCATAATAATATGTGAAAACTTATGGTCTAAAAATAAAAAATATTTAAATGTTACTCTGAATGTGTTAAAGGGCTAATAAATCTACAAGTAACTAGCTGACCCGGCGCGACTTCGTTCGCGTGGTGCTACCTAATGATAAATAAAGTAATTATTTATGAATAATGTTATATTTTCTTTCAACGACATACGACATACAATTTTCTGTGTAGCACACCAGTGACAGATAGTTCCTTCAGGTTTGAATATTCTAACCGGCTTGTATCTTGTGTCATCTATAGTGCAAACTCTTTTCAACACTCCGCCTCATCAAATAGGATCAAGTTCAGCTTGGTTCGTAGCTTGATGAACTTTTGAGTAGGTAATGCTTTTGTCAGAAGATCAGCTGTCATATCTTCTGTTGCAGGATATTTTACATCTATGTGTCCTTCCTTCACAGCATCTCTTATGAAGTGTTCTTTAATACTGATGTGTTTGGATTTCGTACTTATTACTGGGTTCTTGACTAGCTTTTGAGCTGCCTGGTTGTCATTATATATATCAATGATACCCGTTTCGATATTCAGCTCATTCAGTAGATTTTTCTGATATATGGCTTCTTTTGATGCTTCTGTAAGAGCCATGTACTCCGCCTCAACTGTACTAAGTGCAACTGTTCTTTGCTTCTTAGCTTCCCAGCTTATTGGTGTTCCACCATATGTGAATATATATCCAGTCACTGAGCGACGATCAATGATGCATGATGCCCAATCTGCATCAGCTGCTCCTTCTATCTTCATATTTCCTTTTATGTACGTCAGACCTAATTCTTTGGTTCCCTGCAAATAACGTAAAACTCTTTTCGCTGCTTTGTAATGTTCATTAGTGTAGCAGTTATTGAACTGACTAAGATGACTCACTGCAAACATTATATCAGGACGTGTAGCAACTGCAAGATACATAAGTGAACCAATAAGGTTCTGGTAAGGTATATCTTTTTCTTTTATCGGACTTGTGCCTTTTATCAATTTCAGTCCTGTCTCCATTGGAGTAGACGCAGGTTTGCAATCTTTGCATCCAAACCTCTCTAGTATTGTTTCAATATACTGTCTTTGTTTCAATACTATTTGTTGTTTATCTCTCTCAAATGTTATACCAAGGCAGTAATTCATTTCACCCAAGTCACGCATTTCAAACTTTTTAGAAGTTTGTTTTTTATGCTATTTATCTTTTCTTGAGATTTACATGCTATTATTATATCGTCTACATATATGCTAATAATAATAATCTCTCCGCCTTTCGCGTATATGTACATGCATGGATCAACTTTCGTAGGTATGAAACTGATTGATTTAAGTTCAGCATCTAGCTTTTTATACCATTGTCTTCCGGGGTTATTTTAAAACGATCGAATTCGGATTCGGGAGCGGAATCGGAAACCTTCATCGAAAAGATCCGATAGCGGAAAGTTGGAGTGCGTTTACAAAGTTTGTTTTTAATAATGGTAGGAAATGGTATACCTAAACTAAAATTTAAACTAAAATCGAAATGCTTACGGATTTTTATTGTTGAAAGCCCTCATTTAAACACTCATATCAAATGCATAAAGACAGATACTTGTTATTTTCTATATTTTGGATTTTAGGTCTACATTGTGTTAATAAACATAAAAATGGTTTCTAGTTTTATCGAACTTCGAAAACTGACTGATAGGTCGAAGTAACTGTTGTTTATAACATTAGCAAAAGTCAGGCAAAGGTTTGAGCCATACAGCCTAATCGTATTTGAGTTATACCTAAGTTCTAGGCACAAAATAAATCACTTTCATGTTGTACGCACTGTCAGTCACAGTCCATAAACGTCATGTGTTAGTAAAATAGTGGTCAATAAACTAAAACTTCTCACAGACTTTTTGAGACAAGTTGAAGTCACGATACACATAATTCATTTAATTTCCCTTCATTGGTGCGCGTGGATTTATATTTATAGGATAAAACATCACAGATAATACGCAATAAAACTCAAAATACATGATTTTTTGAAAATTTAACGAAAACGCAACGTCACTTTGCAAGTTCCCGCCAAAAGGCCCTCTGTGTCAAAGTAGTTTTTTTTTTCAGTACATTCATGCAGAGTATAATAAAACAAATATTTTATGTTTTTCTTTTTTTCTTTTGAGTCTAATAAAATATTTTAACTTTTATTTGCAAATAGATAATTTGCAATAGATTTTATGGTTACGTAGATTTTTTAGTGGTAGTGAATCTAGCATCCAACATGAGTAACGGTATTGAGTAGTGACCAATATGTTTTAGTCCCTACGAAGTTTGAGTATGTAGCTATTACTTTTACCGCAGACCTTTCTTATTCATTATTTACTTAAAATAGGGGCAAACACACTCAGTTTAGTACCAACTAACCATTTAATAAGTTTAAATAATGCGTTTATATTAAATAATAGTCAAAAACGAACATTAAATAAAATTCGGAAAGAATTCCGCCATCTAAAAGCTATCGGAAACTTTTCGATGATTCGGATTGATATTTCCGTCGAGAAACGTCAAACTATTCGATTCGGAAATTAAAATAGCAATGGCCGCTTTAACCTATCATGCAGAATATATTTATTTTAGTTTAGGTATTATTTTGTAACACTTAAATTGTACTATTATCATACTATGTTAAATAAATATTGATGTTCTTACAGTTTTGATTGTATTTTAATGTGAAAATATACATTTTCATTATTATTTTATCATGTCGGAAACTCATCTCGGAAGTTTCCGATTCCGCTCCCGAATCCGAATTCGATCGTTTTAAAATAACCCCGCTGATTGTTTTAATCCATACACAGCTTTATTAAGTTTACAAACAGCATTATCTTTCTCTTTGTTTAAGTCGTGTAACATTGTTTTTGCTTTATTTTTCATTTCTAAATCTTTTGTAGAATTTATTATCATTTCTAGATACCTTTCTAAATGTTTAGGCTTTTTCATGAAGATGTCTTCTTCAATATCTCCATTTAAGAATGCAGTGCAGATATCTATCTGATTCAAATGCATATCTTGTTGTATAGCTAAAGCCACTAATAATCTTATTGAACTCAGTCGAGTCACAGGTGCAAAAACTTCTTGGTAATCAATACCAGGTATTTGAGAAAATCCTCGGGCTACTAATCGAGCCTTTTTGCGTTCAACTTTGCCGTCTGGGCCCATAACCTAATGATAAATAAAGTAATTATTAATGAATAATGTTATATTTTCTTTCTACGACATACGACATACAATTTTCTGTGTAGCACACCAGTGACAGATAGTTCCTTCAGGTTTGAATATTCTAACCGGCTTGTATCTTGTGTCATCTATAGTGCAAACTCTTTTCAACACTACCCTACCCTATGGTGCTACCCTACCCTACCCTACCGTACCCTACCCTACCCTATCTCAACCATTATTCCCAACCAACATAAGATTCACAAATCAGCACGGCAGATGGCGCTGCAGTGGGTTCTATTAGGTTATACAGGGTGGGCCAGAAAGGCGTACGATTTTAAAAACACTCTTGCGTTTGAAGCTTTAGAGAGGGGACTGCGCGGGTGGTGGGGTTAAGTAGCTCGGTTCCCGGAAATTTAGTCTAGCCTATAATCGTGCGACATGGTTTCAACAAGATGGCGCGACATGCCATACAGCTAATGCCTCTTTGGCGGTCGTAAACGAGATGTTTGCTGGGAAACTGATATCGCGCCGAGGTGACATTGCATGGCCTCCTAGAAGTCCGGATCTAACGCCACTGGACTTTTTTTTGTGGGGATACCTAAAAAGTAGAGTCTACTCCAATAACCCAGCCACGATTAACCAGTTGAAGACCAATATCCAGGAAGAAATGGCAGCTATTCCCCGTGCAATGTGCCAGCGAGTTTTTACCAATTTGAGGTTCAGATTCGAAGAATGTTTGCAGCGGGATGGTGCACACCTGGATGACGTTATTTTTAAGAAATGAATTTCCCAGATGTAAATTTTTATAAAAATAAAAATTTATATGTGAATTGTACTAAGTTTTTTTTTAATCATTTTTTCAAATTCGCAATTCTTTCTGGCCCACCCTGTATTATATATTATCTAGGTTATATTATCGACTGCAAGCTTTAATCGAAGCACGTCCAAAATGAAATGACAGAAATGAATGACATAACAACATGCTTGTACTGTCAACACCGAAAAAAGTTTCAATTTGATAGCACAATCCCCATCTGAAAAAAGTTTAAAGACAACAAAATCCCCATTAACAAAATGATCCGCCATTTATTCAATTCATTAGTTACAAAAAATGTGATGAATGAAGAACCGCTCGACCGATTTTGTGCAAATTTCACATAAACCATCTACTAAATAGCACAAAGCCTAAACATTTGGTTTGGATAGGTGAGCCCCATGAGCCCGTTCTTGAGTTATAAAATTACAACGAAAAGTGGCATTGATTTTTATATACCTATACTGAGCCTATACTCTACCTATATAGATTTTTAGAAAATAAGGAGAAATGTTTTCTTTTTTCTATTTAGGTATATCCTTACGCTTATGCTTTCACCCGCGTTTTGCGTGATGTCAAATAGGCTATTATAACTATTTATAACAAGCTTTGACCAAGGCTTTGACTAATGATATATCAAGACTGAACTACGAAGCTGTTTACGCGTAGATAAAAATATCCTCTAACTCTAACTGTAAGAGCATAAATCATTTTCCCGCCCTCAGTGTCAGTCGAGACGTCACTGGGACACAACCAAAATAACCAAATTCACCAAAAGTGTATTGTTCCAAAATGTCTTTTTGTGTGATAAAGGTGTGCAGAAACTACATAGGTCGATCTAGAACAAAAAAAACTCAGCTATCATCAGTAAGTAACTATATTTCCTATTAGTTCCTGCAATATAAGCCATTGAAATTTTTCGAAAATAAATTATTTTGAGTATGCGCCATATTTATGTAGGATATCTGCAATAGACTTAAAATCAAATATGGCCATCACATCTTCAATGTTTAGAATCAAAAACGGCAATCTGTACAAAAGATTCGTCACTTGTCTCTTTGATGTTAACTCCACATCGTGTTTTGTGTTTTTTCTATTATTATAAATAATTAAAGATACATAAACAAACAATTATTATTAATAAAATGCCATATAATGAAGTACAAACGTTTTTCTTTCATTGCTAATATTTTGTAAAAACTCACATAATATCCGCTTTTGATTCTATACGACTCATTAGTGATTGCACATCTAGTTTTTTTTAAATTTGCCGCGCTTTTTCAGGTTCTACTTTCGTATGCCAGCCTCTTTGATTAAGGATACATCCAAATAGTGTCGCAGCTGTGCACGCGTCGATAAAAATAGGCTCTAACTGTTAGGGGCTAAATCAAATAAAAATAAATAAAAATGCAAAATAATGATCAATATTTCAATTTCTCCCGATTTTAATTGGAATATTTTAACAACTACTATCATTATGAACGTCATTATGACAAGCAGAATGACGCAGAGGGAGCGTAAAACGTAGCTGTTATGTTTTGTATATTCGTGTAGTATGGCGACGTTATTTCTAGGTATATTTATTTCTATGGCCACATTATCTTAATATATAATATGATAAACTGATTGTTGATATATCAACGCACAGCCCAAACCGCTGGACCTAGAGATTTGAAATTTTGCACACAGATACCTTATACAGTGGAGGCATCCACTAAGGAAGGATTTTTGGAAATTCCACCCTTAAGAGGGTAAAATAGGGGATGACAGTTTGTATGCAAGTCCGTCAGTTTTGAAGTTAGGATCTTAAAATTTTGTGTTTAGGCTGACGATTGAAAATTAATGTATAGTTATCTCAGCGTTTGTAATAATTCCACCCCCGAAGGGAGGAAAAGGGGGATGAAGTTGGGTATGCAAGGCCTTCAATTTCAAAGTAAACTTCATGAAATGTATTATTGTACGGTGTAGGCATCCACTATGGAAGGATTTTCGGAAATTCCACCCCTAAGGGGGTAAAATAAGGGATGACAGTTTGTATGCAAGTCCGTCAGTTTTGAAGTTAGGATCTTCAAATTTTGTGTTTAGGCTGACGATTGAAAATTGATGTTTAGTTATCTCAGCGTTTGTAATAATTCCACCCCCGAAGGGAGGAAAAGGGGGATGAAGTGGTTTATGCAAGTCCTTCAATTTCAAAGTAAACTTCACTAAATATATTATTATATAGTGTAGGCATCCACAATAGAAGGATTTTTAAAAATTCCACCCCTAACAGGGTAAAATAAGGGATGAAAGTTTGTAAGCAATATATCAACGCATAGCCCAAATCGCTGGACCTAGAGATTTGAAATTTTGCACAAAGATACCTTATACAGTGTAGGCATCCACTAAGGAAGGATTTTCGGAAATTCTACCCCTAAGGGGGTAAAATAGGGGATGAAAGTTTGTATGCAAGTCCGTCAGTTTTGAAGTTAGGATCTTCAAATTTTGTGTTTAGGCTTACGATTGAAAATTAATGTATAGTTATCTCAGCGTTTGTGATAATTCCACCACCGAAGGGAGGAAAAGGGGGATGAAGTTGTTAATGCAAGTCCTTCAATTTCAAAGTAAACTTCACTAAATATATTATTATATAGTGTAGGCATCCACAAAAGAAGGATTTTTAAAAATTCCACCCCTAACAGGGTAAAATAAGGGATGAAAGTTTGTAAGCAATATATCAACGCATAGCCCAAATCGCTGGACCTAGAGATTTGAAATTTTGCACAAAGATACCTTATACAGTGTAGGCATCCACTAAGGAAGGATTTTCGGAAATTCTACCCCTAAGGGGGTAAAATAGGGGATGAAAGTTTGTATGCAAGTCCGTCAGTTTTGAAGTTAGGATCTTCAAATTTTGTGTTTAGGCTTACGATTGAAAATTAATGTATAGTTATCTCAGCGTTTGTGATAATTCCACCACCGAAGGGAGGAAAAGGGGGATGAAGTTGTTAATGCAAGTCCTTCAATTTCAAAGTAAACTTCACTAAATATATTATTATATAGTGTAGGCATCCACAAAAGAAGGATTTTTAAAAATTCCACCCCTAACAAGGTAAAATAAGGGATGAAAGTTTGTAAGCAATATATCAACGCATAGCCCAAATCGCTGGACCTAGAGATTTGAAATTTTGCACAAAGATACCTTATACAGTGTAGGCATCCACTAAGGAAGGATTTTCGGAAATTCTACCCCTAAGGGGGTAAAATAGGGGATGAAAGTTTGTATGCAAGTCCGTCAGTTTTGAAGTTAGGATCTTCAAATTTTGTGTTTAGGCTTACGATTGAAAATTAATGTATAGTTATCTCAGCGTTTGTGATAATTCCACCACCGAAGGGAGGAAAAGGGGGATGAAGTTGTTAATGCAAGTCCTTCAATTTCAAAGTAAACTTCACTAAATATATTATTATATAGTGTAGGCATCCACAAAAGAAGGATTTTTAAAAATTCCACCCCTAACAAGGTAAAATAAGGGATGAAAGTTTGTAAGCAATATATCAACGCATAGCCCAAATCGCTGGACCTAGAGATTTGAAATTTTGCACAAAGATACCTTATATAGTGTAGGCATCCACTAAGGAAGGATTTTCGGAAATTCTACCCCTAAGGGGGTAAATAGGGGATGAAAGTTTGTATGCAAGTCCGTCAGTTTTGAAGTTAGGATCTTCAAATTTTGTGTTTAGGCTTACGATTGAAAATAAATGTATAGTTATCTCAGCGTTTGTGATAATTCCACCACCGAAGGGAGGAAAAGGGGGATGAAGTTGTTAATGCAAGTCCTTCAATTTCAAAGTAAACTTCACTAAATATATTATTATATAGTGTAGGCATCCACAAAAGAAGGATTTTTAAAAATTCCACCCCTAACAAGGTAAAATAAGGGATGAAAGTTTGTAAGCAATATATCAACGCATAGCCCAAATCGCTGGACCTAGAGATTTGAAATTTTGCACAAAGATACCTTATATAGTGTAGGCATCCACTAAGGAAGGATTTTCGGAAATTCTACCCCTAAGGGGGTAAATAGGGGATGAAAGTTTGTATGCAAGTCCGTCAGTTTTGAAGTTAGGATCTTCAAATTTTGTGTTTAGGCTTACGATTGAAAATAAATGTATAGTTATCTCAGCGTTTGTGATAATTCCACCACCGAAGGGAGGAAAAGGGGGATGAAGTTGTTAATGCAAGTCCTTCAATTTGAAAGTAAACTTCACTAAATGTATTATTATACGGTGTAGGCATCCACTAAGGAAGGATTTTTGGAAATTCCACCCCTAAGGGGGTAAAATAAGGGATGAAAGTTTGTATGCAAGTCCGTCAGTTTTGAAGTTAGGATCTTCAAATTTTGTATTTAGGCTGACGATTGAAAATCAATGTATAGTTATCTCAGCGATTGTGATAATTCCACCACCGAAGGGAGGAAAAGGGGGATGAAGTTGTGTATGCAAGTCCTTCAATTTGAAAGTAAACTTCACTAAATGTATTATTATACGGTGCAGGCATCCACTAAGGAAGGTAATAATTCCACCCCCGAAAGGGGAAAAAGGGGAATGAAGTTGCCTTCAATTTCACGATAAACTTCACTAAATTTATTATTATACAGTGTAGGTATCCAGTAATGAAGGATTTTTGGAAATTCCACCCCTAAAGGGGGTAAAATAGGACTTGAAATTTTGTGTGGAAGTCCGTCAGTTTTGAAGTTAGGATCTTCAAATTTTGTGTTTAGGCTGACGATTAAAAATTAAAGTAAAGTTGTCACAGCGTTTGTGATAATTCCACCCCCGAAGAGGGAAAAGGGGGATTAAGTTGTATACGAAAATCTTTCATTTCCATAGTAAACATCACTAAATTTATAATTATAAAGTGTAGGTATCCACTAACGAAGGATTTTTCAATATTACACCCCTATGGGGGTATAATAGGGGATGCGAGTTTGTATGAAAGTCCATCAGTTTGGAAGTTAGGACCTTCAAATTTTGTGTTTAGGCTAATGATTGAAAATTAATTTATATGTGCCTCAGCGTTTTCGATAATTCCGACCCCGAAGGGGTAAAAAAGGGATGAAGTTGTGTATGGAAGTATACTAAATTTATTATATAAGCTTGGAATATAATTAAAATTTGGAAACTAACGCAAAGAATATCGGTGTTGTTGGAATTTGATCCATTAATGAGTGAACAGGGGGATTAAATTTTGTATTTAAGCTGTTCATTCACATAATTTTGTATTAAAGTAAAATAATGTACACGTGTATCATGTTATTAAGAAGCCTACTGCCGCCCATCTATCTGTCTGTCTGCCACGAGAAAAATTCTCAGCTGTCTGGTCGAGGAACTTTTGGATAGATCTCCGCCCGTGTCGATCCGTCTGTCTGTCTGTCTTCTACGGGTAATTTTTAAATTATTATTATTATTTAAATTTAATGCTAAGGTGTCAAACAAGCATACGGCCGGCCTGATGGTAAGCGGTCACCGTATGTATCACTCGTGCGTTGCCGACCATACAGAAATATCTTCACACCCTGGCGCCATGGCGGGGAGCTCATTCCACAGCCTGAGTTTACGCGCTAGAAAACTCCTTTGAAACCGCACAGTAGAAACCGTTTCGGTTCCAATATATGAGTATGGACTCCCCGTCGATGGCGAGAGTTGCGATGGTAGAAGGTAGCCCGTGTGGGCATCAAGTCAAACAATTCTTCAGAGAACTGTCCGTTGTACAAGCGGTACACACATAAGGAGGCAAATTCTCTCCTCAGACTGACAGACAGACAGAAACATCTCAGCTGTCTGGAAATTATTGAGGAACTTGTGGATATAGGTGTATTCGTCTGTCTGTCCGTGTGCCATGAGCAAATATCTCAGATGTCATGAAATGGTTGAGGAATTTGTGGATAGGTCTCATGGCGTCATTTTAGATAAATAATCCCGATCTCGACACCTCCCAAAAAAACATATTTCTTCTTCAGCATATCGGACAGTGTATGTATGCATATTTCTGCCGGTAGATTTTCAGATCTTCTTCTTCAAATCGGGAACATAAACTTTCCACAAATAGATGGTACTATGACCACAAACCGATAGAGTGGTTATGCGCGAGAGACCCATTATGACTCCCAAAAATAACCAACCCGCTGCGATCAATGAAATGTTGCCACCATGGTCGATATGGATGAGTCGGTTAATTATCCTATTCAATTTTTTAACTCTCTTAATCCGCCGGGTAATCCGTTTCATGCATGTACCTGCTCCTGTCATAGTGATTAGAATTATACGGCCTCCAAAATTGTGCTGTAGAACTTGACAACAAGCAACAGTTCTCCGCCGCAATGTTATTGAGGCCAAAATATTAACTGGTTCCGCCAGAGGAGAAACAGCCTCGTGCCGCGTATACCATTGATCCCAAAGCACCTTCCGTTTGAATTTAAAAGATTACAGTTCCTTATCGAGGTTTGCATCGCGATGGCTATTAATAAATCACAGGGAAGAACTCCGAAATTTGCTAGAGTTTATTTGCGGCAGGACTGTTTCAGTTTTATGTGGCATGTTCGCATGTAGGCTCTCAATCTTCCTGAACTTTTGTCAAATATCACACGTAGTGGCGGGCTATAGCCATGAACAAAGCTCTATATTGTTACAATGATTCATATCTAGAAAAAAGAAATAATCTACGCAGACGAAGTCGCGGGCTAAAGCTAGTTGGTTATGTAAAAATATTCATACTTAGATATTTTTATTTTTCTATGGTATTGTATACGTAGTTTACACCCTTTAGTAGTTTGTGGGTATTGTTTAGAATGCCACGAGAAGACTCTGTAGGTAAAGTATAAAATGAAGGACCAATAAAACATCTTTTTTGAATGAACCACATTGGTACGGTTGGTTGGAACTTTGATAATTACCGTGTTTATGCACTATAAAAATTAAATTATTATAAAAACAAAAAACCCGACTGCGTAAATCAAAAATTAACTAACTGAAAAGAGTAAAACAAGCTCTTTAATCGAGAGTTTTGAATATAACATGAATGTTATAATGTATTGCAGTCGGGGACAAACTAATAACCTAAGTATGTGTTTTTTTTTGTATTATTTGTTTATCCCCGACTGCAATGCCTTATAACATTCATGCAAAGAATTTAAAACGTCCAGAAGGATAGTCGCCTCTATGGGAACATAAAATTAACAAGCCAGAATTGACAGTATTTGACAGCCGTGCGCAGTACGAACTGAGAGCGATTTGCTCAGGGAGCCCCTCAAGCGGAGTGAAATTAAATGTCATGCTTTAGTAAGGCGGATTATCCATCTGGGTAGAGGCACGATGCCCTATGAAAATCTTTGCATTCATGTTATATTCAAAACTCTCGATTAAAGAGCTTGTTTTACCCTTTTCAGTTAATTTTTGTTTTACGCAGTCGGGTTTTTTGTTTCTTTTAATAATTTAATTTATTTCAGACTTTTTAGTTTTATACAGAATGAGTTGTAGTATTAGTAAGTATATGAGCGGTACGGTAAAGTAACGCTAACAACCAACCCTATCCTCTATCTACGCAACCAACGCAACTCTGTGAGTTACGTACGGTAACCGCTCATAGTACCTACCTACCTACTGTCCTTGCATTAAACATGTTTTTTTGCAGTTTACGTCAAAATGGTAGCACAAAAGTATTACAATATATACATTATATACATATATGGAATGGGCTGTTCACAGGCTTTCATTTGATACCCATATTGTTACGATAACGAAATTTTTGATTTTAATACCCAACCTCTTTTTTTATCTGTAGACGCTATATAAAAATAATATACCCTATGCACACTATGACACTCCCACAGACGAATCAAACGAAAACTCATATGCTTAAATCCATCAACCCGTTTAGGCTGCAGAGCGTGCCAAAGAAATAGACATACATACATACATACACTCGAAAAACATAACCCTCCTTCCGGGTCAGTCGGGTAAAAAAGATCTTATAGGTCCACCATTTACTCCCACCCCCGACAAAATAAAAAAAACGTATCTAAAAAAAAAAGGGTGGGGGGTGGAGAGCGCTCACTTTTCCTTGACAGAGGGGGGGATTCTACACCTACCCCCTGTACCTCTACAATTATGAATTGTTTAAATTATGAATGCTTCGTCTACGCATATATCACATACAGTGAGATACAAACATAACATACCAATAAGGTCATCACTCTACTCAGTCATCGGCCGAGCGCGCTCCCGATCGGTTCTGAATTTGTTATTTATCGAGATCTCACATCGGTACAGTGCAAACTAACCCGTATCTGCATAAAAATAAGGTTGTTTTTAGTCCGCGTCGAAAATGGCATGTAAAAAGTGCAATCTTCGTTTTGATGGAGAGGGTGATGTTTTGTGTTCCCTATGTGATGGAAACTACCATTTCCGTTGTTCCGGAGTACAAGAGACTACATACAAGAAGATGACCATGGAAAAAAAGGCCGTTTGGCGTTGTGTCCTTTGTCGTCAATTGGATAACAGTGATTCCATGGCTGAGCTGATTAAGGAGATTAAGGGTCTCAAAACCCAAATTAACACAATGCAAAATGGATTAAATACTGCCAACCAGGGCATTTCCAGCATTGAGAGTAAATTCGCTGCAATTGAATGTCGGTTAGACGAACATGACTCGCGTCTCACCCTCACCGAAAATAAAATCGGGTGCCTTCTTTCCGTCCAAGACAATTTGAAGGAACTGAAGTCCGAGTGTGCGGCCTTAAAGAGAAATGAAGGTGATCGTGACCAGTTCTGTAGGTTGAATAACCTCGAAATAAGCGGAGTACCTCAGCAAAGCGGTGAAAACCTTATTTCAATCCTGAAGAGTATCTCTGTTAAAATCGGTTTCCAGTTACACGAGACAGATATTGATACAATTCATCGCGTACGCAGATTCTCGTCAACGGCTGATGGCAAGCAGCATGCGGACCCTCGACCTCCCGCTATCATCGCCCGTTTTTGTCAACGTCGCCGTAAGGAGGAGTTGATGGCGGCGGTGCGCGCACGCCGCAACCTTACCACCGCCGACGCCGGCCTCGCCGGCGCAGCCACACCCGTCTATGTCAACGAGCACCTAACTGCAGCGAATAAACTTCTGCTAAAACGTGCCCGCAATATTAAAAATGACATGAACTATACATATCTTTGGGTAAAACAGTGTAAAATATTTATGCGTAAAAATGATAAATCCAGAGTCTACGTAATCTCCGATGAATCCGACTTTAAAAATCTTAAGTGACTCTTTTTTCCTAATTTATTTGTGTGGTCAAATTATAAAATATGGGTCGAATATAGTAATTTAATTCTTACTTTCTACTGTAAAAATGTTATAGTCTATGTACATGTTTACTCGTCTGATAATATTATGCAATCTGGCTTAATTATTTCTTTTAACTTAGTAAATACCTATCGTTAATGGCTACTAATGAGTTTACTATTTACTATCAAAACGTAAGGGGTTTGCGAACTAAATCTCATTCATTCTTATCTAGTGTAATAACTTCTAACTATGATTTTATTTGTCTTTCTGAAACATGGCTAAATTCAGACTTCTATAGCAGTGAATACTTCGACAGTAGGTATAATGTGTTTCGGCGTGATAGGACGGGACGAGCCGCGCGGCGTGGCGGTGGCGTGCTGGTGGCGGCGCGCCGGGAGCTGAGTGTTACTCGCCGCGACGAGTGGTGCGCTTCGGCACGCCACGAGGAGTTGTGGTTGACTGTGTCACCGCCTGCAGCCCGCGCCGCCGCCGCCGCCGGCGCTGACCCGCGCCGCGCCCTCCGTCCTAGTCCTGGCCCGCTAATTCACATAGCTTGTGTTTACTTCCCGCATAACGATTGCCATTATAGCTCACTTCAATCTTTTTTTGATAATGCCGCTTTAATCATTCATAATAATCCGGACGATATTTTTATTTTTCTTGGTGATTATAATGTCTCGCATGCTTCATGGAGCATGTCGTCAGATTTACGCTACCTGTGTATCGACACGAATGATGATAATGCTGCGCGGCTTCTTGACGCCTTTTTAAATATGACTGGTTTGTATCAATTTAATTCATGTACAAATATTAATTGACGCATTCTTGACTTGATAATGACTAATGTGTACTGTTCCCTAGCTGCCAGCCAAAACCCGCTCACGGCGGAAGATCCCCAACACAAGGCTTTAAACATTATTGTCAGGTTAAGTCTATCACCATATTTACCCCAGTTACAGCAAAATGAATGTGTCAGACCTGTTTTTCACCGCGGTGATTACGAGCAGATTAGAAAAGGTCTATCAGATGTTGACTGGACTGTTTTGGATAACTGTGATACTGAAAATTCTGTCTCTTATCTATATTCCGTAATTAATAAACTTATCATAAGCTATATACCACATAAACGTATTTTATCTAGGACTGGCTACCCACCATGGTTCTCTCGTGCTTTGATAAAGGTGAGAAAGCAAAAACTATGTGTTCATAAAAGGTGGAAAACGTATAATAACCCCTTGGATAGGGCTGAGTTTATTTTTTTGCGAACCAGGGAACATAGATTAGAAGCTGAATGTTATAATAATTTTATTTCCATGGCTGAAGACAACATTTACACCTGTCCATCATTTTTCTGGTCATTTATGAAATCTAAATTCCCTGTCAACAGTATTCCGGATCATATGTCGTATGATGGACTCACATCTGATAATGGTGAAATAATTAGTAATCTTTTTAATGACTATTTTAATTCGGTTTTCATTACCTCAGCGAATTCTGATACTAACTTACCATCTCAGCTTTTAGGTGATACTCCTATTGATTTGCACTCCGTTGAAATTACTGAAAATGATGTTTTTAAACTCTTAAAACAAGTTGATGTGAGGAAAGGTGGTGGTACTGATCTCATTCATCCTCTTTTCATTAAATTTTGTTCTAAAGAACTAACTGTACCACTTACCAAAATATTTAGAAAATCTATTACACAAGGCTGCTTTCCCTCTAAGTGGAAAAATGCACTTATTACTCCAATTTTTAAAAATGGCGATGCTCATTTGGTCACTAATTATAGACCTATAAGTAAACTTAATATATTCGGTAAATTATTCGAAAAAATTGTAACTAATCATATTACCGCTGCGGTTTGTCAACATGTATCTCAGCATCAACATGGCTTCACTCAGGGACGAAGTGTGGACACAAATCTCCTAACTTTCACTGATTTTATTATTAGTAAAATCACTGCGGGTTGGCAGGTAGACGCCGTGTATACTGATTTTTCAAAATGTTTTGATAAAATAAATCATAATACGTTATTATTAAAACTTCATAACCTGGGTATACACGGCGATCTCCTAAGATGGATAAAATCTTATTTAAGTAACCGAAGCCAAGCTGTAGCGCTAAAAGGTTATACTTCTAGGTTTCTTCCAGTACCCTCAGGGGTACCTCAGGGGTCCCATTTAGGTCCCCTACTTTTCATACTATACATAAATGACATCAGTACCTGTTTTGATAGTTCCCAGCACCTTATCTATGCCGATGACACTAAAATATATAAAGCTATTGCATCTGAATCGGATTGTCTTAGCTTGCAACATGATCTGAATATTTTCTTTAATTATTGCACTAATAATCAGCTATTTTTAAATCCTGATAAATGCTTTGTAATCAGTTTTACTCGAAAAAATAGTCATATAGTGTATAACTATAATATAGCCGGGACTTTAATCAAGCGGGTAACGTCCATCAGGGATCTAGGCGTAACCCTGGATTCTCAATTGACGTTCAATGCTCATATTGATAATATCTGTAACCGTGCTTATAAAAATCTTGGTATGATACTTCGTATTAGTAAACCCTTCAAGCGCCCTTGTACTTACAAAATACTTTACTACTCTTATGTCAGGAGCATTCTCGAATTTGGTAGTGTGGTATGGACTCCCCAGTATCAAGTTCATATCGACCGTCTTGAGAGGATACAGAACATTTTCCTAAAATCATTAAGTTATAGGACCGGTATGTATTTTGAAAATGCCGTGGAGTCTGCAGCACACTTCCAAATACCTACTCTTCGTAATAGAAGATTGTATTTAGATAGCATATTCTTGTTTAAAATTCTCAAAAATGCAATTGAATGCCCTAACCTTTTACGAAACATAATGTTTTATGTTCCGCACAACACCTTACGACCTCGAGATTTGTTTCATGTCAGTTTTGCCCGTACCAATTATTGTCAAAATACATTTTTCAGACGAGTAACCACTTTTGTTAATAAAAATCTTCATAATATTGACCCTTTTCATGATTCTATGTTTAAAATAATAAAACAAGTTAAAATAAAATTATTTTGTAATAACATTTTATAACGATCTAATGATATCCTGTTTTCTGGTATACTATAAGTACTATAATGTGTAGAAATTGTGTTCTTTTAACTATAATAACTGATATTATACCTATGTACCTATGTATTTTATGGACCTCCAGGTCTTTGCTTATCTTTGAATCTAAATTTATATTTGTATATATGACTGTATGTGTTCCTCAATAAATAAATAAATAAAAAAAAAAAAATAAAAAAAAATAATAAATAAATAACATAATCGGGATAATATCATAAATCATCATCAGTGCCTCTACCATGAGTTTTCTACACTAACGTAATCTACACACGCTAGCGACTACGGTGAATATTCTTTATAGCGAGCACCGCCTCTAGTGGACACTTTTGGAAGCATTTCATACAAAATGTGTCACCGTAGGTAGTCGATAGCGACTGTAGATTACGTTAGTGTAGAAAACTCATGGTAGAGGCACTGATGATGATTTATGATATTATCCCGATTATGTTATGTTTGTATCTCACTGTATGTGATATATGCGTAGACGAAGTATTCATAATTTAAACGTGTAAAACCGTAGGGTAAAACAGTTCGACAGCGCATCGCTGTCAAAACAACAAAAAGCCTGCGCGCCATATTTGTTAATGTTCTCATTGTGTTTTTGATGATTATCAAAAAATTACTTTAAAATATAAGTCTGTTTTTTTTCCTCGCAAGTGTGTTGAAGAACGTCGTATGACACGCGTGTGCATTGATCATTACACACTCGGCTTCCATATAGCTTATACAAATAGTAATAGCTGTAATAGTTTCAAGTTTTAGGCACAGGTTTTTCGTTATTAAAAATGTTATGGTACGTCCATGCTTGGCGAACCGAGCACGAGCCGAGCAAAGAGTACCTTTTTATATCTGAGAAGCCGAGCCTCACACTGCGAGCACGATTCGCGTAGCGTGGACGGGCTCGCGAGCCTCGAACGAGCGCCATTGTCGGTTTTTTCACGTACAGTCGAGGACATAAATATGTATACACTTTTTTAAATTCAAAAGCGATTTTCTCGCATGTTTAAAATTTAAGTGTTAAGCTATTACACAAATCATAATAGTATATGTTAGAAGATTCTGCCTTTATAATATCTCATAATTTCAATCAGTAGTTTAAGAGGAAACCGTTGTTGAATTTTACTAATTTTATACATATTTATGTCCTCGACTGTACAAAGGGATTCGCATCGTGGACGTTGTAGGCTCGTCTTAGGCTTGTACTACGTGGCTCGGCTCGTGTTCAATTAGCGTAGCATGTTTTTTTTTTTTTATTAAATGGGCTTGCGTTTGGCCACTGACCCGCCCATAAGGGGCGATGACGTGGCCTAAGATGAAACACGCTTACCCAGAAGAAACCTATTCACTCTGGCCTTGAAAGTTCCTAGATTGTAGGCGTCAGGAAACACAGACGCCGGAAGCAGGTTCCACTCCCTTGCTGTCCGCATTATAAATGAGGATGCAAAACGCTGTGTCCGTATTTTCGGTATGTTAACAACGTACGGGTGAAAATTTTCCCGGCGTCTTGTGGTTCGGTGTAAAAATGGGGATGGTGGAATTAGGTTGAACAATTCCTGCATGCATGGACGGACCATTAGATTTGTTAGATATATAATATTTTCTGATTTTTCATAGTCTGGGTCAATAATCCGTGGACAATGCCTGGTGATCTGTAATACAGGTTTCACCTAAAAATTAAATCTGACACCAGTCTCTATATTATCTGCAATAACTATGACTCTGTACCATTAATGTGTTGATGAGAAAATTAATAAAGTATTATTATTTAATTACTTATTTTATTCATTTTTAATATATATATAAAAAACTTATTATTATTTAATATTTTCAACGGATAAATTATTAGGTCTGGCAACCGGAAATACAAAAAGCGGAAACAATGACGCCATTTCATATTTTGACGCCATTATTTGCCAGCAACCTAGGGATGCCACTTTAGGAGTATTTCGCCTCAATTAAGGGGGAAAACAAGAAGTGGATATTTCTTATTCTAATATAAATTTTCGTTTCTCCCCTTTGTATTTTCACGCATAATGTAAAAGAGGAAAAATAAACCAATTTAAATCTTAATACTGCGTAAGATTCATGGTGCAATTATTAAAGTGGGTGAGATTTATAACAAGCACGATTATTTAGCCCTACGCTGTACTCTTGGGGTCAATATGTGTTTTATTTGTTTGTTTTATCTAATATATATACTGTGATATGTTACAGAAAATGATCAAAAATGAAAGCCACGTTTTACATGGGCAGAAAGTACATAAGCGGCACATTATGATGGCCGTTTTGACCGTGAGGCTGTCTTGTGTTCGCTATGAGTGGGTCTTTTTGGCTCAGGTACATGGGCCTTCAAGATTCTATTCAGGTGCAGTACATGGGCCTTTTTCCTAATTATTTTCATACATAGGTAATATAAAAATTTACTAAACAATTTCATTATAAATTATGGCAGCCAATGCGTACGGTAATTTAAGGGAACATTTTAAGGTAATTCTGGCAGCACAGTATGGCAACGCTACGCTTGCTTGCTTTGCTCACTCACTGCACTGACGCATCCAACCATATTGGTTTTTCTTCTTTGAGATTGAGTCGTCGCGTGTTCGCGTATCGTGTGCAAAGATTAATCAATAAAGGTAGATAAGATAAAAAAAATTGGTGACAGCATAATTTTATCATTTGAACGCATCTCTGAGGTAAGAGCATTTATTTCATGATCATGTTTCACTATTTGATATAATTTTATATTTTATAGAGTATATTGAATTGATGCCTACTTTCACTTGTGCGTTTTAGAATGCAAATGCAAGCCATGAATTTCGGTAATCAAAGAGGTTTCGGTGGGCCACCACAACCTCAAAGACAGGGTGGTCGACGAGGAAATAATAGAGGAGGATTCCGTAATTCAAGATTTGATCAGAACAACCCGAACCAACAAAGGAATCCGAATCCCGTTCAAGGAGGTCAACGGTCTAATACTGAGGTGATTTATATTTGTACACTATGCATGACATACCTACATGGTATTATTTACTATTATTTTTGTTTATAAATGTATGTTTTATGTCGTAAGTTTCACGTTTGCCGATCGGAATAAGTATAAGTGTTTCTGCCCCTGTGAATAGTGGCCGCCATTTTGTGAATGCGTGGTTATATTATTTTCTTGGGAAAAAAATCTTTTTGTAACAATAAGTAAATCATAGTACATATGGGCATTTTTTTTTAAACTGCTACCTATCTTTGAAAATAGCTTACTGATATTGTTTTTAATATTTTAGCTAATACATGGTTTAGTCGAGTGATAAATTTAACAAGTTTTGCTAATATATATTTTTTTTTATTATTATGGCCCTAAATCAAATAATATATGAAAATAAATAGTAACTAAGATGCGTTTTGGTCATGACCGTTACCAAATAATAAACTGCTCCTGAAACAAAACTGAACCTAGGATTGGATTTTTTTGGTGTGGTATGGGTTAATTAATTGTGGTATATAGCAATCTAACACAAAAAAATAGTTGTGTTCGAAAATTTGCCATAGTAATTTGTAAAAAATTGTCATGATCGTTACTTGTTACGAAAACGCTATACTTAACTTGTATATATCAATGAAACAACTAGTGATAGATTTAGAATTACCATACCAACTTTAACTTAAAGGCATTTGTGTTAAAAAGTATAAAAAAATCTATTCAATTATTTTAAGAAATATTTAAAAAAACATAAAAACTCTTATAATATTTCGAGGGACAGTCACATATACCTGACCAATCAGTAACGGTACTGACATAGTAAAGTTGAGGATGTACTGATTTAGTAAATAAAACACATTGTATGTTTTACAATAATTATTGTAATATCTTATTTTTAAGTCCTCCGACTTATGCTGCTAAGGCACATGACATCATAAAATCAACAATTGACAATTCAGTCAATAATAGTAATTAAGTGTATTTTGAAATTGGCTTAATTAGCAACAATAATGCTCGTTTTTTATCGAAAAAGGAACTAAATAATTGAAAAAGGAAATAAGTAATTAAACTTATAACAAAGGTTTCGTTTCTATAAAGATAATGACATTCTCATTGATACTTTCTTCTCAATTTCTTTATACGTACAAATTTTAAAAGTTTAAAAATTACTAGCGTATATATTAGTACAGAAAGTGGCACTTAAATCTAATAAGGTACTTAGAAATGGCACAATTATTGTTCTTAAAATCTATAATACAAAACAACAGTCTTCATAAAGATCTATTAAACAACAGTTAAGTCTTTATAATAAATTCAGTCTTTTGATTGTCTAATAAAAATAAAAGTATGTGATCTCAAAAAATCAAACACAAATCGCAAAAGTTTAAAAATTACTAACGTATATATACGTTCTTAAAATCTATAATATAAAACAACAGTCTTCATTAAGAGCTATTAAACAACAGTTAAGTCTTTATAATAATTACAGCCTGTAATTGTCCCACTTTTGGGCAAGGGCGATAGTAGGTAAGTATTATGTAGCCTCACCCATCACTCAAACAATATTCACATTCATCTTTTTCATAATGATCGTATATAGTAGAATCACAATTATGACACCAAAAATTTACGTTTTCTAGCAGTACTTTTATATCGTTCTTGGTCATTGATAAGCAAAAATGGCTGGGTCTACACCCTTGTATATATTCATCACAGTTGCGACACTTATTGGTAATAATAAAATGCGTTTCGTCCCATGGCCACTCCAATCCATAGTAATAATACTGCAGTAGATCCTCCTTTGTTAAGATTTTGTCGATGTCCACAATAATTACCATTTTTGTGGTGTTTCCTGCTAACAGTAATCAACTCTTGACAAAACAGAATCCTGATTACTGGCAAGATTAGTCTGTTCAATCTGTAAAAGTTAAAAATATTTTAATTAATGACAACATTATCTCAAAAATCCAACCTGTGTCATCAAAATATATTTTTCTATAACCCTTTTATAAAAAAACGTACTAATACAAAACGCGGCGTTGTCAGTTCTCCCTGACTGAAGTAACGCGGAAGTCAAAACAAAACATTAAAAAGCAAGCCTAATTACCATCGTCGCTGCCTCCCAAGCATTTATCACACAAATAATCATTAGTTATGGGCCCACCAACGCAGTCATAGCAGTATTTTTTTTTGCAGGCCATACATTTTGCCACTTCGCCAAGTATTGAGCAAGTACAACCACTGCAATTTGGGAATTTGATATGCTTTTTTGATACGATTGCATTACTCTTTGTACTTTTCTTTGATACACATTTGTTCCCGTTTTTGCAATTGAATATATCACGTTTCGTAGAACATGATCCTGGACAATCTGATTTATAGGTATTATCTGGCAGAACAGTTACAGTATTTTTTGATATACTTTTCTGTTTGTTCTTATATTCAACATAACTTGGTCCTGGAGAATTAGACTCTGCATCAGGTAAAATAAATACAGGCATTAAATTAATGTCCATCAAATTTAAATCAACATCCATAGGCAAATTTAAGTTGTCGAATGTACTATCCAGGGTATCTACTTCATTTATGGGCAAATTCGGATTCATTGATACGATTTCGGGGGTAGTTACTTCATACGTAGGCAAATTCAGATTTTCTGATGTAATTTCTGGGGTGATGAGCTCTATATGCAAATTCAGGGTTCTTGCTGTAATTTCCGGTGTGGATACTTTGTCATTAGATAAGTTGGAGGTTGTTGGTTTCGCTGGCCACGTGTCTTTAATTTCGGTATTCGATCTGACACAGTGAGTTTTCAAGCCAAAGCAGCTGCATAAACCTTTCTGTTCTCCGCAGAAACAACCAATATTCCTATAGGCCAAAATACCGTTTCCCTTTGTAATTATCTGATGGATTTGCAATGTTCCCACCAATGTCTTAATATTATTTGGTAGCATCGAAACAATGTTATTTATTTCTTCGTCCTTGACAAACCAGATCTTTACAGTTTTCATACAGGCTTTTAAAATGTGGTAAGCATCGGAAGCTTCTCTAATATCTTTTCCAAAGCAAACTTGTCGATCTAAAACTCTTTTCACCGATCCGCCTATACCGTCAGCAACTCCTTTGCCATGGCCACTTTCAAAAAATGACCAGGTCACATATTCAAGTTCCAGCTTATGAGTGAACAGGTCAATCAAATAAAAATTATTTTTTTGTCTATATTGTGAGGTTGGCCCATCAGAATAGAAATGTATAGCCGTTACTTGAAAATCATCCTTTATCATCTTTAGTACAGGCAGTAAATGTGCCCAAATAGCTGGCGGTTGGTGCATGTCGTTTTGAGATACAGTACAAAATGATTGTGACTTCCCTTGCAGATATATACCATTCCCGTGTGTAGCGTTATTTGGCTTTTAGAGGCACCGAAATGCATACTTTGTATTTCTTCGCTTAGTTTTGTCTCATAATTCTCCGAAAAATCGCATATAACTACCGCTTCGTTTTCGTTTAGATGATTTATAATAAGTTGATATTGGTCTTGTTGGTGAAGGTTATTAAAATAATGTTTCTTGAAAGGTTTAATGTCATTTCCAAAGTCTTTTAGTAACTGATTAATTGTTCCGTTTTTCTCTGCTTTTACCGTTTTCTTTGTTGTCTTTTCTGTAGTTTCTGATCCTTCTTTTTTGGAGTATTTATGGATAATTGTCTCCCATTGGTACCAGGTGACGTTTTGATTTAATTGCACATTTGTGTTGTATATAATGGGAATATTCTTGCATTTTGTGCATTTACCATGCATGCATTCGAAAGATTTCAGGTCACATGTTTGTAATGCAAGTATGTCTTTTATATTGCTATTTTCGAGTACAGAATGTTTTTTTAAACATGCAAATTTCAGTTCAATGTTATTATGTTTAACACATAAGCATGTATTTCTGGATCCCAAGTGTGGAGTCAAAACATAAAATGGTTTGTACTTATAAAAAGTGGTAAATTTATATTTCCCACCTTCGTTTTTATACTTCTTATAAAGGTTCTGTAACGTGTCTAGTAAATACCTTATCTGCTGCTTGTCTTTCTTATATGTGCGACATTCTTTTTTTCCAGCCGTGCATCGACTCACATCGTCCTTAACGTAAAATTTAACTAATTCTTCAGATACAAGACTTGCTTTCTTTGGCTTCGCTTTCTTGACTTTTCCTGTTAGGCCTATTAATTTAGCTACGTACGATTTTACTGTGGCATTTGTAATCAATCTTTTTAGTACTATTTTTTGAGAGCGTTTTTGACACGCTTCGTAAGTTTTCTTCATAGTATCTTCTAGGACTTGTTCTCGAGCTTTCATTTTTTCAATTATTTTCTCCCTGTTTTGGATCTGGTTTCCTGCATCTATTTTTAATCTATAGTTTCTTTTTTTTAGTTTTTCACATATAGTTAGAAGTTTTTTTATCCTTTCTTCCTTTTTTTTAAGCGCACTACTTAGTTTAGCACACTTAGTTTTTAAATATTTCAGTTTTGAAGTTTGCTCCTTATTATTATATTTTTCTTGTAATTCATTAGTCTCATCTTTATTTGCATTTGCTTCCGCTACAGTAGCTTTTTGTTTTTTAGCACGTTGCATACGTTTCTGTTTTACCCACTGATCTCTCTGACTTTTCTTTTCTGTATCATTTAATTCTGAAATCTTTTTGCGCCGTTGTTTAAGTCGTTCTATGTCCTTCTTGCGATACTCTTCATATTTTTGGGGATCTTTTTTTATACGTTCCCTGTATCGTTTCATTTTTTCTGCAGCGGTAAGAGCCATTCTGATATCTAAAACATATTTAATAATCCTCTAAGTCATATAGGTAGATACTTTCTATTCCTCCCACTACATAACCTAATACGTAACCTAGTAAGTCTCGGATGTAATATTGAAATTTATTTATTTATCACAAAATCCATGAAACCCATTTTTAAAATGTACATGTTTTATTCTACTACCTACAAGCTTTTTCCCACAACATATATAAATTATGCAGTTTCATAGTAGTAAGGATTCTCTCAGTATGCCCACATATTTAGACTGTCCTGTCCGTTACTTTTTTTGTCCGGGTCATACGTTACCAGTCATTTAGTAATGGTCAGGACGTAACGGTACCACAGCTTTTCTATTTTTTTTTATCATAACCTAAAAATGTTATTTGATAACAAAATAGCTCTTATTTACCGAAAACCAGAATTAATTTCGCCATGTGAAACTATCTTTGCTTTAACAGTAACATTACATAATCATTCTAGAAACGTGAAATACTTACCGGTCAATGAGAGGCGAAAACTCCGAAAAATGTCCGTTACCGGTCGAAACACTTTATAGACTGTTCAGACTATAAAAACTGACACTTCAAAATGGCTGCTGATGTTAACATGTTTGATTTGGTGTTGCTATTAAAATAAAAAGTCGGGGAGTGGTAGAAAAAAATCAGTACTAAAATGAATTTAATTTACGGTAACGGTGCATGGACATGTCCAGTTAACACATACCAAGGGGACAGCTATAAACTTTTAAATGTTAAAATACTATATTAAAAGAATAAAAAAGAGTTTAGCATGCTTGAAAACTACAATTAGATTAGAAAAACTAAAATATGTGGAATATGTAATAAGAAGCAAATTGGAATAAAATAGTTTAACGTAGGTCATGTATCTAAAAGAGGACAGTACTGCAAGACGTTAGATGCCGCATTTCTGGATTTAATATTATTACTTTGTTTTAAATTTCTCGTAACAATTTAATAAAAAAAGAAATCTTAAGTCATTTGGAACTATTTAATAATAACTCGACACTTCTACGTCATAATAATCGTTAGTTATTGCAACTTGTATGCATGGGACATCTCATGAGTGGGTTGGTAGACATTTTGACGAAAATGCCCATATACATGTAAAGCAAACAAATAAAACACATTTTGTTAATTATTGTAATATATTATTATGCTATGAGGTTCTACTATAAATTAGAACATAATACCTACATCTAGGTAATTGGATGGGTCAAGGTGCCTTGATTCAATACAATGTCCTATTGTAATTAGTGGCTGTTGCAATTAGAAAGTTTTTTGTTATCACAGCATCACCATAAACTTAACCAAACTGTGATTTGCTTGCATCTTTAGCCAAACAAGTCTGCACCAGCAGTTGAGAAGGCACCAGTGCAGGCTCAGCAACCTGCACAACAACAGACACCAGCTCAAGCTAAGCCACAACCTCTGATGAAGATTGACTCCCCTCAGCCTGCACAACAACAACAAAATGCTCCTCAACAACAAAAAGCTCCTCAACAACAAAAAGCTCCTCAACAACCACAGCAGCCCCAACAGACGCCTCAACAACCATCAAAGCCTGCACAGAATGTACCTCCCAAACAAGAATCTCAGGACCATGTTGATAAATCCATCAACAGTGAACAAAGAAATTTAAACCAAGGCAACAATCAGAATCAACAGCAGAAGGTAGGTAGAAAGGAAGCAGATTGAAATTTGATAATAATAGAAAATTAAGTTGAAACTTGATGCAGTGTCAATACTTAATAGGCTATTATGTATTCATTAATCAAAAATAACCATCTATGCAAACTAAATCAATCATTTTAAATTACTGTTTCATGTTTCTTAGACTGAAATTGATATTTAAAATTTTAGATACAAATAGTTATTATGGGCATAAAAAATACAGATATTTTCTAAATATCTATGGACATTTCTATGAAAACCAAATTTGCAGTTTTGTTTCATGAACATGAGACTTAATTATATACATACAAGTTGATAATGCTTGGTGTGAAATTTTTATTATTATAATAATAATCTTTTCAGAATGTTAATGGCAACTTTGGTGGTGGCAATAAACAAGGTGGATCATGGAGTCACGGTGGTGGACCTGGTAATAAACAAGGTGGCAATTTTGGACAGGGGCCAAAACAATTTGGCCCAAAGGGTGGTCCGGGAGCTGGCCCTGGGCCTATCAGGAACCAACAACGCAATAGCAACATGCGTGGACCACAGCAAGATTTGAAACCGGCACAGAGAGAGGTGAGTTACAATAGACAGGAAGGAAATCTAATATTTACTTATTTATTTATTGTGGGAAGACCAACAGCTATTTAAAATACAAAAATTACAACATTAATATTCATCAGGAAGCCAATGGTATAGGATCCCGCTATAGAACAACCTTCACTGAGATGTTTATTTGATGAAACATATTTTATATTTTATTTAATATGTCAATAAATATATTGCATATGGGTTGCCTACCAAATTTCAATCCAGGATATGATTAATTAATAATTTAAAAAAAATTGTTTTCAATCATTTCACCAGTTTCATTATTGGACAAATTCTATACCAATCGAAAGTATGAAGTCCGTAGAATATGCAAACGTTAGGTTGCCTATTATTTTCTGGTCACAACTCTCGGGTTTCCAGGTATAAACAGGTAAATCGATACTATAGCATTTTGCACCGGTCTGATTATTGAATTAAAATTAAATGAAAATAAAGATTATTTCATTTTGAACACGGTGGTATAGGGTTGCCTGTAAAAAATAAGTCCCGAATTCCGGTTAACCTAACGTATACTTTCGATTGGTATAGAATTTGTCTAATAATCAAACCGGTGAAATGTTGTAAAATATATTTTTTTTAATTTAATTAATCGTATCCTGGACTGAAATTTGGTAGGCAACCCATATGCAATATATTTATTGACATATTAAATTAAATTACCATTTAGTAATTAGCATAATTAGCATTTTGCACCGGTCTGATTATTGAATTAAATTTAAATGAAAATAACGATTATTTCATTTTGAACACGAAGGTATAGGGTTGCCTGTAAAAAATAAGTCCCGAATTCCGGTTAACCTAACGTATACTTTCGATTGGTATAGAATTTGTCTAATAATCAAACCGGTGAAATGTAGTAAAAATTTTTTTTTTTTATTATTAATTAATCTTATCCTGGACTGAAATTTGGTAGGCAACCCATATGCAATATATTTATTGACATATTAAATTAAATATAAAATACGTTTCATCAAATAAACATCTCAGTGAAGGTCGTTCTATAGCGGGATCTTAGACCACAATAACAGGTCCTCACGTATAGGTATTAGTATAACAACTAAATCTGAATATTTTGAAGTACTCCACACATTCATATTATCTTCGATAGAATATAAGCTAGCAATTTTTTTTACGTAATAGAGATGGACATCGCTTTTTATCCAGTGCTAGCTATACTATACTCACCCATTTAACCAATATTCATGGGATAAAAAGTAGTAGTAGTAGTTGGGGTTAATTTAGTCTCCTATTACTGAAATAATTTTTCGAAATTGTAAACAAAAACAAACAAAATAACTCTTACTTTTTATTATATTAGTATAGCTATTGTAGTTTTAATTGTAGTTAATGTAAATGGGTTGTTACAGGAGCAAATGCTAGCAAACAAGCTGAAAGATCTAGTTGGACCAATTATTGACTTACCATCAATAGATCAATCGGAAGTGAAGTTTAATGGAAGAAGCCGTTTGTATATTGGTAATTTAACCAGTGATGTTACTGATGAAGAGATTCAGGCTTTATTTGCTACATATGGTGAACCTGCTGAATTGTTTATTAACAAGGAGAAGAACTTTGGTTTTATTAAATTGGTAAGCTTTATTGTTATAGAAACCAACCAAGTGCATGTCCAATAGAAGGCGATAGATGTATTTAATACCTGGGTTTTACTGACTCTGTTTTAAAAACATTTAATGAATTAAGGGAGTATGGGTATGGGAAAAAGTGAACGTGAAAGTGGGTCCTTAACCCTAAGGGTTACGTCAGTTGAAATATTATCTGCAAATTTTATATAATAGAGAACTAAGTATAATTAATATTTTGCAGGATTATAGGATGAATGCGGAGAGAGCGAAACGTGAGTTGGATGGAAAAATGAGAAATGGAAGAACATTGCGAGTAAGATTCGCCCCTCATAACAGTGCGATCCGTGTTAAGAATCTCCCGCCGTTCGTCTCTAATGAACTATTATATCGCGCTTTCGAGATTTTTGGTAAAATAGAGAGGGCGTATGTGCGCGTAGACGATAGGGGGAAAACTTTGGGAGAAGGTGTAGTTGAATTCGCCCGCAAGCCCAGTGCTTTAGCTGCTATCCGCAACTGTACAGAAAAATGTTTCTTTTTGACATCGTAAGTAACATTTTCTCCTTCAAATTATTTGTATACATAAAACTTTTTTAGGGTTCTGGACCTAAAAACAGAACCCTTATAAGATCTCTCTATTATCTGTCTATCTAGTGTCTGTCTAGTCCATCTGTCACAAAGGTTTTTTTTATATCTATCTTGCTTTTTGTACTCCGTTTTGGAGGAAATTAATTAAGGACGCATTTACAAAATATTGAGAAATTAGCTGTTTTCCGATCGATTAACCGACTAATCCATTGAAATTAGCCAAATTTTGCGGATACCAAATGATAAAATACACCTTTGACTGTAGATTGGAAGAGTTTTTTCAATTATCATACTTTTCATACAATAAAATTGGTTTTCCGTACACGCCTCCCGTGAAACTACGAAAACAGGCCGAGTGTCAAACAAGCATATGGCCCGCCTGATGGCGGTTTCCGTAGCCCATTGACGCTCGCAACTCCAGGGGTATCACTCGCGCTTTGCCAAACCTGCAGAAATCTCTTCACAACCTTATCATACTATACTGTACTATAATAATTGGACTGTTTTACAAAAAAACTTAAACCGACTTCAAACTACACTAAGAAGTAATCAAATCCTGATCTGATGATAATGGGACCAAATGGGTTCATAAATGGCGGAGTTATGAGGTAACAAACATACAACCGAATTGAGAACCTCCTCCTTTTTTGAAGTCGGTTAAAAAAAAAAACAATCTCACACCCACATTTATAATCAGAAATATATGCCACTAAGGAGTTCCAGTGTCTGCCTACACTCCTACTCCATTATCAGACGCCGAAAACCATATATGGTCAAAGTTCATCTCATAACAAAGCCAACAACCCCAAATACGGCTAGGATACGTTGCTCCGCTATGAAGTTCAAATACCTACTCTATAATCAGACCTTGAAAACTATATATCGTCAAAATGAATCTCAAGACAATACCAACAACCCCAAACACTGCTAGTATATCTTGCTCCGCTATGGAGTTCCATTGCCTGCCCTCCTATTCCATCATCAGACCCTGAACACCGTATATGATTAAAGTTCGTCGCATGACAATTCCAACAACCCTAAACACGGCTTTGATATGTTGCTTCACTATGAACTTCCAGTGCCTACCTTTCGGATATATCATCAGATCAGCTCGATGGTACTAAATTATTGTAGTGTCATCCGAACTACATACACTAGCAAAGTTAGTTTCATACATGTGAAGCTAATAAAAGCTTTTTAAAAATGTTTAATAAATAAAATATTTTAAAGTATCAAATCAGGTTGATTCCCTCTTATTGACGCAGCTTGACCTTGCATGTGTGTGCCTGTGGGCCTTGCAGATATAGTAGTGCGATTTGCTACCTTTTGCTCAATTTTGTAAACGCGTCCTTAAAACAAAAGAAAAAAACAATTATTGGATTTCGTCAATTGATAAATTATAGCAACTGTATTGCAAATATATAAAATATTGTTGTTGTTTCATGTGACTTCTGTTTTTAGATCACTGCGTCCGGTGATTGTTGAGAACTTTGAAGAGCCAGATGAATTTGATGGGTATCCAGAAAAGAATTTGCCCAAGAAGCACCCAGAATTCCTACGAGCTCGTGAGGTGCTGATAAATTTTATAATTATAATGCATCAGGGTAAAATTTGATTTTTTTTAAATAAATTATGTTTTAATTTTAGTTGGGACCCCGGTTTTCCGAATCAAGCAGTTTTGAGCATGAATATGGTACCAGATGGAAACAATTGCATGAGCTCCATCGCCAGAAGGAGGAGGCGCTTAAGAAGGAATTGGCTGCCGAGGAGGAAAAACTTGAAGCACAAATGGAGTATGCCAAGTATGTAATATTCATTCGTTTTAATGAGTCGTTTTCTTTCCATAGAGTTTTATAGAGTTGTTTGCTCCTTGTCAAATCGTGTACTTAAGGTTCAAATTAGTTCAAAATAAAAAGTTTGAGAGGTATTTTCAATCAAACTCTATAAAGCCCTATAATATGGAAAGAAAACGTCTCATTACAGTTCAATGCTATTTATAAATATTAATCCCTTAAATAAATATATATCCTGGGACATTCCTCACACACGGTCATCTGATCCCAAACTAAGCAGAGCTACTTTACATATACTACTTTTTTGTTTGTAAATACATACTTAATATACATTACTACAACAGAGAATCCATGTAGACAAAATGTCGATATGGATTCTTTGTCATTTGTTCTCGGTAAAAGTATCGATAATAAACGTGAAATTGCCATTCATTATATGTCGCACTAAGTTTCAAGGCAAATAGACCATACCCGTGGTCACGGACCGTACCGTACTCTAGTACAGGCGCTCTATAATATAGTCTGTGGGTGCGTATCACAGGTGTAAATAGATGACCCGAGTGTATAAATAAATAAATATCCTGGGACATTCCTCACACACGGTCATCTGATTCCAAAGTAAGCAAAGCTTGTACTATGGAAACCAGATAACTGATATAATACATATACTACTTTTTGTTTGTAAATGCATACTTAATATACATAATTACACCCAGACTCCGGACATACAGACATGTTCATGCACACAAATGCATGTCCTGTGTGGGAATCGAACCCACGACCTGCGGCGCTATAGGTTAAGACTCCACGTCTTAACCAACTGCGCCAACTGGCAGTATGTGCTCCGCGTGTCAAAAACTGTGCAAAAAGGGAGAGCAATACTCTTCTTTTGAAACTGTTTCGCGCGGACAAGGAGCTTGCATAAGGCTGCATGTTCACCAGAGATGTGTAGCGAAGGATGTGTTTAGCAGACAAATAGGATCGCTCATTTTCACGTTATAGCTCTAATGCTATCCTAACTAAATCAATCTTGTAAAATTATGGTATTAAAAAAGTGACACGCTTGGTTTTGATACGGATGGTGGTTGCGTTATCTATTTAGGTGCGTATAGTATGTAATAGGCAGGTACAGACTGATTCAAAATTATTGGCGGCTGTGATAATAGGCGCGGAACGCTGCGCAGTAGCGAAAACGAAGGTATGCGGTACATTCGAGTGGAGTGAACCTGCGCAAAGCCGGCTCGCAGCGCAGTCACAGCCGCCATTAAGTTTGGTTCGGATAGTATAATATAAAGTGGTTGTGTGTGGGTACGTTAGGTACGAGCACGAGACCGAGCTGCTCCGCGAGCAGCTGCGGCAGCGCGAGCAGGACCGCGAGCGGCAGAAGCGCAGCTGGGAGCTGGCGGAGCGCGCGGCCGAAGAGCGCCGCGAGACGGAGCGCGCGCAGCTGCAGCGCCAGGAGGAGGAGCTCTCGCTGCGCATGCGCAACCAGGACGACGAGCTGCGCCGCCGACAACAGGAGAACACGCTTTTTGTACAGGTGTTTATATACTTCACTTATTTGGCTGCGCTATTCTGTAACGTGTATTTAATGACCCATTCCCCATACGCATACGGCACTAGAACATTCTAAAACATTCAAGACCTCCTAATTTTATTAAAACATCGCCTTTTAGCACAAAATTTAAGTTTTGTAGTAAAAATCTGAATTTCCTACAGATTTTTCTAAATTATTTATCTACTAGTGATTGGGGCAAACATAATAATTTTGTGGATTTGATTCATAAAACTGATTTCGTCGAAACATTTATATATTGTCTTGGTAGGCTTTGTTCTAGCTGTCAAAATGTCGTAATTGCTAATGTAAATGTATTTATGTACAGGCGCAACGACTCAACTCTATGCTCGACCGCCAAGAGCAAGGCATGTTCGATCAGCAGCAGCCAATGGTGAGTAATTTATTTCATTTATACATGGTTTAATTTATTTTTATATCTGTTGGAAAACTAGCATTTAACAATTTTATAAATTTATATATTTTTCCGAAAAAATTTGCTATGATATAGATACAAATATTTATATTTGAAAAATGGGAATCATTCTACAGGGACTGGGAAATATGGATTAAACTATTCAGAGAATGATAAAAAAAAACACATCATCCTTACATGAGCTTTCCAAAGACTTGACTGTATCTTGCCACGTACGAATTTTAAACTGAGGTGAACCTTGTTTGTAATTTATTTCGATTATTTTATAGATTGTTAAGCCATTTTATAAACATATGCCTTATAAGACTTACTCCATTTAAAACCCATATTCTCATAAGCACAGATTGGTTCTGTCCGGTAGGTCTATTTATATTGGAACAGAATTTGCGATTTTAAGCATTGGTATTGTATCTAGTGCACTATGACAGAACAAGGTGTCCTTCAAAGTTTATTTCACTATACCTTGTTTTATATACAAATAACGAGCGATAAACACGTTACAATTACGATACATCAATATGCAATGTACGTCTATCAAGGTTTGAAATTGGGTTTAGGCCAAAAATGTTACAAGAATAACTCTTGTACTTGACTGGTTATGTTGGAATTTAAAGTGTTCGCCACTTAGGGCTTTCGAAATCGTCAATTTGTTCACTTATCAAACGTAGTAACCTACCTCTTAAATTAAGTTATTTCCTAGAGATTTTCATACATATTAAATCAAATAATTTAAAGTCTTAAGCAGTGGCGTAACTATACCATCTGAGGCCCGTTCTAAATTCATTGGATGAGGCCCTAGTAAAAATCGTCACGTTGAATCTATACATATAAAATGCTTTGACCTGAATGACTGACTGAGAAGCAACGCACACTACCACCTCCCACCACGCTGTACGTACAAGCCGGCACGCACACATTCAGACATTAGTCAAACGCGGGTAAACGGCTCTGTGTAAACGGCGACAGAGTATCGTTTCCCGCGGAATAGCCAACTAATGTGTGCGTGAGAGGTGGCCGACTCTCATAGACACAGTTTTTTGTCAGCGAGAATATGTCCGACGTAGTCTGTGCATTGCACCAAGCTTTTATGATATCTCAACTTTTTTTTAATAAAATCGGATTGTTTTTACACATTTTTGTCGGTCTGTTCCGGTTCATAGTTGAAGTTATACTTAGTGTTCCGCGCAAAAAAAAAACAAACCGGTGCGGGTGAAACCGCGGGTGTCTGCTAGTTTAAATATTATAAATCACTGAAGTAGTTACCCCACAGTATTACTGATAGTGTTTGCATTTTAGTTAAATATCTATAAATATAATTTTCAAATTTACATGATTAACATAAAAAAAAAATTTGCAATGTTTATTAATAAATTTCTTTTCTCCGAGCTTTCAGTTCCGCGAAAGTATAAATTACATCCTCAAGGTGTAAAGATCGGGCCATAGAATTTTCAATAGACAGAATAGCCAAGTTACGTAGCCTGTCTTGTCCCAAAGAATTCCTTAAATAAGTTTTTGACAATTTTAGTTTCGCAAATGAATTGATTTTAAGTACTTACGTACAAAATGTTGTAAAAAAATGTTTTGTTTTCTCATGCCGGGGACCGTAGCATTTTGCCAGCCCAGCCACCATATAGTTACGCCACTGGTCTTAAGATATCAATCTATCACAAAATATAACGAATGAATATTTACAATATCAAAATTTTTATTTATACTGAAAATATATCTATTATATCATTCACATCAATATGTAAAGAAAGTTTATGTGATCTATCAAGTAATGAACATTCCCCCTTATTCAGAACTAACCGGCTGCCAATCCGATCGGTAGATACGACACTATTTAAATGGATGCTGCTGCTGTGATGTACGCAGAAATGTACTATCGTGTACAGATCCACTGTCCTGTTTCGAATAGAAGTCTGAAATTGGAAAATATATATTATAATAATATCCAATTAGTTCGGCACTCAAATCGTGACCGCACCCAAGTTCTGAATAACTCCAGACTGCAGTTTGGTAGCTGTGCCATAGTGATACCGATCAGAATACTCATAGAACTTTCAAAGATGGTTATGGATGTAATTCTCCCAGTTTCACATTAATTTGTAGGTACTATTACCGGTAAGGTATTATCTAACTATCAATAACTCTTCTTATGCTGAGAATGGCCACGTAAATTAAAATAATTTTAACATATTTTTACAAGCTTTCATTTAACTTGCAATGTATGTTCTGTACTATGTTTTTTCGGGTGGAATCTTGCAAGTCGAATTTCACCCACTTCCAGTGGTCGGATTGATTTGATATTTGGTATACATACATACATTAGTATATTGGAAGGCAATACAAGTACAGTCAACAAAAAGTACAGTCACCAAGCTTGTATTAAAAATGATATTTTTAACAAAAACTTATTTACTTTTGATTTTGGGATGGGAAATGTATCCACCAAAAGTTGATCCAACACATGAGAAAGAACCAACATCAGTAATTCAGAGTGAATGTCGGATAAAAAAATTCATGGTATGTACCGATTTCTGGGCAGTATAAAAAAATTCAACGATACAGTGCCTAGTGCGAGTTTGTAATCTTCGATTGTATTAACGTTAACTCTTGTATGGTGTTGGACCAGGTGCCGTCAAAAGACGAAAGAAAATTCATAATTTAATGCTAGGAGTTGCACAAGTTGTTTTCCCAATTGCTTATCTAAGCCTTCCTAAGTAACATATTATTAATCTCAAATTATGTGATAGATACAGAAAGGAGTGTTATACATAAATAAGGTTCACATCTTTGGAAACATTCGTCCACAATAATTGACGATTCTCCATTAATTTATTAATAACGTATTAATTGATATAATTTTGTCATTACAAAAAGGTAATCTGATATATTTGGCCAGCGGTGACATACGGAATTTACGGAACAGAGAAATGGTAATTTACTGCTGGCCATATAAATAAGCTTTGGAATGGGCTAGGCCCGGAAATTTTTCTATATGTATAAAGGTCCGAAAAAAGGACATTCATCTAAGAACAAGAGCTACAGATATTATAATTACATAATAAGGGGTCGCATTGCTTGACGAGCCAATTCCTGATCGGTTAGAAAGGTTGTCGAGTGACCGTCAAGCGCCGAGCGGGACAAAATTCCACCACCGGGGATACCGCTCAAGCTCGGTGGTAAGGTCTTCATTTCTTTTGAAGACCATTGGTGAGCTTCGTCGTACCGCGCTACACATTCATTCGATTTCCGTCGTAACACTATCGTCAGTGAAACGATTTCTACGTGAAAGTCTGAGAGAGGTCTATGTTAAGTACTGGACATGGTAGCGCTACATAAGTTTGTTGATACAGATTCATTAATTCAAGATTTGTCAAATATGTGGTTGTTTTTAATTAATTCATACTAATACCCAGGTTATATTTAATGTTTCTTATTTTTAATTTTTTTATGTTTTATTTAAACAACTCGCAAAAAGGAGTGCATTCTGGGTTCATGTACCTTTATTATAAATATGCGAGTTTATTTTAAGTCTCGTAGAGAACAAATGCCACAACAGATTTTGTTAACTGAAGTTCAATCAAATCAAATCAAATCAAAATTCATTTATTCAAATTTGGCCCTTATAGGGCACTTGTGAAAGTTAATCAATCGGGATTTTATGCCGAGTTTTCTATATGAAATTACTAAAATTAATCTTTTATTTGCAAAATATTTATGAGATCTATGAATGTAACCATTTTTGTTTGTTATCTTTAAAAACACATTGATGATAACAATGTAGGTGTAATATGATAAAGAGGGGGAAAGGTTGCGAATAATGCGTTAGTTGAATTAAAACTATGACTGCTAGATGCAGTCGTACTTTTGAATGACGACAATTTAAGCAGGGAAGTAAAAAACAAGAAGTTACAATAGAAATTTTAGTTTACTAAGCAGTCACATATGAACTTAAATAAATAAACTACTTCCTGCACCACGCCCCTACTGCTTAGAAAACTCAAGTCTCATTGTAAGAGATTGTTTTTGACTACTGTTTTTGTTTAAATTAATATTATTATGTTATTTAAATAATTAGATTGTATTATTAAGTAAAGACTATTGGAAAGTATGTGATTGCTTACTTAGGATGGAGGCTTCAGAGACCAGTACGACATGCCGCGTGGGAGTTTTGACGACATGCCGCAGAACCGCGGTTGGGAGGGACCGCGCCCAATGGACGATTACCCTAATAAACGTCGTCGATACTAAACAAAACAAATACCCTATATAGTGACGTTCATCGTTGAAGGATTTCCAGTTCATTTTTGTACTAAAGTCGGTTGGTTAGGTACAAATAAGGGCAATATTCTTCTCTTTTATTTAAGTTATATTTTTTAAACTTATGAAAAGCCACCAGTATTTACTTATATCACGTTTTCTGGCAATTGTGTTCTTAATTTTCCTTCAACAAGAATTTCTTCGACGCTTTGCTCATACTGTCATCAGATGCGAGGCGAACTCAAAACAACTTTGTGTCAGCATTCGCATTTTGTACAATGCACTACTTAGTCCCTCATTTCTCTAATTTAGCTTCCTTTGCAAATAATTAATTATCAAGTGATCACCACTGACGTCAATGAAAAAAAAGGAATTTCAATTCTGCTACTACTAATAGTATGTTTCGAAATGTAGGTAAAAAAGTGACCAATTCATATGATCCCAGGGTCCGTATTAGTGAGATAATACACAGTTATGAACCACCATGGATTAATAAGATCCTGTTCCTTTCAGTTTCCTGTAAAGTTGGAAATTATTAATACGACCTACATGAGAATTCCAAATGCAAAATTCTCTTTATGCTTCAAGAAACAATTATTTTTTCATAAAACAACAAGATTAACACAATTCCTATATAATTGTCGGCATTATAGCTAATCATAGATTCCATAGCTTTGTTAATATTTGTATTGGGGAAAAATATGTATTTATTTGTATAATATGTGATATGAACGTTATTGAATAGCTTAAACCTGTATCTTGAAGTAGCCCAAAATCAATTTTTCATACAACAGCGTTTGACAATGTAGATGAAACTATTGACTTCGATATTGAACATGAAAAGTTCAGATAAAATTATAAAGATCACTGTTTTGAGTCACGCCATAGCCACGTCTGTCGTGAAATATTTAAGTTCCCACATTAAAGTTACGTTCCCTATAAATATAGCTTCCAAATATTTTGGATTTATGAAGGACTTTTAAGGCAGTAATTTAGTTTCTAATATTGTATTACTGTGACATTAAATAGTAAGTAGGTAAATAATAAGTGTAAGGGGGTCTGGGCGTCAAATGCGTTAAGGAAATTCTTGTTAATTTATCCGTTATTTGTTCTAACCGAAGGCTTGCAAATATATATGATTTGCCTCTACAATGAATATATTTCTATATTATATGAATTACATAATCTTACATGCTTAAATTAATCGACCATTTTACAAGTTAAAATAACTAATTAGTTGAATATTCGTTAGATGATATGATCGTAATGACACTAATTTTACATTATCAGACTTTTAAGCTTGTTTTATTTAAAATATGTGCCTATTTTTTATTTAAATGAATAAATTGTCATATTTATTAATATGACGCCGATTGCCAAAATTACTAAGCCCGGCTTGCATGATAATCATTAAACGTGTTGGGCTCCTTTACTAAAACGATACAACATATTGACCCTTATGAAAAATCGTTCCCCGAGCTGATGATTTATCCAAAGTGAAGGCGCAGTGGAAAATTTAAATAAACGGATTTTTCATTTCGATGCCATTCACTATTTAGATCTAATCTGACAGTCGTATGCGCGAAAGGTGAAAATATTTGAACAAGAACAATTTTCCTGGATAATTTCACTCTGCGTTATTAACTTTGGATATACATCAAAAGCTATACAGGCATAGAGTTAGGATCTGACGCTGTGCCTGTTTTAGCTAAATTGGTTCAATTAGATATTTTGTATGGGTTGACGCTTAGCCTTATAAACCATTGATACCAACGACATCAAAACATCGTGAAGAAAATAGCATGGTGTTCAGGATATGCTAAGTAAACCCTACTATATCAGAGGGTGGGTACTTTTTTATTTACTTTTTTTCGTTTTGATTTTGATGTGTTTTTCCTGTGTGGCAAAATATAATTATTAGGTACTAGTTAGCCCAGCGTGTTTTGCAATGCCTATTTATTTCTGTTTCACAAATCTTCCCGACCTGCGCACAACAACTGCCAAGTTTCATCGTAATCCATATAAGTTTGTATTTTCGAGTTTCTTGCGTTGAAAACCAATTGCTTCTCTTTCTAATTTAATTAAAATCAAAATAAATATTCTAATTCATTTATTGAAGAATAGTTCCAAAAATACACGCGTAACCTCATATGAGCATTAAGTATCATATGTACCTAAATACTTATTTTCATCTAAATCAGTTTGCCGTGAAAATGGACCAAACAGACTGACCACTTTCGCATTTATAATATTGAGTAACGATATAAGCCCTGTTATTATTTCGTGATTTTCATGCAAGTCTGCCCAAGTACCGAAACTTATATAGGTATAAAACGTAGCAGCAAACTCTTAACTTGCGGCATTAGAAACTGCTGTGAAACACAAAATAATTTTAATTATAAATACAGCCGGAACTTACTTTTGTATTTCTAACTATCACTTTAAAGGTTATTTTATAGTTGAATATTAACTCATAACGATACATAATTTAAGGTATTCCATAAATATTTTGTAATGGCCATAATTAGATGTGGCACAACTTGAAGTTAGATTACTTTAAAGATTGTGTGAAAGAAGATTTGGAATGTTTGATCAAATAATTTAAATATTGTCAACATGTAAGTACTCTGTGAGTTGTATATGGACTTTGTGTGTTGTATAACGATTTTGTTGTTCAGTAAAAACAATAGTTTATTTATATTATCTATTTAGTCAATAAATTAGCTGATAACATAATAACTTGAATTATTTTCCAATATACCTATTAGTTAACAATAATAGTAGTGGACGATTAGGAGACTGTTTAATTTAATTTCTCAAAAGTCGCATACTTTTCGCAGTTGCGACTCATTTGTGGTCGTAAAAAGATTTCTACAGTTTCGGCTCATTATCAAGGCATAATGGTTTTACCGTATCGCCGTATAACTCAAGTCAACAATAATTAGGGGATTTGTAATATACTTAGGGGCGAAGTGAAGGGTTATCCCTATACTATCAAAACGAGCAATTTTTTTATATGGTTTTTGATCTCGAAAACGGATCTAACGATATCGATGAAATTTGCTATTTGTGGGTTAAAAGTCGATCTAACTACGTCTCCTATCCTGGAAAAACGCGTCGTTCCACGCAGCTGGTAAGATTCGGTAATTTCACTGCGGCATGAAAATGTACGCGATAGCCTTGGTCAGGGGTCGGCAACCTGCGGCTCGCGAGCCGCCTTTCCATGTAAAGTTGCGGCTGTTCAGCAAAACCCTTTAAAATCATGCAACCGATCCGAGCGCTAACGTTCTGCGAGTCGACATTCGAGCGAGCAAGCGTTCTCATGCATAAAAAAATAATAAATGTCAGTTTTAAAAAGCCTCAAAAAAATGTGGCTCTTTAAAAACTGGAAATTTTTGTAAATTGTTATATTTGGCTCTTGGTAAAGGTTGCCGACCCCTGGCCTAGGTCAAGACAAATTCCATCTCGTCGGTCGTGGGTTCGATCCCCGGTCCGGTCGAGTCTCTTTGTATTTATTTGACTAATTTTAACGATTTTCCAAACCAAAAAGGTAAAAAGAAACCCTTATTCTACTCCGTCCGTCAGTCTGTCAGAGCAGTATATTTATTTGAAACTAGCTGTCCCCCGCGGTTTCACCTGCGTTCCCAGGATAAAAAGTATCCTATGTCCTTCTCCATACCATAGGCCATCTGCATGCCAAATTTCATGATGATCCGTTGAGTAGTTGAGGCGTGGAGGCGTAACAAACAAACTCACTTTCGCATTTATAATATTATAGTAAGGATTTGGAATATTTATAAATATTGCTTACCCAATCTAATTACAATTGAAAAATGTATACTTAATCCGTGAAAGTTCTCAAAGCCAAAGATATGAAATAATTTCAGTAGATAGACATTGATGTTAATATTACAGGAAAATAGGAACGATGTTTCTAACTACATACCACAGTTTGTACGAAATCATCAAAATTACAAACGAATTTAGTTATGCGGTCCGATTTTTTCTACAGTTATGGCCCAAGCAAAGAAATTATACGTAAAGGAAGGTCGGAACCCGTGGTTTAAGCAGACTCAGACTCTTGGCTGGTTTTTCTTTTTTTTGGACAAGCTCGGTTAACCAGGTATTATTAATCACGCGATTATAGTAAAACTGAATCTGATGTCCCGAAATAAAACTGGAACTGTAAATGGAAGAACAGAGGAAGAGCGGAACCAGAAACACAAGAATCCAACTATGCAATCAATAAATAACATTATTTAAATTAAACGTTACTTGAACGGATTAACATGATGTCAGTATCAATCCGTTCAAGTACCTTGAAGTTCAAGTTCGGGCAAGGTTTTATGCGCTTATGTTCTCAAATTTTCAGATTTTCCACCGTGAAATTTTTGTCAATCAAAAACCTGTCTTATTATTAGAATCTCGCCATTTCCTAATCAGCAGTGAACCCGCGAGTGCCATCCAAGAAGTTCGTGTCCTGGAAAAACTTCAGTGGTGAAGTTCTTCGAACGCACTTATGCCAAGCCGTTATAGTCTCCGTGGAGTAAGGGGTGACTATTCTAGGATATATCATGATGGATGGGTGAATATATGTCGTAGGCAACTAACTTAATTAGTCGTTGAATTAACAGCCTAGCCTGTTCACTATACGGCTACGTTCAACTAGCGGCATGAATAACATTCAGCCGTAGCGTCTCATGCAATATTTAATGAACTGGCTGGCTGATGCTTAGAAAATTCATACAATAGGGATTTTCTTAGCGATTTTAGGGCATAGACATATAAAAAAATCAAGACGGAGTGTCAACTTATAAGAAAGTGAAGCCGAAAATTTCCTACGTGTGCGTGAGTAAAATCAGTACTGGCCCAAGCAAGCACAAATGGTTCTGAGCCTTATTGTCACTGTCACCGTCTCAATACGGAATGACAACTGATCGGCTTTCTATGGTGTATATGTGTGTGTGAGGACATGTATTTACAAGAACGCCGGCTTCCTATTACTTGCGACACTTAAGAACACAGACCGTTCAGTCTTTCATTTTTTCTTGGTCTGAGTGTCAGGGCTTATCGATTATGTAGTGTGTCCCCTGCTACCCCCCACTTGGACACACAAACTCATGGTTTCTGAGATATTCATGGTTGTAGTTTGAATGGTATATTACTTATGCCACCAAAAACATTTTCATGTAAAATGTTGCCAAGACGAGACCATATGGCACGCACTGTCAAAAAGTTATGAGATCTCACGTAGAGCCAAACTTATAACTCTACAAGCCCTAACTTCAAAAACTCTACACCTCAGTCAAAGTATGTGGCTTGGCCGTTTCGCTACCGTCACATGGGCGTAAGGTGAAAAATGTATTCACTGTTCATTACTTTTCTGTTATACAATTGTTCTTGTAGTAGCCACGGCCATCTGTTTGATTGAATGGCTGAATATCGTTCAGGCCGTTTCTTGAACTGCGCCGTTCAGTAAAAAGGCTAGTTATACTAGCTAGTTGACTGCGTCAGATATATCGAAATCTCCCTATGTTACAGTTTAAATGCGTTCATTTCATACACTTTCTTCGCTTATGGTTTATAACTAATTTTAGGATATGGTCTTACATTGTAAAAACTATTTATTCCGAACAAATAAATTCTAACATTCAATAATCTTTGCGGACCGTCAATCCAATAAACGATGTATTCTCAATGTGTCTTTTGTCATTTAGTGGTCGAGAACGGGTGTCAAGACATCGAACTTATTGTAATGGATCGTGTCTACATACGATCGCGTTGTGTTTTCTCGCCATTGTATCTCAAAGAGAGCTCCTTCAAGCTTCTGTTATCCTGGTACCATATTTTCTTAATTAGCCAATATCTATATAATATCAACCAGTAAGTATATTTCAAATGGGAATATTGTTGATATTGGTAAAAATACTATAATATTAAAAGATTTACACAGACAGAAACATTCAATCAAGTGCCAACAACACAGGTGGCACTCATGGCCCTTGATTTCATAAACTTATATAACTAATTATTTTGTAAAATAAAACCTGAAAACAATAATACCATAAAAATTCATAACAAATATTTATCTATATCTATAAGGGTTTCTATAGACCCATATTTATGGCGATCTTTTTGGCCCTAACGACCTGATATCGGGCCGTTGAGGCCATGCTAAAAGGAAACGATTGAACATTCATTGAATGTTATTTTGTAACACTAAAAATGATAACAAAATGTGACAATAAGAGCCAGCTTGCTTGCTGATGCATGGGCCCGAGGGTTCTGAGATCAATTACTGTAGAACCACCTTTCTTTTTTTGGAGAATGTTAAAAACATGTAGGTGTTTTACCGTGTCGTTTTCAGCTTGACTGAACTTAGTTCAGGTTTTCACCAGGTTCATCCCTTTACTGCCAGATAATTCGGTCTTACTGAGAGGGCGCAATTTTTTAGATTATAATGCAGTCTGCAATCAAGACGATTGGCCAAAAAAAAAGTGGGGAAAAAAAAATGTGTGAAGTTTCACCCGCAGGTAACTAATGTTTTCCCGGGATAAAAAGTATCCTAAATGTTATTCTAAGCTAAGATCTACGTGCATGCTAAATTACGTCACTATTTTTTGTGTCGTCGGGATGTGAAGAGGTAACAGACTTACTTTCGCATTTATTATATTTAAAAAATAACTTCTAAATGGTTTAACCAAATTAGAAGAGCGTGGTATTGTCAAAATATTTATACCGGGTGACAATTAACCCTATAGAACCCTACACTATACGGCGTACCAGTGAACAATACCAATTTGTTCGAGGCACCAGGCGAAAGTCAATGAAAAATGCTCCAATTAATATCAAGTTTAGATAAAATGACATGTTTTTAATCTTAAGTTCCTACTTTTGCTTAATAAAAAAAGTGCCAGTAATTGGTCTCAAAGTCAAATTTATAAGTATTTTAATATAGGGTGCCCCAGCACCCCAGTGTAGGGTTCTAAAACTAATTCTAAAACATATTATAACTCTACCATACAGCGTTCTAAAACATATTATAACTCTACCATACAGCGTTAAGTATTTTCTGACACTTCAAGCTGATTTTATCGTTAAAGCTGTATACAGGCTGTATTTAGCATGTGTTCACTTACTTTTTACAGCAATAAGTGTTCAGTAATCATCGTACAGCCTACGTACGTAATAAAAATATTCTATTATAAATCTGATTAAAACCAATAGCTGTATAAGATACTCCATAACTTACTTAGTACAGCTACTAAGACTATAACACCCTCCAAATATCGTTTAGACTGTTTAGCAAATTTTTGACATTTTCGAATTTATAAAAACAAAATTTAATTAAAGGAATTTTTGATAACAGATATGACCGTATCATGATTATCAGCTTGGATAATGATCATTGTGCTCTCATATCTATTATTTTAAATATATTTTTTATTCTAACCTTAAAATCAAACACTTGTTTACTGTATTTAGTATAATTTATTTATTTTAGCTTGATTATTTTGTTGGCGCGTGAATATTTTGACGTAAAACATACACTAACCACAATAAATTCAAATCTGCACATTGAATTCAACAATTAACACCATCAGATATCCAAGTCCAAGATTTTTGATTTTGTCCGAGATCTTTTTAATATCATTTATTAAATATTATGGCGCCGCCATTCAGTGTGGCTTTTATTTTTATTCTCTTATAACTCTTCAAAAACCTATTTAGGAACATGATACTTATAAGATATTATTGTAGTGTATAGGCTGCTCTGTACACCGAATAACAGCTCCAATAAGGGAATAAGCTGTATAATATGGGCCCTTTTTGCACTTGATAAGGGCTATATTGTGTCTTAGAGCGCCTTCACACTAGCGTTTGTCCAGCGTAGGCGTTCGATAAACGTATGCGCAGCACAGACGCCGCGTAGGCGTCTTGGTTTCGCGGCGTAAATGAATACGCTGCGTTAGCGCCGCAGGTGCGCGACGTATGCGCCGCGTTACTGCGGAGTCATGTACAATCCTGTTCACACGTGATTTCACTAGTGATATATGATTTGCAATGATTTTTCAATATGCACCGCTTGCTATCATTTCCTGGGATAACAAAATCAATTCAACCAACAAACTAACCTTATAAAGTTTAACACGTTAGCACAGAATATTTAATAGTACTACGTACAGAAAACCCACTTCGAAAACGACATTTAAACAAAAATCGACTCTTCGAACGACAGAATAAAGCGCAATCCAGTTCGCGCAGCGCTGCGCGCCTAAAATTATATTCACCTACAACTTCCCTCTCTTTCTATCGTATAACTCTATCCTGTATGACGCGGCACGTGTTACGGTAGGGTTGTCTAATGAGGTATTATGAATCTTCAATATTTCCTTATCGCCTATATATGTCCTATTACTATTCTCTGTGTTTATTTTATTTCTATGCTATTCTCCTTTCGTGAACAATGACATTTAAAATATCCTAGTTAACTAGTATTAGATCAGAAAGTTATTTTAAAATGTCTACATACTTTAATCTAAGTTGTTAGACCTATACGTACTTTGTATACTGAATGTGTATTCTGTCTACGAAACTGAATACAACTATTTTGGGGAAGGGTTTTAGTAACATACATGCTTATCAAATCTGGAATGACTGACGACGCGACAAGAAACGGCACGATTACCTAGTCCAGTAGCCGTCAGCCGAAATTCACAATATTTGTTCTTAATAATCTTCATGTTGATTAAAGAAGTTTGGTAAATAAAAATTAATAAAGAATTAACCAAAAAAAGGATATATTGAGTTACTTACCTACATAACAATAAGAATATTTAAATTTTTCTGAATATTGGTCTACTGATTTTTGAAATAGTGGTATGTTAAATCTTAGTTATTCTAAGAGTTGTAAGGTAGAATTACTGTATATTTAAAGAGGGAACTCTCTCTATACTGGAACTACTAACAGTTTCTAAAAAAAAATCGTCAAAATCGGTTAATAAACGACGAAGTTATCCGCGAACACATAAAAATAATTAGACTTCAAAGTACATGCGCATGTACACTAAGAAGTAATCAAATCCTGATCTGATGACAATGGGACCAAACGGGAAACAGACAAAAATTTTCCAAATCGGTTAATAAACGACGGAGTTATGAGGTAACAAACATAAAAAAAAAAAAAAAACATACAACCGAATTGAGAACCTCCTCCTTTTTTTGAAGTCGGTTAAAAAATATACGGTCGAATTGAGAAACCTCCTCCTTTTTTTGAAGTGGGTTAAAAATCATTCACATGAGTTTTCGAGGTCTAAGAGGCCCGTTTATACAAGAGGGTCTCTTCTGGTCGCTCTATCTTTGTCTCTTTTTAACACACTGGTATGTTATCAAAACGGGCCTATTATTATAATAATGACTTTAGGACAATACAATGAAACAACAACAAAATATCTAGATCTATAAAAACAACGATATCTACACAATATAGTGTTAAAAAAAGAACAGTAAACACTTTATATAGGTAGTACGTAGGTATTTATACCCACACGCGTCTTGCGCTGCGTGCGCGTTGCAACCGACTAGCGTTGTTCCGGTAGTCCACGTGCGCGCGATCGTACCTAAACATGGGAGTGGGACAGGCCTGACGTTAGTCACAAATCACGAAACATAAACTCTTTAAATTATTTAAAACACTATTTAACACATTACCTACGAACAGTCTAAAAACGAATCTACTTTTATTCACATGAAATTACAAAAACGAATGTAACGAACGTACCATTTAGCATTGGCATTTTTCATTGGAAAACAAAATCATGTTTTTTCTTTTTAAAAGCAAAGTCAACAATAGTTTCTTCGTCAGAATCCAGTTGTTAATGATATTTCCGAAACGACACCGCAATTGTGTGACGTCTGCGCCGCGTTAACGCAGCGTTCAATTGACTTCAGAGCATACGTTTACCGAACGCCTACGCTGGACAAACGCTAGTGTGAAGGCGCTCTTATACAGACTATATACAGCATGAATATACAGCTTATAGTATAAAAACGAACTTGAATACGGCCCGTATACAGCTTGTTGTTCTACTTGGGATATTGACAGCCTTTCGGTTTCCGAGACAAAAGTATAAAAAAAATATCGAATTGATTGTCAACGGGCCATTTATTTATTCATCTGGCCACCCATACTAAATTCATTCACCTTCATTCACTCGTTTGTGTTTTGTTTCTGTCTCTTGAATAGTAATCAGTAGTTTCAGCAATCCAAAACACGATTGAATGGAGATTAACAGTGCGTCACGTAATTTTTCGATTAATTTTGCTTCTCAGGAACCGGCAGTGAGATAATCTTTAATATAACATTTATTTCATGGATCAGACGGGCGTTGATTTTTTCATCCAGTTATCTTTTCTTCAGTCTATCATAGGTATTCCATGTATCCATGTTATCTCTTCTTCTCAATTCTCTTCATCAACAAAACATTGTCAATTATGTTATTTTTTTTTTTTGTTCTAATCCTCGACCAAAACAGGTCATAGTGGATTGCCTGATTTTTTATTTTTCAGAATGTTTTCATTATTTCTATACCTACCTTTTACATTCAATAAAATAAAGGAAAGGATTGGAGGAAAACAAGAAGATCTATCAACACCTAAGTGCAGGAAGAAAAACGTCATAAACCGCCAGTTTCTAATCTAAGTTTATCTTTGATCATAATTATTGCCATTTTTGTCACTGTCCGATATCGACAGTGACATGTGTGCTTTTAATTATAGATTGATAATTTAATTATAATTTTATAATTATGATTGAGACATTGATATCGCTCATAGAAACTGTGTGAGATGAAGAGAATCAACCATCCTTCAAATTACGAAGAAGAATTATGTCATTTTCTGTCTCCAATTAATTGCGTGCGCGGTAAGTATATGGTTAATGGCAGTGCCACACTTTGACTTGTTATTTTTTTATGTATTAGACATGAAGCGTATATCGGGTCTATGCGGTATCTGGCTTAATTTACTTTCTGGCCGTATACCGCAACTCAATAGTCGGCCGGATACCGGATATTCAAAATGCAATAATATGTGAGGATTTGATTTGAATACCACTTTAGTATATTATATGAAATTTATTAGAAAGATCAGCATGATTAAATACAATTACAGTTTATGTTCTAGCTTCCAAACTAGTTTATCCTGTGTTGTGGAATGTGTCTCTTATATTATTATATATATATATATATATAGTATATATATGCTTAGTTTATTTAAACTAAAGAGAAATAAAATATACCCAAAATTAACGGACTACATTATGGTATGGTATAAGAGCTATCAACGTCACGAAAAAAATAACTTTAGCAAGGCTGTTTTTTTTTGATATGTTATTACGTATTAAAGCCTGATAGAGATGCGCCAAGTCTGGCAGCTGGGAGTGGTTGCGTTTGCTCTTGCGCATGCTATTTGTACTAGTGAAAATTTCGGAATTTTAACCCATTAAACCATTTTAGCACGAATAATTTTTTCTTCATCATTTTCTACAGCCTTTCAGCAACCTAAACCTAAATCGACAGAGCGTTATGTGGTTGCTAACTACGTGCCAGATGCTATTTTAGTTGTGAATCTTGTGAAAGCCAAATTTTCTTCTTAACCATTTTCTAAAAGCTGAAATTTTAACATTATATAGTTATGTTATCAAGGAACCTAAAATTAATTTGCCAGACGGATATCTGGTTGCATAAGGGTACACAGACTAATTTAAGATCGGTTCAAGAACATTGGGTTAATCGAAAATAAACCTTATGTCATCGGGCCAGGTTCCAAATTCAATTGTTTAATCTCAACCCAAAATTTTACTTGAGCTTTGGTTGACTTTCTGAAATAAACACCTTGGCTGCCTTCTTTCCACCAAAAAAGTGCGAGGAAGCTAAGCAGTATGCGAAATTATACATAAAGCTACGAAACTAATGTCGGAACCATGTATCGGAAATTTTATTCGAGATCCAATCGATAGCAGCAATGGACAAAATGGTAACTTGAAAAAGTTAATTTTATACAAGAGCAATTTGAAGGAAAAATAAGATAACTTTATTTTCAAAATCAAAATAAAAATGTTATTTATTCAGGGTAATCCTTGATAAGGCACTGGTGAACGTGACAGTCACTTACAGTTGAATCTATCGACGATTCGAAATACACTTAAACTGATAAATCTCCAAATTTTTTTGTACTAGTTGTCCTCCGCGGTTTCGCCCGCGTTCCTTGGAATAAAAAGTAGTCTATGTCCTTCTCCATATTAAGCCTTTCTAAATGCCAAATTTCATGATGATCCGTTGAGTAGTTGAGGCGTGAAGGCGTAAGAAACAAATAAACAAACTCACTTTCGCATTTATAATATGTATTATAAGCATTGAATTGAATTGATTCGCATTTATAATATATTTATAAGCTGTCCACCGCGGTTTCACCCGCGTTTACGGAATTATATATCCTCCATACCATAGGCTATCTGCTTGCCAAATTTCATGATGATCCGTTGAGTAGTTGAGGCGTGAAGGCGTAATAAACAAACAAACTCGCTTCCAATGGGATAAGCTCCATACAAATTTGCCCATTTTTCTTTAGGACTCTAGATTGCTCGCTCGCTGTGTGTACGTGAACGCGAAACTCAGAACTCGGAACTCTCTATGTGGCATCGGCGCCTTATGATTATAATTGCAAGGCCACGCAATACGGGAATACACGCTTTACAACCCAGTTAGCGTAATATAGCGGGCGAGCGCAAAAAGTAAATTTACTTAGTGCTGCGCCATTTCTTGGAACTGCTTTAATTATTTCTTTTGTAATTTGATAACTTTTTTAGATCCTTAAGATAAACAATTTGGCATTAAAAACTCAAAATTCCAAGTTAGCATAGTTCATTTCTGGTGTCTAAACAATTTAAACAAAGAAATTTCTCTGTTTTTAGAGATAACCAAGTGACGCCTGAGGGGTAGTCAACGTTTTTCTAGACAGTCTTATAATTTTAATAATAATTCATAATGAAACTAAAATATTTTGATTTTTATTACGAAGTTGGTTGTGTCTTTATTTCAATTGTTACCGAATAAATAGCTCATTCTGAATATTGTCTCTGATTCGGGCTTTGACGAGCTTGGTAATGAAGAATCAGAACATGTCATAACTCTTAATATAAATATTTTGATATATTATATAAGCCAATTCTTATAGACTTGCTTGTAGGCATTCGTTAATTTTCATGACTTTCTCTGACAAAGCAGTTCGTGTCTATGTTTAGGCAGTGATGGAATCTAGCGATTGGCAATTGTTCCAAAAAAGTAATCGAAAGAATCGACAATTGTAAAACTGTACATTCGATTGTCGATTCATTCGTTCTAACGAATAAACAATCGACCTTTCGAATGAAATTTGACGCACGCAAGGCTGGTTGCAATAGTATGCACAATAGACGGATAAGCGCAGAGGCGAATAGATTCATTCATTCGGCAGACGGACAGCCAGCGCACGGCACAGGTGCCGCACGAAGCCTATTATTAACAATCGAAAGATGTCGATTGTTATTCGAATGATTCGAATAAATTGGACAATCGAATAATTCGATTGTTTTTAGTAACAATCGCACATCGCTAATGGAATCCTCATGCTTCTTGGTCGAAGCCTAATATCTAAACAGATATTCGAGTAACATAATATATTCTTAAACCGATCTTAATCTTTGGATCGCGGTTAAATTATAACAACGAAAAGAATTGTTATTATAGGACTCGCGTACCTTGCGAGAACCAACAATATTGGTCTGTATACTCTTATGCAACCAGATTTCATATTAAAATTTCAGCTTTTAGAAAATGTTTTTATTTTTCACAACTTAAATAGCTTCTGGCACGCAGTAGTAACCACATAACGCTCTATAATTTTAAATTTAATTTGCTATGAGGACGGAGAAAATGACGAAAAAAAATATTTAAATGTTTCAAACTCTGAAATTTTCACCAGTACGCAGAAGGAAACGCAACCACTTCCGGCTGCCAGACTCAATCAGGAGTGCATCTCAATCAGGCTTCTATGAGCAAGGAAATATACAAAAATCAGCCATGCAGTGGCGTGCATTGGCTTTCGGACTAGGTAGGCAGACGAAATCATGGCCATACGCGCCTAAATGTGCCTCTTAGTGTACTCTGAGTGAAATTGTTTAGGGCAGCGTATTATTCCACACACATTTAGTAACATAATAACAGATTCAAATAACAGCACCCAGATAGCCAGGTGTATAATTAACATAATATTCTGTCTATGATTTTTACCTTTGTTTTGAATCCATGAATGTTGTGGAGTTGGTCTACAGCAAGTTACCTACTATTTTCAACAAACGAAAACTGACTAAAGGACTAATTTATCGATACATTTTGCGTCTTCACCACAAAATTTCTTAATTTCACACAAATACACTTCGCATAATCACAATATAATAAAAATAAATAACAATAACAACATTGCATACAATGCCAGCTAAACCATAAACAAACCAATATAAATAAATTGCGAAGTTATATTTGAGTTGCTTTAATGTTGGTTAACTGTAGTATTTTTAATTTGGATGGGTTACTTTAGTTACAACAGAGTAGGTAAGGTTACATTTGGTCCATAAATCGCGAATGTCAAATGTCAGTATGCTACTCATAGCAAAAGCGTGATTTATGCTTTCGTCGTATTATCTTAAAGAAGTGTGTGTATGCGTATGAATATGCCGAAATCGTTTTAGTGTGCGTGAATTTGAGAGGCGAACTCGCGAGTGCCTGCGCGGCAATGTTTGAAATTTCGTATTGAATGTTAGGTTAGAATTTTTATTTAAAATGATTATGTGGTGTTAATTGCATCAAAATATTATTTTATTGAATCTTATGAGGTAGGCATTGCTTAATTGCCTATAAGGAATGCACGCCACTGCAGCCATGCTAAAGTTCTTACTCGAAAACGTTGGTACAGTAGTACCCAACTAATACTGATGTACCTGCGCAGAAAATACATTTTCAAAGCGCGAGAAATGCTATTGGTCGGCAGCTGCCGCCATGTGTGCGGAGGGGCGTGATTTGCGAGTGAGACGGAACTAACAGTTGCAGTGTATTATGAACCTTATAGTAGTGATCTAAGGTTGATTGTAAGTTTTAAGCATTCTTTCGTTAATCTTCGGGCCATACTTTATTTCTTGTACGAACGAAGATTCACGACGCGCCTGATCAGTTGGGTACTACTGTAGCTCTCGTACCATTATCTGCCTTGTTCATCTGCCGCCAACAAGGTGTGCTTATTTTCGTAAATAAGGCCAGCATCTGGGAAATCTTTAGCTATTAAGAGGGGTTCCTAACTGCGAGGAGTTTGAAAAATAGGTATTTTAAGAAACTATGGCCGTCGCGCTATGCCGCTATGCTATGCGATATGTGCGATAGCGACATCTGCAGATCAGACCGATTAATTCACAAAAAAAAATATGAAATCGAAATTTGGTTTTCCCCATTTTCCTCCTTGAAAACTGAGCCGATAAAATTATTTTTTACATTAAAATTTTAAGTAAGGGGTTATCTAGGTCCCTATTACTTTCTTTTATGTTAAAATCTTTTCGAATTTGTCTGGTAGTCCTTTTAATCACGGCGGAAAAATAGGGCATTTCTTGTAATTTTTGGAGGGCCATAATTTCTTAAAAAATTTGTTGCTGAAAAAAAGGAAGTAACAGGGACGTGTCCAAAGCGGAGGAATTACTAAGAATACATACAGGGGGAATACATTTGTATGGAATAATCCCAGCCCAACTCCCGTTTTAATACTACTGCAAGGAGCTGAAGGATACAAATTGGCAAACTTTATCAAATGTGTTGTTTCGAATTAGTTGACTAGCAAATGTACGATTCTGACGGTCTTCATGTAATACTCATTTAACACTAACGTACCATGCTATCTTTCTTTTTTACCGAGAAAGCAGCCCATAAAAGAAACAAATAGCACTCTTGTTTTTTATACGATACTAGCTGCCCGGCGCGACTTTGTTCGCGTGGTGGTACCCTACCCTATGGTGCTACCCTACCCTAACCTACCCCACCCCACCCTACCTTACCCCACCCCACCCTACCTTACCCCACCCCACCCCACCCTACCTTACCCTACCCTACCCCACCCCACCCCACCCCACCCTACCCTACCCTACCCTACCCTACCCCACCCCACCCTACCCTACCCTACCCTACCCCACCCCACCCCACCCTACCCTACCCTACCCTACCCTACCCTAACCTGACAGCAAAATCCCCATTAACAAAATGATCCGCCATTTATTGAATTCATTTGTTACAAAAAATGTGATAAATGAAGAACCGCTCGACCGATTTTGTGCAAACTTCACATAAACCATCTACTAAATAGTCCGAAAAAGTTACATGTGATAGAATGGCAGTCACAAAGTCAAACGTAATAAATACTTATGAAGTAATTATTCGGAGGGCATTTATGAACGTCAAAGAAACGTGTTTCCACCGGTTCGGAAGATAGCTTTCACCGGCGTGGAGGAAGTTCTACCGATTTTGTAATATTTTTCTTTTTCGAATGTACAATTCCTGTTGGTCTAAACGACAGAGTCATCGGGCAAGATGGGGCGAGCGTGTAAGGCGCTCAGCCAGCGAGGTGATAACTAACTTAAGGCACGTCGAGAGCAGGCGAGGTTCGATGGAATTCGAACCTCTGCTTGGGCAGTTGCTGGGAAGTTCTGTATGGGGAAATTACGCACCACCCGATGGCCGCAAAGCCGCAAAGCGGCTCCGCAGTCGGTGCCGGTACTGCTGGAGCGAGTAAATTAGGTAGAAAGGTCACAACAGATCCTCGCGACTACGTAGGGCCAGGTCGATCTTGCTGGGTCATCGGGGTTTATATAAATTAGGAGTCTAGCAAAAACTTTGGGTGACTGTGCTCATAAATAAATTTTGAGAGAAAAATAAGACAAAATCTTTATCTTTCTGCAATCTTTTTGTGTTATGTATCTGTTTACAACTAATGACGTCTCATATATTGTGCTATAGATGTGATCCATGTATACCATTCCTAAGGGGATACAGAAGGAGGTGCGGGCAGAAAGCTGCTAGTACAATATATGGGGCGTCAGTGGCTCAAACGAATGCCATTGTCATATTGCCATCATCGAGATTCCACACCTTATTATACCCACCAAGGATTGGCTATATCTATTTAGTTGTAGCATGTTGATTTAGGCTACCCCTAGTTTTGGCCATGAAAAAATAGGATACACCTAAGTTTTGCCGACTGTATGGGCTGCACCTAGTTCGGCTTTTACCTAATAATATATAGGATATAAATTCGCTCATGAAATGAGTCCACATTAACCATTTCTTCATGATGTATCACCCGGACCATCGAGTGAAGAAACAGGTATATATGCGAACGACTACGAAAATGGCTTTCAATATTTAAGGCGTGTATATCTCAGTGACGTTAAATGCCGTATGAAGAACGTGGGTTCGAATCCTACAGTGAGTTTGACCTTTCATTAATGAAAATATCGTGAAGAAACCATAGCAATGGTTTGGTATTTTGGAGTACGCTGAGTACCCATCTTCCACCCTCAAATTGAAAATATATCGCCAAGCAGCTAGCTAGTGGTGTTTCGGCAGCAGCGATTGTGAGTCGGTAGTCGGTTCCCTTCTAGGTTTTGTTTGCTCATCACCTTCGGCTATATCATCACTTACCACCTGGTGAGTTGAAGTTACCTACAGAGCATTTGATACTAGTCTCATCTCATGTGCTAGCATCTATAATAGCCTAAGGATCTGTCCAGTGGCGGCGGCGTTAGGCGTCTAGCCGCCTCGCGCCTCGCTTTAAAGATTTAAAATTGATTAAGCCATAACCTTTAAAATCACGATGAACCAAGAGAGAGATAAAGAAGCTGTTAGCTATGAATGACATACCTACATAATCTTGATAATATTCAGTGAGGCTAAAGGAGAAAAGTTCGTATATTACAATTCGTATTTGTTTCTGTAATTTGATTAACTATCCAATACGGTACTCGTATACTCATACATTGGTGTTGGTATGTGTGCTCATATATTTAAACGTTTCTGGGGGCCTCGTAAAGTTGATTTTGCCTCGCCGAATGTCCACGTTTGGTCTAGAGCCGCCACTGGATCTGTCACAAATCGGAATGTACACAGAATAAATAATAGTAGGTACAGTAGTAATTAAGAAGGCTCATTCCAAAATAAATATTGTTTTGATACGAAAACATTCCTACAAACAGCTCTCTTTCTTTTTCGCATGTATTCAAATATAATTTTATCTTTATAAAAAAATTCAAGACATGACAGTCATGGGAAAAAAATAGAGCTGTTTGTTGGAATGTTTTCGTGCCTAAACTATGAATATAAAACCTTCATAAAGTGAGCCAGGCGAGCACACGTGCGCAGTATGGGGAAACACTCACTTTTTTTTTGAGAGATCAATTAAGGTAATTTAATTTTTTTGTCAAGCGTGAACTTTCTTATAATTTTATATTGACTAAAAGATTTCAGAATATATCAATGTAGTGTATATAAATTAATAGTGTAATACTAGTGGTGGGCCGGTGGTCAAAAATCTACCATAAATCATATAACTTATTTAAAAATAAATTGCTTTCTAGACTCCTTCTCACTTTAACTACGCCAAATCTCACACCACCATGCGCGTAATATGCGTGTAACAACGATTTTTCTTCACTTATTTATATAGAGATATAACTTAAATGGTCCCAGAGAAAAGAATGCATATACAGTGGCGGAATAAAGAGGTTCATCAGTTTTCAACTTGATTCATTCAACGTATCACGAGCACATATTACCTTTTGAAACTGAATAGAAAATGTTCGTTTGATTTAAAGTTAAAAATTATTCAGATCAAAGTCGGGTCGACTCTTTATGTTGTCAACAAGTTTTTTATTTTATGTTTTGATAAACTACAACCTTGTTGGTTTAAACTGCTATTGTTATTTATGTCAAATTAAAATTGAAAATAGGGCAATGTCATTATTGAAAAAAATAAAAATTATATTTTATTCCGCAAAACTACTTCGAATTCACCGGCTATAATATTTTTCCACCAAAACACTCTTTAAGCAAAGTTGGGAACGTAATTGGATGAACCGCATCAGTAACTTAAGAGTTGTGTAATATTGAATCTACATAGGTATAATTTCGAAACCCTACAGCAGTATATATGTTCGTACATAAGTTTGTTCGAGTTTTTAACCGACTTCAAAAAAAGGAGGAGGTTCTCAATTCGGCTGTATGTTTTTTTTTTTTTTTTTTTTTTTTTTTTATGTTTGTTACCTCATAACTCCTTCATGATGACATTATGAACCGATTTGGAAAATTCTTTTTTTGTCTGGAAGGGTACACTTCCCGTTTGGTCCCATTGTCATCAGATCAGGATTTGATTACTTCTTAGTGTACTTTGAAGTCGGTTTAAGTTTTTTGTAAAACAGTCCAATTATATTATGTATTTTTTTTTCTAGAATGGACAAAATTAATATATTGTGATAACGGTTCAAACACTTTGTAACCGATTGTAGTGTGTTCAAAGTTACAAACACGTTGTATGATGACAAAACATCGTGATATGAAATGATAATATATTTTAATAGTCTGGCTTTCTCTTTCTTTAGGTGGATGTGTCCGCATACGGCGAGAAATTTGTATTTTTCAAGTTTTTATTGTTTTTACCGTCGTAGAACAAACGGCTAAATATTTCAGTATTTTACTAAATTTCCAAAAATAGTTCATATACAAAAAGTATTAATTCCACAATATGCCAAATGGGGTCCATGGGCGGCCCGCCCCGCGCGAAACTTTTAGGGGGCGGCAAAATTTCACAATAAATAATAATAGGTATATCTTATAAATATTTAATTAATTTCATTCAGTTGTGGATTTCCACATTTCCCAAGGAGGAATAGGCTGCCGCCGTTATTTTTTTGGCGCCCTTACAATACAATTACGATTTTTTTTTGGGTATTTTTCTAAGTAAATCAAACTTTAATCATAATACCGACTAATAACCCGGGGTAAAGTAAGCTTTATTTTGCAAGACGAGAAAAAACGGTCTCCAAAGCCGATCCTAAAATCTGCCCTAGGCTCAAGCCTACTCACCCTGCTGTTAAATCCGCTACAATTTGGGCCGACTAGGTTATCTAAAGGATTACTTACTGTATATTTAGTCTTTTGAGAGAAGACCTAAATAAGGGGGCGGTAAAGTTTGTTTGCGCCTCAGGGCGGCAGGGAAGAAACACAAAAACAAGGGGGCGGCGGAAACCTACGTTACGCCACTGCCAAATGAACTACTTCGGTCGCTGTTCACTGAAATATTTAGCCATATTGTTCTACGAAGGAAAAAAAACATGAAAAAAAGTCTCATTTCCCGCCTCATCTTAACGTAACTTCAACTCAATATTTTGCAAAGAATGTAGACATGAAATAATATTATTTATGCACACTATACTTTCGAAAAATGTAAAAAAAACTGCTTCTGTACCGATTGAATTGCCTATAAAGCTGTTTAAAATAAATTATAATTCAGTTTAATCAGATATTTCATCCAAACTAATATTATGAATCTCATCTAATATAATTATTGTTATTTTTACAGGTGTCCGTATTTAGCTAGATCCATGCCCTCATGAATAGCAGGTAAATACTTTATTTTTTATCATTTAGAGATAAAGAATACGTGAATTTCAGTTTCGTCAAAAATACTGAATATTATAAATCTAAATAGATATTACTACTACTAGAGCTAAATAATACCTGAATATTATTTCGCTTAAATTATAATAATTCGCTAGTAGAACTTTACCAGGGGCTTTTATTTCGCCACATTTGCATCTTATCTTCATATTTCCTTAATATCTTAAGTTCGGTATTTTCAGAATTATTCAGAAATCAAAATCAATTACTAATTTTCGGCTTCGTTTTGAGGGTTTATTGTGCCATGTTATTTGTAAAAGAGCTACTTGCTAATAAAAGCTGCAGTTTCACAGGCTACTTTCCCCTCCATGCCATAGATTACCAACGTGCGTGTTTATTTTTGCTTTGAAGCAACGATATATGGGATTATGAAACTATGGGAAAGGTGTACAGATGACATCAATGTTTATTTAATATCTATTTATTTTTATACTATGTACTTAGTTGGCTCACAAGCATCCTACGGCCCGCCTGATGGTAACGGTTACCGTAGCCTATAGATGCTTGCAACACCAGGGGTATCACTCGCGCGTTGCTGACCCTCTGTTTTCACACCCTTCTTCCGTATATTTCATTATCAAAAAATGTGCTCTTCTCTTTCTAGGGGGCCAGAATTGTGGCAGTGAACATAAATTTATTGCACAGCTCGAAAGTGTTTTACAAGGTTCGTATAATTTATATATTAATTTTTCTTGCTTTTTTGATTAATTGTGTGTGACTTTAAAAACCTCATTGGTACTTAAATAAATGGTAACAGACATACATACACCCAAGGCAACTTGCAAAAAAGGCAGCTGGCGTGGTTAGTTAAGGCTCTGGTTAAGATTCCACCTATCGCACCGCAGGTCGTGGGTTCGATTCCCACACAGGACATGCAATTTGTGTGCATCAACATGTCTGTAGGTCCTGAGTCTGGGTGTAATTATGTATATCAATATATATAAAAATCAATGCCACTTTTAGTTGTAATTTTATAACTCAAGAACGGGCTCACCTATCCAAACCAAATGTTTAGGCTTTGTTCGGACTATTTAGTAGATGGTTTATGTGTAGTTTGCAAAATTTTATAAATCCAAGATAAGATCCAAGAACTCCAGATAATGGGCTTTCAATGAAGCCCACTTCTATGATGGTTTATTACCACTGACTTAAACAGTAGCCCGCCGTTCCGTCGCATGGTTAAAAATGATGATTTTTATTTCTTGTCTTCTTTTCCCGACTGATGCATACTGAAGCATAAAACAATATTCGATCTGATAAAACAGCAGATATTTTTCCAATTACGTTGAACTCTTATGCTCTATTTATGATTTTTTGTTAATTTGCAGAACCCAAGACTGCTGGGCACGCAGCATTTTGGCATCACATGATAAAATTACACACTATATAGAAGTAAAGTAAGTTGTACTTCTTAATTAAAACTCTAGGGCTAATCCAATAAATTCAGCTAAAAGTAATTGATAAAATTGAATACTCATATTGAGTATTGATATTTGTCGTTTATTACTTACAGGCACTAAATTTGCAAAAAAATACTTTTAATGATGATTCACTTTTTTGTCTTCTTTTCCCGTCTGAGGTATAATGATGCATATAGTTTGTTTATTCTGAATTCATGGCTATGCCTTGTGTTGTAAGCGTGATCCTATACAAAAACTAATAATGTATATTTTGCTTTGTTTCAGAACTCTTAGAATCTCGGAAGTGATCACATTTAGCCATATGACTCATCAGGTTAAAGTGTTTTAAGGTTAAGCTTTAAATTTTAAGCGTATACACTACACTCGTATACACATACTTGTTCAATAATAAACAGCATATTTTGTTATATTGATACGACTCAACGAGATCCACTGTTTCCATACATCAATGTGTGGTTTAATTCCTTTGTAAGATTGTTCGTTATACAGGTGAGTTTTGGAAATGGGACGTTTTAGACTAAATTCTCAAATATGGGATATAATTATACAAAAAAGGACCTAAACTATTACATTTTCCCATTGATTTGCCACAATACATCTTTTGAAAGATTTGATGTCCGATGTTGGCAAAAATATGGAATAACCAGATTTAAAAAAAGGTATAAAAAATGAGCTGGTAACTGCTTTGAACGATTCTCTCTTAATCCCATTGTTTTGAGTTTAGACTGAGAATCCTATCTCAAAAACTTACATAATAAAAATAAGACTAAAATATTATATTCCGCTGTTCATTAAATTAAATCTTTTCACTAGACAATATACACTTCAGTATCAAATATATGAGTTTTTCTTCCAACTATCAACTTGTTTGTCAATTCAAACTGTAGGTAGTTTGATTAGGTTTCACACTCGAACACAGACTAAGTTGTATTTGTACTAGATAGTGGCTCGATATTTAGTATGTTACTGTTATGAAGATTCCAGTGCACAGTGGCAAAAATATTTAGTTATGAAAAACAAACCGGCCAAGTGTGAGTGATTCCGACCTTCCTTGGATGTATTTTTCTTGGTTTCGTTAATAACTGTTGTCGAAAACTGGAGCGCATAGCTTAACTAAGTTTGTTTGTAGACGAATATTAACGATTTCGAAAAACACTGCTAGTTCAGAACTTCTTCCTATTTTTCCATATATTTATTAATGTTTATCAACTGTAATTATTTCAGTTTTTCGCTTTGCACGAGGTAAGGTAAAATAAAAACCAGTTTCGGAATGTACAAATAAAGCCCTTTCGTTATGATAAACTTGTAACTCTACTTTGAAATTTTGGTAGGTACCCAAATTCCGGCCTTTTTGGCAAAGAAAAAACCAAAATTAATTTGCAATAATGTTGTGTAAGCAATATTTAAAACTATTAAAAATTCAAATAAATAGCATTACTGATTGGTGGTTGATGAAATATACCACTGTTACAGACGGAAAAGCATAAAGACGGACGGTTAGGCACCATATCGGTTCCTTTTTGGTTTGGAACCCTAAAAAACATAACCTAAAATTCATAGCAAAATTATTTCTCCGAAAAGGGGCCGTTGGAGCTATGAGAATGCCAACTCTGAAACTATTTAACTATACATTCAACATTTATTTCTTATATTATTTCTTCAGTTGAACAGTAATTTTAGATACTACAAATACACACAATTATTCAGGAATCGTTTTGCTTACCAATGGCAGGTTTATTTATTTCCAAACTGGGCATATAAATCATTTCATAAGCTAATTTTACCTGTGATAGCTACTTCCATATGGGACGATTTCTGCTATGCAAAGCTTTTGAGGTCTTTTCTTAATTATTATGTCCGTAAATTATAGGGATCGGCCATTAGTCGGTCTCTTGTCAAAACTTACTAGGGTTCAAAGTTACATAGATGCTTTAGTTCTTGAGATATAATGGAGGTCGGGCCGTGGCCACCTAAAATTTATAACTCTTAGATCAGGCACCGACATACTATCATATTGGTGAAAAGCAAGACTCAGAATTCGAATACGTCCACGATGGTCGATTTGACAGGTTTTTTTTTAAATGGAAACATTTTTTTGTAAAAGTTCAATTGTGACGGTAAATAAAGATCAAATCTCAAATATAATAATAATCTAATACGGTAAACGTATTGTCGCACGTATCTGCCGCGGCTTGCCTGTCTTCATTATTCGTCTATGCTGTCACCCCCACGGTACCTTATGGTGAACCCTACTGTAGGTATTGGAAAATTGAAACATCTAGGAAGATGGGTAATAAATATTAATAAAATAATTTGGTATTTAATCAATGTATGTACAAACACACGTACATGTTTTAATATCACAAGGAAATTTTAGAATAGGTTTTCATCTCGTTATCAACTTTTAATCTCCACGCGCGTATTTAGATTGATTATTCGTGTATAGATAATAGTTTCCTCTAACGTCTGGGGATGCTGGGTATCCCATTTGTATCGGATTATCTCTGCATTCTCCATCTTCAAATTTTTCCCAACTTTCACATGGATAAGCTACGAACCCTTTTTTAATTCCAATAGATTCTCCAAAAAATTCATACGATCGGCCATGACTGCAACCTTCTGAAGGTAAAGAGAAAGTTTAATGAGATCATTTTAAATTACACTGTTTATCGATTGTTTGTTGATTAATTGGTTTAGCAATTATATTGAGAACTGCATACCTATCTTCCATGTAGAGGTAGGAATTTTTCTATGAGTAGGTTCTTCCGGAACTAGCATGTATTATCGATTCGAATCTCATAGAGCTGTGTCAGATACAGAGGCCGGCAAACAACTTGAGCCAAAGTCGACGTAGTGGGGGTAAGTTCGCGCATGTACACTCATGCTCGGCCAATAGCGTGGACGCGTGCCGACAGAATGCCCCCGCGCACCTCTCTTTCCACCAACGACACCTTAAAATCGTCTACTGCGCACTCAAGGTCATGGCAAAAGTTGTTTGCCGGCCACTGTACCTTGTATTTTTTTTAATTTAGTACTACCTAGTCAGTAAACAAGCTTATGGCCCGCCTGATGGTAAGCGGTTACATATGGAAGCTTGCAACATACGAGGCATCACTCCCGCGTTACCGATCCTTCCCCCTCCCAAATGAGCTCTGGATGGTTATCGTATAAGACCCTGGTAATTTAATTAAATTTCAAATTAATGTAACTTACCTAAAACTGCCACTGGTCCTTCACAACCTGGTTGTCGCGGTTTTCCATCATTTGGATAAAAGTCTGCATGTCCATGGCTTTTCTTGTACCCTAAAACTCCTCCACATGTATGAATGATGTCTACAAATTCAGCATCGCTTCTTTCTAAACGGTAATCTGCCGTCATACACGGTACTTCAAAAAGAGGTCGAGCAGGGTCTAGTCCTGAGAAATTGATTTTTATTATCAACTGAGTAGGTATATGTAATTGATGAAATATTTAAACAATTTCATTTGCTCACCCGTGATTCGATATAGTTTTTCTGTTGAGAACATCCCAGCATAACCCATAACGTGTGCTCCTAAGCTGTGCCCAATCAGATGCACACGTCTGCCACTTATTTGGTAAGTCTTCGTGATTGCGTTAATTAATTTAGCTAGTCGTCTTCCCACATATCTTGTTCCGAACGCAGACCATGGATACATTGGATTTCCAGCTAATTCACTCCAGTCTACCGTAATAACGTTAAAATCATAATTCCTTAAAAAAGCATCTTTAATATTCTGTAGCCATTCCGTATTCTCACCAGAGAGCCAACCGTGTGTAACAATTTTAATGTCATTCGATGCATTAAAAAAGTTGCTTGTAAATTGGGACTCATTACTGGGTATTTTTAACACTTCGGCGTCTTCATTATTACTGAAATTGTGAATAAATAAATATGGGTAAACCGGCGGAATGATTTGAGCAGGTACACTGACTGGCGCAGAGAGCACCTTGTGCTAATTTGCTAAAGTTGTTAGGTATTTACATATTATTATATCACTGTCCACGTAAATAAATAATTACAAATACCTGAGGATTATAGAACGACTATCCACCAAATAATAAATACTCTTGTTGCCCAAACCTCACCACTGAGAGCAAAAAAGTGATAAAAAGGTAAAGAAATTGGACTACATCAAAACTTAAAATCGACATAGTTTTGTAAGAGTATGTTATAATAATAAAATCGAAATGGGAAAAAAATCGATTCTCGATCTGTTAATTTTGCGGTGATAATCGATTGCGGTTAATCCACAGATCGATTTCAAAAGATCGAAGGAAGACTGACCCTAAAAATCGATCTTCGATTAAATCGAATCGAGATCGGAAATCCTAGATGTCCGTCTATCCAAATACTTACAGTAGTACCCAACTGATAAGGCGCGTCGTGGCACCAAAAAGGAGCTGCCAGTCCCTTGAAAAAGCCCTAGATCGAGCTAAATACTGTTTAGAGATAAATAAATGACAAAGATAGACCGCAGGTGGGAAAAACCCTAAATTCAGCACCAAATTCAAACTGTAACTTAGCACCCAATAAATAGAAGTGACTACTATGCATTTTTTTATAATATTTCGCATGAGTTAGTACGACTGAGATAAAAAAATAACAAAGTAAACATTTTTTTTTTAATATTTCGGATGAGGTAGTTAATGAATTTGTAACTTCATCATCATCTGGGGCTCTACCGCGTATGGTGTTCGTTACGATTACCACCAAAGTTACGCGGTAGAGCCCCCGATTCTTGGAACTTCTTCATTAGCCTGTGATACGATTTAATTTGCTCCAAATGTAGCAGATAGTCGGACTACGTCAGTTTTCGACACAATTTTGGATTGTGGAAAAAGCGCTAGATCTGGCGCCGAAAGCGCTAAGTTGGCAGCACTGGTCGTGAATCTTCGTTCGACGGTTCGCACAGACAAGAAAGTATGGCCCGAAGATTAACGAAAGAATGCTTAAAACCTACAATCAACCTTAGTTCACTACTATAAGGTGCATAATACAGTGCAGCTGTTAGTTCGGTCTCACTCGCAAGTCACGCCCCCCGGCACACATGGCGGCAGCTGTCGACCAATAGCATTTCCCGCGCTTTGGAAATGTGTCTTCTGCGCAGGTACATCGGTAAGCCATATTAGTTGGATACTACTGTACAGTCGCAGACTAAAAATGTTTACCACCTTACGGTTTATAATCGCTTGCACAATTATGATTCATAAGGTTGACCGGAAATAATATGACGTGGATTGTTGTGACATATTAAATCTTATTGCGCGCTGTATGAGATGGAATCGACTTTGGAATGTGATAAACATTTTCTGTCCTCGACTGTACCTATCTGATCATCAGATCAGTACACGAATAATCATATTCGCCGTATTTGAATACGGCCTGACACTGATACTGACAGAGTATTACAAAATCAGTGACATGCTACTAATAATGCCCATTTTACACGAGTAATGCCCGGTTTCAATAAACAAAAACGAATCGTTTTGCTTACCAATGGTAGGTATTTTTATTGCCAAACTGGGTTGGGTATATAGATCATTTCGTAAGCAAATTTTACCTGTGATAGCTACTTCCATATGGGAGGGATGCTATGCAAAGCTTTGATTCATTATTAGTAAAGATATAAAAGTCTTAATTTTAATAAATCTTAACCGATAACGGTCCGTAAATGATTGAAACCGGGCATAAATGGTAATGCGTAATGGTCCATGGTAAAGCAATAATCTATATATATAAAAATCAATGCTACTTTTCGTTGTAATTTTATAACTCAAGAACGGGCTCAACTATCCAAACCAAATGTTTATGCTTTGTTCGGACTATTTAGTAGATGGTTTATGTGAAGTTTGCACAAAATCGGTCGTGCGGTTCTTCATTTATCACATTTTTATTATTTCACTTTATACGTAGCGAAGCACGTACCGGGCCGCTAGTATAAATTAATACCTATATACCATTAGACTTAAAAAAAAAGCACATAATGAGGAATAGTGATCTACCCCCTTACTAATAAAGCGCTATTTAACTAATATACTGTTTAAATGGTCACGTAAATAATGTCACATTATTTGACAATGACAATAGAGTGACGTTATTTACGTGACCATTTAAACAGTACATAAGTTAAATAACGTTTTATGAGTACAAAATCCTCCTCATAAGAAGATGAGTCTGTGCTAGAGTAGGTAGTCTACGACTGCTTCTATTGTTTGTGGTCATTAATTTGTACTTACTAAAGTTATAGAGAGAGTAACCTATATAAAAAATATGTTATGTAAAATATCATATAGGTAAAATATCATACTTTATTGTCTTTGTTATAGTACCTGCTATACAAATAAAAATAAGCGTCACCAAGAATCATTCCTCTTGCGTCACTCGGTAGAACAGAAAAGTTGACAGTGTGCGTCGTGCCGTTCTCGTCTGCAAACAATATCCATTTTACGCCATACTCGGGTCCGTACTCGTTCGGATAAGGGAGAGCAATAGCACATAAAACTGTAAAATATGGTAGGTTAATATATTAAACTGGAGCTACTAAACAATTTCAGATATATTCGTTGATGAAATATGTAAGTAATTCATTCTTGCGCATATTTGAGGAGCAAATATGATTTGTTTACGTGCAAAATGCGCAGCCCTCCTCGGCGGGCCATTGTCCGGCGGATATATTTTATGCAGACGAATGACATTTACCTAAAAGACAAACGTTAGCAACTAGCTCTCTCAAAACCGCCATTTTTGACAAACGTTTCGCAACTGAAGTAGTTTTGTAACTAGGCCTATGTAATCAGGTGTACATGAATAGTTATGTGGCTCTTATCAATAAACTGTATAGGTACAGTCAGCGTCAAAGGTTATCGCTATATCACCATCATAATAATAAAAAAAAATCGACACGTAGTACAAATTAAATTATCGTTTGTTCTGTTTGCGAAAACGGGACATTTTTGCCCTAACTAGGGTCTGTATCTTTTCACGACACTTGCTGATATTATTTATTACAAAATAAATATTTGCAAACGGATCCCTGGATCGAAAAATGGTTTTCACACACATCGCAATATTTTTGAACGATCTATCCAACCACACCCGGTACTAGCGTTGCCAGATGTTTTTTCGGGTAAAGCGGGATTTTTTACCGCTTGAGGAAAAAAAAGCGGGATTCTATCGCCAAAAGCGGGACATACTAAAAAAAACCGGCCAAGTGCGAGTCGGACTCACGCACCGAGGGTTCTGTAGAAACTGTTAATAGTTCATTCATCACAGGAATTGGGTCTCGAAGATTTTTCCCCTTTTTTTTTATTATGTGGCATTTTTTGCGTTGTTTCTACAAAACGCTTTTGGGATTTCTTCCTTTACTTATGCTACATGGAAGTGCTTCTTGGCAAATTTTATGATTCTAGGTCAACGGGAAGCAACCTATATAAGTACGCTAGTAATATAAAGTCAATTACCATATATGTTTTGATTCCCTTGCGAGCGTTACAATATGCGGCATATTGCCTACGGCCGTAACTTTTGATTGCGTTGACTGAAGTTTGATTTTTGTATGTCACGGTGACATTTAGCGCACTTTGGCGCGGTTCTCCTTAAACACCACTGCGGTGTTTAAGACGCATCACTGGAAGGCTGGTGCTATTTCTGTGCAGTGGTGTCTTTATAATTTCCCACTTCTACGTCCAACGATGATTTCACCGTCGAGTAATCCTCGAAAAGCGGGACTGAGACTGTCCTGCGCGGGACATTTTAATTTTGGGCTAAAAAACGCTGCCCGATACTATGGGATAGACGAGAAAAAAAACACCTTATAAGAATAATTTTGGGGTTCGTAGATACCAACTTTGTTCGTAGTATATTATTTACTCTTTGGTACAGTATGAGGTAAGAGTACCTACGAGTGGTGAGCACAGATAGGCAGTAGTGGGGGCAAGCTCGCGCATGTACACTTTTGGCCAAATCACAGTAGCCAAAAACAGACCGAAAAATGTACTACTGCGCAGGTTTCAATCTGCGCGCACGATTCGTGCCCCTTATTATTACTAATGTTGAAGTAACAGGAAACGTTGGTGCAAAAGTCGCTGGTAAGGGGATTCTAAGTAGACAAAAAATAATACAACAGTATAATCATAGCAACGTTATTGTATTTTTATTTTTTTGAATTGAATCCTTTTGTGCTTACACAGTAAACACATGATCTCAACACTTAAAACTAAAAATAAGTATTCTAAAAATGAAAATCGGATAATTATTTTGAGTTATAAAAATGTTGCTTGTGCATTTCTCTTTTTCATTCGAGGCAAACTTATTGTGTATTCCAGTAACAGTTAAAGTGCTCAATACTATACCATGAGTATTTTTATAATATCATTTATTGTGCTGAGATATTGTGCATTATGCCTTATGATCTTAAGATTTGGGTGCCCTGTTTCACCGCAATACTTTCTGCCAATGTGCATTATAATTTCGTTTACTTCCTTTATACAAACTGATACATACGATTTAGTTACATTAATCTAAAATATTGCTATCTTTTCCATTTTAGTCTATAGGAAATGTCCATTGATTTTGATTATTTATCGAAATTCTATATTTTCGTACTGTAGATCATATGAAAAAAAATTGCCTTAATGTGCTTACGCATGCTCAGACAGCGGGTATATATTTTTGTGATTATGAGATAGGTACAGACAGACAAATAAATACCAGTAGTCTTTAGAAAATTGTTATATCTACTACAACTTAATGATTGAATCAATTTTTTCACGAGTGTTGTAAGATTTTAGTTTGTAAAGAAAGGCAAATTTTATAATGGAAAAAGACTAGATATCACATGGTTTGAGCTATATATATTACTTTTGTTTCTTATTCTTGTACGTACAATAATAATAAAATCGTAAAAATAATATCTAAAGTATGCCTGCATCAGCATACGTTAATTGAATTTTAAGTCTTGGTTGTTTTACAATGATCGCATCTTCAATTTGAATTTACAGCTCTCTACAATGAATGTTAGGCATACCAATCCTACGCAGCTCTACTCAATTGGTTGTCGTGCTCCTAGGAATCGTGTGCGTTAAATAGGTAGGTACCTTACCTACTGAGAAGAGGCCGCGACTGGTCGTGATCTTATCTGCCAAGTGACGGGGAAATCAATCAATCGAATATTTATGCACAACGAATGTTTTAATTTTTATTATTACGTCATGGCTACATATTTTAAATTATTGATGTATGTGAAACAACAAAATAAACGCAAATTATGAAAAAACTTGTGTATTTGGTATGGGCGCGTATTTCCAATCGTCGGATCAGCGTCGGAGCTGCATGATTGAATCTATAATATTGGATTTGATGATTTAATATAAAGCATTAAACAAATTAATAATAAATCCATGTTATCAAAGCACATTTTAGCATTGTACGATTATGATTGTTTTATAAATATTTTACAGTTGGTCAGTCGAAAAAATTGAGCATACATATATAATTAATTAACATATATTATTAATCATTTGGATAATATTGAATAATTTATTGCACAAATCGTCGCCCCTAATATTCTAAGTGTAACGCTATGGTGAAATTTACTTAGTCAAGTAAAAAAATGATAAAACAGGTCTATTGTGTTGTTTCGCGAAGCTTAATCTACATCTCATCGTCAACAGTGAACTAATGATGCGTTCTTACGTCGTCGTTGACGTTACACACGTAGGTGTACAGTACAGTAGAATCATTGTAGGTACAATATGTTTTCAGTTGAATGTGAAGACAAGCGGTAGCGATGGCGCAGGTGGTCGGTCCCAACTGATTGCTAGTCGAGATGCGCCTTCCCGGCGGCGCGGCGTCGCCGTCGTCACATACATGACTACACCTTATCATACCTACCTATCTAATTGTATGAATAATTTATTTCAATTTCTTTAAAGCGTACATTTTTATACTTATTTCTTAGGAGGTCCTTAATTCGATATTGGAATGAAAAAGTTCTGATTCACATAAAATAGGTAGTACTTACAAAAAAGTGCATCGTGCATGCAAGGAAATATCTAAGACCTCATTTGACAGGATAAGTAAGTAAGTAAATCTAATAACAAACATAACACTAAACAGTCTTTTATTTGACTGGTCAACTATTATAGGTGGGATCACTCCAGGAACCGATAAGTGAAATAAGATGAATAAAAAATAACATAGGTCACAAATTATGCCTTAGCGGAACATAAGTATAACAACATACTTAGTACAAATTCCATAATTAGACAAATTAATAGAATTAGGTAAGTAAAACACAATTGACTGAACCTTTGCAATTACTTTAGGCATAGACACTTCGTCGCTGTTTAAAAATAACAATAATGAGAGGATGAATGAAGACAAGTAAATAAACAACAAAATCAACGAGGACAGTTTGATTGAAACGTCGAGTGTCGCGTCGGCGTCGGCAGTGGTGTCTAGTGCCTCACAAGCACTAGCAGACGGTTCTTGAGAACCTCATTCATACCATACCGTACCTAAATAAATAAGTGTATAAGATAATACCTAATTTGTTTTTACATATGTACAGATATTTTTAAATTATTGTACCTACATAAATAATAGAAATGAATAAATTTGTACTCATGAAATAATAATATTTAATTTATTCAAACAAAGTGAGTGTCATACGTTTTTGTTTCGATCTAAATTATTTCTAAAATCTACTTAATGATTATTTTGTTGTATATTATAATAAACGGGCACGCGCGACAGGCACTACGCCGCGCAATCTCTATTTATTTACGGTTATATCGGTAGGTATTACGCGTCACGTCAGTCGTTCGGTGCAATACCGGTCGCGGGTGCTCTTTTATGTAAATCGTTACCTATTCGTATTAGTTACAATAATAACTACAATATAATGTTGGTATGAGCGGTGTCGTGGATGCATTCCCGCTCATACCTAAAGCGTTTAGGTGAACGTCTCCCGCACTGCCTGCCCGCCCCCCAGGCGTTGCGCTCAGCTGGTACTTTACTGTACTGTACTTTACTGTACTGTACTCTACCGCACTGCCGCCTCAGGCGTACCGTACATAATTAAACAATACCGTACTATGTATGGCACTCTAATGATTAATCCTGTTTGCATTATTTTAAACGTTTTGGATAAAATTATCCAAATTATTAAATGTTCGGCATATTAGGTTTTCTGAATGGATCTATTCACGGTAGTATATTTTTATTATAAGGTAAGTATTTAGTAATTACGCATGTTTGTGTCTAAACTACATATTTATTTATGTAATTAATTAATTACAAAGTCGTGCGATTACAACGTACAATTAATTGACATTTAATGTAAGTATAATAAATGAGGAAAGCAGGCAGTGCGAACACAGAACGCCACGGCATCCACTTTTATACGTAAGTACATTACATACTTTAGTCGCGAGTCGTCTTTACTACAAGGATACCTATCGTAATAAATGATCGCCAGCGCGGCGGCCGAGGCGGCGCCGGTGAACCTGGTGGGATTCTTTTAACACTACGTAAACAGTGTACATATCAAATTATATACCTACCTACTTCGGAATAAACTTCGTTCGTCGGTGTTTACGTTTAGATTGCGCAGATTACAACGAGCCGATTCATATTGGCGCGTACTTAATCCGCGGAATATTTACGTCGGTAGGTACATACCTACATCGGAACAAAAAATATCGGTCTCGGTACGATCGTGCGAATATCACACACTAACTGGTCTTCTTACTCGCTACAAATGAAGCGATCGCACAAAAATGGGAACTTTGAATCAGATTAATTTTTCAGGGGATAAATCATACGATATCGAGCGAAGTTCATGAGGTGGATCGGACGGCGGCGGGCGCGGCGCGCGGCGTTTGGCGGATGTCGGCAGAGTCAGCACACTGTCTCGGTGGGCGGGTGTTGGTGCTGGTGCTGGTGCGCGGTGGCCAGCGTCGAGAGCGGCGGCGGCGGCGCGGCCAGCGGGTCCGGCGAGCGCCGCCGCAGCGCCTGCCGCTTGCGGAACTCGAGGAACTCCACCTTCATGGCGCGCACGCGGGCCTCCACGTCGTCGCGCGAGGGGCGCGCGCGCGTGCGCTCCGGCGTCGAGGGCGTGGGCGTGCGCGTCGCGCGGTCCCACTCGTAGTGCACGTCCACCGAGCCCGCGTCGCCCGCCTCCGCGTCCGCGTCCGCGTCCGCCTCGGCGCTCGAGCCGGGGCGCGGCGGCGGCGGCGGCGGCGGCCGGTACGGCGGCGGGCGCCACTCGGCCAGGCTGCCCGGTCGGCTGGTGCGGTTGTGCTGCGACGAGGAGGCGTTCTTGCTGCCGAACCCGCTGGAGGAGGAGCGGCTCTCGGGCGAGGCCTCGTGGGGCGGCGGCGGCGGGCGCGCGTGGCGGGGCGGCGGGCCGCGCGGCCGGGGCCGGCCGGTGCGCGCCGCCTCGTGCGCCTGCCGCAGCGAGCGCAGCCGGAAGGGGGAGGGCGGCGTCGGGAAGGAGCCGTCGGCGGAGCTCGGGAACGGCACCGAGCTGAGGTCGGACACGTGCAGCGGCGACCAGGGCGTCCACGCGGCCGCCCACGGGGGCCACGGCGGCCACGGCGGCCAGTGCAGCGCGAGCGCGGGCGAGGACGCGCGGAACAGCGGCGGCGCCGCGGAGGGCCGCAGCGGCGCGCGCAGCCGCGGCAGGAACCCGCCGTCGTCGGAGGAGGAGGGCGCGGGCGAGGGGGAGGGCGCGGGCGAGGTGGAGGGCGCGAGCGAGGGCGCGGGCGAGGCTCGCCGCACGGTGGCCCAGTACTGCGCCGACCCGCCGCAGCGGGACGCCGGCCACACCCAGTTGGCCGTGATCCGCAGACACTGCACTATACTCGATATTCCGCGTTCTCTAAATCTGAGTCGATAGATATGGAGGATCACATTAGTAACCAGTTGGTAATATGGTACCTATAAATGAGAAGCTAGTATCGACGATACATGCCCTGCCTTATACTCGAGTAGTTTACATTCAAACAAATAAGATAGCATCGTTTAGGAACTAACCTGATTTCCTAGAATTAGCAGCGTGGTTGTAAATTTTAATAAGAATTAGAAAATATAAAATATTGGATACAGCAAGGATAAGGTTTTCAAAACAAAAAAAAATTGTCTAGGAAACTCACTTCTTAAAAGGCACTTGAGTGCTGTCGGCGGCGCGGAGGTCTGTCAGTCGCGCGGCTACCATGTTGTATGCTGTAATCGAATGATTTCTGAACATTAACGTAGTGCGAGGAGTCCCAAGGCCACCCGCCCGCTGCCGCTGCCCGTTCCACCACCCACATCCGTCACCACCACCCACCATATTGTCAAATTGAAAGCGATCACTCATCGGAAAGCACATACAACTATTTCAAATTGTCAGTTATAGGTATCTATTGTATAGGATACATCTTATTTCATGCTAAAAAGAAAATGTCCTATCCGGTGACCGAACTGGCGATGATTAATGAATCGATAAATTACTGATGCCGCGATGATCTTAATATGTGCGATATAAACAGGGGCTAAAACTACGTCGTATAATTTGGAAATACATTTCACATTATTATTTGAAATGTAGGTTAGACATCTTATTTGATTAGTTTGTAGTAAAACCCCCATTTGGTGATCTAACGAGAGACCGTAGAGTTGAAATGTTTTACTTTCTTCCGTCTGGAAGAAGGAGGAAAGTAAAACATTCCGTCTTCGAGGACTGGACGAAGGGACTTGATCCACCAGAACCAGAAAGTTTGGTTTGGTACACTGATGGATCCAAAATGGAATCAGGTACAGGAGCGGGAATATACGCAAAAGGTTACAAATGTAGCAAAAGCTTAGGGAAGATGGCAACTGTATTCCAAGCATAATCATATGCCATAATAACCTGTGCTCAGGAGAATATAGATAGAGGAACCAAAGGTAAATCCATCTATATTCTTAGTGACAGTCAAGCCGCAATCAAAGCCATGGCATCCTACAAAGTGGACTCCGGACTTGTTCTGGATGCTGTCCGAACCCTAAACAGGCTTGGGAAGCATAACAGAGTAAGACTGATGTGGGTCCCTGGGCACAAAGGAATCCATGGTAACGAAGTGGCAGATGAACTGGCAAGAGAGGGCTCAGCAAATGACTTTGTGGGTCCAGAACCATTTGTAGGCATTTCGACGTGTCTCGTAAAGGCCACATTTAGGGAGTTCGCAGATCACAGCCAACGAACACATTGGCTGTCTAACACCGGTCTACAACACTCCATGAAATTCCTAGGCTCTACGTTTAAAGCCCGGGAATGCATTTGGAACATGAGTAGGGGGCAAATCCGCTACCTGCTTGGGGCCTTTACTGGGCACTTTGGAACCAACGACATGCTCATGAAGATGGGTCTAACCGCGACACCCATGTGCAGGTTGTGTGGGGAGCATACGGAACGCATGGAGCACCTTCTGTGCACATGCGGTGCACTGGCTGGTAAGCGAATGAGTCTCCTAGGGATCGGATATCCAAAACCAGAAGACTACAGGCTCATATCTCCTAGCCTCGTTGTAAAACTCATGAAAAGAGTTTTCAACGAGACTGGGGAGGAGTAAGTTATCTAGGGGATCACAATAGATCCCAATGGGTCGAAGTGTCCGAGTTATTCCTCGGCCCCTGCACAAGATAAGATAAGATAAGATTCTTCCGTCTCCTCGTGGCCTCATTTCGATAAATACATCATAATGTTATGTGCATAGTTCGTATTTTGTACGACGAGCAGCCGTACGTAGGTAGGTAGGTACTAAGAACAAAGTATATTTGGGGTTAAGTAGTTAGGTGGCACAACTATCAATAATTGATTCTATATAATATTTATACATATTTCACGCTCGTCCCGTGACCATTCTTCTTCAAATCACCTCAAAAATAGATAAAACCTTCGCCAACGTCTTTGGTAAAGTTTAAGGAAAAATGACATTTGTATACTTACTATAGAAAATACACATTAACTACTTAGGTACTTTAATTTCGTTTGCCGCCTCATATTCGCATGGATTAAATCGTGGGAACGGTTACATAAACTATATATAACCTGTTTGCTATACAGTACAATTGATAAGAGCACACGCAAACACAGATTCTATTGATCAATCGAGATCCACCTTGCAACATCTTCGTGTAATGCTATCATCGTCATCAGTGAGCGCCATAACTGAATTATATGTGTAGGTATTTGATATATGATAGAGTTTTACACACTATTTTATTACTCGGTCCTTCAAGCCTGATATGCCAATGTACGGCTGCCCATATTCAACGCAACATGCAGCTAATAATTATACATATAGGTACTTCTTTAGCATGAATACTATCAAAACAGGGAAAACAATTTGTGCTTAGAAATAGACCAATAGTTATGAAACTCCTGTTTGCTTTGGTTTGTTACATATAAATAAATAAAGTAATTAGATTAAATAAAAGGATGGAAGTTAAGAAATGTATCAATAGCTTTAACCAAAATAAAAAGTATGATCATAATAAAAAATATTTTGCATGCAAAGCAAAGTAGTTAGGCAGGGTGTTAATGTTCGGTATCATAGGTGTCTCAGTGATATGTTGATTTCAATATTTATCAGGCAAAAACCAAAACGTGTAAGTATGTTTAGCTTGTCACCGACAATATGGTAAGTTATGCAAAGAAGTTTGCTGTCTCCACTAATTGCCAAACTATGTTAATTAGATAAGAGGCAGGGACATGACGCTTCCGTCGCTTCGATGAATTGACACTCAGATAGGGACTGTGGTACCTATTGGCTATAACTGTTATTATGCACTTTTCTATTCTTTAAATGTCTGTGGTACATTTTAAGTCACTTAAACAACTATGTTTATTACTAATGGGGTTGGTAATACAATTCAATCATTATTTTTTATCAGGAAAATGAAATATTAATGCTATAGTGATCACTATTATGATTAATACTATAAGTTCCGCGACTTCAACGAAAATAATAAAAAAGACAATGGGCATTCTGGTCTACGAGCGGCCACTAATGAAACTAGTGTCTAAAGAAAGATGTTTAAAAAATCTATGGAGGTGCAAGGTGGATGATACCTCCATTTAAAAGGGAAAATCTTCCGTCAGAATTGGTCATCGTGCCTGGACACCGCGATCCAACTGTACATGTTGTACAATTGTATATGTATATGCAGATCGCCGAGAAAACTTCATAAGCGCGATACAGGATGTTGTGGCGCCGTCTATCTTTCTGCGTGTGAACTATCTTAGTGTAACTGATAGATAGCTGATAGATGTCGCTACAAATCTATTGCAAGAATTATTATAGTTATACTTTTTTGTATAACTTATCTAGGAAGGGGTGTTTTAAATATAAATATATAATTGCTGTAGGTACGTACATACCTTATTATTATAGGGGATAATAATAACATTTGATGCAGCTTTCTTGCAATTTTATAATAACTCCTATAATTTCTAAAATCTGCCTTTTTTTTACAATACATTCAGAAGCTGCAATATTTTATATATATACATTTATGCCTAACAGAAAATATTCAAATCAAACTAATCGGCCAAGCTGCATACATTTTTGCCCATTGTCCTTTATCAACTAACTCATTGCAAGCGTGTTATTCGACGCGTAAGTCGGTAAAAGCAACAAATGTTTGACATAGACATGGTAGTTGGTGAGTCGCTAACGGTGAGTATATTCATCGGAGCGTCGAGATTCAGGAGTGGAGTAGTGTGGAGCGGGCGAGCGGCCGCGGCTCACTCAAGTCTCACCTTTCTCCTGCTTACGGCGTTTACGTTTGTTGCAGATCTTGACCGCGCAAACGGACAGTATGATGGCGACGATGAAGAACAGGATGCCGCCCACCACGCCCGCCGTGATCGCTTTGTGCTTCACCCGCGCCGGCACCGGGAACTTCACCTCGTCTGAACTCTCGTAGCTGGTCGCCGAATTAGCTAACACTCGGAAGTAGTATGTGCGTCCGCCGACTAGATTTTTTACTGGAATAATACAAATTATTCTATGTTAGGTTTATGCGAAACTGGTTGTATCTAATTCGTATATTTTTTATGTAGTTAGATCTTATTTTTCTGTTTAGTTACATTTGGTAAAAAATTCGGAGCTTCGGTGTTGCCGAGGATTTAGCACCCTTCCATAGAATTTATTTATTCAGGACATTAATAATCCATCAAATTAAAATATTTATGGCGTTAGGTACTACAGACAGGTACAATACATAAAAGATGTTAACATGTAGGAGTTCCACTGTAATATACATATAACGATAACAACGGTAGCAGTTAGAAACTGTGTAGATAATATAAACGAATTAATTTGTAAATCTAAGGTATAATCTATCATTCGGATCTCAGGCACATGTGCTCGAGTATAGAAATTTCAGTTGGCGGAGTCTCAGAAGTAGGACTAAAGCTTGTTCTGAGTGTGGAGTAGAATAGGTAAGTTACCCAGATAGCTGGTCTCCTCGGGGCGGATCTGTCCGCGGTTGAGCGTCTTCCACTGCGCGTCGGTGCGGTACTTGATGGTGTAGTAGTGCACGAGGTGCGTGCGCTCGAGCGGCGCCTGCCACGTGATCAGGAACCCGTTGTGCACCTCCGTCACCGTCAGGTTGCGCGGCGGGCTCGACTTCGGACCTGTGTACAGGTACACCCAACCACCACGTTACGTTACTTCACCTCACTCACTCATTCGTTGTAGTTTACCGAAGTGATGTTTTATGCCAATGCCAGGCCATTTCGTTAGTTGGTCATGTTTTGAAACAAAATAATTTTATGATTTCAAATTTAACAAAACCTGTATCAATCATCCAATACGAAACAGTTGTACTGTTAAACCAATATTTTAAACATTCACACCACAAACAGTAAGCAATGCGCAAAAATATTCAAATTGGTGCTGGCTGCTAATCGGCCAAGCTGCATACTTTGCCCATTGTCCTTAATCAACTAACTCATTACAAGCGTGTATAAGTAGCGTCGAGTAAGTAGGTAAAATCAACTCAAATGTTTGACATAGACAAGTTAGTTGATGAATCGCTAAAGGTGACTTATATCCATAACTGATGGATATTCACTTAAAGATATTTAAGTAAACATCCATCAATTAGGTGAACTATTATTATAACTACCTAGTACCTACTCCAAAATTCTGTAAATAAAAGTTATTTATATATTAACTACCTAGTACCTACTTCAAAATTCTGTTAATAAAAATAATCCACAAAAATTATTAATTGTTTTATATACACACTATACATAGGTATCTCCATTTACAAAGATCAATTGTTAACATTCCAATATCAGTATTTTAACAAGCTGCGTCAAAAACCTTTAAAAAAACTAATGCTGACCTGAATATATGAGGATCGGGAATGTATCGGTTGCAGTAAAATAGAAACAGGGATAGCTTTAGGTAAGTACGTAGGTTAGGATAAGTATTAATACTTATGACATAGCTACCATTTCACTAAAGCGATCTCGGTAGATATATGTATAGCTCTAAGCACTACTTAAATATGTTGAAAATCTAGGTAGGTACTATACATATATCTATTTTACACTAGGACTATTTTTTTTTTTACATGGTCTAGCTAGAAAGTCAGGCCTCAGATGGCTTGCCCCTTACACGGGCAAAAGGGCTATATCCCAACTTTTTCATTACGACATATCGCTTAGGATATATAAAACAGTAATAGTGATTGGTACTAAGAAACTATCTTAAAATCTGTGAATGGCGTCCTCATATTTCCAGGTCTAGTTTAAGTTACCTTTCACCATTAGTTAGATAATAATAAAATAAAATATAAGTAATATGATATTAAATAAATAGTCATAATAGTGCAATGTGAGTATAATACCAGAGCCTTCGGGTGCTTCCTCAAATTTAGTTCCGTCATTGGCCCCCGCGGGGGTGGGTGTCGCCTTCGGCTTGGCGCCCACATCTACAAAATGCCATTGTTACATTAATATTTCCCATTCAAAATACCAAAAACCTTGTATCTTCCTTGATAGGCCAGTTAGTGTAGAGATGAGCAAACCCTGACTGCCATGCAACAGATTACGGGTTGATTCTCGCCCAGAACAAACATTGATACAAGGTGGGTATAGATTATTCTGTGTGTGGACAACAACTTTTCGTTGGAACTATTGGACTGCAATTTAGGTACTACGCTACGAGTAGATAGAAAGCGGACTTTCCTTAAAGCAAGAATAACGATGTACGATAGCATCATCGTTGTCAAATATGAAGCAATAGAATTGCACGAAATGTATGCCTCGTCAGTTTTTCTGAAAATTCTTGACACCGATGATGGGACTATCGTATACAGGTACTATTGTTTTTCGGAGTTGGCCATCTGGCTTAGGCCGGTCAATTGCGGAAAAATAGTCTTGGAGCTGAGAAGGGAGCGCTACGGCTTCGAGCCAAGACTGCGCCGCCTTTGGACCATTCTATATTTGCTTCGATTCGAATAAAGATCGGTGTAACCCATAGCAATCTACAAACCCATATTTTAAATTACTATATTTTTACCAAGGATTAGTACATAAGTAATATAATACAAATAATACATATCTATAAACCCTCAACCTTAATCATAAAACACACAACCTGTAGAAATAGCAAATTATTGTTAGTGCATACCGAGTGTTCGGATGGTGATGGCTTTGCTCATCATTCCTTCACCTATAGTGTTCTTGCTGTTCACTTGGAACTCGTAAGTGGTTCCCGGCTGGAGACGGTTTATCGTTACCTGTTCAGGAAAAGTAGTTGCCATTAAAGAGTTCCGTCACCAACCTTCCAGCTCCATCATCAGACCTTCATCACATTTTTGCTACGCGTATTGGTCAATTCAAGAAAATTGACTGTGGAATGAGCTCTCCGCCGTGGTTTTCCCAATGGAGTACAGCATGGGGTTCTTCAAAAAGGGAGTGAAGAGATTTCTGCAGGGTCGGCAACGCGCGCGTGATACCCCTGGTGTTGCAAGCGTCCATAGGCTACGGTAACCGCTTACCATTAGGCGGGCCGTATACTTGTTTGACAACTAAGTGGTATGAAAAAAAAAAAAATATTTCAAAGGTAAATTTAATGAAGACCTGTCAATTTAGCAGTAATATTTTTTCAATATATTTTTTTGGCTTTATGTTGAGTACCTACTATTATAATATTTTTTAATTCATTCACCTCTATATGTCTTAAATTTTTTTTTAAGTAACTGATGACACTTTAGTCTATCTCTTGATTAGCTCAATTGGATCGCTTTCTCACATTTTTCACATTGTTAAAATTTATCTTAGTTTATAATTGTTTAATCTCAACTTATTGTAAGTAACCTGTGGTTAACGGTGCTGGTTACACATTTTTTTTCTCTATCATATATGTAGGTTATATAAAGTATGTAATGTGTAACTGTTAGTTGACCCTAATAAATAAAATAAAAAGAGCAGTTCGATTGGGATCCTTCTTACATAATACCACAGCCAAATAGGTAACTTTACACAAGTAAGGTTGCCAAAGCTCATTGGGGAGGGGAAGCCACGCGTTACAAGCGTCCATATTGCTACGGTAGCCGCTTACCGTAAGGCGAGCCGTATGCTTGTTTACCGACTTTGCCGAAGAAAACAACTTACAGAGGTAGCGCCGGAAGGCGTGACGGGCACTTTGGTCCACTCAGAGAAGCCCGCCTCCCGGTACCAGATGGTGTAGTCCTGCTTGTAGTCGGGCCCGCCCGCGTAGCCGGGCTGCCAGCGCAGCGTCACCTGGAACTCGGTCGCGGTCCCCGACACGTTGTACGGCGCGTGCGGCTGCGTGCCCTCGATCACCAGCTGAGTGTCCGCTACTATTGTCGCCACCTGGTTGTTGGAACATCATCGTTTACTCACTTTAGCTTTTTGTAATTCTAATAGAAATATTTGATTTTTGAGACAGGTGGGCCTTTATATAGGAGAATAGTGGTGAGGAATTTTAATATATGTGTAGCGTAGCGAGGTATGCGTAAAGGACCGAGTCATTAGAGCTATGACGCGAAAATGAAGCGGTCCTATTACACATCCCTCGCTACACAGACATGCAACCTTAGAGACAAACCTAATGAGACCTTTGGGTTTTTAAGGTAGTAGTAGGCTCAGTGGTAGTGATGTGGAATACCGAGACGAAGGTCCCCGGTTCGAATCCTACAATGAGCTTGTGCTTTCGGTGAAGGAAATCATCGTGACAAAACACGGTGTTTGGTTACCTTGTAGGTAGTCCCCACCTGGCTGGCTACCACTCTAAAGCTAAGAAACTGTCGCCATCGATGTTTTCCGACAACTGCTCTTGACAGCTAGTTCCTTCTCGGCTTTGTGTGCTTACAACCTTCGGCCTCATCATCACCGACCATGGTGAGATTTTCAAACACACATACATAGTAAAAGAAACAAAGAAAAGGCTGTGTGTACCAGCAGGGTACATTGATTGAGGAATTCAGAAATACTTAATAGAGGAAATTAAAACTGGCTTCTATTTAATGACTTGATATAATACTAAAATTAAGATAAGTGAGTACACGGAATGGATGGTGAATGTGAACCAATTTCAAAAGAAATGTATATGTGAACAATCAGTTCACATATAGATTTCTTTTGACTGTTATTTTTTTTATGTTATACAAATTGTCGCTACATACATAAGTAAATGCTGACCGCGCAAGTGTACGATCGTTAGCCCGTACAATCTGGCAAATAATACTACTAAAAATATTTACTCGATAATTGGTTTCCGGTATTAGATGATTAAATACCTATTTCAATCCAACAGTGAGCACAATGAGTAGGTCAGGCCTTGTTGACCTTGGTCACACCTACCTAATACATTTGATGGGACCTATTGTTATCATTGGGACCACACAGGTGAGTCAGTGGTTTGGTCAATATGAATACCAAACATATTGGCCTTCCTGGCTCAACATCTAACTTATTGTAGTAGTGAATATTGATAAAGTAGTACTTACTTACCTGAGTTCATAGGTAAATTAATTTGCTATATAGCATCTATGACACACCCACCTAATTACCAAAGTATTATTAGTACAGTCACAGTCCAGTGCCCTTACCATGAGTTTGATACGGTAACGTAATCGATACCACAGTCGATACTCGCTCGCATTCGCGACTACGGTGAAATATTTTCTACTAGCTTTCCCCCGCGGTTTCACCCGCGTTCCCGGGATAAAAAGTAGCCTATGTCCTTCTCCAAACCATAGGCTATCTGCATGCAAAATTTCATGATGATCCGTTGAGTAGTTGAGGCGTGAAGGAGTAACAAACAAATAAATAAACAAACTCACTTTCGCATTTATAATATTATAAAAATAAAAATAATAATTATAATTATACTTAGTTATCAAGTTACGATGAAGTACTGTGTTTGCATAACTGTCCACTAGACACCATGCTCGAATCTTCAGACAAAATGCTTAACATAGCCGCTAGTAATTTTTTAAAGGCTGGAAACACCTTGATTCTGACTTTTAATTGAAATTGGAACCGTTTTTGTATAGGCTTATCAGACGAAAAGTTGATGATGATGAAAAATCGGGTAAGAGAATGTTCAATATGTTCCCATCGTAGTTTTTTCCTAGGAAGACAGCATGGGGTTCTTCAAAAAGGGTGTGAAGAGATTTTTGCAGGGTCGTAACCGTGAGTGACCGAGGAGTTGCAAGCGTCCATAAGCTACGGTAACCGCATACCATCAGGCGGGCCGTATGCTTGTTTGCTACCTTAGTAGTATAAATAGATATGTACGGTGCCTGGCTACTTACGGAGTATGCGAGTTGTACGGTAGCGGTTATTTATAAATATATAATTACTTGTCCTGACTGACTGACTAATTGGCTGACTGATTCATCAACGCAGAGTCTAAACAAAATCAACCTTAAAGGGGGTGAAATAGGGGGATTTTGTTTGTATGAAAAATATTATTTCTTGTGTTTATAAATTTGAAACTTAGCACGATTACTGACTTAAATAAATAATAAAGTTTCTCATTATTAGTTTTTGTAAACTACACCTTAAACGGGTTTAGGGGGTTTTAAAGGTTGTATGAAAGAAACCTACCGCGCGGTCAGATTGACTTTAAGCTCGGTATTAATACTTTGGATAGAAAATAAAGAAATACGTATTTTTGTGTTTCTCGAAAATCTACCCCTAACGTTGCAAAAAGGGTTAGGTACTAATGTTTTTTGGGGAAGATTGAACTGCGTGTCTCGATTAACTTAAAAAGTTTGTAAACATTAGTTCCTTTTATAGCCTAATAATAAATGATTTTTGGAAATACTTACCTTAAGGGGGTAAAAGAAGGGGGTGCGTGACCGCAAACCGCGGGCGGAATGCTAGTTATAATATAAAATGGTGGTGACCTCATTGGAAGCGACGCACTGGTAGATGCCGAAGTCCTGCCGGCGCAGCGTGTCGATGGTGATGTTCCCGCCGAGCGCGCGCACTCGGTTCTTCTGCAGCGGCAGGCCGTCGCGCCGCCGCCACGCCACGCTCGGCCGCTGCGTGCCCTCCGCCTCCTGCGCCTCGCAGTGCATCTCCACCGACTCGCCCACCTATACAATATGTACATTACACATACACATACACCTGATACACCTCACAATAGGTATATGGATCACCAAATATTATTACTATTATATTATCATTGGCCTCCGGAGACCAGCGGGCTTTATCCGCCAACGCATCAGCTTGGCTATCCAAGCCAAAGAGGAAAAGCTGCCAGTCTTCTAGAAATCTTGCCGTTAATCGGAAGCAGCGGTAGACTTGAGGAAAATTTCTATATGTAGATTGTAATTTGTACATATTTGTTGTAAATAAAATATTATCATTATATTAGTACGATCATCATTAGTTGGAAAGTTAAAATAAAAAAATAAAAAAAACTTTTAACAGGCGCCTATGGGTGTGTTCCCACAGAAGCACTTGAGATCCAGTTCCTTTTAAACTTTGCGTGCTTACCTTCGGCCACATTATCACTTACCACGTTGAGATTGCGTTCAAACACAGGCCTATTCACAGTAGAAAAAAATACATATCTTGATTTCTTACCTTCACTAATCCATGAGCAAAGAAATAAACGTATAAAATAAATTGACAATTGTCTAAGGGAGCTTACCTTTCTTTGGTACAGAGGTTCTGGTTCTACTGTAAATACTGGAGGTTTACGAACTAAGACTTCCATTGGACCTGAAGACAAAATGTAACATTAAATTCTATATTAAAATCAATAATTTAATAAACAATTATTATTCAAGTTTTACCTGAAGAACCCTGTGTTCCTTGTGCGTTATACGGGGTGCAAGTGTACCGGCCTTGATGGTTCTGGTTGACGCGCGTGAACAGCAACGAGCCATTGTTCATGATCACTATATCCTTCGTTTGATAGGGTTCCAACAGTCGCTTGTCCTTCGTCCAAGTTACATATTGTAGAGGTGGATTCGCTTTTATGTAACATTGAACCACCCCTGCCAAACGGAATGGCAAGTACTGCACGGTCGGTGTGAAGGTTACTTTTGCTGGATCTGTACAAAAATAACGGTATAATTAAACTTTTGACTTACAGCTGTAATTAGGTATTTATCGCAGAGATTTTGTATAAAGGATCTCACATTCAACATTTAAATAAGCCGAAGCACTCTGCGGGTCGCCGATGCCGTTGGATACTTCGCAGAGGTATTGTCCCGAGTCATCGGCGGCCACCGGGTTGATGACGAGCGCGCCGTCTCTGCGGATGGTGACCCGAGTCTCGAGTGCCGCCACCTCCGCCACCGGCGCGCCTTCACGGAACCATTTCACTGTCACATTCCCGGGAAGAGCCTTCGCCTCGCAGGAAAATTGAACTTTCTCCCCCTCTAACTTAGTCTGATTCGTAGGAGGCATCTGAAAGTTATGAGAAAAATTAGCATACATCGTATGTTATAATATTGACTTATCTGTGTTAATTTAGTTGTGTTCTCACAGTGATGACGGCACCGCCGGCGATGATGACCCTTGCGGTGTGCGAGACCTGCCCCTCGCCGTTGCGCGCGATGCACGTGTAGTCGCCGATGTCCTCGTGGCGGATGTTGCTGATGCGCAGCTCCGTGCCGTCGTTGAAGATGCCCACCGTGCCCGACGGTTCCACCGGGTTCGCATCCTTGTACCATAAGATCTCGGGCGTAGGCGTGCCCTCTGCCTGGCAGTTGAGGATGATGGCATCTCCTGAAACATAACGTTTCTTTATTTCGAGACTAATAGATTTTAATTAATTAATCGCTACTTATCAACTGCTGAAGGTTTACCTAAATTAACGTAGATAATGTCTTCCGGTGTGATGGAGAAGCGCGGTGGCGCGTGCACGTCCAAGTGAAACCATGTGCCGTTTTTGTGTTGATTCGGTGAACGGTTGAGGAACACCACCTTACACTCGTACCAACCCTGGGTGCAATCAGTAGAACGTTTATTATCAGCAACCATATAAGGACTTGAACAACCACTGTTTTATGTATATTTTGAGAGAGAATGTAACCTGGTCAGACTCGCGGATATTGGTGAGGTTGAGACTGGCCGCGCCATAGGGCGAGTCGGGCGCGACGCGCGACACCCTGCCCTCGTAGCCCTCCCCGCTGTGTGTCGGGTAGCTCTCGTACCAGATGTAGATCGGGATGTCCTGTCCCTACGCACCGATAATAACCATGTTAAAATCCGAACAAATACTGGTGCGGCTTTGCATCGCTGACACTTACAAATCCTAATTACCTAATCACTAAATACTGACTCGGTTCGTAGCTGAACGAGTTCCCACACTATGAACAAATTCCAAATCTGTCTATGTCTCTTGAGACAGTGTGATGCGCGCACAAACATTTAATAATACAGACTCAGATGCTACGTACCTGGTATCAGTTGTTAAATCAATATGATCAGAGGTTTATTTTTCAGAGATTTTTAATAATTTACAACTGTTACAAGATATGAACTACCTTAAATGAAAATAATTTCTACGAAAACATGCAAGGATTATTTGATGAAATTATGAAGTTTCTTCATTAATATTCAGTCAAAGACATACAGATATATTTTCCCATTCTATCTATCTGATTCAGTAGTATAAAACTGAATTGCCCATGTAACATTTAATTGATATGTTAATGTAGAATATGACGTAAACTGCATGCGGAGTGAGAACAATAAAATCAAAGCGTACAGTACAACTACAACATGCAATAGGGTTGATCAAATGTGCGTATTTTATGTAGATAACAACAGTATGCGATATAAATAATAGGCAGTACTTGTTAACGAAATCTACAGTCGCCGATAGAGCGTGGGAGAAGCCCACAGCCACAGGAAGAGAGAAACAGACAGAACCGCCGCCAGTGCGCGAGGGAGTGCGCGTGCCCCGTGTGAGCCGTGAAAGCAAAGTGCTCCCGATACTATCTCAGAGGAAACAATGGTGCACCCAATAAAGAAAAACTATATGAAAAAAATCTTAAGGTATTTGTAAAGTGGCAGTGTATGTGTATGTTCGTAATCTAACGGGGGTCTGCTGCTCTCTCGGACTCGCTTTGAAGGTCTTTATCACTGTGGTGTAAGTGGAGCCGAGCCGGTCGCGTGATGGAGGACGCGGGCGGCGGCGGCGTCGAGCGCGGTAGGTATACGAGGCAATACGCAGAAGAGGCAGAGATACACAGAAGGCGTGCGGAGGGCGCGCGCGGGGCGAGGGCGCTGGGGCGGAGCCCCCGGCCCGCGGCGCCCGCGCGTTACCACTAGCACGGCACGGAACAATACGAGGTGTCGTTGCCGACACACGCACGAGATATACTTTACAGTCTGCGGGGCGCGTCGCGGAGACGAGACGCCTCTACTGAACAGAAACACACATACGGTAGATGAGCAGCGTTGTATTGTAAGAGTGGAGTGTGGACCGTCGTACCGTTTCGCCTACCTTCTTCTCCCACTGCAACACGTACGGCACCGGGATGTCTTCGGGAAAGTCCACCTGGCAATTGAATACGACGCTCTCGCCGAGGATCGCCGTGATGTGCACAGCATCTTGGTGATCTTGGTGACAGGTTACTAAAATAGAGTTAGACTATATCAATCATGTATGTTGCAAAGCAGACGAACGGAAACCTGAACTTTTCGGTATCAGAGTAATATCTGTATAATTGGTTTGTTTAATATAATTACCTGGCAGGTTGACTAGCAGCAGAAGGAGCAAGCCGGCGGCAATGTGCGGCGGTTGCACGGCGCGCCAGCCCATGCCTGCGCTCCCATGTCACGGCCGCGCGCGGCGACTCATCTTTGATACATCACCTACAAACAATACGCTTTCGTTATTACACAAATACTTCTGCTGCATTATTTTTGTTAGAATGTCTTTTTTATCTTTCCCAGCGTGGTGGTCGTTTAATCACATCTATAAAATATACTTCTTATTTCAATATCACGAAGGACCACTTGAAAGTAGCAACACCAAATGTTTGGTCAATCACACGCGTATTTATTCGTAATACTTACATAAATAGCAGTTAGTAGGTAAGTGTTGTGGTTAATGGCATATCGGTTGGACGTGGGTGGCCTTTAAACACTGCCCGTCCTTGGACTATTTTCCTGTACCGACGAAGTAATTGCACTGCATCACGAAATATCGACCTACACTCTGACTCACTCGTAACTAAGTATTACTTGACTTGAGGGAGTCATTTTAGTCTTCACGTGAGGTAGGGACTGGCAAAATCGCTTGCATATGGCAAAAGTTAAAGAATCACCTCGGTGTGGACGATATCCGGATGGGTGACCTAGTGATATTTCAACTCGAGCGTTATCCGTGCTTCGGAAGGCACGTAAAGCAGAAGGTCTCGGTTATCACGCCATTATGATATTTGTGATAGTCTTTAAGCAAGTTGAAGGCCTCCTATGCGGCTTGAAAACTTAAAACAGTAGCTTGACCACTAGCCAACCTTCACCAATCCACAGTGGGCACGCGTGGTGGAGTATCTGCCCATTCCCGTTCATCCTCATTTGTGAAAGGAGGCCTGTGATCAGCAGTGGGACATAATGGGCTAATAATGATGATGATGACTGTAAAAAATATTGCCTCGGTGCTCGAGCAGAATGCAATTTGAATATCGAAGTGTAGCAGTGAAAATACTGGTACACTTTGATGTAGGTCATGGATTTATTAAACCATCATGTTGATTCTATGAATTTGCATACCCATGACGGAACCCAATGTCATACGTTAAATTGTAAGCGTAGAGAAATACTAAGTCTATGGAGTATTGATGATTTTTAAATTTTCAATCTCAACAATGAACTTAATCATTTGAATAGCAATAGTGAGTTCCTGGAATTCTTATTTTTCATATGTTATACGACGCGCATGCACACATATCCCACCCGCGAGCTCGTCCTTTAAAATTCTTATAGCAAAATGGAATTTTAATTCGACAATACTCGTAACTCTATGATAGGCTGTGTGTATGTTCTTCGTAGCCGCTCTGTCACGTCGCCGATATTACACATTAACCCACAGAATAGTGGATATATAATATATAGAAGATAAATAATAGCGTATATAGTAGTAGCGTATTTAATTAGCCCTACATCCGGCTAGCTTAATAATGACATGCTAAAGTTGCCTACGAGCCTCTACGAGGACGCTCTACGTCTACGTAGCTAAGCCTATGTCTTTGCTACGTAATTAAGGAAGGCAACAACTATGTGTTTGTATTTTTTCCTATTCTCACGGATTCTTTAGAGTGGTCATGAACGTCATGTATGACGTGTGGCTCGCAACACAACACGCCGCCCCGCCGCGCCGCCGCCTTTCTCCCCTAACTGCTGCTCTTCTGGTATAGTAGTTGATGGGAACGCCTATGCTTGCCTTTTTTAAATATTTTTAAATTCTTTTGATTATAAAAACTAGTGGTCTAAAAAGGAGTCAAAATTAGACCGTAATTCATAATTTTTTTAGTTTGAAAAAAAATGCTCACTTTCTCTAATAAATATTAATATGCCAAAATCTCACGCTCCTTGCGTGAAATATGCTTGAAAAGGGGTACAAAGATCCCTTCATGTAAGTATATCTATCTATTAACATTTCAGAGACACCTATGAAATTTCAAGACTTAGGGATGAAAACTTTATCAGCGGGGTTTTAACTAAACCATGTGGAGAAATTACAATTATGTCTCATTTGAGTGCATGCAATTTTTTTTTATTTAATCTTAAATTTTGAGGCAGACACGTCGACGTCATGACAAGGTTAGTGTGCGCGAGATGGAAATAGAAGATATCCGGGAGGCCGACGAAGCGGTCACCGGAGGATGCTGCGGCACTTGGAGGGACACGTTATCGATTTTCATACCTTGTCGTCGCGCGGTACGAGAACGTGCGGGATCGCGCGGCTAGAGTGGTCGTGCTGGCTGCGGGGACAGTGCGGCGTTCTCGTTGGGTGCGGACGGGCTCCGTCATCTGTGGAGGGCGGTCATGGGCTCGTGAGGGCGGTGGTGGCGAGGCGCGTGCGGAACGTCGCGCGGCGGGCCGAGCACTGTCCGCCCGCGCCCAACAGTATTGATCGATGCGCGCGCAAGCCGCCGCCCTCGCACATGAATGGTCCCCGGTGCGGAGCTCACGTGCTCGAATGTCCCTGCTCGTTTTGACCTCCTCGCCCTGACTACCACCGACTTGGTGTGGTCGTCCTGACTCGATATCAACTCCCCTGCACATGTCTCACATGATTTGATAATCACGACTGTATTTTTTTTTAATATTCTGCCGTGTCCTATATTTCCCAAGAATATGTATTTTTTAAATATAATATTTCTTTAATACTTAATTTGTATGGTCAGATACCTAGTACACAATTAAATTGGTATTAAGTACAACCTACTAAAATAAATGCGAGTTCTAGTTAAGTAAACGCTACGAATTTGCTACGAATACTTACATGTATATGTTCGTTCTCATAATAGGTATTATACTTGTATAAAATGCCCTTAAATGTTTATAGTATATTATCTGTTCAGGTGTAGGACTTTAATGTTAGTTAATACTTTAGATTTTACATTCGTTATGCAAAACGAATTAGTTCGTAGCTAAAGTGCTTCCATACCAGGAATAATACACAGCAACTGTGTAGACAATTTCATCTTTAGTAGCATATTATCGCTATGCGATGATTTGACTATAAAGCTACCGAGAATTATGGCAAGGCAATTTGTGAGTATCCACTACATCTTCACAACACTCTTATGCTCGACTGCTCTAGACTGCCAAGCTACAGTGTAGAGCGGGCTTAATGTAAACATTCTCGTGTAGACAGAAATAACAGAGAGGGATTATAATCAGTATAGTATGGCATGGATTTGTCCATAAATAGAACACAGCATTATATTAGGCGCCGATCCCACAGCGAGCGGTCTTTAGAGTTCTGCGTTCCGCGTTCACTGTAATCTATGCGGTGCTTTTGGTGATTGGCTGATTGCACAGCACACCGCTCGCTCGCTGTGGGATCGGGGGCAATCGGGGCGTAGTAGTATAGGTACTAAATTTTTAACTCAGGTTTAGCCCAGTAATTTACTTTATGAAGTCATGTTATACTATCGGTAGGTATTATTTATAATTTCAGCATTTATTGAGAAATAGTAGTAATAATATGCAAAGCATATCATGTTGGTTCGAACACGGTACATCGTCCCTGCTCTTTCTTGTGTGTGTCTCGTGACCGGAATGAATGATGGTTGACTGTTACCGCTTGGTTGCGCACAGGGAGGGAAGAGTGAAATGACTTTCTCACCGAAAAGTATCAGAGTTTTCCTCCTATATTTTGTGAGCTTAGGTTGTCATCTTTATTCTTAGTCCTGATTTTATTCGGACATTCATTTTTGAATTTAGTTTATTAAACTGAAACTACTTATTTGGAAGTTCAGTGTATGGCTCTGAACATCGTTTAATTTTCATTGAATTATTCAATACATATTCAAACAGATATGTTAATTCAGTAGGTATTTAACTATCAGTTATTCAGTATTATTTTACTGAAACAACTTTTTAACATGTTGCAGTTTCTTTTATACAGAACTAGCTTCTGCTCGCGGCTTCGCCCGCGTGGCCTACAGGAAACAAATGACATTTTTTTCTACAACAAAAAAAAAAAACAACTTCATCCCGCTTCGAGGGTGGAATTATTAAAAACGCTGAGACACGTATAAATTAATTATCAATCTTCAGCCTAAACACAAAATTTTAAGATCCTAATTTCGAAACTGACGGACTTTCATACAAACTTTCATCCCCTATTTTACCCCCTTAGGGATGGAATTTCGAAAAATCCATTCTTAGTGGATACCTACTCTTCACAAAGAATATAAATACACATACACTAAACATGTCTCTAGGACCAGTGGTTTAGGCTGTGCGTTGATATATATCAGTCAGTCAGTCAGACAGACAGTCAGTCAGTCAGTCAGGACTTTGAATTATTTATATATATATATATATAGATGGATATGTTTTTAGTTGTATTTCATTGGATGTTGTAGGTACATACTTAATTCATATTAAACCTCGAACTGCAGAATGCAGCAAAATAATGCACCAAGTTTTAGTGGCTAATAATAATGCAGTCACGAAGGCTGCTTCCTAAATTTATCATACACAACGAAAACTTACTTTAAAAAAAGTTGTGACACGACTCGCGAGTTGATATAAAAGTTAAAATATGATCGCACATTCTAATTCATGAACGGCCACGACATGACAAGCTTTAGCTTGGTTTTAACCAAGACAAAATATAAATGCAACCGAATTTAAATCTGTAATTTATTAAATACTAGCTTTCTGCCCGCGGTTTCACCCGCGCCCCCTTCTTTACCCTCTTACCTACCCTACACTACCCTACCCAACCCTACACTACCCTACAGGCTACACTACCCTATAAAAAATATCCTATGTGCGTCTCCTGGCTCTAAGCTACCTCCCCACCAATTTTCAGCCGTTCTTGAGTTATAAATAAAGTAACTACAACAAGTAACACGACTTTCTTTTATATACAGGTGATTTTTTTTTCCAGCCAGAGAGGGCAACTTCTGAACTACAGGTCTTAGAGAAAAACGCTGAAAGGAACCCCGAGCTGACATTGAAGAAGAAAATAAAAATGCCAATAAAATTCATCCTGTATATAGATGATAGCTATACTCGGTAGTTGGCGAGTACTCTTCAACCTTCAAAAGATTTCATTAAGTTAGTTCAATACGGATCTTATGACTTTTTTGTCGCGGCATGCAAGTTGAAAGAAGAGAATTCACAAGTGCGGCAAAGTTCAGAGTGTCTCAAGTCGCGACCAACCAAAGCGGATTACTCGCTCTAGCCTTCGCCGTTCCATTGCTCTGGGGAATGTCATCGATAACTTCATTATTTCAGCTTGTCCGTGCTGAGAGGACGGAATATCTATATTACGTGGGCTTCGTGAACGTAAAGTGCGCTTAGCTTTCATAATAGTTAAGGATTTGTTTTCCAACACCCGGTTTTCTTTTAAGGATTTTTATATGGTTAGGTTCGTTATTTATGTATGGCCGTTGTCTGAAATCGAGAGTACACTAACTAGTGTCTCCGAATGGGGTCAACTAAACCTAGACTCAAGCCGTTCACCGCTAAGAAAACCCCATTTGCTGTGGCTCCACAGTTCCAGAACACGTCCTTGAACATCAGTAAAAGCATTCGGGATCCTTGGCGTCGATATTTCCAGCGACGTTTTGTTCCGTAGTCACTTAGAAGACAAGTTCCAATAACTCAATTTCAATCATATTACATTGTTTTATTTTGTTCTCAACAAAGCGAAGCAGTACTTCAAATCGGGGCCCGGGGCAAAGGCTGCAACTTTATAAATCGCAAGTCCGGCCTCATATGGAGTACTGTTGTCATCTATGGGCGGGGGCACCTGGATACCAGCATGGGCCTTTAGACTCGGTTCAGCGAAATGCCGCTAGAATTGTCGAAAATCCCGAGCTCACAAACTGTTTAGATCCCCTCAGTCTGAGGAGAGACTGCCTCCTTATGTGTGTTCTACCGCTTGTACAACGGACAGTGTTCTGTTGAATTGTTAAAGACGATGCCCACGGCTACCTTCCACCATTGCAACTCTCGCCATCGATGGGGAGTCCATCCACACACATTCACACAATTCAGATTGTAGAATGAGCTCCCCGCCCCGTTTTTCTATTTTTTATTTTTTATTTTTATTTTATTTTATTTGGGACAACCAACAGTAATACATTACAGTATACATATATAAAACAATGAATACAAAAGAGCAATAAATGTACTACCCACTACGCTATCCACAGATTACTGAACACATTTTACAATTCTGCTACACTATGTTACATGTGACATACAAATATGATAAAAAAAAAAACAAAAATCGTAGTTAGTAACAGAGAGAGAAAAAAAAAAAAAAAGAGAATAACAGTAAAACATAACTTATCCAATTACGGGAGAGAAACCTCAAAGAGCCTTTGCCTCAGAATGTTGGTAATTTGAATTTTAAAACTATTGTAAGGGGTGGAAAATATATCGACAGTAGAGAACAAGTTGTTGTATGTATCTACCATCCGGCGGAGGGGTGACCGGAGACCAGAATTCGTCCTGCACGTGCCGGTAGCGAAAAGATGCCGTACGCGCACCTCACGCCCCAACACTGTACGAGGCACTGCATAGCATAGACTGTTCACCAGATCAATGCAATCAAATTTGTTGTGGCATAGTCTGTACAGCACCATTGTTTCCAATATGATCTGTCTAGACTTACAAGTTAAAAGATTGTACCTACTAAGCAGAGCATCATATGATAGCTTTGAGTGGAAACACCTGTAATGGATCGAACGGAGAAAATTTTTCTTAATGGAGAACAGCACAGTTCTTCAAAAAGGGTGTGAAGAGATTTCTGCAGGGTCGGCAACGCGCGAGTAAAACCCCTGGGCCCAAGTCTACTATTTCAATTGTGTTCCAATGAACTTTCAGTGGTGTCAAAATTGTGACATTTTACAGTTTTAATAGTCTACTTACTAACAGGATAGTGTCATTATGGCACAATTTTGAGACCACTGAAAGATCATTGGAACACAATTGAAATAGTAGACTTGGGCCCCTGGTGTTTCAAGCGTCAATATGCTACTTTTACTCAAGACCACACCTATATTATTCGACTTCTGGTATGGAAACCCTACATTACACCGCAGGAGTTTGATAAAACTAAATAATTTCTAGTAGGTAATTATATTATTACTAGCTGCCCGGCGCGACTTCGTTCGCGTGGTGCTACCCTACTCTACCCTACCCCACCCTACCCCGCCCCACCCTACCCTACCCTACCCTACAATACCCTACCCTACCTTACACTACCCTACCCTACCCTACTAATTTTACCTAATTAATTTGTTACAAAAAATGTGATAAATGAAGAACCGCTCGACCGATTTTGTGCAAACTTCACATAAACCATCTACTAAATAGTCCGAACAAAGCCTAAACTTGTACGTAGTATTTATATACTCTGGGCCTAAACATTTGGTTTGGATAGGTGAGCCCGTTCTTGAGTTATAAAATTACAACGAAAAGTGGCATTGATTTTTATATATATAGATTTATTTCTAATATTTTTTTTTCTAGTTATATGTTACTGTAAAAGCTCGAACCTCGGTATATCCTGACGTTTAATTGTAAAACCTAAGATTTACCAAGTCTTAATGGTAGAAGTCTGAACTATTCTGTGAAGAAAAAGTTCACACGTATATAATGTGTGTGTGACGGCACATTTTAATTTATTTATTTTAGTGTATTTTACTAAAAAAAATGTATTTAGAAATGTTCAATATAGGTAACTTGACTCAATATTACTGTGTATAATAACCCATTTTCAATCATATCACATTGTTTCATTCCCAAACCCAACATTTACATTATTATTAGTAAAACCTATAGCTTGTACATACCAAATTCTAAAGGTAAAACCCCAAAAAAAAATTTACATTTCATATAAAACCTAACATTTTACTAGCTCATGTTAGTCAATCCTAAGATATAAGTAACTACTCGTAAAACCTAGGAGATACCGGTAATCGGGCTTTTACAGTAACATATTTCCGATACCTGTATATCTAAATTGGAGGACAATCTAATTAAAATTGCGCGCTGTCGATTACCAAATCAAAAATAACGTACAGATATTCACCGTTGTGTTGATGGAGTGTGAACAAAATAAATACAAGATACATTTTTATTTTTTGTAAGGGTTTTCATAATATTGATTGAGATAATAGTCTTGGGGGCCTCCCTCCAAGACTATGTCACCGTATCGGAATGGGAGTTCATTCATACCTACACTGTGTATGTTTGTATTTCTGTGTGTAGAGCGTATGTATATTCGATTTGTTATGTGGTTCATTGCATATCATGGTATAATTATATAAACTACCTAATTATATAAGTATACCACACATAAAACTAATGAAGCGCAACTTGTGCAGTCCAAAATAATGTAGGTGGGGTAAGAAAAAACATTTAATGTGCTACATTGAGCGCAAATATTCACGGGACCCTTATCTCTGTGTAATGAAATGAGTGGCGTGTACAAATTACCCCTGAATCCCTTACTACTACCAGCAACAATAGATAGGCAATTGGTGAAAGTAGTCCTGCCCTTGTCAATTTGAGTAAATTGTTTGATTGACGCAATTTTACGACGTGACTGGCTGAAATGCGAAAAGTAGGAATAAACGAAAATTAATAAAAAATGTCAAGGACCTACATAAGTATTACAAAACTGAGATTACGTTACGTTAAAATTTTATTGTTTTAGACTAACTAAGCTAAAATACACATTAACACGACTTATGCATGAGCATTTTTCAGTTTGGTTTGAATCGATATTAATGTAATATGATTTACATTTCAGAGAAAAGTTTTGTAAGAAAATACAAATTTCAGCGGGGGCGGTAATTAACTAAGAGGCACGAAGCCAAAGTAACTTGTCGAGCGTAAAGAGTTCTCAGTGAAAGAAACAAAGTCAAGTGGATATCTCACCAGTGGACGCTGCATCCGACCAACGTCAAGCACTACAACAAGAAAAAACACTTCCGCTTTTCCGTACTGCTACAATACAAAAAGTTTTACTCTGTGCTACTTTTTGTAATTATAATGGACTATTACTTACAAACTTATGACTTAACTAGCTTTAGCCCGCGACTTCGTCCGCGTAGTTTTTTTTTTTTCTAGATATGAATCATTGTAACAATATAGAGCTTTCTTCATGGCTATTGCCCGCCACTACGTGTGATATTTGCAAATTTCAGAGTTTTTCCCTGTGATTTATTAATAGCCATCGCGAAACAAACCTTGATAGAACTTGGTAGTTTACAGTTCCTTACTGTAAACTTTTTAATTAAACGAAGGATTTAGGATCAATGGTATACGCGGCACGAACACTGTTTCTCCTCTGGCAGAACCAGTTAATATTTTGGCCTCAATAACATTGCGGCGGAGAGCTGTTACTTGAAGTCTAATTCCACAGCACAATTTTGGAGGCCGTATATTTCTAATCAATATGAAAGGAGCACCTACATACATGACACGGATTAGCCGGCGGATTAAGAGAGTTTAAAAATTGAACAGGATAATTTACCGATTCATCCATATCGACCATGGTGGCAATGGCAACAACCTTCAAATGAATATATCAACATTTCATTGATCGCAGCGGGTTGGTCATTTTTGGGAGTCATAATGGCTCTCTCGCGCATAACCAATCTATCGCTTTATGTTCATAGTAACATCAGTATACATTTTACCTATACCTATGTTGGTATTTGTATCAACCTATCTTTTTATGGAAAGTTTACGTTCCCGATTTGAAGAAGAAGATCTGAAAATCTACCGACAGAAATATGCATCGTGTATGTAGAGATCGTGTGTGTGTATGAGAAGGTGAAATATGTTTTTTTGGGAGGTGTCGAGATCGGGATGATTTATCTAAAATTGCGCCATGAGACCTATCCACAAATTCCTCAACCATTTCATGACAGCTGAGATACCTGTTTGCTCATGGCGCACAGACAGACAGACGAATATACGGGTGGAGACTTATATCCACACGTTTCTCAATAATTTCCAGACAGCTGAGATGTTTCTGTCTGTCAGTCAGTCTGAGGAGAGACTGCCTCCTTATGTGTGCACCGCTTGTACAACGGATAGTTCCCTGAAGAATTGTTTTACCTGATTCCCACGGGCTACCTTTTACCATCGCAACTCTCGCCATCGACGGGGAGTTCATACTCATATATTGGAACCGAAATGGTTTCTACTGTGTGGTTTCAAAGGAGTTTTCTACCGCACACACTCAGGCTGTGGAATGAGCTCTCCACCGTGGCTTTCACTAAGGAGTATAGCCTTGAAAAACGGTGTGAAGATATTTCTGTAGGGTCGGCAACTCATGAGTACCTACGGTGACCGCTTACCATCAGGCGGGCCGTATGTTTGTGTGACACCTTAGTATTAAATTTAAATTTGAAATAATAATTTGAAAATTGCCCGTAGCAGACAGATAGACAGAAAGATCGACGGGCGGATCCATAAGTTCCTCAATCAGACAGCTGAGAATTTTTCTCGTGGCTGACAGTCTTATATATGGGCGGCAGTAGGCTTCTTAATAACATGATACACGTGTACATTATTTTTACTTGAATACAATATTGTGTGAATGATCAATTGATCAACTTCAATACAAAATTTCATCCCTCATACAAAAAAATAAAGATTTTTAGAGACGTTACAATGAAGTTATAATTGATCCTTGGTGCCTAAGGAATAACTTGAGCCATTTAAAATATTTTTAGAACCCCGGGATAAAAATGCGAATTTCTATGGCATGCCGGCGAATCGCGACTATTCGCGACCAAAACCGTTATGTTGTTGTTCTGTTTTGCGGGGTTTATAAAATATTTCATGTATATTAATATGTTGCTGGTAATGTAATCTCAACATTGGAAGTGATTCAAAACCCTCTAAAATGCTTTTTTTTGTACAAATCAATGTAATGGATCTCGACATGATTCTTTAGTGATTTTTACTCCGAAAATAAAGGCGTTCAAATTCCAACAACACCGATATTCGCTGCGTTAGTTTCCAACTATAAGCTTAAATAATAAATTTAGTATACTTCCATACACAACTTCATCCCCTTTTTTACCCCTTCGGGGTCGTAATTATCAGAAACGCTGAGGCACATATAAATTAATTTTCAATCATCAGCCTAAACACAAAATTTGAAGATCCTAACTTCGAAACTGATGGACTTTCATACAAACTTCACCTTTCGTTAGTGGATACCTAGTCTACACTCATAATTTATAAATTTAGTGATGTTAACTGTGGAAATGAAGGACTTTCACATACAACTTAATACCCCTTTTCCCTCTTCGGGGGTGGAATTATCACAAAGACTGTGACAACTTTACATTAATTTTCAATGGTCAGCCTGAACACAAAATTTGAAGATCCTAACTTCAAAACTGGCGGTCTTGCATACAAACTTTCATCCCCTATTTTACCCTCTTAGGGGTGGAATTTCCAAAAATCCTTCCTTACTGGATAACTATACTGTATAATAATAAATTTTGTGAAGTTTACCGTAAAATTGAAGGCCTTGCATACCCAACTTCATCCCCCTTTTTCCAACTTCGGGGGTGGAATTATCATAAAAGCTGAGATAACTTTACATTCATTTTCAATCGTCAGCCTATGCACAAAATTTGAAAATCCTAACTTCAAAACTGACGGACTTGCATACAAACTTTCATCCCCTATTTTACCCTCTTAGGGGTGGAATTTCCAAAAATCCTTCCTTACTGGATACCTATACTGTATAATAATAAATTTTGTGAAGTTTATCGTGAAATTGAAGGCCTTGCATACCCAACTTCATCCCCCTTTTTCCAACTTCGGGGGTGGAATTATCATAAACGCTGAGATAACTTTACATTAATTTTCAATCGTCAGCCTATACACAAAATTTGAAGATCCTTACTTCAAAACTGACGGACTTGCATACAAACTTTCATCCCCTATTTTACCCTCTTAGGGGTGGAATTTCCAAAAATCCTTCCTTACTGGATACCTATACTGTATAATAATAAATTTTATGAAGTTTATCGTGAAACTGAACGCCTTGCATACCCAACTTCATCCCCCTTCTTCCACCTTCTGGGGTGGAATTATCATAAACGATGAGATAACTTTACATTCATTTTCAATCCTATTGCCTATTGCCTATGCACAAAATTTGAAAATCCTAACTTCAAAACTGACGGACTTGCATACAAACTTTCATCCCCTATTTTACCCTCTTAGGGGTGGAATTTCCAAAAATCCTTCCTTACTGGATACCTATACTGTATAATAATAATTTTTGTGAAGTTTATCGTGAAATTCAAGTCCTTGCATACCCAACTTCATCCCCCTTTTTCCACCTTCTGGGGTGGAATTGTCATAAACGCTGAGACACCTATAAATTAATTTTCAATCGTCAGCTTAAACACAAAATTTGAAGATCCTATCTCCAAAACTGACGGACTTTCATACAAACTTTCATCCCCTATTTTAACCCCTTAGGAGTGGAATTTCTAAAAATCCGTTCTTAGCGGATGCCTACGTCATTACAACTATCTGTATGCCAAATTTCAGCCCAATCGGTTCAGTGGTTTGAGCTATGCGTTGATAGATCAGTCAGTCACGCTTTCCTTTTATATATACAGATGACTTAATTATGCACCTTCATAATACTAATGTTCTCAACAATCTGGCCTACTGATTTGATGTTTGATCGAATGTGATATCTAGATTCACTCTGCTACAAATTGACTACTGTTTGGTTGGTATATCATCACCTACCTACCTATCGACTACCTCTCAATTACGCTATAGATACTATTATTAACTGTATTATTTTGTATAGAGAGAGGGAGATAGGTAGGTACTTTAGAAACTTTCGCGAAATACATTCATTTTATGGTCACTAATATTTATTCGATTAAAATATTTAGTCGCGTAAGTTTTTAGGGTGATTTAAGCATCATATTTTAGATCGGGTAATCAATCTGCAGTTGGATCGTACTTTCATTCAAAATAATTACGCTCATAATGTGCGTTTTAAGGCGGGGTTCTCCCAAAACCGGAGTATTGGTTCTCATTTCATTAGTAAATAGCAGTGATTAAAATTTTGAAAAAAATATATGTTATTTTAGACTATATAAGCTTCCTATTTCGGCCTTTCGATACACGATTACGAGCACTTTGCTGCATCGAATTAAATCGCAAAGACAGGTCTAAATGGTCTAATGGTTCTCATTTCATTTGAATTATATAAGGTTTTGGGTAATGAAACTTATACCATAAAAAAGTACATGAAAAATGCATTTTATGACGGCCCTCATATTTTGAATTATGTAAAATTCCATCCTCCTAAATCCAAAAATAAGTTTTTTCAAACGCTGTTCGCGCTAAAACTCCCTCGCCGTGTCCCTCAGTCCCGAGCGGAACGTGTTGGAGGTCGGACGTATGCCAGTTTTTTCTAGGTATACACCACCCCCTGAGTGACGACTCAGGGATAGTCAACATTTGCCTAGACAGTCGTATTTATAATATTATTCATAATGAAAATAAAATATTTAAATTTTTAGTATCAAGTTGTTCATTTGTCTTCATTTGCTAACTTATTACATTTCAATTGTTATCGAACATAAAATATGGCTTCATTACAAAAATCTAAAAAAATAAATTACTCTCTGATTCGTGAAGGTGATGAAGAATCGGAATCAGTAAACTCTTATTATAAACTGATATATACATATAGGCTTATTCTTGTACACGTGCATGGTAGGCATTCATTATCATGAATTTTTCAGACGCAGACAAAGCTGTCCGTTGTCTCTTTTTAGGCGGTGATAGAATGTCTAAAAAACTAAAACTCAACAATACACCGATAAATCGAAAAAAGAACATTCAATAACGACAACCGCCAGTATATAAATGAACAAAAAAAAATGAAAATTAATTACCTTGTATTAAAAGACCCGAATGTTTAGAGCTTCTGCCTTATTGCCCAGTATTGCTTAGTATTATACAAAGAATTGCACAATCAGTTATATTTTATTCTTAGATCTCAAAACATGGCATATAAAATCTGAAAACTCTGTGCAATATTTAGTTTTACGTGTTTAGCATATGCGTACAATTTTAGAACGTCATTTTAGTACTTTTAGATTTTGCACGAAACAGAATATTTTATTTGGTCTAGCAACATGACCATAACACAAAAAGTGCCACAGTATAAAATTGTGACAGTATGACTATACCATTTCATAAGTATTATCTAAATTATCTAAACTCTGTATATTACATATAATTTCCTAAAATCCCTTATTATACTAGTATTATAAAGCGGAAGTTTGTTTTGTTTGAAGATGGCGGATACATTTTCTTTTCATTTGAATTTGTGCAATTTTGAAAAAGTGTCCGCCATGTTGAACTTTTTAGATAATGGGCCGATTGCTGTCAAAATCGATATTTGAGAGTCCTGGGGGTCATAAAACAAGAATCTTTTCTCAAAATTTTGAAAAAGTGTCCGCCATTTTGAACTTTTTAGTTACTTGTCCGATTGCTCTCAAAATCGATATCTGAGAGTCCTGGGGGTCATAAAACAAGAATGTTTACTCAAAATTTTGAAAAAGTGTCCGCCATTTTGAACTTTTTAGTTACTTGTCCGATTGCTCTCAAAATCGATATCTGAGAGACCTTGGGGTCACAAAACAAGAATCTTTTCTCAAAATTTTGAAAAAGTTTCCGCCATTTTGTACTTTATAGATAATGGTCCGATTGCTGTCAAAATCGATATTTGAGAGTCCTGGGGGTCATAAAACAAGAATCTTTTCTCAAAATTTTGAAAAAGTGTCCGCCATTTTGAACTTTTTAGTTACTTGTCCGATTGCTCTCAAAATCGATATCTGAGAGACCTTGGGGTCACAAAACAAGAATCTTTTCTCAAAATTTTGAAAAAGTGTCCGCCATTTTGAACTTTTTAGATAATGGTCCGATTGCGCTCAAAATCGATATCTGAGAGACCTTGGGGTCACAAAACAAGAATCTTTTCTCAAAATTATGAAAAAGTGTCCGCCATTTTGAACTTTTTAGATAATGGTCCGATTGCGCTCAAAATCGATATCTGAGAGACCTTGGGGTCACAAAACAAGAATCTTTTCTCAAAATTTTGAAAAAGTGTCCGCCATTTTGTACTTTTTAGATAATGGTCCGATTGCTGTCAAAATCGATATTTGAGAGTCCTGGGGGTCATAAAACAAGAATCTTTTCTCAAAATTTTGAAAAAGTGTCCGCCATTTTGAACTTTTTAGTTACTTGTCCGATTGCGCTCAAAATCGATATCTGAGAGACCTTGGAGTCACAAAACAAGAATCTTTTCTCAAAATTTTGAAAAAGTGTCCGCCATTTTGAACTTTTTAGTTACTTGTCCGATTGCTCTCAAAATCGATATCTGAGAGACCTTGGGGTCACAAAACAAGAATCTTTTCTCAAAATTTTGAAAAAGTGTCCGCCATTTTGAAATTTTTAGATAATGGTCCGATTGCGCTCAAAATCGATATCTGAGAGACCTTGGGGTCACAAAACAAGAATCTTTTATCAAAATTTTGAAAAAGTGTCCGCTATGTTGAACTTTTTAGATAATGGTCCGATTGCTGTCAAAATCGATATTTGAGAGTCCTGGGGGTCACAAAACAAGAATCTTTTATCAAAATTTTGAAAAAGTGTCCGCTATGTTGAACTTTTTAGATAATGGTCCGATTGCTGTCAAAATCGATATTTGAGAGTCCTGGGGGTCACAAAACAAGAATCTTTTATCAAAATTTTGAAAAAGTGTCCGCTATGTTGAACTTTTTAGATAATGGTCCGATTGCTGTCAAAATCGATATTTGAGAGTCCTGGGGGTGACAAAACAAGAATGTTTTCTCAAAATTTTGAAAAAGTGTCCGCCATTTTGAACTTTTTAGATAATGGTCCGATTGCGCTCAAAATCGATATCTGAGAGACCTTGGGGTCACAAAACAAGAATCTTTTATCAAAATTTTGAAAAAGTGTCCGCCATGTTGAGCTTTTTGGGTAATGGTCCGATTGCGGTCAAAATCGATATTTGAGAGTCCTGGGGGTCACATAACAAGAATCTTTTCTCAAAATTTTGAAAAAGTGTCCGCCATGTTGAACTTTTTAGTTACTTGTCCGATTGCTCTCAAAATCGATATCTGAGACCATGGGGTCACAAAACAAGAATCTTTTCTAAAAATTTTGAAAAAGTGTCCGCCATGTTGAGCTTTTTAGGTAATGGTCCGATTGCGGTCAAAATCGATATTTGAGAGTCCTGGGGGTCACATAACAAGAATCTTTTCTCAAAATTTTGAAAAAGTGTCCGCCATGTTGAACTTTTTAGTTACTTGTCCGATTGCTGTCAAAATCGATATCTGAGAGACCTTGGGGTCACAAAACAAGAATCTTTTCTCAAAATTTTGAAAAAGTGTCCGCCATTTTGAACTTTTTAGGTAATGGTCCGATTGCTGTCAAAATCGATATTTGAGAGTCCTGGGGGTGACAAAACAAGAATGTTTTCTCAAAATTTTGAAAAAGTGTCCGCCATGTTGAACTTTTTAGATAATGGCCCTGATTCTGTTGTTTACAACTAAACTAATTTTAATCTCACTATGTCACTTTCTAACAAAGAACATAAGAAAAGGATGCAAGAAATTTAGTCCTGTCAAATTAGTCCAATGCTTGTTTTCAATATACATTTAGTCGCCATCTATCGCGGTTACGCCTAAATACACGCAAAATAATACGGCAAAGATTAATTTGACAGCCTTAAATATGTTCTATCCTTTTTCAATAATGTTCGTTAGAAAGAGATGAGATGTGACTAAAATTAGTTTAGTGCGATTTACAACAGAATCGGCACCAATGGTCCGATTGCGCTCAAAATCGATATCTGAGAGACCTTGGGGTCACAAAACAAGAATCTTTTCTAAAAATTTTGAAAAAGTGTCCGCCATGTTGAGCTTTTTAGGTAATGGTCCGATTGCGGTCAAAATCGATATTTGAGAGTCCTGGGGGTCACATAACAAGAATCTTTTCTCAAAATTTTGAAAAAGCGTCCGCCATGTTGAACTTTTTAGTTACTTGTCCGATTGCTGTCAAAATCGATATCTGAGAGACCTTGGGGTCACAAAACAAGAATCTTTTCTCAAAATTTTGAAAAAGTGTCCGCCATTTTGAACTTTTTAGATAATGGTCCGATTGCGCTCAAAATCGATATCTGAGAGACCTTGGGGTCACAAAACAAGAATCTTTTATCAAAATTTTGAAAAAGTGTCTGCCATGTTGAACTTTTTAGTTACTTGTCCGATGGACACTTCCTTGAAGTTTGGCAAATGTTTCATATTTTGTGATCCCAAGGTGTCTCAAATATTAATTTTGAGGGCAATCGGACCAGTAACCAAATAGTTCAATATGGCGGTTTATTTATTTTTGTTTAAAGATTCTTGTTTTGTGATCCCAAGGTATCTTACATATCATACGATCGAACCAGTATCTAAAAAGTTCAAAATGGCGGACACTTTTTCAACACAAAAGTTTCATGTTTTGTGAACCCAAGATCTCTCAAATATCAATTTTGAGAGTAATCGAACCAGTAACTAAATAGTATAGTAGTCTAAATAGTATAGTAGTTTTTTTTCCGTAAATAGTATATGCAAAATTGTGAGTTTTCTACCATTTAGATGAAGTGGATACATGGGTGTACCCAGCTTCTGACCCAGGGGGGGGGGGGCATATCAGATTTTTCTAGGCTCCCCGCACTTGTTTTGCCTTACACAGGATATGAGGACACACATCATACGTCGCGCTTCAGGCAGGAGGTGGGACTAAGGATAGCAAAATCCGGATTTTTTTCAAATCCGGATTCAAAGTTTATCATCACATAAAAAGAAAGAAAGAAAGAAAAAAGATTTATTCTGGACAACACACAACATTACATTAAAGACTGTAGAAATTACATAAAACAAGAATTAAAAAAAAAACAAAATACCAACCAATTTAAAAACTACACAAAATGCAATGTTGCGTGATGCCAGGGATAGGTCTCGACTCAGCAATTTGCTCAGGTTAGTAAGAAAGACTAAACCTCGCGCTGGTTTTCAGTCGAGGCACACGTCCATGACAAATCCGGATTATCCGGATTTTTCGAATTTTTGTATTTTTTTGCAATCTTTTGTAATTTTAAATTGTACGCGTAGTTTATGCTTAATTATTAGTAGTTTGAAGAGAGGTGTTCTATTTTATTGTATTTCCATTGCTTGCTTTTGATTAAAAATTCAATTAAACTGCACGTAATATTTAAAAAAAATGGGCTTGTATTTGGCCACTGAGCCGTCCATAAAGGATAATGACGAAGCCTAAGGTGGAGCACGCTAACCCAAATGAAACCTATTCATTCTGGCCGTGAAAGTCCCTAGATTCTAAAAGTCAGGAAATACAGTCGCCGGAAGCAAGTTCCACACCCTTGCTGTACGCATTATAATTGAGAATGCAAAAGAAATGTTTTCCCTGTGTCTTGTGGTTCGGAGTAAAAATAGGGATTGTGGTGGGAATAAGGTTGAGCAATTCCTGCACACACTCTCAAAAAGATATCCTGTAGAAAACCGATAAGGCAAACAACCTTTCTTCGATGGTCGAGGCTCGTGAGTTTCGTCATAATTAGTCTCATATTCGATTAGTCTTCTGGCTCGGCGGTTTATTGAGTCGAGGGCGAGAGCCTGGTGGAAAGGACTCCCTTTGGTGGTGAAAAGACACACCTGCGTCTTGGTGGCATTAAAAGTGACCAGATGGCATTGCCCTAATCGGAGACTGCCTGTAAAGTTACGTTCAAACGCTCTACCATGGCCTCTCGCAACAATTGGATCTAGTCACTGGTGGCTCGCGCGCTGGAAATATGACAACGGTGCTATCGTCTACGTACCCAAAGATACCGGGCTTCACCAGATCGTTAATATGCAGCAGAAATAAGGTTGCAGAGAGAACTTAACTCTGTGGCATTGATTACGAAAAGGTCCAACGAACACCCGTCTATGACTACATGAATAGACCGTTCGCTCAGGAAATTGGAAATCCAAGCGCACAGACCACCAGAGATTTCATATCAAGTAAGCTTGCTTAGAAGGCTGGTGTGTCAGACCCTTTCAAAAGTAACAATTTTCTGAGATCAGCCGATGTACAAAATGCTTTCGGCGGTAACCCGCCTAAATATAACTATGAGTCTTGATATTACCACAGTCTATTAAACCATACAGTCGTCCGACGCCTTTGATCTCGTGAAAAATGCCGACAACGTCAAGACAGTATCGCGACGGCCAGGGTTGTCACAAGTAAACAATATTTATAAAATTCTTTATTTATTGCAGATAACAATACAACATTGTTAGCATTATTATAATTTAAACAATATTATAATAACTACTCCATCATCAGACCCTGAAAACCATACATGGTCAAAGTTTATCTCACGACAATTCCAACAACCCCAAACATGGCTAGGATACGAAGTTCCACTATGGAGTTCCAGTGCTTACCCTCCTACTTCATCATCAGACCCTGAAACCATACATGGTCAAAGTTCATCTCACGACAATTCCAACAACCCCAAACACGGCTAGGATACGATGTTCCACTATGGAGTTCCAGTGCTTACCCTCCTACTCCATCAGCAGACCCTGAAAACCATACATGGTCAAAGTTCATCTCACGACAATTCCAACAACCCCAAACACGGCTAGGATACGATGTTCCACTATGGAGTTCCAGTGCTTACCCTCCTACTCCATCATCAGACCTATTGAAAAAAAAAAGATTTCCAAATACTCATGCCCTGTGCCTGTTACCTATACCTATACGCTGTATGCACTCTACGATAACAAACCATGATTTATTTAACTTTCTTCTGTGTGTGGAAGCTGATGAAACCGCAGATCTTTATTTAAATAGGATGAAGACATGCAGTCTCTCACAGCACACGTCGTTTGCACCATTTTAAATGAACAAATTAATATAAAATAATTACAGACACAAACACCCGTTAGCCCTGAATGCTGTTTACCGAGCTACTAACATAGTTTTGTTCGCAGGTCGGTAACGGCTTTCCCGCGTCTCGCCTCTCACACCCCGCACGATTGCCCTGTCTAGACGGCTTCGTCGAACGACTATATGGTTTAATAGACTGTGATATAACGTTGTGTAAAGAGTTGTTTTTTCGCGCCGCGGGCGCATCGCCTCCATCTAACACTCACTGGCCGACTTAGACCGAGCTATTAGCTAGATGGACGAGCGGTAGCAGCTAGCCGCTTGTGAGACGAGCGGTGATTTCAGAGTAATACTGACCTAAATCTACTAGATATTAAATGAAAATTTTTAGTTAAATTATGACTAAAATTCGAAAAAACCGGATTTTATTATCAATATTCGGATTTATAATAGGCCTCTAAAATCCGGATTTTTCAGTTATTTTCGAATTTCGAAGTATCCGGATTGCAATCCCTAGGCGGGACTATCCCGCTTTCAGGTTGTCTGCCCCACTGTCACCAGTGAGAGCAAAAATGTCCCGCTTTCGCAAACAGAACAAACGATAACATCATTTGCGGTAAGCGTCGAATGAGTTTTTTTTTCTGTTATGAATAAAATATATACAAGAGATAAATCGCAGCAAGTGTGGCAGTAGGTACTGAAACCCTTTTTGATTACCAACATTAACAAATCTTGTAATGAGCACCATTCCTACTTGAAAACTAGACCCGATATTTTGAAACTGATTTGTTCTGCCGACAAATTCGAAACATCACACGGACGTTAGAAGTCATGTCACTAAAGTTTAGTAACTTAGCTAATCATCATATCAGCCCATGGATGTCCACTGCTGAACTTAGCTAATATGTTTTGTATTACTTACGTAACCATACATCCCGCCCAAAGCGGGATGTATGGTTACGACAGTTATGACAGTCCCGCTTTCAGGCCCCGGTGAGGGAAAAATGACTCGTTTTCAAAAACTTAGGTTTAGGTTATTTTCAATAGCTTAGGTGCCTAGATAGGTTCGGTTTGAAGAAAATTTTCCACTAATTAATAAAATATTTAAGATTGAAAGTAATTTTGATTATCAAACTAACAAATCATGTAAAGAAATAATGAGGTCCGTTCGTACTTTACTTTAAAACTAGACCCGAATTGACCCGTTATTTTGAAACTCATTTTTTCTGCATACAACCGCTTTGACGTTAGAATTCAGAAATCATGTCACTAAGGCTAACATATAATAAATAAGTACTTATAATGTGAAAATGAAGAAATAGTTCTTAATTTTCCAAAATAATCTAGTAAAATCACTTTTTTTAAATAATTCAGCAGGCTTCCCGCTCAACGAAAAAAAATATATGGTCACGTTATGCATGAATGCAATTGGACCGGACACGCAGCGTTTTTTTAAAAAGTACGCATATCATAATATTGTAAAGTACGAAATCCAGGTGGTATTATGTCTGATGTTCATATTCCGCCAATACCAGTGATTGTTGGGAACACTATTCTCGAAGTTGTAGACGAGTATGTTTACCTAGGACAAATTGTCTAACTAGGAAGGTCCAACTTCGATAAAGAGGTAAATCGAAGAATCCAACTCGGCTTGGCAGCGTTCGGGAAGCTACGGCATATCTTCACGTCCAGAATACCTCAGAGTCTGAAGACAAAGGTCTTCAATCAGTGCGTGTTACCAGTTATGACACACGAAACAGACACGTGGTCTTTTACTGCTGGCCGCATAAATAATCTCAGAGTCTCTCAGCGAGCTATGGAACAAGCTATGCTCGGAATTTCTCTACGTGACAGAGTCCGAAACGAGGACAAAAATTACCGATATAGCTCGTGGAGTTAGCAAGCTGAAGTGGCAATGGGCAGGCCACATCGCTCGAAGAATAGATAACCAATCTGTATGGAAACCAAGCGTGTAACTTTTTTACCACCTACTGTGACTTTACACAAACGTTTTAGTGATATGAATAACCAGTCCGCTTGAAACCGATTTACTCCGACTCGTCCGCCTATATACCGACTTATTAGGTTCTTTTTAGCAGAGTAAGTAGGTAAAATATACGTTTTTTTAATATACTCAATCAATCTTAAGTCGACTAACTTAATCATCAGATCAGAGTAGTCAAGATCCGAAGAATCAAACGAGTCCCAAATCGATGGGTTTGCGTCGTTTTATCACAAGGTTCAAATTTAATTTTCAATATTTCTGTCCCTGTACCTGTTCTCTATAGCGTATGGTCCCGCTAACTTTGTGTGAAGTTAGCAGTGCCGGCTTATTTCAGGAACTATGTTCGAGGAACAAAAATATAAGTTTTAGTTAAAAAAATATTTTTAATTCAAGCTTTTTTTGGTGGCTGTACATTTTGTTGATTGTACATGCATTGTCTTCTAATATACCAAATATCAAGTCAATCCGACCACTGGAAGTAGGTGAAATTCGACTTGCAAGATTTGATTTGATTTGTATGAACGTATGTTCATACAAATCAACTTAACTTAACTTAACTTAACTTGCAATGTATGTATGTATATACATACATACATACATTGCAAGTTAATAAAAAGATTGTAAAAAAGGCCCACTAGGCGGTCACCCGTCTGGAACTCTGGATAACCGGTAATTACTTAACTTTGTTGATTGATGAAGAACGGCTAATCAAGCTACATCGCTTCAACAAATAAAATAAACAAACAAATATTCCTACAGTCTTTCCATTCACAATATTATATTAGTATTGCAATAAAACCAAATCGATACCTAGAACCTTAATTATTATCTAAATACGTAAGTATCTACTGCTTTATTTTCTGTACTGTGGCAAAATAATATCGGACGCCATAATGGAATTTCAAATGGTGCGCCGCGGTGAATTTTGGCGCGAATAGCTGCATCGTGCGTAGATGAATACGTAGCGCGCTCAAATGGCGGGGTACGAGGTAGCGTAAAATACCTACAGCTCGTCGGAGAACCTCGCCTTAATATACGTTTTTAGAATCATGTGCAGTGGCGTGCATTGGTTTTCAGACTAGGTAGGCAGAATAAATCATGGCCATACACGCCTAAATATGCCTCTTAGATAGATCATGTTTTTTGACCAGATTCGTAAAATTGTTTAGGTCAGCGTATCATTCCACACACATTTGGTATGATTCGTTAGCAAACAAAATACGTAATAACAGTATAATAGATTCGAATAACAGCACCCAGTTAGCCAGGTGTATAATAAACATAATATTCTGTGTTAAAATGTCTAATATTTTTACCTTTGTTTTGAATCCATTAATGTTTTGGAGTTGGTCTACAGCAAGTTACCTACTATTTTCAACAAACGAAAACTGACTAAAGGACTAATTTATGAATACATTTTGCATCTTCACCACAAAATTTCTTCATTTCACACAGATACACTTCGTAAAATCACAATAAGTAAATAACAACAACATTGCAAACAATGCCAGCCAAACCATAAACAAACCAACACAAATAAATTGCGAAGTTATATTTGAGTTGCTCTAATGTTGGTAAACTGTAGTCTTTTTAATTTGGATGGGTTACTTTACTTACAACAGAGTAGGTAAGGTTACTTTTGGTCCATAAATCGCGAATGTCAAATGTCAGTATGCTACGCATAGCAAAAGCGTGATTTATGCTTTCGTCGTATTATCTTAAAGAAGTGTGTGTGTGTGTATGAATATGCCGAAATCGTTTTAGTGTGCGTGAATTTGAGAGGCGAACTCGCGAGTGCCTGCGCGGCAAAGTTTGAAATTTCGTATTGAATGTTAGGTTAGAATTTTTATTTAAAGTGGTTATGTAGTTTAATTGAATCAAACTATTATTGTATTGAATCTTATGAGGTAGGCATTGCTTATTTGCCTATATGGAATGCACGCCACTGTGTGATACAAACTTGTTACGTTGCTTTGGCATAAACGTAGCGGCGGTAATATCACAGAGGATTGAAGGGAACAGAGACCAAGCTTCATACAAACGCGCTACAGTAGGTACACAACTACAAGCTTGAGGCGCGTGTGTGCGAAAGCACAGGCGGCTCGTCACGTACGAGGGGAAACCGGTTCATACTGGCTCGGCCTGTGCTCAAACTCAGGGCACTCGCGCATCGTGTTTGTTTACGTTTAGATTTTAATAATAGAATTTTAATATCCAAATGTAAATATGATTTACTTTACTGAGTCTATGAACAATAATATTATGAATAAGTTTTCTATTAGTATCTTGCATATAATAGGTAGATAGGTATTAGCTTTCTGGTAAATTGTTTTTATATTGTCTCTTTTCTCGTAAATTAATGGCATGATGGGTGTTTATGATTTCAAATACGTAGGTGTACCAACCTACCTATCCTATTTAACGAGCATGTATGTTTTGAGATCTCGAAAACGGCTTTAACGATTTCGATGAAATTTGCTATATGGGGGTTTTTGGGGGCGATAAAGTGATTCAGCTAGATTTAATCTCTGGGACAACACGATCTGCCGAGTTTGCGAGCAAATCTTAGTCACACAGGTATGGTCAGCGTCAAAACTAGATTTGCATTTTAGTACCCTTTCCTAATAATCTGTAATATGTGAATAGCAATATTCTATCATCACGAAAAAGCTGATAGGTATACATTTTTATGTATTCATTTAATGTTATTCTCCTGTGCTAACCCTACCAAAATAGGTATAATTTTTGAACGCTCCTTAGAAGCTTGTACTCTGTTCCCTTCAATCCTCTGTGGTAATATGGTCTATGTTTCAGGCCATACCTACCGCGGACCGCACGCGGCATCTGCGAGTGTCGCCCGTCGCATGATTGATTGGCGCCGCAACCACACACTTCACTCCACAGGCACCCTCACTCCGCTGACTACAGGCCCTGTCTACATCTTTTTATAAATGGGTGGAAACCCCCGACAAATCTATTAAACTTGCATACTTCACCTAGTTAGGTTACTCAATAAAGTGTTTTCTTACCATAGAGTTTTGTTCAATATACCTGTCAAATCGTGTACCCGTTCAAATTAGTTCGAATTATCAACAATTTGACAGGTATTTTGAAAAAAACTCTATGGAAAGAAAACTCCTCATTACCGATCGTAATTTTTTATTGAAACATATTAAACGTAACGAAACTCTTTTTTGAACCCCGTAGCCAACTTAATTATTATAAAACAGTTTGTCACCTTTAGTTGCAAACGGAACCCTGTTGTTTCCGTAACTCTGTCCTACACTCAAACTCCTCTACCGTTAATGGCAGACAAGTAGTTTTTGGGGCCATATAGTTTGGCTGCCATGCACCAATGATTGCTCTGCAATGATTGTTAGACATAAACTTGAGAATTTATAGATAAAAAAAGGACATTATACAGGTTGAATTCTTTTTTTTTTCCAGTCAGTGAGGGCAACTTCTGAACTACAGGTCTTAAAGAAAAACGCTGAAAGGAACCCCGAGCTCTTTGAAATTCTCTTTGAATTGTTGAAGAAAATATAAATGCCATTAAAATTTATTTAAAAAAAATGTATGTTAGGAAATATGGAATAAAAAAAATAACTGCCTGTATATTTTGTATTTTATTGAGAAAATATCAACATACCATAAAGACTATTCGCCAAACTGGACATTTAATGTGCTGCAATTGTTTTATTCAGTACAAGCGAAATTAATAATTTATCAATTTATTTATTTTTCATTGTAGGTGCGAGATTATAGAGTTCGCGAAAAAACGGCGAAAAATTTTTCGAAAAAAAAAGATTAGGCGCATTAAAGAGTTCGCGAAAAAACGATGATTTTTTTTCGAAAAAAGAATAGATTTGGCGATCTTATTATACCACATAACCCGAATACAATAACTATCTATCTATAAATTGGGTTGTTATCTGCCAAAGCGGTTCACACTAATAGATTTTTTATTTTTTGCTTTATTTCAATAGTTTTGCATCGCCTTCTTTATAAATCTCAATCCAAATTCCAGTGGAAATTGTTCACGTTCTCGGCCTCTACACGGAAACACGTAGGTATCTCGGGAATGTAATCAAAAACGTCTCAATAGTGGTGATCGGGTTAAGGAATCGTCTTGGAACAAATCGGGTGGCACGCGTCCACTGCGCCAGCGCCACTCGACACCTATAGCAAATGTGATTGATCGACGCGCGACGCCGCGTTCAGCCGCCTCGATATAGGTAGGTACTACCACCACCTATCACGCACGGCACGATTTATTTAGACGACAATAGTACATTGCGATATATGTGTGCAAAACGTGAGCCGTAGGCGAATGCGATAAGAAAGCCGAGAGTGTAATGATCAATGCACACGCGTGTCACGACGTTTTTCAACGCACTCGCGAGGAAAAAACCAGACATATTTTTTGTTATATTCTTGAAATAAAACCCCGTAAATTAACTAATTACTGGTATTTTATTAGATCGTAATCCATACTGTATTAAAGTTCGTTCAGAGAGAGAGTGTTGCCAGGAAGATTTTTTGATAATCATCAACCACACAATGAGAACGTTAACAAATATGGCTAGCTGGTTTTCTTTTTTGTCAAACTGTTTTACCCGTTTAAATTAAGAATGATTCGTCTACACACATATCAATTCCAGTGAGGTACAAACTTAACATAATCGGAATTATACCTATCATAAAACTGTGCGGTAATGTAAAGTAATAAGACGACCATGTGAACGTTTGCCTTCAACTCTACCTTGGATGACCAACCTCTCCATAGAATCACGGTTACCGGTGACATGTCCGAAAAAATTCAGGATTCGTATCTGAACAATCGACGAAAGTTTTGTGTAATCCTGCGCATCCTGATTAGTTTCATATGATGTGTAGAAACTGAAGACCAAAATGAACTTTAAAATTGCTGAAAGTGTGATCAACAATACTTTGGCTTGCGGTTAACAATATAACAATGACATCAATTGTTATTATAGGACGCGCGTCCCTCTCGAGAACCAACAATATTTTATAGCAGTATACGTACATAGTCTGTACGGAGATTCCGCTTTTATGAAAACTTTTTATATGAAATTTTGTATATTCATGCTTTGCTCTGAACTTCGTCTGCGTTCAACTAGGTTGCGTTCGTAGCTCGACTATTTAGTAAGCCTACTGAGTCTATTTGTCTTAAACACAATATACTACTTACCATCATAAGGTATAATTATGTTAAAACAGCAAATAAGCATTTCATTATTCGTTTACCATTATAAAGTAGCTTCTGATATTCATGGACTTTTAGCTCTATGAGGTAGCTACGAGTACTACGAGTAACTACGGCATACGAGTGCATTCATTGATGTCAAATTGTATAAAAATATAATTATATTATTAAATATAAAGACAAATAGTATGGCTGTTATTTACAAAAGATGTGTACACACGGCTACAAATCAAGCTATACATTTCCATTATAAGCTGATCTCGCAATGTATAGGATTTCCATACAATTAGAGGTTAGCTTATATTGGTAATGTATAGCTTGATCTGTAGCCGTGCGTACAAATTACAAAATATATGTAAAAAAGAGTAGAGTAGAGTTATAAGCTTGGCTCAACATGAGATGATAACTATTTGATAGTGCGAGCCATATGGTCTCATCTTGGCAACCTTTGACATGATAATGTTTTTGGTTGGATATTCTTTTAAAAATAAGATTTCAATTTCAACTTTATATAATTTTCCGTAATGCTTTCGCGTAAATCAGATACCTCTGATTTAGCTACCGCTTATTAACCTACCGAGTAAGTAAATTATTATCTTATTATCTAAGGTTAACTTCCGAGCTCCTGTATCCCCGTAACAAATAACACCATTTTGTCCGCCTTCCCGTAGAACCGTCTTAGGTTTTAACTCTCCGGTAGCCAGATTCTGTAGAGCACTGAACCGTTAGTGATTTGGTGGACATTCACCTGAATTCATTAGTAAAGTTCAAATCCACAATGCATAAATACCTGTCCAATAAATAGTTTAAATATATTCTAGCCAGTATGGGCAACTTCTAAACTATATATATTATATATATTTAATTTAGCCGGCTTTTCACTATGGGATATAATATAATACATCTTAAGATATAATATTTATTATATCCCATAGTGAAAAGCCGGCTTTATCTGCTTTATCCATATTTCTTTCGCGTAAGTACTGTGCGTAAGATTTGTTATAATAAGTAATATATTTTTTGTACCTGTAAATGCTTGTTACACAAAATATAAATTGCAGTTGAAATAATTGTGTTTAGTGTAAGCAAATATTGGTAAATCATTAAATAAATAAATAACTAGCCGTTTTCTCTCTCTTTCTCTGTGTATTGTTCGCAGGCGTGGTAGTCTTTGTGGTCTCGATGTACTTTGAACATGTAAGTTGTTATAATATCAAAATGATCAAATATTACGTTAACGTTATTAATGTTATACATATGTACTTTTTATATCATTAGGTGTCGATTGAGCGGCGAGATCAACCGTTACTGTATGAACCAATAAAGCTATCGGTCGGCATTCATGGCCTGAAAGGGCGGAAACATGCAACGTAATCAACTCGGCTGGTTTTAATCATCGTTGGGTAGTTGTTCGACACGGGACCGCGCCCGCACATAAATGTATACTGTGTGTGCCAGTATGTGATGCGACATCAATATGGACATTCTTCATATTTGGAATATAGTAGGTTGGAGTTGGAGCTATTTTTTAGTTTACTTTTTATAAAATAAATAAATATCTTGGGACATTCCTCACACACGACACGATCATCTGATCCCAAACTAAGCAGCGCTTGTACTATGGAAACCAGATTACTGATATAATAATTGGTACATATACTTACTACTTTTTGTTTATAAATACATACTTAATATAGGTACATAATCACATCCAGACACTATAACTATTTTCAACTTTTATTTTATTGAGGCTTGTGATTGACTATCTCAACAAGCTCACAGACCACGCTCTGGCCACTACTGCTGGTAAAGCTACACTTTTATACTGTAGTGTAGGTACACAATCCTATTGAAAAACGATGTATGTATGATACACAAGTTAGTTATTAGTTTAGGTTACCACAAAATCGTGACGCTGGTAAACTAAACCATCACCTACGGCTCAGGTTTATAGCCATCAACTCGTTTGTAATAACGTACTTAAGTACTCTAGTACCACATTTTATGTGTTTATTATTAACTAATTAATAATAAACACAGGCACCAGGGGATGAGATAGGGGAGGTTTTTATTTATAATTTAGGTAGTTTTAATTAGTTTTAGACTGATTTTAATTTATTGTTTTAGTTGTATTATTTTCGAGCTTGTTCCCTTCTTTGTTTTTAAATAATGTTAATTTAAAACAAAGAAGGGAACAAGCACCAGGGGATGAGTTAGGGGAGGTTTTTATTTATAATTTAGGTAGTAATTACTTTTAGACCAATTTTAATTTTTTGTTTTAGTTGTATTATTTATGAGCTTGTTCTTTGTTTTAAATAACGTTATTTTAATATCCGTATTTATATAAATTTAATGTGTAATCTGTATGTAATGCTAAGTACCTAAATAAATGTTTTTTACACCTGTTATTGGTGAGTGATATGTCGTTTATAGTATCGTCTATAATCTATTGGTGTGCCATTAAAGTAAAATAAAAAAAAATATCATTATTTATTACCACACTGTTGTGAAATATTCCTATGTGCACTTGTGATAACTACGCAACAATTTCGATCTCAATTTTTGCATTCATTTTCGCCAGGTAGGTTATTATACATTTTCTTTTGGCGTGAATGTGCTAAGTACCAAAAAAGAGAATAAATCAAGTCAGATACTGCTTTATATAAGTGTAATTTACGGTTACATTTTCGCTCTCTGCGAAACAGACTTTAGGGGAAGCGGACGGTGCTTCGCTCTTGAAAATATTCTTATACATATTTTTTTAAATATTGGTAGGTATAGTACCTAATATGTTGGTAGATATGCTATCAACCACTCGCTACTATTTAAGCAAAGATAATCAGTTCTTAGCTGTACATCAATTGTATCATGTTATTTATTAGAAACATCAATTACAAACAGTTTACAAGTAATGGTAGATTCCCACGGTATGTGCTTTCGCGGACGCCCCATATTCCAAAGGCAAAAATCAATAGGCAAAAATAAAAATCAATAGGCGTAACATGGGCAAATTATGTCAGTCCCTAAAAGAGCGCACCGCCGAACTACTCATAATAATATGATAAGTAAAGAAAGAAATTGGATTTATTATCTTGGTATGATTACATCGAACGAAACACATAGTTATTGTTGCTATCATAAATACTATACCAATCTATTAATTTCCATGATTGCTACTTAAATATACAAAACCACAGTAAATAGTAATAAGTTTCGATATGTATTTCTGTCGATCTCAATACATCAAATAAAACACAGTTAAATATAGGACACTCTATGTTGTATGTAGGCTAACCAATTCACAAATGGGTGCCGCAACTTATCTCTTACATTCCTATTTCTAAATTTGAGCTTAATTTCGGTTTTGTCTTTACAAATATCAGAGCCGGGGAAGGAAATAGGTAGTGCACCCGGAATATTTGCTTACCTACCGAACGGCAATTGCGCCTGCTAGCTGGGCAACTGATGGATACAACCGCTTACTAATAAAGTATTAAAATGTACTTATGGACCTACCTACCCATACGTAATAACCTAGATTCATCCCATTGGTATGTAATGTTTTGTTTTAATGTTTTATTTTCTCAAAAAAGTTTTACAATTTTAACTAAAGGTTGGGGCCTTCTTTTAATTATTTAAATACTTGTATCAGAAGACCCCGCTCTTCAATAGCCATAATATATATTTACAGGTGAGTATAATGTATGTTACTAAGATATTTAAATTGAAGAATCAACATAACATTAATAATAAAAAGTGTGTGGGGGTGTGAGAGTATTTGGGAATGGATGTTGGGGTGTTTTTGTGAATATGTGTGTGTGGGGGGGTGGTGGGGGTGTGTATGTGTATGTGTGTGTATGTGGGGGGGCTTTGTGTAATGTTTATTTGTGGGTGATTTTATTTTACCTATTTATGGTAACTTAACTGATATGCAAAATGTCTTCAGTCCCCTCATAGGTTTTTGGTAGCAGCCACTCAGTCAAAGTTTTTTTGCAATCATAATATTGTTATGGATAGATATTTATTTGTTTGTTGTTAAGGTTATATAAGTAGACTGACTGTCTATCGTAATGTCCATTAGCAAAAGAAGTTATAGTGGCTTTTAACTGAACAACCCTATCCTTCCGTAATGTAATGATTCAATGACTATTTGCCGCGGAGGTTAGATACTGTAGTAGGGGCGTAAACCCTAAAGGTACACTAATCTGATGGTATGAGGTTGCAAGGCTAAACACTCGGATTCTGACAAGACATTGCAGAAGATTAAACGTCTGGACTGTAAGTGTGAGGAGATAAACAGATATTCCCGTGTTGAGTGCTGGAATCTGGTATGCAACTGAATTATTGTTACAGCTATGCAATGCTAAAATGTTAAGTTACAGATTGCTTGCGCTGCAGTTACAAAAATGATTAATTCACTGCATAAAAAAACGATTTGAGTGGTGCGGTTAACATAGTTCAGATACTTTGACTGCCAGAAAAATGATTAGGCTTCTTAGTCAATGAACCAAGTGGGCCGAGTTGCTATAGTCCAGACAGGCTTTGATATGAGAACCCGCTCCACAATATTCCACGAAAACCAATCTTTTGTATCGCTTATTCGTCCAAGATTTGTTCCGTCTATCAAAATATTGTAAACACTTCTTATACTTAGGGTATTAGAATGATGCTAGGGTATAGGTATAGGGTACTTACAAATTAATATGAACAAGCTTTACTATGGACCCAACTTTGAAATTGATAGATATAGAGAACACAACAATGAAGTAAGGAAACCTTACGGAGCTAACCGCTTAGTTTCATTTGAGTATCATTGAACAAAACCACAAGCCTCATCCTGCGCAAGTGCTAACCATAGGAAATCATGTAGGATGTCGCCACAGCGGATGTTATCGGAGCTATAAAAAAGAAAGCAAGTCGTTAGTGGCGATGCCGGTATGCTTTTTATTCTTGAATTAAAAATTATAATGATTACACAAAAATAACTACACTTAAATAAAATCATAATCTTCTTTCGTTAGGTTTGTTTTTGAGCACGGCTGCTGCTTTCATGTTAATTATAATGAAAAGAGGAGGTTGTTTTTGCTGTACTTGATTTGAATAGCATGCATTTTAAATAGCTATACATCTACTACTTGAAAATGCTTGTCCTGTCCCGACTGAGTGATTGATTCATAGAGGCGACTGTAGTAGAGTACGGTCCGTAAGCACCGGGATGGCTATGGTGGAGTGAGGTGGGATCCAAATGCCTTAAAACGACATGCGTGTACAGGGTTTGAACGGCTAAAATACATATAATGATTTTCGTTTTTATCGATACTTTTATCGAGAACAAATGGCAAGGAATCTATATCGCTATTTTGTCTGACTGTAAATCAACTAGTCTACGAAATATCTGTGAATGCATCTATATGGAAACTGCTCACGCTTCGCACAAGGTAACGTTGTTAACGCTATCACTCTATAATATTCTAACTCTATGGATTGATTTATTAAATACCATACTGCTACTGGGATTGAAACCTTGAAATTTTGCTCACAGGTACAAAAGCCTATACAGGAAAGGGTTATTGTAAATTCAACATAACGAAGATACAAATAGATAGATAGACACACTTTTGCTTACATAATACAAGATATGCCCGCGGCTCCACCAGTGAAAAGCGAATCAAAATCGGTACTGTCGTTCACGATTTATAAACACCTAATGAACAGACAGACACATAGAAAGACCTTGCGATTTATATTATTAATAGTCTTACTTAATTGGATAAAGCAAATTTGTATAGGCAACGGTGTGTTAATGATCCCTAATGCGAGTGAAACCGCAGTGCTAAAGCTAGTATATTATAATAAAAATGCCTTGTTTTAACTCTGTTAGGTTCAGTATGGTCGCTAGATGGCGGTGTCATTATTGTTCCGGTTCTTGAATCGCGCTGTCAAAAGTTTTTTGGCCGTTGATATAAGGGTCCATGTTGGATTTATTATTTGCGTTAAGCCGGCTCGATCTCTAGGGGACTGCGGACTCCATGAGTCGAGGCTACTAACCTAACCATCTTCTTGGACCTCTTTTTGTGGGGTGGCGGGTCGACTTTCGAGTCAGGAAAAATTGAAACCCCACACATGAAACTGAATAATAATTTATAGTGTTTTTGAGCAGGTTAAAAATAGTACAATGATTTCATCTAATAAGAAATAGCTATAGGTGGGCGAAATGGTTATATTTTTTTAATGCATTGTACATTACACTATTTTTTACTAACTGTTGTTAACAATTGTTATGATATATATTATAAATTATACATATATATATATATACTAGCTGCCCGGCGCGACTTCGTTCGCGTGGTGCTATCCTACCCTGTGATGATACCCCACCCCACCCCACCCTACCCTACCTTACCCTAACCTACCCTACCTTACCCTATATGAATAATTTTCCCCGTTTTTGCAACATTTTTCACTGATGCTTCGCTCCTATTAGTCACAGCGTGATGGTATATAGCCTAAAGCCTTCCTCGATAAATGGACTATCCAACACAAAATTATGAAATTTTCATCAAAAAAAAGAATTTTTCAATTCGAACCAGTAGTTCCTGAGATTAGCGCGTTCAAACAAACAAACTCTTCAGCTTTATAATATTAGTATAGATATATTAACTTTTCTTACAATGTCAACCTTGCTCGATCATAATGTATGAAATGTAAAAAAAAATATTTGAGAATTCAGTATTGGTCCCATAGTAAAAGTTGTTCAGAAAGACTAATCCAACATAGGTTTCGAAAATATGCCATCTCGACCCAGTACATAACATACATTAACTATCACTTACTTGGCAAAAAACCAGCTCGGTTTATTAATCGTAAATCACACACAAGAAGTTCGCAATCAAAATAATAACAACAACATTGAAACTGTAATTTAACTATAATGCCCAATTCAAACAAACAGTCGAACTAACCAAAAAAAATATATAATTTCAAACTATAACATTTTTACAATGAACGAACATCGCTCCACTATAAATAATGAATGAAATATGTTATTGTCAAATTATATAATTTTTGCAATAAACTATCATCACTCCACTATAAATTATGAATGAAATATGTTATTTTCAAATTACAACATTTTTGCAATGAACGAACTTCACTCCACTATAAATTATGAATGAAATATGTTATATTTTAGTTTAGGTAAAATTAGCCCCTATTTCTATTAACTGAAAGTTCATTTTTATTTTAGGTTTACGGCAAATAATATTCGAATGAAGTATGCCACAAATTATTTGTCGTTTGACTTTGGGTTACGTCGAATAGCGCTGAACATTGCCATATGGGTACGCATTATTACTTATAGCGTACTATTCAGTAATCTAGCGTACTCACGTACTCTAATAGTATGACTAATACCTCAGTACCCCACTTAAGATGAGAAACAAAAATCTAGTGGTATCAACATAAAAAATGCACACCATTATTCGTTTTTCATATCGATTGTTATTTTCATAATGTAATTCAGTGCTACTGAGTACTCAAATTCAATTTGCGTACTATTTTAGGTGGTGAGCGTATCGGGACATGCAATTCATCTGGCAGCACTGATTGCGGTGTTGTCATCGGTGAGACCGATATTTATTGATAGATGGCGCTGTAGTAAATATTAAAAATAGAAAGTTTACTTTTCTATTTGTTAGATGCCGCTATATAAATATTATAGCAGTCCTGTTTGGATTTTTATAGTGTGTTGCCAGATTATAAAAATATATTAAAATGTAAGTGTTGCTATATGTTATAACGCCCACCTTTAGAAATAGCTAACTTAACTACAAAGTTATTACAAAACATGGTATAAATAAACCAAACCCAGGTTTTAAAATTGTCTCGTCTCTTTTTATCATATAAAGTAAGAAAGTGACCGAGTGACTGGTTTTACTAAACTTGCTTTAAACGTTATTTTGTAATAAGAGGGAATTGTGTTTCTTTAGTTAATTATATTTTTACTTGCAAATAACTAACATAAAACCCGTAGAATAGCACCCGTAAGTAGGTTGAATGTAAAGAGCATAGAAATAATATATACCTAGAAAGAACGTCGCCATACTACCCGAATATATAAAACAGGCCAACTTTTATAGGCTGCCGCGCGTAACAGCTACGTTTTACGCTCACTCTGCGTCATTCTGCTTGTCATAGTGACGTTCATAAAGATAGCAGTTGTTGATATATTCCAATTAAAATCGGGACAAATTTAAATATTGCATTTTTATTTATTTTTATTTGATTAAGCCCCTAACAGTTAGAGGCTATTTTTATCGACGCGTGCACAGCTGCGACACTCTATCTGGATGTATCCTTAATCAAAGGTAAAGAGTTTCCTGTAAATTATGGTCCAAATAAAAACACACGACAGCTGTAATTATGCCTCTTCCTAAAAAGTAAAATATTAGCAAAAAGGATAACGTAAAAATCAATCATTCAAAAAATAACAAATATTTCAAAAACCATTGCAATTATTATTTATTCTGATAGGACATAATCTCAGCTTAAGAGGATTTTCATTTGGACTATTATTTAAAGGACAGCCTGTATATTTCCTTGAGTCTAAACTTAACAGATGTTTACAAAGTGTAATAATTTCTGACGGGATCTGAAGCAGTTATCGAGTTTCGACTGGGTTTAACTCGCCATTGCTGTATTTAGCGAACTTCAAAGGACAAATGGGCCTGAAACTTATGTAGGTACCTACCCAGAATGTAAATAACATGGATAATACTTATTGTATAATGGGTGAAGCAATAAAGTTTATTAATTCCACACACTTTTTCACATACACAATGAGGCCCAGGGTCCTTTCGAAGTCAAAAATGTATTTAAAAATCCTACGTGTAGTTTGATTCGTTGAGGGAACATCGTTCGGACAATATTCATCAAGACTAGAGTACCTTTTATTTTCATACACATTTGACTTATAAAATGCCGTTGATGCTTATTAATGTCCTAGTTATAATTACTATTTTATTTGACTTTATTAAATCACGTAGGTATAATATAACTTATACGTAGTATTTATAATCTCTGAGCTATAACAGTAATTTATAAAATCAAATTATTTATTCATTTATTAATTTATTGCATCACATAATAATAGTCTTACTTAATTTGATAAAGCTAATTAAAAAGAAACATACATATAAATAAACTAAATAAGATACTATCATACAAGGTGATAACCTTGAATATTTATAGAATTGATAGCATGTTCTATCGAATCATCATATCAATCTCACTAGCATGCACAGTTGTAGACAACAAGTAGATAGTGAGAAACATTCCTTGAATACCTAGTTCAATGTCTGGTGCAAAACTTTTGTCAAACAACAGTTATTGATTTTAGCACATTCAGTTGTTTCAGACAGGGTCGTTTGAGGGCGCGAGCGGGCCTGCGGTGGGGGTTGGGGAAACGACAGGAGGGGGGCGGCGGAGGCAGTAAAATGGCAACCATACCTCCACACGTGAATATTTGATGGCTGAATCTGGCTGTGGCTACGGATACAAGGGTATTCAGGTTGTCAGACGCAGTTCTAAGACTGAATCGACGTAGACATTCATTAACTTCACTGATTAGGGGCTAAGCTTTGAAATGAGCTCCTCAGGTAATTCTTAGCTGTTCCTTTGGTAGTTTTCATTTCAATTTACGAGGCCGGGGTGAATCCAGTAGTTGATAGCTTTTGAATTTCAAATGAGTTCGTTGATGGTATTACGTTTCAATTTAATTAACATGATTAGATTTTTACGCTCACTGCGATAGGGCTGCTTATTAAATTCAATTTAATTTGTAAGCGAGAAATATATTTTTATTTCGGTTGATCTTATTTCTTATAGGATTAGTTTGGGAACTTTGATAACTTTTGCTAAATGTTCTTTGCTTGCCCCGGAATACGCAGATATGGAACCCGCTATAGGTAGGTATATTAGAGATCAACTAGGTACATTTTGACACAAATTGAATTACTTATCTGTGAATATGTTTTGAACTTTTAACTTTGAGGTTACGACGCTATTATCTATTTCAAAACGTACGATTACATTTGTTTAGGGATAGTTCCTTAACGCCGTGTAAAAGTACATATCCCGTAGCCGAATTTCATTTAGTTTGTATAGATATCTACCAACCTTTTAGTACCTACTGGGGCCGCGGCTGTGTCAGGACAGCACGGGTATCCTTAATAATTGATTCTCCCTAGTCGCACAAACGAAATCTTCTTCCTTACCCGGTTGCGACAAATGTAATAATTGTACGAATTATTTACTAGTCAGTGTCATGACATTACTTTGGATCATATTAAATGATTGCTTCGAAAATATCTATTCAAAATCTAGCCACGTGCGATTCGGAATCACGTACTTGGGATTTTGTAGATAACTTCGGGATGCGTAGAGTTTGTGATAGAAGACAAACTTAATTATTCAGTTATTCACCGACGCATTTTTTCAGGATCATACCGTAATATTTGTTTGTTTCTGAGAACGGCTTTATAGCTGGTGAAAACAAGCAGACGCCGCACATCAAAATTCTGTTTCACTTAATACGTAATGGCACCCCTAAATGAGGTCACCAAACATTTATTTGTTGTTGGACAGTTGTTTAGCATCTCAATGTGACATGTAAAGACTCCTTGATTGGGAAATTTTGTATGAAAAGCAAACATTTTTTTGAGAATTCTCTTTTTTTCCCATAGTTAAATTTGTTTAACATGACTAGCTCAACAAAGGTTTCGAAAATATGCAATCTCGAAATCTCCACCCAGTAGATACAATCGTCAAATCGATAGGTTTAATAATATTCTGCTTTCCATCTTCTCATCATCTTCATCTTTTTCCATAAATCTACAACAATTTGTCAGTTGAAAAAGGGTTTAATTTAAACCGTGTTGGCACGTGTATGTTTTTTTTTAGCATTCCTTCAATTTCTGCTCACGTCCGGATTTTCCTATATATTATTTTATTAGTACTCATTGCAGCACATAAAACTTTCAATATTACAATTGTTATCTTCATACATAGGTATACATACTATGTTTCCGCTTCAGTGGTGTTTAGTTCGACATGAGGACACTTCCCGTCGTTTCCAACGTGCGGAATGTTAAAAAGTTGCATTCTGCAGTTCCGTGGGAATTACATTCAGTACCTACGTTAATGTTTGCACCGATTATGACATCCGAGCGACGATTCTGTTTGTAAATAACTTTTTTACAATAACACTCAACAAAAACATTAAAATATAAACGTATAGGTACGCAGGTTCTAAACTACAGGTAACTAAACTATTAGGACTAGATTAGGTACTTATTTATTCTGGTTTCTGTGGGAGTAAGTACTTAACCAATGAAATCATTGATTGCTCTATTTATCTACTATCTTAGAAACCTGTATTATGCATATATATACACAGGGTTGGTAGGTTATTGACATGGAAATATATGTATAACTAAATCTTTAACGATTAAAAATTAAAAGCAAAAACAAAATATATAGGTATATTTGTAGTTTTAACAAAAAAAGATGGGGAGGAAAGATTTCCATTCGAAAAAAAATATAATCAGCCAGAGGCGTAATGTTTTTTACCCAAGAGAATTAATCCTCATATATTTTGGCAAGAAGCGAGAATGCGAGCGAAACCGCATGAAAAGCTGGCTATTTCATAAACGCATTAAATATTCAAGTTATGAAACCGAATGCCCTTCGCCCTACCTTTTAAATTGATAGCGCCGAAGCCCTTGATATAAATTAACTCTAAATTTATAGAGTTTCAAAGCTCACCCATATGGTAGGTACCTATGTACCATGTGGGTGCAGGCATAATTTAATGCTTCGTAAAAAAATAATATTATTTTGAATAAAAAGTATATATACAATGAATATCTATAAGTACTAATAATATTATATCGGAAGTGTTTTTTTTTTTTTTAAAAACGGTCTAATCTCTGGAACTACCAGTCGAACTCGAAATTATTTCACTAAAAGGAAGCTAAAAATAAAATGTATTAGCCTATAATACTCGGGGATATAGCAGCTATTCTGTACAAATGTTTTGAATTATTAGTCATAAGTACTATAGGAATAAATATTTCTATGAGAAAATAAAACAAAATTCTAGGGATGTTTCGATGAGGTACAAATAAATCACTGAATAACCGTGTATATTTAAATCCGGCTTGGTAATAAATTAAACTATTCCAGTCGCACCGGGAATCCAATTATTATCGGTAGGTAAGTAATTAGGTGTCTTGGGATTCAGCGCCGCCACCGCCTTCCTTCCCACTTTTACTCTATCGATGCAGATAGCGGGATAAATGTAGATCGTAGATAAATGGTATCGATGCCGTTGCTAATTCTATTTCCTTATACTAGTACTGATCCATTTTTATATTATTTTTACCGATATTTTAATGCTTTAGAAATAAATAAATTGTTGGCATCCAAACTTGTGTAACTCTAAGCTTTTGATTACTGTTATTTTATCCGTCTGTTACCAATGGGGGAAGAAAGTCCCGGATTTGGCTGAACGATTTTTGTTTATACATGCTATATTTTTAATTTAGTTATAAAACTTCTCACTGCTAATTCTACTAATATTATAAATTCTCCAATCGGTTGTTTAGCCGTGAAAACGTAACAATCAGACAGATTTACTTTTGCTTAGCAATGTAAATATGTTGAATCATGCGTAGAAGTAGTGCGTTTTTTAGATAACCATATTTAGGCTGCTTTATGACAAAAAACACCTTGACCTGGTTTTTTAACTTTATTTTATTTATATATTCCGCCAACGCTTTTCAAGTTGAATGAATCTCTATCTGTTATTTATTACATAAGTATATGTACCTACAACTGTAAAAATACTCCTCATGTATTACTTAATATGTTTGTTGAATATATTGTTATGTATATATATAAAATGCTTTGTCCTGAATGACTGACTGACAATCAACGCACAGCCTAAACCGCTGATCGCAGAGAGCTGAAACTTGGAGGGTGTGTTCTTTGTATCACGTAGGCATCAGATAAGAAAGGATTTTCCGAAATTCTACCCCTAAGGGGGTGAAAAACGGGGGCAAAGTTTGTATGGGACAACGTGATTCCTTGGTCCGGTCTACTTCAAATTTTGCATAAACATTCTTTAACAGAATTCATGGAAGACGTGTTTCATATTTTATTGAAACTCATCGCCAAACGGGGCTAAAAAGGGGTAGAAAGATATTTTAGGGGTGATATTTGCATCGAAGTTGATAGCAATACTCCTTAGTACTTTTGATTTAAATAACCTTTTTTATTTTGACACATGTTTGAAATCTCAATCCAATTTTCACAGATTACAGAATAAGGCAGATGGAGCGAACGGAACACGGGAGTGAGGCCAAAAAAGCAATACAAATTGAAAAACACATACCTGGGGGGCGATTACGTAACTAAATTTTAATCATTTTCGAATTGAAATCGGTTCATTATAGCGGTTTTCTGATAACTTTTTTACGTCCTGATAAATGCAAATACAAACTTTGTAAAATTTCTACCGATTCAGAGGTTATTTCAATCGGAATTTCTTTGCAATAAAGTTACGTAGTCCACGTACTTTTATTCGCTTTTGAATTTGTATTTGCTTTTTTTAACGAAAAACACATTCTTTTTAATAAATTAGCACTCAGCAGCTTTTAAACATAGCGTATATAAATTCAAAAGCGAATACCAGGTATGTGTTTTTCAATTTGTACCTAATTGCTTTTTTTGGCCTCACTCCCGTGTTTCGCGCGCTCTATCTGCCTTTTGTTCTGGAATCAGTCATGCTCTTTAACCTAGTTATAGCTAGTTAGCTCTTTAAAATTGGAATGTCAAATATAAAAGAATATTTAAATCGGATTAGAATACGAAATTTGTTTGGAAGTTAATTTCCTCGGACTTTTTGGCGGGAACTTGCAGAGTGACGTTACGTTTTCATTTTTATATTCATAAAGTTTTATTGCATATCATCGGTGGTATTTTATCCAATAATGATCAATCCATGTGCACCAGTGAAGTGAAATGAAATGAATTATGTGTATCGTGTCTTTTCAAAGTCCGTGAAGAGTTTTAGTACATGACCACCACTGTAGTATAACATGCCTTTTATGGACGGTGACTGACTGCATGACGACTATGTGAAAGTGATTTATTGTGACTTGAACTTATATAATATAACTGGAAATTGGCAAAGTACAAACCAGTATGACGCCAATGAAAAAAAAAGTTCATTTTCTCTATTTCATTAGAATATTTTGATTGTAGTTAATTTAATTTTTTTCTCATTTGTTGTTATAATAATTAAATAAGATTCTTTGAGTTCGATTTTTTTGTGTAGGTATGATATAGTGTTTTAGTTTTAATTGTAAAAATATCTGTGTTTGATTTGTTGTGTCTAATAATCAGTGGCGTGCATTGGTTTTCGAAGGAGATAATTCAAACCGTACGCGGGTGAAACCGCGGGGGTCTGTTAGTTAGGTATATGACGAAAATCGGAGCAGAGAATGTGTTTTTTTAAGTGGTTTAGTTTTTTTATTCTGTCCCAGTTAATAAATAAACACACACTACATATTCCTCATCATCATCATCATCAGTCTATAATGTCCCACTGCTGAACACAGGGCTCCTTTCACAAATCAGCGTGAAAGGGAATAGGCAGATACTCCACCACGCGAACCCACTACGGATCGGTGGAGGTAGGCTAGTGGTCAACCTACTGTTGGAGTTTTCAAGCCGCCTAGAAGGCCTCCAACTAGCGAACGGCTTTACATGCCTTCCGAAGCACGGAAACGATCGATTTGAAATACCACTAGGCGGTCACCCATCCAGGTACCTACCACGACAATAGTAGCTTAACTTGCCGATCGTTTAAGAACGGCTATCATGCTACACCACGAGCGCTTCATATACCTAATTAGATCAAATCATATTCAAATTATATCTATTAAAAGTATGAAATAAGTATTGAAAGTGTTTACCAAACTATATACGTAACGTACAAACGTACAACTTGTTTCGAAACTTGTTAGATATCGTATTTTTCTTTTAGCTATGAAGGTACCTAATATACCTACCCACTATAGGGTAGGTATAGTAGGTTACAAATGGTCAGAATCTATGTAGTGACATCTACTGCAGACTGCAGCTGTAATGCTGTGTTCTAACCCGTGGTTCTAACAGCTGTGTTAAGTGCTTTAAAAGCAGGCGATGTAGGAGGCACAGTGCGCCTACGCAGCCATCCGCGACCGGTTACGCGATTCTTATATCTACTATCCCACATGCATTTTTCCATTGTTTACATTTATAACAATTCATTTATGTCATTGGCCTTGCTTGATGAATCATGTAATTTAAGTATCATGTCCATCGTACGAGTAGTAGTCTTTAGTTAAAATATACAACTCTTCATCCATCTTATGGCCGATAAACTGTATCTTCCTGTGCATCTTATCTATATATATAAAAATCAATGTGCACTTTTCGTTGTAATTTTATAACTCAAGAACGGGCTCACCTATCCAAACCAAATGTTTAGGCTTTGTTCGGACTATTTAGTAGATGGTTTATGTGAAGTTTGCACAAAATCGGTCGAGCGGTTCTTCATTTATCACATTTTTTGTAACAAATTAATTCAATAAATGGCGGATCATTTTGTTAATGGGGATTTTGCTGTCAAATTTAGGGTAGGGTAGGGTAGGGTAGGGTAGGGTAGGGTAGGGTAGGGTGGGGTAGGGTTGGGTAGAGTAGGGTAGGGTAGGGTGGGGTAGGGTAGGGTAGGGTAGCAGGGGAAAAATTTGGCCGCCGTTTCTTTTGTCAATAAATTATTATTGTAATAAAATTCTAGTTTACTTTTTGTGTCTGTGGCTCATAGTAGGAAACACAGTTACCAACAGACGTTCGATTAGAATCTAATTGAACGCCTACGTATATCATTAGAATCATCTAATGATTTCGATATACGTTGAAGCATCAGCACACAACTCATACAACACATAGTATAAAAAAAAAAACAAAAGAAATATGTCCGAGGATTTTGTGTCCCAAAGTGAGCACAAATATTTTGAGAGGCAAAAAAAATATAGGCAGAAATAGCAAAAACTAATAATGTTATCAGTCGGGTCGGGTCGGACACAGTGGTAAAGTCGGTGATCACGCGTCAGACCGGTCTACGGTCGACGACCCCGCTAGAGCTTACGCGCTTCTCCGCTAACCCGGTATGTGTACAACTAGGTTTTTCAGATGATGATAACCTTATTCACGGACACTAGAGTAGACGACTGAACTTGCCGAGCGCAATATTACTCTTATAATAAACAATGACGAATGAGGTACCTATATAAGCTTTCTCGTTAGTTTTGAATTTTATAAAACTAACTCATTTGATATTTAGAAATACTACTAAGTAGATAATTAAGAACCTTCATTTTAATAATTTGTGACCTCGTACCTTTATAAGCCGTAAAATACCATTAGGAATTTAGGAACCCTTTGTTATTCTGAAATTAATTTTGTTCCGTAAATGACGTTATTTTTGTAAGCTTTTGCGTAATCCTTTTCATATAAATTACGTGGTGTTACCCGTTACAAATTAATGGATAAAGGTTGCAAATTCTATTAATGTTCTGTGTGGACATAATTTAATCCAATCTATACAATATGGAAATTGTATAGGTACGTTGATTAAATTATCTATACAATTTGAAGGGATTTTTGTTGCCTTTACATATTTGATACAATACATACTTACATGCTTTTTAAATAAATGATGCCTTCGTGAAAAACAACTGGACGCAATACTGTATGCTGTATCACTTTATCTAGTGAATTCTATTTATCAATATAATGAACATCTAACTCTATATTACGCCTCGGGCAATAGCGAAACTATATCCTTTCTATTTCACTACGTACAATATCAAGTAGGTAAATAGAGAAGTTAATAAAAATATTCCATTCGTAGCAGCACCAATATTCTATAGAAACTCTCCATACCAACTCAAGGAGTATCAGAATCCTCGGAGTAGACATTGCGAGTGGTGTTTAGTTCCGAGAACATTTGGAGAGCGGTACTTCACACAACTCCAGCGGCTGCAGCTTTATAAGGCGTAGGCACAGTTTTACCATTTAGTAAGCGCACTCGCCTACCAGTTTGATACACTTGCCTCCGTGCAAACTAGTGCAAAGGTACACTGGTATCGTAGGCTCGCTCTTAGTATTCTACCGTCAGCGTCAATATAAGTACATTATGTCTTGTCTTGGTGCCATCACCATTTTTATTTTATTTTTTTATACCACTGAGGTGGCAAACTAGCATACGTCCCGCCTGATGGTAAGCAGTTACCGTAGCCTATGGACGCTTGCAACACCGGGGGTATCACTCGCGCGTTGCCAACCATGTAGAAACCTCTTCACACCCTTTTTGAAGAACCCCATGCTGTACTCCATTTGGAAAACCACGGCGGGGAGCTCATTCCACAGTCCGAGCGTCCGTGGAAGAAAACTCCTTTTGGCCCGCACAGTTCGAAACACCCTCCAGGAATTGTTAGACCATACGTGACGTTGACCACATATAAAAGATCTGTCATACTTACTACCTACTACTTAGTTTCTCTGGGATTAAAAAGCAGGAAATTACCAAAGTATCATCAAATATACCAAACCAAATAATTAGAACAAAAAGCTAACAGAATAAAATGTACATAACGCGCAGAAGCTGGGCTCATGTATTTAGGCTCCTGTCATGAAATATATTTAAGCGCATTATAAATATGCACAAATTGGGCTAGGTGAGGCGAGAGCGGACTCGCGGAACAGCTGCAGTGAGAACGCTCGCCAACGCGGACCCATATTTCAACCACCACCTGTTTTATCTGAGCAAGTTTTTAGTGCAAGTGCCAAGTGGCTGCACTGTGGCACTGAGCCTGTTCGCTGCAGCGCTATCGCGCGGTGAGTGAATGCACATGCACTCAACAGATTTTAACGAAGCCCTTTTATTTTATTCGCGTTTGCACATTACACAAAAAACAATTTAAACATCGATTCGTAAAATCGAGTTTGAAGAAATTATGTTTTTTGCATGACCAGTCTCGTGCTCGCGTTCCAAATTAACATAATGATCCATTTTTTTTGTAAGGCGTTGGATTCCCGTGGGAAAACATAAACTTGTCTGGCGCTATTGGAGATTAAAAACTTTCAACCCCACATTAACACATGTAGATCAAATCATTCAACTCATTCTGCTTATTTATTCCGTGAAGGTATTCATCCATCTATATGTTTGTACACATCAAGTAAAACATCTGATTGAATTTTAATAAATAATAGTATTAATATTTGTTTTTAACTGGATCAAGCTTTTGTGTACCTACTTTAAATAGCGGAAAGAAGTAAAAAATATATTATTGAGAAATCTACCATGCACACAGTGAGTAAAGCAGCCAAGTTAGATTTTGGTTTACCCAAATTAATTGGGTAATTAAAGAATACATTATTTAAATCTACAATTAAGGTAAAAGTATATAAGCGGGCAAAGCAACATGTAACCAAGTCACAAATAAAACCAATCAAGAAAATAATTCTAACAAAACAAAAAATAAGGAAATAATGGCCATTCTGAAATAAAATCAATATTAAGTACAAAAGAGTTCAACGCGTTCTTTGATGGGATAGTAAATTTTACCATTTTAAAACGGTGTACATTTTATTAGTACAAAAGTTACTACAAATAGAAAATAAACCGCAAATATAGTATCTAGTAGTAGTAGTAGTAGTAGTAGTAGTAGTAGTAGTAGTATATACTATCTAGTAATTCATTATTATATCTTTAAAAGGTTTATTTTATATGTTAGTAAGTGGCTCGGTCTAAATCTCGGTAAAACACGAGCCGCGGGGTGATGCGAGATGCGAGACGACACCAAATTGCCGACATAACGTCAACGATAAAGCACTCAGCCGAGGAACCAATCTCTTTTACGGTTTAATCAGAACTTGCCCTACCTATACTACTACGAGCATGTACCTAATATTACACGGTTGACGCCATACGATCTGTTATGAGGCTTGAGGCGAATAGGTTTTTAAAAAAAACTATTAAGTTCAATTGTTAAAACAGCCGTCTAGTATGGATGGAAGATGGGATGAGACTGACTGGAATGAATGGACTAGCTACTAACTATTGCGAGAAAATGCTGAGTGGACAGAAAAGGACCATAGTATGCAAAAGGGGATGCATTGCCAATATATAACACCTCCCTGGGATAGACTAAACTTCGGGGTTGAAAATTCGAAGTTTAGGAAGAGATATAAATTAAGTGTTTATTCTAATACTTGGAGATGGAACATTTTCCTTAATCGGATGATGTTTACTAATCTTTACAGGGATGACAGGGTCAGGATTAGGAGTCTGAACTACAGGAGAGTTTATTGGAACTGATCGGGAAAAACTGACAAAGTGACGGGATAGACGGCTGTGCGATTTAATATATAAGAACAGTTTAATAGAACAATAAAGAGAGATTATACAAATTACTAAAATTAATATAACTGAGTAATGAGTCTCGTATTTGATTATTTGATGTTGATTTAAAATTTTATCAGCTTCATCTGACATTGATTTTAATTTTGATTTTGTTTCCATTGTGAAAATATCCAAATCGATGTTTTGTAATTTGATACGAGGTTCATTACCTATTTCTAATTTAAACTTATCTAAGGTACAACAAGAATCGTTTATTATATTAAAATCAGAGTGGGATACAGTGACGTTAATTTTTATATTACTGAATTTAGGTATCAATTTGGTACTTTTGCAATATGCAATACAATTGGTTGGAATGTTTAAAATTCCTGTTCCGATTATATTTATTTCTAAACCTTTCTGGCCGGGACATTCTATATATAGCTTATTACTCTGGGATTGAACAAATATCCAATTATTATTAAAGAGTGGTTTCCATAGATCTAAATTTCCGTAAATAAAATCAGTTTGACACTGCACTGGTAGGGCACTTATCACTTTCGACATTAACTCACTTTCACAGCTGGGAGTTGCACTAGTAGGGAACACGGTCATGACGTCACAGATGTGCTGACGGTTTGTTATCACTCTGCATTCTTTCAGTGATTCAAGATTACAATACTCAGATTTATCTTTGGTCATTGCGATGTACTTACTGCTAGGAATTATAAAACTAAATGAGTTCGGTTTTACACTGTTATGTGGAGTAGGTAGTGCTATAGTATGAAACAGATTGAATTCCTTAGGTGATACTAAAGGTATTCTTAGAATGAAAATAATTTTGTTATTTAAACTGTAACAAACAACGCTGGATATGTTCATCAATATATGAATATGACTTAATTCTAAACTAACAGGTAATTTCAAATCTGCAGGTATGTGTCTGTAGTTATCGACAAGCTCTTGATACAATTGCGTGGGGGGTAATACGGACGGGTGAAGAATGTTTTGACTACTAAACATGATAGCGTTTGTTATGTCTTCTAATTGAAACGATAAGACAAGTATGGATGCTTCTAAACTATTTAAGATTGAATTAATATTAGTTTTTATATTCAAATCGTTTGTAATTAATGACACATTTTTAATTTTCTCAGAGAGGTTGTCGATAGCTTCGTTAAGCCTGGCTTCATTAATTTTTATATTATATAAAGTATTATTAAATTTGGATAAAGTGGAAGTTGTAATTAAAATATTTTCTTTCATTAATGAACCCAGCCTTTTTTCATTATTTTGAACACTTCGTATGGCATTGTCATATCTGACAGCATCGTCCTCGTCTAGAGTCCCAAAGATAGTTTTGGATAGGGTACCTATACCTCCTATCCATGCGCTACGTTTGAATCTGTTGTTATTTATAAGATGAGCAATGGAGGAATATTCGGTAACAATATCATTATACCTAACTGTGAGTGGTTCTAATGTGTTATGACATTCTAAATTACTTGGGTTTTCAATTTGGATTTGACTGCATATGAAACGTATAGTGCCTAATATTGAGTTAATATTTTGAATATGGGGTCCAATGTAAGAAATATCGAATGGGGTAACTATATCTAGGTGCCCAATATTAATTTTAAGTTCGCCAATTGGATCAAAGTAAACACCGGAGCTCGAGTTGATTCGTTGGACATATTCTTGTTGACCTTGGGCCAGTACGCTGCTGTAATGAAAATACATCTAAATTACTACTAAGCTTAGTTATCCTAACTTAATGTAAACTTCGCAAAGTTTTTAGTTTAACACTACATCATAGTTTAATACTATATTATATTTAATAAGGTAAAATGTGTATAAAAAAATTGTATATATCAAATAAAAATTGTATAAAGTAAAAATATATTTTAATTGGATGTTTCTCCGTGGGCGTGTTCCACGTGTTTAACTTCGTCATAGTGATGTTTTACATGACGTCTGTTTATAAGTAATGATAAGGTATGATTGCCGTGTATTTTGACAACTTTGTACGGACCTTTCCATATGGGTGATAAGGCTTTGCGCAACCTAAGATGGTTTTTTAATAGGACAAGGTCGCCAACTTTGTATTCTACGGGACGGGTACGTGAGTCATAGTAAGTTTTAGAGTTTGTTTTAGATTTATGGATGTATTCTAAAGCTTTATCGCGTGCATGTTTCAAGCGATGTTGTAGTAGTTTTACGTACTCGGGATAGGTAGCATTCGACGTATCGTTATAAACTGAGTCAGGGATATTAGGTTTATGTCCGAATAATAATTCATATGGTGAGTAATGTGTAGTTGAATGCACAGCGGTATTGTATGCTAGCATAGAAGTATATACGTATTGGGGCCAGTTATCTTGATTTTCGTTTACGTATGATTTAAGATATTCTTTTAGAGTTGAGTGTGACCTTTCCAAGGCACCTTGCGTCTGCGGATGGTATGGTGATGACCAAAGTTGTTTGATCTTTAGGAAATCGCAAGTTTTCTTAAAGAGTTCCGCTGTAAAGTTAGTGCCTTGGTCAGTGAGAATATGTTTGGGAATTCCGAATAGAGATATAAAATGGAGAAGGCAGTCGCTAGTTTCTGCTGCAGTGTTACTTCGAATGGGGTATGCCAATGAGTATTTCGTTAGGTCATCTTGCAAAGTCAGGATATACTTGAGTTTAGCTGTACCGGATTCAGGCAGAGGACCTACGATATCAAGAGCTAGTCTCTCGAATGGAGACGTAGAAGTAGACGTTATAACCATTGGAGCTCTATTTATTTTGCGCAGAGCTTTATTGGTTTGGCAGTAAGGGCATTTCTTGACATAGTTTTCGATATCGCTACCCATATTCTTCCAAAAAAATCTTTCTTTGATGCGGCTTAGCATCCTTGTGGATCCGAGATGTCCTGCAATGGGGATGTCATGGTTCTCTTTTAGGATTTGAGGAATTTCACTCAGTGAAGGAAATATAATTTTATTATGATAGATATGGATACCGATGTTATTTCCTTCGAATAAGTAGGCTAATATATTATATATTTTCACGAAAGAGTGTTTGTCGAAAGGATTTCTAAAATCGGATATACTGATTTCATTAACCGTGGGATATGACATGATTATTTCATCACGTGCGTATTTTAGGGATTTAAATATATCAGGATATGAGTGATCATCAAAATGATGTACTTTCGTGAATAAAAAGAGGTAAGTTTTGTTTTGGATTGTAAGAGGTAAAAATGTATGTAAGGTTCTTTCTAATTTCAGGAATTCGTCGCGTTCAGGGCCTGGACAATTATTTAGTACTTCTTGGATATATGGCATAGATTCGTCCATGTCCAATGAGGTAGGTATTATTATTATTTTTTGTGCTCCTTTTAATAAGTTTTCATTGTGTTCCGTTATAGGAGTATCATATAATTTGGTTGTAGATTTTAGGAACTTAGTATAGGTTTCATCTGGAACGGTTTCAGGTACTGACGGAGTTTTTGGATTTGGGTAAGTAGATGTAGGTAAGGTTTCAGGTATTGGAGAAGGAGTTTCTGGATTTGGGTAAGTAGATACAGGTAAGGTTTCAGGTATTGGACGAGGATTTTCTGAATTTGGGTAAGTAGATGCAGGTAAGGTTTCAGGGTTTTGCCAACTGGTTGATGGTTGAGGTTCTGGTACTGGACATGGTTCAATTACCTCTAAGAGAGGATCTATGGGAATAGGAGGATTCAGAGGGCTGAAATCATAATCTTTATCATCTAATGGACTGAGATCTATTCGTATCCATTCATCGAGGGTTTCTTGAGGGATATCAGGTAGTGGTGATACCGTTTGAAATTCTGTATCAAGGTTAGTATCGTTAATAGGATTTGGGTTCAGATTATCCTTATTTTCAGGATATACAGGATTCACGGGATATCTAGAGAGAGCGTCGGCAACAGAGTTCAACTTACCTTTGCGATATATGATTTCGTAGTCATACTCTTCTAGTTTTAGGCGCCAACGTATAAGGCGTGACCCTGGATCCTTGCACTTGAATAGCCATTCTAACGGTTTATGATCCGTTAAAACGGTGAAATGATGACCGTATAGGTAAGGTCGGAAGACTTTGGTGCCGAAAATGACGGCGAGGCACTCTTTCTCAGTCACACTATAATTGCACTCTGCTTTATTAAGGGTGCGAGACGCGTATGCGATGGGACGATCTTGTCCTGTAGGACCTTGAGATAATATTGCAGATATAGCGTAATTGGAAGCATCACACGTCAAAAGAAATGGTTTTGTAAAATCAGGGTATGCTAGAATTGGGGAGGAGAGGAGTTTTATTTTGAGGGATTCGAAAGCGAGTTGTTGTTCGTTTTCCCATTTAAAGGGAATGTCTTTCTTTAACAGAGACGTTAAAGGTTTAGCTAGTTTAGCGAAGTCGGGAATGAAGCGTCTATAGTAAGACACGAGGCCAAGGAAAGATTTAACGTCTTTTGGACATTGAGGGATAGGAAACTCGGATACGGCTTTTGTTTTATCCGGATTTGGTTTGACACCGTGCTCAGTAATCACATGACCGAGGTAACAAACCTCTCGTCTTAAGAATTCACACTTATCTGGCTGTAATTTAAGATTGAAATTTCGGATCCTTTGAAAGATCGACCGGAGGTTCATGATGGAATTTTGGATATCGTAGGCGTAGCAGACCACGTCATCTAAGTAAACAAAGCATCGGATGCCTTGGAGTCCAGATAAGGCAGAATTCATGAGTCTTTGAAACGTAGAAGGGGCATTTTTAAGCCCAAAAGGCATTCGCAAGAATTGGTAATGTCCTTCCGGGACGTTGAAGGCTGTTTTGGCTTTATCAGCTTCATTTAAAAGGATCTGGTGAAATCCGGATGCCAAATCCAAGGTCGAGAAGTACTTACTATTGCCAAGTTGATCTAATATTTCAGTAATCTGTGGAATGGGATATGTGTCACCAATCGTGACGTCATTGAGCTTCCTGTAGTCAATCACGACTCGCCATTTCTGAGTGTTGGAAGCATCAAGTTTTTTGGGCACAACCCATATGGGTGAAGACCAAGGAGAATCAGAAGGCTCGATTATATTTTGTTCCAACATCTTATCAATTTGATTACGAACTTCGGCTTTATGGACTTCCGGGAATCGGTAAGACTTAGTATGAATTGGTATGTCTGATGACGTTTTTATCTCATGTTTCAGGGCGTTTGTAAACGTAAGGTTTTCACCGGGAAGATGGAATATATCAGAGAATTCAGAACATAATTGCAAGAGGGCTTCTTTTTCCTCACTATTAAGATGTGAGACACGCAACTGTTTCAGCACTTCTTCCGTTCTTGTGACACTATTTGTCGTGGGATGTACATGGTTAACAGTATTGAAAGAGTTTTCTTTGTGTTCTACTGAATCAACTGGGATAAGTTTCAGGTTAAGGTTTGAATGTAATGTTACGGGTTCTTCAGAGGTATTTACAACGGATATATTTATTCTATTATTTTCTTTGACACGCACTAAACAATTTGCAATTAAAAGGTTTTCAGATATTTTTTGATCTAGTATTAATCCTTCTTTTATTTCAGGATTTCGAACAGAACATTCAATAACAGTTTCAGTTCTTGCAGGAATTAAGTATGCAGGGTCATGGAAATGTAATTTCAGGGATGATTTACCAATGTGAAGTGAATTATTGGTATAATCTATGTTGCAGCTATATGCGTTAAGCATATCGGAACCTATGATGCCATCATAAGGTAAGTGTATTTTATCGATGACGTGAAATTGGTGTGAAATGTTAGATTTGGGTAGTCGTAATTTTAATTGGAAGTGACCACGGGTTTTGATGGATTCTTCCGAAGAATCAATACCTTTTAATTGGATTCTTTCTTTTACGAGTTTAGGGTGTCTTTCTATACAAGAGTGTTTCAATAGACTCACCGAAGATCCTGAGTCTACGAGCAGGATTAAAGGAATGTCTGATACGGGAGTTTCAACGAGAACATGAGGTAATAACATTAATGCAGGATTATTGGTAATTTCAAAGACATTGGATTTCGAGGTTTTAAGCAGATTTGCATTCTGCGTTGATACAGTAGATTTTGGCAAATCAACAGTTTTGTGTTGTTGCGTGGATACAGTGGATTTTGGCAGGTCAACACTTTTGTGCTGCTGCGCGGATACAGAGGATTTTGGCATATCAACACTTTTGTGTTGTTGCGTGGATACAGTGGGTTTTGGCAGATCAACACCTTTGTGTTGTTGCGCGGATACAGTGGGTTTTGGCAGATCAACACCTTTGTGTTGCTGCGCGGATACAGTGGATTTTGACAGATTAACACCTTTGTGTTTCTGCGCGGATACAGTGGATTTTGGCAGATCAACACTTTTGTGTCGCTGCGCGGATACAGTGGGTTTTGGCAGATCAACAGCTTTGTGTTGCTGCGCGGATACGGTGGATTTTGACAGATTAACACCTTTGTGTTTCTGCGCGGATACAGTGGATTTTGGCAGATTAACACCTTTGTGTTTCTGCGCGGATACAGTGGATTTTGGCAGATTAACACCTTTGTGTTTCTGCGCGGATACAGTGGATTTTGGCAGATTATCATGTAGTGATGTCTGCGACGATATTGACATAGTTGAAGGATGACATCCATGTAGCGGAGTCGATTTGGATTTAGGAGTTTGATTAAGGGCGTCGGTTTCTAAATAACTAGGTCCCGTACGACACCGCGACGAGACGGTTAATCGTTTTTTGTTTCAGCATCAACGGTATCATAGCCTTCTTCTTCAATAAAGTCGGTTGGATTTTCGTCATTAGGGGCATTAGAAGTATAATTGATTCTATGAGGTGCTCTTGACTGATTCTGATCGAGTCTGAACCGGTTATTGTTGTATTCTCTTTTACGACATTGTTCTAGGGTATGTCCAGGTGTTTTGCAGTATCTGCAAATTGGTGTGGAAGTATCATTACTTGGTCGATTAGGGTAGAAATTTGGTTTTGGCTTAGATTGATTTGGAAATTGCTGACTCTGATTGCGACGAAATGCTGGCGGTTGGAAGTTTGCCCTTGAAGTGCTGGGCCTTTCTTGACGTGTGCCTGTAGACGTAGTCTGTTTGAAGAGGAATTGCTGTATTTTCTCTTCTGATGTTGCTATGTTCACCGCTTCGTTAAGTGTTTTGGGTACCTTGCACCTAACGATGTTTGATATTCGTGTAATCAGACCCATTTGGAAATGATGGAGGGCTAATTCCTCCATGGCTGCCGTGCGTCCTACCATTTCTCTACTCTTGTGACCATGCGAAATGGATATTTCTGTTAGCAATTGCGAAAGGCATGTCTCGATTCTTAAAGCGTACTGGCTCACTGGCTCGTTAGTTTGTTGTTTGCATTCCTGCAAATCTGTGAGTAAATGGGCATAGTGCTTTCTCTCGCTAAATTGGGTTTTAAGGAATTCTTTTAATTGTATCCAATTGGTGAACTCTTTAACAGAGCAGGCTGTTTGCGCTTTACCCTGCAGTTGGCAAAGTATGTATTTAAAAAGAATATCTTTTTGGGGTTCTGTGGCTAAATCATGGGCGTTATTGCAGTTAACTAGAAAGGAATTAAGAGATTCTCTGCAGCCATCATAAGGCTTAATGAATTTTAATAAAGTGGATAGATCTAATTCTACTTTATTCGTGGTTATAGTTTTCTTTTTGGAAATTGACCTAGTAGTAGGTCCAGAAGGCGGAGGAAGAAAACCGTCATCTTCTGTTTCAGTGACGGTGAGTTCAGGTTTTTCTGGTTTTGGACTTTGGGATCTACTCTCGGACATTTTGAAGAATTATACACAAAATAATTAAACACACACAATAAAAATTAAATAGAAAGACAAAACGAAAGATCGATATTCGCAATGACCAAATATAATCAAAATCACTTACTTGAATATGGACAGTGTGATAACGATATTTATCATTGTTTTGATGTTTTCACGGGGCTCAGTGGGATGTAGTAGGATGTAGATAAGAGCGCGTCTCGGGCGTTGAATCTCGGATGCTCACGAAGTGAAGTGTAGGCTGTCTGTGGTGATTAGCTTCGTCGGATGGCCAATACCGGTCACAGTATTGAACGATACGTGACAGAGGGTATGGCTTTGATGTAGCTTCGTCGGATGGCCAATACCGGTCACAGTACTGGATGATACGTGACAGTGGGTATGGCTTGGATGGTTCTTCTTTTCACAGACCGGATCGTAAGTAACTCGGTACACTGATGCACAATGGAGTCACTCACAGCACTCACGACGGTTTCGCGGAAACTTAGGAGACGGTACCGGGGACTTTTATAAAAATCCCTTCACGCTGCCACCAAAATGTTATGAGGCTTGAGGCGAATAGGTTTTTAAAAAAAACTATTAAGTTCAATTGTTAAAACAGCCGTCTAGTATGGATGGAAGATGGGATGAGACTGACTGGAATGAATGGACTAGCTACTAACTATTGCGAGAAAATGCTGAGTGGACAGAAAAGGACCATAGTATGCAAAAGGGGATGCATTGCCAATATATAACAGATCGCAATTTTACGCAATGCTCGCGGTCGTGGCTTCGGATAGGTTGCCGTAACTAATATCAATCACTCGTGTTTCTTTAACATAACTTTCGGTAGCGGAAAACAATTGACCGTATTATTGCAGCTAGAGCTAAAATATACTTGCTGACGTCATTCATAGATTATATTACTGGTTTTGTGTAAAAAAAAAGTACAAAAGTCATTATTTTATTGATAAACTAGCTTCTGCTCGCGGCTTCGCCCACATGGCCAACAGGAAACAAATGACATATTTTTCTACAACAATAAAACAAAACAAAACAACTTCATCCCGCTTTGAGGGTGGAATCAGCCTAAACACAAAATTTGAAGACCCAAACTTCGAAACTGACGGACTTTCATACAAACTTTCACCCTATTTTACCCTCTTAGGGGTGGAATTTCGAAAAACCCTTTCTTAGTGGATACCTACTCTTCACAAAGAATATACCATACCCTCTAAATTTGATGTCTCTAGGACCAGCGGTGTAGGCTTTGCGTTGATATATCAGTCAGTCAATCAGTCAATCAGTCAATCAGTCAATCAGTCAGTCAGTCAGGACTCTGATATTTCAACATAATCTTAATCAAACATAATATGTAATCTTTTAAGGCATTTTGCGCGTGCTCATGACGTATAGACGTATAAAAAAATAAAGACGGGAGTGTCAAGCGAAAATGAAGTGAAGCCGAAAACTTCCTACGTATGCGTGACTAAAATCAGTACTGGCCCAAGCAGGCACAAATGATACGGAGCCTTATTGTCACTGTCAATGTCTCAATGTGGAATGACAACCGATCGGCTTCTTATGGTGTATATGTGTGTTGTGAGGCTATGTATTTACAACAATGCCGGCTTCCTTTTGGTGCTTCACTCGTTTATAGAGCGACACTACGTTCTGATTTTTTTATACGTCCATGGGCGACCTCTAGTATTTATAATTATATTATGAATATTGTTAGCATTATTTAAATGTCTAATGGTAATGTCATCGACCTAAGATATTTATTCGATGTCGTCAATGGTGTATTTATACGATAATAATAACTGTATCCCAGGACCTGTTTCCAAACAGTCAATATCCTCATATAAACTAAACAAGAGGCACGAATCTCAATAAAACCTATATCCCAATAGCTTAAAGATAACTCAAGCCTATACCTTGTATCATTCACTAAGATCTTTTAATGTGTATAAAATCGTATAATACATAATAGTACATTATGATATATGTGTGCAAAGTTGGTAATTACAGACGAGGCGGTATTAAGCGCGTGAGCGTGATAAGGAAACCGAGAGTGTTCCAAATCACGGAAACGATAGGACTTTCATTAAACTATGCCTAAGAAAATACTCAACCATCCTGTGATATTCCCATCGCAAAAGGATGAGCCATTTCCATACTGTTTAATAGGGGTAGATTTTTCCTGACACAGATACAGTGCGGTAGAGAAAATCTAACCATATAAACAGTTAAATTTAAAAATAATAAAAAGTTATAATGTACATCAAATTATGGATTTGGATGCACTAGTTAGTTAGTGGTAAGTAATAAAGCAATGGGTCGGAAAGACGTTACGACATTATAATAACTGTACAGGCAGCGTAGAGTACGTAGCTACATGATGCATAATGACTGGGCCCAAGGCCCGTGTTGTAACTGTTGCATGCGGCATAATATACGCGATACGAAAAATACACAAGCTTTCTAACCTCGTTCCCTTTCCTATAATGAAGGATTACAGAAGTTGTAATATATTTACCAACTGCTATTGACGAATTAATGTGAACGAGGTCTTGCGCGTCTTCAATTTTGTTATATTGTAAATACAGACAGAAATTTATTATCTTATGGATGAATCAATCTGATTGAACTCATGCCGGGTGTAAATTTTTGCAGGGTCGGCATCGCGTGGGTGATACCCCTGGTGTTGCAAGCGTCTCTAAGCTACGGTAACCGCTTACCATCATGCGGGCCATAACCTTATTTGCTGCCTTAGTAGTATTAAAAAGCTAGTTTTACGATTAATAATGACCCAAATAAACCAAATAATTATTTTTCCATTCGCTATAATGCGCAGAAATAAACGTATCATTTTTGGTTTGGATCCAACGTGCTTGTGTTGAGAAAGTTCGTAATACCTCAGAGTATATAAATACTACGTACTAATACTAATAGTATACCACAGTGCAGATCTATTCGATCTTTTTACATGACATGGCTTAAGCAAAGTCTACCTAGGTTTTAAATATATCTGTCCCTTTCTAACGTCATATAACAAAAAGAGCCTAGAGAGTATCTTAAAACTAGAGAGTATCTTAAAACTTTTATTTATTATTGTATTTACTTTGTATTAAGTTATGTAAGAAACTTGCTTTAAATCATCCCATGTAATAAGGATTAAGTTTACAAACTCTGCTATATTTTTTAAATATTGATTAACTTTTGGGTTCCAAAAAAACGAAAAATCTTTATCTCGTCATACCCTATCTTCCACCGACCACACAAACGTATAAGAACAAGACCGACCATGTCTTTTAATTGGAGACTATTAAGATTATTAATTTATTATTTATTATTAGCCTATACTGTCCCACTGCTGGGCAAAAGCCTCCCTTTCCTTTTTCCATACTTCTCGGTCGGCTGCAACGCTGAACCAGTTATTTTTGAAATTGTCTAATTCGTCCCGTAGATTATTAAGATTAAGATATAGAAAAAAATGGGTGGCATTTCACACTCAGTACTCGTACGTAACGACGAAAAGAGAAGCTTGTGTCTAGGGCACATTCAAATAAAATTATATTAATATATCTGCTTTAATACATTAGCTCACGGTAAAAAAATAACAATAACATCAATTGTTATAATAGGACGCGCGTCTCTCGGGAGAACGAACGGGTTAAGTTGACCACTATTTCGAATTTACCGACCAATAATAACTTTGTATTTTACAATATCATTATTAAATACAATAAACTATAACTTGATACTTTTTAGGCTTTGTACAATTGTAGGTACATGCTGTTAAATCCTACGCACTTTGCGTGGTCCAACCTACACTTGGCAGTTTATTATTCCTAAACTCGTTGAAAGTCTATGTTGCCGGGGTAATTCAATTCGGATTCGGTGAGCTAATATCAGTGTTAAATCATCTTCACTTAGCATAAATAAGAGAAGTTTGGTTTACCTTAATTGTTTCTGTTTCATGATCCGAATAAATATTCATTTTTTTAACTTAATCGGTTTTAAATTTCCGTCAATTGTCTTCTCTAGAACGTGCTGGGGGAGCTAAAAAGGAAGCTAAAGCAATATGGTTAACGGAATTCATATTTTCGCCAGATCCTTCGTAGGTATATTGCAACAGCAGTATAACAACAGTATACAGTAAGTATTTTCTTTTTTGGCCTCACTTCCGTTTTCCACATGCTCTATCTGCCTTTTGTTCTGTAATCTGAGATTTAAAATAGAAATAAGCAATATAGTAATTTAGCGGAGTTTTTAGAATGTAAACCGATCTTGCGAGATTTCAATTCTGTACTAGGTACTTATATATACGCTTACAGGTACACACTACTTCTGGATATATTAAATTCTTAAAACAATTATCTCAAATGTAATTTTAAAAAAAACCTAATTCGCCCTCTGTGTACGTTGAAATTGCAATAATCTCACAGGAATCCTAGATCATTTGAAGACTTAGATCTACCACTTACCTATGATGCGGAGACGCCTTCAATTGCACTTACATTACTCCAATATTTGTATGTAGTGTTATGATGTATTTTTATGCTTGATTAATTAAATAATTTAATAGACGCGGGAAAACTTTGAACTTTGAATTTGGCGCAGGTCCTTGAAAAAGGAACAAAAGTAACAAAAAAATAAAAAAAATATCCATAAAAAATATAGTATTATAAATTCGTATTAATTAAAACTAAAATTGCAATCAGCCAACCAAATTTTTCAATGAATTGTTTACAAGTTCAGATAGATTATTATGTTTTTTTTTCCTTATTCATTGGATTCTTTTCTTTGATTAGGTAGCCTAGGTATGTCTATTTCTATGATTACTTTATAGGTTTCATAACATTAACCGAGAGTGCTACGAGGTGTTTATGTACGAACTCTACCGCAGGCGAAAGCTAGTGTTTTGTAATCTGTTCTACATCGTATTTTTTTAATGATACCTACCCTCTGAAAATCCTAGCGATTCGCTGTTGAATCAGAAAATTCTTCCATTCACTTCGCGTATTCAATAAAAGCGTCAGATTCAAAAGCAATAGCTATATTTTTCTTTGATTCAGCTTCCTTTATGGCGCTTTTCGGTGGCTATTAACCTATTTGCGTGACCTGAGCCCGTGCAGGCTGTGTGGTGCCTGATAAGCGCCGGATGTTCACTGATAATCACTTTAATACCTTCAATTGTACAAACTTATAAAGGAAAATGTAAAGAAAGGTATGTTTTTAGAAAAATCAACATTCAACGTAGTGTGCATTAGCGCTGAAACAGCTAATGACTCCGTCGTCGTCTCGCCGCGCCCGTACACTTACATTCTATGAAAATAGTGAAACGTATTCGCGCGTGTAGTACAGACCGTCATTACTTCTATTCTGAGTATTTTAATGTTTTTATGTAGAACAGGCTTTCGTGTTATGGGCGTAATGCCATAAGTTACTCACTAGTATTTATGGCTTGCGTTAAGGTAGTATATTAATCATGAGATGAGGGTTTCACCATGAAACAACTACTTATATTACAAATATTATTACTTTTCACCGTGCCTATTTTTATTAAATATGATTATTATATCACGCAGCGTCTAAATCAATCTCACACAGGTACATAAATACATCAACATTGTCTATAGATTAATTCATATGCAAAAATACTGGCATCGTGATTCATGCTTTTAATTTGATTTCTTTAAAAAACTTTACGCTGCAAGTATTGAACAACTCCGTGGGATTCTAAAGCTGGTGCAATTCAACGAGAAGTTTCCGAAATGAATTGGGTCGGAGCGAAATGTATCAAGAGTTTCTGGCGAAGTAGCTGAGAGGCAGCCAGATAGAAAACGAACAGATTTTTTCACTAACCAGTTGCTTGTACAATTGTTATTAGGTAATTTAATGTGTTTCCAAAAAAAACACTCAACTTTACATACATACACTCCATGCATCCTCCATTTTTCTTCAATCCCGAGAGAACGTTTACCTAAGACAAATTTTGATTGGAATTCTAAAGGAATATTTATAGATAAATATTAATAGAATTGTCACAAAGAACGTCTATGATGAGCTTTATACCTACGAGATTTCTCAGGTGTAAATGAATAGGTAAGCGGATTTGTTTGTGAATCCGTAAAAGATTCATGATATATCACTTATATAGTATAGAGTTGATAAAGGTCTCTATGGAATTCGTGGTTTAAGATACATCAATACGATAAAAAAATTAGGGCATTCGTTGCAGCCATAGAGTTACAGGAAACTGATACGACCCTTATAGCATTCCATAATATAGAATGTTCAAAAACAATATTTATCCCATTGATGAACTAAACTGTAATTTAAAATAAATAACCTACGTACCTATAGCATTCCCTCTGTTAATCTCAATATCCTGAACATAACAACTGCGTAAGATAATACCAGTTTATCAGTTCGTAGTGGGGCGTCGATCGAGGCGGAGAGGGACTAGTTAATTAACCTGAACTTTAGCTGTGGAAGCTGGCATAAGTCCCGATGAAATGAGCGGAAGTAGCGATATGAGAAAACTCTACCAACATCTAAACAATGATACCGCACCCGTCAACTTATCGGCCCCATATTGTTATTGTAATATAAAAGTTTTACTCTATTTTGTTATCCCTGTTTGTGTTCAAGATACTTATATATGAAAATAGAACAAGAATCTTTTATTTCAATAAGTATAAATGTTAGCTTTAATATTTGATTATTGTTTTAATAACAAAATTACCATTAAGCAATACTATTTGTATAATAATCAACCTTTATTTATTGATTGCACTGGTTTATGTATGGCAACTACGATAAAAATTTCAAGCCACACAATTGTTGTCAGTAAGACGAGATTGGAAATGTTATGTGATGAAACAATAAGCTTGTTTAGAAAAGAGTAATTGCTGAATTTATTGCCGGCTCTTCTCAGCAAATGCAACCTTCCGAACCGGTATTAGAATATTAGAGTCAGACTATTCATACTTCGAAGTTATATTTGAATAAACAATTTTGTTTTTCAAAAATTCTGGGCGTGAAAATATAATTATTTGTTTTTTTTTTAATTACAATCATTTATGCTCTGCAAATAGCAAACAAAATAATTTAAATTATTCACACGATCAATAAGCGCAAACTATGTTTTATACCGTTGACATTTGCTGCATTATGTCATGGTCACTTCTAATCTAACCGATTAACATATACTAGAGGTTTCCCATGAGTCCAAATTCGACTTTAGCGGCTGCGCAAACGTGTGTCTTGTGTTGGATACAAGCTACCAACGAATATTTTATTTCTATAGAACCAGTATGAAATTAACCACTCCCTGCGCAGACTTAAACTGTGTCCGATCGCCGATACAGGATACAGCAACTACGGTTTCCTGTGAGGTGTCCAGTGACGGGAATAAAAAGTGTCCGACACAAGATACACATTTGCGCAGCCACTTAGGCGCTGCGCAGACGTGTCCTGTGTCGGATACAAGCAACCAAAACCGTAGCAAAACCGTAGTTGCTGTGTGTGTGTGTAGCTGTGGAGGGAGTGGCTGATTTCATACTGGTTCTATAGAAATCAAATATTCGTTGATTGCTTGTATCAACTTGTATCTGACACAGGACACACGCCGCGTCTGCGCAACGCCTCAATCACAAATGAACTAATAACCGAATAGTCCGAAAAAGAATTTGATTACATGTACAGAGAAACATGAAACAACAGAGTACATGTGTGTGGTGTCAAACGCATAGTAGTTTATGTAATGTTTCGCATTGTGTGCGTAACTTTTTATTAAAATAATGTATTTAAAATACATTATTATGTCAAAATATTAGCTTTGTGTACTTCTTCCCCATATAAACTTTAACTATGCCAAATCTCACACTCCAACGTGCGCGCAATAGTTTAAAAAAAGGAACTAAAGTTTTTGATTCACGTATTAATAGAGTAATAAATAGCAACAGTCAAATATTAGGTTGGTATTTTATGGCCACCCTAACCAACGACGCCATGCGAGGTGCAAAAAAAAAACCAATGACCTCGTTTCGAAACATAAGATACGATTATTGTTAGAGAGGAAAGGATGGCTGCAAGAGATTTGGAAAATAGGTTTTTAACATATCTATTGCTGTCGCGCTGTGCCCGAGCTATCCCCCCTAGGCACAGAATATTTAATAGTACATACCCTAGGGCGATAGAGACAACTACAGCTTGGACCGATTATACCTATTTAAATTAGACGAAGTTGCTATTTCGTAATCCCCTGTTTTCTCCTCCAAAAATGTAAGAATTGTAATAAGAAGGGCTTTGGCTATGTCTGGCGGTTTTCCTTTGTTGTCTTACATTCGTCAAATTTGTTCGCTGGATGCCTGATAAGGGTGTTAAAAATGGTAAGTTTTTGTGATATTAGAAGGCTCCTAATTCTTATAATAAGTAATTTATGGAGAAAAACACAACCGAAGGACATACAGTGGTACCTACCGATTGCATGGTAGAATAATCATTGCTCTAGCGTCATTATCCAGAGAGGAAACTGAGGATTACGTTTGTATGAAAAGACGAGTTATTCCGTTTACGTCGCGCGTAGCTCTACGTCGCGTTCCTTCTACGGTGATTCCGCCTACGTCGAGTCTTCCTACGGTGCGTGTCAAATCGCGATTTGACATAAAAGTACAGTTATTTCTAAAAAATAATATCAAAAACGAAAAAAGTGTATTTTCTTTTAATTTCTAAAACATATCATCATTATGTAGGTACCTACTTATATTTTTTTTATACTGGCTCTGCGAGAGAGTAGGCATGGCTTATCCAGCTATATATTTTTCATGTAATAATTGGATTGGATAATTCATGGATTGGGTTATCAAAACCTTTGAGAGGTATCTTATGTACTTAATTTTTAGATTCCCAATTGGACCCGGTAGATGGCGCTGCAATCGGATTATAGGTTTTTTTTGTGTGAGTTCGGATGGGTCGCTTGATTGTTTTGATTTATATTTGGACCCGGTAGGTGGCGCTGCAATCGGATTATAGGATTTTTTTGAGAGTTTGAGAGAGTTGAGTGGGCCCATTGAGTTTTTAGGTTCACAATTGGTCCCGGTAGGTGGCGCTGCAATCATCCTAACTAATATTATAAACGCGAAAGTGAGTTTGTTTGTTACCCCTTCACGCCTCAACTACTCAACGGATCATCATGAAATTTGGCATAAAGGGACATAAGTGTAAATAAACCTATGTCCCTTTCCATACCATAGGCTACTTTTTATCCCAGGAACGCGGGTAAAACCGCGGGGGACAGCTAGTATTATTTAATATAATCGTATTATAATGATTTTAATGAAATTTGGTGTGCAAGTTATTATTATTATGTCTTTTATGAAAATAATATATGAAACACCACTTTCTTTTTCTAAGGGCCTATTCACACGGCGATTTGTTTACGCACTATAGACACGCGCAAGATACAAAACGCACTGCGAACGTAATTCTATAATAACCTGTAGGTAGACGTATACACAGGTTCATGAATTGAGTCTTGAGTTTCATCCGCACTTTGGCAGATGGCCCGTAAATACAGACTGAAGAGCGTAATAGCGTTTACTATTGTAACATTATCGATATTCGCCAGCGACTACCGGCTGGGCTTTAATCGCGTTTTTGTATTTATTATATCTAGTCTAAGGTTTTTTTTTAAAGTTTTGCAGTGCAAGTAACGCGTGTCAAAATTCAAAATCGCGCGCGCCCTCCGCCGCCATGCGCAGCGTGGATAAACCCTAAAGTCATTCATGTCAAGATTATGTACTAGACATATTTAATGTAGATTAGAAGGACAATGAGCATTCTGCTTTGCTATTCTGTAACGTTTTTGTCAGCAAATCGCGCGAACGATTGACGTCATTCGTTCGCGTGGCTAGTCCGGGAGGTAGCGTATACCGGCTGACGTTGACACGGATAGTTGATCTTATATGACTAACTAGCTGCCCGGCGCGACTTCGTGTGACGTTCGCGTGGTGCTACCCTACCCTGCCCTACCCCACCCTACCTTACCCTACCTTACCGTACCCTACCCTAGAATTATGCGGGCACATCATCAATAGTTTTCGCAGCGCACGCGATGTAATGAATATTTTAGGTATTTTTTTTTACACCTAGGGTTACATTATTGGAGTTTTAGTAAGGATCCCTAATTTTTTGTAAATATAATATAGCCTATGTCATCCGGGGATAGTGTAGCTTCCCAACAGTGAAAGAATTTTTCAAATCGGTTCAGTACTTTCGGATCCTATTCAATGCAAACAAACAAACAATCAAATCTTTCCTCTTTATAATATTAGTATAGATAAGTGAACCGACCGTCAGCTGCTCAAGAAGCGGCGGGCGTGGGAGTAGCTGATAACGGATGTGCTAAAAAAAGACATAGTACGCCGACACAGTAAGCTGAAAAAAAAGTCGTCAGCTGATGGTTGATGGGGGAATATGCGTCAGTTGCTCGTTTGAACATATAAAAATAGTTGACATCCTACTGAGCTGAAAAAAAAACAACGGGTTGCTTGGACATGGCTATTGCCTGCTACTAGGTGTTATATTCGACAAAAGTTCAGGTAGATTGAGAGCTCACACGTAAGCATGCCACATGAAACAATGTATTTGTCAGCCTAAACGCAAACTTTGAAGGTCCTAACTTTGAAGCTGACTGACTTGCGGATGATTATTCCTTAGTAATATGGAGGTGCAAGTTGGATTGGATGAAACCTCCATTTAAAAGGGAAGATTTTCTGCCAGGCTGGGTCATCGTGCCTGGGGACCGCGGTCCAACTGTACAGTCGCGGTCTGAAAATGTTTATCACATTTCAAAATCGACTACTCAATTCTATACATATTGTCCGGTAGTAAATAAGTAAGGTATGGCGGCACTATAGGATCTCGGTCTACTTTGTGTTCGTGGCTCGGCTCGTGCACGGTTCGTGTAGCATGGATGCACCATTATACCCATCCGAAACCCCGGTATATATCTAGGTATTGATGCCTAACGGAAAATAAACTTTTTTGCTGCCCGCCAATAGGCCATTTGCCCATTGTCCTTTACTCAATACAATTTTTTTGTAACAATTAAAGGAGCCCGCATACGAGCGATAAACGCTGAGCGATTATTTTGAAGCTCAATATAGAACATTCAGAGTTCAATACTGAAACTCACACGAGCTACAAAAAGTCGCTCACTAGCAAAATCGCTGCCTCCCGGGCGGGCGCGGCGATTATCGCTGTAAAATGAAACGTTCGGAAATTTTAATTTACTAACTAACGTAGTGTGCGTTACCCACTACCCAGCGACACTTACTACTTTAGACACGTTATTAGACGGTGGTGTATACTTTTATGACAAAAATAGGTAGGTAAATAAATTTACATTACATTACATATATAAATACAATTACATACATAAATACGTACGTTTAAGAAAATATCTTATCATATATTATATCAATATCTTTAAAAAATATCGATACGATATGTTTTTTTCATTTGCCCATCCCTAAGGTGCATTTCCGCGATAGCCAGCGACAAAGTTACGGTCGCCGTGAGTCGCTCACAAAATCGCTGACAAAACTCGCCGCGATTATCGCGGCTTCAAAAAGTAGCTCATGTACGTGCTCCCTTCTTCTTCTTATTTTTAATTTTGGCAACCAAGCCCAAATTAGGGCTCATTTCTGCCAGTGTCGAGTTATATTATAGTTTCCAGTCACAATAAATCACTTCACATTATAGTCCTCAGTCAGTCACCGTCCATAAAAGTCATGATTTACTACAATGGTGGTCATTGTACTAAAACTCTTCACGGACATTTTGAGACAACTTGAAAAGTCACGATACACATAATTCATTTCATTTCACTTCACTGGTGCACATGGATGATCTTTATTAGGTAAAATACCACCAAAAATACACAATAAAACTCAAAATACACAAATTTATGAAAATAAAAATGAAAATGCTACGTCACTCTGCAAGTTCCCGCCAAAAAGTCACGTGCTCCCTTATTCCCCAGTACGCTATTCTTACCACAGATTCTTACCTATAAACACAGCCTATAAACAATACCTACGGTGCACCGACCTATTCAAAATATCATGAAGGTTTGTGAACTTACTAAAAAGTCTTAATATGCTGGCCATCAATAAATAAACTATTTGTCGTGTTGACACTTAATTCTTTATCGTGACATTTTAGTGAATTCAACCGATAAGAAAATTCAGGAAATAATTATTGATTTAAATTATAGGTACTATTACTACCGATCGAGAATATTGTAAGTAGCTAACCAATATTCAAAACATTCACGATCATGATAATAGGAACTGCATTGATGATGACAAAAATAACAAAACATAGGTGATTCATCACTATATGGATGTATCCCACCCAAGGATGTAAAGAGATATTTATTATAAGAATATCAGGATGGAGCATCGCCTTATAAGAAAGTGTAGCACAATATTTCTAAATGTATTTCAAGCAAACGAAATCGCAAAATATAGGGGAGCGTGTACATAAGTGAAACACGACTTAAGTGCCGCAAGCGCGCCCGCAATATTTCACAATTTAAACAAAAATATTAAAAAAAATTCAAACTAGACGAAACTGGCCAAGTGCGAGTCGGACCCGCACACGAAGTGTTCCTTACAAACTTGTCTTGTATTTCATTTTTATTATTTGTTGTTTTAGCGGCAATAGAAATACTCAGTCTGTATAAATTTCAACCTTATGTCTACCTTTATGAGATACAGCCAACTGACAGACGGACGGACGGACAGCGGAGGCTTAGTAATAGGATCCCTTTCGGTTCGAAACGCAAAAATAAAGAAATTTTATTTTTTATTTAGGGTTAACGTATTACTTGATTCTGCCACGCGGCTTCGTCCGTGTTTCCGAGGGATTAATGTTTTTATTATTAGAAATTATAGCGCAATAGAAATACACGTGTGAAAATTTCAACCGTCTATCTATTACTGTCATGAGATACTACAGCCCACTGACAGTTAGACAGACAGACAGACAGATAGATAACGGAGGCTTAGTATCGTATAATAGGATCCCGTTGGCACCCTTTGGGAACGGAACCCAAAAATAAAGATTTTATTTTATTTAGGGTTAATGTATGACTAGATTATGTTACACGATTTCACCCGCGTTCCCGAGGTATTCATGCTTTAAACCCATTTTTTTTCTTTAGTTAATTTAATAACTTAGAAGTATTGTTCTGAGGATTGATAATGACATTGTGGTTTTTTGTGTTTTAGGTCAACGTAAGTGTGAAATGTGTTTTCAAACTTCTGTGTACCACTTCGAAGATAATGAGCGTGAAGAAATACTTTTTTTATAAATACGGAAATGATTAAACTTTCTTTACACATTTTAGATACTTACTACCTACTTGAAGTAATGATTATTAACAAACTCTTAACAACCTACAGTGAGGCCGCCGAGAGAATGCGTTTTTGTTATCCCTTGCTCCAACGATTTTTCCTCAGCAGTACCACTCCGCGTCATAGCTATGTTTGCAAATAAAATCAGAATAATCCTACTAATAGTATAAATGCGAAAGTTTGTGAGTATACATGTATGTTTGTTACTCTTTCACGCAAAAACTACTAAATGTATTTGGATGAAATTTGACACACAGATAGAATATGTTCTGGATTAACACATAGGATACTTTTTATCCCGGGAAATCATACGATCCCCCGAAAATGCGGGTGAAACCACGTGGGACAGCTAGTATGTAATAATAACAAGTTTATACAATAAACTTACACAATAATTCTTCTTTCGAATTCCTGATATCCGTCATTCATACATTGGAGTCTCCAATGCAGTATTTTTGGCTAAATTGTACGTATGTATCATGGACGATAAGATCCTGGGACATTCCTCACACACGGCTATCTGATCTCAAATTAAACAGAGCTTGTGCTATGGAAACCAGATAACTGATACTGCATATACCTACTACTTTACGTTTGTATACAATATCCATAATGACTCAGGACAAGGAGACATGTCAGTGCACACAAATGCCTTGTCCTGGGTGGGAATCGAACCAACGACCTGCGGCGTGATGGTGGTATCATCCACGCTTAACAGGCCTGGGTATCTGAATATGATTTGTAAACACAAATTGTGTAGGGCCTACTGCGTAAGTACCTATTTAAAAACTATTTATGGCATTGTTACCTAGGCCTTTTTAGTTCAGATAGGTAGGTACCTATCTTAGTGGATTTTGGTATCTCCGTAAACATCTGATATCTCCAGTAAATATTTATGAACACTAGTGGTTGCTACAAACAAATTTCGAATGAAATTATGGTTTTCATAAGAATAATAATTAATTATCACATGGCCGTGTGAAGAAATCCTAAAAAAAAACATATTTTCTTGAATAAAACTGAAAAAAACGATATGTTTCGTAGGCTTACTGTACACTATGACGTCATAAGCGAGCAGACGCACCGTCGCAAGACTCGACGTAGGCGGAATCACCGTAGACGGACGCGACGTAGAGCTACGCGCGACGTAAACGGAATGAATCGAAAAGACGCCACCAGTATTTCCTCTTAAAGTTGTGTAATCTGCTTTTTTATGCACTTAAATATCGGGACAAATTTCTTCTTCATTAATGCAAGTCGCTTTGTATTGTAATAAAAATGCTATAATTCTAATTGTTTTTAATTTATTATACTTAGCTTTTTATATTTATACTAGTATTTATATGGTGACGCTACTTACCAAAACCATGGTGTTCGTGGCTATGGTGAAGTGAAGGTTCCATCGACACTTCTGAGTTTTAAACTTACGTACAGAATCACAACTCAAAATGCGAATTGTTATTATACAAAGAGATAACCTCAAGCATGTCTCACAAAAGGAAAGTAAATAAATTATTTTCTTCTCTACTCTAACGACATACAATGATACGTTTTTCAGAGGTCATCTATCAAAGGAGACGTGTCGTTCTTTGTGTAAGAGTAGTAACACTTCCGGTTATTTCACCGACTTTGATTGTCTATGCTTTAGATACTGAGACCGTAGAGCTGTTAGAGGATATGTTTAATTTAATTAATTAGGTATTATTTATTTTCATAGATTGGTGATTAACCACGATAATATCATGATTTTATCAGGAGATAAGATAAACCAAAAATGAAACCTAAACAAAAGTACTAACTAAATACTACCTACATAGTATTTTTTTGTTGATATGGGATATGATCCATCAAAAACACTTTCTTCTCACCAATCTTTTTACATAGAAACTTATTATTTTCATTTCAAAATATACTATGCGCCAAAACCGAAGAAGGCAAGTATAAGAAGGCTAGCTAGACGAATGAAGAGTCACAGTCTGTTTGCTGTGACTTATTGAGTGCAAACACGAGCACGTCCCGGGGCGGGCCCAGCAAACACTCGCCAAGATGCAGACTAAGCCACATCTTTGCTCAGTGAAATTATTGAACCAAACTTGATTTTATATAGTATCGGATATCAATTCTCAATAGATAAAAGTAGCGATACAATTAAACACAGTGACAGATTGTTTAGTATTAGATTATAACGGGCTGTAGCATTTACCAAAGATACACTAACAAATAAATATTTCTTATACGAATCATAGATATGCGTAAGTTTTATGTTATTGTTTCTTGATGTAGAGTATATCTCTCGATTAATATCGTTAACGTTCCTAAAGTCGTCGTTACTTTTGAATTCTGAGTGAGTGAACAAAAAATACGTCTGAACAGATTCCCAAGTTGATTCCAATCTGTGTTCGTTAGCCAACGAATGTAAGTTAGTAAGACTTGTCGTTTTTAAAAACATTTCCAAGGTCAAGATAGTATATATGATCATGGGAGAACTGTGAAAAAAAATATACAGACGAACGGTGAGCGCGACAAGTGCTCGGCCGGGCATCGAACCACGCCCGTCCAGCAGGTTTAGCTCGTCCGCACCACCGCCTTGTCTCCGGCCGCTCCGGATCTGTCTCTTCGCCTCAACTGCAATTATGTAACGGACACTTTGCTGCTCGACCACTCAACTTGACTCGTCAAAGCTTCTACATTTAGCCAATTAGAAATTAACGATTCCGAGATTTCCGGGAATTTAATCTGAATAAGGTGTACATGCTAATTCTTATGCTGATTCCGTTAACGCTTCTGTGAAACCCATAAGTAGCAATCGTTAAAAAACCTTATGCAACGACGCTCTGTATTTTCTTCCTTATATAGCATAGCTGTATTTTTGTTTGTAGAGATGTTTCCTTATTTTTTTCAAACAAACCTTTTTAAAATAAAAATAAACGGGTATAATTAAATCGTCTCTTTGTTTAACAGCATTAACTCTCTAAGCAAGATAAGCCGTCAATATTTTCCTGGGTGATCGCACAAACTCACAACAAACTGAAAATAAGCTTTCGGTGGCAAGTATCCTAATAATAATATTGTTATACTAAGCAAAATTGGAAGGATTTAAGAGCAGGTGAAAGATATTCCCCAATTTTAAGTACTTTTACAAAATCAAAATTAAATTGTCTCAATGGAAACTGCATTAACATTCACTGTGACTATCACATGTCTCGTCGGCTCATAATTGGTAACGCGGAATATCACTATCACTGTTATTTGCTTTCTTATTTGTAAAATTTTATTATAAGGAGGTCGGAGATAGTATGTCGCTGGTATGTTCAATATGTACAAAATAACAAGAGGACGAGTGAAGATGAAATTGTATGTAGAGAGCAGCGGTTACAGTGCATACACAGCATACAAGACAAGTGCGCGCACACTTTGTCTCTGCGCTGCGGCTACCGCGGCGGCCGTGGTTTAACATCCCACACGAGCACTTTCACCCATTCCCTGCTCATTAGCGATGCCACACCGACTCTTCTGTAAACACTTGGCGCCTACAAATGGCTCGCCTTGTTTCACCCTCCGCAAAATGTTCGTGTACGTACACGTATTTGAGAGCAATCATTTTGAGAAATCAACGAACAAAAGTCGGTTCTTTGCGCTCTCGTTCCCCTTTTGTGAGCAAATATCCTATGAGAATCAGCTCCATTTTTACGCAGTTTTCATGAGGGATCTACTGTTATTGCGTATTCGGTTTTCAGTTCTCGAACACTGTTGTATGCTTGTTTGGCACCTCAGTGGTATAAAAATAAATATATGTACCTAATATATGTAACAGTAGCTATTGTGCCACTGCTACGTTTATATTAGGTATAGGCATCCATTAGATGAATATGTGTCAGGGGCGTGGAGCACCAGTGGAGCACGCCGAGCACATCGCCTGTATTAATTTACGTAAATTCATAAACTGTACCTATGTTGTCCAGTGCGCAGACCTTCAAATACAGTAGCTCGTGGGAACCGATTGTACAAGAACTAAATGTTATATGTCCTTAAAGACTACTTTTATGTGTAACGTTTTCTATGTAAGTACCGACATCTATATATATAAAATTCAAAGTCCTGACTGACTGACTGATTGACTGACATATATCAACGCACAGCCTGTAACGATTTTATTGAGTAAAAATAAAGAACTGTAACAATGAAAACATGATATAAAACACTTGTAAGAAAGAATAACAAAATATTTTGATATGAATACTGAGACAACAATTTGGGATACAAGGAAGTGGTGATATGAAACCAAGGAACTTACCCCAGCTGGGTTCTAGTTGTATGTTAATTATTTATACTATAAGTGCACTGATAATGTCACATTGTACACACGGCTATATAACAGTATTTGTACTACCACTGGTAACTTTTATTTCTCTTTATTCAATAAATAATATTTTGATATGTATTATTTCCCTTTTAAAAACATGACCGCACAATTTAAGTTGTATCTCGGAACTGATCGAATAGAATGAATATCTGATGGGACATTCTTCATATGAGAAGTCTCAAAAATTTTAAAATTAGAATTCGAAAATTTGATCATTTGAAAATTTAAATATTAGAATAAAGATTTGTGACCAGGAGCAATAATTTAAATAGTTTAAATAGGTCGCATCGTTACAAGCCTAAACCGCTGGTCATAGAGACATGAAATTTGGAGAGTGTATTATTTGTGAAGAGTCGGTATCCACTAAGAAAGGGTTTTTCGCTTTTTTTAAGGGTTCACGATGGCGAGAGTTGCGATGGTGGAAGGTAGCACTTCAACTAGCTTATTAATATCAACCATGTTGAACACTTTCTTCGGAATTAACATCTCATTTTACAATGTCTAATATAAATAGCTGTCCGCCGCTTCAAATCGGAGAAACGATAAATAGTATATAGTATAGATAGATAATAATATTATCTTCCATCTCCAACGGATTAATAGGTCATCCGTAAACTCCAACTACAATTGAAAGTTTTAGGTATGTTAATAATTATATATTGATTTAATATGTCCTACGAGGATTAGATAAAATTAGAAACCCGAATGCTAAAACAACAGATAATTAAAACATAGCCATATAGTATCGTTCAGAGCAAGGATATCTCCAAATTGACTGTATTTCACGCACGGCGGCATTAGCAGATTGTTGATCATAAGGCCGGTCACACATGCCACAGTTACGTGGCGTGAATTTTAATCCGTAGCGGGTGCGACCCCCTCAAGTGGCTGGCTAGCTGCCTGCCTCGTAGTCGCTGCCTAGCAGGCTGTACCTATTGTGTATGTAGTAGTTGTATGTAACCCGCCCCACCTCGCCTCGTTAACTTTGCCTCCATTGCTGCGGCGAGGATGAGACCCGAATCCGAAAACACCGTTATTTTTTCATTGACTCTCGAACTATTATAGATAGATAATGTTATATGGTACACGCTGCAAAACTCTCATAGGATTTTTGTACCATATGTATGAGCATTGAAACTGAGAAGCCGATCATTATTGATTGAAACGGTGAAATTAAGATGATAAGGTATCTATGGTAAATTCGTAGTAGGTAAGGTACGCTTATTAAGTTTTCAATTTGAACATTCCAGTTGTAAGTAAACTCTCAAGAGAACCCTTTCCGGTCTTCGAGTAAAAATAGAGAATGTTCGATACCCGTTCCTAAGCCAATATTTAAAACGCCAGTACCTAAATGACTTAAGTAAACATACTAGTCATTCTTATTTATTTGAGGTTCCCATGTTAACCATTTATACGGTTTACCCATCATACGAAAGAGAGAATTGAATGACAAAGGGATTTTTTACTTAGGAAGGTGCTAAATATTACGACTTGAATGAACTCACTTCGATGAATGTAACGCATTTAGTTACGGAGCGTCTATGTTTTTATATGAAGGAAAATAAATCATGACGCTAGCGGCTAGCGGTTGAAAAAAGGCCAGACTATTTATTGATCCTTGAAATATAACGAGGCATGGGGTGTTTATAGGTAAATGACGCGTCACCACCACCCGCCGCGCCCGCGCTTCGTAGGTAAGTTACTACTATAAGTTTTGTCGATAGTTTTCTACCTGTACATTTGTAGTTCTACTTGTATTGTGTTTAAACGCCACTTAAAAACCCTAATACTGTATCATTTTTGTGTGACCAGGGACAACTAAAGTAGGAACGGACACAAGTTTCCCATGTTTCCACATTCATTACAAGATAGGAATCTTTTGAATGAGTTATTTATCATATTGGTAGAGTCAATTAGTTGGCTTGCGGTAAGATAGATAGAGATTATGAATTTAATACATCATGTTCCAACCGTAACGACGTATTTTCTTTTCCTTTATGATCATATAATTTTATTTATTATGTTAGTAGGTACTTACATGCACTCCTGTCATAAAGCATGCAGTTTGCACAAATATTCATTCAGATTTCTATATTTTCAACTTCTCTTTACTGACGCTCTACCTTTATATAAAATAATAAAATAGGTAAGCCTACTGTCTTTATTTTCCATTCTCATGTCCTTTCATGTCTATTTCGGGGTTTGACGAAGAGCTTTGGATAAACGCCTTAGAGTCGTTGGCGGCGTCAATTTATTAATTAAGCTCGATGATTTACCTAGATAAATAATAAAGCTTCTCAGTTTTTTTTTAAACTACCCCTCAAACGGAATTTAGGGGTGTTAAAGTTTGTATAGAAGATACCTAATACACGATCCGATTAACTGGAAACTCAGTATTAATCTCGGTTGAAGACCGACTTCCGAACTGGTCGTAGCTTCAGTAGCTTTGACCTTCATAAGTACCCTACTTGGGCCTAAATTGAATAAATGGCTTTGACTTTTAATACTTTGGACAGTAATAAAGAATTATATTTTTTTAGGATTCTGGTAAATCGACTTCTAACGGGGCAAAAAGGGCTAATTATCTTTTAAGGGGATTTTACTGCGTGTCTCTATTACTCAAATGTTTGTATGCATTCTTATTCTCTGAAAAGGTGAGAGATAATAGAATAAACGATTACTCTTCAACTTTTCAATTAATGGTAATATTTCTAAATCTCCTTATAAATTCGGTTATATCGGTCCTTCATACCATACATTCACACATCGGCTGCACTTTTGTTTCATCCATCTCTAAACTACCTAGCTTATAATATTTATTATATCTAAGTGTGTGCATACGTTCTACTTGCATTAATCTATGTCAAGAGCGGAAATCGTCGACCACACCTGTGTCGCAGGTGTCTAGTGGCAACTTGTAAGAATCTCACGTCTTCAAAAACTTGTTGTAGAATGGTAAAAAATCATTAAATCACCATGGAGTAATGACGTTCGATTGCATAATAAATACTGCATGTGAATGGTAAAATAAAATATAGTAGGTTTCCTAAGAGTTCATAGCAAACTACTAGGTATATAGCAAAAGGATAAAAATCATTTGACATCTATAGTCACAGATTTAATTGAACTGGAGCCAATTAAGCTACATATTGTGATTATAAATTCTTAATAGAACGGAAACTAAATGTGTAGGGTTTGCATATTTGAGGCCAATTCAATTTTGAACATTTATTTACTACTAGTGGCCCATAAGTGTCGTCGTGTGTCGTGTCGTATAAGGAGGTGTAAAATGTTGCTAATAATAGAGCACAATTGAAGAAGCGACACCGACAAGGGCACTGCTCTTAAATATAGACGAAAAGTGGGCCAAACAAAACAGTGATCGAAATTCGATAGTAATTCGTAAAAAATTGCTTACTGCACTTCTCCTCCATAATAATATAAACTTTAATCACACCACACTCCTCCGTACGCGCAATATTGGGGTAAAAAGATTTATTAAGGCCTTTAGGCCTTAATATTCTACCGCAGGCCGCACTGTCAGCTCTACCTTTCCTTTATTTTACTTCTACTTCTTCTATAATATCAATTAAATATAAAAATAACGTATTTTTTTCTTCATTAATGTATCTAATAGAGAATTCATATTATTAATTTAATTTCCATATTAATACCAAGCTAGCACCATACACACAGATTCACAGGCTACATTATAGTTCAGGTGAGTTCAAAACGGTTTAAATGTAACAATGCACTTTTAGATACTTTTATTCACAAGCGTCGGATTTACCGTGAGAAATTGAGAGCGGAGATCTCTCCTAGACCCATTGCCGACAGAAAAGAAAGTGATCTATCTTACTTAATCCATCGGATACCTGCTCTGACATCACAAACGTTTCGCAATTTTAGATCTCAGTTAAGTATAGCCACATTATTAATACATAATTCTCGTAGACAATTTATACTATTTTGTATTACAATTGTTAACATCATCAACATTGTAAGGGAAAGTTATATTTGGTACGTTACGACTATTATTATTTATACTTTTGGTAAAACGTCCAATATCTACATAGTAAATTCTATACTAATAAACACTTTTACATAGGTACTGGTAAATATAATCATCTAGGTATTTTTGACTGTCAAAGAGTATTTTGAACTATTGGTCCTTGCTTTGGTTTTCGTAACATATATTATAACCTAGTTAGTTCTGTTTTTTTTGCTTTTTGTATAGTGTCTGCAGAACCTCAGGTGTGTTTGAAACTTCGTGTATTTTAAATTCTTCGTTTCCTTATCCTTATCGGTGCTATTTTACATCTGGTGGATAATGCTTTTAATTTGTTGTTAACTCCTCGCAAAACAAAGTGCTTTGTAGCTAAAGCTCTGTCCTAGCGAGTCCAAAGCCTGTTTCTAGTCGATGAATGAAATCTAGTAATGTTTGACATACTAGGTATTCGTACGGCATAAGGCACATACGAGAAGCATTTGCTTCTCATAGTATGTGCCTAACTTAGTGCGGCCATACAAAGCATTTGCTGTATGCTGTTCTGGTGTGCGGCCTGCTTTACTCGCCCAAGAATCGTTTCTGTAAGGAGTTTTCTTATGATACGTTTTTTTCTTACTTGTGTAGGAGAACTTTTTTTGTCTTCGATTGAAGATTATGGTTTATTATCTTAATACTCAATTATATAACTTATCTTAACTATTAGGCTTACTTTTGGGCACATCGTCAAAATATTATAAAGTAAATCTGTAAAACTTTCGTGTTTAGAAAAATACGTAATACCTACGTACGATTAAATGTTTTTTTTAACATTACGAGTTGCAATTGTATTCAATTACCTACTTAGAACAACTTCAACGTTTCATTTCCGTAATTTGTAAGAAATAAAAACTAGAATTATCGGTTAAATAAATCTACATAAATTAAGCTTATTTGCTTTTCAAACTTAGGTAAAGCCTACACCGTTATATTAGGTTATATATACATGTTCTAGGATAAATTGATTTAAATTACGCTTAAAATACTGAAACTCGGTAAAAAAAAATGTAGGTAGGTAGTATAGATGCTTAACTAGTTAGTAATTTTGTTTTAAACCAATTTGATTTTGCAAATTCTTCTCCTGCCAACCACCTAATTCTTTCATAATCAGTGCTACTTAACTATAGGTTAATTTTGAAGATACTTATTAAATGTTTAAACATTTGCATTTGTGTTTCAACACTTACCTTATTCATGGGACGTAATCGCTTGATCCCTATTCGTAAATGGGTCCCGGAGTCCGCAGTAGTTAAAATTGCCGCATTCCACTGTAGTCGCGCGTATGGCCAGCGCAGCTTCCCTATCTGGACCGGTCGTCGTGCTCCCAGAACGCACTCACGTAGCAATTATCACATAAACATCTACTAAAACACCATGGCGAGGGGGAGAGTCTGTGAAATCATTGTTATTTCATACAGTTCGTTTGCGGTCACTGCGTCAGGTGAACTAAGTAACAAAACACAGGTACGGTGAGCACGGAGACGCGCACGGGACTGCCTCGAGGGCGACGCCAGCGCCCCCACGCGCATGCGCGACCCAGCAGCTCTCGCTCGGCCGGCTCGCCGCTCGCCTACCTCTTTCGAAGGCCTAAATCCACCATAGCATACAATTCTATACACACAAGGAATCACACAATTAATTTTGTCCAAGTGATACACTCAACTTAGATGCATCATTATCAAAAAAGGCTCTAGGCTCTACTAGAGGTAGAGGATGGTATTGTGAGATCTACGGAGGGCCACAGGTTTGACCTAGTTACGAATCCGCACAAATATTTGAGTGAGGTTGGGAGTGGCACCTCGACGTAACAATATGTTTCTTCACATAGGTATTATGCACATGTATAACATCGCTGCAGTAGGTTTCATGGCTCTATTTAGTATGAATGTATGGTGGGTAGGTAAATATCACTCTGGGAGGCTAAAATGGAAGCTAAAGCAATATTGCTGGAATTTATGGAATATCCTATATAAAATGTTTTTTTTTTTCGTATTCTCGTCAGATCCTACATAATTCCAATATTTTCTGGTAAAATGTTCACTCATTTTATGCAATTTAATTCATTAGAAGATTCAGAATTGCTGAATTGCATAGGATCTGCTGTTAATTCGTAAAAATGAATTCCATTAGAAATATTGCTTTAGCTTCCTTTTTAACCCCCCTTGTCACATCATAAACAAAGCATTCAATAGTTGGCCTTTCTTATTATAAAGAACCGTAAGAACACATTTCCTGTGTCATCAGCATCAAACCCCAATATGACATATAATAATAAATAGGTAAGTTAGCTACCAAATTTGCCAATGACAAATATTAGGAAACATCTGACGCAATGCCCACATTATACATAGGTAACCTACTGCGTGCATCAATTAGTTATCCTCTAATTTTAACGAATATATCTCCGCGCATTCGAGACTACGTTACGGTTTTTTTAATTGCAATCTGTCTATTTGCCAAATTATATCCGAATCATGTAGAGTCAGACCATTTGGAACCGTACCTAACATTTCCTGTGTCATCAGCATCAAACCCCAATATGACATATAATAATAAATAGGTAAGTGAGCTACCAAATTTGCCAATGACAAATTATTAGGAAACATCTGACGCAATGCCTACATTATACATAGGTAACCTACTGCGTGCATCGATTAGTTATCCTCTAATTTTAACGAATATATCTCCCCGCATTCGAGACTACGTTACGGTTTTTTTTATTGCAATCTGTCTATTTGCCAAATTATATCCGAATCATGTGGAGTTAGACCTTTTGGAACCGTACCTACCCAGAGTGTAACGTTTGCAAAGAAAAGCTAAAGTATTAAAAAAGTTTGTATAGAGGGAGCTACTACCATGGACGAAAAGATTTCATTCCTCTATGCTACTACTTAGATTGTCTAGTATAGCTAGGTGGGTAAACTCAGAAGTAGGTCCAGTAGATGAAGGATCGTGCTACAAATATCGTGCTACAGCCTAGAACAGTTGCCAACTGCACAGAGCTGGCGAACCTCTTCCCGAGGTCCATGATTTAGCCATCGACGGGGAGTCCATCTTCACATATTGAAACCTGAATTGTTTCGTACTGTACGGGCTCAAAGGAGCTTCCTTCCGCGGACGCTCAGACGGTGGAATGAGCTCCCCGCCGTGGTTTTCCCAATGGAGTACAGCATCGGGTTCTTCAAAAAGGGTGTGAAGAGATTTCTGCAGGGTCGGCAACGCGCACATAATACCCCTGGTGTTGCAAGCGTCCATAGGCACGGTAACCGCTTACCATCAGGCGGGCCGTGTGCTTGTTTGCAACCTAAGTGGTATAAAAAAAAAAGTCAGTCAGAAGTCTCAGCATAATCACCACTCACTCTTCTTGTCCGAGGAACTGAAAACCGAGCAGTGCATTTTTAAAACCGACTTCTCACAGATAAATAAGTTCGAATATGGAAAACAAAAATGTTATAAAGAACCAAACAAAAGTTGTTCATAGTCTGAATATATGGTTTGACCATTATTTTCAGTAAAAAACGAAATCATACATAAGCTCACATTAATTTTGGGGTTGGAAGATTTTGGTATGTTGCCTGGCATAATATCATTCCGCCATATTGTTTTTTGGATAAACGCTATGCTCTACCTAAGGGTCTACCTCTCTTAAATCAATGTCTATCATTTGTTAATTATTTCAGGTTTTTAGCTCTGCGAACTTCGGAAATGGTTTTTTTCATCATAAGTTAAGTCTTGTCTTATATAAATTAAGTAAATAAGTTTTGTATATAAATTTTATGTATAATCTGTATATAATGCTAAGTACCTATACCTATATAAATTTTATGATATTTCACAACTGTTATTGGTGAGTAGGCTTGTCTTAAACTTATGTGTACCTATGAGATGTTGTTTATTGTATTGTCTATAAGCTGTTGGTGTGTGTCATTTAAAGTAAAATAAATAAAAAATAAAGTCAAAAACCACGAATCATAAAAGAAAATAAAATCCTGTTTTTGATACTTATACCTTATTTGAACTTGTAACCCTCTTGCGAAAAAATAATAATTTTAAAAATTTTTCATTTGCAATGGGGTCGGGTAGGTAAGTAATTTAAAACTATGTCAAATTGATAGCATTACTAGTTGCTGAAATATAGCGCTGAGACAGACGGACAGAAGAAAAGAGTGGCACCATAAGGGTTCCTTTTTACCGTATCCGTTCAGAATTCTGATTATAACAAACTAACACAGGATAATCATAGAGATAATGTAAACATCCGATCACACGTCTCGTCATCGTCTAGCGGAGCTAGGTACTCGTATAAAGCAAAATGGTTGTGTGTCGCAGTAAGCACGTTTGTCGTCGATGGCGCTTGTTTTTAAAAGGAGTTTATCAATTCGACACCCGACAACAAAGATTTTCATAGAGCATCGTGGCTTTCGACACGTAGGTATGTTTTGTTTTTTTTTTGTATTATTGTCATGTATTTTTTATATATACATGTATATGATACATACCTACTTATGAGCCGCATATATCAGAGGACACTCACTGCCACTCACACAGGCAATATCAGAATTTGTCCCAAAATCTTTTTACTATGAAGAATAGACATATGTTTGTAACGATGCGACCTCTCCTATTTCTATTATTGTTTCTGGTCACAAATCTTTATTCTAATTTTTAAATTTTCATATGATCAATTTTCTAATTCCAATTTTCAAAATTTTGAAATCTCATATGAAGAATGTCCATCAGACATTCAGTCTATTCGATCAGTTCTGAGACAAAACTTAAATTGTGCGGTCATGTCTTTACAAGTGAAATAAAACAAATCAGAATATATTTATTGCATAAAGTGAAATAAGTTACCAATGTGTACAATACTTGATATATAGCCGTGTGTACAATGTGACAATATCCAGTGCACTTATAGTATAAATAATTAACATACTACTAGAACCCAGCTGGGGTAAGTTCCTTCGTTTCATATCACCGCTTCCTTGTATCCCAAATTGTTGTCTCAGTATTCATATCTATTATATTCTTTCTTACAAGTGTTTTATAACGTATTTTCCATAGAAATAATATATACCTAGAAAGAACGTCGCGATACTACCCGAATATATAAAACAGGCCAACTTTTATAGGCTGCCGCGCGTAACAGCTACGTTTTACGCTCCCTCTGCGTCATTCTGCTTGTCATAGTGACGTTCATAAAGATAGCAGTTGTTGAAATATTCCAATTAAAATCGGGAGAAATTTAAATATTGATCATTATTTTGCATTTTTATTTATTTTTATTTGATTTACGCCCTAACAGTTAGAGCGTATTTTTATCGACGCGTGCACAGCTGCGACACTCTATCTGGATGTATCCTTAATCAAAGGTATTTTCATTGTTACAGTTCTTTATTTTACTCAATAAACTATATGGAAGACAGTCTATAAGTTTCATTTTTCTTCAACATCTACTATTTTGAATGCTCCGGTCGTAGGCTGATAGTTAGCTGATAGCCAAAGCCTACGTGCGTGACATCTGGCGCCCGAACTACCTATTTGAATCCTGTTCTATCGTAAAAGAAGACACACCAACGTCAAGATCCAGAAAGAAATAATTTTTCACTTTTTTATAAAATTCTGTACATAATTATTAATAATTTTACCTGTCTAATCATTTATTCCACAGTTTTAGGTTTGACATTTTTATTTATTTATGGTTGTCATAACAAACAACAGTTGCTATGACAATCTAATTTCTGTGACAAATCTATCTCTGCTCTGACATAGACATAGATGTAGTATGTAAATAGACTACGTAAGTACCTGAATGCAATTTTTTTTTTAATAGTTAAAATCAATTAACCAATTTATTTATTTATATATTACACACACTTACAGACATTAACACGGTCGGTGCTGTGCCTGGTTGGTAACAAATGTTATCCTTGTAATTATCAGTACAGCAAAGGCCACTACAACACTTAGTTAGGCTATTGCATATATTTTCATAGGTCTTCGAGACCGACTATATGAATTATAGCAATAGCAACCAATATAAATATTACACTTCATATACAATATATATTTATTATTTATTATATAACTTACCTTAACTTATTACCTACTTAACTTTATCAAGATATCATGGATATCAATTACTTAAATAAACCATAAATAATTTATGAGTTAAAACTTAGGAATATTTCTTTCCAAATTTCACAATCAGCTGAAGAACTAAGAAATAGACTTGAGAGTTCTCTCATAAATCCATCATCATTTCCTTGCTTAATTTCAAGTCCCTATGAATTAGAACAAGATCTTTTAGATATAAAAAAATGCATACTTTTAATTTCATCAGCAATTTTAACATACCCAGTACGTAAAGAAAAAATCCAACCCTACTTAACTCATGTTAAGAACAGGCTAAATCTACTTGATATCACCACTGAAACTTCGCTAGAAAATTTAACTACATTTAATTCACAGATCAATGAATTAAATCGACTAGAAATAGATTTCCAAAATATAGAAAATCCTCAAATACCATCAACAAGCTCAAATAATACACAATTACCAACTACAGACTTGACATTAGAAACTTTCCTTCAAAATTTATCTTCTTTACCTAATACCAAATACCATAAAGAAATTAAGCGCTTTACATATAAAGGTGTTGGCTGCCCAAATGATTTTTTGCAAAAAGTTGAAGAATTTGCTATTGCAAGAAATATTAATGACGGTTCATTATTCAATCACATCTATGATATTTTAACAGGACCAGCTTTAGATTGGTTCAGATCCAAAAAAGATATTAAAGATTGGTCCACTTTCAAATCGATATTTTTAAAAGATTTCGAAATAGTCGATCACGATTATAAATTAAATAAAATAATAGATTCACGTAAACAACATCAAAATGAACGTGTAATCATTTTCTTTTCATCTATGGAATCACTATTTGCAAAACTTCATACACCTTTATCAGATAATCAAAAAATTTCAATCCTACGAAGAAATTTATTACCAGTTTACTCACATAAAATTTCTCCAAATGATATTATTTCCGTAAACACATTATTTGAAACTTGTAAATGGATAGAAGGTTGTTTACAAAATAATAATTCAGAATTACCTAATACCTCAAACTATACCCATGCTCCACAAATTCCTCAATTTCCTTTTACTAATAATAACTTCACATCTTATAATCCCATAAATTCCATAACTTCTAAACAAATATTTACCTGTCCACGTTGCCGTACAACCAATCATACCTTGGCTGAATGTACCAATACCAACAAAGTTTGTTTTAAATGTGGAAAGAAAGATGTAATTTTTACCAACTGTCCAGTCTGTCATAATATACGTCCAAAAAACTAATTAATCAGGAACGTAGAATTTTTTTAAACCATTCTGATACAACAAATAGGTTCAATCAATTTGAGTGGAATAATTGGCTGAATACTATCAAAATATTTTTTAATACTTATAAAATTTCTACGTTCCTATTTCAAAATAAATCTGATTCAGAGCGCCCCTACATCGAAGTAAATGTTAATAATTTAACTTTTAATGGATTACTTGACAGTGGTAGTGCTATAACAATTTTAGGTAATAATTCTCATAAATCGTTATTAAAACGAGGATTTTTTTTACATTATGATAATTTAATTCAAGGTACGGTTGCTAACGGACAATCTATACAATCTGTTGGTACAATCGAATTGCCAATAACTTTTAATAATAAATCATCATTAATTACAGCACATGTAATCCCATCTATTACTGAAGAATTTATTTTAGGAATTGATTTTTGGAAATCTTTTAATTTAGCCCCAGATATTCTATCCCATATTAAATTATACAAACTTACAAACAAACCTACATTCATAATTAATACTACTGACGTACGTTTACATACTTACGATAATCTTTCAGAATCTCAACGTATTACCACTGATATGATAATTCAGAAATTTAAAAACATATCAACAGAAGTTTTACCTTTAGGACGTACTCATTTAACAGAACATCATATAGATACTGGAGACCACCCTCCCATTCGTCAACGATGTTATCGTTTATCTCCATTAAAACAAGAAGCACTTCGTAAAGAAGTAGATAACATGTTAAAGCTCGATGTAATTGAACCAAGTGAGAGCTCATGGCTTAACCCAGTTTTAATTACCCCTAAAAAAGACGGTACTTGGCGTTTTTGTATAGATAGCCGTAAATTAAATAGCATTACGTATAAAGATGCATACAAACTTCCACTTATATCCGATATTATAGATAATCTTGGGAATTCAAATTATCTATCATCCATTGACATTGCAAAAGCCTTCTGGGAGATCCCATTACGTAAGGAAGATAGACCAAAAACGTCATTCCATGTCCCAGGTCGCGGAAATTACCATTTCAAAGTTATGCCATTTGGGCTAACTAATGCACCAGCTACCCAACAACGTTTCATAGATTTATTGCTTTCTGACGAGTTTGATAACTCGATCTTCTGTTACTTAGATGATATAGTCATCGCAACTTCCACCTACGAAAAACATGTTATTTTATTAAACAAAGTACTCAAAAAGCTGTCAGAAGCAAATATAACAGTAAATTTTCCAAAATGTGCATTTTTCAGGAAAGAATTAAAATATTTAGGCTATATAATAGACGAAAAAGGTTTACACACAGACCCAGATAAGGTAAAAGCCATATTAGACATTCAGACACCAAAAACGGCAAAAGAAGTAAAAAAATTTTTAGGAACAGCAAGTTGGTATAGACGTTTTATACCAAACTTAAGTACCTTAGCAGCACCATTAACAGTACTTACTTCAACGAGCAAGAAAGCCCCTCCATTCAAATGGACGTCAGAAACCAATGAAGCTTTCAATAAAATTAAAAAAGCCCTTACTACCACAGAAACATTATCATGTCCCGATTTCAATAATCAGTTTAATGTTCATTGTGACGCTAGTTCTTATGGCATAGGAGCAATGCTCACACAAGAATTTAATGGTGTAGAAAAACCAATTGCTTATATGAGCAAATCTCTCACTAGTCCCCAAAGAAATTATTCTATCACAGAACGTGAACTCTTAAGTGTAATAACAGCCCTAGAATACTGGCGCTGTTATTTAGATAACGGTAAAAAATTCACTATTTTCACTGATCATTCAGCTCTTCAATGGTTTTTACGACTTGACAATCCAACCGGTAGACTAGCGCGATGGAGCATACGGTTGTCAATGTTTGATTTCGAGATAAAACATAAACGAGGTAAAGATCACGTAGTTCCCGATACTTTATCACGTATTAAACCAATAAATCTAATTAATGTTAATTCTTCTAATACAGCTGATAGCTGGTATATTTCCATATATTCAAAATGTTCCACAAATCCCACCTCCACCCCAGATTATATTATAAAAAATAATAATCTTTATAAATTAGCCCGTTCTAATACTAATTATAATTCAGAATATACTTGGAAACTCGTAGTTCCACAAGAACTAAGAGAATCTATTATCCATGATAATCATTCCACTCCTATAACAGCTCACTTTGGCACCTTTAAAACGTATCACCGTTTGAAAAATAATTATTTTTGGCCAGGCATGTACAAAGATGTAGCCATTTTTATTGCAAAATGTGAAACTTGTCAAGCCTACAAACACCAAAATCAACAAAAATTAGGCCTTATGGGCAAACCAAAACAATGTTCAAGATGTTTTCAATGCTTATCTATTGATCTAATTGGCCCACTACCAATTAGCCACAAACTCAATAGATTTATACTTGTTGTAACTTGCTGTTTTTCTAAATATTGTCTTTTATTTCCTATTAAGCGTGCTACTGCAAAAGTAATAGCACATATTCTTGAAAACTTAGTCTTCATGACTTACGGAATCCCAGAGATTATAATATTAGATAATGGTCCTCAAATGATAAGTCATGAATTACAATCATTATTTGAATTTTACAAAATACCTAAAATTCATTATACTCCGATTCATTGCCCTCAAGTTAATACAGTAGAACGATATAACAAAACAATTATTACAGCCATTGCATCGTTCGTTGACAATGATCATCGTACTTGGGACTTACTTTTAAACAAAATACAGTTTGCTATAAATTCTTCAGTTAATGAAACGACTAAATTTACCCCATCATTTTTAGTTTTTGGACGGGAATTAGTATCATGCGGCTCTACTTATAAAAGTAAAGACTTAATCGAAGAACTAATTTTTGCCCCTAGAGATGAATATGCTGAGAATATTGGACAGTTACATACAATTTTCTCAGAAGTTCAATCACGTTTATATAAAGCACACCAAACTTGTGCTCAATATTATAATAAACACCATCAACATCTCGAGTTTAATATAGGAGATGTTGTTTGGAAAAGAAATTACCCATTAAGTTCTGCAGACAAATATTTTTCTGCAAAACTAGCCCCCAAATTTACTAAAAGCATAATTACTAATAAAATTTCACCTTTAATCTATGATTTATCAGACACTTCTAATAAATCCTTAGGTAGATGGCATATCAAGGATATTAAGCCAGTACCTAAGAAATAATGTGTATTATAGATATTATTATCCTTTTTTCTCAAAATTCAAAAAACCCATTATGACGGTCACTGATTATTAGAATTCCTATTAGACAACATAATTCTCAAAATTCAAAAAACCCATTATGTCGGTCACTGATTATTAGAATTCCTATTAGACAACTTAATTTCTTTACTATTTTAATATTATAACTGTAAATACATTTGATTATCAATTTGAAACTTTCATTGAAAATTTCAATTCTTAACTATTTTAATGTTAATATAATTAACTTTAAATCATGATATTACTTATTTAATACCTTAACTTAAATATTTAAAATATTTTATTCTTTTCACCACATCTTATTTTGGAACTCCATCATAACGTTTCACGTAATTTTATTGTATATTCATTATTATTTACCTCTTAGAGAGGTTATTAACTTCTACTTACATGCAATTATCTTTCAGTATAGAGCGGTAGGAATACTCTTTAAATAAGCCCCATTCCATGTCCAGTATTTTACACACATAACTTCAAATCTCTGAATAGTGCGGTACCAACACTTTAAATAAGCCTTGGGTAGTGCGGTACCAACACTTTAAATAAGCCTTGGGTAGTGCGGTACCAACACTTTAAATAAGCCTTGGGTAGTGCGGTGCCAACACTTTAAATAAGCCTATGGTTATTTTAATTAGCATTAAAATGCTACAATTAATTATTACCCAGTTACTACCTACCTTATTTATTGTGGTAAACACAATTACGTAGTACTTTACCAGTACATTATTTTGTGCAGTGTGCACTTGTGTATAAATTATCATTATCATCCATCATATACCCTTAATGCAGCAGATGGTAACTGACTAAATAAGCTTATACCAATTTATAGTTAGATTTCTTGAGCAGCTTTCTAATGAATATAAAGCGTCTCTTTTTGTGCAGCGTCTTAACTCCACAAATATGGAATTAAGACTGCAAAGTGATATGATGTATGAATGAGGAATTTGAATCTTTATGAATGGCGAAACTAACTATATGTATATAAACATTATAAATAACATTCCATCTCTAAATTAATCACTCGCATAATCATTTTTCTAACATTTTATTTTAAATTATTGTCTTCCTTATTATTATCTTCCAACTTTTGATTTATTAATTTGAAATTATTTTACATTTACCAATTAAATTTTTACTTTTGCATCAATTAGTTAAACATTTTCAAATACTTTTGTCTACTCGGAGATAGATTTGATTTAAACAATTGCCTTCTTTTATTAATAATTTCAATTGTTTTTTTAGTCACATCGTTATCAAGGGTTTTACCTTCACTAAATTATACCAAACATTATTTTATTTAGAAGATACATAAAAAAAATCTCTTCAAGATTTTTTTTACCACGGTGCCCCGGGTATTGTAACGATGCGACCTCTCCTATTTCTATTATTGTTTCTGGTCACAAATCTTTATTCTAATTTTTAAATTTTCATATGATCAATTTTCTAATTCCAATTTTCAAAATGTTGAAATCTCATATGAAGAATGTCCATCAGACATTCAGTCTATTCGATCAGTTCTGAGACAAAACTTAAATTGTGCGGTCATGTCTTTACAAGTGAAATAAAACAAATCAGAATATATTTATTGCATAAAGTGAAATAAGTTACCAATGTGTACAATACTTGATATATAGCCGTGTGTACAATGTGACAATATCCAGTGCACTTATAGTATAAATAATTAACATACTACTAGAACCCAGCTGGGGTAAGTTCCTTCGTTTCATATCACCGCTTCCTTGTATCCCAAATTGTTGTCTCAGTATTCATATCTATTATATTCTTTCTTACAAGTGTTTTATAACGTATTTTCATTGTTACAGTTCTTTATTTTACTCAATAAACTATATGGAAGACAGTCTATAAGTTTCATTTTTCTTCAACATCTACTATTTTGAATGCTCCGGTCGTAGGCTGATAGTTAGCTGATAGCCAAAGCCTACGTGCGTGACATGTTTAACCACAATCTGACCATGACACAGAAAGCTTAAAAGAATATTGGCTCTCAGGTTCAGCTACCATAACAGTAGCAGTAGGTGCCTGGAGACAGATTTTTTAATTGAACTTGACAGTGATAACCTGGTAACTGCAAACTACCCTACCACCATGATATGTAGGTTTAAGTAGGTAGGTAGGTACTTAGTTTCCTTCAAAGAAAGCATTAGCTAACTCAATGCTAGTTAGGTGCACAAGTAGTTCAGCAAGACTATAACCACAGTAGATATATCAAACAGTAAAGTGTCTCGACCCTTTTCTTGATTATAATTGCCTACAGCAGCACGGTACGTGAACACGCGATAGGGCTGCCCACCTACAGTATTTTAATTTCATCTACCTTCTTGTCTAGTTTTGTGATTGTATATAATTATATTTTTTATTTGATAAAATGTTTTTTTTTTTAATGAAATCGGAAGTGTTCAATAAAATGCAAGAAACAGACGAGTAATATATATTTTTTCATGACCCCATTACCGGACGGACGGAGATACTCAAATACTCTATACTCTAAATCGAAATAACAATTTTTTTGGTCACCCATCCGATGTCGAACCGTTGCAAACGTTACTTAATATCAACCATTACATCGCGTGTGCGTTACCTACAGCAATCAAAACCTCTAACTACCTACTGCAAAATCTTACTTAAAAAGTAAATTATAATGTAAATCTTACTAGGTACAGGTACCTACCATTTATTACTCTCACAATCATTTCATCACAGATTACAGAATACTATTCTGTATCCTTTATTTTTTTTATTTTTTTTTATTAGCGTGGGGAAATCCTCATAGGATACCCGACCGCCCTGGGGGGGAGCGGCCAGGTTATGCCGGACTTTTACCGGCTAAAACCCCACGGTGGTCGCCACCTGCGCTATAGAGGGGGGCGGGCTCTCGTGTTGAACGCGTCCCCTCCAAGCGCGGCGCTTAGATAGCTCGTCCCGGGGGAAGTGCTACACCTCCCCCCAGCACCCTCGCTGTGCTATCGCACGATGGGTCGTGACCACATCGACCCATCGTCCTCCTTGGGGTCGCTTCTGGGCGCACAGAGCCCCCGCTCTACTATTATTCTGTATCCTACTATTCTGTAATCTGTGCATTTCATAATAATATTTCGTCTAATTCAATAATATATGTAAATAGTACATACATAAATTACATTACATACTTAAGTTTGCTATTTATTTACTTATTAAATATTTATTCAGTCTACTTTGTAATTTTGCCACCGCGCCGGGGCACGCAATTGTTTTCAGTGCGATTAGAATGTAAATATTATGTTATGAATCTAAGCCTGTTTTGAAAAGAGTAATTGCTGAGTTTATTGCCGGCTCTTCTCAGCAAATGCAACCTTCCGAACCGGTATTAGAGTATTAGAGTCAGACTTTTCATAAGTGCCTGCGAAGGTCTATTTGAATAAATGATTTTTGAATTTTGAATTTTTTGAATAAGTAGTAAGTGGAAAGCCTAGCCTATGAACCACCTACACCTTTTTTTTACCTGACCGTAGGTAGCAGAGTAATAGTATTCTATGGTAGGTAGTCACTTTTTTCACCCAAGCCAGCCATCCACTTATTTATTTATGAATCCAGGTAGGTATTATGTTATTGACGAAGTCAAGCAACCAAAAACAGCACAACGTAAGGTGCGTTCGAATTGGGGTATGGTAGCAAAAATAACAGTCCAAAATGCCAAAAACGATCACAACTGGCGTTCGATTTGGAAAGTTGTGGGCGAAATTGGCGTTTTGAACAGTTTTCGTTCACCGTTCGTTTTGCTTGGAAACAGTTAAAAACGACATCGTGAACTGCAAATTTTGACCCACCTCCGAGGCAGGGTCGTTTGTGATCATATTTTGACATCTTTGAATCTGACAGATAAGTTTCGGAAAATTCATACGGGAAGCGAAAATTCTAATTTTTATTATAAAATTTTATAGAAATACTAACAGGTAAGAGAATAATTTGTTAGATTAACTTTGTTTAATGATTAACTGAAGGAAAAAGGTAGGTTGAGACAAGTGACAAGCAGGCGATCAGCATGGAAATGTCATTTTTGTATCTAATCGTTCGATTTGGGAAATATCGTTTGTGGCAAAAGTTGCAAAATTGTAGAAATTTCCCAATTCGAACGCTTAAACAAAAATGCCCATTTTGAAACTGTTAAAAACGACATCACTCCAATTCGAACGCACTAGTAGTCTACTATAATGTCTCTTTGTCATATTAAGTAATTGTACTTACTTGTAATTATTTTAATTATTTCAATGAATATTTGTCATAAATCGCACGCTTACTGCTTACAAACCCATCACACCGTTCGTTCGTCACTCCAGCGCACTTCGCAACTGTTTGCGAACTGAGTGCGAACCGAAATCGTGGCGCGTAGTTATGACTCGCGTTCCGGCCGTTTGCATGCAGAGCAGATATATATATATATTGCAGAAGAGAGAGTAGATATATCTAGACAACCTAGATTTTAGAGTCGAGGCAAAGCTCACGACATCTCAACAAAGGGGAAAGGGGGTCGAAAAGTCGTCATTAATGTAGCCTCCCGAAATTAATGGAGGCCCCCTTATAAATATTAAATTTTGACCACTTACAGGAACTACATGAACCTATTTGCGTATGAAACTGAAGGAAGAACAGCAACTTTACATCGAAAGAGCCGCAGGTTGCCGACCCCTGACCTATGGCACTGACCCGGACTATGCATAATGTAGGGTTCCATTCCGTAATAAAAGGCCCTTAGAAACTAAATAGAACTATTACAGTATTACCCAACTGATAAGGCTCGTCGTGAACCCCGAAGATTAATGAAAGAATGCTTAAAACTTACAATCAACCCTAGATCACTATATACTGCAGTTAGTTCCGTCTCACTAGCAAGAGACGCAAGAGTAGCAAGTCACGCGCCCCCGCACACATGGCCAGGGAGGGAGCCAATTCTCAACCACTCGAATTCATCACTCGTTCGAACGAAATAAAGTCCGAAGTCTTACTTTATTCGAGTGAAAATCAAGTTAGGCTATTCTGACAATTTCGAAGCCGCTCTCATTTTTCGAGGGCTAGCGCTCGAATTGCTTCGACTGGTCGGGACCGTTCGAAACGTATTTCGAATGCGAACTATCATACGTCAAACCACAGAACATTTATTAATCTGACAAGCGTCTGGTTTAAAGATTAACTTTTTTTGTACATTTCCCAAAATAGTTAGTTTTACGGTTTTTAGAGAAACCGTGAGAAATGTTAAAATTAGGCTCATATTTTACAGGTACTCAAGTCAATTTGTGTACTATTTTTAGGTGGGAAGCACGGAACTGAATTTCTGTTCCGTGGTGGGACCGTGGGAAGCGTATGGGACCGTGAAATTCATCTGGCAGCACTGTAGCTGTCAGTGTCATCAGGTCAGCTGAATTAAAACCATAACTTGTTTGTTTTGTTTGTTTGTGTTATTATGCGACAGTGAAGTGAATATCTAGTTATTTTATTTATTCGTAATTTGTAGTTCAACTTAGTGCTTACATTTACTCCGTGATTTGTAACTTAAGAGTTGCTGACACCCTGCAGCCTACCCTGGGAAAGCAGTATTTCAAAGATAGATATTTTTTTAAAGGTATCAAGTATGTCTAAGGAAAGTCTTATGTTCCACCCAATCATTAGCTCTATTCAACGTATAGCACTCTACGAGACTAAGGCTGTGAGTATGATAATAACTGATATAATAAATAAGTATACAAAACATACTAAAATCATCAAGAAACGCCCCCAATTCTGCACTACCAATCCTCAAACTAGGTACAGGATAACTCAGATTTGATAATTTAAGACTTGTAAACTATTACTAGTACTGAACTTGTAATCAAATATCTTTTTATTACTTGTGTAATAAAAGGATAAATAATACCTGCCAGTTGGCATGCCAACCAACCATGGTTGGTTAAGATTCCACCTATCACACAAGCCACAGGTTGTGTAATTATGTATATTAACCCTTGTGTGCATGAACATGACTGTATGTCCCTGAGTATGAGTGTAATTATGTATATTAACCCGTTGGTTCTTTGAGGGACAAGCATCCTATTATAACAATTGATGTCATTGTTATATTTTTAACCACGAGCCAATGAGTTAAGATACTAGTTCATGTAGTATATCAGTTATCTGGTTTCCATAGTACAAGATCTTCTAGTTTGGATACAGATTAAAGTTGTAACAGATTGTGATGCTTAAATTCATATTGCTATGATCTGTACTGGCGAGGCGGCTAGATCAAACGCACCCGCGCTCGCCCTTGTAACAATCTTCCCATATCTTAGCCTACGGCGAGTCTTTCAAGATGCGCTGTCTCCGAAGAAAACACTGTCATGGTCAAACGAAGATTATAAAATATAAATACAAAGACTGAATTTCAATATTTTTGTATGATTACAATTAATATTAGGAATAAAAAGTATTTTAACTTATGTAATGATGGATATTTCTTTTCCCTACTCTAAAATCACTGATAATATAAAATTTATAATTGAAAATAATTAAATTGCATGAATAATTTCAATAATATGCTATTTTTATGAATAAAACAAACCAAGGAAATGTAAAAGTAGGTTAAAATTTAATAAAAGTAAATTGTGCCATACGTAATTCTGTACAAGTTCTCGCATTGACTTACGGCGGCCCTCTGTTACTTGCACTGGGGCAGTCCACCAAGCGGTAGGCACTTATCAAGCATCCTCGAGTGAAGAAGCCCTGGTTTGGGATCAGATAGCCGTGTGCGAAGAATGTCCCAGGATATTTATTTATTTAATTAGTTTGGTACCCAAGCCATAAAGGGATAATATGAAATTTTATAATACTTCTTCATATTTTTTAATTTTTCAGAGGTTTTTTTTGATTGGCTCCAACAACACACAGACAAGATTCCGTGTCCTCAAAATCGACAGAACGGATCCAAGAGAGTTGGTGTTGGTTGATGATAAAGTAGAATACAATAAGCAGGAGATACATCAACTTCTGAATATGATTGGTTTTGGAAACAGATCTGGGAAAACAGCTGGTCTCAATAAACTTGTATCAGCATTCGGGATTGTTGGTAAGTTAGGTATTATTCCTAAGCCATCTCTATTAATAAGACAAAAAATTGCTTATTAAAAATGTCTTCATTTTATTTCACAGGGTTCATAAGATTTCTTGAAGGATATTATATAATTCTTGTGACGAAAAGAAGAAAAATTGCATCAATAGGTTCTCATTCTATTTATAAAATAGAAGATACAGCAACAATTTATATTCCGAGTGACAACAACAAGCCCCCACATCCGGATGAGCAGAGATACTTGAAGATGTTTCTTGCAATAGATCTGTCAACCAACTTTTACTATAGCTACAGCTATGACATAACGCATACATTGCAAATGAATATGGCACCTCCAAGGAAACTGGCACCAGCATTGTTCCCTAAGCCAGTAACTGCAGCAGTCTACAATTCAAATTTAAACAAAACTGAGGACAGACACTGCACCTGCCACAGTGGTGACGATGATGATGAAGATATATTTGAAACCTGGAAGAGACAGATTCAGCAGAGAAAAGAGAAAATTGGGTAATGATTTAATTACTTCTGAATAGAGACTAGTAAAAATAATATAAAAATATTCTTTTCTGAAACATATTCTCCTTTACCATTTAAGGATGCCATCACAAAAATTACATTTTGGTGTGCGCACAGTTCCGGAATGGCGATTTGTTTGGAACAGTCACCTTTTATCGCCAGTGCATTCTCATCTTCATCCTGACTGGATTCTGTACATTGTCCATGGATTCATTGAACAGAGCAATTTAAACATATTTGGTCGCCCTGTATACTTGACTCTCATTGCCAGAAGAAGTAATAGATATGCCGGTACTAGATTCCTGAAAAGAGGTGCAAATATGCATGGAGATGTAGCCAATGAGGTGGAAACAGAACAAATAGCTCATGATTCTATGGTATCATCATTTGCAGCTGGAAGGTGACTATCATGTTTCATTTATCAATACATATTTGTATATTAAGCAAAAGTTTACCTAAATATTTATATTTTTCTAGGTTTAGTTCATTTGTTCAAATGAGAGGCTCAATCCCAAGTTATTGGTCTCAAGATGTTTCAAAAATGGTGCCAAAGCCAGCAATATCCATAGATCTTAGTGATCCATTTGCAGAAGTACCTGGAAAGCATTTGAATAATTTAATGAGAAGATATGGATCACCAATAATGTTTTTGAATCTTGTTAAGAAAAGAGAGAAGAAGAGGCATGAGTCACTGTTGACAGATGTGATAAGTAATGCTGTGAAATATCTCAATCAGTTCTTACCACCAGAGCATGCTGTACAATACTATCATTTGGATATGGCCAGGATGAATAAAGGAGCAGATGCAAAAGTTCTGGATAAGTATGACACTTTCCATTCAACAGATACCTAGTATCTGTTACGGCTAAAAACCGAATTGCGGGTACATCTAGGTTTAACCGGTAACAACTAGTTATAACTGGTTAAACCTAGATGTGGATGCTACTAGTTGCATTCGGAGTTGGTTACATTTCAGTGTATATATAGTGTATTCTAAAACTATAGGTATGCAGCCGATTAATAATTTTACTACAAAAAGTGCAGTACATTAAATAAAGATACAAATGTTTAATAGTTTTTTTTTTAAAGCATTTGCTACAATGGGGCAGTGAAACCATATGATATAGGTATATGCAATTTACGCAGGTTTTGTCGTGTTCCAGATTATCAGCTATAGCACGCACGGTAGTCCGCAAGACAGGCATATTCCTGAGCTCTCGGGACTATAGTGGAGATACTGGCGTGTTGGGACACCAAGATGGCCGTTTGCAGACAGGTTTAGTCCGCGTTAATTGTGTGGATTGTCTGGACAGAACTAATACGGCTCAGTTTGCTATTGGAAAATGTGTTCTAGCATACCAGGTATAAAGGTTTTATTACTTAAATTCTTCCTAGGCAATTTAGTTCTTCAAGGATTCTTAAGTAAAGCCGATTTTTTACGTATCACCAATACATAAAATAAATTAGTTGCACGGCTGATGTGTTAAAAGATAGCAACAATCGAACAGATTGGTGCTATTCTAAATCCTATTGAGCCGATTACTGTTGCCAATAACGACATAGTTGTGATCGCAATTATTTTTAATGTCAGGCAGGCGATTCATCTCATGGCAAGTAGCTACCGTTGCGTGGCATTAGGACATTATTAATACTAGAAGGTTTGCCTGTTTTGATGACTTTTTACAATGCCTAAGTAAGTAACTCTCAAGTAAAACAAAGTACTCTACCACTGCGCTCACGTATCACGTTCCTCACGACGTTTCCTACGCCGAAAGCTCATGCTCACTGTAGGATTCGATCACGACCTGTTTTATGGCAATCGACATCTTCACAAAGTTATTATCGCTTAAAATTTTCGTCTTTACTACTGCAAAATCAATTACACAAATTAATTGGGAGTGTTGTTTTTAATTTCAGTTGTATTCCCTGGGCCTCATTGGTGAACCGGTAATAGAATTTGATTCTGATTGTGCCAGACTGCTTGAAGGCTTGTATGAGGATCATGGTGATACGTTGGCACTACAATATGGCGGATCACAACTTGTTCATAGGTTGGTCAATGTTGATTATTTCTTCGATTTTTACAGTAGGGGAGCCCACGATGCTAAACGGGGATTTACTCGAGCGTCATAGACACCTATTGCGTTGCAAATCAGGCACCAACTTCGAAATCTCTTTTTTTTTTTTTACAGCTTTTCATACATTTTTGCCGAGGTGACATTTCCTTTTGTATGAAAAGAAGTTTTTTTTTTTTGCGATTTTGAAGTTGATCCCCTAGTAAAAGTTCATCGTATACATGAGTGCTATATGTGGTTTCATTTAATGTCGTATTGTTGTATCCACCCCGTATATGGTACATATGGTTCATCTTTATGTCCTAGACGTGCTGTCTCATAATCTGACGATCACATAGAGGGATTCGCCTAATCTGACAAAACATTTTTTTATAATATAGGGCCTTTATTTGGGGCTTATATTTGGTGGAGGTACTTAACCGGGTACAAGGTATCGACCTGTATATTATCTCTATATCGGTATCGCCCTGTATATCTGCAGCGCTTTGGTAAATCCCGAAATCCCCGCTTGGGCTCCCCTACTATTAAAACATATATTTTAGCCGTTTCAAATTTAGCTTTAGAATATTTAAGTCCTTACTAAATATACTCTAAAAATCCTCATATTATAAATGTGAAAGTGAGTCTATTTGTCCCTTTGTGTCGATGAAAATTGACAGAAACTCGTGAGGAAAACTTCAAATACCTTTGCAAGAAAATTGGTGAAATAATTTGTATATGAACCTTTTCAGGATAAAGACATACCGCAAAACAGCGCCATGGTCTTCACACGGCAACGACATAATGCAGACTTTAAGTAGATACTATTCAAATACGTTCTCCGATGCAGAAAAACAGAACACCATGAATTTATTCCTCGGCCTTTTCATACCTGATCCAACAAAACCACCAATTTGGGAATACCAGAGCGACTACTACTTGCATCATCCCGAGGCCGTTGTATACATTCCGAATAACAGGTGAATTATATATACGGCGGTATTAATTAAGCCACCGTCATTATATCCTTTCAGCACTTCCGCTTTACTGAACAACGTTATTTTTAACTTTTATTCATATTTTTAGCCTCAACAATACATAGGGTAAAGTGCCCAATTATGTACTACAATCATCAAACAATTAACCCAAAGAAGCGTAATGACTTGATTGCGATTTTGCTTGCAATCTATTCCGCCAATTTGCCACGATCGACAATGCGCTCTGCCAAGTCAAGAACACACGATGCAGTGATTGGTCCTTATTGTTCAAAATCACTGACAAATCATTGACTAGTTTTGGAATCGGATTGCTCGGTATTACAACTCTAAGGTATTGTTCCTCGATGACTACAATACAAAAAACCTCCTTTAAATGTTGAATAATTCTTACAGAACATTTTGATTGTGTGTACCGATTAATAATTATATTGTGAGCATCACTTCTAATATATTTTTTCTAGTATTTTTATAGTATTAGGAAAATACACTCGTTTTTTTAAATATGGCCACATAAACCATTTACTAGCACCTAGGGTGACTGGTAATTAGTAAACAATACTTAGACACATGATTGTACTTATGATAACAAACAACTATCCCAAATAAACAAATATGGTTAAATAACTAAATTAAATAAAAGCTGATGGTGTATTCTTATTCTTGTTAGGAACTAAATAGTATGGGCTCATGTGCTAAGTAAATTAAAATAAATGTTTCTTTGGGAAAGCTTTTTGTTATCATGAGTACAATCATGTGTCTAAGTATTGTTTACTAATTACTAGTCCCCTATCTATCTATATCTATATATATATATATAAATCAATGCCACTTTTCGTTGTAATTTTATAACTCAAGAACGGGCTCACCTATCCAAACCAAATGTTTAGGCTTTGTTCGGACTATTTAGTAGATGGTTTATGTGAAGTTTGCACAAAATCGGTCGAGCGGTTCTTCATTTGTCACATTTTTTGTAACAAATGAATTCAATAAATGACGGATCATTTTGTTAATGGGGATTTTGCTGTCAAACTTTTTTCAGATGGGGATTGTGCTGTCAAATTGAAACTTTATTCAGTGTTGACAGTACAAGTCATGTCATTCAAACCGGTAGGGTAGGGTAGCACCACGCGAACGAAGTCGTGCCGGGCAGCTAGTATAGTATAGATAGATGATGTTTGTATTTAGGTCACTAACAAAATGGTACGACGACGACGTCCTCCGGCACCTGCCGCTGGCGTGCAACGAGACGCGCAAGCTGTGCTGCGAGGTGATCGGCATGCAGGCCGCGCCGCCCGCCGCCACCTCCGCCTGCACCTCCACCTCCGCGCTCGAGATGGTCGACCCCTACCACGACTACAACCGACCCTTCGAGTACACCGTATTCATGGACTCCTTTGAGTTTAAGGTTCCTCTCAACAATCATCCCAAGCATGTGCAATGACGTTCATTATTAATCGACTTAAAAAAGGAGTTAATCAATTCGACACATATGTATGTTATATTATTGGAACTACATTATATTCACCTTATTCACATATGATAATCTATAAGGGCTTCCAAACAAATATACAAAATTCCATAGGTGTATGTATGTATGTTTGTCCACGTGTATCTCCGAAGATATTAATCGGATTGTAACCATTCTTTATGTATTGGTTTACATTTACTCCAACTTAGGGAACAGTGCAAGTTTCATCAAAATCGGTTCAGTAGTTTTCAAGATATGGACAAATATGTGTGACGGCCTGGCTTATTGATACGAGCTACGGATGTGGTGTCAAAGGAAAAACATCTTAAAACCTTGGTCAAATTCTAGTGCATGTAAGAAAAACTAAAAATGACGAAATAAAAAGTAATTTAAAAAAATTAAATCGACTTCAAATTACACTAAAAAGTAAGAAATAACTTTAATCTGACACTGATTTTAAGTCAGCGAAATATATACAATAGAATACGTCGTGCTCCTTCGCCGACTTGAAATAAATTCCCACATCGACAATGCACTCTGATTGGCCAGGTATAAGTTTAACTAGGTTCAACCATTTGTAATTTTAATCTAATAAATTGGATGTTGTCGTTGTCACGTAACATTTATCACCAACTATTAAAACGTTCATGTAGCTAATAAGTATGTATTATAAATATTTTATAAGAAGTATGTTTCTCTACATATATGGACCTAATTTGAGTCCATCATCAAGTTAAATGCTATTGCTTCTTGTTGTTTAATAAATCCTTTATTTTTGAATAATTTTCAGATGTTTCACACGTTACGCGACTTAGCACCGACGTTCTCGGAGAGTTTCAGTCCTTTCGTAGTCCGCGGGCGAGCTATGGGACAGAGCAAAGGCCCAACTTCCAAAAACCCAGTTATTAGCGGACGTTCTAGCACAACCTCCAACAATTCAAGCGAGTAAGTTTCAACTCTATGGAATTTATTTTAAGACATATTTTTGTCTGGGTATTCTTCAAATATTCAAAATTCAAAATCATTTATTCAAATAGACCTTCGCAGGCACTTATGAAAAGTCTGACTCTAATACTCTAATACCGGTTCGGAAGGTTGCATTTGCTGAGAAGAGCCGGCAATAAACTCAGCAATTACTCTTTTCAAAACAGGCTTAGATTCATTACATAATATTTACATTCTAATCGCACTGAAAACAATTGCGTGCCCCGGCGCGGCGGCAAAATTACAAAGTAGACTGAATAAATATTTAATAAGTAAATAAATAGCAAACTTAAGCAGACCAGCCCCCACAAGCGGCACCTGTTCACAAGTATGACGCGTGTGGCAGCCATCGCCCTCATATCATATCATCGAATTTTATATATTTTCTTTTCGTTTCAGTTCGAATAGTGACTCTTCATCTGACGATGACCTCACAAGTTCAATTCCAAGCTCTCGACAAGCATTCCCGTCACCCTTGACTATGTTAGTCAAAGTATTAGAAGCTCCGGAAAAAATAGAGACACCATTGTTTCCAGCTATCAACCGCTCAAATAGGGTGCTATTGAACGAACCTACCAAACGCGATATGGTTTTGTAAGTATTTATTACTAGTTATCTTGCCGCGGTAGCATACGTCCTTCTCCATGCCACTTGGTTTACCATTGAAAGGGTAACAAACACTTTCGCATTCATAATAATTTTACGTCCTAGTTATTTTATTTAGATATTTCCCGAAAGTGGAAACTAATAATGTAATCCTGTTGCGTTCCGCAGGTACAAACGTTATGTGAACTTCGAGCGGCGATCCAATCCGAGCTACAACTGTGGCACGCATGTCGTTATGACTGTGAACAGCGCGTTCACCATCGACAGTTCCGTAGACGTCATCCCGCCGACAGTCTCGAAAGCTGCCAAAGAAATATACCACAACTATGTGCAACGTAATACCGGACGCATAACAGTATCTCCTGCATCTATCAGCCTCTATGAAAGATATGTTAATTTTAGCTTTTAAATTTCCAATTTGACATAGCCGCATCTATCAAATAATATACATATATTGGATTCAATGTTATCCTTAATTTTTCAATAAATTTTCTTTATGATTTTTAGAAAAATGCAACCTTCCTTGACAAAGAGCGCCTAGAACTGAGAACGTAGTGATTATATTCTCTTTGAGAGCGCATGTGAAGGCTTATTTCAAACAAACATTTAGCAAGCAACTTTTCGTCGATGGTCGAGGATAGTGAGTTTCGACTTAAATAAAGACTCATTTCGGATGAGCTTCCTGGCTCGGCGGTCTATTGACTCGAGAGCGTCAAGCTTGTGCTTAGCGGATCCATCCCAGAGATGGCAGCAGTACTCCATGCATGACCGCACTTGTGCTTTATAAAGAAGCTTTAGCTTTATAATTTATATTGAAGCAACTGTCCAGGCGTGAAGTACGACTTGACCTTTGAGAGTATACACAGCTTTCTAGCAGCTGTTACTGCTTTCGACTCAATATAACAGCCAAAGTTTATTTTGGCTGTTATGGTTATGCCAAAGAGATCAAGGCGATCCATTTTGGAAAGTAGGAGCCTGGTGGAAAGGGATCCGTTTGGCGGTAAAAAGAAAGAAATGTGACCAGATTGGCTTTGCCCCAATCAGAGACTGCCTGTAAGGTCACGTTCAAACGCTTTACCATGGCCTCTCGAAACAATTGGATCTCATCTCATGACTCTCATCGTGGCTCTGCACTGGAAATGTATCTCTCTGCAAGAGTGCTGTCGTCTGCGTACCCAAAGATACCTGGTTTTAACAGATCGTTGATATGCAGCAGAAATAAGGTTGCTGAGGAACTCCGACAATGATTGCCAAGAGGTCCGACGAGCACCCGTCTATGACCACTCTTATAGACTGTCGGTCGCTGAGGAGTTCGTTATCTTTAAGGTATGCCATGAGCCACCGATTCAATACACGCTCCATAGTCTTGAGAGTATGGAAGTGATCGCAATCGATCGATAGTTTGAAGGATCGGCACGGCTCCCTTCTTAGGCACAGGTTGCACGTTAGCAAGCTTCCAGACTTTCGGAACTTGACCCATTCGAAGTGAGAGGCGGTACAGGTGTGTCATGACAGGAGGAGACAATTCGGGCGCATAATTGCACAGGACAATGGCTGTAATACCGTCGACCACTGGCTTTATTCACGTCTAGAGCGCGTAGTACCTTTACAACCTCCTTTTGCCGGATACGGATGTCCGGCATTTGGCAGTTGCAAGTGGGTAGTGTGGGTGGTGTTTGTAAACCAGCATCTAGACATGAATTCTCCGCAAATAGAGAGGCAAACAAATTGGCCTTCTCTACAGCAGTGTAAGCTAGTGATCCATCAGGCTTCAGCAATGGCGGCAAATTGGTCTCGACCGATTTGGCAAGGGACCAGAAAGCTTTACTCCCAGAGGGGTAAGAAGATAGCTTTTTCCCGATCCGGCCAACATGGTCGAAACGCGCCTTCTTCAGTGCCTTTTTGCATGGCTTGGCAGCGATGTTAAAGGCTTTCTTCTTCAAGCCCCTGTCAGGAGCTTTCTCATGATCTGGGCGGATTCACGCACTCGCAAACAAGAATCCGCCCAGATTCGGTAAACTGATTGTTTGTTTATGGACGGTGACCAAGAAGCTTAAATCCAAGAATCTATTCTTGCTTTTTTGCGGGAACTTGCAGAGTGACGTTGCGTTTTCGTTTTTAGTTTCATAAATTCGTATATTTTGAGTTTAATTGCATATTATCGGTGGTATTTTATCCAATAAAGATCAATCCATGTATGTGCACCAGTGAAGTAAAATGAATTATGTGTATTGTGACTTTTCAAGTTGTCTCAAAAAGTCTGTGAAGAGTTTTAGTACAATGACCATCATTGTTTTAAAACATGACTTTTATGGACAGTGACTGACTGAGGTGAGAACTATAGGTAATGTGATGAGAAAGTGATTTATTATGACTGAAAATTATAATATAACTCGACACTGGCAGAAATAAGTCCTAATTTGGGTTTGGTTGCCAAACAAAATAAGAAGAAGACGGACTTTTTGGCGGGAACTTGCAGAGTGACGTTGCGTTTTCATTATTGATGAAAATAAAAATAAAAACGCAACGTCACTCTGCAAGTTCCCGCCAAAAAGTCCGACTGAGGACTTTATTCTGTGATTATGAAAGTGATTTATTGTGACCACAGATTGTGACTGGAAACTATAATATAACTCGACACTGGCAGAAATGGGCCCTTATTTGGGCTTGGTTGCCAAACGTAAAAATGTGAAGAAGACGGCCGTGGTAGGTATGTCCTGTCCTAATATATCGTGCGTATCGATATCTTGGAGTTTCATTCGATATATTTTATTAGGCATAGTTGTTGAATAATGAGGAGTTTTCTTATGAAACCTACCTCTATGCTCTAACAAAATAAGTATCTGTCAAACTCTGTGGTCAAACTGGTGATAATTCTAACCAACCAGTGGCGTAGATAGGTAACCAAAGGCCCTGGGGCAAAAAATAAACTAGGGCCCCAACTAAACTGTTTTTTTTTTTTTTTTTTCATTTCGAGCCATCTCGTTTTTACACCTGGAGCAAGTCTGAAGGGTCAACAAATGTTTGTTTTTATGTGAAATATTAGGTGCTGATCCCACAGAGAGAGTTCTACAGTTCCGCGAGCGAGCAGTCATGAGTTCTAAAGGGAAATGAGAACTCTGAACGTAGAACTCTCTCTGTGGGATCGGCGCCTAATAATTCATGGTATTTTCAACCAAACTATAAACCCCTATGGAAAGAAAACGTCTCATTGCTATGCAATTTTTAGCGAATGCTTTCGTCTGCTTCTTCTTATATGTCTGTGTTCAATTTATAGTTTGTAAGTCAGAGTCCAAGGGGCCCCCGAGCTCGAGGGCCCCGGGGCACTGCCCCGTCTAGCCCCTAGGTAGCTACGCCACTCCCAATTGGAAATTTGGAACCTCAAGTGCATGATTTGACAGGTATTTTGAGAGTAGAGGTATCCTTGAGGTATCATAAGAAAACTCCTCATTGTTTTTATTGCTATCTATATAATAAATTTCGAATTTGAATTAATGCAATGCAATGAGGGCTACCATTTCACAAAAATCATGAAATAATTGTCAACATCCAGAATGAAAAGCTCGCAAACAGTAAACGTTCAGTAGGTAACTAGTATAGGTGGGCGAAATGGCTATATTTTTTTAATTCATTGTACATTACACTATTTTTTACTAACTGTTGTTAACAATTGTTATGATATATATTATAAATTATACATATACATATATACTAGCTGCCCGGCGCGACTTCGTTCGCGTGGTGCTATCCTACCCTGTGATGATACCCCACCCCACCCTACCTTACCCTACCCTACCCTACCCTATATGAATAATTTTCCCCGTTTTTGCAACATTTTTCATTGATGCTTCCCTCCTATTAGTCGCAGCGTGATGGTATATAGCCTAAAGCCTTCCTCGATAAATGGACTATCCAACACAAAATTAAGAAATTTTCATAAAAAAAAAAGAATTTTTCAATTCGAACCAGTAGTTCCTGAGATTAGCGCGTTCAAACAAACAAACTCTTCAGCTTAATAATATTAGTATAGATATATTAAATTAACTTTTCTTACAAAATGTCAACCTTGCTCGATCATAATGTATGAAAAGTAAAAAAAAGTATTTGAGAATTCAGTATTGGTCCCATAGTAAAAGTTGTTCAGAAAGACTAATCCAACATAGGTTTCGAAAATATGCCATCTCGACCTAGTACATAACATACATTAACTATCACTTACTTGGCAAAAAACCAGCTCGGTTTATTAATCGTAAATCAAACACAAGAAGTTCGCAATCAAAATAATAACAACAACATTGAAACTGTAATTTAACTATAATGCCCAATTCAAACAAAACAGTCGAACTAACCAAAAAAAATATATAATTTCAAACTATAACATTTTTACAATGAACGAACATCGCTCCACTATAAATAATGAATGAAATATGTTATTTTCAAATTATATAATTTTTGCAATAATTTATCATCACTCCACTATAAATTATGAATGAAATATGTTATTTTCAAATTACAACATTTTTGCAATGAACGAACTTCACTCCACTATAAATTATGAATGAAATATGTTATATTTTAGTTTAGGTAAAATTAGCCCCTATTTCTATTAACTGAAAGTTCATTTTTATTTTAGGTTAAATATTCGAATGAAGTATGCCACAAATTATTTGTCGTTTGACCTTGGGTTACGTCGAATAGCTTTGAACATTGCCATATGGGTACGCATTATTACTTATAGCGTACTATTCAGTAATCTAGCGTACTAGCGTACTCTAATAGTATGACAAATACCTCAGTACCCCACTTAAGATGAGAAACAAAAATCTAGTGGTATCAACATAAAAAATGCACACCATGTTTCGTTTTTCATATCGATTGTTTTTTTCATAATGTAATTCAGTGCCACTGAGTACTCAAATTCAATTTGCGTACTTTTTAGGTGGTGAGCGTATCGGGACATGCAATTCATCTGGCAGCACTGATTGCGGTGTTTTCATCGGTGAGACCGATATTTATTGATAGATGGCGCTGTAGTAAATATTAAAAATGGAAAGTTTACTTTTCTATTTGTTAGATGCCGATAAATATTATAGCAGTCGTGTTTGGATTTTTATAGTGTGTTGCCAGATTATAAAAATATATTAAAATATAAGTGTTGCTATATGTTATAACGCCCACCTTTAGTAACTAGAGACCTAACTCTAGTCTAGTCTAGCGCCTCTCGCGCTAGTCACGCTCTCGCGGTGAATGAGGAATTGAGGAGTTTTCTTATGATCAATGCTCAAAATATCTGTCAAACTGTGGTCAAACTGTTGATAATTCGAACCAATTTGAACCTTAAGTACATGATTTGACTATTACGTCCATGTATTTGACTGACAGATATATTTTGAGAGGTATCTTAAATAAAGGTGAACGCTTACTAAACCGAGCCGAACGGCCAGATTTGGACGATTCGATGCGGGCAAATGTGCGTGCGAGCTTTCATAAGTTTTCATATACAGAATTTTAAAATACGTATTTCGTTTCGGTCGATATGTGTTCACCCACCAAGGTGTTCACCTTAAGAAAACTCCTCATTCAAGCGCGTTAGCACCTATTCCAATGTTTTATTGGTTTTATTACTTTTTTATAAGTTTCAATGCTTGGGTGTGTTATTTTGTATCGATACATCGTAATAAATCAATAATATATTGCCAATAATATCGATATAAATGGATATAAATTAATGGATGGATTGGATGGAACGGAAAACGGAACCGAATCACTGACGGACGTCACTGACTGTGCACTGTCTGTGGGTGTAATCAAATTCTGTAGGTATTCTGTGATCAAATCACTACGCTACGGGAATGAAAATGAATTGAATTTTATTTAATCGGCGCGGCGCGGCTCGAGTGCACCGACTGGTTAAATAATCACTACCTCTGTGGGTGGCAAGAAATCCTAAAGGGGCGGATGGCCTTTGACTGCATGGACTATACGTTTCAACCCATTCTCTAGTGCAGTCATGGCTATGTCCAAGGGCTTTAAAGTTCTAGAGAAATCATCGCCGCCGAATCCTTACAGTATAATATTACAACATAGAAATAAAGACACTGCTCTCTTGTTTGAATCTCAAGCAGTTGTTTCTCTATCATCTCAAGAAACTGATACCTTACGGAAACAGTATCATAAAATCGCTGATGCTTATGGTTGTTTGGGTGTTCTACAGCTGAATTCTGGAGAAAACTGCCTTCTCTACCTCGTCCTAGTTACTGGATGCTGCTCTGTAGGTAAGGTTGGTGACAATGAAGTCTTTAAAATAACTCAAACTCAGTTCCTGCCTTTATTCTATCATTCGCAAGGGGAAGATAAAGTATCTGAGGTCAGGAAATTGCTTAATTCTGGGACCTTTTACTTTTCTTGGAAATCAAGTGAGTCTAATGATAATCTTTTTGATTTGACATTATGTGCTCAAAGAAAGAGTAAAGGGGGATGCCCAGACAATAGATTTTTTTGGAATAGAACATTGTACATACACTTGATTAGATTTGGTATTGATTGTGATGATTGGCTTACAAGGGCTATGTGTGGATCGGTTGAAATCCGTACCATCTATGTGGGCCATCGCCAGGCAAGAGCTGTATTAATTTCAAGACTCAGTTGTGAAAGGGCTGGAACCCGCTTCAATGTTCGAGGATGCAATGATGATGGCAATGTTGCTAATTTTGTAGAAACTGAACAATCCATCTACATTGATGATTCTGTTGCATCTTATATACAAACAAGAGGCTCAGTACCATTGTTCTGGGAACAACCTGGTATTCAAGTAGGGTCACACAAAGTGAAAATGTCTAGAGGTTATGATGCCTCTACTAGTGTATGTGACAGACATTTTTCTCAGTTGAAGCGTAACTATGGTTCTGTATTTGTTGTTAACCTCTTAGGCTCAAGTCTTATAGGGGGCAGTGAAGGAGAGGCAACTCTTAGCAATGCATTTCAAAAACATTTAAATGAATCAGCACATTCTGATATTGTTCAGATCATTTTTGATTACCATCAAGAAGTTAGAGCCGCATCAGCAGAAACTGCTTTGTCTAAATTTAAAAAAATCATTGAAAAACATTATGATGACCTAAGTATTTTTAGTGCTAGGGGCTCTGATATTTACAATGTACAAAAAGGAGTTATTCGCACCAATTGCTTGGATTGTCTTGACAGAACAAATTCAATACAAACATTTATAGGCTTGGAAATGTTGGGAATTCAGATGATGCTGTTGCAATGTATCGACAAAAAACAAAATGTTACTAGATTTGAAGAAGTCTTTAAGCAGATGTGGATCAATAATGGTAATGAAGTATCAAAAATTTATGCAGGCACTGGAGCTATACAAGGAGGTTCAAAATTAATAGATGGTGCAAGATCTGCTGCACGAACAATACAAAATAATTTACTGGATAATTCAAAACAAGAAGCCATTGATATATTATTATTAGGGTCCACATTAAATTCAGAGCTTGCTGACCGTACAAGGATTTTGTTGCCATCTAACCTGCTCCACACATCTACTCCTGTCCTTAGAGAAATGTGTCGCAGAGCTAATGAATTCACTCAGCGATCCAGTATTCGCATTACCATTGGAACATATAATGTCAATGGAGGTAAACATTTCAGAAGTCTTGCTTATAAAGATGTGTCATTATCTGATTGGTTGTTAGATGGCCCAAATTTTTCATTGGTTAATACTGTCAATTTAAAAGAACATCCATCGGATATATTTGCCATAGGATTTGAGGAAATAGTTGATTTGAATGCTAGTAATATAATGGCAGCTAGTTCTGATAATGCTAAAGCATGGAGTGAGGAGTTGGAAAAGGTTTTGTGCAGAGATGCCCCATATACCCTTCTTTCAAGCCATCAGTTAGTTGGAGTTTGCCTTTTTATATTTGTCAGAAAAGATTTAATCCCTCACATAAGGGATGTAGCACTTGATTCTGTTAAAACAGGTCTTGGAGGTGCCACAGGTAATAAAGGGGCGGTTGGGATTCGTATGGTAATTTATGGAACATCTTTATGTTTTGTATGTGCCCATTTTGCTGCTGGGCAGTCTCAAGTTACAGAGCGTAATGCAGATTACACTGAAATTACTAGAAAAATTGCTTTTCCGATGGGTCGAACCCTATACTCTCATGACTATGTGTTTTGGTGTGGTGATTTCAACTACCGTGTGGATTTAGATAAAGATGAGATTCGATTATTGGTATCTCAAAACAATTTACAACGAATTTTGGAACAAGACCAACTTCTACAACAGAAATCTCAAAATTTGGTATTCAAGAATTGTTTTGAAGGAGACATAACATTTCCTCCAACATATAAGTATGATCTTTTTAGTGATGATTATGACACAAGTGAAAAATGTCGGGCGCCTGCTTGGACAGATCGGGTATTATGGAGAAGTAAAAAACATACAATTGATCCAGAAACAACTTCAGAATTGGCAACAGGAAAACTACTGCATTATGGCAGAGCAGAACTAAAGCAAAGTGATCATCGGCCAGTTACGGCTATCTTAGAAATAGAAGTATTACAGGTCAGTTATACAAAATGCATGGAGGTATTTTATGAAGTCGTAAGAGATCTTGGACCTCCTGATTCCAGTATCATAGTTACACCTTATGATGATTTCGGTAGCGATGATACAGTATTTGATGATAATGTAATGGCATCAGTGTTGCAAGAGTTAGCACTTATTGGAGAAGTTACTTTAGTTCGTTTTATCGATGACCATACATTGAGTATAACATTCAGGGAGTCACAAAATGCTTTAGCAGCTGTACAAAAAGGACAAATATCTGCTTGTTCTATCTCCTTTTCTATAAATCTGAAATCACCTGATTGGATTGATATAGTTCGATCCGAAATAAATTTATGTACAAATAACACAGTCCCTCTTTTTGGAGAGGTTCAGCCAGAGCGTCCGCTTAGATCAGCACCTCCCACACCACGCAGGCAACAGCCTGGTAGACCACCAGCCCCATCCCCGACGCCGCTCGTGCCGTCGAGAGCTCCAGCGGTAAGTCCAGCGAGACCTCCTCCACCTCGGCCAGCCCCGCTACCTCCAGACGCTGGCAAGAATGTAGCGCAGCCACCCGTAACATCTCCTCCAGCTGACAGCATTCCGCCACCCACATGCGCACCACCACCACCGCCAGAGTCTAAAACTCCGCCTCTAATTGGTTCACCACCTCCCGTTCCCGCTAGACAAGGTGCTCCTCCTCCGTTGCCAGCACGCCCACGCCCATCGTAATTAGTAAGTTATATTATAATGATTGGGCTTTTATAATTATATTTGAAATGTTATTAGGGTGAATAGTGAATTGTTGTAAAATGAATATGTCATAAAACTTGTAGGCAAATAACGCCACTTCATTCAAATGATAAATAGGTATAATATTGGTGAAGAACAAGGATTTTTTTAATTTAATAAAGGGTTTTGTTGCCAACCCGATTTTATAGAAATTAAAAATATTGTCCCACTCACTACCTATTAATTGTTCCATTATTTCGCTATATTTGGTCTCACTTCAATCTCATTATTGTTTAATATTTTAATGATTGTTGGCTGTTTGGTATCAAGTAACATACCTATCTACGTAAACTATGTAATTTTTTACTCTTATATTCCTCGATTCAATTTATATATGAAACCGGATGAATGTTTATTTATTTATTTTCGGAATGCTAACAGGTATTTATTACATAATGTATTATAATACATAACGATAGAACTAAAAATAGCCATTTAAAAGTTTTATGTTGCGATACCTAGGTATTTACTTTCTGCAAACTGAACTTAATTTCTACTAGAACCATTTTGGATACCTAGTTCTTATCGTTTAGATAAGTAGGTAATGCAGGTGTTTGATGCTATCTGTTTAAGCTCGTACAATATTTTTATGTTGATAAGTTACGAATAATTAAGCCATTTTTTTATTGTAAGTAAGTATAACAGGTGGAGATTTCGAGATGGCATATTTTCGAAACCTATGTTGGGTTAGTCACGCTGAACAACTTTTAAAATGGGACCAATCAAAAAAATATGTTTGAGTATTCTAGTGTTGGTCCCGTAGTAAAAGTTTTTCAGCATGTCTAACCCAACATAGGTTTCGGAAATATGCCACCTCGAAATCTCCACCCAGTATATTTTAATTATAACTATATTACTCAGGTGCTGTATCTATCATTATGTTACTTAAGAGAATAAGAAAAACACTCGACTTACTTAGTATGGTACCTGAATGTTCTTCATCATTCATCATATTATTTATCTTTACCAACCCCTGGATTATCCGGGTATTAAATAATGGTGTATAAATTGTTGAAAGCTTTGGCTTATTTCATAGGTTAATCTACCTAAAGAAATAGTGTAGGTAGGTAATCATATACGTGGGGATAATAACATGTTTTAAATAACGTGTGAAGATGGTGTGAAGTATTTAAAATCGAATGCTTTTTGATCTAAATCTAAATGTTCGACTACCTTAATCAGATCTTGCATGCATTATGTAATTGAGCCACAGTGTAGGTATCCACACTCGGTGTTCGAATAATTTCTTTTAGATCAATGGGTATAGGAACTTATTAGATTCAAATAGCTCCTTACGTACATAGGCATCTATTTACAATAGCTAAAGTAGGCTAGCAGCTCCAGTATAATGTGCTAATCGATGCAAACTACCATGTCAAGTAACTAAGTAATATTATAAATTATCATTAGGTACAAACATATTATATATAATAGTTTTTGTAACGTAGCAAATCATTATGACCAACTGATCATCGAATTATGTATTATTAAAATACGTTCCCATTACCATAATGTTTGCAAGTACAGTTAAAAGTTTTTATAAGAACATTTGTTTGAGTTAGTACGTACTTGTTAATCGTAGGTATATTTACAACGTGTACCTAAATCTTCGCTAAATCAGCATTATTTATTACCTATTTATTCTGTATACAAATTATTTATCTAGAATATGTAAATTGCTACGTAGGAAGCTGTATCACTAATGATATTTATTGTAGTATCATTGGGTATAGGTAACTTATTTCGTTACAGGGGTGGTTTTAAACGTACCTAAGAACATAACTATAATTTATAAGACTTCTTTTATAAATTCCTTTCCTTATGTACTTACCTACCTACTTTCAAACTAGGTATTTTTTCAAATAATAAAACTAGTAATTAATTTAGTAATGGTTTTATGTTACGGTTTTAGTCGGTGTTGGTAGGTACCTAGGCACATAGTTGATAGTTCCTATGATAGAGAACGCTTGTGCTATGCCAAGTCTCCAGCATGTTTGATGCTCAATTGAACAAGTTATATATAACTAAGTCAAGCTATAAGTTAGTCAAGCAACTACTTGTTATTGGATCAAATTATGAAAATGTTTTTATTTATTAGATTATTTTTGAAATTTTATGGCTGTGTTGTGCATTTTACGTCGAAACGATGTCTCTATCTCCTGTCATTTGAATTTAATATCAATTATTACATCGTAAGTTTGCCACTGAATTACCTAACTACAGTGTAGAGTCATTTTTGTTAACGTTTATAAGTGCCTTATCAGGGCCTAAATTGGATAAATACTTGTCTTTTGATTTTTGAGACTAAGTACTAGAACTAGTGTTTTTTATAAATAAAATTTATAAAAATAGGTATGGCATGTAGGTAACATGTGAGGGCCCAGACTAGATGAAATTATTGAAATATATGGTCATTTCAAGGGTTCCGGATCCAATGGGTGCCAAACGGGACCCTATTACTAAGCCTCCGCTGTCCGTCTGTCTGTGTAGTGGGCTGTATCTCATGAACTGTAATAGGTGTAGACAGTTGATTTTTTCACAGAATGTGTATGATGTATTGATGATTGCCGCTATAACAACAAATTATAAAATTCAAAAAAGTTAAACTATTTGTAGGTTTTTTTTTTGTTACGCCTACTCTTTGATTAAGGATACATCCAGATAGAGTGTCGCAGCTGTGCACGCGTCGATAAAAATAGACTCTAACTGTTATTGGCTAAATCAAATAAAAATAAATAAAAAAGCAAAATAATGATCAATATTTAAATTTCTCCCGATTTTAATTGGAATATTTTAACAACTACTATCATTATGAACATCCTTATGGCAAGCAGAATGACGCAGAGGGAGCGTAAAACGTAGCTGTTACGCGCAGCAGCCTATAAAAGTTGGCATGTTTTGTATATTCGTGTAGTATGGCGACGTTCTTTCTAGGTATATTTATTTCTATGCGCCTATTATATTCATTTCATAGCAAAGTTGAGCAAGTTAATATTATTATTAGTACGGAACCCTCCGTGTGCAAGTCCAACTCGAATTTGGCCGATTTTTTATTATTACCTACTTCTAGGAAAGTCTCGTACTCATTAGTGATCTCCGTCTTAAAAATGTGTAGGTATGTCTACGTATACAGTGACAAACTTACGTTGTGTGTTCAGGAATTTATAGAATTGAAAGAGAATCTTCAATGTATTATTTTCATATTGAAATCGTATTCGGCTAGATTTATTTTTTTACATAGGTAGCTATGTTTTTTACCTAATTAAGATGTATGTTTGTTTTTGCGTTTATTTTTTCAATCTCTAAATATTTAAGCCATGACTCGTAATTTTGGATAATTCCCCACGTAATTTCCCCCACTACCTAGTGGGGAAACTGGTTTGTTCTAAGTTTTCCCACAAATCGCCACTAGACAAACTACGCCGCGCTGTGGAGTCACCCCATTGAACTTTGTACAGTTATACACTAGGGTTCCACCTTCCGCCCCATCTTCGACCAGATTTATTTGGTTGTAATGTACCTAATTATTTTGTTATGAGTAATTTTTCTATATAATATGATATCGTAAAGTAATATGTATGTACCTATCAGATTATTTATTTAATCAAAGGCGTAACATGTCTGATGGTGTTTTCAGGAAAGATACCTACGTAATTTTTTAATTCGCAGACGATGTTTATCTACCGAATGCAATAGATTTATGTATGCAGTAGGGGATCCTTCAGTGTCCATGACCTGACCACCCACTTAGCTTAAATTATTTAATTAGCGAAATAATTGATTAATATTATACATGTGAAACTGTTTGCTTAATGGGCCCGCAGCCTTAAGCCCATCAGAGACGTGGCTATAATATATATTAATATGCCGAGCTATAATATAAATTACAGTTGGTAAAGTAACAGAAATATAATAGCTGCGTGTGCGGTCACTCGGAGATAAGTATTGAAAAAATATCGTAATATGCCTTGCTATGATTTATATTAATATATATTATAGCTACGTCTGTGATGGCTTAAGGGTGTAAAAGAAATACCTACCGCGTCTTTAAAAAAATGCGTAGTATCCGTGGAATACGCAGGCCTGCGGGACCCTGGGTGTGAATTGTCAACACGTACAGAGCGTAACTTGTTTACGAAGCTAAAATCTTTGTTTTATTTATTGTTTCAGCAATCGAAGGAAATATCTGTTACGATAAATATTCCGTTAAGTTCCTTCACAACGTATGTGTTACTATTCTTTTCAACACACTCGCTCGTAAAGTGACATTTATTGCACCCATTTTAGTATCTTAATGCAGCCAATTACGCTTTTTACTTTATATTACCGCACAGTTTTATGATTGGTATAATCATAAAACTAAACTTGCGCGCCATAGGAACTTGTTAACGTTCTCATTGTGTGGTTGATTATTATCAAAAAATCTACTTATACTACAACACAAATATACTATATACATAATTAATATAATTATACTAAAAATACAACTCTTGTTTTTTCCTCGCAAGTGTGTTGAAAAATCGTATGACTGACACGCGTGTGCATTGATTATTTTATTACACTCTCACTGCTTACGCCTCGAGTGTTAATAGGTAACCAACTTTGCACACATGGATCATAATGTACTACTATTACATACCTACGTTGTGATTAAGTATAAAAATATAATGATTCGATAAGTATTGTAGGTACTTTTATTGGCGATATTTAGTAGGTACTATAAGAATGTTAAAACGAATTTGTTTGCAATACAATAATGGGCATCATAGATACCTACACTTACATAATATTAGTAGTCAGTTTTCTGTGTTAAGTTATTTTATGAAATATAGCAATGTTATATCAGACTTATTGTATTGATGTCCTAACTACCTTTTTGCCGTGTGTGTTCTATACTATGAACGAATCTGTGCCTATTTATATCATTAGTTACAGTGCGACATAAAAGAGTAGAAAAATAGTACCTCTTTCTTTGACTGTTTGGCGATCCGCGCGGGCGAGGAAAACAATAGAAATCAATTGTATTTTTTTTAACCGCAAGTCAATAGTAATTGCATGGTAATAATTCTATCGACAAGAGCGGCGCTCTTAAATAAAAATTAATTGATTGATTATTACCTACTGTATTTTTATACAGTAGATATCATCGGACACAAAAGGTATCATTGCACTCAAGTATTCCCTTTCATAATGATATGTAAAATAAAATTCTTTATTCTAGTTATAGGACCATAAATGTCCTATTGTAGGTACCTACTACTTACTTTCTTTTCAGTGTAAACTTTTTGACGTTTCTGACGGATAGCACAAATAGCAAGTCCTTTGAAGGAGCACCCTTTTTATCGGTAGCCGGAGTCCAAAGTTGTCTACATTTTCTGAGCCCTGTATCGCTGTTCTTCGCACTGTACTTTCAGATATACCTACTTGAAAAAAAAAAGATTTGAAATAGAGTATAACAATGTATACGATTCTAATAACACTACTAACAAAAACATGGTATCAATGATCAAGATATTTCAGTTGCGCTATATATTGACAGATAAAAGTGACGATTCTAATAACACTTTACTAACAAAAACATGGTATCAATGATCAAGATATTTCAGTTGCGCTATATATTGACAGATAATTAGGTGTTGCCATGGAATAAAACAGTTTAGTTACCTGAATAATTAATTAACTTCTACAAAACTAACATTGAACAGTCAAGTCTAAAAAATTTAGAAAAATATTACAGGGCCAGGAATCCAAATATAATTTAAGATTAATAATTGACAGCTTTGATTGACGTTCTGTAATATTTGCCTCTGACACAAATGGCATTTTGTAGGTACACACGGCAATAGATCAAGCTATACATTTTTATTATAAGCTGACCTCCCATTGTACGGAAATCCTATACAATACGAGATCAGCTTATACTGGAAATGTATAGCTTGATCTGTAGCCGTGTGTACATAACACACCAAACGAAAAGAAAATTAATTAATTTTGTTTGAGTACATACCTAAGTAAGTAAGTAAGTATTATGTTTGGAAAATATTGGAGGTAAAAAAATCTTTTTATTATTTATACACATTCTACTTTAATATTTATATATTTTTATGAGAAAAGTGGATAGGCTGTATATTTCAAAGGGTTCTTGTGCAGCTGCACAACACAGAGTTGTACATTACACAGAGCTCTGTGTAATGTACAATTTTTAATGTCAGGCTGATTCTACGGATTTTGAGAAGGACCATAATTTAAAAAACAATATAATGGTAGAGAACTAAATTTATATTCTCCTTCTTTCTAATTTTACATTGCTCGAAATAATAACACAGGCGACTATTACATTAAAAATTAAATTAAAGTAAATTTACTGCTTCTTGGGGAAGGCATGGCCATAAATGGTATGACCAATTCCAAGGAGACCAACAATGCAGAGAGCCATTGTTAAGCGGTACAGGATATTGTCGACTGGTCCACCCTTCAGGAAAACTGGAACATCATCTTCTTTCTAGAAAACAATATTAAAAATTATTGCAAATATGCACATACATAAATTAATCACGGCAGCTATGTTGCGGTAAATTCATGCCACATAAGTATAATAAAACTAGGTTTGTGTCGGTAAGTATTAACTTTCCATGATAAATATTATTAACAATATTGTAATGTTCTCCAAAAAATATTTTTAGATTTTTTGACAGGAATAGCCATAAATAATAGGAAACTAGACATGTGTTTTTTTTTCCATCCAGTTAGAGCCACTTCTGAAAGTCTCAGATAAAAACGCGAAAGTGATCAATCCCGATAATCTCGTCCGATTTTTCGGTTGAGGATTGATCTTGTTAAATGCCTCGAGATCTCACAGGATCGAAATTGCATTCCCTACCCACCACCATGCTATATTATCTCATACTATTTTTCTATACTCGAACCAGCAGCTCTAGACATCAGGTGTCCAGTGGGCACCAAAATGCCAAATGTGAAAATATTTTAGAGCATTAAAAAGATTATGGTGCCTGAGAAGCACAGGGCTGCAGTGGGACAGTCAACAAACAAATTCATGTTACTGTCAGAATTGTTCACAAGTACTTTAGACTGCAGGATTTGGTCAAAAGTAGTACTCAGAATTTCAAATCTGTAATGTCTAGTATGGATTCATCATGGACACATGTCATACTAGTGAACAGGTGCTGCTTGTGGCGGTTGATCTGCTTAAGTTTGCCGTTTAGTTACTTATTAAATATTTATTCAGTCTACTTTGTAATTTCGCCACCGCGCCGGGGCACGCAATTGTTGTCAGTGCGATTAAAATGTAAATATTATGTAATGAATCTAAGCTTGTTTTGAAAAGAGTAATTGCTGAGTTTATTGCCGGCTCTTCTCAGCAAATGCAACCTTCCAAACCATTATTAGAGTCAGACTTTTCATAAGTGCCTGCAAAGGTCTATTTGAATAAATGATTTTGAATTTTGACACCAAAGAATTTAAAACGTCCAGAAGGATAGTCGCCTCTATGGGAACATGAAATAAACAAGCCAGAATTGACAGTATTTGACAGCCGTGCGCAGTACGAACTGAGAGCGATTTGCTCAGGGAGCCCCTCAAGCGGAGTGAAATTAAATGTCATGCTTTAGTAAGGCGGATTATCCATCTGGGTAGAGGCACGATGCCCTATGAAAATCTTTGTTTGACACCTTATTCCTTTGAATCGTAGTAAAAACAATAACAATGAAAATAATTGTTATTATAGGATGCATATCCCATGCAAGAACCAATGGTTTATTCTATGGGTTTATTATAGAAAAAGCAATAAACTCGTACCTGGAAAAGTTGCTGGCGCTTACGGATTTTTTCCGAAACTGGAGCGTATGGGGTGTTGGTGCCAGGGATGAGGTTCCTCTTGCCTGGGGCAGGGCATGCATCTGTTACGGTGGAGAGTTGAGCAGTGTTGTACTGGATAGTTGGCGCTTCCACTCGTTGCAAGGCAATTGGTGCCTAGATATAAGAAGATAAGATTTATTCACAACCCTAAATTATAGAATGTTATGTCAGTTCTAGTAAAACTTACAACGGGAAACAGTGGGCTCTGCAGAGTTTTGGCAGCAACCAGCCGCCCGGTAACTTTGCTTAGTTGGTGATACATGTTTTTCGAAGAATAGAATCTATAAATGAAAATTGCAATGTGAAACTGATCGGAAAAAGTCAAGTGATTACGAAACACCACCAAGTATTTATCACTAGTGTTGTAGAATCAACTATCGATAGTACAGTAAAGCAAACACATCGAGGAGCAAACATATCAGTATTATAAATGCGGAAGTTTGGATGTGTGGCTCTTAGGGACCAAATCCGTTCAGCCGTTGATGATGATGCGTGATTGAACCACAAACCCTTGATTATTTTATACGTAACAATGGACTATCAACAAGGCAACTCTGTTACGTGCAAAGTGCAGCCCAAAGAGTACCTACCTTTTTTATATCTGAGAAGATAGCTACGTCTTACACTTGCGCTGCGTGCGTGGTGTCATCAAGTGTCATGTCATTGAATGACATGACACTGACAATGACAATGACAGTCATTCTGCTTGTCCTAGTGTGTTCTAAATATTTCAATGTTTTATTTTTCAGGAATTGTTTTTTACGAAATTATGGTACGCACCCGTATTGTACGGAATAAACTGTGTACGGTATAAACTGTATACGGTCTTTGACGGAAATCCTATACAATACGAGATCAGCTTATACTGGAAATGTATAGCTGGATGTGTAGTCATTGTGCATGATTTTTTTCGTTGTTGTAGATCTAGTTAGTCTGCACTCTTTAATCCAAAGAAATTGTATGTATTTATAAGAAATAAATAGTCGTTATAAGACGAGATCACGAGACGAAAATAAATGTTAGGGATTTGTATGGGAAAAATTCAAACTATTCTTGAGTGTTACTGTTGTAAAAACTGATTTTGGAGCCGATTAATGATTATATACCTATATTGTGATAAAATATACATAGTTGAATACATTCCAATGAAAAATACGTATTTAGCTGTGAAACGTATTATTATAAACGTATAAGTATATACATCACATTCACAGAACAAGTGAAAATGTCTATAACATACACTTTTATGGTTTTATTTTCATTTAAAGTGAGTAACAAAACTATTCATAGTATTATTGATCAATGGTATCGAAACTATTGGTACATGGATGATTCATCAACATCGAGAAAAAAACCCTTTAAGTGAGTAATACCGAGCTATCCAATTCCGCAATTTGCAATTTGAATTCAGAGTGAATTTGCACTGATTTTGATGACCAATCACTGCATCATGTGTTCTTGACGTTGCCAATTCTGATCGAGAGCGCATTGTCGGTGATTGGAAATTGGCGGAATAGATTTCAAGCAAATTATCGTCATTGTTGCGCTTCTTTGGGTGAATTTATCCGATGATCATCAATAGCAACCAATACTACAGATAGGATAGGTATATTGTTATTTGGAACGTCAACAATCGATATTTAACCATCGACAGATCACATCGCTACTTATCACTGTTACGTTCTGAATTCTAATTCTGTCTCACTAATCCATTTGTTACATAAGTTTCACAATATAGTGAATGTATGATTTTAAATCTGACATCTTTTTATTAAATCTGTCAATTATTCGTTATTAAAAATTTGATCCAAGAATTAAAATTTCAATAATAATCAATATGTGAGTAGTTCAACTTTCAAAGGAGACGCCACTGTCATGTGTTATGGCAACTCCAATTTCCTTCAAAATAAACAAATATTTCCAAATTTTAAATATTCTTGAGCTACACCGACAAGAGCACAGCTCTTAAAAGAAGAAGAATAAAACATTTAAATTAATAGCTTGGTTTCAACTTGGCTTGCATCATGGCAACACAGCTTGCGGCCATATTTTTTAAATTTTGATTTGACTGACACCGTTTGAGTGTTTGACAATCGTCTTTCTTTTCAAAGAACACGTTTAGAGGAAAAGGTTAGTTTGATGTGAAATTGCAAAGTTTTAATAATGAAACCAATCATTAACTGAAATTTACTGCGAATTTTGAACACGAGTAGTCCATGTCCAATTTTGCTTTTTTATCCAAGTCTACAAGCTCAGTGAATATTCGAAATTTGAATTTCCGCGTGGCGTGTCATGTCGCCTTTGAACGATTAGCTTTTGTTTTAACATTTTCATTCATCCTCTTCCTACATAAAATTAAATAATGTTTTCTCAAATTTCATAATCTATAATATTCATTTTCAGCTCAAAATGCAGATCTTCGTAAAAACCCTGACTGGGAAAACAATAACCCTTGAGGTTGAAGCTTCAGACACTATCGAAAATGTTAAAGCCAAGATCCAGGATAAAGAGGGCATTCCTCCAGATCAGCAGCGTTTGATTTTTGCTGGCAAGCAGTTGGAAGATGGCCGTACTCTATCAGACTACAACATCCAGAAAGAATCAACACTTCACTTGGTTCTGAGGCTGCGTGGAGGTATATTCATATTTCTTTGTTGTGCCTCGTAGATCATCATCATTAGCCTATAATGTCTGACTACTGAGCACAGGGGACACTTTGACAAATGAGGGGGATTGGGCAGTTACTCCACCATGCATGCTCACCACGGATTGGTAGATGTAGGCTAGGCTTAATGACTTATCACAATTAAGTGATAACTGGGTCCAATGGCTTTACATACCTTCTGAAACATGGAAAACGCTAGAGTTGAAATGGTACTAGGCAGTCAACAATCCAGGTACTGGGCTCACTGGAGGCCGATTGATTAAGAACTCAAATCATGGTTCAAACTAAGTGCTTCTATGTAGATAGTGTAGAATCAATTTCAAAGGTTTTTTTTTATACAGGCATTAGATGCAATAAGCTAATCTGTGAATGAAATCACAATGATACCATTAAATAAAATTAAGGTATGCAGGTATTATTATAGTGGAAACGGGAGCCTTTTCTAATTGGCCATGATCGTATGAGCAAATGATGCGATTTCTTCGCACAATGAGATTAAATACACAAAACTCTTTGAAGTGTCCAAACTGGAGCTCACATGTTGTGTGGGCACAGGAGCATCACAGCATGATAATTTTCATTGCACAACAAAACACATCTTTGCTCATAGCCAATTAGGATGATGCCTTGCCAATAAAGATTAATTATTCTAGTTAACCTACAAAACATTTTTATTTTTAGGTACCATTGAACCTTCCCTTCGCATCTTGGCTATGAAGTATAACTGCGATAAAATGATTTGTCGTAAGTGCTATGCCCGCCTCCATCCTCGTGCCACCAACTGCCGCAAAACCAAGTGTGGACACACCAACAACCTCCGCCCAAAGAAGAAGCTTAAGGATTAAGTTAAATTTAATGTGTTGCATCAATTATCTGCAATTTATGTTAACAAATATATCCAAGCAAAACAAAATTAATAAAATGGTAAAACTATTATAATTCTTGTTTATTAATTACTATACTAGCTGGCCTTTCTTAATAATAAAACTAGTGGCGAGCTGTGAAAAATCTATATAGTTTATAATGACAGCTCGCTGATATAATTATCAAACCTGAACACACTAATAGGAATTACTGAAAAATGTGTGTTAGTGAAAAAATTACTCCGGGATAATGTAGCTTCCTAGTACTGGCTACATTATCCACGAGTCAAGCATTATAGGCTAGACTTTTAATCTCGGGAACTCGGGGATAGCTAGTTTTCACTTAGTGTGTGGCATTTCCTGACAGGCCACTATCACAGTAACGAAATTGTTTTTTAAAATTTCGAATCTGGGTAAATAAAATAGCGATTTAAACACGTACAATGCCCTATGAAAATCTTTGATTTGAACTTGAATTTCTGTTTGTGTTGGTGGCCCCAATGAGTATATTATTATAATCAGGCCGGCAAACAACTTGAGCCAAAGTCGACGTAGTGGGGGTAAGTTCGCGCATGTATACTCATGCTCGGCCAATAGCGTGGACGCGTGCCGACAGAATGCCCCCGCGCACCTCTCTTTCCACCAACGACACCTTAAAATCGTCTACTGCGCACTCAAGGTCATGGCTCAAGTTGTTTGCCGGCCACTGTACCTACAATTCAATTAAACTTGCATTGTTCCCTAAGTTAAAGTAAAGGTAAACTAATAAAAAAAATATGGTTACAATCCGATTAATATCTTCGGAGATATGCGTGGACAAGCATACATACACCTTTGTAATTTTGTGTATTTGTTAGGTAGGATGCCCTAATGATATGTATGTATATTATTAGAACTGCAATAAATTCATATTGCAGTTCCAATAATATTACATACATACATGCCGAATTGATAATCTTTTTTTTTTAAGTCAATTAAAAAGTTTCTAAACTGTTCGCAAGAGATTTGTCTATTGGTCAAAGCCAATAACTGACCAAGCTGAAAACCGATACCGGCAACATCTTAACGTCAAAGCCAGAGATCTTGAAATAGATCGAGAAGTTCTGAAGGTAGTTAATTACCAATGTTATATTCAGTATACGGTATTCGGTTAAATTTCATTGTTGGAACTATAATAATAGGTATAATACTGTTAAAAACATCTTTAGAATAATAATTTGTCACAAGTTGACAACCCTAACGTTTTACGTGCCGCGTCATACAGGATACAGTTATATAATTTACTTGCGCAGCGCTGTGCGTTCTGAATTGCACCTTATTGTGTAGTTGCAAGAGTCGCTTTTTATTTAAATGTCTTTTTCGAAGTGGGTTTTCTGTACTACTATTGAATATTCTGTGGTAAAGATAGGTTTTTGTTCAAATAATAAAAAAAAAACAATAGCACACATTTTTATGTGGTAAACTTTGCAATATACAGTATAAGAATATATATATACTGAGAGAGAGAGGTAGAGCATAGCGTTTATTCGCTCAAAGAGCAGCTCGACTGGGGAAGTCCTCCACCATACAGAATACCGCAGCCAAATAACTTTATGTTGTGTAAAGTTGTGTTCCTGCGCGTAAGGTCGCCAGAGCTCATAGGGGAGGGGGGAAAGGTCGGTAACGCGTGAGCGATGCTTCTTGTCTTGCAAGCGTCCATATGGCTACGGTAACCGCTTACCGTCAGGTGGGCCGTATGCTTGTTTACCGACTAAGTTGTATAAAAACTCCACTCCACTAAATGCTGAGCGCGAGGTGCGGCCGCCGCCGCGCGCCGCCCCGGTAAGTATCTAAGTATCTATGTGTTTCTAATTTAAACAAAGTATAAATGGTATTATGGTTTATTCTCTACTAATTAATTATCAAATATATTTACAGTATAAAAAAATATAATTATGTAAATTTTTAAAAAAGAATTATAAATAAAGAATTCGGATTCTAAATATTCAAATAAAACATTTTATTCAATACCTACATAGATGTTTTGTATTTTAATTTTGTATGTTGAGATTCATATGAAAATTATATACATTACGATAAGGACGGAATCTTTTGCATTACCTTACCATATCACAGATTAACCAGAAATAAGGAGTGTAAAATAAGGATGTCATAGTATGTCACATAGATTATTAAAAAATATTGGACTCGTATTTTTTGCTTTAACAAATCATTCAAAATTGACAAAGATAAAGCGCGACAGAGCTCGTGACGTCACATGTTACTAAAAATTGTACCACACCGTGACGTCACGAGGAACTTCAAACAAACCATATCCTCGTATTTTTTGTTAAATTGACAAAAGAAAAATACGTGTCTAACATTTTTTGATGATGTATATGACGGACTAAATATAATTTTTCAGGAAACTTTAACTTTAAGATTATAAACCTGCATTGCGATTATGTAACTTTTTTGCAATAAGTTTCAATCATTTTCGAATTGAAACTGGTTCAATTTAACGGTTTTCTGATAACTTTTTTGAAAGTGCATACAGTGCTTCATTGGAAATGGAATCATTTTCGATTTTGTAACATTTCTTCTGATTAAGAGGTTGTTTCAACCTGAATATGATGGCAACAAAGTTACGTAATCTACGTAGATACTGGTCTTGTTGCAACATGATTAAACCCAATATGTAAAACTTATAATGACATACATACGTATGTATAGCATTAAAAACTGTACTTTTTATTGTACTTTATACCATACCAAAGTGAATCACTTTTATTTTCAGTGGTTTTTGTGCCGAATCATCTGTAAAGAAAACAGTAATGTTAATTCTGAAGTTTTACTGATTAGTAAGTCTGTTGGGACATATCAGATTTATCTATCAAACATTCTTTATTGTATTTTTATACTGTACAAGCTTTCCGCCCGCGGTTACAACTGCGCCCCCTTCTTTACCCCCTTACCTACCTTACCCTACCCTGCTAAGGTTACATTAGAAAAGTCTATATTGTCGTAAGGTTTTCTTAAATTTTCTAAGTTTCTGAGCAGTTTTCTTTTTTTTTTTTTTTTTCTTGTACTTTGTATCTGCGATCAGTCGCTTGACTATAATCAGATTCGTTGCGTGATTATGATGTTGTAGAGTGTTAAGGCCATCGCCTTTTACTCTTTAGTCTGGGAGAACTTCGGCCCGCTTAAGTCTTTTTATTGTACCCCTTAACAACAGTTCATTGGCAAGAGGGTTAGGGTGATTTATTAAGCGCTCTTTGTGACTTTTTTTATAGCGCTCAATTTCTTCTGTGACAGTTGGCTTAGCCAAGTAATCATGGATTTCTGATACACGTGCATACCAGGGAGCACTTGTGATAGTTCGCAGAATGCTATTTTGAACTCTTTGTAGGCGCTGAATGTTTGACTTGCTAGCTGTGGACCATAGCTGAATCCCATAAAGCCAGATAGGTTTCAAAATTGAGCAATAAATCATGACTTTGTTATTGACTGACAGCGTAGACTGTCTTCCCAGCAACCATAGAAGGTTTCTAAAGCGGTTGTTTATATCATCTCGCTTGCGCTTTATATGATCCGCCCACGTGAGTCTACGATCCAGATAAAAGCCAAGATATTTTACGCAAGATGTTTCTGGTAGAAAATCCATACCCAGTTTGACAGGAGGACATGTATCTTTCCTGAGGGCAAATGTTATGTGATGTGATTTTGGTGCGCTAGCTTTTATACGCCATTTTGTTAACCATTTGTTTGTTACATCAAGTTGCTTTTGAAGGTAATAACTTGTTTGATTAGGTTCATTGCTACAGCATAGGAATGAGGCATCGTCAGCAAATGTAGCAACAGTAGCGTTTGGTGTTTGCGGTAAGTCACACGTGAATATATTATAGAGTGTGGGTCCAAGTACCGACCCTTGGGGTACTCCTGCTTTACACTCATGTATGGTTGATCTGGCTTCGCCATGTTTCACTTGGAAAGTTCTACCCGATAAGTATGATGCTATTATTGGAAACATAGAGTGCGGCAGAAACTTTTTTATCTTGCATAGAAGTCCTTTATGCCAAACCCGGTCAAATGCCTGCTGCACATCAAGAAATGCAGCTGAGCAGTAGTCCTTTCTTTCAAAAGCCTGTCTGACTGTATGGTAGACTCTGTGGACTTGCTCCACTGTTGAGTGATGCTCCCGAAAACCAAACTGGTGTTGTGGTATTATATCCCTTTCGTTTAAGCTTTCGTTTAGTCTCGTCAGGAAAATCCTTTCCCATAATTTTGACAAGACTGGAGTTAAGCTGATTGGTCGATATGAGGTAGTAGCTTCAACTGGCTTTCCAGGTTTATGGATCATAATAATTTGGGATGATTTCCAAACTATAGGAAAGTGATTGGTCCGAAGTATTCCGTTAAATAATTGCGTAAGAAAGACAAGGCACTTCCTAGGAAGTTCTTTCAGCAGTTTAGGTGTGATCAGGTCAAATCCTGGGGCTTTTTTGGAGTCCATCTTCCTGATAGTTCTTGCGATTTCCCTTGGCGAGATTGGTCTTAAAGGAAGGCAAAGTTGTATGTCCTGACTAAGGATTTCATCAATATCTGGATCTTCAGGGACATTTGTATCATTCGGAATAAAAACCGATGACAAGTGTTTTGCGAAAGCTTCTGCTTTTTCAGAGTCTGTTCTTGCCCACTTTGTTGTGTCCCGGATTGGAGGGAAGTACTGCTGGGGCTTTTTAAGGGTTTTTGTGGCCTTCCACAATGAATAGTCACCCCGGCTTGTAGGTGACATTTTTTCCAAGTTATGCTTTAGTGTTTTATTTGCGGAGCAGTTTTCTTAATGTTTTTTAATGTAAGAACCTTCTCCTAACAATAACAAACACAGCAAAAAAAGAATAAGCGAAATCAGTCCAGACGTTCAATAGGGATTCATTTTTATATATATAGATATAGGCCTGTGTTTGTGACCGCAACGCAATCTCACCATGGTCAGTGATATGGTCGAAGGTACACCGATTCTTCTAAGTACACCGACCAGGCACGAAATACTTGCAGGACTATGAAAATATTTAACCAGAAACCTACACGACCCGCGCAGCATAGCCTGTCTATGAAAATCTATAAAACTTCATTGTACAACATTTTATTTTACCATATGCATATCATGTAGATACCATATCATATGCATAAAGTACATAAACTCACTGACTTCACAGAACCCTATTTTGGTCTTAATAAGGATTAATTAAAAATACGACTTCGCAAGTACGACTCATGCCTAGAAGGAACTGGCTCTCAAGTGCAGCTCTCGAAACAAACCGATAGGTGCTTGGCGACAGATTTTCAACTTGAGAGTGGTAGCCAGTCAGGTGAGTACTATAATGTACCCTACCACCGTACTTTGGTTTCCTCACGATATGTTTTTCTTAACTTAAAGGTCAAGTTGGTAGGAGTCAAACCCGGATCTTCGTCTTGGCATCCGACGTCAATACCACTGAGCTATCATGGCCTTGCATAAACATATACCGCAACATTTGCAACTGCATGGGCAGTTGCCGTGTAGTTGTTTGATTGTATTTCATTTAATTCAATTTATCTTATCGCCAAAAATATTACCAGATTATTGGGATAATAATAAATACCCTGGGGCATTCCTCACACACGCATCTGATCCGAAACTAAGCAGAGCTTGTACTATGGAAACAAGATAACTGATATAATACATATACTACTTTTTGTTTTTAAATACATACTTAATATACATAATTTACCTGTTGCTCAACGTCACAAGCGTCGACTACAGGATATAACGTGGGGAGATTTTGATGACTTTAAGGAAGAAATTCGGCAAATGCTATCTTGTTTCAAAGACAACTATGATAAGATTGAGAGCACTTTGCTCAACATCGAAAAATCACTTGAATTTAATTCCGAGCAACAAACTGAAATGAAAACTAAAATAAATACCTTGGAGAATGAGTGTAAAACTAACCGCGATTTTATTCTAATCCTTCAAGATAAGGTTGAAGATCTCCAGAGAAGTTCTCAACTAACGACTATCGAACTTAGGAATGTCCCGCGAAAGGAAAAAGAGAATAAGCAAGATCTCTTGACTTACATAGAAAATGTTTCCAAGTCGCTACTTATTCCTCTAAAAAATTCGGACGTTCGTGATATATACCGGATGCCTGGAAAATCAGACTCCAAGAAACCAATTATTATCAAATTATCTGACCTTTATCTTCGAAACAATTTTATCAACGCCGTTAAATCGCATAACAAAAACTCAAAAACTAAGCTAAACTTGAGTCACGCTGGCCTGGAAGGCACAGACCCTATCTATATAGCTGAGCACCTGACTGCAAATTCGCGGAATCTCTTTTACCATGCTCGCGAACTGAGGAAATCTAACAAGATAAAGTACTGCTGGACTTCAGACGGCAAAGTTCTTCTAAAAAAAACTGATGGGGCGTCCACAATAGTGCTGAAAAATATTACCCAATTGGAAGAATTTAACAAGGATTGACTATGTAATTCCATTTTTTGCTTATACATTCGCTACTTAGAAAATTGCTTGCGTTTGTTTTTTCTTTTTGTTAATTTTTTAAAATGCTCTTACTATTCATCTGCTAGACGGGTGACCCGTCTTTTAATTAAGCTTGTATTTTTGTTTTTGCTTGTATATTTATATTACACCTCTCACAATGAACATACTTACTCACACACACACATATACACACACTCACACTTACACTTTGGTATACTCAATTATTGCCTGCCATACCGTTTTTATTTTGTCCATCCATTACCCAAAAAACCAATTTTACCCGTCGATTTCAATTTTATTATGACAACCAATATCTTAAATAAAATTCGATAACTTTTTGGAAATTAGCAAAGATCTCGACCAGTTATCCGTTTCAGTAAGCGAACGATGTAGCCCAGATGATTGTGGTGTTCGCGTGGGTGGCCCCAATAATCTAATCAAAATATTAACTCAAAATATCAGATCGATTAACCGTAACTTTGATAGCTTCTCAACACTCTTACACAGAATTGACATGGATTGTGATGTAATAGCCCTAACAGAATGTTGGCTCGAAAGCAATATCACTATTCCTAGTATTGAAACTTATGTATCTTATAGTACGATTAAACACATTAACCAAAATGATGGGGTAGTTATTTATATTAAGGATCACCTTAAGCATACCGTCACTGAGCCCGATTTCTTGGATGGCTCATGCTTGTTATTAAAGCTAGAAAAGGAAATAGCAATTCTTTGCATTTATCGCTCTCCCTCTTTCAATAACACATCAATTTTCTTAAACTCCCTAGATGAAGTTCTTAGCTCAGTTTTATCCTTTAACAATGTTATAATTTTGGGCGACATCAACCTTGATATTAATCGTACTCCCTGTGATTCCCAAGTATCTAATTATCTCAATCTTACGGCTTTTCACGGTATGCTCCCTGCACATACACTACCTACTCGTGGTCTAAGCTGCTTGGACCACGTGATATTGAAATCGAACTTTGATGCCATAACACTTGTTCTCGATTCCTCAGTTACTGACCATAATAGTGTCCTACTATGTCTTAAGCAAAAAAAGAGGTATGTTAAGACGATTAACACTACCAACAAAATAGACTATGACAGCCTTGATGTTGAAGTTAATAATACTGATTTTGGATGTATTCTACAAATGACTGACGCGCACCTAGCAACAACATATCTTATTGATATATTAGCTTCTACAATAAAAAATAATTCCACGGTCATTCAATTATCCAAACGCAGGCGTATATTGAAACCTTGGATTACTGAAGGCCTACTGCGCTGCATGCGCAATCGCGATGCCATGCATAAAAAAGTAAAAAATAACCCTGATAACGATGTTCTGAGGACTACATACAGACGGTATCGAAATTTTTGTACCAAAATTCTTAAAAAATTAAAAAGAAGTTTTGAGAAAGCAGAACTTCATAGGGCTGGTTCGGATAATAAGCGACTATGGCGGGTAATAAAAAGGGTGACAAATACTAAAAAACAAAAAAGTTCCTCTAGTGATCTACTGTCTTCGTCTCCACTACTCTCTGTCAATCACGTCAACCACTTTTTTGCAGGCATTGGTAAGAATCTCGCCGATAAAATAACTCCCATTCACCAACCCCCTCCGACTCTATTAGACAATCCAGATAATATACCAATTAACTCTTTTGTTCTCCTACCCACGGACAGCTCTGAAGTTGAATCCATCTTACTTACCTTGAAAACGGATTCAGCTGTAGGCTGGGACAGTATTTCAACAGAAATATTAAAAAGGTACAAAAACATACTGGTTCCTCTTTTGACACACATTTTTAATCTCTGTCTTGAGACTGGTACTTTTCCCTCCTATTTAAAAAAATCTTTGATTCACCCCATTTTTAAGAGTGGAAATAGGAACTGCGTCAACAATTATCGCCCAATAGCTGTTCTCCCTGTAATATCAAAAATCTTAGAACGGATAATCAATAAGAGGCTTATCCAATACCTGGAAGATAAGAACCTTCTATCTCCAAACCAATATGGTTTCAGAAAGAATAGATCTACTTCCGATGCCGTTCTAAGCCTCACAAGTCATATTGTTAAAAGTTTGGATGACAAGAAAAAAGCGTTAACTATCTTCTTAGACCTCACTAAGGCGTTCGACACAGTTTCTATTCCTCTCCTCCTATCTAAATTGGAAATGGTTGGCATTAGGGGTGTTGCCCTCGATATTCTGAAAGATTACCTTAGTCAGAGAACTCAATGCGTTAAAATTAATGAATTCATAAGTGACGAACTTCCGGTCACGTATGGAGTTCCGCAAGGTAGTGTAATAGGACCAACCCTCTTTCTAGTGTACCTTAATCATTTGTGTCAAATACACTTACCTGATGGAAAAATCACATCCTTTGCAGACGATACTGCACTTTTATTTACCGGTGATACTTGGAACGATGTCTTCATAAAGGCTCAGTCTGGATTGAACCTTGTCACGTACTGGCTAGCTAAGAACTCGCTCACACTTAACACGGTAAAAACAAAATACCTTACCTTCACTCTTCGCCAAGCTACTCAACCTCCAACAAACCTTTCTATAATTGCTCACTCTTGTTCTCATCCCTGGAATTCTACATGCACCTGCCCCAATCTCGAACGGACAAACTCGATTAAATATCTGGGTGTCATACTTGACAATACTTTATGCTTCAGTCCACACATCGAACTATTACAAAACAGGGTCAGAAAACTTATATATATATTTAAATCACTTAGATATGTGGCTGAAGCTAGAACTATGAAGAATGTCTATTTTGCCCTTTGCCAATCGATCTTAACCTACTGCATAACATCTTGGGGTGGCGCACCTAAAACCAACTTACTGGCACTTGAGAGAGCTCAAAGGGCGGTTTTAAAAGTTTGTACATTCCTACCTTTCTCCTATTCTACGACTGAGTTATTTAAATTCTGCGAGGTCCTTTCTGTAAGACAACTTCATATCCTAAATTCAGTTTTATTACAACATGCTGCTACCCCTCTGAGAATTATATCAAAAAGGCGCAAGGACAGAATATGCCACATACAAAAAACCCACTTTGCCTTTTCAAAAAGGTTCCACTGTTTTTCGGCTCCTGCTCTCTATAACAAAATAAATAAATTGTTTCCCATATTCCATCTATCTAATAGTACTTGCAAGAGAGTTCTTCGTAATTGGCTATTAACCCTGACTTATGATCAGACAGAGAAACTTATAAATTAAATTCTAGTAAAAATACCAACACTCATTCACACTAACGTCACAAACACACACATACAGACACACACACTCACATATACACTATAACACTCTCCACTCACCCCCAAACATTTAACATTAACACACCATAAGCCTTAAGCCTAATTTTAGATATATAATATAAAATAAGATAAAGTTAAGAAGAAATATTTAAAAAAAAAGAACAATGTAACATTTTCATGGGTTAATGTAGATACTTTCCCTGGGGTAAGGGACTAGCATCTTTAATACAGGTTACTCTGTAACCTAGCTAAGGTGTTAGTTGCGACCTATTTTTATAAAGACTATAAGCCTATACCTATCATACATGTTAACTTATTGTAAAACTTTATTTTAATGTCTTTTCATTTGTATGCTACTAATAAACATTATTATTATTATTATTATTATAATTACACCCAGACTCAGGACATACAGACATGTTCATGCACACAAATGCATGTCCTGTGCGGGAATCGAGCCCACGACCTGCGGCGCAATAGGTGGAATCTTTACCAGACTCTTAACCAACTGCGCCAACTGGCCCGTCATAGTAGGGGATGAACAGTATATACCCCACATGTCCATTCTTGGCCATTGCCTGCGGTTTCACACGACTGAAATAAGTAGACTGTTCGTCCATAATTTACTAAAAGTAGCACAAATCTTTGTAAAGATGAATTGTTTGTATTTGACTACAATCTCACCATGATAAGTGACGATTCAGCATCAGCACATACAACATGTTTTATGTATTATATTCTATGTGAATGTCGAGGGCAGTACAGCCGGATGTAACCAGCACCCATTATAAAGCAAAAAAGTATCTATTACGGAGCGTGCGATATCATTAGTACTAGTAAACCCGTCACAATCTGTTAGGCCCGTTTAGATGTATATGTGCTATCAAAACAGGACTATTAGATTGTGTCGTTGCAGTGAGTAGAGTGCAGCAGTAGTGCGAAAGGTTATGTACCTACATGCAGAATCAGATAAAATACATGCACAAACGTGTTAGTAGACAAAGTAGCGTGAATGAACAAACAAACATGTATGTGGTTGCGGCATGCGTGCGTCACACTTCAACGTAGTCGAGCGTAGTACCGGCGGGCACGCGCGGGCCGAGGGGCGGCGCGGCGAGGGGCGGCGCGAGGGGCGGCGCGAGGGGCGGCGCGAGGGGCGGCGCGAGGGGCGGCGCGAGGGGCGGCAGCGCGAAGGCGGCGAGGTAGTTGTGAGGCGAACACAGCGGCAGGCTCTCCGCCAGCTCACGCGCCGGCTCCGGGCAACCTCCTACCTCCAACTTGCTTGCACCCGTGTGACTCTATACAACATAAATATATAAAACTAGCTGCCCGGCGCGACTTCGTTCGCGTGGTGCTACCCTACCCTATGGTGCTACCCTACCCCACCCCACCCTACCCAACCCTACCCTACCGTACCCTACCCTACTCTCCGACCCTACCTATCTCAACCATCACATTATATTCACAAATCAGCCCGGCAGATGGCGCTGCAGTGGGTATCTAGGTTATATTATCGACTGCAAGCTTTAATCGAAGCACGTCCAAAATGAAATGACAGAAATTAATGACGTAACAACATGCTTGTACTATCAACACTGAAAAAAGTTTCAATTTGACGGCAAAATCCCCATTAACAAAATGATCCGCCATTTATTCAATTCATTTGTTACCAAAAATGTGATAAATGAAGAACTGCTCGACCGATTTTGTGCAAACTTCACATAAACCATCTACTAAATAGTCCGAACAAAGCCTATACATTTGGTTTGGATAGGTGAGCCCGTTCTTGAGTTATAAAATTACAACGAAAAGTGGCATTGATTTTTATATATTATATAGAGAATGTTTTTTTTTTATCAACAAAAAAATAATATCATACATAGAGATTAGTATAAAATCATTCACAATAAAACCAAAAAGGTTTATAATAAATGGAATGACTTACTTCGACATTCGTCCTATACACATTGACATGGTATACATATTTAACATACTCATATAGTACCGCACTCATCTCCGTATACACTGGACTGGCCATAAGTATGACCAAATGATTAACAGAATATCAATCCAGAGTATAAATAGATCATTATATATATAAATTATTATTTATTAGCACACTGGACCAAAGACAAAACACATGGCAAAAAATTACAAAGTTTCGATACACGGTGTTTAAATTTTCTTTTTATGTTATTGGAGTAATATTTTGTTTAATTTCGAAATCGAGGTTGTTCATTAAACGAGGATTCAAATAGGAGTAGGTACGTTGCCCATATGAGTTATTAGCAGATAAAGTTTAGTTTATGTAGGTCTGTGTGTCACCTATAAGTTCATATACAGACCATTGTAAAAAAAACGCCCCTACTACAGACGTTTTGCTCAACAGATTCCATACTATTCAAGCATGTCAGTGGGCGACACCGTTTGATCAAGGTTTTACCGACGGATGACATACAGGTGCATACGACAATAAATAAAACCACGTAAAGTACTCATAAATACGAACAACTTATTCGTATACTAAGGCAAAAAATAAACCAGCTGACATTTTAAGCATTTAGGAGACATTGACCTTCTTTTGTATGAAACAGATGTTTTTTTTGCGATTTCGAATTTGGTCCCATTGTAAAAGTTGTTCGTACTTATGAGTACTTTAATTGGTTTAATTTGCACTAAACTAATTTTAGTCACATCACATCTCTTTCTTATAAACATTATTGAAAAAGGATAGAACATATTTCAAGCTGTCAAATTAGTGTTTGCCGTCTTCATTTTATTATATTATACATATTTAGACGTAACCGCGATAGATGGCGACTAATATTGAAATCAAGCATTGGACTAATTTGACAGGACTAAATTTCTTACATCTTTTTCTTATGTTCTTAGTTAGAAAGACATAGTGATACTAAATTAGTTTACTTGTAAACAACAGAATTAGCACCATTGTCCATTTGGAACTTATATCTAGGACAAGGTCTTTTAATTTATAAACTACTAATAAAGATTGTGGTATGTAAACTTACCGGTACAACCGTGACCGTATCTGAAAACTTAACTTTATTCTTCTCGCCGCGGTTTCCAGATCTTTCCATTATATCAATATCAGTTCTATATGTTCTGTCTCTTAAATTAGTATTGCTTATAAAATTATTATTTTGGTAACGATACAGAGTATGGGGCGCCTCTTCTCTTAATTCCTTTTGGAATAAATGTTTAAAATTAGCAGCGACCAATCTATCATCGTGAGGACGAGGTATAATATCTGTTATTGTATGGCTGGGCTTCTCACTTATCGTAGATAGACCATATTTCGAAACACCTTTGCTATTCGATAACACATCCATACTATGCCACTTCACATTGTGAGAGTTCGATACAGGTAAGTAATGTTCACGGTCATATGTACGACTTTTTATATACGTATCGTCTCTCACGTCTGTATTCCATATTGTGTTGTCTCTTTCTAAATACTGGTGTAAGTTAGGTCGAATGCTTGTCGTGGAGCCCGGTTCTGCCTGTGTTAAGGGTACTGGCATTAGAGTCGGGTGGTTGGGTAGAGAGACTCGAGGTAGAGGAGGTGGTTTTGTTTTGACTGTGTCAGAGGCGACGCTTGTTTCTTCATCGGTGTCAGAATAAGAGTGCGAACAGGAACCCGAGCATTCAGAATCTGAAAATAAATAACGTATTTTGTTGTAAAAGTGTACACGTTTTAAATCTTTACCTATTTTTATTTTTATTTATTTTGTTTGGGTCTGTGTTTGACCACAATCTCACCATGGTAGGTGATGATGTGGCCGAAGGTGGTAAGCACACAAAGCCTAGAAGGAACTGACTCTCAAGTGCAGCTGTCGGAACACACCGATAGGTGCTTGGCGACAGATTTTAAACTTGAGGATGGTAGACAACCTGAAGGGTACTACAAAGTAACCTACCTCCGTGCTATGCTTTCCTCACGATTTTTTCCTTCACCGAAAGCTCAAGCTCATTGTAGGATTCGAACCCGGGACATTCGTCTTGGTATCTGACGTTCCACTGAGCTATCATCGCCTTACAATTTATTGTGACAAAAGTAATATAAACATTATAGAAAACATACTCAAATATCAGGCCTTGCTTTCTTAACAGTTGAGGCACGAAAACCTACGGAATCGTTAACCGCCAGCCATCGCTCGTGTATGAACAACACTATGTGTACCTGTGCGTGTGCTGTAGTGCTTGTAGTGGTTGGCGAGCGCGTGCGCCTCGGCGGCGAGGGCCGGGAGTCTCCGGCCACAGCTCGTGTATGAACAACACTATGTGTACCTGTGCGTGTGCTGTAGTGCTTGTAGTGGTTGGCGAGCGCGTGCGCCTCGGCGGCGAGGGCGGGGAGTCTCCGGTCACAGCTCGTGTATGAACAACACTATGTGTACCTGTGCGTGTGCTGTAGTGCTTGTAGTGGTTGGCGAGCGCGTGCGCCTTGGCGGCGAGGGCCGGGAGTCTCCGGTCACAGCTCGTGTATGAACAACACTATGTGTACCTGTGCGTGTGCTGTAGTGCTTGTAGTGGTTGGCGAGCGCGTGCGCCTCGGCGGCGAGGGCGGGGAGTCTCCGGTCACAGCTCGTGTATGAACAACACTATGTGTACCTGTGCGTGTGCTGTAGTGCTTGTAGTGGTTGGCGAGCGCGTGCGCCTCGGCGGCGAGGGCCGGGAGTCTCCGGCCACAGCTCGTGTATGAACAACACTATGTGTACCTGTGCGTGTGCTGTAGTGCTTGTAGTGGTTGGCGAGCGCGTGCGCCTTGGCGGCGAGGGCCGGGAGTCTCCGGCCACAGCTCGTGTATGAACAACACTATGTGTACCTGTGCGTGTGCTGTAGTGCTTGTAGTGGTTGGCGAGCGCGTGCGCCTCGGCGGCGAGGGCCGGGAGTCTCCGGCCACAGCTCGTGTATGAACAACACTATGTGTACCTGTGCGTGTGCTGTAGTGCTTGTAGTGGTTGGCGAGCGCGTGCGCCTTGGCGGCGAGGGCCGGGAGTCTCCGGCCACAGCTCGTGTATGAACAACACTATGTGTACCTGTGCGTGTGCTGTAGTGCTTGTAGTGGTTGGCGAGCGCGTGCGCCTTGGCGGCGAGGGCCGGGAGTCTCCGGCCACAGCTCGTGTATGAACAACACTATGTGTACCTGTGCGTGTGCTTGTAGTGGTTGGCGAGCGCGTGCGCCTTGGCGGCGAGGGCCGGGAGTCTCCGGCCACAGCTCGTGTATGAACAACACTATGTGTACCTGTGCGTGTGCTGTAGTGCTTGTAGTGGTTGGCGAGCGCGTGCGCCTTGGCGGCGAGGGCCGGGAGTCTCCGGCCACAGCTCGTGTATGAACAACACTATGTGTACCTGTGCGTGTGCTGTAGTGCTTGTAGTGGTTGGCGAGCGCGTGCGCCTCGGCGGCGAGGGCCGGGAGTCTCCGGCCACAGCTCGTGTATGAACAACACTATGTGTACCTGTGCGTGTGCTGTAGTGCTTGTAGTGGTTGGCGAGCGCGTGCGCCTCGGCGGCGAGGGCCGGGAGTCTCCGGCCACAGCTCGTGTATGAACAACACTATGTGTACCTGTGCGTGTGCTGTAGTGCTTGTAGTGGTTGGCGAGCGCGTGCGCCTCGGCGGCGAGGGCCGGGAGTCTCCGGCCACAGCTCGTGTATGAACAACACTATGTGTACCTGTGCGTGTGCTTGTAGTGCTTGTAGTGGTTGGCGAGCGCGTGCGCCTCGGCGGCGAGGGCCGGGAGTCTCCGGCCACAGCTCGTGTATGAACAACACTATGTGTACCTGTGCGTGTGCTTGTAGTGGTTGGCGAGCGCGTGCGCCTTGGCGGCGAGGGCCGGGAGTCTCCGGCCACAGCTCGTGTATGAACAACACTATGTGTACCTGTGCGTGTGCTGTAGTGCTTGTAGTGGTTGGCGAGCGCGTGCGCCTTGGCGGCGAGGGCCGGGAGTCTCCGGCCACAGCTCGTGTATGAACAACACTATGTGTACCTGTGCGTGTGCTGTAGTGCTTGTAGTGGTTGGCGAGCGCGTGCGCCTCGGCGGCGAGGGCCGGGAGTCTCCGGCCACAGCTCGTGTATGAACAACACTATGTGTACCTGTGCGTGTGCTGTAGTGCTTGTAGTGGTTGGCGAGCGCGTGCGCCTCGGCGGCGAGGGCCGGGAGTCTCCGGCCACAGCTCGTGTATGAACAACACTATGTGTACCTGTGCGTGTGCTGTAGTGCTTGTAGTGGTTGGCGAGCGCGTGCGCCTCGGCGGCGATAGCCGGGAGTCTCCGGCCACAGCTCGTGTATGAACAACACTATGTGTACCTGTGCGTGTGCTGTAGTGCTTGTAGTGGTTGGTGAGCGCGTGCGCCTCGGCGGCGAGGGCCGGGAGTCTCCGGTCACAGCTCGTGTATGAACAACACTATGTGTACCTGTGCGTGTGCTGTAGTGCTTGTAGTGGTTGGCGAGCGCGTGCGCCTCGGCGGCGAGGGCCGGGAGTCTCCGGCCACAGCTCGTGTATGAACAACACTATGTGTACCTGTGCGTGTGCTTGTAGTGCTTGTAGTGGTTGGCGAGCGCGTGCGCCTCGGCGGCGAGGGCCGGGAGTCTCCGGCCACAGCTCGTGTATGAACAACACTATGTGTACCTGTGCGTGTGCTTGTAGTGGTTGGCGAGCGCGTGCGCCTCGGCGGCGAGGGCGGGGAGTCTCCGGTCACAGCTCGTGTATGAACAACACTATGTGTACCTGTGCGTGTGCTGTAGTGCTTGTAGTGGTTGGCGAGCGCGTGCGCCTCGGCGGCGAGGGCCGGGAGTCTCCGGCCACAGCTCGTGTATGAACAACACTATGTGTACCTGTGCGTGTGCTGTAGTGCTTGTAGTGGTTGGCGAGCGCGTGCGCCTTGGCGGCGAGGGCCGGGAGTCTCCGGCCACAGCTCGTGTATGAACAACACTATGTGTACCTGTGCGTGTGCTGTAGTGCTTGTAGTGGTTGGCGAGCGCGTGCGCCTCGGCGGCGAGGGCCGGGAGTCTCCGGCCACAGCTCGTGTATGAACAACACTATGTGTACCTGTGCGTGTGCTGTAGTGCTTGTAGTGGTTGGCGAGCGCGTGCGCCTCGGCGGCGAGGGCCGGGAGTCTCCGGCCACAGCTCGTGTATGAACAACACTATGTGTACCTGTGCGTGTGCTGTAGAGCTTGTAGTGGTTGGCGAGCGCGTGCGCCTCGGCGGCGAGGGCCGGGAGTCTCCGGCCACAGCTCGTGTATGAACAACACTATGTGTACCTGTGCGTGTGCTGTAGTGCTTGTAGTGGTTGGCGAGCGCGTGCGCCTCGGCGGCGAGGGCCGGGAGTCTCCGGTCACAGCTCGTGTATGAACAACACTATGTGTACCTGTGCTGTAGTGCTTGTAGTGGTTGGCGAGCGCGTGCGCCTCGGCGGCGAGGGCCGGGAGTCTCCGGCCACAGCTCGTGTATGAACAACACTATGTGTACCTGTGCGTGTGCTTGTAGTGCTTGTAGTGGTTGGCGAGCGCGTGCGCCTCGGCGGCGAGGGCCGGGAGTCTCCGGCCACAGCTCGTGTATGAACAACACTATGTGTACCTGTGCGTGTGCTTGTAGTGGTTGGCGAGCGCGTGCGCCTTGGCGGCGAGGGCCGGGAGTCTCCGGCCACAGCTCGTGTATGAACAACACTATGTGTACCTGTGCGTGTGCTGTAGTGCTTGTAGTGGTTGGCGAGCGCGTGCGCCTTGGCGGCGAGGGCCGGGAGTCTCCGGCCACAGCTCGTGTATGAACAACACTATGTGTACCTGTGCGTGTGCTGTAGTGCTTGTAGTGGTTGGCGAGCGCGTGCGCCTCGGCGGCGAGGGCCGGGAGTCTCCGGCCACAGCTCGTGTATGAACAACACTATGTGTACCTGTGCGTGTGCTGTAGTGCTTGTAGTGGTTGGCGAGCGCGTGCGCCTTGGCGGCGAGGGCCGGGAGTCTCCGGCCACAGCTCGTGTATGAACAACACTATGTGTACCTGTGCGTGTGCTGTAGTGCTTGTAGTGGTTGGCGAGCGCGTGCGCCTCGGCGGCGAGGGCCGGGAGTCTCCGGCCACAGCTCGTGTATGAACAACACTATGTGTACCTGTGCGTGTGCTGTAGTGCTTGTAGTGGTTGGCGAGCGCGTGCGCCTCGGCGGCGAGGGCCGGGAGTCTCCGGCCACAGCTCGTGTATGAACAACACTATGTGTACCTGTGCGTGTGCTTGTAGTGCTTGTAGTGGTTGGCGAGCGCGTGCGCCTCGGCGGCGAGGGCCGGGAGTCTCCGGTCACAGCTCGTGTATGAACAACACTATGTGTACCTGTGCGTGTGCTGTAGTGCTTGTAGTGGTTGGCGAGCGCGTGCGCCTCGGCGGCGAGGGCCGGGAGTCTCCGGCCACAGCTCGTGTATGAACAACACTATGTGTACCTGTGCGTGTGCTTGTAGTGCTTGTAGTGGTTGGCGAGCGCGTGCGCCTCGGCGGCGAGGGCCGGGAGTCTCCGGCCACAGCTCGTGTATGAACAACACTATGTGTACCTGTGCGTGTGCTTGTAGTGGTTGGCGAGCGCGTGCGCCTTGGCGGCGAGGGCCGGGAGTCTCCGGCCACAGCTCGTGTATGAACAACATTATGTGTACCTGTGCGTGTGCTGTAGTGCTTGTAGTGGTTGGCGAGCGCGTGCGCCTAGGCGGCGAGGGCCGGGAGTCTCCGGCCACAGCTCGTGTATGAACAACACTATGTGTACCTGTGCGTGTGCTGTAGTGCTTGTAGTGGTTGGCGAGCGCGTGCGCCTCGGCGGCGAGGGCCGGGAGTCTCCGGCCACAGCTCGTGTATGAACAACACTATGTGTACCTGTGCGTGTGCTGTAGTGCTTGTAGTGGTTGGCGAGCGCGTGCGCCTTGGCGGCGAGGGCCGGGAGTCTCCGGCCACAGCTCGTGTATGAACAACACTATGTGTACCTGTGCGTGTGCTGTAGTGCTTGTAGTGGTTGGCGAGCGCGTGCGCCTCGGCGGCGAGGGCCGGGAGTCTCCGGCCACAGCTCGTGTATGAACAACACTATGTGTACCTGTGCGTGTGCTGTAGTGCTTGTAGTGGTTGGCGAGCGCGTGCGCCTCGGCGGCGAGGGCCGGGAGTCTCCGGCCACAGCTCGTGTATGAACAACACTATGTGTACCTGTGCGTGTGCTTGTAGTGCTTGTAGTGGTTGGCGAGCGCGTGCGCCTCGGCGGCGAGGGCCGGGAGTCTCCGGCCACAGCTCGTGTATGAACAACACTATGTGTACCTGTGCGTGTGCTTGTAGTGGTTGGCGAGCGCGTGCGCCTTGGCGGCGAGGGCCGGGAGTCTCCGGCCACAGCTCGTGTATGAACAACACTATGTGTACCTGTGCGTGTGCTGTAGTGCTTGTAGTGGTTGGCGAGCGCGTGCGCCTTGGCGGCGAGGGCCGGGAGTCTCCGGCCACAGCTCGTGTATGAACAACACTATGTGTACCTGTGCGTGTGCTGTAGTGCTTGTAGTGGTTGGCGAGCGCGTGCGCCTCGGCGGCGAGGGCCGGGAGTCTCCGGCCACAGCTCGTGTATGAACAACACTATGTGTACCTGTGCGTGTGCTGTAGTGCTTGTAGTGGTTGGCGAGCGCGTGCGCCTCGGCGGCGAGGGCCGGGAGTCTCCGGCCACAGCTCGTGTATGAACAACACTATGTGTACCTGTGCGTGTGCTGTAGTGCTTGTAGTGGTTGGCGAGCGCGTGCGCCTCGGCGGCGAGGGCCGGGAGTCTCCGGTCACAGCTCGTGTATGAACAACACTATGTGTACCTGTGCGTGTGCTGTAGTGCTTGTAGTGGTTGGCGAGCGCGTGCGCCTCGGCGACGAGGGCGGGGAGTCGCGCGCGCGCCGCCGCCCACCGCGCGTCCATGAACAGGTCCCACGCGCACAGGTCCACCGCCAGGCTCAGCGCCTTCTCCGTGCGACCGCGTCTGTACACATACACAACACACATTACATCAAGTTTTAATGTGACCTTGAATACAGACTAGATGGATGACGGAATAATATATAGCGGCGTCGTGTGGCGGAACCAAACTTTCCTATAGGAGGGCGATGCGCGATGGCTGCCACACGCGTCATACTTATGAACAGGTGCTGCTTGTGGGGTCTGGTCTGCTCAAGTTTGCTATTTCCTTATTAAATGTCGATTGGGTCTAGATCAGATTGTAGTTTTTGCCAACGGAACTAGGGTTGGCAAGCCCTAAAACCCAAAAGCCGAACTCGGCGCTTCATTTGGCCGGACGGACATTGTTATAAAAGCCGGACATAATGCTCTAAGTATGGTATTAGAGGCAGATTTTTCATAAGTGCCTGCAAAGGTCTATTTGAGTAAATGATTTTGAATTAAATTTTGAATAGGTACCACAGACCAATAAGCCTAATTGACGCCACATCAACAATGCCTTTGTATGGCAATATAATCGTATAATGTAGGCGAAGTACTGACCTGAGTAGATGATGGAAGAACTTCCTGGCGAGGTCGTGCACGGGCGGCGCGTACCGCACTGCGGCGCTCGGCAGAGGAACTCGCGCGCTGAGGAATGCACCCAGAGCGCTTTGTGCTATGCATTCCTGTGATACACCGTCTACGGCCATTCATACATGCATATCAGGTATCACAACGAGATACGGGTTAGCTTTTGAGAGTGGGTAGAAAAATATATCTTGGGTAGGTGGTGCCTATCAAATTGCCGTTGTGTGGAATTTTTTTATAATTAAATCTAAATATTTACACAACCTTGTCTTAAAACCAGTGAAGAATGCCTTTAAAGACATTGTCAACAAACTGCCCTTAAAATGGTAAGTCTGTACCTTATTGTAAAGCAATAAGTTATATTTCACCATGACATAAATGCTTGTTATGGTGGACAGACGAGCAGTAATCATACCAGGTGGAGCTCTGAGTGCGGCACAGACGAGCGTGTTGATGGCGCGCAGACATTGCGTTCCCTCGCGCTCCCAGTCCATCGCGCGTAACAACGAAACTGCGTTTGACGACCGCCCACATCGCATCCACGCCTGGAAATGTCAGTTTACATAATCATTAACATCATTTCAGTCTAGGATATTCTAGGGAACAGTGGTCTATGCTTTGGTTTCTACAAACTAAGCGACTTGTATTCAGTAGCAATTATTAATCGTTATTTTTCTATACACACACACTTCTATATACTTTACAAATAGAAAGAAAGAAACCAGTGAATTACAGCGCATTTAAAATATAACTTACTGTAATAAGGCGCGGATGCGTGATATGCAATAACGAAAGAGGCCCGCCTGTGAATGATGCCAGTATGATTGGACCACATTTCGAGCTCCGCGTTGTTAAAAGTTTCATTCGACGAGCATCCCTGGGAAAAATAATTTTACAATAGTACATTATAATACATAGTTTTTTTTTAGATACTTTTTATACGATTGTGCGACAGCAAAGTCAGGGTTATTTTTATATATTTTTTATTGAAACAAGTGTTGTTCTTCCGAAATGTATTGATAAAATGAAATAAAAAAAAGCGAATTAGGGAGTGCAACCTGCTTCTGGTGTCTGTGTTTCATGACTCTTACAATCCAGAGACTTTCAAAGGCCAGAGTGAATAGGTTTCTTCTCGGTAACTATACTCCATCTTAGGCTTCGTAGACGTCCATTATGGACGGGTCAGTGGACAAACGCAAGCCCATTTATCATTAAAAAATGCCTTTTCAATATAGAATATGAGAAGTCGGTATTTATTTGGTAGGTTTTTAATTTCGGAAGTCACGACTAGGCCTAGGATATGGCATTCTTGTCTTATTGTTGACTTACTGTAGCGTTGACGATATATTTGACCGAGCGAGCACGAAGCGCGATCGAAGCGTCTCCGTTTCAGTTTGGGCAAAAATGCATTCGTATGTCCGGTATCCGGCGGATGTCCAGTTGTTCTTCTCTACAGGTCGCATTTCTCAACCAATTCTCGGTAATTATATGCATTTTTTTCGTCGCTATCTGATGGGTATAATGTAGTTATTTACCGTAGATATGACGTAAGGTCGAGGCACTTGGTGTGGTGGTGCAGCAGCGAAAGCGCGCGGTCGAAGCACTGCAGGCGCCCGCCCTCCTCCGCAGCCACTATCAACTCGTCTGCCCAGTGCACTTCAGTCGCGATCTGATGTTCACACATTTATACTGACTGTGGTATTGATTTTTCATTATATAAGGATTATGATATATTCCTTGAATATTGAATAAATCAGTGAAGATAAATTCAAAATAATACAAAGTATGGTCTAAAATTCTATTGCCTCAACATTTATTTTCACCAATTTTCTTTTTGTTATTAATCCTAGTTCTTTTTATGAAATAAATCGACCTTAGAAATATGTTTAGTGTTTTCATCAGGGTTGAGTACAAAACTCTACAAACTTCAGCTTTAATTCATAGTAATATAAGATATAGCTCACAAATCCTGCTCTAGTAGAGTGCGTCAAGCCAGCGACGTGATGCACGATATGTAAAGAGCCGTCTATACACGCGGCGAGCAGTCGCAAGTCGCATTTAGACCGCTGCACCGCCCGCGCCGGCGCTGGCAGCGACACTCGCGTCGCACTCTCGCCCAATGCCGACAACTTTGTAGCACGTGTCATCGTGTTCGGAACTTCGTAACGCAACCACTCTAGGGTTATGCCACTCTGGAAAAACAAATTGTCTTAGTAAAGGATCATGGCGAGATTTGTACAAAAAAATAAAGATTTTTAGAGACGTTACAATGAAGTTATAATTGATCCTTGGTGCCTAAGGAACAACTTGAGCCATTTAAAATATTTTTAGAACCCCGGGATAAAAATGGGGATTTCTATGGCATGCCGGCGAATCGCGACTATTCGCGACCATAACCGTTATGTTGTTGTTCTGTTTTGCGGGGTTTATAGAATATTTCATGTATATTAATATGTTGCTGGTAATGTAATCTCAACATTGGAAGTGATTCAAAACCCTCTAAAATGTTATTTTTTTGTACAAATCAATGTATGGATCTCGCCATGATTCTTTTATCATATTATCATTGCAATATAAGTAGATTAGTATGACATTACCTTAAGGCATGTTATCTGCTCAACAATGTGAACTAAATTATCCCACTTGTATGAAAGTTCTGCAGACAGTGTTTCATTCTCAAGCTGATGGTATGCTATCAGTGTAAGTTGTTGACTGAAAATAATACAGTAAAAAAATTACTCTTATGTGTTTACTAGCTGTCCCGCGCGGTTTCACCCGCATTCCCGAGGGATCTTATTTTTCCGGGATAAAAAGTATCCTATGTGTTAATTCAGAACATATTCTATCTGTGTGCCAAATTTCATCTAAATCAGTTTGGTAGTTTTTGCGTGAAAGAGTAACAAACATCCTCTCACAAACTTTTGCATTTATAATATTAGTATTGGAGATAGTTTTTAGATATTATAATGGGAAACAGATAAACACACGGAATGAGATTAATGATAGACGGCAAAACAAGATTTCATAAAGTTTGCCTTGATATTGTTGGATATCTGGAAAAAATTCATACCCTTTGATCTGATAAAGGTGTAAATTGGCATGGTCTTCTACAACAGGGCTCCAGGGCGCTGGTTCCGCGGTCGCAGCGCTCCAAACTAGTACCCGCACTCCAATGCTGCTCTCACACCTTGTGACACGACGTTCTGATCGCCGTGAACTGCCACCTAATTCTATGCTCTGAAATAAATGTAATGCTAGACTCTTACCTGGATACTTAGTGAGATTTTAACATTTGCAGATTAAGTGCTCAATTTGAGATTTGTGGGACTTTGATTTTGCGAGAACAGAATGAATCATTCTTTAATGTGGGAGTAAAAAAATATTTTCTACAATATTGCCTTCAAATTATAATTACTTAACAATAACAGTAGCATGATATTTTTATTGTAGCTATTCTTGCAGTACGCATGTCCGGTTTGTGGCTGGCTCTACCGATAAGTTCAGTGTGGCTGTCAGGTTACACCAATGGGTTGGCTATGAGCCTTTACCTCTTCCTGCTGGTAATGGATGCCTTGACGTCACACCTGCAGGAAGTGGCACCTTGGTGTATGCTATTTGCCGATGACATTGTTCTCGTTGGTGAAAATGGATTTGATGTATAGAGCATGTTGGTGAAATGGCAGCAAAAGCTGGAGTCTTGGCTTGAAAATTTACAGAACAGAACTGAACACATGGTCTGCGATTTTGGCGGTCTCTCCAGGTTCGTAACTATCTTGCTTGAAAGAGTGTCAGTACTAGTCTGCTCCGACTTTTGGTATGATTTTAATTAAATAATAAGATCTCACCTGTAAATAAGGATCTCTATCAGTGATGCGGCAAGGTTGGCTTGAGGTAGTATTTTTCTCAAATGTCACAAATGTTGCTGTTCGGTCAGCATGGGTAAACAACATGTGAGACTTGCACAGCACAACTGGAATAAATTTATTATTTTGGTAAGGATAAATTTAAAAAAAGAGGAAGAAAAAATTTATTGGGAATAGATATGGGAAATATGGACAGTGAGTTCCTGCATCATTATTTCATGTCTTTTTAGTGAAAACTTTTGGCATCAGTTTATTTTTGAATAAAAGTTAATAAGTTTTCCAATTATTGTTTTGAGTTTGTACAAAGATTGTTATTTAAAGAACATATTTAATCAATTTATCCACATAAAATGGAATGATGAGTAATATGGAAAGTAGGTAAGGCTGAAAAGTAAACTAACAACTCTTACCATTTGTGACTGTTTGTCCAGACAACTTTCCAACAAAGTATCTGTCAAATAGAATTTGGGTTACATCTAACGTATCTGGTTTTACAGTGAGGTAGGTGATGACTCCCGATGAAAACACTATGGTAAGGAGAGATTCAGTTGTCCATTCGCAGCATACAATGTTCCTTTCGCGAAGTTTTGATTCCAGTTGCCGAATATGCCTCGGGCGAGGGGCGCGCCAGTTGCCGCCCCGACGCTCACAATAATTCCGTTTCCCAAAATCGCAAGCAGTTTCTTCAGCCCTTTTCTTTGATTCATACCTGTAAACAACTTTATTTATCACTTCAGAACAAAAACATTGAAAATATACAAAACAAAACTTACTTGAAACTTTTGTGATCGCTGCTATTTGTGTGTAATGATTCCTCGAATGTTAGAAATTTTACTTCATAATTAATCATTTTAAGTTACAGTTATCTCATTTTGTTTGATGATTTTGTCAAATATTTAATTAATTAAAATTTTAGTTTTGTTTGGTAGCGTTTTTGCTTCCGTCCGATTGATTACCTACTTTTTTGTTCCCACTTTTTTTTTTGCCTGCTGCAGTGTTGTCAATGCAAAATTGCAAACTTTTCCAAACCCAACAACTAGTACTGCCGTTGTGACTTTTTGGCGGGAACTTGCAGAGTGACGTAGCATTTGCATTTTTATTTACATAAATTTGTGTATTTTGAGTTTTATTGTGTATTTTTGGTGGTATTTTACCCAATAAAGATCATCCATATGCACCAGTGAAGTGAAATGAAATGAATTATGTGTATCCTGACTTTTCAAGTTGTCTCAAAATTTCCGTGAAGAGTTTTAGTACAATGACCACCATTGTAGTAAAACATGACTTTTATGGACGGTGACTGACTGAGGACTATAATGTGAAGTGATTTATTGTGACTGGAAACTATAATATAACTCGACACTGGCAGAAATGAGCCCTAATTTGGGCTTGGTTGCCAACATTAAAAATAAGAAGAAGAAGTACTGCCGTTTTATACTTACTTTTCGCCGATAAAATACAGAATGCTAAGGACATTTTCGTTTTTCATACAGATTAAATATGCTCAAAATACCTTTGAAACCTTTGAATATCGATATAATATAATATGGACCTGAAATGTTTGTCTGTAGAAATAATCATTTATACATACATATATGTGGGATATCGACGCCTTATTCATAAAAATACGGCCATTTTTTTTTAACTTCATTATTTTTGCTTAAGTGAAAAAGGATAGCAGATGGATAGCAGTATTTTTGACAGTTACCATGATGGCAACCCTTCGTTCTGATTATCATCAAAATACAAAATACCGTCAAAATAACTTCCTACGACCTACCTACTTGCGGCCATATGGACGTATTCGATACAAAAGTGTTATTTTTAACTTACTGTCAAGCTTTGATTAAGGATACATCCAGATAGAGTGTAGCAGCTGTGCACGCGTCGATAAAAATACGCTCTAACTGTTAGGGGCTAAATCAAATAAAAATGCAAATTAATGATCAATATTTAAATTTCTCCCGATTTTAATTGGAATATTTTAACAACTACTATCATTATGAACGTCATGATGACAAGCAGAATGACGCAGAGGGAGTGTAAAACGTAGCTGTTACGCGCAGCAGCCTATAAAAGTTGGCCTGTTTTGTATATTAGTGTAGTATGGCGACGTTCTTTCTATGTATATATTTATTTCTATGCTGTCAAGGTTGTCTTCTAGAAAAGGAAAAAGAAAATTGGCTGAAACTACCCACAAACTATCTAAATAATAATCATGTTGTTCAGAAATGAAAAATATTTAACAATATCTTAAAAAAAAAAAAAAAGTGAGCGTAACGTGTGAGCGCATCGCGAGCTTTCCGAATCATTGACAGCTCTCAGCGGTCATACGCGTGATATCTGAAACGAGCATAGACTAAGGATTTCGCTACGTAACGAGTAATCGGAACGCAAATGATTGATGTGTCGATTCTTTCGTTGCGGATGGGTGCGAGCCCTCCTTGACTTCGATTCGTTCGCCGCGTTCGGCTCTGATAAGTGTGCGTCCACCTTAAACGAGCAGTTCATAAAATAGATTCCCTAAAAAAGAGATCTAGACTGGTAAATTTACATCTTCTCATTTTACAACTAGGTATCTGACTTTTTGGCGGGAACTTGCAGAGTGACGTAGCATTAACATTTTTATTTTCATAAATTTGTGTATTTTGAGTTTTATTGTGTATTTTTGGTGGTATTTTACCCAATAAAGATCATCCATGTGCACCAGTGAAGTGAAATGAAATGAATTATGTGTATCGTGACTTTTCAAGTTGTCTCAAAATTTCCGTGTAGAGTTTTACTACAATGACCACCATTGTAGCAAACATGACTTTTATGGACGGTGACTGACTGAGGACTATAATGTGAAGTGATTTATTGTGACTGGAAACTATAATATAACTCGACACTGGCAGAAATGAGCCCTAATTTGGGCTTGGTTGCCAAAATTAAAAATAAGAAGAAGAAGAACTAGGTATCTTACTTACCTAAATCCGTATTACCTGAATTTACTAATGCTTACGGTAAGAGAACTTGAGAGAATATTCTGCCAAAAATAAAAATGACTTACCCGTATGTACACACTTTTCTTATCTACTATATAAGAAAAATAAATAAATAGGTTTAGATTACAAAATAAATTAGGTACTAACATAAAAATTACATTATTAATGCTAATAATAATATAATCTAATACCAATAAGTTTTTTTCTGTTTTATCTGCAATCGTTACATTTACTATAAAATAATTCATATTAGACATTCTAGCACCATAAAATGCGTAGAAATAGAAACATTTAATGACACATTTTTCATGTTCTTTTTTTATTTAAGTATTTATAAAACTCGGAAAAACAAGTAGGTACAAAGTGTAGTACACACACTCTTATACGCTTTTAAACAGTGAGCGAAACCTTTCTAGGTTTATCTGTCACTAATATCGCTTGAAGAAAAAATAAATAAAATAAAACCGTAATACTTGAAATTTTGTATATTTTAAGGTAAAAATCATAGAAATAAATATACCTAGAAAGAACGTCGCCATACTACACGAATATATAAAACAGGCCAACTTTTATAGGCTGCTGCGCGTAACAGCTACGTTTTACGCTCCCTCTGCGTCATTCTGCTTGTCATTATGACGTTCATAATGATAGTAGTTGTTAAAATATTCCAATTAAAATCGGGAGAAATTTAAATATTGATCATTATTTTGTATTTTTATTTGATTTAGCCCATGGCCCAACTGTTAGAGCGTATTTTTATCGACGCGTGCACAGCTGCGACACGTCTATCTGGATGTATCCTTAATCAAAGTATACAGCATAGAAGTATACAGAATGAATTATTCAAGTTGGAATGGTGAAGTTTGTTGTTTCAGGCTCAGAGTATATAAATACTACGTACAAGTTTCAGGTAAAAAAGTAATTAAAACCTTCAGTTAAGTATGTAGGTAGTAGGTAATTTACTTACCGTAACATAACTTGGTGTCAGATTTCCCCACTAGTTAACATAATTAATTATTAGAGCAATGCATTACCTACTCAATTGTTGTAATTTCAAAGAAAAAAAACGCGATAACCGCCTACAATGCGTGCCACTGGCGATCGTAAAGAAGAAAACAAGCTCGATAGAGAGCATCATAGTATGTCCGCAGGGTGAAAGCAATATACGTGCGAAATTTCATCAAAATCAGTTCTGCAGCTTAGCCGTGAAAGAAGGACACGCATCGCATACCCAAATCGGTTTGGAGGTAGGCTAAGCCTCCACACCGGGACCTACGGCTGTACGTGCCTTCTGAAGCACGGAAACGCTCGATTTGAAATACCACTAGGTGGTCACCTATCTAGGTACCGACCACACCGGTGGTATCTTAACTTTGCCGATTAATGAAGAACAGCTAATCATGTTACAACACGGGCGCTTCATTTAGATAGGTAAGTATAGGTAATACAACATAGTTCAGCGGGAGACCGTGTAAGTCAATCAAGTCAAAAAGATTGACTTACACGGTCAACGCCTCAACGGTTATGACTTATTTATTTATTTATGGAACACATGAATATGAAACGAGTTTACAAAGAGATCCATCGACTCGTCCGGTGATCCGCTTGAGGTCTAAATGTTGGCAAGCGGTAGCCTTACAAACGAGAGATTCTTTATTTCTCCGCAATATAATCTAAGCTACCAGTTAGGTATGTTCTGAAACACTTTTTTGTCATACTGTACCTACCTAGGTATATCGGCGAGCTGCTAAGCTACTTATTTAGAATTTATTTTGTCTTCGTGAACGGACATTTTATATTGGTTTTATAAATTATCTCAATCCTGACATTTAATTAAAGTTGTGAGTGTAAAATTAGGTACCTATTTCAAATCACATTAGTAAATTATACATTTAAACACAAAGTTATATAAAAGTTAGATACCTACCTATTATCTAATTACAATAAGAAGAGACAGTGAATTAAGATGGATGACAGACTCAAGGTAACTCAAACTTTTTAAACATAAAACAACACTTCTATAATGTAGGTAGGTACAGTCGAGGACATAAATATGTATACACTTTTTGAAATTCAAAGGCAATTTTCTCGCATGTTTAACATTTAAGTGTTAAACTATTACACAAATCATAATAGTATATGTTAGAAGATTCTGCCTTTATAATATCATAATTTCAATCAGTAGTTTAAGAGGAAACCGTTGTTGAATTTTACTAAGTGTTTACATATTTATGTCCTCGACTGTACGTGAAATGAATAGGTATTTTAAGATCCTTAATTATTAAAAATTATACAGTAGATAGTACATAATTATACAATTTATGTGACAGTTCACAGTACTGTCTTGAATAGTGGTCTAGGTACGATACATGATAGTTCGATAATCGTATTGAGATAATTAATGCTTCAACATGAATTTCTTCTTTACGATCGCCAGTGGCACGCATTGTAGGCGGTTATCGCGTTTTTTTTCTTTGAAATTACAACAATTGAGTAGGTAATGCATAGCTCTAATAATTAATTATGTTAACTAGTGGGTAAATCTGACACCAAGTTATGTTCCGGTAAGTAAATTACCTACTACCTACATAACTGAAGGTTTTAATTACTTTTTTACCTGAAACTTGTACGTAGTATTTATATACTCTGAGCCTGAAACAACAAACTTGACACTGTCATTAATTAAAACCCGTCACGAGAATGTTAAGAAGGATATGTTAAAAATATTTGGCCAAATGTTTGTCAATTAAACATGAGGAAAATACAATGGCAACGTGACACAAATGTGACGTGAAAATCACAAATGTTGGGCACACGTGTAGCGACATTACGTTTTGTGTGTAGGGTTGTATTTCAATTATTACTGTTATGATAAGAGTGGAGCTTCACCTTGTTAGCGTGATTGCGCGTTGTATGATCGTCAACTTTATGATATACGTGTGGTTTACAACCTCGCTACGCCAGGCAGTAATATAGGAGATAAGTTTCTTTGGTAATCATTGACCTGCCAAATCCTGTGAATAAGCTGATCTGAAAGAATTTTCGTAATCCAACTGGTAAGTAGTTCCAGAGATTAGTTTAAACAACCAAAAAATAACCAATCTAACTCTTCAGCTTTATCATACTCTTATTAGTATAGATTATGTTTTACCTTTAATACCTTGTATGTGAATTTAATTTTGTTAATTTTATTTAAGCTCGAATTAAATATAGGTAAACGCGATGTAGGTAAGCGCCTAATTAGAAGGTATTTGTATTTTAATTATGTAGTATGTAGTTTAATTTAATTGAACACGTATTTAATAGGTTATTATGGCACGTGTAGTATCTACCTATGACAACCCGGCAACGGAGTGTTCATGAACTCTCGGGTGAAACCGCAGGGCGAAAGTTTGTAAATCTTTGCACGAATGAATAGTTTTGTGTATCTAGTTATAAATCGATATAGCTTTGTTCACGGTAAAGATGCTTCTATGCGATTCATATCTTTTATAGGGAATATGTCTGCACAGTCCTCAATAGATAGGCTATTGAAAATGGATGGACATGGATACAACGACTCTGTGCACGCATAGATCTCTTTTGGAATGGTTTGTGCTCTTTGTGACAAAGTAAATATCAGAATTACAAATATAAATTCGAGAGATATACATTAGTTTTACTATATAGATAACTAGCTGTCCCCGTGCGGTTTTACCCGCGTTTACGGGATAAAAAGTAGCCTATGTCCTTCTCCATACCATATAATTTCATGACGATCCGTTGAGAAGTTGAGGCCCTTCAATCCTCTGTGGTTGAGGCGTGAAGGCGTAACAAACAAACATACACACTCACTTTCGCATTTATAATATTAGTTAGGATTATCTGTTCCTAGTTTTATTACATAATTAAACTGGTTTCGGTGAAATGGAATAATGACAGGCATCTGGACGCTAACGTCGTTCTTTCACGTAAAGTGGGCTCCGAATAACTCGCATTATAACCACCTCGGTACTGGGTCCCAGGTAGATGTATAATATTGAAATTTTAATTACTTACCACCGAGGGGAAACTTCGAGTAGATTGAACGATAAAATCCGCGTTGTTAATTTTAATTTTGCTCTTTATGGAATTATAATTTCCTTGAAAATGTCCCTTACAAGGTGAAGAGACTGAACAGAACATTAACTATATTTCCAGCGAGCCCTTAAATATAGGGTTTTTATTTTTAATTTTAAAGAGCATCACTGTATCAATAATTATACAATATTATTATTATTTTTGATGAGGGCCTACCAAGGGCCCACCTAACATATTAAAATTAAATTTCCATCTCGGATACAATTTTGAAAGTAACACAGTACGACACCTTTTGTTTGTATGAATGAAGATATATTTTGTTATTTTTTCATTAGAGAAGAATGTATTCACTATAAGTATATACGTATGTATATCTACTGCAATAAATAAATGTAGGTAATGTCTATCTATGTAGTGCATAATTTAAAGAAATAAACCAACCGCACGTGAGGCAACCCTTATAAGTATAATAATATATTCAGTGTTCAATGGCCCCGATCCATATTTCATAAATCTTCGATGAAAAATAATAATTCAAAAAGTGATACCATTATCACTTCGTATATACGCGGATACATTTTATAAAAATGGCGTTAGTCACTATAAAAAAGAAATATCGCTCGCGAGTATCAATAAACAAAACCAAGTACCACGACACACTAGTCTGGGTGTTTTTCGATATAATGGATCAGTTTAAACTTGATTATAAAGATGAATGGAATAAAAAAATACACGAGATCGAATGGCAAATATTAGGCATATAATTGGTAGGTAATTAATATGTTTAAGTTTGTGATGACTGATAATAAATTTGTTAAACTTGCGAATCGTTTAAAATTCTGATAGCTACACTTCGTTATCAAACGTTCGTTATCTACGAAGTGGTCTTAGCTGTATCTAATAACGCTTCGCTCAGGTAGCTAAGATATTCGAAGCAGCAGCGAAGGATTCGACAGCTAACCGAGTTTAGCAACTATAGCTAAACCATTTTTGCCGTGCTTACTCATAAAGCGCTATTTAACTAATATACTGTTTAAATGGTCACGTAAATAATGTCACATTCTTTGACAATGACAATAGAGTGACGTTATTTACGTGACCCTTTAAACAGTATAATAGTTAAATGAGTAAGGGGGTTCAAATTTAGATATGATACAAGTGCATAGAATCGATAATATTTGGGTATTTTGATGAAGATGTTTTGCTAATTTGACTGTACCACAAGGTCATTCTCAATAAGAGATTGTGTTATTAGGTAATAAACCTTATATCATCAATCCAGAATTCAAAATCAATTGCTTCTCGACTCCAAACTTGACATTATCATTGATATTCATAATATAGACTTTAGATTATAAATAAGTAATTAAGTATCACACGTGTTTCATTTTTATCCGACTTAAAAAAAGAAGAAGTTTCTATGTTTTTTTGACGCTATTCGTATGTTTTTTTATGATATTAAATTAACCCTTTAATAAGAGTAATGCTGTGCTGTTCCACAGACATATTTTGTAGGTACTACTCATACGTCTGTGTGCTGTTCTCACTCACCGAAAAATGCCAATTATTTGATAGATTTTCCTATTTTGAAGTTGTATAAGGATGTTATCGCGCTGAAACTCCAATCCCTCAGATTCAATATTTGTGGAAAAGGCCACTCACGCACGAGCCGCCCCGATAGGTCATATCAGAGAAAACGCTCCTCTTTATATGTGCTCGTAGCTATTTCGAGGCGGCTCATTGAGAACATTTAAGCAGTCATTGAGTGAGTGCTCTTGCCACAAATATCTTCACTGACATGGATAAGGGATACATCAAATCGGAAGTTTGTAAACCGCATTGAGTAGAATGTAGAATTATTAGAGTGCAATGCGGTATATCTCAAACTAAATCTATTTTATGCCTAAGCTTACCGGTTACTTTATAAGCGAAAACCGTGTCGCGCCTAGCTCTATACAAATAAATTTTCTGGTTACCTAATTATTCAGATATTATTCACACCTGAGCGGATAAGCAATGGATAGGTATTCTCATGAGTATTATTAATCTAACATAGAGTTATTTAAATATTACAGTAGGATCATTTGGTTCCTATAGTACTTACCTCAACTATATCTTTTAATATAAAAAAATCTCGTGTCACAGTGTTTGTAACAAAACTCCTCCGAAATGGATTGACCGGATCTTATGATTTTTTTATACCACTAAGTGGCAAACAAGCATACGGCCCGCCTGATGGTAAGCTTATTCAGTAGGTCTGAGAGTAGGACGTAAACAATTTTTCATACCCTAAGTGGTAGGTTAGGGTAGGGTAGAGCAACACGCGAACGAAGTCGCGCCGGGCAGCTAGTATTTATTTAAAAATCAACTGTAGCCTATTTGTAACGTTTGCTTTTCTATATCATCCGACGACAGTGAAACTTTGTTGTGAATGGAATTGAGTTGTTGTGTGTATGCCGGGGAAGATTTCTAGCAGTTACTCCTAATAGTATAGGCCGTATCTTCTGTAGGTAGAGATCTTCGTGCGCTATACCGGTCATTTAAAATCAAGCTAAGTCTGACAAAGGTAACCATTAGGTACGCCTTATTTTCCATCTAAACAAGCCAGCAAATGACCTACGTTCGGTTACGAGTAGGCCATATTGACTCTCCAGTATTTTATAGAGATGGGTAGCTATTCATATAACTAGCCAAAAAACGGCTATACACAAAATAGCCACGGCTACGTTATCTGTCAACACGATAATTAGCTACTGGCTACTGGATGGCTACTGGCTACTGGATGTCTACTGGCTACTGGATGGCTACTGGCTATGGCTAGCTAGAATGAGGAGTTTTCTTAAGATACCTCTATGCTGAAAATACCTGTCTAACTATTGATAATTCGAACCAATTTGAACCTTAAGTGCACGATTTTACAGGTATTTTGACCTTTTGTAACATAAACAATCCTCCTCATTACGAGAAGTTTACGTCACACACAGCGGGTAGCCGCCTAGCCGCCAAAGGTTAATAGCCACACTAGCCGGTAGCTGGCCGGCTAGCCAAAGCCATTCTAGCCGAGTAGCCGAGTAGCCGGGAAGCCTCGTAGCCGCGTAGCCGATAGCTGTGTGTGCGTGCGTTCACTGCGAAACTGAGTTGTGTAAGTTCCGAAAGAGTGAAATTCGAGTGCATGTCGTTATTATTAATTCGAATTTGAAAGGTACTAATTATACGAATTTAAACCTATTGTTTTTTAATTAAATTAAATTATTCTGTAATATTATTATTTATTAAATAAATCGTTAAAATCATCTGAAGTAGCGCGACATCTATGGTTTACTTGCCTACAACTAACGACTGAGTTGATGTACTGTGAAAGCTTTTAGTTCATATCCATACATAGAGATGACGTTATTGTTGATTTTCGATGTTTTTTTTAGTAATACACGACCTATGAGGGAAAGTCATTTATTTTCAAAAAGTATACAACAAAATAAAAAGTAAATGAAAAACAAAATCATTACATTAATTTATTACATTATCATCTAGACTAGACTTGTTGCAGCGGCGAGGATCGAATTCAGATCGCAGTTGAACGTTATTCATCTAGCTGCGCCGCCGCTCAAGCCTAATAGCCAAATAGCCAAATAGCTGACCACATATAGCTGGCTAGCTAAGCTATTGAAATTTCGGCTAGTTACCCATCGCTAGTATTTTACGCCATTTGGGTTTGGTAACACAATCTAGTTAAGTATGCGAGTGTGGGGGGTGCTGTGGGCTGGAAGTGGGATTTTGTGAATAATATTTCGTTATGGTTTCCTTTAATTAATCCACGCGCCCATCAATGTAGAGACTAAATTAAATTTATGTGAAAGAAGTCAACAATATTATAATAATAATAATAATAATAATAAATTGTTTTATTTGCTATTAAATTATACCATCATTTCATTCGTAGTCCTTTTATATTCACAAGGATATCTCAATTTGAATGACCATTATCTGGCTTTTTACTGGTCATCGTTCTGTATTTTTTTTCTGTGTAGGTATTTGCATGATGTAGTTTGTCTCAGCGTAGTTGCCATTTGTAAAAATAATAATATTTATAGATACGAGAAATCCAATTATCAAATACTTAGAACTGTAAAAAAAATAAACATTTTAATGCAATACGTTGTTTCCTTATCGATAAATAAATTGTAAGTAGACAGACATTTGTCATTAAGGACCCATGTTCTATATTGTTAATGCAAATCGAATACATACATTGATCTAGTGCTTAAGTACGCCTCATGCATATAATAAATTAAAATGCATGAAATATTCTCCACATTATCTTTACGTCCTATTTTTGTCCGCAAAGTCGTTTCGTTTCATGCAATACAATTTTAATAAACATAAATCTAAATAGACATCGCAAGTCCCTCGATCCGTATGCAAGCCAAGCGTGCCACTTTTTTCTACCTACCATCATTTCACAAGAGCGCTTTAGTTAGGCTAGCATTATTAGAGCTATATCGTGAAAATGAAGCGATCCTATTCGTCAGCTAAACACATCCCTCGTTACAAATCATCTCTGGAGGACATGCAGCCTTATTGGGGTTTCCCTGTCCTAGTGAAAGAGTTTCAAAAGAAGAGCATTGGTCTTCCAAGAACATACCATCGCGGCATCTATTAAGTTTGTTATTTGTGACCCACATCCAAACTTAGAAACTTTACTTTAACCTGAGTTATAATATTATATTAGTTAGACGAAGGTAATATTGTACAATAAACTCTTCCATAATAAAATTATTTCCACCTAAGGGCTAAGACCCAAAACATGCAAATGCAGACATTACACATGTATGCATGCACCGTTTACAAGTGCCATTCATCTGCTTTCAGTAGTTGATTGGATTATCTTTGAACACGTGTTTTATTTTAAGAAGATAAACAGCATGATGCTGGAGGGATTAAACTGCCATGCATGAGTGACATGCATGGGCTGCATTCTCAGTAGGTACATATCTTTGTATTACGGTAATTGTATGACGTCAAAATACGTATGATTTCTAGACTTTATAATATAAGTATACTATAGACCGAACTATAAATCTCTCCATGAATGGTATTATCACGGGTATTATCGTGATATATACTTAATGTAAAGACGTAGGTATATACGGGGTGGATACGACAATACGACAATAAATTAAACCACGTAAAGTACTCATAAATACTATAAACTTTTACTATGGGAACAACTTCGAAATCGCAAAAAAAAATACAGCTTCATACATTTTTGCCGAGTAGACCTTACCTTAGCTTTTGTACGAAAAGCAGTATTTTTTTTGCGATTTCGATTTTGGTCCCATAGTAAAAGTTGATCGTATACATTACTTTATGTGGTTTCATTTATTGTCATATTCACCCCGTATAACAAAAAGGTAATGTAAAGGTAAGGTTTAGATGTAACAAAGGCAAACATTTTGTTTACAACTTGAAATTAACAACCCTGAAAAATGTTCGGTTCAATTTATGAAGGTAAGATTTGTAGTTAATTAAGCGAGTCATGTGTTTGGTGGTTTAATTAAAAGCCGCAGGTTCTTTACGTAACCGCTGTAGTTTGTACCCATTAACGAAGGAGGATATTTGCATTCAAATTAAAGTTACTTGTTCAAAGCGGTGGGAAGCTATTGTAAAGAGTTTGAACGTAAATTTTTAAATACCGAAATTAGCATATTTTTTTTGATAACTACAGGTACGAATGTACATACATATACATATTTTGTTTTCATAAGAGCAATTAATTGCATAGGTACCTAAGTACTATTTAAAAGTGAAAGAAAATACCAGTAAAAAAATTATGATTTTCTGCGGTAACATTAAACTTTACTAAAATGAAAAGTACCTACCTACTACATGAATATCCTTGCTAGATAGTTCGTTCATTGAGGCTTTTCTATATTCTGTGATTGAAGATATATCTTTATTTCGGGTATAGGTATCTATTCACTGCGACTTATACGTACAACATTACTTACCATGAGATTGTTGAAAACGGACCATCCTAAACTAAAGCATTATCCCACTTTAATAATGTTGGGCAAGGAGCTACTTCTCGGGCTTCCAAAGCTTACTATGGTAATTCTAAAATGTTATTGGCTTGGCGAAAATTGCCTTCTTACTTATACCTATTATGAATGCGGATGTTTGACTCAACCGCACTGTAATTAATAATTTGTATGGAAATTGGTTGGGACATAGACGAAAGAAAAATAATCTCTAGATTCATATTTTTAATATGTATGAAATATGTCAAAAATCACAGATTATGTAATTAATTAACCTCATTAAGTACCACTAAAATATGTTCTTACCGCTGTAGATTACACAAAGTTTATTAAAAAGAAAGTGCTTTTCATTAAATAAAGTTTTTTAAACAAAGCAAATACAAATTCAAAAGTGAATACCAAGTATGTGTTTTTCAATTTATATTTGCTTTATTGGCCTCACTATCCCGTGTACCGCGCGCTCCATCTGCCTTATTCTGTAATCTGTGCAAAATACCTGAAAAAATCATGAAAAAATAGGGTAGGGTAGGACACCACGCCATGGAAATGGAAGCAGATAGTAAGGTAAGTTTAACAAAATGTCATTAGTAGGTTCCTACCATTGACTTATATATTACTGCGTAGTACATACCAACCTATCTACTTACCAACAGTGGAATTAAATTTTTAATTATTTAAAATAATTACAGTGCAATTATTATTATTCAAATGTACGGTACTTCGGTACTAACTGAATTAAATTATGCGGATACGCGGGATACGCTTAAATAGGTACAGTCGAGGACATAAATATGTATACACTTTTTGAAATTCAAATGCGATTTTCTCGCATGTTTAACATTTAAGTGTTAAACTATTACACAAATCATAATAGTATATGTTAGAAGATTCTGCCTTTATAATATCTCATAATTTCAGTCAGTAGTTTAAGAGGAAACCGTTGTTGAATTTTACTAATTGTATACATATTTATGTCCTCGACTGTACCTACATTATTTCACAAAATAAATAATCAAACGTAAATAATTCATCCGAGGTTCTGTCTGTCTCCACATAATAATGTAAGGTTCGTTTGATAAATAATATAATATGATAACTATATTAAATTAAAGGTAGTCAACCTATGTAGGTAGTCACAATTTCGGTACATGGATACAGTAATGTTACTGTATCCATGACTACCTACATAGGTTTGTAGAGCGTTGAGCGGTCTACTATATCTCCTTCACTAATTGCACTCTGCGGCTTGCATCCAGCGCTGACCTGCGCCAGGGGAAGCACATTATGCTTTATGATAATTTACCCGACATTTGAGCTCGGTTAGCACATTATCTGCCCAGTAATAAAAGGCCAAACAATTATTAAGTTTTGGGGCTTCCGCCTTACTCTGATAGGTACAAGGTAAACTGCGTACCTACCTAGTATAAACTTACGTGTTATTATGATGGTGCTGATTCTGTTGTTTACAACTAAACTAATTTGGTCTCACTATGTCTCTTTCTAATAAAGATCATAAGAAAAGGACGTAACAAATTAGTCCAATGCTTGTTTTCAATATAAATTTAGTCGCCATCTATCGCGGTTACGTCTAAATACCCGCAAATGAAGACGGAAAAGTCTAATTTGACAGCTTTAAATATGTTCTATCCTTTTTCAGTAATGTTTGTAAGAATGAGATGTGATTTGAATGTGACTAAAATTAGTTTAGTGCGATTTACAACAGAATCGGCACCAATATCTTTTAAATGTAGTATCTAGATATATTACTGTAGGTAATTTCACTCAGCCCATGTTTTCATGTTGGGTATTTTAAATAATTAAACATATGCATTGCATAGTTTATGTATTAAATAGATGGCACTATTACTGTAGGTATGTAATTTACTTACGTCATCTAAAAGTACTAATGTTTTATTACAAAAAAACCGGCCAAGTGCGAGTCAGACTCGCGCACCGAGGGTTCCGTACAAACCGGTAGGTAAATGGTAGTATAGACCTGAGTATTTGATATTAATTTCAATTTATGACGTATTAAAAAAAAAACTACTTACTAGATCTCGTTCAAACCAATTTTCGGTGGAAGTTTGCACCGTAATGTACATCATATATTTTTTATAGATTTATCATTCTCTTATTTTAGAAGTTACAGGGGGGGGACACACATTTTACCACTTTGGAAGTGTCTCTCGCACAAACTATTCAGTTTAGAAAAAAATGATATTAGAAACCTCAATATCATTTTTGAAGACCTATCCATAGACACCCCACACTTATGGGTTTGGGAACCCCTAAAATTTATTGTTTTTTTTTCTATTTTCGTGTGAAAATCTTAATGCGGTTCACAGACTACATCTACTTACCAAGTTTCAACATTATAGTTCTTATAGTTTCGGAAATAAATGGCTGTGACATACGGACGGACAGACAGACAGACAGACAGACGGACAGACAGACAGACAGACAGACATGACGAATCTATAAGGGTTCCGTTTTTTGCCATTTGGCTACGGAACCCTAAAAATGTGACGTTCGTTAATACTTTTTATTCACAGAATGTAATTGCTAGAAACGTGTTTAATTTACAAAGGTTTTGCGAATATATTAATACTATAAAGTAGAAAATAATGCATATATCTTACTTGTCAAGGTAAATAAATATGTGATTTTATTAACCAAGTTTATTAAACCGAAATTATACTAAATTTCAGCCAAATTCCTGCAGACGTTAATGCGTGATTAAGTCACAAACATCCCAACATTTACATCATAATATTAGTGAGAATTCAAGCATCTCTGTATGGCCACAGAATGAATAATAGTACTGAGGTATGGTATGGCCCGTATAACTAGTATGAGGTGCAGCGCAGACGACGGACTTTAGTCTGCGGCACACAGAGTCTGTGTGAAAACAAAGGGTTGTGAACCTTAGGTGCAGCGCAGACGACAGACCGCACCGCGCCGAACTATTACATATAACTAGTATGAGGTGCAGCACAGACGACGGACTTTAATCTGCGGCACACAGAGTCTGTGTGAAAACAAAAGGTTGTGCACCTTAGGTGTACCTTAGGTGCAGCACAGACGACAGACGGCACCGCGCCGAACTTTTGAGTCTGTGAAAATAGAACCTATATCTAAGCAGAAAAGCACACGACGCGCAAAGTCCGGCGCACAACCCTTTGTTTTCACACAGCCTTTTTGTGTGCCGCAGACTAAATTCCGTCGTCTGCGCTGCATGCACCAAATAACAACATTTCTAGAATATTGTAATAATGTAATCACTCCACTGTAATATCAGTAAAAATCCCCGAGAATTTCCTTATTTGAAAAGAGGGAAAGGAATAAAACAAATACACTCAAATATAGGTATATGAATATTCCTTCAAGAAGGTAAATAACATTAAAAATAAAGTAAACTTTCATTTTAAATGAACTATAAATTAAATTAAATGTCCGGCATCTCTTCCATACGGATGGAGTAAGGCACGTCATGAACAGATGTCCAATTGACTGTATTAGACCGAGCTATCACGTCCGACACAAGCTGTTCTCGGTACTCCTGCCAGCGTCGCTCTTCTATGAAAGATTTGAACAATTGTTTCTTTGTTGGTATCTGCAAAGAAGCAATAAAAAAATCCTCAGAATTAATCCAACAATATTCCCTATATTCTGATCAACTTAAGATTCTTCCAAAGCACCCTAAAACGCATATATGAATAGAATAGTCCTGCAATATCCTCTTCACGTAGTGCTTTTTTATGAAACTAACCCCCTTATTCATAATGAAGTTATCAAACGTTGATTAGCTACAATTCTGACGTCTTTATCTGACACGTGACATTTGGTGATCGAAAGAGTGAGACGGAGGACACTATTACACTGATTTAGTTAAAAAGCTATTATGAATAAGGGGGTAAGTAATTAGATCTCTAAATACGTTAGTATATTTTTTTCGAAAGAAGTTGTTTTCATACAGAATTACAACTTTCAAATACGTTGGTGAAAAAACATGGATCGTGGTGGAAATTATTAACCGAGTACTTAGTAATCGCACCTTCTTTTCTAAATAATGCTGTATACGCGACCATATATTCGCGGTATTGCGTTGTAAAAGCCATACTTTTGGCAGCAACATGCAATCGACTGGAGTCAGTGCCACAATACGTCTGTCACGCATGTTCTCGCCAAAACCAAAACTTGAACCGGGATTAAATTTGCATACCTGTAAAGCAATGGGTATTTAGGCAGTACTTTAATTTTCTTGTTACTGTATATTATCATGGTAAATATGAAAATATTATACAAACCTGCATGAAGAAGATTTTTATATTTTCAGGTGGTTTTTCCGCAACTGGAACAACTGGCGTAAGGCTCAACCTGAAAAAGCCGTTAGATCGTAACGCATTATTTGTTTTGTAAGGGTATAATATTTTTTTGTGTCAACGTGTAAATAGGATCGAACGGGACAAGTTAGCAGGTATTCATACGTTTGAAGTACGTACTAATTAATACTAATTCAATTTTGTAAATATTGTTCTTCAGAAAATAAGGAAGTCTGCCGGCAATGGGATCTCTTACTATAATAGTTCTGCCTATGGTGGCCAGTTCGATTTGCGAATAAACTCTCTTTACCATGTCTGTATCGATGCAAGAGTTTAAGCGTTCCAAATTTAAATCACATTATATATCCCTTGGGATTTTCATATAGCTTCATGGTATATAATGCCTTTCTTTACGTTGAGATTGCGTAATATACATATAATTGGACTTTGTCGAGCAGGTGGTATGAAATAGTAAATTATAACCTCAATGAGTCTCGAGTTTGGTCCGATGGTTGTAAAATAGTTTCAGAGTGCAGATTTTCAAAAGATATCATTTGGCTGCTAGTGCTAGGTGGTCCCTTGAGTTCCTTATGATCTTCATTTATTAGTACACTCTCATGTTTGGAACCTGTAGATCGTCTTTGAGAGCTGTTTTTTTTAACAATATTATCGTTACCCTTCGCGGGATCGGGTACAGATCCACTGTCTTTTTCATGATCTTGGCCCATGTCTGCTGATGTTGAAGCACGATTAAGATTTTTGTATGCTCCAAAATATTTCGTATCCAAGTCCTGTTCGCTTTCGTCTTTCGGTACCTATGAAAGAAGTACAAATTCTGTTTGATTGTTTAACTTTATAAAGCTGTGTGTACATAATTTAAAACATACAAATGGATCATATAATGCAAAGTAGTTCCGTCCCAAACGAGATGTGACGATCACTTGCAATGATTCAATCATCTGACAATGACCGGACAGTATAAAGTAGACAAAATTAGCTACTCCCACTCCGTCCCCAAGGAGTGTCTCGTTCATATCATACGACTTCATCTTGGCAACTATGCAACCTTCACGACGAGCCACCTAGTAATAGAAAGCAATCCTTTTACTCATGAGACTGATATCTTAAAAATATAGCAAAACTACCACTAGCTCACCTCGTCCAAACCATCAAAATAAGTAAACTCTGACATTGCATGCCGCACTTCATCCCATTGCTTCTGAACCGAAGCTTGGAGTATATTTTTAAAATCTTGGTTCATCAGTGCCAGTAACTCACAGTGACCTAATAACCGAAAAGTAAATATTTGGTTAACCCTCCTAGCAGACACACTATTATTTACACGATGTTAAACCCCTACTGAATAATAAAGTCAATGGTTACTATGCTACACAATTTTAGTTTGATCGACAAGTCTGTATTTACTCCGCTTTTGAACTTCCTTCTTTATGATTAGGAGAACCAAGACAATAAAGATAGCTGTAATAAAATACTGGCTTTTTTCCAATGGATAATAATGATTTATATTGTGTATCGTCATAGTTACAGTTTGTGAGGCTTTTTAAATGGGGTTACTTCTTGATTATATTATGACCTAGTTTTAATATTCTAACCAATAGTTGTACAAGTGGCGGTCCTCGGAATATTATGCAGCAAAGAAACTTCACCAAACATATCACCAGAGTGCATTACACCAATGTCTACAGATACGTATTGTTGAAGCAGCTCGTCGAAGATCATCTGGCTGACTGTGACGTCACCAGTTACAATGAAGTAGAGAGCGTGTGCTTCGTGATGCTGACGTACAATGGTTCGCCCTGGACCGTAATATTTAAAGTAGGTTACCGCTGCCAATTTCTTCTTTACATGCTGTATAATAAAAAAATTGAAGAAAGTAGAAGTCGATCGAAGTATATCGCAATAAGTGATGGAATTAAACAATGAGAAGCCTGACTACGTAAACCTACCAAAAGCTAAGTTTAAAAAGTAATTATATTCAGCATAGCGTAAAAATATCAAAGTATGGCTTACATTAGGATAGCGCTTAAAGCATTTTAATCCACCTATAATTCGGTAAATATATTTCATCTCGGAATCAGTCCGGTCTTTGGCAGGTTTATTTAAGAGCGCTTTGTCCTGCAAGATATCATTATTTGTAGTGAAAAACAAAGTTTTATCAATTTCTCTATTTCTATACCAATAAAAGAACATGTCTACAATTCTACATTGATTGACTTATCATTATCAACGTCGAGCCAAAATCGCTGAAGCTAATTACACGAAAAGAGTTCCAGGGTTCCAGGGTTTTTTTTTGTAACGTCAGGAGCTTCCACTTAAGTATATAGTTTTAAAATACCTATTCTATGTAGTCTTAGAAACTATCTTACGGTTATGGTTAAAAGCTGTTTCTTTTTTGATTTTGATCGAACGGCTTGCTCAACCCTTCGCTTGACATCATCACCCTCGTAATGGTCCACGTTCTCGATCAACCAATATGTGTTGACCATCACCAGTCGTCCAAGAGCGCGAAAGAGGCATTTATACCGGAACTTCTTTTTTAACAATTCTTCAGGGTCCTGTTTATTATTAGTAGGAAGAGGAATTCATTCATCATAGTTTTTTTTATAATTAGATGCTGCTAGGGGGCCCTTTATGGCCAACGCAACTTCAATGCAAGCATAGTCAGGAGCCGTCGGTTATCAGTCGGTAAATTCCGCTGATCACTCGCGGCCGCTTCGCTAGGTCGTCATTCAGGATTTCGCATAACATAAAACTTGTTCCAGGAGTTCTTCTTATGCAGAAATCTTACAAATTTGTGAAAAAAAAGTTTGTTATTTTGAATGTCCTCTAAAATTAATATGTTTTATTCACTTTTTACAATTTATAGTTGTTTTATTTACATATAAAGTTCAGGTAAAATTTGGGCAAAAACGCTGTTTTTCGGAGGCTTTTACTGTATTTGTTTCAACATTTTATTTTTTTTGCCTATATACAGGCCTAGATAGGTAAACGGCCCATTACTCGTCAGTTTTTGAACTTTGCTGTGTTTACAGCTCTGCCACGTTGTAGTTAGTAAACTTAGTAAAGTATTGTTTTTTATGACAGGTTCATCATTTATTACTCCTTTCAATAAATATATTATTATAATGATTGAAAAACAATAAAGTAATCAAATATTTGATCTAATAAAAAGAAGCCATTTGTACCAGTATCCGACAGATTTGTACTAGTTATCGTCAAGATGTCCTAGAACTCGTCAATTTTGAGTACCAATTTGAACTCTATTTGCTTAAGGGTAAAGTTCATATTATTTTCATTTTAAAATTGAATTTTTCTCAATACTAAGCAGTTTTCGAGATTCATTAATAACGAATCGTCTCGATGTTTTCTAGTGCACGAATAGACCACATTCAAAGGCCCGCCAGATTATAAAGAAAACTGAGGAGAATGATCGGCCGTTATGTTTGACGTGTGCGGTCTATGAGGAAGCCTTCGATTCAATCGAAACGGGCGGTGTCAGAGTCTATAGCGATGCAAAATTGACCGTCACTATATGGAAGTGCAGGACAAGAGTTCGAGACCAATCCCATTGCAGAAGTCTGTGAGATAGGATGACGTAATTTCCCCGAAATTCTTCACCAATGCGATGGAGGATGAGACTTACCAAACCAATTCTTTACTAAAGATATATGTACCTAGTTATAATGGCGGAATCTCTGGAAGCTTTATTCCATGACCGTGCTCAATTTTCAATGATACCTCTATGCTCAAAATACCTGTCAAACTGTTGAAAATTCGAACTAGTTTGAACATTAAGTGCACGATTTGACAGGTATTTTGACCATAGAGGTATCATAAGAAAACTCCTCATTCCATGATCAACACTCTTCGTATCATATTGGAACAAGCATCAGAATAGTAGAGGGAGCCTTACTTTCGTCGACTTCGAAAAAGATTTTGATACGTTGAATTAGTCTAGCTTATGGTCTAGTGATCGGGCGAAATCTCTCCCTGCCAGCAGTCGTGTCGGCGATGCTGAGCGGGGATACAGCGTTGAGGGCCGTAGCCTCCTTCTGTGAGACCGTAATGGTCCAGAAGGAGGCTGCTGAGCGGGATCGGGAGAGAGCCGATCCCGCTCGGAGACGACGCCGCCGAGGCGCAGACGTGCCTCGTGGCGGCCCTCCTGCCCTGTATCTGGGGCTTAGAATAACAGCTACGGTGTTCCCCTGCCTGTCGTAAAAGGCGACTACACGGGGCCTTTGGGGTCGTGGGCAATTAGGGCGGGGGCTCTGTGCGCTCAGAAGCGACCCCAAGGAGGACGATGGGTCGACGTGGTCACGACTCATCGTGCGATAGCACAGCGAGGGTGCTGGGGGGAGGTGTCAGACTTCCCCCTGACGAGCTATCAAAGCGCCGCGCTTGGAGGGGTGAGCAGGTACGCGTTCAACACGAGAGCCCGCCCCCCTCTACAGCGCAGATGGCGACCACCGTGGGGTTTTAGCCGGTACAAGTCCGGCATAACCTGGCCGCTACCCCCGGGGCGGTCGGGTATCCTAAGAGGATTTCCCCAAGAAAAAAAAAAAAAAAAAAGCTTATGGTCTAGTAGGCTACATGACATTGGTCTCCCGCTGAAATTAATACAACTACTCAAACCTATAAGAACTATTCTTGTAAAGTGACACACGATGGCCTCATTTCTGAGGATATCGCCGTGTATGCTGGTATGCGACAAGGCTGCCTCCTATCACCCCTCCTCCTTTTGATGGCATTGGATGGGATTAGGCTTCGTATGTATTTCGCATCGAAGATGTTAGGGTCCTGATTAGTTCGGGCCGTGGTCCAAGCCTCATACAAGGTCTGCCTATTTTGTCTAGCATCTTTGTAGGGCCGATTAAACCACGGTCGTTTCTTCATCCTTGCAGCCACTAGCGGGTTTGGGATATAACATTCCATTCCCGCCAGTATCGCATCAGTAACGTTAGCGGCACAGGTGTTAGGGTCATCTGATGCGAAGCAGATCTGTCTCCACAGGTAGGATACGTAGAGATCTTGCAATCCATTCCAATCTACCGACACGTCGGCATCCAGGAGGCCGGGGCGAGTCAGATCGAGCGCATAGCACTTTCGTCCGGACGAGACAGTGATCCGTGCGCCAAGTGACGTTGAGCTAAGTGGCGCGTCCACTGTCACTGCATAGTTGTCCTCTCGCGTAGTCAGCAGAAGGTTCAGTATTAGCTAGTATGGCTCTCAATATGGGATTCTCGTAGGAGAAAGAACTAGTTGTGCCATAGGCCAGGGCAAAGTTGTGCTCCAGCAATTACCCGGGGTAGTGTAAATACGATGTATCATCAGGGCAGGATATTTGCTTCTCCGTTAGAAATAGCAAGGTTGGCTGCGCAGCCTCAAGATGTCGATGGACTGCATTGATATTAGCGTGAAGCTGATTTCGCAAAGGTCCACCAAAAGTGTGGACGGGGAGGCCGCTGCCATTTCTTTTATTTTTCTTTGGCATAATTTTAAAAAGGTTGAAACGAGGTTACGAGGAATCGCTGTGCCAGTAGCGAAAGGGAAAAGTGCAGTGTTATTGCCTGAGATGGCTAAACAGGTGATGCGGTTTATTGTTACGGCTGTCGGCGGGGTACCCGGTCCCCCCATGCTACAGTCAGCCGGGTCCATTCCAGTCTCCTCTTCCAGCACGAACAACTATACCATAAATTATGCGCGAGGCGGCGGCAGCCACCCAAGGGCGGAGTTTTTTTTTTATACCAAGAAGGTGGCAAACAAGCGTACGGCCCGCCTGATGGTAAGCAGTTACCGTAGCCTATGGACGCTTGCAACACCAGGGGTATCACTCGCGCGTTGCCGACCCTGAAGAAATCTCTTCGCACCCTTTTTGAAGAACCCCATGCTGTACTCCATTGGAAAAACCACGGCGGGGAGCTCATTCCACGGAAGTCCGCGGAAGAAACCTCCTTTTAGCACGTACAGTTCGAAACAAATCTGGTTTCAATGTGTGAGGATGGACTCCCCGTCGATGGCGAGAGGTGCGATGGTAGAAGGTAGCCGTGGGCATCAAGTCGAACAATTCCTTAGAACACTCTCCGTTGTACAGGCGGTAGAACACACATAAGGAGGCAAAGTCTCTCCTCAGACTGAGGGGCTCTAAACCGCTTGTGAGCTCGAGATGGTCAACAATTCTGACGGCACGTCGCTGAACCGAGTCTAAAGGCCCAAGCTGGCATCCAGGTGCCCATAAATTACAGCAGTACTCCATATGAGGCCGGACCTGCGACTTATAAAGTTGCAGCCTTTGCCCCGCTGTTGAGCACTCCAAGCTTTTTGGATGACAGCTTAACCTTGTCTTCTAAGTGACTTCGGAACAAAACGTCGCTAGAAATGTCGACCCCAAGGATCCCGATGCTTTGGTTGATGTTCAAGGAGGTATTCTGGAATTGTGGAGCCACAAACCATGGGGTTTTCTTAGCGGTGAACGCGCAGGCTTGAGTCTTGGTGGGTTTGAAATGGACTAGGTTTAGTCGACCCCAATCGGAGTCACTAGTTAGTGTACTCTCAATTTCAGACACCAGCCGTTCGCGGCTTTCCTCCACCTCGGAACGAGGGATATTTGCACGGCCCGTATAATGAGCGTCCCCTGTACTGTCGTCCGCATAGCAATGAATGCCGTCAATAGACAGCATATCATTGATATGCAGAAGGAACAGTGTTGGGGACAGCACAGAGCCTTGCGAGACGCCGGCATTTATGTCCATGCTATCGGAGCAGCTACCGTCGACGACGGCTCTTATGCATCTGCTGGACAGAAAACTGGCGACCAATTTGCATAACCCCTCGGGAAGCCCGTATGCTTGTAACTTCGTGAGAAGACCCCTATGCCAGACCCGATCGAACGCCTTCGCCACATCTAGGCTCACTGCCAATGCCTCACCTTGACTCTCGATGGCGAGTGACCAACGGTGCGTGAGATACACATGGAGGTCACCAGCTGAGCGACTGTGGCTGAGCCATATTGACGGTCGCTCAACAACTCGTGATCCTCCAGGTATCTCAAAAGCTGCGTGTTGCTCACACGCTCCATGACTTTGGAGAGAAGGGAGGTGATGGCGATAGGCCTGTAATTCGTCGGGTCTGATCTGTCGCCCTATTTGGGTACTGGGTGCACGTGGGCAGTGTTACACGAAGACTGGACTTCCTTTTTGGTGTAGAAAAGTGCGAAAAGATGCGTCAATACTGGACACAATTCAGGAGCACACCGCTTCGGCACCACTGCCGGTATGCCGTCTGGCCCACTCGATTTATGGATGTCCAGAGAAAGCAATTCCCGCCGGACCTTCCGTTAAAGTGATTAAGTGATCCCTGGGCTTGGGACCCCTACAACCTGCTGGCAGCCAGCGGGCAGCTGTTTCACCGGGTCTCCCTGACCACCGCAACAACACGCCGCGTTGCACAACACACCAGTGGTACGACACCACTGGCCCCCACACACTGCCAGCACAGCGCTTCCTCATGGAGCTCTGGCGACCATACTCACCGCAGGAATACAACACCACATTAAAGTAGCGTCATTTGGCTGCGATCTTCTATAAGGTGGAGGTACTTTCCCTAGTCTGCCTACTCCGAATTTCGAATGGGACAACCCGTTATGCCCTTCCTCTCTTACTGCTGGATAAATGCTGCTGCTGTCTTTTTCATTAATAAAAAATAGTTCTGACGAATTCTAGGTCATTCTCTTGTACGTACTCACAAACGAATAGACCGAAACTCGACAACCTCGTAATTAATACCAAAAAGTATGTATATAAAAACCCCATATATAGAAAAATAAATAAAGATCTAATAATTAGTTATCAAGAAATATGTTTTGTACACAACAATTCGATTCAAACTCCGTATAACATTTAAAATAAAACACAATGTCGATATTACATGCAATTTTTCACACGTGTCCCAGTATTCGTCAAAAAAGTATGAATTTTGACGAGTTCTAGTACAAACAGGGATTAATAGGTACCAGTACCTGTCATACGCGAAAAAAAATACCAAATGATAAAAATAACACAATATTATGGGTTACATCGTTGGATAGTTTACTTGACTACTTAACAAAATAATCATACTTATCAAAATGTCGACCGATACAGCAAGACATGAACCCTAACGTGGTAAGCCGGGATTCAGTTTCAGTAGCTAAACTCACAAAAAAATGCAAAATTTGGAGGTGCTTACCTTTGATCGCTCTGTATTCCGAAGCCAATACATTTTTGACTAAATGTTGTCATTCTAATTATAGAATATATTACTGTTAATATGTTGGCATAAAATACTTTTAGTAAGATATTGGTAGAATTAAATTATTGACATTTTTTTACAATCTGACGAGTATTGGGACACTGTCGACATTACCAGCGTTTACCTTAGTGCACTAGATACATATTTGCTTAAAACATCTAACGAAAAATGTTCAACAACGCCATAATATAAGTACAGAGTTTTTGTATGAAAAGTATAGCGGGATGCCTGCTCTTAATGTTACTTGTACCATTTTACCATGTCTTTACAGGTGATTTACACATGATATGCACATGACGAATTGGAGTGCGATTTTTGAGAGGGTTTTTTGCAAGCATAGGTACTACTGAGCTACCCGTGCGCGACGTTACGTGCTTGTATATTACACATGAGAAGCATATATTGCTCCCGTATTGTACGTGTAGCGGGATTATTGCTTCATGCTATAACTATAATACAATAAGTGCAGGGTAATCAGGCGAGGAAGTTGCATTCCACTTATCGCGCACGGGTATCAGTATTAGTACGTTATTGTATTGTGTTTTATGCACTTAGCATAGACCATGGGCAAAGACGGTACTAAAAAATCGGTACGTGTATATTTTTTTTGTAAAATAATATATTATGTTACATACGATTTCTTTCTTTGCAGCTCCACGCGCTGCCATTGTTTAATTTAAAATTATCTAAATAATATAATACTTATAAAAAATATTACGATATAAAGTAAAATAATTTTAACAAAAGGTTTTCGATGTATCAGATTTGATTGATCTGTGTGTCAACATGATGTGAAAAACTAAATAAAAAAAAACGATAGCTTTGTATGGAACTTTTTACAAAAAATAAACCTTATTCAAATTAGGTGCACTAATAAAAAAACCTGAACAACAGATTACTAAATAGTGCTTGAACCACCTTCAAAACGGTGGTATTTTATCCAGTTTCAGGGTCGGCAACACGCGAGTGATAGTTGATACCCCTGGTGTTGCAAGTGTCCATAGGCTACGGTAACCGCTTACCATTAGGCGGGCCGTATGCTTGTTTGCCACCTTAGTGGATTAAAAAAAAACAATAAAGATCAATCCATGTGCACCAGTGGAGTGAAATGAAATGAATTATGTGTACCGTAACTTTTCAAGTTCTCTCAAGAAGTCCGTAAAAAATTTAGTACAATGATCACCATTGTACTAAAACAGGACTTTTAAGGACGGTAACTGACTGAGGACTATGTGAAAGTGATTTATTGTGACTAGACCTTATTATATAACTGGCAATTGGCAAAATACACAAGACGTGTGACGCAATAAAAAAATAAAAAATGTGGTCTAGTGAAATGTATGTTAACATTTTTATTATGCTTTAGTTTCACGTGTATGTACTTTGCTTGTGTATGTAGTTTGGATGACTGAACAATAATTTGGTACCATGGATCTGATCTGATGATGGTTCCGGAAGGTAGATCCTGGAACTGCATGAAAGAATAACGTATGTTAGCCGTATTTGGACTTGTTCAATTTGTCTTGAGGTGAACTTTGAACATATTATGACTACATACCCTGAATACTAATTCAGGGTCTGATGATGAAGCAGGAGGGTAGGCACTGGAACTCCATAGCCGAGCAACGTATGCTAGGCTTGTTTAGGGTTTACGATTTAAAAGCCCTGCACTAAACACTGTTAGCTAGTAGTTAGCAGTTAAATGATGCTAATATACCTTACATGTGAAATGCAGTTTAATTTATTTAAAATAGTAGCAGATATATTATGATGTAGGATATCAGTTGTGTTGGGATCAGTGGGCTTAATATGTTACTTTGTTGCAATAAGTTTCAATCATTTTCGAAATGAAACCAGTTTAATATAGCGGTTTTCTGATTACGTTTTTACGTTCTGGTAACTAAATAAATAAATAGGAATATTATATGAACTTGTTTTAATTTATTTGGTAAGTCACTGCCAACATAACATAATATTAGGTGTATGAAACATCTCATTTAGCATATAGCGCAGCTCTCTTGAAATAAAATATACCTATATGAACTGTAAAGCTGTTACTCAAGTAGAAAATTGTTCGCACATAATTGGACTGTTTTACAAAAAACTAAGCCGACTTCAAAGTACACGAAGAAGTAATCAAATCCTGATCTGATGACATTGGGACCAAACGGGAAGTGTACCCTTCCAGACAAAAAAATAATTTTCCAAATCGGTTCATAAATTACGGAGATATGAGGTAACAAACAAAAAAAAAAAAAACATACAACCGAATTGAGAACCTCCTCCTTTTTTTGAAGTCGGTTTAAAAATTACCATACTGCTCGTTCTTCATCATATCATATGATTATGAAACTAGTGATTCACTTTTGTATTGACAAGTCAAGCATTTGCCCGCTTTATTAGTATTTCAGTAAGCCATATTCAGTATTTCTTATACCTTTTACCTTTAATTTATATTCGCTCGTTTAAATAAATGATTGACGTGAAGTGCTATCATGTCTCAGTCAGTGTGTGTGAAACTACAGACGTCATCATTGTTGTAATATACTCAATGTTAATTCATTCAAACAGACATTCAATTCAACTTTAAATAGTCTATTCATAAATTCTGTAAATGTAACGATAAATCGAAAGCAGGAATATTACAATAATTAAGATATCGTGACGCTGTTATAACAAACAAGTACTACCAAACTTGGAGTTGTGTGACGTCAAATTATATTCTAGCTAGATGATAGTTTTTAGTAGTTAGCTTCAGAGACATTTGAAATAAAAACTTCAAAGAAAAATAAGTAACTTGATTGAGCCGAAAATCTTCCTTCCTTTGCCAACATAACTGAAATAAGCTATTCTACAAATTTTACTTAAAGTTTCTTGTACCTGGCTGAATTTTGGATAGCATTTTACATGATAACGTAGCTAGATACTAACATGACCTAGCCTTTTAATTCATCATCTGACAAAGTAAAAGTTATTGTATGTAGGTTCCTACATCGTTCAAAGTACAAACACAAAATGAATGTTTTTTAATGTCGCAAGCAAGAAGATTTCTTTCAGCTTTTGGATGCAAGGATGTTTATTGTTTAGATTTCTATTTCAAACGAATCTCTAAGGTACAAAAATGTATAGTGCCTTCTGAGATAATGCCACCATCTCTAAGCATCAAGTTGGCATCATGATAACTATATTTAGATGACAATGTCCTTAGTTTCGAGTTCAGCATGACAGTCTGAATATTGACAGTATTGAAGCGCTCTTAATCGATCGGCAAGTTAAGCTACCACCGTCGTGGTCGGTACCTGGATGGGTGACCGCCTAGTGGTATTTCAAGCCGTTGGTCCCGGTTATGACTAAATTGTGATAGTCGTTAAGATAGTTGGAGGCCTTCTATATAGGCGGCTTGAAAACTCCAACAGTTGGTTGACCACTAGCCTACCTCCACCGATCCGCAGTGGGCACGCGTGGTGGAGTATTTGTCCATTCCCTTTCACCCTGATTTGTGACAGGAGGCCTGTGCTCAGCAGTGGGACATTATAGGCTGATGATGATGATGATTGACAATACGAAATCCACCAACAAAAACAACTTTCTCAAGAGAATTAAACCACCACCGTAAAGAAGTAAGTACCTACCTACACTGAAAAGTATGAAATACCGACGTAGGCACTCTAATCTGAGTTAATCTGACACTATTTAGAAGTCAGCGAAAGAGCACGATGTGTTCCATAGAAAATCACCCACGCGTTACCGCCTCTACCTCTCTCCCCAATGAGCTCTGGCGACCTTGCTAATACGCAGGTTTTTCCGAAAATTTTACAGGTTACCGGCACTTTTTATGATCTAAAATTAAGTAAAAAGAAACAAAATGTACCTGTCTTCATTTTTTTCGCCTGATTGCAGGGCTTTTCCACTCCGCTGCCGCCCGCGGTTTAATTTTACGAAATTAATCTTCAATCAATTGGGACATTTGAGAACTTGATGAACCAATATTTTTCTTTGCTACATTCTTATTCATACGATGATAGCTCAGTGGTAGTGACGTCAGATACCGAGAAGAAGGTCCCGGGTTCGAATCCTACAATGAGCTTGAGCTTTCTGTGAAGGAAAACATCGTGAGGAAACCATAGCACAGTGGTACTCATACTTTGTAGTACCCATCTGGCTGGCTACCACCCTCAAGTTGAAAATCTGTCGCTAAGCACCTACCGGTTTGTTCCGACAGATACACTTGAGAGCCAGTTCCTTCTAGGCTTTGTGTGCTTACCACCATCGGCCACATCATCACTTACATGGTGAGATTGTGGTTAAACACAGGCCTATACAATGGTAATAAATTGTTAATCCTTAATTGGCTATAAGATGTATTTAATAAGATAAATGTATTTATTTTCTAAGAGCTGTGGATAATCCACAGCTCTTAGAAAATATATAAATAATAAAGTAATAAATAAATAAATAAATACACAGTAAAAAAAAATACAGATCCTTATCATTCCAATGGCGTTAAAGTTACAGTGAGAATATTGTACTACCAGCTGTCACCCGCGTTTTCACTCGCATTCCCGGGATAGAAAGTAGCCTATAAGACTCTGAGACACTGAAGCTATAATATTTGTTACTGAATGAATTTTCATAATCGGATTAATAGTTGCGGAGATTACTTACTACATCCAAACTTTACCTCCCACTCGGGATGTTGCAAGCGTCATGCTGGCTACGTTAAGCGCTTACCATCAGGTGGGTCGTACGCTTGTTTACCAAATTGGTTTTATAAAAAAGAAATTAATTTTCTTTGTACGGATTGGCGCTTAAAATCGAGGGGTGGAAACACTGTTAAAACTCATGAAGCTGAGGTTTTACCATTAAACTCCACCTTATTTTCTAAAATCTGCGACTGTTATATGGTGCATTATCTATGACGATGAGCGTAGCTATACCATAGAGTTAGAATATTAATAGAGCAACTGTATCCTATAGAGCAGGGGTCGCCAACCTGCGGCTCGCGAGCCGCATGCGGCTCTTTCGATGTAAAGTTGCGGCTCTTCAGATCCATCCGCAAAAATAAACAAGCATACGGCCCGCCTGATGGTAAGCGTTTACCGTAGCCATATGGTCGCTTGCAACACACGAAGCATCGCTCACGCGTTACCGACCTTTCCCTCCTCCCCAATGAGCTCTGGCGACCTTACTCACACGCGGGAACACGTACAACTTTATACAACATAAACTAATTTGGCTGCGGTATTCTGTAAGCTGGAGGTACGAGTCGAGCTGCTCTTTGAGCGAATAAACGTTACGCTCTACCTCTCTGAAAATGTATACTAATATTATCAAAACCCTTTGCCCTCATGCAATCGATCCATTTGGAGTGCTGACGATCTTTGAGTCGACATATTCGTGCGAGCAAGTGTTTTTTTGCATGAACACAATAGTAAAATACAGTTTTTAAACACAAAAAAATGTGGCTCTTTAAAAGCTGGGAAATATTGTAAAATGTAAAATTTGGCTCTTCCGTTTCAAAAAATTGCCGACCCCTGCTATAGAGTACCCTACCCTACCTAACCTACCCGTATCCTATGCTCGTAAATTTCTTACTTTTTCAACAAAAAAAGAATGAGCGAAATCGGTCCAGCCGTTAAGGGCCGTGAGCACGGGTAGGGGCAAAATGCCTTGAAACAAAGTGCGCGTGCATGGTTTGAACGACTAAATAACTTATAATGAATGCCAATTTCTTGTTTTTTATCGATACCTACTTTTACCGAGAACAAAAATGATGAGGAATCCATAACGCCACTTTGTCTCACTGTATCTCAACTATAGTAGATTTCAAATAGCATGAGTTCGATGACACATGGTGGTGCGTCCATGCTACGCGAATCGAGCATGAGCCCAGCCACGAACGAACCTACAACGAGCACGATGCGAATCCATTTGTTCGTGAAAAAACTGACAATCGCGCTCGTTCGAGGCTAGCAAGCCCGTCCACGCTACGCGAATCGTGCTCGCAGTGTGCTCGGTTCGCCAAGCATGGACGCACCATTAGATTTCTCAATGGTTAATGTTCATTTCTATATAATAAAGGAATACTATGATAGAGCGAGGTTTCATGAACTATTATGAGTACTATTTCAGAGTAATCAAATGGAATTTCCTAGATAATGGTAAAAAACCCTTCACCTTGACGACTAATCCAATGTGAAATAGAATATATATGTACGCTCTGTGAATGCTAATAATGCTTCTTCTTCTTATTTTTAATTTTGGCAACCAAGCCCAAATTAGGGCTCATTTCTGCCAGTGTCGAGTTATATTATAGTTTCCAGTCACAATAAATCACTTCACATTATAGTCCTCAGTCAGTCACCGTCCATAAAAGTCATGTTTTACTACAATGGTGGTCATTGTAGTAAAACTCTACACGGACATTTTGAGACAACTTGAAAAGTCACGATACACATAATTCATTTCATTTCACTTCACTGGTGCACATGGATGATCTTTATTGGGTAAAATACCACCAAAAATACACAATAAAACTCAAAATACACAAATTTATGAAAATAAAAATGAAAATGCTACGTCACTCTGCAAGTTCCCGCCAAAAGTCCATATAATGCTTATTCATAATCGCTTTTTAACTTTTTTATTAATTTCATCGTGAAGGTTCTTCTCCACAAAACATAATTTTCCTTTTCTTTTTACTTATCAACGTATGGATCTCGCCATAATTATTTCAGGACTCTATATTACTTACAGTATAATATTATTATTTATTTATTATTAATAGTATGAGTTTAACCGGAGATGTTCGAGTTGGAAGACACATTACAGTTGCCAATGCAATAGTTCTTCAACTCCAGCGATATTTTCGTCAAACGGCTCGTTTCGGGGAACGTTATCGGTCTTATTTGATAAAGTGAAGGGCGTTTTATCTAACGATGACCGAATACTGCGTCTTTGGACTTTCTTGTGGCTTTTTTATTGTTACTTTATTTCAGTCTGGAGCCAATCAGCCGATAGAACGTTATGGCCAGGCCATATTGTTTTATGGTTATTTCATTAACGTTTTTTAAAGTGAAATGTTTATTGTTTACTGAGGGCATCGAGCAATTAACCCAAAGAAGCGCAACCCCGTCACCGACAGTGCGCTCTGATTGGCTCAATCATGGACACATGCGCAACGATTGCCTAAGTCAAGGACACACTAAACATTGATTGGTGTTTCCTGTTCAAAAAACAGAATAAAAGCACTCAATATTGAATGAGTAAGTGAGATTATTAATTCCTCCATCCAGACTCAGATTACCAAACAAAAGCACAGAATATTCAATATTTACTTTGGATGTTGACCGAAGTGGAATAGACTTCAGGAGGTTTCTAGGGCCAAGCAGGAAAGGCTAACACTAGGTTTCAAGTGAAAAGCCAAGAGACCACCATGTCGGGGTAATCACTTGAATAGCGTTCTGGAATTCATTTTTTTCATTATCCAGTAATAGGACTCGAGCCAACAGGTTGAACACATCTGCAGCTAAAAGTTAGTTGCCTAATTCTTAAAATAAAAACTGACCGGAAAGAATCAGTCCACGGCTACCTACTGAATAAACTTGAATTTAAAGTAAGTTACCCAATACGCGATTCGGTGCGTTAGTAAGGTGCGATAGTGACGTTAATTCGTCGATAATTAGGTACTATTTAGAAGTGATAAATTACTATGAGGACAATGTGACTTTGAATCTAGAAAGTGGAATCTATGTACATTTTATTCGATACTAGCTGCCCGACGCGACTTCGTTTGCGTAAAGTAGTGTGTATACCTTATACCCTACCTGCGCAATTTCTTTTCTGCGCTACTTAAAAAAAAACGGATGAAATCGGTAAATTTCGGTAAAAGATTTGCATTATTTTGCCAAAAGTAACAAAAGTGCGATAAGTACTTAGCATCCCATAATATATTCTCCAATTTCACTACTTCTCCAGATTATGCGCTGAATCTCGACAGTCACTGTCTTGAAGCTCGTTTAGGTCTGCTTACACCACTGTCGCTGTCGTGCCTAGGTCAACCGACCGAACGACAACCAGTAGCGCGGCTCACAAAGCCTATCATTGCATTGTAATGCTTTTACGTAGTATATTATTATCTCTGTGGTAATGCTCTCTCTGTGTTTAAGCGCCCATTACTCAGGCTTCTTTTAAGGCCATCATTTACTGATGATGAAAATAAAATTTATCGTCACTAAGAGTATAATTTTTTTTATGACTTTTGAAATAAAAACTCTTGTTTAATTTGTAGTTTCAAGCGTAAATGTCTTTGCTAAACCAACCTACTAAATTTTGCTAATGAGCTTGCAAAGAAAGAAGAAAGTGAAATACCATTTAGATAAGCCCAAATTACCGTACAGCTACATCGTCGTTCGTCACACGAGAATTTATGACTGACCTGACCTAACAAGTATTTTTAGCCGTTCCTGTCCCCCATATCGTGTTAATATCACCTTTCTTTTCACATTGTGCCCTAAAACTGATAAATTGTGAAGATTGACAAAACTATGTCGCTATAATTCATTTCCATGCAAAAAATGAATAGAAATCCTGAATGTAGATTTGCGTGGTCGTCAATATTCCGAGCAATTGTTTATTCTTCTAAAATAAAACAGCACGTTGAAAATAAGTAGCGAAATCTCTTGTATACTGAAGAAGTAAAATAGCCTCGTTTGACTCAATCCGAGGAGCATTGTCTTTTTATGAAGATGGGTTTTTTTATTGAAGCGTAAAACCACAGAGTTAATAATATACGCCGTACGTACAACTAAGGATCGACTCAAATGATTTATTAGAGAGATAAGATATTAACGCACATATATACTTATGTAGATACATTTTTAATTTTATATCAAGAGCTCTGTAAAACACAGTTCTTTTTATAGGGCTCCTGGGCCTTTAATATGCCCCTATCAGCAACTTGAATACAGTATGAAAAATATCAAATCATCAAACAGAACATCAAGATGGGAAAAAATATTCGAAGGAAGAAATCGTTATTGCGCATGCGTGCCAATGCGTAGACCAACGCATCGCCAAAACTCAGAGCAACTTCTGTAGCAGAATTTGTATTAATGGTCATATTGACTTTTTGTCTGCTGCTCCAATACAAGAAAACTGTCATTAAAAAACTAAGAAGAGAACAACCTCGTTATGGAGTCGGACTCGCCCATGAAGGTTTCCGTAGCAGCAAGTAACATAATATAAAAGTTAGTATTTGAGTTGATTGAATGAAAGGTAAATTGCAGTTTCCGATTTATGACGTATTAAAAAAAAACTTCTTACTAGATTTCGTTCAAACCAATTTTCGGTGGAAGTTTGCATGGTAATGTACATCATACCAATTTTTTTTTAGTTTTATCATTCTCTTATTTTAGAAGTTCCCCCCTGTAACATTTTACCACTTTGGAAGTGTCTCTCGCGCAAACTATTAAGTTTAGAAAAAAAATATATTAGAAACCTCAATATCATCTTTGTAGAGCTATCCATAGAGACCCCACACCTATGGGTTTGATGAAAACAAAATTTTGAGTTTCAGTTCTAAGTATGCCCCCAAAATTTATTGTTTTTTTTCTATTTTTGTGTGAAAATCAGAATACATCTACTTACCAAGTTTCAACAGTATAGTTCTTATAGTTACGTAAAAAAGTGGCTGTGACATACGGACGGACAGACAGACAGTCATGACGAATCCATAAGGGTTCCGTTTTTTGCCATTTGGCTACGGAGCCCTAATAAAACAGGCCAACTTTTATAGGCTGCTGCGCGTAACAGCTACGTTTTACGCTCCCTCTGCGTCATTTTGCTTGTCATAGTGACCGTCATAATGATAGCAGTTGTTGAAATATAAGGTGACAATTAAAATTTGAAAAAATTGAAATATTAAACATTATTTTACAATTTTATTTATTTTTATTTGAGTCACCCAGACTGAGCCAACTCAGAACCTACTTACCTACTAGATTCCAACAGAAGTTGCAAGTTTGTAAAACTTTCGGTAAGCGATCAAAGCAACCTTTGATTAAGTTTTTTTTTTTATACAACTACATTCATCCAGAGAGCGTTGAACGTCGCAGCTGTGCACGCGTCGAAAAAAATAGCCCCTAAAAGTTACCGGCGTGAAGTTAGCAGCCAAAAGTTAGCGGCCAATATAATCCGACCAAATTAAGAAGAATCCAAAAAATTGCTTTATTTACCTTATTTACAGAGGAAAAATAATTTAAATATAAGGAAATTATAAAAACAATTGAAAAAAGTCCTAACAGGCGTTAAAATATATTAAATAGACTTGAATTCAGAATTAACAAAAACCCAAAGTCTTTTGTAATTTAATCGGTTTCAAGAGTTCAAATCTAAAAAAAAAATACTAATTACAAAAGACTACATAGTACCTTCATAGTGAATTGAGATTTGATGATCCCATTAAAGTTTCAGAGTCATAAATCGAACAAAAACAAACGTAATGCAATAATCATACGTTTTCGCTTCTTAAGAAAGAGTATAAGATATCAAAAATGTGATGGTGTCACTCTGAAAATGTATTTATTTTAAAGATGTATATGTATACTAAGTAAATAATATCATTCTATGTACTTACCGAGGGGACACATAGGTTTATTAGCCACCGGCGACAATAATATCGACAACAATCTTAACTTTGATTTTGATGGTAGATTAACCTCTCAAGACATGTCCTTGTCAATCCAGCTATGTATTCAGATTATAGATACATAAGTTATCTAAGTAAATAACAGCATTCTATGAACTTAGCGAGGGGATATCATAGGTTTGTGAGCCAGCAACAAATAATATATCCACAAAAAAAAACACTTTGACTTTGATGGTAGATTAACATTTCAAGACTGGTCCTTGTCACTCCAGCTTTGTATTTAGATTATAGATACATAAGTTTACTAAGTACATAACAGCAGTCTATGAACTTAGCAAGGGGACATCATAGGTTTAAGAGCTGGCAGCTAAAAAAATATCCTCAAAAAAATTCTCTTTGTTATTAATGGTAGATTAACCTCTCAGGACTTATCCTTGTCACTTCAGCTATGTACTTAGATTATAGATACATAAGTTATCTAAGTAAATAACAGCATTCTATGAACTTAGTGAGCTGTCATCTAAAAATATATCTAAAAAATCTCTACATTAATTTTGATGGTAGATTAACCTCTTTAGACTTGTCCTTGTCACTCCAAGTACGTATTTATATTATAGATAAATAAGTTATCTAAGAAAATAACAGCATTCTATGTACTTTGCGAGGGGATATCATAGGTTTGTGAGCTGTCAGCTAAAAATATATCGAAAAAAAAAACCCTACGACTTTGATGGCAGATTAACATTTCAAGACTGGTCCTTGTCACTCCAGCTATGTATTTAGATTATAGATACATAAGTCTTCTAAGTAAATAACAGCATTCTATGAACTTAGCGAGGGGATATGAAAGGTTTGTGAGCTGTCATCTAAAAATATATCGAAAAAATCTCTACATTAATTTTGATGGTAGATTAACCTCTTTAGACTTGTCCTTGTCACTCCAAGTACGTATTTATATTATGGATACATAAGTTATCTAAGTAAATAACTGCATTCTATGTACTTAGCGAGGGGATATCATAGGTTTGTGAGCTGTCAGCTGAAAATATATCGAAAAAATCTCTACATTAATTTTGATGGTAGATTAACCTCTTTAGACTTGTCCTTGTCACTCCAAGTACGTATTTATATTATAGATAAATAAGTTATCTAAGAAAATAACAGCATTCTATGTACTTTGCGAGGGGATATCATAGGTTTGTGAGCTGTCAGCTAAAAATATATCGAAAAAAAAAACCCTACGACTTTGATGGCAGATTAACATTTCAAGACTGGTCCTTGTCACTCCAGCTATGTATTTAGATTATAGATACATAAGTCTTCTAGGTAAATAACAGCATTCTATGAACTTAGCGAGGGGATATGAAAGGTTTGTGAGCTGTCATCTAAAAAATATATCGAAAAAATCTCTACATTAATTTTGATGGTAGATTAACATCTTTAGACTTGTCCTTGTCACTCCAAGTACGTATTTATATTATAGATAAATAAGTTATCTAAGTAAATAACAGCATTCTATGTACTTAGCGAGGGGATATCATAGGTTTGTGAGCTGTCAGCTGAAAATTTATCGAAAAAAAAATCCCTTTGATTTTGATGGTAGATTAACCTCCCTAAATTTTTCCTTGTCACACCAGCTATGTATTTATATTATAGATACATAAGTTATCTACGTAAATAACAGCATTCTATGAACTTAGTGAGGGGATATCATAGGTTTGTGAGCTGTCAGCTAAAAATATATCAAAAAAAAAAACTCTTTGATTTTGATGGTAGATTAACCTCCCAAAACTTGTCCTTGTCACACCAGCTATATATTTAGATTAAAGATACATAAGTCTTCTAAGTAAATAACAGCATTCTATGAACTTAGCGAGGGGATATCAAAGGTTTGTGAGCTAGCAGCTAAAAATATATCGAAAAAAACTCTACATTAATTTTGATGGTAGATTAACCTCTTTAGACTTGTCCTTGTCACTCCAAGTACGTATTTATATTATAGATACATTAGTTATCTAAGTAATTAACAGCATTCTATGAACTTAGCGAGGGGATATCATAGGTTTGTGAGCAGTCAGCTAAAAAGATATCGAAAAAAAAACCCTATGATTTTGATGGCAAATTAACATTTCAAGACTGGTCCTTGTCACTCCAGCTTTGTATTTAGATTATAGATACATTAGTTTACTAAGTAAATAACAGCAGTCTATGAACTTAGCAAGGGGACATCATAGGTTTAAAACCTGGCAGCTAAAAATATATCCTCGAAATAATTCCCTTTGACATTAATGGTAGATTAACCTCCTAAAACTTATTCTTGTCACTTCAGCTATGTACTAAGATTATAGATACATAAGTTATCTAAGTAAATAACAGCATTCTATGAACTTAGCGAGGGGATATGAAAGGTTTGTGAGCTGTCATCTAAAAATATATCGCAAAAATCTCCTTTTTAATTTCGATGGTCGATTAACCTCTCAGGACTTGTCCTTGTCACTCCAGCTATGTATTTAGATTAAAGATACATAAGTCTTCTAAGTAAATAACAGCATTCTATGAACTTAGCGAGGGGATAAGAAAGGTTTGTGAGCTGTCATCTAAAAATATATCGAAAAAATCTCTACATTAATTTTGATGGTAGATTAACCTCTTTAGACTTGTCCTTGTCACTCCAAGTACGTATTTATATTATGAATACATAAGTTATCTAAGTAAATAACAGCATTCTATGTACTTAGCGAGGGAATATCATAGGTTTGTGAGCAGTCAGCTGAAAATATATCGAAAAAAAATCCCTTTGATTTTGATGGTAGATTAACCTCCCAAAGCTTGTCCTTGTCACTCCAGCTTTGTATTTAGATTATAGATACATAAGTTTACTAAGTAAATAACAGCAGTCTATGAACTTAGCAAGGGGATATCATAGGTTTAAAACCTAGCAGCTAAAAATATATACTCGAAAAAATTCCCTTTGATATTAATGGTAGATTAACCTCCCAAAACTTATCCTTGTCACTTCAACTATGTACTAAGATTATAGATACATAAGTTATCTAAGTAAATACCAGCATTCTATGAACTTAGCGAGGGGATATCATAGGTTTGTGAGCTGTCAGCTAAAAATATATCGAAAAAAAAAACCCTACGACTTTGATGGCAGATTAACATTTCAAGACTGGTCCTTGTCACTCCAGCTATGTATTTAGATTATAGATACATAAGTCTTCTAAGTAAATAACAGCATTCTATGAACTTAGCGAGGGGATATGAAAGGTTTGTGAGCTGTCATCTAAAAATATATCGAAAAAATCTCTACATTCATTTTGATGGTAGATTAACCTCTTTAGACTTGTCCTTGTCACTCCAAGTACGTATTTATATTATAGATAAATAAGTTATCTAAGTAAATAACAGCATTCTATGTACTTAGCGAGGGGATATCATAGGTTTGTGAGCTGTCAGCTGAAAATTTATCGAAAAAAAAATCCCTTTGATTTTGATGGTAGATTAACCTCCCAAAATGTATCCTTGTCACACCAGCTATGTATTTATATTATAGATACATAAGTTATCTAAGTAAATTACAGCATTCTATGAACTTAGTGAGGGGATATAATAGGTTTGTGAGCTGTCAGCTAAAAATATATCAAAAAAAAAAACCCTTTGATTTTGATGGTAGATTAACCTCCCAAAACTTGTCCTTGTCACACCAGCTATATATTTAGATTAAAGATACATAAGTCTTCTAAGTAAATAACAGCATTCTATGAACTTAGCGAGGGGATATCAAAGGTTTGTGAGCTAGCAGCTAAAAATATATCGAAAAAAAACTCTACATTAATTTTGATGGTAGATTAACCTCTTTAGACTTGTCCTTGTCACTCCAAGTACGTATTTATATTATAGATACATTAGTTATCTAAGTAATTAACAGCATTCTATGAACTTAGCGAGGGGATATCATAGGTTTGTGAGCTGTCAGCTAAAAATATATCGAAAAAAAATTCCTATGATTTTGATGGCAGATTAACATTTCAAGACTGGTCCTTGTCACTCCAGCTTTGTATTAAAATTATAGATACATAAGTTTACTAAGTAAATAACAGCAGTCTATGAACTTAGCAAGGGGACATCATAGGTTTAAAACCTGGCAGCTAAAAATATATCCTCGAAAAAATTCCCTTTCATATTAATGGTAGATTAACCTCTTTAGACTTGTCCTTGTCACTCCAAGTACGTATTTATATTATAGATACATTAGTTATCTAAGTAATTAACAGCATTTTATGAACTTAGCGAGGGGATATCATAGGTTTGTGAGCAGTCAGCTAAAAAGATATCGAAAAAAAAACCCTATGATTTTGATGGCAGATTAACATTTCAAGACTGGTCCTTGTCCCTCCAGCTATGTATTTAGATTATAGATACATAAGTCTTCTAGGTAAATAACAGCATTCTATGAACTTAGCGAGGGGATATCAAAGGTTTGTGAGCTGTCATCTAAAAATATATCGAAAAAATCTCTACATTAATTTTTGATGGTAGATTAACCTCTTTAGACTTGTCCTTGTCACTCCAAGTACGTATTTATATTATAGATAAATAAGTTATCTAAGTAAATAACAGCATTCTATGTACTTAGCGAGGGGATATCATAGGTTTGTGAGCTGTCAGCTGAAAATATATCGAAAAAAAAATCCCTTTGATTTTGATGGTAGATTAACCTCCCAAAGCTTGTCCTTGTCACTCCAGCTTTGTATTTAGATTATAGATACATAAGTTTACTAAGTAAATAACAGCACTCTATGAACTAAGCAAGGGGATATCATAGGTTTAAAACCTAGCAGCTAAAAATATATACTCGAAAAAATTCCCTTTGATATTAATGGTAGATTAACCTCCCAAAACTTATCCTTGACACTTCAACTATGTACTAAAATTATAGATACATAAGTTATCTAAGTAAATACCAGCATTCTATGAACTTAGCGAGGGGATGTGAGCTGTCAGCTAAAAATATATCGAAAAAAAAAACCCTACGATTTTGATGGCAGATTAACATTTCAAGACTGGTCCTTGTCCCTCCAGCTATGTATTTAGATTATAGATACATATCCGGTCCTCCTGGTCTGGCTGCTCAGCCTGAGAGCTGAAGCAAGCAGAGCAGGAGGTTGCACTCTCCATGCAACCGGACGGGTGGGCAGGTTGCGGATGGCCCATCCTGTCCTGCCCAGGCTCACCACTTGGGTGAGCCGGGGCCGGACAGGTATCCAAAGTTTTTATGGATCCCGGACAGCGGAGGGATGTTGCACATCCCTCCCGATGTGCAACACCTAGATAGGCTGCTTACTACCTTTCCCCTCCGAGTAGCCTATTAAACCCTTTACCCTCATGCGCCGCCGGCCCCGCCATGCACTCAATAGCGTGCATATCGGGGATCGGTGAGCGCATTCCTAAAACCTAACTGTCAACTCCTAACCCCGCAAATAACCCTATCCTTCGTTCCTTTTCAGCGGCGGAATTTTAGAGGTGAAATTCCGCTGGCTCATCATCACGCAAATATGAGGATGATGGGTTACGTAGACACAAACCTCCTGCGTTTGGACCGTACGCAGCCACGCCAGTAGGGGGGATAATGGGATCCTGGGGGGTTGAGCAGATCGGGGCCGGGTTAGATGCCTTCGTGATGCAACACGCCCCCTTTGGCCCGGCATTCCATCCGGGACGGCGGCAAGAGGGGCAATAGCCCGCCCCTTTGTAAGCGGTCACGGTGTCCCGTCAGAGGGTCACCAGGTTAGGGTTTCAGGTCATGCGGCAGGCAGTCGGCGGAGCGCGGGGAGTGTCGGGGAGCGCCGGGGATTTCTCACCTCCGGCGTAGCCACACTTCCCTTCGCATCGTGCGGACTCGTCTTGCTGCGGATCATGGACCCTATATTGCGTCGTGGTAGGCTTGGTGCCAGTAATTGGCATCCCCTTATGCGGGCTCCATGGAGGGTGAGCCGCCATCGACCGATGAAAATTTTACAAAAATCAACTATGGATACGAGACTTACACAACGACAACAACGACATTCACAAACACAGGCTGCTCCCAACGGAGCGCCCACACCGGGTACGGCTGCGCCTTCGGGTGCGCCAACCCTCATCAACTCACAAACGGCTGCTCTCTCGGGAGCGCCTACACTAAACACAAATGTGTTCACCATGACGGCCTTGGGAGCGGCAATGCCGGGAGACTCTGTAGCAATGGAATCTCTCTGGCAAGTAGCTCCTAAGGTCAAATCCCAACAGCTGCCGGCCAACGCTAGCGCTAACACGAACAGCACACAGACTATGGCGGCAGACACTGCTGGAAAGCGCAAGAACCGAAAGGGGAAGCGTGGACAGGCGGTTCTGCAGGCCACACAGTCAAACACCAGTACACACACTACTGACAAACACCCTACGATAGGTACCGACCTAGTACGAGTCGAGCCTGCAAAGGGGAACCCCCCTAGCGGGCTGGCCATGACAGCGGAAAAGTCGGTGCCAGTAGCGGGAGAACGGAGAAGAACCAGGAACCGCAAACCAAAGCGGGCCAGGGGTAAGCGCAGCGGAAATCTGGTGAGTCAGACGCCTGAAGAGACGACGGACACACCGATGAAGCGGCAGCGCCCCGACGAGTCTTTCACTCCAAAGAGCGCGGCTAAGCGCGCCAAACAAGAGGACCACCATCAGAAGGGCTCGCTGAGCTATGCGGACGCTATGAGGTCCAACGAGCTCTGTGTTGCTGTGCTCACGGAGCCCTTCAAAGAACTCTCGGCGGAACAGGCGACGGCAGTGCATGACGCGCTGGTACAAAGGTTAGACGAAGTAATTTTCGCAGGCCCTACCTCGCGCTCTGGAGAGTTGCCACCAGCCTTCCGTGGCAGGCCGTTTCATTCTGAGGGCGTCCTCAAACTGTGGTGTGAGGACGACCACGCTCTGGAATGGCTTAGCAGGCAGGTGCCAACGCTACCTTCGCCGCACGCGGGTACTCTGCTGACGGTCAAACGCCAGTCGGAAATCCCTAAAAAGGTAAAGGCCGGCATCTTCGTGGCAAACTACGTGGGACCAGTGGACGTCTTGCGCTGGCGTCTCGACGCCCAAAATCAACGTTGGGTTACTGTTAACACCTGGGCGTGCTACGCGGCCACCCAGGAAACGGAGGGACCCAACTGTGGTACTTACCTGACGGTTGGCATCCCGGAAGAACAGGTACCCAAACTGCAGGCCAGGCAGAGGCGACTATCGTATCACTATGGTAACGTATATGTCCGCTTCTATGGAGAACCGGTTATGGGTACACAGGGTCCAACCCCAGGAACATCCAAGGCTTCGTCTGCAGCCGGAGTGAGGGCCGACGGTGTAATTACCGATGGCCGGAACACTGGCGCGACAAAACCTCAGCCCCTAGCGCGACAACCTGCCGCCGCCCAAAAGCGGAAGCAAGGCCGCGCACCCCTACCACCCAGCATGGAGCAGGCCAGTACCAGTACCGGCGGACCTGCGGCACCGGCTGGCCGGTTGGGAAGGGGCACACCAAAAAGTTCGGACGTGGAGGATAGTTTGAGCGATAGTGATGTCGTCTTACACTCCTCACCACGCTCCTAACTTTATCCAATCAAACCTCCAGCACAGTCAGACGGCAACGGCTGTCCTACGCCGCGAACTGGAGGTCACCAACTTGACCGTAGCCTTGATCCAGGAGCCGTGGATCAGGAATGGCAGGATATGCGGTCTAAACAGCATCAAAGGTAAGATATTACTAGACACCAACATAGACAAACCTAGAACGTGCATTTTCATACCAAAATGCATACCAGCAACACTAATAAACGAGTTCTGTTCCAGAGACCTAACAACCGCTAAACTGTCGGTCGACTTGTCTTCTGGACCTTCAGAGGTTTTAGTCGCATCTGCCTACCTGCCGCAGGATGCAGACTTACCAACCGACGAAGTAGTAAAACTCATACAACACTGCGAAAAAGAGAAACTGGAACTCATCATCTCAATGGATGCGAATGCCCATCACAACCTATGGGGCAGCGCGACCACTAACAAAAGAGGTGAGGATCTAGTTACATATCTTTTCTCAACCGATCTCAGGCTACTTAACAGAGGCTCCGAACCAACCTTCGTCACCTCAAGGGCCCAAACAATCATAGATCTAACGCTTGCCACGGAAGAGGTGTCCGATCACATCTGCGAATGGCACGTATCAACAGACGCATCCTGTTCTGATCACAGATGGATACGTTACAAGCTTAACATCAACACAGCGACTCTACCCCATCGGCGCAACCCGCGCAAAACGGACCGTGTCAGCTGCATAAAATTGGTCAACGAACGGATCGAGCAACAGCCCCCGTCCCTAGGGGAACTAGACCCACAAGGTATCGAAGACCAAATAAACACAATCACACAAACCCTTTTGAGCAGTTTCCACGACAGCTGTCCGCTCACCTCGAGTAAGCAGGATCCTACCAACCATGGGTGGAGCCCGGCACTCGAAAAATTGCGAAAGAAGACGAGGAAAAAACTCAATAGGGCAATGAATACTAGAGATGACACAGACTGGGAGGAGTATAGGAAAGCTCTATCCAGACTCAAAAAATGCAACCGTAACCATAAAAGAAAAACATGGCGACGCTTCTGCACCAACATCGAATCAATGCCACAAACAGCCAAAATCAAAAGTATTCTGTCCGGCGAACCTGATAGGAGCCTGGGTAGTCTTAAGAAGGCTGACGGCACATTTACAAAAAACGACAGTGAGCTATGTGAGCTTTTACTGAAAACGCACTTTCCAGAGTGCATCATATCAGATAACTCTTCATGGAACTCACAGAACTCAAACCCACCACGCGACCCCGACTGGCAAACAGCTAACACTGTCATCACCCAAGAAAGGGTCCTATGGGCAATCAACAGCTTCCTTCCATTCAAATCAGCTGGACTAGATGGGATTTTCCCAGGACTGCTAAAATGGAACGCGCAGACGTTAGTTCCTTACCTCGTCGCCGCCTACAGAGCATGCCTGGCCCATCGCTACGTACCAACCCAATGGAGAGAAGTAAAGGTAGTTTTTATACCAAAACCCGGTAAGGGTGACTACACTCAGGCCAAATCATTCAGGCCCATCAGCTTAACATCCTTCCTGCTAAAAACTATGGAAAGGGTATGTGACAGAGAGATAAGGGATAACGCTTTGACGAAGGTACCCCTTCATCACCAACAACATGCCTACAATCCAGGCAAATCAACAGAGTCAGCTCTACACAACGTAGTTTCATATATAGAAAGCGCTCTAACAAACAAACAATCAACTTTAGGCACCTTCATAGACATTGAAGGTGCCTTTGACAAAACCACCTTCAACAGCGTAGGAGCTGCACTGAGAAGACATGAGGTAAATGATACTCTATGTGAGTGGATCGACTGCATGCTTCGACTCAGAGCCGTACAATTCACGGTGAACAACACTGTTCGGGCGGTGGTGGCGAGAGGCTGCCCGCAAGGTGGTGTTCTGTCCCCGCTACTCTGGAACATTGTGGTCAACGATCTTATCCGCAAACTAAGCGAAGAGAGATTTTTCACTGTGGGCTACGCAGACGACATTGTGATACTAGTAAGCGGCCTCTTCGAAAACACCCTGTGTAACATCATGCAGAGAGCCCTCAATATTATCGAAAAATGGTGTCTAGAAAACGGGCTGACGGTCAATCCGACCAAGACGGTGCTAGTACTATTCACCAATAAAAGAAACATCGGAACCATAAGACCACCGGCTCTATGCGGGACCGAACTAACACTCTCAACAGAGGTAAAATATCTAGGTGTAACACTCGACAGCAAGTTACTCTGGAACAAACATCTGGAACAGAAGATAACCAAAGCCAGCATCACATTCTGGCAATGCAAAAGAATGCTGGGGAAGACGTGGGGTTTGTCACCCAAACTAACCCTATGGCTTTACACAGCTATTATCAGACCGATCATAGCATACGGAGCACTGGTCTGGTGGCCGAGGACAAAACTCGTCACTATCACAGATAAGCTGCTAAAATTTCAAAGACTCGCATGCTCTGCTACAACAGGATGCATGCGGACTACACCAACCAAAGCCCTTGAGATGATTCTTATGCTGCAGCCACTTGATCTCTTCATACAGCAGGAAGCAACGATGGCAGCCATACGACTCAAAACGCTTGGGCTCTGGAGAACAAACACCAAGGGGGCGCACATGGAAATCCTGGCAGGAGTATACAATTACCAGCCACTCATGGAAGCACCATGTGACCGCATCCTAAAAACACACATCTTTGAACGTCACTACAAAGTGAAACTGTACGAAGAACCGAAAGACCAATCAGGTATCAATGAGATCCGTGTGTATACAGATGGCTCCAAAACTTCCAATGGTACTGGAGCAGGAGTATTCTCACCAGACCTCAACATACACATATCAACAGCACTAGGCAGACACAGCTCCATTTTCCAATGTGAATGTGCAGCCGTTATCAAGGCAGCTAATGCAATCAAGAACAGAAATATCAAGGACTATACCATAAAAATCCTCATAGACAGCAATGCGGTCCTGAAGGCCTTGAGCAACAATTGTATTGACTCGGGTCTAATACTGGAGTGCCACCAAGCCCTTGAGGTGATAGCACAAAAAAACAATATCACCTTACAATGGATCAAAGGACACAGCGGATCGCATGGCAACGATGCAGCTGATGAGCTGGCTAAAGCAGGTTCAGGCGACATTGCGATAGGCCAAGAGCCTATCCTGCCACTACCCTTTAGCCAGCTCAAAGCGTGGACACGTAGTAGAACAATTGCAAAACACATTAGTAAATGGGCAAACACAGGTAACTGCAGACAATCTAGACTGGCGCTATCGACCTACGACAAGCGACTAACTAGAAATCTGCTCACCTTAAACCGTAAAGACCTACGAGTCATCGTAGGTACATTAACGGGTCATTTACCACTTAACCGACACTTGTTTTTTATAGGTGTTACCAACAGTCCTTTGTGCAGGGCATGCATGAAGACAGATGAAACGGCCGCCCACGTCATCCTGGAGTGCGAGGGAGTGGCTGACCAACGGGCGCAAATCCTCGGTCCTACGAGGTCGCTCCGCGAAACCTGTGGACATCCCAGGAGAGTCCTGCGTTTCTGGGCGGAGCTAGGCTGGCTGCTGATTTAGCCAGCATAATTCACGCAAAAAGGGCCCACTCAAGCGGCCTACTTGCGGAAAAAGGAGCCCCGAACAAGTAACAAGTAACAAGTAGATACATAAGTCTTCTAGGTAAATAGCAGCATTCTATGAACTTAGCGAGGGGATATCAAAGGTTTGTGAGCTGTCATCTAAAAATATATCGAAAAAATCTCTACATTAATTTTGATGGTAGATTAACCTCTTTAGACTTGTCCTTGTCACTCCAAGTACGTATTTATGTTATGGATACATAAGTTATCTAAGTAAATAACAGCATTCTATGTACTTAGCGAGGGGATATCATAGGTTTGTGAGCTGTCAGCTAAAAATATATCGAAAAAAAAACCCTACGACTTTGATGGCAGATTAACATTTCAAGACTGGTCCTTGTCACTCCAGCTATGTATTTAGATTATAGATACATAAGTTTACAAAGTAAATAACAGCACTCTATGAACTTAGCAAGGGGATATCATAGGTTTAAAACCTAGCAGCTAAAAATATATACTCGAAAAAATTCCCTTTGATATTAATGGTAGATTAACCTCCCAAAACTTATCCTTGTCACTTCAACTATGTACTAAGATTATAGATACATAAGTTATCTAAGTAAATACCAGCATTCCATGAACTTAGCGAGGGGATATCAAAGGTTTGTGAGCTGTCATCTAAAAATATATCGAAAAAATCTCTACATTAATTTTAATGGTAGATTAACCTCTTTAGACTTGTCCTTGTCACTCCAAGTACGTATTTATATTATAGATAAATAAGTTATCTAAGTAAATAACAGCATTCTATGTACTTAGCGAGGGGATATCAAAGGTTTGTGAGCTGTCATCTAAAAATATATCGAAAAAATCTCTACATTAATTTTGATGGTAGATTAACCTCTTTAGACTTGTCCTTGTCACTCCAAGTACGTATTTATATTATGGATACATAAGTTATCTAAGTAAATAACATCATTCTATGAACTTAGTGAGGGGATATCATAGGTTTGTGAGCTGTCAGCTAAAAATATATCAAAAAAAAAAACCCTTTGATTTTGATGGTAGATTAACCTCCCAAAACTTGTCCTTGTCACACCAGCTATATATTTAGATTAAAGATACATAAGTCTTCTAAGTAAATAACAGCATTCTATGAACTTAGCGAGGGGATATCAAAGGTTTGTGAGCTAGCAGCTAAAAATATATCGAAAAAAAACTCTACATTAATTTTGATGGTAGATTAACCTCTTTAGACTTGTCCTTGTCACTCCAAGTACGTATTTATATTATAGATACATTAGTTATCTAAGTAATTAACAGCATTCTATGAACTTAGCGAGGGGATATCATAGGTTTGTGAGCTGTCAGCTAAAAATATATCGAAAAAAAATTCCTATGATTTTGATGGCAGATTAACATTTCAAGACTGGTCCTTGTCACTCCAGCTTTGTATTAAGATTATAGATACATAAGTTTACTAAGTAAATAACAGCAGTCTATGAACTTAGCAAGGGGACATCATAGGTTTAAAACCTGGCAGCTAAAAATATATCCTCGAAAAAATTCCCTTTGATATTAATGGTAGATTAACCTCCCAAAACTTATCCTTGTCACTTCAACTATGTACTAAGATTATAGATACATAAGTTATCTAAGTAAATACCAGCATTCTATGAACTTAGCGAGGGTATATCATAGGTTTGTGAGCTGTCATCTAAAAATATATCGAAAAAATCTCTACATTAATTTTAATGGTAGATTAACCTCTTTAGACTTGTCCTTGTCACTCCAAGTACGTATTTATATTATAGATAAATAAGTTATCTAAGTAAATAACAGCATTCTATGTACTTAGCGAGGGGATATCATAGGTTTGTGAGCTGTCAGCTGAAAATTTATCGAAAAAAAAATCCCTTTGATTTTGATGGTAGATTAACCTCCCAAAATGTATCCTTGTCACACCAGCTATGTATTTATATTATAGATACATAAGTTATCTAAGTAAATAACAGCATTCTATGAACTTAGCGAGGGGATATGAAAGGTTTGTGAGCTGTCATCTAAAAATATATCGAAAAAATATCTAGATTAATTTTGATGGTAGATTAACCTCTTTAGACTTGTCCTTGTCACTCCAAGTACGTATTTATATTATGGATACATAAGTTATCTAAGTAAATAACAGCATTCTATGTACTTAGCGAGGGGATATCATAGGTTTGTGAGCTGTCAGCTGAAAATATATCGAAAAAAAAATCCCTTTGATTTTGATGGTAGATTAACTTCCCAAAGCTTGTCCTTGTCACTCCAGCTTTGTATTTAGATTATAGATACATAAGTTTACAAAGTAAATAACAGCACTCTATGAACTTAGCAAGGGGATATCATAGGTTTAAAACCTAGCAGCTAAAAATATATACTCGAAAAAATTCCCTTTGATATTAATGGTAGATTAACCTCCCAAAACTTATCCTTGTCACTTCAACTATGTACTAAGATTATAGATACATAAGTTATCTAAGTAAATACCAGCATTCTATGAACTTAGCGAGGGGATATCAAAGGTTTGTGATCTGTCATCTAAAAATATATCGAAAAAATCTCTACATTAATTTTAATGGTAGATTAACCTCTTTAGACTAGTCCTTGTCACTCCAAGTACGTATTTATATTATAGATAAATAAGTTATCTAAGTAAATAACAGCATTCTATGTACTTAGCGAGGGGATATCATAGGTTTGTGAGCTGTCAGCTGAAAATTTATCGAAAAAAAAATCCCTTTGATTTTGATGGCAGATTAACATTTCAAGACTGGTCCTTGTCACACCAGCTATGTATTTATTTTATAGATACATAAGTTATCTAAGTAAATAACAGCATTCTATGAACTTAGTAAGGGGATATCATAGGTTTGTGAGCTGTCAGCTAAAAATATATCAAAAAAAAAATCCCTTTGATTTTGATGGTAGATTTACCTCCCAAAATTTGTCCTTGTCACACCAGCTATGTATTTATATTATAGATACATAAGTTATCTAAGTAAATAACAGCATTCTATGAACATAGCGAGGGGATATCATAGGTTTGTGAGCTGTCATCTAAAAATAAATCGGAAAAATCTCCTTTTTAATTTCGATGGTAGATTAACCTCTCAGGACTTGTCCTTGTCACTCCAGCTATGTATTTAGATTAAAGATATATAAGTTATCTAAGTAAATAACAGCATTCTATGAACTTAGCGAGGGGATATGAAAGGTTTGTGAGCTGTCATCTAAAAATATATCGGAAAAATCTCCTTTTTAATTTCGATGGTAGATTAACCTCTTTAGACTTGTCCTTGTCACTCCAAGTACGTATTTATATTATAGATACATAAGTTATCTAAGTAAATAACAGCATTCTATGTACTTAGCGAGGGGATATCAAAGGTTTGATATCCCTTCGCTAAGTTCATAGAATGCTGTTAATTAGTTAGATAACTTATGTATCTATTATATAAATACATAGCTGGTGTGACAAGGACAAGTTTTGGGAGGTTAATCTACCATTAATGTCAAAGGGATTTTTTTTGAGGATTTATTTTTATCTGCCAGCTTTTAAACCTATGATGTCCCCTTGATAAGTTCATACACTGCTGTCATTTACTTAGTAAACTTATGTATCTATAATCTAAATACAAAGCTGGAGTGACAAGTACCAGTCTTGATCTACCATAAAAGTCAAAGGGATTTTTTTTCCATATATTTTTAGCTGACAGCTCACAAACCTATGATATCCCCTCGCTTAGTACATACAATACTGTTAATTACTTAGATAACATATGTATCTATAATATAAATACATAGCTGGAGTGACAAGGACAAGTCCTGAGCGGTAAATCTATCAACAAAATTTAAAAAGAGATTTTTTCCGATATATTTTTCTAAAAAGTCCTGAGAGGTTAATCTACCATCAAAATTAATGTAAAGATTTTTTCGATATATTTTTAGATGACAGCTCACAAACCTTTGATATCCCCTCGCTAAGTTCATAGAATGCTGTTATTTACTTAGAAGACTTATGTATCTTTAATCTAAATACATAGCTGGAGTGACAAGGACAAGTCCTGAGAGGTTAATCTACCATCAAAATTAAAAAAGAGATTTTTCCGATATATTTTTAGATGACAGCTCACAAACCTTTCATATCCCCTCGCTAAGTTCATAGAATGCTGTTATTTACTTAGATAACTTATGTATCTATAATCTTAATACATAGTTGAAGTGACAAGGATAAGTTTTGGTAGGTTAATCTACCATTACTGTCAAAGGGAATTTTTTCGAGGATATATTTTTAGCTGTTTGGTTTTAAACCTATGATGTCCCCTCGCTAAGTTCATAGAATGCTGTTATTTACTTAGTAAACTAATGTATCTATAATCTAAATATAAAGCTGGAGTGACAAGGACCAGTCATGAAATGTTAATCTACCATCAAAGTCAAAGGGTTTTTTTTTTCGATAAATTTTTAACTGACAGCTCACAAACCTATGATATCCCCTCGCTATGTTCATAGAATGCTGTTATTTACTTAGATAACTTATGTATCTATAATATAAATACATAGCTGGTGTGACAGGGACAAATTTTGGAGGTAAATCTACCATCAAAATCAAAGGGATTTTTTTCGATATATTTTTAGCTGCCAGGTTTTAAACCTATGATGTCCCTTTGCTAAGTTCATAGACTGCTGTTATTTACTTAGTAAACTAATGTATCTATAATCTAAATACAAAGCTGAAGTGACAAGGACCAGTCTTGAAATGTTAATCTGCCATCAAAATCATAGGATTTTTTTTTCGATATATTTTTAGCTCACAGCTCACAAACCTATGATATCCCCTCGCTAAGATCATAGAATGCTGTTAATTACTTAGATAACTAATGTATCTATAATATAAATACGTACTTGGAGTGACAAGGACAAGTCTAAAGAGGTTAATCTACCATCAAAATTAATGTAGAGTTTTTTTTCGATATATTTTTAGCTGCTAGCTCACAAACTTTTGATATCCCCTCGCTAAGTTCATAGAATGCTGTTATTTACTTAGAAGACTTATGTATCTTTAATCTTAATACATAGCTGGAGTGACAATGACAAGTCCTGAGAGGTTAATCTACCATCGAAATTAAAAAGGAGATTTTTCCGATATATTTTTAGCTGACAGCTCACAAACCTATGATATCCCCTCGCTAAGTTCATAGAATGCTGGTATTTACTTAGATAACTTATGTATCTATAATCTTAGTACATAGTTGAAGTGACAAGGATAAGTTTTGGGAGGTTAATCTACCATTAATATCAAAGGGAATTTTTTCGAGTATATATTTTTAGCTGCTAGGTTTTAAACCTATGATATCCCCTTGCTAAGTTCATAGACTGCTGTTATTTACTTAGTAAACTTATGTATCTATAATCTAAATACAAAGCTGGAGTGACAAGGACAAGCTTTGCGAAGTTAATCTACCATCAAAATCAAAGGGATTTTTTTTTCGATATATTTTCAGCTGACAGCTCACAAACCTATGATATCCCCTCGCTAAGTACATAGAATGCTGTTATTTACTTAGATAACTTATGTATTCATAATATAAATACGTACTTGGAGTGACAAGGACAAGTCTAAAGAGGTTAATCTACCATCAAAATTAATGTAGAGATTTTTTCGATATATTTTTAGATGACAGCTCACAAACCTTTCATATCCCCTCGCTAAGTTCATAGAATGCTGTTATTTACTTAGAAGACTTATGTATCTTTAATCTAAATACATAGCTGGAGTGACAAGGACAAGTCCTGAGAGGTTAATCTACCATCGAAATTAAAAAGGAGATTTTTCCGATATATTTTTAGATGACAGCTCACAAACCTTTCATATCCCCTCGCTAAGTTCATAGAATGCTGTTATTTACTTAGATAACTTATGTATCTACAGGGTGGGCCAGAAAGAATTGCGAATTTGAAAAAATGATTAAAAAAAAACTTAGTACAATTCACATATAAATTTTTATTTTTATAAAAATTTACATCTGGGAAATTCATTTCTTAAAAATAACGTCATCCAGGTGTGCACCATCCCGCTGCAAACATTCTTCGAATCTGAACCTCAAATTGGTAAAAACTCGCTGGCACATTGCACGGGGAATAGCTGCCATTTCTTCCTGGATATTGGTCTTCAACTGGTTAATCGTGGCTGGGTTATTGGAGTAGACTCTACTTTTTAGGTATCCCCACAAAAAAAAGTCCAGTGGCGTTAGATCCGGACTTCTAGGAGGCCATGCAATGTCACCTCGGCGCGATATCAGTTTCCCAGCAAACATCTCGTTTACGACCGCCAAAGAGGCATTAGCTGTATGGCATGTCGCGCCATCTTGTTGAAACCATGTCGCACGATTATAGGCTAGACTAAATTTCCGGGAACCGAGCTACTTAACCCCACCACCCGCGCAGTCCCCTCTCTAAAGCTTCAAACGCAAGAGTGTTTTTAAAATCGTACGCCTTTCTGGCCCACCCTGTATAATCTTAGTACATAGCTGAAGTGACAAGAATAAGTTTTAGGAGGTTAATCTACCATTAATGTCAAAGGGAATTATTTCGAGGATATATTTTTAGCTGCCAGGTTTTAAACCTATGATGTCCCCTTGCTAAGTTCATAGACTGCTGTTATTTACTTAGTAAACTAATGTATTTATAATCTAAATACAAAGCTGAAGTGACAAGGACCAGTCTTGAAATGTTAATCTGCCATCAAAATCATAGGATTTTTTTTTCGATATATTTTTAGCTCACAGCTCACAAACCTATGATATCCCCTCGCTAAGTTCATAGAATGCTGTTAATTACTTAGATAACTAATGTATCTATAATATAAATACGTACTTGGAGTGACAAGGACAAGTCTAAAGAGGTTAATCTACCATCAAAATTAATGTAGAGTTTTTTTTCGATATATTTTTAGCTGCTAGCTCACAAACCTTTGATATCCCCTCGCTAAGTTCATAGAATGCTGTTATTTACTTAGATAACTTATTTATCTATAATATAAATACGTACTTGGAGTGACAAGGACAAGTCTAAAGAGGTTAATCTACCATCAAAATGAATGTAGAGATTTTTTCGATATATTTTTAGATGACAGCTCACAAACCTTTCATATCCCCTCGCTAAGTTCATAGAATGCTGTTATTTACTTAGAAGACTTATGTATCTATAATCTTAATACATAGCTGGAGTGACAAGGACCAGTCTTGAAATGTTAATCTGCCATCAAAGTCGTAGGGTTTTTTTTTTCGATATATTTTTAGCTGAAAGCTCACAAACCTATGATATCCCCTCGCTAAGTTCATAGAATGCTGGTATTTACTTAGATAACTTATGTATCTATAATCTTAGTACATAGTTGAAGTGACAAGGATAAGTTTTGCGAGGTTAATCTACCATTAATATCAAAGGGAATTTTTTCGAGTATATATTTTTAGCTGCCAGGTTTTAAACCTATGATGTCCCCTTGCTAAGTTCATAGACTGCTGTTATTTACTTAGTAAACTAATGTATCTATAATCTAAATACAAAGCTGGAGTGACAAGGACAAGCTTTGCGAAGTTAATCTACCATCAAAATCAAAGGGATTTTTTTTTCGATATATTTTCAGCTGACAGCTCACAAACCTATGATATCCCCTCGCTAAGTACATAGAATGCTGTTATTTACTTAGATAACTTATGTATTCATAATATAAATACGTACTTGGAGTGACAAGGACAAGTCTAAAGAGGTTAATCTACCGTCAAAATTAATGTAGAGATTTTTTCGATATATTTTTAGATGACAGCTCACAAACCTTTCATATCCCCTCGCTAAGTTCATAGAATGCTGTTATTTACTTAGAAGACTTATGTATCTTTAATCTTAATATATAGCTGGTGTGACAAGGACAAGTTTTGGGAGGTTAATCTACCATCAAAATCAAAGGGGTTTTTTTTTTTGATATATTTTTAGCTGACAGCTCACAAACCTATGATATCCCCTCACTAAGTTCATAGAATGCTGTTATTTACTTAGATAACTTATGTATCTATAATATAAATACATAGCTGGTGTGACAAGGATAAATTTTGGGAGGTTAATCTACCATCAAAATCAAAGGGATTTTTTTTCGATAAATTTTCAGCTGACAGCTCACAAACCTATGATATTCCCTCGCTAAGTACATAGAATGCTGTTATTTACTTAGATAACTTATTTATCTATAATATAAATACGTACTTGGAGTGACAAGGACAAGTCTAAAGAGGTTAATCTACCATTAAAATTAATGTAGAGATTTTTTCGATATATTTTTAGATGACAGCTCACAAACCTTTGATATCCCCTCGCTAAGTTCATAGAATGCTGGTATTTACTTAGATAACTTATGTATCTATAATCTAAATACAAAGCTGGAGTGACAAGGACAAGCTTTGGGAGGTTAATCTACCATCAAAATCAAAGGGATTTTTTTTTCGATATATTTTCAGCTGACAGCTCACAAACCTATGATATCCCCTCGCTAAGTACATAGAATGCTGTTATTTACTTAGATAACTTATGTATCCATAATATAAATACGTACTTGGAGTGACAAGGACAAGTCTAAAGAGGTTAATCTACCATCAAAATTAATGTAGAGATTTTTTCGATATATTTTTAGATGACAGCTCACAAACCTTTGATATCCCCTCGCTAAGTACATAGAATGCTGTTATTTACTTAGATAACTTATGTATCCATAATATAAATACGTACTTGGAGTGACAAGGACAAGTCTAAAGAGGTTAATCTACCATCAAAATTAATGTAGAGATTTTTTCGATATATTTTTAGATGACAGCTCACAAACCTTTGATATCCCCTCGCTAAGTTCATAGAATGCTGTTATTTACCTAGAAGACTTATGTATCTATAATCTAAATACATAGCTGGAGGGACAAGGACCAGTCTTGAAATGTTAATCTGCCATCAAAGTCGTAGGGTTTTTTTTTTCGATATATTTTTAGCTGACAGCTCACAAACCTATGATATCCCCTCGCTAAGTTCATAGAATGCTGGTATTTAATTAGATAACTTATGTATCTATAATTTTAGTACATAGTTGAAGTGTCAAGGATAAGTTTTGGGAGGTTAATCTACCATTAATATCAAAGGGAATTTTTTCGAGTATATATTTTTAGCTGCTAGGTTTTAAACCTATGATATCCCCTTGCTAAGTTCATAGAGTGCTGTTATTTACTTAGTAAACTTATGTATCTATAATCTAAATACAAAGCTGGAGTGACAAGGACAAGCTTTGGGAGGTTAATCTACCATCAAAATCAAAGGGATTTTTTTTTCGATATATTTTCAGCTGACAGCTCACAAACCTATGATATCCCCTCGCTAAGTACATAGAATGCTGTTATTTACTTAGATAACTTATGTTTCCATAATATAAATACGTACTTGGAGTGACAAGGACAAGTCTAAAGAGGTTAATCTACCATCAAAATTAATGTAGAGATTTTTTCGATATATTTTTAGATGACAGCTCACAAACCTTTCATATCCCCTCGCTAAGTTCATAGAATGCTGTTATTTACTTAGAAGACTTATGTATCTATAATCTAAATACATAGCTGGAGTGACAAGGACCAGTCTTGAAATGTTAATCTGCCATCAAAGTCGTAGGGTTTTTTTTTCGATATATTTTTAGCTGACAGCTCACAAACCTATGATATCCCCTCGCTAAGTTCATAGAATGCTGGTATTTACTTAGATAACTTATGTATCTATAATCTTAGTACATAGTTGAAGTGACAAGGATAAGTTTTGGGAGGTTAATCTACCATTAATATCAAAGGGAATTTTTACGAGTATATATTTTTAGCTGCTAGGCTTTAAACCTATGATATCCCCTTGCTAAGTTCATAGACTACTGTTATTTACTTAGTAAACTTATGTATCTATAATCTAAATACAAAGCTGGAGTGACAAGGACAAGCTTTGGGAGGTTAATCTACCATCAAAATCAAAGGGATTTTTTTTTCGATATATTTTCAGCTGACAGCTCACAAACCTATGATATCCCCTCGCTAAGTACATAGAATGCAGTTATTTACTTAGATAACTTATGTATCCATAATATAAATACGTACTTGGAGTGACAAGGACAAGTCTAAAGAGGTTAATCTACCATCAAAATTAATGTAGAGATTTTTTCGATATATTTTTAGATGACAGCTCACAAACCTTTCATATCCCCTTGCTAAGTTCATAGAGTGCTGTTATTTACTTAGTAAACTTATGTATCTATAATCTAAATACAAAGCTGGAGTGACAAGGACAAGCTTTGGGAGGTTAATCTACCATCAAAATCAAAGGGATTTTTTTTTCGATATATTTTCAGCTGACAGCTCACAAACCTATGATATCCCCTCGCTAAGTACATAGAATGCTGTTATTTACTTAGATAACTTATGTTTCCATAATATAAATACGTACTTGGAGTGACAAGGACAAGTCTAAAGAGGTTAATCTACCATCAAAATTAATGTAGAGATTTTTTCGATATATTTTTAGATGACAGCTCACAAACCTTTCATATCCCCTCGCTAAGTTCATAGAATGCTGTTATTTACTTAGAAGACTTATGTATCTATAATCTAAATACATAGCTGGAGTGACAAGGACCAGTCTTGAAATGTTAATCTGCCATCAAAGTCGTAGGGTTTTTTTTTCGATATATTTTTAGCTGACAGCTCACAAACCTATGATATCCCCTCGCTAAGTTCATAGAATGCTGGTATTTACTTAGATAACTTATGTATCTATAATCTTAGTACATGGTTGAAGTGACAAGGATAAGTTTTGGGAGGTTAATCTACCATTAATATCAAAGGGAATTTTTTCGAGTATATATTTTTAGCTGCTAGGCTTTAAACCTATGATATCCCCTTGCTAAGTTCATAGACTACTGTTATTTACTTAGTAAACTTATGTATCTATAATCTAAATACAAAGCTGGAGTGACAAGGACAAGCTTTGGGAGGTTAATCTACCATCAAAATCAAAGGGATTTTTTTTTCGATATATTTTCAGCTGACAGCTCACAAACCTATGATATCCCCTCGCTAAGTACATAGAATGCAGTTATTTACTTAGATAACTTATGTATCCATAATATAAATACGTACTTGGAGTGACAAGGACAAGTCTAAAGAGGTTAATCTACCATCAAAATTAATGTAGAGATTTTTTCGATATATTTTTAGATGACAGCTCACAAACCTTTCATATCCCCTCGCTAAGTTCATAGAATGCTGTTATTTACTTAGAAGACTTATGTATCTATAATCTAAATACATAGCTGGAGTGACAAGGACCAGTCTTGAAATGTTAATCTGCCATCAAAGTCGTAGGGTTTTTTTTTTCGATATATTTTTAGCTGACAGCTCACAAACCTATGATATCCCCTCGCTAAGTACATAGAATGCTGTTATTTACTTAGATAACTTATTTATCTATAATATAAATACGTACTTGGAGTGACAAGGACAAGTCTAAAGAGGTTAATCTACCATCAAAATTAATGTAGAGATTTTTTAGATATATTTTTAGATGACAGCTCACAAACCTATCATATCCCCTCGCTAAGTTCATAGAATGCTGTTATTTACTTAGATAACTTATGTATCTATAATCTAAGTACATAGCTGAAGTGACAAGGATAAGTCCTGAGAGGTTAATCTACCATTAATATCAAAGAGAATTTTTTTGAGGATATTTTTTTAGCTGCCAGCTCTTAAACCTATGATGTCCCCTTGCTAAGTTCATAGACTGCTGTTATGTACTTAGTAAACTTATGTATCTATAATCTAAATACAAAGCTGGAGTGACAAGGACCAGTCTTGAAATGTTAATCTACCATCAAAGTCAAAGTGTTTTTTTTGTGGATATATTATTTGTTGCTGGCTCACAAACCTATGATATCCCCTCGCTAAGTTCATAGACTGCTGTTATTTACTTAGTAAACTTATGTATCTATAATCTAAATACAAAGCTGGAGTGACAAGGACCAGTCTTGAAATGTTAATCTACCATCAAAGTCAAAGTGTTTTTTTTTGTGGATATATTATTTGTTGCTGGCTCACAAACCTATGATATCCCCTCGCTAAGTTCATAGAATGCTGTTATTTACTTAGATAACTTATGTATCTATAATCTGAATACATAGCTGGATTGACAAGGACATGTCTTGAGAGGTTAATCTACCATCAAAATCAAAGTTAAGATTGTTGTCGATATTATTGTCGCCGGTGGCTAATAAACCTATGTGTCCCCTCGGTAAGTACATAGAATGATATTATTTACTTAGTATACATATACATCTTTAAAATAAATACATTTTCAGAGTGACACCATCACATTTTTGATATCTTTTACTCTTTCTTAAGAAGCGAAAACGTATGATTATTGCATTACGTTTGTTTTTGTTCGATTTATGACTCTGAAACTTTAATGGGATCATCAAATCTCAATTCACTATGAAGGTACTATGTAGTCTTTTGTAATTAGTATTTTTTTTTTAGATTTGAACTCTTGAAACCGATTAAATTACAAAAGACTTTGGGTTTTTGTTAATTCTGAATTCAAGTCTATTTAATATATTTTAACGCCTGTTAGGACTTTTTTCAATTGTTTTTATAATTTCCTTATATTTAAATTAATTTTCCTCTGTAAATAAGGTAAATAAAGCAATTTTTTGGATTCTTCTTAATTTGGTCGGATTATATTGGCCGCTAACTTTTGGCTGCTAACTTCACGCCGGTCTAAAAGTTTGGGGCTAAATCAAATAAAAATAAATAAAATTGTAAAATAATGTTTAATATTTAAATTATTGTAATACAATTATGGCTGTGATATACGTATAGTCTGTGGACTAGCAGACGGATGAACGCGCTTGATAAAAATGTATATAGCTTATCTAACTACGGAACTCTAAAAGCGTATTTGACAAAGCAGACAAATATCTTTACTAAGTTTATCGATGAAGTCCGTTATTATTAAATGCAACGGAAGACAAAATTATTAAATAAAGGCCTTAAACGACTGTGCAGATCGGCCCGCCTAAGCCGTTGGACTTCCCGACTCCAAGAATGTTGATTATTGTCAGCGTACATCCCCGGAGTGCCATCCCCGCACTCTTATCAGGTTTAACAGTAAAGAAGGAATGTTTCCATTTATTTTACTTTAAAGAATGCAAAAATACGAAAAGGCCGCCATTAAAACTACTTTTAGTTGCACACTTATTTTTCGATTAGGTGCCACTTTTTACAATTTGACTAGACACTGCAAAAAAGACCCCAAAAAACATCTAGTCGTGGAAGTAGATAGCAGATCAGCTAAGACAAAAGTTAGCTAATTATAAATAATAAAGAAATAAATATCCTGGGACATTTCTCACGTGTGTGAGTAATGACCGTCATCAGATCCCAAATTTAGCAGACCTTGTACTATGGAAACCAGATAACTGATATAATTACATATAACTACTACTTTTTTATTGTAAATACATACACAAAGCTACCTGAGTCTGGGTCAGGATATGCAGACCATGCCCCCTAAAAAGGAAGCTAAGCAATATTGCTACGCAATTCATTTTTTCGAATTAAAAATAGATCTTAATGCAATTCATCAATACCAAATCTTTGAATGAATTTAATGGTATATAATGAGTAATTATTTTACCAAAACATATTGGAATCACTTAGGATCTGCCGAGAATTCGAAAAAAATAATTAATATTGCTTTAGCTTCCTTTTTAGCTCCGAAGTTCATGCACACAAATGCATGTCCTATTATAATTATTTTGTTGCATTCCAATCATGGCGCACATATGTCATGCATTCAGGTGTAACCGGTATTTTCAAACTTGTATGCCATTAAAATATAATTGATGAAGAAAAATGTTGATCACCATCTCACTCATGGATAGCATAAGTGTAGATTGGCATTGACCTTAGAATATATTTTGTGAGGGCAAAAGCAATAACGCAACTCTCTGCGATGGAGCAGCGGTTGTTTTCAGTAATCAGTCGGCATCCAACCGCGCCGTACCTTCCACGTTCATTGTACGTGCTGGATTGACATCTTCGATTTTCCGCAATCTGTTGAAGTCACCAAATTGTATGAAATAAGTGTATGTAATTATAAAGTTCGTATTTGTGAAGTGTTTATGCAGTTGCTGACAATTTATTCCCTCCCTGAAAAGTTGTGGGCAAGTTTGCGGTCTTAATGGATGCGGCGAATAGTTTTGAAGTATGTAAATGAATTTTAATTGTATTTCTAGAAATTTTGCAATTTGCAACCAAAATAATTGAGTAGGTACTTAATCTACATTAATTAATTAATTATCCACGCAAATTGTGACAATGGGTTTTTGTTTCAAGCATAGTAATATGTCGTACCTACTTGTTGCTTAAAACTCATAAAATTTGCTATTTAAATACCATTTGAGGAACGCAAAACGTAGTAACATAATTAAAATATACGTTGAATGCGATCCAAGAATTTCTCATTGAGTTTTTCGCATAATACCATGATAAATCACGATAAGGCAGTTGTATTGTAACGTAAAATAGGAAAAGTATGGCGAATTATCTGAATCAAGTGTTACCTAATATGTTTCGCAGGTACCTATACTGGGTGGACATTTCAAGATGGCATATTTTCGAAACCTATGTTGGATTACTCATGCTGAACAACTTTTACTATGAGACCAAAACAGAATTCTCAAAAAAATAATAATTTTCTTTTCATACATTAACATCGAGCAAGGTTGACATTTACAATGGAAAGTAAAAAAAAAATTGAGAATTTACTATCGGTTTCATAGTAAAAGTTGTTCAGCATGAGTAACCCAATATAGGTTTTGAAAATAAGCCATCTCGAAATCTCCACCTGTTATATTAAGTGGAAATACAATATCTTTTTTATTTATGAGACAATAATGGGATTATTTTATTAAGGTATTTGGGCATGTTTAACAGTTCGGTATTTTTTTTAATTACGATATATAATTACAACGATTTTATTTATATGTTTAGGGTTCCTTGCACATTTTTATTTCAAAATCATCAAAATGCGTTTACAAATTAACTTATTTATGCGTTTTTTTTACAACAGTTATCCATGGCCCAAACCAAGAAATATACCTTATAGGATGGACGGAACCCTTGGTGTGCGAGTCAAACTCAGAATCGCACATGGCCGCTTTTATTTTATTCTTAAAATCATCACTCTGCAGCTAGTTTTAACATTTAGGTATTCAATTCCTAAAACAAGAATTAGTCTCACCAAGGCTAATTTTAATTAATGCAGCATTGTGTCGAGGTTTATTCATTATAGTCCAAATTTCTTTAAAATATGTACATTTAATATGAAATATTCAATTATATGTAGGTACTAGTTGCGCCCTGCGGTTTCACCCGCGTACCCGGGGGAGATATTGCACTCCCGGGATAAAAAGTACCATATTTTTAATCCAGAACATACTCTATCAGCGTGCCAAATTTCATTAAAATCCATTCAGTAGTTTTTGCGTGAAAGAGTAACAAACATCCATACATACAAACTTACGCGATTATAATATATTAGTAAGGATTTGAAGGAACAGGTAGGTATTAGCATCCTAAAACCAACGGGACACAATTCCGAAGTCTACGCCCGCGCCCCGTCCGTCTGTATGTCTGTTCCACGGCTGTGTCTTTTTAACCCTAATGGGTTGATTGATACTTGAAAATTACAAAGAAAACGTATTTCTAGGGTGTCTGTCTATCAGGGTTGGTAACGCGTGAGTGATGACCCGTGTGGCCGAAAGTATTTTTTCCGAATTCGTCGTTTTAAAAATAATAAAGGTTATGTTAAAAAGAATAAACTTACGTAAATATGTGGGTCCATAAAATTGTATCATTGTTGTTTTGATTTGATTTGTCAATCGATCTTAATTTAACTATATAGGGTGACTAGTAATTAGCAAACGATACATATCCACATGATTGTACTGATGATAACAAACAACTTTTCCAAAGAAACAAATAGGGATAAATAACTAAATTAAATAAAAGCTGATGGTGTATTATTATTCTTGTTAGTTACTAAATATTATGGGCTCATGTGCTCAGCTAAGTAAATTAAAAAAAAATGTTTCTTTGGGAAAGTTGTTTGTTATCATGAGTACAATCATGTGTCTAAGTGTCGTTTACTAATTACCAGTCACCATATATATTATTCTGATATTAAAATAATTATACTAATAAAAATAAAAAGGGTAATGAAACTACACCAGTTTACAAGGTTACAACTGGTTTTTAAACTCGGCCGGCTCGTCAAATACTTAATAGTTGGAATTAATAAATTGGTAAAGTTACTACTATGATGAATTTGTTTACGCATTTAAACAGGGTATTGGTGGCGTTTTTATGAGTAAGTGGTAAATAAATAAATATATATGCTTACTATATTCTTCTCTTTTTTCTTGTTTTTACTAATTTGTATGCTTAATTGAGGAGATCTTTTTTAGCTGTTATAATAAGCTCAATTATTTTGTAACTATAATATAAACTGTAATGCTGTTCGATCTCTTAAAATAAATAAATAAATAAATAAAAAAATTCCATGTTATGTTACTGTTTAGTTATAGCTGAGGTTATAGCTTCCTTACGTACGTAAGGAAGTACACATTATTTTTGTGCTGAACATCGCTATAAATAAGGGTTTGACTTGACACACCTAGCATATTGAACTTTGTAGAGATGCATTTAATTTTTCAGGATATTATATTATTTCTTTAGACTTTCTTTGTTATGCTAGCTAGATGCATCTAGGCTCCAAATAAAAATGACCTACTAATAAAGTGTGTCGTAAACATTTCAAATTTATAGGATGAAACATGAAAGAGAAATAATCAAAACAAAGTTCATAAAATAAACAACAGAAAAGGTACTTACCTATACTATACTACTATAATGAATATCGGCGTAGGTAACAGAAATGGAACTCTTTTTAGCTGTTCAGTTCCTGTAGTGTGAAATGTTCCAATATTTCCTAGTAGGTACCTAATGTCACGCCACTCTACGTTTTGTTAGCAGCCAACACTTCTATTTTCTTTATTGACGTTTTCGTCTCCGACAGGGCTTGCTCGAGAATAAACGGAAATGTAAATTCTTCATTTATGTCAGCTCATTTGATTACAGCTAATAATTGCTCCTAGAGTTAATGACGCTCTAAAGCTAAATTTACATTGCCGCGGAAAATTTTCATGTAAAATGTTTCCAAGACGAGACCATGGCTCGCACTGTCAAAAGTAATCAGATCTCATGTAGAGCCAAGCTTATAACTCTACACGCTCTAACTTCACGAACTCTACACACCGTAGTCAAAATATGTGTCTTGGAAATTTCGCTACTACACGAGAAGTATTGTATTACGGAAAAATAATTATCAATGAATTCATTTTTCGGCTCACGCCCATGTGAAGGTAGCGAAACGGCCAAGTCACATATTTTGACTAAGGTGTAGAGTTAGTGAAATTAGGGCTTGAGAGCTAACTCTACGCCCTAAGGCGTGTAGAGTTATAAGCTTTGCTCTACATGAGATCTGATAACTTTTTGACAGTGCGAGCCATATGGTCTCGTCTTGGCAACATTTTAAAATGAAAATGTTTTTGGTGGGATCCATATATCAATAGAAGACAAAGGAGCAATTAGTTGTTCTGTATTTTAGATTAGCTAAAGTTTCAAAGTCATTTCTTGTTAATAAAATAATTCTTTTTATAATAAAACAGCACATCCGGTTACAAAGATTTTAAAACTTAAATTAAAGAGCAGGTAGCTCATTATATTGAAAACAAAGATGTGCATCTTGTTCTCTTTTTTGCCAAAGCCAGTAATTATTATATTATAAACTTGTTTCTGTATATTTATGATCCTGGTTTCTATTTTGGGTTTATGTTTTAGATCTTTATTGCATATTTGCAGCAAATAAATAATAATATATAAAAAATCTTATAGGCTGCGGCAAGATTTCTAGCAGGCAATATCAGCGCGCTTCAGACCCCTACGGTGCCAAAGTATTGACAGCTAGACAAAATGCTAAACTTATAGTTTTGTCCAATGGATGCGTATTTTTTTTTACTTTTCTTCACGCACCGGTTGCAGTCTATTCGCAACTTTACAAGTATATAGTCGATGAGATCAAAGTCAAAGACATAACATCCGGCCTCTTGCTGTAACCATGCGTCAAGTAGGTTATTCCAACTTAAATTCTCAATATAGAATGAGGGCACAGATTTATTATCATGTGGGTAGATTTCAATACTTCCAAGACACCGTTTTTTAACCGACTTCAAAAAAACGAGGAGGTTCTCAATTCGGATGTATTTTTTTTTATGTTTGTTACCTCCTAACTCCGTCATTTATCAACCGATTTGGAAATTTTTTTTTTGTCTGGAAGGGTACACTTTCCGTTTGGTCCCATTGTCATCAGATCACGATTTGATTACTTCTTAGTGTACTTTGAAATCGGTTTAAGTTTTTTGTAAAACAGTCATTTATCTTCCAAGCTATAAGATAAACACTTACGGTGAAAACTTTTTAATATTAAGTAAAGCTATTATTTATTAAGTATAGATACACCGTACTATTTCCAAAAAGGCAAGATATTATAGAATTGACTAGAAGGTATTGGCCTCAGATGAGTTTTAAACCCTTACGCGGACAATTTCGGTGAGAGCAGTCGTAGAATATTTTACAGAACCTTCGAAACGAGTTCTACTTGCTATTCTTGCCTCGTTTTTTCATATACCAGAACTAATAATAATAATAATAATAATAATAATAATAAATTTTATTTCGCAAAAATGACATACAAAAACACTCAATCTTACATTAATAGAGTTAGGGACTTATCAGATAACCATATAATTATAAGTGTTTGTTGAAACCTCTGGTATCCAAGGTAAGAATTAACTTGTGTTATGGATACCAAAGCTCTCTCCGCACAGGTTTGTACACATTTTGAATATATTTTAATAATTCCTAAATTATCCTAACTATCTTTAATAGATATTAAGAATGTTTTCGGTCTCGGAGTAATTATGTTTCAAAAGCCAAATGATTAATTTATTTTTGCATTCAAATTTATTTAGAGAATAAATAGAACAGATTTTGTTAATATTGTTGTATAAATAACTACTAATTACATTATAATGTCGTTTGGCAAGGCTGCTTCTCCAAGGTGGTACGTGACAAACTTTGTATGATCTACGGTTTTTGTAAGTAGCAGCATCAAATTGAAGCGAAGCATGTCTACGTAATACCGTTTGAAGTATAAAAAGCTGTCGTACAGTTAGAAGCTGACAGTCTGAGTATAAAGAGACAGTTGGATATAAAAATGGTTTACCGGTCATAACCTTCAAGACAGCTCTCTGAGCACGTTCTAATTGTAAAAAAGAGGTTTTGGCAGCCCCTCCCCATACGGAAATACAATAAGAAAGCAACGATTGGCATAGGGCATAATACACTGTTTTAAGGGTGTCAGGAGGTGCAGAAATACGAAGTTTCTTAAAAACAAATATGAGCTTACGAATTCGCGATGTTAAGTTTTCTATTTGTACTTGCCAATTAAAGAGGCTATCTATGTGGACTCCAAGATATTTAATATTATTGGTGCGGGTGAGAGAGGGACAACCACAATTATGAGGGTCATTGTAGCATGAATGAGCTCTGAGCGTAAATGTGTCAAATGGAGGGAGTGTTGAAGACTTCAAGGCAAAAGGTATGTACATAGTTTTATTAAGATTAATGGTCAATAAGTTGCAAGACAGCCAGTTCATAACAACTCTGAGAGCTTGATCAGAGTACATAAACGTTTCGGTCCAGTCTTTACCATAAACAAGCAGTGCGGTGTCGTCAGCATAGGTGAATATAGAGCAATTTGGAATTGAGAGTTTGCAAAGTGAGTTTATAAAAATTAAAAAGAGGATGGGGCCTAAAATAGAGCCCTGTGGTACGCCATATTTGATGGGCAACTCACCGCTAACACTCGAACCAATTCTCACACACTGGGTCCTGTCTTGTAGGTAATCCCTAAAAATATTGAGGCTCAGACCACGGATTCCTAGTTTTTCCATCATATAGAGAAGGTGAGGAATAGAGACAGTGTCAAATGCCTTAGACAGGTCAAGGAAAACACCTAGACACTTCATTTTACAGTCTAGCTTCTGCACAGCACAGTTCGTGAAAGCGGCCACGGCATCCACCGTTGACCTACCACGCCGGAAACCGTACTGGTTATCAGCTAGGATGCTATTGGATTCCAAGTAGCTTGTTAAACGATCATTTAAAACCCTCTCCATGACCTTTGAAAGTGCAGGTAACACAGAGATAGGTCGATAATTGTTAACACTGTCTCTACTCCCACTCTTAAATACTGGATGGATAACAGCCTTCTTAAGTAACTTAGGGAAAATCCCGGATGAAATGGAGATATTGCAAATATGCGTAATAATGGGCACAAGTACGCGAGAGCATGATTTAAGTAGCTGGGAGGAGATTCCGTCCCAGCCCGCAGCACAGTCATTGCGAAGGGCAAGTATGATGCTTTGGATTTCCAATTCATCAGTTGGGAGAAGAAAGAGTGAGTTGGGGAAGGCAGGTACATCCTCTGCTATATGCCTATGAGAGCCGGTAATGTGTTTCTCTGCCAGACTTTTACCCACATTTGCAAAGAATTCATTGACAGCATTAGTAGAAGAAGAATTATTCGATGCAACTTTTAATAACTCAAGAGAAGAAGAGGGACGATTTTTATTTATAATATTTTGAATTACTTTCCAAGTAGCCTTTGGGTTATTTCTTGCTTTGTAAAATTCCATCTTTTCAAATGCACGTTTTAGATTTTTCAGAAGTTTATTACAGAAATTGCGGTACCTAACGTATGTCGTTTTAAGAATATAGTTATCAGAGTCTTTTTTTAGCTTCCTATACATAGAATCTCTATTGCGAATGCACCTTAACAATCCTGGGGTTATCCAGGGCTTAATAATTCTGCGTTTTGAATTTGATTTAATTTTTTTGGAATGCTTCTCTATGACATTGCGGATAGTGGAGACTAAGATTTCGGTGGCAATATTCGGATCTGATGTTTCTATAGCTGGACTAAAGTTGGTATTTAATAATTCAGATACAATTGCAGGGTAGTCATAGATGTTGATATCAATTTTGGGTGATTTTACCTTACAGGAATGCTCGAGATTAAATAGGATAGGTGCATGGTCTGTTATAAAAGTGTCAAACACGAGAGTCACTGATTCATGATCAGACTTTAGCAAGACATGATCTAGGCAGCTATTTTCACGAGTAGGGTAGGAATGAGTGCATAAAAGTCCATGAGAAGCGTTAAAATTTAAATATTCGTTAGCTTGATTGGATAAATTTGTTGAAATTATATTAATATTAATGTCACCTATAAGAACTATATTTTTGAATTCCGAGATGGAATTTAAGACATTGTTTAGACTATTAGTAAAGGGATCAATGTTGCGAACAGAGGGAGAACGATAGAGAGCAACAATAGATAAATTAAAACTACGAACTTTACAGACCAAGCAATTTGCGTCTAAAAAATCGGGTTCAATAACGTGATGTTCTATGTGAGTTTTAATGTATAGGACTACACCATCGTTTTGGTGTACATTTATTTTTGTGTAGTACTCAGTAAAACCCTCTAGTAGAGGTACGGACGATATTTTGGTCAACCAACACTCTGAAAGTATAATAATATCCACCGGTGTGTCTAACCTAAAGAGAAAAACTCTGAATTCATCAAAATTGCAACCAATGCTTCGAATATTCATGTGAAGGATTTTAATTGGATTACTTAAACTGCTTATCAATTCCTTCCCTTGTTCGGGACTACAAATATAAGAATTTGCTAAACCGAGAGTGTCTAAATTATCAGCAATAGAATTTATGTTAGCCATTTCTATAAATTAAATACCTGACAAAGTGAACATATAGATAAGTTGTTCTCTTAACATAGACTAGACGGGGATTTTTACAAAGCTTAACAAATAAATATATGAGCAAGGAGTTATACATAGCACAGCGTATCATTGTTGGCCCAGAAGAAAATCGGCAATTAAAGGTTAATCTTATTTGGCTTTTGAGATAGTACAATATTTTAATATGGATTTTGAAAAACTGGATATTTTGCGTAATAACATAAAAATTAAAGAAAAATACATGCACAATAATGATAAATTTAGAAAGGAATGTAGTGATATGAGGAGTATACAATATGACAAAAATTATGTAAATTTGAAAGTATGTAAATATTAAATTTGAACCAAATACATCACGAAGGTTGCTGAATCTGCTTGAGGCAGTCCATAGAATTAACTGTGATGGACTTGGAACCATCACTTTCGCGAAGAAAAATCTTCTCGTGCTGTATCCAACAAAATTTGTAATTATGATTTTTAGCAAAATTACGGGCCTCATAGAACAACTGTCGCATACTGCCAGGTAAGTGTTCAGCGACATAAATGGGTTTACGCTGCCCGCCAAGACCGATGTGCTCTGAGTTTAGTCTCTCAGCATATGATTTTCCTTTGTTGAATTTGCGGGAAGCTTCCAATACCTGATATTTTAATGGAACTGTACTAAGTTCAGCAATTATAGGTCGGCTTGAGTCCTTTTTGCCGGGGAGGCGGTAGATATCCCGCAAATCTGAGGAATTGATGTTGGTGTGTATTGCATCGCAGGTTTTCTTTACCATTGAGATCAAGTCTTCATTGGTTTCCTTTTCCTTTTGTGGAATGTTTCGGATTTCAATCAGAGACGAACGACTACCGCGTTTTAGATCATCAACTCTTTTCTCGAGTTGCATTATGTACTTTTGCTGCTCTAAACGTTCTTTCTCATATTTCTGCAACGTATGCTTCATGTCTTCAAAACTTTTATTTATAAATTCCATTGAACTCTCAATACAACTGTTTGTTCTCTGCATTTCTTGGTTCTGCCGCTTAACATCTTCTATATTCGTAGTAATTTTTTTCAAGATTGAATCTTGTTCTTTCTTCCAACTGTCGAACATAGACCTAATTTCATCTTTAAATAATTGCCATTCGTTTGTCGGAGAGGAGTCAGGACGAGAGCGTTTGCTACGGGACATCATATTGACATAATCCTGGTCACCCTTATTACGACTCACGTCTGGTTCTGATGAAACTTTCACTAATTCAGAGCCAGGGGTTGCGGGCGGACTGCGAACCAAGCGTGACATTTTTGTACGTGATTAATTATCCTTCAAGATATCAGTGATCGAAAATGAAATTTATGTATTGTTATTTGGTAGATATGTGCAGCAATTTTGTAAAACAACTGAAACAGTTTGTATCGGCGCGGCGTAGCAGATGTTGTGATTAAGCCCGTAGCACTTGGTATAAAGAGTCGTAGCGTACTCACGAAGTCGTAGCAGATGCGCGGTGACAAGCGTAGCGGGCGTTCGAAGCTGCTACGAGGTGACGTCACTCACGAGTCGTGCGTGAATCATCGACTACGCATACGCAGGCAGCCGGTAAATTCGCCGTTGTGTATCGCTCGCCTGTAGCTAAGTGGATCAACGCGCGGTGACGCAAAATGGTGCAAGGTTCGAGTCTCAGAGCCAATCACAATCACTCAATGTTCAAATTATTTGCAGGATCGCACAACAATGTTACTATCCCTTTCGAGGGGCGGAGCTTATTCACTTAAACACTTAAGGAGTAAACGAGAATTTGAAATAATTAGAATGGCCAATGGGAGTTCAGAAATAGGAATTGACACAAAAATAGTTAGCGCGACCACTGCACACAACCGCTTCCGACCGTGTCCGGTGAGAGAATCCAAACTAGGTATAACTAGCGAAATTCATTAGGAAAATAAAATAGACGTTTTTATAAGAGAAAGGATTATTACAGAACAGTTCACTCACATGGCATAATAATACAGTTCAGAATGTCCTAATTAAGTAGAAACTAAAGCAGATTATAGTGGTAGCTTCAATTATCTGAAATAGCCTGTGATCGCAATGCAACGAGCCTACAGGGAGACATTATGCTGCTCGTAAATTTACATAAGTACTTATTAATATTAGGTATGATAACTTCAATCTAATCGTGATTAAAACCAAAGTTTAATTTGAAAATATGATATAAATGGTTAATTTATATGTATACACTTTCATATCTGTTTCATGCAGTTCGTGCTAAATGCAAGGTAACTCACCCGTATATAGTTTTTTTAAATGATTTTTTATGTCAAGAGGTTGACAAACAGGCAGACGGGCCTGCTGATGGAAAGTGGTCACCGTCGCCTATAGACTTTTGCAATACCACGGGGTTGAAAACTAGTGAAACATTTATTATTATTATGGCATTTCTAGTAGTTATAACGCTCGCCAGTTCTCTTTTCTTGTCTTGAACTTGGCTTGACACACTACCGCGTGTCTAGAACTCTAGATGCTTCCTGCTCGCTTCATGGAATTAGTCAGAATTTCTGTTCAACGAATTATATCAAGCGTCCGTCTTTTCATTGCTGTCATCGTCCTTTTATAGAGCCAATTGAGTGCTATTGGCACACGAGCACATAGGTACCCCAATATATAGGTATAGGTACAACAGGTATAGAGACAAATTGTACTATAGGACCAACATTAATATCGTGAAAACAAATCAGGCATCCTGAACAAAAGGGGGCTAAACCTAGGGGTAAGGAATCGAACAATTAACCCAAAGAAGCGCAATGGCGTTGATTTCCGCCAATTTCTTGCCATCGACAATGCGCTCTGATTGACTAAATCAAGGATACATACGCTCTGAATGGCCAAGTCAAGCACACACGATGCAGTGATTGGTCCTTACTGTTCAAAATCAGTGACAAATCACTGACTAGTTTCGGAATCAGATTGCTCGGATTACTTTGAAGGGATTGTTCCACGATGGGGTAAGGTTATGTTTATTTTTCCGATTTTAGAGCTGATGATTAGGTTCGACCAGCCAGTTCGTACATTCAATACAAAATCATTTTTTAAATCAATATTACTTAATTTATTAGGTTTCCATACCCAAGGGGCAAAGCAGTTAACACAATCAGAGTTTTCTTAGTTTTAAGTGTATTACAAACCTGTGGTAGAGTCATTATATCTAACGTCAATAAGTGCCGAACTAAATAAATGAGTTTTTAGTTTCACTTTGTGTTTGAAATGGAACTATCTGTTTGTCTGTCTGTTCGTCCGAAGGTACCTATGTCACGGGTTTTTATACGAGCTAGAGACCCGGAAAGAGTTACAGACCTGAAATTTGGTGTAGAATGTTAGGCCAAACCTAATATTTAAAATATTTTCAGTTGGTTAGGAAAAGGGTTTTGGGAGTTTACAGACCTCAAATTTGGTGTAGAATGTTAGGCAAAAACCTAATATTTAAAATATTTTCAGTTGGTTGCGAAAAGGTTTTGGGAGTTTAGCCTCAAAACAAATCTTAGCCTAGCATGTCTCTGGGGAGTTATTGTCTAGAACTCATTGAATACAGTACAAATATATGTTTGATTGTTTTTGATATTCAAACAAAAAATAGGAGATCTTCAATGTTTTAAATAATATTTTTACAAGGTCAAAAACTAAACTAATTATGAATTTAAATGTAAACAACAAATACGAATAAAATAATTAAAACGCCGATTTAGTTTGGCTGTGATCAAAACAAACATTTAAAAAAGTTTATAAAATATAACTATAGCTAATTCGTAATTACGAAACCCTAATAGAGCGAAGCCCGACTCGTACTTGTGTTTTTAAAGATGTTTTGAATTTGAGTCAACCATGTGTCACACGCAACTTCGCGGCATCAACAATCTTGTTTAATTTTTACTTCCTTAGATAGGTACTATTCGTTTTTCTGTGCTTCCTTAAAAACAACTGTAGTTGCGTTACATTATGATATATTTTACCTAACCAAGCCTTTAGCATGTAATTATTACGAAACCAGTATCATTCCAAGATCAATTAATTACGGATCTCGACATCAAAATACCGTTAATTTCATTCTGAGTGTACAGAAATAATCACATGAACATGAATATTTATTTTTGAATCAAGAAAATATTAGACTTTGAAGTTGAATGTATGTATGTAGGTTGTAGGTACAATATGTCTATTTTACCTGAAAGTTACAAGAGGTAGAGATGGCCCTTTTTTTTCTGCAGGTGTTTTGTTGGATCTGTTCAGCTATTTAAATAGCTGACCTACCTGTACCAAGTCAATTACAAACAGACACCTATAACTATAACATTGTTGTAGCAATCATGTAAAGTTCCTTTTTTCCAATACCCATTAATTGACAAGCAATCTTACAAGCAATTGTAATCTCCTTCTGATTTTTATTTACTTCGATCGTAAACTTAGCAATGATGGCTATTTGTTGCATAATCTTGTCTTTTATAGTGCCGTCAGTAAAACAAAGTAAGCAGGTAATCTTATTTTACTGTTTTCCTCATTTTTATTATATTGAATAAGTGCCTACTATTTATGAAGTTAATTACCAAAGAACGTACAAAAAACAACTCTATACCCGCTCTTTGAATATAATTGGTGCCTCTACGCGAGGCGAACCGAGCACCAGCCGAATGCGCCTGCACGTCATCGGCGCTCGCGGCGTCAAGACGTGCTTTCGCGTAACGTAGACCCACCTAGTACTCAGATAAAATCCTGTTTAAGTTTGCAGTTGAATTCGGCGGAAATGCAATGTACTGGGTATTGTCCTAAGTTATATATTTATATAAGTGAAGATGGGTTTCTCGCGCTTTATATTGACCTTATTAAATAAGGCAATTGCCCTACGACGATGCACGAAACAGTTTCGTGGCCAAACATCTCTTTTAAACATAGTACACCCTTCGGCACGTAACTTGGCAAGGTTTTGGCTTTCACTTTTTTGCTATATATTTTGTGCTGGCTTTCAGTTGTTCTTTCACTTTAATTTGCTTGTCATTATTCTATGGTTATTTCTATTACTTATTTTTAGACAATTCTGTTGAGAATTAAACGAGTGTGGCTAAGTTACGTGCCGGCCAGCAACTGTATTTATTGTATTTGGTGTGAATTATACTGCAACTGTGAGAGAATAAAATTGTATGTAGCTATTGTAAAATTATCGCTGTTTTTATGGCTATGACGCATCTACTTGTAAAATGTCATTGGTATTGTCTAATAAAATTATTTAATTATGAAGAATGCACTTAGTGACCCCAGCTTGCAACATGCGTCACAGCAAGAATGCCTCCTTCTGAAGGAACGTATTTATAATATCTAATGGAGTCGGATTTGCAGTTATCCTAAATGGATAAAGAAATGTTTTTGCGATTATATTGGTTTCACGAAATTTGGGAGTCGTAATTGGATCACATGGAGAGAAACATAGGTAGGGGCTGTTTTTCCCGGAAACGAGGAAATAGCTAGTTTTGATGTGTGAAGGAATATTCATTTGGAGTTTTTGAAGCATCTGATGATCAGATTGTAGATTTGGGTAGGTATGTATATGACGGTCTGAAACTTTCCTATTAGTAATTTAAGCTACTCAAAATTTCAAGTGAGTTTTCCATTGCTGTTTAAACTTTCCAAAAAACATCCATTAAAATCAAAGCAAACAACATGTTAAGTGTATTTGAGGATTAAAGCTGTGGATTAAAGGGAGAGAGATTATAAACATTTGGTCGTAGTCTGTCTGTATTCTGTAGAAAGCATTTTTTTTCAATGAACACTGAACCACTTCCATTGGATATTTCAGCTGTATTTGTAGCAAATCTTGTAAACATTTTTTTTACTGTCGTATATGTTTTCTTACAAATTAAAAGCTTTTGAAAATTTATAGTTGACCTACAATTTCCATGAGGAAACTTTCTTAGATGAACTACTGTCAAACACATAGTTTCTTTGAATATTTAGGAGTTATTAATAACTTTAGGTCGAAGAAGTAATAAAGCTAATAATATAGCAAAGAATTTAAAACGTCCAGAAGGATAGTCGCCTCTATGGGAACATGAAATAAACAAGCCAGAATTGACAGTATTTGACAGCCGTGCGCAGTACGAACTGAGAGCGATTTACTCAGGAGCCCCTCAAGCGGAGTGATATTAAATGTCATGCTTTAGTAAGGCGGATTATCCATCTGGGTAGAGGCACGATGCCCTATGAAAATCTTTGTAATATAGATGAATAGAAAAAAACAATTTCTAAGTGTCGTGTGGTGGCAGCTGTCGCTATCAATTCACTGTTGATGAACAGTTCCTACAACCTATAATATTGAGCTTCGTATTAGTGTTGTAAAAGTCATAAGGGCAACCCGTGGTTGCCTACATATTCGTAACTCATAGAGTAGACAGCTTGCCGGATAATTGGGGATCGTTGGGCACCAGAAGGCCATAGGTGAGAATATATGCCGTCCATATTACCGGCTGTGCCTTCACGCAGATTGCCTTTAGCCTCATAAAATGTAACTATGACCCTCTGCGCTCTACAAAATATACTTCGAAGTATTTTTCAAACTTTATTATGTTTTCAATAAAATAACAAGTCAATATCTTAATAATAGTATGGTTACATAGCAACATAAACTACGTGCTTTCATAGTAGTACGTATATAGGGTGACTGGTAATTAGTAAACGATACTTAGACACATGATTGTAGGTACTCATGATAACAAACTACTTTCCCAAAGAAACTTTTTTTTTAATTACTTACTTACTTAGTTAGCACATGAGGCTACAATATTTATTACCTAACAAGAATAAGAATATGAGGTAAGAGTATGATTCTTGTCTTTTATTTAATTTAGTTATTTATCTCTATTTGTTTCTTCGGGAAAGTTGTTTGTTATCATGAGTACAATCATGTGTCTAAGTATAGTTTACTAATTACCAGTCACGTTAGTATATAAATACAAAGTTAAAGGATAAATAATTAGGTATAGGATGTAGTTACTATTATCGATGTTGTTGATTGTGAAAATGGATCTAATTATCTTCGGTCCTCCGGGAACGTGGTATTTCTCCTTGTAGTAATCAACGATCCATAGAAATTTCGCCTTACTTACTTATAACTAGTAATCTAAAACCCTGACAGTACCTACAGTAAGTAGTTTTTGTAGTTCTATAATGAGTCTGCTGTTAGATAGTGGGATAATACATTTTTTATCCGTTATAATATTAATACATACCTATTTATATTTATTTTTATATCAATATTATGTTTGTCTGTAAAAACTTAAATGTATTTGAAATTAATAGCAGCCGCCATAACTTCAATACAAGAAATAAAGATAAAATTGTGACACCTAGATTCAGATTATCTAAAGTTAATAAGTCTATTCTCGAAAATTGCGTTCGATTCTATAATAAAATCCCACTTGAAGTAACTAAAATGTCTTATAATAAATTCAAAGATTTCATAAAGCAGAGGTTAATTGACAAAGCCTACTATAAGGTGGCTCATTACGTGGAAGACAGTAATATATGGTTGTAGTAGCTTCTCTCTACACTTGCATAATGGACCTGGACTGCACTTGCACCTGGCTAAGTGACAATTGTATGAATAAGCATAATAATTATATGGTATATTGTATAAGTATTTGGAAAAAAAGCTGTAATATGAAAAGATCTTTGCTTTATCTCAGGTAGGTGTTAGATCCTTCTTATAGTAGTTTGTTATGTAAGAGGTTTTAAAAATGGCAACATAATTTACGATAGTGACTCTCAGGGAAGAAATCAAAATAATGCCAGGCAATTTCATATGTAGTTATTGAAAACATGTAGGTTTTGTAGGATCATTCCATAAATACCTATTTCTTACGGAATATTATACATACAAGGAACTATAAATGCGTGAATCCAACCAATACTGGGGGTTCTGAAGCCAAACCAAAAACTCGTTTCGTCATTCTGACCGTAATCAGATGTCGCCGCAGCATTGTCGCTTGAAATGTAGTCTACATAATTAACATAGATACAGAACCCAAATGTATTCAAGGTCTTACACGTACTTGGCCGGTTTTTAATCTATTTATTACCATGTAAAATTAGCTCTCATGTTTTAATAATATTTATAACTTTTTTCTTAAATACTTCGGGAAGTCATACAATTATGTATTAAGTAACTAATATCAAACATAATTCGACCGTATTACTGAAATGCTGATGCAAAATTATGAATTCATAATTAACGGTAATGAGCTCTTAGTACTGCCATTTGGAAATGGGCCTCATCTTTGAGATGATTTAATGTGATCTTCATTTTTTTTTATTATTCATAGTATTTGTTAGGGTCTGGTTTCACGAGGTATATTTCTGCTGTAGTCTGCTTTTTTTGAAGAGAAAGGGTAAAGTTTGATGCCTCTTCTTTCCCTGCATAATCAATGAAAGAAACTAAACTATGCCGCTACATGTTTTTTTAATTCTTATACATATTCGTTATCTTGGCATTGGATAATTCTCGCCAATAATTGATTGCTGTTCGCAAACCATCGAACTATAAACTCAAAGGCGCAATGAGGTTCAATTTGCTTGAAATATATCCCGCCAATTTCCGACAACCGACAATGCGATTGCCTGATTCAATTACACATGCGCTCTGATTGCCAAGTCAAGAAGACACGATGCAGTTGGTCCTTACTAACTAACACTGCTGCAGAGAAGGCCAATTTATTTGCCTTTATTCGCGGAGAATTCATGTCTCGATGCTGGTTTACGAACACCACCAATACTACCCTCTTGCGACTGCCAAATGCTAGAGGTCGGTATCCGGCAGACCCGACGGAATCCCGGAGGACAGCTATGTCCACCGCTATTGTGCGCAAGAATTATCTCCTGTCTTGACACGCCTGTTTCTCCTCTCACTTCGAATGGGTCAAGTTCCGAAAGTCTGAAAGCTTGCAAACGTGAAGAAGCAGCAGCTGCCCGTGCCGATCCTACTGACTATCGACCGATTGCTATCACAACCATACTCTATCTCTCTGACTATGGAGCGTGTATTGAATCCGAGGCTCCTGGCATACCTTGAAGATAAGGAACTCCTCAGCGACCGACAGTACAGTTTCCACCAAAAACGGTCCACTGGGAATCTTCTTGTGTATGCCACACATCTATGGAGTAAAGCCATTGAGAGATAGGGGAAGCAATTGCTGTTTTCCCTCGATATTTCTAAGACTTTTGATAGGGTCTGGTAACGGCCAAGCCACATATTTCGACTACGGTGTGTAGAGTTTGTGAAGTTAGGGCTTGAAGAGTTAGGGCGTGTAGAGTTATAAGCTTGACTCTACATGAGATCTGATAACTTTTTGACGGTGCGAGCCATATGGTCTTGTCTTGGTAATATATTGCAACATATTGCATATTGCTTATGACCATGTTTTTTTTATTTTGTAATTTCTTTTTAGGGTTCTGTAGTTTTTTTGTTTGTGTACTAACATACCATATTTACATAGATCTTACGAACATTGAAGTGTAAATAAGGAAGGTACGAATGAAATTGGCAAAATAAGAATTGATTGTTGGATGCTCTCGCATTAGGTTGACATGAAGATATTAGGTTTTGATTGGGTCAGTTGTAACTAACTGGGAACTGTTGTAGGAACTGTGGGCCAGAGCGTAACGAATCATAATAATATGCCTGCCTGAAAATTGCGACTTCTGGGAATCAAGATGGAATCAATGTCACAGAAAAATCTTGAACACTCCAGAGGTATATAAAACCACTAATTTAGCTTGAAGAGTCAATAAAGAAGAAAGATTTCCGTGCGTCAGAAGCCGAGCAGAATTACATTTCAAGATGGACTAACGGTCTTGTAAGGGCTTTATGAGCTGCTGGATGGGTTTCACAGTTTCCAAGATATTAATTCACGTTAGAAATATTTTCAAAAAAAATTGTTCGAACTTCTAATATTCTAGTACCTACTTTCATTTTTTTTCGACAGCGAAGAATTCAAAATTACAAAATAAAAATAATAATATTAGGGGATATACATATCCGGGTATTTAGAGTAGGACTAAAATGTCATAAATATGTGCTAAAACAACAAGTACATAAATTATTTTTCATACTACAATAGCCATGGACGTCATAAGAGTAGACGTACATAATATTTATGTGGTTGTATGCGGAACCGCGAATGGCAACTAATAAATCAATGTTTCCCTATTGTTGCGTATCTCAAGTTTCTCACATAATACAAACAAAGATGCTGCTTTATGTTATATCATCAGGCCCCACGCCTCAGTCAGGTCAAATATGTTATTTGATATGAGCTTTAAATTTCCTCACCATTACTTTATTCTACCGTCTAAGAGTGCTAGCTATATTATGGTGTTTTTCCCATCCCGAGAGATGTTCAACCATACATACCACTAAGGATAGCCGTATTAGGTAGGTAGGTATATTGTGGATAGGTATAATAAATGTTGTCTTTTAGATATTTATCAGTATCTATCTAGATAGGCTCCGTTAGGGTTGCCTGCCATCTCTAAAAACCTGCAACTAGGACAAGTAGCGTGAAAAACCAGATTTTGGCACTTACAACCCCGACATTTAGACAGTTTTTTTATTTACTAATTAAAATAAAAAATATTATAAATCGATATTTTATTTACAACAAATATGTAGGTACAAAGTACAGTCTATATACCTATAGAAAATTTCCTCGTGTCTGCCGATACTTACGATTAACGGCAAGGTTCCCACTACGCTGGCAGCTTGTCCTCTTTGGATAGCCAAGCTGACGCGGAAAAAGCTCCCCGCCCCCGATGGTCTCCGGAGGCCTCATTTAATGTACGAGCAAATCGGCGTTCGGATTTTATATATTTTCAAACATTTTAAACTAAATTTACTCCTCAGACACAAAACATAATCTTCTCTTCTAAGAACTTGAAAACTTTTAAACCCAGACTCTAAACTAGGACGAATCCAGGGAAACCGGACAGATGCCAACCTTATAGGCTCCGTTAAAGTGTAGTTACTGTCACAAAAATTGGCTTAATGTATAAAGCTCATCACAGACGTGCCTATAAATATATTAATATAAATCATAGCAAGGCATATTACGATATATTTTCAATACTAATCTTTTAGTGACCGCACAGCTATAATATATATTTCTGTTACTTCACCAACTTGTACTGTAATTTATATTATAGCTCGGCATATTAATATATAGTATAGCTACGTCTGTGATGGGCTTAAAAATCTTTCATGATTGATTGATTACGATTTAGCGAAGTGCTTTCGGAAAGTTTCATCATCATCATCAGTCTATAATGTCCCACTGCTGAGCACAGGCCTCCTTTCACAAATCAGGGTGAAAGGGAATGGGCAGATACTGGAGTATCTGCCCATTCCCATCCTCCACCGATCCGCAAAGGGCACGCGTGGTGGACCACGCGTGCCCTTTGCGGATCGGTGGAGGTAGGCTAGTGGCCAACCTACTGTTTGAGTTTTCAAGCCACCTATAGAAGGCCTCCAACTAGCTTAACGACTATCAAAGTGATAACCGGGACCAACGGCTTTACGTGCCTTCCGAAGCACGGAAACGCTCGATTTGAAATACCACTAGGCGGTCATCCATCCAGGTACCTACCACGACGGTGGTAGCTTAACTTGCCGATCGATTAAGAACAGCTTATCATGCTACACTACGAGCGCTTCGAACAGTTTTGACGGGCCAGTTGGCGCAGTTGGTTAAGACGTGGGGTCTTAACCTATAGCGCCGCAGGTCGTGGGTTCGATTCCCACACAGGACATGCATTTGTGTGCATGAAAATGTCTGTATGTCCTGAGTCTGGGTGTAATTATGTATATTAAGTATGTATTTACAAACAAAAAGTATTATATGTATTATATCAGTTATCTGGTTTCCATAGTACAAGCTTTGCTTAGTTTGGGATCAGATGACCGTGTGTGAGGAATGTCCCAGGATATTTATTTATTTATTTAGTTTACTAAACCGAAATTGTTAGTATGGAAATTGTACACCCATGCTAATTTACTTAGTTTCGTGACTAAATCATATTTCAATGAATCGTCAATAAGGTCTAAAACTTTTCGGTTTAAATAAGAAAAAAAACTTAAGTGAGGTAAGGTATTGGTGGGTTAAAAATTAATTCATAAATTAGACCTTTTAAATCTGATTTTTCAATTAATTTTTTACAAATAAATATGAAACTAGACGTAATTTACTAACTCACAAACGGCTATAGACGTGGAATTACACCATCAATCAAATAAAACGTACATACAATTCAAACCACATTCTTTCTATAGATAATTTGAGCGTAAAATACGATTGTGTTCCGACAGAATTAGCTTTTATGTTATTAATAAAAAAAAGCGTTTTAATGTATAATCACAGGTATATTTCCATAAAAGGTCATCGATACTGAATTTACTAGATTATTTATATTGCTACAAAATGATTAAAAATCAATAGGTATCGACATTGATCGCTCAGTTACCTTTAGTCAGAACTAGTCTAGATAACAATGTAACCTGCATCAAGCCATGTATGTCATGCCATAGTGGATCTCGTCCATAATTTTCTTTTTCTTTAACAAATTTTCAGGGTCAGCAACGCGTGATTGTTAGGACCCGTGGTGTTAGGCTACGGTAACCGCTTACCATCAGGCTGGCCGAATGCTTGTTTGTCATCTTTGTGACAAAAAAAAAACAATAAATGTTTGTTGTCTGCAATCCATATAAACTTTAATTCCCAAAACCAAATCTCAAAATCTGTACGTATACGCGTATTTTAATCACGTATTAATGAATAGATAATATCGAGGGAAGGAGTAGGGATTCCAAATAGCAATAATATCTGTGGTAATAATATAATTTATTTCTAAAATACAGGTCCAGTTTAGTCCGTTTAGTATGTTTACTGCATTTTGCCTAATGCTTATCATAAAAATTTATTATTATGCTCCAAATATGAAAAGTATAAAAACAATTTTTCCCTTAGTTCTCCATTTTAAAAATACTATGCATCACCATATCATGTAGAGTCACAATAAGTAGAGTCATACATGGGACCTATTTACTAGATAAACGTTCTACGAACACTCATAATAATATCGAAAGCTCAAATAGTCAGGTTTTCATATCTGAGAGCATTTGCCCATAGTAACAGTGCACAACGCGTTGTCAATAGCCCTAATTGGGGAGGAAAACAATAGAAATCAATTGTTATTTTTTAACCCTCAAGGGATTAAATGGGTCCGAAATTAAATTTTGCGACCGTATCTACCTAGTATTTCGAACTAGCTTTCAACCTGCGGTTTCACCCTTCATGTTGTGTTAATCCGGACCCTACTGGCACTGCTACTAACTTACACTATTGTAAACTATTCCCAGGCATGTTACAATACCTACGCTACGGAATCGAGTCAGACCTATGTAACACTAAAATACTCTGTACATAACATAAGAATATTTACTCCTTCATTTGATTCAGTAAATTTTACAACATTAGATAATTTTAACAATAATAATAAAACTGTCGACAACCACTAACTGCCTATGCCAGTTAAATGTCGGTTGAAATAATAGAATTAATAATCTGTATATATGAAAGGAAACCGTGACTGACTGATCTATCAACGCATAGCTCAAACCACTGAACCGATTGGGCTGAAATTTGGCATACAGATAGTTGTAATAACGTAGGCATCCGCTAAGAACGGATTTTTGGAAATTCCACCCCTAAGTGGGTAAAATAGGGGATGAACGTTTGTATGAAAGTCCGTCAGTTTTGGAGTTAGGATCTTTAAATTTTGTGTTTAGGCTGACGATTGAAAATTAATTTATAGGTGTCTCAGCGTTTTCGATAATTTTGATCCCGAAGGGGTGAAAAGGGGGATGAAGTTGGGTATGCAAGGCCTTCAATTCCACAATAAACTGTACTAAATTTATTATTAGACAGTGTAAGTGTCCAGTAAGAAAGGATTTTTGGAAATTCCACCCCTAAGAGGGTGAAATAGGGGATGAAAGTTTGTATGCAAGTCCGTCAGTTTTGAAGTTAGGATCTTCAAATTTTGTGTATAGGCTGACGATTAAAAATTAATACAAAGTTGTATTAGAGTTTGTGATAATTCCACCCCCGATGGGAGAAAAAGGGGGATGAAGTTGGGTAGCAAGGCCTTCAATTCCACAATAAACTTCACTAAATTTATTATTATACAGTGTAAGTAAGGGGGTAAAATAGGACTTGAAAGTTTGTATGAAAGTCCGTCAGTTTTGAAGTTAGGATCTTCAAATTTTGTGTTTAGGCTGACGATTGAAAAATGTAAAGTTATCTGAGCATTTATGATAATTCCACCCCCGAAAGGGGAAAAAGGGGGATGAAGTTGGGTATACAAGGCATTCAATTTCTGAGTATGGACTCTCCGTCGATGGCGAGAGTTGCGATGGTAGAAGGTAGCCCGTGGGCATCAGGTCAAACAATTCTTCAGAGAACTGTCCGTTGTACAAGCGGTACACACATAAGGAGGCAAAGTCTCTCCTCAGACTGACAGACAGACAGAAACATCTCAGCTGTCTGGAAATTATTGAGGAACTTGTGGATATATGTGTATTCGTCTGTCTGTCTGTGTGCCATGAGCAAATATCTCAGCTGTCATGAAATGGTTGAGGAATTTGTGGATAGATCTCATGGCGTAATTTTAGATAAATAATCCCGATCTCGACACCTCCCAAAAAAAACATATATCTCCTTCCCATACATAGACCCTTATCAGCTGATCGGACAGTGTATGTATGCATATTTCTGCCGGTAGATTTTCAGACCTTCTTCTTCAAATCGGGAACATAAACTTTCCATAAATAGATGGTACAAATACCAAGTTAGGTATAGATAAAATGTAATTGAACACAAACCGATAGAGTGGTTATGCGCGAGAGAGCCATTATGTCTCCCAAAAATGACCAACCCGCTGCGATCAATGAAATTTTGCCACCATGGTCGATATGGAAGTCGTTTTGATGATTGTGTATTTTATTAACCAACATGATAAATTAAATGAACGGAAAACCATGAAATCTAAACATTAAATTCAATGGGACAAGATGAAGCACTTTTACTCAAAGATCCATCATATGACTTATTATGTTAGTACCTAAATAACAATTGCTTTGACGTCATTTATTTATTAAAACTACAATTGTAAACGAGTTAAGAACTGAGGTTCATTCTACGATTTTCAATATTCATCACAACTCGCTAAAAGAATAAATTTATTAGTTTACCCTTTTTTCGTTAAATTTAAATAAGTTTAGATTTAATTGTTTTCCTTTCATTTATTTTATCATGTTTGTTAGACAGATTTGATCCTTATGATTGACCCTATCGATTAGTGCCATAAAAGTACAGGTTATTATTTTTTCGGTTTTGAGCCCTGTTCGATTCCCGAGTGTGGCAAGTGAATTTTCGTAAATCCTTAAACGCAGATTTGTTTCGTTATGAAAATAAAGGAATGTTTCATTTGAGTAAAATTTGCTATCTCCAGTATTTAGAGTACTTTCCCTCCAGGTAAGGTTAAAAAATTGCACCCTGTATAATCAGATTGTAAAAAAAAAACTAAGAAAATATTTAAAAAATGTAACCTAGCTGAGTTTCTTGCCTGTTCTTCTCAGTTGAAGGCCGACTTACGAACTGGCGGCAACTTCTGTAGCTTTGACCTTCATAGGTGCCGGGCTTCTAGGGCCTAAATTGAATAAATGGCTTTGACTTTGACTTCGGTAAATTATCCTATTCAATTTTTGAACTCTCTTAATACGTGCTCCTGTCATATTGATTAGAAATATACGGCCTACAAAATTGTGCTGTGGAACTTGACTACAAGTAAGAGTTCTCCGCCGCAATGTTATTGAGGCCAAAATATTAACTGGTTCTGCCAGAGGAGAAACAGTCTTCGTGCCGCGTATACCATTGATCCCAAAGCACCTTCCGTTTGAATTTAAAAGATTACAGTTCCTTATCAAGGTTTGTTTCGCGATTGCTATTAATAAATCACAGGGAAGAACTCCGTTTGCTAGAGTTTATTTGCGGCGGGACTGTTTCAGTTTTATGTGGCATGCTCACATGTAAGCTCTCAATCTTCCTGAACTTTTGTCAAATATCACACGTAGTGGCGGGCTATGCCATGAACAAAGCTTATTGTTACAATGATTCAAATCTAGAAAAAAGATATAATCTACGCGGACGAAGTCGCGGGCTAAAGCTAGTAAAATATATTTTTTTATGAATTATTAGCTGTAGCTACACATTATACAGACTGCGACTGACAATAACTGGTTTGTTTTCATTTAATAAGTATTGCTCTAAAACATTATTAATCCTCTAGTAAAAAAATATAGGTATATTTTTGATACTTGTTTTGAAATTACACGCGGGCCAATAATAATTTATCGATGTTTTATATTTATAGAAAACAACTTATACATTTGACGAGTTGTTATTCCAGTCTATAAAAATATCAGTACCATAATCATTGAGCTATTATTACTAGGTATAGAGAAGACGCCACGCATCACAACTATGTTCCATTCAAGTAAGACCATCCGGCCAAACTTGTTGTTGTAGAACGATGAACCAAACGCGTAAACGCCGTGAAAATTCGGTGTTTGTGAGAAAAATACTCCTATAAGCGTTCTGATAGCGCTACGTATTTCTACTGTCTGCTTAGACGAGTAATTATTGTTTCAACGCTAAAGAGAACTTTGTAACCTTTGCTTATGATAGCTTCTCTATACGTAGTAATAATAGCTCAATGACCATAATAGGACTTATGATATGTGTGCTAAGGTTGTAATCACACACGAGACGGTATAAGGACCAGTGAGCTGTCATAACTCTGGCTCAGACTTATTTTTTGAAAATAATCAAAAATGACGCGCAGTTTTTTTTGACAGCGTTGCGTTATTTTGTCACCATAGTAACAACAGATCAGATGTCCGTATGTAAAGAATGTCCCAGGAATGCCCTGGATATTAGATAGTGTTTCCGGAACCAAAGTATTTTTGTACCTTATTATAGAGTTATATCCATCCGTACCGTCTTTAAGACTTTCACTTTACTCGAAAACTCACAGTTTTTAGTCGCTCAAAGTTAATTAATCAGTTTATAGCTGTGGTTTATAGTTACTACCATAGAAATAAATATACCTAGAAAGAACGTCGCCATACTACACTAATATACAAAACAGGCCAACTTTTATAGGCTGTTGCGCGTAACAGCTACGTTTTACGCTCCCTCTGCGTCATTCTGCTTGTCATAATGACGTTCATAATGATAGTAGTTGTTAAAATAATCCAATTAAAACCGGGAGAAATTTAAATATTGATCATTATTTTGCATTTTTATTTATTTTTATTTGATTTAGCCTCTAACAGTTAGAGCGTATTTTTATCGACGCGTGCACAGCTGCGACACTATCTGGATGTATCCTTAATCAAAGGTTAATCAAACCTTGCTATTGTACCTATATGCGATATTGCACACCGATTCTACACCTTAGTACTAATAATGCATTAAAAATACTTAATAACCAAATTGAATGGATTATCTGATTAAAAGTCATTCTATTGTTTTAAAATTACTATCTGGGTTAAATGAATTATCATGCAAATTAACGATGATTCTATGATCGCAAATTAATGTTGCAAGAAAAGACAGGAGGTATTCTGAATATCTGATGAATCTAGCCTTTGTTTGTTTAACAAAGAAAGGGCTAGGTGTGAGGCGAACATTAAACGGAAGGTACCTACTGTTCTTTAGCCCATTTAAACTAAAATCAACAAAGAGGAAAATAGGACTGCTCAAATTGGTTTAATAACTGTGTCTCTACTGATACTAATAAAATATGCAAACACTAAATTAGATTTGGAAACTGAAAATTAATTGAAGAAGTATAATTGTTTGAATAATAAACAAAATGCTCATGGATTAATTCATAGAAAAATTACATTATGAGGCATCGTGCCTCTTGGATGCTATTTCTATAAAGACATTGTGAAACTTTTATATGGTACAGCTATCTCAGCGTTTATGATAATTCCACCCCCGAAGGTGGAAAAAGGTGAATGCAGTTGGGTATGCAAGACCTTCAATTTCACAATAAACTTCACTAAATTTATTATTATACAGTATAGGTATCCAGTAAGGAAGGATTTTAGGAAATTCCACCCCTAAGAGGGCAAAATAGGGGATGAAAGTTTGTATGTAAGTCCGTCAGTTTTGAACTTAGGATCTTCAAATTTTGTGTATAGGCTGACGATTGAAAATTAATGTAAAGTTGTCACAGCGTTTGTGATAATTCCACTCCCGAAGAGGGAAAAGGGGGATTAATTTGTATATGAAAGTCCTTCATTTCCACAGTAAACATCACTCAATTTATAATTATACAGTGTAGGTATCCACTAAAGAAGGATTTTTTAATATTACACCCCTATGGGGGTAAAATAGGGGATGCAAGTTTGTATGAAAGTCAATCAGTTTCAAAGTTAGGATCTTTAAATTTTGTGTTTAGGCTGATGATTGAAAATTAATTTATATGTGCCTCAGCGTTTTTGATAATTCCGACCCCGAAGGGGTAAAAAAGGAGATGAAGTTGTGTATACATGGAAGTTTACTAAATTTACTATTTAAGCTTATAGTTGGAAACGAACGCAACGAATATCGGTATTGTTGGAATTTGAACTCTTAAGGGGCGAAATGGAGGATTAAATTTTGAATTTGAAGTTCTTTATTTTCGGAGTAAAAATCACAAAATTTATTCTTTCGGCTTATTTATTATTCGGTTGGAAACTAACGGAACTTATATCGCGTTTTTCGAATTTCAATCCTTGAAGGGGTGTAAAGGGGGGTGAAATTTTGTATTCACACAATTTTGTATTGAAGTAAAAATAATGTACATGTGTATCATGTTATTAAGAAGCCTACTGCCGCCCATCTATCTGTCTGTCTGCCACAAGAAAAATTCTCAGCTGTCTCTTTGAACTTTTGGATAGATCTCCGCCCGTCGATCTGTCCGTCTGCTACGGGCAATTTTTAAATTATTATTTCATATTTAAATTTAATACTAAGGTGTCACACAAGGATACGGCCCGCCTGATGGTAAGCGGTCACCGTAGGTATCACTCGTGCGTTGCCGACTCTACAGAAATATCTTCACACCCTTTTTGAAGACCCCCTGGATATACTCCTAGCCTGAGTGTACGCGGTAGAAAACTCCTTTGAAACCGCACAGTAGAAACCATTTCGGTTCCAATATATGAGTATGGACTCCCCGTCGATGGCGAGAGTTGCGATGGTAGAAGGTAGCCCGTGGGAATCAGATCAAACAATTCTTCAGAGAACTGTACGTTGTACAAGTGAAGTGTACGTATCCACTAAGAAAGGTCACGTGTATCACAGTTTTTCCCAAATGGGAGATTCCTAACAGAGTCAATAGGGTTTAAACAAGAAAAAAAAAATATTGAGAGGGAGTGAGAGCACATATTATGGTTGTTTTTGAAGAAAAATATGTCATTTGTTTCCTGTAGGCCACGCGGGCGAAGCCGCGGGCAGAAGCTAGTTCTAGATACACACGGAAAATACTTCTATTTTGATATGAACCCATTCGCAGTTAACATTTCACACAGAGGGGAATAAGAAGGTCAAACAAATATATGTAGAAAGGGGAAATGTGAAATAGGATATGTGTCTGTCCCTCATAAAATAAATCAAGGCCCAAATAACTAAATGTCGTTGTTAACTTTGGATACATTCACATTATGATTTTAATTACAATTATTATGATTTTGATTGGTAAACAAGATAATATTTATAGTTTTTGGCAAACAATTTTAGATCAAGATGAGAAATCTTCATGTGAGTTATAAATTTCAAGTAGGTACCTAATTGTTGACTTTAATTCCTCGTCTCCTTATCTAATACCTACATATCGGCTTCTTTGATCAAAGGCATGATTTACTAATCCCTCAAAATACAGAGAGGGTTACATACAATCACGGAGAACATCCTTTTAGTATCTTTTGGTCAATTTTGACATTTCTATAGAGAGACCTAGTTAGGTTGATGCTTGTAAATTATCTCAAGGACAAAAAACGAAGAAGAAGTTATGTAATTTAACTCAAAGACAAAAAAACTCGGTGAAATGGTGCGTCCACGCTACGCGAACCGAGCGCGAGCGGACGGATCTACGAGGCTCGAACGAGCGTTCGACTCGCGCTCGACTGCGCTCCGCCAATTGTTTTTGAATGATTTTTGACGATCACAGGGATTGGCATCGTGGTCGTGTTGTATATAGCATCGAACAATTAACCCAAATAAGCGGAATGACGTTGATTTTGCTTGCTATCTATTCCGCCAATTTCCCACCATCGACAATGCGCTCTGATTGGCCTAGTCGAGAATTCACGATGCCGTGATTGGTCCTTACTGTTCAAAATCAGTGACAAATCACTGAATAGTTTCGGAATCGGATTGCTCGGTATTACTACTCTAAAGGGATTCTCGATGTGTTGTAGGCTCGTTGTAGACTAGACATCGCAAGCATTGAACGAATAGAGGCTCGGCTCGTGCTCAGTTCACGTAGCTTAGACGCACCATAAGATATAAGCTGAAAAGGATATATATTCGAATCGTTTCTGTATGAGATTATACAGCTTAGGAAACAGCGACTGTAATAATCAAAGCGATTACGACATTAATTACATTAATACGACAGAACATTTTTATGCTAAGAATTCAACTAATTTCAAGGATGTAAACACCAATCATCAAAATTGCATAATAATTTGAACGAAGCCTGTTACGGAATGCCGTCTGACTGTAAAACTGTCTGTATTATTAATTTATAGGTACACTTTGACGAGTAGACTTGTATAGGATTCTAAGAAAAGGTTTTGTGTTGAAATATTTGAACATGAAATATAATATTATGTATTGTGCTCACATCAAATATTTAGCATCAAAGTGTTATGTAGGCGTTATTAGCTATAAGGGTGCCACATCTGGCAAATAGAGCGAATAATGGAAAATCGAATCAACTAATTGTGTGTTAAATGAATGGTAAAGCCATTATCAATTAACACTTGTGTTGTATTGTGTGAGCTTCTATATGAGACAATGGCCCTATAAGTTTTTTTTATACGAATAAATCGGCTAACAAGCATACTACACGCCTGGTGGTAAGCGGTTACCGTAGCCCTAAGGACGCTTGCAACACCCGGGGCATCACGCGTTACCAACCCATTTCCTCTCCCAATGAGTTTTTGAACTATCGTTTGGACACATAAGTTCTACAAAGGGCTGTTATTCCATGATACCAAGCCAAATAAAGAGCTTAAAACAGCTGACCTCCACCGATAAGACTAATTGTGGTGCAACACTTTCACTTAGCAAGTAAAGTGGTTCTACCCAGAACACTCCGGTACCGTGTGTTCCGTGTCACGCAGGGTTCCTTATCTCTAAACACGCGACAAACAATTGACGAAGAATTGACGGAATATAAGTAGACCGATCAATGAAAGTTCGATGACTTTTTATAATTAATTAGACAGATAAGTACTCAAAATAAATAAATTTGTTTTGCAGATTTACCGTTAATCGGTAGCAGCAGATACAGGAAACTTTAAAAGTTGATTTTGTATATATTGGTTGCAATATTTTGAGAGGTGACAATTTTGTGCCGCATAAATTGTGCGATGATACCAATAAATATAAGATGGAAAAGCTTACAAGTATAAATTTTATTTTTACTAAAAAGTCACAATTTGATAAAACACTAATATTATTCAAACAGGGCTTCAAAGATATTTATAAATTGTCTGACATCGGTTCGGAGGATATATAGACGTCTTACCTTTCTCATCAAGCTACTTAGTATGTATGAGACGTACGCATTCTGGAACAATATATTATCTCTCTCAGATTGCATTATGCTGGATAAATGAGGATCAAATCATATTTTATACCCGCCTCTTATTACTTTTAAAGGATGAAATAAGAATACCTGAAATAAATTGATATTTCTATACACGTACGATGTGTACCGCATCTTTGAGGCTACTCCTTCGATGGCGACTCGGTACGTGTATCAGGAAACGAGATTGCCAGCTCCTTCTATTTCTTTGAAGCAGACGGTAGTTTTTTTTTTAAAGATAAAGATTTTTATTAGCAGTCAATAAGGTCCTATCTAGATTCACTGGCATAGCATCTGACGGGCACGTCAGGTAAAGATTCCACCTATTGCGCCGTAGGTCGTGGGTTTGATTCCCGCACAGGACATGCATTTGTGTGCATGAACATGTCTGTATATCATGATGTATTTTAAAACAAAAAGTAGTATATGTATTATATCAGTTATCTGGTTTCCATAGGGAAATAAATAATAACTATACACTATAATATGTACTATTACAAGCTCTGCTTAGTTTGGGATCAGATGACCGTGTGTGAGGAATGTCCCAGGATATTTATTTATTATTTATTTATTTATTTATCTAATGTGGCATATGCACGAACTTACATAGTTACAAAGAGTTGTTATTAGCAAAGATTTACCCTTCTAAGCTTATTGCACTGCATTAATGGTATCGTTTCAAAGGTAAACAAGTCTGCTTACCACTGTCTTGCAAACTGTTTGCAGACCCTATTATCATCTGCTAAGACGAGGCAAGCGAAGCGCACGGGCGCTACCTACCTTTTCTCGAAGCTCTTCGTCGTTTTTTTCAACCCTCATAACTTGGGTTTGGATTATACAGGTCGGTTAACTAAAGCTGGCACGTTTCAACACATTTACACCGTCTCTCTCGCGCAAAGTCAAGCTTATGAGTATGAAGGAGACAGTTATTGTTTTGCTTTTGCTACTGCTCATAAATATAGAGTGGTCTATTTTTGCATTCGTCCATTAGACTTGACTGATTGCAAATTTATGAGTACTGTGAACGTGCCAGCTTTCGTTAACCGACCTATACCAGATAAACAAAATTCTCGGGATATGATGCCCATAGTGAATTTATTTAACGTGTTAAGTTTCAATAACATAGCTCTTATACTTTAGATTGTATTGATATCTAAAAAACCCCGATTTCTTACTGACTCACTGATGATCATCAAAACTCTTGCCCCCTTATTCAAGTCTTTAGTCAAGTAATAATAATGTCATATAAACTACCTAGGTATTACAAGACTGACTTACACCTTATTTATTAATATGGCGGTGAGGGAAGTTCCTGAAGTCATAGAAAGCTGAAATTTGGTATTTAAGCTAGTAATAGAACACAAACAACAAAAAAATATAAAACTTGTAACTTTTAAAACAAAAAAGAAATTCATAAGCAACAGTAGCAGTGAAATCCCACCAAAAACATTTTCATGTAAAATGTTGTGCAAAGACGACCATTACATATGGCTCGCAATTTCAAAAAGTTATCAGATCTCTGAGATGTAGAGCCAAGCTTATAGCTCTACACGCCCTAACTTCACAAACTCAACACACCGTAGTCAAACCATGTGGCTCGCTCGTTTCGCTACTACAAGAACTATTGTATTACAGAAGTAAATATTTTTTTCACCTTACGCCATTAAGGTGTTGAGTTAGTGAAATTAGGGTTTGTAGATTTAGGGCGTGTAGAGTTATAAGCTGGCTTATAACTCATATATCCTACATACATGCAACTCATATAATATGCTTACCATCTCTGGTAACGAGCTGCTGTATCATCTGTTACAGCGGTTTTTCTTGTTAATTACGTCATCTCAAACTGGTGTGGTATAAAGGATTGACATTTATTTTAATAAGTTAAATATTATGCTTTTAATAAAATATTTCTGATTTATGTATTAGTTAGAGTTAACTTTTATGTCTCCTTACACCATATTACGATATTAAAATGTTCGTTGTTTGTTTTTACAATAAGTATATTCATTTTGTGTATTTTGCGTTTATTTTTTAGTTAAATTTTAAAGAAACAAAATAATACAAAGTACCTACCTAAAGACAAGTCCGAATAGGTTATTGTCTTAGAAAATATATACGTCTAGAACGACCATCCCCATACTACATGACTTTTAAAAAGTGGCCAATTTTGCTACGTCTTATGCTCGCGGTACGTCATTCTGCTTGTCATAGTGAAGTTTATAATGTTACCAGTTGTTGAAAAAATCCAATAAAATGGGGAAAAATATATTACGGTTTCGATATCTTTGTAAATTACGAAAATAAAAGTTGAACCGGGATAATACATGATAATATAAATAAGAGTAATGGCGCCGATATTAATTTAATACTTATTATTTTTACTTATCTTACTATCGAGTGAAATCGAGTCAACACGAGTCAAATCAAGTTAAATCCAGACAAATCGAGTGAAATTGAGTCATGTCAAACCGAGTCAAATGAAGTCAAATCGAGCAAATCTAGTCAAATCGAGCCAAATCAAGTCAAATCGAGCCAAATCCAGTCAAACCGAGTCAAACCAAGTCAAATCGAGTCAAACCAAGTGAAATTGAGTCAAATCGATTCAAATCATGTCAAACCGAGTCAAACCAAGTCAAATCAAGCAAATCAAGTTAATTCTAGTCAAATCAAGTCAAATCGAGTCAAATGCTGTCAGATCCAGTCAAAACAAGTCAAATCGAGTCAAATCAAGTGAAATTGAGTCAAAACAATCAAATCGAGTCAAATCAAGTCAAATCATGTCAAACCGAGTCAAACCAAGTCAAATCGAGCAAATCGAGCCAAATCAAGTCAAATCGAGCCAAATCCAGTCAAACCGAATCAAACCAAGTCAAATCGAGTGAAATTGAGTCAAATCGATTCAAATCAAGTCAAATCATGTCAAACCGAGTCAAACCAAGTCAAATCACGCAAATCAAGTCAAATCTAGGCAAATCAAGCAAATCTAGTCAAATCGAGTCAAATCCAGTCAAATCAAGCAAATCAAGTCAAATCGAGTCAAATCAAGTGAAATTGAGTCAAAACAATCAAATCGAGTCAAATCATGTCAAATCATGTCAAACCGAGTCAAACCAAGTCAAATCGAGCAAATCGAGCCAAATCGAGCCAAATCGAGCCAAATCAAGACAAATCGAGCCAAATCCAGTCAAACCGAATCAAACCAAGTCAAATCGAGTGAAATTGAGTCAAATCGATTCAAATCAAGTCAAATCATGTCAAACCGAGTCAAACCAAGTCAAATCAAGCAAATCAAGTCAAATCTAGGCAAATCAAGCAAATCAAGTCAAATGGAGTCAAATCAAGTCAAATCCAGTCAAATCAAGCAAATCAAGTCAAATCGAGTCAAATCAAGTGAAATTGAGTCAAAACAAGCAAATCGAGTCAAATCATGTCAAACCGAGTCAAACCAAGTCAAATCGAGCAACACGAGCCAAATCAAGTCAAATCGAGCCAAATCCAGTCAAACCAAGTCAAATTGAGTCAAATCGATTCAAATCAAGTCAAATCATGTCAAATCATGTCAAACCGAGTCAAATCCAGTCAAAATAAGTCAAATCGAGTCAAATCAAGTGAAATTGAGTCAAAACAAGCAAATCATGTCAAACCGAGTCAAACTAAGTCAAATAGAGCAAATCAAGTCAATTCGAGCCAATCTGACCACTGGAAGTGGGTGAAATTCGACTTGCAAGATTTGGTCCGAAAACATACAAACATTGCAAGTAAAATGAAAGCTTGTAAAAAATACTTGCCTTGCAAGGCACTACTACCTTTTTAGGGTTCCGTAGCCAAATGGCAAAAAACGGAACCCTTATAGATTCGTCATGTCTGTCTGTCTGTCTGTCTGTCCGTCCGTATGTCACAGCCATTTATTTCCTATAATGTTGAAACTTGGTAAGTAGATGTATTCTGTGAACCGCATTAAGATTTTCACACAAAAATAGAAAAAAAACAATAAATTTTGGGGGTTCCCCATACTTAGAACTGAAACTCAAACATTTTTTTTTCATTAAACCCATAAGTTTGGGGTGTCTATATATAGGTCTTCAAAAATGATATTGAGGTTTCTAATATCATTTTTTTCTAAACTGAATAGTTTGCGCGAGAGACACTTCCAAAGTGGTAAAATGTGTCCCCCCCCCTGTAACTTCTAAAATAAGAGAATGATAAATCTATAAAAAATATATGTTGTACATTACGGTGCAAACTTCCACCGAAAATTGGTTTGAACGAGATCTAGTAAGTAGTTTTTTTTTAATACGTCATAAATTGAAATTAATATCAAATACTCAGGTCTATACTACCATTTACTTATATACCTACAGGTTTGTACGGAACCCTCGGTGCGCGAGTCTGACTCGCACTTGGCCGGTTTTTTTTTAATCTCCGGCGTCCCTGCTTATTTACAAAATACATGTTATTTTTATTGAAATGGTCAGAGCCACAGATTACAGAATAAGGATGGAACTCGTACCTGGTATTCGCTTTTGAATGTGTATTTGCTTTGTTTAACAAACTTTATTTAACAAAAAACACTCCTTTATAAAGAAACTGTGGTTAAACAATGCAAATACAAACTGGAAAACGAATACCAGGTATCAGATTTTCAATTTGTATTTGCTTTTTTGGCTTCACTTTCGTGTTCCGCGCACTCCATCTGAATTATTCTGTAATCTGTGGTCAGAGCAAAGAACAGATTTTTTGGCTAGTTTCCATAGATCTTCACTACGGCTTTTCCGAATGATGTCTATCCATTGGCTTCTTAAAATTGGACCAATTGATCCAATTTATTCTGTAAAAAAAAGTCTCATTTTCAACTAAAAAAAACAATTTAAAAACGTGACATCCACTGTCGAGAATGACATCAGTCATTAAAAAAAAAGACCGCCATTTTAAAATTCAATTCGAGATTTTCACAAAATGGACTTCACACGCATAATAACTATGTTCGAAAAATCCGAAAACGATAAACACGTCAACTTCGCACACGTCACCGTCGCTTTTTATATATAAGTATCTACATACTCGTATTTAGCTATTGACTGATATTACCATGGGAGTTTCGAGTTCATAAACTGGCAGGACAGGCAATACGTAAATATGGCGCTTACTCAAAATAATTTATTTTCGAAAAATTTCAATGGCTTATATTGCAGGAACTAATAGGAAATATTGTTACTTACTGATGATAGCTGAGTTTTTTTGTTGATCTATATCGACCTATGTAGTTTCTGCACACTTTTATCACACAAAAAGACATTCTGGAACAATACACTTGACGGGGCAGTTGGCGCAGTTGGTTAAGACGTGGAGTCTTAACCTATAGCGCCGCAGGTCGTGGGTTCGATTCCCAAACAGGACATGCATTTGTGTGCATGAACATGTCTGTATGTCCTGAGTCTGGGTGTAATTATATATATTAAGTATGTATTTACAAACAAAAAGTAGTATATGTATTATATCAGTTATCTGGTTTCCATAGTACAAGCTTTGCTTAGTTTGGGATCAGATGACCGTGTGTGAGAAATGTCCCAGGATATTTATTTATTTATTATTTATTTACACTTTTGGTGAATTTGGTTGTGTCCCAGTGACGTCTCGATTGACACTGAGGGCGGGAAAATGATTTGCGCCCTAACAGTTAGAGGACATTTTTATCTACGCGTAAACAGCTTCGTAGTTCAGTCTTGATATATCATTAGTCAAAGGTTATTGTCAACCAAAGCAAGTTTTGATAATACCTTACGCCTTTGCAAGGTTAAACCCTCAACTAAGTATTTTTTTACGGTAATCCTCTAATTAAGTTCTTATAATTAGATAGAGGTAGGTAGGTATACATAGTTAGACCCGTCTTACTAATAAAAATATGGAACACGGTTGTTTAACAGCTGTATAGTTATGCAGTGTGTAAGCCTTACACAGTTGCTATACACTCCCTTTACTAATAATCAGTGTGTAAGCGATGTATAGTTATCTATTTGTTAAAACAAAAACGACTGGCAACTTTTTAGGAACGTTTTGAAACTAAAACTATCTAACTTCAAAATACGGGAGAAAATATGGGGAAAAATGTGAAAACACCAAAAGATACTGAAAAATAATTATATAAAATATTAATCATATCATAAAAATCAGGTTTCTTTTTCTTAAGACTATTTTTATTTTAATAATTAAACAATAAAATTACTTTTAAAAAGATTCAAATAGCTAATGGTGGTTTTGAACGAAACTGTCTTGTGCTTATGGCTACAGTAGCCATTTAACCAAAGAAGAAGAAGAAAGAAGAACGTCATTGTCAAATTACAAATGTTACGTCAACAAACGAAGCAAATGGCAGTGCCAATGACTTCAAAACTAAGGATACACCTACCGGAACATTTTGCAGAAAGTTATCAAAATCAAATAAATTGTCAATTTTTGTTTTATTTTATCCATAACTCCAGTATAAAACACAAGCCTTTCACTACGCAACTAGGCATTTTTATGGCAATTATAAGCAAACAATGAACGAATGAACTGTTCCGTGGACCGCAGAATGACCGCAGTCGACTGAGTCGCGTTGGCCCTAAAATTACTTTTTAGGGCCAGCGCGCTGGTGTCATTTTGTTGCGCGGTTGGCCTGGTCCGTAGTAAATGGACACAACACTTGATTGTCAGACACAGCTGATCTATTGAAATCCGCCATAATGTTCTTATACAAACACTAAACAAGGGTCCTAGCCCGTGTAAGCCCTGTGTAAATTTCCTAGGTAACAAAAACACGTGTATACAGGCTTTGTGTCAAAAATGTTTTTATTAGTAGCATGTCTGGTCAATCACATACATTTTATAATTAGTGTAGAATTCACACGTAAAGATGTCGCTACAGACATCGTATGGACGGATTGAAAATTAATTCTTAGTCAAAACGCTATTAAATCACTTTTTATTGAGATTTATTGCAAAGGAATACAATTTGATAATAATAATTTAATTTAATTATTTTTTTAAACTCGTATTTTCAATATTTGCAATTTATTTAATTTTATTTAAATCTTTCGACCTTACATAGATGGCCTTACCGTCGATTATTTTTATTTCTTTTTATCCTCTAGGACCGAAACAATCAAATAATAATAAAATAAATCTAATATTAACCTGTTTCTAATAAGCAGAGACTTCAACGGAAAATAAATATAGTCTAAATATTTTGAAATCTACAACGATTATTTTTAAAAGTACAATGGGCAGTTTCGTACCAATTGTATTTCATTTGTTTTATGGGCTTAAGTCTGTATCTAGCTAGTGCAGGAAAACGTATAGTGGTTTCATTTATTCAACAAAATATCAAATAAGAACAATTATTAAGTCTTTTATGGTCAAAAGGATTAAAGCCATTCGTAAATCACCGACCCTGCTCACAAAATTTATGGAGAATCGGATGAGTAATTTGACCTGTAGTGGAGAACAGCCGGTTATCTGGACATACATACTATGTTTATTCTATGTTCTGTGTTCACAATTAATTGCATAAACCTAGTAAAGCAACGATTTAGGAAGTAATCCGTCAGAGGATCATAAAAATAGGCTCCAATCACACTCAGCGGTGTGACGGTATGTAGAGCGAACCCTTGTGAACTAGTCGACCGGCCGCTCTGGCTTAAGGAGAACGTGTTCTTTTGAGAAAAGAAGTTTTGTGGCAATAAAATAAATAATTAAAAAAATGTGGGGGGTAAATGTATTTATTTAATGATAGTGGAGAGGATTATCTAGTGCTTTATTCTATTTATTCTTTTTGCGTATTATTAATACTTTCAAAGACAAAAAAAAATATGTCTATGGTTAGGCTTGTCTTTGATTACAATTTCGTCATGGTTAGTAAAGATACGGCTTATTGTGTTAAGCACACAAACATGGCTCTCAAGTACAGCGCAACACACTTCAATAGATGGTGACATACTGATTAAAAAAAACTTTATATAAAGAGTGTCATAATAGGCATTTAGAAGCTTAAAAAACACTAAACCACTTAATTTGCAAGAACCTTTGCTCTTATCAAATGTCAACCTACACGAGTACGCCTAGATGAAGTAAACCGACCAATGGCGGCACTTTATGAATTTAGCTAATCCCAATATGTACTTCATAGACAGATATGGGATGTCAACCCACGCTTACTACCTTTGCTCTTGATTATGGTAAATTAAGCATTTTTGTCCAAGCTGAAACGGAGACTCTTCGCTTGCTCGGTATTAAAGTGATTTTTAAAACATATAGAAGATTAAGAAATTGCTATCTTGACCTATTTTTAATCGTTCCCTAATCAGGGCCGGCAATAGCCAATATAGCGCCGGGTCAGGCCTCTGTCACTTGCCTATATCTACCGCGATAAGCATCTACAGCTCGCTTCGAGCTGGGCTCGACTAAACTGTCGGGGCCGCCACGCGCTTGCGAGCACACTACGCAATTGTGTCGGAGCCAAAATCAGAATGCGTGATTATTTGTTTTCTTGTGCGATGTTAACCTAGGAAATATATTTATTTATCAATTATCACTGCACTTTGTTATAATGGAGAACCGTAACACTAATAATTTGAGTTTAACGGCTGTCGCAATAAACAGATTTTATTTAAGTTGTTGGTTTTTAAATTACTGCAAGATTCTGAAGTGTAAGACAGTAAGTACATATATTTTGTTAATTTTACACGGTGTTTTTATCAGTATCCTAATTAATTAGGTGTAGTTGATATAGGTAGGTAACCCTGACGGTCGTAAGGTCATTTCGGTAAATTATAAATACAAAGGCATTGCGTTTTAATGTGCGTGGCGTTAAGGTGTAATTAAGAATTAACTTAGTGCTCTGCAAATATTGTAGGCTATTAAAACGGCGGCAATCCCTCAAGATCAAAAGTGTGCAATTTCTGTACGTTAGTTCTATTATTTATTGTGCCCGGGTGCAAGCAATACACTGGCGCCCTCAAGTAGGCGCACGAACAAAATGGAATACTAACAGTTATATAATCACCAGAGTGATCGGAAATTCTGCAGTTTCATGCAAGGTCTTTTGGAAATTTCGCAGGGTTCCCAATTAAAAAAAAACAACTTTCGCTCAAACAAATGCATATGTAATGAAATTAGACGCAAACGGCGCGAGCGGGGCCACAGGCGAGGCGCATGCGCGAAGTTCGTCATTTCGCATTCACTACGAACCGTCACAACCAACTTCATACGCATGCAAGGCTTCATTATCTCAAATATCTCATACTGTTGTGCTATATAAACCAACAATAGTTATATCTCATTATGGATAGTTTTTCATAGGTTAGAAAGAGATACACTCGCTGGCAACGAAGCCCGGTTGCAAGCCCACGCGTGCGAGCGAGACGCCTTGACTGACCGTGCGAGGTGGTGCGAGGCGGGTCGTACACAGATATAGATATACCGTACCTACCTAGTTATAAACCGAATGGTGTGTATATAAGACGCCTCGGTGGTTGATGACATTGAAAAGCAATAATAGCGAAGAGCGCGAACTTTTAAATAGTTCGGAAGTTTATATTCTTGTTCGAGAATTATTTTAGTAGGGCAAGTCCGGCTTTTGGGCTTGTATGGACGTACCGCTACTGCCCGAGGCGCCTTATATACACACCATTCGGTTTAAAACTACGACTGATACACTACTGACGGATTTATCTACATTCACTGTTGTTCAAAACTACAGTAACATATCTCTCGGCATGCCCTATTCTGAAACCCTAGGCACGCTACTGCATCGAGAGTCAAGGTGAGGCATTGACAGTGAGCCTAGATGTAGCGAAGGCGTTCGATCGGGTCTGGCACAGGGGTCTTCTAAGGAAGTTACCATCATACGGGCTTCTCGAGGGATTATGCAAATGGGTTGCCAGCTTTCTGTCCAGCAGAAGTAGGGATTGCAAAATCAGCAATGAATGCCGTCAATAGACAGCATATCATTCATTGCTATGCGGACGACAGTACAGGGGACGCTCATTATACGGGCCGTGCAAATCGTTCCGAGGTGGAGGAAAGCCGCGAACGGCTGGTGTCTGAAATCGAGAGTACACTAGCTTGTGTCTCCGATTGGGTTCGACTAAACCTAGTCCATTTCAACCCCACCAAGACTCAAGCCTGCGCGTTCACCGCTAAGAAAATCCCATGGTCTGTGGCTCCACAGTTCCAGAACACTTCCTTGAACATCAGTCAAAGCATTGGTATTCTTGGCGTCGACATTTCTAGCAACGTTTTGTTCCGAAGTCACTTGGAAGACAAGATTAAGCTGGCATCCAAAAGCTTGGAGTGCTCAACAGAGCGAGGCAGTACTTCACATCGGGGCAAAGGCTGCATCTTTATAAGTCGCAAGTCCGGCCTCATATGGAGTATTGTTGCCATATGTGGGCGGGGGCACCTGGATACCAGCTTGGGCCTTTAGACTCGGTTCAGCGACGTGCCGCTAGAATTGTCGACGATCCCGAGCTCACGAACGGTTACGAGCCTCTCAGTTTGAGGAGAGACTTTGCCTTATGTGTGTTCTACCGCTTGTACAACGGGGAGTGTTCCAAGGAATTGTTCGACTTGATGACCACGGCAACCTTCCACCATCGCAACTTTCGCCATCGACGGGGAGTCCATCCTCACACATTGAAACCTTTCCTTATATATATCCTTGAGCCGTTCTATGTATTAAAACAATGGGCGTCAAATCAAATCAAATCAAATAATTTATTTTAAAAAGTAAAAAATTACACAGATAATTAAACAATGGTCCCCGCACTAGGATAATCCTGTATCGCGGGCAGCCTGTATAGTTTACAAAATATGTTTTCCAAAACATATTTTGTAAACTATACAGCGTCAATTCAAACATTTGATTAAAGTTTAATAAATATAACAAAAATAAAATAGTGGTTTCTTAGGTGGCTGTTTCAAGTCTTTCCAGAGCTTGTAGTACTGCGACCAGACTAGATGTATGTAGTGGTTTCTTAATAAATAGATGTTTCCATTAATTTTCCACAGAAATTATTTGTTTCCCAGAAATAGATCTTTATAAGCGACACTATGAGATGGAGTAATAATAGTTTTTTTTTTTCAAATCAACGAGTACAAAGTATACAGTTTTATTTTTTATTAAAATCGGCCTTGGGGCTCCTTTCAGCATTTGTCGCTATGCCCTATACTTTAGGATTCAGCCAACCAGGCAAAAAATGGTAAAATGTTAAAGGATATAATTAGGTAAGCATTATTTAAACTTTTTAACTTTCACGCCTTTTAAATTAAAAACTTCAAACAATAAAAAAATGTTTATACCATAGAATTGGAAATGTTAGGAAAATTAAAAAGTGCCCATCGTCCTTTAAAATACTGTTCAATAAAAAGTGACATCTGTTGTCATTTACTGACAAAACTAACATTGCTGTAGTGACATACGTGGCTAGACTACCAAATAGTACCTTTGACTCACCACCGGCGCTGTACTTGCGCGAGTTACGGTGGTAACTTTTGAAGTATGGGCGCTGATCCTCTGTTGTACGTAGTATTTATCTACTCTGAGTTAGTAGCAATTATCGTATAACAGATGTGTACACCGCGTGTAACTTTTTATTAGTAAGGCTGTGAGATTATTCTTTTGTAAGCTTTTGTTTTTTATTAGCGCATTATCCTTAGGTACATTAGGTACTGGTTTAATTAATGATTCTCTTATCTAAATTATCTATATTGTTACTTCTCCCAGTTGTAGCCATTTTGGACGGTTGTGCACTTCGCGAGGTACTTTGGGACTTTCTTTTGGCGGGTGGAGTTGGGAACCCTAAAAATGCTATACAGGGCTCAAGTCTCTTTAAACCTCAGAGGACAGCAACTGTGCCTACATTTAATTATTTGTTTCCTTATTGACTAACAAAATACCCGATTTGTGTTCCCAGAAATTGTTAACTAAAAACTCAGGAAGATTAAAAATGTGATTAAGAATCTAAACGAGTACATTTACTATGGGACCAATAGTGAATACTCAATTTTTTTTTCTTACAAAATTTCCACCTTGCTCAATCATAATGTATGAAAAGTAAATAATTATTTTTTGAGAATGATCGAGCAAGGTTGACATTTTGTACGTGGATACGTGGTACGTTGTTTTGGGCGTGGATTTCATGATGATTCCATGACCTTTTTATAAGATAATTTGTATGACACCTTTTTAAGATTTCGTAATAAAACAAAGTGCAGATTGTATTAAAGTTTCATCATGATATCTTTATAAACCCATACCTATCTAGTAAACTGCTTGATGCGGAATATAATCTGTACACTATTTATTTTTATAAATAAACAATCAAGGTGATTTGGGCTTTCCGTGGCTATACTTACTATCGTTTATTTTTGTCACGGATTGGAAACCTGTTGGCAAATCTTAAAAATAACCTGTATGGTTCACCGTACGGGGTTTTCCACGAATACGAATTGTAACGTTGTATGCTAGGATACAACTTACGAACTAATAATAAGATAGAATACTGGAGAAGTGAACTTAACTACATAGATAGGTACATACTAAAATTATTATTACTATCACACATAGTACCTAACTTACAACTAAATATATAAAAGAAATAAAATAAATCATAACTAAGAAATATAATACGGAACCCTAAATTATTATATTATTGTTACGGGTTTTGAATTACTTATCTCCGCGTCTGCGCATCCCTAAAACGTATCGCTGAGTGCGACCGAACGTAAACGAGCGGTGGCGACTGACGGTGCGTCGATTTTGCAACGTCACTTTACGTCGCAACCCTCTCTGCGTTCGCAAGCAAAAAACTGTGTCCTGTGATTCACACTCAATACTTAAAAATTATTGTAACGGCTAGTTGAAGTCGAACTTAAAATACTTAAGTGTTCTTGATCCCGCTGGGGTGAGTTCTTATTATTATTAAAATTAGTGCTGTGCTTGTGTAACTGTTCTCCGCATTCCGAGCTGCTTCTAGTGTTCGTTTAGAGGATACTGGACTTGACTTCCTAACGTCAGGTAGTCTTAAGCTGTGCTAAGATGCTGTATCATGGGTTTCAGGATCACCTTTCACCTACTTATCTACCTATCTTCGTGTCTGAAGAAGAGAAGGAGTGTCGGCTGCCAGAGGTCAGCCAGCTGACAATATTCTCGAAGCCGCTGCAGTAGAAGGCTGCATACCTACCATCTCGAAGTCTACCGAGCATCTCGTCAGGCCAGTTTTCCTCTATACTCTTGTTAACCAAACTTGTAGGCGGAAACAGGATTATATTATTTAATTATAATAGTGGTTTCATTGACCCACACCTAACTACTTAACTTCTGTGGCTTACTAAGCCTACTGCCACAGTGGCGCCCATTTAACGTGGATAGTCTTGTTTCCAAATCATGTTTGGTGTTTAGTCTAGTAGCACTTGGTCTAGCGGTACATTTTGTGAACGAGGAGGTGCCTACGAGTCAGCGAACTGGTACGTTTTCATTTTAATAAATTTGTTAATTGATTAATTTGTTAACCGTTACGTATACTTTTGTTACTACCTAAGTAGTCACTCACTAGATCTCAATATTGGTAAATTTAAATTGTGAGTAGGATACGTAACAGTTCGCAATTGAATTGCATTTTGTTGATTTTGCACGTTTTCTATCAATCATTTTTACGCATTCATATATTGCTTCGTACTTATCACCAAATCGTAGATTTATATATTTAATTTATGTAAAGAACAGAATTTGAAGCACTACAATCACTCATTTTTCATCATATTGTATCATCTGCATCGTTACTTTAGATTATATTTTAATATTGTTTGTTAAAACTTGTACCTACCTTCACTAGTATTTTATAAATTTATATTCGTTATTCTTGTATTGGATGCGCTATTTTTTTCTCGTAGTAATATTTATACATCTTACTTAAATTCATAATGGGAACTCACCCAATTAAATATTTTATGCTTAACAAACATGAATTGACTTATGAGGTCCTTATTAGGGGCGAGGAACCGGCCATGACTGTTTTAGGGTTGCGCAAACAAATTAATAAACTTACTCCGTTAATACCTAATGAAGAGATTATTGAATCTGGCATTGATGCTTCCGTAGATTGCGAAGGTGTTCTTATCTCTGTGACTGAATTCACTTCTCGAGTAAATATATTGGTCGAAAAATATGATGCCAATCAATACGAACGTCTCAGAGCTTTGCACAATCATATTTACCATCGTCTGAAAAGAGTAGATAATTCAGATACTTTACTTTTAAAGAAATTAAATTCTATAACTAAAGAATTTAATGCAGTGTCGAAAAAATTTTTAGAGTTACAAACTTCTAATCCTACTACGAATACCGCATCTGAGCACACTAACTGTGCACAGTCATCTTCTTTACTCGATGGCACGCCTATTGTATCGGTTTGCTGCGACCGTACGCAGCTAAGCGAGTTAATTAAATTAAAATACGACGGTGGGAGTTGTGTTCACGCGTTCGTACAGAGAATGAAGGAGTATCAAACGGTTAGGAACATACCTTCTAAAAAATTATTAATGTATGCTTCGGAAATTTTTGTAGGAAATGCATTGCATTGGTACCGTAGTGTGCGTGAATCAGTTCATGATTGGGATGAGTTGATAAAACAGTTAATTGAGGATTTTTGTCAGAAAGATTACGATTACCGTTTAGTATCTGAAATACGTAGTAGAACACAGGGTGATTCTGAAAATATTGTAATTTATTTAGCGATAATGTCGCAACTTTTTTCACGACTTTCGAAGCCTATGTCGGAACAAGAAAAGTTAGATGTCTTATTACATAATATAAGGCCCTGTTATGCTACTGTTTTATCATCTTGTGTTACTGGCGTCACTTCTATTGCTACACTTCGCCAACTTTGTCTTAATTACGAGAAAATTCAATGTTTTTCTTCTCAATTTCATGAACCACCTAAAGTATCTATTGGAACTTTGGCTCCGGATTTAGCGTATCTTAAGCCAGCTGAACCAAAGTCTCATAACTACAAAAATAATTACTATTCTGGTAAAAACTCATATTATGCGTATAATAATAAACCTAGATACAATAATTATTCTAACTTACATAATGAAAAGCCTGGCGGAAGTGTGCCCGTCGCGATCGCTGCTATGGAACCTGAAGCGGGGGTATCTGGTGTTAGTAACACTAAGTCGCTATTTTGCCCGCGCTGCCGTAGCAATAATCATTCGTTGCGACAGTGTCAACAAGATCGCTATCCCATTTGTTTTAAATGCGGTATGAAGGAGTATACACGCCTAAACTGTCCTAATTGTAATTCTTCTTCCAATAAAAAAAACTAATTAGCGAAGATTGTTGTAATAAATTTGTAAATAATAACTTTGACAAAAAAGATTGGCAAGATTGGTTATCTACAATTAAAATGTATTTTTCGAGTTATTATATTGCAACAATCTTCAATAAACAACCCGACGGCGACATACGTCCTTATGTGACTATTGGTGTAGGCGATAAGACACTATGCGGGCTATTGGACTCCGGTTCCGCTGTCACAATACTTGGAAAAAATTCTCACTTGAATGTTATTACTTCATTTGGCTTAGAACTTTGTGACTGCGACAATTCTACATCCTTTATTACTGCTGGTGGTCATAAATTAGCCACTATTGGTTATATTAATTTACCAGTAAACTTTGAAAATCAATCTCATACCTTAAAAGCTTATGTGATACCTACTGTCACATCATCTCTAATTTTAGGCATAGATTTTTGGAAAAAATTTCAATTGCTTCCTAAATTTTCCAATTCAATTTTATTATCATCTAATATTGAACATCAGGTTTCAACTATTTCAACTATTTGCGAAAACCCAGTCATGCTACATTCATATGAAGCTCTTACAGTCTATGAGCGAGCTACTGCCGATAAAGTCATTGGACAATTTGAGTCTATATCTGCGGAAAAAATAGGGCTTGGTCAAACGCATCTAGTTAAACATCATATAGATACTGGCGATACCCCGCCTATCCGCCAACGTTACTATAGACTTTCGCCTGAAAAACTTCGTATAGTCTGCGAAGAATTAGATGAAATGTTACAGCTTAAAGTCGTTGAACCTTGCGAAAGTCCGTGGTCTTCACCTATTTTGCTTATACCTAAAAAAGATGGCAAATTAAGATTTTGTTTGGATAGTCGGAAGCTAAATTCAGTCACGCGTAAAGATGCGTATAAATTACCATACGTCTCCGAAATACTGGATAATCTTAAGAATGCTAAATACCTATCTAGTATAGACCTGTCAAAGGCCTACTGGCAAGTGCCAATTGTAGAAAGTGACCGCGATAAAACTGCGTTTTATGTACCTACCCGCGGCACATTTAGATTTGTTACCATGCCCTTTGGCTTAACAAATGCGCCTGCTACGCAACAGCGATTAGTAGATCACTTATTCTATGGCCCTGAATTCGAGAATTCTGTGTTTGTCTTCTTAGACGATATCGTCGTAATCTCGTCGGAATTTAAATCTCATCTATCTCTGCTTGTGAAGGTATATAATAAGCTTAAATCCGCAAACTTAACTATTAACTTAAAAAAATCGGTATTTTTTCGTGATGAGCTTAAATACTTGGGCTATGTAGTTAACTCTAATGGATTACACGTTGATCCTGGAAAAATTGAAGCGATCGTAAACTTTCCTATACCAAAAAATAAAAAGGAAGTTAAGAGATTCCTGGGAACCGCTTCGTGGTATCGTCGATTTGTACCCAACTTCAGTTCTATAGCTGGCCCACTAAATAAATTGACTTCTACAAGTAAAAAGGCAAGTCCATTTACGTGGTCGACGGAAGCTGACGAAGCATTTAAAAAGCTTAAGGAGTGTCTTACATCTACACCAATTCTATCCTGCCCAGACTTCGATAAGCCTTTTGAAGTGCATACAGATGCAAGTGACTACGGGGTCGGAGCGTTGCTTACTCAAACTGTTGATGGTGTTGAACGTCCTATTGCTTACATGAGCAAGTCGCTGTCTGCGCAGGAAAGGAACTATGGCATTACAGAGCGAGAAGCCTTGGCTGTTCTTGTAGCTATAGAGCATTGGCGGTGCTATTTAGACAATGGCAAGAAATTTATAGTTTACACGGACCATTCGTCCTTAAAATGGTTTTTAAATCTTAATAATCAAACCGGTCGACTAGCGCGATGGGGTGTTAGATTTTCAGCTTTTAACTTCGAAATAAAACACCGTCGCGGTGCTGATAATGTAATACCTGATGCCTTATCTCGTGCGTTGCCTATTTCTGCTATTGACAGTAGCCCTAATTCTACTAAAACTACTGATCAATGGTATATGAATATCTATAATGGTTGTCAGAACTCTCCGACGTCTTTCGTTAATTACATGATTAAAAATGATAAGCTCTATAGAATTATGAAAGGCAAATGTTCCTTGCAAAAGGAGTTCGAATGGAAGGAAATTATTCCTAAAGAAATAAGAGGTTCAGTTATTGAGGAAAACCATTCTGAACCTATAGCTGGTCACTTAGGAATTTTTAAAACTTACAGACGATTGGCTCTTCGTTATTATTGGCCAGGAATGCACGCAGACGTAGTCAATTTTATTTCATCTTGTGATACGTGTATTGCTCACAAACATCAGAATCATACTCCATTGGGTGAAATGGGTCGACCTAAAGTATGTTCTAGACCATTCCAAACTATAAGTATTGACCTGGTTGGACCCCTACCACCAACTAGGAAACAAAATTGTTACATATTTGTGGTTACGTGCTGCTTTAGTAAGTACTGTTTGGTATTTCCTATAAGACGTGCTACCGCCGACGTCGTTACTAGGATACTCGAGGAACGTGTATTGTTAGTACATGGTATTCCTTCAACTGTTATTCTAGACAATGGCAAACAGTTTATTAGTGCCACCTTGAAAACCATGCTTAATAAATATAAAATCCCTAATCTGCACTATACACCCAAATATTCACCGCACGTCAATACAGTTGAACGCTATAATAAAACTATAATGACTGCCGTATCGACATATATTGAAAATGATCATCGTGCTTGGGATCAACTATTACCTCAAATCCAATTTGCAATTAATAGTTCAGTAAACGAAGTAACTGGATATACTCCTTCATTTCTCGTACATGGTCGTGAGCTAGTTGCTTGCGGTTCGCATTACATCGATGCAGAGTGTGATGATGTTATTTATCAACCTCGAGATTCGTATGCGGAAAATTTAGGCTATCTTTCAAGCATCTTTGACAAAGTGCAAGCTTTGCTTCTACAGGCACATTCTAGAAATTGTCATAGCTATAATTTGCGTCGTAGGCCTGCGGAATTTAATATTGGGGACTTAGTGTGGAAACGAACTTTTTATCAGAGTGATAAAGATAAATATTTCAACAAGAAGTTAGCTCCTAAATTCGTTAAGTGCAAGGTGATTGGTAAAAAATCACCTCTTGTATACGAGCTGTCTGATATGACCGGTAAGACTATTGGCTGTTGGCATATAAAAGACTTAAAATTAAAATACTACAAAGATTAAAAGTTCTTGTTAAGAAGCTCTGCCAGTTATTCAGATTAAACAAGTAGTTTAGTAAGAAGTGTAGTCGGATTTTATCTGTTAAGCACGCAAAATCCTTCTGTAAGCGGCGCGGTATTGTAACGTTGTATGCTAGGATACAACTTACGAACTAATAATAAGATAGAATACTGGAGAAGTGAACTTAACTACATAGATAGGTACATACTAAAATTATTATTACTATCACACATAGTACCTAACTTACAACTAAATATATAAAAGAAATAAAATAAATCATAACTAAGAAATATAATACGGAACCCTAAATTATTATATTATTGTTACGGGTTTTGAATTACTTATCTCCGCGTCTGCGCATCCCTAAAACGTATCGCTGAGTGCGACCGAACGTAAACGAGCGGTGGCGACTGACGGTGCGTCGATTTTGCAACGTCACTTTACGTCGCAACCCTCTCTGCGTTCGCAAGCAAAAAACTGTGTCCTGTGATTCACACTCAATACTTAAAAATTATTGTAACGGCTAGTTGAAGTCGAACTTAAAATACTTAAGTGTTCTTGATCCCGCTGGGGTGAGTTCTTATTATTATTAAAATTAGTGCTGTGCTTGTGTAACTGTTCTCCGCATTCCGAGCTGCTTCTAGTGTTCGTTTAGAGGATACTGGACTTGACTTCCTAACGTCAGGTAGTCTTAAGCTGTGCTAAGATGCTGTATCATGGGTTTCAGGATCACCTTTCACCTACTTATCTACCTATCTTCGTGTCTGAAGAAGAGAAGGAGTGTCGGCTGCCAGAGGTCAGCCAGCTGACAATATTCTCGAAGCCGCTGCAGTAGAAGGCTGCATACCTACCATCTCGAAGTCTACCGAGCATCTCGTCAGGCCAGTTTTCCTCTATACTCTTGTTAACCAAACTTGTAGGCGGAAACAGGATTATATTATTTAATTATAATAGTGGTTTCATTGACCCACACCTAACTACTTAACTTCTGTGGCTTACTAAGCCTACTGCCACAGAATAACAATCATTGTTAACGAAGTGATTCAATTAAATAATTTTAATTGTTATGATATCGAGAGGAAGCTTTAATTAAATATATTTAATTTGAATATCATATGAATACCAGAACCGAAAAGAATAAATAAAAGAGATATCAATGTAGCCAAACTTTTGTGCAAACAATTTCATTCACACGGTATTTGAGTAACACGGTACAAAAGAAAATGGCAGGTGTAGATAGATACCTTGCATGTAACGATATGTAGAGGTACTAATCCTAATCCTAACTAATTTTGTAATGTGAAAGTGAGTTTGTTTGTTTGTTACGCCTCAACTACTCAACGGATCATCATGAAATTTGACTTGCAGATAACCTACGGTATGGAGAAGGACATAGGCAGCTTTTTATCCCGGGAACGCGGGTGAAACCGCGGGGGACAGCTAGTGCGTCAATAAATAGAAACATAACTTGGTAATTGTTTGAAATAATACTTTTTGTCGCATTATAGTTTATAGAAATACACCAAAAAATAGCAAAAAATATAATCGATTCCAAAATGGATTACTAATACAACATATAAAAGCTTTTTAACAAATAATTGGACTGCTTTACAAAAAACTTAAACCGATTTCAAAGTACACTAAGAAGTAATCAAATCCTGATCTGATGACAATGGGACCAAACGGGAAGTATACCCTTCAGACAAAAAAATATTTTTTCAAATCGGTTAATAAATGACGGAGTTATGAGGTAACAAACATACAAAAAGAAAACGAATTGAGAACCTCCTCCTTTTAAAACAGCCAGTAGTACATATACCAAAATTAACTTTAAAGCTTTAATTCCAGACCGGAGAGGGGCTACCGCCGCGTAAAAGAAAAAAAATATATAAAATTAAACTAAGTAAGTAGGTACGTATGTTCCTGTTATGATCATAACATTGAAACGTTTTTCACGGAAAAGCCTAGCTTAGGTAAATATAGTCAAGCTGCAATTTTCTAGTTTTGTAATATTCTACTTGAATTTCTTTACAACTTTAGTACTAACGTCACTTCCAGTACATGTAAGTAGCTGACATTTCTGGAGTACAAGCTTACCTAGGTAGTTTATAAAAGTTTCTAGTTGGTAAAGTTTCGCAAGGAATATCTTACGAATATTTCAAAACTTTTTTCCAGTGCTAATCATCTTTTCTACTGGAGAAATAGTCTATTTATAGGTTGTGTTCTTTAGGTTGGTATATTTTACTGTGTATGAAACTTGATTACACGGAAATTAAATTTTTATAGAATTAATTACTCATGGATTTAAAAAAATCGAATTTAGTACAAAAAATAGTTTAAAACAATAATACTTGAGAAAAGTATTTAAAAATGCATATATTTTTATTATATACCTATAATATTATATTTGCACCTTAAAATCTTGTATGGCGTATGAGTTTCTTGTGGATAGGATACTAAAAATATTTTTGAATATAGGTATTTAGCATACCTACAAATTCGATTGTCTTATGATAGGTAATTGACGATTCAACCACAGGATGGTGATAGCCAGTGGATATAAAATAATGTATGAGAATTCAGTGTTTGATTCAGTTATGCATTATGCTGTATCCAAGTTAAACTTTTATAATAAATAACTACCGTAAGCTAATCTAAATTGATTCAAAGTGTATGATTCCACTGGTAAATTAAATAATTCGTGTTATTTCTGGGTTGTAATCACACGATTGGTTTTCAAGGAAATCATATCTCGATAGCTCAAGCCTTGGTTTTATTAATCATTGAGTTATTTTAAGCATTTGAATTGTAGTGCTTTTAATATTTAATGTGTATTTTAATAGTGTCCTATTTGGTACTATTAATAAAATCAAAAATACCAACTTTGTCTGATTGACAATAAATAATAAGATTAATGAAATGATTGACTTATATCACGTTAAATATATTATGGCTTTTATATTAATTAATTCCAAATGTTATGCCCCATGATCTATCGTTTCAGAATTATCATATTTAAAAAAGTTTTTTATACCGTTACTTCTAATTCGGTTTCTATAAACAAAACCGAATCGTTTTGCTTACCAATGCTATGTTTTCTTATTGCAAAACTGTGCATATAGATCATTTCGTAAGCTCATTTTACTTGTGATAACTACTTCCATATGGGAGGGTCTGCTATACAAAGCTTTGAAATCTTTGCTTCATTATTAGTAAAGATATAAGACTCTTAATTTTAACCGATAACGGACCGTACATTTTAGAAATCGGCAATTAGTTTTTTTTTTTTTTTTTATACCGCTAAGGTGGCAAACAAGCATACGGCATACATATAGTCGTCTTACCACAGGTACTCTCAATGTATCCGACATAAAATATCTCCAGGCACGATAAAAAAATTGTTACCATTCATTAAGGTAGGTAATAGTGATTATGATACATGTGTGCAAAGTTGATTATATCAATAATCAATGCACACGCGTGTCATAAAGTTTTACTCTTTTTACTCTTAGCGTAAAGATTTCTAACTAATACTCGGGCTCCACAGAATAAGCAACAAAAACTTTCAATCGACTCACATCTACCATAGATCCTGCTCACAAACTCAGGAATTTATCAAGAAAAGCCATGATATCACTGTTTTTTGTCAATGATCTTGTAACACCATACTCAGGGTCAATTCAGAACGAAGAGATAAGATGAGGTCATAAACAATTAAAGCGCCACCATTTTTCAGCAATAACTACGGCATTACTCAAGTTTTTATGAAACTGAGTCATATATTTCAAGAATATACAAATGAATATTCGATGTCAATCGATTTCTATTTTTGACAGAATGTATTTTTTGTTACAGGTAAAAATGTTGTGATGACTTTGGCAAAACCCATGTTGCAAGTCATGGAAAACGAAGAAATATTTATACTGAACATAACAAACGTGACCGATCACGTGGTCGCTTATGATGAGCCTTATAACTTCGACCTTATAATGCCCCTCACGGTCATATACGCCATAATATTCTTCGCCGGAATCCTCGGAAATGTCAGCACTTGTGTGGTCATAGCGCGCAACCGCTCTATGCACACCGCCACCAATTTTTACCTCTTCAGCCTCGCGATCTCAGATCTTATACTTTTGGTCTGCGGACTACCTCTCGAGCTCCATCGCCTCTGGAACCCAATTACGTATCCTCTCGGTGAGGCGTTTTGCATCACCATAGGCCTAGCATCAGAAACTTCAGCAAACGCTACAGTACTTACCATAACAGCATTTACCGTAGAAAGGTATATAGCTATTTGTCGACCGTTTATGTCGCATACGATGTCGAAGCTATCTAGAGCGGTTAGATTTATCATCGCAATATGGGTGTGCGCATTATGTACAGCTGCGCCTCAAGCTATGCAATTCGGGATAGTCTCTTTCGTAGAAAACGGTCAGAACGTGAGTGCGTGTACAGTCATAGGTCAGGGAGTGCACCAAGTGTTTGTGATATCTGGTTTTATATTTTTCGTAGTGCCGATGTCAGTGATATCTGTGTTGTACGCATTAATAGGTGTGAAGTTGCGCACGAGTCGGGTTTTGCACCCGGTGAAGAAACTGTCAGTGGACAGCAATGAAAGGTCCAGTGGACACTCACAGTACAGAAATGGCGCATCGCAAAGGAGAGTTATTAGAATGCTCGGTAAGTAAATTATTAGTTTCTGACCGATATCATAAATCATGTCAAATTAATAAAGCTTTTTTCATGGTCTTATACCGTTTCAAAATAAATAAATGTTTTAATAGCGTATTTTAACAATTTGAGGTTGAAAATTACAAAATTACAGACGATAATAAATTGCTTATCTAATAGGAATGAGTAAATAAACGAGTTTGAATAAATAAATAAAAATGCAAATAAAGTTTGCTGAAGCCTACATTAACATGCAACACGGATAGTTAAAGTTAACACTTCCCTACTATTGCCATCATGAGAAGCTGAACAATCCATATCAAAACACCACGATGTGAAATTTCATCTCTTGCTACTGACTGAACGCCGTTAGATTAAAAAATAAATTGATATGAAATATGAAAAAAAGACCATCTTAAATAAAAAGAACTGGCGCTCTCAGTGTTTCGATATATTACGTGTTTTTTTTTATTATGCGAGTGTACCTACTTGTATATTTTAAGGAGATTTTAATGAGAACGTTAACAAATATGGCTCGCAGGTATTTTTTTTTTGACAGCGATGATCAAACTGGTTTACCCGTTTAAATTAAACCATTTATTCTATTTATTCTTCACACATAATAAGGCACACAATAGACAAAAAATACATATACAACTAGAAGACCCCCGCGGTTTCACTCGCGAACGGTTTGATGTTTTTTGCGCGGAGCACTAATTATTTTTACAGCCAATTACAAAACAATTGTTTAAGACGCGTCACGGGAAAGCAGGTGCCATTTCTGTGTCGATTTCTACGTCCAACAATGATTTCACCGTCGAGTAATCCTCGAAAAGCGGGAACCCGTCACACGCGAAACATTAAATCTTGAATGAAATCGGGTCGTCTGGCAACGCTGATACAAAGTCACAAATAACATACAATTTACAGTTTCACTGCTCTCATAAAAATATATCATATTACCCAAACTTTTTTGGCCTCAACGACACTGAGGTCAAACAATAACAATCTGTACGCTAGATAGGGACAAAGAAATACGCTTAGTCTTGCTCACACATACACGTTTTGACATATGCGTATCTTGGCCTGTCTACCTGTAATTCTCCGTCTATGGTGCAATGATGTTTAAAATTGGAATTTGGGGATCGAAGTTGCTCGCGTCCGTAGGTTTACCCTCGAGACCCTACACGTGATCCCTGGGTGGTGCTAAACGAGCAACAACTTCTGGTGGTAGGCTTCGGCCGCGGCTTGTCACCACCCTCCGAACTAAGCCACGCCGCCAAGCGGCTGCCGTGTTCCGGCGTGAAGTTCGGGGAAGCCAATTGTGGGGTTGGGTCTAAGCAGTTGCGTTGCTCTAGTGAACCGGTCTCGACGATGTAGGTAATGTGTACGGTAGTCTCGTCTTGGAGGGTAGCGGGATCCGAAGCACGGTTCTCCGCTGGCCGACCGCAGTTAGTAGGGGGCCCAAGTAGTAGGCCAGCCACCTATGAAAGGCTGCCCCGCCAACTTGCGAAAAATCCCGAGGTGCTCCATCGTGCCGGTTGGCGACCGGATGAGAGGACCCGATGGCCACTCTTGGGGGGGTTCGGGCGTCCCCGCAGTCTCCAGACGAGCCTCCCATCAGTGCATCTTTCCTACGTTTGTCCCATGGTTCCTTTTGCAATGCCTCGCTTAACTGCCTTCCCCTCACCTATTCACTCCACATCAACATGGCCAAAAGTAAAAGAAAGAGTAGCGTTAAACAGCGGAAGCACGTCCTCTCACTCAAAGTGCACCTCTCAAATATTCGAGGTCTGCACTCCAATCTCGACGCCGTCCATCACCACCTTGAGACGGACAAGCCTAACCTACTCTTTCTCACGGAGACGCAAATCAGATGTCCTTCAGACGCGGCATACCTAAATTACCCAGGGTATACCCTGGAGCACAACTTCAAACCACGCGCTGGGGTCTGCGTGTATGCTCGCGATGACATCTGCTGTCGGCGTCTCCGTGGCCTTGAAAAACCGGGTTTTTCTGTCCTGTGGATATTGGTGGGCACTGGTATAGAGCAAATCCTCTATGCCTGTGTCTACCGATCGCACAGCAGTGACCAGGAGACGATCGGGCTCTTTCAATACCTCGGCGAAACGGCGGACGTGATCCAAAGAAAATATCCGACCGCGCAGCTGGTCCTCCTGGGGGACTTTAACGCTCACCATCGTGAGTGGTTGTACCCATACCGGGAGACCGACCTTGCTGGGAGAGAGGCGTTGAAACTAGCACTTACGCTAAATCTCTCCCAGCTCGTTCGCGAAGCCACGCGCGTGCCGGATGTCGCTGATCACACAGCCAATTGCTTGGACCTTCTGCTGACAACAGATCCTGACAGGTACTCAGTTTCGGTGAATGCCCCATTGGGAACCTCCGACCACTGTCTGGTGAAAGCTGTGTCGTCCTACTCTCCGCCTGACCCTTGCCCTAAAGGCACCAGGCGAGTTTGGCGATACAAGTCAGCAGATTGGGATGAGATGCGTTCTTTTCTTGCATCTTATCCTTGGCGGCGAACTTGCTTTACTTCGGATGACCCGTCTAGCTGTGCGAGTGCCATATCAGATGTGATATGTCGAGCAATGGAATATTATATCCCATTCTCCGACATATCACTCAATAGCGAAACCCCCAAGTGGTACAATGCTGATTGTGCCTCTGCTGAGGCACGAAAACAGTCAGCTTACCGAATCTGGGCGGATTCTCGCACTCGCAAAGCTGACACGGGCTTGAAGAAAAAAGCCTTTAACATCGCTGCCAAGTCCTGCAAAAAGGCACAGAAGAAGGCGCGTTTCGACCATGTTGGCCGGATCGGAAAAAAGCTATCATCTTACCCCTCTGGGAGTAAAGCTTTCTGGTCCCTTGCCAAATCGGTCGAGACCAATTTCTGCCGCCCGTCGCTGCCGCCATTGCTGAAGCCTGATGGATCACTAGCCTACACTGCTGTAGAGAAGGCCAATTTGTTTGCCTCTCTATTCGCGGAGAATTCATGTCTAGACGCTGGTTTACAAACACCATCCCCACTACCCACTTGCAACTGCCAAATGCCGGACATCCGTATCCGGCAAAAGGAGGTTGTAAAGGTACTACGCGCTCTAGATGTGAATAAAGCCAGTGGTCCCGACGGCATTCCAGCCATTGTCCTGCGCAATTGTGCGCCCGAATTGTCTCCTGTCTTGACACGCCTGTTTCGCCTCTCACTTCGAATGGGTCATGTTCCGAAAGTCTGGAAGCTTGCTAACGTGCAACCTGTGCCTAAGAAGGGCAGCCGTGCCGATCCTACAAACTGTCGACCGATTGCGATCACCTCCATACTCTGCAAGACAATGGAGCGTGTATTGAATCGGAGGCTCCTGGCATACCTTGAAGATAATGAACTCCTCAGCGACCGACAGTACGGTTTCCGCCAAAAACGGTCTACTGGGGATCTTCTTGTGTATGCCACACATCTTTGGAGCGAAGCCATTGAGAGACACGGGGAAGCAATTGCCGTTTCCCTCGATATTTCTAAGGCTTTCGATAGGGTCTGGCACACCAGCCTTCTAAGCAAGCTTCCTTCATATGGAATTCCTGATGGCCTGTGCGCTTGGATTTCCGATTTCCTGAGTGAACGGTCTATACGAGTGGTCATAGACGGGTGCTCGTCGGACCTCTTGGCAATCAATGCCGGAGTTCCTCAGGGATCAGTTCTCTCTGCAACCTTATTTCTGCTGCATATCAACGATCTGTTAAAACCCGGTATCTTTGGGTACGCAGACGACAGCACTGTTGCAGAGAGATACATTTCCAGCGCACGAGCCACTAGTGACGAGATCCAATTGTTTCGAGAGGCCATGGTTGAACGTTTGAACGTGACCTTACAGGCAGTCTCTGATTGGGGCAAAGCCAATCTGGTCACCTTTAACGCCTCCAAGACACAGGCATGTCTTTTCACCGCCAAACGGAGTCCTTACCATCAGGCTCCTACTTTCCAAAATATATCCTTGCCAATATGCGATCGGCTTGATCTCCTAGGCATAACATTAACAGCCAAAATAAACTTTGGCTGTTCTATTGAGTCGAAGGCAGAAACAGCTGCCAGAAAGTTGGGTATCCTCTCTAAGGTGAAGCGGTACTTCACGCCTGGGCAGTTGCTCCAACTTTATAAAGCACAAGTCCGGTCATGCATGGAGTACTGCTGCCATCTTTGGGATGGATCAGCTAAGTACCAGCTTGAGGCCCTCGACTCAATAGACCGCCGAGCCAGGAGACTCATTGGAGATGAGTCTTTAATTAAGGCGAAACTCACGAGCCTCGACCATCGAAGGAAGGTTGCTTGCTTATCGGTTTTCTACAGGATATATTTTGGAGAGTGTGCGCAGGAATTGTTCAACCTAATTCCACCATCCCCATTTTTACACCGAACCACAAGACGCCGGGAAAATTTTCACCCGTACGTTGTTGACATACCGAAAATACGGACACAGCGTTTTGCATCCTCATTTATAATGCGGACAGCAAGGGAGTGGAACTTGCTTCCGGCGTCTGTGTTTCCTGACGCCTACAATCTAGGAACTTTCAAGGCCAGAGTGAATAGGTTTCTTCTGGGTAAGCGTGTTTCATCTTAGGCTTCGTCATCGCCCCTTCTGGGCGGGTCAGTGGCCAAACGCAAGCCCATTTAATTTAAAAAAAAAAAAAAAAAAAAAACAAATATCAAAGAATATTTAAATCAAAAGCACTAAGGAATATTGATATCAACTTCGATGCAAATCACCCCTAAAATTACTTTCTACCCCGTTTTGACCCCATTAGGCGATGAGTATCAATAAAATACGAAACACGTCTTCTATCAATTCTATTAAGGAATGTTTATGCAAAATTTGAAGTAGATCGAACCAAGGAATCACGTTGTCCCATACAAACTTTGCCCCCGTTTTTTACCCCCTTAGGGGTAGAATTTCGGTAAATCCTTTCTTATCTGATGCCTACGTCATACAAAGAACTCACCCTCCAAGTTTCAGGTCTCTACGATCAGCGGTTTAGGCTGTGCGTTGATTGTCAGTCAGTCATTCAGGACATAGCATTTTATATGTATAGATAATATATTTTAAGAATTAAATAGTATAGGTACATTAAACTGTGTGTAGCTAGGTAGTCAGTTCAGATTAAGAATGCTTCGTCTACACATATATCACTTGCAGTGAGGTACAAACTCATCATAATCGGGATTAAACCCATCATAAAACTGTGCGGTAATGTAAAGTAAAAAGCACTAGTGCGTAATAAGCTGCATTAAGATACTAAAAACGGTGCAATAAATGTCAATTTACGAGCGTGTGTGTTGAAATTTTTTTATGTCGGCTTTAGCGAATATTTTCTATAATTCTATTATATTGCTCTTGTTCTCGTAATAAGAGCAGCTCTAATAATGAGAATGCAGAAACTTTCAGTATGACCTATAAGTACGTAAGCCAGTGAGTGGGACTTTTTCTAGTCCAAACGCTTTGAAAGGCCGGCCGCATCGATAATATACCTATGTATGTTCTAAAACTAGAACTAGGTATAACCTGGTATTCATTTTTACTTTCAGCTTGATACTTCAAGCCGTGTCTAATATAATGGCTTTACACACAGACATACAGATGCACAGTAAAAGGTTGGGTTATAATTTAAGCTTAAACTGCTGAGTATAATAGAGTTCCTTTTATAACGTAGGCATTCACTATGGAAGGGAAAATTCCACCCCAAGGGTATAAAATAGGGTATCGTGAGTAAGGTTGCTCGATCGTAAGTTGTATAAATAAATCACGGGTGAAACCGCAGGACAGAATGCTAGTCATAAATAAATCTGATCTCTTCAATTAGATTTTAATAAATTGGTATCGTAGTATAATAATGATAGTAAATTGGCAATTATAATTCCTAAAACTTTAATAATGTTAATGAGATATCGTGGCTTTTAGAAAATATATTAAAGTTCGATTAAAATAAATATAGAAACCTAGGTAGGTATATTGATTTTTTAATTAATTGTCATGCCTGACATATACGTTTTCGGGAAAACCAAACAACAAACAGTTTTAATTCTCCTATTTTATGACTATCTTTACTCGCTCAAAATTATTGACGTCAGGATGTTTTGGTGAAGTTACTTCATTGGTACGAGGAAAAATAAATGCGCTCATGATATGAAACTACGGAAATTAATTGACATTATCAACGTTTCTGGGTGTTTGTTTTCATAAAATCATGAAAGGAATACAAAATAAGGAAAATCCCTGAGTAATTTGATATTGCAATTTTTAAGGAATTTTTTTTTTTTTTTTTTTTTTTTATACGACTAATTCGGTAAACAAGCATACGGCCCGCCTGATGGTAAGCGGATACCGTAGCCATATGGACGCTTGCAACACACGAAGCATCGCTCACGCGTTACCGACCTTTCCCCCCTCCCGAATGAGCTCTGGCGACCTTACTCACGCGCAGGAACACAACTTTACACAACATAAAGTTATTTGGCTGCGGTATTCTGTAAGGTGGAGGTACTTCCCCAGTCGAGCTGCTCTTTGAGCGAATAAACGCTATGCTCTAACTCTCTTAATATGTAGTATGAAATATAAGTAACCTATTGCAATAATAAGTAGATTAAGAAATGAGTCGAACATACTTTTCTGAAATATTGATCAAAACCATATTGTCAATGTTCAGATAATAATAAAAAGTTGCTTGTCTGTGTATGAATTAAATCTGATCAAGATATTAGACTTATAATTTATTTCGTTTCCACCACGCTGTTGAACTCGCGTTCAACCATCTCGTGTGACTAGGTGTACTTTTAATTCAAACTGAGTTTTCGATCACAAAGTTAATCGACTACTTATAGCTCATAAACAATATGATAATGAATAGAAGAGCTTCTTGATAGTTTTCCTTGTAATTTCTGTCCTTGATCCTAGCGCTGTAATTTTTTCAGATATTTCAGAACTACAGTTTTAGCTAGGACACGTAACTTATGTGAAACGGAAACTTTAGCCCCTTATAATAATTACAATATCATATAATAATTAGGTGCCCCGGTGTGTCCCCCCATAGATCCGGCTCTGCCAAGTCGTTAAACAAGCATACGCCCCGCCTGAAGGTAAACCGTAGCCATATGGACGCTTGCAAACACACGAGGTAGCACTCACGCGTTACCGATCCTTCCCCCTCCCCAATGAGCTCTGGCGACCTTACTCACGCGCTGGAGCACACACAACTTAAAGTTATTGGCTGCGAACGCCAAAACGCCCCAAAAACAAAAAACATTATCACATTAAAATATTACATTTATCGTTCTAACATTATTTTCCATTAATTCATCAATCGTACCATCCCTGTCACAAACAAGTCAAAGTGAGGTGCGTCCTCGAGCAGATATAAGAAGTTGATAAGAAGCATTGCGCTCTGTAACGGGCGAGTGCCGGCGGTGGAGCGTGCGCGGCGCGCTCACCGCCATTCAGCAGCCGGTGTCTGCGAGTACTTCCGCACGTGTGTACTTGTTCGGCACAAATAACAGATACATGCAATCTACACTATTGCCTACGAAGAAACTCACAAGGTGGACGTTTCTCCGTAATTCAAGTGAATCATATCCTAACTGACCTTGGAGAAATAATGTAGGGTATAAATATGGATAATAGTGGTACATTTTCATATAAAGGTTTCGGAGAAATTTCTTTTGAACCTATTCCAACATAAGAATATATTTATTTTCATGTGGACTCCAGACCACAGTATTGGTATCCAGAATACTTCTTACCAACGCTGCATATAAAACCCAACTAGCATTAACTGACAGTAAGGTCGAGTTACGCAAAACAAAACCTAAGCGTTGATATGCCTATAACGTTATGTTTACGTAAAGTGAGTTGTTGGTCAAAAGTAACGCCCAAGTCTCTAACCTCAGTGACGCGTGCGACTGGCGCTCCGGCTATATTATATAGAGCAACGGCGCTGCTGATCGCGTAAAGCTCATCATCTCACACTTTTTTGCGTTAAACAATAACTTATTTTGCACACTCCAATTATCTACTGCATCGAGATTATGTAAGGTGGAGGTGTAGGTGTACTTTTCCAGTTCAGTTGCTCTTTGAGCGAATAAACGCTATGCTCTACATCTCGCTCATGTTTTAATGTAATAAAATAATACCAAATTTTGTATGCAGTTGCGGTGGCGCTGTCTTTCTTCTTTTGCTGGGCGCCATTCCACGTGCAGAGGCTTTTAGCTATTTATGGAAAGAGCTTGGAGCACCCTTCAGATACTTTTTACTTGGTAAAGTATAATTATTTCCGTACCTACGTTTCAATAAATAAAACTACGTTGTATATATGATCCCAGTTACGGAACTAGGTATTCAATATAAAAATCTAGGATTGAAATTGTGAAAAAAATTGTACAAAATTTGTTTTTAAATCAAAGGTATATTCATTAAGCTGAGTCCACCATAATTAAATAAACTATCACATTTCTAAATTAATTTTGAATCTACCTCTATTATAGCATAAGCTTTCTGCTCCATTCCCCTACAATTAAAGGAAACACAAGCAATGGTTACGTTACCGGTTGGTCAAAATACCTATTGGCATGTCTCAAGGGTACATGTATATTTAATTTTAATTGAATATTTATGAGCTGCTGTTTCCTCCGCAGGCTTACATCGTGCTGACATTCCTGTCAGGTGTGCTGTATTTCCTATCAACAGCCATCAATCCATTTCTCTACAGCATTATGTCAAATAAATTCAGAAATGCATTCAAGGTAAGTTTCTCAACATGTTTCAGAATCAAGAAGTTTATTTATAACTAGTTTCGTCCGCAGTTCCGTGCGAATTGGAAAAAAATATCCTATATTATGTGCCAAGTTTCGTCCAAAAATCGCTCATGCAATTATGTATGATTGAGTAAACATACAAATTCCAAAATTATTATCAAAATCAAAAAGTCATAGGCACTTATGAACGTTACATACAGTTGAATTTACCACCGGTAATATTAGAGAGATCGATTTATTTTTCAATATAAAATACTAAATTACAGCGACCCGGCCTTACACTAACTAAGCATTGCTTGCGCAGGAAATCAACAAACGGTGGTCATACATATTACGATAATGTAAATATTAATATATGTGTTGTTTATTTCATAAAATATTTGCGGCTTGGAACGTTTAATGCTTTTTCATATTATATTTATTGACAAAAATTATATTATAAACAAATTCCAATAACATTACCTTACCTTATTTTTTTATTTCTAATAAATTAACTTTTAAACTTTTTTTTTAAAGTAATTATTTTGTGGATAACAAAATATGTATACCTACCACGATTGGCCAATAAGTACCCTTTATTGAGAGATGCGAAAATAAAAAACGTAAAGCAAAGGAATTAGATTTATCAAAAATTGTCTAAATAATAGTTGAAATGTAATTTGAATTTGTGTGTAAAATAAAAATAAAAACAGTGTTATAGTTAAGAGAAAGGTTGCGAGCAAAAGTATTTAGGTGCTTACATGTGATTATGTCATTGTAATGATTATGTTGCAGGGTTATAATATGTAAGTCAAAAATGTGTCAAGAACGCCTACAAACCGCATTAGTAGTTTGGCGATGTTTGAAATATGTATTTTTTGGTGATGGTTGAGATTAAGGAATATTAAAAAAACTATATTTATTTACATCAAATATGTAAGTCAAGTTTTACTCAAGTCTGCCCTGGATAGCCAAGCTTATGCGTTGCCGGAAAAAGCTCCCTGATAGCCACTGTTCTCCGGGGGCTTCGATCAATTTTGATTATTTTATATTTTTATTTTAGCTCTTAAAAAATATTTAAGACTCAATCAAGATTTGATCGAATAAGATAGAAAAGACCGTATAGGTATATGCGAGCCGGATCCTTTAATTATTATAAATTAAATATTACCCATATAATTCTCAGTAATAAGTTTTTAAAATATAATTTTAATGTAGGTATATAAAAAATATACATTATCTGTTGCTACATGTAAATTAGCTTACAATTTGAATACGACTTTTTATGTTCTAGTATTATAGTAAGTTAAGTTTCAAGGAGTCTCAGGTCATGATCCCATAAAATAAAAACATTATTTCACTGTCAAACATAAATCTTTTAGTTTTATTAAATGTACGTTAACGTAAATACCTACTGTGTTCTTCATTTAGTTTTTTGTGAGCATGTAGGAATCCAACAATTGAAAGATTTTTTGCCATTGAAACAAATCTAACTTATGATGAATAAAATTTAAGTTGTAATCCTGTTGCTAATCACCTAAAATATAATATAGTGCTACTTTAAACGTAAATTAATCTATTGTTCCAACTGCCTTAGTAAAATACATTCAAAAAGATGTGCCGATAAATATTAATTTCGTGCAAATACTAAATTTATTTTATTAATTTCATATTCGATCATAAAAAATTTGTAGGTAATCGTTAACTCAAACTTAATATTTGACACATCAAAAAAGGGCAGTTATAGAATATTATAATAATATTAGATAGAGGTACCTACATATAAGGTCGACTGCAAGTCCAACTGAGCCGAACTTCAAAATAATGCTCCCACTTTTATGACTGGAGTACCACTCCATCAGAGAAACAGCAATCATTGGGAACTCTACCTCTCTGACAGCGACTTTTTTATTTGAAACAAATAACTGAATTTAATATTATAATTTTAATTATTGTTAAAATGATTAAAACTAGCCAGTGCTTTTGAATATTTCTTCTCTCATATATCAGGTTTTTCACTGGTAGTTTTGTACTGGGCTGTAAGTTAACTTATTTTATTAATTATAGGCTTCGAACCCGCGACCTCCGTCATGGCATTTGACGTCACTACGACTGTGCCATCATGCCCATCAAAGGCGATGGCCTCATGGATATGGATTAGATAGAATCCATATTGTTAAATCAAAGTTAGCATGTGCAGTTGATATTTAATAACGATATGGGTATTCCTGTAGCCTACATAATCAGCGTTGCGTTGATGAGCGTATGTGGTTATTTTTGATCCACTGATTTTAATATGAGTTGTGTACTGGCATAAATGGATTGGATATGAAATACGTGGACAAAATAATGTTGAGTTTTGTTTTATAATAAACTTGTTGTTACCCGCGGTTTCATCCACGTTTCCGGGATAATAAATGGCCTATAACACTCGTTAATATTGTAGATTCTTGTGAAAGAATTTCAAGAACACATCGGTAAATCCGAAGATTTCCTCCTACATTAAAACTTCTCTTTATACTATGAATCTAGACATATTTTTTATTGGTATAGTAAACGTGGATTTTTATACTTACATTTCTTCTTCTTCTTTTGCTTCCCTACCTCAGGTAGATTCTGCGATTAGGTAGAAACAACTTTGAGAGGGAAGCCAAGAGAAGGATCCAGCTGGGCTGGGCAGCATTTGGGAAACATCGTATGGTCTTCTCGTCACCCATACCGCAGAGTTTGAAAACGAAGGTTTTCAATCAGGGATGGGAGGAACCAATACAGAGCCGAAACGTGGACACTCACGGTACGGCTAGTGCAGCAGTTTAAAGTCGCTCAGCGAGCTATGGAACGAGCTATGCTCGGAGTTTCACTGAAGGATAAGATCCGTAACGAGGTTATCCGTCAGAGAACCAAGGTCATCGATATAGCTCATAGAATTAGCAAGCTGAAGTGGCAGTGGGCTGGTCACATATGCCGAAGAACCGATAACCGGTGGGGAAAACGTGTTCTTGAGTGGAGACCGCGTCTCGGCAAACGTAGTGTAGAGCGCCCTCCAGCGGGATGGAGTGAAGATCTGTGAAAGGCTGCTTTTTTTTTTTTTTTTTTTAAATTAAATGGGCTTGCGTTTGGCCACTGACCCGCCCAGAAGGGGCGATGACGAAGCCTAAGATGAAACACGCTTACCCAGAAGAAACCTATTCACTCTGGCCTTGAAAGTTCCTAGATTGTAGGCGTCAGGAAACACAGACGCCGGAAGCAAGTTCCACTCCCTTGCTGTCCTCATTATAAATGAGGATGCAAAACGCTGTGTCCGTATTTTCGGTATGTCAACAACGTACGGGTGAAAATTTTCCCGGCGTCTTGTGGTTCGGTGTAAAAATGGGGATGGTGGAATTAGGTTGAACAATTCCTGCGCACACTCTCCAAAATATATCCTGTAGAAAACCGATAAGCAAGCAACCTTTCTTCGATGGTCGAGGCTCGTGAGTTTCGCCTTAATTAAAGACTCATCTCCAATGAGTCTCCTGGCTCGGCGGTCTATTGAGTCGAGGGCCTCAAGCTGGTACTTAGCTGATCCATCCCAAAGATGGCAGCAGTACTCCATGCATGACCGGACTTGTGCTTTATAAAGTTGGAGCAACTGCCCAGGCGTGAAGTACCGCTTAACCTTAGAGAGGATACCCAGCTTTCTGGCAGCTGTTTCTGCCTTCGACTCAATAGAACAGCCAAAGTTTATTTTGGCTGTTAATGTTATGCCTAGGAGATCAAGCCGATCGCATATTGGCAAGGATATATTTTGGAAAGTAGGAGCCTGATGGTAAGGACTCCGTTTGGCGGTGAAAAGACATGCCTGTGTCTTGGAGGCGTTAAACGTGACCAGATTGGCTTTGCCTCAATCAGAGACTGCCTGTAAGGTCACGTTCAAACGTCCAACCATGGCCTCTCGAAACAATTGGATCTCGTCACTAGTGGCTCGTGCGCTGGAAATGTATCTCTCTGCAACAGTGCTGTCGTCTGCGTACCCAAAGATACCGGGTTTTAACAGATCGTTGATATGCAGCAGAAATAAGGTTGCAGAGAGAACTGATCCCTGAGGAACTCCGGCATTGATTGCCAAGAGGTCCGACGAGCACCCGTCTATGACCACTCGTATAGACCGTTCACTCAGGAAATCGGAAATCCAAGCGCACAGGCCATCAGGAATTCCATATGAAGGAAGCTTGCTTAGAAGGCTGGTGTGCCAGACCCTATCGAAAGCCTTAGAAATATCGAGGGAAACGGCAATTGCTTCCCCGTGTCTCTCAATGGCTTCGCTCCAAAGATGTGTGGCATACACAAGAAGATCCCCAGTAGACCGTTTTTGGCGGAAACCGTACTGTCGGTCGCTGAGGAGTTCGTTATCTTCAAGGTATGCCAGGAGCCTCCGATTCAATACACGCTCCATTGTCTTGCAGAGTATGGAGGTGATCGCAATCGGTCGATAGTTTGTAGGATCGGCACGGCTGCCCTTCTTAGGCACAGGTTGCACGTTAGCAAGCTTCCAGACTTTCGGAACATGACCCATTCGAAGTGAGAGGCGAAACAGGCGTGTCAAGACAGGAGACAATTCGGGCGCACAATTGCGCAGGACAATGGCTGGAATGCCGTCGGGACCACTGGCTTTATTCACGTCTAGAGCGCGTAGTACCTTTACAACCTCCTTTTGCCGGATACGGATGTCCGGCATTTGGCAGTTCCAAGTGGGTAGTGGGGATGGTGTTTGTAAACCAGCGTCTAGACATGAATTCTCCGCGAATAGAGAGGCAAACAAATTGGCCTTCTCTACAGCAGTGTAGGCTAGTGATCCATCAGGCTTCAGCAATGGCGGCAGCGACGGGCGGCAGAAATTGGTCTCGACCGATTTGGCAAGGGACCAGAAAGCTTTACTCCCAGAGGGGTAAGATGATAGCTTTTTTCCGATCCGGCCAACATGGTCGAAACGCGCCTTCTTCTGTGCCTTTTTGCAGGACTTGGCAGCGATGTTAAAGGCTTTTTTCTTCAAGCCCGTGTCAGGAGCTTTGCGAGTGCGAGAATCCGCCCAGATTCGGTAAGCTGACTGTTTTCGTGCCTCAGCAGAGGCACAATCAGCATTGTACCACTTGGGGGTTTCGCTATTGAGTGATATGTCGGAGAATGGGATATAATATTCCATTGCTCGACATATCACATCTGATATGGCACTCGCACAGCTGGACGGGTCATCCGAAGTAAAGCAAGTTCGCCGCCAAGGATAAGATGCAAGAAAAGAACGCATCTCATCCCAATCTGCTGACTTGTATCGCCAAACTCGCCTGGTGCCTTTAGGGCAAGGGTCAGGCGGAGAGTAGGACGACACAGCTTTCACCAGACAGTGGTCGGAGGTTCCCAATGGGGCATTCACCGAAACTGAGTACCTGTCAGGATCTGTTGTCAGCAGAAGGTCCAAGCAATTGGCTGTGTGATCAGCGACATCCGGCACGCGCGTGGCTTCGCGGACGAGCTGAGAGAGATTTAGCGTAAGTGCTAGTTTCAACGCCTCTCTCCCAGCAAGGTCGGTCTCCCGGTATGGGTACAACCACTCACGATGGTGAGCGTTAAAGTCCCCCAGGAGGACCAGCTGCGCGGTCGGATATTTTCTTTGGATCACGTCCGCCGTTTCGCCGAGGTATTGAAAGAGCCCGATCGTCTCCTGGTCACTGCTGTGCGATCGGTAGACACAGGCATAGAGGATTTGCTCTATACCAGTGCCCACCAATATCCACAGGACAGAAAAACCCGGTTTTTCAAGGCCACGGAGACGCCGACAGCAGATGTCATCGCGAGCATACACGCAGACCCCAGCGCGTGGTTTGAAGTTGTGCTCCAGGGTATACCCTGGGTAATTTAGGTATGCCGCGTCTGAAGGACATCTGATTTGCGTCTCCGTGAGAAAGAGTAGGTTAGGCTTGTCCGTCTCAAGGTGGTGATGGACGGCGTCGAGATTGGAGTGCAGACCTCGAATATTTGAGAGGTGCACTTTGAGTGAGAGGACGTGCTTCCGCTGTTTAACGCTACTCTTTCTTTTACTTTAGGTCATGTTGATGTGGAGTGAATAGGTGAGGGGAAGGCAGTTAAGCGAGGCATTGCAAAAGGAACCATGCGACAAACGTAGGAAAGATGCACTGATGGGAGGCTCGTCTGGAGACTGCGGGGACGCCCGAACCCCCCCAAGAGTGGCCATCGGGTCCTCTCATCCGGTCGCCAACCGGCACGATGGAGCACCTCGGGATTTTTCGCAAGTTGGCGGGGCAGCCTTTCATAGGTGGCTGGCCTACTACTTGGGCCCCCTACTAACTGCGGTCGGCCAGCGGAGAACCGTGCTTCGGATCCCGCTACCCTCCAAGACGAGACTACCGTACACATTACCTACATCGTCGAGACCGGTTCACTAGAGCAACGCAACTGCTTAGACCCAACCCCACAATTGGCTTCCCCGAACTTCACGCCGGAACACGGCAGCCGCTTGGCGGCGTGGCTTAGTTCGGAGGGTGGTGACAAGCCGCGGCCGAAGCCTACCACCAGAAGTTGTTGCTCGTTTAGCACCACCCAGGGATCACGTGTAGGGTCTCGAGGGTAAACCTACGGACGCGAGCAACTTCGATCCCCAAAAATAGGCTGCTAAAAATAGGCTGCTAAATGCTGATAGGAAATGGATGCGTCGAGCCGAAGATAGGGCGAGATGACGCGCATCGGGTGAGGCCTATGCCCAGCAGTGGACTGCTATAGGCTGATGATGATGATGACCTAATATCTGCGTCATTCCTGGCGTATTTATTTTATATCCGATATACTTACATTTATGACTCAAAAATAAAATTGCGTGCGTCATATTATATGTTATTTGTCTACACGTCCACTATTGCAACACATCATCCGAAAGGGCACATAACTTTGACGATCTCATAAACGGAACGAAACGACACAGGTGTTTTATAGCTTTCATTAAAAATAGGAGTTGGCTTAATACCGTGTCAGTTTTAGATCAAACATTATTATGTGTTAGGTTTATTGTAAGAAGGATTATAAATCAATGTTACCATGAGTAGATAAAGTATAAAATTTAGTTATTTAGTCCAACGCTTCTCATGTTTAGAAACAAAATACTGAGATAAATCATTATTAGGGTTTTGATTAAGATTTTTTTTTTTTTTTTTTTTTTATACCACTAAGGTGGCAATCAAGCATACGGCCCGCCTGATGGTAAGCAGTTACCGTAGCCTATGGACGCTTGCAACACCAGGGGTATCAATCGCGCGCTGCCGACCCTGAAGAAATCTCTTCACGCCCTTTTTGAAGAACCCCATGCTGTACTCCATTGGGAAAACCACGGCGGGGAGCTCATTCCACAACCTGAGCGTCCGCGGAAGAAAGCTCCTTTGAGCCCGCACAGTTCGAAACAATTCTGGTTTCAATGTGTGAGGATGGATTCCCCGTCGATGGCGTGAGTTGCGATGGTGGAAGGTAGCCGTGGGCAACAAGTCGAACAATTCCTTAGAACACTCTCCGTTGTACAAGCGGTAGAACACACATAAGGAGGCAAAGTCTCTCCTCAGACTGAGGGGCTCTAAACCGCTTGTGAGCTCGGAATCGTCAACAATTCTGATGGCACGTCGCTGAACCGCGTCTAAAGGCCCAAGCTGGTATCCAGGTGCTCCCGCCCATAGATGACAACAGTACTCCATATGCGGCCGGACCTGCGACTTGTAAAGTTGCAGTCTTTGCCCTGATGTGAAGTACTGCCTCGCTCTGTTGAGCACTCCAAGCTTTTTGGATGCCAGCTTCACCTTGTCTTCCAAGTGACTTCGGAACAGCACGTCGCTGGAGATGTCGACGCCAAGGATCCCGATGCTTTGACTGAAGTTCAAGGAAGTGTTCTGGAATTGTGGAGCCACAGACCATGGGGTTTTCTTAGCGGTGAACGCGCAGGCTTGGGTCTTAGTGGGGTTGAAATGGACTAGGTTTAGTCGACCCCAATCAGAGACACCAGTTAGTGTACTCTCGATTTCAGACACCAGCCGTTCGCGGCTTTCCTCAACCTCGGAACGAGGGATATTTGCACGGCCCGTGTAATGGGTACTGTCCCCTGTACTGTCGTCTGCATAGCAATGAATGCCGTCAATAGACAGCATATCATTGATATGCAGTAGGAACAGTGTTGGGGACAGCACAGAGCCTTGCGGAACGCCAGCATTTATGTCCATGCTATCGGAGCAGCTACCGTCGACGACGGCTCTTATGCATCTGCTGGACAGAAAGCTGGCAATCCATTTGCATAATCCCTCGGGAAGCCCGTATGATGGTAACTTCGCTAGAAGACCCCTGTGCCAGACCCGATCGAACGCCTTCGCCACATCTAGGCTCACTGCCAATGCCTCACCTTGACTCTCGATGGCGAGTGACAAACGGTGCGTGAGATACACAAGGAGGTCACCAGCTGAGCGACTGTGGCGGAAACCATATTGTCGGTCGCTCAACAACTCGTGATCCTCCAGGTATCTCAAAAGCTGCGTGTTGATCACACGCTCCATGACTTTGGAGAGAAGGGAGGTGATGGCGATAGGCCTGTAATTCGTCGGGTCTGATCTGTCTCAATTATTTCTCAATCGGTCCAAATGATGACGATATACACTATAAAGAATGGAAATTTGAGATTTTTCTGTAAGTGCAGCTTACAAGGGCGGAAATACTCTAATATGGTGTAAGGAGACTATCCCTTAGTGTTTGAGTTATTGTTATCGGCATTTACAGATTTTGAAACAAAAGTATTCACACAGAATAAGATTTTTTATTCAAACAAAATCTCGCCTTTTCACCCCCTTATAATAAATTTCCAAAAATCCCTGCTAGTGGTTGCCTACGTTATAAAAGGAACCTGTGTGCGAAATTCAAGCTTGTAGTCCCAGTTTAAACCACAGCCACAGATTACTAAATAGTTACTACGTAACCACAGCGTCTTTGCGTAGATAATAATTTAGGTATCAAATATCATGTTTTTAGATCCAGTAGATTCCAAGGGTAAATATAGAGGACTTTGACAAACATATAGCCTTTTAAGGAATTCCTCCAGGAGCTGGAAAGAACTCCTCGCCTGTAGGCACACATTAAAATAATTTAGTTATTTATGATTCCGAAGGGAATGTCGGCGGGTGGTCACAATCGCTGTGGCCGCGGTCAGAGGTTCCCCATAAATTTAAATAATATTTTATGTAAACAGCTTGCCCTAAGTTTCTTGGGCATATTTAGGTTTGGGAATTAGTTTCAGATTATGTTATTTACGTTACGAGCAAATTCGACATTTTGAAAATTGTCTTTCTACTTTGGTAATGGCCGTAAATAACAAAATATCATCGGAACCTTTAGTATTGCATCCTGTTCGCCAGTCCGCACGTTTGTCCGTCCATCTATCTGTGCCTTTGTCACAGCCATAGTATTCGAAAAAATATTGGCACTATAAAATATTGTCGAATATTTATTTTCTATAAATAGCTATACAATGTTTGTAGTGTATTGTTTGTTAGTTTAATATTGTGTTTTTGTTATGGCACACAGATGACATTAGCGACATGGTGCGGCCGAGGCGGACCGCGCATGGGTCGCACGTATAGCGCGTTGTTGGCGTCCCGGAGACAGCGAGCAGTACCGGGGGCGGACGGCGATGCGCGACCCCGGCGCCTGCGCAGGCTCTCCACGGCGACGACGCAGCTATACGACGCGCCGCCTCGTGCGCAGGTGAGGTTAGATCAAAACCCAACCTTCTATGGGAGACATGGGCTGAGGACTGTAACGCTTACTTGTACCACACATAAGGCACATCATACAAGCGAACAAATTTAATAAAATACGGTGTCAAATATGCACACTTGCTTCTATTATTTGTTTTTAACAGTCTTTGCTACGACAATTTATTAAGATGTTAAAAGGGTAATCTGGCAATAGAATTAATTACTAACATAGAATAAAGTATTATAAAAATCTAACTTTATTATGGATATTAATATACCGACAATCCACAAGATAGATAATGATGAATTTGCGTCCCTAAAAATCTTAGTTACTTAGTTAAGTCGACATGCAGATTTGATTAGAAGAAACATCATCTATCGATAATCTTCGTCAAATATTGGAATTATCCTCTATATTAGGAAAATACGTAAAACCATTAGAAACAATAAAAAATACAATTTCAATTCAAAATTCAAAATCATTTATTCAAATAGACCTTCGCAGGCACTTATGAAAAGTCTGACTCTAATACTCTAATACCGGTTCGGAAGGTTGCATTTGCTGAGAAGAGCCGGCAATAAACTCAGCAATTACTCGTTTCAAAACAGGCTTAGATTAATTACATAATATTTACATTCTAATCGCACTGAAAACAATTGCGTGCCCCGGCGCGGCGGCAAAATTACAAAGTAGACTGAAAAAATATTTAATAAGTAAATAAATAGCAAACTTAAGTAGACCAGCCCCCACAAGCAGCACCTGTTCACAAGTATGACGCGTGTGGCAGCCATCGCCCTCCTCGCCATATTGGAGGGAAGTGAGCGACCCGTCACACGACGCCGCCGCAAGCAAAGGCCTTAAAGTGAGCATGACTTACTTAAGTCTGCCTTAGAAATAAAAAATAACTAAAGGGAAACACTAAACACACAATTTGATATCACTGTGACTATTGACAAGCTTAGACTAAATATCACAAAATAAAAAAATATAACAATTAGACAGACATAATAAATCGATGCATTTATATCAAACTAAATAAATGAAGAACATTGAATTGAATCGTTTAAAAACTCAAATTGCTTGCCAGGAAATTGTAACAATCGTAAAATAAATAACGCTTGGACAGGCTTTATTTATTGCTGAATGCTGAGATAGACGATGTGTACGTTTTTGAAAAATACCAAGTTAAAACCTGTGGTGAAAACTTACCTATTCGGTAGCCAATTATTATTAGATAAGTATTATTTTTATACTAGCATGGAAAAATAACATAAATGGATTTAGAATATTCTTTATGTTCGTTAATATAACAATAATTACTTTGCTTTCTCTATTTGGATTTTTTTAAATTACATATTCCTAAACATAAAATAATTTGCAGTTTTCAATCAGTGTTTATTCAGTTTTGAATCAACATACCTCTTCAATATTATCGGCCCATATAACGGATTTCATTAAACCTACAAGTGTAGTCACTTTGTTTGCTAATATACGGTAAGAGACAAGTTTATGTGGTAATAACTTTATCTGTTATACGTATATACGTTCTACTGAACAATTATGGCTAAAACTGCGGTGCACAACTGCACATCGAACGAGAGCCGTATCAGAATGAAAAAGATTTAGATGGCTGTGTGAAGATCGATTTATTGTGACCACCCTTTGAAACCGCCGCCCTACCTAATGCCGTAAAATACTAAAGACAGCTCGGCTTATGTAAGCGAGAGAACACATCAATTGGACTTTAGACCAATGGTAATATCTTTTTTACCGACGAGACTAGAATTTCTTTATTTGGACTTGATGGACGCTACTGCGTTTAAATCGAATAAAATTAACCCAAACAGCATTTTGGTGACTATAAATTGATAATGCTCTGGCAAACTTGGCCAACGAACAGCACTGATGCTAACCCCATCTCGGCGTCTTCGAGCAAGAAGCCATGTGAGAGGAATGCATGGTTATATCTCAAGTTGATATCATGTTGATATGGTCAATGAGAACCGTTGTCAAGTAATAATGAATGCCAGAAGAGTTGAGAGGAGGCAATGCGCACTATTGAACCTAATTAATTAGCTATGTTGTTAATAAAGCAAATTACGTCCTTATACTTTGTTTATCATATTAAATTGCTGGTTTTTAAAAGTGTATGTGTATCATAAAGACAATAAAAAAAAAGTTTTTAGTACGTTAAATAACACCGCCAATATTTTCATATAGTATATTTTGTACTTTCCTGAAAAGAAAAATACCTAATAAGATTTTAAATAAATTCGGCCTACTTTTACAAAGTATTTATAATATTCAAAGAATTTAAAACGTCCAGAAGGATAGTCGCCTCTATGGCAACATGAAATAAACAAGCCAGAATTGACAGTATTTGACAGCCGTGCGCAGTACGAACTGAGAGCGATTTGCTCAGGGAGCCCGTCAAGCGGAGTGAAATTAAATGTCATGCTTTAGTAAGGCGGATTATCCATCTGGGTAGAGGCACGATGCCCTATGAAAATCTTTGAGTACATTATGATACATTATGTGCAAAGTTGGTTATTAACACTCGAGGCGGTATGAGCCGCAGGCGAACGCGATAACTGAGCCGCATGGAGCCGAGATTGTAATAATCAATGCATACGCGTGCCATACGACGTTTTTCAACACACTTGCGAGGAAAAAAACAGACTTGTATTATTTTAAGTCGATTTTTTGATAATAATCAATCACACAATGAGAACGTTAACAAATATGGTGCGCAAGTTTATTTTTTATTTTTGACAGCGCTGAGCTGTCGATCTATTTTACCCGTTTAAATTAAGAATGCTTGGTCTACACACATATCACTTGCAGTGAGGTACAAATTTATCATAATCGGGATTATACCTATCATAAAACTGTGCGGTGATGTAAAGTAAAAAGCACTAGTGCGTAATAAGCTGCATTAAGATTCTAAAAACGGTGCAATAAATGGTAGTACATTCTTCATAATGTAAAGAGACGTTTACTGGGTGTAACAAAAAGGGTATATACATCCGGATGGTGTGAAAACTACATCAGGTAGGTACAGAGTCTCTATAAAAAGTTTCAGCTCTAAATAAATTACCGAAATATTCATACCTTTTTGATTCCAAGACGATTCCAAGTTGATTGAATTAAAATCATAACCAACATGTCATCGCTCACTGAAAGTCCTTGTTTGGTCATTATCATTGTGTGTCCTTTGCTAAAATTAATATAAAATTTTCCCTTCCGCGATCTGTGCGCCAAGTACCAAAAATGTGGATTAGTACTGTAATGGATATAATACACTTTCCGTTACAGCCTGTGTAAGCCAAATTAATAATTCACTGACCCAGACACCATGGTATAATTATATATAAACTTGAACATTCCGAAATGAATAATTGTTAGACAAGTTATACATATTTCCTACCAAAGTCTGATATTAAGCTGTAATAAATTATTTAAAATACACTCGAGAGGAATGAATCCGGGTCACATAAAGAAACCTATAAATCTCGGAAACTAAGATGACAAATACTCCTTAAATTAAGGTAAAAAAATAGGTGGGTATATATATCTTAGTTACTGTAAAGTTATGTCATAAAAAAAAAATATTATGGAAGACGGATGAAATGATGACGGGCCAGCTGGCGCGGTTGATTAAGACTCTGGTAAAGATTCCACCTATCGCGCCGCTGGTTGTGGGTTCCATTCCCACCCAGGACATGCATTTGTGTGCATGAACATGTCTGTATGACCTGAGTCTGGGTGTAATTATGTATATTAAGTATGTATTTACAAACAAAAAGTGTTATATCAGTTATCTGGTTTCCATAGTAAAAGCTCTGCTTAGTTTGGGATCAGATGACCGTGTGTGAGGAATGTCCCAGGATATTTATTATTATTATTTATTTAGACTTTCGAAGATGGAATATTATTGTTTTAAGGCGAGATCAGCAGTTTTATTCTTTATGTAATTTTTAGTAAATAAAATATGCTGACTCATAAATTTTATGACTTTCATTTAAGGGGTATTATATTGTCTATTAAACACAATTTATTTTATTAAGCTGGCATTCTTAGTTTCCGAGATTTATAGGTTTCTTTAAGTGACCCGGATTCATTGCTCTCGAGTGTATAATCTTGATGCTAAACTTTGAAATGTCCGTTGCAAAGTTATTTACCTAATTCAATTTTTTATATTAATAATAATTTAGAAACTGATTGCAACAAAGATAACTAACAGCAGGTTATGATGTAATCTGATGATTCATATCAATATAAACAAGAGAAATAAATTAAGAAATTATCAGAAGAGAAGTTTTATTATGTATTTAAGCAATACCCATGTCATTTAGTAGATATATTTATAGATGATATAAAGATATTAACATTTTTTTTTGAGGTTTCAGTGTTGGTCCCATAGTAAAAGTTGTTCAGAAGGACTAATCCAACAGGTTTCAAAAATGCCATCTCGAAATCTCCACCCAGTATAGTACCTAACTATAATATAGTATATAGGGGCGATAACGTTACTTTGTTGCAATAAATTTCAATCATTTTCGAAATGAAAATGGTTCAATATAGTGGTTTTCTGATGAGTTTTTACGTTGTGGTAACTGCGAATACAAACAGCGTTTCATTAGAAATGGAACCATTTTCGATTTTGTAATGGTGCGTCCATGCTTGGCGAACCGAGCACAAGTCGAGCCTCGAACGAGCACACTGCGAGCACGATTCGCGTAGCGTGGGCTTGTGAGCCTCGAACGAACTTGTTCACGAACAAAGGGATTCGCTTCGTGCTCATTGTAGGTTCGTTCGTGGCTCGGCTCGTGCTCGATTCGCGTAGCATAGACGCACCATAATATTTGTACCGATTCAGAGGTTGTTTCAATCTGAATCTCATTGCAACAAAGTAACGTAATCCACGTGCTGACCTATAGAATTAAGAACATAAAAAATATCAGATTACCTACCCGAATTATTATTTATAAATTCATGAAGATAATTTAAACGAAGGTTAAATTTAAGCAAATTAGAAAATTAGGCTAATATTAGGTCTTATGCATTTAGATCGTAGACTTAATGAGAAGAAACATTTCCAAACAAAAAGAGATGAGATTAACCTCAAGTCTTTCGGTGAAGGAAAACATCGTGAGGAAACCATAGCACGGTGGTAGGGTACTTTGTAGTACCCGTCTGGCTGGCTACCACCCTCAAGTTGAAAATCTGTCGCCAAGCACCTATCGGTGTGTTCCGACAGCTGCACTTGAGAGCCAGTTCCTTCTAGGCTTTGTGTGCTTACCACCTTCGACCACATCATCACTTACCATAGTGAGATTGTGGTCAAACACAGGCCTATACACAGTAAAAAAAAAAAAAAAAAAAAAGTACTTTGATTAATCTCTACTGGTTACTGGGTAGAAACTCGAAACTGTCCATAGAAAACAAGATCTTAATCTATCAATCAGTTTTAAAACCAATTTGGACATATGGTATCCAACTGTGGGGCTCTGGCAGTGACTCCAATATACTGATAGTACAAAGGGCGCAAAACTACATTCTAAAACAAATATCAAATGCACCATGGTTTATTAGAATAACGGAGGTCCATGACATTTTTAACACGTCAACGGTTAAGGATGAAATAAATGAATATGGTGCCAAATACAAATGCTAATTGCAAAAGCACACGAACCAACTTGCGGGTCAGCTTACTATCCCTGATGGTATCCGGGATATATTTGATTAACCCAGTCAGTAAGAGGACTGACTAAATAAAATAAAGCCTACATCTCATCTTCTCATAGTCTTCATGACTGATCGCAAGATACAACTAATAAAAAAAAAGACTATTTATAAGAATTTTATTAAACATACTTTAATTTTGAAGAAGCTGCTTGTACCAATTTTAACGCCTTATAAACCGCACCCTTAATATTTTATGATCCAAATCCTTGGAATCCGAATATTCCAAGCGGTTTGTAGGGCTGTTATATGTCCGTTTGGATTTGAGTTTGAATTTATTGCAGGAACATCTACAATATTGCCCGCTCTCCAGTGCCAACCGTTTTAGAGCGCTTTTATGTCAAAACATTACATCGTTTTATTTTCACAATATTCGTTTTTTTTTATCTACACGTACTAAACCAAGCTGATGATACTAGGAACTAAATGTCAAATAGATAGAATAGGTCAGATGAACCCTCAAGTCCATATTCATGGAGAACTTATAGAAAGGGTCAAAGATGCTAGGAACTTAGGATTAATTATTGATGAGAAGTTACGTTTTGAACATTACATATCAGAGACAGTAAAAAACTGCTTTTATCGACTTAAGGTACTATATAAAATACGCAATTATCTGAGTGTTGAGTTGCGCATTGGACTTGTAGACTCACTAATCCTGTCCAAATTTAATTATGTAGATGCAGTATATGGTCCGCGTTTACTTAAAAAGACAGAACATCTTATTCAAAGAGTGCAAAATGCTTGTGCTCGATTTTGCTTTGATATCCCGCCGCGTGGTCATGTTACGCCATTTCTCGACAAACACAATATTTCAAAGATGAGATATAGAAGGGAATTACATTTGGCGACCCTTTTGTTTGGCACAATAATAGCTAGTAAACCTATTTATTTATATAATAAACTAAGCTGGGCTCGCGAACATAATAGTCACGCGACGAGGGCTTCCTCTTATTTGCTGATGACACCTCGCCACCACTCGGCTGCTTTCCGTGGCAGTTTCAGATACCGCGCTACCAAGTGTTGGAACAATCTTCCACCACCACTGCGTGACCTTAAAAGTGTAGCAGTTTTTAAACGTAGGTTTAAGTTATTTCTGTTGCATAAACAGAAATCTGAAACCTAATTAGTGTCATATGTATGGATTTTAATTTTGAGTTGTAGGTAGCATTTGTTATAATTAATATGGGTAGGTATTATAACAATAGTAGGTATCAGAATGAATTTAAAAAAAATTATCAAATATTAGAACTTTTGCATCTCACCTGCGCTTTTTTCACTTTTCCGTAGTCGTGGTTGGCTGGATCGATGGTAGCAAGTCGCAGGGTGAATGGCATGTATGAATATGTATGTATTATATTTTCTTATATTATTTTTAAAGATTTTTTAAATTCTTTGATTATTTTATGTTTTCTTATCATTTTTATTTTTGCCCTGTACTTTTGTCCGGAGTCACTACCAGGTGCCAGCTGAAAATCAGCGCTGTTGATATACAGCAGCACATGCTGAGCTGGTACCCTTTTGACAGCACACCCACCGTTAGACGATGCGAGAAACAAATTGTTTTATTATTATTATTTTTATATTTTGTCTGTTTTGTGTTTATGGAGGTGCAAGGTGGATGACACCTCCATTTAAAAGGGAAGATCTTCCGCCAGGCTGGGACATCGTGCCTGGGGACCGCGGTCCAACTGTACATGTCGGACAGTTGTATATATGCAGATTCTCGAGAAAACTTCGCCAGCGCGATGCAGGATTTAGGCGCGATGCAGGATAATGTGGCGCCACGCCATCTATCTTTCCGTGTGTGAACTATCTCGGTGTTACTGATAGATGGCTGATAGATGTCGCTACATCACTCCCTTCCTAGACCGGAGGTCGATCCATTATTGAGTCATTGCGTTAAGCTTTGCAAGTGCCAGTGCTGCTCGAAGTCTACGGTGAGTCGAGACGGAGTGCAGATGCTGCGACAGGTTGAGCCGGCTGGTCCACGTAATGCAGAAACCGCCACGCCGGAGAGATGATCCGGGCGTGTGCTGTGGTGGACTGTGCGGGCGAGGAGCTTAGTCGCAGTGTTGCCTTGCAGGACCAGGAAGCACGGTGAGTCGGCTGCGATGGACCTGATTAAGGCGAAGTTGGCTTGCTGTGTGACTGCTTGCCGGTGGGGAGTGATGAGCTTGGAGAATCTGCTCAGAAGTGCTACTGCATGTTCCGTGATTTTGGAGGGTTGGAAATATTCCCATCCATCACGTCGGGGTCACCACTATGGAGGTGCAAGGTGGATGACACCTCCATTTAAAAGGGAAGATCTTCCGCCAGGCTGGGACATCGTGCCTGGGGACCGCGGTCCAACTGTACATGTCGGACAGTTGTATATATGCAGATTCTCGAGAAACCTTCGCCAGCGCGATGCAGGATTTAGGCGCGATGCAGGATAATGTGGCGCCACGCCATCTATCTTTCCGTGTGTGAACTATCTCGGTGTTACTGATAGATGGCTGATAGATGTCGCTACATGTTTGTTAATTTTACCTAGTTTTAAATCTTCCAGTATGTTTCTTGCTCTTTTGTTTTACTATTATTTGTGTTGTTAATAAATCTTTCTTACTTACTTACTTACTATGGTATATCATTTATAATAAGCTGAAAAAATCAGGTCCCTTAATTTTTTAAACTCACGCCAGAATTCGCCTGAAATGGAGATTACTTTATAATTTCAAGTTTTATCGAACGATCTTGACATTATTTTACAAAAAAAGCCGAGCTTATCTGTGACTTAGAGACGCATTGGGAAGTCGCCCAAAATTTACATTTTAGAACTTGGACGATTTAATAGAAGATAGCATTTATCTATTTTGTTTCAAAAGAGGTAACTTTACTAGTCGATAGCACCTAGCTAACTAGTATAATAAAAACTGTAATACGCAATCATTGATGGATACATAAATATCACAACACAATAATAAAACAAATCTGCTTCACATATTACTAGGTACTTACGTTACGTGTATTGTGGTGGTTGAGGGCATTATAAAGTATAGATAAAATACTATAGTAAATGTATGTTGCAGTGCTACAACGGGCGAGACCTCTCTACGGTAAACGAATCGCCGAGCGGCAACGGGCACTGGAGTCGGGCGTGGCAACTCCGACTCAACGTGCCTTCAGACTCCGTTGGCTCCCCTCGTAGCATCTCCAACTCTAGTCTTAGAGAAATCGACGACGAGCTCACTGGCGAAGAACTTGCAACGTACATGTATAATGTGAACTGTGATATTGGTGGACTTACCTGAGACACAACCGTTTAGTTCGGTTAGTGTAGTGACAACCGACATGAGTTGTAATTCAAACCCCGGACATCGGTTGCCGGTGAAGAGGAATCAGTTATGTTTTGTGAAGTTGTGTGAAGTATATGTTGTCCATTTTTTGGGCAAGTATTCAAGGCTAGTGTACAAACAAGTTTTCAGCGTATTGGTGAAGAAAGATGAGGAAGATAACTAAAATATACGATTATATGATAGCTCTGCCTAATAGTGACTGTAACGCGCCGATCCCACACAGAGAGCTCTAGAGTTCTGCGTTTCGCGTTCACTGTAATTCTATGTGACGCCGTTAAAAGTAAAATAAAATTGTGACGTGTGATCGGTAGCGAGTATTGCAGAACTCTAGACTGCTTGCTGTGTGAACAATAGTGAATGCGGAACGCGGAACTCTAGAACTCTCTCTGTGGGGTCGGCGCCTTAGTGTACATACAATATTAAAGCTAACTTAATTACAATTAGCCAGGCAATTATCTCTTTATTTAATAATTGAGTTTAAATAATGTCCGAGTTTCTAAACTTAGGTGGCAGCTGGCAGGCTACAGGTATTAAAGAAAAACTTTGTGATGTAATTACGTAAGCTAAAGGCTAGTCAGGATAGGAAGTACGTACAATTTGAATACGAGAGGAGATACGGTGTAATGTTAAGATCATAAGCACGCACCAACCATTATTCATAGCAATCTATTAATCATGTTGGGGTTACAATTCACCTTAATGCTGTAAGTAGGTACTACCTCCGAAAAATAATTTGGATTAAGCCTAAAAGACAAGATAAATTTCAACCACTCGTAGTATATCTAGATATGTATTATGAAGGTAAATTTAAAAGGATTCATGTGCTGTATCATGTCGTAGCTTATAAAATTGTATTACAATGTTGATTTTGGTATTAAATGAATTGTTGGCATTATGATAAGATTTATTGAAAGATGACTGTGTAAAGTGTTTTTGTACTTAATGTTAACATTGAAAATACTCGATTAATGATGTTAATGGTGGTTTGTAAAGTATGTGCTAAGCACAATAAAGTAGTTTATTGTTATAAAATAAGTATTTGTGACACATAGTGATAATTTATTAAAATATCGCTTATTCAAAAATGCCAGTGATGATCGTCCTTTTCTCTGACACTGAGTACACTGACACAGTTTCCATGGCAGTATAGGAAGATGTTATAAGTCAAATATAATAAATATAGGTCAAGTGACTTAAAAGGATCAAAGTGGTACGTATAAGTTTGACGATAAAAATGGAGGCACGATAAAAATGTGAGATATGGGCATGGTCAGGCAAGCGTCAAACTACACTATTTGGTGAAATCAAATGGCAATATTTTCTATTTGTGAGCCTGCCACGTAAACATGTTGTTGCCCTCGACTTGTGCCTCGTAAAGAAAACAAACGTGTACATTTGACAGATGGTGTTGTTTGACGCAGCTATGACAGTTAGTTTTCCACATCGATGGTGTCTCTGCTATTGATGTGATATGCAGTAGTATATTATTGTACCATATGGAACCACTGGGGTTCCAGTGAACTAGGCACGCGTTATATTAAATGTTGTTATGATGTAACATTTTATTTAATATAAAATAAATGCTAATTTCTGGGGAACAATGGTTTCATTTATCATCTTCGTAAAAAGTTGAAAAATTATCAGTGTAATAAATAATTTTAATGAATGAATGAATGATTTATTAGTTATTCATAGCCAAAAAGTATAAACAATATAAATCTTAGAAACGACTGCTATCTTACATAAAATACATACTCTAGGCTTACAACATTTGTATAGCAACTGGCGCCTAAGCTAAGATACCCTGTGTCCATTGAAGTAATAATTCAATGCCTGTGTCAAAGGCACCAGTTCCCTCTCTTCAGTTAGGTGTATGTTAGGTGTGTGTGTATATATTAGGATGGTGTAAGATTGATTTATCTAGGCTGGAATTAGAGCTTTAATGTGAAAATGAAGCGATCCTATTTGACAGCTAATCACATCCCTCGCTACACATCTCGGGTGGACATAGAGCCTTGTGCGAGTTCCCTGTCCGCGCCCAACAGTTTCGAAAGAAGATCAGTGTCTCCCTTTTTGCACAGCTTGTGACACGCTAAGTACCTATACATACACTCGCGTCATCTATTTAGATTTATATCTGTGGTACAGAACCAAAAGGGTTCCCATATACTTTTAGTTTATTAAACAATTATCGTTTCCATTTTTCTTAGACAGGTAAAATAATATGATTTAAATAGGTATTCATAATAATAGAGTCGGCTCGTCGTGCAGGAAGCACGATTTGGTGGAACTGTATGTACCCCTAAAGTAAAGAATTGATGTTAGTAAAGGCTTATGGTGCGTCCATGCTACGCGAATCGAGCACGAACCGAGCCACGAACGAACCTACAACGAGAACGATGCGAATCCCTTTGTTCGTGGAAAAACTGTCAATCGTGCTCGCAGTGTGCTCGTTCGTGGCTCGGCTCGTGCTTGGTTCGCCAAGCATGGACGCACAGGAAGCGCCTCTAGCGGAATACTCATTTCTCCCATACAAAAAACGCGTTAGTAAGCGTTTAGTATTTTTTTTATTTTAATTTTTTATACCAATATAGTAACGTCAATTCATGACACTTGTGCTCGGGGTACTGAATGCAATTACAGTTGACCGGATTGTTTGCTATTCATTAGTAAGTACGGTAGGTACATCAGAGGTTCATAGATATATCAGTGGTATTTTGGGCAACAGCCGTGAATGGGCAATTTCCAAAACAAATCGACCGAGATCGAGAAAAATTTACAATTCGCAACAATTAAATTACGTGAATCGGGCCACAGCTGAGAACCTTGCCGTTAACCGGTAGCAGCGGCAGACTCCAGGATATTTTCTACGTATTAACTGTAATTTGTACATACTTGTTGTAAATAAATATAGATAAGAATTTAAAAAAAAACTATGATATATTATCAAGTCTTTAAAATCCTAAGTAATCTTATTAAATGCGAAAGTGAGTTTGTTTGTTTGTAACGCCTTCACGCCTCAACTCATCAACGGATCATCATGAAATTTGACATGCAGATAGCCTATGGTATGGAGAAGGACATATACACATACTTTTTATAAGGGGAACGCGGGTGAAAACGCGGGGGACAGCTAGTAAAATATAATTTGCACATATTTGATGGTCTAACCATCTAAATACTCTGTGTATTATACGAGTAAGTTATAGTAATCTGAGGTCTAACCATCCCTCAAATACGTGCAAGATCAGTAAAAATTTAGGTATGTATGAGTTGGCATGATATTTAGCTCAATCCAGGCTCAATCAGTTTTTAAAAATACTGTAAAATACTTAAAAAATCCACCTAAAGTAAGTAAAGTTAGTCTAAAACAATTAGACACTGTACGCTTCTATTGTAACGGTTAATTTTATTAAGTGATTAATCGCTATTACGATTACATTGAAAGATATATCGAGATCAGTATATCGAATAAAACTAAGAAGTAAATCACAGTAGGCCACAATTAGAAGTATCTACTAGGTACTACGTGCTAGCGGATAATTGCTCGCGGTAAATTCTTTGTGGGAAAAAAAGTTATGGGCTTTAATTCTGTTTTTAATTTTATAGCCCTTTTTGGACATGACTGTCAGGTTTTTTCTATACTTAATTGCCTTGTTTAGCATACAATCGAAGCAGTGTATTTGCAAGTCATGGGATATATTTTTCTTACAAACTTGTATTGTTTTACAAACGATTTTTTAAAATATCGTATCTAAATATAATCATTGTAAGTAGCTGTACCTATAAAATTTGGTATTTTATATTTAATGTCTCTTTAAAATTATAATCATTCTATGCAATGATTGCATACGAAGATACATAGAATTCCATCAGATAACCCATTGTAGGCGTACACGGATTTATGTATGCATGATATTCCTACAAATGTATTCATATATTATATATTCACTTTATTTGCAATATAGGTAAGAAGAAATACGAAGACAGAAAGCAATTTCCGGTGAAACTTATACGGCGAGATAAGGGCATATCTAATAGATTCTTCAAGCAAAATAACAACAGATCTTCCTTTTGTTTACTATTCAGAATTTTCAGAAACTATTTATATATTTCGTTATTGCATTTTTTTTGATATAATATTGAAGTGGAATAAATATCTTAACGTAATGTCAATATTTACAGTAATAAATAGGCTACTGGAGTGTGAGTTTCCAGTATATTAACAATCAATTATAAAAGCAAAACCATTTTAAACTAAACTAAAACTATATTAAACAAAAACAATTAGTTATTGTTTGTAAATGTGATACCGAGAATATAAAGGTCAGACGCTAATCCAACTGGGGCAAATGTCTACTGGTGATATTTTAGCTCGGACGACTGGACTATCTAGTCATAAAGCAAGCCGACATCATAAGTTACAAACGGACAGATTTAATGGTAAAGTCAAGGATGTTCTACAAGTTCTATACTGGGAAGGGAACTATGTATTTGAATTACTCTTTTACGACCTATTTCACACTTTCAGGGCTAGTGAATTATTTATATTTTCGTGCGGCTTTTTGTGAGATCGAACATTTTATGTGGTCCTGACTCCTATTATTGCGCGGATAACTAATAAAAGGTCGAGAAGCCAACATCGATTATCGAAAAACCCGTTTCGACATAAATTCTTAGGGCAAGATGTGCAGGAGATAAGGGTGATACGAGGGATGAGTCGTGTTTATAGTGTGTAGGTATTTATTGCTTAATGTGGTCAACATTCTGCGTCTACTTCTGTAACGATTGATATCAGAACAACTTACAACAATTTACATATCACATTTCAGGATTTTGAAAAAAAAAACACAAATGATCAAAATAAAATCTACCGTATTAGAGATAACAAACATTGTAATTAAGTTCCTGTAGTACATTTTTGTCTCTCAAAAAATACGGTCAGCGAGATTCTGTTTTTTCTTTACCTTCTTCGCTCGACCTACGGCTTTGTTAGTACAAACAATCGTCAAATAGTTTCCAATTATTCATTATTTATCTCTATAAATAGATATTTTCTGACGGGCAAGTGGCGCAGTTGGTTAAAACTATCGCGCTGCAGGTCGTGAGTTTGATTCCTGCACAGGACATGCATTTGTGTGCATGAACATGTCTGTATGTCCTGAGTATGGGTGTAATTACTTCTAATTTTTACTTTGGAATTGTACATTTCAAAACTGGTAGGCTTGTATAATTAAATTATTAATTATCTATATTAAGTATGTATTTACAAACAAAAAATAATATATATTATATCAGTTATCTGGTTTCCATAGTTCCCACAAGCTCTGTTTGACCGTGTGTGAGGAATTTCCCAGGATATTTATTTCTTATTTATAAAATACTTTAATCAATTTCTTTTAGTATTTACGTGCTTTGTCTGATTTCCTTTGAAAAAGTAACTCTAGCTAGAGTTTACAAAGTCCATTTTAACTTTATACAGGATTAAGCGATCATTTTTAGCACAGAAGTACTATAGAGATTACTTTTATTACTTTTAACTTATTCCAGAAAAAGTTATATTTGATCTGTTTACAAGAAGTTATTGCCACAGTTAATAGTGAATGATTATAGTGTCCGTTAGACATATTAGTAGTCTATCGATGTTTGTTTATGACCTAATGACGCAACTTCCGACGTGGATAGATTGTCGCCATTCCCAGGTGATCCCCTTTATTGTACAAATGAGTTACGTGCTCATTCGACCGATACTAGCTTGCAATCTGTTAGGGCGCTTCACACACAACACTCCGGAATTAATGGGAAATAAAAATATAATTCGACGTAAAATGAAAAAAAAAACAGCATTTTTTTTTTTTTTTTTTTTTTTTTATACAACTAAATCGGTAAACAAGCATACGGCCCGCCTGATGGTAAGCGGTTACCGTAGCCATATGTACGCTTGCAACACAAAAAGTATCGCTCACGCGTTACCGACCTTTGCCCCCTCCCCTATGAGCTCTGGCGACCTTACTCACGCGCAGGAACACAACTTTACACAACATAAAGTTATTTGGCTGCGGTATTCTGTAAGGTGGAGGTACTTCCCCAGTCGAGCTGCTCTTTTAGCGACTATACGCTATGCTCTACCTCTCTCAAAATTCATTCATTGCATTCTATGAAACCTTCATGTTACAATCTTATTTTTTGCTAAGCGACTTTGGGACTTATTTGTCTTTATATGAATATAAATCTATAATATCTTTGTGTGTATATGAAAATACCATAAGATGTAAGCGAGTGAAAAATTATCTTTCATGGCTGCGCACCTGTCTTTTTATCCTTTAATATATGGATATTATCAAGCAGAAAGTTTAAGTCCTAATTACAAAGGCACCAAGCTTTTGAAATTTTAAAGATGTGGTTTAATTATATATTTTGATCATTTACACCTATTTACCGATGTCATTTTTGGGAGAAAAAAATACATTACTGTTACTATAATTCCCCGAAGTGTATTCATGGCCTTATACGAATTCGTTTCAGATAATAAAACATAAGTATTCGTATAATGGTATTAGTATGAGAACAAGAAAAGAACAAACAATATTCGAATAGATAAAGTTTGTATTAGCTAATTTCCTCTCTGCTTATTGTAATTGCAATGTACGGATTATGGTAGTTAACTATTGCTCATGTTTATGGAATACACGCTTGAGAACATTTTGTTTATTTATCTTGTATTTTGGTCAGCTTTGGCTCTGTCTTCTTGTTAGCAGTTGTTTTCATCACGAAACTAAAAGGAATCCCTACAGACTGAATGCTAGCGTAAACATGGGTCAAAGGACCGCGCGTTGCTTTTGAAGCTTATGAGCTTATAATAATCCGATAACATAGTTTCTGTTGCAGCACTGTCTCTCTTAATGGCACTGAGTGTATTTTCATTACACGAACAAGTATACTAGGCGGATGCTCTCGACCAAATTTCCGGTAGTAATGCAGGTATGTTAGCAATCGCGAGAGACACGCTCTCCCACAATGAAGAATAATGCGACTGTTTCTTGAATCTCAAGTATTCGTAGTTATATTCTACGTTCATGGTTAGGTATATTATACAGGATTTCAAGATAAAGTTGTATAAGATAATATTAACGTTACTTGAGTGAAAGAGGGTTAGCAAGGGACGTTTTAATCTATTCGTAATTTCCAAAATTCCAAATATCAGGAATATATACCTAAATCATCGAAATGTTAGGTGTAGAGGTAAAGCAAATGGAAATGTGTTTCTGCATGCGGTTTCTGCTATCTCGCACACAAGTTACACTACTCTGCTCCCATATCGTATAATTGAATTGATTAGGAAGGTATCCAATCAGTATTAATTGAATTGATTAGGTAGGTATGCATTCCGGTGTTTCACACCAATTTGTGCATATATGTATGCAACTGTGGTGAAATAGTATAATTAAACGGAAACAAAGACGTTTTACAAGTACACGTGTCATAGAGTAACATTATTTCACTTTAAAACCACACATCAAAACAACAACAAAAAAAAAAAAAAAAAAAAACACAAATATTACTATACTAGCTTCCCGCCCCACTGATTCATCCGTTATTTCCTATTTTACGTCCTTTAGGGTGAAATTTCCATGACTCCTTTCTTAGTGGATGCCTACTTTATAAAAGAGCGCTTCGGGCTATGCGTTGACAGGTCAGTCTCTCAGGACAAGTGTATGTATATTAATTTGTATGTACCTACTTATGCATGAAATGAAACTATGTTTCCCTATCATTGCAGTATAACGTACATCATATATAAAAGGAGGAAGGCATTTTTCTGCAAAATGTTGTAAACAGTTTGGCGCGTGGGCGTGACTAAAATGGTCTTGTTTTAATATTGGTGCTGATTCTGTTGTTTACTACAAAACTAATTTAATGAAGAAAAGAATGTAAGAAATTTAGTCCCGTCAAGTTATTCCAATTGCTTGTTTTCAAAATTTTATTCGATATCAAAATTGGTTACGTCTTTTACGTGGTTATAGCTTTAAACATGTTCTATCCTTTTTCAATAACGTTTGCAAGACAGAGATCTGATTGATTAAAATTAGTTACAACAGAATCGGTACCATTGCCAGACCGGTTGACATGCTACGTGAATCGTAGCACTTGCTACGAAAGTGTATTAGGGGCGGCTGCATTTGAACAAGTAAATATCCTGGGACATTCCTCACACATGGTCATCTGATCCCAAACTAAGCAGAGCTTGTACTATGGAAACCAGATAACTGATATAATACATATACTACTTTTTGTTTGTAAATACATACTTAATATATATAATTACACCCAGACTCAGGACATGCAGACATGTTCATACACACAAATGTATGTCCTGTGCGGGAATCGAACCCACGACCTGCGACGCAATAGATGGAATCTTTACCAGAGTCTTAACCAACTGCGCCAACTGGCCCGTCAGTAGCGCTGAGCTCTTTTCAATTCCTTACTAAGACGTCAGACGACAGTTTCGTTGTATAATTAGAATGCCTATTCCATCCTAAAATAGGTTTGTGTATGTAACTGTGTTTAATATTATGAAGAGCTGCGACAGTTAAGCTTCCAGTTACTGCATAATTTCAATTAATTTCAGATGAATATTTAAATTAAAGTGGACTGTCTTCTTTTGGGGTTACCATTTGTTATAGTCTAACTAGTTTCGGCCCCGTGATTTTTACCCACGTACCTGAGAGATATTTTTTTGCCGAAATAAAATTACACTAATTTTTAATCTTTAATATATTCTGTCTGCAAAATTTCATTCAAATAAGTTCAGGCGTTTTAACGTGATGCAGACATAAACATCCAAATTCCACATTTATAATATTAGTGAGACGTGGAAGATACTGCAACGATGGAAACTTAACTTAATTGTGTTATTTCGTACGCAGAAACGTTATCTGTTCTATTAAATATTAATTCAATTGGATAATTTAACACCTAATTAACGTGGATGTGAGGTAAGGTCGAATTACAACAACAATAATATCTAAGAGCCAGACATTATCATAGTATGCAATGATATTATATGTAAAAGAGGTAGATGGGTTATAAGCGCTCCGCGAGTGGCACGTTAAAACTGTGGTAGTTAGCTTACTTGAGCTCTGAGGCTCTATTCTCGTTACAAAACTTCAACGATATCGTAGCGACTTCAACGTTTAAACTGTGTTTTTTACTATTATAATGTCAAATTAACGATTGAAAAATGATCCTATAAATAAATTGTTGAGGCATATATATACGTTTGAATGTTTTTTATACAAAATATTTCACGAAACACAATTTAAATAGTTGATGTCGCTACGACACCGCTGACGTTTTGTTAGGAGAATCGACCCCCTGACCCGTGTCAGAGCGTCAACGACACGACATGTATGACATTACAAATTTATGTGTACGTTAGTGATCCATTTGTGATGCTCATATCTTGTGTAGGTAACCTATCTACCTCTTTACTTATAACATCATTGATGGTATATATAAAGCATTTTGGGACTTTCCTTAACTGCAAATACTGAGCCTAGAAAAGCACTTATACGACACTTTGCTGGTTATTTTCGTGAAGGTTGTCTAGACGTGTATTTTCATTGTATAAAGTACAATGTCAAGTTGAAATCTATTTTATTTAGTAATACAACTAATGCATATAAAATATAGTATTTCTAATATTTCTTTCTTCTAATATGGAGGTTAGTTATAGCACTGTATATGAAACGTTACTACATATAAAATAAGATAATACATATGTGAACCGATTAAGTATACGAACATAAATCTAATCAAGACTAGATACATGAACAGTTAATTTCAGCTGAATTATAATGACACAAACGAAACAGCGATATATCAGGAGTGTTTAGTTCTAGAATGACGCAGTAATAGAGCTTACGGTTTCGTTTGATACAGATAAATTCCCATTAACCCCATACAGTTGCGTGTATGGAAGTATATGCATCTACAACACGTCGAAGTGGGAATACGTAACATAAAACAGGCGGATCATGTTCGTAAAGTAAATTCATTCTTCATCCTAACAAATTTTTATTTTACTATCCAACTTATCTGATTCATTAGGCACAAAATATAGCTAATTTAAGCATTTGCTTTTATATTTATAAAAAAAAAGTTAAATTAATGGAAAAGTTACGACTTTGATATCCAATGTGCCTATTTTTACAAAGGATAAAAGAAGCTGTGAGAAAAATGAGACTGGCTGACAACAAACTTCGTTTAAAAGTTGGATTGACGTTACGCCAAAGATTACGTAACGGCTGATAAGTTTTATTTTCAAGTACCTACTACAGCCGTTCTGAATATTAAAGTTGCAATTGACTTTGCTTTTATTAGTTTGCCGGGTGCAATCTGCTTCCAAGGAAATAGTTTTATTAATATATTCAAGTTGTAGGAAATACGTGCCTCATATTGTACCAAGCGCCTCTGCATTGCAGCCCTATATCGCTTTGATTAGTTTGAGAGTACGAAGCTCTTCATATTTATAACTTGTTTTTTCGATAGGTACCGTTTGGCTGACGTTTCTAAGGAAGGGATGCCCGTATTTGGCACAAGAAGCTATAGTGATCGATTTATAGGCATTTTTGGCCCCTCGATATTATTCTGATTATGTGTCGTCGAGCTTTATTAGTTACTAGTTGCGCCCAGCGGTTTCACCCGCGAACCCGAGGACATCCTACCCTACCGTTAAGTTTTCTTGATATTTTTTCCATAAGAACCTTCTCTAGAGTATTAGAAAACTTTAAAAAGAAAGATGAATCAAATCTGTAAAGTCGTTCTCAAGTTATGGCGTGACCTACGTCTAGATTTCCAATTTTGAGAGAAATAAAGAAAATGAAACTGATGAAGCTTTAGAGGACGTTCGTATAAAACTGCCATACCTTAGTATCGAATTATTTTATCGAGGTTAGGGTCAAGGTTATGATATATTTTTAGAACCCGAGCTGATGGTGAAGAAAAGGGTAAAAAGGTCATTATTTTTGTACATATAGTCTGATGACGTAGTAATAAGTAATAACGTGAAGTAATATCTTCGATTATTAAGCAAATAAAAAATAAGTTATACCCGCATAGAAAGTTCATTGACGAACAATAAGAATAAATGAATAATTTTACTATGCATGACGCATTAAAATAAGGGAGCGACGGAAAAATATTTCGAAGAAATTGGGCAGTTTCCCGCTAAGCTGAAATGAACTTGGTCTACAGCTATAGGTATAACTAATTTTTATGGCTCACCATCAACCTTATACCGTTTCTAATTTTCCCGTTATGGTTATAGGAATGTAATTGTCTTTCGGTTATGCGTTTGTCTGTAGTTAACGTAATTAGGACTTATTTTCTCGAATAAAGATTACCTGTTGTTAATTGTTAAATAATGTTGTTGTTGGTAGTAAGAATATTGAAAAGAAAACTGCCATTTTTTGTCTCGTTAGAAGTTTGTCAGTACCTGCTTAGTTCTTTAATACTCTATGAGAAATATCTACCCGAAAGAAGTTTATTATATAACTACATAATAGTATTCCATTAGAATATTTTAAATTTTGAATCACCATATATTGTCTTACTTTTTCATTCAATGACCAAACATTAAAACATCTTTTTTTTTTTTACTACGTATTAAACAAAACATGCTATTTGTTCAAGTTTGTTCACGCGATATCGCTAACTGCATTTAACGGGCGTTTACCGACTGTTTTTGTTCACGCTTTGTGGACTCACAAATATCGGTATCGGAATAAGGGATTGCACAAATTTTACTTATCAAAACGAGCTTATGCTCTAAGCCGAGTCACGTTGATCAAACAAAGAATCCTTTCGGAGCCGTTAGTCGTTTTGCTGTTTTGGAGATTGTATCCATTCCCTTTTTCGGTCTGGCGAGTTTTACTGAGACCAATCAACGAATTTGTTAAAAATTTTAACTTTCAATCTAACTTAGTTTTTAATTACATTAATAAAGCTTAGTAACAAAATAAATACGAGTCTAAGTAAGAAACTAGAATTAAGGCGATGATAGCTCAGCGGTAGTGACGTCGCATACCGAGACGAAGGTCCCGAGCTCGAATCCTACAATGTGCTAGAACTTTCGGTGAAGGAAAACATCGTGAGGAAACCATAGCACGGTGGCAGGGTACTTTGTAGTACCCATCTGGCTGGCTACCTCCCTCAAGTTGAAAATCTGTCGCCAAGCACCTATCGGTGTGTTCCGACAGCGGCACTTGAGAGCCAGTTCCTTCTAGACTTTGTGGGCTTACCGCCTTCAGCCACATCATCACTTACCATGGTGAGATTGTGGTCAAACACAGGCCACACAGTAAAAAAAAAGTTTTTCCACCGACATGAAATGAAAACGTAATTTTATCATCTGTTTCTATTGCATATTTATATATACATTTAAATGATTTGGGGGTTTCCCTTAAAAAAACTGAATACGGGTAGGTATGTTACTATCTATGTAGGTATCTTAATTCAACCAATACGTTATAGTTAGTATTATGTGATACATTCCTTGTTTTGTGCCTCAAAGCAATCTCTATAGTAATTTAAACATGCTAACTGACCATACAAATAATTAAAATTAACTATAGATTAACCCCCTTACTCATAAAGTGTTATTTAACTAATATACTGTTTAAAAGGTCACGTAAATAACGTCACTCTGAACGATTAAAACACCTTTTCATATAATTTGAGTCTTTGAAGGAGGAATAGATAAAAGAACTTCGCGGTCCCATCGATGATTTTAGCAGCAGAGTAGAATTCGATTTATTTCCTGCTTCATTGACATTAGTGGGAGGTTTGCCAAAATCAAAGGGTAAAATCGGTTTAACGGCGTGCGGAGGACATATTGCAATCTGATTGGATGAAATCTGAGTCGGGAGAGTGACTTGCGGATGAAAGAGAGCCCGAAATAGATCACGATTCTATGAAGTGCCATGGTAAAATGTTGTTGTGGTACGCGCCTTGGCTAGTTGTAGTAGATAATATGATTAGTAGATCATGCTCCTCTTGAGATACTCTTACACATAGTAATTCTAATTTAGCAATAAAGTTCAGGTAGGTAAACTAATGTTTGGTTTTTGTTTTTTTTATACGACCCCCCTCGTAGTAAGCGGTTACCTGACCGCGTCTTGTTAATTACAATGTTGTGCTTAATCAAATTCGGTAGCATTTAATTTGGAGAGTCGAAAGAATTTATATAAAGGTTGAACTAAATAAATATAATTTACTTTATACATCTTTCAGTAAGTTATCCTTTACCAAGTGTTTTATTACACTTAATGGAGGCTCTTAGAACGTGAAACCCATCACCAGAAGGGACCAGATACATATGGGCTACTATATATATACCTATACTATACCTACTGGGCGCAATTGAATCCAGACGTCCTAATTTCCGTCGGTTAGATTTTACTTTTTGTTTTTGTATATCCATGATACTGCCCATACATCAATTATTACAACAACTTTACTTTTATAATGACAACTTTACAAGATATTTATAGAAAAGATATTGAGTCGCTAGAAGCTTTATTAAAAATAAAGACATCGTATCGTGCACTTACAAAACGCAACAAACAAGCATACGCTTCCGTCAAACAAAATCTATCACTGTCAAGTAGAGTTGAAAACTATCGACTGTATTATGTGACAAATTGTGATATTATTATTTTAGAATAATACTTTACGTAGTTTTAACACTTTTCAATCAAATCCTTATCTGATGACAACGGGAAGTGTACCCTTCCAGACAAAAAAAAATTTTCCAAATCGGTTGATAAATGACGGAGTTACGAGGTAACAAACATAAAAAAAAAATATACCTCCTTTTTTTGAAGTTGGTTAAAAATTAACTTCTACCGATTCACGCAAAACACGGAGATGCTTGCTGGCTATATACGTGAACTAATAAATAATATTATAATAATCATACTACTAATTATCGTTGTTCGTAATATTATAGTATCGATGGTAAATATGAATAAACACAAATTATCGATAGTTTTACTGGAATACAATTGATACTATATCAATAATATTGAAATTCAAGTACCTACCTATCGATAATATTAAATAGTAGATAAAGCTATTGATATAATTGATACTATTTTTCAAGATCACGATAGTATCGATAGTTTCACGATCAGTTAATACTAGTGTTAAATGTTACTCATTAAATTTATGTTAATCATTAAGCCCATTTAGTCCATCGTTTGTATTCAAAGGCTAACGCGGATGCTCTTTTTTGATTTAGTGAATTATGGACGACCTGGCTTTACTTGTTTGTACCAACTATGCTGCGTACCAACTTAGATGCATTTGATTAACTATGGATAACCTTTTGCAAGTGACTTGGATTTTGCAATTAGTAAAAAATAATAGTTGCCAATTATGTTATATCTTGTACCTCTCATATTCTGTCTGTCAGTCTGAGCGTCAAGCTCCTTTGAGACCGCACGAAAAACTTTCCAAACACAAATTATTTATTTTCCATTTTATTTATACTAGTGGCTCTATGAGCTGTAGACCTCGCGAGTCGCTCATAAATTATATGGAATTCCGTTGTCGATTGAGTGTTTGATAATTTTTCCAATGACCAACTCGACAAATAGATTCCACATAATTACCGAACCTGCTCACAAAATTTCACGACAGACATACGATAGCATTATTGTCCATGCTGAAACGGAGACGCTTCGCTCGCACGGTCAACTAGCCCTGAATAATTCAAAGTTTAAACCTCACGACTGTGTTTGGGTAAATGCTTACTATATTATCTACGTATAATAAAAGTTGTACGTAGTATATTATATACTCTATCATAAAAGTAAATAGTCTCGGAGTAAAACGCCTGTGAAATACAAACACCGAGATTATTCTACAAGTGTTCCGTTTTTATAATCATAAATATGATTTTAATTCATAAACATAATTCATAACATTATACACACCATTTAATTAAGGTTTTAAGGGTTCACATAAAAAGGGTTCAAAATGGAGCTAGGATTGTTGCCGTCCGCGCCGTCCTTATTAATTCAGCTTCAAATGACTGAGCTTCTATAAGCTTTTTCTTTTGTTTGATAATCTCGTGACGTCATTGTTTCATAAGTAATCGATAAGCCCATTGATATACGGGAGTGAACGTTTTTTTCCGGTGTTCCGAGGTCTTTAAAGTATCAGAATGATTGATTCTTTGCTAAAGACATAATATTCTCTATTTCTAAATTGTAGGCGACAATTTATGCGACTTAAACCCAATTTCCTATCAGAACCGATTTTGGCCCAGAGCCGTTCGAAGTGGAAATCAAAAGGGGAGGGCCTATGTTCAGCAGTGGACATCCATGGGCATAAACTCTTTCCTATTGGATTAATTTATAATTTTGATTTATGTCCACCTTATTATTTTTAGGACTACCTACTTGTGAAATTATTATTTATTAGCTCACTGGTCTCTTTATGACGAATGTCGAAGTAAGTCATTCCATTTATTATAAACCTTTGTGGTTTTATTGTTAATGATTGTATACTAATCCCTATGTTCAACCAATGCAGCTATGAGTTTGAAGAGGCCCTCAGGCGAGTGACTACTCTTGAGTAAGAATTATGTGAGGCCCGTAACTACATCACTCGCTTAGAAAATAGTAACCGTGAAGCAGAGGTAGCAGAAACCAATACACTTTTCGATGAGTTGGTCGGACCAGCTCCGGGTTTGGTTTCTGGTCCCTCAGCCCTATGCTCAAAACCCACTGTCACAATAGATTTAACATGTGAAGATCCAATTGTTTCTAATGGTTCAGTGCGGATAATCAAATGTAGTAAAAATAAGCTAAAGAAATACATAAAAATCAAAAATTTTATCAATAAAACACAAAATCTTATTAAGAAAAATAAGATTGTATGTAATAACATTAAATTAAGGAAGGAACGTTTAAACTTAATAACAGAAGTAAATATGTGCCATGTAGACTTCGAAAATGGCATCCTTAAATATAACTCGGATACAATGCAACTCCAGACTGAAACTATTGGTTTAAATGATAGGTTAAAGTTTATCTCAACTAATTATGAAACTTGTAAGAAAGAGATGAACTCCTACGTTCTGGCCATGAATGAGTTGGTGGAGGTTTCTAAAAGAAATTCTGATAGATTTGATTCCCTTGTAAACAATTATAATTATGATTGTTTAAAATCTCCATCAAGCTCCTCCAGGACAGATTGTCGAACTCCCTTGGTAAATATTACAATAAATAAATGTAATACACCAAATCCTACAGAATGCAAACAGGATTTAAATAATTTAAAGAATATTGTAATGTTTAGTGATGAAATAGGAAAAAATATGGGAATGTTACTTAGTCACTGCTTGGGCCAGTCTATAACTAATATGTGTATGCCCGGTGCTTCTTATAGTCAGATATTAGATAGAATTAGTAGCAGTACATTTAATAATAATACTACATTGATAATATTTATAGGAAGAAGGGGAAATGTAGACAAACAAAGTCTAATAAAATACTTTAGTACACTTGCACAATTAAATGTAAAAAATATAGTTTTGTTTTCATTCCCGTTTCTTCAAAGTTTGCCACAGACTGAAAATATTTATAGACACAATTTAAATATGACATTACACACTTTGACATGTCGTCATAGTGATAAGTTTCACTTGATTGATATTAATAGTTATTTAAGTAATTTGAATTATTATTATTATTTAACAGAAGATAATTTTTATCTTCCAAAATACCACAAACGACAAGTAGCAGAATCGCTATCATATTATATTAACTCAGCCAATTGTTTGGCTACTCGGACGGCTGCTTCTATTGAGCAGCATAGCTATTTACAACCATTGGAAGCTATTCCAAATAGATTGGATTCATTGGAAGCTATTCCAAGTACTAGTAGTAATTTAAATTAGAACAAGTGACAATAGAGGCAACCTCTAGCATTAGTCATAAGAATATTAACTATGAAATTATAAATGTATCCTGCCCATTATCATTAGAAATAAACAGTAATAAAATGTATAATAATAAATATAACAAAAGTAATATTAACCTGGTACACCAGAATATACAAGGAATTAAGGGCAAGGAATTAGAACTGGAGTTATTTCTGAACTGTGATAATATTGACATTTTATGTATCACTGAACATTGGCTAAAGGCCCACCAGTTCATTTTTAACTTTAGTAAGCACCAGGTTGCTAGTTCATTCCATAGAAAAGATTCTATACATGGTGGCTCACTAATAATAATTCATAACAATTTGAAATTTAAGGAACGTAAAGATATTCAGAGCCTATCTATTGAGCGAACTATAGAAATAGCATGTGTAGAGCTTGAGCAATTCATTGTCATGAGCGTATACAGACCCCCTACTGCAGTATTCAAATTGTTTGAAAAATGTATGGATGAAGCTTTGTGTAAACTAAATAGTGTGAATAAAAATATAATAATCTGTGGAGATTTTAATATAAACTTGTTGGAGGATAACGCAATAGGTAATAAACTCAAATCACTTTTTCTATGCTACAATCTAGTAAATCTTTTTTTAGAACCGACTAGAATCACTGCCACTTCAGCAACTTGCATTGATAATATTTTTACTAACTTAGAGCCAGTAACAAAGTCAATAATAAGTAAATTAAGTTCTGATCACTGTGGCCAGTTTGTCTCATTTAATATGCCTAGAAAAAAAGTGATAAAAAAAGATATTAAGTGTCTTCCTATGAGTATAAGTCGCCTTGAAAAATTTAGAAATAACATTGTCAATAAATTACCAGACGTACCTTACGATAATAATAATGTTAATGAACTGTATAACTCAATTTTTAATTTAACTAAAAATGAGTATAACTCAATTTTTTCTTCAAAAACTGTTAATCGGAAATCTAATACGGTCTTCAATGACTGGGCGACGGTGGGAATTTATATAAGTAGGCGAAAATTGTATGAATTATATAGGGAAAAACAGTATAATCATGATTTTGTTTTTTTAAATTATGTAAGGAATTACTCAAAAACATTTAAATGCGTTTGTGCTGCGGCTAAATCAATACATATAAGAAATAAAATTAAAAATAGTCATGATAAGATCAAGATGACTTGGAAAATTATAAATAGTGAAACTGGAAAGTTCAAAGTACGTAATCATGAGTTTCGACTTATTATAAATGATAAATCAATAAAATCTGATCAAGATGTTGCTGCCGCTTTTGAGACTTTCTTCACCAATATTCCAGTTTCGACTACCAAGTCTCTTAATTCTTCTCCCACCGTCGCTGTATCTTTACTTAGGAAAAATGTAAAAGAGTGTACTGTTGACTTTAAATTCTCAACTGTTACTTCTAGCGGTATAATTAAAGCGTTCAAATCTCTAAATTTGAAAAACACTGTTGATCTATGGGGGCTTTCAGTTAAACTTATTAATTCTATAATTGATTGTATTGCACCTCATTTAGCTGTTATTTTTAATAAATGTATTGATTGTGGTGAGTTTCCTGATCTTATGAAACATAGTAAAGTAGTGCCTTTATTTAAAACCGGTAGTACATCTGACCCCACAAATTTTAGACCGATTTCCATATTACCGACATTCAGTAAAGTATTCGAGAAAATTATACTTAATCAATTGATGGTACATTTCAATAGTAATAGACTGCTTCACAGTAAACAATTTGGTTTCACTAGGGGTCGCTCAACAACCGATGCTGGTGTTGAGCTTATTCAACATATTTTTGACGCCTGGGAAAATTCACGAGACACCATTGGTGTTTTTTGTGACTTATCCAAGGCTTTTGATTGTGTCCATCATAAAATACTGATCAGCAAATTACATCACTACGGCGTTAGAGACACTGCACTAGATCTTTTGATTTCTTACTTATGTGACAGAATTCAAAAGGTTGATGTTAATGGTAAAGTATCCCCTGGGTCATCAGTAACTATGGGTGTACCACAAGGTTCTATCCTTGGACCTTTTCTTTTTCTCATTTACATCAACGACTTACCATATCTTGTAGAAAAAAAACATGAGATAGTATTGTTTGCTGATGACACTTCACTTCTTTACAAAGTGAATAGACATGATTTTAATTCTGACGATGTGAACAATGCTCTTTCTGTAGTCGTTGATTGGTTTACTATAAATAATTTATTGCTAAATGAGAAAAAAACAAAATGTATCAGATTCAGTCTACCCAATGTGAGACATTCGGACACAAATATTGTAATTAAAGGCGAAAAACTGGATCTTGTTGAAACAACTGTATTTTTAGGTATCACTTTAGATAATAAGTTACAATGGAGCCCTCACATTTGTAAATTGGTGGATAGACTTAGTTCTGCAGCTTATGCAGTGAGAAAAATTCGCGCTCTCACTGACGAATCTACGGCAAAATTAGTTTATTTCAGTTACTTTCACAGTTTGATGTCTTACGGTATCCTCCTCTGGGGTAGTGGTGCCGAAATCAATAGAATTTTTATACTGCAGAAAAAGGCTATCCGCGCAATATATAAAATAAGGCCTAGAGATTCTTTGAGAGACAAGTTTAAATCTATTAATATAATGACAGTGTCGTCACAGTACATATATGAAAATCTTATTCATGTGAGGAAAAACATAAATAACTTACCTAAGAATAGCGACACTCATAGTTTGAACACTAGAAATAAGCACAAACTTGCTGTACCTTTAACTCGGCTCAGCAAAGTCCTTAACTCTTTCAAGGGGCAATGTATACGTTTCTATAATAAAGTACCCAAAGAAATCCAAGAGCTACCTATACATAGATTCAAAAAGATAGTAAAACAGAAGCTATGCAAGAAGGGGTACTATAAAGTTTCTGATTTTGTAGATGACAAGAATGCATTTGAATGAATTGTTCGCTTCGCACGCTATTGTTATATATATTTTGTAAATTGTAATATTTATAAGTACACATAAAAAAATAAAAAAAAAGAACACTTGCTGAGTTTCTTGCCGGAGTCTTCTCAGTTCAAGTTGTATTTGGAACCGGTGTAGAGTCATTTGTTAACCTTCACAAGTGCCCTATAAGGGCCAAAATTGAATAAATGAATTTTGATTTTGATTTTGATTTTATGTATGATACTTTTGGTATGATAATAAAAAAAAAAAACTTTTAGACAAAATCTGTTCACAGTCATATTTATTAGGTGAACAAGTGTTATTTATTATACGTCGTCAAAGTTGGTAAAATTGAACCTTATTCTTTTTACGAACCTTCAATACCAAATTCCTCATTTACTTTTATATAAAGAGAAATGTAATTTTTACACCACAATTCACGCAATCCAATATGAAGGACAAATTGGATAATTTATTTTACATTTACCAACCATTGTATATAGATATTTATTGGAGATGAAAATGGGGATGGTCGGTGGTTATCTAATATTTAATAAGATCTGACTATCACTCGGTTGCAGAAAAGTCCTTTAAATTTTAAAGATTAGACTAATATTTAATGCCTCCTTTAAATTCAACTAATGTATTGTCAAACGTTCCTTTAAAACCTCATTGACGTATATTTATGTTGTACAAAGCGACATTAGTAACTAAAGATCCATTAAAATTACAGTTCTTTAGTTAAATTTAATGGGTCAAGAGGCAGCCATTAGGCATTAAACACATTTAAGCTCAATAATAGTGGAAAAAAAGTGGAATAAGTTTAATTATGTCTCTGTCTGTTGTCTGTTAATGTCTCATTACGTAATGAAGCTTTAATGGTGATCTTTCAGGGGGCCTACCCCCATCTTTTACAAAACAACCTTATTGCAATACTGTTTTGTTTCCAGCATATAATAACCTTATTTATATTCGTACCATGACCTCTACCAAACACTATTGTTATATGATTGTTATATTCCTGGTAAGAACGAATGATTTTTGAGAATTTGTCTATGGGCTCATTAAAAATGAAAAGAAATAACGCTATGGGCCTAAGCAACTTTCTCTCTCTTAACAATTCTCATCTCTGTCACTCATCCATGCTCTCTCACTCTTTCAAACAACCTTATTCTTCTTTTCGTAACATGATGTCCCTAAAACAAGCTTATTTTATGCATGAAAACAACCTTGTTTATTTACCATAATGGTTCATTCAATTCGTACCATGAGCTATTTTTTATAAGCTTTTGACAATTAACATTATTGTTTTAATGTCAAATTTAGCAATCTTATATACGTTGTATTTACAAGCTGAAAATAACATTGTTTTCCAAATTTATGTTATAAAAATCTATTATAGCGTCATATAAAGTAATTATATCGAATTTATTTACTTATAGAATGAATATATCGGGATTGCGAGATTAGGTATCATCCCAAAATAATATAACCGATTGTTTATAAAGTTTTAATTGCACTTGTCGTTCACTACACAACTATGCATCTACGTTAGTAATATCGATCCCTCGACCCTTAGCCTTAAGATTTATTTAGATAAAGCGGAGCTTTAAATAGCGTGTTTATATATTTAGTGACTTTTCATTTAGGTACCACCCACTATTAATATCCTGTTTTCATTATAACCAACGTACATCGAATAACCCCAGATTAATCCATAAAGTTAACTTTCCTGCAGTGTTAGTACACAGAGTAGTCCCTGTGTTCCTGGAATCCAAACTACCTAGATTCTCTGGCAAATTTTCTAAAATTGGTCGTAACCTACATTAGCCTGGATGGAATATATTATTGTCAACAGACGGACAGACGACAGACTTATAATAATCTATAAAGATAATCATTTTAACCATCTAATGTAGTAAAATATTAATTAAGTATTTCTATTGAAAACTCAATTCACAACAATCTGCTATACTGTTGCAGAGCAGATGTAACCGTGCGGGAAATTCTAAAATACACATCCATTGGACCTAACTTTCTGTAGCCTTTGTGGCTGTGGATAGAACCGTGGGGGTCTGAAGCTCGCTGATTTGCTCACACATTATCATCAAAACCTCGGCAAACCGGTTGGTGGGGAGCTTTTTGTGACAACGCATTAGCTTGGCTATCCAAAGAGGAAACACTGCCAATAACGAGCTTGAACCTGGAACCTTGTCGATGATCGACAACAGCGGCAAATATTTATATACCTACATACACATAATATGTTTAATTCCAAGACCTGCAACTACAGTAGGATTCCCGTCAATAACACAATGAATAAAAACACGAAAGTATTATGTACCTACAGTCTTTATTCACATAAGTTTAATGAGAGTAAGATATACAATATAAGTATGGCATTAAACAATCTTGCAGATACAGATTCAAACTTTATTTCAGCGTTTATAGGTTCTTAGACTTCACTTTAGACCAGCCTCTCCATATCTACGTACACTTTTTTGAGAGTACTCCTTCGCTTGTAGATATCGATTGAAGGCGGTATTTTTGGTCTGTTTGTATTTAACCATTTCTACCTGCTGACTGGATCTCTGGCGAACTCTTCGGCTACAACTCTACAAAATGAATTGCAACATTTGTGCAACTTACAAATGTTTATAACCATGACATCTTAAATTTCATGCACTGAATATTACTGTCGAATATACTATTAAGATGTTTCCATATTGATTGCACTTTGTTTGTTATTAAATTACATAAACAAATGTATTAATAAAATAATAACTAAATATCTTAGATATCTTTATAAGACATTTGAGTATGACAAGAATGACAGGTAAATATTTTGTTCCGATTCATTTCATTTGATAATCTAGAGTCGGCAGTCTATATATTTTTTCAATTAATTTCCTTACTCTTCATAATAACATTTTAAAATATTTGTATGCATTTTATAGAAATTACTCGAAAATATTTTATTCTTTTAGTTACTTATACTTTACAATTAGTTTAATTTAATACTTTGCTAAAAGATGAAGAACCTCAAATCATTTCGGTCCAACGTGTGAAAGAAATGGCACTATACAGTTAATATATCGTTATTTCTTTTTATCTTTTATCAGGTTGTAGCAAGCCATAGACAAATTCTTACAAATCATTCATTCTTTCTCGGCACTTAGCAATGTTATATCAATGTTGAACGATTGAGCTCATGGTACGAATCAAAGTAATATTAATATAAGGTGAAAACAAAACAGTCTGGCAATAAGGTTATTTTGTGAG